>CM076713.1:26082178-30882178 GCA_038501285.1 Penstemon eatonii
AATTTTTCTAGATTTTATTTCATAGATTCATCAATTTTTAATTCATTAATCTTTTTCTTCATTTTACACCTATTAGCGTAATGTCCTATTCTACCACACTTATAGCAAACAATTTTCTTTTTGTTAGAAGTTCTTTCTTCCTTCTTTTTACTCTTTTGTTCTGATTTCTTTTTAGAAAGATGTCTTCTTTTCTTATGGTGAGAAACATTATCTGTTCCTGAATTAGACTTATAATTCTTTCCTTTTCTCGAATGATTTAACCGTTTTTCGTCGGGTTAGATTAAATCAATAAAGATATGTTTTAGTGGTCAAATTAAGTGTAGATTATAGGGCTTTGTTACTTTATTCCGGATGGATCAATCTCAAGGAAGCAATTACGTAAAGAACCATAAGTAAGCAAGACGATGAATATGTAAATAGTATAGCAAAAGCTTTTCTATTAATTATGTTATCAGATTGCCAAAGTAGGTAGGCGTAAGCTCTGAATGTATGTTGTGTGTATTACAATGTTTAACTAGGTATTTATATGACATTAACCCTAGCTTTACAAGGAAACATAATCCTAATAGGACTAGGCATAGCAATCCTTATGGAACTCGGGCACTGCTCTTGGTCACCAAGGAATGATCATGCACCGGACCTGGCAGCTCTTTAATGAAGTAGACTCCTGGTCGGTCCGAGCGTATAAGGACTAGTCATCCCGATTATTATAAGGGGTGCGAAATAGCCCCCATCAGTACTCCCTCACTTCTTCGAGCGCATATGTAATAGAAGCTCGTAGAAGTAGATGGTCGATTACGACTGTATTTTCTATGAATTGTGCCTCGTTAAAAACCTTACTTGGAAAAAACCCTGTGGGAAAAAATCCTAAGTAAGGAAAAGAGTGCTACGCCTCATAGATAGTCGTTTCGTCGTTCCGATCTTGAACCGTGACGTGTCTTTTGAGGAAATGATTCGACTTTTACCGTTTGGCGGGAATGTGATCAGCCGCGAGAAGTTCGAAACGTCTTTTCATCCTCCTATATAAATAGGTGATCGTTGTTTCAATCACTTTTTACTTTCTACTTCCCATACTCTTGCAGTAACTTTCTTGCTCGATAATTTCTCCCCTACTTTATTTTTATCGATCAATAGTTTTCGAGGATCCCAAAAATGGCTTCAATTTTAAAGAAACCTTCTTCGTCTACAAGGGAAAGAGTTACTCCCATCATCGAGGAGGGGATACCTCCGAGCCCTTCAACTGAGCAGACCGGAATATCTGAAACTACTATTCCGGATAAGGACACTTTCAAAGTGCAAATTATATCCGATACTGACGTCGCTGCCAGGGCCAAGAAAAACAAAGGTACTACTCCTCAAATATCTAAACCAATCGAAGATCTTGCTTGCGCGTATACCGATGAGACTTTCCACGAGGTCGTGAATAATTATGCGAAGTACTTCCCGGATGGTTCTGAAATTATCCTCCCTTCTCCTTCCGACAGAGTTACTTCTCCACCGGAGGGTTGTCGGGCTTTTTATACTGCCCATTTCAATTATGGTCTACGTCTTCCCTTATCTGCCTTATTCCTTGATATTCTGAAAATATTTAGTGTCTCTTTAACACAACTAGTCCCAAATTCCGTGGCTTTTGTTGTGTGCTTTTCTGTTCTGATGATAGCAAAAGGCTTTCAGCCCTCACTTCGTAACTTTACACAATTGTTTCGTTTTAACATTTCTAGTTCCTCGAACCGCGGATACTTTTTCGCCAGTCAAAAGTCTGGTCGCTCTATTTTCGATTCTCCAGTTTCCAGCAATCCTGCATGGAAATCTCATTTTTTCTTTGTTCGTCCCCCTTCTCATATTGTGTTAGCTGATGGTTCCTCCGAGCCATTCTCGTGGGACCATGGATTCAAATGGATTTCTGGTGGTCGCTCAGTTACTGGTCCTTTTATTTCTGAAGACCCATAATTAGTTGGCGAGATCATGGAGATGCATGCCGACAAGTACCAGAGCGCTCTTCTTATTGGTGAGGCCTTTCTCCGTAAAGCGGGTTTGAGTCCTCATACTTTTCCTATCACTTCCCCTTCTCAATCGCTGGGTAAGCGTTTTATTTTAGTGCCGCATTATATCTTCTTTTACTAACACGTCTAATTTAGAATTCGGTATCTTCAGTTTTTATGGTAGAAAATTCACGGCACTCCTCAAAAGGGAAAATGGTTCTGTCCAAATCTACCAAGACGGTAGAGAACCTTCCAATCGAACAGAGAGCATCCAAGAAGAGAAAGTTGGATTTAGGCCATGATTCAGAGGATTACAGAGAGGAATCTCCAGATTCATCTCAAGAAACTCCTCCGATTGCGCATGCTCCATTTCATCAAGGGACAGGACAGGGTTATCCTCCTTTCCAGCTTCGAACTTCCCTTGGCATACGTGGATGCCGTAGTTGGTCAATGCCCCATCCTATTGATATTCGGGTTAAGAGAAGAAGGCATTACTACGGTCGTTCAGGTGAGGATCTTTCTCTGGTTGGTGAAGAGCATCCGAAGCCCACTGTCGTCGAGATGATCGAAGATCATTTACAGGGGAAGAGAGCAGCTGGTTACCCGAAGAATGATTCTTTAATTCATGACGAGAATGAGAATTCCGTTGATAAGGCAACCCGTATTCTTCTTTCAGGTGTTTTTTCTTTCGAGCATGGCCTACATGAGCCTGTTCCAGATAACTTCGTTCCCTCCACTGCTTCTACTGAACTAGTTATTGGCGGAAGCCAAGGGAATGCTGCCACGGGGGCGGTTAGCAGAGATTTCTTTTTGAATCCATCCATGAGACAGTCTGTTCCTCAGGATTTTTCTGACTTCTTATTTAATGATACCACTGTTGTGACCACCTCTTTTGAAACCGGCGGGCCTTCTGGAGGTCGGGCAGGCTCTAGGTCCGGTCGGTGGACTGTTATCTCTGCTTTGGGCAAGGAGACCTCGGTGAGTCCTAGCGAGAGGGAATCCCCTCATATGTTAGACGACCGTTGTATTCTCGAGCAAGTTAGGGGTATAGTGGAGTCAGTGACTCCTCGGCCTGACCGTATTCCCCTCGATAGTGAACTGCCCAGTTCTCTGGAGCCCGACACTTTGTCCTGGGATTTAGTTCTGAGCACCATCTTGCCTGGTGAGTTGAGGAAGCACGAAAGTACTTCCAATGTTCGCCTTGTTCAATCGCTCGTCAAAATGTGCGAGCAGGTAATTATATTTTTGACTGTATTTCCTGCTATTATTTTGATTGCTTTGTTACGTATGACCTTTTTCTTTTTAGGCCAAGTATTTCGCGCTGCAGCTGGGTGTATAAAACGACAATCTGTGGCTCAGTAAGGAGAGCCATAAGCAACGCTTGGACTTGGAGATCGCGAAGGTCGAAGGACAGACCCTCCGACTCAGGTTTCTCAATGATGATCTTGAGAAATTGCGGGAAGAGAAGTCTGTTCTTGAGAAGGAGAAAAGTGATTTGGTCCAGGCTGACGCCCTTGCAGAGGAGTCTCGTCGGCAGGCATATGAACAAGGTTATGAAGTCGGTTATCTGAAACGTCAGGAGGAGTTAATGGCGTTTGAGGGTAATGCGACTCCTCGGAGGGGTGCTTCTGCTAGTCGGCCCAGCGATGGCAACCCGCCTCAGTGACCTGTTCTGTTCTAGCTGCTATAGTGGAATGCTTTTTCCCTTTTTTTTTGTTTTAGACAAAGCAGGCCTCAATCTTTATGTGGTTGTCGAGGCTGAATATTTTTGTATGTAAAAGAAAATTAATGACAAATACGATCTGTTTTGATCAGTTTCATGCCTTGATTGAGTTCAGTCAATAGATATAAAATTATGTCATGCACAATTTTATCGTTATAAATAAGTATAAATTTTCTAAGTAAGCAGGAAATTTTAGCAGACTTATCTGATATTAATTTCCTGGGAGATTATCTTTTGTCCGAAAAAGCTGGCTCGTTTATGGTTGATCAGTCCTGAATAGCTGAATGGTGTAGTATTTCATTTGTAAATCAAACGTTTAATCCAACATAAGTATGATGATCGATCAAGCATGATTCCTTAGGCTATTTCTGTAGTCACTCTAGACATTAGAAAGTTGATCGTAGGTCGTCCACGTAAACAACTAATTGAAGAATCGTGAAGGATTTTTAGCGCTCTTGTCGATAATCGATCAACGCTTTGCAAAATTGTCCATTTGCCATGGACTTCTTATATAAGGACGTTGTTATTTCCTTTGTTGAGCATCGCTTCACTTTTCAAAGTCTAAGCTCGTAGAAAGAATATCGGTTTATTCATCTTCTGAAAATCCATGTTTCTTTGCAATGATTGTGAGTTCTATGTTCCTCAAATAAAGCAACCAGTATATCAACATGTCAATTCTTTGATATGGGAGGAATTGGAAAATGCAGAATCATTAGTTAGATCTAGATTGTCCAGACCTCCTTTAGCAATTCTTTGGAATGTTAGGTAGTGGCGATTTTGTAGGCTGGAATGATGACGATCATTCCTCTAATTTTCGTGTCAGATTTCTTGGACTCCAGTGGAGGTCTAATATAGTTAATTAATAATCTTCCATGTGATATATGAGGCAGTGACGACCTTGTATGCCGGAGTATGAGATCTTATACCTCCAAACGAACTAGTACTTGTCATAATGGTGTAAACTTATATGTCTGTGTCGAGGATCTCTTGCTCTTTATCAAGCGACTGGCATTTGTAAGTGTGCAGGCTTTTTCAGTCTGGAGCTCTTTAGATCCGCTTTATTTTTTTGTTGATCGCTTCGATCTTGATTCTTTTTTACAACCGAATAGTCTTTTCGACCTTAGAGGAGTCGTTCCAACTTATTCGCATTAATTATGGGCAGTCAAAAGGTCGCATTTTCATCCCTTGATCAGAGCTCTGTCCAACCGTAGGATTAACTTAACGCTTTCCCTATAAATAGAGATTCAGTTTCTTTCAATATCTATTCATATCTTACGAAATGAAGATATCGTATTGTTTGGGCTTCGTTTTGCCCAGTGATCCCATAACCTTCAAAAAGTCTCATTATCGCGAATTGAAATCATATAATAACTCAAATATCATCTGCCTTGTACTGACAGGTCCCATTGATGCCCTACCTAGTACTGACGGGTCCCATGTGGCCTCAGCCTTTGTCTTCACAGGTTTGAGGTCTGTGGTTTCTGTTTGCACATGGAGGGTTCATATTTACCAGGAATCGCCGCTTTTCAATGTTACCTCCGGAGTGATAGACCGCCGGGGTGTGCTGGTAAATATTTACTTCTTAGGTGGTCAATTCCACTCATCGAGGTACCAGGGAGGAGATTGATGTTTCCGTGGACATTGTCGTGAAGACCGCTGATCTTATAGAATAGGATTATTTATCTAAACAGTTGTGATGATATGTAGATCGTATAAAGCTCTTTGTATTCTGATCAAAACTTCGTATGTAATTTGAGACCTGTTCTCAGAACTCAGAAGAATAACACTTTAATATTATTACTTTCATATTTCTTGTTGTTGATTTCTCTCGACCTGTTCTTATTTATCATCAATATCAAGGAGCGACTGTAGAGCTGATTGGCTTTTACTCATCCGTGAAAAACTAAGGTTTTTTACCAAATCTTTCGACTTGTAACCTATTTTTATCGTTATTGTGGAGATCGAGGAGCGTTTTTCGAGCGGATCGATTTATACTCAACTCATTCTAAGACTTAGGTTTTTTTACCAAAGTTTTTTGGTTTTAACCTTTTTTATCGTCGTTTATGGAGATCGAGGAGCGTTTATCGAGCGAATCGATTTATACTCAACTCGTTTTTAGACTTAGGTTTTTTTACCAAAGTTTTTTGGTTTTAACCTTTTTTTATGGTCGTTTATGGAGATCGAGGAGCGTTTATCGAGCGAATCGATTTATACTCAACTCGTTTTTAGACTTAGGTTTTTTTTACCAATGTTTTTTTTTTGGTTTTAACCTTTTTTATTGTCGTTTATGGAGATCGAGGAGCGTTTATCGAGCGAATTGATTTATACTCAACTCGTTTATTCGCCGTTGTTATGCAGGTCGAGGAGTGTTTATTGAGCGAATCAATTTTACTCAACTCGATTAAATCTTTGGCGCTAACTCATGTGAATCCTTGATTCGTAATTATTGATAAAAGTGTTGAGAATGAATCTCAGGCCAAGGTCTTTATTACAATGGATAATACGAGAAAGAAAATAAAACAAAATAAAATTTAAAAGAAACTAACAAGGATGATTTCTAGGATTTATTTTCCATAGTATCTCCTTAGGTTGACTGCATTCCAGGTTCGAGGTAGGGGGGTTCCGTCCAAGTGTGCGATTTTGTATGCACCTTTCTTTCCTACATCAATGACAACGTATGGTCCATCCCAATTCTGTTGTAATTTTCCTACATGCTTGGACACCTCTACTTTTTTTAGCACCAAGTCCCCCTCTTTGAAGGTTCGTATGCGTACCTTTTGATTGTAGGCATTCTCCATGTTTGATTTAGTGACCTGCAGTCGTACAACTGCTTTTTCTCTTAAGGCTTCTGCCATGTCAACATCATTCTCTCTTGCTTTTTCATTTTCCTTGTCATCATACATTTCAATTCTTGTTGTCGGAATTAGTGTTTCGATCGAAATTACTGCTTCCGAGCCATATACTAGACTGAATGGGGTCTCCCCGGTTGAAGTTCTGACTGTCGTTCGATTAGCCCAAAGTACTCCGGGGAGTTCATCTAGCCATCTTCCTTTGGCTGCCCCTAGTCTTTTTTCCAAAGACTTTATTATTTCTCGGTTCGCTACTTCAGTTTGTCCGTTCGCTCTTGGATGTCCAACTGAAGTGAAGTTTTGCTGAATTCCCATCTTGGTACACCATTCCATTACTTGTTTCCCTGCGAATTGTGTTCCGTTATCAGAGATCAGGATTCTCGGGATGCCAAATCTACATACTATGAACTTCCATAGAAAGTTGATCACTTGGAATTGAGTTATTGGAGCAAGGGCGACACATTCTATCCATTTACTGAAACACTCGACAGCGACAAGAACATATGCTTTCTTAGACCTGGCTACTGGGAAAGGTCCCACGATGTCCATCCCCCATTGATCGAATGGCCAGCATACTGGTATTGAGTGCATGTTTTCGGCTGGTTGATGACTTATATTAGCATGAACTTGGCAATGATGACATTTTTGAACATATTGCATGGCATCATTGTTAATGGTAGGCCAATAATAGCCCATTCTAAGGCATTTTTAAGCTAAGCCCTTGCTCCACTGTGATTTCCTGCTTCTCCTTCATGTACTTCTCGAAGGCCATCGTTAGTTTGAGATTCGGAGATGCATTTTAGAAGAATTCCCGATACCGATCTTCGGTAAAGTTTTTCTTCTAATAATGTGTATTTTGGAGCTCGGTATTTTATTTTCCGAGCTTCGTTTGGATCAAGCGGTAATCTTCCTTCTCGAAGATAGTTTATCATCGGAGTCATCCAGTTTCTTTCAGCTTCTTCGATTTCCATCATCTCAGCGATCGGTGTATCGTCGATATCTATTGCCGGTGTTTTGGAAATTAACCAATTGATTACTCTTTCTGTTTTACTGTCATTAGACCCTGTAAATCTAGACAATTGATCGGCCAATTTATTTTCTGATCGTGGGATGTTCTGTATCCCAAAATCTTCGAATTTCTCAGCCAATTCCTTTACTTTGGCGAGGTATTTGACCATGTTAAATTCCTTTGCCTCGTATAGACCTTCTATCTGTCTTTGTATTAACTCAGAATCGGTTAATACTTTAAGACTCTTTATGTTGGCTTTAACCGCCATTTCCATTCCTGCGATTAGCGCTTCATATTCTGCTTCGTTGTTTGTCACTACGAAGTCCAATGTAATAGCATAGTTTATATCCTCCTTATTTGGTCCGGTAAAGTTGATTCCGGCACTTCCTCCTTCTCTGCATGAAGCACCGTCGACATGCATTAACCAGGTCTGATTTTCTACGATCAAGATATCATGGCTGATTGATTCAGTATGTTCGCTTGTCTGGGTCGGAGTTTCTAACAGGAAATCTGCTAGGACTTGGGCCTTAATTGCAATTCTTGGTCTGTATTCGATTTCGAACTGACCAAGCTCGATTGCCCACTTGATCAATCTTCCAGAGGCTTCTGGCTTCGCTAAGACCTGTCTTAGCGGTTGGTTGGTTAACACCACAATTTTGTAGGTCAAAAAGTAAGGTCGGAATTTGCGTGCCGCCACTACTAAGGCTAAATCGAATTTTTCTATTTCCAAGTAGTTCTTCTCCGCCCCTTGTAGTAATTTACTTAAGTAATAAATAGGCTTATGTTCCACGCCTTCTATTTTTACTAGAACCAAACTAATGGCCACATCGGAGATTGATATGTAAATGTATAATGGTTCTCCCTCGGTTGGTTTGGCCAATAGCGGGGAGGTCGTCAGATATTCCTTTAGTCGGTCGAAGGCCTAGTCGCATTCCTCGGTCCAAACAAAGTTTTTTGCTCTTCGTAGAGTTTGAAAGAAAGGCAAACTTCTGTCGGCCGACTTGGAGATGAATCTGTTTAACACTACGATCTTTCCTACCAAGCTTTGTACTTGAGAGATCGTTTTGGGAGGTTTCATTTCGGTTATAGCTCGAATTTTTTCTGGATTGGCCTCAATTCCTCGTTGATGTACCAAATAACCTAAAATTTTTCCTGATTTAACTCCGAAGGTGCATTTTGCAGGATTCAGCTTCATTCGGTATTTTCTCAATATTCGGAAGCATCGATCGAGGTGTTTTACATGGTCAGGTTCATTCATGCTTTTGACCAGCATATCGTCTACGTAGACTTCCATTATTTCTCCAATCAACTCCTTGAACATAAGGTTTACTAACCTCTGGTAAGTGGCCCCGGCGTTCCTCAGGCCAAAAGGCATGACTATGAAGCAGTAAACACCCTGCTCGGTTATGAAGGCAGTTTTCTCTTGGTTTCGCTCATCCATGTATATTTGATAAAAACCTTGGAAGGCATCCATCATGCTGAAAATTGCAAAACCAGCGGTTGAGTCGACTAATAAGTCGATCCTCGGGAGGGGATATGGATCGCGCGGACATAGCTTGTTAAGGTCGGTGAAATCATTGCACATTCTCCACTTATTATCCTTTTTATCCCCTTTTGCTACTAATATGACATTACATAGCCATTCGGAGAAGTGTATTTCTCGAATTTGTTTTGCCTCGAGTAGCCTTTCTACTTATGCCTTGATTATTTTATCCTTTATCGGCCCATGATTCCTCTTCTTTTGTCTAGCAGGTTTTGCCATGGGGTCGATTTTTAGCGAGTGACTGATTACTCTGGGATCAATCCCTTCAATGTCGTTCGCACTCCAAGCGAAGATATCTATGTTTTCTCTGAGGAAATTTACCAGCATCACTTCCCCTTCCTTACTGAGTTCGGTTCCAATTCTAGTTGTCTTTGTGGGATCCCCTTGTACCAGCAGGACATCTTTGTGCTCCGGTGGTTTTAAAGTCAAATCGACCGGTTCCTTCCCCTTTTTATCTACTCGGTCTCTGTTGGGGATTTCAACTTCTACTCTATCAATTTCGTCCTCGAGCTTTCTTTTAGCTGGGGTAAACGTTCTGGAGCGATTTCCCAAGGTTAAGGAGGTGTTGTAGCAGTCCCATGCCATACAATGATCGTTTACTATTTCTCCGATTCCCACGTCAGTTGGAAATTTTATTTTCTTATGGTAAGTTGAAACAACCGCTTGGAATAGGTTGAGGACGGGTCGCCATAGGATCGCGTTGTAGGCAAAGGGGGTTTCTACCACCAAGAATTTGATTAGCTTTACCGTACGATGTGGTTTCCTTCCGAGTGATACACTTAAAGCTATTGTGCCACATGGGACAATTTCGGAACCTCCAAACCCTACTAGAGGCGTAGCTACCTTTTGGAATGTTATTTGTCCCAAGTTCATCTGAGCTACAACCTCTTTAGAGATGATGTTGGCTGAGCTTCCATTGTCGATCAGGATTCTTTTGACGTTATAGTTCGCTATTTCCAGTGATACCACCATCGGGAAATCAAGGTTGTCTTCTTTTGTGTCCCAAACAAAGTTCTTTAGTACTTCGCTCTCATTGAAACTGATCAGCTGGTGCTTAGGTGATTTGCTTTCTAGCGTCCATACTTCTTTTGGGTACCTGACGCTTCCCAGTATGGACCTGGCGGTCCTGCGACGAGCATTGCGACTGTCCCCGCCGGCTGGTCCTCCTTAGATCGTATGGATGGTGTCGTTGATTTGACCATCGTTCAACTCTTGTGGGGGGCCATCGTTAGGGGACCTTCTTTTGGAGCTTCCTCTTTGGTTATTATTCCGAGGGTTCCGACTTCTACCCCTCTTGCGGTTGTTCCGTTCTAAATAGTCATCTAATTTTCCTTGTTCGATCAGTTTTTCAATTTCTTTTTTAAGGTAAAAACAATCTTCGGTGCGATGCCCATGTGCGCGGTGATATCTACAGTATAAATCATAGTTTCGTGCCCCTGGCCTTGGCTGAGCGATTCTCTTCGCTGCCGGGATCCAATTGTTCCTCTCAAGTACTACCAAGATTTCTTCTGTTGGAACGGTCAGCCTGGGATTCTACTTGGTTGATTCTGCTCCTGTTCGCTGGCTCGGCCGATCTAGGTCTTTGATACACATTAGGTCGTCTGTCTTGATTGTTTCGATTATATTCTAATCGCTGGAAGACATTGCCCCTTCTAATGGATCGGTCATAATCCATGGATTTTCGGGCAGGAATTCTATATCTTGCCGCTTGGAACCGGAGGCGGGAGCTTTATATTTATTTTTGTCTTTAACAGAGTTCATCTCCTCTTGGGTCATGTACTTTGATGCCAAGGTCATAATATCAGCAAACGTTCTTGGTTGATTTCTACTGAGGGCATTCCCGAATTGCCTATTTTTGGTGAGATCGAAGAGAATGGAGATTATGTAATCGATATTTGGGGAGTCGATTTTAAGCAATTCTACGTTAAATTTTGCCAACCAGGAACGGAGGGTTTCTCCGTCTTGTTGATGGATGGTCCCTAGGTAGCTCATTGGCAATTTCTGTCTCTTCTGGCTAGCGAACTGCTGAGTTAGCTTATTGCATAATTCCCTAAAGCTGAATATGGAATTGGTGGGTTGTTTTGCAAACCAGTCCAAAGCTAGCCCCTCGAATGTGGTGACCATCAGTTTTGCAGTGAATTCAGCCGAGTGAGCATATAAGTTTATTATGTTAGTAAAGCTGAATATATAATCATCTGGGTCGGTGGTTCCGTCATATCTGGGTAGTCGTCCCGGAACCTGTCCCGAGGATTGTGCTTCTTTTATTTCCTTGCAGAAGGGGGGAGCACGCAGCTAGGTTCTCTTGGATCTCAGTACTTCTGGCCCACGGATTTTGAACAGTTCGTAAGCGTTGTTCCAGACGTTCTTGTACCATCTTTTCAATTTCTCTTTCCGAGAATCGCATGGTTCGTGGTCGATTAGGAATTGCGTCAACTATATCATCTTCGATGGGAATTATGGTATGTTCCTTTGATCCGAGGCCGACGGGTTGCGGCCTCGTCCGACCCGTTTTTCTTCAGATTGTTCATTGGATGGTTTCGAATTGCTCTTTTGCGGACTGTGCAACGATCGTTGTTCGCTTCCAGGGCTGTCCGCTTGTTGCGAGATCTGATCGACCTGCCTCGGTGTCCTTTGAATAGGATTTGCCCTAGTCGCTCTAGGGTTTCTAGGAACCTGCTC
The DNA here is from genome assembly GCA_038501285.1 of Penstemon eatonii. NCBI lineage: Eukaryota > Viridiplantae > Streptophyta > Magnoliopsida > Lamiales > Plantaginaceae > Penstemon > Penstemon eatonii. The sequence continues at coordinate 26,093,964 of CM076713.1, forward strand.
GGGTACCAGTAATTCCCCTGGGCAGAGTGACTTAAAGAGCATAGCGATCTGTCGCAGCTTCTCCTGAGTATCTGACAAGGGAGCAGGGATTGCTGGAGCCACATGGTCTTCAGGTACCGCATTGGCGGGGATCCCCTGTTGTCCTTGTGGGTTTTGGATATTTATCCCTAGTGGTTCCTCCTGATTCGACAGCTGCTCGCTCTCTTGCTGATTATCATTTATTATAGGGACATTATTGTTAGTATCGTCTGGTCGATCCTCAGATGTGTTACGAGGGTTCGTCGTGTTACTCCTTGCTCCGTTACGGGCGCTCTTCCTTGGGCGAGCCATATGTCGATCGAATAATTAACCTAGTGGGTATTACTAAATCATAAAAAGGTGATATAAAAGATCTAACCGATGAAGATCTAGAAATAATATTTCTGTTTTTATTTTCTATCATTTTTATAGAGATATCTCCTGTCTAAGATTGAAATATAGTAGAAAAATCATTACATATTTGAGGTTTAGGCTTAATAGCATTTGTTATTTTCCAAGTATCAGGAAAGGGAATTTCATCCCACATAATTGTTCTTCTAGTGGTTATATTCGATTTACCAAGATTGGTCTCAATTATTACAGTTTCATTCATTTTCTTATCCATTATTCTACAATTTGGATTTAAAGTATAAAGAGGTTTAAAATAAACTCTATAACAAACACACATAACTTCTGTTCCATGCTCATAGTCATATCCATGAGTTTTAACATTTAAAGTTAAAGCATCTAGCAAATTTACATCAGTTAGGGATAACTGTAAATAAGGATAAACGTTGAAATAAACTGGTCCATGTGCTAGACTAGATTGTATTATTCCCATCAATGATTTTTTCCAATTCAGATTCCTACCATCACGTAGTGCTGCAATAAAACTTTCTGGTAATCCTACCAAAGTTAACGGCTTAAAAGCAATTTGTACTAATCCTATATGGATAAATTTATGAGTATATTTATAAGGTAAAATATCATTTTCATTTAATAATCTAATGGTTAATTCATCATTATCAAGAGATATAGATTCTTCTGTAGTCTTAACAATCTGTTTAAGTCCAATTCTTTCAAAAGTACCCATTTTATAAATGGTTCTTGGTTCAATTTTGGGAATAGTCCACTTATTAAGTAAATCGAGATTATGAGGAATATCATATTCCTGATTAAAACTATTTTTAATATTTTCATTTTTTCTGAAAATATTCATTTTCACAATATTTTAAACTTTCTAATTCAGGATAATAATCCAGTGTGACAACTAAATTTGGAAACCCCTTTCCAAATCCATCACCGACCGTGGCCACAAGTTTCTTGGATGTATGTTCAGACTACTAAACCGGCTTCACCTGAGAAATAATTAAAGGAGAAGAAAGCTCCTAAGACTAAAATGAGCAAAGAGCCTAAAACTGAAAAACAGATTGATAAGACTAAACAGCATATTCCTGAGAAAACTGCTGATAAGAGTAAAACCAATCATACTTAAAGCTAAGTCGTCTGTTAATGAGCAAGTAAAGAGTAAACCAAAGAAGCATAAGAACAAGAAAAATCAAAATGCTTGGTATGGAAATGAGTCATCATATTATGTCCATCCTGCTGCATATCCATCTGTATATCATGCACCTAAATTTCCAGCTTACTATACACCTTACCCTGCTCATCCAATGCATGCATATTCAGCATATCATGCACCTTATTCTGCTTATGAACATTTTCCACATCATTCTAATTATCAACATAACACATCTACTGAATCTGATGATGAGAAAACTGTTCATGCTCCTGCAAAGACTCAGAAGCCTAAGAAGTCAAAGACTTCAACATCTTGGGTTATCAAAGGTGAAACTAATCCTACAGGACCCTCTCCATAAAGGATACCTAAAATAATTTTATTTTGTTTTGTAGGTTAGGGTTAGGAGTAGGAGTAAAGTAGAAAAGAAATGGCACTTGGACAGTGGATGTTCAAGACACATGTGTGGAAATATACATGAACTGACAGATCCTGCTGTTGTGGACAGTCCAAACGTTACATTTGGAGACAGCAAAGAAGGCAAGATTGTGGCGTGTGGAAAGCTAATCAAAGGCAATATTGAGATAACTGACGTCTCTTATGTTAAAGGCCTCAAATACAATCTACTGAGCATAAGTCAATTTTGTGACAAAGGTTTCTCGGTTATCTTTTCATCAGATAAGTGCTACGTTTAACAAATCGGTACAAAGAAGGTCATCTTATCTGGAAGACGACAAGGGAATATCTATGTAGTCGACTGGAATTCTGTGGACAGGAATTCAAATGTCTGTTTGGTGGCCTCAACACCAAGTGATATTATTTGGCTATGGCACAAAAGAATGAATCATGTGAATTTCAAGACCATCAACAAATTAATCAAGAACGATTTGGTAGAAGGGATTCCTAAAATAGTCATGAGCAAAGATAAGCTTTGTGACGCATGTCAGAAGGGTAAACAAATTAAGTCATCTTTCAAAAGCAAGAAGCACCAATCTTCTACAAGGATTTTGGAGCTACTACACATAGACTTATTTGGACCCATTGATCCAATCAGCTACGGTGGAAAAAAGTACTGCCTAGCTGTTGTGGATGATTTTTCAAGATACACTTGGGTGATTTTCATGAAAAAGAAAAGTGAAACCAAAGAGCATCTTACTAATCTGATGGAACTGATCCAGAATGAGAGAAATATGAAAATATTGAAGATCAGATCAGATAGAGGGACATAGTTCACAAACTCTACTGTTGAAGAGTATTGTAATATCAGAGAAATCAGCCATGAATACTCTACTGCCAAAACCCCTCAACAAAACGGAGTTGCTGAAAGGAGAAACAGAACTCTAAAGGAATCTACCAAAACCATGATAGCTTAAGCAAAACTGCCCCAAAGATTCTGGGCAGAAGCCACAAATACAGCCCGCTTCACCCATAACAGATGCATGATCAACAAAAATCTACAAAACACCATATGATATTTGGAACAAGAGGAAGCCAAACATTCATTACCTTAGAATTTTTGGTTGTAAATGTTTTGTGTTAAACAATGGGAAAAATCACCTTACTGCTTGTGCAGAAAAGGCTGATGAAGCTGTCTTTGTCGGTTACTCTACTGTTGGTAAAGCTTATAGAGTTTTTAACAAAATAACTTTACTAGTGGAAGAATCTATTAATGTAGTATTTGATGAACCAAATCAATCTTCTGAAAAGAATCAATCTACAAATCAAGAATTGTCTACTGATTTTCAGAAATTGAAATCTGGAAGAAAAGAAGAATATATTCCCATCATATTACCTGATAAGAAGAATATATTCCCATCATATTACCTGATCTCAACTCAACTGCTAGCTCAACTGTTGTTCAAAATCAGCCTGCTGAATGTCAAATAGACGAGTTATCACCAGTTGACAGACCAGAGACTGTTCAACAAACTACAAATGTTCAACAGACTACTACTGGAACTCCAACAGTAGTGTTGCAGGATCAATCAAGAGGATAACATCCTGATTTGCAACCTGATCTGAGATGGCTCAAGAATCAACCTTCAGAGCTAGTAATTGGTGATCCTTTGGATAGAGTAAAGACTAGAAGAGCTGCTGCAAATGATGCAATGTTTGTCAGCTTTCTATCCCAAATCGAGCCTAAACAAGTTGAAGAAGCTCTAAGTGATTCTCACTGGATTGAAGCTATGCAAGAAGAGCTGAATCAATTTGAAAGAAATGAAGTCTGGTACTTAGTACCTAGACCAAGTCATCAAAGAGTCATTAACACTAAGTGGGTTTTCAGAAATAAGATGAATGAAGATGGTATTGTCACCAGAAACAGAGCAAGACTAGTGGCCAAGGGTTACTGTCAGGAAGAAGGCATAGACTTTGATGAAACATTTGCACCAGTAGCAAGACTTGAAGCAATCAGACTGTTTTTTGCCTATGCTGCTCTCAAGAACATCACTGTCTATCAGATGGATGTGAAATCTGCTTTTCTAAATGGAGAATTGCAAGAAAAAGTGTACGTTGAACAACCACCCGGTTTTGAAGCCTATCTAGAAGGAGAGAAGGTATATCGTCTGAAGAAAGCCCTATATCGACTAAAACAGGCTCCAAGAGCATGGTATGATACTTTATTTGATTTTCTTTTAATTAAAGGATTTTGAAAAGGTAAAGTACACAAGACCCTGTTCACTATTGAATGGGAAAAACATATATTACTTGTGCAAATATATGTGGATGATATTATCTTCGGTTCAACTAACCAACAGAAGTGTGAAAAGTTTTCCAAGCTAATGCATAACAAGTTTGAAATGAGCATGATGGGAGAACTTAATTACTTTCTTGGTTTGCAAGTAAGCCAATTGCCTGATGGAATATTTATTAACCAAGCTAAGTACACAAAAGATCTGTTTAAGAAATTTGGTATGAAAACTAGCTCAACTGTTAGTATTCCCATGTCTATTGGACTTCATCTAAGATAAAGATGAAGATGGCAAATCAGTTGACATAACCAGATATAAAGGCATAATAGGATCACTGCTATATGTAACAGCTAGCAGACCTGACATTATGTACTCAGTTGGGGTTTGTGCGAGATATCAATCAAATCATAAGGAATCTCATCTCTTAGCCAAAAGAATACTTAAGTATCTTAAGGGCACACAAGAATTGGGATTGTGGTATCCTAGAGAATCAGGATTTGAACTTACTGGTTATTCAGATTCTGACCTTGCTGGCTGCAAAATTGATAGGAAGAGCACTACAGGTGCTTGTCAATTTTTGGGTAGTCGTCTGATCTCGTGGATGAGTAAGAAGCAAACTTCAGTATCTATTCCACTGCTGAAGCTGAATACATTGCTGCTGGAGCATGTTGTGCACAAATACTTTGGTTGAAACATCAACCAGAAGACTACAATATCAAGATCAGTGGAATCCCAATGTACTGTGATAACACAAGTGCAATATCACTTACTCAAAACACCACAAGTCATTCAAGAACAAAGCATATAGAGATCAAACATCACTTTATCAGAGATCACGTGGAAAAAGGGAATGCCAGCATTGAATATGTGCATACTGACAATCAAATTGTTGACATATTCGCCAAATCACTGAGTGATGCAAGGTTTTCAACTCTAAGAGTTGAACTAGGACTACTTAATTTGGATGCATAAGCTGAGGGGGAACTTATCAGAAGACACAAGTTCATCAGCTTACTCTAATGAATCTTCAAGCTTCAAGATTAACTTTCAACAGACTAGTTAACTTATGAATTCTCGAATTCAGGAGGAACGTGTAAGACTAGCGGTACTCTTGATTAAAGATGAAATTTGTTAATGACAGTTAGTTAAAGTTAAGTGTTCAAAAAAGATCTAATGAAGATTGAAGTTTAATTTATCCTGCTGGATTGACAAACAGCAGAGGAAGATTACTATTTATTGGCTTTCACTAGTAATATCAGTTATCAGAACACTCGTCTGTCAGATAAGTTAAATTTTACTTATATGACAAATTATAAAAGTGTTTATTATTCGCACATCTTAAAGCACGCTTTTATAAAAATGAACTAAGGACGGTTTGTATTTTCGCCTTATATATTGATAAAATTTAAAAGTTTGAAACGCGTAATTATCTCTCACACGATCAAACACGTCGCAGTAATTGATCAACGGTTAATGTTAATCACAAAAACCGAGAAAGTTCTATAAATACTGAACTGATCAGCCTACTCATCTTTTACGCACCCTCAAACATTCAAAACCCTTGAGAGAGTTTTTGCTACCTGTTCTTGCAAATCCACTATCTTTTCTCCAATCTTTCAAAGAAAAACTACCATGGGTAAGAACACCAAGGAATCAAACGCTGAAGGAATGTACCTAGTCTACTCATCCTTCAACGCTACTGGTACCCCACTGGTGAAAGAGATTCTTGAAAAATTTAAAGCTGCATCACTGGTGAACTTCATGGAAGCACACGAAGAAATGGTCTTCCGAGACCAGATTATGGAGTTTTATGGTTCAACTGGTGAACCTGATTTTGAAAAGAAGGAGATAAAAGCCAAAGTCGGAGGAGTTGACATCTGCATCACTCCTGCTCTACTGAATGAGAAGTATGGACTGTCTGTGGAGGGAAAAACAAACATCTCTACTTTGGCTGAGGCAAAAGAAGCTGAATTTTGGAGCATTATTTCCAAGGAAGGGGAAATACTTGCTGGAAACTTTAAGAAGAATCAGCTGAAGGACGGATATTAGAGGATGGCTGATATTTTTGCAAAAGTCATTGAGAACTGCACTTTCTCACTTGACAGCATACCTATGAAGAGATATCATGCTATATTGTCGTTTACTAGGGAATGGATGTGAAGGCAACCTATGTTTGGTATATTCTGGCAGATCAGATCACATCAAAAAGGGAAATACCCATCACAGGATATTTCTCTGCCACATGTTTGCAAGTTTAACCTGCTCAATGACCCATGGGAAAGTCATTCACAATGCTAAGGCCATGAATATATATATATATATCAAACTGTGAAAGAGCAACCCAAGAGGAAGGCTGCTGATGAGCCTAAACAGACAACTACAAGGATAAAAAGAAGCAAAGCAACTGCTCCTAAAGCTCCTGCTCCATCAGGACAGTCTACTGCTCAGACTGGAACAGGAAAATCTGCTGAAGAAATAGCTGCTAATACTATAATAGATATAACAGCTAAGGAAATTGAAGATATGGTTGTTGGTTCTCCATCAAGAACGGACTCTGACAATCAAACCTTGGAAGCTATTAGAACAAGGAATGTAAAGAAAGATACAAATGCTCCGAAAGGAAGACACACCAAAGCCACCATCAAAAAACATATGACACCTATTGGGTCACCTATTAGGTTGTCGGGTCCTGTTAAGGAAGATCTTCAAAGACCAGAAAAATCTACCGAGCTTGAAAAAGAGTCTGCTGTCACAGAGTCAGCTACTGAACAGATTACTCCAACTCCAGTAGTTGAGGCTTCACAACCTCAAGAGGATTATGATGTTCAGATCCTCGAACCAATGATTGCCAAACCCATTGCAACTGCTGCCCCTGAACCAACTGCTACTGCACAGACATCCAAGCCCGAGAAAAGAAAGAGACTTGTGAAGAAAAGGGTGTCTGATGCTGACAAGAAAAAGAGAGAAGAAGCAGAGCAAAGGAAGAGTTATGAAGCAGAGTTACGCAAAGCCATTGAGCTGAGCAAAGCTAAAGCTCTGAAAGAAGCTCAAAGAAGGCAGATGACTGATGCCGAACTTAAGGCAAAAGAGGAGGAAGAACTGGCAAAAGTGGTAGAGCTTAGCAAGAAAGATGCTTACGATCCACGCAGGGCTGGTGGAATCAAGATTGGTGGAACTATGAACGCCAGACAGATTCTACCTCCAGGACAAAGACAAGAGAAAAAGAAATTTGAAGTAAGAAAAGCTCTTGATATTGTTCAAAACGATCTACTTGCTTTTGGTAGATTTGAAGCAGCTTTGGAAGCTTTTGATAACAAGCTGCAACAAAGAACAACGTTTCTCCAAGAACTGATCAGATACACAAGGTGGAGAGACTACAGAACCAGCAAGTCTGTTGAAGAAATCCGAGCCTGGAGAGAGTTTGCTGATGAAGAAAAGTGGGTCCTCAGCTGGCTGCACACTTCTTCAGTTACTCAGGCCTTGGATACAGACTATGTGCACGATGACTTCCATGGATATGCACGAAGCATAGCTGCGTAGGAAGCGAAAGTCATCAGAGATGCAATGCCAGCCAAGAGGAGAAGAGGAGATGATCCTACAGAAAGGGCTGTGCAAATTGCTGTTCATATTGCTTTGGAGAAGTGGGCTGAGAAAGCTAGATATGGTCAGGGTTCTCCAAGTAACCTGCCCCACTTACCAAGTGTTCAAGAGATAGCATTTGGCTCCGAAGTCAGCAAGTTCCAAGAGCAGCCTAAAAAGAAGACACCTACAAAAGAATGGTTACCAGCTTTGCTGATCAATCAGACAACAGTCGTGAATGAAGATGGAACTGCTGAGACAGTTAAAATGGAACAAGCTACTGCCAAAACATCTTCAGCAATTGAGTGGAAAGCTGAAGATGAAGCTGTTCTTAAAGATGTGTCTGTCCACCAGGAAAACATTCCTGCTTCAACCTCTATTCCTACAGTTGATCTACACTCTTCGCTGATGGATTCCTTTCAGACGTTGCTTGAAAACTCTCTCAAGGAGATAGAAGAAAGGAACAGGTCGTTGATGAAGCAGATGCAAGAGGAAAATAATAAAACGGTGAGAGAAGCCATTGCCAACTTCCCTCTGTAGACGAACAATAGATGATATTGGTCGAATAGAAGAATGACATATTATCTTTGTAAAAGATAAGTTTATTTCTTGGTAGTGGAACATATCGATATTAGGTCGAAATTACATATGTCGATCTAAATATCGATTACAATTTGTACAGTGTAATGATCAGAGATAAATATTTTGTTGTAACAGGTCGTTGATGAAGCAGATGCAAGAGGAAAATAATAAAACGGTGAGAGAAGCCATTGCCAACTTCCCTCTGTAGACGAACAATAGATGATATTGGTCGAATAGAAGAATGACATATTATCTTTGTAAAAGATAAGTTTATTTCTTGGTAGTGGAACATATCGATATTAGGTCGAAATTACATATGTCGATCTAAATATCGATTACAATTTGTACAGTGTAATGATCAGAGATAAATATTTTGTTGTATTGAATAACAGACAAATATTAAATATATTAGAAAGAACAATAAAAAAATCTACATATATTGATGTTGGATGAAGATAAGACGAAGATGGAGTGCAAGAAGATAAGGGAGATTTTGATAATTTCCAAAACATCAGAATCAGCTAAGTAAGGAATGCTTAGATCCCTTAGAAGAATTTTGACCAAGTAAGAAGACAAATCAGAAGGGTCAAAAGTTCAAGGTCCAGAAGACTACTGATATGTTGTTGAAGTTCGAAATCGGACTGGTAGTTTTTCAGCTGACTCAAATCAGATTAGTTCAACTTGAGATCAGCAGGGTATCTATCAGACGGGTCATTTCGATCAGCAGAGATTGGAGTAATAAATGCTGCAAGAGAAGGGTATTAATGGCAAATGATTTAAGATATTCTCGGATCAACAGGGTGCATTTAATGTGACTGGCAGAAAAGTACAACAGAGTTTACAGTGCAACAGTTGCAGAGAGCCGTTCCAGGAAAAGGGGGACCAGTACTTGTAGCTTTGAAATCTATCTCACTCTTCAACATATATATTTCAAAGACAAGTATAAATAGAGCTGGATTCAAGAGTTAGAGACAACACAACATCTGAGATTTCATTCGCGAAGCAGAATTTTTCTAAGTCTCAAAAGCTCAAGAACAACTCACTCGTCTGCTGAAGTCATTTGTTGACAGAAGCTAAGTAAGCAAAAATATACATCCTTCTGAGTGAATATGTATTAGAAGAGTGTTGTGAGAAGTAGATATCCATCTAAGTGAGTATATTACTTCAGAGAGTAGGACTTCTTTGTGATTTCTTACTACAAACTTGTGGCTTATCATTTGTTGTATAGCGCAAGCAGAGTATATTGTAAGCTGTGTGTTTATAGTATAATCCAAGATCTTAGTGACTTGGAAGAGTGGACTAAAGGATTTTCATCCATATAACCATTATAAAAAAATTTGGTGTTTACATTGCATTTTATTTCTTTCATATTTTTAAAGAGCATTCAAACACTTGTTTAAAAGATTTTAAAAGGAGTTTATAAAATTGTGGATAAAATCTTTTAAGTTGATAAAGTTTACTTGTAAAAAACACTTTAATATCCGCTGCAAGTAATCTGATTGAAAATTTGATTTTACTGAAATCAGCTAAGTCATAATCAGAAGAGCGGTGACAATTCTCGATCAGCTTAGTCTGCCGACAGAAGACTTGAAAAGTTTTAAAGTTAAAATTTTCAGAGGTCTATTCACACCCCTCCCTCTAGACCTCATCTAACCACTTTGGACCAACAAGTGGTATCAGAGCGGGTGGTTGATTTGAATCAGCTGCCTGATCAACGAGCTTGATCCAAATATTTTTCAAAGGTTTTCAAAAGAGCACATTTTTGAAAAAATCAAAGTTTTTGAAAATGGATTGTATCAGCCATGTTCCCCACATTGGCGGTATGAGCTTTGAGGACTGTAAGATCCGCATGGAATCTTCCTTGCTGCTTACAATGACAACATGTTTATGATAGAAATAGTGTCCTGCAAGCCAGCTGTATGGCTAGCATTTATTGTAATAAATGAGGAACTATTCAATTTCGATTAATAAATGCACTTTATTAAATGGTCAACTTTATCTTATGTAATAATTATCTACGCATAAGGATAGAAGTCCTTAGATCACAGGGCTATGGGACAACCCGTGTACTGATCTCCAAGGCCGTGATCTAGAACATATTCAAGAGTCGTAGAATCCAATCGAGATAGGACATCGTTGGATTGGGTAGACTCTCACTATTGTGTATACTCCGATGAGCTGGAGAACGCTGGGGTCCACGAGCGTGACTGGGATGGTCGATACACATAAGTGGGTGGCTTGCTGGGATGGCAAGCGCACTGAATACCCCAATTAGGAAATAACTCACCATGGAAGCGGTAGTCGCATATCGGGGTTGAAGTTATTCCAAATTTATAATAGTATACGAGGAACGATCCCTAACTACTTGAGGTTATAGGGTTTATCTGGTGCGAGAACGTCTATGCTTTGATATGAGTTCCGACTGACTGGGGATCACCAGAAAGTCTCTGTGGACTCATATTGGGTATAGAGGAACTCATATGCAGATTCATATCATCAACAAAGGATCCATTGACCCGACTTGATAGGTTGGGAAATTCTCCTATGGATTTCTGTGAGAAATTAATTATGGTAAAATCCTTGGCCAAGGTATCTGACGACTTTATGTAAGTAGCTCATAAAGATTAAGTCAAAGAGAATTTATTTCGAGATCAGAGTACATAAGGTCAAGACAAAAGAAAAGGGAATCCGATGAAAGACCATACCCTTAAGTCTCGACTGGGAGATTAATCGATGGAGAGATTATGTCGTATATGGAAATTATAAATGATAAAAGGTTCACTGAATTAATTCACCAGTGATTGGGCTCCATGGGCTTGTGGCTGGACATCGACCGTGGAGTGTGGGAGAATTCCCAAATTGGCAGGGGTGCTAATTTTGGAATGATCAATCGACAGAGTGTTCAATTGATTTAGAGTAAGTCTTACTCGAATAATTAAATAATATTTAATTATAACCCACGGCCAATTATGTGGTGAACCTACGGGGGCATACACAATACACATGAAGCGAAAGCGAGGAAATAAGAACGACCGAGTCGACTGGTTCGACTGGGTGAATAATCGACTGGGTCGATTATTATGGGTGGGTCGACTGGGTCGACCCAATTGGAACAAAATGGGATCCAATTGGAATTGGATCATGATCATGAATTGAATTGGAATTTAATTTGTGAGTTAATTAATTAAGTTGGATTTAATTAATTAAAGGAATAATTAATTAATTAGACTTAGAGTCAAAGTTAATTAATTGGGAGACTAGTTAATTAATTGGGCTATTTAATTGGGAGATTAAATAAAGTCTGGTCAAAATTAATTAACTGGGCCATGAATTAATTAGAAGACTTAGTCTTGTAAATTAAAGAGGGTCATGGCCCATGTAGGAGAGAGGAACCCTAGTCCTAATAGGACTAGGTTAAGGAGATAACTATAAATAGCTTACTTGTAGTTATTTTTCACACAACTCAATAAGCAAAATTGAGCAAGAGCAAAATTAACTGGACCCAACTTCCATGACTTGGTCAGAAACCTCAAGATCATTCTCGCTTCTGAAAAGCGAGGTTTTGTCCTTGATGGACCCCCTCCCGAACTTGCTAAGGATGCCGATGATACTGAGAAAGAAGCCGTGGATTTGTGGCTTGACGATGACTTGCAGTCACGTTGTCTCATGTTGGCATCCATGTCGAATGAGCTTCAAAAGCAGCACGAGCATATGAAGTCTTCTTTTGAAACCTACACGCACCTGAATGGTCTATTTGGGGTGCAAAGTAGATACGATCGGTATGAAACTGCTAAGACTTTGCAACAAACGAGGATGGCTGAAGGTGCTGATGTTCGATCTCACTGCATCAAGATGATTGGGCTTATTGAAAAGCTTGGTCATCTTGACGTAAAGATGGACAAGACCTACTGCCAAGATATAATCCTCCAGTCGTTGCCAAGATCATTCGAGCAATTCGTAGTGAACTACAACATGCACAAGATGGATGTTGAACTTCACGAGTTGGCTAATATGCTCGCCACTGCCGAGGCTTCCATGAAAAGAGAGAAGCCAGTGATGGTTGCTACCTCGACCCAATCCAAGTCCAAGAGAACAAAGAAAGGGAAAGGGAAAGGAAATGCTTCTTCAAGCAAAGGCAGAGGACCATCTGGGCCCATAGGGAAGGGAAAGAAGCGTAAAGCTTCGTCTGGTGAACAAAAATGTTTCTACTGCAAGAAACCTGGACACTGGAAGAGGAACTGCAAAGAGTTCTTGGAGAGCTCGAAAGGTATATTCCTTGTTGAAGTTAATTTATCAATTAACTGCGCATCATGGGTGCTAGACACTGCTTTTGGTTCTCATCTTTGTAATGATTTACAGGTGATGGGAGCAACAAGGCCACTTAGGCCAGGGGATTGGATCCTAAGATTTGGCAATGGAGCTAGGGCTGCTGCCGAGGCCATAGGCGAAGTGGAGTTAGATTTAGGTGGTAATAAATTAGTCCTTAGGAATGTTCTTTATGTACCTGGTTTGGTGAAAAACATTATTTCTATTCCTGTTTTGGATAATGAAGGTTTTAATTTTACTATTAATAAAGGTTCCTTTTTGTTATTCATGAATGATAATATGTTTTTCACTGGTACATTAAAAGATGGACTATATACCATTGAACCACCTAAGTTAGTGATGCATGTACAACAAAACAAAAGGAAACAAGATAATGAAATATCTGACCAATTATGGCACGCTCGACTTGGACATATATCTAAGTCAAGGATTCGAAAGTTAGCATCATCTGGCGCGATTGAAATCAATCGCATTGATGAAATGCCAACATGTGAACCATGTCTAAAGGGTAAAATGGCTAAGTTGACATTTAAGGGAAACCCTGAGCGAGCCAAGCAAACATTGGACTTAATACATACTGACGTATGTGGACCACTAAGAAAAAGCGCCCGAGGTGGCTATGACTACTTCATCACTTTCACTGACGACTATAGTCGTTATGGATATGTGTTCTTGTTGAAACACAAGTCTGAAGCCTTTGAGCGATTCAAAGAATTCAAGATGGAAGTAGAGAATCAACTTGGTCATACGATAAAGGCTCTTCGTTCTGACCGAGGTGGAGAATTTCTTAGTAACGAATTTATAAATTATCTTGTAGAGCATGGAATACTATCGCAGTGGACTCCTCCTGCAACACCCCAATTGAATGGAGTACCAGAGAGAAGGAATCGACCTTGATGGACATGGTTCGATCCATGATGAGTGCCACTGACCTTCCTCTTTCATTTTGGGGACATGCCCTCCTCACGGCAACGAAGATACTGAACATGGTACCTTCTAAATCTGTAGAAAAGACACCATACGAATTATGGTTTGGCAAGGCACCCTCATACGCATTCATGCGCATATGGGGATCTCCTGCTTACGTTAAAAAGCTAGTGGGAGACAAATTGGAAACTAAATCCACTTTGTGCAAACTCGTGGGGTATCCAGAAAACTCAATACGATACGAGTTCTACGATCCTACAAGACAAACTACGTTTGTCTCGAGGAACGCTCACTTCTTGGAGAAGGATTTCTTGGTTGACAAGAAGGAAAATAACTTAGAACTGGATGAGGTCACCGAAGCTAAAAAGACCGAAGAGGTCGATCAAGCTGACCCGTCACCACAGGCAGTGGGAGAACAAGAGCATGAAAGTGCACCAGAAAGTACACCGATACTTCGTAGGTCAGAAAGACAACGTAGAGAACCCGAGAGGTACTACGGTCTGCTGCATGAGACTGGACAGTCTCTAACCGACCCAAGGACTTACGAAGAGGCTATGTTAGACATAGACTCGGGAAAATGGCGCGAAGCCATGGAATCCGAATTGGACTCCATGCACTCAAACAAGGTCTGGGCCTTGGTAGATCCACCAGTGGGAGTGGCTCCCGTGGGTTGCAAGTGGATCTATAAGAGAAAGCTTGGAGTGAACGGAGAGGTAATAACCTACAAGGCGCGACTAGTGGCAAAAGGATACACTCAAAGGCCAGGTATCGACTTTAAGGAGACCTTCTCGCCCGTCGCAATGCCTAAATCCATTCGAATCTTGCTGGCCATAGTTGCATGGTATAATTACGAGATATGGCAGATGGATGTAAAGACTGCCTTTCTCAATGAGGACATTGACAAGGAGATCTACATGGAGCAACCAAAAGGATATGCATCCAAAGGAGATGAACACAAGGTGTGCAAACTCCAGAGGTCCATTTATGGACTGAAGCAAGCTTCCCGAAGTTGGAACATTCGTTTCGATGAGACAATCCAAACTTTTGGATTCATCAAAAACATGTTCGAACCTTGCGTGTACAAGAAGATCAGTGGGAGTACAGTTGAATTTTTGGTGCTTTACGTTGACGACATTCTTCTCATTGGAAACAACCGCGGATTCAACCACCGAAGCAGAATACATTGCTACGAGTGATGCAGCAAAGGAAGGTGTTTGGATGAGGAACTTCATCCAGGAACTGGATGTGATACCTAGCATCGCTGAGCCCATTACTATCTTCTGTGATAACAATGGGGCAATAGCGCAAGCAAAGGAGCCGAGATCTCATCATAAATCCAAGCACGTACAAAGACGACACCACGTGATAAGAGATATCATTGGTAGAGGAGACATTAAGATGGAACGTGTCGACTCAGAAGATAATACGGCGGACCCGCTGACGAAGCCTCTGCCTCAAAAGGCATTTGAGAAACATCTGCATAAGATGGGACTCAAGAACATAAAAGACTGGCTTTAGGACAAGTGGGAGTTTGATAGAAATAGTGTCCTGCAAGCCAGCTGTATGGCTAGCATTTATTGTAATAAATTAGGAACTATTCAATTTCGATTAATAAATGCACTTTATTAAATGGTCAACTTTATCTTATGTAATAATTATCTACGCATAAGGATAGAAGTCCTTAGATCACAGGGCTATGGGACAACCCGTGGACTGATCTCCAAGGCCGTGATCTAGAACATATGCAAGAGTCGTAGAATCCAATCGAGATAGGACATCGTTGGATTCGGTTAGACTCTCACTATTGTGTATACTCCGATGAACTGGAGAACGCTGGGGTCCACGAGCGTGACTGGGATGGTCGATACACATAAGTGGGTGGCTTGCTGGGATGGCAAGCGCACTGAATACCCCAATTAGGAAATAACTCACTATGGAAGCGGTAGTCGCATATCGGGGTTGAAGTTATTCCAAATTTATAATAGTATACGAGGAACGATCCCTAACTACTTGAGGTGATAGGGTTTATCTGGTGCGAGAACGTCTATGCTTTGATATGAGTTCTGACTGACTGGGGATCACCAGAAAGTCTCTGTGGACTCATATTGGGTATAGAGGAACTCGTATGCAGATTCATATCATCAACAAAGGATCCATTGACCCGACTTGATAGGTTGGGAAATTCTCCTATGGATTTCTGTGAGAAATTAATTCTGGTAAAATCCATGGCCAAGGTATCTGACGACTTTATGTAAGTAGCTCATAAAGATTAAGTCAAAGAGAATTTATTTCAAGATCAGAGTACATAAGGTCAAGACAAAAGAAAGGGGAATCCGATGAAAGACCATACCCTTAAGTCTCGACTGGGAGATTGATCGATGGAGAGATTATGTCGTATATGGAAATTATAAATGATAAAAGGTTCACTGAATTAATTCACCAGTGATTGGGCTCCATGGGCTTGTGGCTGGACATCGACCGTGGAGTGTGGGAGAATTCCCAGATTGGCAGGGGTGCTAATTTTGGAATGATCAATCGACAGAGTGTTCAATTGATTTAGAGTAAGTCTTACTCGAATAATTAAATAATATTTAATTATAACCCACGGCCAATTATGTGGTGAACCTACGGGGGCATACACAATACACATGAAGCAAAAGCGAGGAAATAAGAACGACCGAGTCGACTGGGTCGACTGGGTGAATAATCGACTGGGTCGACTGGGTCGACCCAATTGGAATTGGATCATGATCATGAATTGAATTGGAATTTAATTTGTGAGTTAATTAATTAAGTTGGATTTAATTAATTAAAGGAATAATTAATTAATTAGACTTAGAGTCAAAGTTAATTAATTGGGAGACTAGTTAATTAATTGGGCTATTTAATTGGGAGATTAAATAAAGCCTGGTCAAAATTAATTAACTGGGCCATGAATTAATTAAAAGACTTAGTCTTCTAAATTAAAGAGGGCCATGGCCCATGTAGGAGAGAGGAACCCTAGTCCTAATAGGACTAGGTTAAGGAGATAACTATAAATAGCTTACTTGTAGTTATTTTTCACACAACTCAATAAGCAAAATTGAGCAAGAGCAAAATTCTCTCTCCCTCTCCCACACAGCAATAGCCGAACCCATTCTTCCCTGTGGAAGAATTTTTCGTTTTTCGACTTTGTTCCAAGATCGTTCCTAATTCCTAGATTATAATATATCTTGTGTTCTAGCTGATCAAGATTTATTATTTTTCGTGTAATTGTGGTGTATCAACCCGTAGAGGCGCAACACGTGGGGCGCTACTCAAAAGGCTTGGATCGATTTTCACTGTAGGAGAAATCAGAGTTCGTTTGCTAGCTAAAGGATTTGCAAGGAGATAGGTATAACGTGTAAACTTATACTATTGTTTTTATTTATATTCATATATATACAACTAGAGTAGTATCCTGGCAAGATTCCGTAAGAGGTCCTAAAAATTATTATATTCCGCTTTGCCTAGGGCTGTTTATCTTACCGAATCCCAACAGTTTACATGTATCACTAAAGGTCCTTTCAAAATCACCAATACAATAAAGGTTGACAACGAAGATATTGTGGTGAGCAAAGAACTTGACGAGATAACAGCTGAGGAAGTCAAGCTGTTCAATCTGGACAAGGTTGGCCGTTTCATCATGACCAAAGCCCTGGATAATGACCGTTTTGACAAGGTTAAGCACTGTAAAACTGCAAAAGAAATGTGGGACAAGGTCCGTGATATGAGCGAAGGAAACGATGCCATTAAGGAGCACCAGCTGAGTGTTGCTCTGGAAAATTGGACAACTTCAAGATGAAGTTTGGGGAGACCATTGATCAGATGGATACAAGGTTCACCAGAACGCTGAATGAAGTTCTAAAGCTGGGAAAACCTTCACTGACAAGGAGATCACTTTCAGAGTGTTGAAGGCTTTGCCTCCGAAGTTCAACATGAAGGTTAAAGCCATGGAAGAGTCAAGGGGTCTGGGGAAGATCTCTCTTACAGAGCTATTTTCTGTATTCAAGGCATACGAGTATAAACTGCCAAGAATGGGTATTGAAGAAACCTCAACTTCAGGCCCCACAGCTGCCCTGGTTGCTGCTGAAAATCCTAAAAGATCAACAAACAAAAGCAAAGATGTGGACTCATCTGATGAAGCGACACTGCTCAACAAAAAGGATTACATTACTGGAGACGTTGCACTGTTGATAAATAATTTCAAGAAGTTCTACAAGAGAAAAATGAAGAACAAATACAACAATGCTTCTACTTCTAACCCTACCTCTACTTCTCATGATAGTAAGGATTCTTATAAGTTCAAACTAATGTGCTATAATTGCAAGAAATTGGGATATTTCATCAGAGACTACCCATATCCTAAAGCTGAGAAATACACCGATGAGGAAAAGAAACTGAGAAAGGAGAGAAAACATCAGAAAGTCAAAGTGCTGATGGCTGAAGCAGAAAAGCTTCCTGCCATCTACTCGTTTGATTTAGATTCGTACACTTCAGAAGAAGAGTCTACTGAAGATGAGCATCCTGCACTTCTATGTCTGATGGCTAAAGAATCAGATGACTCTGAGGATGAGGTAACTCATGCTAAAAATGAATTGTTTAATTCATTTGAGCAAATGATTGTTAATAATATTAGTATTGTTAATGCATTTGGTAAGCTTAAGGAAGAGATGACATTGCTGAAAGAGCAAAACAGTTCTCTGAAACTTAAGGTTGAAAAACCAAAAAAATCAGTTGAATACAAACTGCTTGAGCAAGAGAATGAATCTCTGAAAGCTGAATGTGAAGTCTATAAAGGTAATATTAGGGAACTTGAGAAAGTCATTGATAGGATAGTGCCCAGCAAGCCAATTCAATAAGCTTGTAATAGGTCTATTCTGAATGAGACAATCTTTGATTTTATAATAATAAGCATGTTTATTTATATATGTATAAGGATAAACAATGGCCAACTTCATCTCTCACAAATACATTTAAGCGATTCGATGAAATCCTTAGATTACATTTGACTATGGGACGATTCACTTCAGTACTGAGTGCAATCATGAAACAGTTTCTAAGGTCGTAATCTTAAAACTGTTCCAAGTCATAGATTTCGAACGAGACGGGGTATCGTAGGAATCGCCAAGACTTGTACGAGTATGCATGATTCACATGGAGTGAATTTGTAGCGTTTCATGAGCAAGGCATTTGAGGCCAGTGCATATGAGTAGGTGGTTCAATGGAGGATTGAACGCATCGAACGACCCGAACAGAGAAACCCATTGTGGAAGTGCATAACGCATATCGGTGATGGGATGTTTCTCAAGGCTTATAATAGTGTACGATTTAGTCCTTTGACTTGAGGTGCTAGGGAGAATTCGGTGCATGAATGTGCGTACTTAGATCTAGGTATAGATCACTTAGCCTGATCATAACATGCCTAGGTTGGGTGCGTATAGTTATGTACGCGAGTGGTTAGTACCAATATGGAATCTATTGACTCATCGTAATGGATGAGAGAATTTCCTATACGATTCGTAGATAATATATCCGACGAATCTACGGCCGTAGTCGGTGACGGATTTGGAAAGGGGTTTCCAAATTTAGCAGTCACACTGGAATATTATCCTGAATTAGAAAGCATAGTTATCGAGACAAATTTAGAGGTGCCGATCAATTCACACACCCTAAGTCTTGATCGGGAATATTAGTCGATAGAAGGACCGTATGTACATGGCATTTATAAGAGAGACGAGGTTCACAAATATCAATTCACCTGAAGTTGGGCTACATGGGCTTGTGGCTAGACATCGACCATGAAGTGTGGGTACTCCTGAGTTAATAGAGGATTTGATTCTAGGAGTGGTCAATTAAACACTGGAGCAATTTATTGTTTATAAATTAAATCACGAGGAATTCGTGGGCCTGCTGCCAATTGATGGTGAAACAAGAGGGTCACACACAATACAATTGGACGGTGACTGTTATAAAGGATATGAAAGGAATTAATTGATATTAAATCAATTAAGTGAATTAAAGTATTAATTCAAGTGGGAGATTAATTAATTAGTTGATTTGATTAATTAATATAAAGGATATGAAAGGAATTAATTGATATTAATTGAATTGGGTAAAACTACTTTTTCAGATCTGTGGCGAATTTATAGTTTTTGAAAACTTCAGGACTCTTATGCAATAAAATCGCATACTAGGGTTTTAAAGGGCTGAAAATTCGAAATTTTAGAATCTGGAAATTTCAAAAATTCTGGACTGTTTTGCAAATCTGGTCGCACATATTTTTGGGGTCATTTTGTAATTTCCGAAAGTTTGGGGACTGTTTTGCAATTACCGAAACTTCAGGGGTCTGTTTGAAAAATCGAAAATTTTCAGAATTCAAAATTTTATTTTCTGGTCTGCTGCCCGAAACTGTTCTGGGGTGTTTTTGTAACCTTTTAAAAGTCTTGAGGTCAAACTGCAATTTTTGAAAGTTGAGGGGCGAAAATGCAATTTTCAAAAGTTGAAAAACAGAATCTGAATTTGAGCAGAAAATTTATTTTTGTTTACCCCAATATTTATTTTGTCATAATTAGTAGTGACTAAAAAGTAAGAATCATAGGAAGTTAGTTTTAAAAGGTTGTTTTAAAATTAAGAAAGAAATAGGTAAAGGATGTTTGCATGTTTCTTGCTCTACGTGAACTGTTTACGTGGTTTTCGATCGAGCCGAGCCTTGACCTTAGGGTAGATGTGATTGGGTTAATTTAATGTTTGGTTTTTATTGGGCCTGCGAGCCTATTATATTTTTGGGCCACTTTGAGCCTTTGTAATAGAATAGGGCTTTTACTGTTTTATTAGTTTAGAATGGAGGCCCGTTTACAAGCAAGGTGGGAGCCCAAGAAGATATGAAGGCCATGTATGCGTGGTACATTGTGTAATAGAATAGGCCTGTTTGCAAACCCTTTAGATTGACCAATAGGGCCAACATCCTTGGCTCGATGATGGCCCACATAGGAGGCTCCCGATCGAAAACATATTGTGGTAGTATGCAAGCTAGGTTTGTATGGCTTTTATTTATTTGTCGATTTATATTTAGCTTGCGCGCTAGAATCTAGATCGTAATAAAAGACAAAGCATAACTGAATCGGTGAGATCTCGAGGAGAGTTAGTATAACTTTCAAACCCGAAATTCCCCTCTCGAATTTAATATTAAGTCTATTGGGTACATTTAAAATGAAGTTTTAAAGATCCAAGTCTTCTATCAATAGGAACTAGTGTATGTTGTCTACTTATTGACAGAGGTGATCCAGAGTCTGGCACCCGAGTCAAAGAAAGGGACAATACACGAAATTCCTTGACTCGTGTTTTTAACTAAACTCGACAAGGGTGAGGACTGGTCGGGATGTGAAGATCGACCGATAACTAGTTACGGAGATTCATGACCGGGCCCGTTGCTCATCATGATTGATGGTTCTACTTAACGATTAGTAGCATTTATGATGTAGCAGTGCTAGATAAATGTGAAAACCGAGGCAAAATAGCTTGAAGGTTGTGAGGTGCCACAATTGGTAAAAGTATACCTACCTGGAGAATTAATTGTATGGCCACGAGTCGTGGGTGCAATTAATTGCTGCTGGGACGTCAAGACCTACTAGGAACTAAATTTCCCGAGCAATTAAAGGGGTTATTGTTTCGATAAAATAGTGGGAGAACTTTTTCGAAAACAAGACCAAAATTCGATAATTATAAGTATTAGGCATAAGATCAGTTAGCTAAATGTTGTCTTCTTTCCATTTGCAGATATTAAGTACAATGTCTAAGAATCCATTATCTGTTATCCTCGACGCAAACAAGTTGAATGGCTCAAACTTTGTCGACTGGCTAAGAAATCTTAGAATTGTCCTCGACTCCGAGCGATGAAGCTATGTGCTCGACACACCCATGCCTGCTGCACCCGCAGCACGAGCTAGTGAGGAACAACGAACCGCCCATGCTAAAAGGGTTGATGATGATCTTCAGGTTCGGTGCCTCATGCTAGCCTCGATGTCGAATGAACTGCAGAAACAACATGCTGAAATACCGCTTGCTAGAGATATACTTCTCCATCTCCAGCAGATGTTTGGAGAGAGGTCTCGCACCAAAGGTTCGCGACCACTAAGGAGTTGTTTCATCTCAAGATGGCTGAGGGAAGCAGTGTCAAGGATCACTGTCTGCGTTTCATCAACCTGGTTGAAAATCTAGGGCGATTGGACGTGGACTTGCACGCTGATCTTAGCACTGACCTCCTCCTCCATACGCTGCCCCGTTCTTTTGACCAGTTCGTGTTGAACTTCAACATGGAGGATTGAACCCTCTCTCTTCACGAACTGACCAATTTGTTGGTAACGGCAGAATCGACTCTCAAGAAAGAGAAGCCGGTAATGATTGCACACCAATCGAAGGCTGCAAAGCCCAAGAGAGGTAAGAAGAAGAAGAATGTGTTTTCTTCGAAGGCAGTCACAAAGGTGGTCGAAAAGAAGCGCAAGAGCCCAGAAGACTGATCTTACGCAAATTCGTTATATGATCGATATTAATGAAATAAATACAGTAATCACTAATAAATAGAAGAAAGATCAATGTATGTGTATATTCCGAACATTGGAGTACATATTACAAGTATTGAGGATCCTACTTGAGCATTATAGAATGTCGTACAAGCTAGAGGGTGAAATACATATAAAATGGCCGAGCTAGTCTATCCGAGCTATAGCTTCGAGTATAGAGCACCTGGAAAAGCGTTTTTCTGTAGTCATAAATGCTTGGGGTATTTATAGCTGGGAATGAGGATCGGCCCATAGCCGTGGGCCTGGGATCGGCCCAACAGTAACATTTAATCAATGGCTGCATCAAATGGACCCAGTTACCTTTGCTTCATCCCGAGCTCGAGTCCGCATCCATAGAGTCGAGATTCCGGATCTCCAAACGTATATTAGTAATAATAGATGGGGTCCAAAATATCCATCATCAATACTCCCCCACTTCTCGAGCGTAAAGAGAAACTTAAGCTCGAAGAAGTATGGCTTATTCCGAACATCGAGATGATGGGATCACATGTTGGTCTGTTATGGACGTGCCTCGTTAAAAACCTAACTTTGAAAAACCCATTGGGATAAAAACCAACTTAGGGAAAAAGAGTGCACATCACTAAAATTTCAATGAGCTCTCGATGATGCGTAAATATTCTCTCTTGATGATGACTTGTAGAGTTATTCGAGAGTATTTAATTTGTAAGTCGGGGGTACTGTTTTGATAATATCGCCTTGCTTTCTTTCTTGACTCTGCTTTTCTGATCGTACAGCAGCAAATTGATCCAAAGACGAGAATAAATCTTTGATATTCGGGCGTTGTGTTTCTTTTCGTGTTGGGCCGCGGCCCTTTGATCTGGAGAGTATAGGGGTCTATTATGCAATTTAAAGAGAAAATAGGTTTTAAAATCGTCTTCTGGAAGTTCAATCGTCGCGACTTCTCGGGGACCAGATTGCAATTTTACCGTTTTGTCCTTATATATATACACAGCCTGATCGTGGGATGTTTATTTCGCAAACAAACCCTGAAGTAACCCCTGATCGGAGCAAATAGATTGATAAGAAATTCCCAACATTTGTCCGATCATTCCGAAAATATAATGTCTAGTCCTAGCGACTCCAAGGGCAAAGCTAAGGTCATAGAAGAGCCAGAGAGTGGTTCAGGCGAGATGCAGATCGAGACTGTCCATTCTTCAGGTGGGAAAAACATAAGGGTTCCGAGCCCTAACCCTGGTTCTGATAGAGAAGAGGAATCTAACCCTAGTTCCGAGGGTTGTGAAAGCGATTCTTCGAGCGAGAGCACCGATGAAGAGGCCACAGAGGATGACGTTCTTCCTTTAGGAAAGAACGAGCAGGCCATATACATAATCGGTAGAGGTGTTGTCGTTACTATTTTCGAGTGGTCGGAGCCTTCAACCAGCACACGACTTAACAAAACCAAGAAGAGAGCCGATGAAACCATTTGCCGCTATACTGAAAAGCACCTAGAAGACTTGGAGACCAAACTTGGTAAGTTTTTGGGCGATGGATTTTTTATCGTCGTCCCGACTCCCGAAGATCGAGTTACTAATCCTCCCCCGGGGTGTCAAGCTTTTTACACTAGGCAATTCCTTTATGGCTTACGGATACCCTTCACTCCTTTGATTCGTAGCGTTTTACAGGCTTTTCGCCTGTCTCCATCCCAAATCCTCCCGAATTCGATCGGGTATATCATCGCCTTCAGCGTGTTAATGAAGGCCAAAGGGAAGAAAGCAGCTTTCCAAAATTTCTGGAGGGTTTTCCAAGTGAGCTCCTCCACGTCTTCGAACGCAGGTTATGTATACTTCTCGCAGCGGCCTAATCGATCGATATTGTCGAACACAGTTTTGAGCAATCTGAAAGGCTGGAAGAAGGAGTTCTTTTTTGTTCGAGGCCCCTATACTCCCCCCCTCCGCTGAGTCACCCGAAACGACCCCCTATGAGTGGCCTGGAGAGCGGTCTTGGATTTATGGTAGGCGAAAACTTGTAGGGCGGATGAGTCATGAGCTCCCAGATGCATTTTTGCAGTCCCTTTCTTCTGACATTTATCAGACCGCTTTACTGACTCAAGAGAGAGTCTTGAGAATGGCAGGGCTTAGTTCATGTTCTTACTCCGCCCCTCCCCTTAGTTTGGAGAATCTTCATTCACGATTTCTGACGACCCAGCCGTCCCAGTTGCCCGAACTGATGAGGGGGCTTCTGCTGTAACCGTTCCCCTCACTTTAGGTATACTATCTCCTCTCGTAGAATTTAGTTAATTTTTCTCGACCTTAAATAAACCATTGTCGATTTTTCAACTGAAATTGTTGGGAAGTTTCGAACTTCTGTCGCTGGCTCGGTTGTTGCTTCATTTTATACGGAATCTCAAGGTCTGCCTCGCAAACAGAAGAAATCGAGGGCTACTTTAATGATAGAGGGAACTAAGGCCAGAACTGATGATTCTACTGCTCCGAATGTGGCTACAGACCCTCTTCAAATAGCTGCTGAGGGAACTTCACAAGCTCCAACTAGTGCTCTTCTTCGATTAGTGTTTCCGACCAATTCCTCTAATCCTAGTGCTGCGGGGTGCAGTTATTATACGCTGCAGGAGATTCGATCCCAGGAGATTGCTGAAGCTCGAATGGCAAGGAAAAGGAGTAGCGGGGATCCCGAGTCTTCTCGAAAGGTAAGACCGTTTGGTCGAAATCCAGGGCCAATTCAATGTCGACCCGGCCGCTCCGAGCCTGAGTTGGTAGACTTTATCGAGGATCATCTTTGCGGTCCGAGGGCCGCTGGGTTTCCAGAAGATGGAACCATCCAAGCTGACCTTGGTCCCAACGGTGAACATACAGTGGACAAATCCCTCCGACTCTTAATGGCCGCAAGATTTAAAGATGACAACACCGAGCTCTTCCTGAGGGATGGTTTCCAAATTATGGGTGATTATGCCTATGTACACGAAAAGGTACCCTTTTCTTTTGATTGCGCTAACCTTTTTCCGAAAACTTGTTTTATTGCTAAAGTCTGCTTTCTTTTGCAGGCTGGGGAGTTATTTACTCATCAGACTTATCGAATGGCCATCCTGGAGGAGGAGTCTCGACAAACCCATAATGCTCTTCTCCGTATTTTGAAAGAAGAAGCTGTCAAAACTGCTGAGTTGAAGGAGACTTCTGCTAAGCTCTCAAAGGTTGAGAAGGAACTCGAGGATGCCAGGAAAGAACTTGAAGGAAAGAGAGCCCTCGAGGAAGAGGTAGCCAAATTAAATTTGGATCTCGAGCAGGCTAAGGCATTATCCGATCAGGCGTATGCTCGAGGCCGAGAAGAAGGCAGACTACCTGCTATAAGGGAATTTTTAAAGTCGCCCTTTCTCGATGCCTTGGTTCGGTCAAGAACAGGCGAAATCAATCAAGCCTTCTTCTATAAAGGGGTTCAGCAACTCCTTGTGGCTGGACGGGTTCAAGGCACTATCGATGATTATCTTCCCAATATGAACCCTTATAAAAATATACTTGGGGAAAATTATAAGGCTTCTTCTCTTCCTCCCAAGCTCGAAGGCTTAGCCAATCATGAGTTCGCTCCGTTCCTTGCCGAATTTGGTGTTCCTATGCCTAATCCCGATGTGCTTGAAACGGAGAATTCGGGGGAGAAGAATGAGGATGTCGACATTGAGGGCGAATCCGATGAGCAAGAAGGAGAGAAAATCTTCTCCTAAGGCAAATGATCCCAGCCCTGACGACCAGAGCAGCGGCGAAGGGGATGAAAGCTTAAGCAGCACCTCTGATGACAATTTGGAAAGTGATTTCGAGGAAGAAGGCGAATAGATGGAGGAGGGTCGTGTATCTGGCACCGAAAAATCTGATTATTGATAAATATCGTAGGACTTTATTTATTCTGAATTCGTAGCTTGTAGATTCATGTACTCTTGCTTTTAAACTATGTGTATATTTGCTCCTATACTTCTTCAGTCGAATTGATGTCTTGACGAGAGCAATGATCTTATTACCAAATAGTGAGGCCGCTTTACCTTACTTTATTGTAATATCAAATGTTGGGATCGGGGCTCCTTCAACAAGATGTAAATTCGATCTTCAGGCATTCTTTTTAGGAGATGCATGTTTTCTTATGTCAATAGAAAAGTCTAAGTCGAAAGACCCTTCGATCCAACTTCCTTTCCCTCAGCTGTTCCCAACGGTATGGAAATCTCATTTCGTGTTAAGACAGTGAAAATCTTCTAGAGCTCACGATGTTTGCTGAATCGTGGGATCGAATATCAAGCTGTTTACATACGTTCTTCGAAATTGACCTTTTTGAACATAACTTCCATAGATTTTTCTCTCCCTCTTTTCCCTCTCTTCCCTTTTTCTTTTTTTTTTTTTATTTTATTTTAGAAGAAAGATCCAACAAAAACGTAAAGGTAGTATCTCGTGAAGCTAAACAGTTGCTTAATCCAGACCGCATAAATTTCTACATCTCATCTGTTGGATTGCGTAAAAATTGCTCCTATAAATGAGCCCTCTCCTTTCCTTAGATGGATCCTTCTCCTTTTAGTAGGATTTTCTTCGATCATGTCGATCAAGGAATATTCTTTTTCATCCCAAGACTTTGAAATTCGAGTTAGAACGTATTTTGCAAATCACAAAGTATTGAGTATTTTATCATCGACTAGGATATCTGTAGACGAAGAAATATTCGACCTTGAAGGCCAACAAGGCGCATTGCTGACCATCCACGGCCCTGACAACTCCGTTGGTTCTTCGAAGAGTAAGCCATTGTTTCTCCGGCGCGGTTCTCATCATGGGGAAATTGTTGCCCCAAAGTCCGCTAAGTGTGTGGGATGGTGCAAATTTAATAAATGGGTTGGTGTTCGGACTGAGCTATTCGATCTCAAGCATCGAACTAGACCTTCAACTTTCCCTTTCGATTATCAAACAACACCCAATATTCGTTATCCTTGTAAATCTTTCGAGTAAGGGTATTATCGCAAATTTTCCCCTTATAATAATGATTAATGGATTAAGGAGCCCGGTAGCTCCCACTTGTCAAGCCTAAAGAAGAGCTTATTCGACTTCCTAGCTAGGGAAGTTGGATCAACTGGATTGGGCTTAGTCAATAATAGGATTCATAGCTTGTAATAGGATCGAGATTTTCTTCTTGTAAGCTGCAATAGAAACGAAACATTCTTCTTATGGCTTGTAATAAGATCGAAATGTAATTTATACTTATTCAAATATTCTTCATGAGGCTCGTGCTTTGTTTGATCTAATGCTCTTTGTTTTTTGTTGTTGTGTATATGTTCCAAATTTTGGTAAGTTTGAACTTTCCAAACGGTTCCTCATTTATCGGGAATTGCAACGGTCGTCAAATCTTATCAATTCGTTTCACGGATTATCCGCCGTTGGACTCCTTTCAATTTTTGCTATAAAAGGCTGTCATACCTTTGAAATTATCTCATTCATCGTACTGGCACTTTATTTGTCTGATCATGGTGATCAAGATCATTATTCAATTTATTCAACTTTTTGAGCTCAGACTTCGAACATTTTTCGAGCGGAAGACGAACTACTTTTGACCTCGCTTAGAATATCGACAGGCAAATATAATCTCCATCTTGAAGGCCAATATGCCAGATCCATGGAGTCCGTAGGTTATCGCGTAGGTCTTCGATTAGGGACCTATTGCCACAATGCATTTAGGAAGACATACAGGGGAGGGAACGACGAAGAATACAGTTACCCGACAAACCGTGCATTCGCCCCCTCGTCTTCGGAGGATCGCAAATAAAGTTAAAAGTATGCGGGTCCAAAGGAGATTCATGCTCGGAGCTAAGTTACTCCGAATAAACGATAGGAGAGGAGAGCGAAAATTTCATAGGATTGTAGAAAGTAATGGGATTCTTATGTAATATATTAGCTTGTGTTATGCTCGAAATGTATCAATATTTTTCCTTTGAACTCTTGTATCTCTGTAATAATATTCATAAATGCCTTTTTTCCTTTCCTTGTTGATAAAGCAAAGTATAATCAGATAAATTCTCATCTTCAACAACCCGATCTCGAACACTTAAAATTAATAAGGGAATAATCGAACAACATTTTCTCGAGCGAGTAACAAACAAGCATTCTGGTAACCAAATAATTTATCTTCCTTTGAAAATTTCTAAGTATTAGCATTCAATTGATCTTAGGCAGTGCCAAATTTCCAAAGTTGGTCGAGCTCTTCAATTCGAGAGTCTTTAACCAATCGTAAATCCTTGATAATAATAAGTATTATTCGCTCGGATTACTATTTGTCCGATAATCATTATTTTAGATATACAATAACCCTTGAATCGTTTCTGATGTCCAGCTCGTTGTGATCGAAGGACTGGACAGATCATAGCTTTTCTTTAACTCTAACATCACTAGTTAAATGTAAATGGTTGAAAACTGAGCCGGTGTCCGAATCGCTATAATAACGCTATGAGTTTTCCAAATCGATTTTATATTTTCAATAGCGGGCGCGTAAGGGTTGAATTTTGAACAAACACTCCTGATTCCGACGTTGCCTTATAAATAGGATAATGGATAAGAATTAGTTGAACGATTCTTTCGAACCAGCCCTCCTTTATGCGCCCGTTAGATTGTTCCCTCTCCTAACCACACAGGACCCTATTTCTTGGGAAATGTATCGGTCAGTTCATTTATTACGTACATCATAACCGTCCGTGATCTGTTATCTGGGCCGTTGGTTCAAATCCTTCGCCGCTATAAATAGTTCCAATTTGTTTATGCGACACTCTTCACTTCTGCCTTTATGCTTCGTCCGATGACCATGGATCGAGTTTTATCTTTGTTAAAAATGATTCGTATTACCTCTAAAATAAAGGAGTTTGAGATTAGAATTCGGACCCTGTTTTCCGATCCTGGTCCCTTTGGTGTAACCTTTTTCGCTTAGAATATCGACAGGCAAAAGAAATTGCACCTAGAATACCGGCAGGCAACCTGTTTTCTCAGATATACCCTATCTGAGACAGGTTAAAATTCCGGTTTTCTGGCGTAGTGTCTGATCGGGCAGCTGGTTACCCTCAGAGGAGCTCTTTAAATCTGGAGCACCAGCTTCCTCGAGGGCTTTCTTGAAGTATAGTTCCTTTGAGGTTGCTTGGAGTAATTCCACTGAGGTAACCCTCCGCTGCACTGGATCGGATTAGGCTGTAGATAATGATTGTGTATAACAATCATTGTTTACAGATGAAGACCTAAGATCGGTTAAAAGCCCCGGAGGGGAGCTCCGGTCCGGCTCTTATCCCGTTATGAAGACGGATGTGCGACACGTGGCGAGTGATTGCCATGAAGAATTACTGCTGAGTTCTGCATCTGGAGCGATCTTTGGGAATGCGGACCGAACATGTCTATCTTTTACTCGTAGAATTTGTAGTAGGGTAGGAGTGATTGTACTGTACTTCTTGAGCCCGAATTTTAATATTATATTCGAGGCTTCACTTGTAACTTGTTCGAAGAATAACAATAATAAAGCTTTGTTTTCTGCTCGAATTTCATTGTTTATTCTTTCATGTCTTTTTGATTTCTTTGGTCGAATATAAGTGAGACCCGTTGGAACTTGATTTATAGCAACTTTGTGTAGTTAACTTGAAGTTATCTAACCCTTCCCTTCGGAATCATAAATTTCCTCGGTGGTTGAATGGTAGTCCACATTAGGTTGCAACTTCGAGGATTTATATAATTTGTTACCGTTGTATCATCGGACTTTTACCGATATTTTATCAATTGCAGGATCCACTCCACTAGGAATTGCCATCGACCAAGGGAACGAAATCAAATCTGTCCCAACTGATCGAGAAAAGTATCTGATAACCAATAAATAATCTATATAGATTATGATTGATCGAGAAATAATCCGGGATGATAGTAAATAATTTATAAATTCCGACCGCGATTGATTCGTGTAATTATTCTGAGATTACTAAATTTGATAATCGGAAAAATAAATTCCTAGCATTAATAGGCTGTAACTCCAAAGACTCTCATAATCTATTGTCGTTAACTGATGATCAAGCTGATCAGATTTATTTGGTGTTGGTTAGTTGAGAATGATATCTGTAAAACTTCTTATTCGTTTATGCATTATCGCTCTACTGCTTAAAACTTTTTACACGCATAAATAATTTATATTTTCGACGAATAGAGAATTGATTAATCGTGGAAAATAAATCCAACGATGGAATAAATGAATTGGACAATTGCAGAATAGAACCGCCAATCTGAAGATCGAAAATTCACTATATGGGTCTTTAGCAACAACTTCCACCCTTTATATTTATTTCGATCTAAGGGGCATAGCAACGGCTTTCACCCTTGGTCGTTTTTATCGGTCATAGCAACAGCTTTCACCTGAGGGTCTTAACAACAACATTCACCCTTTTTACTTATTTCGATCTAAGGGGCATAGCAACGACTTTCACCCTTAGTCGTTTTTTATCGGTCATAGCAACAACTTTCACCTGAGGGTCTTAGCAACAGCTTTCACCCTTATTATTTATTTCGATCTAAGGGGCATAGCAACGGCTTTCACCCTTAGTCATTTTTATCGGTCATAGCAACAGCTTTCACCTGAGGGTCTTAGCAACAGCTTTCACCCTTATTATTTATTTCGATCTAAGGGGCATAGCAACGGCTTTCACCCTTAGTCGTTTTTATCGGTCATAGCAACAGCTTTCACCTGAGGGTCTTAGCAACAGCTTTCACCCTTATTATTTATTTCGATCTAAGGGGCATAGCAACGGCTTTCACCCTTAGTCGTTTTTATCGGTCATAGCAACAGCTTTCACCTGAGGGTCTTAGCAACAGCTTTCACCCTTATCATTTATTTCGATCTAAGGGGCATAGCAACGACTTTCACCCTTAGTCGATTTTATCGATAGATATAGATATCGGCCATAATAAATTTCTTGAATATAACGAATTAATAATATTCCTGGTGAATAAGTTCTCCATTGAATAGATAAACCTTGTTGATATAAGATAAGCGAAGACAAGACAAGATAACAAGATGGCAGATATTCCCGAAGATTGTGTATAGTTTTCCCTGTCTATAATAACATACTCCCATACCATGAACAAGACTTCCATACGTCAATAAGACGTCAATAAGATAGATAATCCTTTTACCCCGCATTTCCGAACCATGCTTCTTGTTGAATTCATATCAAGGGAAAATAAGGTGGAGCTCGATTAGCATTTTTCCCGAACTATCAAGAGCAATCCTCCAACGTTGGTAGCTCTGTCAATTACAATCTAGCTAGAGCATCGTACGATCCTAATTCAGACTTTACATTGGCGAGGGCTCCGTGGGTCGGAGCACTGTCTTGCGGAAGAATCGGCCTAACTTCTGGTTGCTGAGCCGCCTTAGATAGATTGTCGGGCTCATTGTTAACTGAGTTTTGAACCCCCGCAGCGTGGGATGGTTCTCCTCTGTTATATGTATTCCTCCTCGTAGTAGGCATTTTTTCGATCTAACACCCAAATAAGGTCCCACGGTGGGCGCCAATTGATCTTACGCAAATTCGTTGTATGATCGATATTAATGAAATAAATACAGTAATCACTAATAAATAGAAGAAAGATCAATGTATGTGTATATTCCGAACATTGGAGTACAGATTACAAGTATTGAGGATCCTACTTGAGCATTATAGGATGTCGTACAAGCTAGAGGGTGAAATACATATAAAATGGCCGAGCTAGTCTATCCGAGCTATAGCTTCGAGTATGGAGCACCTGGGAAAGCATTTTTCTGTAGTCATAAATGCTTGGGGTATTTATAGCCGGGAATGAGGATCGGCCCATAGCCGTGGGCCTGAGATCGGCCCAACAGTAACATTTAATCAATGGCTGCATCAAATGGACCCAGTTACCTTTGCTTCATCCCGAGCTCGAGTCCGCATCCATAGAGTCAAGATTCCGGATCTCCGAACGTATATTAGTAATAATAGATGGGGTCCAAAATATCCATCATCAAAGACGAATGTTTCCACTGCAAGAAAGCAGGGCACTGGAAAAGGAATTGCCCAGACTACCTAAAGATGAAACTGGTAGCCAAAGGTATTTTCTTGGTTGAAGTTAATATTGCTATTAACTGTGCATCGTGGGTGTTAGACACCGCAGCAGGTTCTCATATCTGCAATGATTTGCAGGTAATGGGAGCAGTAAGATACCTGAAGCCCGGGGATAGAATCCTGCGCTTTGGAAACGGAGCTAGGATCGCCGCTGAGGCTATAGGAGACGTGGAATTAGTTTTAGGGAATTTTACTTTTAATTTTAAGAGACTGTTTGTACGTACCGACAATAATTAAAAACATCATTTCAATTCCGATGTTAGACATTGATGGTTTTAATTTTTCCATTGAAAATGGAGCTTTTTGCATATTTAAAGGTGGTTTAATGTATGCTCGTGGTACTTTGATAGATGGTCTGTATTCCCTAGAACCTATAAATTCCGACGTCATGCACATTCAATCTAGAAAAAGGAAATATGATAATCAAACTCCACAACTTTGGCACGCTAGACTTGGACATATTTCCAAGAGTAGGATTCAAAAGCTGGTTTCCTCTAAGGCTCTTGAAATAAAGAACTTGGATGAACTCCCAACTTGCGAATCTTGTCTCAAAGGAAAGATGACCAAATCACCCTTCACAGGGAATCCCGAGCGAACCAAGCAAACATTGGATTTAATCCATACTGACGTTTGTGGACCATTGAGTGTCAATGCAAGAGGAGGATTCTCGTACTTCGTAACATTCACCGACGATTTTAGTCGTTATGGATATGTGTATCTTATGAAACACAAATCCGAAACTTTTGAGAAATTCAAAGAGTTTCTAATGGAAGTAGAGAACCAACTTGGGCATAGTATTAAAGCACTTCGATCTGACAGAGGTGGTGAGTACTTAAGCCAAGAATTCCTCGATTATCTGAAAGAGAATGGAATTCTCGCCCAGCGAACTCCCCCTAGGACGCCCCAACTCAATGGAGTGTCTGAGCGGAGGAACCGAACTTTGTTAGACATGGTTCGTTCCATGATGAGCTTCGCTGATCTCCCCTTTTCGTTTTGGGGCTTAGCCCTATTAACTGCCTCGAAGATACTAAACATAGTACCTTCGAAGTCAGTGCCAACAACACCGCACTAAGTATGGTATGGTAAAGCACCCGTGTGTTCGTATACGAGTATGGGGATCTCCAGCGTATGTAAAGAACAAGAAGGGAGATAAGCTAGATAGTAGATCTAGTTTGTGCAAATTTGTGGGGTATCCAAAGGAATCCATTGGATACCTGTTCTTCGATCCTAAAGAACGTAACACGTTCGTATCTAGGAACGCCCACTTCTTGGAAGAGGATTTCCTCACCAATCGAAATGGGACAATCGTAGAACTTGATGAAGTCCAGGAATCGGACCCATCCCCACA
The DNA here is from genome assembly GCA_038501285.1 of Penstemon eatonii. Classification (NCBI taxonomy): domain Eukaryota; kingdom Viridiplantae; phylum Streptophyta; class Magnoliopsida; order Lamiales; family Plantaginaceae; genus Penstemon; species Penstemon eatonii. The sequence continues at coordinate 26,127,622 of CM076713.1, forward strand.
AACAGTGGGAGCTGAACCAGAATTTACTGAACCTACTAGTACACCTACTCTTCGAAGGTCTGATCGAATTCGTAAGGAGCCAAAGCGATTTGGTTTCATTCACGAAAATGAGAAAGTGGAAAGTTATCCAAGGACCTATCAAGAAGCGATGTCAGACATAGACTCGGGTGCGTGGCTCGAAGCCATGCAATCCGAAATGGATTCCATGCATTCCAACAAGGTTTGGACCTTGGTCAATCCACCTGAGGGAACTATCCCTGTAGGATGCAAATGGATCTTCAAGCGCAAGCTTGGAATGAATGGAGAGGTATTAACTCATAAAGCTCGCTTAGTGGCGAAAGGGTATTCTCAAAGGCCTGGAATAGACTATGAGGAAACCTTCTCTCCCGTGGCGATGTCGAAATCCATTCGGATACTGCTTGCCATAGCCGCGTGGCATGACTACAAAATATGGCAAATGGACGTAAAGACCGCCTTTCTCAATGGAGACATTGACAAGGAGATCTTTATGCAACAACCTGAAGGTTTTGCGTCCAAAGGAAGTGAGCACAAACTGTGTAAGCTTCAAAGGTCAATCTATGGCCTCAAACAGGCGTCCCGAACCTGGAACATGCGATTTGATGAGACAGTCAAAGCATTTGGCTTCATAAAAAACGTATATGAACCTTGTGTGTACAAGAAGAATAGTGGGAGTTCGATATAATTCATTGTTTTGTACGTCGATGACATTTTGTTAATCTAAGACGATATCAAGATGTTAGCGCAGACTAAAGCGTGGTTATCCGCGCAGTTCTCCATGAAAGATATGGGAGACGCATCTTACGTATTGGGAATACGTATCTATAGGGATAGATCGAAGAAGATGATAGGACTCTCCCAATCTCAGTACATCAACACAATTTTGAAGAGATTCAAAATGGAAGAATCCAAGAGAGGATTGCTTCCAATGAGACATGGTATCTCTCTTTCTAAGTCAATGTGCCCTACAACCGACGAAGAAAAGACGAGAATGTCTCTCATACCTTATGCCTCTGCTATAGGGAGCATTATGTATGCAATGTTGTGTACTCGACCAGACATAGCACACACTTTAAGTGTAACGAGCCGCTATTAGTCAAATCCAGGTGAAGAACATTGGTCTGCCGTAAAAGCAATCCTGAAGTACCTACGAAGGACTAAGGATATGTTTTTGGGCTACGGTGGTAGTGGAGAACTGAAACTTGAAGGATTCACTGATTCGAGTTTCCAGTCTGACGTGGATGACTTCAAATCAAACTCTGGATACATATTCCGCATCAACGGTGGAGCAGTCAGTTGGAAAAGCTGTAAACAGTCTACCACTGTCGACTCAACCACAGAAGCAGAATATATCGCAGCATCAGATGCAGCAAAGGAAAGTGTATGGATGAAGAACTTCATCCAAGAACTGGATGTTGTTCCTAGCATTGCTGAACCTGTAGTAGTCTTCTGTGACAACAACGGGGCAATAGCTCAAGCGAAGGAACCGAGATCACACCATCAATCCAAACACGTACAGAGGAAATACCACGTGATCAGGGAGATCATTGGTAGAGGAGACATGCACATGGAGTATGTCAACTCATAAGACAACATGGCTGACCCACTAACTAAGCCACTTTCACAAAAGGCGTTCGATAGTCATCTAGAGAAGATGGGTCTTAGGAACATCTGTGAATGGCTTTAGGGCAAAGTGGGAGATTTATAGGATAGTGCCCAGCAAGCCAATTCAATAAGCTTGTAATAGGTCTATTCTGTATGAGACAATCTTTGATTTTGCAATAATACGCATGTTTATTTATATATGTATAAGGATAAACAATGGCCAACTTCATCTCTCGCGAATATATTTAAGCGATTGGATGAAATCCTTAGATTACATTTGACTATGAGACGATTCACTTCAGTGCTGAGTACAATCATGAAACAGTCTCTAAGGTCGTAATCTTAAAACTGTTCCAAGTCATAGATTCCGAACGAGACGGGGTATCGTAGGAATCGCCAAGACTTGTACGAGTATGCATGATTCACATGGAGTGGATTTGTAGCATTTCATGAGCAAGGCATTTGAGGCCAGTGCATATGAGTAGGTGGTTCAATGGAGGATTGAATGCATCGAACGACCCGAACAGAGAAACCCATTGTGGAAGTGCATAACGCATATCGGTGATGGGATGTTTCTCAAGGCTTATAATAGTGTACGATTTAGTCCTTTGACTTGAGGTGCTAGGGCGAATTCGGTGCATGAATGTGCGTACTTAGATCTAGGTATAGATCACTTAGCCTGATCATAACATGCCTAGGTTGGGTGCGTATAGTTATGTACGCGAGTGGTTAGTACCAATATGGAATCTATTGACTCATCATAATGGATGAGAGAATTTCCTATATGATTCTTAGATAATATATCCGAGGAATCTACGGTCGTAGTCGGTGACGGATTTGGAAAGGGGTTTCCAAATTTAGCAGTCACACTGGAATATTATCCTGAATTAGAAAGTATAGTTATCGAGATAAATTTAGAGGTGCCGATCAATTCACACACCCTAAGTCTTGATCGGGAATATTAGTCGATAGAAGGACCGTATGTACATGGCAGTTATAAGAGAGACGAGGTTCACAAATATCAATTCACCTGAAGTTGGGCTTCATGGGCTTGTGGCTAGACATCGACCATGAAGTGTGGGTACTCCTGAGTTAATAGAGGATTTGATTCTAGGAGTGGTCAATTAAAGGTTGTTTAATTGACCGGAGCAATTTATTGTTCATAAATTAAATCACGAGGAATTCGTGGGCCTGCTGCCAATTGATGGTGAACCCAGAGGGTCACACACAATACAATTGGACGGTGACTGTTATAAAGGATATGAAAGGAATTAATTGATTTAAAGGTAATTAAATTAATTAAATGAATTAAAGTATTAATTCAAGTGAGAGATTAATTAATTAGTTGATTTGATTAATTAATATAATTAATTGAATTTCTAATTAATTAATTAAAGGAAATATTAATTTATTAATATGGATTAGGTTTTAATTAAAGTAGTTAATTAAAAGAAGGCTTGCAAGACACGGGCCTTTAATTAAAAGCCCATAAGGAGTCTTGCAAACCTAGGTCAAGTAGAGGCTTATAAACAGAGTTCTATTAGAGCTCAAAGTGAATAACACCTAAGCACAAAAACCTAGCCTCTCTTGCACCTAGCCGCCGCCGCCCCAACCCTAGCGCCGCCGCCTATAGCCGCCGCCTCCTTGTAGTCATGAACTGCTATACCGCCGCCGCACTTCCTCCCTCGTTCCACCGTGTTAGATCTTGACCTGTCAAGTAGATCTACACAATCCTGCAATAACAAATCTTCTAGATCCAGTTCTGAGCCTAAGACTAGGAGGTGTTTCCAGAATCCAGTTGCTGTGGACTTAACTCTGGAGGTGAGACATTTGGATCACTCCCGTGAACCAGAATCAGAATCAGAGTTGGAGGTTGCCACCACCTTGCCTGTGGTGAGGTAAATCGCAAAACCCCCTTTTGTTTTATTACGTTGTGTGTTTTGTTTCGTGCTTTCGTATATATAATATGGAGATCTAAAATATGGGACCTTGGGTGCTTCGAAAAATTTTAAAATTTCGCACTCTATGTTGTTCTGACAATCGAGGCAACCCAACAGTCATAGAGTCTCATGAAAAAATTTTCTGCTGCATCAGATAACATGTCTAGTAAACAGAAATTGCCTTTAGAACAGGATAAGATAGAACTGAACCATACTGAAAAAATTATATCTGCTGACAATAGTAAGGTCATCTTGTATGTTCAGACTACTAAACCTGCTTCACCTGAGAAAGAACTAAAGAAGAAAAAAGCTCCTAAGGCTAAAACGAGCAAAGAGCCTAAGATAGAAAAACAGACTGGTAAAGCTAAACAACATAGTCCTAAGAAACCTGCTGATAAGAGTAAAACCAATCAGACTAGTAATAAAACTAAGTCGTCTATTAATGAGCAAGCAAAGAGTAAACCAAAGAAACATAATGACAAGAAAAATCAAAATGCTTGGTATGAAAATGAGTCATCATATTATGTGCAACCTGCTGCATATCCACTTGTATATCATGCACCTCAATTTCTAGCTTACTATGCACCTTACCCTACTTATGAACATTATCCACATCATACTGATTATCAACATAAGACATCTGCTGATTATGATTAAGAGAAAAATGTTCATGCTCCTGCTAAAACTCAGAAGCCTAAGACTTCAACATCTTGGGTTGTCAAAGGTGAAACTAATCCTCAAGGACCCTCTCAATAAAGGGTACCTAAAACAATTTTCTTTTGTTTTGTAGGTTAGGATTAGGAGTAGGAGTAAAGTAGAAAAGAAATGGTACTTGGACAGTGGATGTTCAAGACACATGTGTGGAGACATACATGAGCTGACTAATGCTGCTGTTGTGGACGGTCCTAATGTTACATTTGTAGACATCAAAGAAGGCAAGATTGTGGCTTGTGGAAAGTTAATCAAAGACAATATTAAGATATCTAACGTCTCTTATGTTAAAGGCCTTAAATACAATCTGCTAAGCATAAGTCAATTTTGTGATAAATGTTTCTCTGTCATCTTTTCATCAGATAAGTGCTACGTTGAACATATTGGAACAAAGAAGGTCATTTTATCTGAAAGAAGACAAGGGAATATCTATGTAGTTGACTGGAATTTTGTGGACAGGAATTCAAATATTTGTTTGGTGGCTTCTACACCAACTGAAATTAGTTGGCTATGGCAGAAAATGATGAATCATGTGAATTTCAAGACCATTAACAGATTAATCAGAATGATTTGGTATAAGGAATTCCTAAAACAGTCATGAGCAAGGACAAGCTTTGTGACGCATGTCAGAAGGGTAAACAAATCAAGTCATCCTTCAAGAGCAAGAAGCACCAATCTTCATCAAGAATATTGGAGCTACTACATATGGACTTATTTGGACCCATTGATCCAATCAGCAATGGTGGGAAGCAATACTGCCTAGCTGTTGTGGATGATTTTTTAAGATACACTTGGGTTGTCTTCATGAAAAAGAAAAGTGAAACCAAGGAGCATCTTACCAATCTGATGGAACTGATCCAGAATGAGAAGAGTATGAAAATATTGAAGATCAGATCAGATAGAGGGACTGAATTTACAAACTCTATTGTTGAAGACTATTGTAACATCAGAGGAATCAGTCATGAGTAAGTTGCTGCCAGAACCCCTCAACAAAATGGAGTTCCTGAAAGGAGAAACAAAACTCTAAGGGAAGCTACCAGAACCATGATAGTTGAAGCAAAACTGCTCCAATGATTCTGGGCAGAGGCCACAAATACAGAATGTTACACCTAGAACAGATGCATGATCAACAAGAGTCAAAACAAGATACCCTATGAAGTCTAGAACAACAGAAAGCCTAATATTCACTATTTTAGGATTTTTGATTGTAAATGTTATGTTTTGAGTAATGGGAAAAATCACCTTACTGCCTTTGCAGAAAAGGCTGATGAAGCTGTTTTTGTAGGATATTCTACTGTTAGTAAAGCTTACAGAGTCTTTAACAAAAGAACTTTACTTGTAGAAGAATCAATTCATGTAGTATTTGATGAATCAAACCAATTTTCTTAAAAGAATCAAAGTACTAATCCAAAACTGTCTACTGATTTTCAGAAATTGATTGTTGAAAGAATAGAAGAATATGTACCTATCATACTACCTGATCTCAACTCAGCTGCTACCTCAAGTGCTGTTCAAAACCAGTCTGCTGATTGTCTAACAGACGAGTTACAAATACCTGATCACAATGAAGATGGAGTGCAAGAAGATAAGGGAGGTTTTGATGATTTCCAAAACATCAGAATCAGCTAAGTAAGGAATGCTTTGATCCCTTAGAAGAATTTTGACCAAGTAAGAAGACAAATCAGAAGGGTCAAAAGTTCAATGTCCAGAAGACTACTGATCTGTTGCTGAAGTTCGAAATCAGACTGGTAGTTTTTCAGCAAACTCAAATCAGATTAGTTCAACTTGAGATCAGCAGGGTATCTATCAGACGGGTCATTTCGATCAGCAGAGTGGAAAGGATCAAGGAGTCTGCCCAACGGTAATAAATGCACTTCGAGTAATAAATGCTGCAAGATAAGGGTATTAATAGCAAATGATTGAAGATATTCTCGGATCAGCAGGGTGCATTTAATGCGACTGACAGAAAATTACAGCAGACTGTACAGTGCAACAGTTGCAGAGAGCCGTTCCAGGAAAAGGGGGACCAGTACTTGTAGCTTTGAAATCTGTCTCACTCTTCAATGGATATATTTCAAAGACAAGTATAAATAGAGCTGGATTCAATAGTTAGAGACAACGCAACATCTGAGATTTCCTTCGCGAAGCAAATTTTTTCTAAGTCTCAAAAGCTCAAGAACAGCTCACTCTTCTGCTTAAGTCATTTGTTAACAGAAGCTAAGTTGAAGAAAAAATATACATCCTTCTGAGTGAATCTGTTAGAAAAGTGTTGTGAGAAGTAGATATCCATCTAAGTGAGTGATATTACTTCAGAGAGTAGGACTTCTTTGTGATTGCTTACTAGGAACTTGTGGCTTATCATTTGTTGTAAAGCGCAAGCAGAGTATATTGTAAACTGTGTGTTTATAGTATAACTCAAGATCTAATTGACTTGGAAGAGTGGACTAAAGGATTTTCATCCATATAACCACTACAAAAATTCTGGTGTTTAAATTGCATTTGATTTCTTGCATATTTTTAAAGAGCATTCAAACACTTAACTGTTTAAAAGATTTTTAAAAGGAGTTTATAAAACTAGGGATAAAATCTTTTTAATTGATAAAGTTTACTTGTGAAAAACACTTTAATATCCGCTGCAAATAATCTGATTGGAAATTTGATTTTACTGAAATCAGCTAAGTCATAATCAAAAGAGTGGTCAACTTTGTTGTTCCAAGCTTTGTGAGCGATCAACATTTTCAGCTTACAATTCTCGATCGGCTTTGTCTAGAACAGCTTACAATTTTCAGCAGATCTGCTGACATAAGACTTGAAAAGTTTTAAAGTTAAAATTTTCAGAGGTCTATTCACCCCCCCTCCCCCCGCCCTCTCTAGAACTCATTTGACCACTTGGGACCAACAATTGACCAATAAAAAAACACGTAAATAAACAACTAAAGTAGTAATGTATAAAACGCAAAGTTAACGTAAACAACAATCAACTCAACCAATGAGCAATATGCAAAATAAATAAAACGACACTGTATTGTTGTACTTTTAAATTCATTAGTAATTACCTGTTATAAATTGTTAGGGGGGGAAATAAACTGAATATTAATGGATTACATTAATAAAAACTTTTGCTTAAATGTTTTCTATTAAGATCTACAAAGTTTAACACAAACTTCTTCGTAAAAAATTTATGTGTGAGTAAACTAAATTGGGTCAGAATAACTTGTTTATCGATTATTTTGATCTATAAAGTTTTAAACCAATTTTGTTGAGACAACCCTAAGTATAAATAAAACCGATGTTTTTTAGGAATTTAGACCACAATATTAAATTAACAGTTTATTTGAATGATATTGTTAACTATAAGTATAATATTATAGATTTACTGTAGGGAATTTACATGAGAAGTTCGGCCAAAGGGTTAATTGCAATAAAAGCGTACATATTATAAACGCTCTCTTTCCCAAATTGAAAGCCCTAATTTTTTTATTTCTCATCGAAAAGGTGCGATATTTTTTTGAGAAAACCCGAAGGTAAAATGCATTAATAAGCAAGATCAGCGGCAATGAGCCTACAAATAGAGTCCGGTAAAACAGAAGAACCCGGGGAAATAGAAAGAGCTAACTTGGCAAGAGCGTGAGCTACCGCATTACTTTCCCGAAACACATAGGAGCAATAAAAAGATTGCACACTACTAGCTAAAACTCTAATATCATCAAACACAAGACCCAAGGGGTGAAAAAGAGTATTACTAGTAGGACTTAAGAACCCGCCAATCACATTTTTGCAATCCCCCTCTAGTTCAATGAAGGACCAACCTTTAGAGATACCAAACTCCAGGCCACGTTTCAACGCCTCTGCCTCCGCTGCTTCCGGATCATAACAAAACTCCCTCTTTTCATAGCACCAGTCTACGCATGAGCCAGCGTGGTCTCGAATGATAATACCAATCCCGCAGATGCCCGAACTGACTTCAAACGCAGCGTCAACATTAATCTTCACAAAACCGTTCCTTGGAGTTTTCCAAATGCCGTGAATGGATCTGCTAACAGTCGGCAAAGAATTACGCGAGAAAGATTCCAAAAAACGAGTGTAAAAATTGCGAGAAAACGATACCAAATCACCCGGGGATATAGTCTTATTCTCCCAAATGGATTTGTTACGCCCAAACCAAATCCACCACATTAAAGTAACCGCAATCCCAACTTCTAGCTGGTCCAGCCGAGAGAAAAGTAGATTGATCCAGTCAAGGAAATCCTCAGAATCGTGTGAGTAGTGCGAAAAGGGGAGTCCGGAGAGAGCCCAGCACTGCCTCGCGAATGAGCAATGAAGTAAACAATGAATTTCAGTTTCGTTATCCATTCCGCAGCGATGGCAGGACCCTTCACTTGAAATCCTTCTACGAACCAAAGCCGCACAAACTGGCAGCGACCCGGAACAACAAGCCCAGAGAAAATGCTTGACTTTTGGAGGTGCTTTGATAGCCCAAATTCTGTTCCAAATTGGGTTGAAGGTCGAACTGGTGCTTCCTCTATCAGAGTTAACGGCAAGCTCTTTTTTGAAACGGTGTAGTCTATATGCAGATTTGACAGTAAAAGCTCCAGACTTCTCAAAGTTCCAAATAACTTGATCTGGACTGCCACTTCGACTTAGAGGAATGGAGAGTACAACTTGGGCCTCATGTTGTATAAAAATTTCCTCTACTAGCTCCCGTTTCCAAACCCCACTAGATTGGTCTATTAAGTCACACACTTTTGCTTCCACGGGAAGGGTCCTAACTGGTGAAATAACTCGAAAAGAGTTGTCCCTCGGAAGCCAGTTAGAGCCCCATATGTTAATGGAAGAACCATTTCCAACTCTCCACCGGATACCAGCCTCTAAAAGCGGAATTGAACCCCAGATGCTACGCCAAGTAAGGGAGGGAGTTGAGCTTAATTGCGCCTCCAAGAAGCTAGTATGCTGGAAATACCGAGCTTTAAGTATTCGACTCAAAAGCGAATTGGGAGAAGTTAAGATCCGCCATCCCTGTTTTGCAAGGAGAGCCATATTAAATGAGTTTAAATCCCTGAAACCTAAACCACCATCGCGCTTACTTGAACAAAGTGAGAACCAGCTCTTCCAATGAATTTTCTTCAAATTTTTGTCATCCCACCAAAAATTAGATATCATGGATTCGATCTCTTTAATAAGGTAATCTGGGAGTCTGAAGCAGCTCATAATATAAGACGGTATAGCTTGAACCACAGATTTGATCAGTACTTCCTTCCCAGCTCTAGAAAGCATACGTGTACGCAGGCTCTGAAGACGAATCCACACTCTCTCCCTAATGAAATCAAAAACCTCTCTCTTCGATTTCCCTGTATATAACGGGAGACCGAGATATCTCGCATGCTTCTCGTCTCTGCGAATAGGAAAAATCTGTAGGATCCGCACAATCAAAGATTCCTCCGTGTTCTTTGTGAAAACCACACTAGACTTGTCCAAATTGATGTTCTGCCCCGACGCCAAACCATAAGCTTGCAAGAGATTGCTGATTCGAATTGCAGCCTCCTCCGAGGCCTGACAAAGTATTAAAGTGTCATCAGCAAATAACAAGTGGGAGATCTTGGGAGCACCTCGACAAATAGAAATCCCTTCCAAGTGCCCCCTCGTCTCCTCCTGACAAATAAGAGAGCTCAATGATTCTGCACAGAAAAGAAAGAGATAAGGGGAAAGGGGATCACCCTGACGGATACCCCTTTCCGGGATAACGGAACCGAATTGAGACCCATTCAGAATGAAAGAGTAAGAGACAGATGTAACACAAGTCATAATACGCTCGACAAAAACAGAATTAAAGCCTAAGCGGATCATTACTGCTCTAAGAAAATCCCACTCAACTCTATCATAGGCTTTACTAAGATCCAATTTAATGGCCATTTGACCACCCTTATTCCTAGTTTGTCTTTTCATGTAATGGTTAATCTCAAAAGCTACAAGGACGTTATCGGTAATTTGCCTGCCTGGAACAAAAGCTGATTGAAAATCAGATATAACGGAGTTCATAATGGGTTTCAAGCGATTAGCCAAAGTTTTAGACGCAATTTTATACACTACATTGCATAGGCTAATAGGGCGAAAATGTGTCATGTATTCAGGGTTAGAACATTTAGGGATTAGCACAATATTTGTAAGATTGCATGAAGCATCAAAAACACCATCATTCAGAAAATTCAACACCCATTTAGTAACATCTTTACCAACAAGAGGCCAAAATTTCTGGAAAAAAAGGGGGGGAAAGCCATCAGGACCGGGGGATTTAAGGGGGTACATAGATAAAAGAGAACGGTATACCTCTTCTGAAGTGTACGGCTGAAGAAGGTATAGATTATCTTCGGAACTCACCCTTGGACTCATAGCGCCTAAGACCAAGTTGATCTCATCCCTCGACGGTCGGCGAGAAGCAAAAATATTACTGAAATAGTCCTCAATAACACCTTCGATGTCCGGAGTTTTTTTGCACCAAGTACCATCCTCTTTTCTGATTCCAGAAATCTGATTTTTGGACCTTCTCCCCGAAGCCCGACTATGAAAGTACCTCGTGTTACGATCACCCTCTTTCATCCAATGGGCCTTGGCCCTTTGCTGCCACATTTTCTCCTCTTTATCTAAGAGTTCGTCCAATTCAAGGTAAAGTTCTTTTTCCTCTTCTCTCGAGGTGGTTGAGATTGTTCCCATGTTCAAATTATGGATCCTTTTCCGAATTTTGGCCACTTTTCTTTGAACTCCACCAAAAGATGCCCCACTCCAAGCAACCAGCTCCTCCCTACACGAAGCTAATTTGTCCCAAACAGTGCTAGCATTATTAAGCAAAGACGAATCCCAAGAATTTTTAATAATATTCGAGCAATCAGCGTTTTCTAGCCACATAGACTCAAATTTAAAGCCCCTCCTTTTACTACTCATGCCATCCCTTTCTCTATCAAGAACCCTCAAGAGGATAGGGCAGTGGTCCGACCCTCCAAAGCTAAGATGCTCCACAAAACTAAACGGAAAGAGGCTCTTCCACGAATCTGAAATACACGCTCTATCTAACCGAACTCTCACCGTGCGGGGGAAATCCCACTTGTTAGACCAAGTAAATTGAGAGCCCGTAAATCCCAAATCAGCGAGGCCCGAATCCTGTAGCGCTTCTCTAAACTCTCTAAGTTGAAAGCCTGGCGTACGGTTAGTACTATCCTTTTCGCTGTGATATAAATGTGCATTGAAGTCGCCCATACAGACCCAAGGTTTTGTACTTTTAGAAGCAAGTAACCGTAGTAAATCCCATGATTTATGTCTCAAAGTCGAGTCTGGCTCCCCGTAGAATCCCGTAAACCTCCAACCCGTAGGAAATTTAGAGTCGAACACAAGAACATCAATATGATTAGCCGAGAAACTCTGAACATCAACTAGCAAACTTTTATTCCATAACACCGCTAAACCCCCCGAACGTCCCCTGGGTTCCACACAAAAACCAAACAAATCAAACTTCACTTTTAACCTGTCAATCTTCCTACCCTTAGCTTTAGTTTCGGATAGGAAGATAATTTGGGGGTTGTGATCCCGAATATGGTATCCGAGATAACGAATTGCCGAGGAACCCCCTAAACCTCGGCAATTCCAAGCTAGGCAATTCATTGCGATAGGCGGGGCTGCCCGGCAGCCTCCACCTTTGAGATGCAGTTGTATGGTTTTTTTGAAGGCCTGCTTTCCTTCTCATTTTCCGCTGTAAACTGACAATCCGAGCTAAAATCGAAGAAAGAGTTCGAATTCTCACCTAGATCAGAAAATTTCCGTTTGCCATTTGAAGACTTCGGTTTACTAATAGCCATGGAGGTTGGGACGGTTTGGTTCAGCTGTTTCAGTGGTTTACGGAAGGAGGGGGAAGGATTGGGTTTCTTATTCTCTTTGCCCTTGGTTCTATTTCCACCTACTGGGACGAGTTTAGACTTAGTGGAAAGGGTGTTGGGTTCGGTCTTCACAGGGACGAGGTAGAGGTTGTTGGACGACGGGGGGTTAGGGATGTCTTTTAATTTGGGGATGGTATGGGTCTGGGCGGCGGTAGTCAGTGGAGAAGAAGCGGTAATAGGGTTAGGAGTGTGATTAAGTGAGGGAGGGTTCATGGTTTCCATAGTGTTGTAGTGGAGCTTGGGTGGAGGAAGAGTAATTTCAGCAGAGGGAGGGGGGAGACACGAGGTATGGCTGCTAGAGGAACAGAGTTTTCGTTTTTTTGTTGGGTCGGGTTTAGGAATGGAGTCGGTTGGTTCGGATATGGTAGAGTCATAGAAACCGATCTGATTTGGGCTAGGATGGGAAGAAGGCTTTATGCTGCAAAGTTTAATAAGGAGATCAGTTGGTATAAGCGTTTTAGTTGCTTCTAAGGGAGCTGGGGTAGATTTAATCGAATTAGTTGGGCCAGTAGTGGGTATAGTATGGGCTGTCTGGTTGGTTTGAGACTTAAAGGAAGGATTACCACCTAGCAAAGTGGGCTTGGTCTTCTTAGTACTAATGGGTGAATCACAATCAATGCACTTCATTTTGCCTTTATCACCGGGGTTACCTACAGTGTTCAAATTGGAAGGAGAATCCTTAGATAAGCGAGAATCAATCAAATCCTTAGCTTTCTCCCTATTTCCGAAATTAGTGCAGTTATCCTGATCCTCTTCCAAAATAATCGGACTTTCCTTATTATCTTTCCCAGTCATGTTACCCTTCGATGATTGTCCGACGGCGGCGCTTTCTACCGGATTTTCAGGTTTGCACCTTGGCGAGAAGATATCGGCTCCCTTACTAGTAAAATTCGTTTTGCTTCTTTCACTACAAGAAAAACAGTATTTTCCTACGGATTTTTTTCCTACGGGGCGGAATCCGTAGGAAAATAACACGATTCTCCGACCGATTTTCCGACGGACCCGAATTCCGTCGGAAATAGCATTAAAAATAAAATAAAAATCCGATTTTATTTTCCAACGGGTATTACCCGTCGGAAAAGGGATTAAAAATTAAAAAGAAAATGGATCTTTTTCTTTCCGACGGGTTTTCCCGTCGGAAATGTATTTAAATAAATCGAAAAAAATGCCTCTCCGTTTCCGACGGGATAAACCCGTCGGAAAATGCAAAAAAAAAAAAGAAATTTGATTTTATGATTTCCAACGGGCAAAATCCCGTCGGAAATAAAATAAAAAAAAGGGAGAAAGTAGTTTGTTTTTTCCGACGGGGTATTACCCGTCGGAAAAAAATGCAAAAAAAAAAGAAATTTGATTTTATGATTTCCAACGGGGAAAATCCCGTCGGAAATAAAATAAGAAAAGGGAGAAAGTAGTTTGTTTTTTCCGACGGGGTATTACCCGTCGGAAAAAATGCAAAAAAAAAAAAAGAAATTTGATTTTTGATTTCCGACGGGCAACACCCCGTCGGAAATCAAATAAAAAAGGAAAAATTAGTTTGTGTTTCCGACGGGTTGTACCCGTCGGAAATAAAATGTGAAAAAAAAAGAAAAATAATTTGTTATTTCCGACGGGTAACACCCGTCGGAAATAAGTAAAAAAAATCAAATTAATTTGTTAAATAATTTAGAAAAAGTAAAAACCATTAATGAATTGATTTAGAAAAAAGAAGAAAATTGATTTAGAAGAAAGAAAAAAATTAACGTTTTACGATGAGGCGCTCCCGTCGAAAATTAAATTTAAAAAAAAAAAGAAATTGATTAGCTATTTCCGACGGGTACCAACCGTCGAAAATTTCATTTTTCACAAAAAAATTATAAAAAAATTTACCTACATATATGCTTCGGAAATTATATTTAAACAATTCGAGAATATATCGACCGATCTAATTATGAATAACCTCAGTGTACATAACCCCGAGCTTAACAGTGTTGACTTTGGTCAATTAGACTTTCATTCGAGAATCGATCGATGTAGTTACGAATAACTTCATTGTACGTAACCCCGAGGTCAACAGTGTTGACTTTGGTCAATTAGACCTTCAATTCGAGAATATATCGACCGATCCAGTTACGAATCACCTCAGTGTACATAATCTCGAGGTCAACAATGTTGACTTTGGTCAATTAGACTTTCAATTCGAGAATCTATCGATCTAGTTACGAATAACCTCAGTGTACGTAACCCCGAGGTCAACAGTGTTAAACAAATAGGGTTGACTTCGAATAACCTCAATGTATATAACCATATAGTCAATAGGGTTGACTTTCGTCAGTTAATCTTACAAATCGAGAATCGATAGATCTATTTGCGAATAACTTCAATGTACATAACCATATAATCAACTCTTTTGAATTAACAACTTATTAATTGATTCAGATCAAAATATCGATATGATTTGCGAATAACATCAATATACATAACCATATAGTCAATAATTTTGAATTAGTAACTAATTAATTAATTTTGAGCCAAATATCGATTTGATTTCGAATAATCTCAATGTTGACTTTGATTAATTAATGATCTATTTTAATTATTTTCATAGATTTAAACAATTACTAATTGATTTAACTTGTTTTTCACCAATTTGATTCCATTTAGACCTTTTTTTTATTAATTTAACTGTATTTTCATTTAATTTAACCATTTAAGAAAATTAGTATTTTTTAATTTCATCAATTTTATGCAATAATTTAATTAGTTAATTTAAAAAATATTAATAATAATTAATAATTTAAGGTAAAAAAATAAAAAATAAATGTTTTTTTAAATAACTCACGGCTTAATTAGGGCATACAGCCCAATTTCATTATCTATCTTCCTCACTCCATCCACCCGCCCCGCAGCTCTTCCTCTTTCTCTTCCACCCGCCGCTATTCCTCTCTCACCCACCCACCACCGCTGAATCCCGCAGCCATCCTTCACGCCCAAACCACCACCACTGCATCGTTCACAACAGCGCACTACCACCGCCTCTCCAAAATCGATTTGCTCTCTCAAACCCAAGACGAAAATAGAGATGAAATTTCTCATCTTTTTTATCTTCTCCAAATCGGTGCAGCTTTTCTCAACATCTCCCCGTCGTCGAACTCCTGTGTTTGTATCAAGTTTTGGTGGGCTATTTATCGATTATTTATTGTAGATCTATTTTTTGTTATCTTTAATTTCTTTGTATGCTAATTTTTCATTTACATAAGGGTTTGTGTATCTCAAAACAGATGTTAGGATTTCAAAGTTTTATGGGTTCACATAAATTTGCTGATATTTTTGAATTTTAGGTAAGAATCACTTCAGAAAAAATTATTAGAATCACTTTCCTGGGTTTAAATTCCTTTTGCTTATTTTGGTTTCATTTATTTGCCTTGGGTATCCAAACATTCTATAGATGAGAATTTTTTGGTTGAGTTAAAATTATTTCGATTACTTGATTTCCTATTATGTTTTAAGCATTAATGAAATTTTAGAAGGAAGTGTGCAATTTTTGCTTATGGTGAGATCCTTAGTAATAAAAAGCAGGTTTGTGTTACTATGAGTGAAAATTTTGTTTGATTGATTAGTGTTAATAATTGTAATTTTGAAGGTTTCTTTTATTCTGAACTTAGAAAAAACTAGACTGACATTGTTGCCCTAGAAATAAAGAAGCAGAGCTGCTACTTATGGTATATAATAGAGTGTTCTTGCATATTTAATATATGAGGTGACTTAAGATTGTGAAGGCCTGGTCTAATTAAAAGAGGAAGCATTTTTGTGTATACTTATCAGTTGATTTTAGATTTTTATGTGCTTCTTACACCTTCATCAACTGACTTTATATTTAACTAATTCTTTTCATATGTTTCATTTGACTTGCTTATGTAAATTGCATTATTCATTTGAATTTCAGTTCAAAAGATCGACAAGTTAAATAACTTTTATCTCTGCTAATAGCTGAATGAGTTTACCCCATGGATAACACTTCAATTTTTGGACAATGTGACTTTGTTTTCCTATTCCTATCTCTGTTTTGCTATTTGATATCTTAGGACATGTAAGTATCTACAAATAAAGCTTTGGAACAAGGAAATTGCATTGTAGAGTTTCCTAAAGATATTAAAAGGTAAAATACTTATCATTTTTTTTTTATTATTGTTAATGTATAATTTTTTGTTTGAGTACTGCTTTGATCAATAATTTATTTCATAGTGGTAACCTACCAGTGTGGTCATGCAAGGAGTCTTATCCACTTCTATGTTCTAATCACACTAATTTTGCATTATGAAAGTTGTATTTGATTCATTATTTTGAATTGAAATGCTTGATTTATTGTTTGGAAATTCAACTTCAACATAGAACCAATTGAATAGGTGCTTAAGAAGCTTAAATAGTGACTTGAAAGTATCTGAAAGTTAGAAGTTTAAAACTAACAATAATTTCTAATTCAATTTGAGGATTATCATTGCTAAAACAGGGGAAAGAGGCTACATATTATATACTAACGATTATATTAATAAGGTATTTACTTCTCACTTTTATATTGATTAAAATTAGTCCTCTTTAGTGAAATGGCCTATAAACAAACTTATCTATGTAAGTTCTTTGTTTGTAAATCTATTTTTAGATTCAACACAACGGTGGAGTTGAGTGGGCAAGCAGTAGGATTTTCACATGTACAAGAAGGTAGGTTTACTTTATCTTTTCGGTTATTCCATCTTCTAAGTTCTTGAATTAGATTCAATGAGTAGCTTTCTTATATTCCAGATTTTGAGCAATTTAAAGTCCTTCCGATTTTTTTTATTGCTACCAGATAGTAATTCAATTTCCTTTGTTCTTTTGTGCAGGCCCGTTTACACCATGGTTTATTGGGACCAAAAGTATAATGGTATGAACTTTATTGACTTGATGCTAAACCTTATTGTGGACTATAGATCATGAGAGTGCATATACATTCCTGAAAGTGATTGAACAAATAATTACCTATATTGGTAACACATAATGCACCGTAATGTGTTAGTTTATATTGAACAAAAACCTTATTGTGGACTATAGATCATGAGAGTGCATATACATTCCTGATAGTTTATTTCACATTTAATGTTAATAGTGGATTATAATGTGTTAGTTTATATTTCCCAATATGTACCGTATCATCTACGTAGTAGTTCACTGTGTTATGTGCCGATTTGCTGCAGCTACTGGCCTACATTCCCTCAAATATTCATCAATGGGGAGTTAGTTAAATTTATTTGGTTTGTTAAATTTTGTGTCACATTTGAGCATGGATCAAATTTCCATTTTCTAGGTATCTTTCGATTAATTAAATTTTAAAATTAGAAATTTTGATCCCATGAACTCTTGCAATTTAATACCATTCGAATTTGTATGGTGTTTGATGATTTAATTGAGATGGGTTTAAATCAGGGAAAATAAAAAAAAATCATTTTTTAATTTTTTTTTATTTTTTTTTTCAATTTTCCGACGGGGAGAACTCGTCGGAAACTCAAAATTTTTTTAATTTATTTTTCAATTTCCGACGGGAACAACCCGTCGGAAACTTAAAATCTGTTTATTATTTTTTTTCATTTTCCGACGGGGCTAACCCGTCGGAAAATAAAAATTTTTTATTTTAAAAAAAATTAAAAAATTTCCGACGGGATCACCCGTCGGAATCTGAACAAAAAAAAATATTGCCCGAATTCATTTCCGTTGGAAGCCCCGTCGGAAGATCCGTCGGAATATCTCCCGTCGGAAAACTTTCCGACGAACTTTCCGACGAGTTTACCCCGTCGGAAACCCTGTCGGAAATTCTGTCGGAAAATTTTCCTACGACCAAGTTTCCAACGTAATTTCCGACGGGTAAAATCCGTCGGAAATTGGATTTTCCGACGGATTTTACTGAAAAACCCGTCGGAAAATCCGTCGGAAAATGCTGTTTTTCTTGTAGTGTTTCGTTTTTGCTCCTATTATCCACGTACGTACCAGCTATAGTTTGCCAACTTAGAGACGAATTTGAGCTACTATTTGAACTGACTCTGAGCCATTTGCCGTAGGGTAGGTCATCTTGAGAAGGTTCAGAATCCCCCTCGTATCTCTTGTCGCACGAGCTTGACATGTGATCTAACATCCCACAAAAGTAGCAAAAGTTGGGCAGCCTTTCGTAACCGAACGTAACAATTATTATGTCGCCCCTATCATTCTTAATCTTCATGAATCTAGGTATAGGTTTCGTGATATCGATTCCTACTCTGACCCGGATGCTTTCTCCAATCAACAAGGACTTAGGATCAGCCTGAAAGCCCTCGAACTTCCCTAGTTTCTTGCATATCAAGTCAACCATGATTTTGTTTGATCTATTCAAAGGTAGGCCTTTGATATGGACATAGAAATCGCAGAAAACGAGACTGGTATCCAAAGGATTTTCCTCACCCTTTATAGAATTAAGGACAACAAGTTTTTTATCGAAAGACCAAGGACCCCCATACAATGCTCTTTTCCAGTCGATTTTATGGAAGAATGAAAAAATCAGCCTGCCATTACCTATTTGTTTTATATCAAGCCCTTTACCCGGACTCCATGCTTTCATAAGAATCGTCCTTAAAGTCTCTATATTGACCGATCGATTGCCAAGAATTTTACCAACCAATAGCAGATCTGTGGAGGAGTTACAATTATCCCAATCCTCTCCAGAAATCTCTACTCCCTCCTCAATTTCAGTAATATTCAACTTTTTGCCTAGATCGAAGTCTGGGATCTCCATGGAAGCAGACGAGACAAGAACATGCAGAGTTCTTGGATAATCAAACCTAGTGCAGCCGCAACCCTGCAAAAGAGCACAAAAAGAAAGACAGGCAAAAAAACAAAGCACAAAAAAATTAGGGTTAGGGTAGGGGTGGGGGAGAAAAACAAAACACTCAAAAATCAAACCAAGAGAAGGCTAGGAATTTAGCAAAGACAAGATAATTGGAGTGAGAGCCTAGGGCAGACATAATGATCCAAACTACCAATGAAAAAAACTCTCCACAAAGGAAGAGAAAAAAGACTCTCCACAAAGGAAGAGAAGAAACCTCCTTTACTCTATCGAAAAGGTGCGATATAACCACCTAAAATTCCTGTTTCTAATGGCTGATAAAGAACTTAATTGGAAGATTCGTCTTGATTTTGGTTTGCTACGTTAAATACATTACATTGAATTTGCATGCATCACTTTTTGTAAAATATTTTTTTTTTGGGGTATAACAAATCATTCTCCAAATTATATTTTTTTTTATTTTATTCACAAAGTTTACCAAAAAAATATGAATTATTTTATTCTTAAAAATAGGTTGTGACGAAAAAAATCTTTTTGTTTTAAATCCAGTTGTAGTTTTCCTGTATATAAATGATGCTTGGAAATCTATGGAACAACCTCTGCATTATAATTTTATAAATTACATAAACTTAGGCTGCGTTCACTTTACACAATTGGTAATCAGTCCAATTGTGTATTCGGACCAATTATATAGTCAGTCCAATTAAATAATGGCCCGTTCGGCATATTGTAATGGCCCAATTGATTATCCGAGTCCGTTCGCAGTTGGGTTGTTCACTTGACCCAATTAATATTTTTGGACAATTATGCCCCTTAGACAAGATGAGATACGGAACGTTGATATGGTTTAATTTGGGCCATCCATTTGAAGTAATATTAAGACGTATATTATCCTTACACCTTATTGGATCTTTTTGAGTAATTCTTCTTAGGTTTTTCATCCACTTAGGTCTCCTACGGATTAGGCTAACAAAAATATTTTCATGGCATTTGTCAAGGGAGAGAAGTATTTATAAAAAATCAACAAGAAATGCGAAAATCCCGCCGCTTGAGCTTCAAAGTGCACCCTTCTTCCTGGAAAACGAAAAAATATTCAAAAATAAAAAAAACCAAATATTTGCTTCAACCTAAATGGAACTATGAAGCGAAATGGGAGAACATAAAAACCATAGGGGTCATTTAAGCAATTTAGCACGCAAAGTTATGAAGAAATTTACAACTCACCTGGGCTGTAGATGTAATAGCGCATCAATGGAGTTCTTCTGGGCAGTGGTCGAGCAAGAAAGAAGAGGAATGAGAGAATTTTTAATGTTTTATGTTTTTTTATCTAAAGGTAATTTTGTAATTTAATGGAAGACCCAATGGCATTTTAGATTTTTTGTAGCTGGTAATTTTGTAATTTCAGGGAAGCAGAAGGGCAAAATGGACCGATAAAAAGGCAATTGGGCCATTAAATTGTAATCGGAGGGTCTAAGTCCGAATTGTTATTCACCCAATTAGGGGTCTGGCCCACATGTCGAACCAAAAATGTCGGGCAGCCCGGGATTTAATTAGCCCAACTGAACACGTTATTGGCCCTCAATTAAATAACTTAATGGCCCAAATTGCAGCCAATTGAGGCCTAATCAGCCAAAGTGAACGCACCCTTATTATACTATAATTAATAATTGGGCCGATAAATTGTAAGCCCAAAAATATTTATTTTGAGCCGGCCTGAACATGGTAACTGCACTTCCCGGAGATAAGTGCTATTAAGGATGGTGATGTTTAGTAGGAGTATTATTATGTAATTATACAAACTTGTTTATTCATTCTGAAAATAACATTTGTAATGGAGTTTTATGTTAAACTTATGTATATTTAACATTAAATAAAAAAAAATTATGTTAGACTCATGTATGCTTCGAAATTTTCAATAAAGCTTATTTTATGAAAGAGACATAACATTAGAGCCTATAGAACTTTGATCCCACATTGAAAAGACAAATCAATATAGCACATTTTATAAGTACTTTCACATTTGAAATGAAATGTGGTGCTTGTTTGCTTAATGTAATATATAGAATGTATTGGATGAAAATGAAGATGAAGACAAATATTGAAGGGAGGTTTTGATGATTTTCAAAACATCAAGATCAGCTAAATAATGGAAGCTTAGTAGATCCCTAGTGAAGAAGTTTTGACCAAATAAAAAAGATAAATCAGAAAGGGTCAAAATTTATGGTCGAGGAGACAACTGATCTATTGCTGAAGAAGGAAATCAGATTGGTGAAAGTCAGCCGACTCAATAGATTTGTTCAGTTTGGGATCAGCCGCTTGTTTATCAGACGAGAGACTTCGCACAACTAAGTGGATGAGATCAGACAAGTCACCTCAACTGTCATAAATGCACTTGAAGAAGTAAATGTTGAAGAGGAAGGATATTTATGACAAATGATTGTTGAAGAACCTTGTATCAGCTGGGTGCATTTAATGCGACTGACAGAAAAGTACAACAGATAAGACAGTACACAGTCGAAGGTAGCCGTTCCTGAGAAATAGGGACCAATGCTCGAGATAAAGACTTATGTTTACCTTCAACGGACATATTTCAAATCTCAAGTATAAAAGGAAGCTTGTTCGAAAAGTTCAGAGACACGCCACAAGAGATAAATTTGAGAGCATACAAAAGCAAAATCTTTATAAGTCTCAAGAACTCAAGAACAACTCACTCATCAGCTTAGTCATTTGTTGACAAAAGCAGACGTTGAAGAAAGAAGAAATCTGAGTGATTCTTGTTAGAAAAGTGTTGTGAGGAGTAGATATCCATCTTTGTGAGTGATATTACTTCGGAGGATAAGTTTTCTTTGTGATCTCCTATTGTGAACTTACGGCCAGTATTTCATTTGTTGTTCGGCGTAAGCAGAGTATATTGTAATCTTTGTGATTATAGTATAACCCAAGATCTAAGCGACTTGGAAGAGTGGACTAAAGGATTTCAATTCGTATAACCACTATAAAAATATCGATGTTTTACATTCTGCATTCTTTTCTTGCATATTTCAAAAGAGCATACTTTTGTTAAAACTGTTACAAAAAGAATTTTGTAAAACTGGGGATAAAACTTTGAAACCAAGTTTTGATTACTTGTGAAAAACACTTTGCAAATCCGCTGCAAGTAACTTATCTTGGAACTCTGATTTTTTATTGAAATCAGCTAAGTGAATCGACAGAAGTGGTCTACTAAACTGCTCAAAGCTGAGTGCACGAACAGTCTAGTAACTCCGCCTAACTTGATCAGCCTAGTTTGTTCATTCGAAAAGTTGGGGTTTGAATTTACGGTTGTAAAATTTTCAAAGGTCTATTCACCCTCCCCCCCCCCCCCCCCCTCTTTCCCTCCCACCCTCTAGACTTCATCTGACCACTTGGGACCAACAAAATGCCTATATTGAGTTTTGACTTTTTATAGAAATAATGGTATGATATGTGCAAAATTTATGTTAATTTTAGAAGGCATTTCTTACATTTTTGAATGATTCAACTGAATAAAAAAAATAGTGAAGCAGTTTCAATATTTGATGATAGACAATATTTAAGTTAATAAGTCTCTATTTACCTATTTCTTTTTTAGTTTGAATCAATTTTGTTAAAATTTTTATTATTCTTCTTAAAATTTTTGTTTACATTCAAAATTAATAAAATATCTCTCTGGAAAAAAATTAGTCTATATCGTAGTGACCCCACTGAAACTTATCCTGGATATGCTTTTGATTATAACCAATTATTTCTTTTTTAAACCTAAGTATCTGTATATCTGATTGGGTAGGAAATATCTCAAAAAATTATCTTCATTCGAAGCTTGCAACTAATATTGGTGTTTATCCGTGCATATTAAACAAATAAGTGCCAAATCTATGCTGAGACATAATAAGAGCGACACCCTGAAAAGATAATCCTTTATTTTCTAGCTCATTAGCTTAGCTGTTAATTTTTATTTATGATTCTGTATGCTATTATTATTATGTTTTTTCCCCAAGCAGAGTTAGGATCTACGTGCATTCCAATAGAAGTAAAAGAAATACCATGATTATAAGAAATGTTAAATTAAAATAAATGTGGTTTTACTAAAAATTGATATATTAAATTATTTTATTACAAAAATAATAAATTCAATACTTAACCTGTTAATCAATTTTAAATAGATAAAATTGGATAGTGTTCTAAACTTCTAATTATATGAATCGCATGGAGAAAATTAAATTGAATAACAGGAAAATTCCTAAATTAATCTTTTAAAAAAATTTGAACATAATAAATCTTTAAATTTAATCGCTGATAAATTATGAAATTTTAAATATGCATATACCTAAAACTATATAATATTATTGAATTAAAATATTGAACTTTCACTATTTAGAGTAAAATGGAAACAAGGAACACTATGTAGAACATATTCATTTTCCATAATTGTTCTAATTTTTTAGGAAGAGAAATATGAAATTTGTTCAAATTTGTTTGGGCGGTGGAATATTAACAGTAAAAAAGCAAGAGGATTTTGCTAATTTATTTTTAGAATGTCTTACAAGATACGAAAGTTTAAATAATGATGAAGTTTTAAAATAATTCAACTTTATTATTAATATAGGTAGTTATAATTTTGTTGTATAACATGTACATAACATAATTTAACAAACTAATTTGATATAATTTGTTTTTTCGAATAATCAAAATAGTATAAGTAAATTTTAAATTTAGTTAAATTAATTATTTTTTTTATAACAAATATATATAAAAAAAAGTCGAAATTATTTTATTCTAAATCCCATTGTTTTTTTTATTTGAACAATATGTTGAGTATTCTAAAGAAATTATATTTTTCTACCATTGCTCTTGTTAATGAATTTTTTTTTGTTTTTTCTAATTTTATTAATCTGTAGTTATATAAATAAATTTTTAATATTAAACTAATCAATGCAAAGAATTAATAAAATGCTTATTTTTATAAATATTTAATTATATATTAAATTAGTACATAAAAAAAACTTAATACATTAAAAAAAATACAAACTAAAATATTATTTTAAAATAAAATTTTCAACATAATCATTCCAGGATTCGTTCCCAGAATCCTTGGAATCCTCCTACATCTTAAAAAAAATTTCGTCTTCTTCATCTTCATCACTTTCCTCTTCCTCATCTCTCTGCTCTTCCTTTTGTTTCTCTTGTTCATCTATTTTGATTTCTTCTTCTTTTTGTTCCTCGTCTGATATATTTTGGTGATCTTCTTGTCCTTTAGCTCGTCTTCGTTCTTCATCAATAATATTCATAACCCAACTTTCCATTTCTTCTTCAAAAGCTTCCCTAAATAAAAAAATAAAAATATTATTAAATTATTTTAAAAAATATTAAATATTTATATATTTACCAGTAAGCACCGTTCTTTTCTTGTTCGGTGACTACTTTCTTAGGATCCATTTCGAGTTGCACAAGTGGGAAATATAGTGAGAGGTATGACTTAAAAAGAATGGCAAGGCACTGTTAATCTATGAAGCACGGACTCCTCAAAGAACATGAAGAATGCCGAGTCGACTCGGCTGGGACTCGGACTCGTCGTCGACTCGGCTGCGACTCGCATCGGACTCGCCACATGGCGAGTCCGAGAAAAAAAAAATAAAAAAAATTCGGACTCGCGAGTCGACTCGGTCAAGCTGAAGAGTCGACTCGTTCAAGGACTCAGCTGGGGGTTTTTGTAATTTTTTTATAAAATGTTGGACTGAAAATGCAAATTACACACCTAATAATATAAAATTGAAATAGGAAGCAGTTTTAGTTCTTTGTTCTTACTTCCAGATTCCATCGTTCATCCCCTTTCTTCCAAAATTCAAATCCAAAAATCCAAAAATCAAGAATGAACTAATTAAATCAAAACTTGTGAAAGATAAATTACTAGATGATACAACATCACCCCACCATGTATCATATATACAGAAGAGATTGTGTTGGGGGAGGTTGATGTGGGGGGGCGGCGGCGGTGGTGGTGTGGAAGGCGAGTGTCGGGCGGAGGGTTTGAGTAGCCGGTGATGAAGGAAGAAGAAGAAGAAAAGAAATGAACTGGTCAAAAGAAGATTACGGCCATACTCTTGAATGAATGGCTTTGAAGATGGATACGTGTCACATTGGCTTTGAAGACATCAAGAATGAATTGGGCCAGGCTGATGCGATCAATTAGGCCCAGTTATATTTATTATTATTATTGGCCCAATGTTAGTAGTTTTGTTAGTCCAGTAATTAATTAAATCAATTGCCTGTTTTAGACACACATAATATTTGAATGAGTGTTTATTCAATGACTTTGATGCTAAGATATTTTTTTTATATATAATTATATAAATTTATTTTATTAAAATATACGTATCCATGCCGAGTCGTATCTTAATTTTTTTTCGAAAACGAGTCGCCGAATCCGAATCGTGTCGAGTCCGAGTCGCCGAGTCCGTATCCGTGCAACGTAGCTGTTAATAGTAAAAAAAACTAGGCATTCCGTAATTTAATTAGGTTGGCCCAATTAAAAAGCAAAATACATCTGCCTCACTGTATTTATAATTTATATTATCAATTAACAAATAAATTAGTTTATTACGTATACATGTAAACATATATTTTATTTATTCAATTATTAAAACAGATGTAGGAATGAATTAGTACATTTAGTATAAAACATATATTTGACAAACCCAAATAAATTTCTGATCAACTTTGGGCATCTATGATTTACATAAATTTATGTCAGATTAGTACGCAGATTTGTTATTCTCTTATATTAATCAGTACTTATCTGTTTAAAATTGTTTGGGGAAAAAAATATTATGAGGAGTTTAGTCCAAATTTTACGACATTATTAAATAAATAAAAGCTTGTTCTCAAATTAGTCTTCATATATTTATAGATTAATGTATTATATAAATAAAATATTTTGCTTAATTGATCTCCTATTTCGTTTTTCAAAGGTAAGAACTTATGGAAAAAAAACTAATTTATGAGTAAAACATAATTGGTAGGAAAAACAGTTTATATTTTATTCCGACATACAAAGGTTAACATCAATTCATATGTTAAAAATTCAATTCAAACTTGTCTGACGATATATAATTGTAAGTCTGGAAATGACATGAAATATACTCGTCTGACAGGCCTATGTATTACAAACTGTCCATAAATGAACTTAGCAAATGAAAAATAAAAAAAGTTAGTTTAATGTTTTTTTTTTTTTTGAATGTTGACAATTAATTTTTTCAACCTAAATGTTAGAAAGGTGTAAAATTGTCAATTAATTTAAAATAGAAAAAAAAATCTAAATTGGACTTCATATAAATTTGCTGATAGATTAGGAAATTTTAAATATGAATATATTTAAATCAATATTATATTATTGAATAATAATATTGACCTTTCAATATTTAGAATAAAATATAAACAAGAAACATTGTGTAAAATATGTTAAAATATTTGGGGAAGAATAAGATCAACAGTCATATCATCATTAAAATTCACCTCTTCCTTCTCGTCGTATCAGCCTTCATCATTAGTTTTGGGGAAAGAAAATCAGCCGTCATAAAGCAAATTAATTTTTTTTTTTGGGTACATCTAATAAGACACGCAAGTTCTGATAGTAATGATGCTTTTAAATAATATAACTTTATTACTAATATAAGAAACTTCAATTTTTTTGTGTAACATGTACATAACATATATTTTAACAAATTAATATTTTATAATATTTTTTTTTATTAATCAAAATATTATATTGAAATTTTTTTATTTATATTTTGTTTATGTAAAGTACATATATTTCGTTAAATAAATAAAAATATTCAAACTATTTATAAATTAAAATATTTGTTAGATTGTGAAATAATTAAATTATATAATTTTATATATTTAACAGTTAGCATCGTTCTTTTCTTTTTCGGAAACTACTTTCTTAGAATTCATTTCGAGTTGCTACAAATAGGAAATATAGTGATAGTATGACTTTACAAAATTATGAGCAATTTAATCCAAATTTTACGAGATTATTAACTAATATAAGCTTGTTCTCAAATTATTATCTACAAGAAAAACAGGATTTTCCGACGGATTTTAGTAAAAATCCGTCGGAAAATCAATTTTCCGACGGATTTTGCCCGTCGGAAAATCCGTCGGAAAAAGTGGCGTGGGAAAATTTCCGCCGAATTTTCCGACAGATATTTTCCGACGACCAAATCCGTCGGAAAAAGGAAAATTTCCGACGGCCAAATCTGTCGGAAATCCGTCGGAATATTTCCGACGGAAATCTAATTTGTCGGAAATTTCATTTGTGTTGCTTTTTTCCGACGGATAAAATCCGTCGGAAATTATTTTAAAAAAATACTTTTTTTAGAATAATTTCCGACGGAATTTAATTCCGTCGGAAATGGGAAAAAAATTTGAAAAAAAAAACTTTTTTATTTTTTCTTATTTTCTCCCAATAAAAACATATATATTGTTTAAATAATCAAAACACAAATTAAAAAATCCATAATCATAAAATATTTCACAATAATAAATTAAAATGTCCTTAAATTACAATTGACATCGTAGATACAACAAATACTAATTACAATAAAATAGTGGGCTTTTGCACGAGTAAGTTGAATATTCTTTCACAATAATTCTAATATAGATGGTGTAATTGTAACCTAAATGTCTCACCAATGAGTACATTGTTGCTTCAGTAGTTGTCCAACCTTTAAAGAAAACAAAACTAATTGTAAGATACTTAAACTAATATTTTAGGAGTATTTTTTTTGATAAAATAAAACATGTAATTCGTTAATATCATAAGAGTATATGTATATATATAGAGTCATATCTTTTCAAGTAGGAGTATTTTTTTTCATTTTGACTAATGGTGTTGCTAACTTGTTCCTATAACATGAAGAGAGAAATCAAAAGCAACAAAACTTACAGCTTTTGTTGCAGCAACCTCGAGCAAGTATGTGGCACTTTTCCTTGTATTGCATTTAGGATCATTTATTGCTCGGTCAACAATAGATTGTTCTGCTTTTCATCGTTCACAAAAAACTATAAGAGCTCATGACAAAATCTAACAAATATTAACAGATTGTTGAACAAAATAGAGCATGTAATTTTACCTTTGTTGTTCGCTTATACTTTACATTGATGTAATCGTCACTAATCTGATTTTTTCTGTTACATATCACATATTAATAATGAACAGATAGCAACTTACATCATATTTCATTCTCCCCGAGTCGTGTATATTTATATTGATGTACCCAGGATCCTTGCTACATACAAAAGGGCAATAAAAAATTAGCTTGCTAATCAATTTTAGTAAAGATACACTCGGTACATATTTTTATTAGTCTTGGATCAAATAAGCATGGAAAATTAACTATAAAGAAGAATCTAATCCTCAAACAAAATCCTTTAATATTTATAATTCTTAAAATAAATGGTTAAAAGACCTGACTGGTTATAGTAACATGATAATTGAATGGTGAAGCAATATCGGAACATAAATTAACAAAGTAAAAAATCAAGAGGAAAATATTGCACATGATTTCCATATGGATATTCGCAGAATAGACATTTACTCAAAACTAAATAAATCTAGTGGCTCATAATTAACAAAATAACTATTGTTTTCTCATAATGCCACACCTAAAATAGAATTAAAAGATATACCCATAAGACAATTCAACATATTTATATGAAAGTATCTTTACAACTTCCACCCATGTCCAAATTCACAACACATGTCAGCTACTTATTCCAGTTCCCAGCAAACAAAGTGAAATATAATGATCTATCTTAATCAGTCTAAACATTGCAAAACGATAGTCTCCTCACAACTTCCACCAAACTCCAAGTAAAAACAAACTGGAAGAACAATTTCACAACACATGCCAGCTACTTATTCCAGCTCCCATCAAACAAAATAGAATATAACAATCTCCCTGAAAAGTCTAGACATAGCAAGAATAACATAGAGTTACCTGCTACATCTAGAGAATAAAAATAGTCCAACTGTAGCCGAGAATACGCCCATCCAAGCAAAAAGACCAAAACCAGGTAAATTAGGAGCTGCATAAATGGCCAAGTAACATAAGTTATTTGCCTAATAACTAGACACACGAAAATACCAATGTAGTTCAGGTGATAAGAGGAATTCAGGAGAAATACCCATTATATATGTAACAAGTAGCAGAAAGATTATACAGCAAAGTAATGGAGCAAGTCCTAATATTGAAAGTTTCCCAAAGAAGCTATTTCCATCCCACTGCTTGTCAAACAATTTTCTAGCATTTCCCTGAAAATCAGTGCAAACAACAAAAGATACATAACTATAAGATTAAGAATTAACAAAATATTTGGACTAAATAATTATTGTAATATTGTTAAAATATGCAAACAGCGTTTACAAGAACTCAAAAGTACCAACATAAACATGAAAAACAAAGCTACAATATCGCTGCAATTACAATAATGTTTCAAAATATAATAGTATTCAATAGTTCAAAGAGTACCTACAAGGAAAAATGCAACTTCTCTGTGGTTTTTATCAGCAGCAAGCTATGCAAGTGTAAGGCTGGTATTATCTGTTATAATCAAATCTTCCTTCTTCCCAGCCTGTACTAAAACACTGCAGGCTTCTAAGTTACCCCTAATGGAAGCCCAATGGAGAGGGGTACAACCTAAATGGCGCAACATAAGTATCAGACACTACTGTAGCAGGATAATGTGATACATATTCGCACTATCACAAGTTGCATTTAAACAAAATGAAGGATGAAATGTGAAAAAATGACAACGTATGAAGCATATTATTGAACTTTCTTTGTCCTGCCGTGCCCTAATTTATCATCATCTTTATCTCTGGCAGTACATGAAATAGGATATTACATAGGCAAACCATTTTTAAATTATAATAGGAGGAAATATTTAAAGAAGAATTTACCGTGAGAGAATGTTTACGGACATGGGCAGGCCGCGTTGCGCGAGGTCAAGCAGGAGCAGGAGCGATCTAGGCTGGGTGGGTCTCACTAGTTCAGGCAAAGCAGGAGCGGGATGGGCTGGGTGGAACTAGTTCGGGCACGAGCAGCGGTGGATCACGCGGGTTTACACAGCTGAGGCAGGCAAATTGCTTAGGTCGGGAAGTGGTGGGTGGATTGTGCAAGAAGATGGTGGTGAGTGGTTGTTGCGGTGGTGAGCGGCGAGTGGGAGAGTGAGGAATAGCAGAGGGTGGGAAAGAAAGAGAAGGGCGGCGGGTTTGAGGGATTGAGGAAGAAGTGAAATTTAGGGCTTTATGCCCTAAATAAGTTGTTTTAAAAAAATCTATTTTTCATTTTTTTAATACAATATTTACCTTAAGGATATTCATTACTTTTATCTATTAACATTTTTAAAATTAAATAATCAAATTATTGTAAAAAATTAATTAAATTAAAAAATGGTTACTAAATGATTAAATTAAATGAAAATACAGATTAAATCAATAAAAAACGGTTTAAATTAAATCAAATTAGTGGAAATGAGTTAAATTGTTGAGTCAATAATCATCGAGAGGGGTACCACCAAGCGGAGATTGAGACCAACCTCTTGTATAGGGTTCCAAACATGCGCTTCTTCAAATCACTCATAAGTGGGGGCCAATCAATAATAATTTTAATCGATGTAAATAATTACAAGTCGATTGTTAATTGATTATATGATTATGTGCATTCAGGTTATTCGCAATTAGATCAATCAATTCTTAATTTGTAACGTTAATGGTCAAAGTCAACTTAATTTGTTGGTTATGCACATTAAGGTTATTCTAAATCAAATTGATATATGACTCGAAAGTATTTACTTAGTCACTAATTCAAAATTGTTGACAATATAGTTATGTACAATGAGGTTATTTCGCAATCAGATCGATCGTTTATCAGGTTGTAATGTTAATTGGTCAATTGTTGACCTTAAGACTATGCTTATTGAGGTTATTCAAAATTAAAATGATACTTGATTCGAAATTACTTAATAAGTCATTAATTCAAACTTGTTAACTATATGATTATTTATGTTGAGTTTATCGCAATCAGATCGATCAATTCTCATTTTTTAATGTTAATTGACCAAAGTCAACATTGTTGACCTTAGGTTTAAGTAAATTGATGTTATTCGAAATCAAATCGATATATGACTCAAAATTATTTCCTCAGTTACGAATTTAAAACTGTTGATTATATGGTTATGTACATTAAAATAATTTAGATTTTATTTTTTAATCAATTTCCGACGGAATTAATCCGTCGGAAAATAATTATTCTTTTTATTCATTTTTAGTTATTTTCAAACGGAAAGAATATGTCGAAATTATCGAAAAATAATTATTGTAGTTATACATATTATTGCAAAAAATAGATTAAATTAAAAAAAAAAATGGTTAGAATCAATGAAAATGGGTGGATAACAAGTTAAATAAATCAATAAGAATTTTAAATCGATGAATTTTGTGAAAATATGAGTTAAATTAGTGAAAAAATGGTTAAATGGATGAAGAATGGTCTAAATTAAACAAATAGAGAAAAAAATAAGAAGGAAATAATTTATATTTTTTTATTATTTCCGACGGAATTATTCCGTCGGAAATAATTAATTTTTTTATTTTTTAATTTTTAGAATAATATTTTCCGACGGATTTAATCCGTCGGAAAATGTAATAAATTTTTTATTTTTTTTAATTATTTCCGACGGATTTAGTCCGTCGGAAATAATTAATGAATTTTTGTTTTTTAAAAAAATTTTCCGAAATGATTAATAAATTTTTTTATTTTCCGAAAAATATTTTCCGACCGATTTAATCCGTCGGAAATTTTTTTTAAAAATTGTTTATTGAAATTTAATGTTCTTTCCGATGCCTTTTAACCGCCGTCGGAATATCCGTCGGAAACTTCCGCCGGATAATTTCCCGTCGGAAAGTCCGTCGGAACTTCCGACGGCTATTTTTTCGTGGGAAAATCCGTCGGAAATTTCCGACGGATTTATGTCCGTCGGAAAATCGTGCTTTTCTTAATTGATCTCTTATTTCGTTTTTCAAAGGTAAGAACTTATTTATTGGAAAAAAAAACTAATTATGAGAAAAACTTAATTGATCGGAAAAAATAATTTATATTTTATTCCGACATATAAAGGTTAACATCAATATGGTAAAAATTCATTTCAAACTTGTCTGACGAGATAAAACTTGAAGTCTGGATAGGACATGATATATACTCGTCTGACGGACCTAAGTATTGTAAACTGTCCATAAATGAACTTAGTAAATGAAAAATAAAAAAGTTAGTTTAATGTTTTTTTTTTTTTGGGAATGTTGACAATTAATTTTTTCAACCTAAATGTTAGAAAGGTGTAAAATTGTCAATTAATTTAAAATACAAAAAAATCCTAAATTGGACTTCATATAAATTTGTTGATAGATTAGGAAATTTTAAATTTGCATATATTTAAATCAAAATTATATTATTGAATAATAATATTGAACTTTCAATATTTAGAATAAAATATATACAAGAAACATTGTATAAAATCTGTTAAAATATTTGGGAAGAGTAAGATCAACAGTCATATCATCAATAAAGTTCACCTCTTCCTTCTCGTCGAATCAGCCTTCATCATTAGTTTTGGGAAAAGAAAATCAACCGTCATAAAACAAATTAATTTTTTTTGGGTACGTCTAATAAGACACGCAAGTTCTGATAGTAATGAAGCTTTTAAATAATTCAACTTTATTACTATTATAAGAAACTTTAATTTTGTTGTGTAACGTGTACATAACATATATTTTAAGAAATTAAAATAATAATTTTTTTATTAATCAAAATATTATATTAACATTATTTTATTTATATTTTGTTTATGTAAAGTACATATATTTTAATTAAATAAATATAACTATTCAAACTATTTATAAATTAAAATATTTGTGAGATTGTGAAATAATTAAATTATATAATTTTATATATTTACCAGTTAGCATCGGTCTTTTCTTTTTCGGAAACTACTTTCTTAGAATTCATTTCGAGAGTCTACAAGTAGGAAATATAGTGAGAAGTATGACTTTACAAAATTATGAGCAATTTAATCCAAATTTTACGAGGTTATTAACAAATATAATCTTGTTCTCAAATTATTATTGATATTTTTAAAGATTCATGTATTATATAAATAAAATATTTTGCTTAATTGATCTCTTATTTCGTTTTTCAAAGGTAAGCACTTATTTATTGGAAAAAAAAACTAATTAGGAGTAAAACATAATTGATCGGGAAAAATAATTTATATTTTATTCCGACATACAAAGGTCAACATCAATTAATATGGTAAAAATTCATTTCAAACTTGTCTGACGAGATAAAACTTTATGTCTGGATAGGACATGATATAAACTCGTCTGACGGACCTAAGTATTGCAAATTGTCCATAAATGAACTTAGTAAATGAAAAATAAAAAAGCTAGTTTAATTTTTTTTTATTGAATGTTGACCATTAATTTTTCCAACCTAAATGTTAGAAAGGTGTTAAATTGTCAATTAATTTAAAATAGAAGAAAAATCCTAAATTGAACTTCATAAAAAATTATCTTTAAAAAAAATGAACTATAAAAAATATTAAAATAAATTTGCTGATAGATTATGATATTTTAAATATGCATACATTTAAACCAATATTATATTATTGAAGAATAATATTGACCTTTCAATATTTTGAATAAAATATAAACAAAAAACATTGTGTAAACTCTGTTAAAATATTTGGGGAAGAGGAGGATCAACAATCATAAAACAAAATGTTATTTGCTTATTTATTTTCGGTACGTTTTACTAGATAGACAATTTCAGATAATGATGAAGCTTTTAAATAATTTAACTTTATGAATAATATGAGAAGCCGTAATTTGTTTTATATCAACAAAGTCAGTACATGAATCGTTTTCATACTTTTCAGAATCATCGTCATCATTAAAATTCACCTTCTCCTTCTTGTCAAATCAGCCTTCATCATTATTTTTGGGGAAAGGAGATCAACCGTCATAAAACAAATGAAATTCTTTTTTGGTTACGTCTAACAAGACACGCAAGTTCTGATAATAATGAAGCTTTAGACATAAATTTATCATTAAATATTGCTTTCTCTATTGGTTCTAATTGAAACGTTGAATTATACTAATTGGACGTTTCTACACCAAATGCGAATTTAAATATTTAATAAATTGTAATTAGAAATATTTTTGTATGTCATTTTTCGAAAATAAAATAAAAGAAATTAAAAGAAAAGTTCATGTACCACAATAATAACAATAAAATTTATGTTAAAATTAACATAAAAAACTTACTTAGAAAATAAAAACAAGAATTTACTGTTCTGGAATATGAAAATTTAATAAAATTAAATAAATAAATAGATCACGTTGCCTCTATAAAATATATAGTAATTTACAGCCACCTCTATACATTTAAAAAAAATATATATTTTTCTAGATGTTGACTTTATTTAATGTTTGGTGTTAAAATAAATTGATATATGATTTACACTAAGTTTTAATATTTTGTTTAGACATTTCTAAGCATAATATTTGGAGAAGAGGAAGATGAACAGTCATAAAAAAAAAGGCATTTTGATTATTTATTTTGATTATTTATTTACGGTACGTTTTACAAGACACGCAAGTTCAGATATTGATGAAGCTTTTAAGTAATTTATCTTTATGATTAATATAAGAAGCCGTAATTTTGTCTTATAACATTTACATAACATATAATATATATTTAACAAAATAATTTTTTTTGTCGATTAATCATAATATTCTAATGAAGAGTCATGGAATATATCAAAAAAAAAAAAAGTTTGGGCGTAATTTATCTCCTATTTTGTTCTTCAAAGGCTAAAACTAATTTACTGGGAATAAAACTAGATATGAGTAAAATATAAAAGGTCGGTTAAAACATTTCATATTTAATGTCTACCTACAAAAGTTAAAATCAATTACTTCGATAAAAATGCATTAAAAACTTCGCAGACGAGATAAAACTTTAACTCTGGAAAGGAAACTTTCAAATAACAAAAAATTAAGAGATGGTTTAAAATATCATAAAATAATCTCGTCTGACCGACGTAGGAATTGCAAACAATCCATAAACAAACTTAGTAAATGATAAGTTAAAAAGTTAGTTTAATGTTATGAACTTTTTTTTTATTCAATATTTTCCATTGAGTGTCCAGCCTGAATATTATAAATGAGTAAATTAAAAAAAAAAAAAATACTTTTTCAGGATTAAGAAATGTCAATTAATTTAAAATAGACTTATAAAGAGAAAAACTCTTTAAAAAAATTAAAATATAGTCGCTAATAAATCAATATTATATTATTGAATAATTATATTGACTTGTCGCTATTTATAATATAAAATATAAACAATGAACATTGTGTAGAATCTTTTAAAATATTTGGGGAAGATGAACATCAATGGTCATAAAATAAAACACTATTTACCTATTTATTTTCAGTACGTTTTACACGACACGAAAGTTCAGATAATGATGAAGCTTTTAAATAATTTAACTTTATGATATTTTAACAATGTTGAGCTCTTGTAACTGTTCTAAAATATCAGCAAGTTTACTTTAACTTAATTATTTAATAAATAATTAATTATTTGACATATATTTTCCCAAATTAATTTTTATTATCATTAATATATATACAAAATAATTCAACATAAAAATATTGAATAATATTATTTGAGGTTTATTTATTATTTCTTTCAACAATATTTTTAATAATAATGAAAAGAATATCTTTCTACAATTCCTAATGTCAATTGTTTAAGTTTATTCTTTAGTTATATAAATAAAATTTATAATATAAACAGAATATTATAAATAAATTAATCGATAAAATAAATAATTAAAAATTAAATTAACTTAAAATTTATTTATACACAAAACATAATTAATAATTTAAAGACATACTTAAAACCATAATATTACTCAGATCGGGATCCAAACTATCATTTTGTCTTATAACATGTGCAGAACACGTATTTATAACTAAGATTTTTTTATATTTAATAAAAATACATATATCTTTTTACACGTTGAGTTTGTTTAAGTTTATTCTTTAGTTATATAAATAAAATTTATAATATAAACAGAATATTATAAATAAATTAATCAGGAATATAAATGATTAAAAATTAAATTTACTTAAAATTTATTTATACACAAAACATAATCCATAATTTAAAGACATACTTAAAACCATCAAATTACTCTGCTCGGGATACAAACTATCATTTTGTCTTATAATATATGCAGAACACGTATTTATCATTAAGATTTTTTTATATTTAAAAAAAAAATACATATATCTTTCTACACGGTGAGTTAATTTAATATTTCCTGTTAAAAAAGTTATATATGATCTATATTGAATTATAATGATGTGGATTGATGTGAGATATGTTGTAGATCTCAAATTATTGACTTTGTGAAGGATGCTACATAGATGTTAAATAATTTTTTTTAAAAATAATTATAAATATAAAAATTATTATATTAATAGAATGAGTGAGTATATTTATAACATGAACATGATAAATGACCAAAGCAAATAATTTTACAGTTAACTTTTGGTATTTATTATGATTTACATAAATTATAATCAGAACAGTTCACTGTACTGTTGTACTATTAAATTATTAAGATATTATTTGTTATAAATTGTTATAAGGAAAAAAAACTTAATATTAATGGATTCCGTAATAAAAGGTTTTGCTTAAATGTTTCCTATTTCGATCGACATAGTTTAACACAAACTTCTTCGTAAAAAATTTATGTATGAGTAAATTGGGTTGGAATAACTCATCCATCTCTTCTTTCGATCTATAAAGGTTTAAACCAGTTATGTTGAGAACAACCCTGAGTAACCTAAGTATGCGTATATCTGATTTGGTAAGAAAAATCTGAAAAAATTTCCTCGTTCGAAACATTCAACTAATATTGAGTTTATCCGAGCATATTTGTAAAACCCCAACTAAATTATTCATAAATAGATACCCCATATGGTCCTTAAATTTCAATAAAATAGTTATAGTCTAATATACTATTATCTCCTCAATTTTTGTGTTAAACAAGTCAGAATATCCATAAAATCTATGGAACGAAATATTAAAGCTCAAGGTATATAAAATAAAAGACTAAAATAAGTGTTAGAATAAGATGGTGGATATTCTACTAGTTTATGATTTAATGATTAAATTACTCAGATTAGAAAAAGTTTAAATCATAATTCATCATGTTAAAACTTATTTATACAAACTATATAACCTTAAATTATGTGATAAATATATTAGTTCCCAAATCTTATACAAGTATATGAGGAAGAAAGCATGAGAAAATTTACTGTAAACTAATGCATCTTATAGTTATAATTTTTTTTTTTTTTGAGAAAACCCGAAGGTAAATATATTAATAAGCAAGATCAGCAGCAATAAGCGTGCAAATAGAATCCGGTAAAACAGAAATACCCGGCGAAATAGAAAGAGCTAACTTAGCAAGGGCGTGAGCAACCGCATTACTCTCCCTAAACACGTGGGAGCAAGAGAAAAACTGTAAACTACTACCAAAAGCTCTAATATCACTAAACAAAGGCTCCAGGGGGTGAAAGTGAGTACTGCTACCAGAACTCAAGATCCCAACCACCACATTTTTGCAATCACATTCCAACTCAATTAGCTACCAGCCCTTTGAAATCCCAAATTCCAGTCCACGTTTAACATCCGATGTTTCTGCCGCTTCCGGCTCCAGACAAATCTCACTTTTCTCAGCACACCAGTCAAGGCAAGTACCATCATGGTCGCGAGCAATAATACCAACACCGAAGCTTCCCGAGCTGACATCAATCGAAGCATCAACATTTATTTTCACATGGCCAGCCCTAGGAGGCTTCCATGAAGGTTTATCCGATCGATACGAAAGAGAGCAAGGATTACGAACCAAGGACTCTTTGAACCTGGAGTAGAACTGGCGAGAGAACATCACTAAGTCTCCTGGAGGTATATCCTTGTTTTCCCAAACAAGTTTGTTGCGTCCGAACCAAATCCACCACGCAAGGGTGATAGCGAAGCCAAACTCGAACTGATCCAAGTGAGCGGAAAGATGGGAAAACCAGTCGATAATATCGTGAGAGACAAATGAGTAGTGGGCAAAAGGGATACCAGAAAGTGCCCAGCACTGCCTCGCAAAGGAGCAGTGAAGCAAGCAATGAATCGCAGTTTCGTGTTCCCTTCCACAGCGGTAGCAAGTCTCTTCGCTCAAAATTCTCCTTCGAGCCAATGCCGTAGAAACCGGCAGCGAATCTGTGCAGCAGGCCCAAAGAAAGTGCTTGACTTTTGGGGGGGCTTTGGTAGCCCAAATTCTATTCGAGATTTGACTATAAGGCGAACTGGAGCTTCCTCCTCTAGAGCTACTAGTTAATTCTTTATGGAACCGATGCGGCCTATACGCTGATTTGACAGTGAAGGCGCCGGACTTCTCGAAATGCCATATAATCTGGTCGGGATTATCATTGCTACTAAGAGGAATAGAGAATATAATTTGAGCATCTTGATATAAGAATAGCTCTTCAATTAACTCCCTTTTCCAAGTCCTGCTAGAGTGGTCGATTAACTCGCATACTTTGGCATGTACCGAAAGAACCCTGGCTGGTGTAAAGATTTTGAGTGAATTGTCCCTCGGAATCCAGTTAGAGCCCCAAATTCTGATATCATTACCATTTCCAACTCTCCATCGCATGCCCATCTCAACAAGCTTGATTGATTCCCAAATACCTCGCCAAGTAAGTGAGGGAGTAGAGCCTAGTTGAGCCTCCAAAAGACTAGTGTGAGGAAAGTAGCGCGCTTTAAGGAGACGACCTAACAGCGAAGCATTAGACTTTAATATCCTCCAGGCCTGTTTAGCATGTAGAGCCATGTTAAAAGAGTTCAAGTCCCTAAAGCCCATTCCTCCATCTCGTTTGCTTGAGCAAAGTGAATACCAGCTAACCCAGTGAATTTTCTTCAAGTTCTTGTCATCCCACCAAAAGTTAGAAATCATAGATTCGATTTCTCGAATAAGGTAATTAGGGAGTCTAAAACAGCTCATTAAATACGACGGTATGGCTTGGATAACAGATTTGATCAAAATTTCCTTCCCAGCTCTAGAAAGCATACGAGTCCTCAAGCTTTGTAGGCGATTCCAAACCCGCTCTCTAATAAAATAAAAAACATCCCTTTTAGATCTTCCAACAAATAAAGGAAGGCCCATGTACCTCTCGTGCTTCTCATCTCTCCGAATAGGGAAAACATGCAGAATCTGCTCGATCAAGGACTCGTCCGTGTTTCTCGTGAAAACCACGCTAGACTTGTCAAGGTTGATTTTTTGTCCCGAAGCCACTCCATAAGCCTGAAGGAGGTTGCTGATACGAATAGCCGCCTCTTCCGAGGCTTTGCATAGTTATAATTAATCGATCTTCTTAGATCAAGTGAATTATCGTATTTAAAGATCTTCAAATCTTTTTTTTCCCAAACAAAGCCTTAGGGAGA
This sequence comes from Penstemon eatonii, assembly GCA_038501285.1. Taxonomy (NCBI): domain Eukaryota; kingdom Viridiplantae; phylum Streptophyta; class Magnoliopsida; order Lamiales; family Plantaginaceae; genus Penstemon; species Penstemon eatonii. The sequence continues at coordinate 26,167,289 of CM076713.1, forward strand.
CAATAATTTTCCCAAAATACCCTTAATTTCCCCTATAAATGAATGTCTTCCCTTACCATTCATTCACCCCATTCCATACACACTACAAATACCCACACACTTTCACTTCACTTCTTCAATTCTCTACCATCTTCTCCAAGCTCCCCTTCATAAGTAAAGTATCTACACACCTAAACATGTAATATAGAGTTCCAAAACTAATTTTAATGTCTTTAATAAGTAAAATTCATGGGGAAACTTGAAGAGGAAAAGCAGGGCAGCCCCTGTTTTACGGTAGCAGCGTTTGATGGTTCGATTGAGGGCCTTAATGAATGAATTTCTTCAAACTGAATCACTGTCATGTAGCCCTTTGAGTGTAGAACAAATTCCCTTTGGCCCTTCTTGAATATCATCATCACACAAGGAGTAATTGAGGTATGAACCAACACTGCCCTAATCTGCGCACCTTTCGTATTTAGGCCATAACCTGCGATTGGCTATTTCTTTTATTAAATAAGTACATGGTTGGAAAGGGAACAAACAGTAGATTGTGGTTGGGATGGTGGTGTCGACCACCTCCGGCGCATCAGCACATTGGTGGCGCGATTTCTGAACAGTACCGGAGAGTGGGTCACACACGCCGAGACTGTTTTGGGTCTTTTGATTCATTTGGATTATTTGCACAAGTTTTGGCCTTCTATCCTAATATTAAACACTTTGATACTTAGTTAATCAAATTATATGATTAATTGTTTATTTAAACTTGCATATTGAATGAATATATATTAACTTTGATGCTACTTCTTCTTGTTAGACACCATTAAAGAACCTTTAACTTTTTAATGTCTATTAACTTGAATATGGTTGAATATTTTCTATGGTCTTATAACACTTTAACTTGTATATTATGATTTAGAATATTGGATTAAACTTTGATTAACTTTCAATTAATTTATAGCTAGGCCTCCAAGAATTCTTTTGGGCGATCTAATAAATAATCCGGGACTTTTTTTAGCCTTTTACATGTTTGACTTATTTTCCCAAACTTTGGCCTTAATTCTATCTTAATATAAACCACTTTGATGCTTGAATGTTGAATTAAGATGATTATTATATGATCAAAATGTGCAAAATGGATAAATATAGATGCTAGTTTTTGTTGTGGGACTTAATTGAAAAACTTATAACTTCTTGAAAACTATAACTTGAATATTGTTGATTCTTTCAATTCAAAATATTTTATTGTTATACTTCAACTTGAATACTATGTTGATTAAGTTATAAAAATGAATTAAATTTTTGATCCAATTTAATAAAAAGGCTGTAATGAAGAAATACTATCTAGGCTTCCAAAAAAAAAAGTTACTTTTGGATGTTGCTGCAAGTTTTAACATTAATTTGGGACTGATTCATAAGTGCAAAACTCAAACCTAATGGAATTAGTTTGAAGTAGAAAATCATATATAATTCGATTTAACATCATTTTGATACATGTGTACAAAGTTATTGAACTCACAAACATAATTGCCGATGTTGAATGAAAATAGGCTACAAGCTACTAGTTGTTTGTTTTACTTTTTACCCTATAACATGGTGATTATACAAAAATACATGCTTGAAATGAATATTTGTAATAAATTTATGAGTTAGGCACGATTAGGTTCACGTACAAAAAGAATCACAAGTATAGGATTAATGGTTGAATTAGTGGGATAAGATGGATTTGAAAAGTATAGTTTATGGTTGGGATACAAACATTAATATAGTTTACTTGAATTAGGTTTCAAGGATACGCCAACATTTGGACTTGAAGGTGAGGTTTCCCGTTCTTTGTGTACCCATCTTGGCACAACACCCAGAGGAAAAAGGACATGATTTTGTGATTCATATGCCACTTTCTTCACTTCTAACAATTCAATACGTATCAAATATTTTTACTAATCTCTCTCCCAATTACGTTTCTTGCTATATTTCATTTTATTGTGAATTCGGATCTACATTGCCGTATGTCAATTTTGTTCAACACATTATGGTACTTCTGATCTTTTTGCTATTGAACATTATTCAAGCATCCACTAGTTATTCGATACTTCGTTATTTCTAAAGATCTTGCCATAAATAATCTTCTATTATCTTTTTGAACTAAACTCACTCTTGTTTGACAAATTTATCATCTGCTCGTATGGTTATACAACATCCTGATATATTTTGCTCTGCGTGGTTATCAAACACTTTTCAAGTATGTTCTTGTTGATCGTCAAATGCTATCTTGGTATTGAGCCTTGTAAGAACAACGGACTACATCCGAATTCTAGTTCAATTTATTTCATTTACTAATACCCTTGGGGACGCCCTTGGAAAGTTGGGCCCTGGGACTAATAGAGCTGACTGCTAGGCGGCATCGGGCCGTCAATGTATGGTCTCTTTGTTCAGTACCCCTCCGTGATCCAGTTTTGCACATAGTTGGAGGTCGCTGTGCTCCGAGCTGGATCGGCATGCGCCCGGGCATGCCATCGATTCTGTTTTCGAGGTAGCTCCTTCATGGGAGGTATAAGGTAGTTACAATGGATAGGGGATATAAGGTGGTGCCATAAAAGTAAATACAGATGCGGAAGGTATGTGCTATGTGGAACTAGATATTACCCTGTAACTTCTGAGTGATTATCTGTGAGGAAACTCTAGTGTTGCGCCACACTGTGACTTGGTCTGGTGTATCCTTGTGAAGTTACAGGGGAGATACCTCTAGAGTCCGCAATAGTCATTTCTAAAATCCACATCTGACATGTAACATGCTCAATATCTTTCGGTTCATTATATTTCTTGTCATTACCATTTGTTCGTTATCTTTTCTTCAGTTTGTTACAGTCTATTTAGTTCAATTACTCATACCTTCCTATTTCAAGTTCTCGTCATCTCTCTCATTATATTCTTTTTATCATTATGGTTTTCATATCTTTATTTTGTTCAAGTTCATGGATTAAATCTCACTAAGCCAAACACGACTTACTCCTCCTTTTATCTTCCTTTGTCCTTTCCTCAGAGATATGGGATGCAAAAATTTTATGTAGAGTGGGATCACATATCAACTTAAACTTGGAGCACACCTTGGTGATACATATTTGGATATACGCTATCTATTGATAAGGGTGATTTTGTGATTAGCTACAATGGAGTCTAAATAGTGGAATTTATGGAAGAATTACAATTAATCAATGTAGCCTTCAAGTTTTTGTATCTTCATAGTTCCACTAAAATTATTGATCTAAGCTATATGGAATGCAGTGATTCAGTTTAGTCGGTTTTTGATCGACAATTTAGGTGGCGACCACCCTGTGATAGAATAGTGTCCTGCAAGCCAACTATTTGGCTGCATTTAATTGAAAGGACCATTCAATTGGATTAATAAATGTATTTTATTATTATATGGTCATCTTTATCTTATGTAATAATTATCTACGCATAAGGATAGAAGTCCTTAGATCACAGGGCTATGGGACAACCCGTGGACTGATCTCCAAGGCCGTGATCTAGAATATATATTCAAGAGTCGTAGAATCCAATCGAGATAGGACATCGCTGGATTCGGTTAGACTCTCACTATTGTGTATACTCCGATGAACTGGAGAACGCTGGGGTCCACGAGCGTGACTGGGATAGTCGATACACATAAGTGGGTGGCTTGCTGGGATGGCAAGTGCACTGAATACCCCAATTAGGAAATAACTCACCATGGAAGCGGCAGTCGCATATCGGGGTTGAAGTTATTCCAATTTACAATAGTATACGAGGAACGATCCCTAACTACTTGAGGTGATAGGGTTTATCTGGTACGAGAACGTCTATGCTTTGATATGAGTTCCGACTGACTGGGGATCGCCAGAAAGTCTCTGTGGACTCATATTGGGTATAGAGGAACTCGTATGCAGGTTCATATCATCAACAAAGGATCCATTGACCCGACTTGATAGGTTGGGAAATTCTCCTATGGATTTCTGTGAGAAATTAATTCTGGTAAAATCCTCGGCCGAGGTATCTGACGGCTTTATGTAAGTAGCTCATAAAGGTTAAGTCAAAGAGAATTATTTCGAGACCAGAATGCATAAGGTCAAGACAAAAGAAAAGGGAAACCGATGAAAGACCATACCCTTAAGTCTCGACTGGGAGATTGATCGATGGAGAGATTATGGCGTATACGGAAATTGAAAATGAGATAAAAGGTTCACTGAATTAATTCACCAGTGATTGGGCTCCATGGGCTTGTGGCTGGACATCGACCGTGGAGTGTGGGAGAATTCCTAAATTGGCAGGGGTGCTAATTTTGGAATGATCATTCGACAGAGTGTTCGATTGATTTAGAGTAAGTCTTACTCGAATAATTAAATAATATTTAATTATAACCCACGGCCAATTATGTGGTGAACCTACGGGGGCATACACAATACACATGAAGCGAAAGCGAGGAAATGAGAACGATCGAGTCGATTGGGTCGACTGGGTGAATAATTGACTAGGTCGATTATGATGGGTGGGTCGACTGGGTCGACCCAATTGGAACAAAATGGGATCCAATTGGAATTGGATCAGGATCATAAATTAAATTGGAATTTAATTTGTGGATTAATTAATTAAGTTGGATTTAATTAATTAGAAGGGATTTTAATTAAATGGACTTAGAGTCTGATTTAATTAAATGAGAGATTAAGTTAATTAATTGGGCTATTTAATTGGGAGATTAAATAAAGCCTGGTCAAATTAATTAACTGGGCCATGAATTAATTAGAAGACTTGGTCTTCTAATTAAAGAGGGCCATGGCCCATGTAGGAGAGAGGAAACCTAGTCCTATTAGGACTAGGTTAGGGAGATAACTATAAGTAGCTTTCTTGTAGTTATTTTTCAAACAACTCCATAAGCAAAAATTGAGCAAGAGCAAAATTTTCTCTCCCTCTCCCAAGCATAAGTCGACCGAACCCTGTTCTTCCTTTGGAAGAATTTTTCGTTTTTCGATCTTGTTCCAAAATCGTTCCTAAGTCCTAGATCTTAATATATCTTGTGTTCTAGTCGATCAAGATATATTATTTTCGTGTAATTGTGGTGTATCAACCCGTAGAGGCGCAACACGTGGGGCGCTGCTGCAGAGCTTGGATCGATACTTGCTGGAGGAGAAATCAGAGTTCGCTTTGCTAGCCAAAGGATTTGCAAGGAGATAGGTATAACGTGTAAACTTATACTATCGTTTTTATTTATATTCATATATATACAACTAGAGAATATCCTGGCAAGATTCCGTAAGAGGTCCTAAAATTTTTATATTCCGCTGTGCCTAGGGCTGTTTATCTTACCGAATCCCAACAGTGGTATCAGAGCCAACTCTAGGCTTTGTATATATATGAATTTGCAAATTCTGTGTTTTTATAAATCATATGTTTGATTTATGTGTGGCTAGTTCTTTAACTGTATATGTTTTAGGACGTAGATCTATTAACTTAGAGTTAATGTAAAATTTTGATTCAAAATTTTATCGTGTTAATTTTTATTTTGGATTGGGATTTAATTGAACTGGATTTTTTTCTAATTAAATCAACAAGTAATCAAACATAAATTAAAACAAAGAAAAGGAAAACAAAATTAATGCATCAGCACTTAATTCTCTTGGTGAGAATTTAATTATTTAGTGCTCGGCACAAATTTTTTTTTTTTTCCTTTGTTCACGTGACCATGTGTGTCATGGCATGCATGTTGTTTTAATTTTGCATATGTGACGTAAGATATTGAAGCAACATCATGTATTGCAATTGATTTTATAAATTGCAAAATGTTGATTTTTAGTCAACTTGAAGCCGGACGTACCACGTCAATGACATGGTGGTTCAAAATTTTCGTGGCAGAATTTTGGATAATCTTGGACAAAATCTTGGAGATTTGGTTGTTATGAAATCTTGGTAAATCTTGGATTGATCATAGAGATCTAATTAACAAAGTAAACTTAGAGTTTCATTTGTAATAAGACATTTAATTAAAATTAATGTCTTCTAGTAAGTTACCAAGATTAAAGATCTTAGAGATCTTATTAAACAAGGAAACTTAGAGTTTCAATTGTGATAAGAGATTTAATTAAAATTAATCTCTTCTAGTAAGTTACCAAGATTAAAGATCTTAGAGATCTTATTAAATTAGGAAACTTGGAGTTTTGGATAAGGTAGAAATCTTGGTGGATTTGGACACTACCTTAGTTAACTAATCTATTCAAAATAGTATTATCTTGAGAATCTTGGAGATTTGTAAAATTAAGAAACTTAGAGTTTTGGATAAGATAGTAATCTTGGAAGATTTGTAACTATCTTAATTAACCAACTTCATCAAGATAAGAGTTGTAGATTACTTAGAACTCAAGTAAGAGTTAATTAATCTTAGAGATTAATTATTAATTCAAAATTAAATTAACTTGGATAATTTTTGTGAATTAAAATTAAAGGAGCCGGTAAATTTACATTTATGCCCTTATGTGAATTTATGCATGTTCTTGAGTGAATATGTGGATTGGTCGATTTTGCCCTTAAGCCCTTTGTAGTTTTGGTTTATTTATTTTATGGGTTGTAATTAAATGGGCCTGATTTGTGCCCTTGCTTGCGCAAACGAATGTAATAGAATAGGGCATTTATTTTTATAAGCTAGGCTTAGATTAGGCTTGGAGCCGAGAAGACCTCATGAAGACTTGAAGATCCACATGGAGGCCCATTACCTTGGAGGACATGGAGGCCCAATCAAGGTGGATATTACAAGAAGGCCCATGATGTATGGGTTTGAAAATTGTAATAGTTAGGACATTTAATTTCCACCCTAGACTGACCAATTGGTCCATCATGTGGCTCGTGATGGATCGCATAGGATGGGCAATCGATCAATCGTTTATGCAATGCTAGGTGATGAATGTTTACTTTTTTGTAATTATTCTTTGATGTATGAGATGCATGCTTAGGATAGAAAAACGTAAACAAGATAATTGATAATCTGATGAGACCTCGTACTTGAACATTTCATGAAACCTCCAATTGAACTTAAAATTCAATTATAATATTAAATCGATTAACGGGCGCATATGAATGGTGTCTATGGTCCGAGCCTATCCAATTACTAGGTCTTAGGCATATCGTACGAATATATCTCGATGTCTCACGAGTCGTGGGTCGAGCTATAGGAAGATGATATGTCTATTGCCTCGATGCACAATTTAGTGCCAAGGGAGGGGATAGCAAGGTTCTAGGCGCTGTCTCACGAGTCGTGGGGCATCTAGGATTGAACTATTTCTCTTCACGAGTATTGGACATGATTTAACGCAAGTAAGTATGGATGTCTCACGAGTCGTGGGTCCATAACGAAAACCGAGGCTAAATGAACTCAAGGGTTAGCTGGGATGGTTAACCGGCGACGTGATCGCCCACCAAGTGGATCAATTGGTATGGCCAACGAGTCGTGGGTACTGAGCGATTGCATTTGGGCCTTGAGCCCATTAGGAAATTTTTATTTCCCGAACCTTATGTGGGGGCATAAGTATTCGACAAAAATAGTGGGAGTAATTTACAAATGAAAACCATGTTTGTAAATTATGCATTGATATTAATCTGCCGCGTATTTAGCGTCATGTTTATGATAGTTTATCATAAGTTATGTATCCATGAATATTTACCATCATACTTGAATCAAATAAATTGACTGAACCCAAATGAATTTTGAATGACTTCGAAACTTGAGAAATTATTCTCGAGTCCAAGCAAGGACTAATCTCCTTACAAAGATTTCATTGTTTTTCCTTTCGAAGTTACACTTCGACTGGAATGGTGGTAGGTTTCACCAAGCTGCCTTTTTCGAAGTTACTCTTCAAATAAGAAAGGTGATAAGTTTCACCAGAGGGTTGAGGATGGTTCTCAAGCCCAAATTTTCTTGAAGGCAAACATGAAGTCTCCCATGAATGGGAAGTAACATCTTGTGAAAAGGCCTCAAAAGGCTCGAGAGATGGAAGAAGAGGAATGAATCCTCTCTAAAGGGAAATAACCTTGGAAGTTTTTTTTTTTTTCTTCTGTAAGGATGATAAGTTGAAAAGTAAATCAAAATGATTCTTCCATGGATTAAGATCAAGGGAAGAGGGAATTGAACCTATTCATCCCATAAGGGATGATTAAATTTTATTGAACTTAACCTTATGGTTAAAGTAATGCATAAGGGTGTTGGATGCCCGATGAAGCACTCATTGATGCATTCAATGCATCTAAAGCCATGAATTATTTAGATCATTGGAATTTGCTTATACCATCCCTTGTCTTAAGGGATGTGATAGTTCCATAATGGTTGGAACTGATTGCGCTATAAGATTTATACGCAAAAGGTGTACATAAGCAAATGAGTATGAATACTCATATATCGACTAAATATATTATGCATAGTCAATAAAATATAAATAATCAAGATTTCACACACTTGAGTCGTTGTAAAAACCGAAAGGCGATACACGAATACTAAAACATATTTCGGAATTAAAAGATTCAAACACTGAGCTCGACTGGGTCGAGCTTGACTGGGATGCTGTACATAGTAACCGACTTTCGAATCTTGCTTAATGGAAATTAGATTTAGTAGTTGGTTGCTAGGCAACCAAGAGGGATAAACAACTGGAATGGATTTAATCCATTTAAAAGTGTGTAGAAACACTAAAGAATTAGTGGGAGATGAGGCGTCTCTAGTACCCTCGTCGGTAAAAGTACGTTGTGATGTACAATTCCAAATTACTTTTGGAATAAAAGAAAAGAGAGCCTAATCAATGAAAGCATGTAAGAGATTTGGATCGATTTAAAATCGAACATGCATTGGTAGTACGCCATTGATTATTTAATAGAGAATTAGATTCTCGAAATGTAAGACCCGCTCGAGACGTTGTATGTTGTCAAGCATTCTGGACATGTAAATGTCCATTAAGAAATCTTACATGAAATTCCTTATTCAAACAAATAAAACTTGATAGAGAAAATCGAAGATACTGAGCTAAGTATCTCTGAAACCAGTTCCAAAAACATATCACGTGATATGAGTTTTGGTATTGTACCTTCATATGCATTCATGCGCATATGGGGTCTCCCGCTTATGTGAATAAGCTGGTGGGAGATAAGTTGGACATAAAGTCCATCTTATGCAATTCGTGGGGTATCCAGAAAACTCTATAGGATACAAGTTCTACGATCCTACAAGATAAACTACGTTTGTCTCAAGGAACGCACACTTCTTGGAGAAGGATTTCTTGCTAGGCAAGAAGGAACACAACGTAGAACTAGATGAGGTCACTGAAGCTGAAAGGACCAACGAGGTCGATCAAGCTGACCCATCACCACAGGCAGTGGGAGAACAAGAGCATGAAAGTACATCAGAGAGTACACCAATACTTCGTAGGTCAGAAAGATAACGTAGAGAACCCGAGAGGTACTACGGTCTGCTGCGTGAGACTAGACAGTCTCTAACCGACCCAAGGACTTACGAAGAGGCTATGCTAGGCATAGACTCGGGAAAGTGGCGTGAAGCAATGGAATTCGAATTGGACTCCATGCACTCGAACAAGGTCTGGGCCTTGGTAGATCCACCAGTGGGAGTAGCTCCCGTGGGTTGCAAGTGGATCTATAAGCGAAAGCTTGGAGTGAACGGAGAGGTAATAACCTACAAGGCGCGACTAGTGGCAAAAGGATACACTCAAAGACCAGGTATTGACTTTGAGGAGACCTTCTCGCCCGTCGCAATGCCTAAATCCATTCGAATATTGCTGGCCATAGCTGCGTGGTATAACTACAAGATATGGCAGATGGATGTAAAGACTGCCTTTCTCAATGGGGACATTGATAAGGAGATCTACATGGAGCAACCAAAAGGATATGCATCCAAAGGAGATGAACACAAGGTGTGCAAACTCCGGAGGTCCATTTATGGATTGAAGCAAGCTTCCCGAAGTTGGAACATCCGTTTCAATGAAACAATCCAAACTTTTGGATTCATCATAAATGTGTTCGAACCTTGCGTGTACAAGAAGATCAGTGGAAGTACAGTTGAATTTTTGGTGCTTTACGTTGATGACATTCTTCTCATTGAAAAACAATGTGAAAGTGTTGTACGAAACTAAAGCATGGTTATCTACACAATTCTCAATGAAGGAATTGGGAGAAGCATCCTTTGTACTGGGTATAAGGATCTACCAAGATAGATCAAAAGGACTGCTGGGCCTCTCCCAATCGCAGTACATAGATAAAATCTTGAAGAGATTTATATGGAAGAATCCAAGAGAGGATTGCTTCCAATGAGACATGAAATTGCACTTTCTAAGTCTATGGCCCCAAAGACGCCTGAAGAGAGAAGCAATATGTCTCAAGTACCATATGCATCCGCTATAGGAAGCATAATGTATGGTATGTTATGTACGAGACCAGACGTAGCATACGCTTTAAGCGTTACAAGTCGCTACCAGTCTGATCCAGGTGAGCAGCACTGGATAGCCGTAAAGACAATTCTGAAGTACCTGAGAAGGACTGAGGAATTGTTCTTGGTATACGGTGGATGAGAATTGAAATTGGAAGGCTATACTGATTCTAGTTTCCAATGTGATGTAGACGACTTCAAGTCGACATCTGGATACGTGTTCTGCCTCAATAGTGGTGCGGTAAGCTGGAAGAGCTCCAAGCAAAACACTACCGCAGATTCAACCACCGAGACATAATACATTGCCGCGAGTGAAGCAGCAAAGGAATGTGTTTGGATGAAAAACTTCATCCAGGAATTGGATGTGATACCTAGCATTGTCGAGCCATTAATATCTTCTGTGATAATAATGGAGCTATCTCGCAAGCGAAGGAGTCGAGATCTCATCAGAATCCAAGCACGAACTAAGACGATACCATTTGATATGTTATATCATTGGTAGATGAGACATAAAGATGGAACGTGTCACCTCAAGGGATAATACGACGGACCCGCTGTCTAAGCCATTGCCTCAAAGGCATCCGAAAATATCTGTCTAAGATGGGAATCAGAAGTATGAAAAGTTGGCTTTAGTACAAGTGGGAGATTGATAGAATAGTGTCCTGCAAGCCAACTATTTGGCTGCATTTAATTGAAAGGACCATTCAATTGGATTAATAAATGTATTTTATTATTATATGGTCATCTTTATCTTATGTAATAATTATCTACGCATAAGGATAGAAGTCCTTAGATCACAGGGCTATGGGACAACCCGTGGACTGATCTCCAAGGCCGTGATCTAGAATATATATTCAAGAGTCGTAGAATCCAATCGAGATAGGACATCGCTGGATTCGGTTAGACTCTCACTATTGTGTATACTCCGATGAACTGGAGAACGCTGGGGTCCACGAGCGTGACTGGGATAGTCGATACACATAAGTGGGTGGCTTGCTGGGATGGCAAGTGCACTGAATACCCCAATTAGGAAATAACTCACCATGGAAGCGGTAGTCGCATATCGGGGTTGAAGTTATTCCAATTTACAATAGTATACGAGGAACGATCCCTAACTACTTGAGGTGATAGGGTTTATCTGGTACGAGAACGTCTATGCTTTGATATGAGTTCCGACTGACTGGGGATCGCCAGAAAGTCTCTGTGGACTCATATTGGGTATAGAGGAACTCGTATGCAGGTTCATATCATCAACAAAGGATCCATTGACCCGACTTGATAGGTTGGGAAATTCTCCTATGGATTTCTGTGAGAAATTAATTCTGGTAAAATCCTCGGCCGAGGTATCTGACGGCTTTATGTAAGTAGCTCATAAAGGTTAAGTCAAAGAGAATTATTTCGAGACCAGAATGCATAAGGTCAAGACAAAAGAAAAGGGAAACCGATGAAAGACCATACCCTTAAGTCTCGACTGGGAGATTGATCGATGGAGAGATTATGGCGTATACGGAAATTGAAAATGAGATAAAAGGTTCACTGAATTAATTCACCAGTGATTGGGCTCCATGGGCTTGTGGCTGGACATCGACCGTGGAGTGTGGGAGAATTCCTAAATTGGCAGGGGTGCTAATTTTGGAATGATCATTCGACAGAGTGTTCGATTGATTTAGAGTAAGTCTTACTCGAATAATTAAATAATATTTAATTATAACCCACGGCCAATTATGTGGTGAACCTACGGGGGCATACACAATACACATGAAGCGAAAGCGAGGAAATGAGAACGATCGAGTCGATTGGGTCGACTGGGTGAATAATTGACTAGGTCGATTATGATGGGTGGGTCGACTGGGTCGACCCAATTGGAACAAAATGGGATCCAATTGGAATTGGATCAGGATCATAAATTAAATTGGAATTTAATTTGTGGATTAATTAATTAAGTTGGATTTAATTAATTAGAAGGGATTTTAATTAAATGGACTTAGAGTCTGATTTAATTAAATGAGAGATTAAGTTAATTAATTGGGCTATTTAATTGGGAGATTAAATAAAGCCTGGTCAAATTAATTAACTGGGCCATGAATTAATTAGAAGACTTGGTCTTCTAATTAAAGAGGGCCATGGCCCATGTAGGAGAGAGGAAACCTAGTCCTATTAGGACTAGGTTAGGGAGATAACTATAAGTAGCTTTCTTGTAGTTATTTTTCAAACAACTCCATAAGCAAAAATTGAGCAAGAGCAAAATTTTCTCTCCCTCTCCCAAGCATAAGTCGACCGAACCCTGTTCTTCCTTTGGAAGAATTTTTCGTTTTTCGATCTTGTTCCAAAATCGTTCCTAAGTCCTAGATCTTAATATATCTTGTGTTCTAGTCGATCAAGATATATTATTTTCGTGTAATTGTGGTGTATCAACCCGTAGAGGCGCAACACGTGGGGCGCTGCTGCAGAGCTTGGATCGATACTTGCTGGAGGAGAAATCAGAGTTCGCTTTGCTAGCCAAAGGATTTGCAAGGAGATAGGTATAACGTGTAAACTTATACTATCGTTTTTATTTATATTCATATATATACAACTAGAGAATATCCTGGCAAGATTCCGTAAGAGGTCCTAAAATTTTTATATTCCGCTGTGCCTAGGGCTGTTTATCTTACCGAATCCCAACACCCTGATCATATAGTGCGATATATATATGAGTGTTATTGTACTATCCGGTCAGAGTGGGGTTTCACAATATTAAACTAGTAAGAGCAAAATTCTGCTAAGACATAACAAGAGTGAAACTATGAGAAGATCATCCTTCATTTCCTTGCTCTTCAGCTTAGTAGTTTATTAATTTTTTTTTCTGTATATTATTATTTTTTGGTTTGCTAAAAAAAGCGTGTCTATTTCCACATAACTTTTAAAGAATATATTATGTTTGTTGCTTAAGCAAAGTCTGGATCAACATGCATTCCAACAGAAGTAAAAAGTAATAGGATGATTATAAGAAATATGAAATTAAAATAAATGTGATTTTACCAAAAATTAATATATTAGATATATCTAACAAAAACATTGTGCGAATGTCGTTGCTATTAAAAAGATAGCATAGGAAAAATAAATTAATTTATAAAAAAAATTTATATAGTCAATACTAAACATATTAATTAATTTTAAATATATAAAAGTGGATATTGTTCTAATTATATGAATCCGATGGAGTAAATTTAACTGGATAACAGGAAAATTCCTAAATTTAACTTCATAATTAAATTTTTTTAAATAAGTTGTACATAATAACCCTTTAAATTTAATCGCTGATAAATTATTAAACTTTAAATATGCATATACTTAAAACTATGTAATATTATTGGAAAAAATATTTTTCTTTCAGTATTTAGAGTAAAATGGAAACAATGAACACTGTGTAGAATATATTCATTTTTCATAATTGTTTTACTTTTTTACGAAGAGAAATATGAAATCTACTCATCATTTTCCATATCTGTTCTATTTTTTAGGAACATAAATATGAAATATGTTCAAATTTTTTTGGGAAGTAGAATATTAATAGAGAAAAAAAAAGGGATTTTGCTTTTTCCATTTCAGTATGTCTTACAAGATACAAAAGTTTAAATAATGATGAATTTTTTTAATAATTCAACTTTGTAATTGATATAGGTAGTTATAATTTTGTTGTATAACATGTACGTAACATATATTTAACAAATTAATTTTGTATATTTTTTTTTCCGAATAATCAAAATATTATAAGCAAAATTTTAAATTTAGTTAAATTAATTAATATTTTATAACAAATATATATCTAAAATAAGTCGAAATAAATTTATTCTCAATCTTATTAAGGATTTTTTCTTATTTGAACAATATGTTGAATATTAAAAATAAATTATTTTTCTCTACCATTGCTTTTATTAATGAATTTATTTAATTTTTTCTTATTTTATTAATCTTTAGTTATATAAATAAAATTTATAATATAAACAAAATTTAATATATATTATAATAAAGACAAATAACCAATAAAAAGCTTTATTTTAAATATTTTGTTATAAATTAATTTAATACATAAAAAAGTACAAACTAAAATACTCTTTTAAATAAATATAAAATACTTCTACTTCGTCTTTCTCATCATTTTTCTCATTTTTTTGTTCTTCTTGTCCTTATGTTTCTCTTTGTTTTTCAGCGATTATATTCCTAACCCAACTCTCCATTTCTTCCGCAAGAGCATCCCTGAATAAAAAATACAAATATTATTAAATTATTTTAAAAAATTTAAATATTTACATAATTTTTAATATTTACCAGTAAGCATCATCTTTTTCTTTTTCGGAAACCACTCTCTTAGGATCAATCCTAATTTACTACGAGACGGAAATATAGTGAGAAGTATGAATTTAAGAGAATGACAAGGCTCTGTTAAATAGTAAAGAAAAACTAGGTTGTTCGTCTTCCTTAATTATGAAAATTTGTTGGTCCCAAGTGGTCAGATGAGGTCTAGAGGGGGGGGGGGGTGAATAGACCTCTAAACTTTTTGACAATTTTTAACTTTAAAACTTTTATTTAACTGTTTAATAGACTAAGCTGTTACAGAACAGTAAGTTTACAAGGCTGATTGCGAACAAATCTTTGAGCAGCTTTGTCGACCACTAATCTGATAGTTACTTAGCTGATTTAGTTAAAATTAGTTTTAATACTAGAGTACTTGCAGCGGATTTTCAAAGTGTTTTTCACAAGTAAACTTAGTAGTTTGAAAATTTTATCCCCAGTTTTGTAAACTCCTTTAAACTCTTTTCAAATAGTTTTGAAAGTGTTTTATGCAATCTGAAAATATGCAAGTTGAAAGCAAATGTAAAAACACAAGTAATTTTTATAGTGGTTATATGGATTTAAATATCCTTTAGTCCACTCTTCCAAGTCACAAAGATCTTGGGTTATACTAAGAACACAAAGTAATTAGTACACTCCACTCACGCCAAAACAACAAATAAATCTGGCCGTAAGCTCACAATAGGAAATCACTAAGAAAACCTATCATCTGAAGTTAGATCACTCACAAAGATGGATCTACACTTCTCACAACACTCAAACAGTTTTTCACTTAGAAAACGTGTTTGTCTTTTATCTTCAACTTCGGCTTCAGTCAACAAATGACAAAGCTGATGAGTGAGCTGTTCTTGAGACTTAAGAGATTTTGCTTCGGAATTCTTCTCAGAGATTGTGTTGTTGTTCTTCTCTTTGTCTCTTCAGCTATTTATACTCGTATGTTTGAAAAATGTCCGTTGAAGTGAGACAGAATTCAAAATCCTCGGGTACTGGTCCTTAATTTCCGCGAACGGCTCTCTGCACAGTGTCCGTACTGTCAACAGTACTTTTCTGCAGGCAGCATTAAATGCACCAAGTTGATACGAAGTCTTTCTTCAATCATTTGTCTTTAATAACCTTGTACTTCAGCATTTATTACTTCCAGGGGCATTTATTACCGTTGGGCAGACTTCTTGATCCTTTCCACTTGGCTGATCGAAAGTGCAAGTCTGATGATGAACAGAGCTGATCCCAAACTTGAACAAATCTGATTTGAGTCGGCTGATCTTCATCAGTCTGATTTCTTTCCTTCAGCAGATCAGTAGTCTTCTGGACCTTGAATGTTTGACCCGTCTGATGTCTTCTTACTTGGTCAAAATTCTTCTAAGGGATATCATCTAAGTTAACTTTTACTTAGCAGATTTGAAGTTTTGGAAATCATCAAAACCTCCCTTTACTAATTGTCTTCAGTGCTCTTCATCTTCATCCTTATCCAACAATTTCCCCCTTTTTGATGATGACAAAACTTCAGCTAAGTACCTATTTTACCTATACTAAAGTTTTGACCCTCAAAATTTTCTGAGATAGAAAAAGTGTGTTGGAAACAGAACTTGAACTTTTATTTATGATTTTGAATTCATTACAAGTACAAGTCTTATCAGATAAGATGTCTGAAAAAGAAATAAAGATAACTGATTACAAAAGATTTGCCTATACTAGTCATCAGCTTCTTCATCATCTCATTCAAGCACTACTTCATACTCATAAGAAGATTCTTCATCATCTTCTTCTTCATCTTCATCAGCATCTTCATCAAAAAGTAGATTTGACTTAGCAGCTTACATCTTTTCTTTGATTTGCTGCTCCTTCAGCTCTTCCATTAATATCTTAGCTTTTTCAGTGTTTTTGTACTTGGTAAATGGCTCTGTTTCTTCTTCAGAATCCTTGGTTACAGTCATTTCTTCATCAGACTTGGCTTTTTCCTTGGTTTCGTCTTCAGACTTCTCTTTGCCTTCTACCTTTCAAATTTCTTCAGCAGCTTCAGTCTTTTCAGGTTCAGTGGCAGCAGATTCCTCCACTTTTTCCTCTTCCTTCTTCTCTTCCCCCTTTTTGTCATCATCAGAAATGGTGACACTGGCAGGTCTGATAGGAGGGTTGAGTGCAGCAGATTAAATCTTCATAGCAGCACATAAAGCCTTCAAGTTCTGATTGACTACATCGTGACTGGCAGTAAGATGATTAAGGGTGGTGCTGATGATGGTAATGGTCCTAAGGTCAACCAAAACGCAGCGGATAACAAAAATTTTAAACGGGGACAAAACGGCCCAAAAATGCAACTTCTTTGCAAGAAAACTTTGGAGACCTTCTACCATTACTATCCTAGGATCATCATGCATACAAAGTTCATATTAGAAGGAAAGATATCAAGTCATACCTCTCCCAATATTGGGAGGTGAAGAGCCGCAAAGAATCGGGACAAGCAAGTAACACCCGAAACCATCAAGCACCTCCAAGCTCACGGGTTTTGTGCTTCCTACGAAACTTCTTTCTCCAAGCTCCTCAAGAAAAACCACACCAAGATCTCCAAGTGTAGATCCTCCAAAGCTAGCCCACACACACAAGTGATAACACTTAAGGAGTAAAGAAGATGAACTAGATCTTGCAAATACACCCTCAATCTATTAGCTAGAATGAAGTAGTACTTGAATCAAGTTAGAAACTTGATGAAGGAAGAGAAAGAGATGAAGAAAACAACTTTTCTTTCTAGGGTATGAGAGAAATCCGAACACACACTAAAAGGTGTAGTGTGTGTTTTTGTCTTGCTTCTACTACTCTCATGAATGAAGACAACATCTTATCTTTTATGTGTGTACATTGTTCAATGTAGTTAATTGTTGGATCAAATCCACCAATAAGACTTGTAGCTTTATTGTGCTTCCCAAGCACACTACTTTTGATACAAGTTAGTGGTGGGGGCCACCACTAACTCTTGATAAGATATTTATTTCTCTCTTTTGTATATATATATATATATATATATATATATATATATATATATATATATATCATATATATATATTAACATTATATCATATCATATATGATCATCTCATAAGACTAATATAAATTGGTCAAGAGTTAATTGGACATTTATTTCCCAATTAATAAATCCAATCTCTAATTCAAAAGTAGAAACTCATTTATTTCTTCCTTCAATTAATTAGACCCTTCTAATTAATCTTGACTAAATTAATTTAACACTTAAATTAATAGAGTCCTTTAATTAATTAATCTCCATTAATTAATTACTAATTCTTGTCAAATCCAATTTGACTTTTAACATATTGAACTAAGTTGCATCTTGTGCTATTGTGTGTGGCCCCTTGGGTTCACCATCAATTAGCCGTGGGCTCACAAACCATTTGTGATTTAATTAAAAAGATTAATTAAACTACTTTTAATCAATCACTCTTAGATATGATCTCATCAAATCTAGAGTACCCAACACTCGAGGTAGTCATCTAGTCACGGTCGACGAGTCCTAACTAATGATGAAAATAAAGTGTGAACCTTTCTTGAATTGATCTCATCAATCCTCTTACGCATACCATGCACGTACGCTCCTTCCAATAACTTATTTCCTGATCGAGGCCTAGGACATGGAGTCCAACGGATTCCTATTAGCCTTGATAACTATGCTTCTTTATTCTTTATGGTGATTCCTTTTAGTGATTACCCATTTGGAAACTCCCTTTCCAAATCTAACACCACTCACTTCGGCCGAAGATTCCCGGAATCAATCCATACAAAAGAATGCATAGGAAATCGCCCAACCACATCACGGTGGGAGTTAATGGATCCTTTATTGACGTCATTAACCTCACTACGAAGCAATCCATACCCAACGTGAAACTATAATGACTCGCTAATTAGTAGTCGAGTAACACATCAAAGCATAAACGCTCCGCATGAAGTTCACTCTAACGTCTCAAGTCAAAGGACCAATTTACGTACACTATCGTAAGTACAAGAAATCTTCATCTCCGATAAACTCCTAAGATGAGATTTTTCTAGCGGGGTTTCGATGCGCTTGATCTCATCAAGCCACCCACTCATATGCATTGATATCTACCATATCGATGTCCATGGAACTATCCATCCCCATGCAAAAGAGAATGCATACTCGTGCAAGTCTTACCGAATACAAGGATGCCCTATCTCAATAGTATTCTATGACTTGGAAAGCTTTTAAGATCATAAACCATAGTAGAACATATTCCATAGAGGGATGCACCATGTTCCATAGTTTCAACGATCTAAGGGCTTCATAAATTGCTTAGATGTATCACAATAAATGAAGAATTGCCAATGCGAACTTTTATTGATCATGAATAAGATTGATTACAAGAGTATTTACAAGACAACCGATTGGCTTGCAGGGCACTACTCTAACAATCTCCCACTTGCACTAAAGCCAATCGTTCATAACTCTAAGGCCCATCTTAAGGCGATGTCCTTCAAAAGCCTTGATTGGCAATGGTTTAGTCAGTGGGTCCGCCACATTTTCTTTTGAGTCAACGCGCGCCACTCTCACGTCTCCTCTATCAATGATATCTCGTATCAAATTATATCGCCTCAATACGTGCTTGGATCTTTGATGAGATCTTGGCTCCTTTGCTTGCGCAATGGCCCCATTGTTATCACAGAAGATAGCAACGGGTTCGGCAATGCTAGGAACTACACCCAACTCTTGGATGAAGTTTCGCATCCAAACACCTTCCTTAGCAGCATCACATGCGGCTATATATTCTGCTTCAGTTGTGGAATCGGCTACAGTTTCCTGTTTGGAACTCTTCCAACTCACTGCACCTCCATTCAAACAAAATACAAAACCTGACATAGACTTGGAGTCATCTACATCACACTGAAAACTAGAGTCAGTGTGACCCTCAAGATTTAATTCTCCATTACCGTAGACCAAGAACAAATCCTTAGTTCTTCTCAAGTACTTAAGGATTGCTTTTACGGCAGTCCAGTGACTCTCACCTGGATTGGATTGAAAGCGGCTTGTGACACTTAGAGCTTGTGCCACATCCGGCCTAGTACATAGCATGGCATACATTATGCTCCCTATAGCGGACGCATAAGGTATCTTTGACATCCTTTCTCTTTCATTGTCAGTCTTGGGAGACATCGACTTGGAGAGATGGATTCCATGTCGCATTGGAAGAAACCCTTTCTTCGAATCATCCATACTAAACCTCTTTAGTATCTTTTCTATGTACAACATTTGGGATAGCCCTAGCAACCTTTTAGATCTATCTCTATAGATCCGTATTCCCAATACAAAGGAAGCTTCTCCCAAATCTTTCATGGAGAATTTTGTAGATAACCATGCTTTAGTCTTCTCTAATATTCCTACTTCATTCCCAATGAGAAGAATATCATCGACATAAAGCACTATAAACTCTATCGAGCTCCCACTAACCTTCTTGTACACACAAGGTTCATAGATGTTCTTGATGAAGCCAAACGATTTGACTGTCTCATCAAAACGCTTGTTCCAATTTCGGGATGCTTGTTTAAGTCCATAAATGGACCTTTGTAGTTTGCAAACCTTTTGCTCACTACCTTTGGGTATGAAACCTTTTGGTTGCTCCATATAAATTTCTTCTTCAATGTCTCCATTGAGAAAAGCGGTTTTCACATCCATTTGCCATATCTCATAGTCGTACCATGCGGCTATGGCAAGCAAGATCCGAATGGACTTCGGCATGGCCACCGGCGAGAAGGTTTCCTCAAAGTCGATGCCAGGCCTTTGAGTGTATCCCTTCGCAACTAGCCTTGCCTTGTAGGTCGACACCTCTCCATTTACTCCAAGCTTTCGCTTATAGATCCACTTGCAACCAACGGGTACTACTCCCTTTGGTTGATCTACCAAGGTCCATACCTTGTTTGAGTACATGGAGTCCAATTCGGCTCTCATGGCTTCACGCCATTTTCCCGAATCTATGTCCAACATAGCTTCTTCATAAATCCTTGGATCAATATCCAATTGCCCCGTTTCATGTATCAATCCAAACCGTTCGGGTTGTTTATGTTCACGAGTGGACCTACGAAGTTGTTGTGTACTAGTGGATTCCTCATTACTCTCATTTGTTTCCATCTCTTGTGGTGATTCATTCGTCTCACGAATTTCCTCCAATTCTATCTCCACCTTTTCATTATCAAGAAGACGTTCTTCCATGAAAATGGCGTTCCTAGAAACAAACACATTTTGTTCCTTAGGATCATAGAATTGATATCCAATAGACTCTCTAGGATATCCCACAAATTTGCATAAGGTGGACTTGGCTTCCAACTTATCTCGCACTAGCTTCTTGACATAAGCGGGAGACCCCCAAATTCTCATGAATTTATAAGAGGGTGCTTTGCCGAACCACATCTCATGAGGTGTCGTAGGCACAGTTTTCGAAGGTACTACGTTTAGTATCTTTGAAGCTGTAAGAAGAGCCAAACCCCAAAAGCTTCTAGGTAAATCTGTGAAACTCATCATGGATCGAACCATGTCCAACAGAGTTCTATTCCTTCTCTCCGATATTCCGTTCAATTGAGGAGTACCCGGAGGAGTCCACTTTGAGAGAATCCCATTCTCTTTCAAATAACCGAGGAATTCGCTACTCAAGTATTCTCCACCTCGATCGGATCGAAGTGACTTAATACTTTTACCGAGTTGCTTTTCTACTTCATTTCGAAACTCTTTGAACTTTTCAAAAGCTTCGGACTTATGTGTTAAGAGATACACATATCCATACCGTGAATGATCATCGGTAAAGGTTATGAAGTACTTATAACCTCCTCGAGCACTAACACCTAGTGGTCCACATATATCCGTATGGATCAAATCCAAAGTGCTTGAAGCACGTTCCGGTTTCCCAGAAAATGGCAATTTGGTCATTTTTCCCTTTAAGCATGATTCGCAAGTTGGGAACTCATCCAAGTCAACTATTTCTAGAGACCCATTTGAGACCAACCTTTGAATCCTCTTCTTGGAAATATGTCCAAGTCTAGCATGCCATAGATATGCGGAGTTATTGTTATTTGCCTTTCGTTTCTTAATATTATCGTGTACATGCAATATAGTGTTAGATGTTATGGACGTTTCAAGATTATACAATCCATTAGCTAGTGTACCTTTTGCATATAAAGAACCATTCTTTGAAATGCTAAAAATTCCATTCATAATGGTAAAACAAAAACCTTCTTGATCCAAAACAGGAATGGAAATAAGGTTCTTGATTAAAGTAGGTACATAGAGACAATCTCTAAGGACTAGCTTACAATGTCCTACATCTAGTTCTACGTCCCCTATTGCTTCGGCTGCAACTTTTGCACCATTGCCCAAGCGGAGAATCCAATCTTTAGGTTCAAGGGGCCTTGTTGTTCTCATCACCTGTTTGTCATTACAAAGGTGAGAACCACAAGCGGTGTCCAACACCCAATTTGCATTATTCACGAAAATATTAACTTCAACGAAAAATATACCTTGATTCTTATTTGGGATGGTTTTGAGGTAGAGAGGACAATTCCTCTTCCAATGCCCTTCTTTATTACAATGGAAACAAATACCCTTAGGCACCTTTCCCTTCGCAACTTTAGGATTAGCCTTAAGAGGCTTCTTGTCCTTAGAGGAACTTTTCCCCTTCTTTTTCTTTCCCTTTGCCTTTCGGTCCTTGGAAGAAGTGGGAGCTAACATCACATGTTTCTCCTTTACTATAGAGCTTTCCGCCGTGTGAAGCATATTAACAAGTTCATGAAGTCCAACTTCCATGTTATGCATGTTAAAGTTCATCACAAAGTTGTCAAATGAGCGGGGCAATGATTGAAGGATCAAATCCATATAGAGTTCATTGTCCATAACCACGTTAAGATGAGCAAGCTTTTCAATGAGTCCAATCATTTTAAGCCGATGCTCACAGACCGATGAACCCTCAATCATGCGAGCTTGGAAAAGTTCCTTACTTGCCAAGTAACGTTCTTGCCGACCCGGAGTCGAGTACAACTCGGACAAGTGAAGGTGGATATCCGAAGCATGAGACATGTTCTCATGTTGCTTTTGAAGCTCACTTGACATTGAGGCCAACATGAGGCAACGGGCCTGAAGATCATCTTCGACCCATTTGTCAAAGGTGGCCCGCTCCTCATCCGATGAATCAGTCGGTAAAGCCACAGGGGTGGGGCGGTCAGGACATAGCTCCTTTTCTCAGAATCGAGAACAATGCGAAGGTTGCGGAGCCAATCGGAGTAATTTGGCCCGGTGAGTTTGTTTGAGTCAAGTATCATATGAAGTGGGTTCTTTGCCATTTAAAACACTTTTAAATCTACAAAGGCGAAAAAGATTATGTTTAGCGTTCATTCAATTTTTCAATATACTTTATGATCTTGGACTTCTAACCATAAAGGTCTCCCACTATTTTATCGAATCCCATGCCCCCACATGGTAAACGAGAAATCAAATTTCTTAGTAGGTCTCAAAGTCCTAAAGACATTTTCCACACCCACGACTCGTGAGACGTGTGGTCAATTCAATAGGTAGACAACAAATTGTCAATCGTTTCTACCAAGCGACCTTTGAGAATATTTTGCCTCGCTTTTCGTATGGACCCACGACTCGTGCGACATCCATATTATTAAACGTTAAGTCTTCACCATCAATCTTGATAAGACATACCCCAATCATGGACGTTCCACGACTCGTGAGACAACGCCATGACCCGAATATGCCCTACCCTTGGCACTTTAACTCGTGCATCAAGGAAACGATCATATTGCTCTAATTACACCCGTTCCACGACTCGTGAGACAACGGATGAATCGAATACAACTCATGACCGAGCCCTATTGATGGAAGGCATGGACTACGAAAACTCGCTTGCCCATTATGACTTAATTATTAAACTCGATTGGGTCGAGTGGAGGTTTTTAATTATTTGAAGTTGCAAGATCTCACCAAATTTTAGTTGTTTATCTTTGTTAGGTGATCTATCCTAACATGCATCACATACATCAAATGGATAAAATACCAACAAAGCATAAACGGCCCTAGCATGCTCCAATCGCGTGGTGGATGATCATGGGCCGATCCTATGCGGTCCATTCCGAGCCAAGGAATGTCCCAATTGGTCAATCTAGGGTAAGCAAACAAATGGAAATAGAATCCTATTCTATTACATATGCATCACCATGCATACATGGCCTTCAAGGTCTTCAAGTCCTCCAAGTCCTTCAAGTCCTCCAAGTCCTTCAAGTCCTTCACAAGTCCTTCAAGTCCTTCATCTTGAATAAACCTCACAACCTAATGCCTACTCTCTTTACAATGACATAAGTCAAGAAATAAGAGGCATGCAAGCCCCATTTAATTACAAACCCAAATCATCAAATGAATTACAAGATTAATATCCAATCACATAAGGTCAAGGCCACAAAATCATCCACCCATACATTCATCACACAATGTTGCATCGATAAGGTAAATTTACCAAGAAGATTATCTACCAATTTCTAAAGGATTAAGGCATGTTCATTGTGGTGTCCCAATTTAATGAGACCAAAGAACACAAATTTAGATAACTTGATGTAGGGATAGGTGTTTGAATTTCGGTTTTATGACCAATCCGGCTCATCCATATGTTATCCATAAGTGAAGAGGCTTACCCACAGCCCTACATCACCTTAGGAAACCATAGGACTCACAAGATTTAAGCAATTTTACCGGTGGGTGCGATTGTTCCACTACAACCCGGCACGTACGGTCTTTTCACCAAAAACCAATTTTCAAACTTAAACCACCCTTACTCCATACATCCCTATATCCAATAAAGTGTTCATTAACATTATCTAACCATAATCAACCACAAAAACAGTCCCTAAATCCAAAAGCAAATCGGTTGATGCACTTCATATTTTAACAAACCGTTTTCATCAAAACGTAAGGAAACATTCATAACACTTATGAATCACGAATCTAATATGAAATAGCATGATTTGGCTCTGATACCACTTGATGGTAATGGTCCTAAGGTCAACCAAAACGCAGCGGATAACAAAAATTTTAAACGGGGACAAAACGGCCCAAAAATGCAACTTCTTTGCAAGAAAACTTTGGAGACCTTCTACCATTACTATCCTAGGATCATCATGCATACAAAGTTCATATTAGAAGGAAAGATATCAAGTCATACCTCTCCCAATATTGGGAGGTGAAGAGCCGCAAAGAATCGGGACAAGCAAGTAACACCCGAAACCTTCAAGCACCTCCAAGCTCACGGGTTTTGTGCTTCCTACGAAACTTCTTTCTCCAAGCTCCTCAAGAAAAACCACACCAAGATCTCCAAGTGTAGATCCTCCAAAGCTAGCCCACACACACAAGTGATAACACTTAAGGAGTAAAGAAGATGAACTAGATCTTGCAAATACACCCTCAATCTATTAGCTAGAATGAAGTAGTACTTGAATCAAGTTAGAAACTTGATGAAGGAAGAGAAAGAGATGAAGAAAACAACTTTTCTTTCTAGGGTATGAGAGAAATCCGAACACACACTAAAAGGTGTAGTGTGTGTTTTTGTCTTGCTTCTACTACTCTCATGAATGAAGACAACATCTTATCTTTTATGTGTGTACATTGTTCAATGTAGTTTATTGTTGGATCAAATCCACCAATAAGACTTGTAGCTTTATTGTGCTTCCCAAGCACACTTCTTGAGCTTCCCAAGCACACTACTTTTGATACAAGTTAGTGGTGGGGGCCACCACTAACTCTTGATAAGATATTTATTTCTCTCTCTTGTATATATATATATATATATATATATATATATATATATCATATATATATATTAACATTATATCATATCATATATGATCATCTCATAAGACTAATATAAATTGGTCAAGAGTTAATTGGACATTTATTTCCCAATTAATAAATCCAATCTCTAATTCAAAAGTAGAAACTCATTTATTTCTTCCTTCAATTAATTAGACCCTTCTAATTAATCTTGACTAAATTAATTTAACACTTAAATTAATAGAGTCCTTTAATTAATTAATCTCCATTAATTAATTACTACTTCTTGTCAAATCCAATTTGACTTTTAACAGATTGAACTAAGTTGCATCTTGTGCTATTGTGTGTGGCCCCTTGGGTTCACCATCAATTAGCCGTGGGCTCACAAACCATTTGTGATTTAACTAAAAAGATTAATTAAACTACTTTTAATCAATCACTCTTAGATATGATCTCATCAAATATAGAGTACCCAACACTCGAGGTAGTCGTCTAGTCATGGTCGACGAGTCCTAACTAATGATGAAAATAAAGTGTGAACCTTTCTTGAATTGATCTCATCAATCCTCTTACGCATACCATGCACGTACGCTCCTTCCAATAACTTATTTCCTGATCGAGGCCTAGGACATGGAGTCCAACGGATTCCTATTAGCCTTGATAACTATGCGTCTTTATTCTTTATGGTGATTCCTTTTAGTGATTACCCATTTGGAAACTCCCTTTCCAAATCTAACACCACTCACTTCGGCCGAAGATTCCCGGAATCAATCCATACAAAAGAATGCATAGGAAATCGCCCAACCACATCACGGTGGGAGTTAATGGATCCTTTATTGACGTCATTAACCTCACTACGAAGCAATCCATACCCAACGTGAAACTATAATGACTCGCTAATTAGTAGTCGAGTAACACATCAAAGCATAAACGCTCCGCATGAAGTTCACTCTAACGTCTCAAGTCAAAGGACCAATTTACGTACACTATCGTAAGTACAAGAAATCTTCATCTCCGATAAACTCCTAAGATGAGATTTTTCTAGCGGGGTTTCGATGCGCTTGATCTCATCAAGCCACCCACTCATATGCATTGATATCTACCATATCGATGTCCATGGAACTATCCATCCCCATGCAAAAGAGAATGCATACTCGTGCAAGTCTTACCGAATACAATGATGCCCTATCTCAATAGTATTCTATGACTTGGAAAGCTTTTAAGATCATAAACCATAGTAGAACATATTCCATAGAGGGATGCACCATGTTCCATAGTTTCAACGATCTAAGGGCTTCATAAATTGCTTAGATGTATCACAATAAATGAAGAATTGCCAATGCGAACTTTTATTGATCATGAATAAGATTGATTACAAGACTATTTACAAGACAACCGATTGGCTTGCAGGGCACTACTCTAACAGCGGATGGTGTCAGTCTGATCATTAAAACAATCAACGTTCAGTTGCATAGTTGTAAGCTCTTCACGTATAACAGTTCCAGCTTGATGAACTTCCTTCAACAAGCCAAGGTTGATTGCTTTTTCTTCGTCGCTGATTTTGATGAAGTTAGCAGTCAGATCAGTAATGTTGTTTTCAGCTCTCTTTAAAGAAGTATGAAGATTGTTGACATCAGCCTTCACATCTTCAATATTTCTGTTCATCTCTACAACACTTTGAGTCATCTGCCTGGTATGATCCTCAGGTAGAGGAAAGTTGTCAATTGCATTCCTGATCGTCCTTGCTGTAAGTAGTTGCATGCTCTCCAATTGTAGTCTGTTGGATTCAGTCAGGTCTTGCTGCAACTTCTTCAACTGCGTGCTGTTCCTTTCTTCCATTTCCTTCATAGAATTTTCCATTAATAGCTGGAAGGCTTCCATCAGTGATGAATGCATATCATCTGATGAAGCAGAGTGAGCAGCAGGTTGATCATCTTCATTTTCCTGGTGGACAGGAGCATCCTTCAATTCAGTATCCTGATCAGCTTCGGACTCCTTAGCTTTCCACTCAAGTGCTAAGGGTTCTTCAGCAGCTTCAGGCTGATCAATAACGTCTTCAAAAATTTTACTTATGATTTTGCCATCATCAGTAAAGGTTGTTGTTTGACGGATTTGTCTTACAACAGGCCACAGACTTGGAGTAGGGGCCTTTACCTTAGGCATCTCATAGTAATCTCTAACTTCTTTGCCAAACGTGATCTATTGAATACTTGGCAGCGAGGGCAGCTCACTTGATGAACCTTGCTGATATCTTGACTTAGCAGCCCATCTCTTCAAGGCAGTCATAACAGCAATCTGAATTGCCCTTTCAACAGCATCATCAGATTTTCTTTTCTTTGCAGGCAAAGTGTTTTCAATAATCTTGGCCTCCCCTGATGCAAACTCCTTTGCATATTGATGCATAGCATCCCTTACAAAGTCAGGATCCAAAGCCTGTTGAATGGAGTCAGTCTTCAGCCAATTCAGAACCCATCTTTCTTCATCAGCTAACTCCTTCCAACTCTGAAGCTCTTCAATAGACTTGTTCAGTCTATAGTCCCTCCATTTGATGTATCTAGGCTTCTCATGGGTGAACAGAGTCTTCAGCATCAGTTTTTGATCATAGTAAGCTACGGCCTTTTCAAATCTGTTGAAGATAGCTTTATCAGAGTTGACAATGTCAAATGATCTTCTAACTTCAAACTTTGCCTTTGGCTTGACTTCGCCAGCAGGCATCTTTGGCTTAGCTTCTTTTGATTCTCCAATTTTAATCCCTCCTCCATGAACAGGTCCATGAGAATCAGTCTTGCTCAGCTCAATGACCATTGCAAGTTCAACAGCTTTCCTTTCTTCTGCAGACATTTTTCTCCTTTCTTCATCCTTTGCTGCCTGAACCTTGCTAAGTTCAAGGACTCTTTTCTCCTCCAGCTCATCTCTCATTCGCTGCTCAGCTTCCTCTCTCTTCTTTTTGTCAGCAGCAAAGATCTTCTTTCTCTTGAAAAGTACTTTTCTTTTTCCTTTATCAGCTAGGGCAGGAGCGGGACCAGCAGATGCAAGAGGTGCAGCTGCTATGGGATTTATGATCATCACGTCTTGATCATCTTGAGGTTTAGCCACCTCAGCTGTTGGTTTTACTTGAGCAGTCTGTTGCGCATCAATCTGTTCAGCAGCAGACGTCTAATCAGCTCCAACAGGCCTCTCTGCTGATTGAGGGATTTCTCTCACCAAATCTATTAACTCAGTGGGCTTTTCAACAAAATGTCATTTGTTTTCTGATTGTTTTTCTTGGTCTTCTCCCTTGAGCAAGTTGGGAAGCACCTGTATCCCTGAGTTAACTCCTGGTCCTATGAGAGACATTCTCATCAGGTACCTCAGCATATGGAGTTCTAGAAGATGATGCAGGAGACATGTTCCTGACATCAGCAGTGGTCTGATTTATGATTTTATCAGCTTCAACATCAGACACCTTCTTCATCTTCTCAGGAGCCTTTTCCTTAGGCTCGTCAGCCTTTTGCTTTTTGGATTCAACAACCAGCTGAGCTGTTTTAACTAGTCTCCTTTGCCTTTTGGCAGGGACCTCCTTTGGTTCCTCAGCTTCTTCTTCCATGTCAGCTTCATCAGCTTTCCTCTTAAGAACAGACAAGTACTTGGACATTGCCTTAGCAGCATGGATTTCCTTCCCATTCTTCATATCACAACCCAAGTGAAAGAGCAGGTAGCTCAGAGTGATTCTGTGATTTGTCTGGGGAGCCTTCTTGTTCTTCTTCTCGTGGAAGTTGGCCAGAATATACCAGATAACCACGGACCAGTTGACTTCTAATCCATAGTAAATGGCGGCCATGATGCTGAATCTCTTCATTGTAACAGCATCCAATGAAAATGTGCAGTTTTCTATCAGCTTAGAGACCACAGCCATATGCTGATATTCATCCTTCAGCTGCTTCTTCTTAATGTTGCCAGTCAACATTTCACCATCCTTGGCACAGATTGCCCAGAAATCTTGATGCCTCTCCTCAGTCAGAATAGTGACGTCATGTCGTCCACTGTTGGGCAGTCCAAAAGTTTCATGAAGCACAGTGGGGGTAATGATAACAGATTTATCTCCGACTGTTGCCTTGATCTCCTGGGTAGTGAAATCAACTGTTGTTGTTCGGTAATACTCCAAAACTTGATCAGTCCAGACCAAACCCTCATGAAACTCCATGAAATTTACTAAGGAGGCAGATTTGAACTTCTCCAGTAGTTCCTTCATTAACTTGGTACCATATTGGTAATAAGTCTCATACACCAAGTACATACCTTCAGCCCTTGATTCTTGTCCAGAAGCCATCTCGATTTTGTTGATTGTTAGTGAAAAAGAAGAAATTTTTGCAGAAAATTGCAAGTATTTTTCTCACAAGTGCTCTCTGAATATTTGGGTGCGTAAAGAGTGACTAAGCTGATCATATCTGGATTATAGAGTTAGGGTATCTTGGTTTCCGTGATACCAGCCAACCGTTAGATCCGTTTCTTGTCAGTCCTGATCGTGTGGCGTCAGTTACGCATTTTCAAATTCAAAAAGCATTTAATGACAGGCGGGAATACGAACTACCTTACTGTACTTATAAAAGCGTGTTTTAGATAAAACGTTTTTAATACACTTAGCTTTTATAAAGTTGATCAGACAGGTAAATAAAATACTTATCTGATAGGACTACCGTCCTGATGACAAAGCTGTTATCAGTGAAGGCCAATAACTGATAACCTTCCTCGGCTGTTTGTCAATCCAGCTAGATAATTAATCTTCATTCTTCAAGACTTTAATCTTCTGATGAAAACATTACTTCAACTAACTGTCATCAACAAATTTCATCTTTTAATCAGAAGTACCGCTAGTCTTACACGTTCACCCTGACTTTAAGAATTCATAAGTTAACTAGTCTGTTGAGAGTTAATCCTTGAAGATAATATGATGAGTAAGCTGTTGAACTCCAGTCTTCTGATGAGTTCCCCCTCAGCTTATGCATCCAATTTTAGTAGACCTAGTTCAGCTCTTAGAGTTGAAAACCTTGTCTCACTTAGATGTTTTGTGAAGATGTCAGCAATCTGATTTTCAGTAAACACATATTCTATCATGACATTTCCTTTCTCCACATGATCTCTAATGAAATGATGTTTGATCTCAATGCTTAGTCCTTGAATGACTTGTAGTATTCTGAGTAAGGCTGATTGCACTTGTATTGTCACAGTAGATAGGGATTCCACTGATTTTTATGTTATAATCTTCTAGTTGATGCTTCAACCATAATATTTGTGCACAACAAGCTCCAGCAGCTATATATTCAGCTTCAGCAGTTGATATGGATACTGAAGTCTGTTTCTTACTCATCCAAGAGATCAGACGACTACCTAAGAACTGACAAGCACCTGTTGTGCTTTTTCTGTCTATCTTGCAGCCAGCAAGGTCAGAATCTGAATATCCAATAAGTTCAAATCCAGATTCCCTAGGATACCACAATCCCAAATCTTCAGTACCTTTAAGATACTTGAGTATCCTTTTGGCAGCTAGGAGATGAGATTCCTTAGGATTTGATTGATACCTCGCACAAACCCCAACAGAGTACATAATATCAGGTCTGCTAGCTGTTAAGTATAACAGTGACCCAATAATTCCTCTGTACTTGGTTATGTCCACTGATTTGCCATCTTCATCTTTATCCAAACGAAGACTAGTAGACATTGGAATATTAGCAGTAGAGCTAGTTTCCATGCCAAATTTCTTGAACAGATCCTTGGTGTATTTTGCTTGGCTGATGAATATTCCATCAGGCAACTATCTTACTTGCAAGCCAAGAAAATAATTAAGTTCTCCCATCATGCTCATTTCAAACTTGTTCTGCATCAGCTTTGAGAACTTGTCACACATTATGCTCTTGGAGCCTGTTTCAGTCCATAGAGGGCTTTCTTCAGACGGTACACCTTGTCTTCTTCTTGATAGGCTTCAAATCCAGGTGGTTGTTCAACATAAACTTCCTCTTGCAATTCTCCATTGAGAAAAGCTGATTTCACATCCATTTGATAGACTGTGAAATTCTTGTGAGCGGCATAGGCAAGAAAGAGTCTGATAGCCTCTAATCTTGCTACTGGTGCAAAAGTTTCATCAAAGTCAATACCTTCTTCTTGACAATAGCCTTTGGCAACTAATCTTGCTTTATTTCTGGTGACCACACCATCTTCATTCATTTTGTTCCTGAATACCCATTTAGTGCCAATAACTCTTTGATGACTTGGTCTTGGAACTAAGTATCAAACTTCATTCCTTTCAAATTGATTTAGCTCTTCTTGCATGGCTTCAATCTAGTTTGAATCACTAAGAGCTTCTTCAATCTGTTTGGGCTCAATTGAGATAAGAAGCTGACAAACATTGCTTCACTTGCAACAGCTCTCCTTGTCTTTACTTTATCCAAAGGATCACCAATCACCAGCTCTTGTGGGTGATTCTTGAGCCATCTAAGATCAGGTTGCAAATCATAATGTTGACCTTTGTTTTGATCTTGCAACACTGCTGTTGGAGTTCCAGTAGTAGTCTGTTGAACATTTGTTGTCTGTTGAACAGTCTCTGGTCTGTCAGCTGTTTGCAACTCGTCTATTAGATTATCAACATTGTGATTTTGAACAGCACTTGAGTTAGCAGCTGGGTTGAGATCAGGTAGTATGATGGGAACATATTCTTCATTTTTTCCAACATTCAATTTCTGTAAATCAGTAGACAGATCTTGATTAGTACTTTGATTCTTTTCAGAAGATTGATTTGGTTCATCAAATACTACGTGAATGGATTCCTCTATAAGTAAAGTTCTTTTGTTAAAGACTCTATAAGCTTTACTAACAGTAGAGTATCCTACAAAAATAGCTTCATCAGCCTTTTCTGCAAAAGAAGTAAGGTGATTTCCCCATTATTTAAAACAAAGCATTTACAACCAAATATCTTAAAATAATGAATGTTTGGCTTCCTGTTGTTCCAAACTTCATATGGAGTCTTGTTTTGGTGCTTGTTGATCATGCATCTGTTTTAGGTAAAGCATGCTGTGTTTGTTGCTTCTGCCCAAAATCTTTGAGGTAGCTTAGCTTCAGCTATCATTGTTCTGGTTGCTTCTTTAAGAGTTCTGTTTCTCCTTTCAGCAACTCCATTATGTTGAGGGGTTCTGGCAGCAAAGTACTCATGGCTGATTCCTCTGGCATTACAATACTCTTCAACATTAGAGTTTGTAAACTCAGTCCCTCTATCTGATCTGATCTTCAATATCTTCATGCTCTTTTCATTCTGAATCAGTTCCATCAGATTTGTAAGATGTTCCTCGGTTTCACTTTTCTTCTTCATGAAAATCACTCAAGTATATCTTGAATAATCATCCACAACAGCTAGGCAGTATTTCTTTCCACCATTGCTGACTGGATCAATGGGTCCAAATAAGTCCATGTGTAGCAGCTCCAATATTCTTCCAGAAGATTGATGCTTCTTGCTTTTGAATGATGACTTGATTTGTTTACCCTTCTGACAGGCGTCACAAATCTTGTCCATGCTCATGACTGTTTTTGGAATTCCCTCTACCAGATTGTTCTTGATAAGTCTGTTTATGGTCTTGAAATTCACATGGTTCATTCTTTTGTGCCACAGCCAACTGACTTCACTTGGTGTTGATGCCACCAAACAAATACTTGAATTCTTGTCAGCAGAATTCCAGTCCATTGTGTAGACATTCCCTTGTCGTCTTCCAGATGAAATAACCTTCTTTGTACCTATTTGTTCAACGTAGCACTTATCTATTGAGAAGATGACTGAATATCCTTTGTCACAAAATTGACTTATGCTCAGCAAATTGTATTTGAGGCCTTTAACATAAGAGACGTCAGATATCTCAATGTTGCCTTTGATTAGTATTCCAGTTGCTACAATCTTGTCTTCCTTGCTTTCTCCAAAAGTAACTTTGGGACCATCCACAGCAACAGCATCAGTCAGCTCATGTATGCTTCCACACATGTGTCTTGAACATCCACTGTCCAAGTACCAGATATTCTCTACTTTACTCCTACTCCTAATCCTAACCTACAAAACAAAATAAAATTGTTTTAGGTACCCTTATTGAGAGGGTCCTGAAGGATTAGTTCCATCTTTGACAACCCAAGATGATGAAGTCTTAGGCTTCTTAGGCTTCTGTTGTTTGGCAAGAGCATGAACAGTTTCATCTTCATCATGTTTATCAGATTTGCTATGTTGATGATAATCAGCATGATAAGGATAATGCTCATAAGTAGAATAAGATGCATGATAAGGAGGGTATGCATGCATTGGATGAGCAGGATATGGTGCATAGTAAGTTCGAAATTGAGGTGCATGATACATAGGAGGATATGCAGCAGGTTGCACATAATATGACTCATTTCCATACCAAGCATTTTGATTTTTCTTGTTTTTATGCTTCTTTGGTTTACTAGATGCTTGCTCATTAACAGACGACTTAGTCTTATCACTAGTCTGATTGGTTTTGACCTTATCAGAAGACTTCCTAGGACTCTTCTGTTTGGACTTACCAGTCTGTTTTCCTACACTAGGCTCTTTGCTCTTTTTAGCCTTAGGAGTTTTTGTCTCCTTTAACACTTTCTCTGGGGAAGCAGATTTAGTAGTCTGAACATACAAAATGACCTTACTGTTGTCAGCTGATATAAATTTTTCAGTATGGTTCAGTTCTAGCTTATCCTGATCTAAAGGTGTCTTCTGTTTACTAGACATGTGAGTGGATGCAACAGATGACTTATCATGAGACTCAATGACTTTCTCAAGCTCCATGATTTTACACTTATAAACTTCACATTCAACTTTCAGAGATTCATTCTCTTGCTCAAGCAGTTTGTATTCAGCTGATTCTCTTGGCTTTTCAGCTTTAAGTTTCAGTGAACTGTTTTGCTCTTTCAGCAATATCATCTCTTCCTTAAGCTTTTTAAATGCATCAGCAATACTTGTATTGTTAAACATCATTTGTTCAAATGAATTAAATAATTCATTATCAAGAGGAGTTACCTCTTCATTCTCGGAGCCATCAGGCAGAGAAGAGCAGGACTCTCTTCATCAAAAGACACTTCATCAGAAGTGTCTGAATCTGAATCTGATGAGTAGACAACAACTAGCTTTTCTGCTTCTGCTACCAGCACCTTGCCTTTCTGATGCTTTCTTTCCTTTCTGATTCTCTTTTCCTCTTCTGTATACTTCTCAGCTTTAGGATATGGGCAGTCTCTGATGAAATGACCCAGTTTCCTGCAATTATAGCACATCATTTTGGATTTATAAGAATCCTTATCTTGAGAAAAAGAAGTAGGGTTAGAAGTAGAAGCATTGTTATATTTGTTCTTCATTTTTCGTCTGTAGAACTTTTTATTGTTGTTCATCAGCAATGCAACGTCTCCAGCAGTGTACTTCTTTTTATTGAGTAGTGTGGCTTCATCAGATGAGTCCACGTCTTTGCTTTTGTAAGCTGGTCTTCTGGGATTTTCAGCAGCAACAAGTGCAGCTGTGGGACTTGAAGTAGAGGTTTCTTCAACACCCATTCTTGGCAGTTTATACTCGTACGCCTTGAGTACTGAGAACAGCTCGGTGAGTGAAATCTTTCCCAGATCTCTTGACTCTTCCATGGCTGTCACCTTCATGTTGAACTTCGGAGGTAGAACCTTCAGAACTCTGACGGTTATCTCCTTATCAGTGAAGGTTTTTCCAAGCTTCAAAAGTTCATTCAGCGTCCTTGTAAACCATGTATCCATCTGATCAATGGTTTCCGCAGACTTCATCTTGAAGTTGTCCAGCTTTTCCAGAGCAACACTCAGCTGATGCTCTTTGATGGCGTCGTTTCCTTCGCTCATGTCACGAACCTTATCCCACATTTCTTTGGCAGTCTTGCAATGCTTGACTTTGTCAAATCTGTCGTTGTCAAGGGCCTTGGTCATGATGAAACGGCCAACTTTATCCAGATTGAACAGCTTTATTTCTTCGGTTGTCATCTCTGTTAAGTCTTTTTCCACCACTATATCAGCTTCATCAACCGTGATAGTCTTGGTGAATTTGAATGGACCTTTGATGATACATGTGTACATGTTATCATTGTAGGCAGCCAGAAAAATCTCCATTCTGATTTTCCAGTCTTCAAAACTCATACCAGCTATGTGGGGAACATGGCTGATACAATCCATTTTTCAAAAATTTAAATTTTTCAAAATATGCTCTTTTGAAAAAGTTTGAAAACCTTTGAAAAACACTCGGATCAAGCTCATTGATCAGGCAGCTTTCTATGAACCACCTGCTCTGATACCACTTGTTGGTCCCAAGTGGTCAGATGAGGTCTAGGGGGGGTGAATAGACCTCTAAACTTTTTGACAATTTTTAACTTTAAAACTTTTATTTAACTGTTTAATAGACTAAGCTGTTATAGAACAGTAAGTTTACAAGGCTGATCGCGAACAAATCTTTGAGCAGCTTTGTCGACAACTAATCTGATAGTTACTTAGCTGATTTAGTTAAAATCAGTTTTAATACTAGAGTACTTGCAGCCGATTTTCAAAGTGTTTTTCACAAGTAAACTTAGTAGTTTGAAAATTTTATCCTCAGTTTTGTAAACTCCTTTAAACTCTTTTCAAACAGTTTTGAATGTGTTTTATGCAATCTGAAAATATGCAAGTTGAAAGCAAATGTAAAAACACAAGTAATTTTTATAGTGGTTATATGGATTTAAATATCCTTTAGTCCACTCTTCCAAGTCACAAAGATCTTGGGTTATACTAAGAACACAAAGTAATTAGTACACTCCACTCACGCCAAAACAACAAATGAATCTGGCCGTAAGCTGACAATAGGAAATCATTAAGAAAACCTATCATCTGAAGTTAGATCACTCACAAAGATGGATCTACACTTCTCACAACACTCAAACAGTTTTTCACTCAGAAAATGTGTTTGTCTTTTATCTTCAACTTCGGCTTCAGTCAACAAATGACAAAGCTGATGAGTGAGTTGTTCTTGAGACTTAAGAGATTTTGCTTCAGAATTCTTCTCAGAGATTGTGTTGTTGTTCTTCTCTTTGTCTCTTCAGCTATTTATACTCGTAGGTTTGAAAATTGTCCGTTGAAGTGACACAGAATTCAAAATCCTCGGGTACTGGTCCTTAATTTTCGCGAACGGCTCTCTGCATAGTGTCTGTACTGTCAACAGTACTTTTCTGCAGGCAGCATTAAATGCACCAAGCTGATACGAAGTCTTTCTTCAATCATTTGTCTTTAATAACCTTGTACTTCAGCATTTATTACTTCCAGGGGCATTTATTACCGCTGGGCAGACTTCTTGATCCTTTCCACTTGGCTGATCGAAAGTGCAAGTCTGATGATTAACAGAGCTGATCCCAAACTTGAACAAATCTGATTTGAGTCGGCTGATCTTCATCAGTCTGATTTCTTTCCTTCAACAGATCAGTAGTCTTCTGGACCTTGAATGTTTGACCCGTCTAATGTCTTCTTACTTGGTCAAAATTCTTCTAAGGGATATCAGCTAAATTAACTTTTACTTAGCAGATACATAATATAGTATGTTATGTACAAATGTAAACAAATATTTTATTTATTTTTTAAAACAAATGCAGGAATGAATTTGTACATTGAGTATAAATACATATATTTGACGAAACCAAATAAATTTTTGACCAAGTTTGGGCATCTATTATATATTACATAAATTTATATCAGTTTTGTTGTACTCTTATATTAATCAGTATTTATCTTTTCTAAATTATTTAGGGAAAAAAACATTATGAGCAATTTAATCCAAATTTTACGAGATTATTAACTAATAAAAGCTTGTTCTCAAATTATTATTGATATTTTTTAATGATTCATGTATTATATTAATAAAATGCTTTGCTTAATTGATCCCCTATTCAGTTTTTTCAATGGTTAAAAACTAATTTATTCGGAAAAAATTAGTAAGTATTAGTAAAATATAATTGGTCAGTAAAAATATTTAATATCTAATTCCGACTTATAAAGGTTAAAATCAATTAATTTCATAAATATTCATTTTAAACTTGGCTGAAGAGATAAAACTTTAACTCGGGAAAGGAAAAAAACAAATAGGGATAAATTAATTATATGGTTTAAAATCACATAAAATACACTCGTCTGACAGGCCTAGGTATTGCAAACTGCCCATAAATGAACTTTTGAAATGAAAGATCAGAAAGTTAGTTAAATGTTATCTATTCTTTTTTATTTAATGTTGACCATTGGTTTTCCCAGCCTAAATGTTAAAAAAGGGTAAATCTAAAAAAAAAAAATTTCCTCATTAAAAAATGTCAAGTAGTTTAAAATAGTAACAAATCCTAAGTTGAACTTCATAAATATTTCTTCTTAAAAACACTGAACTATAAAAAAAATATGAAAATTGTCTCGAAAGGGACTAAATCCTTGGGAAGCCTATTTTTTTAATATTAAAATAAATTTGCTGATAAAACAATTATTTTCATTAATTCTTTTAGTTTATTGTTTTCATAAATTTATAATTTTAAAATAAAATTTTCAATAAAGTCAGTCCATGATTCGTTTCCGTAATTTTTAAAATCATCGTCATCATTAAAATTCACTTCCACCTTCTCATCAAATCAGTCTTCATCATTATTTTTGGGGAATGAAGATCAATAGTCATAAAACAAATGACTCTTTGTTTTTTTTATTTTTGGGCACATCTAACAAGACACGCAAGTTCAGATAAAATGAAGCTTGTAAATAATTCAACTTTATTATTATTATTATTACGAATATATGAAAGCTTACATTTTGTTGTATAATATGTACAGAACATATAGATTTTACAAATTAATTTTTATAATAATTTTTGGTTCATTAATCAAAACATTATTTTCAAAATTTTATAGTATCACTATCCGATACTGATATTTTACCCAGAAAATAACAGTTCATATATGCTTATTGAAATAACATAATTTAATAGATTTAATCTTAATCTTTATGCTTTCTCTTGATTATTCTTCCTTTAACATAAACAATTTTAACGACAATTTAAACGTTACTAAGTACTTTTAAAATTAACTCTTGAGTTTTGAACATTGAACAACCAATAAGGCTAAACAAAATATATTTCCAAGAAATCATAATATTATTTATTAAAAAAAAATTGTTCACTAAAAACCAGTAAATAAGACATAAAATAACTAATTCTTTATAAATCTAATATACGATCTATTCGATCCAATAATTCATCACTATCTCCATCATAATCATCTTCATCGTCCTCCTTTTCAAAATAACGATCTTCCTCTTCATCAGAATCATCTTCATCCTCCTCCTCTTCAAAATAACGACCTTCTTCTTCTTCTTCCTCTCCTTCCTCGTCTCCTTCCTCTCCTTCTTCGTCTCCTTCCTTTCCTTCCTCTCCTTCATGTCCTTCCTATTCTACTTCTTCCTTATCTTCTTCCTCTATAGGTTGATCATCTCCTTCATTCGTTTCTTCTCTCCTTTCCTCGTCAACTTGCTGTCTCGATTCATCCACCGCAGCCTCATATTGCTCTCTCTCACATCGCTGGTCCTCATCGATTTGGCGGAGCCATTCTGCCCTATAAATAACACATGAGATATTAAGTCCTACTTTTATCAAAGTATCGTAAAATATTAGTTTTTAATAATGAATCCTAGCATGATTAATTAAGAAATAAGATTTCAGGCGTTATATTAAGTTTTATAAATCAAACAAAATAAATAATTCTAACTAAACTTGTAAAACCTTTGCCAACAAATATTTATGGATTGTTACTAACATTATAAGAGAAGAAACTCAAATAACAATTATTTTATACCAGCCAACAATGAATAACATGTAAAAAGAATTCGACATATTTTTTTATATTTAATAAAGGTAAAAAAAAATAAGAAAATGTTATGAAAATCAAGAAATTTTACTTACCAGTAAGCCTCATCCATGTCGTGACCATTTTCTTCGTTATTTTCGTTGACAAAATTATTGTTATTTTGATTTGGATCCATTTTTGCGAATTTGTTTAATTGTATCTACTTGAAAACAAAATACAGATTATGTTTAGTTAATTAATAATGAATAGACAGGTGCTTCTGATTTATTTGTACATCGCACCTTTTCATCTCCTAAAACCGCTGGATACGTCTTTTAAATTATAAAAAATTTGACTGTCCGTGTGGCAATAATTAAAAATTTAAGAATAAAATTTCAATTTATTTAAAGTTTTGTAATTTTGTGTTTAAAATAGTTAAATTAAATTAAATTCACAAACCAAAAATTTTTAATTTATTTTTAGATAAAATTGTTTAAGTTAATTTGATTTATTTAACTAAAGATTAATAAATTTGCTCAACATTAGATGCCATCAGACGGGTGAAGTTCGTGAGGTTGTTAGCTGACTTTTCTATTTTTACATACTTCGTATCTTATTTACTTGCTCATTAGTTATAATGTATTTTTTTATTATTTTGTTCTCATCACTGTCTGATTTTCTTAATTTTTTTATAATAACTGTTGATGTAGTAAATTTATATTTCAATTTTTTGTATGCCTATTTTACTGATTTAATTTTTTCTTATTTTATTGATCTTTAGTTATATAAATAAAATTTATAATATAAACAAAATTTTATATATAATCTAATAAAGACAAATAACTACGAAAATGCTTTTTTTAAAATTTAATTAAAAATTAATTTAATATAAAATAAACTAGTTTGGAAAATATTCATTCCAAACTTAGCCGAAGAGATAAAACTTTAACTTGGGAAAGGAAAAAATCAAATGGGAAAAATTTAATTATATTGTTTAAAACTACATAAAATAAACTCGTCTGACAGTCCTAGGTATTGCAAACTGCCCATAAATGAACTTATGAATGGAAAGATAAAAAAGTTAGTTAAATGTTATGTATTTTTTATATTTAATGTTGACTCTTTATTTTCCCAGCCTAAATGTTGGAAAGGGGTAATTTTTTTTAAAAAAATATTTTTTTTAATTAAAAATGTCAAGTAATTTTAAATAGCAACAAATCCTAAATTGAACTTCATAAATTATTCCTCTTAAAAAAATTGAACTAAAAAAATTGAAATCGCCACTAACGGATTAAAACATTGGGAAACCCGTTTTTTTTTTTTAATATTTAAATAAATCCGCTGATAAATTAGGAAATTTTAAATATGCATATATTAAAATCAATTTTATATTATTGAAGAATAACCTTAGCCTTTCAATATTTTGAATAAAATATACACAAAGAACATTGTGTAAAATCTGTTCACATATTTGGAGAATAGAAAGATCAACAATCTTAAAACAAAATGCTATTTGCTTCTTTATTTTCTGTACGTCTTACAAGACACGGAAGTTCAGATAATGACAACGCTTTTAAATAATTTAAATTTATTAGTAATATAAGAAGACGTAATTTGTTTTATAACATCTACATACCATATTTTAACAAATTAATTTTTTTTAATATTTTTTTTGTTCATTGATCATAATATTCTAATCAAATTTTATAAATTATGTTGTTTGTATATTTCTTATAATATATAACTTAACAATTCTTTTCATTAATTCTTTTATTTTATTGTTTTCGTAAATATATAATTTTAAAATGAAATTTTGAACAAAGTTGGTCCATTATTCGTTTCCGATAGTCAACATATGGTTGCAAAACACGCAAGTTTAGACGTTAATGAAGCCTTTAAGTATTATAACCTTATGATTTATATAAGAAGAATTTTGTCTATAACATTTACACAACATACATTTAACAAATTAATTTTTTATAAGACTTTTTTGTTGATTAATCATAATATTCTAATGAAATTGTATGAATTATATTTTGTCCGTGTAATCCCTC
Source organism: Penstemon eatonii (assembly GCA_038501285.1). Taxonomy (NCBI): domain Eukaryota; kingdom Viridiplantae; phylum Streptophyta; class Magnoliopsida; order Lamiales; family Plantaginaceae; genus Penstemon; species Penstemon eatonii. The sequence goes on from CM076713.1 coordinate 26,208,779, forward strand.
AATCATTTAACTTATCGGAGATTTTGTAAAAAGATATCTTCTAACATAAGGTTTCACTTTCAGGTGATGTAGTAGAATGGTTTAGAACTACTGTGTTTGTTCCATAGTTGCATCGACCCAAAATATTTTCAAATAAAGCACATTTCCTTTGCCGGATAGTCCGTAATCCTTGGGAAGCGAAACGAATATTGTAATTAATGGTGTGATCTCGACCGTTCATATTTGATAATTCAACCCACGTTGGACTAAATATCTCGGCCCTTCTTCACATCCATCCTCATGTAGTGTAATTAATTCCGCGGGAATAGGTGTATAATTTGTAGTATTTTATTTTGTTGTGTATCTTGTGACTTGTAAATTACTCGAAATTTTATCAATGTATTGCAAATTGTTCTTTTTGTTGGGCTCTTGTAACTGTGGGAAAATATTAACAAATATTTTTTGAGATAATTATTTATAATGTAAATGTAAGGTAACATTTACTGAACATATATTTAACAAGTTATTTTTTATAATATTTTTTTGTTGACTAATAATAATATTCTATTCAAATTATATAAATTACATTATAATTTCAAGATGTACTTAAAAATAATATATTATTTATTATTTAAAAATAAAATTTTCGATAAAGTCGGTCTAGGATTTGTTCCCAGATTTTTCTGAAATATGTTAATCATTAAAATTAACCTCCTCCTCTTGTTCAAATCAGTCTCCATCATGATTCTTTGGGAAACAGAAGATGAGCAGTCTGTAATTTTATTTTTGGGTATATCTAACTAGACACGCAAGCTCAGATAATAATGAAGTTTTTGAAAACAATATTACTTTATTCTATTAGATAATTCAATTTTTTGGGAAACAGAAGATTAACAGTCACAAAATTAATTTTTTTTAGGTGATTTTGTATAACAAGACACGCAAGTTTAGATAATAATGAAGCTTTAAAAAACACTTCAACTTTTTTTATTATTACTAATATAAGAAGCTATCAGTTTGTCGTATAACGTGTACGTATATGTAATGTTGCGGAATTACGTGAGTTTTTTTTAGATGTAAAATCAATGATTTCATATAGGTTAGTACATAGGCGTTCCAATTTTTTTTTAAAAAATTATTATAGTAATAGAACAGATAAGTATATTTGTAACACGAAACCGATAATTGACCAAGCTAAATAAATTGTTTTAACCAATTATGCTGGGAACAACCCTACGTAATAGCTAAACCATCTTTTGTTTTTCTTGCTCATCAGCTTAGTTATTCATTAATATGTATTTCTTATTATGTATGTTATTATAATATTTGTTTTCTCTTTCTTTATTTTATTAACTGGTTAATTTCCAATATAGTCTTAATTGACTTTACATCATTTATTTCCTTGCTTATCAGATTAGTTGATTTATATTCTATATGTTATTATGATTTTTTTTGTATCTTTCTTTGATTTATTATTGAGCTATTTTATAACATATTTTGAATTTTATTTAAAATAAATATTATTGCTAAACTTGTTCATCTTTTTTTCCGATCTTAAAATTTTAAGACAATTTTTATAGTGAATATCCAAGTTTGAGTTATATCGATTGGGTCGGTAACGACTCGTTAGTCTCCTGTCCTTATCTACAAAGGTTAAAAAAAATTATTGGTTAAAAAACTAATTATCAGTAGAACTGATTGGGTCAATAAAACTCAACAAATCTACTCGTACGATCTACAAAAGTTTTAATAAATATTGATCTTTATTTTCGCAATGTCGCCTCGTGTGGGCGTCGTCGAGTTAAAAAAGCCTGTGTCTACTGGGAAAGGAAAGTTGTATCTAGAAAAACTAATACATATGTGCTGAATAAGCTATTTTGCTCTCATATGCTGCTATAGTCCTTGCTCTCGTTAAAGATTATTGGCCCTTCAATCATCCCTCGACCTAGGATTAGGCTAAATAGAATAGATAGAACCCCGATCAAGTCTGAAACCGTATAAAGTTTCCCATCTCAGCAACATGTACAAACTCCTAAGCAGATGTTACAACCTCCGCAAACTAACTTGCTTCTGCACCATCAATTACCATCTCCGATGGTAGTAAGGCTTGCGCTAATTTGTAAGTAAAGTAATGATGAGAATGTGGATATCAATGTTTTGCCTGATTCAGAGAGTTGCACTCCAACTTCTGATGCTTTGTGAAAGAGGATCTTCAATATATCTATGTTAGAACGGAAAAAAATAAAGATAAGCCACAAAGCGAAAATAAAAAATCGCAGGGGTCTCAAACAGTGGAAACGGAACATTAAGAAAAGTAATATATTTAGAGCAAGAAGAAATTAGAAGAAGAACAATTTTTTAGTATGATTTTGAGGGGGGTGGTCGTCCCCCTTTTTTAAAGAAAAACACCTCGACCCATACAATGCTAATTTTTTTAGAAATTATTATATATTCCGCGTTTGGTGGACGTCTATCATTATTAAGTATATAAATCTTCATTTTGGAATGTTTATTATTGAAAAAAATGCAATGGTTAGTAGATCTTTTTATAGTAGCAATGTTAAAGATCCAACGGCCAAAAATATTTTAGGTAAGCGGTGTAGATTATACAATTTAAAGCATACTCACCTTTTCCAACTACTCATATTTATGATGAATGTTTAAACTAGCCATATTTTTCAATTCAAACCTGGCAAGTTTATTATATAACCAATCTTATACTTGTCTGAACAGCAATGTCGTACACTTGATATAGTATCGTTCGAAATTTCCAATGCATCACCTCTGGGCTTTTTTTTTTTTTTTTTTTTTTGTGTTATTTTGTTATATTCCCAATAATTTTCATGCTATGTCATATCGACTTAGATATTTTTACATTATAATAAATTTAGATTTATGAATTTAGTTTAACAACAAAATTTTAAAAAATATGTTCATTTTATATATCAAGTGAAAATATTCTGTCATTAAAAATATTAAAAGAAATTAGTAAATACTTATTTAACTAGATAATTCATACAATCTTGTATTTATGATCATTTAATACTTATGAACAAATCAGTTAAATAAGTTTTACATAAATTTGACAAAACAAAAAATTGAAATAAAATTAGACAATGAAGAGAACAAAATAATAATAATATACATAATAATTAATGAGCAAGTAAATATTGTATGTCTTAGCAGCAAATATCTATAAAAAAAAAAAATTCCACCCTGAAATTATAGGATTTTAGCAATTTACACACTTAATTAAAAAATTTGGCACTTTACACCTTGAAAATATAATTTATTTAGCATTTTGCACCCTAGTGTGTGTTTTAGTTATAAAATTCATCGGAAGGGTAGTATAGTTAGTTTCAATTTTCTTTCATTTTGTACCTTAGCAATATAGATTTTGCTCCCTAAAAATATAGAACGTTAGCATTTTGCGCTCATCGCTTATAAAATATTAGTATTTTTCACCCCCATTTTTTTTTGATACTCGGCAACCTAAAAATATAATTTATATGTCATCTTGCATCCTAATGCATTTTTCTAATAAAATAAAATCGTGAATGTCAGCGACGTAGAGATAATATTATCATTTATATGCATAACATTCCTAAACTTGTTATTCTAAATTTATTTTACTTTATAATAACTTATTTTAACATTTTTTCTTCAGTCTAATTTAGATTAAAAAAAAATATATTGTCTTTATTTTGTTTTCAAGTATCCTCTATATTATTTACTTTATTTCTAAAATACATGTTTACATATACAGCTTATTAATATGTTGCCTATTCTTTATATTATTTAAATTATCATATTAAGTTGAGGTTGAAAATGGTAAAAATTATAGTTTTTGTCTCAAAAAATGCAACAAAATTGTATTTTCAGGATGGAAATCGCCATAAGTTCAAAGTTACGGTGGAAATTTCCAAAATCATATAATTTTAAGGTTCATAGTGTCAAGAGCGCTAAAAAATATGGGCTTCTTTTTCTTATAACCAAAACAAAAAACTATTTACCAATAGCAAAAATCTAATTGTTCGATTCGTATATACAGTATATAAGAACTAAAAAGCTACAAATATTATAGTTCAAAATTATTATCAGGACAGGTAGGATGACCCAGGTAAGTAAGAATTTCCTTCGTCCTTTCCTTGTATCCACGAGCAAATCCAGCTTGAAATTCAGTTGTCTTTGCCTGCTCGATCTGCGTCTGTAGAACATTCTCCATATTCTTGTTCAGCAGACAAAGATCATCTCTGTCCTTAAGGATATTCTCATTCTCTGTTGCTATTTCAGCATTCAGCTTCAATAGATTCTCATTTTCTACTCGAAGTTTCTCTACCTCTACCATCAAGGCTCGATGAGCACAATCAATGTCATCCAATTTAGTATTTGTAATAGACCGTGCAGAGAAAACATCTTCATTTAGAATCCCGAGCTGAGCAATTTGATGCTTTGCCTAATAAATATAAAATCAAACATTCAAGGCTTGAATATAAGTACAAGAAAATAACTAAAAATATTGATTTAGAAAATACCAGTTCAATATGTTTAAAAGCCGATTGAACAAGCTGCAAAGGAGGTATATCTTTCAACTTTTCTTTTTCACGAGGCAATATAGCACCTAAGCCTAAATTCCAAGATACTCCGTCTGGCTCAGTGGAAGCAGGGATCAATGCACTGTGCGATACTCCCTCAGAACGTTCAGTTTTAGAACTCCCAATTGCTTCAATTTGAACACTAAGAGAACGTCCATCAATTAAGGAAAGATTATCAAGAACATTAGAAATAACCTTTTTTATCTGAATACCCTGCCCGAATATTTATAATCGGCTCGGCAGTTATGGAAGGTTAATTTAGCTCATTTGGTGATTTTAGAATATAGGCTCTATTTTCCTCACACAAGCTGCTCATAGTGGACAAGATAACTATCTATGGTTTCTGTATCCTCTAACCTGGCTTTTTTCTTGGGAGTATTACTGCGATTGGATGTGCGGAGAGATCGTTTGGTTGCGTTGGAGGATGAGTTCGAGCTCATGTTCGAAAAAATAGATATTATTTGAAAATATCGACCTAATTTACTGATATGCTGTAAAATATCCTCTATTTACTTAGCCTGAGCGCGCAGTAATAAAAATGTTTGATTTAAGTGGCATAGCAACGGCTTTCACCCTTAGTCAATTTCGAGTGTCGTAGCAACAACTTTCACCCATTTTTTTTTTGTTTGATCTAAGGGGAATAGCAAAGGCTATCACCCTTAGTCAATTTCGAGGGTCGTAGCAACAACTTTCACCCATTTTTTTTTGTTTGATCTAAGGGGCATAGCAACGGCTTTCACCCTTAGTCAATTTCGAGGGTCGTAGCAACAAATTTCACCCACTTTGTTTTTGTTTGATCTAAGGGGCATAGCAAAAGCTTTCACCCTTAGTCAATTTCGAGGGTTGTAGCAACAGCTTTCACCCATTTTTTTTTTTGATCTAAGGGACATAGCAACGGCTTTCACCCTTAGTCAATTTCGAGGGTCGTAGCAACAAGTTTCACCTATTTTTTTTGTTTGATCTAAGGGGCATAGCAACGGCTTTCACCCTTAGTCAATTTCGAGGGTCGTAGCAACAGCTTTCACCCATTTTTTTTGTTTGATCTAAGGGGCGTAGCAACGACTTTCACCCTTAGTCAATTTCGAGGGTCGTAGCAACATCTTTCACCCATTTTTTTTGTTTGATCTAATGGGCATAGCAACGGCTTTCACCCTTAGTCAATTTCGAGGGTCGTAGCAACAACTTTCACCCATTTTTTTTTGTTTAATCTAAGGGGCGTAGCAACGGCTTTCACCCTTAGTCAATTTTGAAAACAAAACCTTGTTCAACTAATAGCTTTCAAATTCATTATTTTTTAAATTGTCAATCAAAATTTTACCTTATCCATATTTGTAATATAATATCAATCAAGTTCAATTAAAACTTAAGCAAGACAAAAATATATTAAAATGTACTGTCAATTTTTCAACCATGTAATAACAATATCAAAATAATATTTTTAAATATCTTTACTAATAAATTTAGTTCCACATAATTACATTATAATATAGTTTATAAGAAATTATGAAAATCAAAATTTGCTTAAGTTTCAAGAATTATTAAAATAATCCAGTTAAATATATAGATTAACTATGCTATAACAAAATATAGAAATATTTGTGTTTATTTCTGTACAATATGTTTAGAGAGTGGAAAATGAACAGTTTTTTATTTAACCGTTTTTTTCGTATGGTTAGATTAAATCAATAAAGTATGTTTTGGGTAATGTTTATATGGAGATTATAGGGCTTAGTTACTTTATTCCGGATGGATCAGTCTCAGGGAAGAACAACACGTTACGAGAGTAATGTAAATATCAATAAGTATAGCAAAAGCTCTTGTATTAGATTAATCTCAGTTAGTACAAGTATGTAGGCGTAAGCTCTAATCTTGCCTCCGTAATACAACGTTGATCTAGGTATTTATAAGATATAAACCCTAGCCATACAAGGAAACATAATCCTACAAGGACTCTGGTATTTGTCCTTCTCAGGCTCGGATTGCAGCCTGATCGCTGAGGAGCATCTTTACTGATCGGGTAGAATCATAATAATGACGAGACGTATGGTCGGGCCAATCAAATATCTCTGAGTCACTCCGAGTATCATATGGGGTATAAAATATCCCCCATTAGTACTCCCTCACTTCTTCGAGCGGATATGTAATAGAAGCTCGTAGAAGTATTGAACTTTATTCGACTGACTTTTCTACGAATTTTGCCTCATTAAAAACCTTATTAGGAAAAAACCCTATGGGAAAAAAATCCATAATAAGGAAAAGAGTGCGACGTTTCATAGATACTCGTTTGTGTCGTTTCCGAGTTGTAACGTTATACAGTTTCGAGGAGGCAGTTCTCTTCGTTTAATGGCGGGAACATGAATAGTCGCGAAAGGGATTAAAGTGTCATTTCAGCTTCGTATATATATAGGCGTTCCTGGTTTCACCCACATTTTTTACTTTCCGCCTTCTGTCTCCTAGCAGTAAATTTCCTAGTCGATAATTTTCCCAAATATCGTATTTATCGACAATTATTTTTCGAGGATCCTTAATATGGCTTCAAATCCAAGAAATCCCATCTTCTCCTCAACCGAGGATGCTAATCCAGTTATCGATGTGGAGGCTTCTCCAAGCCCTCCTCCGGAGCAAATGGGGACGTCCGATGTATATATCCCCGAGAATGATACGTTCAAGGTGAAAATCCTTTCCGATGCCGAGGTGGCTGCTAAGGCCAAGAAGGGTAAGGGCGCTAACCCTCAGGTATCTGATTCGGTTGAAAGCCTTGCCTGTGCTTATACCGACGAGAACTTTCCATGTGGTACTAGATAAATATTCGAAGTATTTTCCCGAGGGCTCTCAAATTCTTCTCCCATCCCCTACTGATAGGGTTACCTCTCCTCCGGCAGGCTGTCGTGCTTTTTACACTGCTCATTTCAATCACGGTCTTAGGCTTCCATTGTCCCCTTTATTTTTGGAGATACTAAAAATATTTAGCGTTTCTCTAACTCAATTGGTCCCTAACTTTGTGGCCTTCGTCGTTTCTTTTTCTATCTTGATGATAGCCAAAAGGTTTCAACCTTCGTTCCGTAATTTTAGTCAATTGTTTCGTTTCAACATTTCCAATTCCTCTAATCATGGTTATTTTTTTACTAGTCAACGGTCTGGGCTGTCTTTTTTTTATTCTCCTGTTTCCAGTAATTCCGACTGGAAGTTCCGCTTTTTCTTCGTTCGCCCTCCGACTCATATAACTTTATCAGATGGTTCTAGGAAACCTTTCATATGGAATCATGACTCCCAATGGACTTTTGGTGGTCGCTCCGTCGAAGGCCAAATGATTCCTGATGACGCGAACTTGTTGAAAGAAATAGGGGAGATGCGTTCGGACAAATACCAATGCGCTGTCCTTGTTGGTGAGGTATTTCTCCGCAAGGCTGGTTTAAGTTCTCATACATTCCCCATCTCTTCCTCTCTTCATTCACTTGGTAAGCTTTATATTTTTCCATATGTTTCCTTTGTCTTTATTTTACTAACATTTATAACGGATTCTTTTTATTTTCTTAGCCTCTATGGTTGGAAACTCCAGACGTTCCAAAAAGGGAAAAATGGTTCTTTCAAAATCCACCAAGATGGTAGAAAATCATCCCATAGAGCAAAGGCTTTCTAGGAAGAGGAAATTGGATCAAGGTGATGATTCTGACGATAATAGAGAGGAGAGCCAGGAACCTTCTCAAGAGATTTCTGAAGAGCCTTCTTCATCACAGATTCCAGCTTCTACCAGGTCCGGGCAAGGTTATCCTCCCCTCCAACTCAGATCTTCTTTGGGCATTCGTGGCTGCCGCATGTGGTCGATACCCAATTCGACTGGTCCTGTGGCGAAGAGAAGGAAACAGGTCTATGATCGCTCCGGCGAAGACCTCACATTACTTGGTGAACCGCATCCTAGGCCTACTCTTGTCGAGATGATTGAAAACCACCTTGTAGGGAAAAGAGCTGCGGGCTACTCTGAACGTGATTCTTTGATCAATGATGCGAAAGAGAGTGCAACAGATAAAGCTACCCAAATTCTCCTTTCTTCCGTTTTCACGCGGGATATCCAGAAATTGCTTAATAAAGGTCCATTGGAAAAGTTACAAAAAGGCTCTCTCTCCGTTGAAAGGGTAAACGATATTATTCATTATTTTTACGTTGTTGGATGAAGATGAAGATGAAGTGCAAATGAAGATAAGAAGATAAGGGAAAGTTTTGATGATTTCCAAAACGTCAAAATCAGCTAAGTATGGAAAGCTTAGTTCCCTTAGAAGAATTTTGACCAAGTAAAGAAGACATCAGAAGGGTACAAAATTCTAAGCCCAAAAGACTACTGATCTCTTGCTGAAACAGCAATCAGAAGGGTAGACCATCAGCTGACTCAAATCAGATGAGTTCAGAGTTTGATCAGCAGGGTATCCATCAGAAGGGTTGCTTTGATCAGCAGAGTAGAAGAGATCAAGAAGTGAGTCCAACGGTAATAAATGCACTTAGTGTAATAAATGCTGTAAGAGAAGGGTAGTAATGGCAAATGATTGAAGATTACTCTCGGATCAGCAGGGTGCATTTAATGCAGCTACAGGAAAGTACTGTAGCAGGGAGCCATTATGAATTTGGGCTAAGGCTATGAATTTGAATTGTGATTTCCTTCAACGGTCATATTTTCAAATCCAAGTATAAATAGAGCTTATTTCAACGAGCGAGACACACAACAACATTCCTGAGATTTTATTTCCGAAGCAGAATTCTCACTAAGTCTCAAGAAGCTCAAGAACAGCTCACTCATCTGGTGAAGTCATTTGTTGACAGAAACCAAGTTGAAGCGAAAAAGAAATCATTTTCTGAGTGAATTTGTATTAGCTGAGTGTTGTGCGGAGTTTAGATCCATCTTTGTGAGTGATCTAACTTCAGAGGATAGGTTTTCTGAGTGATTTCCTATTGTGAGCTTATAGCCTTTTCATTTGTTGTTTGGGTGTAAGTGGAGAAATATTGTAAACTTAGTGTTTATAGTATAACCCATAATCTAAGTGATCTGGAAGAGTGGACTAAAGGATTTTTATCCATATAACCACTATAAAAATTCTTTGTGTTATTTTTGCATTAAGTTTTCTTGCATATTTCAAAATTGCATAAGTAAACACTTTGAATCACTTTAAAGATTTTGAAGGAGTTTTAAAACTGGGGATAAAATCTTTAAAAGACTTAGTCTACTTGTGAAAAACACTTACAAATTATCCGCTGCAAGTATACTCTTGTAAAACTGGTTTTGCTGAAAACAGCTAAGTAACTATAAGAAGAGTGGTCACTCTGCTGTTCAAGATTTGTTCAAGATCAGCTTAGTCAGCTTACTGTTCTTCATAAGCTTAGTCTGCTGACAGAAGACTGAAAAGTTTTTAAGTCTAAAAATTTTCAGAGGTCTATTCACCCCCCCCCTCTAGACCTCATCTGACCACTTGGGACCAACAAGTGGTATCAGAGCAGGTGGTTCATTAGAATCAGCTGCCTGATCAACGAGCTTGATCCCAGTGTTTTTCAAAGGTTTTCATAACTTTTCAAAAGAGCATCTTTTTGAAAAATAAAAACTTTTTGAAAAATGGATTGTATCAGCCATGTTCCCCACATTGCTGGTATGTCTTTTGAAGACTGGAAAATCAGGATGGAGATTTTTCTAGCTGCTTATAATGATAACATGTACACATGTATCATAAAAGGTCCATTCAGATTCACCAAGACGATAAAGATCAATGAAGTTGATACCGTGGTGGAGAAAGACTTACATGAGATGACAGCAGAAGAAATAAAGCTGTTCAATCTGGATAAAGTCAGAAGATTTATCATGACTAAAGCCCTGGATAATGATCGGTTTGACAAAGTTAAACATTGCAAAACTGCAAAAGAGATGTGGGACAAAGTTCGTGATATGAGCGAAGGCAATGATGCTATAAAAGAGCATCAGCTTACTGTTGCTTTGGAGAAACTGGATAACTTCAAAATGAAGTCTGGAGAGACCATTGATCAGATGGATACTAGGTTCACCAGAACACTCAATGAAGTTCTAAAGTTGGGAAAAACCTTTACTGACAAAGAAATCACAGTCAGAGTACTAAAGGCTTTACCTCCTAAGTTTAACATGAAGGTGACATCGATGGAAGAATCAAGAGATTTGGGAAAGATTTCTCTTACAGAGCTGTTCTCCGTACTTAAGGCATTTGAGTATAACCTGCCAAGAATGGGAATTGAAGAAACCTCAACTTCAGGACCCACAGCTGCCTTAGTTGCTGCTGAAAATCCCAGAAGACCAGCACAAAGAAGTAAAGAAGTGGACTCGTCTGATGAAGCCACACTACTCAACAAAAAGGAGTACACAGCTGGAGATGTAGCATTGCTGATGAATAATTTCAAGAAGTTCTACAAAAGAAAAATGAAGAACAAATATAACAATTCTTCTACTTCTAAACCTAACTCTTCTTCTCAAGATAAGGATGATTATAAAGCCAAACTAATGTGTTATAACTGCAGGAAATTGGAACACTTCATCAGAGACTGTCCATATCCAAAAGCAGAGAAATACACTGAAGAAGAAAAGGGAATCAGAAAGGAAAGAAAGCATCAGAGAGGCAAGGCAATGATGGCTGAAGCAGAAAAGCTGACTGCTGTCTACTCATCTGATTCAGACTCAGACACTTCTGACGAGGAGTCTTCTGATGAAGAGAACCCTGCTCTCATCTGTCTGATGGCCAAGGAATCTGATGACTCTAAGGATGAGGTAACTCCTCTTGATAATGAAGAGAACCCTGCTCATCCAATGCATGCATACCCTGCTTATCATGCACCTTATCCTGCTTATGAACATTTTCCTTATCATACTGATCATCAATCTGACTTATCTGCTGACTATGATAAAGATAAAACTGTTCATGCTCCTGTCAAAACTCAGAAGCCTAAGAAGCCTAAGACATCAACATCTTGGGTTGTCAAAGGTGGAACTAATCCTTCAGGACCCTCTCAATAATGGTACCTAAAACAATTTTATTTTTGTTTTGTAGGTTAGGATTAGGAGTAGGAGTAAAGTAGAGAAGATATGATACTTGGACAGTGGCTGTTCAAGGCACATGTGTGGAAGCATACATGAGCTGACTGATGTTGTTGCTGTGGATGGTCCAAAGGTCACTTTTGGAGACAACAAAGAAGGCAAGATTGTAGCTAAAGGATGTTTAATCAAAGGAAACATTGAGATATCTGACGTCTCATATATTAAAGGCCTAAAGTACAACCTGCTGAGCATAAGTCAATTTTGTGACAAAGGATATTCAGTCATCTTCTCAACACATAAGTGCTATGTTGAACAGATTGGTACAAAGAAGGTAATTTTATCTGGAAGACGACAAGGAAATGTCTACATAGTCGACTGGAATTCTGCTGACAAGAATTCAAACGTTTGTTTGGTGGCATCTACACCAAGTGAAGTTAGCTGGCTATGGCACAAAAGGATGAATCATTTAAACTTCAAGACCATAAACAGATTGATAAAGAATGATTTGGTAGAAGGGATTCCAAAAACAGTCATGAGCAAAGACAAGCTCTGTGACGCATGTCAGAAAGGGAAACAAATCAAGTCATCGTTCAAAAGCAAGAAGCACCAATCTTCTGACAGAATTTTGGAGCTACTACACATGGACTTATTTGGACCCATTGATCCAGTCAGCAATGGTGGAAAGAAATATTGCCTAGCTGTTGTGGATGACTATTCAAGATATACTTGGGTGATATTCATGAAGAAGAAAAGTGAAACCAAGGAACATCTTACTAATCTGATGGAACTGATCCAGAATGAGAAAAGCACAAAAATATTGAAGATCAGATCAGATAGAGGGACAGAGTTCACAAACTCTACTGTTGAAGAGTATTGTAATATCAAAGGAATACATCATGAGTATTCAGCTGCTAGAACCCCTCAACAGAATGGTGTTGCTGAAAGGAGAAACTGAACACTGAAGGAAGCTGTCAGAACAATGATAGCTGAAGCTAAGCTGCCACAATGATTTTGGGCAGAAGCAACAAATACAGCAAAAATCAGAACAAGACTCCATATGAAGTTTGGAACAACAGGAAACCAAACATTCATTACTTTAAATTTTTTTGTTGTAAATGCTTTGTGTTAAATAATGGGAAAAATCACCTTACTGCATTTGCAGAGAAGGCTGATGAAGCTGTTTTTGTAGGATACTCTACTGTTAGTAAAGCTTATAGAGTTTTTAACAAAAGAACATTACTAGTAGAAGAATCCATTCATGTAGTATTTGATGAACCAAGTCAATCTTCTGAAAAGAATCAAAGTACTAATCAAGATCTGTCTACTGATTTACAGAAGTTGAATGTTGGAAAGAATGAAGAATATGTTCCCATCATACTACCTGATCTCAACCCAGCTGATAACTCAAGTGTTGTTCAAAATCACAGTGCTGATTGTCTAACAGACGAGTTGGAAACAGCTGACAGACCAGAGACTGTTCAACAGACAAGAACTGCTCAACAGACTACTACTGAATCTCCAACAGCAGTGTTGCAAGATTAAAACAGAGGACAACATCCAGACCTGCAACCTGATCTTAGATGGCTCAAGAATCAACCTCCAGAGTTGGTGATTGGTGATCCTTTGGATAGAGTGAAGACAAGAAGAGCTGCTGCACAAGATGCTATGTTTGTCAGCTTTCTATCTCAAATAGAGCCTAAACAAATTGAAGAAGCTCTCAGTGATTCCTTCTGGATTGAAGCTATGCAAGAAGAGTTAAATCAATTTGAAAGGAATGAAGTATGGTACTTAGTTCCAAGACCAAGTCATCAAAGAGTAATTGGCACTAAATGGGTTTTCAGAAATAAGATGAATGAAGATGGTATTGTTACCAGAAATAAAGCAAGATTAGTGGCCAAGGGTTATTGTCAAGAAGAATGAATTGACTTTGATGAAACATTTTCACCAGTAGCAAGACTTGAAGCAATCAGATTGTTTCTTGCCTATGTTGCTTACAAGAACTTCACTGTCTATCAGATGGATGTGAAGTCAGCATTTCTCAATGGAGAATTGCAAGAAGAAGTATATGTTGAACAACCACCTGGATTTGAAGCTTATCAACAAGAAGACAAGGTGTATCGTCTGAAGAAAGCACTCTATGGACTGAAACAGGCTCCAAGAGCATGGTATGATACCCTATCTGATTTTCTTTTAATTAAAGGATTTCGGAAAGGTAAGGTAGACAAGACCTTGTTCACAATTGAATGGGAGAATCACATATTAATTGTGCAAATATATGTAGACGATATTATTTTTGGTTCAACTAACCAACAGATGTGTGACAAGTTCTCCAAGCTGATGCAGAACAAGTTTGAAATGAGCATGATGGGTGAACTCAATTATTTTCTTGGTTTGCAAGTTAGACAGTTGCCTGATGGAATATTCATCAACCAAGCAAAATACACAAGAGATCTGTTTAAGAAATTTGGTATGGAAACTAGCTCCACTGCTACTGTTCCAATGTCTACTAGTCTTCGCTTGGATAAAGATGAAGATGGCAAATCAGTGGACATAACCAAATACAGAGGCATTATTGGGTCACTGTTGTATTTAACAGCTAGCAGACCTGATATCATGTACTCTGTTGGGGTTTGTGCGAGATTTCAATCAAATCCTAAGGAATCTCATCTCTTAGCTGCCAAGAGAATACTGAAATATATTAAGGGCACTCAAGAATTGGGATTGTGGTATCCTAGAGAATCTGGATTTGAGCTTATTGGATATTCAGATTCAGACCTTGCTGGCTGCAAAATTGATAGGAAGAGCACAACATGTGCTTGTCAATTTTTGGGTAGTCGTCTGATCTCATGGATGAGTAAGAAACAGACTTCAGTGTCCATATCTACTGCTGAAGCTGAATATATAGCTGCTGGAGCATGCTGTGCACAGATACTTTGGTTGAAGCATCAACTAGAAGACTACAATATCAAGATCAGTGGAATTCCAATCTACTGTGACAATACTAGTGCAATCTCACTTACTCAGAATACTACAAGTCATTCAAGGACTAAACATATTGAGATCAAGCATCACTTCATTAGAGATCATGTGGAGAAAGGAAATGTTATAATTGAGTATGTTCATACAGACAATCAGATAGCTGACATTTTCACCAAACCTCTAAGTGAAGTAAGGTTTTCAACTCTAAGAGCTGAACTAGGATTACTAAATTTGGATGCATAAGCTGAGGGGGGACTTATCAGAAGAATGAAGTTCATCAGCTCAGTCATCCGTTATCATGTTCAAGGATTAACTCTCAACAGACTAGTTTACTTATGAATTCTTAAAGACAGGGGGAACGTGTAAGACTAGCGGTACTTCTGTTCTAGAGATGAAATTGGTTAATGACAGTTAGTTGAAGTTATGTTATCAGAAGATATGTTCTTAATTCTTGAAGATTGAAGATCGAATTATCTTGCTGGATTGACAAACAGCAGAGGAAGATTACTAGCTATTGGCTTTCTCTAGTAATATCAGATAACAGATCACTCGTCTGTCAGATAAGTAAAACTCTACTCATCTGATACATTATATAAGCATGGTCATAAATCGTATCTTTTGAAACACGCTTTTATAAGTAACAGATAAGTGCCGATTGAGTTTCCCGCCCATCTGACATTAATTTAATAAATTTGAAATCCGCAATTCTCACCCGCTCGATTTTAAAACTGTCAGATCAATCTTACGGTTCACATTAATCACGATAACCAAAACCTAAAGAAACGTATAAAATCCGATCTGAACAAATTAGTCGACTTACGCACACAAAATTCCCAAAATTCTCTAACTCTCTAAGCTCTCTGTTTCTTTAGCTCTCAAATTCTCACAGGTTTACATCACTTAATCTCAAAAATGGCTATTGCTGAAGGAAGATATCTAAGCTATGACAAATTCTTCGCCACTGGCATGGATCTCATGAGGGAGATCATGACAAAAATCGAAGAATCATCGCTGGTACCTGTTCTAGAAGCACATGAAGATTATGTTTATCTGGACGATGTTGATGATTTCTACAGAACCAGAAAATTCAACGATGATAAGACTACTATGACTGCCACTATTGGGGGAAAGATGATTTGTGTATCGTCTGCCGTTTTAAGTGAAATTATGGGCTGAAAAACGAAGGAGGAGATGTAACAGACCTAGGGTCTGAGAAAGAGGAGGAATTTTGGCTAGTTTGTGCTAAGGAGGGAGAAGAAATGTCAGGGACTCTGATGAAAACTCAGCTGAAGGATGAGTATCAGAGGTTCGCTGATATAATTGCGAAAGTGTTGGACTGCAGCACTAGTTCTCTGGATGGATTACCCAGAAGGAGATATTATACTATGATTTGCATTTTCTATGGTTTGAAAGTTAACTGGGCTGCTCATGTGTTTGATCTGCTGAGTGATAAGAAGACCAACTATGGCATTCTGCTCAGTCATCTGTTCTTAAGCTTGAACTGCCAAGTAGTAAATGGAAAGCCTATCCATGGTGGCAAAGAATTCAAGCTGTATGAGCCAGTTAGTAGTGGAGGTACTTCTAAGAGAAAGGCTCCTGCCAAGACTGCTAAGGCCCCTGCCAAGAAAAGCAAAAAGGCTGGTCAGACCAGTGGGTCTGCTGATCAAACAGTGAGTACTACTGTTGAAGCTGGATCAGCTCAGCCTGAGATTGTAATTCCTGACAAGGTAATCGATGACTTTACTGAAGAACTTGAAAAGATGGAGACTGGATCATCTCCTGAAAGAACAGAATCAGATGAAGCCGTTCCTCAAGTTACAAAAAGAATGAGGACAAGAAGTTCTGTGAAATGACCTCCTAGATCTAAACCTTCAAGAAGAATTACCAAGTCAAGGGCAAAAAGGAAGGTCACATTCTCTGAAGAGTCACCTGAAAAAGTGAGAGAGACACCAGCAACAGCAGAAAGACCAATTATTATTGAAGAACCTGCTGATGAGCCTGCTGGAGACTCATCTGTTGGACTGTCTGCTGATGTTAGAGAAGAACAGCAGACTGGCACAACAAATGAAGAAGATGCACTCCTTCTGCATCCTACTCCTGTTGATGCCATTCCACTACAAACTGTGGAAAGTCCTGAAGTAAAGAAATTAAGGACTGGCAAAGCTGTAATCCCTTATCTCTCTGTTGCTGAAAAGAAGAAGTTGGATGAAGCAGAGAAACAAAGGAAAGCTGCTGAAAAGGCTGAAGAAGATCGTCAGAAAGCTCTTGAGCTCAAAAGACTGGAAGAGGAAGCCAGTAAGATGACTCAAGAACAAAGAGATGCCATTGAGGCTGCAGAGTTGGCTGCTGCCATAGAAGCCAGTGCTAAGGACTCTCATGGTCCAAGGCAAGCTGGTGGCATTGTTATTGGCGAACAAAGAGATCCATCAAAGCCTAAACAAGTCATGCCTACACAAGAGAAGAGCAGAGTTGAAACTAGCATTGGAAATTGTTAGAGATGACCCTGCTGTTTTTGATGAGTTCATTGCACGCCTGGAATCTGAAAATGACAAGATTACTCGTCAGACGATGTTTATCAAAGAAAAAGTTAGATATAACAGATGGAGAGAGTATCGTCTGTTGAAGAGTCAGGATCAGATTGCCAACTGGAAGGCTTTTACAAGTGAAGAAGCCTGGGTCATGAAATGGCTTGAAACAAATTCTATAACTCAAGCATTGGACTCAGAGTTCTTTCTTGACAAGATAAGACTGAGGATCAGTCATCTTGTAAAAGCTGAGGCCAAGAAGTTACATGATTCCGTTCCAGAAGAGTATGATGATGATGAAGACCTAAAGGAACGTGCAATCAAGTTGGCTGTTTCCACCACAATGGAAACTTGGGCCAAAAGAACTAGGAAGATGAAAGGACAGCCAAGTTCACTGCTCCCCCTTCCAAGTCTGAAACAAATTGTCTATGGACCTACCATCAAACCATATGAGGAACTTCCAGAGGATCCAATTTCTCCATTCATTCCAATAGATAACATGACCTGGATTACTCATAGATCTATTTTGAATAATGATGGTGAAGTGATTACTATTGCAGATACTAAAAAGGTCCAAGCACCACCAGCTGATCAGAACAAGGAGAAGGAGAGTACTTCTGAACCTGCTGATCGGAACAAGGAAAAGGAAGGCACTTCTGAACCAGCTGATCAGACTAAGGAGAAGGAAAGCACTCCTAGTTAAGCTGATGAGACCAAGGAAAAAGAGACTACTCCTGGTTCAGTAGATCAGATCACAGAAACAACAAGCCTTGCCTTACCTTCTGTTCAAACTGAAGTTCCATCTACTTCTCAGAGATTACAGCAATCTCTGTTGAACTCAATTCAACAGATGATTTCAACTTCAATGAAGGAAATAGAAGAGAAGTTAACTGCAAATCTGTTGGCTGCTATAAGTCAACCAACCCAAACAGCTGCTCCTATTCCCACTTCTCTGATAGAAGGCACTGCTCATACTGTAGAGACTATCAGACAAGATATGGATGTAATTAGAGCAAGGACTCAAAGCACTGCTGCTGGTTGGAGACAGATTACTGAGACTGTTGAAATGGCCATACAAGCTGAGGATGAAACCTTAGTAAATTTGATGAAGGACTTCAAGGCATTTGCTGATTTGTTACTAGCAACTCAGATTCAGTTAGGTGACCAAGGGGAAGTTGTCCTTAACAGAATAGATGCATTTGAGGCCAATCAACTCAGACAAGGAGCTCAGATTAATGCAATGGAAGAAAACATCAGACTTCTCTGTGAAACTCTTCAAATCACACCAGTCTTACCACAATATCCAATCAACCCTGCTGATGATGACAAAAAGGGGGGAAGATAGGGTACTTTGTGAAGAAGATAGACAAGATGGCACATCTTTCTCTAAGAAGACTGCAGAACTTGAAGAAACTGAAGTACTGGATGAATTTGCTGAAAATGAAAATGCTGATGAAGAAAATGAAGGCACAAGCAGACCAGTAGATCAGTCAAATGCAGAAGAAGAAGAGGAAGCTGATGAAACTGAAGCTGAAGAAAATCCTAAGGAAACAGCAAAGACTGATAAAGAAATTGCTGCTGCTAAGGACTCAGCTGAAGAACAGCTTAATCCTGATGTCAAGCATAAAAAGATGGAGCTTTTAAGGCAAAGATTCTTCAAGGAATTGGAAGCTGAAACTTCCAAACCTGAAGATGAAAAATCAGAAGAAGAGGACAAGCCAGAAGACTAGACTAGACTACTTAGGCTTAAAATCTTTGTAAATTTTTTTTTCTTTATGCACATCTCATCTGTTGAACTTGTAATCTGTAATCCTTTTCTAAATCTATAAAAGTTCAAGTTTAAATCCAATAAATCATTTCTATCTCAGAAATTTTTGAGGATCAAAACTTTAGTTTAGGTACAGGTACTTAGCTGAAGTTTTGTCATCATCAAAAAGGGGGAAATTGTTGGATGAAGATGAAGATGAAGTGCAAATGAAGATAAGAAGATAAGGGAAAGTTTTGATGATTTCCAAAACGTCAAAATCAGCTAAGTATGGAAAGCTTAGTTCCCTTAGAAGAATTTTGACCAAGTAAAGAAGACATCAGAAGGGTACAAAATTCTAAGCCCAGAAGACTACTGATCTCTTGCTGAAACAACAATCAGAAGGGTAGACCATCTACTGACTCAAATCAGATGAGTTCAGAGTTTGATCAGCAGGGTATCCATCAGAAGGGTTGCTTTGATCAGCAGAGTAGAAGAGATCAAGAAGTGAGTCCAACGGTAATAAATGCACTTAGTGTAATAAATGCTGTAAGAGAAGGGTAGTAATGACAAATGATTGAAGATTACTCTCGGATCAGCAGGGTGCATTTAATGCAGCTACATGAAAGTACAGTAGAAAAAGTACTGTAGCAGGGAGCCGTTCTGAATTTGGGCTAAGGCTATGGATTTGAATTGTGATTTCCTTCAACGGTCATATTTTCAAATCCAAGTATAAATAGAGCTGATTTCAACGAGCGAGACACACAACAACATTCCTCAGATTTTATTTTCGAAGCAGAATTCTCACTAAGTCTCAAGAAGCTCAAGAACAGCTCACTTATCTGGTGAAGTCATTTGTTGACAGAAACCAAGTTGAAGCGAAAAAGAAATCATTTTCTGAGTGAATTTGTATTAGCTGAGTGTTGTGCGGAGTTTAGATCCATCTTTGTGAGTGATCTAACTTCAGAGGATAGGTTTTCTGAGTGATTTCCTATTGTGAGCTTACAGCCTTTTCATTTGTTGTTTGGGTGTAAGTGGAGAAATATTGTAAACTTAGTGTTTATAGTATAACCCAGAATCTACGTGATCTGGAAGAGTGGACTAAAGGATTTTTATCCATATAACCACTATAAAAATTCTTTGTGTTATTTTTGCATTAAGTTTTCTTGCATATTTCAAAATTGCATAAGTAAACACTTTGAATCACTTTAAAGATTTTGAAGGAGTTTTAAAACTGGGGATAAAATCTTTAAAAGACTTAGTCTACTTGTGAAAAACACTTACAAATTATCCGCTGCAAGTATACTCTTGTAAAACTGTTTTTGCTGAAAACAACTAAGTAACTATAAGAAGAGTGGTCACTCTGCTGTTCAAGATTTGTTCAAGATCAGCTTAGTCAGCTTACTGTTCTTCATAAGCTTAGTCTGCTGACAGATGACTGAAAAGTTTTTAAGTCTAAAAATTTTCAGAGGTCTATTCACCCCCCCCTCCTCTAGACCTCATCTGACCACTTGGGACCAACATACGTTCAAGAGGATTTTACTCAAATTTGCTTGTTTTCTTGAATGTTCAGACTAGCACATGTATACTATCATCCATTTATGAAGCAGCCCTTCTGAGGCAGCAGTGTGAATTTCTGGAGGAGAAGAACAAAGTCTTGCTTCAGAAAGTGACTGATTTAGAACGTGGTGCGACAGGTGCTGGTCCCTCCACTTCTTCTTCTCATCCATCCCAGATCGATGGCGAGCAGGGAATGGGGACAAATAATCCTCACATACTAAACAATATTCTGGAGACGTCTCGTGCCCAGGAGCGAGTTGACCAATTGGCCCAGGAGTTGGAAAATCATCAGGTTCAGTACTCTACTCATATCAGTAAGCTGGAATCTCAGGTCGCGTGTCTTCAGGCTTCTCTGGATGAGCATGAAGAAGACCTCCATCTTGATGGCCTCACTGATCGATATGGTAGAAACCCCAATGAGAAAGTGATTCGTGAGTTCCTCAATTCTCCTGTTCACACTGCCTTAGTCTATCGAAAGGTGGGCCCTCTTTTGGAAAGTACTTTTAAGAAAACCGTTCATCAGCTGGTTGCTATGGGTTTAATCGAGGATCATCAGAGTGAGTATTTTAAGGCCATTCATGTCAGGCTTAACCGTCACGGCGAGGATTATACTCCTTCGGATGTTCAAACTATTAAATTTGAGCATTTCCCATTGGCGCATCTGGTAAAAGAGTTGGGAATTCCTTGGCCGATTCCTCCTCCTGATGTTGATCCTAAGCTGAAAAATGATTTGATCGATCAGGAAGGTGAAGAGGAGAACCCTGAACCATCAAATAATGCTAATGAAGAGGATCAGGCAGAAGGCGACCAAGGAGTTGGAGGCGAAGGCGAAGAGCGAAACATTGGCGAGGGCGATCAGCAAAATCAAGGCGAAGGCGAGCAGAAGTTTTAGGAATAGTAATCGTCATGCTGTGGCTTGTAATTTTACTGTATTAACCTTTTGTTTTGAGACGATTCGTATCCCATCATTATGATTTAACTTTCTCGTTAATCTCGTATGTTCAGACATAAGTCTTTATTTTCAGTATATTTATTATGCGCATGCTTTCGAATTCTGTGCAACTGTTCATTAGCTAGGTAATTTGTTTCGCGCCTCTTCACAGGGTCCATCGCGTCTTTTCCCTTAGTATAAATACTTGAGGTAAAAAGTTCTTCGTTATTTTACTGCGCGTCCCTACTTAGATAAAATATTCTCCTTGGTAGGTCGATAACTCTCCTCGATATTCCAATTATTTTCTTGACTTTCTGAGAATGAGTAGTCTCTTTGGTAACACGTCTAAGCCTTCTTCGCGCGATCACCATAGAAATACTAGATCAAAAAGGTCCTGCACCGAGGGGCCCTCCTTCGATCCTTCTCAACCTCAACCTATTGTCACCTCGGAGGCACATGTATCTGCTGTCCCTTCGCGTGGGTCCAGTGATACGAGCGATGCAAATGCTCGCTAAAATTCTTCTCAACAAATTTCTCTTTCAACTTCAAATCTTCAAAGGGGACCTTCTCCGGGTCGGATTGCCTTTGGAGATATGTCTAACGAGGAGAATCCTTCGATATTCCCCTTTCGACAACCATTCCTTCTTTCGAGCATGCATTTCAGAATTATGCTCAAGATAATTCAAACTTTTCAAATTCTACTACTGATCCGATTGTCAGCCAGGGTCAAGTAAGTGAAGCTGTTGGGCCGGTAAGCAGTGGCCTGATTTTAGGTCCTTCTTTGGGTAGTTCCAATCTGCAGTTTGTCACCCAAAGTTTCACAGATTTTTTATTCTCTGATACCACGACAATGACTACTTCTTTCGAGGCTAGTGGTCCTTTCGGAGGTCGGGCCAAACATAGGTCGGGTCGGAGGACTGTAATCTCTTCCTCGGGGAAGGAAACTTCTGTGAGCCCTAACGAGAAAGAATCCCACGTCAGTTGGATGATCATTGTATCCTGGAGCAGATTAGGGATATAACCGAGTCTGATTCCCCTCGTTATGATAAGATTCCTCTTGATTCTGTTCTGCCCGATTCTTTTGAACCCGATCCTCTATCCTGGGATCTGGGTTTTAGTACCATTTTACCAGGCGAGTTGAAGAAACATGAGGGCACTTCTACCCTTCGCCTCGTTCAGTCCCACTTCAAACAATTTGAGCAGGTACTCATCTATTTGAGCTTATTCTCGTATTGCTTTTCGTTGCTTGTCGCTTATATCTTCTTTCCTTTCAGGGGAAGTATTATGCTCTGCAACTGGGCGCCCAGCATGATGAGTTGTGGTTCAGCAAAGAGAACCTGAGGCTTCGACTGGATGCGGAGATATCCAAGGCCGGTGGGCTTGCCCTTCAAATTGAGCTGCTTAATGATGATCTCCAGAAGTTACGTGATGAAAAATTGGCTCTTGAGAAGGAGGAGGATGACCTGGTTCAATTGAATGCCAATGCGGAGCAGTCTCGTCAACGTTTTGATGAAGGCTATGACCAGGGTTATCAGAAGCGCCAAGAAGAACTGGTGGCGTTTCTGGATACGCCAACTCCCAGAAAAGTTGCTTCCTTGAGCAGGCTTACCGGTCCAGATCAGCTCTAAAGTTTCAACTTAGCCTTGTTTCTTTTTTTTATTTTTTATTTTTTTATTAGTAGTAGTAAGAATAGAAGGCTTATCATCGACTGTTAAGGAATAGTACTTCCTTAATATTTTTGTATCACCATATTATATTTTGGTGTAAATATATTTTTGTTATTTTCCGTCTTTATCGAGAAGTAATTTAGATTACCTGATCGATTAGACATAATCTGATAATAAGATATATCTATCATTTTACTGTTCAAGCAATTTTAGCTACTCGTTAGTAAACGATTCATGCATAGAGCTCAGTAAAAGTTTATCCTGGTGGACTTAGCGTAGATTGCTTCAGCTATTTCCAAGTATTTGCCTTGTAGCGACCAGCCTTATGTTGGGATACTTGTGGGATGTAGGGCTCGATTGTCAATACAACAAAGTGCGGAATATAAAATTTTTCGAGGCACACATAAGTCCCATAAATTTGTCTCCATAGTTAATTATACGAAAAGGTTGAATCAAACAATAACATAAACAAAGGGGGGTATTTGCGATTTACCTCACCACAGCTTGGTGGTGGTTACCTCCGGGTGTTTCGTTTGATCCACAACTTGAGTGATCCATGTGTCTCACCTCCAAAGTTGATCCACACCAATTGGATTGTAGGGACACCTTCGAATCGTAGGCTACGAACTGGATTTTGAAGGTTTGTCAGCAAAGGCTCTGTAGATCTTGATCAGGACTTAGATCTGGATTTGGATTGGGAGATCTAATGGAAGAAGACGAACCACAGGACTTATGTGATTAGATCAGGTTCGGCCAAGTCATGATCGGCCAGGATGGGTTCAACCGAGATTGATTTGGGCGACTAGGGTTTTGGGGCGAAAGTATGTGGGGCGATTTTGTAATAAAAGTTTCTTTGTGCAAAAATCATATTTTTCTTTTATGCAAAATCGGTTTTCTGGCTTAATTTTCAGAAGAATAATTTTGTTCTTTTCGTTGAATTTTTCTGGTTATAAATAAAGAGATGTGAAGAAGTATTTATAAGAGAAGAGTCCTTCTCTTAAAAGATATCTTCTTCCATCTTTATCAAATCCCCATTCCTTATCAACCTAGGAAGATAAGATTTGATAGATCTCTTCTTACTTGTTTTCCAAGAAACAAAAACCTTCTTCCTTTATCTACAAAAATCGCCCCATATGCCCCTAATTTCAAGATTATCACAAATCAACCCATATAATTATCCAATCCTAAAATTGGGTAATTATTTAATCTTCCAATTAATTAACAACTTTAATTAACATCATAATTAATCAGATAACCTAATTAATTAATTAAACATTAATGAATTAGATATCTAATTAATATTCTCCCATTGAATTAATACCTTAATTCAATTACTTTGATTTAACAACTTTAAATCACCTATTTCCCTTTATGACTGTCACTGTCCAATTGTATTGTGTGTGACCCTCTGGGTTCACCATCAATTGGCAGCAGGCCCACGACTTTCGTGATTTAATTAACGAGCAATTAAATGCTCGAATCAATTAAACAACTTTTAATTGACCACTCCAGAATTAATTTCCTTATTAATTCAGGAGTACCCACACTTCATGGTCGATGTCTAGCCACAAGCCCATGAAGCCCAATTAAAGGTGAATTGATAGTTGTGAACCTCACCTCTTATAATTGCCATGTACATACGGTCCTTCTAAAGACTAATTTCCCGATCGAGACCTAGGGTGTGTGAATTGATCGGCACCTCTAATTATCTCGATTCTGTACTTTCTATTTATGGATAATAATTCCAGTGTGACTGCTAAATTTGGAAACCCCTTTCCAAATTCGTCACCAACCATGGCCATGGATTTCTAGGAACATATCATCGAAGAACGTACAGGAAATTCTCACACCTTATCAGGATGAGTCGATAGATCCTTTCTTAGTACTAACCACTCGCGTACACAACTATACGCACCCAACCTAGGCATGTTATGATCAAGCTACGTGATCTATACCTAGATCTAAGTACGCACATTCATGCTCCGAATTCGCCCTAGCACCTCAAGTCCAAGGACTAAATCGTACACTATTATAATCTTTGAGAAACATCCCATCACCGATATGCGTCATGCGCTTCCACAATGGGTTTCTCTGTTCGGGTCGTTCGATGCATTCGATCCTCTATCGAACCACCTACTCATATGCACTGGCCTCAAATGCCTTGCTCATGAAACGCTACAAATTCACTCCATGTGAATCATGCATATTTGTACAAGTCTTGGCGATTCCTACGATACCCCGTCTCGTTCGGAATCTATGACTTGGTACAGTTTTAAGATCACGACCTTAGAGACTGTTTCATGATTGCACTCAGTACTGAAGTGAATCGTCCATAGTCTATTGTGACCTTAGGATTTCATCCAATCGCTTAGATAAGTTCGCAAGAGATGAAGTTGGCCATTGTTTAATTCACGTACTATGAATAAACGGGCGTATTAATTATAAACCATAAGAAAACAGTTCTCCAACAAGCTAATTAATATTGGCTTGATGGGCACTATCCTATCAATCTCCCACTTACCCTCAAGCCAATCACAACGTTTCTAAGACCCATCCCTTTAAGGATGTCCCTCGAACCCTTTTGTGAAATAGCTTAATTAGTGGATCTGCTAAGTCGTCCTTGTTGAGATGTCGTAATACTTCTACGCGTCTCAACTACCTATGACTTGTTCAATCATATGGTATTGTGTTCAGATTATTGGTGAGATCTCGTTTTCCTTTCATTGAGCAATTGCCTTATCTAAATCGGTTAAGTTTACGATAGGCTTTTGCCATGCCAGGTATTTCATCTAATCATTGGATGAAAATTTCTCATCTAAACACTTTCTTCTGCCACATCCCAATGCTGCATTTATTCTGATTGAGTTGGCAATGGTATACTATTTGGAATTTCTTTCAATTTACCTTTGCTCCATCGAAACGGAATAAATCATCCACTTTTAGACTTGGAAATCTCAAATCACTAAACCCTTCGAGTTTCAATTCTCCATTACTACCACAGACCAGCATTATATCCTTTAGTTATCTTCGAGGATTGCTCTTATGGTAGTCCAGTGTCCTTTACTGGTATTCGACTATCAGTAGCTCGTGAATGATCAGGGCTTTTGATGAGTCAGGTCTTGTACAAGACTTTGCATGTTACATGCAATCCTAATGCCAAAGCATAAGGCTTCTTGAAACAATTTCTTCTTTACTCATTTATATGTAGGGCTCATTAAATAAATAAGAGAGATTTTGTCTCTTTGGAAACAATCCTTTCTTGGATTTTTCCATATTGAATCTATTCAATATTCAGTCTATGTACATAGATTCGGTGAATTGCAACATCTACTTCGCTTTTATCTCTATAAATACGTATTGCCAGTACGTGAGATGTGATTCCCAAATCTTATCATGGAAAATTGCGTGAAGAACACGCTTTTGTCTGTGCTACTCTGATATTCTTATATCGTATTTGATGGGCAGAACATCATCTTGTTGCGTTTCGAGCTCAACTATGCTCCCACTGATTCTTTTGCACAATTGGAATCCATATGCCTTTTGACAAATTCAACATTCTTGATCGACTTATCAAGTTGCATGTTCCAAGTTTGGAAAAAGTCATAGATTGACCTTTGGATTCGAATAGAGATCTTCTCATCGATTTTTAATTGTGAGATGCAGGATTCATATCCAATAGTCATATTTTGGTAGTCAAAACCACCCTTCTATGCCTAATAGTTTTGAAATGGATTTTGACGTTGCTAATGGGATAAGGTATTTTCATTGGTCCTAAAAGGACTTTTGAATAATGACCTATCACCATTAAGCGAGTCAAAAACTTTCTACTTCGAATCTTATGGCTTCATGCCATATCCCTTAGTTTATGTTTAACATAATCTCTTTGTAATCTTGGATTAAAAATCCAATTTCTCAATTTCGTAAAATGGAATTTTGAGTTCCTTACGAATTTGATTTACGAAGCGTTTGCGCAAAAATCGGTCCAGCAGGTTTCAGGGTTTACTCCCACTGTTCGTGGGGATGGGTCCAATTCTTGGACTTCATCAAGTTCTATGACATTCCCTTTTTCCTTTAACAAGAGTTCGTCAACAGAGGAACAAGCTACTTACGAGATTCTTTCGTTTCTCGTTGTCGTAGAACAGGTATCCAATGGGTTTCTTTGGATACCCAACAAACTTTATATGAATCAGATCTACTATCTAATTTCACATATAAGGGTGTTTTGCTATGTCTTAAATGACATGGTGGTGCAAGAACTCACTTCGAAAAGTACTAGACCAAGTATTTTTGAAGAGTTACGGGAGGCTATCCCCAAATGTGAATAAAGGAATTTAGCAAGATCACAGTCGTGAATCGAACCCAGTTTTATCAACAAAGTTTGATTCCTTCTTTGATTAGCTTCGTGAGAATTCTATCCTCGTCTTAGATAATCGTGGAATTAATTGCTTATGTTTCGGCAAGCTTGATTAGATCAAACTGCTTTTGACATAATGCTCTTAGTTACTTCATTTCCAAAACGTCTATTGAATTACTTCAATGGTTTTAGAATTGTACTTCAACAAAGTACACATATACTTTAACGATTGAAATCGTAAGTATATATGAAGTAGCATCCCTCTGAACTAGTGCTTTTAGTTCTTATCGATTGAAATGTTTGGAATACCTTAGCGATCCTTTATTTCGGTTATCATTCCTTCAAGATTTGAAAAGTTACGAGTTTATCCAAGTTCTTTATTTCAAGAGCAGTAGATAAAAACTTTCCTTTCGAATCTCTCTTTAGGAAGAATGTCCAAAAAGAACATTTCAAGCATGAACGATTATCTTGTTTGTTTTACGGATTTCGATTTAGCAAGTAGCTTTTAAAGCTTTGTCTTGTTTATCATTGTTTTATTTCTATGTTTCAAAACATCAATATTTGTACAAAGTTAAATAGCTTTAATTAAATAAATTCCATTCTCAATGGTAAAGTAATAATGTCTTGTACAAAATTTGAAATAATACTCAAAATAAACTAAAACTAAAAACTTATGCTAATACGAAAAACTAAGTAAAACTTCTTTTGTTAAAAAGGAATGTCTAGGTTCAGTTCTTCCTTGACCCAGTCCCTGAATTCGATTTCCCTCATCTCTCTCTGCACTACTTGCATCTTCCTTTCAAGGAATTTCCTCCTTTTAGGTGGAGAGGGAATACTATCATCACCTGCAAACACTTTTACAGACATGAAAGTTTATCAGATGTCTTACATCAAAATGAATTAACAGATGTATAACTTAAAGTCATACCGTTGTTAAGTCTATCCAGGAATTCCTTTTCAGTAAGCTTCCTTATTTACTTTTCGTACTTACACAGAGGGCAATTCCATTCATACAGACCAAAACCTTGTCGATGAGATTCCTCATATTTGTCTAACAACTCATGCAACTGTTTTGTTTTGATTCCATCAGGCGGAATATCACAATGTTGCATAAAATGAGTGAAGGTGTCAGATAATCCTTGGAGGGTTATTGCTATCTCATCTTCGAGAAACAATTGGGCTCCAAACCCTTTGATTCGATCGAACATCTTGGTTAAGTAACAACAATATTCCTTAACATTGTTAAACTTAGCCATGGTTGTTCCGTAAAGGTAATTGCACATCATATTCCCCAAAGTTGGTTCGGTTCTTATTGCATCAAGTATCGTTTGAACAGGACAGTGGATGGTGAATGGCTAACATTAAAACAGACAACTATAAGCAGACATGTTTAATATTAATACTTATAATTAACGAAATTTGGACTTTTTATCGAAAAAGTTCTCCCACTATTTTTATCGAAACAATAACCCCTTCTAGTTTCGGGAAAAATCTATTTCCTAGTAGGTCTTGACGTCCCAACAGCAATTAGTTGCACCCACGACTCGTGGCCATACAATTAATTCCCTAGGTAGATATACATTTTATCAATTGTGTCTACTACACAACCTTCAAGCCATTTTGCCTCGTTTTCGCATTTATCTAGCACTGCTACATCATAAATGTTACAACGCGTTAAGTCTAGCCCATTAATCATGATGAGCAACGGGCCCGATCATGAATTCTCCGTAACAAGTTATCGGTCGATGTTCACGTCCCGACCAGTCCCCACCCTTGTCGAGTTTTAAGAAAACTAGAATCAAGGAATTTCGTGTAGTGTTCCTTTCTTCGACTCGGGTGCCAGACTCTGGATCACCTCTATCGATAAGTAAACAACATACACTAGTTCCTATTAATGGAAGGCTTGGATTTATAAAACCTCATTTTATATTTAACCCAATATGACTTAATATTTATTCGAGAGGGGATTTTCAGTTTTGAAAGTTTAAAGAAACTCTCCTCGAGATCTCACCGCTTCAATTATGCTTTATCTTTTATTTACGATCTAGATTCTAGCGCGCATACACACAAGCAATCATAAATCGACTAATAAATAAAAGCCATACAAGCCTAGCAAGCATACTACCACAATATGTTTTCGATCGGGAGCCTCCTATGCAGGCCATCATCGAGCCAATGATGTTGGCCCAATTGGTCAATCTAAAGGGTTTTCAAACAGGCCTATGCTATTACACAATGTACCATGCATACATGGCCTTCAATTCTTCTTGGGCTCCCACCTTGCTTGTAAACGGGCCTAAACTAGTAAAGCAGTAAGCCCTATTCTATTACAAAAGCTCAAAGTGGCCCAAAAATAATAACAGGCTCGCAGGCCCAATAAAAACCAAACATTAAATTAAACCAATCACATCTAACCTAAGGTCAAGGCTCGGCGCGCTCGAAAACCACGTAAACAGTTCACGTAGAGCTAGAAACATGCAAACAACTTTTACGTATTTCTTTCTTAATTTTAAAACTACCTTTTAAAACTAACTTCCTATGATTCTTGCTTTTTAGTCACTACTAATTATGACAAATAAATTCTCGGGTAAACAAAACAATTTTTCTGCCTTAAAAACAGATTCTGATTTTTCAACTTTTGAAAATTGCAGTTCCGCCCCTATACTTTTGGAAATTCTATTTTTGACTCCAAAACTTTTGAAAATTGCAGTTCGGCCCCTATACTTTCGGAAATTCAACTTTTGACCCCAAAACATTTGAAAAGTTACAAAATACCCCCAAAACAGTTTCGGACAGAAGGAACAGAAAATAAAATTTTGAAATCCAGAAAATTTTCGAATTTTGCAAACTGACCCCTGAACTTTCGGAAATTACAAAACAGTCCTTGAATTTTCGGAAATTGCAAAACAGCCCAAAAAACACATGCGATCAGAATTTCACAAACAGCCCATATTTTTCTAAAAATTCAAGTAACGAAAAATTAAATTTTGAGCCCTTAATTTCATGATTTGCGATTTTGCACAAAGAGTCCGGATTTTTCGAAAAACTATAAATTTGCCACAGATCTTAAAAGCCAATTTTACCTAATCATAGATCCAGTCATAACAAGCAAGAATCAAACAACAGAACATAATTATCACGCGTTCTCATACATATAATTAAACATATACGGTGAACACACATTATGTTCAGTCCTTTTCGTATAAAAGTATGGAGTTGGCTCTGATACCACTGTTGGGATACTTGTGGGATGTAGGGCTCGATTGTCAATACAAAAAAGTGCGGAATTTAAAATTTTTCGAGGCACACATAAGTCCCATAAATTTGTCTCCATAGTTAATTATACGAAAAGGTTGAATCATACAATAACATAAACAAAGGGGGGTATTTGCGATTTACCTCACCACAGCTTGGTGTTTCGTTTGATCCACAACTTGAGTGATCCATGTGTCTCACCTCCAAAGTTGATCCAAGAAACAAAAACATTCTTCCTTTATCTACAAAAATCGCCCCCTATGCCCCTAATTTCAAGATTCTCACAAATCAACCCATATAATTATCCAATCCTAAAATTGGGTAATTATTTAATCTTCCAATTAATTAATAACTTTAATTAACTTCATAATTAATCAGATAACCCTAATTAATTAAGTAAACATTAATCAATTAGATATCTAATTAATATTCTCCCATTGAATTACTACCTTAATTCAATTACTTTGATTTAACAACTTTAAATCACCTATTTTCCTTTATGACTGTCACTGTCCAATTGTATTGTGTGTGACCCTCTGGGTTCACCATCAATTGGCAGCAGGCCCACGACTTTCGTGATTTAATTAACGAGCAATCAAATGCTCGGATCAATTAAACAACTTTTAATTGACCACTCCAGAATTAATTTCCTTATTAATTCAGGAGTACCCACACTTCATGGTCGATGTCTAGCCACAAGCCCATGAAGCCCAATTAAAGGTGAATTGATAGTTGTGAACCTCACCTCTTATAATTGCCATGTACATACGGTCCTTCTAAAGACTAATTTCCCGATCGAGACCTAGGGTGTGTGAATTGATCGGCACCTCTAATTATCTCGATTCTGTACTTTCTAATTCTGGATAATAATTCCAGTGTGACTGCTAAATTTGGAAACCCCTTTCCAAATTCGTCACCAACCATGGCCATGGATTTCTAGTAATATATCATCGAAGAACGTACAGGAAATTCTCACACCTTATCAGGATGAGTCGATAGATCCTTTCTTAGTACTAACCACTCGCGTACACAACTATACGCACCCAACCTAGGCATGTTATGATCAAGCTACGTGATCTATACCTAGATCTAAGTACGCACATTCATGCTCCGAATTCGCCCTAGCACCTCAAGTCCAAGGACTAAATCGTACACTATTATGATCTTTGAGAAACATCCCATCACCGATATGCGTCATGCGCTTCCACAATGGGTTTCTCTGTTCGGGTCGTTCGATGCATTCGATCCTCTATCGAACCACCTGCTCATATGCACTGGCCTCAAATGCCTTGCTCATGAAACGCTACAAATTCACTCCATGTGAATCATGCATATTTGTACAAGTCTTTGCGATTCCTACGATACCCCGTCTCGTTCGGAATCTATGACTTGGTACAGTTTTAAGATCACGACCTTAGAGACTGTTTCATGATTGCACTCAGTACTGAAGTGAATCGTCCCATAGTCTATTGTGACCTTAGGATTTCATCCAATCGCTTAGATAAGTTCGCAAGAGATGAAGTTGGCCATTGTTTAATTCACGTACTATGAATAAACGGGCGTATTAATTATAAACCATAAGAAAACAGTTCTCCAACAAGCTAATTAATATTGGCTTGATGGGCACTATCCTATCAATCTCCCACTTACCCTCAAGCCAATCACAACGTTTCTAAGACCCATCCCTTTAAGGATGTCCCTCGAACCCTTTTGTGAAATAGCTTAATTAGTGGATCTGCTAAGTCGTCATTGTTGAGATGTCGTAATACTTCTACGCGTCTCAACTACCTATGACTTGTTCAATCATATGGTATTGTTTTCAGATTATTGGTGAGATCTCGTTTTCCTTTCATTGAGCAATTGCCTTATCTAAATCGGTTAAGTTTACGATAGGCTTTTGCCATGCCAGGTATTTCATCTAATCATTGGATGAAAATTTCTCATCTAAACACTTTCTTCTGCCACATCCCAATGCTGCATTTATTCTGATTGAGTTGGCAATGGTATACTATTTGGAATTTCTTTCAATTTACCTTTGCTCCATCGAAACGGAATAAATCATCCACTTTTAGACTTGGAAATCTCAAATCACTAAACCCTTCGAGTTTCAATTCTCCATTACTACCACAGACCAGCATTATATCCTTTAGTTATCTTCGAGGATTGCTCTTATGGTAGTCCAGTGTCCTTTACTGGTATTCGACTATCAGTAGCTCGTGAATGATCAGGGCTTTTGATGAGTCAGGTCTTGTACAAGACTTTGCATGTTACATGCAATCCTAATGCCAAAGCATAAGGCTTCTTGAAACAATTTCTTCTTTACTCATTTATATGTAGGGCTCATTAAATAAATAAGAGAGATTTTGTCTCTTTGGAAACAATCCTTTCTTGGATTTTTCCATATTGAATCTATTCAATATTCAGTCTATGTACATAGATTCGGTGAATTGCAACATCTACTTCGCTTTTATCTCTATAAATACGTATTGCCAGTACGTGAGATGTGATTCCCAAATCTTATCATGGAAAATTGCGTGAAGAACACGCTTTTGTCTGTGCTACTCTGATATTCTTATATCGTATTTGATGGGCAGAACATCATCTTGTTGCGTTTCGAGCTCAACTATGCTCCCACTGATTCTTTTGCACAATTGGAATCCATATGCCTTTTGACAAATTCAACATTCTTGATCGACTTATCAAGTTGCATGTTCCAAGTTTGGAAAAAGTCATAGATTGACCTTTGGATTCGAATAGAGATCTTCTCATCAATTTTTAATTGTGAGATGCAGGATTCATATCCAATAGTCATATTTTGGTAGTCATAACCACCCTTCTATGCCTAATAGTTTTGAAATGGATTTTGACGTTGCTAATGGGATAAGGTATTTTCATTGGTCCTAAAAGGACTTTTGAATAATGACCTATCACCATTAAGCGAGTCAAAAACTTTCTACTTCGAATCTTATGGCTTCATGCCATATCCCTTAGTTTATGTTTAACATAATCTCTTTGTAATCTTGGATTAAAAATCCAATTTCTCAATTTCGTAAAATGGAATTTTGAGTTCCTTACGAATTTGATTTACGAAGCGTTTGCGCAAAAATCGGTCCAGCAGGTTTCAGGGTTTACTCCCACTGTTCGTGGGGATGGGTCCAATTCTTGGACTTCATCAAGTTCTATGACATTCCCTTTTTCCTTTAACAAGAGTTCGTCAACAGAGGAACAAGCTACTTACGAGATTCTTTCGTTTCTCGTTGTCGTAGAACAGGTATCCAATGGGTTTCTTTGGATACCCAACAAACTTTATATGAATCAGATCTACTATCTAATTTCTCATATAAGGGTGTTTTGCTATGTCTTAAATGACATGGTGGTGCAAGAACTCACTTCGAAAAGTACTAGACCAAGTATTTTTGAAGAGTTACGGGAGGCTATCCCCAAATGTGAATAAAGGAATTTAGCAAGATCACAGTCGTGAATCGAACCCAGTTTTATCAACAAAGTTTGATTCCTTCTTTGATTAGCTTCGTGAGAATTCTATCCTCGTCTTAGATAATCGTGGAATTAATTGCTTATGTTTCGGCAAGCTTGATTAGATCAAACTGCTTTTGACATAATGCTCTTAGTTACTTCATTTCCAAAACGTCTATTGAATTACTTCAATGGTTTTAGAATTGTACTTCAACAAAGTACACATATACTTTAACGATTGAAATCGTAAGTATATATGAAGTAGCATCCCTCTGAACTAGTGCTTTTAGTTCTTATCGATTGAAATGTTTGGAATACCTTAGCGATCCTTTATTTCGGTTATCATTCCTTCAAGATTTGAAAAGTTACGAGTTTATCCAAGTTCTTTATTTAAAGAGCAGTAGATAAAAACTTTCCTTTCGAATCTCTCTTTAGGAAGAATGTCCAAAAAGAACATTTCAAGCATGAACGATTATCTTGTTTGTTTTACGGATTTCGATTTAGCAAGTAGCTTTTAAAGCTTTGTCTTGTTTATCATTGTTTTATTTCTATGTTTCAAAACATCAATATTTGTACAAAGTTAAATAGCTTTAATTAAATAAATTCCATTCTCAATGGTAAAGCAATAATGTCTTGTACAAAATTTGAAATAATACTCAAAATAAACTAAAACTAAAAACTTATGCTAATACGAAAAACTAAGTAAAACTTCTTTTGTTAAAAAGGAATGTCTAGGTTCAGTTCTTCCTTGACCCAGTCCCTGAATTCGATTTCCCTCATCTCTCTCTGCACTACTTGCATCTTCCTTTCAAGGAATTTCCTCCATTTAGGTGGAGAGGGAATACTATCATCACCTGCAAACACTTTTACAGACATGAAAGTTTATCAGATGTCTTACATCAAAATGAATTAACAGATGTATAACTTAAAGTCATACCGTTGTTAAGTCTATCCAGAAATTCCTTTTCAGTAAGCTTCCTTATTTACTTTTCGTACTTACACAGAGGGCAATTCCATTCATACAGACCAAAACCTTGTCGATGAGATTCCTCATATTTGTCTAACAACTCATGCAACTGTTTTGTTTTGATTCCATCAGGCGGAATATCACAATGTTGCATAAAATGAGTGAAGGTGTCAGATAATCCTTGGAGGGTTATTGCTATCTCATCTTCGAGAAACAATTGTGCTCCAAACCCTTTGATTCGATCGAACATCTTGGTTAAGTAACAACAATATTCCTTAACATTGTTAAACTTAGCCATGGTTGTTCCGTAAAGGTAATTGCACATCATATTCCCCAAAGTTGGTTCGGTTCTTATTGCATCAAGTATCGTTTGAACAGGACAATGGATGGTGAATGGCTAACATTATAACAGACAACTATAAGCAGACATGTTTAATATTAATACTTATAATTAACGAAATTTGGACTTTTTATCGAAAAAGTTCTCCCACTATTTTTATCGAAACAATAACCCCTTCTAGTTTCGGGAAAAATCTATTTCCTAGTAGGTCTTGACGTCCCAGCAGCAATTAGTTGCACCCACGACTCGTGGCCATACAATTAATTCCCTAGGTAGATATACATTTTATCAATTGTGTCTACTACACAACCTTCAAGCTATTTTGCCTCGTTTTCGCATTTATCTAGCACTGCTACATCATAAATGTTACAACGCGTTAAGTCTAGCCCATTAATCATGATGAGCAACGGGCCCGATCATGAATTCTCCGTAACAAGTTATCGGTCGATGTTCACGTCCCGACCAGTCCCCACCCTTGTCGAGTTTTAAGAAAACTAGAATCAAGGAATTTCGTGTAGTGTTCCTTTCTTCGACTCGGGTGCCAGACTCTGGATCACCTCTATCGATAAGTAAACAACATACACTAGTTCCTATTAATGGAAGGCTTGGATTTATAAAACCTCATTTTATATTTAACCTAATATGACTTAATATTTATTCGAGAGGGGATTTTCGGTTTTGAAAGTTTAAAGAAACTCTCCTCGAGATCTCACCGCTTCAATTATGCTTTATCTTTTATTTACGATCTAGATTCTAGCGCGCATACACACAAGCAATCATAAATCGACTAATAAATAAAAGCCATACAAGCCTAGCAAGCATACTACCACAATATGTTTTCGATCGGGAGCCTCCTATGCAGGCCATCATCGAGCCAATGATGTTGGCCCAATTGGTCAATCTAAAGGGTCTTCAAACAGGCCTATGCTATTACACAATGTACCATGCATACATGGCCTTCAATTCTTCTTGGGCTCCCACCTTGCTTGTAAACGGGCCTAAACTAGTAAAGCAGTAAGCCCTATTCTATTACAAAAGCTCAAAGTGGCCCAAAAATAATAACAGGCTCGCAGGCCCAATAAAAACCAAACATTAAATTAAACCAATCACATCTAACCTAAGGTCAAGGCTCGGCGCGATCGAAAACCACGTAAACAGTTCACGTAGAGCAAGAAACATGCAAACAACTTTTACGTATTTCTTTCTTAATTTTAAAACTACCTTTTAAAACTAACTTCCTATGATTCTTGCTTTTTAGTCACTACTAATTATGACAAATAAATTCTCGGGTAAACAAAACAAGTTTTCTGCCTTAAAAACAGATTCTGATTTTTCAACTTTTGAAAATTGCAGTTCCGCCACTATACTTTCGGAAATTCAACTTTTGACTCCAAAACTTTTGAAAATTGCAGTTCGGCCCCTATACTTTCGGAAATTCAACTTTTGACCCCAAAACTTTTGAAAAGTTACAAAATACCCCCAAAAGAGTTTCGGACAGAAGGACCAGAAAATAAAATTTTGAAATCCAGAAAATTTTAGAATTTTGCAAACTGACCCCTGAACTTTCGGAAATTACAAAACAGTCCTTGAATTTTCAGAAATTGCAAAACAGCCCAAAAAACACATGCGATCAGAATTTTACAAACAGCCCATATTTTTCTAAAAATTCAAGTAACGGAAAATTAAATTTTGAGCCCTTAATTTCATGATTTGCGATTTTGCACAAAGAGTCCGGATTTTTCGAAAAACTATAAATTTGCCACAGATCTTAAAAGCCAATTTTACCTAATCATAGATCCAGTCATAACAAGCAAGAATCAAACAACAGAACATAATTATCACGCGTTCTCATACATATAATTAAACATATACGGTGAACACACATTATGTTCAGTCCTTTTCGTATAAAAGTATGGAGTTGGCTCTGATACCACTGTTGGGATACTTGTGGTATGTAGTGCTCGATTGTCAATACAAAAAAGTGCGGAATTTAAAATTTTTCGAGGCACACATAAGTCCCATAAATTTGTCTCCATAGTTAATTATACGAAAAGGTTGAATCATACAATAACATAAACAAAGGGGGGTATTTGCGATTTACCTCACCACAGCTTGGTGTTTCGTTTGATCCACAACTTGAGTGATCCATGTGTATCACCTCCAAAGTTGATCCAAGAAACAAAAACATTCTTCCTTTATCTACAAAAATCGCCCCCTATGCCCCTAATTTCAAGATTCCCACAAATCAACCCATATAATTATCCAATCCTAAAATTGGGTAATTATTTAATCTTCCAATTAATTAATAACTTTAATTAACTTCATAATTAATCAGATAACCCTAATTAATTAAGTAAACATTAATCAATTAGATATCTAATTAATATTCTCCCATTGAATTACTACCTTAATTCAATTACTTTGATTTAACAACTTTAAATCACTTATTTTCCTTTATGACTGTCACTGTCCAATTGTATTGTGTGTGACCCTCTGGGTTCACCATCAATTGGCAGCAGGCCCACGACTTTCGTGATTTAATTAACGAGCAATCAAATGCTCGGATCAATTAAACAACTTTTAATTGACCACTCCAGAATTAATTTCCTTATTAATTCAGGAGTACCCACACTTCATGGTCGATGTCTAGCCACAAGCCCATGAAGCCCAATTAAAGGTGAATTGATAGTTGTGAACCTCACCTCTTATAATTGCCATGTACATACGGTCCTTCTAAAGACTAATTTCCCTATCGAGACCTAGGGTGTGTGAATTGATCGGCACCTCTAATTATATCGATTCTGTACTTTCTAATTCTGGATAATAATTCCAGTGTGACTGCTAAATTTGGAAACCCCTTTCCAAATTCGTCACCAACCATGGCCATGGATTTCTAGGAACATATCATCGAAGAACGTACAGGAAATTCTCACACCTTATCAGGATGAGTCGATAGATCCTTTCTTAGTACTAACCACTCGCGTACACAACTATACGCACCCAACCTAGGCATGTTATGATCAAGCTACGTGATCTATACCTAGATCTAAGTACGCACATTCATGCTCCGAATTCGCCCTAGCACCTCAAGTCCAAGGACTAAATCGTACACTATTATAATCTTTGAGAAACATCCCATCACCGATATGCGTCATGCGCTTCCACAATGGGTTTCTCTGTTCGGGTCGTTCGATGCATTCGATCCTCTATCGAACCACCTACTCATATGCACTGGCCTCAAATGCCTTGCTCATGAAACGCTACAAATTCACTCCATGTGAATCATGCATATTTGTACAAGTCTTGGCGATTCCTACGATACCCCGTCTCGTTCGGAATCTATGACTTGGTACAGTTTTAAGATCACGACCTTAGAGACTGTTTCATGATTGCACTCAGTACTGAAGTGAATCGTCCCATAGTCTATTGTGACCTTAGGATTTCATCCAATCGCTTAGATAAGTTCGCAAGAGATGAAGTTGGCCATTGTTTAATTCACGTACTATGAATAAACGGGCGTATTAATTATAAACCATAAGAAAACAGTTCTCCAACAAGCTAATTAATATTGGCTTGATGGGCACTATCCTATCAATCTCCCACTTACCCTCAAGCCAATCACAACGTTTCTAAGACCCATCCCTTTAAGGATGTCCCTCGAACCCTTTTGTGAAATAGCTTAATTAGTGGATCTGCTAAGTCGTCCTTGTTGAGATGTCGTAATACTTCTACGCGTCTCAACTACCTATGACTTGTTCAATCATATGGTATTGTGTTCAGATTATTGGTGAGATCTCGTTTTCCTTTCATTGAGCAATTGCCTTATCTAAATCGGTTAAGTTTACGATAGGCTTTTGCCATGCCAGGTATTTCATCTAATCATTGGATGAAAATTTCTCATCTAAACACTTTCTTCTGCCACATCCCAATGCTGCATTTATTCTGATTGAGTTGGCAATGGTATACTATTTGGAATTTCTTTCAATTTACCTTTGCTCCATCGAAACGGAATAAATCATCCACTCTTAGACTTGGAAATCTCAAATCACTAAACCCTTCGAGTTTCAATTCTCCATTACTACCACAGACCAGCATCATATCCTTTAGTTATCTTCGAGGATTGCTCTTATGGTAGTCCAGTGTCCTTTACTGGTATTCGACTATCAGTAGCTCGTGAATGATCAGGGCTTTTGATGAGTCAGGTCTTGTACAAGACTTTGCATGTTACATGCAATCCTAATGCCAAAGCATAAGGCTTCTTGAAACAATTTCTTCTTTACTCATTTATATGTAGGGCTCATTAAATAAATAAGAGAGATTTTGTCTCTTTGGAAACAATCCTTTCTTGGATTTTTCCATATTGAATCTATTCAATATTCAGTCTATGTACATAGATTCGGTGAATTGCAACATCTACTTCGCTTTTATCTCTATAAATACGTATTGCCAGTACGTGAGATGTGATTCCCAAATCTTATCATGGAAAATTGCGTGAAGAACACGCTTTTGTCTGTGCTACTCTGATATTCTTATATCGTATTTGATGGGCAGAACATCATCTTGTTGCGTTTCGAGCTCAACTATGCTCCCACTGATTCTTTTGCACAATTGGAATCCATATGCCTTTTGACAAATTCAACATTCTTGATCGACTTATCAAGTTGCATGTTCCAAGTTTGGAAAAAGTCATAGATTGACCTTTGGATTCGAATAGAGATCTTCTCATCAATTTTTAATTGTGAGATGCAGGATTCATATCCAATAGTCATATTTTGGTAGTCATAACCACCCTTCTATGCCTAATAGTTTTGAAATGGATTTTGACGTTGCTAATGGGATAAGGTATTTTCATTGGTCCTAAAAGGACTTTTGAATAATGACCTATCACCATTAAGCGAGTCAAAAACTTTCTACTTCGAATCTTATGGCTTCATGCCATATCCCTTAGTTTATGTTTAACATAATCTCTTTGTAATCTTGGATTAAAAATCCAATTTCTCAATTTCGTAAAATGGAATTTTGAGTTCCTTACGAATTTGATTTACGAAGCGTTTGCGCAAAAATCGGTCCAGCAGGTTTCAGGGTTTACTCCCACTGTTCGTGGGGATGGGTCCAATTCTTGGACTTCATCAAGTTCTATGACATTCCCTTTTTCCTTTAACAAGAGTTCGTCAACAGAGGAACAAGCTACTTACGAGATTCTTTCGTTTCTCGTTGTCGTAGAACAGGTATCCAATGGGTTTCTTTGGATACCCAACAAACTTTATATGAATCAGATCTACTATCTAATTTCTCATATAAGGGTGTTTTGCTATGTCTTAAATGACAAGGTGGTGCAAGAACTCACTTCGAAAAGTACTAGACCAAGTATTTTTGAAGAGTTACGGGAGGCTATCCCCAAATGTGAATAAAGGAATTTAGCAAGATCACAGTCGTGAATCGAACCCAGTTTTATCAACAAAGTTTGATTCCTTCTTTGATTAGCTTCGTGAGAATTCTATCCTCGTCTTAGATAATCGTGGAATTAATTGCTTATGTTTCGGCAAGCTTGATTAGATCAAACTGCTTTTGACATAATGCTCTTAGTTACTTCATTTCCAAAACGTCTATTGAATTACTTCAATGGTTTTAGAATTGTACTTCAACAAAGTACACATATACTTTAACGATTGAAATCGTAAGTATATATGAAGTAGCATCCCTCTGAACTAGTGCTTTTAGTTCTTATCGATTGAAATGTTTGGAATACCTTAGCGATCCTTTATTTCGGTTATCATTCCTTCAAGATTTGAAAAGTTACGAGTTTATCCAAGTTCTTTATTTAAAGAGCAGTAGATAAAAACTTTCCTTTCGAATCTCTCTTTAGGAAGAATGTCCAAAAAGAACATTTCAAGCATGAACGATTATCTTGTTTGTTTTACGGATTTCGATTTAGCAAGTAGCTTTTAAAGCTTTGTCTTGTTTATCATTGTTTTATTTCTATGTTTCAAAACATCAATATTTGTACAAAGTTAAATAGCTTTAATTAAATAAATTCCATTCTCAATGGTAAAGCAATAATGTCTTGTACAAAATTTGAAATAATACTCAAAATAAACTAAAACTAAAAACTTATGCTAATACGAAAAACTAAGTAAAACTTCTTTTGTTAAAAAGGAATGTCTAGGTTCAGTTCTTCCTTGACCCAGTCCCTGAATTCGATTTCCCTCATCTCTCTCTGCACTACTTGCATCTTCCTTTCAAGGAATTTCCTCCTTTTAGGTGGAGAGGGAATACTATCATCACCTGCAAACACTTTTACAGACATGAAAGTTTATCAGATGTCTTACATCAAAATGAATTAACAGATGTATAACTTAAAGTCATACCGTTGTTAAGTCTATCCAGGAATTCCTTTTCAGTAAGCTTCCTTATTTACTTTTCGTACTTACACAGAGGGCAATTCCATTCATACAGACCAAAACCTTGTCGATGAGCTTCCTCATGTTTGTCTAACAACTCATGCAACTGTTTTGTTTTGATTCCATCAGGCGGAATATCACAATGTTGCATAAAATGAGTGAAGGTGTCAGATAATCCTTGGAGGGTTATTGCTATCTCATCTTCGAGAAACAATTGGGCTCCAAACCCTTTGATTCGATCGAACATCTTGGTTAAGTAACAACAATATTCCTTAACATTGTTAAACTTAGCCATGGTTGTTCCGTAAAGGTAATTTCACATCATATTCCCCAAAGTTGGTTCGGTTCTTATTGCATCAAGTATCGTTTGAACAGGACAGTGGATGGTGAATGGCTAACATTAAAACAGACAACTATAAGCAGACATGTTTAATATTAATACTTATAATTAACGAAATTTGGACTTTTTATCGAAAAAGTTCTCCCACTATTTTTATCGAAACAATAACCCCTTCTAGTTTCGGGAAAAATCTATTTCCTAGTAGGTCTTAACGTCCCAGTAGCAATTAGTTGCACCCACGACTCGTGGCCATACAATTAATTCCCTAGGTAGATATACATTTTATCAATTGTGTCTACTACACAACCTTCAAGCTATTTTGCCTCGTTTTCGCATTTATCTAGCACTGCTACATCATAAATGTTACAACGCGTTAAGTCTAGCCCATTAATCATGATGAGCAACGGGCCCGATCATGAATTCTCCGTAACAAGTTATCGGTCGATGTTCACGTCCCGACCAGTCCCCACCCTTGTCGAGTTTTAAGAAAACTAGAATCAAGGAATTTCGTGTAGTGTTCCTTTCTTCGACTCGGGTGCCAGACTCTGGATCACCTCTATCGATAAGTAAACAACATACACTAGTTCCTATTAATGGAAGGCTTGGATTTATAAAACCTCATTTTATATTTAACCCAATATGACTTAATATTTATTCGAGAGGGGATTTTCGGTTTTGAAAGTTTAAAGAAACTCTCCTCGAGATCTCACCGCTTCAATTATGCTTTATCTTTTATTTACGATCTAGATTCTAGCGCCCATACACACAAGCAATCATAAATCGACTAATAAATAAAAGCCATACAAGCCTAGCAAGCATACTACCACAATATGTTTTCGATCGGGAGCCTCCTATGCAGGCCATCATCGAGCCAATGATGTTGGCCCAATTGGTCAATCTAAAGGGTTTTCAAACAGGCCTATGCTATTACACAATGTACCATGCATACATGGCCTTCAATTCTTCTTGGGCTCCCACCTTGCTTGTAAACGGGCCTAAACTAGTAAAGCAGTAAGCCCTATTCTATTACAAAAGCTCAAAGTGGCCAAAAAATAATAACAGGCTCGCAGGCCCAATAAAAACCAAACATTAAATTAAACCAATCACATTTAACCTAAGGTCAAGGCTCGGCGCGATCGAAAACCACGTAAACAGTTCACGTAGAGCAAGAAACATGCAAACAACTTTTACGTATTTCTTTCTTAATTTTAAAACTACCTTTTAAAACTAACTTCCTATGATTCTTGCTTTTTAGTCACTACTAATTATGACAAATAAATTCTCGGGTAAACAAAACAAGTTTTCTGCCTTAAAAACAGATTCTGATTTTTCAACTTTTGAAAATTGCAGTTCCGCCCCTATACTTTCGGAAATTCAACTTTTGACTCCAAAACTTTTGAAAATTGCAGTTCGGCCCCTATACTTTCGGAAATTCAACTTTTGACCCCAAAACTTTTGAAAAGTTGCAAGATACCCCCAAAACAGTTTCGGACAGAAGGACCAGAAAATAAAATTTTGAAATCCAGAAAATTTTCTAATTTTGCAAACTGACCCCTGAACTTTCGGAAATTACAAAACAGTCCTTGAATTTTCGAAAATTGCAAAACAGCACAAAAAACACATGCGATCAGAATTTCACAAACAGCCCATATTTTTCTAAAAATTCAAGTAACGGAAAATTAAATTTTGAGCCCTTAATTTCATGATTTGCGATTTTGCACAAAGAGTCCGGATTTTTCGAAAAACTATAAATTTGCCACAGATCTTAAAAGCCAATTTTACCTAATCATAGATCCAGTCATAACAAGCAAGAATCAACCAACAGAACATAATTATCACGCGTTCTCATACATATAATTAAACATATACGGTGAACACACATTATGTTCAGTCCTTTTCGTATAAAAGTATGGAGTTGGCTCTGATACCACTGTTGGGATACTTGTGGGATGTAGGGCTCGATTGTCAATACAAAAAAGTGCGGAATTTAAAATTTTTCGAGGCACACATAAGTCCCATAAATTTGTCTCCATAGTTAATTATACGAAAAGGTTGAATCATACAATAACATAAACAAAGGGGGGTATTTGCGATTTACCTCACCACAGCTTGGTGTTTCGTTTGATCCACAACTTGAGTGATCCATGTGTCTCACCTCCAAAGTTGATCCAAGAAACAAAAACATTCTTCCTTTATCTACAAAAATCGCCCCCTATGCCCCTAATTTCAAGATTCCCACAAATCAACCCATATAATTATCCAATCCTAAAATTGGGTAATTATTTAATCTTCCAATTAATTAATAACTTTAATTAACTTCATAATTAATCAGATAACCCTAATTAATTAAGTAAACATTAATCAATTAGATATCTAATTAATATTCTCCCATTGAATTACTACCTTAATTCAATTACTTTGATTTAACAACTTTAAATCACTTATTTTCCTTTATGACTGTCACTGTCCAATTGTATTGTGTGTGACCCTCTGGGTTCACCATCAATTGGCAGCAGGCCCACGACTTTCGTGATTTAATTAACGAGCAATCAAATGCCCGGATCAATTAAACAACTTTTAATTGACCACTCCAGAATTAATTTCCTTATTAATTCAGGAGTACCCACACTTCATGGTCGATGTCTAGCCACAAGCCCATGAAGCCCAATTAAAGGTGAATTGATAGTTGTGAACCTCACCTCTTATAATTGCCATGTACATACGGTCCTTCTAAAGACTAATTTCCCGATCGAGA
The DNA here is from genome assembly GCA_038501285.1 of Penstemon eatonii. Lineage (NCBI taxonomy): Eukaryota > Viridiplantae > Streptophyta > Magnoliopsida > Lamiales > Plantaginaceae > Penstemon > Penstemon eatonii. The sequence goes on from CM076713.1 coordinate 26,253,681, forward strand.
CCTAGGGTGTGTGAATTGATCGGCACCTCTAATTATATCGATTCTGTACTTTCTAATTCTGGATAATAATTCCAGTGTGACTGCTAAATTTGGGAACCCCTTTCCAAATTCGTCACCAACCATGGCCATGGATTTCTAGGAACATATCATCGAAGAACGTACAAGTCTTGGCGATTCCTTTACAAGTCTTGGCGATTCCTTTACAAGTCTTGGCGAAACCCCTTTACAAGTCTTGGCGATTCCTACGATACCCCGTCTCGTTCGGAATCTATGACTTGGTACAGTTTTAAGATCACGACCTTAGAGACTGTTTCATGATTGCACTCAGTACTGAAGTGAATCGTCCCATAGTCTATTGTGACCTTAGGATTTCATCCAATCGCTTAGATAAGTTCGCAAGAGATGAAGTTGGCCATTGTTTAATTCACGTACTATGAATAAACGGGCGTATTAATTATAAACCATAAGAAAACAGTTCTCCAACAAGCTAATTAATATTGGCTTGATGGGCACTATCCTATCAATCTCCCACTTACCCTCAAGCCAATCACAACGTTTCTAAGACCCATCCCTTTAAGGATGTCCCTCGAACCCTTTTGTGAAATAGCTTAATTAGTGGATCTGCTAAGTCGTCCTTGTTGAGATGTCGTAATACTTCTACGCGTCTCAACTACCTATGACTTGTTCAATCATATGGTATTGTGTTCAGATTATTGGTGAGATCTCGTTTTCCTTTCATTGAGCAATTGCCTTATCTAAATCGGTTAAGTTTACGATAGGCTTTTGCCATGCCAGGTATTTCATCTAATCATTGGATGAAAATTTCTCATCTAAACACTTTCTTCTGCCACATCCCAATGCTGCATTTATTCTGATTGAGTTGGCAATGGTATACTATTTGGAATTTCTTTCAATTTACCTTTGCTCCATCGAAACGGAATAAATCATCCACTTTTAGACTTGGAAATCTCAAATCACTAAACCCTTCGAGTTTCAATTCTCCATTACTACCACAGACCAGCATCATATCCTTTAGTTATCTTCGAGGATTGCTCTTATGGTAGTCCAGTGTCCTTTACTGGTATTCGACTATCAGTAGCTCGTGAATGATCAGGGCTTTTGATGAGTCAGGTCTTGTACAAGACTTTGCATGTTACATGCAATCCTAATGCCAAAGCATAAGGCTTCTTGAAACAATTTCTTCTTTACTCATTTATATGTAGGGCTCATTAAATAAATAAGAGAGATTTTGTCTCTTTGGAAACAATCCTTTCTTGGATTTTTCCATATTGAATCTATTCAATATTCAGTCTATGTACATAGATTCGGTGAATTGCAACATCTACTTCGCTTTTATCTCTATAAATACGTATTGCCAGTACGTGAGATGTGATTCCCAAATCTTATCATGGAAAATTGCGTGAAGAACACGCTTTTGTCTGTGCTACTCTGATATTCTTATATCGTATTTGATGGGCAGAACATCATCTTGTTGCGTTTCGAGCTCAACTATGCTCCCACTGATTCTTTTGCACAATTGGAATCCATATGCCTTTTGACAAATTCAACATTCTTGATCGACTTATCAAGTTGCATGTTCCAAGTTTGGAAAAAGTCATAGATTGACCTTTGGATTCGAATAGAGATCTTCTCATCAATTTTTAATTGTGAGATGCAGGATTCATATCCAATAGTCATATTTTGGTAGTCATAACCACCCTTCTATGCCTAATAGTTTTGAAATGGATTTTGACGTTGCTAATGGGATAAGGTATTTTCATTGGTCCTAAAAGGACTTTTGAATAATGACCTATCACCATTAAGCGAGTCAAAAACTTTCTACTTCGAATCTTATGGCTTCATGCCATATCCCTTAGTTTATGTTTAACATAATCTCTTTGTAATCTTGGATTAAAAATCCAATTTCTCAATTTCGTAAAATGGAATTTTGAGTTCCTTACGAATTTGATTTACGAAGCGTTTGCGCAAAAATCGGTCCAGCAGGTTTCAGGGTTTACTCCCACTGTTCGTGGGGATGGGTCCAATTCTTGGACTTCATCAAGTTCTATGACATTCCCTTTTTCCTTTAACAAGAGTTCGTCAACAGAGGAACAAGCTACTTACGAGATTCTTTCGTTTCTCGTTGTCGTAGAACAGGTATCCAATGGGTTTCTTTGGATACCCAACAAACTTTATATGAATCAGATCTACTATCTAATTTCTCATATAAGGGTGTTTTGCTATGTCTTAAATGACAAGGTGGTGCAAGAACTCACTTCGAAAAGTACTAGACCAAGTATTTTTGAAGAGTTACGGGAGGCTATCCCCAAATGTGAATAAAGGAATTTAGCAAGATCACAGTCGTGAATCGAACCCAGTTTTATCAACAAAGTTTGATTCCTTCTTTGATTAGCTTCGTGAGAATTCTATCCTCGTCTTAGATAATCGTGGAATTAATTGCTTATGTTTCGGCAAGCTTGATTAGATCAAACTGCTTTTGACATAATGCTCTTAGTTACTTCATTTCCAAAACGTCTATTGAATTACTTCAATGGTTTTAGAATTGTACTTCAACAAAGTACACATATACTTTAACGATTGAAATCGTAAGTATATATGAAGTAGCATCCCTCTGAACTAGTGCTTTTAGTTCTTATCGATTGAAATGTTTGGAATACCTTAGCGATCCTTTATTTCGGTTATCATTCCTTCAAGATTTGAAAAGTTACGAGTTTATCCAAGTTCTTTATTTAAAGAGCAGTAGATAAAAACTTTCCTTTCGAATCTCTCTTTAGGAAGAATGTCCAAAAAGAACATTTCAAGCATGAACGATTATCTTGTTTGTTTTACGGATTTCGATTTAGCAAGTAGCTTTTAAAGCTTTGTCTTGTTTATCATTGTTTTATTTCTATGTTTCAAAACATCAATATTTGTACAAAGTTAAATAGCTTTAATTAAATAAATTCCATTCTCAATGGTAAAGCAATAATGTCTTGTACAAAATTTGAAATAATACTCAAAATAAACTAAAACTAAAAACTTATGCTAATACGAAAAACTAAGTAAAACTTCTTTTGTTAAAAAGGAATGTCTAGGTTCAGTTCTTCCTTGACCCAGTCCCTGAATTCGATTTCCCTCATCTCTCTCTGCACTACTTGCATCTTCCTTTCAAGGAATTTCCTCCTTTTAGGTGGAGAGGGAATACTATCATCACCTGCAAACACTTTTACAGACATGAAAGTTTATCAGATGTCTTACATCAAAATGAATTAACAGATGTATAACTTAAAGTCATACCGTTGTTAAGTCTATCCAGGAATTCCTTTTCAGTAAGCTTCCTTATTTACTTTTCGTACTTACACAGAGGGCAATTCCATTCATACAGACCAAAACCTTGTCGATGAGCTTCCTCATGTTTGTCTAACAACTCATGCAACTGTTTTGTTTTGATTCCATCAGGCGGAATATCACAATGTTGCATAAAATGAGTGAAGGTGTCAGATAATCCTTGGAGGGTTATTGCTATCTCATCTTCGAGAAACAATTGGGCTCCAAACCCTTTGATTCGATCGAACATCTTGGTTAAGTAACAACAATATTCCTTAACATTGTTAAACTTAGCCATGGTTGTTCCGTAAAGGTAATTTCACATCATATTCCCCAAAGTTGGTTCGGTTCTTATTGCATCAAGTATCGTTTGAACAGGACAGTGGATGGTGAATGGCTAACATTAAAACAGACAACTATAAGCAGACATGTTTAATATTAATACTTATAATTAACGAAATTTGGACTTTTTATCGAAAAAGTTCTCCCACTATTTTTATCGAAACAATAACCCCTTCTAGTTTCGGGAAAAATCTATTTCCTAGTAGGTCTTGACGTCCCAGTAGCAATTAGTTGCACCCACGACTCGTGGCCATACAATTAATTCCCTAGGTAGATATACATTTTATCAATTGTGTCTACTACACAACCTTCAAGCTATTTTGCCTCGTTTTCGCATTTATCTAGCACTGCTACATCATAAATGTTACAACGCGTTAAGTCTAGCCCATTAATCATGATGAGCAACGGGCCCGATCATGAATTCTCCGTAACAAGTTATCGGTCGATGTTCACGTCCCGACCAGTCCCCACCCTTGTCGAGTTTTAAGAAAACTAGAATCAAGGAATTTCGTGTAGTGTTCCTTTCTTCGACTCGGGTGCCAGACTCTGGATCACCTCTATCGATAAGTAAACAACATACACTAGTTCCTATTAATGGAAGGCTTGGATTTATAAAACCTCATTTTATATTTAACCCAATATGACTTAATATTTATTCGAGAGGGGATTTTCGGTTTTGAAAGTTTAAAGAAACTCTCCTCGAGATCTCACCGCTTCAATTATGCTTTATCTTTTATTTACGATCTAGATTCTAGCGCCCATACACACAAGCAATCATAAATCGACTAATAAATAAAAGCCATACAAGCCTAGCAAGCATACTACCACAATATGTTTTCGATCGGGAGCCTCCTATGCAGGCCATCATCGAGCCAATGATGTTGGCCCAATTGGTCAATCTAAAGGGTTTTCAAACAGGCCTATGCTATTACACAATGTACCATGCATACATGGCCTTCAATTCTTCTTGGGCTCCCACCTTGCTTGTAAACGGGCCTAAACTAGTAAAGCAGTAAGCCCTATTCTATTACAAAAGCTCAAAGTGGCCAAAAAATAATAACAGGCTCGCAGGCCCAATAAAAACCAAACATTAAATTAAACCAATCACATTTAACCTAAGGTCAAGGCTCGGCGCGATCGAAAACCACGTAAACAGTTCACGTAGAGCAAGAAACATGCAAACAACTTTTACGTATTTCTTTCTTAATTTTAAAACTACCTTTTAAAACTAACTTCCTATGATTCTTGCTTTTTAGTCACTACTAATTATGACAAATAAATTCTCGGGTAAACAAAACAAGTTTTCTGCCTTAAAAACAGATTCTGATTTTTCAACTTTTGAAAATTGCAGTTCCGCCCCTATACTTTCGGAAATTCAACTTTTGACTCCAAAACTTTTGAAAATTGCAGTTCGGCCCCTATACTTTCGGAAATTCAACTTTTGACCCCAAAACTTTTGAAAAGTTGCAAAATACCCACAAAACAGTTTCGGACAGAAGGACCAGAAAATAAAATTTTGAAATCCAGAAAATTTTCTAATTTTGCAAACTGACCCCTGAACTTTCGGAAATTACAAAACAGTCCTTGAATTTTCGAAAATTGCAAAACAGCACAAAAAACACATGCGATCAGAATTTCACAAACAGCCCATATTTTTCTAAAAATTCAAGTAACGGAAAATTAAATTTTGAGCCCTTAATTTCATGATTTGCGATTTTGCACAAAGAGTCCGGATTTTTCGAAAAACTATAAATTTGCCACAGATCTTAAAAGCCAATTTTACCTAATCATAGATCCAGTCATAACAAGCAAGAATCAAACAACAGAACATAATTATCACGCGTTCTCATACATATAATTAAACATATACGGTGAACACACATTATGTTCAGTCCTTTTCGTATAAAAGTATGGAGTTGGCTCTGATACCACTGTTGGGATACTTGTGGGATGTAGGGCTCGATTGTCAATACAAAAAAGTGCGGAATTTAAAATTTTTCGAGGCACACATAAGTCCCATAAATTTGTCTCCATAGTTAATTATACGAAAAGGTTGAATCATACAATAACATAAACAAAGGGGGGTATTTGCGATTTACCTCACCACAGCTTGGTGTTTCGTTTGATCCACAACTTGAGTGATCCATGTGTCTCACCTCCAAAGTTGATCCAAGAAACAAAAACATTCTTCCTTTATCTACAAAAATCGCCCCCTATGCCCCTAATTTCAAGATTCCCACAAATCAACCCATATAATTATCCAATCCTAAAATTGGGTAATTATTTAATCTTCCAATTAATTAATAACTTTAATTAACTTCATAATTAATCAGATAACCCTAATTAATTAAGTAAACATTAATCAATTAGATATCTAATTAATATTCTCCCATTGAATTACTACCTTAATTCAATTACTTTGATTTAACAACTTTAAATCACTTATTTTCCTTTATGACTGTCACTGTCCAATTGTATTGTGTGTGACCCTCTGGGTTCACCATCAATTGGCAGCAGGCCCACGACTTTCGTGATTTAATTAACGAGCAATCAAATGCCCGGATCAATTAAACAACTTTTAATTGACCACTCCATAATTAATTTCCTTATTAATTCAGGAGTACCCACACTTCATGGTCGATGTCTAGCCACAAGCCCATGAAGCCCAATTAAAGGTGAATTGATAGTTGTGAACCTCACCTCTTATAATTGCCATGTACATACGGTCCTTCTAAAGACTAATTTCCCGATCGAGACCTAGGGTGTGTGAATTGATCGGCACCTCTAATTATATCGATTCTGTACTTTCTAATTCTGGATAATAATTCCAGTGTGACTGCTAAATTTGGGAACCCCTTTCCAAATTCGTCACCAACCATGGCCATGGATTTCTAGGAACATATCATCGAAGAACGTACAAGTCTTGGCGATTCCTTTACAAGTCTTGGCGATTCCTTTACAAGTCTTGGCGATTCCTTTACAAGTCTTGGCGAAACCCCTTTACAAGTCTTGGCGATTCCTACGATACCCCGTCTCGTTCGGAATCTATGACTTGGTACAGTTTTAAGATCACGACCTTAGAGACTGTTTCATGATTGCACTCAGTACTGAAGTGAATCGTCCCATAGTCTATTGTGACCTTAGGATTTCATCCAATCGCTTAGATAAGTTCGCAAGAGATGAAGTTGGCCATTGTTTAATTCACGTACTATGAATAAACGGGCGTATTAATTATAAACCATAAGAAAACAGTTCTCCAACAAGCTAATTAATATTGGCTTGATGGGCACTATCCTATCAATCTCCCACTTACCCTCAAGCCAATCACAACGTTTCTAAGACCCATCCCTTTAAGGATGTCCCTCGAACCCTTTTGTGAAATAGCTTAATTAGTGGATCTGCTAAGTCGTCCTTGTTGAGATGTCGTAATACTTCTACGCGTCTCAACTACCTATGACTTGTTCAATCATATGGTATTGTGTTCAGATTATTGGTGAGATCTCGTTTTCCTTTCATTGAGCAATTGCCTTATCTAAATCGGTTAAGTTTACGATAGGCTTTTGCCATGCCAGGTATTTCATCTAATCATTGGATGAAAATTTCTCATCTAAACACTTTCTTCTGCCACATCCCAATGCTGCATTTATTCTGATTGAGTTGGCAATGGTATACTATTTGGAATTTCTTTCAATTTACCTTTGCTCCATCGAAACGGAATAAATCATCCACTTTTAGACTTGGAAATCTCAAATCACTAAACCCTTCGAGTTTCAATTCTCCATTACTACCACAGACCAGCATCATATCCTTTAGTTATCTTCGAGGATTGCTCTTATGGTAGTCCAGTGTCCTTTACTGGTATTCGACTATCAGTAGCTCGTGAATGATCAGGGCTTTTGATGAGTCAGGTCTTGTACAAGACTTTGCATGTTACATGCAATCCTAATGCCAAAGCATAAGGCTTCTTGAAACAATTTCTTCTTTACTCATTTATATGTAGGGCTCATTAAATAAATAAGAGAGATTTTGTCTCTTTGGAAACAATCCTTTCTTGGATTTTTCCATATTGAATCTATTCAATATTCAGTCTATGTACATAGATTCGGTGAATTGCAACATCTACTTCGCTTTTATCTCTATAAATACGTATTGCCAGTACGTGAGATGTGATTCCCAAATCTTATCATGGAAAATTGCGTGAAGAACACGCTTTTGTCTGTGCTACTCTGATATTCTTATATCGTATTTGATGGGCAGAACATCATCTTGTTGCGTTTCGAGCTCAACTATGCTCCCACTGATTCTTTTGCACAATTGGAATCCATATGCCTTTTGACAAATTCAACATTCTTGATCGACTTATCAAGTTGCATGTTCCAAGTTTGGAAAAAGTCATAGATTGACCTTTGGATTCGAATAGAGATCTTCTCATCAATTTTTAATTGTGAGATGCAGGATTCATATCCAATAGTCATATTTTGGTAGTCATAACCACCCTTCTATGCCTAATAGTTTTGAAATGGATTTTGACGTTGCTAATGGGATAAGGTATTTTCATTGGTCCTAAAAGGACTTTTGAATAATGACCTATCACCATTAAGCGAGTCAAAAACTTTCTACTTCGAATCTTATGGCTTCATGCCATATCCCTTAGTTTATGTTTAACATAATCTCTTTGTAATCTTGGATTAAAAATCCAATTTCTCAATTTCGTAAAATGGAATTTTGAGTTCCTTACGAATTTGATTTACGAAGCGTTTGCGCAAAAATCGGTCCAGCAGGTTTCAGGGTTTACTCCCACTGTTCGTGGGGATGGGTCCAATTCTTGGACTTCATCAAGTTCTATGACATTCCCTTTTTCCTTTAACAAGAGTTCGTCAACAGAGGAACAAGCTACTTACGAGATTCTTTCGTTTCTCGTTGTCGTAGAACAGGTATCCAATGGGTTTCTTTGGATACCCAACAAACTTTATATGAATCAGATCTACTATCTAATTTCTCATATAAGGGTGTTTTGCTATGTCTTAAATGACAAGGTGGTGCAAGAACTCACTTCGAAAAGTACTAGACCAAGTATTTTTGAAGAGTTACGGGAGGCTATCCCCAAATGTGAATAAAGGAATTTAGCAAGATCACAGTCGTGAATCGAACCCAGTTTTATCAACAAAGTTTGATTCCTTCTTTGATTAGCTTCGTGAGAATTCTATCCTCGTCTTAGATAATCGTGGAATTAATTGCTTATGTTTCGGCAAGCTTGATTAGATCAAACTGCTTTTGACATAATGCTCTTAGTTACTTCATTTCCAAAACGTCTATTGAATTACTTCAATGGTTTTAGAATTGTACTTCAACAAAGTACACATATACTTTAACGATTGAAATCGTAAGTATATATGAAGTAGCATCCCTCTGAACTAGTGCTTTTAGTTCTTATCGATTGAAATGTTTGGAATACCTTAGCGATCCTTTATTTCGGTTATCATTCCTTCAAGATTTGAAAAGTTACGAGTTTATCCAAGTTCTTTATTTAAAGAGCAGTAGATAAAAACTTTCCTTTCGAATCTCTCTTTAGGAAGAATGTCCAAAAAGAACATTTCAAGCATGAACGATTATCTTGTTTGTTTTACGGATTTCGATTTAGCAAGTAGCTTTTAAAGCTTTGTCTTGTTTATCATTGTTTTATTTCTATGTTTCAAAACATCAATATTTGTACAAAGTTAAATAGCTTTAATTAAATAAATTCCATTCTCAATGGTAAAGCAATAATGTCTTGTACAAAATTTGAAATAATACTCAAAATAAACTAAAACTAAAAACTTATGCTAATACGAAAAACTAAGTAAAACTTCTTTTGTTAAAAAGGAATGTCTAGGTTCAGTTCTTCCTTGACCCAGTCCCTGAATTCGATTTCCCTCATCTCTCTCTGCACTACTTGCATCTTCCTTTCAAGGAATTTCCTCCTTTTAGGTGGAGAGGGAATACTATCATCACCTGCAAACACTTTTACAGACATGAAAGTTTATCAGATGTCTTACATCAAAATGAATTAACAGATGTATAACTTAAAGTCATACCGTTGTTAAGTCTATCCAGGAATTCCTTTTCAGTAAGCTTCCTTATTTACTTTTCGTACTTACACAGAGGGCAATTCCATTCATACAGACCAAAACCTTGTCGATGAGCTTCCTCATGTTTGTCTAACAACTCATGCAACTGTTTTGTTTTGATTCCATCAGGCGGAATATCACAATGTTGCATAAAATGAGTGAAGGTGTCAGATAATCCTTGGAGGGTTATTGCTATCTCATCTTCGAGAAACAATTGGGCTCCAAACCCTTTGATTCGATCGAACATCTTGGTTAAGTAACAACAATATTCCTTAACATTGTTAAACTTAGCCATGGTTGTTCCGTAAAGGTAATTTCACATCATATTCCCCAAAGTTGGTTCGGTTCTTATTGCATCAAGTATCGTTTGAACAGGACAGTGGATGGTGAATGGCTAACATTAAAACAGACAACTATAAGCAGACATGTTTAATATTAATACTTATAATTAACGAAATTTGGACTTTTTATCGAAAAAGTTCTCCCACTATTTTTATCGAAACAATAACCCCTTCTAGTTTCGGGAAAAATCTATTTCCTAGTAGGTCTTGACGTCCCAGTAGCAATTAGTTGCACCCACGACTCGTGGCCATACAATTAATTCCCTAGGTAGATATACATTTTATCAATTGTGTCTACTACACAACCTTCAAGCTATTTTGCCTCGTTTTCGCATTTATCTAGCACTGCTACATCATAAATGTTACAACGCGTTAAGTCTAGCCCATTAATCATGATGAGCAACGGGCCCGATCATGAATTCTCCGTAACAAGTTATCGGTCGATGTTCACGTCCCGACCAGTCCCCACCCTTGTCGAGTTTTAAGAAAACTAGAATCAAGGAATTTCGTGTAGTGTTCCTTTCTTCGACTCGGGTGCCAGACTCTGGATCACCTCTATCGATAAGTAAACAACATACACTAGTTCCTATTAATGGAAGGCTTGGATTTATAAAACCTCATTTTATATTTAACCCAATATGACTTAATATTTATTCGAGAGGGGATTTTCGGTTTTGAAAGTTTAAAGAAACTCTCCTCGAGATCTCACCGCTTCAATTATGCTTTATCTTTTATTTACGATCTAGATTCTAGCGCCCATACACACAAGCAATCATAAATCGACTAATAAATAAAAGCCATACAAGCCTAGCAAGCATACTACCACAATATGTTTTCGATCGGGAGCCTCCTATGCAGGCCATCATCGAGCCAATGATGTTGGCCCAATTGGTCAATCTAAAGGGTTTTCAAACAGGCCTATGCTATTACACAATGTACCATGCATACATGGCCTTCAATTCTTCTTGGGCTCCCACCTTGCTTGTAAACGGGCCTAAACTAGTAAAGCAGTAAGCCCTATTCTATTACAAAAGCTCAAAGTGGCCAAAAAATAATAACAGGCTCGCAGGCCCAATAAAAACCAAACATTAAATTAAACCAATCACATTTAACCTAAGGTCAAGGCTCGGCGCGATCGAAAACCACGTAAACAGTTCACGTAGAGCAAGAAACATGCAAACAACTTTTACGTATTTCTTTCTTAATTTTAAAACTACCTTTTAAAACTAACTTCCTATGATTCTTGCTTTTTAGTCACTACTAATTATGACAAATAAATTCTCGGGTAAACAAAACAAGTTTTCTGCCTTAAAAACAGATTCTGATTTTTCAACTTTTGAAAATTGCAGTTCCGCCCCTATACTTTCGGAAATTCAACTTTTGACTCCAAAACTTTTGAAAATTGCAGTTCGGCCCCTATACTTTCGGAAATTCAACTTTTGACCCCAAAACTTTTGAAAAGTTGCAAAATACCCACAAAACAGTTTCGGACAGAAGGACCAGAAAATAAAATTTTGAAATCCAGAAAATTTTCTAATTTTGCAAACTGACCCCTGAACTTTCGGAAATTACAAAACAGTCCTTGAATTTTCGAAAATTGCAAAACAGCACAAAAAACACATGCGATCAGAATTTCACAAACAGCCCATATTTTTCTAAAAATTCAAGTAACGGAAAATTAAATTTTGAGCCCTTAATTTCATGATTTGCGATTTTGCACAAAGAGTCCGGATTTTTCGAAAAACTATAAATTTGCCACAGATCTTAAAAGCCAATTTTACCTAATCATAGATCCAGTCATAACAAGCAAGAATCAAACAACAGAACATAATTATCACGCGTTCTCATACATATAATTAAACATATACGGTGAACACACATTATGTTCAGTCCTTTTCGTATAAAAGTATGGAGTTGGCTCTGATACCACTGTTGGGATACTTGTGGGATGTAGGGCTCGATTGTCAATACAAAAAAGTGCGGAATTTAAAATTTTTCGAGGCACACATAAGTCCCATAAATTTGTCTCCATAGTTAATTATACGAAAAGGTTGAATCATACAATAACATAAACAAAGGGGGGTATTTGCGATTTACCTCACCACAGCTTGGTGTTTCGTTTGATCCACAACTTGAGTGATCCATGTGTCTCACCTCCAAAGTTGATCCAAGAAACAAAAACATTCTTCCTTTATCTACAAAAATCGCCCCCTATGCCCCTAATTTCAAGATTCCCACAAATCAACCCATATAATTATCCAATCCTAAAATTGGGTAATTATTTAATCTTCCAATTAATTAATAACTTTAATTAACTTCATAATTAATCAGATAACCCTAATTAATTAAGTAAACATTAATCAATTAGATATCTAATTAATATTCTCCCATTGAATTACTACCTTAATTCAATTACTTTGATTTAACAACTTTAAATCACTTATTTTCCTTTATGACTGTCACTGTCCAATTGTATTGTGTGTGACCCTCTGGGTTCACCATCAATTGGCAGCAGGCCCACGACTTTCGTGATTTAATTAACGAGCAATCAAATGCCCGGATCAATTAAACAACTTTTAATTGACCACTCCATAATTAATTTCCTTATTAATTCAGGAGTACCCACACTTCATGGTCGATGTCTAGCCACAAGCCCATGAAGCCCAATTAAAGGTGAATTGATAGTTGTGAACCTCACCTCTTATAATTGCCATGTACATACGGTCCTTCTAAAGACTAATTTCCCGATCGAGACCTAGGGTGTGTGAATTGATCGGCACCTCTAATTATATCGATTCTGTACTTTCTAATTCTGGATAATAATTCCAGTGTGACTGCTAAATTTGGGAACCCCTTTCCAAATTCGTCACCAACCATGGCCATGGATTTCTAGGAACATATCATCGAAGAACGTACAAGTCTTGGCGATTCCTTTACAAGTCTTGGCGATTCCTTTACAAGTCTTGGCGATTCCTTTACAAGTCTTGGCGAAACCCCTTTACAAGTCTTGGCGATTCCTACGATACCCCGTCTCGTTCGGAATCTATGACTTGGTACAGTTTTAAGATCACGACCTTAGAGACTGTTTCATGATTGCACTCAGTACTGAAGTGAATCGTCCCATAGTCTATTGTGACCTTAGGATTTCATCCAATCGCTTAGATAAGTTCGCAAGAGATGAAGTTGGCCATTGTTTAATTCACGTACTATGAATAAACGGGCGTATTAATTATAAACCATAAGAAAACAGTTCTCCAACAAGCTAATTAATATTGGCTTGATGGGCACTATCCTATCAATCTCCCACTTACCCTCAAGCCAATCACAACGTTTCTAAGACCCATCCCTTTAAGGATGTCCCTCGAACCCTTTTGTGAAATAGCTTAATTAGTGGATCTGCTAAGTCGTCCTTGTTGAGATGTCGTAATACTTCTACGCGTCTCAACTACCTATGACTTGTTCAATCATATGGTATTGTGTTCAGATTATTGGTGAGATCTCGTTTTCCTTTCATTGAGCAATTGCCTTATCTAAATCGGTTAAGTTTACGATAGGCTTTTGCCATGCCAGGTATTTCATCTAATCATTGGATGAAAATTTCTCATCTAAACACTTTCTTCTGCCACATCCCAATGCTGCATTTATTCTGATTGAGTTGGCAATGGTATACTATTTGGAATTTCTTTCAATTTACCTTTGCTCCATCGAAACGGAATAAATCATCCACTTTTAGACTTGGAAATCTCAAATCACTAAACCCTTCGAGTTTCAATTCTCCATTACTACCACAGACCAGCATCATATCCTTTAGTTATCTTCGAGGATTGCTCTTATGGTAGTCCAGTGTCCTTTACTGGTATTCGACTATCAGTAGCTCGTGAATGATCAGGGCTTTTGATGAGTCAGGTCTTGTACAAGACTTTGCATGTTACATGCAATCCTAATGCCAAAGCATAAGGCTTCTTGAAACAATTTCTTCTTTACTCATTTATATGTAGGGCTCATTAAATAAATAAGAGAGATTTTGTCTCTTTGGAAACAATCCTTTCTTGGATTTTTCCATATTGAATCTATTCAATATTCAGTCTATGTACATAGATTCGGTGAATTGCAACATCTACTTCGCTTTTATCTCTATAAATACGTATTGCCAGTACGTGAGATGTGATTCCCAAATCTTATCATGGAAAATTGCGTGAAGAACACGCTTTTGTCTGTGCTACTCTGATATTCTTATATCGTATTTGATGGGCAGAACATCATCTTGTTGCGTTTCGAGCTCAACTATGCTCCCACTGATTCTTTTGCACAATTGGAATCCATATGCCTTTTGACAAATTCAACATTCTTGATCGACTTATCAAGTTGCATGTTCCAAGTTTGGAAAAAGTCATAGATTGACCTTTGGATTCGAATAGAGATCTTCTCATCAATTTTTAATTGTGAGATGCAGGATTCATATCCAATAGTCATATTTTGGTAGTCATAACCACCCTTCTATGCCTAATAGTTTTGAAATGGATTTTGACGTTGCTAATGGGATAAGGTATTTTCATTGGTCCTAAAAGGACTTTTGAATAATGACCTATCACCATTAAGCGAGTCAAAAACTTTCTACTTCGAATCTTATGGCTTCATGCCATATCCCTTAGTTTATGTTTAACATAATCTCTTTGTAATCTTGGATTAAAAATCCAATTTCTCAATTTCGTAAAATGGAATTTTGAGTTCCTTACGAATTTGATTTACGAAGCGTTTGCGCAAAAATCGGTCCAGCAGGTTTCAGGGTTTACTCCCACTGTTCGTGGGGATGGGTCCAATTCTTGGACTTCATCAAGTTCTATGACATTCCCTTTTTCCTTTAACAAGAGTTCGTCAACAGAGGAACAAGCTACTTACGAGATTCTTTCGTTTCTCGTTGTCGTAGAACAGGTATCCAATGAGTTTCTTTGGATACCCAACAAACTTTATATGAATCAGATCTACTATCTAATTTCTCATATAAGGGTGTTTTGCTATGTCTTAAATGACAAGGTGGTGCAAGAACTCACTTCGAAAAGTACTAGACCAAGTATTTTTGAAGAGTTACGGGAGGCTATCCCCAAATGTGAATAAAGGAATTTAGCAAGATCACAGTCGTGAATCGAACCCAGTTTTATCAACAAAGTTTGATTCCTTCTTTGATTAGCTTCGTGAGAATTCTATCCTCGTCTTAGATAATCGTGGAATTAATTGCTTATGTTTCGGCAAGCTTGATTAGATCAAACTGCTTTTGACATAATGCTCTTAGTTACTTCATTTCCAAAACGTCTATTGAATTACTTCAATGGTTTTAGAATTGTACTTCAACAAAGTACACATATACTTTAACGATTGAAATCGTAAGTATATATGAAGTAGCATCCCTCTGAACTAGTGCTTTTAGTTCTTATCGATTGAAATGTTTGGAATACCTTAGCGATCCTTTATTTCGGTTATCATTCCTTCAAGATTTGAAAAGTTACGAGTTTATCCAAGTTCTTTATTTAAAGAGCAGTAGATAAAAACTTTCCTTTCGAATCTCTCTTTAGGAAGAATGTCCAAAAAGAACATTTCAAGCATGAACGATTATCTTGTTTGTTTTACGGATTTCGATTTAGCAAGTAGCTTTTAAAGCTTTGTCTTGTTTATCATTGTTTTATTTCTATGTTTCAAAACATCAATATTTGTACAAAGTTAAATAGCTTTAATTAAATAAATTCCATTCTCAATGGTAAAGCAATAATGTCTTGTACAAAATTTGAAATAATACTCAAAATAAACTAAAACTAAAAACTTATGCTAATACGAAAAACTAAGTAAAACTTCTTTTGTTAAAAAGGAATGTCTAGGTTCAGTTCTTCCTTGACCCAGTCCCTGAATTCGATTTCCCTCATCTCTCTCTGCACTACTTGCATCTTCCTTTCAAGGAATTTCCTCCTTTTAGGTGGAGAGGGAATACTATCATCACCTGCAAACACTTTTACAGACATGAAAGTTTATCAGATGTCTTACATCAAAATGAATTAACAGATGTATAACTTAAAGTCATACCGTTGTTAAGTCTATCCAGGAATTCCTTTTCAGTAAGCTTCCTTATTTACTTTTCGTACTTACACAGAGGGCAATTCCATTCATACAGACCAAAACCTTGTCGATGAGCTTCCTCATGTTTGTCTAACAACTCATGCAACTGTTTTGTTTTGATTCCATCAGGCGGAATATCACAATGTTGCATAAAATGAGTGAAGGTGTCAGATAATCCTTGGAGGGTTATTGCTATCTCATCTTCGAGAAACAATTGGGCTCCAAACCCTTTGATTCGATCGAACATCTTGGTTAAGTAACAACAATATTCCTTAACATTGTTAAACTTAGCCATGGTTGTTCCGTAAAGGTAATTTCACATCATATTCCCCAAAGTTGGTTCGGTTCTTATTGCATCAAGTATCGTTTGAACAGGACAGTGGATGGTGAATGGCTAACATTAAAACAGACAACTATAAGCAGACATGTTTAATATTAATACTTATAATTAACGAAATTTGGACTTTTTATCGAAAAAGTTCTCCCACTATTTTTATCGAAACAATAACCCCTTCTAGTTTCGGGAAAAATCTATTTCCTAGTAGGTCTTAACGTCCCAGTAGCAATTAGTTGCACCCACGACTCGTGGCCATACAATTAATTCCCTAGGTAGATATACATTTTATCAATTGTGTCTACTACACAACCTTCAAGCTATTTTGCCTCGTTTTCGCATTTATCTAGCACTGCTACATCATAAATGTTACAACGCGTTAAGTCTAGCCCATTAATCATGATGAGCAACGGGCCCGATCATGAATTCTCCGTAACAAGTTATCGGTCGATGTTCACGTCCCGACCAGTCCCCACCCTTGTCGAGTTTTAAGAAAACTAGAATCAAGGAATTTCGTGTAGTGTTCCTTTCTTCGACTCGGGTGCCAGACTCTGGATCACCTCTATCGATAAGTAAACAACATACACTAGTTCCTATTAATGGAAGGCTTGGATTTATAAAACCTCATTTTATATTTAACCCAATATGACTTAATATTTATTCGAGAGGGGATTTTCGGTTTTGAAAGTTTAAAGAAACTCTCCTCGAGATCTCACCGCTTCAATTATGCTTTATCTTTTATTTACGATCTAGATTCTAGCGCCCATACACACAAGCAATCATAAATCGACTAATAAATAAAAGCCATACAAGCCTAGCAAGCATACTACCACAATATGTTTTCGATCGGGAGCCTCCTATGCAGGCCATCATCGAGCCAATGATGTTGGCCCAATTGGTCAATCTAAAGGGTTTTCAAACAGGCCTATGCTATTACACAATGTACCATGCATACATGGCCTTCAATTCTTCTTGGGCTCCCACCTTGCTTGTAAACGGGCCTAAACTAGTAAAGCAGTAAGCCCTATTCTATTACAAAAGCTCAAAGTGGCCAAAAAATAATAACAGGCTCGCAGGCCCAATAAAAACCAAACATTAAATTAAACCAATCACATTTAACCTAAGGTCAAGGCTCGGCGCGATCGAAAACCACGTAAACAGTTCACGTAGAGCAAGAAACATGCAAACAACTTTTACGTATTTCTTTCTTAATTTTAAAACTACCTTTTAAAACTAACTTCCTATGATTCTTGCTTTTTAGTCACTACTAATTATGACAAATAAATTCTCGGGTAAACAAAACAAGTTTTCTGCCTTAAAAACAGATTCTGATTTTTCAACTTTTGAAAATTGCAGTTCCGCCCCTATACTTTCGGAAATTCAACTTTTGACTCCAAAACTTTTGAAAATTGCAGTTCGGCCCCTATACTTTCGGAAATTCAACTTTTGACCCCAAAACTTTTGAAAAGTTGCAAAATACCCCCAAAACAGTTTCGGACAGAAGGACCAGAAAATAAAATTTTGAAATCCAGAAAATTTTCTAATTTTGCAAACTGACCCCTGAACTTTCGGAAATTACAAAACAGTCCTTGAATTTTCGAAAATTGCAAAACAGCACAAAAAACACATGCGATCAGAATTTCACAAACAGCCCATATTTTTCTAAAAATTCAAGTAACGGAAAATTAAATTTTGAGCCCTTAATTTCATGATTTGCGATTTTGCACAAAGAGTCCGGATTTTTCGAAAAACTATAAATTTGCCACAGATCTTAAAAGCCAATTTTACCTAATCATAGATCCAGTCATAACAAGCAAGAATCAAACAACAGAACATAATTATCACGCGTTCTCATACATATAATTAAACATATACGGTGAACACACATTATGTTCAGTCCTTTTCGTATAAAAGTATGGAGTTGGCTCTGATACCACTGTTGGGATACTTGTGGGATGTAGGGCTCGATTGTCAATACAAAAAAGTGCGGAATTTAAAATTTTTCGAGGCACACATAAGTCCCATAAATTTGTCTCCATAGTTAATTATACGAAAAGGTTGAATCATACAATAACATAAACAAAGGGGGGTATTTGCGATTTACCTCACCACAGCTTGGTGTTTCGTTTGATCCACAACTTGAGTGATCCATGTGTCTCACCTCCAAAGTTGATCCAAGAAACAAAAACATTCTTCCTTTATCTACAAAAATCGCCCCCTATGCCCCTAATTTCAAGATTCCCACAAATCAACCCATATAATTATCCAATCCTAAAATTGGGTAATTATTTAATCTTCCAATTAATTAATAACTTTAATTAACTTCATAATTAATCAGATAACCCTAATTAATTAAGTAAACATTAATCAATTAGATATCTAATTAATATTCTCCCATTGAATTACTACCTTAATTCAATTACTTTGATTTAACAACTTTAAATCACTTATTTTCCTTTATGACTGTCACTGTCCAATTGTATTGTGTGTGACCCTCTGGGTTCACCATCAATTGGCAGCAGGCCCACGACTTTCGTGATTTAATTAACGAGCAATCAAATGCCCGGATCAATTAAACAACTTTTAATTGACCACTCCAGAATTAATATCCTTATTAATTCAGGAGTACCCACACTTCATGGTCGATGTCTAGCCACAAGCCCATGAAGCCCAATTAAAGGTGAATTGATAGTTGTGAACCTCACCTCTTATAATTGCCATGTACATACTGTCCTTCTAAAGACTAATTTCCCGATCGAGACCTAGGGTGTGTGAATTGATCGGCACCTCTAATTATATCGATTCTGTACTTTCTAATTCTGGATAATAATTCCAGTGTGACTGCTAAATTTGGGAACCCCTTTCCAAATTCGTCACCAACCATGGCCATGGATTTCTAGGAACATATCATCGAAGAACGTACAAGTCTTGGCGATTCCTTTACAAGTCTTGGCGATTCCTTTACAAGTCTTGGCGATTCCTTTACAAGTCATGGCGAAACCCCTTTACAAGTCTTGGCGATTCCTACGATACCCCGTCTCGTTCGGAATCTATGACTTGGTACAGTTTTAAGATCACGACCTTAGAGACTGTTTCATGATTGCACTCAGTACTGAAGTGAATCGTCCCATAGTCTATTGTGACCTTAGGATTTCATCCAATCGCTTAGATAAGTTCGCAAGAGATGAAGTTGGCCATTGTTTAATTCACGTACTATGAATAAACGGGCGTATTAATTATAAACCATAAGAAAACAGTTCTCCAACAAGCTAATTAATATTGGCTTGATGGGCACTATCCTATCAATCTCTCACTTACCCTCAAGCCAATCACAACGTTTCTAAGACCCATCCCTTTAAGGATGTCCCTCGAACCCTTTTGTGAAATAGCTTAATTAGTGGATCTGCTAAGTCGTCCTTGTTGAGATGTCGTAATACTTCTACGCGTCTCAACTACCTATGACTTGTTCAATCATATGGTATTGTGTTCAGATTATTGGTGAGATCTCGTTTTCCTTTCATTGAGCAATTGCCTTATCTAAATCGGTTAAGTTTACGATAGGCTTTTGCCATGCCAGGTATTTCATCTAATCATTGGATGAAAATTTCTCATCTAAACACTTTCTTCTGCCACATCCCAATGCTGCATTTATTCTGATTGAGTTGGCAATGGTATACTATTTGGAATTTCTTTCAATTTACCTTTGCTCCATCGAAACGGAATAAATCATCCACTTTTAGACTTGGAAATCTCAAATCACTAAACCCTTCGAGTTTCAATTCTCCATTACTACCACAGACCAGCATCATATCCTTTAGTTATCTTCGAGGATTGCTCTTATGGTAGTCCAGTGTCCTTTACTGGTATTCGACTATCAGTAGCTCGTGAATGATCAGGGCTTTTGATGAGTCAGGTCTTGTACAAGACTTTGCATGTTACATGCAATCCTAATGCCAAAGCATAAGGCTTCTTGAAACAATTTCTTCTTTACTCATTTATATGTAGGGCTCATTAAATAAATAAGAGAGATTTTGTCTCTTTGGAAACAATCCTTTCTTGGATTTTTCCATATTGAATCTATTCAATATTCAGTCTATGTACATAGATTCGGTGAATTGCAACATCTACTTCGCTTTTATCTCTATAAATACGTATTGCCAGTACGTGAGATGTGATTCCCAAATCTTATCATGGAAAATTGCGTGAAGAACACGCTTTTGTCTGTGCTACTCTGATATTCTTATATCGTATTTGATGGGCAGAACATCATCTTGTTGCGTTTCGAACTCAACTATGCTCCCACTGATTCTTTTGCACAATTGGAATCCATATGCCTTTTGACAAATTCAACATTCTTGATCGACTTATCAAGTTGCATGTTCCAAGTTTGGAAAAAGTCATAGATTGACCTTTGGATTCGAATAGAGATCTTCTCATCAATTTTTAATTGTGAGATGCAGGATTCATATCCAATAGTCATATTTTGGTAGTCATAACCACCCTTCTATGCCTAATAGTTTTGAAATGGATTTTGACGTTGCTAATGGGATAAGGTATTTTCATTGGTCCTAAAAGGACTTTTGAATAATGACCTATCACCATTAAGCGAGTCAAAAACTTTCTACTTTGAATCTTATGGCTTCATGCCATATCCCTTAGTTTATGTTTAACATAATCTCTTTGTAATCTTGGATTAAAAATCCAATTTCTCAATTTCGTAAAATGGAATTTTGAGTTCCTTACGAATTTGATTTACGAAGCGTTTGCGCAAAAATCGGTCCAGCAGGTTTCAGGGTTTACTCCCACTGTTCGTGGGGATGGGTCCAATTCTTGGACTTCATCAAGTTCTATGACATTCCCTTTTTCCTTTAACAAGAGTTCGTCAACAGAGGAACAAGCTACTTACGAGATTCTTTCGTTTCTCGTTGTCGTAGAACAGGTATCCAATGGGTTTCTTTGGATACCCAACAAACTTTATATGAATCAGATCTACTATCTAATTTCTCATATAAGGGTGTTTTGCTATGTCTTAAATGACATGGTGGTGCAAGAACTCACTTCGAAAAGTACTAGACCAAGTATTTTTGAAGAGTTACGGGAGGCTATCCCCAAATGTGAATAACGGAATTTAGCAAGATCACAGTCGTGAATCGAACCCAGTTTTATCAACAAAGTTTGATTCCTTCTTTGATTAGCTTCGTGAGAATTCTATCCTCGTCTTAGATAATCGTGGAATTAATTGCTTATGTTTCGGCAAGCTTGATTAGATCAAACTGCTTTTGACATAATGCTCTTAGTTACTTCATTTCCAAAACGTCTATTGAATTACTTCAATGGTTTTAGAATTGTACTTCAACAAAGTACACATATACTTTAACGATTGAAATCGTAAGTATATATGAAGTAGCATCCCTCTGAACTAGTGCTTTTAGTTCTTATCGATTGAAATGTTTGGAATACCTTAGCGATCCTTTATTTCGGTTATCATTCCTTCAAGATTTGAAATGTTCCGAGTTTATCCAAGTTCTTTATTTCAAGAGCAGTAGATAAAAACTTTCCTTTCGAATCTCTCTTTAGGAAGAATGTCCAAAAAGAACATTTCAAGCATGAACGATTATCTTGTTTGTTTTACGGATTTCGATTTAGCAAATAGCTTTTAAAGCTTTGTCTTGTTTATCATTGTTTTATTTCTATGTTTCAAAACATCAATATTTGTACAAAGTTAAATAGCTTTAATTAAATAAATTCCATTCTCAATGGTAAAGCAATAATGTCTTGTACAAAATTTGAAATAATACTCAAAATAAACTAAAACTAAAAACTTATGCTAATACGAAAAACTAAGTAAAACTTCTTTTGTTAAAAAGGAATGTCTAGGTTCAGTTCTTCCTTGACCCAGTCCCTGAATTCGATTTCCCTCATCTCTCTCTGCACTACTTGCATCTTCCTTTCAAGGAATTTCCTCCTTTTAGGTGGAGAGGGAATACTATCATCACCTGCAAACACTTTTACAGACATGAAAGTTTATCAGATGTCTTACATCAAAATGAATTAACAGATGTATAACTTAAAGTCATACCGTTGTTAAGAATATCCAGGAATTCCTTTTCAGTAAGCTTCCTTATTTACTTTTCGTACTTACACAGAGGGCAATTCCATTCATACAGACCAAAACCTTGTCGATGAGCTTCCTCATATTTGTCTAACAACTCATGCAACTGTTTTGTTTTGATTCCATCAGGCGGAATATCACAATGTTGCATAAAATGAGTGAAGGTGTCAGATAATCCTTGGAGGGTTATTGCTATCTCATCTTCGAGAAACAATTGGGCTCCAAACCCTTTGATTCGATCGAACATCTTGGTTAAGTAACAACAATATTCCTTAACATTGTTAAACTTAGCCATGGTTGTTCCGTAAAGGTAATTGCACATCATATTCCCCAAAGTTGGTTCGGTTCTTATTGCATCAAGTATCGTTTGAACAGGACAGTGGATGGTGAATGGCTAACATTAAAACAGACAACTATAAGCAGACATGTTTAATATTAATACTTATAATTAACGAAATTTGGACTTTTTATCGAAAAAGTTCTCCCACTATTTTTATCGAAACAATAACCCCTTCTAGTTTCGGGAAAAATCTATTTCCTAGTAGGTCTTGACGTCCCAGCAGCAATTAGTTGCACCCACGACTCGTGGCCATACAATTAATTCCCTAGGTAGATATACATTTTATCAATTGTGTCTACTACACAACCTTCAAGCTATTTTGCCTCGTTTTCGCATTTATCTAGCACTGCTACATCATAAATGTTACAACGCGTTAAGTCTAGCCCATTAATCATGATGAGCAACGGGCCCGATCATGAATTCTCCGTAACAAGTTATCGGTCGATGTTCACGTCCCGACCAGTCCCCACCCTTGTCGAGTTTAAGAAAACTAGAATCAAGGAATTTCGTGTAGTGTTCCTTTCTTCGACTCGGGTGCCAGACTCTGGATCACCTTTATCGATAAGTAAACAACATACACTAGTTCCTATTAATGGAAGGCTTGGATTTATAAAACCTCATTTTATATTTAACCCAATATGACTTATTATTTATTCGAGAGGGGATTTTTGGTTTTGAAAGTTTAAATAAACTCTCCTCGAGATCTCACCGCTTCAATTATGCTTTATCTTTTATTTACGATCTAGATTCTAGCGCGCATACACACAAGCAACCATAAATCGACTAATAAATAAAAGCCATACAAGCCTAGCAAGCATACTACCACAATATGTTTTCGATCGGGAGCCTCCTATGCAGGCCATCATCGAGCCAATGATGTTGGCCCAATTGGTCAATCTAAAGGGTTTTCAAACAGGCCTATGCTATTACACAATGTACCATGCATACATGGCCTTCAATTCTTCTTGGGCTCCCACCTTGCTTGTAAACGGGCCTAAACTAGTAAAGCAGTAAGCCCTATTCTATTACAAAAGCTCCAAGTGGCCCAAAAATAATAACAGGCTCGCAGGCCCAATAAAAACCAAGCATTAAATTAAACCAATCACATCTAACCTAAGGTCAAGGCTCGGCGCGATCGAAAACCACGTAAACAGTTCACGTAGAGCAAGAAACATGCAAACAACTTTTACGTATTTCTTTCTTAATTTTAAAACTACCTTTTAAAACTAACTTCCTATGATTCTTGCTTTTTAGTCACTACTAATTATGACAAATAAATTCTCGGGTAAACAAAACAAGTTTTCTGCCTTAAAAACATATTCTGATTTTTCAACTTTTGAAAATTGCAGTTCCGCCCCTATACTTTCGGAAATTCAACTTTTGACTCCTAAACTTTTGAAAATTGCAGTTCGGCCCTTATACTTTCGAAAATTCAACTTTTAACCCCAAAACTTTTGAAAAGTTACAAAATACCCCCAAAACAGTTTCGGACAGAAGGACCAGAAAATAAAATTTTGAAATCCAGAAAATTTTGGAATTTTGCAAACTGACCCCTGAACTTTCGGAAATTACAAAACAGTCCTTGAATTTTCAGAAATTGCAAAACAGCCCAAAAAACACGTGCGATCTGAATTTCACAAACAGCCCATATTTTTCTAAAAATTCAAGTAACGGAAAATTAAATTTTGAGCCCTTAATTTCATGATTTGCGATTTTGCACAAAGAGTCCGGATTTTTCGAAAAACTATAAATTTGCCACAGATCTTAAAAGCCAATTTTACCTAATCATAGATCCATTCATAACAAGCAAGAATCAAACAACAGAACATAATTATCACGCGTTCTCATACATATAATTAAACATATACGGTGAACACACATTATGTTCAGTCCTTTTCGTATAAAAGTATGGAGTTGGCTCTGATACCACTGTTGGGATACTTGTGGGATGTAGGGCTCGATTGTCAATACAAAAAAGTGCGGAATTTAAAATTTTTCGAGGCACACATAAGTCCCATAAATTTGTCTCCATAGTTAATTATACGAAAAGGTTGAATCATACAATAACATAAACAAAGGGGGGTATTTGCGATTTACCTCACCACAGCTTGGTGTTTCGTTTGATCCACAACTTGAGTGATCCATGTGTCTCACCTCCAAAGTTGATCCAAGAAACAAAAACATTCTTCCTTTATCTACAAAAATCGCCCCCTATGCCCCTAATTTCAAGATTCTCACAAATCAACCCATATAATTATCCAATCCTAAAATTGGGTAATTATTTAATCTTCCAATTAATTAATAACTTTAATTAACTTCATAATTAATCAGATAACCCTAATTAATTAATTAAACATTAATCAATTAGATATCTAATTAATATTCTCCCATTGAATTACTACCTTAATTCAATTACTTTGATTTAACAACTTTAAATCACCTATTTTCCTTTATGACTATCACTGTCCAATTGTATTGTGTGTGACCCTCTGGGTTCACCATCAATTGGCAGCAGGCCCACGACTTTCGTGATTTAATTAACGAGCAATCAAATGCTCGGATCAATTAAACAACTTTTAATTGACCACTCCAGAATTAATTTCCTTATTAATTCAGGAGTACCCACACTTCATGGTCGATGTCTAGCCACAAGCCCATGAAGCCCAATTAAAGGTGAATTGATAGTTGTGAACCTCACCTCTTATAATTGCCATGTACATACGGTCCTTCTAAAGATTAATTTCCCGATCGAGACCTAGGGTGTGTGAATTGATCGGCACCTCTAATTATCTCGATTCTGTACTTTCTAATTCTGGATAATAGTTCCAGTGTGACTGCTAAATTTGGAAACCCCTTTCCAAATTCGTCACCAACCATGGCCATAGATTTCTAGGAACATATCATCGAAGAACGTACAGGAAATTCTCCCACCTTATCAGGATGACTCGATAGATCCTTTCTTAGTACTAACCACTTGCGTACACAACTATACGCACCCAACCTAGGCATGTTATGATCAAGCTACGTGATCTATACCTAGATCTAAGTACGCACATTCATGCACCGAATTCGCCCTAGCACCTCAAGTCCAAGGACTAAATCATACACTATTATAAGCTTTGAGAAACATCCCATCACCGATATGCGTCATGCGCTTCCACAATGGGTTTCTCTGTTCGGGTCGTTCGATGCATTCGATCCTATATCGAACCACCTACTCATATGCACTGACCTCAAATGCCTTGCTCATGAAACGCTACAAATTCACTCCATGTGAATCATGCATATTTGTACAAGTCTTGGCGATTCCTACGATACCCCGTCTCGTTCGGAATTTATGACTTGGAACAGTTTTAAGATCACGACCTTAGAGACTGTTTCATGATTGCACTCAGTACTGAAGTGAATCGTCCCATAGTCTATTGTGACCTTAGGATTTCATCCAATCGCTTAGATAAGTTCGCGAGAGATGAAGTTGGCCATTGTTTAATTCACGTACTATGAATAAACGGGCGTATTAATTATAAACCATAAGAAAACAGTTCTCCAACAAGCTAATTAATATTGGCTTGCTGGGCACTATCCTATCACCTTATAGGTCAGGAATAAGTAAGATGTCGTCGTCGCCTAGACATGAGTCTTCCTTGGATATCGAGAAGTTGCTTGTAGTGTATGACGTTCCGCCCTTTCTTTATAATGTTATCTGTGCTTATAAATATGCAGGTTCCAGATAACTCAACTATAATGGCTCCACATATATTTTCACCCGTTCCTTCTATAGGAATTACAAAACATGAGACCAAATGGCGCTTTAGGTTGTTTAGAATCTCTTTTCTGCTTTGGTTTGGGTGGAATTGGAAATATGGAGGGTCCATCTTTCTCTCGAGGGATCCAGTGTCCTAGAATCAATATTGATGGAAAGCTGGTCTATTCATCAAAAAGGGCCAACACTTCCTTGTCTTCAGTATTCCGTTCGACTGTGGCGATTGTCATATGTGAGAGAGCTGAAGTGTTGTTACGGTAGTCTTCCTCTGTCAATTTTGCAAAAAACCCTTGTTGAAAATGTATGCCCCTTTGGTCAAGGGTGCACTACTAGTGGGTAGTGTCCTTTTCTGATCAAGCAATATATTTCACCCTCATGGTGGCAATCTCAAGAGGCGTAGCAGAAAGTCGAAGATTATAGTCGATCATAGTTATAGGATTACACTGATTTTGTGTAATAGATGTTGTAGGGAAGTTTCATCCTGTAATACTGCTGAATATAATTTGATAATAAAACAAATTGTGTTCATCATTTCTCTGACTATTCTTGAACTTTGTTTAAATCTCGGACTCATATTCAATCTCAAAACTGCCGATCGTTGTAATATGGTTTAATTTGTTGCTGAGTTTTGTGGACATTAGAATATGCACTCCAAATTCCATGTATGTCACTCGGCCGAACCATGTAGGTCGTTAGAACTTTTAATTGTAAGTTTGATTATATCTGAACAGTTCTTCTATCTGTTCAAATTTCAAAATTGTCGGGTAGTAGGTTTGCCGTTCTTATCGATAGTCGATCAATCGAAGTTGTCAGACATTACTTTGTCTTTTATAAAGATCTATATAAAGCTTTCTTTGTAACTCCTTCGCACACATTATTCTCATCAGAGTTAATCTCTTAGTATAGCTTGTCTGCTATTTTCGGAATCAATGTTTCTGTGTACTAACTGTGATCTTCATTCTCCTGAGATAAAACAAGCTTTTATACTACCGTGTCATATCTTCGGAATGGGAGGAATTGGAAAATGTTGAACCATTAGTTAGATCCAGCTTGTCAAGACCTCCTTAAGCAATTCTTTGTTATATTAGGCAGTGACGAGTTCATATGTCATAGTGAGGATGACCGCCTCTTCTAATATTCTGGCAGATTTCTTGGACTCTAAGAAGAAAGCTGGATTCTGCATTGTTGGGTTCTCATAAGTTTCAAAACGATCAACTATTTCGTAAACTCCCTGTAAAAAAAATGGATCTGGTATTTTGGGTGGAAATGCTCATTCCTTACTGTATTTTTCTTTTTTCTAGAGGTGTTGATCGTCAGTCGATTTACCGTTCTCAAGTTACTAAGTTGTTAGTCGTCAAATCATCCTGATTGTGTATCGGTTCTGACATGCTAGTCGTTTCGATCTCAATATCCCATCCTCACCGAGCAGTTTTATCGACTATCCTTGTGCCGTTCAAACTTACTCGCGTTAAATAGGGGAAGTAAAAAAGGTCCTTTTCTTGTCCGTTGATTTAAGTAGTATCCAACCGTAGAATCAAATCAGAGTTCCTTATAAATAGGTAACAATTCATTTCACCATTTCCACTTATACCGTACAAAATGGAGAATTCAGTTTCCTCACGCTTCACTTTACCAAGCGATCCCATAATCTTTAGAAAATCGCATTACTTTGAGTACCCATTTTTTACTACTCAATCACCATCTTGCCTAGTGCTGACAAGTCCCATTAACGCCCTACCTAGTACTGACGAGTCCCATGTGGCCTCAGCTTTAGTCTTCATGGGGTTGGGGTCCATGGTATTTTGTTTGCACATGGAGGGTTCATACCTACCAGGCATCCCTGTTCTTGGATGTTACCTCCGGAGTGATTTTCTGACGGGGTGTGTAGGTAGATTTTAACTTTTGCGACGGTCCTCGCGAGATCCTGCTTTGGAAGAACAACTGCAGCAATCTCTCAAGCGGGAGCTCGTTTTGGTCGAATGACCGCTGCAAGATATCTGGCTTGTAGTGGCTATTCCGGTTAAAGGGAGAATCGATCTTCAGAGCCTGGCCATCGAACTAAAGAAATCGACCATCCTGAGCAGTATGCTTCTTAGGTGGTTGAAGAAGAACGTCGTGGCACTAGGAAGGAGATTGGTGTTTCCGTGGACATTGTCGTGAAAAGCTCCGATCTATTGGATAGGATTTTCCACTTTTGTAATTGTAAAGATTTGTAAATCGAAAGATGTTCTTTGTATACAGATGAATAAAAACTTTATATTCTCTATATTGTGTCTCATATGTTTATTCTTGCTCATATAATTTCGACCTTCACTTCAGTCAGCCTGACAAAGACTTAGTATTTTTTTACCAAATTCGGTTTTACCTTTTAATTCTTTAATTTTGGAGATCGCTGAGTGTTTTATCTATCAGGTCGATTTTACTCGATGTAATAAGTAGGTTGTTTACCAATAATTGGCTTTAACCTTTTCTTTCGTAAATTTGGAGATCGGTGAGTGTTTATCGAGCAGGTCGATTTTACTCAATTTAGGACTTAGGTTGTTTACCAATAATAACCTTTTTAAGTCTGCTTTATGGAGATCGGTGAGTGTTTATCGAGCAGGTCGATTTTACTCAATTTAGGACTTAGGTTGTTTACCAATAATTGGCTTTAACCTTTTTAAGTCTGCTTTTTGGAGATCGGTGAGTGTTTATCGAGCAGATCGATTTTACTCAATTTAGGACTTAGGTTGTTTACCAATAATTGGCTTTAACCTTTTTAAGTCTGCTTTTTGGAGATCGGTGAGTGTTTATCGAGCAGGTCGATTTTACTCAATTTAGGACTTAGGTTGTTTATCAATAATTGACTTTAACCTTTTTAAGTCTGCTTTTTGGAGATCGGTGAGTGTTTATCGAGCAGGTCGATTTTACTCAATTTAGGACTTAGGTTGTTTACCAATAAATGGCTTTAACCTTTTTAAGTCTTCTCTTTGGAGATCGACGGGCGTTTACCGAGCCAGTCGGTTTACTCAGTCTAATTTTAGGTTGTATACCAATTATTGGCTTTAACCCTTTAAGTCTTCTTTTTGGAGATCGACGAGCGTTTACCGAGCCAATCGATTTTACTCAGTCTAATTTTAGGTTGTATACCAATAATTGGCTTTAAACCTTTAAGTCTTCTTTTTGGAGATCGACGAGCGTTTACCGAGCTAATCGGTTTTACTCAGTCTAATTTTAGGTTGTATACCAATTATTGGCTTTAACCCTTTAAGTCTTCTTTTTGGAGATCGACGAGCGTTTACCGAGCCAATCGGTTTTACTCGGTCTAATTTTAGGTTGTATACCAATTATTGGCTTTAACCCTTTAAGTCTTCTTTTTGGAGATCGACGAGCGTTTACCGAACCAATCGGTTTTACTCTGTCTACTTTTAGGTCGTATACCAATTATTGGCTTTAACCCTTTAAGTCTTCTTTTTGGAGATGGACGATCGTTTACCGAGCCAATCTATTTTACTCAGTCTAATTTTAGGTTGTATACCAATTATTGACTTTAACCCTTTAAGTCTTCTTTTTGGAGATCGACGAGCGTTTACCGAGCCAATCGGTTTTACTCAGTCTAATCTTAGGTTGTATACCAATTATTGGCTTTAACCCTTTAAGGCTAGTAACGTATAGCCATGAAATGTACTTTTTTTTTTTAAAGAACTTAAGCAAGAGCTTTTATTGCATTAAACCGTACTGATTGCTTGAATAAACAGTATAAATGATGACTATTATATAAATAATAAAAGAAAACAAAAATGGTAATTTGCAGGAGTTAACGTCCATAGTATCTTCTCAGGTTGACAGCGTTCCAAGTTCTGGGTAAGGGTGTTCCGTCCATTTGCACAATTTTGTATGAACCTTTCTTTCCTACACCTACAACGATATAAGGTCCATCCTAATTTTGTTGCAGTTTCCCAACGTGCTTGGACACTTCCACCTTTTTTAGTACTAAATCCCCTTCTTTGAAGGTTCGTATACGCGCCTTTTGATTATAGGCTTTTTCCATATTTGATTTGGCGACCTGCAAACGTATTGCTGCTCTTTCTCTTAAGGCTTCAGTCAGGTCGACATCATCTTTTCTAGTCTTTTCATTTTCCTCGGTGTCGTACATATCAATCCTCCGGGTAGGGACCAATGTTTCGACGGGAATAACAGCCTCCGAGCCGTAAACTAAACTGAACGGGGTCTCGCCATTTGAGGCTTTGATAGTCGTCCGGTTGGCCCAAAGTACTCCGGGGAGTTCATCTAACCATCTCCCCTTGGTTGCCCCTAATTTTTTTTCCAAAGATTTGACTATTTCACGGTTGGCCACTTCAGTTTGTCCATTTGCCCTTGGGTGTCCTACTGAAGTGAAATTCTGTTGAATTCCAAACTTAGAGCACCACTCCAATACTTGTTTTCCCGCGAATTGAGTTCCATTGTCTGAGATCAGGATTCGTGGCATGCCAAATCGATATAATATGAATTTCCACAAGAAAGTAATTACTTAAAACTGTGTTATCCGAGCCAGAGCGATGCATTCTATCCATTTGCTGAAATACTCAACAGCGACTAAAACGTAAGTTTTCTTTGACCTGGCTACTAGGAAAGAAGCTACAATATCTATTCCCCATTGATCGAAGGGCCAGCAAACTGGTATTGGGTGCATCTTTTCTGCGGGTTGGTGACTTACATTTGCGTGAACTTGGCAGTGATGGCACCTTTTTACATATTCGATTGCATCCTTGTTTAAATTTGGCTAGTAGTATCCTATTCGGAGACATTTCAAAGCTAACGCACTGGCTCCACTGTGGTTTCATGCCTCCCCCTCATGTATTTCTCGAAGTACTTCATCGATTTGGGATTCGGGAATGCATTTTAGTAGGATCCCGGAGACCGATCTCCTGTAAAGTTTTCCCTCCAATATCGTGTACTTCGGTGCTCGATATTTTATCTTCCGGGCCTCATACTGATCGTTTGGCAAGATTCCTTCCAGAATATAATCCATTATTGGAGTTATCCAGTTTTTTTCTGCTACCTCGATTTCCATTATTTCAGCGATTGGTGTGTTGTCGATATCAATCGCAGGAGTATTTGAGATCAACCAAGTGATTACTCTTTCCGTTTTTCCATCTCTCTATCTCGTGAATCTGGAGAGTTGGTCCGCCCATTTGTTTTCTGAACGGGGAATGTTCTGTATTTCGAATTTTTCAAATTTTTCCGCCAGTTCTTTTACCTTGGCGAGGTACTTGACCATGTTGAATTCTTTTGCTTCGTATAGACCATCTATTTGTCGTTGTACCAACTCCGAGTCAGTTACTACTTTAAGGCTTATAATGTTTGCTTTTATTGCCATTTCCATTCCTGCAATCAACGCTTCATACTACGCCTCGTTATTGGTTACCATAAAGTCTAAAGTTATTGCATAATTCAAATCTTCCTTCTCTAGGCCGGTAAAATTGATTCCGGCCCCGCCTCCGTCCCTGTTTGAGATACCGTCGACATGCATCAACCAGGTGTGATTTTCGACAATCATGATATCATTCTCACCGCTGGTCGAGTCGTTAGGTTCTTGTATCGAGGTTGGAGTTTCTAATAGGAAGTCAACTAGTACTTGAGCCTTGATTGCAGTTCTTGGTTTATACTCAATTTCGAATTGTCCTAATTCGATCGCCCACTTAATTAACCTTCCTGAGGCTTCGGGTTTCGCTAAGACTTGTCTCAGTGGTTGATTTGTAAGCACAATGATTTTATATGTCAAGAAATATGGTCGGAGTTTCCGCGCCGCTACCACTAAAGCCAAAGCAAATTTTTCTATCTCCAAATAATTCTTCTCAGCTCCCTGTAGTAATTTACTTAGATAATAGACAGACTTATGATCAGCGCATTCTATCTTTACCAATACTGAACTAATGGCAACCTCGGAGATTGATATGTAAATGTATAACGGCTCTCCTTCAATTGGTTTGGCAAGTAGAGGGGAAGAAGTCAAGTACTCCTTTAATTGGTTAAAGGCTTGATCGCATTCCTCTGTCCAAATAAAGTTTCTTGCTTTTCGTAAGGTTTGAAAGAAGAGCAAACTCCTGTCCGCTGATTTGGATATGAATCTAATTAGTGCGACAATCTTTCCTACCAAACTTTGTACCTGCGAGATCATCCTAGGTGGTTTCATCTCTGTTATGTCTCGAATCTTTTCGGGATTGGCTTCAATTCCCCGTTGATGAACCATATACCCCAGGAACTTTCCTGATTTGACCCCAAAAGCGCATTTTGCAGGATTGAGTTTCATGCGGTATTTTCTCAAAATTTTGAAGCATCGATCAAGATGTCTGACGTGTTCAGCTTCATTCATGCTTTTCACCAACATGTCGTCCACATAGACTTCCATTATTTCTCCGATCAACTCTCGGAACATCAAGTTAACTAATCTTTGGTAGGTCGCCCCCGCATTCCTTAATCTGAATGGCATCACAATAAAGCAGTATACACCCTGCTCTGTGACGAAAGCAATCTTTTCTTGATATCGCTCATCCATGTAAATTTGATAGAAGCCCTGGAAGGCGTCTATTATGCTAAAAATAGCAAATCCTGCAGTTGAATCGACTAATAGGTCGATTCTAGGGAGAGGGTAAGGGTCCTGAGGACATAATTTGTTGAGGTCGGTGAAATCATTACACATTCTCCATTTATTGTCCTTTCTATCCCCCTTTGCTACCAAGACTACGTTGCATAGCCATTCTGAGAAATGCATTTCTCGAATTTGTTTGGCCTTAAGCAGTCTCTCGACCTCTGCTTTGATTATTTTATCCTTTGTAGGTCCATGATTCCTCTTCTTTTGTCTTGCGGGTTTCGCCATTGGATCTATCTTTAGGGAATGAGTAATTACCCTTGGGTCGATACCCTCTATATCATCTGCACTCCATGCGAATATCTCCACGTTCTTTCTGAGGAAGTTTATCAGCATTACTTCCCCTTTCGGGCTGAGTTCAGTCCCGATCCTGGTCGTTTTCAACGGATCTCCTTGCACAAGCATAATATCCTTGTGTTCTGGTGGTTTTATGGCTTAAATCGACTGGCTCTTTTCCCTTCCGATATATTCTGTCAGTGCTGGGGATCTCGATTTCAGCCCTTTCGACGTCATTCTCAAGTTTCCTTTTTGCTGGAGTGAAGGATTTGGATCTGTTTCCCAGCGTTAGGGAGGTATTATAGCAGTCTAATGCCATGCAGTGATAATTCGTTATTTCTCCAATCCCAGAAGCTGTTGAAAACATTATCTTCTGATGATATGTTGATACCACTGCGCGAAATAAATTGATCGTTGGTCGACCTAATATCGCATTGTATGCAAATGGAGTTTCTACGGCTAGGAACTTTATCGTTTTTACTACTCGTTCGGGTCTCTTTCCCAACGAGACACTCAGGGTCACAGTGATAGGATAGTGCCCTGCAAGCCAATGAAATAGCTTGTAATAGGAACATTATTTTATCTTGAAAGAATCTTTGATTTATCAATTAATTGTACCCAGTAGACATTAATTGTACCCACGACTCGTGGCCATACAATTAACTTCCCAGGTAGGTATACTTTTACCAATTGTGTTCCTCCACAACCTTCAAGCTATTTTGCCTCGGTCTTCGCACTTATCTAGCACTGCTACATCATAAGTGTTACTAATCGTTTAGTCTAACCCATCAATCATGATGGGCAACTGGCCCGGTCGTGAAATCCCCGTAACTGGTTATCGGTCGATATTCACATCCCGACCAGTCCCCACCCTTGTCGAGTTTAGTTAAAAACAAGAATCAAGGAATTTCGTGTGTTGTCCCTTTCCTCGCCTAGGGTGCCAGACTCTGGATCACCTTCAACGATAAGTAGACAACCTACACTAGTCCCTATCGATGGAAGGCTTGGACCTTTAAAACTTCATTTTAAATGTACCCAATATGACTTAATATTATTTTCAAGAGGGGTTTTTCGGGTTTAAGAGTTTGAGGTAACTCTCCTCGAGATCTCACCGTTCCAGTTATGCATTATCTTTTATTTACGATCTAAATATAACTAGCGCGCATCACCATACTAGCTCAGATATAAATACGTAAATAAACTCATACACACCTAGCATGCATGCTACCACAATATATTTTCGATCGGGAGCCTCCTATGCGGACCACCATCGAGCCAAAGACGATGGTCCTATTGGTCAATCTATTAGGTTTCAAAGAGACCTACTCTATTACACATTTTACCATGCATACATGGCCTTTAGTCTTCTTGGGCTCCCACCTTGCTTGTAACGGGCCACCATCCTAAACTAATAAAACAATAAAGCCCTATCTATTACAATGGCCCAAAGTGGCCCAAAACTTAAGGCTCGCAGGCCCAATAAAACCAATAAGATTAAAATAACCAATCACATCTAACCTAAGGGTCAAGGCTCGGCGCGATCGAAAACCACGTAATCAATTTCACGTAGAGCAAGAAACAAGCAAAACCCATTTTCTTATTTATTATCCTATTTTAAAACAGCCTTTTAAAATACTTAAGATTCTAGTTTTAAAACCCCTTTCTAAAACAATCTCTAACCATCATTTTAAACCCCTTTAAAATGACCCTTTGATTCTCACTTTAAGTCCCTACTAATTATGATAAAATTGACTTCCCGGATTTACTAAACCCTTTTAGTGCACAAAACAGTTTATGTTTTTCATCTTTGAAAAATTTACAGTTCAGCCCCTGAATTTTTG
This sequence comes from Penstemon eatonii, assembly GCA_038501285.1. Classification (NCBI taxonomy): domain Eukaryota; kingdom Viridiplantae; phylum Streptophyta; class Magnoliopsida; order Lamiales; family Plantaginaceae; genus Penstemon; species Penstemon eatonii. The sequence goes on from CM076713.1 coordinate 26,289,200, forward strand.
AAAATTACACTTTGACCCCTCAACTTTTCGAAAATTACAAATCAGCCCCAAAATTTCCAGAATATGCAAATTGGACCAGAAGGCAGAAAATTAACAAAATTTCCAGAAACTTTTGTTTATTGCAAAACAGACCCCAGATTTACGGAAATAGCAAAAACACCCCCTAACCTTTCGTAAATTGCAAAATGGTCCAGATTTTGAAAAATTCCAGAATTTACAATTTGGTCCAGAATTGCAGAAAAACAAAATTTATTTTCTGTCCAGATTTTTGAAAAATCGAAATTTGCAAATTAGCCCTCCAATTTTTGGAAATTACATTTTAGGCCCCAAAACCGAAAAGTGCATAGATCCGAACGTTCAATTTATCATAACAAGCAAGAATAAAAAATCAGAACACAACAAACACATATTATCACATAATTTGATGCGTTCAGGCCTTTTTCATATGTGCATAATAAGTTAGGCTCTGATACCACTGTTGGGATTTCGTGGGTATAATTGTCAACTACAACGGTGCGGAATTTAAAATTTTTATACTCCACATCCCATGAATCTTATTAGCACATATGAATAAGGTTGAATTTATTTCAGCACACAAATACTAAAATAAATAAAGTGGTAAAATTGCAATTTTACCTCACCGCAGGCAAGGTGGTGGTTTCTCCGGTCTTCTTTTCGGTTCACTAGAGCACCCCAAGTGTTGTGCCTCTAGAGAATAGTCCACACCAGCTGGATCTGCAATTACTTCAATCCTCAGGTTAAGAACTAGGAGAAAAATAGTTCAGATTCGAGAGTTAGATTTAGATCCAACTCTAGATGTAGATCGGAAGAAGGAAAGAGGTGCTCGTCCCTTCTCCACAACCACGGCAGCGGCGGCTTGGTTGTAGAAGGTGGCGGCGGCTAGGGCTAGTGAGGGAGAGGGGGCGGCGGTTAGTAGATAAGTTTAGGGTTTTAGTTTTTGCTTGCTTCCTTAGGGTTTTAGTTTTTGCTTGCTTCTTTAGGGTTTTGAGTCTCCAAGACTCCTTTTTATAGTAGAGTTCAAACCCTATCCCTAACCCTATCTTTTCATTTTGGGGTCAAGCCCTATTAACTGCTTGGAAGATACTTAACATTGTACCTTCAAAGTCGGTGCCGACGACACCATACCAAGAGTGGTTTGGTAAAGCACCCATATACTCATATTTACGAGTATGGGGATCTCCTGCCTATGTAAGAAACAAGAAAGGAGATAAACTAGATAGTAGATCTAGTTTCTGCAAATTTGTGGGGGTATCCAAAGGAATCCATTGGATACCTGTTCTACGACCCTAAGGAACAAAAGACGTTTGTGTCCAGGAACGCCCACTTCTTAGAGGATGACTTCCTCACTAAAAGAAGCGGGATATCCGTAGAACTTGATGAAGTCCAGGAAGTGGACCCATCCCCACAAACAGTGGGAGTTGATCATGAACCCGTTGAACCATCTAGTACACCAGTACTTCGTAGGTCCGATCGAGTTCGTAGAGAGCCTGAGAGGTATGGCTTTATTCACGAAAACGATCAATTGGACACTGATCCAAGGACATACGAGGAAGCTATGTCAGACATAGATTCAGGTTCATGGCAGGAAGCCATGCAATCCGAAATGGATTCCATGCATTCCAACAAAGTATGGACTTTGGTTGATCCACCTGAGGGAACCATCCCTGTAGGTTGTAAGTGCATCTTCAAGCGCAAGCTAGGAATGAATGGAGAGGTACTAACTCATAAGGCTCGCCTTGTGGCAAAAGGTTATTCTCAAAGGCCTGGAATAGACTATGAGGAAACCTTCTCGCCAGTAGCGATGTCTAAATCCATTCGGATACTATTAGCCATAGCCGCGTGGTATGACTACGAGATATGGCAAATGGATGTAAAGACCTCCTTTCTCAATGGCGACATTGATAAGGAAATTTATATGCAACAGCCAAAAGGATTTACATCTAAAGAAAGTGAGCATAAGATTTGCAAACTTCAAAGGTCAATCTATGGCCTGAAACAGGCGTCCCGAACCTGGAACATACGTTTTGATGAGACAGTCAAGGGGTATGGCTTCATCAAGAACGTTTATGAGTCATGTGTGTACAAGAAGTTCGATGGGAGTTCGGTACAATTTATTGTGTTATATGTCGATGACATTCTGTTGATCGGAGACGATATCAGAACATTAACGCAGACAAAAGCGTGGTTATCCACACAATTCTTCATGAAGGATATGGGAGACGCATTTTACGTACTAGGCATACGTATCTAAAGAGATAGATCGAAGAAGATGTTAGGACTCTCCCAATCCCAGTACATTAACAGTATACTGAAGAGATTCAGTATGGAAGAATCCAAGAAAGGATTGCTTCCTATGAGACATGGAATCTATCTTTCTAAATCAATGTGCCCTACGAGTGATGAAGAAAGAAAGAGAAGGTCTCTCATACCTTATGCATCTGCCATTGGCAGCATAATGTATGCAATGTTATGTACTTGACCTGACGTAGCTCACGCTCTCAGTGTAACGAGCCGCTACCAGTCAAATCCAGGGGAGGAACACTGGACCGCCGTAAAGGCTATCCTCAAGTACCTGAGAAGGACTAAGGATATGTTCTTGGTCTATGGTGGTAGTGGAGAATTGAAGCTCGAAGGATTCATTGATTCGAGTTTCCAGTCTGACGTGGATGATTTTAAATCCAATTCTGGATATATATTTTGTCTCAACGGCGCAGCGGTGAGTTGGAAGAGCTCCAAACATTCTACCACTGCAGACTCAACCACTGAAGCAGAATATATCGCCGCATCAGATGCAGCAAAGGAAAGTGTTTGGATGAGAAACTTCATCCAATAGCTCGATGTGGTACCTAGCATGGCAAATCCCATAGTAGTCTACCGCGACAACAATGGGGCAATTGCTCAAGCTAAGGAGCCGAGATCACACCACCAGTCCAAACACGTATTGAGGAAATACCATGTGATCAAGGAGATCATAGGTAGAGGAGACATTCAAATGGAGCGTGTCGACTCAAAGGATAACGTAGTTGATCCACTAACTAAGCCATTATCGCAAAAGGTGTTCGAGGAGCATCTGGGAAGGATGGGTCTTCGAAACGTTTGTGATTGGCTTTAGGGCAAGTGGGAGATTGATAGGATAGTGCCCTGCAAGCCAATGAAATAGCTTGTAATAGGAACATTATTTTATCTTGAAAGAATCTTTGATTTATCAATTAATACGAACTGTTTATTTTATTGAGAATTCATATTATAAACAAATGGCCATCTTCATCTTTCGCGAACACATTTAAGCGATTGGTTGAAACCCTGAGATCACTCATGACTACGGGACTATACACTTCAGGACTGAGTGCGATCTATCATGAAATAGTCTCAAAGGTCGTGATCTCGAAAATGTTCCAAGTCATAGATTCATGTCGAGACGGGGTATCGAATGAATCGTCAAGACTTGTACGATTATGCATGATTCACATGAAGTGAAATTGTTGTTGTTTCATGAACAAGACATTATTAATGTCAGTGCATATGACTAGGTGGTTCGATAGGGGATCGGACGCATCGAACTACCCGAACAGAGAGACCCATTGTGGAAGTGCGTAAAAGCATATCGGTGGTGGGATGTCTCTCAAGACTTATAATAGTGTACGATTTAGTCCTTAGACTTGAGGTGCTAGGGCGAATTCAGTATACAGGTGTGCGTACTTTGATTTAGGAGCCAGTCACATAGCTTGACCATTGTGCGCCTACGTTGGGTACATATAGTCGTATGCGCGGATGGTTAGCATCAATATAGGATCTACCGACTCATTGTAATGGATGAGAGAATTTCTTGTACATTCTTAGATGATACATTCCGAGAAATCCATGGCCATGGTCAGTGACATATTTGGAAAGGGGTTTCCGGATTTAGCAGTCACATTGGAAGTATTATCCAGAATTAGAAAGTACAGAATCGAGATGATTAGAGGTGCCGACCAATTCACACACCCTAGGTCTCGATCGGGAAATTAGTCGTTAGAAGGACCGTATGTACATGGTACTTATAAGAGGTTTAAGGTTCACTAAAGTCAATTCACCTGAAGTTGGGCCTCATGGGCTTGTGGCTAGACATCGACCATGAGGTGTGGGTACTCCTGAATTGATGGGAGTTTAATTCTGGAGTGGTCAATTAAAAGTAGTTTAATTGATCGGGGCAATTAATTGAATAATTAATTGCTCATTAATTAAATCACAGAAATGTGAGCCTGCGGCCAATTGATGGAAAACCTAGAGGGTTACACACAAAAGCTGGAACTGTGATAGTCAGTTGTAGAACGAATTGATTTAAAGGAGTTAAATCAAAGTAAAGAATTAAAGGGTTAATTCTTGGAGAGAGAAAATTAATTGTATTTATCTAATTAATTAAATTAAATTAAATCTTTAATTAGATTTATTGGTTTATTTAATTAAAGTGTTAATTTAATAAATGGGCCATTTATTTAAAGTGGTTAATTAAATGACTTGGACTATTTAATTAAAAGGACTAATTAAATAGAGGGATGGGCCAACTTATCTGATGGCCCATTAGCTATGAAAAGATAGGGTTAGGGATAGGGTTTGAACTCTACTATAAAAAGGAGTCTTGGAGACTCAAAACCCTAAGTAAGCAAGCAAAAACTAAAACCCTAAACCTATCTACTAGCCGCCGCCCCCTCTCCCTCACTAGCCCTAGCCGCTGCCATCTTCTACAACCAAGCCGCCGCCGCCGTGGTTGTGGAGAAGGGACGAGCACCTCTCTCCTTCTTCCGATCTACATCTAGAGTTAGATCTAAATCCAACTCTCGAATGTGAACTACTTTTCTCCTAGTTCTTAGCCTGAGGATTGAAGTAATTGCAGATCCAGCTGGTGTGGACTATTCTCTAGAGACACAACACTTGGGGTGCTCTAGTGATCCGAAAAGAAGACCGGAGAAACCACCACCTTGCCTGTGGTGAGGTAAAATTGCAATTTTACCACTTTATTTATTTTAGTATTTGTGTGCTGAAATAAATTCAACCTTATTCATATGTGCTAATAAGATCCCTGGGATGTGGAGTATAAAAATTTTAAATTCCGCAACGTTGTAGTTGACAATTATACCCACGAAATCCCAACACACAGTCCCGGAGGGGACTATTTCTGATCCTCCAAAGCCCACTAAGGGAGTGGCTACTTTCTGAAGCGTTATTTCCCCTAGATTCATTTGTGTTAGAACTTCCCTGGAAATGATGTTTGCTGAACTGCCTTTATCGATTAAGATTCTTTTCACATTGTAGTTCGCTATCTCGAGAGACACTACCATTGGAAAGTCGGGGTTGTCTTCTTTCAAATCCCAGACAATATTTCTTGGTACTTCACTCTCATTGAAGCTAATAGGTTGCTCTTTTGGTAACTTGTTACCGAGAGTCCACACTTCCCTCGAATATCTAAGGTTTCCTTCAATCGATCTGGCGGTTCTACGTCGGGCATTACGACTATCTCCCCCTGCTGGTCCTTCAGAGATCGTATGGATAGTGCCGTTGACTTGATCGTTGTTCGGTTCCTGAGGTGGACCATCGTTTGGAGTTCTTCTCTGATTATGAGTTCGAGGACTCCTACTTCTATTTCTCTTTCGGTCATTTCTTTCGACTTAGTCGTCCAACTTTCCTTGTTCAATTAGTCTTTCCATTTCCTGCTTCAGGTGGAAACAATCCTCGGTCCGATGTCCATGGGCTCGATGGTATCTACAATTTAAATTGTAGTTTCGGGCTCCTGGCTTTGGTTGTGCTATTCTTTTTGCCGGTGGAATCCAATTGTTTCTCTCCAGTACAACCAAGATTTCTTCAATAGGGACACACAGTTTGGTGTGTTCCACGTGGTTTACACGATTTCTGTGGGGTAGTTCGGCTGATTTCGATCTAGTATAGACATTAGGTCTTTTATCTTGATCGCTTCGATTATAATCCAATCTTTGAAAAACGTTTCCTTCCCTGAAGGATCGATCGTAATTCGTTGGCCTTGAAATAGGAGCCTTATCCTGTCGCCTTGGGCCGGAGGTAGAGGCTTTATTCCTATTCTTATCCTTAAAAGAGTTCATCTCTTCTTGAGTCATGTATTTTGACGCCAAGGTCATAATTTACGCGAAAGTCCTTGGTTGTTTTCTACTCAGCGCATTTCCAAATTGCCTATTTTTTGTGAGGTCGAAAAGGATAGAGATTATGTAGTCAATATTTAGGGAATCAATCTTAAGTAGCTCCACATTAAACCTCGCCAACCAGCTTCTCAAGGATTCTCCTTCTTGTTGATGAATGGTTCCTAGGTAGCTCATAGGCAGTTTTTCTCTCTTCTGGCTGGCGAACTGTTGGGTCAGCTTGTTGCATAGCTCGCGAAAGCTGAATATGGAGTTGGTGGGTTGTTTTCCGAACCAATCCAATGCCAACCCTTCAAATGTAGTGACCATCACCTTGGCGGTATACTCCGCGGAATGTGCATATAGGTTCATTATGTTCGTGAAGCTGAATATATAATCGTTCGGATCGGTTGTTTCATCATATCGTGGTAGTCATCCTGGAACCTGCCCGGATGACTGGGCTTCTTTTATTTCCCTGCAGAATGGGGAGCATGCTGCTAGGCTTTCCTGGACTTCCGTACTCCTTGCCCATGGATTTTGAGCAGTCAGTAAACGTTGTTCAAGACGTTCTTGTACCATTTTTTCAATGTCCCTTGCCGAGACGCGGACAACTTTTGGTTGATTTGGGATCGGGTCGGTGACGTCATCATCGACGGGAATACACGACAATTTTTCTTTTCATCCCCGATGTGCTGGGTGTAGCTTTGTTCGATCTGTTTTTCTTCGGACCCGATTGTCTGCAGGTTTCGCGTTGCTCCTTTGTTCGGTCACAGGGCTATCTCCTTGTTCTGATATTTGATCGAGTTGCCTCAGAGCTTTTCTGCCCGGATGCGCCTTAATCGCTCTTGGGTCTCTGGGCTCGTGTTCAGGAATTAACAGTCCTCCTGGACACAGGGAGTTAAATAGCAGCGCAATTTGTCTCAATTTCTCCTCCGTTTCTGCCAAAGGGACAAGGAATGTAGGAACCTTAGGGATTTCGGGTATCGGATCGTCGGCAATTTCTTGCTGTTCTTGAGAATTAAGGACATTGACCTCATGGCGTTCTTCTTGATTTGGTAGTCGATCGTTCTCTTGCTGATTATTGCCATAGTTGGCGATTGGTTCGTTATTCGTTGTATTGTTTTGGAAATCGTCCGACATCATAGGTGGGTGCATTGTGTTGCTTCTTGTCTCGTTGCGAGCTTTTTTCCTTGGGCGAGTCATGTGTCTATCGAATAATTAACTTAGCCTCACGGTGGGCGCCAACTGATTTAACCGTTTTTTCGTATGGTTAGATTAAATCAATAAAGTATGTTTTGGGTAATGTTTATATGGAGATTATAGGGCTTAGTTACTTTATTCCGGATGGATCAGTCTCAGGGAAGAACAACACGTTACGAGAGTAATGTAAATATCAATAAGTATAGCAAAAGCTCTTGTATTAGATTAATCTCAGTTAGTACAAGTATGTAGGCATAAGCTCTAATCTTGCCTCCGTAATACAACGTTGATCTAGGTATTATAAAATATAAACCCTAGCCATACAAGAAAACATAATCCTACAAGGACTCTGGTATTTGTCCTTCTCAGCCTCGGATTGCAGCCTGATCGCTGAGGAGCATCTTTACTGATCAGGTAGAATCATAATAATGACAGAGACGTATGGTCGGGCCGATCAAATATCTCTGAGTCACTCCGAGTATCATATGGGGTATAAAATAGCCCCCATCAGTTTTAAACGAAAATACTTGCTTCTTTCAATATAAAGCTTATTGAATGACAAGACATCTACTTCTTTTACTATAAATCTAAGTATTAATTATCCTTATGTTACTTCATTCCGTTTTCCAATACACGCAAGTGCAAATAATGATTTCATGTCTACGGCAATGTTTATATATATAAACATAATGATTATATATTATCTACATACATAAACATAATGGTTAGTTATTCGGTTGTCTTAAATGACATAAAACATATTAAAAAATAAAAAATATGCTGTTTCATTATTAAACTTCAAATTTACATTTAAAGTAAAAACAATTGATAAACTCCATAAAATAAAAATAATTTACCTCAGGTGACATACTGGATTGCTACAATTTTTCTCCTAAAAATATATTTATTTCATATTAACGATAATTTATGCAAACATTCATATAATTTTCTTATATGAGTACTGCGTTTTGTCTGAAATAGTTGTAGATATTTTTATTTTTTAATTTTTTTATTTTGTTCAGATCTGTACTAGAAACATTTTTACTTTTTCCTTATCAACATCAGATAGATAAATATTTATATTGTTAAAAAGGTAATGTTTGAACGAATAATCTTCACGTGACAGAACGTAATGACATCTTTTCTAAATATCTATCTTCCAATAACCAACCTGTCTGATTTAACATATAATGAAATATTTATGGAATATGAAAGGCCTTAATTAATATAGATATTATTCAAACTACGTTTTAAAAGAATATCTGACAAATAGTCCAACGCATTTTAGTTATTTTTTTTTTGTCCACAGTCTAATCACATAATTCATAATTAAATAGAACGTTTGGGATAAAGTATTTTCACAGAAGTTATACGAGTAAAATATCATAAAAAAGAGGGTATATGTATATGTATTTGTATAGATAGATAAATAAAAATACATGTGTACAAAATCATAAAAAAATAACTTAAAATAATTTAAGTTCATAATAAACTTAGGTTCATGAATTTAGTTTACTAATACTATTTACAAAACAAAATTTATTTAAAAAATTAAATTAAAGCACATTAGTTCAGTTTGCTGTTATCTATTCAATTATTTCAATTGCTCTAAATATTAAATGTATTTAGTTAATAGTATTTATAAAATTATGAGATATATTTTAAAAATGAAAGCCTATTTAACTTGCTATGCATATATTATATATTCAAAAAATAACTTCATTTTAAAAATAAAGTTAAACTACATTAGTACATTTCCTTGTAATCTATTTTATGACTAAAAACATCAAAAAGGCTTGGTTAATATGTGGAGTATAGAATAATGACATCACTGGCGAATGTGTTAGCCTATATACTTATCGATGCATACTACCTTTTATTTTCAACCTGTGACACCCCACTCTGACCAGATAGTACAATAACACTTAGATATATATATACACTACCTTTTATATATATATACCTAACACTTAGATGCATACTACCTTTTATATATATATATATATATATATATATACATATATATCAGGGTAGTCGCCACCTAAATTGTCGATCAAAAACTTACTAAATTGAATCACTGCATTACATATAGCTTAGATAAATGATTTTAGTGGAACTATGAAGATAGAAGAAACAAAAACTTGAAGGCTACATTGATTAATTGTAATTCTTCAATAAATTCCACTATTTTGACTCCATTGTAGATAATCACAAAATCACCCTTATCAAACGATAGCGTATATCCAAATATGTGTCAACACGGTGTGCTCCAAGTTTAAGTTGATATGTGGTACTCCCACTCTACATAACATTGTTTTTTTCATCCCATATCTCTGAGGAAAGGACAAAGGAGGAGTAAGTCGTGTTTGACGTGAGATTTAATTCATGAACTTGAATAAAATAAAGATATTAAAAGAATAATGATAAAAGGAATATAACGAGAGAGAAAACGAAAACTTAAAATAGGAAGGTGTGAGTAATTGAACTAAATAGAATGGTAATAAACTGAAGAAAAGATACCGAACAAATGGTAATGACAAGAAATATAATGAACCAAAAGATATTGAGCATGTAACATGTTAGATGTGGATTTTAGGAATGACTATTGTGGACTCTAGAGGTATCTCCCCCGTAACTTCACAAGGATACACTAGACCAAGTCACAGTGTGGCGCAACACTGGAGTTTCCTCACGGATAATCACTCAAAAGTTATAGGGTAAGATCTAGTTCCACATAGCACATACCTTCCGCATCTGTATTTACTTTTATGGCACCACCTTATATCCCCTAGCCATTGTAACTACCTTATACCTCCCATCGAGGAGCTACCTCGAGAACAAAACAGATGGCATGCCCGGGCGCATGCCGATCCAGCTCAGAGCACAGCTACCTCCAATTATGCGCGAAACTGAATCACGGAGGGGGTACTGAACAAAGAGACCATACACTGACGGCCCGATGCCGCCCAACAGTCACCTCTGTTAGTCCCAGGGCCCAACTTCCCAAGGGCGTCCCCAAGGGTATTAATAAATGAAATAAATTGAACTAGAATCCGGACGTAGTCCGTTGTTCATACACGGCTCAATACCAATATAGCATTTGACGATCAACAAGAACATACTTGAAAAGTGTTTGATAACCACGCAGAGCAAAATATATTAGGTTGTTGTATAACCAAATGAGCAGATGATAAATTTTTCAGACAAGAGTGAGTTGAGTTCAAAAAGATAATAGAAAATTATTCATGACAAGATCATAAGGAATTAGTATCACCTTTAGAAATAACAAAGTATCGAATAACTAGTGGATGCTTGACTAATGTTCAATAGCGAAAGATAGAAGTACCAAAATGCGTTGAACAAAATTGACATACGACAATGTAGATCCGAATTCACAATAAAAATGGAATATAGCAATAAATGTAATTAGGAGAAAGATTATTAAAAATATTTGATACGTATTGAATTGTTAGAAGTGAAGAAAGTGGTATATGAATCACAAAATCATGTCCTTTTTCCTCAGGGTGTTGTGCGAAGATGGGTACACAAAGAACGGGAAACCTCACCTTCAAGTCCAAATGTTGGCGTATCCCCAAGACCTAATTCAAGTAAACAATATCAATGTTTGTATCCCAACCATAAACTATACTTTTCAAATCCATCTTATCCCACTAATTCAACCATTAATCCTATACTTGTGATTCTTTTGTACTTGAACCTAATCGTGCCTAACTCATAAATTTATTACAAATATTTATTTCAAGCATGTATATTCACAATGTTATAGTGTAAAAAGTAAAACAAACAACCAGTTGCTTGTAGCCTAATTTCATTCAACATCGGCAATTATGCTTGTGAGATCAATAACTTTCTACACATGTATCAAAATGATGTTAAATTGAATTATATGATTTTTTACCTCAAACTAGTTCCACTTAGTATTTAAGTTTTGCACTTACGATACAGTCTCAAGTTAATGTTAAAACTTGCAACAACATCCAAGAGTAATCTTTTAGAAGCCTATATAGTATTTATTCATGACAGCCTTTTTATTAAATTGGATCAAATATTTAATACATTTTTATAACTTAATCAACATAGTATTGAGGTTGAAGTAATAACAATAACATCTTTTGAATTGAAGAATCAACAATATTCAAGTTATAATCTTCAATAAGTTATAAACTTTTCAGTTAAATCCCACAACAAGAACTAGCGTCTATATTTATCCATTTCGCACATTTTGATCATATAATAATGATCTATTTCAACATCAAGCATCAAAGTGGGTTTATATTAAGATAGAAGGCCAAATTTGGGAAAATTAACTCAAACATGTAAAGAGGCTCAAAAAGTCTCGGATTATTTATTAGATCGCCCAAAAGAATTCTTGGAGGCCTAGCAATATATTAATTGAAAGTTAATCTAATTTTAATCCAATATTCTAACTCATAATATACAAGGTAAAGTGTTATAATACCATGGAAAATATTCAACCATATTCAAGTTAATAGGCTTTAAAAAGTTAAAGGTTCTTTAATGGTGTCTAACAAGAAGAAGTAGCATCATAGTTAATATATATTCATTCAATATACAAGTTTAAATCAACTATTACTCATATTATTTGATTAACTAAGTATCAAAGTGTTTAATTTTTAGGGTAGAAGGCCAAAACTTGTGCAAATAACCAAAATAATCAAAAGACCCAGAACAGTCTCGGCGTGTGTGACACACTCGCCGGTACTGTTCAGAAATCGCGCCACCAACGTGCTGACGCGCCGGAGGTGGTCGACACCGCCATCACAACCACAATCTACTGTTTGTTGCCTTTCCAACCATGTATTTATTTTAATAAAAGACCTAACCAATATAAGGTTATGGCCTAAATACGAAAGGTGCGCAGATTAAGGTAGTGTTGGTTCATAACTCAATTACTCCTTGTGTGATGATGATATTCAAGAAGGGACAAAGGGAATTTGTTATACACTCAAAGGGCTACATGACCGTGATTCAGTTCGAAGAAATTCGTCCATTAAGGCCCTCAATCGAACCATCAAACGCTGATACAGTAAAACAGGGGCTGCCCTGCTTTTCTTCTTCAAGTTTCCCCATGATTTTTACTTATTAAAGACATTAAAATTATTTTTGGAACTCTAAATTACATATTTTAGGTGTGTAGATACTTTACTTTTGAAGGGGAGCTTGGAGAAGATGGTAGGGAAGTGAAGGAGTGAAGTGAAAGTGTGTGGGTGTGCCGTGTGTGTAGTGTGTATGGAGAAGGGGAGCTTGGAGAAGATGGTGTTGGGATTTCGTGGGTATAATTGTCAACTACAACGGTGCGGAATTTAAAATTTTTATACACCACAACCCAGGGTTCTTATTAGCACATATAAATAAGTATGAATTCATTTCAGCACATATACTAAAATGAAAAGCTGGTAAAATTAACGTTTTACCTCACCACAGGCAAAGGTGGTGGTTTCTCCGGTCTTCTTTTGGGTCACTAGAGCACCCCAAATGTTGTGCCTCTAGAGAATAGTCCACACCGGCTGGATCTGCAATCACTTTAATCCTCAGGCTCAGAACTAGGAGAAAAGCAGCTCAGATTCAAGAGTTGGATTTGGATCCAACTCTAGATGCAGAACGGAAGAGGGAGAGATGGAGCTACACGGCCGATCTACAACCAAGGGGCGGCGGCGGCTATGGTTGCTAGGCGGCGGCTAGGGTTTCTTGGGGAGGGGGCGGCGGCTAGAGAGGAGAGGAGATTAGGGTTTTGCTTTTTCCTTGCTTGCTTAGCTTAGGGTTTTGATTCTTGAAGACTCCTATTTATAGGAGAGTTCAAACCCTATCCCTAATCTTATCTCCTAGCTAATGGGCTATCAGATAAGTCTGGCCCAATCCCTCTCTATTTAATTATTCCTTTAATTAAATAGCCCAAGTCATTTAATTAACCACTTTAATTAAATGGCCCATTTATTTAATTAACACTTTAATTAAACAATCCAATAAATCTAATTAAAGATTTAATTAATTAGATAAATCTAATTAATTTCTCTCCAGGAATTATTCCTTTAATTCCTTATCTTGATTTAACTACTTTAAATCATTTCGTTCTGCCACTGACTATCACAGTTCCAGCTTTTGTGTGTGACCCTCTAGGTTCACCATCAATTGGCCGCAGGCTCACATTTCTGTGATTTAATTAGTGAGCAATTAATTATTTAATTAATTGCTCCGATCAATCAAACTACTTTCAATTGACCACTCAAGAATTAATCCACTATTAATTCAGGAGTACCCACACCCCATGGTCGATGTCTAGCCACAAGCCCATGAGGCCCAACTTCAGGTGAATTGACTTTAGTGAACCTTAAACCTCTTATAAGTACCATGTACATACGGTCCTTCTAACGACTAATTTCCCGATCGAGACCTAGGGTGTGTGAATTGGTCGGCACCTCTAATCATCTCGATTATGTACTTTCTAATTCAGGATAATACTTCCAGTGTGACTGCTAAATCTGGAAACCCCTTTCCAAATCCGTCACTGACCATGGCCATGGATTTCTCGGAATGTATAATCGAAGAATGTACAGGAAATTCCCTCATCCATTACAATGAGTCGGTAGATCCTATATTGATGCTAACCATCCGCGCATACGACTATACATACCCAACGTAGGCGCACAATGGACAGGCTATGTGCCCGGCTCCTAAATCAAAGTATGCACACCCGTATACCGAATTCGCCCTAGCACCTCAAGTCTAAGGACTAAATCGTACAATGTTATAAGTCTTGAGAGACATCCCACCACCGATATGCTTTTTAAGCACTTCCACAATGGGTCTCTCTGTTCGGGTCGTTCGATGCGTCCGATCCCCTATCGAACCACCTAGTCATATGCACTGACATTATCAATGTCTTGTTCATGAAACGACAACAAATTTACTTTTAGTGAATCATGCATAATCCTACAAGTCTTAACGATTCATTCGATACCCCGTCTCGATATGAATCTATGACTTGGAACATTTTTGAGATCACGACCTTTGAGACTGTTTCATGATTAATCGCACCCAATACTGAAGTGAATAGTCCCGTAGTCATGAGTGATCTCAGGGTTTCAACCAATCGCTTAAATGTGTTCGCGAAAGATGAAGATGGCCATTTGTTTATATTATGAATTCTCAATAAAATAAACAGATCGTATTAATTGATAAATCAAAGATTCTGTCAAGATAAAATAATGTTCCTATTACAAGCTATTTTGTTGGCTTGCAGGGCACTATCCTATCAATCTCCCACTTGCCCTAAAGCCAATCACAAACGTTTCTAAGACCCATCCTTGTCAGATGCCCTTCGAACACCTTTTGCGATAATGGCTTAGTTAGTGGATCAGCTATGTTATCCTCTGAGTCGACATGCTCCATTTGAATGTCTCCTCTACCTATGATCTCCCTGGTCACATGGTATTTCCTCAATACGTGTTTGGATTTGTGGTGTGATCTCGGCTCCTTCGCTTGAGCAATTGCCCCATTGTTGTCACATAAGACTACTATGGGATTTGCAATGCTAGGTACCACATCCAGCTCTTGGATGAAGTTTCTCATCCAAACACTTTCCTTTGCTGCATCTGATGCGGCGATATATTCTGCTTCAGTGGTTGAGTCTGCAGTGGTCGACTGTTTGGAGCTCTTCCAACTCACCGCTGCGCCATTGAGGCAAAATATATATCCAGAATTGGATTTAAAATCATCCACGTCAGACTGGAAACTCGAATCAGTGAATCCTTCGAGTTTCAATTCTCCACTCCCACCGTAGACCAAGAACATATCCTTAGTCCTTCTCAGGTACTTTAGGATAGCCTTTACGGCGGTCCAGTGTTCCTCCCCTGGATTCGACTGGTAGCGGCTCGTTACACTGAGAGCGTGAGCTACGTCAGGTCTAGTACATAACATTGCATACATTATGCTGCCAATGGCAGATGCATAAGGTATGAGAGACATTCTCTTTCTTTCTTCATCACTCGTAGGGCACATTGATTTAGAAAGATAGATTCCATGTCTCATTGGAAGCAATCCTTTCTTGGATTCTTCCATACTGAATCTTTTCAGTATAGTGTTAATGTACTGGGATTGGGAGAGACCTAACATCTTCTTCGATCTATCTCTATAGATACGTATGCCTAGTACGTAAGATGCGTCTCCCATATCCTTCATGGAGAATTGCGTGGACAACCACGCTTTCGTCTGCGTCAACGTTCTGATATCGTCTCCGATCAACAGAATGTCATCGACATATAACACAATAAATTGTACCGAACTCCCATCGAATTTCTTGTACACACATGACTCATAAACGTTCTTGATGAAGCCATACCCCTTGACTGTCTCATCAAAACGTATGTTCCAGGTTCGGGACGCCTGTTTTAGGCCATAGATTGACCTTTGAAGTTTGCAAACCTTATGCTCACTTCCTTTAGATGTAAAGCCTTTTGGCTGTTGCATATAGATTTCCTTATCAATGTCGCCATTGAGAAAGGCGGTCTTTACATCCATTTGCCATATCTCGTAGTCATACCACGCGGCTATGGCTAATAGTATCCGAATGGATTTAGACATCGCTACTGGCGAGAAGGTTTCATCATAGTCTATACCAGGCCTTTGAGAATAACCTTTTGCCACGAGGCGAGCCTTATGAGTTAAGACCTCTCCATTCATTCCTAGCTTGCGCTTGAAGATCCACTTGCAGCCTACAGGGATGGTTCCCTCAGGTGGATCAACCAAAGTCCATACTTTGTTGGAATGCATGGAATCCATTTCGGATTGCATGGCTTCCTGCCACGCACCCGAATCTATGTATGATATAGCTTCTTCGTATGTCTTTGGATCAGTGTCCAATTGATCGTTTTCGTGAATGAAGCCATACCTTTCAGGCTCTTTACGAACTCGATCGGACCTACGAAGTACTGGTGTACTAGATGGTTCAACGGGTTCAGGATCAACTCCCACTGTTTGTGGGGATGGGTCCAGTTCCTGGACTTCATCAAGTTCTACGGATATCCCGCTTCTTTTAGTGAGGAAATCATCCTCCAAGAAGTGGGCGTTCCTGGACACAAACATCTTTTGTTCCTTCGGTTCGTAGAACAGGTATCCAATGGATTCCTTTGGATACCCCACAAATTTGCACAAACTAGATCTACTCTCTAGTTTATCTCCTTTCTTGTTTCTTACATAGGCAGGAGACCCCCATACTCGTAGATATGAGTATATGGGTGCTTTACCAAACCACTCTTGGTATGGCGTCGTCGGCACCGACTTTGAAGGTACAATGTTAAGTATCTTCGAAGCAGTTAATAGGGCTTGGCCCCAAAACGAAAAAGGAAGGTCAGCGAAACTCATCATGGAACGAACCATGTCTAACAAAGTTCTGTTCCTTCTCTCAGACACACCATTCAACTGCAGTGTTCTAGGAGGAGTTCGCTGTGAGAGAATTCCATTCTCCACAAGATAATCGAGGAATTCTTGACTTAAGTATTCACCACCTCGATCCGACCGAAGTGCCTTGATACTATGTCCAAGTTGATTCTCAACTTCCATTCGAAACTCTTTGAATTTATCAAAAGCTTCGGACTTATACTTCATCAGGTATACATACCCATAACGACTGAAGTCGTCTGTGAAGGTAATGAAGTATGAGAATCCTCCTCTCGCACTGATACTCAGTGGTCCACAAACATCAGTATGGATTAAATCCAAGGTTTGTTTGGTTCGCTCCGGTTTCCCAGTAAAAGGCGCTTTGGTCATTTTTCCCTTGAGACAGGACTCGCAGGTTGGGAGATCATCTAGGTTCTTTATTTCAAGAGCCCTAGAAGAGACCAACTTTTGAATTCTACTCTTGGAAATATGTCCAAGCCTAGCGTGCCAAAGTTGTGGATTGTTTTCATCTTGTTTTCTTTTCTTTGATTGAATGTGCATGACATTAGAATTAGCAGGTTCTAAGGAATAAAGACCATCTATCAAAGTACCACAAGCATAAGTAAAACCACCTTTTATTATGCTAAAACTTCCATTTGAAATGGAAAAACAAAAACCATCATTATCCAACAAAGGAATAGAAATAATGTTTTTGATAATTGTCGGTACGTACAAACAGTCTTTCAAAACCAAAGAAAAATTTCCTAGAACTAATTCAACGTCTCCTATGGCCTCTGCCGCAACCCTAGCTCCGTTTCCAAAGCGCAGGATTCTATCCCCGGGTTTAAGAGGCCTTACTGCTCCCATCACCTGCAAATCATTGCAGATATGAGAACCGGCTGCGGTGTCTAACACCCATGATGCACAGTTAATAGAAATATTAACTTCAATAAAGAAAATACCTTTGACCGCCTCTTTCAGGTAGTCTGGGCAGTTCCTTTTCCAGTGCCCTGCTTTCTTGCAGTGGAAACATTCATCTTCTGGCCTTTTTCTTTTCTTCTCGACAACCTTCTTGGTTGTTTTAGAAGAGATTACTTTCTTCTTCTTTTTCCTGCCCTTCTTAGGCTTTGCAGCCTTGGGTTGCTCAGCAATCATAACAGACTTCTCCCTTTTCAGGGTTGATTCTGCCGTGACCAATAAATTGGTCAGTTCGTGTAGAGCGAGCTCTCTATCTTCCATATTGAAGTTTATCACAAACTGATCAAATGAGCGCGGCAGAGTATGGAGGAGAAGGTCAGTGGAGAGATCAGCGTGCAGGTCTACCTCCAAGTTCTCCAGTTTTTCAACCAGATTAATGAAGCGTAAACAGTGATCTTTCACACTTGAACCCTCAGCCATTCTCAGATTGAATAATTCTTTTGTAGTCTTGAACCTTTCAGTCCTAGACTTCTCTCCAAATAGCTCTCGGAGATGAAGAATTATGTCAGCAGCATGCAACATCCTTGCATGCTGTTTCTGCAGCTCATTGGTCATTGATGCCAGCATGAGGCAACGAACCTGAATGTCATCATCGACCCACCTTTGATGGGTAGCTCGTTCCTCTTCCGAAACCCCTTCCGGAAGTGCACCAGGCATGGGTGCATCGAGAATGTAACTCCTTTTCTCGGAGTCGAGGACTATCCTCAGATTTCTAAGCCAGTCGACAAAATTCGATCCGTTCAGTTTGTTAGTGTCAAGGATGATAGCTAATGGATTCTTAGACATTTTTGCAGAATGATCTACAAAAGTAAATGATAACGTTTAGCTGACTGATCTATATTAATACTTATAATTAACGATGTTGGACTTGTTATCGAAAAAGTTCTCCCACTATTTTCTCGAAACAATTACCCCTTTAATTGTTCGGGAAATCTAATCTCCTAGTAGGTCTTGACGTCCCAGCAGACATTAATTGCACCCACGACTCGTGGCCATACAATTAACTCCCCAGGTAGGTATACTTTTACCAATTGTGTTCCTCCACAACCTTCAAGCTATTTTGCCTCGGTCTTCGCACTTATCTAGCACTGCTACATCATAAGTGGTACTAATCGTTAAGTCTAACCCATCAATCATGATGAGCAACTGGCCCGGTCGTGAAGTCCCCGTAACTAGTTATCGGTCGATAATCACATCCCGACCAGTCCCCACCCTTGTCTAGTTTAGTTAAAAACGAGAATCAAGGAATTTCGTGCATTGTCCCTTTCTTCGCCTAGGGTGCCAGACTCTGGATCACCTTCAACGATAAGTAGACAACATACACTAGTCCCTATTGATGGAAGGCTTGGATCCTTAAAACATCATTTTAAATGTACCCAATATGACTTAATATTATTTTCAAGAGGGGATTTTCGGGTTTAAGAGTTTGAGGTAACTCTCCTCGAGATCTCACCGTTCCAGTTATGCATTATCTTTTATTTACGATCTAATTATAACTAGCGCGCATCACCATACAAGCTCAGATATAAATACGTAAATAAATACATACACACCTAGCATGCATGCTACCACATTATGTTTTTGATCGGGAGCCTCCTATGCGGACCACCATCGAGCCAAAGACGATGGTCCTATTGGTCAATCTATTAGGTTTCAAAGAGACCTACTCTATTACACATTTTACCATGCATACATGGCCTTTAGTCTTCATGGGCTCCCACCTTGCATGTAACGGGCCTCCATTCTAAACTAATAAAACAGTAAAGCCCTATCTATTACAATGGCTCAAAGTGGCCCAAAACGTAAGGCTCGCAGGCCCAATAAAACCAATAAGATAAAAATAACCAATCACATCTACCCTAAGGGTCAAGGCTCGGCGCGATCAAAAACCACGTAAACAATTTCACGTAGAGCAAGAAACAAGCAAAAACCCCTTTTTCTTATTTCTAATTATGTTTTAAAACAGCCTATTAAAACATTAAGATTCTAGTTTTAAAACCCCTTCTAAAACAATCCCTAACATCATTTTAAACCCCTTTAAAATGACCCTTTGATTCTCACTTTAAGTCCCTACTAATTATGATAAAATTGACTTTCCGGATTTACTAAACACCTTTAGTGCACAAAACAGTTTCTGTTTTTCAAGTTTGAAAAATGCAGTTCGGCCCCTGAATTTTCGAAAATTACACTTTGACCCCTCAACTTTTGGAAATTACAAAATAGCCCCAAAATTTCCAGAATACGCAAATTGGACCAGAAAGCAGAAAATTGATGAAATTTCCAGAAAATTTTGTTTATTGCAAAACAGACCCCAGTTTTACGGAAAATAGCAAAAACACCCCTAACCTTTCGTAAATTGCAAAATGACCCAAAATTTGAAAAATTTCAGAATTTACAATTTGGTCCAGAATTGCATAAAAACAAAATTTCAATTTCTGTCCAGATTTATAAAAAATCGCAATTTGCAAACAAGCCCTCCAATTTTCGGAAATTATATTTTAGGCCCAAAAACCGAAAAGTGCAAAAATCCGAACACTCAATATATCATAACAAGCAAGAATCAAATACCAGAACACAGCAATCATATATAAAATACATAAATTGATGCGTTCATGCCTTATTTATATGCGCATAATAAGTTAGGCTCTAATACCACTGTTGGGATTTCATGGGTATAATTGTCAACTACAACGGTGCGGAATTTAAAATTTTTATACACCACAACCCAGGGTTCTTATTAGCACATATAAATAAGTATGAATTCATTTCAGCACATATACTAAAATGAAAAGCTGGTAAAATTAACGTTTTACCTCACCACAGGCAAAGGTGGTGGTTTCTCCGGTCTTCTTTTGGGTCACTAGAGCACCCCAAATGTTGTGCCTCTAGAGAATAGTCCACAACGGCTGGATCTGCAATCATTTTAATCCTCAGGCTCAGAACTAGGAGAAAAGCAGCTCAGATTCAAGAGTTGGATTTGGATCCAACTCTAGATGCAGAACGGAAGAGGGAGAGATGGAGCTACACGGCCGATCTACAACCAAGGGGCGGCGGCGGCTATGGTTGCTAGGCGGCGGCTAGGGTTTCTTGGGGAGGGGGCGGCGGCTAGAGAGGAGAGGAGATTAGGGTTTTGCTTTTTCCTTGCTTGCTTAGCTTAGGGTTTTGATTCTTGAAGACTCCTATTTATAGGAGAGTTCAAACCCTATCCCTAATCTTATCTCCTAGCTAATGGGCTATCAGATAAGTCTGGCCCAATCTCTCTCTATTTAATTATTCCTTTAATTAAATAGCCCAAGTCATTTAATTAACCACTTTAATTAAATGGTCCATTTATTTAATTAACACTTTAATTAAACAATCCAATAAATCTAATTAAAGATTTAATTAATTAGATAAATCTAATTAATTTCTCTCCAGGAATTATTCCTTTAATTCCTTATCTTTATTTAACTACTTTAAATCATTTCGTTCTGCCACTGACTATCACAGTTCCAGCTTTTGTGTGTGACCCTCTAGGTTCACCATCAATTGGCCGCAGGCTCACATTTCTGTGATTTAATTAGTGAGCAATTAATTATTTAATTAATTGCTCCGATCAATCAAACTACTTTCAATTGACCACTCAAGAATTAATCCACTATTAATTCAGGAGTACCCACACCCCATGGTCGATGTCTAGCCACAAGCCCATGAGGCCCAACTTCAGGTGAATTGACTTTAGTGAACCTTAAACCTCTTATAAGTACCATGTACATACGGTCCTTCTAACGACTAATTTCCCGATCGAGACCTAGGATGTGTGAATTGGTCGGCACCTCTAATCATCTCGATTCTGTACTTTCTAATTCAGGATAATACTTCCAGTGTGACTGCTAAATCTGGAAACCCCTTTCCAAATCCGTCACTGACCATGGCCATGGATTTCTCGGAATGTATAATCGAAGAATGTACAGGAAATTCCCTCATCCATTACAATGAGTCGGTAGATCCTATCTCATCGGTAGATCCTATATTGATGCTAACCATCCGCGCATACGACTATACATACCCAACGTAGGCGCACAATGGACAGGCTATGTGCCCGGCTCCTAAATCAAAGTATGCACACCCGTATACCGAATTCGCCCTAGCACCTCAAGTCTAAGGACTAAATCGTACACTGTTATAAGTCTTGAGAGACATCCCACCACCGATATGCTTTTTAAGCACTTCCACAATGGGTCTCTCTGTTCGGGTCGTTCGATGCGTCCGATCCCCTATCGAACCACCTAGTCATATGCACTGACATTATCAATGTCTTGTTCATGAAACGACAACAAATTTACTTTTAGTGAATCATGCATAATCCTACAAGTCTTAACGATTCATTCGATACCCCGTCTCGATATGAATCTATGACTTGGAACATTTTTGAGATCACGACCTTTGAGACTGTTTCATGATTAATCGCACCCAATACTGAAGTGAATAGTCCCGTAGTCATGAGTGATCTCAGGGTTTCAACCAATCGCTTAAATGTGTTCGCGAAAGATGAAGATGGCCATTTGTTTATATTATGAATTCTCAATAAAATAAACAGATCGTATTAATTGATAAATCAAAGATTCTGTCAAGATAAAATAATGTTCCTATTACAAGCTATTTTGTTGGCTTGCAGGGCACTATCCTATCAGATGGTAGGGAAGTGAAGAAGTGAAGTGAAAGTGTGCGGGTGTGTGTAGTGTGTATGGAATGGGGTGAATGAATGGTAAGGGGAAGTCATTCATTTATAGGGGAAATTAGGGACATTTTGGAAAAATTAATGTCTCCCTAAGGCTTTGTTTAGAAAACATATTTGAGGATTTTTAAATATGATAATTCACTTGATCTAAGAAGATCGATTAATTACAACTATAAGATGCATTAGTTTACAGTAAATTTTCTCATGCTTTCTTCCTCGTATACTTGGATAAGATTTGGGAACTAATATATTTATCACATAATTTAAGGTTATATAGTTTGTATAAATAAGTTTTGACATGATGAATTATGATTTAAACTTTTTCAAATCGAGTAATTTAATCATTAAATCATAAACTAGTAGAATATCCACCATCTTATTCTAATACTTATTTTAGTCTTTCATTTTATATATCATGTGTCTTAATATTTTGTTCCATAGATTTTATGGATATTATGACTTGTTTAACACAAAAATTGAGAAGATAATAATATATTAGACTATAACTATTTTATTGAAAATTTAGGGACCATATGGGGTATCATTAGAAGTTTTGGGTATGTTTTATAAATGTTTGAAATAATAATACTTTTAAAAATTATCTATTTTTACAAATTTAGTTGGGGTTTCACACTCTCCCCCCCTTAAAGAATTTGGTCCCCAAATTCTACTTATTCAATCTTTCTAAATCCTCATGATGAATTGTTCTTGAACCAATAATTTACGCTACAGTAATTATGCTCTGTTAGAATAAAGTAATATGTATATATATATATGACTAATGATATCTACTAATCAATGAGATAAGCACAACTCATAATAGATGAAACTACTTAACAAAATGATTATTGTGAATCACAATTTTGAATGAAAATTAAGAGATCACATTATGAAGATGAAAAGTTCTTAAGTTTCATATAAAAAAATTAGATTCTAGAATATAGTTGTGAAATGATAGTCTAAAATGGGGACTAGAAGCTTTACTATCAATTGATGAAAGGGGATGTTAGACATGAAAGAAATTAAAAAGAATGATATCAAATGTTTGATGAAGTTTAAAGCAATAAGAAAAATGAAAATTGTGTTATACTTGTAGAAAAATTATAAGGTCGAATAGGTACTAAATCAATATGGTAATGGTTATAATCTAATGTTCTATAGAAGTAAAAAAAATGACAGTTCTAATAACTTACATGAAGTTTTGATTTTGAGTTAGAATAAAGTTCCGAAGTAGTAGGTAATTCAAAATTTTAGGAACATGAATTAGAAGGAGAAATAATTAAATTTCTTATTCGAGAATTCATGGGAACACTATTAACATATAAATGGTATGAAGTCATGAGTGTAGTTCCTATGATTTATGAAGGATAAAATTAAAGGAATATGAATGAAAAATTAATTTATGTGTGTTGAGTAAATCCATCTAGCTCCACAACACCATTTGATGATCAAGAATGAACAACTTAGAGTAAGAGAATAATTCACTTTATCACAGTATTAGGATTGAGAGATTAGGGTGATGGAATTCGAATTCGGGGTAACTATAGCGGATGAAATGGCATAAGATTTGTGTACCAGAAAAACTTCATTAATTTAAGTCGTATATGGGTAGCCTTAGATATCGACCTTGAGATGGGATCATAGAAAATTGTCCTATCGCAATGTAGACTATTCTTGGTGAGCTACCTATCTGAGCCCAAAACGCATAAGGAAATAGAAGCAAGCAGATAAATAGCTTATAGTTAGGTCATATTGAATATATAATTAGTGTCACCATTGAATCAACAAATTCATGAATAATAGGGTAATCTAGTTTAGCTCTTGATGGTAGGAGATATTCTCGTTAGTTATTCTTCAATTTTGATGACGTCAATAATAAGATAACCTAGAAAAACTTAGACATGTGGTTATCTATTCTAACCATAATAGATATGAAGTTTATCTTATGAATCATCTATCTTATTTGTTCAAGTATCTTGATAGGCATTGGATGGTACATGATCCAGATAAGTTATCATTTATATCTCTCAAAGCATAAGCATTTGCTACTAGGACTTGTGGTTAACAAGCAGTAAATCGAATCAGAAAGCAAGGAATGATAACAAAGGAAATAGTGGTGTTTTGGTTATTTGAAAAATAATAGCAGGAAAAAGAATCTTTATTCATGTAGACATAAAGAATGCTCCGATAGGTCATAATTTCAAAACAAGCAAAGTTGAATGATGTTGATGAAAGATCCCAAAATGATGATCAAAGGAAAATTAAGATGATTTAAATTCTAGCAAAAGGGCCTATTTGGTACAATGCACACCGATATAAACTCTTCTAAAGAAAGTGGTACTAGATAATGAAAATCCTACATCGATGCACTTTCATTCAACTTGTGGGTCTGAAGCTGCCACCAAAAAAAAAACAAAGAATTGGTTTTTTTTTTTTCTTTTCACGCAACTATTACTCTTCGAAATAAGAGCATCTAAATCAATGGTTGATGGCGGAAGTCGGGTTTTTTTTTTTTTCTTCTTCTTAGGACCAAGTGAATATGACCATTTTCAAGCACTCCTATCAAAGCAGAAAATGTAGCTAAGCAAGTGTACTCATTGATTGAAATGTTTGTTGTAAGAAGAAAGCTCTTTGTCTTTGCTTGGACTTCTGACCCGGGACGATATCATCTCCCCGAATTGGAATTAGGTGAAATCCATATTTTTGGGGTTTAAGAGAGGGGCATTGAAATCTTTTCTATTGATTCCATAGAAGTCTCAAAAGAACTATGGCCATTATATCAATATCAAGTAACTTTAAATTTTCTAAGGGATTCGTACTAAGCTAATGTCAAAAAAGAATAATACGAACTCCTAAGTCCTAATCAAATGGAATTCAAATCATGGTCTAAGTAACTCACTAGCTTAATTTCAATTATAGTTTCTAAAGCTTAATATTTTTTTTAAATGTCTTAACCAAACACCAGTATTATTCCTAAGCGAAATTCTGATAAATTAATCAGTAATTCTAACCGAATAGTGTTATACCATTATTTGACACACGAGTAATTCCACAATCCCTTCTTGACCTCAAATCCTAAGGACACTAAAAAAAAAATTAATAACATGTTATTTACGAACCCCAAACATTTCAATCCCAAATCATATTTCTAAACTTTGCCAAAAAAAAAAATCTAACCGTACCATATTATCTATATTCAAAGCAAAAATTCCATAACCATATCCCAATGCTCTGATACCACCTGTGACGCCCCACTCTGACCAGATAATACAATAACACTCAGATATATATATCGCACTATATGATCAGGGTGGTCGCCACCTAAATTGTCGATCATAAACTTACTAAATCGTATCACTGCATTCCATATAGCTTAGATAAATAATTTTAGTGGAACTATGAAGATAGAAGAAACAAAAACTTGAAGGCTACATTGATTAATTGTAATTCTTCAATAAATTCCACTATTTAGACTCCATTGTAGCTAATCACAAAATCACCCTTATCAAACGATAGCGTATATCCAAATATGTGTCAACACGGTGTGCTCTTAAGTTGATATGTGGTACTCCCACTCTACATAACATTTTTTTTCATCCCATATCTCTGAGGAAAGGACAAAGGAAGATAAAAGGAGGAGTAAGTCGTGTTTGACTTAGTGAGATTTAATTCATGAACTTGAACAAAATAAAGATATGAAAACAATAATGATAAAAAGAATATAACGAGAGAGATAACGAGAACTTAAAATAGGAAGGTGTGAGTAATTGAACTAAATAGAATGGTAATAAACTGAAGAAAAGATACCGAACAAATGGTAATGACAAGAAATATAATGAACCAAAAGATATTAAGCATGTAACATGTTAGATGTGTATTTTAGGAATGACTATTGCGGACTCTAAAGGTATATCCCCCGTAACTTCACAAGGATACACCAGACCAAGTCACAGTGTGGCGCAACACTGGAGTTTCCTCACGGATAATCACTCAAAAGTTACAGGGTAATATCTAGTTCCACATAGCACATACCTTCCGCATCTGTATTTACTTTTATGGCACCACCTTATATCCCCTAGCCATTGTAACTACTTTATACCTCCCATCGAGGAGCTACCTCGAGAACAAAACAAATGGCATGCCCCGGCGCATGCCGATCCAGCTCAGAGCACATCTACCTCCAGCTATGCGCGAAACTGAATCACGGAGGTGTAATGAACAAAAAGACCATACACTGACGGCCCGATGCCGCCCAGCAGTCACCTCTGTTAGTCCCAAGGCCCAACTTCCCAAGGGCGTCCCCAAGGGTATTAATAAATGAAATAAATTGAACTAGAATTCGGACGTAGTCCGTTGTTCATACACGGCTCAATACCAATATAGCATTTGACGATCAACACGAACATACTTGAAAAGTGTTTGATAACCACGCAGAGCAAAATATATCAGGTTGTTGTATAACCAAATGAGCAGATGATAAATTTTTCAGACAAGAGTGAGTTGAGTTCAAAAAGATAATAGAAAATTATTCATGACAAGATCATAAGGAATTAGTATCACCTTTAGAAATAACGAAGTATCGAATAACTAGTGGATGCTTGAACAATGTTCAATAGCGAAAGATAGAAGTACCAAAATGCGTTGAACAAAATTGACATACGACAATGTAGATCCGAATTCACAATAAAATGGAATATAGCAAGAAATGTAATTAGGAGAGAGATTATTAAAAATATTTGATACGTATTGAATTGTTAGAAGTGAAGAAAGTGGTATATGAATCACAAAATCATGTCCTTTTTCCTCAGGGCGTTGTGCCAAGATGGGTACACAAAGAACGGGAAACCTCACCTTCAAGTCCAAATGTTGGCGTATCCCCAAGACCTAATTCAAGTAAACAATATCAATGTTTGTATCCCAACCATAAACTATACTTTTCAAATCCATCTTATCCCAATAATTCAACCATTAATCCTATACTTGTGATTCTTTTGTACGTGAACCTAATCGTGCCTAACTCATAAATTTATTACAAATATTCATTTCAAGCATGTATTTTTGTATATTCACCATGTTATAGTGTAAAAAGTAAAACAAACAACCAGTTGCTTGTAGCCTATTTTCATTCAACATCAGCAATTAAGCTTGTGAGTTCAATAACTTTCTACACATGTATCAAAATGATGTTAAATCGAATTATATGATTTTCTACCTCAAACTAGTTCAACTTAGTATTTGAGTTTTGCACTTACGATACAGTCTCAAGTTAATGTTAAAACTTGCAACAACATCCAAGAGTAATCTTTTAGAAACCTAGATAGTATTTATTCATGACAGCCTTTTTATTAAATTGGATCAAATATTTAATCCATTTTTATAACTTAATCAGCATAGTATTCATGTTGAAGTATTAACAATAACATCTTTTGAATTGAAGAATCAACAATATTCAAGTTATAATCTTCAATAAGTTATAAACTTTTCAATTAAATCCCACAACAAGAACTAGCGTCTATATTTATCCATTTCGCACATTTTGATCATATAATAATGATCTTATTTCAACATTCAAGCATCACAGTGGGTTTATATTAAGATAGAAGGACAAATTTGGGAAAATTAACTGAAACATGTAAAAAGGCTCAAAAAGTCCTGGATTATTTATTAGATCGCCCAAAAGAATTCTTGGAGGCGCAGCAATATATTAATTGAAAGTTAATCAAAGTTTTATCCAATATTCTAACTCATAATATACAAGGTAAAGTGTTATAATACCATAGATAATATTCAACCATATTCAAGTTAATAGGCTTTAAAAAGTTAAAGGATCTTTAATGGTGTCTAACAAGAAGAAGTAGCATCATAGTTAATATATATTCATTCAATATGAAAGTTTAAATCAACTATTACTCATATTATTTGATTAACTAAGTATGAAAGTGTTTAATTTTTAGGATAGAAGGCCAAAACTTGTGCAAATAACCAAAAGAATCAAAAGACCCAAAACAGTCTCGGCGTGTGTGACCCACTCGCCGGTACTGTTCAGAAATCGCGCCACCAACGTACTGACTCGCCGGAGGTGGTCTACACCGCCATCACAACCACAATCTAGTGTTTGTTGCCTTTCCAACCATATATTTATTTTAATAAAACACCTAGCCAATATCAAGTTATGGCCTAAATATGAAAGGTGCGCAGATTAGGGCAGTGTTGGTTCATACCTCAATTACTCCTTGTGTGATGATGATATTCAAGAAGGTCCAAAGGGAATTTGTTCTACACTCAAAGGGCTACATGACCGTGATTCAGTTAGAAGAAATTCGTCCATTAAGGCCCTCAATCGAACCATCAAACGCTGCTACAGTAAAACAGGGGCTGCCCTGCTTTTCTTCTTCAAGTTTCCCCATGAATTTTACTTATTAAAGAAATTAAAATTATTTTTGGAACTCTAAATTACATATTTTAGGTGTGTATATACTTTACTTTTGAAGGGGAGCTTGGAGAAGATGGTAGGGAAGTGAAGAAGTGAAGTGAAAGTGTGTGGGTGTGTGTAGTGTGTATGGAGAAGGGGAGCTTGGAGAAGATGGTAGGGAAGTGAAGAATTGAAGTGAAAGTGTGTGGGTGTGTGTAGTGTGTGTGGAATGGGGTGAATGAATGGTAAGGGGAAGTCATTCATTTATAGGGGAAATTAGGGGCATTTTGTTAAAATTAATGTCTCCCTAAGGCTTTGTTTAGAAAACATATTTGAGGATCTTTAAATTAGGTAATTCACTTGATCTAAGAAGATCGATTAATTACAACTATAAGATGCATTAGTTTACAGTAAATTTTCTCATGCTTTCTTCCTCATATACTTGGATAAGAATAGGGAACAAATATATTTATCACATAATTTAAGGTTATATAGTTTGTATAAGTAAGTTTTGACATGATGAATTATGATTTAAACTTTTTCAAATCGAGTAATTTAATCATTAAATCATAAACTATTAGAATATCCACCATCTTATTCTAATACTTATTTTAGTCTTTCATTTTATATATCATGTGTTTTAATATTTCGATCCATAGATTTTATGGATATTATGACTTGTTTAACACAAAAATTGAGAAGATAATAATATATTAGACTATAACTATTTTATTGAAAATTTAGGGACCATATGGGGTATCATTAGAAGTTTTGGGTATGTTTTATAAATGTTTGAAATAATAATACTTTTAAAAATTATCTATTTTTTACAAATTTAGTTGGGATTTCACACGACCGTTCAGTGCATATAGACAAATCAATCCAATCGTGCTTACATAAAATTGACATATTGTTATAAAAAATATATAATATGGATGTACATTGGTCACTCTAAATTTTACCACTCATCTTAAATATAGCATTGAAGAGAGCACATGAAGGGTGTATTCTTTGATATGAATTGTTTTTATGTGGCAAATGAAGAGTTTCATAACTCTTCTTATTTGAAATCTTTCTTAGATCTATATATAGTGGATATTGTAATATATTTTGTACACAACAAGATGAATATAATGAAATATATTGCTCTCTCTAATTTACTCTTTACATTATAGTTTTAGCTTGTTCTTTTAGATTATCTATTGAATAATTTCATAACACGTTATCAGCACGATATGTTCTATCTTTTAATTCAAAGTTAGCTAATCGGATCCGTAAGAAAGTTCATATTTCTCACTTCAAAAGGTAAGATCAAATCGACAAAATGGTGAGATGGTGAGTTATTTATTTTCTTCTATATTATATATTTTTATGTTTTATGCTTATACGAACATTGGTATTTATATTAACAAAGGGAATCAAATGAAATCTATGTTGTTGCCTCAGTAAAGTTTGTAGCCGAGAAAGTTGGAATTATGACATTAATCATCTTACTAACCACGATTGCATAAGAACTTTGTCAATTAAAGTGAAGTTTGATCTTTAAAATGTCACCAAGTTAGAATAAAGATTATGTCATATGTACCTATGTTTTATATCAATTTTCCATACTATAACTTTTCAAGGAATCAAATAATTGATGGCTACATCAAATTTAAGATTTGATTAAATTTCGGATTAGTTGAAGACTTTGTTATTATATCAAGAACTTGAAGTTCTTAAAGTCAAATAATATGTTAGGCCAGAAGCCTAAATGATACAAATGAGAATTTAAACGTTTTGGCACATTTTTATATTAGGCTTGAAGCCTGGGTTATAAACTCAAACCCGAAGATTTGAGTGCCTTTTTAACATTTTATATGACATGGGTTTACATTGGAATCCATTGGAATGCAAAGAGCCTCAAAATAAAATCATAAATGAAAATGAAAAATTGATAAAATAAAACTCGAAGATTTATGTATTTGATTAAGTACATTGATTGGCTTTGATTCAATATATATATATATATATATATATATATATATATATATATATATATATATATTGATTCTGAATCTTGAACAAATATGGAGGCCATAACTGAATATGCACATGAGAAATGAGAAGAATGAAAAGCCATGATTTGTATCTTGTTAAATTAAAGAAGTTATCAATCTTTGAGTTGATGAATCAAAATTTGTTAAAATATGTTAAATCAAAAGGTTCTTGCAATGCCTATTCATTGTCTCTTTAATCAATTAATAAAATTGAGAATTGGTGATAGTGCCTACTAAGAGAATAGCATTTGTATGTAAAATTGTACAAATGGCGTACATGTTATTAAATTAACAAATATTTAACAATGCTTAGTAAGCTTGTAAATCTACTGGATTGAATTCACTGGAATATAAAAAGTCTCAAAATACAGTGATCAAGATAAAGTGAAGGCAATGTTTTATAGGATTGAAATCCAATATATATATATTTGAGTAGAGTACCCATTTGTCTTAAAATATTTGGTGGAATTATTTTAACACCAAAGTTGTGATTGTTTCCACTTGAATAAAGAGATTAACTATATTCATGTGAATTGAACTACCCCTATTCTAGTCCAAGCTATACGACAAATTTAAGCTCATGTTCATTTTTGGCATGAATTGATAATATGTTTTTAAGGCATGCATTTTATGGATGAATTTGTGGATAAAAGCATGTGTTGCCATTTAGAGCTTTGAAAGGTCGAGATTTCTTGTATCGACAATTTGAATAGTTATAACTACCGGACTAATATGGACTTGAATTAAGAGAGTTCAACTCTCTAAAATACATTTTTCCTTAAAAGCTTGCTATGAAAGTTTGCACTTGAAGTTGCGATATTTTAAACTAATAAATACAATCCAAGATTAAAAATTAGTTTTCAATTGAAATTATTTGGAGATATTAAAACTTTCGGAATCCTAAATTCTTAATAAGTAGCAATATCATGGAGAGATTTCAAGAAATACTATCAATTGAATTCTGGTAGTTGAACAAATGAAACATTGATGAAAAGAAAAAAAAAACACTCCTATTATGATTGATAAGCATTCCCCGAAGTGGATGCAAATGTGAATATAAATTATTTATTCCCGGGAGTGAACGTACATGACTTACACAAGGTCAAAATTTTCATATAATGATTACATCATACCACTCAATGTGAAATGATATAGTGGTAAAATTTGAGAAAAATAGAAGTATGCAAATTGACTCCAAAAGGGTTCAAAATGACACTTGTTGAAAGAAACATTCATAAATTGAAAATGAATTTCATAACACGTTATTAAATATTGATTAATGTAAAATTAAGTTTATGGCGTAATGTTTTGTGATTAAATTTATGAATTTTTCATATGACTTATTATATTTCAATTATGTATTTAGGTATGGTTTGAGTGAATGGTAAAAATATATGTGATAAAAGTCAATGTATGGCAATTCATATTAAAAATTAAGATTATATATTATATGCTTGAAATGTAAATATGATCTTCTAATATTGTTCATGATTTTAAAGAAATTGTTAATTTCTTAAATAGATAAATAAAAAGAAACGTAGATATATATATATATATATATATATATATATATATATATATATATATATATATATATATATATATATATATATATGATATTCTTTATGCCTTATTTGTGTTTATTTATCTTATATCATGTCGTGGTTAAAAGTAAATGAAAACTGGTTAACTTTTATTTGATTAAATTATTCACGAAGTCATGAGCTATATGAGGTTACTTTGATGTGATTATTGAGTTTATGAATCCTTAATAATAAGTAAAGACTTATTATATTGATTACCTCATTTATTTAAGACTTCAAATGTGGGGATTTTATAGAAATGTGTTTGTACAGTTGAAACACATATTACAGTAAACCAGAAGTTTATTGGTCAAAATAAATTTGGCATGACCGGTTAGACCATCCCGGATAAACTATGATGCGAAAAGAATTAATAAGAGTTCATATATATCTTCACTGAAGAACCAGAAGATTCTTCAATTCGAAGAATCATTTTGTGCTGCTTGTTCTCAAAGTCAATTGATTACTAAATCATTTCAATTAAGAATGGGTTAGAATCTCCAGCATTTTTGAAACACATTCAATGTGATATATGTGGGCCCACTCATTTTTCTATGTGGATTTTAATAGATGCATCTACACAAATGTGACATATGTGTTTATTGTCTACCTGCAACCTTGATGTTTGTGGGATTATTTGCGCAAATAATTAAATTAAGAGGACAATTTTGAGATTATGGAATTAAGACGTTTGAATAATGCTGGTGAATTCATATATCTAATTTCAATGGCTATTGAGAATCATGTTGCCCATATTTATACACAAAATAATTTAATAGAATTATTCATCAAACGCCTCCAGTTAATTGCTAAAATTATTAATGAGAACAAAACTTTTGTTCAACATGTAAATATATTGTTTTACATGTAGCAGCACTTGTGTGCATCATGCCAACAAATTATGATAATTTCTCCCTGATGAAACTAATGTTTGGTCAGGAGCCAAACATTTCCCATCTTAGAATTTAAGGATGTACGACATATATTACAATTGTTCCACCACAGACCCACAAAGATGGGTCCTCAAAAGAGGTTGGGAATATATTTTGGATATGAATCCCCATCCATAATAAGTATCTTGAACAAATGACTGAAAATTTATTTACGGCATGATTTGCCGATTGTCATTTTGATGATATAATATTCCTAACATCAGGGGGAGGTAATAATGAGCTGGTAAAAGAAATTACATGAAAAACATTAAACATTATCTTCTCTAGATCCTCGAAAAAAAATGTGTACACTAGAAATCCAGAAGATAATTATTTGCAAAATATTGCAAATCAATTGCCAGATGAATTTACTAATATAAAAAGATTTACTAAATCTCATATACCACCTAGATATGCTCCAATGAAATCAATTGGTTCCAATGATAAAAATCCTGTAAAATAAGGAGCTAACATTGAAGATGGTCATATAATGGAGGCAAGCACTCATGAAGAGTCGCAAGACATAACTATTAGATAATACCCCAGAAGAGGTTCAGGTACCTGAAAATAATAAATAAAGAGATCTCTATAAGTTATGTCACTACGAGGAAAAGATGGAACCGAATTAAAACAGTTGTCGACAACACTTTTGAATATAATTATAACATAAAATGAGGATCTTGAAATTAAATATGTTACAAATGTAAACATATAAATGATCGGCCAAAATAGAAAGACGCAATTTAAGCAGAATTAAGTTCACCTTCAAAGTAGTTCAAATACCTAAAGGTGTAAAGCCATTTGGATATAAATGGGTATTTGTGCGAAATCCAAATGAGAAAACTGAAGTCGTTATATATAAAGCATGACTTCTGGCACAAGGATATTCATAGAGACCCGATATTGATTATGAGGAGACGTAATCTCTTGTGGTGGATACAATTATTTTTACATACCTTATTAGTCTGGCAGTACGTGAAAAACTTTATTTGCGTCTAGTGAATGTTGATACAACTTATTTATATGGCTCGTTCAATACTTAAATGTATACGAAAATCCCTGAAGGGTTTAACATTTTAGATGCATTTGGAACTCCGGATAAAACTGTCAAAACGCTTGCGTAAATTTTTGTATGGATTAAAACAATTTGGACGTATGTAGTCCAACTGTATTAGTGAATCCTTGTTAAATGAAAGTTATAAAAATGATCCAATTAACCCATGTGTTTTATGGAAAGATTGAGATCATGATTATTGTTGTATATATTGATGATCTAAATATTATTGGAAGTTCCGAAGAGTTTTAAAGGAAGAATTTGAGACGAAAGATTTTTGAAAAATAAAATTTTATCTCGATCGGCAAATCGAGCATTTAACAAATGAAGTCTTTTGTCCATAAATCGATACATACAAAATCGATTTATAAAGGACTTTATATAAAAGCTCAATCATTGAGAACAATTTCATGGTAGTTTCAATCTTTGGATGTAATAAAAAATTATGTTAGTCCTAAAAAAAAAAAGGATCGAACAATGAAACATTTTGGGACCTTAAATAGCTTTAGAGACTTAATGAATCATGCTAATTCTGCAAGCATGATTTAGCATTTTTTAAATTACTAACAAGATAAGCTTTGTACCAACACAAAGGCATATGGATGAAGTTAAATATCTATTTTAAATATGTATTTTTGTTATATCAAGATATCGCCTAAAAATATGGTCCAACATTGGAATGTGTCAAGTAGTGTATCTTGTGTTGGCATCAGGGGGAGCGTGTCATTAATAAAAATCTATACACTGTACTCTTTTTCCTTCGTTCAAGTTTTGTCCCAATGGGTATTCTTGGCAAGGTTTTAACGAGGCAGTGTTACACGCTAATCGACCCATGTATATGTACTCTTTTCCTTATTCAAGTTTTTCCCACCGGGTTTTTCTGATAAGGTTTTTAATGAGGCATATTTCATAATCAATGGACATCCAAGGGGGAGTGTTATAAAATATATATAATATGGATGTACATTGGTCACTCTAAATTTTACCACTCATCTTAAATATAGCATTGAAGAGAGCACATGAAGGGTCTTGTATTCTTTGATATGAATTATTTTTATGTGGCAAATGAAGAGTTTCATAACTCTTCTTATTTGAAAGCTTTCTTAGATCTATATATAGTGGATATTGTAATATATTTTGTACACAACAAGATGAATATAATGAAATATATTGCTCTCTCTAATTTACTCTTTACATTATAGTTTTAGCTTGTTCTTTTAGATTATCTATTGAATAATTTCATAACACATATAAATTTATTACAGCACGATTGATTGTCATTTTTTATCATTTCACTACGTCTGTTTATTTTAACTCTATGTTTGTTTATTCTAACTTAAATATTATTACTTCATAATAAATTTAGGTTCACGAACTTAGTTTGACATGATTGATATTCAATAAAAACTAATGCTTGTTCTTTATTTTGTCAAAATAACTATATTTGCAAATTTTATTTTCAAATCAGTTTAAATATGTTTACTTTGCAATAAATTTATATTCATGAAATTGTTTAGTGTAACTGTTTAGAAAATATCTTCATTCGCAATTTTGTTAAAATATGAGATTACTATTTGAATTTAAAAATATTTTATTTTTCTCTATAAGTAAGATCATTTCATAGTCTGTAGGACACCTCAACAAAAAATAACAAATATCATAACAAGTATTATAATTTATGATGTCTTCCAGCAAAAATTCAAATCATTGGATGCACAAATTATAATACTTCCTTTCATGACTAAAATTTTGGAAGAGCGTTTTAAATGTAACTTAGCTAGAAAAAAAATTACTATCTGAATTAGTGGTTCGTCAGAGATATGGAGATATCTCATCGACGATAAAGATATTGGAATTATTAGCATAGAAAAGTATGTTTTCAATAATCAAGAAAAAATGAAACAAGTGTTTTTTATGTTGCCAAACACAATTTTGAAAGCATTAAAGGTAAAGAGTAATAGTATTTCTGTATCTATATTATTTAATTAATAAAAAATATCTATGCATATTAAATTATTAATAATAACATTGCACGAATTTCCATATTATATTAAAAAGGTTGCTAGAATGCCTCCACCGAATACAAATTTCATCCTCTGGGTCTTGTCTAATCTAGGAACGGTGGATGGCTTAGCTAAATCAAAAGATTTCCATGTGCTTATTCTTCAAAATAAATATGACTTGGTAATAATCTTTATATATACTCGAACTTCTTGTACTTTATCATAACGTTATTCCTTGCATAATTATAAAACCCAAATCTGATCCTGTATAAATTCCTCATATATTCGTGCTTAGTTTTATTATTTGTCTTCGATATATTTACATTCATCTTTAGTATTTCAACGTAATTTTATTTAAATTATTTTTATATATACGTGATCTTCTTGTACTTTATCAGAACTTTATTCTCTGCATAATTTTCAAACTCATTTATGATTCTATACAAATTTCTTAAATACTTGTGCTTAGTTTTATTATTTGTCTTCAATATATTTATATTCATCCTTAGTATTTCAACGTAATTTTATTTAAATATTCATGCCTCTAAATAATTATTACCTTTACAAATTTTTCTAACTGAAATAATCTATTTTGAAAACATGCACGACAAAGCAAAATCAAAGAAATCTTGGACTGTTAAAGCTAAAGACTGGATTTGCAAATCACAAATTCGTCCAAATAATAAATGTTGTTAATGTATAGAGGAATACTGCGTCAAGAATATATTTTTGACACGTATATTAAGTTAGAAACTTCTCGACTTGATTATTATCGATATGAGACCAGCCAAATGGAATATTGTATAGTGAACTATCAAGTAATAGTTGATAATCTTTATGTTGATGGTTAGGCTAATCCTCGTAATGTAGGTTAAACCGTTAAAATGTTGTTTTGCTTTGTTCGTCTATTAATGCGCTAAGGAATATGAAGAAGCTGTAATATATCTATAGAGTGTGCTTAATTTTATATAGATATGCTATATAACATATTTTGTAAGGAAAAAACATATAATATTAACTTAATTATTATGAGTTATACAAGTATGTATATTTGCAATGCAGGTAACTTCTGGGAGTATTAATAATAATTTTATGCTTGTTTAAGATTAAATTATGAATTAATGAATCTGCATTGATATATATGCTAACAATCAGTTTTTTGAAATCATCCATTGTAAAGATTTTAAAAAGAATATTTGTACAATTATTTGACTGTTTTAAAATATATAATTAATTTTTTTTAAAAATATTTTTATTGGTCAAAACCTGACTATGAATATATTAAAATAGTAAGTTCGTACATAAAAAGCATAAAAAATTATAGAATTAAGACTATAATTATCAAAGTGCTTTATACAATAAAGGATTACAAATGAATTGACCTAATACAAGAGATAAAAGATCCTATTTAAATGAAACTGATTATATTTCTTGAACTTATTAGGATCGTACTGCCTAGGATGGTTGAGTTCTTCAATACGCTGATGACGTAGTCCTCTGCAAAAAAATATCTTATAGGATCCTTTGTGCGATCTCTCTTCTTTCAGATACACGTGATGGGATATTGCCCTGCAAGCCAATATATTTAGCTTGTACTGGAACTATCATTGTTTTTTTTAGTATAAATGACTTAATACGCATGTTTATTTATATGTGTATAAGGATAAACAATGGCCAACTTCATCTCTCGCGAATACATTTAAGCGATTGGATGAAATCCTTAGATTACATTTGACTATGGGACGATTCACTTCAGTACTGAGTGCAATCATGAAACAGTCTCTAAGGTCGTAATCTTAAAACAAGTTCCAAGTCATAGATTCCGAAAAGAGACGGGGTATCGTAGGAATCGCCAAGACTTGTACAAGTATGCATGATTCACATGGAGTGAATTTGTAGCGTTTCATGAGCAAGGCATTTGAGGCCAGTACATATGAGTAGGTGGTTCGATAGAGGATCGAACGCATCGAACGACCTGAACAGATAAACCCATTGTGGAAGCGCATGACGCATATCGGTGATGGGATGTTTCTCAAGGCTTATAATAGTGTACGATTTAGTCCTCTGACTTGAGGTGCTAGGGCGAATTCGGTGCATAAGTGTGCGTACTTAGATCTAGGTATAGATCACTTAGCTTGATCATAACATGCCTAGGTTGGGTGCGTATAGTTATGTACGCGAGTGGTTAGTACCAATATGGAATCTACCGACGCATCGTAATGGATGAGAGAATTTCCTATACGATTCTTAGATAATATATCCGAGGAATCTGCGGCCGCAGTCAGTGACGGATTTGGAAAGGAGCTTCCAAATTTAGCAGTCACATTGGAATATTATCCTGAATTAGAAAGTATAGTTATCGAGACATATTTAGAGGTGCCGATCAATTCACACACCCTAAGTCTTGATCGGGAAAAATAGTCGATAGAAGGACCGTATGTACATGGTAATTATAAGAGGTGAGGTTCACAAATATCAATTCACCTGAAGTTGGGCTTCATGGGCTTGTGGCTAGACATCGACCATGAAGTGTGGGTACTCCTGAGTTAATAGAGGAATTGATTCTAGGAGTGGTCAATTAAATGTTGTTTAATTGACCGGAGCAATTTATTGTTCATAAATTAAATCACGAGGAATTCGTGGGCCTGCTGCCAATTGATGGTGAACCCAGAGGGTCACACACAATACAATTGGACGGTGACTGTTATAAAAGGGTATAAAAGGAATTAATTGATTTAAAGGTAATTAAATCAATTAAATGAATTAAAGTGTTAATTCAAGTGGGAGATTAATTAATTGCTATCTAATTAATTAAAGGAAATATTAATTTATTAATTAATATGGACTGGGTATTTAATTAAGGTGGTTAATTAAAAGAAGGATTGCAAGACATGGGCCTTTAATTAAAAGCCCATAAGAAGTCTTGCAAACCTAGGTCAAGAAGGAGGCTTATAAATAGAGTTCTACATGAACTCAAAGTAGGGAGACAAGGCTAACACCCTAGAAAACAAAAACCTACCCGCCCTCTGACCTAGCCGCACCAGCCCCTACGCCGCCACCTAGCTGCCACCGCCACCACCCTGGCCGTGAGCTTCTCTTGTGCCGCCGTGGTTCCCCTCCTGTGTCCTTTGTGTTGGATCTTGCTCTGCCAAGTAGATCTGCACAGTCCTTCATTAACAAACCTCTTAGATCTATTTCTGAGCCTAAGACTTGGAGGTGTTGCCATAATCCAATTGGTGTGGATTAATCTCCGGAGGTGAGACACTTGGATCACTCATGTGAACCCGAATCAGAATCAGAGTTGGAGGTTGCCACCACCTTGCCTGTGGTGAGGTAAAATCGACCAACCCTCTTTTTACTTACTTTATATGTTTGAATCATGCTTTTCGTATATATAATATGGAGATCTAATATATGGGACCATGGGTGCTTCTAATTTTTTTTAAATTCCGCACTCTTTGTTGTTCTGACAATCGAGGCAACCCAACAGTGGTATCAGAGCCAACTTCCATACTTATTATACGAAAAGGCCTGAACATAATGTGTGTTCACCGTATATGTTTAATTATGTGTATGAGAACGCGTGATAATTATGTTCTGTAAGTTGATTCTTACTTGTTATGACTAGATCTATGATTGGGTAAAACTGCTTTTCAAGATCTGTGGCGAATTTATAGTTTTTGGAAACTTCAGGACTTTTATGCAATAAAATTTCAAATTAGGGTTTAGAGGGCTGAAAATTCAATTTTTCAGAATCTGGAAATTTCAAAAAATTCTGGACTGTTTTGCAAATCTGGTCGCACGGCTTTTTGGGGTCGTTTTGTAATTTCCGAAAGTTTGGGGGCTGTTTTGCAATTACCGAAACTTCAAGGGTCTGTTTGAAAAATTGAAAATTTTCAGAATTCAAAATTTTATTTTCTGGTCTGCTGCCCGAATCTGTTTTTGGGTGTTTTTGTAACATTTTAAAAGTTTTGGGTCAAAAATGCAATTTTTAAAAGTTGAAAAACAAAATCTGAATTTGAGCAGAAAATTTATTTTTGTTTACCCGAAAATTTATTTTGTCATAATTAGTAGTGACTAAAAAGTAAAAATCATAGGAAGTTAGTTTTAAAATGATGTTTTAAAATTAAGAAAGAAATAGGTAAAAGTTGTTTGCATGTTTCTTGTTCTACGTGAACTGTTTACGTAGTTTTCGATCGCGACGAGCCTTGACCTTAGGGTAGATGTGATTGGTTTAATTTAATGTTTGGTTTTTATTGGGCCTGCGAGCCTGTTATATTTTTGGGCCACTTTGAGCCTTTGTAATAGAATAGAGCTTTATTGCTTTCCTAGTCTAGGATAAAGGCCCGTTGCAAGCAAGGTGGGAGCCCAAGAAGATACGAAGGCCGTGTATGCATGGTACATTGTGTAATAGCATAGGCCTGTTTGAGAACCCTTTAGATTGACCAATTGGGCCAACATCATGGCTCGATGATGGCCCACATAGGAGGCTCCCGATCGAAAACATATTGTGGTAGTATGCATGCTAGGCTTATATGGCTTTTATTTATTTGTCGATTTATATTTAGATTGTATGAGATGCGCGCTAGAATCTAGATCGTAATAAAAGATAAAGCATAATTAACACGGTAAGATCTCGAGGAGAGTTATTATAACTTTCAAACCAGTAAATACCCTCTTGAATTAAATATTAAGTCATATTGGATTAAAATAAAATGAAGTATTTATATAAATCCAAGCCTTCTATCAATAGGGACTAGCGTATGTTGTCTACTTATCGATAGAGGTGATCCAGAGTCGGGCACCCGAGTCGAAGAAAGGGACAATACGCGAAATTCCTTGACTCCTGTTTTTAACACGACAAGGGTGAGGACTGGTCGGGATGTGATTATCGACCGATAACCAGTTACGGGGAGTTCACGACCGGGCCCGTTGCTCATCATGATTGATGGGTTAGACTTAACGATTAGTAACACTTATGATGTAGCAGTGCTAGATAAGTGCAAAAACCGAGGCAAAATAACTTGAAGGTTGTGTAGTGACACAATTGTCAATAAGTATGCCTACCTGGGGAATTGGTTGTATGGCCACGAGTCGTGGGTGCAATTAATTGCCGCTGGGACGTCAAGACCTACTAGGAAATAGAATTTACCGAACAATTGAAGGGGTAATTGTTTCGATAAAATAGTGGGAGAACTTTTACGATAGAAAGTCCAACCTTCGTAGATTATATGTATTATTCATTAACTAGTCCACTGAATGTTTGTCTTCTCTTTAGGATACTGAGATATCTGTAATTATCCATTTTACTATTTATTCTTGACTAATAAAATAACTGGATCAAAATATCGACTAGGCAAGAAACTTGAGAATTGTCTTAAATTCCAAAAGTGGGAATGATTTTCTTAAACGACGAGCCTATGCCTTATGCGCTTCCGAGATAAGTCAAAATATAAGAAAGGAATCACCTATATGGGAATATTAATGATCGTTTCCTCATACAATGATGAATCTCAAAAGTGAAACGAATCACCTATAGAGTATGGGAATCTTAATGATCGTTTCCTCAAATAAGCATCAAGATTGAACGAGCTATGAAGCAACATGAGGAGCATGTCTGAAGCTTCTGAAACAAACCTCAAAAGGCCTGTTTTGAGGACCAGTCTTCTGAAACAAACCTCCACCTCAAAAGGCTTGTTTTGAGGAGTAGTTTTGAATCGATTTGATTCGAGACTTCTAAGGAATTGTTTCAAAACTCGAGAATAAATGAAGGAACTAGTGTCAAGGATCACTGTCTTTGTTTTATCAATCTAGTTGAAAACTGGATCGATTAAACGTAGGCCTGCAAGTGATCTTAACATTAACTTCCTCCTAAATTCTCCTCCCGCTCATTTAAATGACTCTTGAAATACACTGATCTTATTTGATAAGTTGATCACATTTCATGAATCAACCAAAGTACTGGTTAAAGGCAAATAGGATAAACTTGTCATGATCGTTTACACTTCATGGACTGCAAAGTCAAAGAAGAGTAAAATGAAGAAGAATTTATTCTCTTCTAAATTCGACCATAAAGGTAGTCAAAAGAACGCACGTAGCCTAAAAGTCGAATTATCCCACTGCATCTAAGAAAGGCACTGATATGTTTAATTGATTAGATGATCTAATTAATTAAGCAACGTTTCAATTAAAGGGTTAATTGAAAAGGAAAAGGAAGCAATTAAAGAAGTTAATTGAAAGGAAGTAAATTAATTGAATTACACCATTAACTCAATTTTATTGAATTAATGTGTGAAGTTCGAATTAATACAAAGATAATAATCCATAACTTTGGTACGCTAGACTTGGACACATCTCCAAGAGTAGAATTCAAAAGTTGGTTTCGCCTAAGCTTCTTGAAAAATAAAACTTGGATGAACTTCCAACCTGCGAATCATGTCTCAAAGGAGAGATGACCAGATCTCCCGTCACAGGGAATCCAGAGCGAACCAAACAAAATCTGGATTTAATCCATGAATATGGACCACTAAAAGTTAGTGTGAGAGGAGATTACTCATACTTTGTACCTTTTTGCTGATGACCTTGGTCGTTAGTGAAAAATGTATCTAGTGAGATACAAATCCAAAAAACCTTAAAAAAATTTCAAGGTATTTCAACACGAAGTAGAGAATCAACAAAGACATAGTATTACGACCATTCGATCTAAACGAGATAGCAAATACTTGTCAAGGATTCCTCAATTATCTCAATGAGAATGGGGTTCTCATACAACAAACTCCTCCTAAGACGCCTCATCTTATTGAAGTGTCTAAAGAGATGGAATCTAACATTGTTAGGCATTGTTCGATCCATATTGAGTTTTGTTAAGCTTCCTTATGCATTCTAGGGGTTGGTCCTCCTGACTGCATCGAAGATACTGAGCAAAGTATCTTCAAAGTTCGTGCCTACAGAGCTTTACCAAGAAAGGTATGGCAAAATACCTCTATGCTCTTACTTCTGAGTATGGAGATCTCCT
Source organism: Penstemon eatonii (assembly GCA_038501285.1). Classification (NCBI taxonomy): domain Eukaryota; kingdom Viridiplantae; phylum Streptophyta; class Magnoliopsida; order Lamiales; family Plantaginaceae; genus Penstemon; species Penstemon eatonii. Next base: position 26,332,699 of record CM076713.1, read on the forward strand.
ACCGATGGTAGAAACGAGAAATCAGATAAATTGGCAAGTAGATCCAATTTGTATGTAATTGTGGGTTATCCAACGAAATCCATTGGATACATGTTCCACGACAATGAGAAACAATCATTTCTCCTAAATACCCGTTCCTCTGTTGATGAATTTCTCGTCAAAGGAAATGAAAATGTCATGGAACTTGATGAAGTCCAAGATTTGGACCCATCCCTGCAAACAATGGGAGTTAATCCAGAAACTACTAAACCATCAAGTACACCAAATTTTTTAAGTAACATATTTTTCGACGATTAGCCAAACGATTTTTGATATGGCTTCCACTTCTAGAAACCCCAACTCATCGACCATCAACGATATGAACCCTATTATTAACCTGGAAGATTCTCAGGGTCCTCCTCCTGACCAAACTGAGATTTTGGACATAGATGTCCCAGAAAAGGATACTTCACAGGTAGATATCTTTACCGGCGAGGAGGTAGCTGCCAAAACTTCTACCAAAAATAAGGGTGCCAATCCTCAGGTTTTCGACCCTGTTGAGCAGCTTGCTTGTATTTTCAAGGAGGATAATTTGAGCGAACTGCGGGCCAAATATAACAGGTTCTTTCCTAAGGGTTCTGAGATCTTTCTTCCGTCCTCGACTGTTAGGGTTACTTCCCCTCCTGAGGGTTGTCATGCCTTCTATACCACTCGTTTCCAGTATGGTCTTAGACTTCCTCTTTCTCCCATTTTCCTTGAGATTCTGAGTACTTTTACCGTCTCTCTATCTCAATTAGTACCCAGCTTTGTCGCCTTTGCTGTTTCCTTTGCTATTTTAATGGTTGCCAAAGGTCTTAAACCATCATTTTTACCAATTGTTTCGTTTTAACCTTTCCAGTTCGTCAAACCGTGGTTATTTTTTTGTGAGCCAAAGGTCTGGCTGTGCTATTTTCGATTCTCCTGTTTCTAGTAATTCCGAGTGGAAACCTCATTACTTCTTTGTTCGTCCTCCAACGCACAAAACCTTGGCCGATGGGTCTACTGTCCCTTATGATTTTTCTTGGGATCACGGATCCAAATGGACCTTTGGTGGCCGGAACGTTACAGGCAAAATGAATCCCAACGACCCGTGCTTATTGAGCTTGATAAAAGAAATGAGGTCGAACAAGTATCAGTCTGTCGTTCTCGTGGGAAAGGCCTTTCTAAGGAAGGCCGGCTTAAGTTCCCTTGAATCCTGTTAGAATCCCCAGTCGTTCACTTGGTAAATTTTCACACTTACCTGTTGTGTATTTTAATTGCCCTTATATTTTCACACTTCAACAACAACATAAGGACCATCTCAATTGGGCTGAAGTTTCCCAACATGCTTTGAAACTTCGACTTTCTTGAGCACCAGATCCCCGACCTTGAACGTCCGGATTCGGACCTTTTGATTATAGGCATTCTCTATGTTGGATTTCGCTGCTTGAATCTTTAAATTGGCCCGATCTCTCTTACTGTCTGCATGATCAACCTCCATCTCCCTCAAGGACTGGTTTTCCTCAGAATAATAGAATTCGACCCTAGGAGATGGTATTAGAGTCTCGACTGGAATAACAGCCTCCGATCCGTAAACCAGACTAAAAGGAGTCTCGCCAGTAGCCCCTTTGACTGATGTTATATTTGCCCAAACGACTCCAGGAAGTTCATCAAGCCAATTACCTTTGGCGTTAGCCAAACGCTTTTCTAGAGATCAAACGATCTCTCTATTTACAACCTCTGTCTGCCCATTTGCCTAAGGATGCCCAACGGAAGTAAAATTCTGCTGTAACCCGAACTTTTCGCACCATTTCAAAACCTTCTTTCCCGCAAATTGAGTTCCGTTGTAGGAGATCAAGACCCAGAGAATTCCGAACCTACAATCAATTTTCTTCCATAGGAAATTTATAATCTGAAACTGAGTGATCTTGGTCAAAGCAACACATTCAACCCATTTGCTGAAATACTCAACCGCGACCAATACATAATTCTTTTGTGCCCTTGCAGTAAAAAAAGACCAACAATATCGATGCCCCATTTATCGAAAGGCCAACATATTGGAATAAAATGCATCTGTTCAGCTGGTTGGTGGATCAAATTCGAATGAATTTGACAATGATGACATTTCTTTACATAATCGATCGAGTCAGAGACCAGAGTAGGCTAATAATACCCTGCTTTCGAACACTTTAAAGCCAATGCCCAAGCGCCACAGTGATTCCCAACTTCTCCTTTGTGTACATCTTTGAAAATTATGCCGCATTGATCTTCAGAAACACATTTTAACAAAATTCCAGAGGAGGACCTTTTGTAGAGTCGATTTTCCACAAGGGTGAACATTGGAGCTCGATACTTATGTCTTTGGGCTTCGTTTACGTCCTTGGGTAGCTTCCCCTCTTTCAGATAATCAAGGAAAGGTTCGACCCAGGAAGGCTTCTGTTCATCTATTTCCATGACGTCAACGCTAGGAGTAACGTCCAAATCGATTGATACCATGTTTGATAGTAGCCATGTGATGACCCTTTCCTTCTTTCCGTCGGATGCTCCCGTGAACTTTGACAATAAATCCGCCCACAAACTTCCCTTGGAATAGGCTGGATTTCGAATTTCTCAAATTTAGAGATCAGCTTCTTCACTTTGTTCAAATATTTTATCATGTTGAACTCCTTGGCCTCATAAATGCCTTTCACCTGTCTGTGAACAAGTTCAGAATCAGTCAGTACACTGAGTGATTTTACCTTTGCTTTCAAAGCCATCTCTAATCCCGCGATTAGAGCTTCGTATTCCGCTTCGTTGTTTGTGACAATGAAATCCAAAGTAATAGCATAACTGAAGTCCTCCCCTTTGGAACCTTGAAAATGAATTCCTGCTCCACCTCCTTCTTTGGTTGAAGATCCGTCCACATGCATTAACCAGAATGGATCATCGATCATTCCGATTGTATTCACTTCGGATGTGGTTCATTCCTCTGGGTTCTTTGCCCCAGTGGATTCAACAATAAAATCCGTTAAGACTTGAGCCTTGACATCCGTTCTTGGTTGATACTCAATTTCGAACTGTCCGAGCTCCACATCCCACTTTATCAGTCTTCCCGAAGCTTCTGGTTTAGATAAGACCTGCCTCAAGGGTTGGTTAGTCAGAGCAATAATTTCGTATGTTTGAAAATAAGGTCTCAATCTTCGAGCAGCCACTACTAAGGCAAGTGCAAACTTTTCAATTTTCATATAATTCTTTTCTGCTTCCTGTAGTAATTTACTCAGATAGTAAACTGGCTTGTGCTCGGAATTTTCGACCTTCACCAGGACTGAACTAATTGCATCTTCTGAAACCGCTATATAGAGATATAAAGGTTCACCATCGGAAGGTTTTGCTAACATTGGTGGGGAAGTTAGATATGCTTTTAGATCCTCAAAGGCTTTGACTTCCGCAATAGCTTAAAGAAAGGCAAACTCTTATCCCCCGAGATATGAACCTATTCAAGGAGATGATCTTTCCTACCAGACTCTGGACATCCGAGAGCTTTCTTGGTGGTTGGAGCTCTGTAATAGCTAGAATTTTCTCTGGGTTTGCCTCGATTCCTCGTTCATGAAAAAGGTAACTCAAGGATTTTCCCGATCGGACTCCAAAAGTGCACTTTGTTGGGTTCAGTTTAATACCGTATTTCCTCAAAATTCCCAAGCATCTATCAAGATGCTTGATGTTGTCTTCTTCTGTCATGCTCTTCACGAGCATATCATCCACATAAACTTCCATAATTTCCCCTATTAATTCTTGAACATCATGTTCACCAACTTTTGATAAGTTGCGCCAGCATTTCTCAAGTCTAACGGCATGACGATAAAACAATATACTCTTGGCTCGGTGCTGAATGCAGTCTTATCTTGATCCATTTCATTCATAAATATTTGACAAAAACCCTGAAAAACATCCATCATGCTGAAAAAGACAAATCCAGCACTGGAATCTACTAACATATCGATCTGAGGTAATGGGCAAGGATCTCTTGGGCATAATTTATTCAGATCAGTGAAGCCGTTGCACATTCTCCACTTGTTATCGATCTTGTCTCCTTTAGACACCAAAACTACATTGCATAACCATTCAGTAAATTTGATCTCCGGATCTGACCGACTGCTAACAAACGATCAACTTCTGCGTTGATGATTTTATCTTTTTTGCGATCGTGGTTACGCTTCTTCTGCCTTACTGGTTTTGCTTTTGGATCAATGTTCAAAGAGTGTATGATCACTCTTGGATCGTTGCCCACGATATCGTCCGAACTCCAAGCAAAGACATCAAAATTTTTCCTTAAGAAATCAACGAGCATAGATTCCATTCCCTCACTTAGCTCTGTCCCAATCCTGGTGAATTTTCTAAAGACCAGGGGACTAAAACGACCTTCTTATGATCGGTGGCTTGAACACTCATATCTACATTTTCCCCTTTCTTCTCTTGTAATTTATCACAGTCAGGGATCGGCAAGTTCGAAATCGATCCCGACACTAAATCAACGAGTCTTTTTTTCATAGGGACTTTGGGTTCTATCTTCTGTTTGATGGCTAAGGAAAAATTGTAACACTCCCATGCCATGTATTGATCGTTTCGCATTTCTCCAACCCCCCCAGCAGTTGGAAATTTCACATTCTGATGGTAAGTTGATACAACAGCTTTAAATGCGTTCAAAGCCGGTCTCCCCAATATGGCATTGTAAGCGAAGGGTGTATCTACCACTAAAAATTTTACCATCCTTGTTACTCTCTTTGGTTTCTTACCAAGAGTTGTGCTCAATATAATGGTCCCAAGCGGAACGATCTCAGAAACACCAGATCCAATCAATGGAGTAGACACCCGATCAAGACGTGGATGTTGGAGGTTCATTCGAGCAAGAGCCTCGGAGGAGATAATATTTGCAGAGCTACCATTATCGATTAAGACCCTTTTTACCTCATAGTTCGCGATCCTCAAAGTTAGAACCATCGAAAAATATGGGTCATCATCATTTACATCCCAAGTAACATCGGAAGGTCTATCCGCATCACTGAAGCTTATAATTTGGTTCTCCATGGACGGAGGCTTCAACGAGATGACTTCTTCCTTGGTCGACGCGCCGGTCCTTATTGACCTCATCATCCTTTTTCTTGCATTTCTGCTATCTCCTCCCGCTGCTCCACCGCTCGTCCGTTTGATTTTGAATTTCCCGCTGTTGTGCAACAAGTTTCCTAGGACTTCTGGACCTATAATTATGGTTATAGTTTCCTCTTCTGACAAACTCCTTCAATTTTCCTTGTGCAATCAACTTCTCGATTTCTAGCTTTAGCTGATAACAATTTTCGATACTATGACCACGAGCTCTTGTGATATCTACAATATTTATCACAATTCAGTGTTCCAGGCCTTTCTTGAGTAATTCGCCGTGCCTCAGGGATCAGATTCCCTTCTTCGGGTACAATTAGGACTTCCTCCTTTGAGGTATTCAACTCTGTGAAATGAATCTTTCGTGTTCGTGGTGGTTGATTGGAATCAGGAGGCTGACTGTAGACATTAGATATTTGGGTCGGCGCCTGAGTCTTTGCCAAACATATACCTTATTGGATCCACCATAATCGCTTGGCTTTGGAATAGGCGCTCTATCCTGCTTCTTCTCGATAGGGAGCCTCGGATTTTGAGCATTTTTCAGTTTATTCATTTCCTCTTGGATCATACACTTTTCAGCTATTTCCTTGATCCGCTCAAAAGATTTTGGCTGGTTTCTACATAATGCATTCCCAAAGTTAGTATTCTTTGTTAACTCGAACATCAGAGATGAGAGGTATTCGATCTGTGGGGAATCGACTTTAAGGAGCTCAATACTAAATCTTCCCAACCATTACCTCAAAGTTTCACCATCCATTTGCTTCAAGGTGCCCAAATGGTTTGCTAGCAACCTAGGCTTCCTTTGGCTTGCAAATCGGTGCTTCAACTTATAGTAGAATTCATCAAAGGAGAAAATGGAATTCGGCGGCAACTTTCCAAACCAATCGAGGGCAATTCCTCCGAAATTGGTAACCATGATTTTCCAACAAAAATCTTCCGAATGTCCATATAAATTCATCACATTGATAAAACTATTTATATGTTCTCCAGGATCAGTAGTTCCATTATATAGAGGCAGCCTTGTGGGCACAGTTTCAGTATGTCGTGTCTCTCAAATTTCCTAGCAGAATGACGAACACCTCATGATGCTATTTCCAACCTCCTGATCCTAGATGTTTTCACGGATAGGGAGGAAACTTTACATTGGGGCTAGAGAATTCGTCATTCACACTGACCATGAATCCTTGGAGCACTTGAAAGGACAGGGTAAGTTGAATAAAAGACACGCCAAGTGGTTAGAATTCATCGAGACATTCCCTTATGTAAATCCAATACAAGCAAGGTAAGAAAAATATTGTGGCTGATGCACTATCGAGAAGGTATGCTCTTGTTTCTACTTTAAATGCAAAGTTGCTGGGATTTGAATATGTGAAGGAATTATATGCTAGTGATGGCGACTTTGATAATGTGTATGGAGCATGTGAAAAATTAGCATTTGGTAAGTTCTATAGACTTGATGGGTACTTGTTTAGAGAGAACAAACTTTGCGTTCCTAACAGTTCTATGCATGAGTTACTTGTATGTGAGGTACATGGAGGTGAATTGATGGGGTCACTTTGGTATAAGGAAGACTTTAGAAGTGTTACGTGAACATTTCTTTTGGCCTAAAATGAAACGTGATGTAGAAAGAATTTGTTCTAGATGTCTTACTTGTAAGCACGCAAAATCTAGGGTCTTACCGCATGGTTTATACACTCCTTTACCCGTACCTACTGCACCTTGGGTAGACATTTCGATGGATTTTGTTTTGGGTTTTCCTAGGTCAAGAAAGGGTAGGGACTCAATTTTTGTGATAGTTGATAGGTTTTCTATAATGGCACACTATCTTGAAATAAAATTGATGATGCAACAAACATTGCTGATTTGTTCTATAATGAGATAGTACGACTTCATGGTGTTCCTAGGAGCATTGTATCTGATCGAGATGTTAACTTTCTTAGCTATTTTTGGAAAGTCTTGTGGGGGAAAATGATAGGATAGTGCTCTGCAGGCCAATGTTAGTTAGCTTGTAAGAGGACTACCTTCTTAGGTTTAATAATTAATACCCCCGTTTATTGATAGTACGTAAATTAAACAATGGCTAACTTCATCTCTCGCGAACGTATCTAAGCGATTGGATGAAATCCTAAGGTCACATTCGACTATGGGACGATTCACTTCGGTATTGAGTGCAATCATGAAATAGTCTCTAAGGTTGTGATCTTTAAACACATTCCAAGTTATAGATTCCGAACGAGACGGGGTATCGAATGAATCGCTTAGACTTGTACGATTATGCATGATTCACATGGAGTGAATTTGTAGAGTTTCACGAACAAGGCATTTGATGCTAGTCCATATGACTAGGTGGTTTGATAGGGGATCGAATGCATCGAACGACCCGAACAGAGAAACCCATTGTGGAAGCGCGTGACGCATATCAATGATGGGATGTTTCTCAAGGCTTATAATAGTGTACGATTTAGTCCTTAGACTTGAGATGTTAGGGCGAAATCGGTGCATGGGTGTACATACTTAGATTTAGATACCGGTCACATAGCCTGACCATAATGTGCCTAAGTTTGGTGCGTACAATCATATACGCGAGTGGTTAGTATTAAGAAAGGATCTATCGACCCATCCTGATAAGGTGGGAGAATTTTCTGTACGTTCTTAGATAATAGATTTTGAGAAACCCACGGCCATGGTCGGTGATGGATTTGGAAAGGGGTTTCCAAATTTAGCAGTCACACTGGAATTATTATCCAGAATTAGAATGTACAGAATCGAGATAATTAGAGGTGCCGATCAATTCACACACCCTAGGTCTCGGTCGGGAAATTAGTCGATGGAAGGACCATATGTACATACATGGCAATTATAAGAGGTGAGGTTCACAAGATCAATTTACCTGAAGTTGGGCTTCATGGGCTTGTGGCTAGACATCGACCATGAAGTGTGGGGACTCATGAATTAATAAGGAGATTAATTCTGAAGTGGTTAACTAAAGGGGTTTAATTGGTCGGAGCAATTTATTGCTCATTAATTAAATCACGAAAGTCGTTGACCTACTGCCAATTGATGGTGAACCCAGAGAGTCACACACAATACAATTGGACAGTGAGAGTAATAAAAGGAAATAGTTGATTTTAGGAAGTTAAATCAAAGCTAATGAATTAAAGTGTTAATTCAAAGTGGAGAGTTATTAATTAGAATATCTAATTATATTATTAGAGTGTCTAATTAATTAATTGGATTATCTAATTAATTATAATATTAATTAAAGTGATTAATTAATAAAATGGAAGAATAAATAAATTGAGCAATTTTCGAATTGCACAATTATAAGGCATGGGCGATTTTGGCTAGGTAATTAAGTGGAAGAGTTAGTTTCTTGTAGGACAAGTAACAAGCAAGATATTTGGTTAAATCTTGTTCCCTATTGTGATAAGGAAAGGATTTAACAAATCTAGATGAGATATCTAATAAGAGAAGGATTATTCTCTTATATATATAACTAATCATATCTACCACAACAAGGTTAGAACCATGAGAAAACAAGGTTAGAACCAAGAGAACATACAACAAGAAAGAAAATAAAAATAGCTGAAAATTGCCCAACCCTAGCCGCCCCTTGCCCTGGCCGCATAAGTCCTGTAGTCGCCCCCTCTTCCTTGTTCTCTCTTCCATTTGGATCTAGATCTAGATCTGGATCGAGATCTACCTCTTCCTTCTTTGACAATCTCCAAGATCTAGTTCGTAGCCTGTGACTTCGAGACGTTGCTACCATCTCCGTCCCATTGGCGAAAACGGAGGAAAAATTAAGACAAATTGCGCTACTATTCAACTCCCTATGTCCAGGAGGCCAAGTAATTCCTGAACAAGAGCCCAGAAAGCCAAGAGCAACTAAGGCGCAACCGGGCAGAAGAGCTCAAATGCAGCTCGATCAAGTATTAGAACAGGCAGATAGCCCTGGGACCGAGCAACAATCACTACCTAGTCCACAAAGGAGCAACGCAAAACCTATGGACAACCGGATCCGAAGAAGAACGGATCGAACAAAACCACCCGTACACCCAGCATGGCAGGGATCGAAGGAAAACACTTAAATTCCCATCGACGATGACATCACTGACCCGATCCCTAATCGACCAAAAATTGTCCGCGTCTCGGAAAGAGACATTGAAAAGATGTTACAAGAACGTCTTGAACAACGTTTATTGACTGTTCAACATCCATGGGCGAGAAGCACGGAAGTCCAGGAAAGTTTAGCGGCATGCTCTCCTTTCTGTAGGGAAATAAAAGAAGCACAATCGTCCCGACAAGTTCCAGGACGACTACCGTGTTACGACGGAACAACCGATCCGGACGATTTCATATTCAGCTTTACGAACATAATGAATCTATATGCACATCCTGCTGAATATACCGCCAAATTGATGGTCACAACGTTCGAAGGATTGACACTGGATTGGTTTGGGAAACAACCCACCAATTCCATATTCAGTTTTCAGGAGCTGTGCAACAAGCTGACTCAACAGTTCGCCAGCCAGAAAAGGCAAAAACTCCCTATGAGCTACTTAGGAACCATATCAGCAAGAAGGAGAATTCTTGAGAAGCTGGTTGGCAAGATGCAATGTGGAGCTACTTAAGATTGACTCGCCAAATATTGATTACATAATCACTATCCTTTTCGACCTCACCAAAAACAGGCAGTTTGGGAATGCCCTGAGCAGAAAACAACCAAGGACGTTCGCATAAATAATGACCTTGTCTTCTAAATATATGACTCAAGAAGAGATGAACTCTTTCAAAGATAAGAGTAGGAATAAAGCTTCAACTTTCGCCCCGAGATGACAGGACAATGCCCCTATTTATAGGCCGACGGATTACGACCGATCCTTTAGAAAAGGAAACATTTCCAAAGATTGGATTATAGTCGAAACGATCGAGATAAAAGACCTAATGTCTATACAAGATCAAGATCGGTTGAACTACCTCATAAGAATCGAGTAGACCACGTGGAATATACCAAGTTGACTGTCCCTGTTGAAGAAATCTTGGTAGTACTCAAAAGGAACAATTGGATTCCACCAGCAAAAAGAATTACACAGCCAAAGCCAGGAGCTCGAAACTACAACTTATATTGTCGATATCATCGGGCCCATGGACATCGGACCGAAGATTGTTTCCACCTAAAGCAGGAAATCGAAATGCTAATTGAACAAGGGATGTTAGATGATTACGTCGAACGGAACGGAAGAAAGAGAAATAGAAGCAGGAGTCCCCGGACTCATAATCGAAGAAGAACCCCCATGAGGGGAACCCCTAACAATGGTCCTCCCCGAGAACTAAATAACGATCAAATCAACAGGGCTATACACATGATCTCAGGAAGACCAGAAGGGGGAGACAGTCGTAATGCCCGCCGTAGAACCGCCAGGTCAATTGAAGGAAATTTTAGAAATTCGAAGGAAGTATGGACTCTCGAAAGCAAGTTACCGAAAGAACAACCCATTAGCTTTAATGAAAACGAAGTGCCAAGAAATATCGTCTGGGATTTGAAAGAAGACAATCCCGACTTTCCAATGGTAGTGTCTCTAGAAATAGCAAACTACAATGTGAAAAGAATATTAATCGATAATGGCAGGTCGGGGAACATCATTTCAAGGGAGGTTCTAACGCAAATGAATCTGGGGGAAATAACGCTTCAAAAGGTGGCAACTCCGTTGGTAGGCTTTGGAGGATCAGAAATAGTCCCCTCTGGGACCGTGAACTTAAGTGTCTCATTGGGAAAAAGACCAGAACGAGCAGTGAAGATGATAAAATTCCTGGTCGTAGAAACCCCATTTGCATACAATGTAATATTAGGACGATCGACGCTCAATCTTTTTCACGCAGTAGTATCGACCTACCATCAGAAGATAAAGTTTCCGACTGCCTCAGGCATTGGAGAAATAGTGAATGATCATTGCATGGCCTGGGATTGTTATAACACCTCCCTAGCATTGGGAAATAAACCTAAGTCCTTTACTCCTGCCAAACGGAAACTCGAGAGTGATGTCGAGAAAGCTGAAGTCGAGATCCCTAGTACAGACAGAATAGATCGGAAAGGGAAGGAGACGGTCGACTTAACCATAAAGCCACCGGAACACAAGGATATTATGCTTGTGCAAGGCGATCCGCTAAAGACGACCAGAATTGGGACTGAACTCAGTACGGAAGGGGAAGTTATGCTAGTAAACTTCCTCAGAGATAACATGGACATTTTCGCATGGAGTGCAGATGATATAGAGGGCATCGACCCGAGAATAATTACTCACTCTCTAAAGATAGATCCAATGGCAAAACCAGCAAGACAAAAGAAGCGGAATCATGGGCCTACCAAAGATAAAATAATCAAAGCAGAAGTTGAAAGACTGCTTAAAGCCAAACAAATTCGGGAAATACATTTTTCGGAGTGGCTATGCAATGTCATCTTAGTAGCAAAAGGGGATAAAAAAGACAACAAATGGAGGATGTGTAACGATTTCACTTACCTCAACAAGTTATGTCCACGAGATCCCTATCATCTCCCTATAATTGACCTACTAGTCGATTCAACTGCAGGATTTGCTATCTTTAGCATGGTGGACGCCTTCCAGGGTTTCTATCAAATTTACATGGATGAGCGAGACCAAGAAAAAACTGCTTTCGTCACAGAGCAGGGAGTTTACTGCTTTGTTGTAATGCCATTCGGATTAAGGAATGCAGGGGCAACTTACCAAAGATTAGTTAACTTGATGTTTCAAGAGCTAATCGGAGAAATAATAGAAGTCTACGTAGACAACATGTTGGTAAAAAGCATGAATGAAGCAGACCACGTCAAACATCTGGACCGATGCTTCAAAATTTTGAGAAAATACCGCAAGAAACTGAACCCCGCTAAATGCACTTTTGGGGTCAAGTCAGGAAAATTCCTGGGATATATGGTTCATCAACGAGGGATTGAATCCAACCCCGAAAAGATTCAAGCCATAATGGAAATGAAACCACCTAGAACGATCTCCCAAGTGCAAAGCTTAGTCGGAAAGATTGTTGCACTAAACAGATTCATATCTAAATCGGCAGACAGAAGTTTGCCCTTCTTTCAAACCTTGCGAAAAGCAAAAAACTTTTTATGGACAGAAGAATGTGATCAAGCTTTTAACCAATTAAAGGAGTATCTGACTTCTTCTCCTTTACTGGCCGAACCAACTGAAGGACAACCTTTATACATCTACATATCAATCTCCGAGGTTGCAATTAGTTCGGTATTGGTAAAGATAGAAGGCATAGAGCATAAGCCTGTTTATCATCTTAGTAAATTATTACAAGGAGCAGAGAAGAATTACTTGGAGATAGAAAAATTTACTTTGGCTTTAGTGGTAGCAGCACGGAAGCTCCGACCATATTTCTTGACGTATAAAATAGTAGTGCTTACAAATCAACCACTAAGGCAAGTCTTGGCAAAACCAGAAACCTCTGGAAGATTAATTAAATGGGCGATCGAATTAGGACAATTCGAGATTGAGCATAGACCAATTACTGCAATTAAAGCTCAAGTACTAGCTGATTTCCTATTGGAAACTCCGACCTCAATACAAAATACTAACGACTCGACCAGTGGTGATAATGATATTATGATTGTTGAAAATCACACTTGGTTAATGCATGTCGATGGTGCCTAAAACAGGGAGGGAGGCGGAGCCGGGATTAATTTTGCCGGACCAGAGAAAGAAGACTTGAATTATGCGATAACTTTGGACTTCATGGTGACCAATAATGAGGCAGAGTATGAGGCGTTGATCGCAGGGATGGAAATGGCAATAAAAGCAAACATCAGAAGCCTAAAGGTATTAACTGACTCGAAATTGGTGCAACGACAAATAGAAGATCTATACGAGGCGAAAGAATTCAACATGGTAAAGTACCTCGCCAAGGTAAAAGAACTGGCAGAAAAATTCGAGAAGTTCAAAATTCAGAACGTTCCTCGTTCAGAAAACAAATGGGCAGACCAACTCTCTCGATTCACGAGATCGAGAGATGGACGAACATAAAGAGTAATCACTTGGTTGATCTCGAATACCCCCGCGTTGACATTGACAACGCACCAATCACCGAGATGATGGAGATCGATATAGCTGAGAAGAACTAGATGACTCCAATAATGGATTATCTTTTGGAAGGAACCCTGCCAACCGATCAGAATGAGGCTCGGAAAATAAAATACCGAGCACCCAGATACACGATCTTAGATGCGTAGCTCTACAGAAGATCGGCTTTTGGGATCCTACTAAAATGCATTTCCGAATCCCAAATCGCTGAGATACTTCGAGAAATATATGAAGGGGAGGCAGGAAATCACAGCGGAGCCAGGGCATTAGCTTTAAAATGTCTCCGAACAGGATACTACTGGCCGAATTTAAACAATGATGCGACTGAATATGTAACGAAGTGCCATCACTGTCAAGTTCATGCAAATATAAGTCATCGACCTGCTGAGAAGATGCACCCCATACCGGTATGCTGGCCTTCCGATCAATGGGGAATATATATTGTTGGACCTTTCCCAGTTGCCAGGTCAAAGAAAAGCTATGTTTTAGTCGCAGTGGAGTATTTCAGCAAATGGATAGAATGTGTCGCCCTGGCGCGAATAACACAGTTTCAAGTAATTAATTTCTTGTGGAAATTCATAGTATGTCGATTTGGCATCCCACGAGTCCTAATCTCAGATAATGGAACTCAGTTCACGGGAAAACAAGTATTGGACTGGTGCTCTAAGTTCAAAATTCAACAAAATTTTACCTCGGTCCCGAGGGAAAATGGACAAACTGAAGTGGCTAACCGCGAAATAGTCAAATCTTTAGAAAAAAGATTGGGGGCAGCAAAGGGAAGATGGTTAGATGAACTTCCTGGAGTACTTTGGGCCAACCGAACAACTGTCAAAGCCTCAACTGGCGAGACCCCGTTCAGTTTAGTTTACGGCTCGGAGGCTGTTATTCCGGTCGAAGCATTAGTCCCAAGCCCGAGGATTGAGATGTACGATAGCGAGGAGAATGAAAAGACTAGGAAGGATGATGTCGACTTAACTGAAGCCTTAAGAGAAAGAGCAGCAATACGCTTACAGGTCGCCAAATCCAACATGGAAAAGGCCCACAATCAAAAGGTGCGTATACGAACCTTCAAAGAAGGGGATTTAGTACTGAAAAAAGTGGAGGTATCCAAGCATGTCGGAAAACTGCAACAGAATTGGGATGGACCTTACATTGTTGTTGGTGTAGGAAAGAAAGGTTCATACAAAATTGCGCACATGGATGGAACACCCTTACCCAGAACTTGGAATGTTGTCAACCTGAGAAGATACTACGGACGTTAACAAATTACTCCTGAAAGTTACCCTTTCTATTTCCTTTTATTATTTACATAATAGTCATCATTTATTTCAGTCAAATACTTAGTACAGTTTAATGCAATAAAAGCCTTTGCTTAAATTCTTTTAAGTATATTTCAAGGTTGTACATCACTAGGCATTTGCGATAGAAAAGTTAAAACCAATAATTGATATACAACCTAAATATTGACTGAGTAAAACTGATTGGTTTGGTAAACACTCATCAACCTACGAACAATCAACGACAAGAAAAGGGTTAAAGCCAATTATTGGTAAACAACCTAACTTCTAAATTAAGTAAAATCGACCAGGTCGATAAACACTCAGCGGTCTCCAAAACTACGACTTAAAGGGTTAAAGCCAATAATTGGTAAAAAAACCTAAGTATTGACTGAGTAAAAACTGATTGGGTCGGTAAACACTCGTTGATCTTGATGAGGACATAAATGGAAATTCGCAGAATAATGAGGACATAAATGGAAAATCGCATTTTGAACAATCCATCAAAGTTCCACAAGGTCCAGTGATGAGAGCAAGAGCCAAACGTTTCAAGTAAGAAGAACTCATTGAGTTAATAATTCAAGTGCAACAAAAGGAGTTGGATGTGTTTGGAAATGAACAACCGAATTTTGTCAACATTATACAAGTCCAACTAAATGCAATTTCTCAAGAAGGGAGTGGATAAGATGAATAGCATATTTAGTTAGTATTAAATACGAAATTATCTATTATATTTAGTAGTAGGACTTTATTTGTTTCCTAGTTTATTAGTGGTTTTTGTTTCCTAGTTGATTAGGGGGATTTATTTCTTATTCTAAGCAGATTACTCTAGAAGTCCTATTCCTAGTCTTGATAGGACTTAATTTTCAGCTTATATAAAGGCATAATATGTAATAGAAGACACACAACTTGATTCTTATTATTTTAGTGAGAATGAATTCTCTAGTTTCTTTGAAGAACTCTTTTGAACTTATCAAGGATTTTTCAATATGTCTAATTCTTGTGGCGTTCATTCATCGACTTATCAAACGATTCATCCATCATCGTTTGTGGCGTCCAACCGAACTTATCAAGAAGACTTGTGGCATTCAACATTGACTTATCAAACGATTCAATCAATATCGTTTGTGGCGTCCCCGTGAACTTATCAAGGCGACTTGTGGCGTTCATCCATCCTAAACCAGATTGTAGAACGATCTTTCAATTCCTTATAATGCGGGTCTCGTTTTTCTTAACGTGGTTCGTATCATTTGGTACCAGAGCCAAATTCTAGTCTCGGGTTTGCGTATCTTTATAATTTTATAGTTTTTTTCGAAAAAAAACAGTTCGAAAAAAAAAAAAAGAGGTCGAACAAAAAAAAAAAAAAGAGAGAGTTCGCCAAAAAAAAATTCAAAAAAAAAAATCCGAAAATTTAAACAAACTTTTCTTTATTCAGCTTCCTAGTTTGAGTTTGATAGTTTTCTAGACTTAGAGTGTGTTCACACTGAAAATTCTTCTAAGTTTTGCACCTTCCATATTGAAAGAATCTTCCTAGATTTGGTTTGATAGTTTTCTTGTGCTAGACTTTGTTCACATTGAATATCTTTGTGTGTTAAATTAGTTCAAAAAGAAGCAACGAGAATTCCAAGAGTGGAAAAAGGCAAGAGAGTTAGATTATTTGAGGGTAAAAGCCATAATTTTTGTGCGAAAACACGAGTGTTGAGTGAATCATTAATTTGAGTGAAACACGTAAGGGTGTGAATTGTGAGGTCCTTTATTTTATTTATATTTGTCTAACCTTTTTTTCTTGCAGCAAATCATGTCTGATCACAATAACAAAAACATCCTTGTAGAACAATCGGGAAAGTTTGATATGAAGTTTATGTCGGAGGCTTTGATGGGAGAGATGAAGAGATTATTGAGGACGGAGTTGGAACAAGTTCATGAAAGGTTGGACAGGGTAGAAAGTCTAACTGAGGGACATTGAAAAACTACTTCTAATATGAATAGGAGGGGGAGAGTTCAACCTAGGGACTTAAGAGATGAGGATGAGGAAGACTATGATGATAGGTTTAGTGAAGGAGATCAAGGGTCATCTAGTCGCCATAGGAGAAATCGTGGTTTGGGTAGAGAAGTTAGGAATAGGGAGGATAATTACTTTGGTAATATTAAGATGAACATTCCTTCTTTTCAAGGGAGAAACGACCCGGAAACCTATCTTGAGTGGGAAAAGAAACTGGAGCGAGTTTTTGATTGCCACGACTACTCTGAGATAAAAAAGGTAAAACTTGCAGCCACTGAGTTTACTGATTATGCTAATGTTTGGTGGGATCAATTGGTGTTAAACAGGAGACGAAATGGAGAACAACTGGTGGACACTTGGGAGGTGATGAAAACAATAATGAGAAAGCGTTTTGTACCTAGCCACTATTATAGGGATTTGTACAAGAAGTTGCAAGGGCTGGTACAAGGAAATCGGAGTGTCGAAGACTACTACCAAGAGATGGAGTTAGCCATGATCCGAGCAAACATAGAGGAGGACCGAGAAGCTACTATGGCACAATTTTTAGCTGGCTTGAATCAAGAAATTGCCAATCGAGTAGAATTGCAGCATTATGTGGAGTTAGAGGACATGCTGCATATGGCTATTAAAATTGAGAGCCAACTTAAGAGAAGGGGTGCTAGTTCGTGGAAACAGAATACATTCAAGAAAGAGGAGAAGCAAGTCTCAACCAAGGCTAGATTTGAGTCAAAACAAGAGCAACCAACTCGTAGCAATCAAGGTAAAACCGATTACCCTACTACTCGAAATCGTGATATTAAGTGTTTTAAATGTCAAGGGAGGGGGCACATAGCAAACCAATGCACAAATAGAAGAGTTATGGTGATACGAGATAATGGAGAAGTTGAAACCGATAGTGAGGAGGACACCGAATCTATGCCACCGTTGGAGGATGCTAATGAGGAAGAATATGCTGTCCATGGGGAGTTGTTGGAGAGTGACGAAGTACAGAGGGCAAACATTTTTCATACTAGATGCCATGTCCAAAACAAAGTACGTAGTATGATTATTGATGGAGGGAGTTATACTAATGTTGCTAGCACAACTATGGTTGAAAAGTTAGGATTGCCGACTACCAAACATCTACAACCCTACAAACTGCAATGGCTTAATAATACTGGTGAAATAAGGGTAGAAAAACAAGTCCTTGTTTGATGAGGGATATTTTGGGCTCGGCTTTTTCTACAATCATGCTAGATCAAATAGTATTTATCTCAGGAGCTCGAGTTCGACCCCAATGCTAAAATACTAAAAGTACAGACGGACCTGGATCCAAAGTTACTGTTGGGCCGAGCTCTGATCCAAACTTATGGGCCGAGAATTGCATGTCTGCAGAGGGATCACCTAGACCCCGATTTGAGCTATAAATACCCCATGCATTTATGACACCAGAGACAACTTCCCAGGTGCTCTTCCTTCGAGACTGCTGCTCGGATTCACTTGGGAATATTGATATAGGCTTTCTTTTACGTATTTCGCCCTCTAGCTTGTACGGCATCCTATAATGCTCGAATAGGACTCTAAACACTTGTAATCTGTACTCGATTATTCGGAATACAATACAATTGTACTTTCTTCTATATTATTTAGCATTAATGCCGCATCGCTTATTCATCCTTGATCGAACACACGAAAACGCGTAAGATCAATTGGCGCCCACCGTGGGGCTTATTCGAGTGTTAGACCGAAATATGCCTACTACGAGGAGAAATACGTACAACCGAGGTGAACTCTCCCATGCAGCAGGAGCGCAGAATTCGGTCAATAATGAACCCGATAATCTGTCTCGTGCGGCTCAGCAACCAGAGATTCCACCAACAGTTCCCCAGGATGATGTTCCAATCCACACAACCGTTGGTGATCTAAGATCTATCATAGGCACAATGTGTAGGGAATTCCTGAACAGTGGGAGGGCTGATCAATCACCCGTAGACCAACCAGGAAATCACGGGAGACCTGAAATACCTTCTTCGAACATCCAGAAGGAAAACAGCATACTGTGATCTATATCGCATGCCCCAGCTACAAACCCTCCTCGAGCAATGCCCTCGAAAATCAATGCCCGATCCGAAAACCCACTAAGATCGGTACATAATTTGGAGGATTCAGTGGTAGGAGAGAGCCACACTGCTGGCGCAGTTGGAGGCAGAAAATCGACTTACAAAAGAATTACTGAATCAGAGTTGGAAAAGATAGTACGGGAGAGAGTAGCTAAGGAATTAGAAAAGGAGGATACAATGATAGAGATTCCCCGTAACAATCATACCGCCAGGCGAGGGGAAACAAATCTAACTAGAGGGAACTTACGAGATAGGGAGGTTTCGAACAGTATCATGCGCTGCTCGCCATTTTGTCGAGAGATACGAGAAGCTCGAAACTCGAAAACAGTGCCAACAAGGTTACCGTGGTATAACGGGACTACCGACCCCGGGGAACACATCAACAGCTTTGTTAATGTGATGAATTTATATGGACATTCAGAGGACTTCTGTTGCAAGATCATGGTTACCACTTTTGAAGGAATTGCTCTCGATTGGTTCGAAAAATTACCCCCCAACTCCATATTTTCCTTCGAAGAATTCTGCGATAAACTAAAACATCAGTTCGCTAGCCAGAGAAAGCCAAGATTGCCGGCAAATCATCTGGGAACCGTAAAACAATTGGAAGGAGAGACGCTGAGGCAGTGGTTAGCAAGATTTAGTATCGAACTCTTGAAAGTTGATACCCCGCAGATCGAATATTTGTCCTCCCTAATGTTTGAACTGACAAGGAGCATCCAGTTCAGAAACGCATTGTGCAGAAAACAACCAAAGTCTTTCGAACGAATAATGGAGATTGCTGAAAAGTATATGATTCAGGAAGAGATGAACAAATTAAAAAAATCGCATGCTATCAAGTCTCCCCTCAACAAGAAACAAGATCGGGCTCCTATCCCGAAACCTGGAGATTATGGGGGATCGAACAAAGGATCTGTTTGGCAACGCATTAATACTTATAAGCCACATGTGCCGCCCCAAGCCCCAAATTCATATGGACCTCCTTATGATCGGACTCGAGCCCCGAGACCGGGTAAAGTGCAGTTTACCGAGCTTAACACCTCAAAGGAAGAAGTGCTAACCGTGTTGGAAGAAGGAAATTTGATCCCTGAAGCTCAAAGGATCACCTAGGCTAGAGCAGGTGCACCCGGGTATGAACAATACTGTCGATATCACTGGGCTCGGGGACATAGTACTGAAAATTGTTATCAATTGAAAGTCGAGATAGAAAAATTAATTGCCCAAGGAAAACTGAAAGAGTTTATCAAAGGTAGCAACTATAACAGTCGTTATAGATCCCGAAGTCCGCGGAAGTTTAACAACCAGCAAAGGCAAATTCGAGGCCAAGCAGAAGAGCGCTCGAATGGAGTGATAAATATGATCGCAGGCGGACAAGCAGGAGGTGATAGCAGAAATGCTAGAAAAAGAACTATGAGGTCGATAAAAGCTGGAGTCTCTGCTAAGAGAGAGATTCTGTCCTTAGAATCTCCCTCCATGGAAAATCAAGTTATAAGCTTCAGTGAGGCCGATCGACCCTTTGATGTCAATTGGGACACAAGTGAAGACGACCCAGATTTTTCCATGGTGTTGACATTGAGGATTGCTAACTTCGAAGTCAAGAGGGTTCTGGTCGACAACGGAAGCTCAGCGAACATTATTTCGTCTGAAGCTCTCACAAGGATGAATCTTTGTCACCCACGTCTAGATAAAGTAACCACTCCTCTGGTCGGGTTCGGTGGATCAGAAATCGTTCCGCTTGGAACCATCCTCTTAAGCACGACTCTAGGAACTAAACCAAAAAATGTAACAAGAATGATCAAATTTTTGGTAGTAGATACAGCATTCGCTTATAATGCTATATTAGGGAGACCAGCCCTAAATATCTTCAAGGCAGTTGTGTCTACCTACCATCAAAAAATAAAGTTTCCAACCGTGGGAGGAGTGGGAGAGATGAGGAACGATCAATACATGGCATGGGAGTGTTATAACTCGTCTTTAAGTATTAAAAAGAAAGTGGAGCCCGAGCTCCCGACCAAGAGGAAGATAGGTGACTTAACATCTGAGTTAAAAACACCAATTCCCGACTGCGAAAAATTTTAAGGAAAGAAAGGGAAAAATGTTGATATGAGCGTACAAGCGCCCGACCACAAAAAAGTGACTTTAATTCCAGGATCCCCTGAAAAGTTCACTAAAATTGGAACGGAATTAAGCGAGGGCATGGAAACCATGCTCATAGATTTTTTACAGAAAAATGTGGATGTTTTTGCCTGGAGCTCGGATGATATTGTAGGAATCGACCCGCGAGTGATAACACATTCGTTAAACATCGATCCAAAAGCAAAACCTGTAAGGCAGAAGAAGCGCAATCATGGTCGCGAGAAGGACAAGATAATCAATGCAGAGGTCGATAGGTTATTAGCAGCAGGTCAGATCAGGGAAATCAAGTTCACAGAATGGCTGTGCAATGTGGTCCTGGTCTCTAAAGGCGAAAAAATCGAAAATAAATGGAGGATGTGCAATGACTTTACCGACCTAAACAAATTATGCCCAAGAGACCCTTATCCACTACCTCGGATCGATGTGCTAGTAGATTCCACCGCAGGGTTTGTGTTATTTAGTATGATGGACGCGTTCCAAGGATTTTACCAGATTTTCATGAACGAAAGAGATCAGGATAAAACAGCATTCATCACTGAGAGGGAAGTGTACTGCTTCATTGTTATGCCTTTTGGCTTAAGGAATGCAGGTGCAACCTATCAGAGGCTAGTTAACATGATGTTCAAAGAACTGATAGGCGAGATAATGGAAGTCTATGTAGACGACATGCTCGTAAAGAGTATGACGTAGAAGGATCACATTGGCCATCTGGACAGATGTTTCGAAATCTTGAGAAAATATGGGATGAAGCTGAACCCAGCCAAGTGTACCTTTGGTGTGCGATCGGGAAAATTCCTCGGATATTTAGTCCACGAGAGAGGAATCGAAGCAAACCCGGAAAAAATTCGAGCAATCACCGATCTCCAGCCACCACGGAAGCTCTCGGATGTCCAAAGTTTGATTGGAAAAATTATTTCATTGAACAGATTCATCTCCCGATCTGCCGACAAAAGTTTACCATTCTTCAAGCTCCTGCGAAAATCTAAGAACTTTGAATGGAGTGCAGAATGTGATAAGGCATTCGAAGAGTTGAAAGTGTACCTGACCTCGCCACCCATGCTGGCCAAACCATCTGAAGGAGAACCTCTATATCTATACATAGCTGTGTCGGAAGAGGCCATTAGTTCGGTTTTGGTGAAACTTGATAAAAATGAGCACAAACCAGTTTATTATTTAAGTAAGTTATTGCAAGGCGCTGAGAAAAACTACATGGAGATCGAAAAATTCGCACTAGCATTGGTGGTAGCTGCCCGAAGGCTAAGGCCTTACTTTCAAACATACAAGATCATTGTTTTAACAAATCAACCCTTGAGACAGGTCCTATCAAAACCAGAAGCATCAGGCAGGTTGATCAAGTGGGCAGTCGAGCTTGGTCAGTTCGAAATCGAGTATCAACCGCGAGTCGCCATAAAAGCCCAGGTATTAGCTGACTTCGTGCTCGAGTCAACAGGAATATCGAACACGGAAGGAGAAATTTCCGAGCTGAGTATGGTCGAAGAAGTCAAGAATCAAATCTGGCTGATGCATGTGGACGGATCCTCAACCAAGGATGGAGGTGGAGCAGGAATTCATTTCCAAGGACCCAATGGTGAGGATTTGAGTTATGCTATAACATTGGATTTCGTCGTGACCAACAACGAGGCCGAGTACGAAGCATTGATCGCAGGATTAGAGATGGCTCTTAAAGCAAAGGTAAAATCAATTGTTGTACTAACAGATTCAGAGCTTGTTCATAGACAGGTGAAAGGCACGTACGAGGCCAGGGAGTTCAATATGATTAAATACTTGGGCAGAACGAAGAAATTGATCTCTCAATTTGACAAGTTCGATATTCAACCCGTGCCGAGAGAGGAAAATTTATGGGCAGATATATTGTCAAAATTCTCAGGTCTGGCCGACGGAAAGAATGAAAGAATAATCACGTGGTTGCTATCGAATACATCTGCTATCGAACTGGACGCGGCCCCTGCTATCGACATCATGGAGATCGATGAACCAAGCGACTTATGGAGCAACCCTCTTATTGCCTATCTTAAGGAAGGAAAACTTCCGGAAAACCCAAACGAGGCTCGGAGGATCAAATACAGAGCGCCGTCGTTTACTATGATCGATGACCAACTCTATAAACGATCCTCCTCAGGAATTCTATTAAAATGTGTCCCTGAAATTCACTACAATGCTATTTTAAAAGAAGTTCATGAGGGGGAAGCGGGAAACCATTGTGGTGCTCGGGCCTTAGCGCTTAAATGCTCGAGATCTGGATATTATTGGCCTACTCTTTTCTCTGATTCTGTTGATTATGTGAAAAAGTGCCACCATTGTCAAATTCATTCGAACTTGATTCATCAACCGGCTGAGCATATGCATTCTATTCCTATTTGTTGGCCTTTTGATAAATGGGGCATTGACATTGTCGGGCCTTTCCAACAGCAAGAGCTCGAAAAAATTATGTGTTGGTTGCAGTTGAATATTTCAGCAAATGGGTGGAATGCGTCGCTCTAACCAAGATCACTCAGTTCCAAGTTATTAATTTCTTATGGAAGAATATTATCTGCAGATTTGGGATTCCTAGGATCTTAATATCAGATAATGGAACGCATTTCGCCGGAAAAAGAATCACGGAATGGTGCGAAAAGTTCGGAATACAACAGAATTTTGCATCTGTAGGGCATCCCCAAGCTAATGGGCAGACGGAGGTCGTGAACAGGGAAATCGTTCGATCCTTGGAAAAACGCCTATCTGAGGCAAAAGGAAAATGGCTCGATGAACTTCCAGGAGTTTTATGGGCCAATAGGACTAGTGTTAAAGCTGCAACGGGAGAAACTCCATTTAGTCTGGTTTATGGGTCAGAGGCCGTTATCCCAGTAGAAAACCTCGTGCCTTCCCCCAGGGTCGAATTTTACGATCCCGAGAAAAACCAATCTCTAAGGGAGGTGGAAGTTGATCACGCGGATAGTCGAAGGGACCGTGCGAAATTGAAAATCCAATCCACAAAGTCTAGCATGGAGAAATCTTATAATCGAAACGTTCGAATCCGAACGTTCAAGGTGGGGGATCTGGTGCTAAAGAAAGTGGAAGTGTCGAGGCACGTTGGAAAACTCCAACCTAATTGGGAAGGCCCTTTTGTGGTCGTTGAAGTTGGAAGAAAAGGTTTTTACAAGATTGCTCATCCTGACGGAGAGGTACTACCTCGAGCATGGAACGCTGTTAATTTAAGAAAATATTATGGAAGATAGTTAAATTCAAGACTACTGCTGTTTAGTCATCTTGCTATGTTCTCTTTGTTTCTAGTGATTTAGTAAATTACGTGTTCAATGAAGGTTTATCTCAACTGAATTGTTCGAGGAATGTTTATTCCGATCAAGTATTTATTCAATGAAATTTATTTCGCCTAACTTCTTATTTATTCGTCATATGCTGGATATTCTCGGTATATATTCATCTATTATCAATCTCTATCTTTTCTTTATCAATTATTAAGGGTGAAAGCCGTTGCTATGCCCCTTATATCGAAAATATTAAATGGGTGAAAGCCTCTGCTATGACCCTCGAGCTAAAAATGCTCTGATACGACTAAGGGTGAAAGCCGTTGCTATGCCCCTTAGATCGAAAATATTAAATGGGTGAAAGCCTCTGCTATGACCCTCGAGCTAAAAATGCTCTGATACGACTAAGGGTGAAAGCCGTTGCAATGCCCCTTAGATCGAAAATATTAAATGGGTGAAAGCCTCTGCTATGACCCTCAAGCTAAAAATGCTCTGATACGACTAAGGGTAAAAGCTATTGCTATGCCCCTTAGATTGAAAATATTAAATGGGTGAAAGCCTCTGCTATGACCCTCGAGCTAAAAATGCTCTGATACGACTAAGGGTGATAGCCATTTGCTATGCCCCTCAAATCAAAAGCATATCCAAGATCGATTAAGATTCTATTATCTCTCCATGACGACTATTGATTATTCCTACGGATGCCCAAAGAAGAAAAGTGAAGCCGGAACACTTCTACCCTTCATCCGATCTTTCCTTTAGAATTGGTCTGCAAAAGACCAAGTCGAGAGACAGGGAAGCAACTCCAGTTGGAGGTAATCCTAGCAAATTCAAAGACCACATCCTTCAAGAAGCCGCCTCGAAGACGTGGAGATCGAGAGCAGGAAAACCCCTCCAGCAGTAGACCCACTATCCCAACTGGATGGAGGACAGAGTACAAGAAGTCGAATCCGCCTCAAGGATTTGGAATCAGAGAGAGCAGGTCGCCTGCCGGTACCCTAGTCGCAATTATTTTCGCCTGTCGATACCCTAGCCGAAAGACTTTCGTGTGGGAATTCCAAGGAAGATGGAAAAGAAGGTTCGAAGAAAAATCGAGCAAAGCAGAGATTACTGACAGTAAACAGAATATGTAGTTGATCAACGAGAGTAAAAACACAACCATATTGTCCCAAGGCAAGACATTTACAAATACGTGAAGGTAATTTCGGAGCTATATATAGGGGAAGGAATTCCATATCGACGGTGTTGATCTCTTGGGCTGAATGGCCACGATACGAGCATTAAAAGCTCTGACCGTTTCACTTCCCGAGAAATGAGGGACTATATATATATATAAAAAAAAAAAAAAAAAAAGAGAAAAAAGGAGGAGAGAGAGAGGGAAAACATCATTCCAGCAAATGTTATCATTACAACAAGGATTGTGTTACAACAAGAAAGGGAAATCGTTACAACAAGTATGGTGATACAACAAAAGAAAAATCTTAGCAAGCTCATGATACAAAGGAAAACCACAGTATTACTGAACGAAATTATTTTCGAAAAGGATTTTTCGAACTTTAGCACTACGATCAGCATACCCGCGGATGTAAGCTTCCTTCTCACGAAGCTCAGAGTTTCTCTTCTCACGCTCGTAGATATCTTTGAATCTCTCTAATTCCGAACCTAACTTATCCTGAGACAGTCTCTCCTTGAAAAATCTGTTAGCTTCCAATGCACGTTCCAGCTCGATCTTTTTCCCGATTAGCTCAAGCGAAATAGAAGCCCGTTGCTCGATCTCATGTTTGGCCAACGCATAAAGCCTAGAAAAGTCTTTGCCAGCCTGAACTTATAAGAAAATATGTCATGGCAGAAATTAAGAAATTAGAGAGTCATGATAAAGAAGTTAGAAAGAATTACCTGGGCAAGGGATTCCAACCCAGAATGAAACAGGAACGAGGAATATTCTCCAGTCGAGAAGACCGCCTCGGAGATAGAAACATTGGCCCGAAAAAGGGTCAGGTCAGATTTCTCATGTGACACTGTATCAAAAGGAGCTATGCCCCATTTAAATAAAGATTTTCCAACCAACGAAGGTACGGGTTGGAAAGGAATGCGCCCAGTTACATCCTCCGCAAAAGAAACCTTTTTTATTCTCTTGTTGGAGCCCCTAGGTTTCAAGCATGAAGAAAGTGCAACAGCCGAATATTTATTTCCTTCATGGAAGTATAGCTGATCAGAACTAATGGATTTAATTGGTGATCGGGTTCTTTTCCTTATATTTCTACCGTCACATGGTCTGGTGAAAGGCGCGGAAGAAATCACGAAAGCGTTCGAATTTTTATTCATTTCTCGATTTCCAGGTAAAGATCCAACCGGAATGATTTTCTAAAAGCTCCGAACACTTTGAGCAATATTAGTGTGAAAGCAACGTAAAATGGCCTTGGTATTTATAAGAGAAACGACATCATGCGAATTGCAATAATTGGTAAATCACTACTCCCAAGAAAGATTCAATGACGCAACTGAGTATGCAAGAATGACGTTATAAAATTCAACAAGATGGTCAAACAGACAATAGCCTAAAAATAGCATTAAGGAAAGAATGCAAATTCGAGCATCCACCAAAAAGACTAAAGCAGAAGATTATAAATATACAAGAACAATGGTTCGCTGAGTAAATCCTATTACATAGTAATCGTTACTGGCTAGATTCCTTCACACCAGAACCATGGTCCTATCTCTCTTGCTCCTCTTTTTCGCTAGAACCACTTTCCGAGCTATCATAATCATCTTTACTCGAGCTGCTCCCTTCTCCATCTTTACTTTGCGCATCAGCCGCAGATTTACTCAAATCGGAAGAAGGAGTGCCTTGCTCCCCCTGATCGCGGGAGTCCCCTTCAATATCCACATCTTCATCCTCAGATTGAGCTTCGAGCGCATCAGGATTTGGCATCGGCACTCCAAATTCCTCAAGAAAAGGAGCGAACTCATGAGCGGCCAAGTCCTCGAGCTTGGGAGGAAGGGAAGAAGCCTTATAATCTTTCCCGAAGATATTTTTATAAGGATCCATGTTAGGAAGGTAGTCGTCAAGGGCGCCTTCGACCTTTGCGGCTGTGAGGAGGTGCTGAGCTCCTTTATAGTAGAAGGCCTGATTAATTTCACCTGACCGCAAGCGAACTAAGGCATCAAGGAAAGGTGACCCTAGAAATTCCCTTATGGCGGGAATTCTGCCCTCTTCTCGACCCCGAACATAGGCCTGCTCGGATAATGCCTTGACATGTTCGAGATCTGATTTCAATTTAGTTACCTCTTCCTCGAGGGCCCTCTTTCCGTCAAGACTCTTCTTGACTTCCTCGAGCTCTTCTCTAACCTCAGATAACTTGGCAGTAGTATTCTTCAACTGATCAGCCTTGGTGGGTTCCGCAGTAAGGACATTGTGAAGGGCACTCTGAGCCATCTGAGATTCCACGTTTAAGGTGGCCTGTCGGTAAGCTTGATGATTGTACAAGTCCCCGACCTAAAGAAGAATCCAAACATTAAAGGCGAAGCACTAACTTTGAAAATAAATCAGTACTCGTGAGAGAACTTGTATACCTTTTGAAGAGCATAGGCAAAATCACCCGCAAGTTCGAAGTCGCTTTTAAGGAATAGCGCTGTATTATCATCCTTAAATCTCCCGGCCATGAACATACGAAGTGACTTATCCACTGTATGTTCCCCGTTTGGACCCAAGTCGGACTCGATGGTTCCATCCTCCGGGAAACCAGCTGCCCTTGGTCCTCGGAAATGATCCTCTATGAAATCAACCAGATCTGGCTCGGAATGGCCCTCCCGGCACATGATCGGACCTGGTCCTCGACCAAAAGGCTTCACCCTTCTAGAAGACTCGGGAATATCACTACTTCTCTTGCGAGCCATTCTCGTTTCTAATATCTTTTGAGCTCGGACCTCCTGTAGGGAATAATGGCTGAGTCCTTCCTCGTTCGGGCTAGAGGAGCTGGGCGGAAAAATGGACCGGAGATCATGGGTTCGAGGTTGAGACACCCCCTCGACCGCGGAATAAGGATGAGAAGCTCCAGCGACGGCAGTCTGGGAAAAAGTCACTATAGCATTCGGAGCCGCTGCGATACCGACCCCAGGGGAGGACTTTACTACCTTGCAGTAAACTTTCGACGTTTGGGGACGAGGCCGACCTTTGTTACCCTTTGAAAAGGAAGCAACATGTCGACCAGCTATTGATGTTTGGAATTTGTCAACAATCTCAGCCAGCGTGGAAGGAGCGTTGGCAGGATTTATCCGGGCCTCCCCGAAATCAATCGCAGCGGCAGGAAAAGAGCAACTACTAAGCCCGGCTAATCGCAAGACCGCCTCCTGAGTCATCAATGCTGTCTGATGAGGGTCAGCACGAAGAGATTGTAGAAATGCATCTGATATTTCACTTTTCATACTTCCCACAAGACGGCGTTTACCATATATCCATGTTTTTGCCCCAGGCCAGTTATACGGGGTGGGCTCGGGATTGTCTTCGGAAGGCGGAGAATCAGGTCCTCGAACAAAGAAGAACTCATGCTTCCATCCTTTCAAATTGCTGCTGACGTTGGCCGATAAGATCGAAATCTTGGGTCTCTGAGAGAAATATACATAACCCGCGTTCGAAGACGTGGAAGCGCTCATCTGGAATATCCGCCAGAAGTTCTGAAAGACTGCCTTTTTCCCTTTGGCCTTCATCAGTACGCAGAAGGCTATAATAAGACCGATCGAGTTCGGTAAAATTTGGCAAGGAGTCAACTCGAAAGCCTCCAGAATGCTTTCTACCAGAGGAGGGAAGGGGATGCGTAGGCCATAATGGAAATGTTTGGAATAGAAGGCTTGATAGCCCGCGGGAGGGTCGGTAACCCGTTGATCAGAAGTAGGAAGCACAATCGAGAAACCGGCGCCTAGATATTGGCCGAATTCTTCTTGCAACGTGTCCAAATCTTTTTCCTTATAAGAACATACGATCTCATCCGCCTTCTCCTCAGTCATGTTTAGACCTGCGCTGGTCGAGGGCTCTTCCCAGTCAAAAATAGTGACCACAACATTACCATTCAATCTATACTTCTTCTGCTCGTTTTTCCCCAAGGGAAGGTCCCCATCCTCTGCTTCTTCCTCGTCGGAGACTGTTGCTTCGTTCGAATTTTCATCCTCGCTATCTGCCGATTCAGAATTCGATTCCCGCTCCTCCCCGCTGGACTCAGAGGTGGAACTTGAATTTCACGATTTCTCGGCCTCAGATGATCGAGATTCTACAACTTTTCTCTCTTCTTGATTATCGACCTCATTTTCCTCTAAAGGATATTTTCCCTTCAAATCTACTGAATTCGACATAATAAATATATGAGGATTGCTCGAAAAAGATTGCTAGAACTCACTTATCGATCTGTCTGCTCCGATCTAGAGTTTTCTTCTCAGAATCTATGATGAACAGCGACCCTCCGTCTAACTATATATACGGGGACAAAATGGGAAATTGCGAACCGGTCCCCGAGTAACCGTGACGGTTGAACTCCCTCAAGGTAAAATTAAAATCATATTTTTGAAAAATTACACCTAAGGCCCCTATACTTTCCGAGATTCCTAAATTGAAGACCCACATAACGAGCGACGCATTAAAAATATGTTAGCTCCGTATTTTCACATCAGCCCACGGGATAAGGAGATTCAATTAGACTTCTTCGATAAAATGGCGATCAAATATCCAAATCACAAGCTCCTATTCCAACAACGAACGACAAGGATAATGTCTGAACGGCATCATTACATGGTTTCTTAAGTATGCACTCTTTTTCCCTAGTTCGGTTTTTATCCCAATGGGTTTTTCCGAATTAGGTTTTTAATGAGGCATACCCAACGCTGATGCCGAGATTGATTCATTCCCCCTCATCGTCCTACACTATGTATACTTCTTCGAGCTTAAGCTTCACTTTACGCTCGAGAAGTGGGGGAGTATTGATGAGGGATATTTTGGGCTCGGTTTTTTCTACAATCATGCTAGATCAAACAGTATTTATCTCAGGAGCTCGAGTTCGACCCCAATGCTAAAATACCAAAAGTACAGACGGACCTGGATCCAAAGTTACTGTTGGGCCGAGCTCTGATCCAAACTTATGGGCCGAGAATTGCATGTCTGCAGAGGGATCACCTAGACCCCGATTTGAGCTATAAATGCCCCATGCATTTATGACACCAAAGACAACTTCCCAGGTGCTCTTCCTTCGAGACTGCTTCTCGGATTCACATGGGAATATTGATATAGGCTTTCTTTTACGTATTTCGCCCTCTAGCTTGTACGGCATCCTATAATGCTCGAATAGGACTCTAAACACTTGTAATCTGTACTCGATTATTCGGAATACAATACTATTGATCTTTCTTCTATATTATTTAGCATTAATGCCGCATCGCTTATTCATCCTTGATCGAACACACGAAAACGCGTAAGATCATTGTTCCTTTTCGCATAGGAAAATATGAAGATGAAGTTTTGTGCGATGTTGTACCTATGCAAGCTGGACATTTGTTACTAGGACGTCCATGGCAGTTTGATCGATGTGTTAAGCATGATGGTTTCACTAACAAGTACTCATTTGTACATGACCAGCGTACCATCACTCTAGTACCTTTGACTCCAAGACAAGTTTATGAAGATCAAGTGAGGTTACAAAAAGAGAGTGAGCAAGAAAAAAAGAGTGTTGTAGGAAAAGAAATAGAGAGACAAGAAAAACAAAGAGTGAACGAGGAAAAAAAGAGTAAAAAAATGGAGAGGTTTCAATGAATGCACAGAAGAATGAGAGGACAAAAAGCAATATCTATGCGAGAGTGGGTCACATTAAAAAAGCGATGTTCTCAAGTCAACCAATAATTGTTCTTGTGTACAAAGAGGCATTGAATACTAACGACTCTAACTCTTTTTTGCCTAGTTCAGTTGCATGTCTTTTGCAGGAATTTGAGGATGTCTTTCCCGAGGAAATTCCACCTGGTTTACCACCTATTCGAGGGATTGAACATCAAATTGACTTTGTACCCGGTGCTTCCATTCCAAACCGACCAGCCTACTTTCATGCGATTAATGAACCATGTTTTGCGTGCTTTCATAGGAAAATTTGTAGTTGTCTATTTTGATGATATTCTTATTTATAGCAAAAATCAAGATGATCATGTTAAGCATTTACATTATGTTCTTGAAGTATTACGAAAGGAGAAATTATTTGCTAACATGAAGAAGTGCACTTTTTGCACCGATAAGCTTGTGTTTCTTGGTTTTGTTGTGAGTGCACATGGTATACAAGTTGATGAGGATAAAATTCGAGCAATTCAAGAATGGCCGAGTCCCACAAGTGTAGGACAAGTTAGGAGCTTCCATGGACTTGCTAGCTTCTATAGGAGATTTGTGAAGAACTTCAGCAGCATTGCAGCACCACTTACTGAGGCTATCAAGAAGAATGTTGGGTTTAAGTGGGAAGACGAGCAAGAAAGGGCTTTCCAATTGCTCAAAGGGAAATTAACTAATGCTCCTTTATTAGCTCTGCCTAACTTTACATTAACATTTGAAATTGAATGTGATGCATCAGGATTAGGTGTTGGAGCAGTCCTCATGCAAGGAGGAAAACCAATTGCTTTCTTTAGCGAGAAACTAAGCGGGGCAGCTCTAAACTATCCTACTTATGACAAAGAGTTGTACGCATTAGTGCAAGCTTTGCAAACATGACAACACTATCTTTGGCCTAAGGAGTTTGTGATTCACACGGATCATGAGTCGTTGAAACACTTGAAGAGTCAACAAAAATTGAGTAGGAGACATGCACGATGGGTGGAATTCATTGAAACATTTCCCTATGTCATCCGATACAAGAAAGGTAAAGAGAATGTTGTCGCTGATGCACTTTCTAGAAGGTATGTCTTACTCTCCACTCTTGAGGCAAAATTACTTGGTTTTGAGCATATTAAAGAATTATATCCTTTAGACCATGATTTTTCTGAGGAATTTCGAAATTGTGAGAAAAATGCAGTGGGTAAGTTCTTTAGACATGAGGGTTTCTTGTTTCGAGAAAATAAGTTATGTGTTCCTAATAGTTCTTTGCGTGAGTTGCTAGTAAGGGAATAACATGGTGGAGGTCTAATGGGGCACTTTGGAGTTATTAAAACCTTAGCGATTTTGCAAGAACATTTTTATTGGCCTCATATGAGAAAGGATGTTGAGATAATTTGTGAGAGATGTGTCACTTGTAAGCAGGCAAAATCTAGAGTACAACCACATGGTTTATACATGCCACTACCAATTCCTAGTGATCCCTGGATTGATATTTCAATGGATTTTGTTTTAGGTTTACCTAGGTCTAAACGAGGTAGGGATTCTATTTTTGTTGTTGTAGATAGGTTTTCTAAAATGGCGCATTTCATTCCATGTACGAAAACTGATAATGCTTCTAATATTGCTGACTTATTCTTTCGAGAAATTGTTGGATTACATGGAATGCCTCGAACCATTGTTTCAGATAGAGATGCTAAGTTTTTGAGTTACTTTTGGAAAACCTTGTGGTGTAAGTTAGGGACTAAGTTGTTATTTTCCACCACTTGTCATCCACAAACTAATGGTCAAACCGAAGTAGTAAATAGGATTTTATCTACTTTGTTGAGGGCTATAATTAAAAGAATATCAAAACATGGGAAGAATGTTTACCACATGTTGAGTTTGCTTACAATCGTACCATTCATTTTGCTTCTAAGTTTTCTCCATTTGAAATAGTTTATGGTTTGAACCCCTTAACTCCATTGGATTTAACACCATTACCTTTGCCTGAAAGAGTTAACTTGGATGGAAAGAAAAAGGCTAAATTTGTTAAGCAGATACATGAAAAAGCAAGATTCAATATAGAGAAGAAGACGGAACAATATGCAAAGCAAGCCAACAAAGGGCGTCGCAAGATAGTTTTTGAACCCGGAGATTGGGTTTGAATGCACATGAGGAAAGAAAGATTTCCATCCCAAAGGCGTTCGAAGTTGCTCCCAAGGGGAGATGGTCCTTTTCAAGTTCTTGAGCGTGTCAATGACAATGCCTACAAGCTAGACCTACCAGGTGAGTACAATGTTAGCACTACCTTCAATGTTACTGATTTAAGTCCTTTTGATGTAGGTGCTGATTTGAGGGCAAATCCTTTTCAAGAGGAGGGGAATGATGAGGACATAAATGGAAATTCGCAGAATAATGAGGACATAAATGGAAAATCGCATTTTGAAGAATTAATCAAAGTTCCACAAGGTCCAGTGACGAGAGCAAGAGCCAAACGTTTCAAGGAAGAAGAACTCATTGAGTTAATAATTCAAGCGCAACAAAAGGAGTTGGATGTGTTCGGAAATGAACAACCGAATTTTGTCAACATTATACAAGTCCAACTAAATGCAATTTCTCAAGAAGGGAGTGGATAAGATGAATAGCATATTTAGTTAGTATTAAATACGAAATTATCTATTATATTTAGTAGTAGGACTTTATTTGTTTTCTAGTTTATTAGTGGTTTTTGTTTCCTAGTTGATTAGGGGGGTTTATTTCCTATTCTAAGCAGATTACTCTAGAAGTCCTATTCCTAGTCTTGATAGGACTTAATTTTCAGCTTATATATAGGCATAATATGTAATAGAAGACACACAACTTGATTCTTATTATTTTAGTGAGAATGAATTCTCTAGTTTCTTTGAAGAACTCTTTTGAACTTATCAAGGATTTTTCAATTTGTCTAATTCTTGTGGCGTTCATTCATCGACTTATCAAACGATTCATCCATCATCGTTTGTGGCATCATACCGAACTTATCAAGAAGACTTGTGGCGTTCAACATCGACTTATCAAACGATTCAGTCAATATCGTTTGTGTCGTCCCCGTGAACTTATCAAGGCGACTTGTGGCGTTCATCCATCCTAAACCTGATTGTAGAACGATCTTTCAATTCCTTATAATGCGGGTCTCGTTTTTTCTTAACGTGGTTCGTATCAGATCTACAAATATCGAACAATAAAGGTTAAAGCCAATAATTGGCAAAAAAACCTAAGTATTGACTGAGTAAAAACCGATTGGGTAGGTAAAAACTCATCGATCTACAAATATCGAACAATAAAGGTTAAAGCCAATAATTGGTAAAAAACCTAAGTATTGACTGAGTAAAAACCGATTGGGTCGGTAAACACTCGTCGATCTACAAATATCGAACAATAAGGGTTAAAGCCAATTATTGGTAAACAACCTAACTTCTAAATTGAGTAAAATCGACCAGGTCGATAAACACTCAGTGGTCTCCAAAACTACGACTTAAAGGGTTAAAGCCAATAATTGGTAAAAAACCTAAGTATTGACTGAGTAAAAACCGATTGGGTTGGTAAACACTCGTCGATCTACAAATATCGAACAATAAAGGTTAAAGCCAATAATTTGGTAAAAAACCTAAGTATTGACTGAGTAAAAACTAATTGGGTCGGTAAACACTCGTCGATCTACAAATATCGAACTATAAAGGTTAAAGCCAATAATTGGTAAAAAACCTAAGTATTGACTGAGTAAAAACCGATTGGGTCGGTAAACACTCGTCGATCTACAAATATCGAACAATAAAGGTTAAAGCCAATAATTGGTAAAAAACCTAAGTATTGACTGAGTAAAAACCGATTGGGTCGGTAAACACTCGTCGATCTACAAATATCGAACAATAAGGGTTAAAGCCAATTATTGGTAAAAAGCCTAAGTGCTATATTGAGTAAACTGACTAGATCGGAAAACACTCAGCAATCTCCAAATAACAAGGGTTAAAACCAATTATTGGTAAAAAGCCTAAGTGCTATATTGAGTAAACCGACTAGATCGGAAAACACTCAACAATCTCCAAATAACAAGGGTTAAAATCAATTATTGGTAAAAAGCCTAAGGGCTAAATTGAGTAAACCGACTAGATCGGAAAACACTCAGCAATCTCCAAATAACAAGGGTTAAAACCAATTATTGGTAAAAAGCCTAAGTGCTAAATTGAGTAAACCAACTAGATCGGAAAACACTCAGCAATCTCCAAATAACAAGGGTTAAAACCAATTATTGGTAAAAAGCCTAAGTGCTAAATTGAGTAAACCGACTAGATCGGAAAACACTCAGAGATCTCTAAATAACAAGGTTTAGAACCAACTAATGGTATACAAAACCTATGTGTAGAATAAGTACACCGACTAGGTCGGATAAAAATACTCAAACAGAACAATTGATATGATGATCAATACTGTAAATAAAAACATTTGCAACAATTATGAAGAATATAAACATTTTATTGAAATCATTTGTGTACAAGTATATCTTTCGCTATACAGGTGGTTACGAATACAAAATGGTAAAACCCTATTCAATAAGTTGGAGCGTTCCACGACAATGTCCACGGAAACATCAATATCCTTCTTGGTACCTCGACATTCTTCTTCAACCACCTAAGAAGCATATTGCTCAGGATGGTCGACTTCTTTAGTTCGATGGCCAAGCTCGAAAGATCTATGTTCCTTTTGGTCAGATAACCTCTAAAAAGCCTGATAACATGTAGTGGTTATTCGACCGAAATGAGATCCCGCTTGAGAGATTGCTGCAGTTGTCCGTCCAAAGCGTGACCCCGCGCAGAGCACCATGAAAGTGAAAATCTACCTGCACACCCCTTCGAAGAGTCACTCCGGAGGTAACATCTAAGAACGAGGATGCCTGGTAGATATGAACCCTCCATGTGCTAACAAATACCATGGACTCCAACCTTGTGAAGACTAAGGCAGAGGTCCATATGGGACTTGTTAGTACTAGGTAGGGCATTAATGGGACTTGTCAGCACTAGGCAAGATGAGGAATGAATAATCCTGATATGAATTATCGTGGTAATGCGATTTTTTGAAGATTATGGGATCACTCGGCAAAGTGAAGCTTGAGGAAACTGAATTTTCCATCTGTACGGTATGAGTGGAAATGGTGAATGAGTTGTTACCTATTTATAGGAATATCTAGGTTGATCCTATGGATGGGGAATAATTAAATCAACGGGTGAGAAATTGACTTATTAACTCCCCGCATTTAATGCGAGTAAGTTGGAACGGCAGAAGGAAAGTCGATAAAACTACTCGATGAAAATGGATGATCGAAATCGAAAAGATTAACATGTCAAGATCGATCCGCGACCTTTCGATAGGTCGAAAAACTACCAGATCCATTGATATTACGATTTGGTACATAGCGAAAATGCCGAGATTGCATAATAGTGGATCATTTTGAAAACTTATAACACAGAATCCAGCTCTCCTCCTAGAGTCCAAGAAATATGACGAGGTATTAAGAGCAGTAATCTTTCTTACTTAGACAGATGAACTCGTCACTGTCTAATATACCAAAGAATTACTTAAGGAGGTCTTAACAAGTTGGATCTCACTAATGGTTCTACGTTTTCCAATTCCTCCCACACCAAAGATACGACATGATGGCATAATGAATACATTGGTTGCTTTATTTCAGGAAAATGAAACTCACAGTCAGTAAAAAGAAACATTGGTTACGAAGATAACAAGAGTTCCTATACTAGGAAAATAAGTCTTGGTAATGAGGCCTTTTCGGAAAAGGAATAAAATGAAGACCCTTATATAGATCTTCATAAAAGACAAAATAATGTCTCAAAACTTTGTCTGATAGACTATCGACAAGGACTACAGATCTACTACCCGGTAATTTCAAAATTTGAACAGATGGATGCAACTACAGCAACTTACACCAGATTCAGTAAGCTAACCTTTTTATGGAGTACTATGCTTGAAAATCCTATTGTCAGGCAGATAAAACATTGCTTAACAGTAAATGGATTAGTATTCCTTCAGTTCAAATTCAAATTATGTCTACTCGATCGAGTAATTCAAATTACTTTCTCGACAAAGATTTAAGACAATATTTACACCAAAATAAGGAGTTTATACAAAATATGCTAAGGAAATAATATTCCTTCATAGTCAGCAATAAGTCTTCTCCTACTACTACTAAAAAAAAAAAAAGAGAGAGAGAAAAGGCTAGCTAAAGCTTCAGGGCTGATCGGAGCCGGTAGGCCTGCTCGAGGAAGCACTTTTTCTTAGAGTTGGCGTATCCAGAAACGCCACCAGCTCTTCCTGGCGCTTCTGGTAACCTTGATCATAGCCTTCACCAAAAGCTCCTCGACGAGACTCCTCCAGATTAGCATTCAGCTGAGTAAAGTCATCCTTCTCCTTTTGAAGAACCAAATTTTCATCACGTAACTTTTGGATATCAT
This sequence comes from Penstemon eatonii, assembly GCA_038501285.1. Lineage (NCBI taxonomy): Eukaryota > Viridiplantae > Streptophyta > Magnoliopsida > Lamiales > Plantaginaceae > Penstemon > Penstemon eatonii. The sequence continues at coordinate 26,370,031 of CM076713.1, forward strand.
CCTCAAGAAGCTGATTCTGAAGAGTGAGTATGTCAGTCTTAGCCACCTCCACATCCAAACGATGCCTCATGCTATCTTTGATGAACCACATCTCATCGTTCTGGGCACCTAACTGCAAAGCATAGCACTTCTCCTGGAAGGATAAAAGATGTAATCAATGAGCAATATAAGCAATAAAGAGAATAGCTCAAGATAATAAGTACCTGCTCAAAAAAGTTTGAAAAGGGACTGAACGAGGCGAAGGCTGGAAGTACCCTCGTGTTTCTTCAACTCGCCTGGCAGAATAGTACTAAGGCCCAAATCCCATGATAAAGCATCAGATTCACAAGAATCAGACAGAACATAATCAAGGGGAATCTTATCATGACGAGGAGATTCAGACTCAGTTATATCCTTAATCTGCTCCATTATACAACGATCATCCAACTGGCGTGGGGATTCCATCGCGTTGGGACTCACAGAAAATTCTTTCCCCGAGGTAGAAATCCTGGTTACTCGATCAGACCTATGCTCGGTCCGAGCCCTGTAAGAAGTACCAGCCTCAATCGAAGTAGTCATTATCGTAGTATCAACAAACACAAAATATGAGAAACTTTGAGTAATGGGCTGCGCCCTGGAACTATTCAAAGGAGGATCTAAGAACAAGCCACTGCTGACTGACCCAACAGTGTTATCTCCTTGATTCTGACCAGTAACAAGGTCAGCGGTAGGATTCATAGCAATGGTGTTGATTTGAGCATAATCGTGTAGTTCATGCTCGGAAGTAGGAACGGAGGTCGAAGTGGGAATGTCAAAGGATTGCTCCTCATTAGACATATCCCCAAAGGCAATCCGACCTGGAGAAGATCTTCTCTGAAGATTATCAAAAGAGGAAATATTTTGTGCTACAGAACTTGAATGAGTGATTGCATTAGGCTCGCCACTCAGTCTACTCAGAGAGACAGTAGACTCCTGTGCTCCCGAGCTGGCAGGTGTTTGGGATTCTGGAGGGCCAGAGGACCCCCTCCCCCAATGCGGGACCTTTTAGATCTAGTGTTCCTCTGAAAGTCGCGCGAAAGGCGCTTGGAAGTATTGCCGACAAGGGAACTCATTCTAGGAAAATCAAGGAAGTGATTGAAATATTGAGGAGAGTGAACGACCTGCTGGGGAGAATATTTTATCTGAGTAGGACGCGCAGTAAATAGAGAAGAACATTTTACCTCAAGTATTTATACTAAGGGAAAAGACGCGACGGACCTTGGAAAGAAGCGCGAAACAAAGTATCTAGCTAATGAACAGCTGCGCAGAATTTGAAAACATATAATAAATATACAGAAAATAAAGACTTATGTCTGAACTTGTCAAATACATGAGGATGTTAAACCGTACGGACGGAATATGAATCGTCTCAGTACAAAGGTTAAAATCGTAAAGTTACAAATTACATTATTGTTGGAATTTTGTGGGTATAATTGTCAACTACAACGGTGCGGAATTTTAAATTTTTATACACCACATCCCAGGGTTCTTATTAGCACATACGAAAAGGTTGAATTCATTTTAGCAAATAATTACTAAAATAAATAAGATGGTAAATAGCAATTTACCTCACCACAGGCAAGGTGGTGGTTTTTCCTCCGGTCTTCATTCAGATCTGATGGATCTGGTTCGTGAGAAGCACCCCATGTGTTGTGCCTCTAGCGGTATCCACACCAATTGGATGAAGCAACCCCTTTGAATCCTCTGGCTCAGAACTAGGATTCAAGGGTAATCAAACAAGGAAGATCAGAAGGAGAAATTGCATGAACCCTGTAGAATTCTACAGGGTTCGGCCGAACCTCAACAAGAAGAGTGGTGGCGGCACAAATTCCTAGGTAGGAATTTCGTGGCTTATGGTGTATGGAGGCTAGGGTTTTGTGGAGTCTTCTACTCCTTATATATAAAGAGTCCTGACCTAGTTTTATTCTTATCTAGTTAGGAAGATAGAATCTTATCCTATATTTCCTCAACTAACTAGGTCTCCTTTAATTAATTAAACTCTATAATTAATTGGACTCTTTAATAAATTAAATTCCTTTAATTAATTCATCCCATTTAATTAATTAATAAGATTAATTAATTAAGCCTTCTCCATTAATTAATTAGACTACCTCTAATTAATATTTTTCTCCTTCAAGAATTAATACTTTAATTCTTACGTTTTGATTTAACCCTTTAAATCAAACTTTCCTTATATGATTTGTTGCAGTCCAATTGTATTGTGTGTGACCCTCTAGGTTCACCATCAATTGGCCGCAGGCTCACAATTACGTGATTTAATTAGTGAGCAATTAATATTTCATTAATTGCTCCGATCAATAAACTTCCTTTATTGACCACTCCAGAATTAATCTTCCTATTAATTCAGGAGTACCCACACCTCATGGTCGATGTCTAGCCACAAGCCCATGAGGCCCAACTTCAGGTGAATTGATCTCAGTGAACCTCACCTCTTATAAGTGCCATGTACATACGGTCCCTCTATCGACTAATTTCCCGATCGAGACCTAGGGTGTGTGAATTGGTCGGCACCTCTAATTATCTCGATAACTATACTTTCTAATTCAGGATAATGATTCCAGTGTGACTGCTAAATCTAGAAACCCCTTTCCAAATCCGTCACCGACCGTGGCCACGGGTTTCTCGGAATATATTATCTAAGAATGTATAGGAAATTCTCTCAACGAACTACGTCGAGTCGGTAGATCCCATTTTGATGCTAACCATCCGCGCATACGACTATACATACCCAACGTAGGCGCACAATGGACAAGCTATGTGCCCGGCTCCTAAATCAAAGTATGCACACCCGTATACCGAATTCGCCCTAGCATCTCAAGTCTAAGGACTAAATCGTACACTGTTATAAGTCTTGAGAGACATCCCATCACCGATATGCTTTTACGCATTTCCACAATGGGTCTCTCTGTTCGGGTCGTTCGATGCGTTCGATCCCCTATCGAACCACCTAGTCATATGCACTGACATCAAAATGTCTTGTTCATGAAACGACAACAAATTCACTTCATGTGAATCATGCATAATCCTACAAGTCTTTGCGATTCCCTCGATACCCCGTCTCGATAGGAATCTATGACTTGGAACATTTTCGAGATCACGACCTTTGAGACTGTTTCATGATTAATCGCACCCAATACTGAAGTGAATAATCCCTTAGTCATAAGTGATCTCAGGGTTTCATCCAATCGCTTAAGTTATTCGCGAGAGATGAAGTTGGCCATTGTTTGATTTACATAACATAAACAAACGATCGTATTAATTCATTTATACTAGAGAAAGATTATCACATGATAGTCCTTATACAAGCTAAAATATATTGGCTTGCAGGGCACTATCCCATCAATCTCCCACTTGCTCTAAAGCCAATCACAAACGTTTCTAAGACCCATCTTTCATAGATGTTCTTCAAACTCATTTTGTGAAAAAGCTCTGTTTAGTGGATCTACTAGATTTGTCTTTCGAATCGACGCGATCCATCATGTGCGCCAACTCTACCAATGACTTCTCTAATCAAATGGTACTTTTATCTTGTGTTTAGATTTCCGGTGAGATCTACCTTTGCTTTAGCAATAGCTTGATTTGTTATTTTAGAAGATAACCACGAGCTTCGCAATGCTAGGCACCACATCCAAAAGTTGAATGAGGTTTTTCATCCAAACACTTTTCTTACGCAGCACTCCTTGCTGCGAGATATCTTGCTTCAGTGGTTTATGATGGTAACGGTGATTTCCTTTGGAACCCTTTCCAACTTACCGCTACCCCACTAAGGCAAAATACGTATCCAAAACTGGATACATATATTTATCCACATCAGACCAGAAATTCGAATCAGTAAATCCTTCGAATTTCAATTCTCCATTATCACCGCAGACCAAGATCAAATCCTCAGTCCTTTTCAGGAGCTCAAGGATATCTTTTACGGCGATCCAGTACTCTTCACTGGAGTTTGACTAGTAACTGCTCGTGGCGCTTGAGCAGCTTCTACGTCTGGTCTAGTACATAGTATAGCATGCCACATGCTGCCATTTTGTTTGAAACATAAGGTATTTGAGACGTTCTCCTTTTCCATATTCGACGTAGGGCACATCGATTATGGAGGAGAGATATAGTGTCTCATTGGAAGCAATCCTTTCTTGGATTCTTCCATACTGAATACTTTCAGTATTTGTTTTTATGTACTTAGTTTGAGAGAGTTCCAACATCTTTCCTGATGTCTCTCTCAAATCTTTCATGGAGAATTGCATAAACAATTATGCTTCCGTCTGTGTTAACATTCCAATATCATCCCAGATATGTTATCGACATGTAAAATTAATGAATTCCAAAGAGCTCCCACTAATCCTTTGTACACTCCAGTTTCACATTTGTTTTCCGATGAAATCGAATGCCTTGACTTTCTCATCAAAATGAATGTGAGTCCAAATGGATTCGGACATTGCCAAATGGAGAAAGGATTTCATCAAAGTCCGTTCCAGGCCTTTATGAATAACCTTTTGTCTTTAGGCAAGCCTTATCGGTTAACACCTTTATCATTCATTCCTAGCTTGCGCTTGAAGATCAATTTACTTTCCATGGATTACTTCCCTTGGGTGGATCGACCAAGGTTAATACCTTGTTGGAATGGATGGAATCCATTTAGGATTGTATGACCTCTTGCATACATGAGCGTCTACATCTAATGTAGGTTCTTCGTATATGGTTTAACCATATCTATCAAGTTCCTCACGAACTCGATCAGATCTACGAAGTACTGGTGTACTTGATGGTTCAGCAGTTTCTGGATTAACTCCCACTGTTTGAGGGGATGAGTTCCACTTCTTGGACCTCATCATGTTCTACTAGGGTACCATTTCTATTTACGAGGAAGCCATCCTCTAAGAAATGGATATTCCTTGAAACAAACATCCTTTGTTCTTTAGGAGTGTAGAACAGGCATCCAAATGGATTTCTTTGGATACCCCACAAATTTGTACAAATTGGATCCACTATCCAATTTATCTCCTTTTTGTTCGCAATATAGGCAGGAGATCCCCATACTCAAAAGAGTATAGAGGTATTTTACCATACCATTCTTGGTAGGGTTTTACAGGCACGTACTTTGAAGTTACTTTATTCAGTATCTTCAATGCAATTATTAGGGTCAATCCTTAGTATGCATAAGGATGTTGAACGAAACTCATGACGGATCGAACTATGTTTAACAAGGTTCGATTCTCTTCTTTCAGACCCTCCAATACCTTGAGGCGTCTTAGAAGTAGTTCGTTGTATGAGAACATCTTTCTCAGTAAGATAATTGAGGAACTTTTAGCTTAAGTATTTGCCATCTCGATTAGATCGAATGACTTTAATACTATGCCTAGTTTGATTCTCTACTTCGTTTCGAAATTCTATGAATACTTTCAAGATTTTCGAATTGTACATCATAAGATATACTTATCACTAGTGACCAAAGTTATCAGTAACACTTACGAGGTATGAGTAATCTCCTCTTTCACTAACACTTTAGTGGTCCACATTCATTCGTATGGATTCAATCCAAAGTTGGTTTGGTACGCACCGGATGCCTAGCAAACGGTAACTTTGTCACCTTTTTCCTTAAGACAGGATTCGCAAGCTGATAGTTCATCTATGCCCTGTATTTCAAGAAGCATCGATGACACCAACTTTTGATTCCTTCCTATGGAAACGGTACATAATCTTGCGTGCCATATGAGTGCGGATTATTATCTTGAATTTAATATATTAATTCAATCAATTTCCTTTCAATTAACTCTTTAATTGAAACGTTGCCTTCAATTAACACTTTAATTGATACATTTCCCCTTTTCAATTAATTCTTTAATTGAATCGTTGCAGCTCAATTGATTCTTTAATTGAGACTTTTCTTTCAATTAACTCTTTAATTGAGACGTTGTTTAATTAATTTGAATTTCTAATCAATAAAACATGTTAGTGCCTTTATTAGGTGCAGTGGGATAATTTCGATTTTAGGCTACTTGCGTTCTATCCATTACCTTTATGTTCGCTCTGGAAGAGAACCCTTTCTCCTTCCGTTTACTCTTCTTTGACTTTGCAGTCCTTGAAGTGTAAGCAATCATGACAGGTATACCTCTTTAGAAGGTTCCTATTTGCCTTTTACCAATACTTTGGTTATTTCGAGAAACCCTATCAACTTTTCAAAGGAGTTCAGAGTTGTTCACGAATAGTTCGAATGAGCGGGAAGAAGAATTTTAGGAGGATTTCAATGTTAAGATCACTTGTAGGTCTACGTTTGAACGATCTAGTTTTCCAACCAGACTGATAAAACAATGACAGTGATCCTTGACATTGGTTCCTTCATTTATTCTCGAGTTTCAAACAATAGCTCAGAAATCTCGAATCAGACGATTCAAAACTACTCCTCAAAACAAGCCTTTTGAGGTGAAGGTATGTTTTAGAAGCTTTAGACATTTTCTTATGTCGCTTCTTTAGCTCGTTCAATCTTGATGCTTGTATGAGGCGACGATCATTAAGATTCCCATATTCAATAGGTGACTCGTTCCTCCTTTTGAGACTCATCTCAAAATGCATCAGGCATAGGTTGGTTTTAAGAACACGATTCCGGCTTTCGGAATTGAGGATAATCCTCAGGTTTCTAAGCCAATCGATATTTTAATCCAAATATTTTATAAGTCGAGGATAAATAGTAAATAATGGATAATTCTTGTAGATATCACAATATCTAATTTAAAGAGAAGACATAAAATCTAGAAGACTAGTTAATGAAAATACTTATAATCTACGATGGTTGGACTTTCTATCGTAAAAGTTCTCCCACTATTTTATCGAAACAATTACCCCTTCAATTGTTCGGGAAATTCTATTTCCTAGTAGGCCTTGACGTCCCAGCAGCCATTAATTGCACCCACGACTCGTGGCCATACAACTAATTCCCCAGGTAGGCATACTTATTGCCAATTGTGTCACTACACAACCTTCAAGCTATTGTCCCTCGGTCTTCGCACTTATCTAGCACTGCTACATCATAAGTGTTACTAATCGTTAAGTCTAACCCATCAATCATGATGAGCAACGGGCCCGGTCGTGAACTCCCCGTAACTGGTTATCGGTCGATATTCACATCCCGACCAGTCCTCACCCTTGTCATGTTTAGTTAAAAACAAGAATCAAGGAATTTCGCGTATTGTCCCTTTCTTCGACTCGGGTGCCAGACTCTGGATCACCTTTATCGATAAGTAGACAACATACGCTAGTCCCTATTGATGGAAGGCTTGGATTTATATAAATACTTCATTTTATTTTAATCCAATATGACTTAATATTATTTTCAAGAGGGGTTTTTCGGGTTTAAGAGTTTGAGGTAACTCTCCTCGAGATCTCACCGTTCCAATTATGCTTTACATTCTATTTACGATCTAAATTACTAGCGCGCATTACCATACATGCTAAAAGATAAATCAGTAAATAAAACATACACACCTAGCATGCTTTCTACCACAGTATATTTTCGATCGGGAGCCTCCTATGTGGACCACCATCGAGCCAAAGACGATGGTCCTATTGGTCAATCTAATTGGGTTTCAAAGAGACCTAGTCTATTACACATACTACCATGCATACATGGCCTTTAGTCTTCTTGGGCTCCCACCTTGCTTGTAACGGGCCTCCATCCTAAACTAATAAAACAGTAAAGCCCTATCTATTACAAAGGCTCAAAGTGGCCCAAAAAACTTAAGGCTCGCAGGCCCAATAAAACCAGCAAAATTAAATAAACCAATCACATCTACCCTAAGGGTCAAGGCTCGGCGCGATCGAAAACCACGTAAACAATTCACGTAGAGCAAGAAACAAGCAAAAGTTATTTTCTTATTTCTTTTCTCCTATCATATTTTAAAACCACCTTTTAAAATACCTATAGATTCTAGTTTTAAAAACCCCTTTCTAAAACAATCTCTTAATCATCATTTTAAACCCCTTTTAAAATGACCCTTTGATTCTCACTTTTAGTCCCTACTAATTATGATAAAATTAACTTTCCGGATCTACTAAACCCTTTTAGTGCACAAAACAGTTTCTGTTTTTCAACTTTGAAAAATTGCAGTTCGGCCCCTGAATTTTCGAAAATTAAATTTTGACCCCTCAACTTTCGGAAATTACAAATCAGCCCCAAAATTTCCAGAACATGCAAATTAGACCAGAAAGCAGAAAATTAACAAAATTTCCAGAAACTTTTGTTTATTGCAAAACAGACCCCAATTTTACGTAAATAGCAAAAACAGCCCCTGACCTATCGTAAATTGCAAAACAGTCCAGATTTTAAAAAATTCCAGAAATTACAATTTTGGTCCAGAATTGCAGAAAATGGAAAATTTACTTTCTGTCCAGATTTTGAAAAATCATAATTTGCAAATAAGCCCTCCAATTTTTGGAAATTACATTTTTGGCCCAAAAACCGAAAAGTGCATAGATCCGAACATTCAATTTATCATAACAAGCAAGAATCAAAGATCGGAACACAACAATCACATATAAGCATATAATTTGATGTGTTCAGGCCTTTTTCATATGTGCATAATAAGTTAGGCTCTGATACCACTGTTGGAATTTTGTGGGTATAATTGTCAACTACAACGGTGCGGAATTTAAAATTTTTATACACCACATCCCAGGGTTCTTATTAGCACATACGAAAAGGTTGAATTCATTTTAGCAAATAATTACTAAAATAAATAAGATGGTAAAGAGCAATTTACCTCACCACAGGCAAAGTGGTGGTTTTTCCTCCGGTCTTCATTCAGATCTGATGGATCTGGTTCGTGAGAAGCACCCCATGTGTTGTGCCTCTAGCGGTATCCACACCAATTGGATGAAGCAACCCCTTTGAATCCTCACGCTCAGAACTAGGATTCAAGGGTAATCAAACAAGGAAGATCAGAAGGAGAAATTGCATGAACCCTGTAGAATTCTACAGGGTTCGGCCGAACCTCAACAAGAAGAGGGGTGGCGGCACAAATTCCTAGGTAGGAATTTCGTGGCTTATGGTGTATGGAGGCTAGGGTTTTGTGGAGTCTTCTACTCCTTATATATAAAGAGTCCTGACCTAGTTTTATTCTTATCTAGTTAGGAAGATAGAATCTTATCCTATATTTCCTCAACTAACTAGGTCTCCTTTAATTAATTAAACTCTATAATTAATTGGACTCTTTAATAAATTAAATTCCTTTAATTAATTCATCCCATTTAATTAATTAATAAGATTAATTAATTAAGCCTTCTCCATTAATTAATTAGACTACCTCTAATTAATATTTTTCTCCTTCAAGAATTAATACTTTAATTCTTACGTTTTGATTTAACCCTTTAAATCAAACTTTCCTTATATGATTTGTTGCAGTCCAATTGTATTGTGTGTGACCCTCTAGGTTCACCATCAATTGGCCGTAGGCTCACAATTACGTGATTTAATTAGTGAGCAATTAATATTTCATTAATTACTCCGATCAATAAACTTCCTTTATTGACCACTCCAGAATTAATCTTCCTATTAATTCAGGAGTACCCACACCTCATGGTCGATGTCTAGCCACAAGCCCATGAGGCCCAACTTCAGGTGAATTGATCTCAGTGAACCTCACCTCTTATAAGTGCCATGTACATACGGTCCCTCTATCGACTAATTTCCCGATCGAGACCTAGGGTGTGTGAATTGGTCGGCACCTCTAATTATCTCGATAACTATACTTTCTAATTCAGGATAATGATTCCAGTGTGACTGCTAAATCTAGAAACCCCTTTCCAAATCCGTCACCGACCGTGGCCACGGGTTTCTCGGAATATATTATCTAAGAATGTATAGGAAATTCTCTCAACGAACTACGTCGAGTCGGTAGATCCCATTTTGATGCTAACCATCCGCGCATACGACTATACATACCCAACGTAGGCGCACAATGGACAAGCTATGTGCCCGGCTCCTAAATCAAAGTATGCACACCCGTATACCGAATTCGCCCTAGCATCTCAAGTCTAAGGACTAAATCGTACACTGTTATAAGTCTTGAGAGACATCCCATCACCGATATGCTTTTACGCACTTCCACAATGGGTCTCTCTGTTCGGGTCGTTCGATGCGTTCGATCCCCTATCGAACCACCTAGTCATATGCACTGACATCAAAATGTCTTGTTCATGAAACGACAACAAATTCACTTCATGTGAATCATGCATAATCCTACAAGTCTTTGCGATTCCCTCGATACCCCGTCTCGATAGGAATCTATGACTTGGAACATTTTCGAGATCACGACCTTTGAGACTGTTTCATGATTAATCGCACCCAATACTGAAGTGAATAATCCCTTAGTCATAAGTGATCTCAGGGTTTCATCCAATCGCTTAAGTTATTCGCGAGAGATGAAGTTGGCCATTGTTTGATTTACATAACATAAACAAACGATCGTATTAATTCATTTATACTAGAGAAAGATTATCACATGATAGTCTTTATACAAGCTAAAATATATTGGCTTGCAGGGCACTATCCCATCAATCTCCCACTTGCCCTAAAGACAATCACAAACGTTTCTAAGACCCATCTTTCATAGATGTTCTTCAAACTCATTTTGTGAAAAAGCTCTGTTTAGTGGATCTACTAGATTTGTCTTCCGAATCGACGCGATCCATCATGTGCGCCAACTCTACCAATGACTTCTCTAATCAAATGGTACTTTTATCTTGTGTTTAGATTTCCGGTGAGATCTACCTTTGCTTTAGCAATAGCTTGATTTGTTATCTTAGAAGATAACCACGAGCTTCGCAATGCTAGGCACCACATCCAAAAGTTGAATGAGGTTTTTCATCCAAACACTTTTCTTACGCTGCACTCCTTGCTGCGAGATATCTTGCTTCAGTGGTTTATGATGGTAACGGTGATTTCCTTTGGAACCCTTTCCAACTTACCGCTACCCCCACTAAGGCAAAATACGTATCCAAAACTGGATACATATATTTATCCACATCAGACCAGAAATTCGAATCAGTAAATCCTTCGAATTTCAATTCTCCATTATCACCGCAGACCAAGATCAAATCCTCAGTCCTTTTCAGGAGCTCAAGGATATCTTTTACGGCGATCCAGTACTCTTCACTGGAGTTTGACTAGTAACTGCTCGTGGCGCTTGAGCAGCTTCTACGTCTGGTCTAGTACATAGTATAGCATGCCACATGCTGCCCTTTTGTTTGAAACATAAGGTATTTGAGACGTTCTCCTTTTCCATATTCGACGTAGGGCACATCGATTATGGAGGAGAGATATAGTGTCTCATTGGAAGCAATCCTTTCTTGATTTCTTCCATACTGAATACTTTCAGTATTTGTTTTTATGTACTTAGTTTGAGAGAGTTCCAATATCTTTCCTGATGTCTCTCTCAAATCTTTCATGGAGAATTGCATAAACAATTATGCTTCCGTCTGTGTTAACATTCCAATATCATCACATATATGTTATCGACATGTAAAATTAATGAACTCCAAAGAGCTCCCACTAATCCTTTGTACACTCCAGTTTCACATTTGTTTTCCGATGAAGTCGAATGCCTTGACTTTCTCATCAAAATGAATGTGAGTCCAAATGGATTCAGACATTGCCAAATGGAGAAAGGATTTCATCAAAGTCCGTTCCAGGCCTTTATGAATAACCTTTTGTCTTTAGGCAAGCCTTATCGGTTAACACCTTTATCATTCATTCCTAGCTTGCGCTTGAAGATCAATTTACTTTCCATGGGTTACTTCCCTTGGGTGGATCGACCAAGGTTAATACCTTGTTGGAATGGATGGAATCCATTTAGGATTGTATGACCTCTTGTATACATGAGCGTCTACATCTAATGTAGGTTCTTCGTATATGGTTTAACCATATCTATCAAGTTCCTCACGAACTCGATCAGATCTACGAAGTACTGGTGTACTTGATGGTTCAGCAGTTTCTGGATTAACTCCCACTGTTTGATGGGATGAGTTCCACTTCTTGGACCTCATCATGTTCTACTAGGGTACCATTTCTATTCACGAGGAAGCCATCCTCTAAGAAATGGATATTCCTTGAAACAAACATCCTTTGTTCTTTAGGAGTGTAGAACAGGCATCCAAATGGATTTCTTTGGATACCCCACAAATTTGTACAAATTGGATCCACTATCCAATTTATCTCCTTTTTGTTCGTTATATAGGCAGGAGATCCCCATACTCAAAAGAGTATAGAGGTATTTTACCATACCATTCTTGGTAGGGTTTTACAGGCACGTACTTTGAAGTTACTTTATTCAGTATCTTCAATGCAATTATTAGGGTCAATCCTTAGTATGCATAAGGATGTTGAACGAAATTCATGACGGATCGAACTATGTTTAACAAGGTTCGATTCTCTTCTTTCAGACCCTCCAATACCTTGAGGCGTCTTAGAAGGAGTTCGTTGTATGAGAACATCTTTCTCAGTAAGATAATTGAGGAACTTTTAGCTTAAGTATTTGCCATCTCGATTAGATCGAATGACTTTAATACTATGCCTAGTTTGATTCTCTACTTCGTTTCGAAATTCTATGAATACTTTCAAGATTTTCGAATTGTACATCATAAGATATACTTATCACTAGTGACCAAAGTTATCAGTAACACTTACGAGGTCTGAGTAATCTCCTCTTTCACTAACACTTTAGTGGTCCACATTCATTCGTATGGATTCAATCCAAAGTTGGTTTGGTACGCACCGGATGCCTAGCAAACGGTAACTTTGTCACCTTTTTCCTTAAGACAGGATTCGCAAGCTGATAGTTCATCTATGCCCTGTATTTCAAGAAGCATCGATGACACCAACTTTTGATTCCTTCCTATGGAAACGGTACATAATCTTGCGTGCCATATGAGTGCGGATTATTATCTTGAATTTAATATATTAATTCAATCAATTTCCTTTCAATTAACTCTTTAATTGAAACGTCGCCTTCAATTAACACTTTAATTGATACATTTCCCCTTTTCAATTAATTCTTTAATTGAATCGTTGCAGCTCAATTGATTCTTTAATTGAGACTTTTCTTTCAATTAACTCTTTAATTGAGACGTTGTTTAATTAATTTGAATTTCTAATCAATAAAACATGTTAGTGCCTTTATTAGGTGCAGTGGGATAATTTCGATTTTAGGCTACTTGCGTTCTATCCATTACCTTTATGTTCGCTCTGGAAGAGAACCCTTTCTCCTTCCGTTTACTCTTCTTTGACTTTGCAGTCCTTGAAGTGTAAGCAATCATGACAGGTATACCTCTTTAGAAGGTTCCTATTTGCCTTTTACCAATACTTTGGTTATTTCGAGAAACCCTATCAACTTTTCAAAGGAGTTCAGAGTTGTTCACGAATAGTTCGAATGAGCGGGAAGAAGAATTTTAGGAGGATTTCAATGTTAAGATCACTTGTAGGTCTACGTTTGAACGATCTAGTTTTCCAACCAGACTGATAAAACAATGACAGTGATCCTTGACATTGGTTCCTTCATTTATTCTCGAGTTTCAAACAATAGCTCAGAAATCTCGAATCAGACGATTCAAAACTACTCCTCAAAACAAGCCTTTTGAGGTGAAGGTATGTTTTAGAAGCTTTAGACATTTTCTTATGTCGCTTCTTTAGCTCGTTCAATCTTGATGCTTGTATGAGGCGACGATCATTAAGATTCCCATATTCAATAGGTGACTCGTTCCTCCTTTTGAGACTCATCTCAAAATGCATCAGGCATAGGTTGGTTTTAAGAACACGATTCCGGCTTTCGGAATTGAGGATAATCCTCAGGTTTCTAAGCCAATCGAATATTTTAATCCAAATATTTTATAAGTCGAGGATAAATAGTAAATAATGGATAATTCTTGTAGATATCACAATATCTAATTTAAAGAGAAGACATAAAATCTAGAAGACTAGTTAATGAAAATACTTATAATCTACGATGGTTGGACTTTCTATCGTAAAAGTTCTCCCACTATTTTATCGAAACAATTACCCCTTCAATTGTTCGGGAAATTCTATTTCCTAGTAGGCCTTGACGTCCCAGCAGCCATTAATTGCACCCACGACTCATACAACTAATTCCCTAGGTAGGCATACTTATTGCCAATTGTGTCACTACACAACCTTCAAGCTATTTTGCCTCGGTCTTCGCACTTATCTAGCACTGCTACATCATAAGTGTTACTAATCGTTAAGTCTAACCCATCAATCATGATGAGCAACGGGCCCGGTCGTGAACTCCCCGTAACTGGTTATCGGTCGATATTCACATCCCGACCAGTCCTCACCCTTGTCATGTTTAGTTAAAAACAAGAATCAAGGAATTTCGCGTATTGTCCCTTTCTTCGACTCGGGTGCCAGACTCTGGATCACCTTTATCGATAAGTAGACAACATACGCTAGTCCCTATTGATGGAAGGCTTGGATTTATATAAATACTTCATTTTATTTTAATCCAATATGACTTAATATTATTTTCAAGAGGGGTTTTTCGGGTTTAAGAGTTTGAGGTAACTCTCCTCGAGATCTCACCGTTCCAATTATGCTTTACATTCTATTTACGATCTAAATTACTAGCGCGCATTACCATACATGCTAAAAGATAAATCAGTAAATAAAACATACACACCTAGCATGCTTTCTACCACAGTATGTTTTCAATCGGGAGCCTCCTATGCGGACCACCATCGAGCCAAAGACGATGGTCCTATTGGTCAATCTAATTGGGTTTCAAAGAGACCTAGTCTATTACACATACTACCATGCATACATGGCCTTTAGTCTTCTTGGGCTCCCACCTTGCTTGTAACGGGCCTCCATCCTAAAACTAATAAAACAGTAAAGCCCTATCTATTACAAAGGCTCAAAGTGGCCCAAAAAACTTAAGGCTCGCAGGCCCAATAAAACCAGCAAAATTAAATAAACCAATCACATCTACCCTAAGGGTCAAGGCTCGGCGCGATCGAAAACCACGTAAACAGTTCACGTAGAGCAAGAAACAAGCAAAAGTTATTTTCTTATTTCTTTTCTCCTATCATATTTTAAAACCACTTTTTAAAATACCTATAGATTCTAGTTTTAAAAACCCCTTTCTAAAACAATCTCTTAATCATCATTTTAAACCCCTTTTAAAATGACCCTTTGATTCTCACTTTTAGTCTCTACTAATTATGATAAAATTAACTTTCCGGATCTACTAAACCCTTTTAGTGCACAAAACAGTTTCTGTTTTTCAACTTTGAAAAAATTGCAGTTCGGCCCCTGAATTTTCGAAAATTAAATTTTGACCCCTCAACTTTCGGAAATTACAAATCAGCCCCAAAATTTCCAGAACATGCAAATTAGACCAGAAAGCAGAAAATTAACAAAATTTCCAGAAACTTTTGTTTATTGCAAAACAGACCCCAATTTTACGTAAATAGCAAAAACAGCCCCTGACCTTTCGTAAATTGCAAAACAGTCCAGATTTTAAAAAATTCCAGAAATTACAATTTTGGTCCAGAATTGCAGAAAATGGAAAATTTACTTTCTGTCCAGATTTTGAAAAATCACAATTTGCAAATAAGCCCTCCAATTTTCTGAAATTACATTTTTGGCCCAAAAACCGAAAAGTGCATAGATCCGAACATTCAATTCATCATAACAAGCAAGAATCAAAGATCGGAACACAACAATCACATATAAGCATATAATTTGATGTGTTCAGGCCTTTTTCATATGTGCATAATAAGTTAGGCTCTGATACCACTGTTGGAATTTTGTGGGTATAATTGTCAACTACAACGGTGCGGAATTTAAAATTTTTATACACCACATCCCAGGGTTCTTACTAGCACATACGAAAAGGTTGAATTCATTTTAGCAAATAATTACTAAAATAAATAAGATGGTAAATAGCAATTTACCTCACCACAGGCAAGGTGGTGGTTTTTCCTCCGGTCTTCATTCAGATCTGATGGATCTGGTTCGTGAGAAGCACCCCATGTGTTGTGCCTCTAGCGGTATCCACACCAATTGGATGAAGCAACCCCTTTGAATCCTCAGGCTCAGAACTAGGATTCAAGGGTAATCAAACAAGGAAGATCAGAAGGAGAAATTGCATGAACCCTGTAGAATTCTACAGGGTTCGGCCGAACCTCAACAAGAAGAGGGGTGGCGGCACAAATTCCTAGGTAGGAATTTCGTGGCTTATGGTGTATGGAGGCTAGGGTTTTGTGGAGTCTTCTACTCCTTATATATAAAGAGTATTGACCTAGTTTTATTCTTATCTAGTTAGGAAGATAGAATCTTATCCTATTTTTCCTCAACTAACTAGGTCTCCTTTAATTAATTAAACTCTATAATTAATTGGACTCTTTAATAAATTAAATTCCTTTAATTAATTCATCCCATTTAATTAATTAATAAGATTAATTAATTAAGCCTTCTCCATTAATTAATTAGACTACCTCTAATTAATAGTTTTCTCCTTCAAGAATTAATACTTTAATTCTTACGTTTTGATTTAACCCTTTAAATCAAACTTTCCTTATATGATTTGTTGCAGTCCAATTGTATTGTGTGTGACCCTCTAGGTTCACCATCAATTGGCCGCAGGCTCACAATTACGTGATTTAATTAGTGAGCAATTAATATTTCATTAATTGCTCCGATCAATAAACTTCTTTTATTGACCACTCCAGAATTAATCTTCCTATTAATTCAGGAGTACCCACACCTCATGGTCGATGTCTAGCCACAAGCCCATGAGGCCCAACTTCAGGTGAATTGATCTCGGTGAACCTCACCTCTTATAAGTGTCATGTACATACGGTCCCTCTATCGACTAATTTCCCGATCGAGACCTAGGGTGTGTGAATTGGTCGGCACCTCTAATTATCTCGATAACTATACTTTCTAATTCAGGATAATGATTCCAGTGTGACTGCTAAATCTGGAAACCCCTTTCCAAATCCGTCACCGACCGTGGCCATGCGTTTCTCGGAATATATTATCTAAGAATGTATAGGAAATTCTCTCAACGAACTACGTCGAGTCGGTAGATCCCATTTTGATGCTAACCATCCGCGCATACGACTATACATACCCAACGTAGGCGCACAATGGACAAGCTATGTGCCCGGCTCCTAAATCAAAGTATGCACACCCGTATACCGAATTCGCCCTAGCATCTCAAGTCTAAGGACTAAATCGTACACTGTTATAAGTCTTGAGAGACATCCCATCACCGATATGCTTTTACGCACTTCCACAATGGGTCTCTCTGTTCGGGTCGTTCGATGCGTTCGATCCCCTATCGAACCACCTAGTCATATGCACTGACATCAAAATGTCTTGTTCATGAAACAACAACAAATTCACTTCATGTGAATCATGCATAATCCTACAAGTCTTTGCGATTCCCTCGATACCCCGTCTGGATAGGAATCTATGACTTGGAACATTTTCGAGATCACGACCTTTGAGACTGTTTCATGATTAATTGCACCCAATACTGAAGTGAATAATCCCTTAGTCATAAGTGATCTCAGGGTTTCATCCAATCGCTTAAGTTATTCGCGAGAGATGAAGTTGGCCATTGTTTGATTTACATAACATAAACAAACGATCGTATTAATTCATTTATACTAGAGAAAGATTATCACATGATAGTCCTTATACAAGCTAAAATATATTGGCTTGCAGGGCACTATCCCATCAATTATGACGATTACTCTTCCTAAAAAACTACTGCTCGCCCTCCCCTCTGACTTGCCGATCACCTTCAGCCTGAAGCAGCTCGGTGATATTATTCACTAGCTCAGGGTTCTCCTCCTCGCTTCCTGGTCGCTCAAATAATTATCCTGCTCGGGATCAACGTCAGGAGGAGGCACCGACAAGGGTACTCCGAACTCCTTTACCAAATGCGCCAAAGGGAGATGCTCGAGATTCACAGTATGAACGTCAGAAGAAGTATAATTCTGACCATGATGATCAAGGCTAACATGAATGGCCCTAAAATACTCCTTTCGACGATCCTCAATTAAACCCATGCCAACCATCTGATGAACGGCTTTCTTAAAAGTACTCTCCAAAAGAGGGCCCACCTTTTGATTAACTAAAGCTGTGTGAACCGGAGAGCTGAGGAACTCATGAATAACCTTCTCCCTAGGGCTTTTCCCATACCGATCAGTAAGACCATCGAAATTGAGGTCTTCTTCCTGCTCATTGATAGAAGCTTGAAGGCGTGCGACCTGTGATTCCAGCTCACTGATACGAGTATCGTACTGAACATGATGATCATCTAGGTCCTTGGCCAATTGATCAACTCGCTCCTGGGTACGAGTCGCTTCCAAAACCCTGTTTATTATGTGAGGATTATTTGTCCCCAAACCATGCTCGCCATCAACCCTAGATGGATGAGAGGAAGAAGTGGAAGGACCAGCTCCAGTCACACCACGTTCCAAATCAGCCACTTTCTGAAGAAGCACTTTGTTCTTCTCCTCCAAGAATTCACATTGCTGCCTCAGAAGGGCCGCTTCGTAAATGGAAGATAACATACAAGTGCCAGTCTGAAAATTCAAAAAAACAAGTAGATTAGGTAAAATCTTCTCGAACGCAGAAAATGCAAAAGGAATGATCTATGTATTTACCCTGGCGTAAGAGAGAGAGGCTTTCTCCAACTTCTCCAATGGGTCTTTCACGAGCAACCTCTAAACATCCCGCGTAAAAACAGAAGAAAGGAGAACCCGTGTAGCCTTATCTGCAGCATTCTCCTTCTCATCGTTGACCAGAGTATCACGCTCAGAGTAACCTGCATCTCTTTTTCCAATAAGATGATCCTCAATCATCTCGACTAGCGTAGACTTGGGATGCGGCTCACCCAGCAATGTGAGATCCTCGCCAGAACGATTATAGACCTGCTTCCTTCTCTTTGCCACGAGATTAGTCGAATTAGGTATCGACCACATACGGCAACCACGTATACCAAGGGATGATCTAAGTTGCAGGGGAGGATATCCTTGTCCGGTCCTAGTAGAAGTAGGAATCTGAGAAGAAGAGGGTTTGTCAGGAATCTCTTGGGAAGGCTCTGGAGTTTCTTCTCTGTTATCATCATAGTCAAGACCTTGATCCAATTTTCTCTTCCTAGAAACCCGTTGCTCTATGGGATGGTTCTCTACCGTTTTGGTAGATTTCGACAAAATCATTTTTCCCTTTCTAGAACGCTTAGAATTTTCAACCATAGAAGCTGAGGGAGAAACAAAAATTTGTTGTAAATATTAATGGAATAAAGACAAAGAAAACATATGGCAAGTATGAAAGGAACCTTACCAAGAGGCTGAGAAGAAGTAACGGGGAATGTATGAGAACTTAGGCCCGCTTTGCGAAGAAAGGCCTCCCAAATAAGGACAGCGCATTGGTATTTGTCCAAACGCATCTCTTTTATTTTCTCCAGAGCGACCACCAAAGGTCCACTTGGAATCATGATCCCAGGTAAAAGGTTCTCTCGACCCATCAGCTAAAGTCCAATGTGTCGGAGGACGAACAAAGAAAAAGTGGAATTTCCAGTCGGAATTACTGGAAACGGGTGAATAAAAAATAGAAAGACCAGATCGTTGACTTGTAAAAAAGTAACCATGATTGGAAGAATTGGAAATGTTAAAATGAAATAACTGATAAAAATTGCTGAAGGAAGGCTGGAATCCTTTGGCAATCATCAAAACTGAAAAAGAAACGACGAAGGCCACAAAGTTGGGGACCAATTGTGTCAAAGAGACACTAAAGATTTTTAATATCTCCAAGAACAAAGGAGACAATGGAAGTCTGAGGCCATGATTGAAATGAGCTGTGTAAAAAGCGCGACAGCCTTCAGGAGGTGAAGTAACCCTATCAGTAGGGGATGGGAGAAGAATGTCAGAGCCTTCTGGAAAATACTTCCTATAATTATCTAGTACCTCGTGAAAATTATCCTCGGTATAGGCACAAACGAGGTTCTCAACCGAATCAGACACCTGAGGATTGGCACTCTTGCCCCTCTTAGCCTTAGCAGCCACCTCCGCGTCGGAAAGAATACCCACCTTGAATGTATCCTTCTCAGGGATATTTACATCTGGAGCCCCCGTTTGTTCTGGAGGAGGACTCGGAGAAGCTTCCACATCGATAACAGGATTGATGTCCTCGATAGATGAGGAGTTGGGATTTCTCGAATTTGAAGCCATAATAAAGATTGTCGAAAATGATTGTCAATAAGTATGATATTTGGGTGAATTATCGACTAAGAAAGTTACTGCTAAAAGATAGAAGGCAGAGAGTAAAAAGTGAGGGTGAAACCAGGGACGCATATATATATATATATATATATATATATATATATATATATATATGAGGCCAAAATGACGCTTTAATCCCTTTCACGATTATTCGTATTCCTGCCATCAAACGAAGAGAACTGGCTCCTCGGAGTAAAATAACGGCATATCTCGGAAACGACAAAACAACTATCTATGAAATGTCACACTCTTTTCCTTACATTGGATTTTTTTCCCATAGGGTTTTTTCCAAGTAAGGTTTTTAATGAGGCACAATTCATAGAAAAGTCAGTCGAACAATGTTCAATACTTCTACGAGCTTCTATTACATATTCGCTCGAAGAAGTGAGGGAGTACTGATGGGGGCTATTTTATACCCCATATGATACTCGGGTCGACTCAGAAATGATTAGATCGGCTCGACCATATAGCTCACTCACTATCGCGAATCGACCCGATCAGAGATGATGCTCCTCAGCGACCAGGCTGCGATCTGGGCTTGAGAAGGACAAATACTCAGAGCCCTTGTAGGATTATGTTTCCTTGTATATCTAGGGATTATACCCTATAAATACCTGAATCAGAGATTGTATTACACATACAAGAATAGAGCTTACGCCTACATACTTGTACAATCTAAGATTATTCTAATATAAGAGCTTTTGCTATACTTATTGATCTTTATTATTCTTACACTAATCTCGTTACGTATTGTTCCTCCTTGAGATTGATCCATCCGGAATAAAGTAACTAAGCCCTATAATTGCAATACAAACCTAACCCTAAGCAAATATCATTGATTTAATCGAACCACACGAAAAACTGTTAAATCATAACTAGATCGTAAATGAAAGATAAAGCATAATTAATACTGTGAGATCTCGAGGAGAGTTTCTTCAAACATTCAAAACCGAAAATCCCATGTTGAATAAATATTAATTCACATTGGGTTAACTATAAAATGAAGTTTTATAAATTCAAGCATTCCATTAATAGGAACTAGTGTGAGTTGTCTACTTATCGATAGAGGTGATCCAGAGTCTGGCACCAGAGTCGGAGAAAGGGACAATACGCGAAATTCCTTGACTCCTATTTTTAACAAAACTCGACAAGGGTGAGGACTGGTCGGGATGTGAATATCGACCGATAACCAGTTACGGGGATTTCATGACCGGGCCCGTTGCTCATCATGATTAATGCGTTAGACTTAACGATTAGTAACATTTATGATGTAGCAGTCCTAGATAAATGCGAAAACAAAGGCAAAATAGCTTGAAGGTTGTGTAGAGACACAAATTGGTAAAAGTATACCTACCTGGAGAATTAATTGTATGGCCATGAGGCGTTGGTGCAATTAATGTCTGCTGGGACGTCAAAACCTACTAGAAAATAGGATTTCCCGAAACTAGAAGGGGTTATTGTTTCGATAAAAATAGTGGGAGAAATTTTTCGATAAAAAGTCCAATTTTCATTAATTATAAGTATTTTATTAAATATGTCTGCTTATTATTGTCTTTTAAAATTGTTTATATATAGCCATTAAAATCCACAATCATGTACGAACAAACTTTGGCAAAAAACATGAGTTATTCACTCTATGAGTCAAGCATGGTTAGGTTTAACAATGTTAGAGAATATTGTTCTTACCTAATCAAGATGATGAAACGAATCAAAAAGCTAGGCGCTGATTTGGATCAAAATAATGAGATAAAAATTATTCTCAATGGCTTGTCTGACTCCTTTTCTCATTTTGTGTATCATTGTGAAATTCCGTGTGATGGGATTAAAATAAATGATTTTGTGTATTGTGTCTTGTGTATTCCCCAAGACTTAATGAAACTTATTTATAGATCTTGTAATTCTTGCCCTACTAGGATTCCTAACAAGGTCTAACTTCTAAATGGGCTAAGCTTTTTAGGGGGTGTTTGCAATAACTTCTCTATCTGGAAAAGCAGTTGCTTTTGTTTAAAGTAATTAAAAAGTACTTTTAGAAAAAAGCATGGGGTGTTTGCAAAATAAGATAAACAGCAGCTTAAAGCAATTATGTAGGTGTTTGCAATTTTTGAAAAGAAGAATATAGTAAGTCTTTTGTTTTATATGAATTTTATTACAAGTCCTATTTAACCCTTAACTTGACATGTTCATACATTAATTTTGTTTAATTTTTTAAAACGTCTTTTTGTAAAACACATCTTTTTGCAAGACTTCATTAATTAAAATGGTCTTGTCTTTTAATTAGTATTGGGCCCATCTAAATCTCCAAGATTAGTTGGCCCACTAATTAAAAACTCATTTATCCTAATTAATTAAATTGAACTCCTTGCCCAATTAATTAATTCTCATTAATCTTTATTTAATTAAATTAAACTCCAAGTTTAATTAATCAAATATTCTCTCTCCTCAATTAATTAAATTAAATTAAATTAATTATTCTTATCAAATTTAAAACCTATTTAATTTGACATTTCGATCCAATTCAATTGTTTCGGATTCTCGCACCCACATGGATCAACCCAGTCGAGTCCAACTTTCTTCGTTTCCTCTTTCAACTCGATATGTTTGTGTATGTCCCCGTAGGTTCACCACATATAGATTTAATTATTCGAGTAAACATATACTCTAAATCAATCGAACACTTTGTCGATTGACCATTCCAAAATTAGCACCCCTCCTAATTTGGGAATTATCCCACACTCCACAATCGATGTCTGGCCACAAGCCCGTGGAGCCCAATCACTGTTGAATTAATTCAGTGAACCTTTAACTATTATAATAACCATGTACGCCTTAATCCTTCCTTCAGTTGGTCTCCCAATCAAGACTAAGGTTATGGATTTTCATCTGTTTCTTTAATTGTCTCGACATTATGTATTCTGGTCTCGAAACTATTCCTTTTGACTTAATCATTATGAGCTACTTTCATAGAAGCTCCCAACCTATGAAGTCGGGTCAATGGATCATCTGTTGATGAAATGAACCTGCATACACGTTCCTCTATACCCAACATGAATCCACAGAGACCTTCTGGTAGACTCTAGTCAGTCGGACTCATATCAAAGCATAGATGTTCGTGCACCAGATAAACCCTATCACCTCAAGTAATCAGGATCATTCCTTGTACATTATTGTAAATAAGAATAACTTCATCCCCGATATGCGACTACCATTTCCATGGTGAGTTATTTCCTAGGTGGGTATTCAATGCGCTTGCCATCCCAGCAAGCCATCCACTCGTGTGTATCGACTATCCCAGTCATGCTCGTGGACCCCAACATCCTCCAGTTCATCGGAGTATACACACTCGTGAGGGTCTAACCCAATCCATTGATCTCTCATCTCAAATGGATTCTACGACCCTTGAATTAGTTTTAGATCACGGCCGTAGAGATCAATCCGGGGGTTGTCCCATAGCCCTGTGATCTAAGGACTTCCATCCTTATGTTAGATAATGATTAAGACGAATTTCGTCGGGTACGATTTAATCAGTAAGGAGTGTGATTAGGGGTTTTCAATCAATATGAATTAAAGGGCTCTGTTACTTTATTCTGGATGGATCAATCTTAAGGAAGAACAATTAAATGGAACAAATCAGTAATCAAGACAATCAGTGAATAAAATAGTATAGCAAAAGCTTTTCTATTCAATAATCTCAGATTGTTTTAGTATGCAGGCGTAAGTTGAGTCAGTAAAGCGTGTATAATACAATGATTAACTAGGTATTTATATCACAATTAACCTAGTTTTACAAGGAAACATAATTCTAATAGGACTCGGCTCAATCGTCCTTCTTGAGTCCGGATTGTAGCCTGCTTGTTGAGGAGGGTCGTAATCTACCGGGTCGAAAGATGCTCCCGAACGGGCTCGTCTGGTTGAACCGATCTTATATCCCTTAGTCGATCCGAACATTGTAAGGGGTGCGAAATAGCCCCCATCAGTTCTCCCTCACTTCTTCGAGCGTATATGTAGTAGAAGCTCGTAGAAGTAGATGGTTAATTACAACTGTATTTTCTATGAGTCGTGCCTCGTTAAAAACCTTACTTAAGAAAAAACCCTGTGGGAAAAAATCCTAAGGAAAAGAGTGCTACGCTTCATAGATGGTCGTTTTTCTCGTTCCAATTATGAACCGCTACGTGTCCCTTTGGGGAAGCGTTTCATCTTTTTCCGTTTGACGGGAATGTGATTAGCCGTGAGGAGTACGAAACGTCTTTTCAATTCTCACTATAAATAGGTGACCTTTATATTAGTCTTTTTTTACTTTATACTTCCTTAAATCTCGCAGTCATTTTCTTGCTCGGTCGTTTATCCTCTCAAAATTGCTTCTATCGACTCATATCCTCCGAGGATCCCAAAAATGTCTTCTATTTCGAGAAAATCTTCTTCGTCTTTAAGGGAGAGAGTTGCTCCTATTATCGAGGAGGTGATACATTCTAATCCTTCGAGCGAGCAGATTGGAGTGTCTGAATTTATTGTCCCGAATAAGGACACCTTTAAGGTTCAAATTTTATCTGACACGGATGTCATTGCCAGAGCTAAGAAAGGCAAGGGTACGGCTCCTCAAATATCCGAACCGATCGAGGATCTTGCTTGTGCTTACACAGAGGACACTTTCCCTGAGGTCGTGAGTAATTATGCCAAATATTTCCCGGATGGTTCCGAGATCATTCTCCCCTCTCCTTCTGAAAGGGTTACATCACCGCCGGAGGGATGTCGAGCCTTTTATACAGCCCATTTTAATTGCGGTCTGCGTCTCCCCTTGTCTGCCCTCTTTCTTGATATTTTGAAAATATTCAATGTGTCCTTGACTCAATTAGTTCCTAATTTTGTGGCCTTCGTGGTCTGTTTTTCCGTTTTGATGATAGCGAAAGGATTCCAACCCTCTTTTCGTAATTTTAAGCAATTGTTTCGTTTTAACGTTTCTAGTTCCTCCAATCGCGGATATTTCTTCGCTAGCCAAAAAAATAGTCGCGCAATCTTTGACTACCCGGTTTCCAGCAATCCTTCCTGGAAATCTCATTTTTTCTTCGTTCGTCCGCCCTCTCATCTTCGTTTGGCGGATGGCTCCTCTGAGCCCTTTTCGTGGGACCATGATTCCCAATGGATTTATGGTGGTCGTTTGGCGACTGGTGATTTTATTCCTGACGACCCCCAGTTTATTGGCGAAATTCAAGCTATGCGTGTCAACAAATATCAGAGTGCTCTTCTTATTGGCGAAGTTTTTCTTCGCAAGGCGGGATTAAGTACTCATGTTTTTCCAATTTCTTCTCCTTCTGAATCATTGGGTAAGTATCTATTCTAATATTGTGTTGTCATAACTCTTTTTAGTACTAAGTCTAATTCCGATTTTGTTTTCTCCTCAGCTCTTATGGTAGAAAACTCCCGACGCTCTTCAAAGGGAAAAATGGTGTTGTCTAAATCCACCAAAACCATAGAGAATGTTCCTATCGAGCAGAGAGCGTCTCGGAAGAGAAAACTGGAATTGAGTCATGAATCTGAGGAGAACAGAGAGGAATCTCCAGATTCTTCTCAAGAATCTCCTGTTCGCCAGGGGACAGGATCGGGTTATCCTCCTTTCCAACTTAGGACATCTTTAGGTATACGTGGATGCCGCAGTTGGTCGATGCCTCATCCTAACGATAATCCGGTGGAGAGAAAAAGGAGTTACTATGGTCGTTCTGGTAACGATCTTTCTGTACTCGGCGAGAATCATCCAAAACCCACTTTGGTCGAGATGATCGAGGATCATTTAGAGGGAAAAAAGAGCCGCTGGCTATCCCGAGAATGATTCTTTAGTTCATGACGAGAGCAAAAATGCAGTGGATAAGGCAACTCGTGTTCTTCTGTCCGGCGTTTTTACTCGTGACATGAATAAGCTCCTTAGGAAGGATCCTTTAGAGAAATTTCAGCGAGCTTCTCTTTATGCTGAAAAGGTGATCTCCTTTTATGTGTGTTCGTAGGGTAATTTTCCTCAATGAATACTTTAGTTTTGCTAATTTATTTCTTTTATCTTTTTCTCTTTCAGACTAAGACTTGTTTGGCATCATATGCCTATGAAGCTGCTCTCTGGAAACAACAATGTGAGTTTCTGGACGAGAAATATAAAACTTTACTTCATAAGACTTCTGGTTCAGAGGTTGGTCCCTCAATGACTTCTTCTCTTTCGGTCGTAGAGACTCGGGCTACGGGGACTGACGACCAGGAGATTATAGACAGGGTTCTGGAGACTTCTCGTGCTCAAGAACAAGCCAATCAATCTGCTAAAAAGTTGGAAGAGTATCAATTTCAGAGTACTGCTCGAATTAGCGAGTTGGAATCTCAAGTATCGAGTCTTCAGGCTTCTTTAGAGGAGTATGAGAGGGACATTCCTCTTAGTGGACTCAGGGATCGTTATGGCCGGAATCATGATGAGAAAGTTATTCGTGAATTCCTTAGCTCTCCTGTTCATACATCGTTGGTATATCAAATGGTCGGTCCGCTCCTGGAGAGTACGTTCAAGAAGGCGATTCATCAGTTGGTCGCTTTTGAACTGATAGATGATCGTCGAAAGGAATATTTTAAAGCGGCGCACATTCAGTTAAACCGTTATGGTGAAGTATATTCTTCTACCGAGCTGTCAGACGTCGTTTATCAAAAGTTTCCTTTGGCTCACCTTGTCAAAGAGTTCGGTAGGCCATTGCCGATTCCTCCTTCAGATATCAATGACGAAGTCGATAATAATTTTATCGATCCAGAGGAAGAGGAGGAAAATACCGAAGCAGCGAATGAAGGAGACGTCGCTGGCGAGCAGGAAGTTCCAGATGGCGACCAAGTTGTATGAGTATGAATCAAGGAGCGATATGTTGATCTTGTGAAATAACCTTTGTAACTGTTATCGTAAGTTGAGTTGTAATATTACTCTTTCATCCCTTTGTAAAATAGACGATTCAAATTCTGACAGTTACGTCTTTTCATCTTCTCTGTAATAATTTAGACAAGTTATTAACTTTGCCGTAATCATTATGCGTATGTCTTTTCGAATTCTTGCATCAATTCCTAGGCTAGTTACGCGCCCATTCTTTGAGTCTCTTGCGTCTTTTCGTATAGTATAAATACGAAAGGTAAAACTTTACTCGCTATTTACCGCTTTTACTCATTTCCCAACAGATTACTCTTTCGTTAGCAGGTCGATAAGCTTTCTCGATAATTTAATTTTCTTTTTTGAATTCCGATCATGAGTAATATTTTCGGTAACACTTCAAAGCGTCCTTCCCGCGAGAGCGCTAGGAATGTCAGGCTAAAAAAATCTCGAACAGAGGGGCCCTCGATAGAACCTCCTCGTTCGTCTTCCAATAGTAGGTCGGCGATCGATACTCTTGTTGTTCCTTCTGAACCTTTTCCCGTAGTTAGTTCGTCTTTCACACAACAAAACTTTTCCTCTTCTGGTGAAGCAGGAATGAGGCCTTCTCCTGGTTGGGTGGCCTTTGGCGATTCGTCTTTTATGGAGCAAGCTTTCGACGTACCCTTCACTTCAGGCACTTCTTCTTTCGAACATGGCACATATGAGCATGTTCCTGTTAGTTCCCTTCCTTTTTCTACTTTTGCTGCCCCGGTTGTCAGCGGAGGCCAAGTGGGTGTTGTCTCGGAGGTGATTAATGAGGGTTCCTTTGTAAATCCCTCCGATGACTACTTCTTTTGAATCCGGCGGGCCTTCTGGAGGTCGGACCGGATCAAGGTCCAGTCGGCGAACTGTTATCTCTGCTTCGGGCAAGGAGACCTCGGTGAGTCCTAACGAGAGGGAATCCCCTCGTATGTTAGATGACCGTTGCATTCTCGAGCAAGTTAAGGATATTATGCAGTCGGTGACTCCGCGTCCTGACAATGTTCCTTTTGGTAGTGAACTACCTGGCTCTGTTGAGCCCGATGCTTTGTCCTGGGACCTGGGCTTAAGCACTATTTTGCCTGGCGAGTTGAGGAAGCTCGAGGGTACCTCTAATGTTCGCCTTGTTCAGTCGCTGGTGAAGCTATGCGAGCAGGTAAACATATTTTTGATTATTTTTCCCGCTTTTATTTTGATTGCCTTGTTATGTGAGGGCTTTTCTTTTTTCCTTTTCTTTTCCAGGCCAAATATTTTGCACTCCAGTTGGGTGTGCAAAATGATGATCTGTGGATCGGTAAGGATGCCTATCAACGTCGTTTGGAGTCGGAGACGGCAAAGGCCGCAGGGCAGACCCTTCAGTTGCAGCTTGCCAATGATGACCTCAAAAAATTACAAGAAGAGAAGTCTGTCTGGGAGAAGGAGAAAAGTGATTTGGTTCAGGCTGCTGCCCTAGCAGAGGAGTCTCGACGGCAGGCCTATGAAGAGGGTTATGATGCCGGTTATCTAAAGCGTCAGGAGGAATTGATGGCGTTTGCAGGTAACTTGACTCCTCGGAGGAGTGCTTCTGCTAGTCAACCTGTTGATGACAATCCTTCTCGGTGACCTGTTCGACCCGGCTGTTATTTTGAGCTTTTTCTTTTTTTTTCTTTTTTTCTTTTTTTTTTTTTTTTGTGGTAGTGCCCCGACATTTTGTGCGGTTGTTTGGGCTGAATTTTTTGTATGGGGAGAATGAACTAATGAAAACGATGATCTTTTATTAGCAGATCTATTCCTTGATCAATTTTGGTTAGTAGATATCTTTCGTTATTTATGAATAAGTATAACTTCTCGAAATAATCAGTATAGATTAGCATACTTATCTGATATATGCTTTGTTCGAAAGAGTAGCTTAGTCTGGCTCGATCAGTTTTTAAGTAACTGAATGATATAACGTTTGTTCTGCAAATCAAACTTTTGAAATCAAGTATAAGAATGGTGATCGACCAAGTATGGTCCCTTATCATTGTTCCTCAGTCGCGTTAGACATTAAAATTTGGACAGCAGGCCATCCATGTAGATAGTTGATTGAATAATTGATAAAGAACGCTCAGCGTTGTCGTCGATGTTCGACCAGTCCCTTGTAAATTTGTCCTTTTGCTAAGGATATCTTATTTAAGGACGCTGTCATTTCCACTGTTGAGCTCTGCTTTTCTTATCATAGGTTTAAGTTCGATGAACCTTGTGAAAAGATATCGTTCTAGGTAATCTTCTTAAAATCCATGTTTCTCTGTACTGATTGTGAGTTCCATGTTCCTCAAATAAACCAACCAGTGTATCAAATATGTCAATTTTTTTGATATGGGAGGAATTGGAAAATGTAGATTTATTAGTTAAATCCAGCCTGTTCAGACCTCCTTCAGCAATTCTTTGGAATGTCAGGCAGTGGCGATAGTGCAGTCTGGAATGACGGTAATTATTGCCTTAATATCGATGTCAGGCTTCTTGGACTCCAGTGGAGTTCTTGTATAGCCAATTAATAATTTTCCATATAATATATGAGGCAGTGACGACCCTCGTATACTGGAGGGTTAAGTCTTCCACTTCTAAGCGAATCATTTTTTTTTATAATGGTGTAAACTTGCATGCCTTTGTTGAGGATCTCAAGCTGTTTATCGAGCGACTAGCATATGTGAGCGTGCAAACTTTTCTGGTCTGGAGTTCTTTTAGATCCGCTTTTATTGTGCATTGATCGCTTCGATCTGGATTTTCTTTTGTCATCGATTCGTTGAGTCGATCAGAGAGGTGCCGTTCCAACTTACTCGCATTAATTACGGGAAGTCAAAAGGTCGCATTTCCGTCCCTTGATCAAATCTCCATCCAGCCGTAGGATTAATTAGATCTATCCCTATAAATAGGGAGGTGGTTTCCATATTTTAATTGTAACTCTCAAAAAGGATGGAGGTCTCAGTTTCCTTGAATTTCATTTTGCCTTCTGATCCCATAATATTCAAAAAGTCACATTATCGTGATTCATATCATAATATCTTAAATTTCTTCTGTCTTGTACTGACGGGTCCCATGGAAGCCCTACCTTGTACTAACGGGTCCCATGAGGCCTCAACCTTTGTTTTCACATGTTTGAGGTCCGTGGTTTCTGTTTGCATATGGAGGGTTCATATTTACCAGTCACCCTCGCTCTTCGATGTTACCTCCGGAGTGATAGACCACCGGGGTGCGCTGGTAAATGTGCTCACGTCGTCGGTCCCACGAGATGCTGCTTCAGAGTAAAATGTTTTAACTCTTAATGTGAAAGCAGTATCTTGTTGTGGGTGAATGAGTATTGCCGGTTATCTGGCTGGTAATGCTCATTTCGTCTGGAAGAACATTTGATCTTCAGAGCCTGGCCATCGAACTAAAGAAGTCAACCATCCTGAGCAGCATGCTTCTTAGGTGGTTAATTCCGACCTTCGAGATACTAGGGAGAAGATTGATGTTTCCGTGGACATTGTCGTGAAGACCATTGATCTCTAGGATATGATCATTTTATCTAAACAATTGTAACGATGTGTAAATCGTATATAGATCATTGTAATCTGATCAAAGCTTTTGTATGTAATTTATTACACGTTCCTTGGACACGGATGAATAAAACTTTATTATTATTCCTTGCATTCTTCTTGTTGTTGATTTCGTCTCAATCTTGTTTATTATTAACATCGAGGAGCGTTTATCGAGCGGATCAATTTATACTCAACTCATTTTTAAGACTTAGGTTTTTTTTACCAAATCTCTTTGATCGTTGGATGTAGATCGAGGAGCGTTTATTGAGCAGATCAATTTATACTCAACTCTTTTCATTTAGACTTAGGTTCTTATACCAAAGCCTTTTTAATCGTTGGAAATAGATCGAGGAGCGTTTATTGAGCGGATCAATTTATACTCAACTCTTTTCATTTAGACTTAGGTTTTTTTATACCAAAAGTCTTTTAGTTGTTGGAAATAGATCGAGGAGCGTTTATTGAGCGGATCAATTTATACTCAACTCTTTTCATTTAGACTTAGGTTTTTATACCAAAGCCTTCTTAATTGTTAAAAATAGATCGAGGAGCGTTTATTGAACGGATCAATTTATACTCAACTCTTTTCATTTAGACTTAGGTTCTTATACCAAAGCCTTTTAATCGTTAGACATGGATCGAGGAGCGTTTATTGAGCGGATCAATTTATACTCAACTCTTTTGTTTGGACTTTTAGGTTTTCATACCAAAGTCTGTCTAATCGTTAAAAGTGGATTGAGGAGCGTTTATTGAGCGGATCAATTTATACTCAACTCTTTGTATTGTTAGACCGAGAAGCGTTTATTGAGCGGATCAATTTATACTCAACTCTTTCTATTGTTAGACCGAGGAGCGTTTATTGAGCGGATCAATTTATACTCGACTCGTCATATCTTTATTGGATCTTAACCAAGATGATCGTACAATTCCGAGGAGCGTTTACCGAATCAATCGATTTATACTCAACTCGTTTTGATATTTTTCTTTAATCGAGCTTTGATTTGATATTTAAAATTGCTAAAATCTTTAAAAATCGAACCATAGGCCAAGGCCTTTATTACAAGAATAAAACTTACTAAAAAGAAAATAAAGCAGCGTAATATATTATGATTTATTTACCATAGTATTTTCTAAGGTTGACTGCATTCCATGTTCTTGGTAGGGCTGTTCCGTCCAATTGTGCAATCTTGTATGAACCTTTCTTTCCTACACCGATGACGATGTATGGTCCATCTCAATTCTGTTGTAACTTCCCCACATGCTTGGATACCTCTACCTTTTTCAAGACCAGGTCTCCTTCTTTGAAGGTTCGGACGCGTACTTTTTGATTGAAGGCCCTTTCCATATTTGATTTAGCGACTTGCAAACGTACGGCCGCTTTTTCTCTTAAAACTTCTGTTAAATCAATATCATTTTCTCTTGTCTTCCCATTTTCCTGGTCGTCATACATTTCAATTCTTGGTGTTGGAATTAGCGTTTCGACTGGAATAACAGCTTCCGAGCCATATACTAGGCTGAATGGAGTCTCCCCGGTTGAAGTTCTGACCGTGGTTCGATTAGCCCATAGTACTCCTGGGAGTTCATCTAGCCATTTTCCTTTGGCTGTCCCCAATCTTTTCTCCAGAGATTTTATTGTTTATCGGTTTGCTACCTCAGTCTGTCCATTCGCTCTAGGATGCCCAACCGAAGTGAAATTTTGCTGAATTCCTAGCTTTGTACACCATTTCATTACCTGTTTTCCCGCAAATTGGGTTCCGTTATCAGAGATCAGAATTCTCGGGATGCCAAATCGACATACTATGAATTTCAATAAGA
The DNA here is from genome assembly GCA_038501285.1 of Penstemon eatonii. Lineage (NCBI taxonomy): Eukaryota > Viridiplantae > Streptophyta > Magnoliopsida > Lamiales > Plantaginaceae > Penstemon > Penstemon eatonii. Next base: position 26,402,614 of record CM076713.1, read on the forward strand.
AATTGATCACTTGGAATTGAGTTATTCGGGAAAGGGCGATGCATTCTATCCATTTGCTGAAGTATTCAACAGCGACCAAAACATATGCTTTCTTGGATCTAGCCGCTGGGAAAGGTCCCACGATGTCCATTCCCCATTGATCGAACGGCCAACATACTGGTATCGGGTGCATGTTTTCGGCTGGTTGATGACATATATTAGCATGGACTTGGCAATGATGACATTTCTGGACATATTGGACGGCATCATTGTTGATGGTAGGCCAATAATAACCTGTTCGAAGGCATTTTAAAGTCAAGGCCCTTGCTCCGCTGTGATTTCCTGCATCTCCCTCATGTACCTCCCGGAGGATATCGTTGGTTTGAGATTCGGAGACGCATTTCAGGAGAATTCCTGATACTGATCTTCGGTAAAGTTTTTCTTCTATCAATGTATATTTTGGAGTCCGATATTTTATTTTCCGAGCTTCGTTTTGGTCAAGCAGCAATTTTCCTTCTCGAAGATAGTCTATCATTGGAGTCATACAGTTTTCTTCAGCTTCTTCGATTTCCATTATTTCGGCGACCGGTATCTCATCGATATCGATTGCCGGCGTATTGGAGATTAACCAGTTGATCACCCTTTCAGTTTTTCCGTCGTGGGATTCTGTGAACCTGGACAGTTGATCGGCCCATTTATTTTCCGAGTGTGGAATGTTCTGTATACCGAAACTTTCGAATTTTTCAGCCAATTTTTTCACTTTGGCAAGGTATTTGACCATATTAAATTCCTTAGCCTCATACAGACCGTCTATCTGTCTCTGTACTAACTCTGAATCGGTTAATACCTTAAGGCTTTTTATGTTGGCCTTGATCGCCATTTCCATTCCCGCGATCAGCGCTTCATATTCTGCTTCGTTGTTTGTTACGATGAAGTCCAACGTTATCGCATAATTTATATCCTCCTTATTAGGTCCGGTAAAGTTGATTCCGGCACCTCCTCCCTCTCGGCATGAAGCACCATCGACTTGCATTAACCAGGTTTGATTTTCTACGATCAAGATATCGTTGTTATGGCTAGTTGATTCGGTGTGTTCGGTTGCCTGGGTTGGAGTTTCTAACAGGAAATCGGCTAAGACTTGGGCTTTTATCGCAATTCTTGGTTTGTACTCGAATTCGAACTGACCGAGTTCGATAGCCCATTTGATCAATCTTCCAGAGGCTTCTGGCTTTGCTAGGACCTGTCTTAGTGATTGGTTCGTTAAGACCACAATTTTGTAAGTCAGAAAATAAGGCCAGAGTTTTCGTGCTGCTACAACTAAGGCCAAAGAAAATTTCTCTATTTCCAAGTAGTTCTTCTCGGCCCCTTGTAGTAATTTGCTTAAGTAATAAACAGGCTTATGTTCTAAGCCATCCACTTTAACTAAAACCGAACTGATGGCCACATCGGAGATCGATATGTAGACATATAATGGTTCTCCTTCGGTTGGCTTGGCCAACAGCGGGGCTCTCGTTAGATATTCCTTTAACCGTTCAAAGGCCTGGTCGCTTTCTTCGGTCCAAGCAAAGTTTTTCGCTTTTCGAAGGGTTTGGAAGAACGGAAAACTTTTGTCGGCCGATTTGGATATGAATCTATTTAATGCCACGATTTTGCCTACCAAGCTCTGTACTTGGGAGATCGTTTTGGGAGGCTTCATTTCAGTTATGGCTCATATTTTTTCTGGGTTGGCCTCGATTCCTCGTTGATGTACCAAATATCCCAAAAATTTTCCCGACTTAACACCGAAAGTGCATTTTGCAGGATTTAGCTTCATTCTATACTTTCTCAATATTTGGAAGCATCGATCGAGATGCTTTACATGATCAGCTTCATTCATACTTTTGACCAGCATATCATCTACGTATACTTCCATTATTTCTCCAATTAATTCTCTGAACATCATGTTAACTAACCTTTGGTAAGTGGCCCCGGCGTTCCTCAACCCAAATGGCATAACTTGATAGAATAGTGCCCAGCAAGCCAGTTCAATTAGCTTGTAATAGGTCTATTCTGTAAGAAACAATCTTTTGATTTTATAATAATACGCGCGTTTATTTATATGAGTATAAGGATAAACAATGGCCAACTTCATCTCTCGCGAATACATTTAAGCGATTGGATGAAACCCTTAGATTACATTTGACTATGGGACGATTCACTTCAGTACTGAGTGCAATCATGAAACAGTCTCAAAGGTCGTAATCTTAAAACTGTTCCAAGTCATAGATTCCGAACGAGACGGGGTATCGTAGGAATCGCCAAGACTTGTACAAGTATGCATGATTCACATGGAGTGAATTTGTAGCGTTTCATGAGCAAGGCATTTGAGGCCAGTGCATATGAGTAGGTGGTTCAATGGAGGATTGAACGCATCGAACGACCCGAACAGAGAAACCCATTGTGGAAGCGCATGTCGCATATCGGTGATAGGATGTTTCTCAAGGATTATAATAGTGTACGATTTAGTCCTTTGACTTGAGGTGCTAGGGCGAATTCGGTGCATGAAAGTACGTTCTTAGATCTAGGTATAGGCCACGTAGCTTGGTCATAACATGCCTAGGTTGGGTACGTATGGACATGTACGCGAATGGTTAGTACCGATATGGAATCTATTGACTCACTGTAATGGGTGAGAGAATTTCCTATACGATTCTTAGATAATATATCCAAGGAATATGCGGCCGCAGTCGGTGACGGATTTGGAAAGGGTTTTCCAAATTTAGAAGGTCACAATGGAATATAATCCTGAATTGGAAAGTATAGTTATCGAGACAAATTTAGAGGTGCCGATCAATTCACACACCCTAAGTCTTGATCGGGAATATTAGTCGATAGAAGGACCGTATGTACATGGTAATTATATGAGACGAGGTTCACAAGTATCAATTCACCTGAAGTTGGGCTTCATGGGCTTGTGGCTAGACATCGACCATGAAGTGTAGGTACTCCTGAGTTAATAGAGGAATTGATTCTAGGAGTGGTCAATTAAAGGTTGTTTAATTGACCGGAGCAATTTATTGTTCATAAATTAAATCACGAGGAATTCGTGGGCCTGCTGCCAATTGATGGTGAACCCAGAGGGTCACACACAATACAATTGGACGGTGACTGTTGAAAAGGATACTAAAGGAATTAATTGATTTAAAGGTAATTAAATCAATTAAATGAATTAAAAGTATTTAATTCAAGTGGGAGATTAATTAATTGGCTAACTTAATTAATTAAATACTTAATTGAGTTGCTAATTAATTATAAATGAAATAATGATTTAATTGGACTGGGCATTTAATTAAGTAATTAATTAAATGAAAAGGCTTGCAAGACATGGGCCTTTAATTAAAAGCCCATAAGGAGTCTTGCAAGACCTAGGTTGAGGGAGTCTATAAAAGGGATTCTACTTGAGCTCAAAAGCTAACACCCTAAGAAGAAAACCCTAGCCTCTCCTCTCAACCTAGCCGCCGCCCACTAGTGCTAGAAACCCTAGCCGCCGCCGCCGCCACCAAGAGACGCCGCCACCGTGCTGCCGTGGGCTGCTCTTGTGCTGCCGCCCATCTCCTCTTGTTCCTCTGTGTTAGATCTTGACTTGTCAAGAGAATCTACACAATCCTGCTTCGACAAACCTCCTGAATCCAGTTCTGAGCCTAAGATCTTGAGGTGTTGCCAGAATCCGATTGGTGTGGACTTACTTTGGAGGTGAGACGCTTGGATCACTTCTGTGAACCAGACCCAGATCCAGATCCAGTTTCAGATTCAGAATCGAAAGTTGCCACCACCTTGCCTGTGGTGAGGTATATCGCATAAACACCCTTGTTCAATTTCTATGTGTGTTTTTGTTCTTGCTTACGTATAATTAATATGGAGAATTAATATGGGACCTTGGGTGCTTCGATAAAAATTTTAAATTCCGCACTTTCGTTGTTCTGACAATCGAGGCAACCCAACCACTATTCCAACATAACTATGAAGCAATACACTCCCTGCTCGGTTATGAATGCAGTTTTCTCTTGGTCTCGCTCATCCATGTATATTTGATAAAAACCTTGGAAAGCATCCATCATGCTGAAAATTGCAAAGCCAGCGGTTGAGTCGACTAATAAGTCGATCCTTGGGAGAGGATATGGATCGCGCGGGCATAACTTATTAAGGTCGGTGAAATCGTTGGACATTCTCCATTTGTTATCCCTTTTGTCACCCTTTGCTACTAGCACAACATTACATAGCCATTCTGAGAAGTGTATTTCTCGAATTTGTCTTGCCTTGAGTAGCCTTTCTACTTCTTCCTTGATGATTTTATCCTTTATTGGCCCATGATTCCTCTTCTTTTGTCTAGCAGGTTTTGCCAAAGGGTCGATTTTTAGCGAATGACTGATTACTCGGGGGTCAATCCCTTCAATGTTGTTCGCGCTCCAGGTGAAGACATCTACATTATTTCTGAGAAAGTCGATCAACATTACGTCCCCTTCCTTGCTTAATTCGGTACCTATTCTTGTTGTTTTTGTTGGGTCCCCTTGTACCAGTATGACATCCTTATGTTCCGGTGGTTTTAAAGCTAAATCCACTAGTTCTTTTCCCTTTTTATCTATTCGGTCAGTGCTAGGGATTTCAACCTCGTTTCTATCAGCGTCGTCTTCAAGCTTTCTTTTGCCCGGGGTAATCGATTTAGGGCGATTTCCCAAGGTTAGTGACGTGTTGTAGCAGTCCCATGCCATACAATGATCGTTCACTATTTCTCCGATCCCTGCGTCAGTTGGAAATTTTATTTTCTGATGGTATGTTGAAACAACAGCTCGAAATAAGTTGAGTGCAGGTCGTCCTAGAATCGCATTGTAGGCAAAGGGCGTTTCTAATACTAAAAATTTTACTAGTTTCACCGTCCGATATGGTTTCTTCCCGAGTGAGACACTTAAAATTATCGTGCCACTGGGGACAATCTCGGATCCCCCAAATCCTACTAAAGGCGTGGCTACTTTTTGGAAAGTTATTTGTCCCAAGTTCATCTGGGCTAGGACCTCTTTAGAGATGATATTCGCTGAGCTTCCATTATCGATTAGGATTCTTTTGACGTTGTAATTCGCTACTTCTAGCGATACCACCATCGGGAAGTCTGGGCTATCCTCTTTCGTGTCCCAAACAAGGTTTTTGGGTACCTCGCCCTCGTTGAAACTAATTAGCTGGTTGTTTGTTGGTTTACTTTCTAGGGTCCATACTTCTTTCGGGTATTTTAAGCTTCCAATTATGGATCTGGCGGTCCTTCGACGAGCATTACGACTGTCCCCGCCTGCGGGTCCTCCTGAGATTGTATGGATGGTACCGTTAATCTGGTCATTGTTTAATTCTTGTGGGGCACCATCATTAGGGGACCTTCTACGGGAATTTCTTCTTTGATTGTTATACCGAGGACTCCTACTTCTTCCTCGCTTGCGGTTATCCCGCTCCAAATAGTCATCTAGTTTTCCTTGTTCGATCAGTTTTTCAATCTCTCTTTTAAGGTGAAAGCAATCTTCAGTGCGATGCCCATGTGCCCGGTGATATTTGCAGTATAACTCATACTTTCGTCCACCTGGTCTGGGCTGAGCGATTCTTTTTGCTTCCGCGATCCAATTATTCCTTTCTAGTACATCCAAGATTTCTTCTATCGTAACAGTTAGCCTTGGGTGTTCTACTTGATTAACCCTTCCCCGGATTGTCGGCTCGGCGGTTCTAGGTCTTTGATAGATGTTAGGTCGTCTATCCTGGTCGTTTTTATCGTATTCTAATCGCTGGAACACGTTGCCTTTTCTAAAAGACCGTTCATAGTCCATGGATCTTTGGGCAGGAACTCTATCTTGCCGTTTGGAGCCTAAGGCCGTAACTTTATTTTTGTTCTTATCTTTAAAAGAATTCATCTCTTCCTGGGTCATATATTTAGATGCCAAGCTCATGATGTCAGCGAACGTTCTTGGTTGCCAGTTCCTTAGGGATTCGCCCTCTTGTTGATAAATGGTTCCTAAATAGCTCATTGGAAGTTTTTGTCTCTTCTGACTAGCGAACTGCTGTGTCAGCTTGTTGCATAATTCCCGAAAACTGAATATGGAGTTGGCTGGTTGCTTGGCGAACCAGTCCAAAGCAAGTCCTTCTAACGTGGTCACCATTAACTTAGCGGTGAATTCCGCCGAGTGAGCTTATAAGTTCATTATGTTTGTGAAGCTAAAAATATAGTCATCTGGATCAGTGGTTCCGTCGTATCTGGGTAGTCTACCTGGAATCTGTCCGGTCGACTGTGCCTCTTTTATTTCTCTGCAGAAGGGAGAGCAGGCCGCTAAGCTCTCCTGGATTTCCGTGGTTCTGGCCCATGGGTTTTGAACAGATCGTAAGCGTTGCTCAAGTCGTTCCTGTACCATCTTTTCGATTTCTCTTTCCGAGAACCGCATAGTTCGTGGTCGATCCGGGATTGCGTCGCCTATGTCATCCTCGATGGGGATTATGGTATGTTCCTTGGACCCGCTGCGTCCCGGCTGCGGTCTCCTTTGACCCGGTTTTCTCCGGAGATTGTTATCGGAGGGTTTTGAGTTCCCCATTTGCGGACTGTGTAATGAGCGCTGCTCGCTTACCGGGCTATCAGCTTGTTGAGAGATTTGATCATTCTGCCTCGGCGTCCTGTGAATTGGATTTGCCCTAGTAGTTCTAGGGTTTCGAGGAACCTGTTCGAGTACGAGTAGTTCCTCTGGGCTGAGTGATTTAAAAAGCATAGCAATCTGTCGCAATTTCTCATGAGCGTCTGAGAGGGGAACAGGGATCGCTGGAGCTACGGGTTCTTCCGGTATCGCACCCGTAGGGATCCCTTGTGGTTCCTGTTGGTTCTGAAGATGTCCCTGTAAATTGTCGTTGTTCTCAGGGGCGTTATTATCAGTATTGCCCTATGGATCCTCAGACGTGTTATGGGGGTTAGTTGTGTTACTTCTTGCCCCATTACGAGCGCTCTTCCTTGGGCGAGCCATATGTCGATCGAATAATTAACCTGGCCCCACAGTGGGCGCCAACTGACTAAGCCGAATTTCGTCGGGTACGATTTAATCAGTAAGGAGTGTGATTAGGGGTTTTCAATCAATATGAATTAAAGGGCTCTGTTACTTTATTCTGGATGGATCAATCTCAAGGAAGAACAATTAAATGGAACAAATCAGTAATCAAGACAATCAATGAATAAAATAGTATAGCAAAAGTTTTTCAATTCAATAATCTCAGATTGTTTTAGTATGCAGGCGTAAGTTGAGTCAGTAAAGCGTGTATAATACAATGATTAACTAGGTATTTATATCACAATTAACCTAGTTTTACAAAGAAACATAATTCTAATAGGACTCGGCCCAATCGTCCTTCTTGAGTCCGGATTGTAGCCTGCTTGTTGAGGAGGGTCGTAATCTACCGGGTCGATAGATGCTCCCGAACGGGCTCGTCTGGTCGAACCGATCTTATATCCCTTAGTCGATCCGAACATTGTAAGGGGTACGAAATAGCCCCCATCAGATAATTATTCATAAGATGAGGATGACCATATAAATATATGCATTTATTAATCAAATTGAATAGTTCTTTTAATTATTACTAATTAAATGCAGCCAAACCAGTTGGCTTGCAGGACACTATTCCATCAAATCCTAAACCTACTGAACCAATTTATGCAAAAAGGCTTTGTAAGCCAATCAAATTCGTAAGGAACTCGAAATTCCATTTTACGAAATTGAGAAGAGAAATTGGATATTGATCCAAGATTACAAAGAAATTATGTTTGACATAAACTCAGGGATAAGATCCGAAATGGAAAGGTTCAACTTACTTGACTCGCTTAATGGCGGTAGGTTATTCTTCAAAAGCCTTTTATAGACTAATGAAGATACATTCTCTCCATTTTCAACGTGAAAATCCATTTCGAAACTATTAGCGATAGAAGGGTGGTTTGACTACAAAAAAATATAACTAATTGATATGAATCTTGCCTCTCGCAATTTGGAAATTGATGAGAAGATCTTTATTCGAATCCAAAGGTCAATCTATGACTTTTAAAATCCCGAACTAGGAACATGCGACTTGATAAGATGATCAAGACTGTTGACTTTGTCAAAAGGCATATGGATTCTAATTGTGCAAAAGAATCAGTGGGAGCATAGTAAAGTTCGTAACTTAACATGACGACGTTCTGTATATCAAGGACAATACCAGAATATCAAGCGCAGACGAAAGCGTGTTTTTCACGCAATTCTCCATGATAATCAAACACCAGTAAGGTGACACTAGACTGTCGTAAAGAGCAATTCTCGAAGATAATTAAAGGGTATATTACTGGTCTGCGGTAGTAGTGGAGAATTTAAACCTGAAGGATTTAGTGATTCGAGGTTTCTAGTCTGATGTGGATGATCTATTCTGTCTCGATGGAGCAGAGGTGAATTGGAAGAAATTCCAATATTCTACCACTGCCAGCTCAAACAGAATATATGTCGCAGCATATGTTAGAGCAGAAAAAGGTGTTTGGATGAGAAAAATCATCCAATGGTTGGATGAATTACCTAGCATAGTGAAGCCTATCGTTACTTCACTGATTAGATAGGGCAGTTGCTTAATGAAAGGGAATCGAGATCTTATCAACGATCTGAACACAAAACCATATGATTGGACAAATCATAGGACGCGTAGAAGGGTTACGTCATCTCAATAGAAAACTTAACAGATCCACTAGTGAAGCTATTATCGCAAAAGGGTTCAAGGGACATTTTCATAAGATGGGTCTTAGAATGTTCTGATTGACTTTAGGGCAAGTGGGAGATTGATAAGATAGTGCCCAACAAGCCATGTTAGTTATCTTGTAAGAGGACTATCTTTTTATGATTTAATAATTAATACGCCGGTTTATTTATAGTACGTAAATTAAATAATGGCCAACTTCATCTCTCGCGAACGTATCTAAGCGTTTGGATGAAATCCTAAGGTCACATTCGAATATGGGACGATTCACTTTGGTATTGATTGCAATCATGAAACAGTCTCTAAGGTCACGGGGTATCGAAGGAATCGCTAAGACTTGTACGATTATGCATGATTCACATGGAGTGAATTTGTAGAGTTTCATGAACAAGGAATTTGATGCTAGTGCATACGACTAGGTGGTTCGATAGGGGATCGAATTTATCGAACGACCCGAACAGAGAAACCCATTGTGGAAGCGTGTGATGCATATCGATGATGAGATGTTTCTCAAGACTTATAATAGTGTACGATTTAGTCCTTAGACTTGAGGTGCTAGGGCGAATTCATTGCATAGGTGTACGTACTTAGATTTAGGTATCGGTCACATAGCCTGACCATAATGTGCCTAAGTTGGGTGCGTAAAATCATGTAAGCGAGTGGTTAGTACTAAGAAAGGATCTATCGGCTCATCCTGATAAGGTGGGATAATTTGCTATACGTTCTTAGATAATAGATTCCGAGAAACCCACGGTCGTGGTCGGTGAAGGATTTGGAAAGGGATTTTCAAATTTAGCAGTCACACTGGAATTATTATCCGGAATTAGAAAGTATAGTTATCGAGATAATTAGAGGTGCCGATCAATTCACACACCCTAGGTCTCGGTCGAGAAATTACTCGTTGGAAGGACCGTATGTACATGGTAGTTATAAGAGGTGAGGTTCAATTCACCTGAAGTTGGCTTTCATGGGCTTGTGGCTAGACATCGACCATGAAGTGTGGGTATTCCTGAATTAATAAGGAGATTAATTCTGGAGTGGTCAATTAAAGGGGTTTAATTGGTCGGAGCAATTTATTGCTCATTAATTAAATCATGAATTTCGTAGGTCTGCTACCAATTGAGGGTGAATCCAGAGGGTCACACACAATACAGTTGGACAGTGACAGTCATAAAAGGAAATAGTTGATTTAAGGAAGTTAAATCAAAGTTAATGAATTAAAGTGTTAATTCATAGTGGAGAGTTATTAATTAGAATATCTAATAAAATTATTAGAGTGTCTAATTAATTAATTGGATTAGCTAATTAATTAAAATATTAATTAAAGTGATTAATTAATAAAATAGAAGAATAAATAAATTGAGCAATTTTCAAATTTCACAATTTGATACGAATCTCATCACGAATAACGAGACCCGAATTATTAGGACTCCAAGGATCGTTCTACAATCAGGTTTAGGTGGATTTATTGAAGACGCCACAAACGATGATGGATGAATCGCTTGATAAGTCGATGGATGAACGCCACAAGTCTTCTTGATAAGTTCATGAGGACGCCACAAACGATGTTGACTAAGTCGTTTGATAAGTCGGAACGCCACAAGAATGCTTGATAAGTTCGTGAGGACGCCACAAACGATGGTGGATGAATCGTTTGATAAGTCATTGAACGCCACAAAGATTTTACTGACCTTTGATAAGTTCATGAAGAAGAATTCTTCAAAGAAGGTGGAGAATACTCAACACAAATTAATTGAAGACTAAATCTTGAATTCATTAAAGAAAAAGGTCCTTTAAATAGGACAAGATTACATCTTGAAAATAACTAGGAAACTATAAAATAGTAAACTAACCTAATACCAAAAGGAAACTAAATCCTAGTAAAGAATAACTAATCTTACAAAAATAAAGACAATAAATTCGAAATTAAACATAAATAAATTAAAAACTCCCACATGACAAGTAAATATTGGACTAGATCTTCTTTAATCTTGATGAGCAAGTAATCCTTCTTGATCCAACAACTTGTCTCTAATTAATTCTTCTAAATCTACTTTTCTGCTCTTCGTGGTCATATCACAATTATAAGGCATGGGCGATTTTGGCTAGGTAATTAAGTGGAAGAGTTGGTTTCTTGTAGGACAAGTAAGAAGCAAGAGATTTGGTTAAATTTTGTTTCCTATTGTGATAAGGAAAGGATTTAACAAATCTAGATGAGATATCTAATAAGAGAAGGATTCTTCTCTTATATATACATAACTCATCATATCTTCCACAACAAGGTTAGAACCAAGAGAACATACAACAAGAAAGAAAATAAAAATAGCTGAAAATCGCCCCCTAGCCGCCCCTTGCCCTGGCCGCATAAGTCCTGTAGCCACCCCCCTCTTCCTTGTTCTCTCTTCTATCTGGATCTAGACCTACCTCTTCCTTCATCGACAATCTCCAAGATCTAGTTTGTAGCCTGTGACTTGGAGACGTTGCTACAATCCAACTGGTGTAGATTCATTCTGGAGGTGAGACAATTGGATCACTAAATTGTGAATCAGATAAGAAGACCGGAGGTTACCACCATCAAACCCGTGGAGAGGCGCTTATTACCCCCTCTTTCAGTTTTATTGTTGCTTGATTCAACCTTTTTGCATATGCAATGTGGAGATCGATTTCTTGGGACTGATGGGTGCCTCGAAAAGATTTTAAATTCCGCACTTTTGTTGTTTTGACAACCGAGGTATCCCAACAGAAAATGGGTAATAAATTGTTATTTTCAACTACTTGCCACCCTCAAACAGATGGACAAACCTAGGTTGTCAATAGAACTTTAACTACTTTATTGCGTACTATAAATCAAAAGAATTTAAAGAAATGAGAAGATTGTTTGCCATTCATTGAATTTGCATACAACCGGGGTGTTCATTCTACTACTAACTTTTCACCATTTGAGGTTGTTTATGGTTTTAATCCACTAACTCCTTTAGATTTGCTGCCTTTGCCAGATAATTAAAGAGCTAGTATGGATGGTCAAAACAAGGCTGAGATGGTGAAGAAACTTCATGAAAGTGTCCGGGAGCATATCGCAAAGAAAAATGAACAATATGCGAACAAAGCTAATAAAAGGCGGAGACAAGTCATTTTTGAACCAGGTGATTGGGTTTGGGTGAATATACGGAAGGAAAGATTTCCTGAACGTAGGCGGTCAAAGTTACAACCAAGAGGAGATGGTCCATTTCAAGTTCTTGAAAGAGTGAATGATAATGCATATATTCTATGTCACTTATTCATTTTTTATTTGAGTGAATAGCAGATTAACTCCCTGTGTTATTCATAATAGGTAATTTAACTCGTGATAAATAAAAGGGCAAAATACCCCCCTGTGATATTCTAAATAGGCAATTTAACTCCCTGTATTAAGAAAAATGGCAAAATAACTCCTTGTGTTTTTATAAAAGAAGCACATTGCCTCCCTCTAAATTGCTTATTAATTCATATCACAGGGAGTTAAATTGCTCATTATTTCATTTCACAGGGAGGTATATTGCCTATTTTTATATCACAAGGAGGTAAATTGCTCATTATTTCATTTCACAGGGAGTTAAATTGCCTATTTTTATTTCACAGGGAGGTAAATTGCCCATTAGACATATCACATGGAGTTAACTTGCAAAAAACCCTTTTTTATTTTGATGTCACACACATATATATGACCTACGTATACCTAGCATATGTAGGTCACTGCATACATATACGTAATACAGATATGTAATAGAAGATTGGTGACATTATCCTTGACGAAATCAGTGTTTTTAAAACCAGACCGGTCATTGAACCGAAAGTCCTACTGGTTATTGGTTCGATAGGTTAGATCGGGTCGACCACTGGTTCGATCGGTATAACCGGTGTGACTTTATTATTATGTAATATATATATATATATATATATATATCTTTAGATTATCTAAAATACAATTATAATTCAAAAAATTGTCATTCTTTCTCAATATAAATTTTTATTGTTTAATGCAAATAATCAAAATTAAAAGTTCATCTCATTTTCAAAATTTTGGCTTGTTCATATGAGTTCTATTGTTGTAATTTGATGTTTATACGGTAATTGATTTGCATAATTTCATACACAAAATAATATTATTCACAATGATGAGAAAATAGGTATGTACTTTTTATGTAAAAAAATTGTAATATTGCATTGATTGTTCATCATTGATTGTTAAAACACGAAAATAATGAATGTTATTTCAATTAAAGTATATAAATATAATTCTATTAAATGTTAAACACGAGATCAAATAATTAATAATAACAAAAAATCTCTAAATTTAAAAAAAAATTAAGTGAACCACCGGTTCACTGATTTTACCGGTTTTGGAGTTGGTTTTACCGGTTCGAACTTGTGACGCCCCGCTCCCAGGTTGGGTCCAACGTGGCCCAACCCTGAGTTTGGGATCGCCCGGCGCGGGATAACCCATCAGAGTTGCTGAGCTTTTTTTTTTTTTTTTGAAACATGATGACGAAAATAAAGCATGCGATAAATCCAATTTAAATTTAAAAGGCCCACTAGCTCCGTTATATATGGAGAAGGCCAAATATACGGTCATACGGGTAACCCCGCAAGCCTACGGAAAACATAAACACAATATTCAAAATACATCATTCAACCTTATAACAAGGTGACAACAAAAGTAGTAGAGTAGCGAAAGCAAGTAAAACAAAAGGGAGGACAATCCCTCAATGACTGACTGGATCCCGGGAACTGACTCAACCATCATAACTCGAGACTCCTGCATCTGAAAAGATTAATAAAAGGAACGCGTAAGTTGATCGTCCAACTTAGTGAGGCTGTGGTGCATTGTGCGTGAGACACATGGATGCAACATAATATATATCGTGAGCATATAAACGAATTTAGCATATATCACATTCTTAAAATCAAAGCATAGAGTTCAAACAACCAAGAGTTGCTGATGCCGTTCTCCACTTACTCTCCATCCTCATTCTGATGTCCATCCAAACTCACCGAGTAAGGAGCGACCTTACTATCTGAAATGCATCGACATGTCTTTGCCGGAGTTCGTCCTTACTCCCCAAGTGTTCCTCCCCACTTGGGTTGTAAGGCCAGGCCTACGGGTAACCGTGACAATCCCGCCGGCCCTTGCCGGCCAGGTTGGCATCGGGTCCATATACCAAACAAATAGGGCCCACACAAAATCGGAAACAAACGGAAACACATAATCGGAGACAAACGGAAATATAACATATCAAACATATTTAACAACTATAATATGCAATTTCAGGTGTCATGATAGTTTAGTAAAATGTATTTGCACTAAGTAGGTTTTTATATAGCATTTATTAGGACAGTCATGTTGTTATGCTAAGTGATTCATACAAGTCAACCTATTTGCAATATTTACTAGGTGAGAACCATAGCACATGTTCGGATCATTCATAGCTTATGTACATGCTTAGACTCGACCTACTAGCATATTAAACTGACACGCAAATGAACACACAACGCTCACCTGTTCTACTTACGGTTCTTGAAAGTTTCTCGGTAGAACGGCGATTCCAGATCCTGTACATATTTACGTAACGTTTAAGGATCTAAACTCGAACAAGAACTTATGATTGACTAAAGAAATACTTTAGTCGCAATTATAGTCGGGTCATGGACGAAATGAGACCATGATCCAACTTAAACTAATTAGCCCGATTTAGGGGTTCATAGAGCTACGTGGTATGGAAAGCCACAAATAAGGATTTATAAAAACCCGAGAATGTTCTTAAGTGATATGCATTCATTTAATTTCAGTAAATCAAAGTTTATTTTATAATTATTTATTTTTCAAATTTTGAAAACTTTATTTATTTATTAATTTTATTTTCGGATTAATTAAATTTAGAAAATTATTTAATCAAGATTATTTTATTTTATTTTCAAGTTATTTATTTCCCGAAAATTATTATTCAAAATTATTTTATTTTATTTTCCCAAATTTCGGATTATTCTAATTAAGAATTAAAGTTCCCTTGAAATTATTTCATTTTATTTAACACTATTTTCTTTCTTTTTTTTTTTAATTATCCAAGTTATATATTTATTTTCGAAAATATATTTATTATTTAAATTAAATAAATATTTATTTTCCAAAAGAATTGATTTATTATTTATATCTTAGAAAATAATTAATTAAAATTATTTAATTTTATTTTCGAATTTATTTATTTTTGAAAATATATTTATTATTTATATTATATAAATATATTTTATCTTTCGGAAAAAGGGGTTTATTATTTATTTTTCGGAAAAAATGAATTTATTATTTAAATTTCAGAAAATAATTATTTATTATTATTTAGTATTATTTAATTTTTATTTTCTCCAATTTATTCTACTTTCAAAAATATTTAAAAATTTTCAAAATATATACTTAAAAATTACTTCCACAATTTCCAAATTTATTTTGTGATTTAATTATACATTTTATTATTATAACATTTCAAAACCAATTTATTAAAAATACATTTACTTTTCTTTTTCTTTTTTTTTTTTTAATATATGGGCTGGCCCTTTTGGGCCAGCCCACAAGCAGGCCCTAGTGGCCTGTTGCTTTAAAAGCAACAGGCCAGGGTCTGTTGCTTGTGCAACAGGCCCAAAATTGGGTCTGTTGCACACAAGCAACAGACCCGGCAGCATGTAGCTGCCGGAGGTGGGGTGGCTCCGGCCACCTCACCCAATGTGCACAAAACACCCCTTAAATTTTTAAATTTACAGAAATAGCCCCAAACAAATAATAAAACTTTTAACACCCAACACAATTTTCAATTCTTTCACAAAAACTTATAGATCTATAATATGACATATTTTTTTTTGAAATGTTACACTTGTATTCTATGAGAATAACATACTTTTTTATTTTCAAAATATCCAAAAATATTATTTCATGGAGAAAACATAGATCTATAAAAATCTCAACAAAATCAACTATCAATTTTATATAAAACTATTTTTAAACCCAAATTACATTCATCAATAAATCTGAAAATTAAAGTTGTTTTATAAACTAAAGTTTTATAAAGTGTTTCAAAATTATTTTCAATAACATAGGACTTAGGGTTTTCTAACAAAAATTAAACTACACTTATTATAGAGTTTTGAGATTACCCACTCCTTGCAAGAGGTTCCGGTGGCGGGTGGAAGGCGGTCTGGCGGCGGTGGTATGGCAGCAACGGTGGTGTACGGTGGTGGTCCGGCAGTGGGCTGGTGGTACGGCAACGGTGGTGGTGGCAGTTCTCCGGTGGCTTCACGGCGGTGGTGGTGGTGGTGGTTCCTCCTTCCACTTCCTTCACTATATTTCTTATCAAAGAACCCCTCAATTCTTTTTAACTCTCTCTCTAACTCTTTCTAAATTTTTACTCCAAGAAAATGAAAGGTGTAGGGAAATACAAAATCTGATTTAGGGGATATTAAAAGATGGTGGAGTGTTTGAATGGAAAAGGGAAGGTAGAGGTATGATTATACCTCATAGGGTCTATTCCCTTGGGAGAGAAAATTTCTCTACCCAAGGGTTGTCATAGCTGATTTTTGGCTTTTCAAGGAGACCAAATCATGGCCTGCACAGCCAATGGAGAAGAAGGGGGCATTTTCGCACTTTTGACCCCTAAAATTTCAAAAAGTGCAAAATGACCCCTAAATAAAAAAATTTCGCACACTTTAGTCCAAACTTATTACAAAATGACCCCAATATTTTTAAAAGGCAGTATACATGTTTTCTAAGTTATTTCTAAGTCCAATATTCCATACGAAAAATTAATGCATTTAACATAGCCCAAAAAAAAAAGTTCAATTTAACTTTAAAACACATTAGCATATAAAATTGGATTAAAAATCCAATAAAATACGATTAGAAAGGTCTAAAATTTACGGGGCGTTACAATCCTCCCTCCTTAAAAGAATTTGGTCCCCAAATTCGATTGTGGGATTCAGAAGTTTCGGGTTAGAAAGCGTCATGTTCAAATGACAACATTCTAATCGGAGCAAAATAGATGGACAATAAGTCCATACTTATGATAACGTCAAATCTTAGGGCTAGAGATGTGGTTAGATCGGCAGAAAATACCATTTCCTCGATCTTAACCTTGCTTACACTGAGAACCAAACTCGTTATAATCGAGGTTTCCAACGAAGTATGAGCCTCCAACTCAGAGGGTAAATTTTCTACCAAGCTTTATTGGAACTATACTATAATACTACGGATGAATGAGATGCTCCAACATCAAATAAAACTCTACAAGGTTGCCTAAAAACATAAAGTTTACCTTCCACCACGTCATTCACATTTTGCTCATTAAGCTCATTTCCAGTCATAGCAAAAGCTTTTCCGGGGATCCCTGACTTTGGTGTTTTTGCAGCCTGAGATGATCCTTCGCTTCCCGGAGCTGAGGTAACAAATGCTTTGGGGCAATTCTTGATGAAGTGCTCCAGACTTCCACACCTCAGACACTTTCCGGCCTTCCTGTAACACTTGGGCTCCCCATGCCCCTTCGAGCCACAATAAGTGCAAGCTCCATTCGGTGTCTTTCCCGAATTGTTCTGTTGCCAGTTATTCTGTTGAGGACCTTTCGAATTTCCTGAGTTCAAATCTCCTGTCCTTGGTACCTTCCCTGCGTTCTTCCCCAACTGCCAATTCTCCTGAGGAGGCCTCGACTTCTTCTCCGAAAACTGAATATCATTGAGCTCAATCAACCCGTTCTCAACTCGTGTGGCTCTCTCCAACGCCTCAACGTACGATACCATGTTGTGAGAGAGAAGGGCTCGCTGGAGCTCTGGCCTCAAGCATTTTATGAACCTGCGAGTGCGACGGGGTTCATCTGTCATCAAGTGGGGAGCATAACGGACTAGTCTGGAGAAAACAGCCTCAAATTGCGGCACCCTCATACTTCCTTGCCTTAGAGCGTTGAATTGCTCCTCGCGTTGTTCCCGAACAAGAGGCGGAACATACTTGTCGTTGAACTCCTTCACAAAGTTCACCCAGGTCCTTTCTATTTGGTCCCGCTCCCAAACTATCTCCCTCGTCTGCCACCAAGATCTAGCGGCATCCTCAAAGCGATAGGTGGCCAATGAAATTTTCAACGTGTCCAAATAGTCCAGGGCTCGGAAAATGTTTTCGATCTCAGCTAGCCAGGCTTCAGCCTTACGATCATCTGGCTCTCCAAGAAACTTGGGTGGTTGGAACCGTAGAAAACGCTCCAAAGTTTGGTCCAAGGCGGGTGGTGTTGGGGTTGGAGGCACGACCCGTGCAGTGCCTTGCAGAGCTTGGGTGAATTCGGCCAAAGCGGCAATGATGCGCTCAGCCTGATCAACGGGTGTTGTCACTGGTGGGACTACCGGTGCCCCCTCAGAAGGGTCAGAGGTAACCCGTCGGCTAGTACGACTATCAGCTCGATTGCCTGCCATCTGATCATGATAATGGCTCAGTAGCTAATCGAGACTCAACCCCAAAACCCCATGAAGTAACTAAATATAATCGAACCAAACTAAACATACGTCGTGTATTTTATTAATATGCCAAAATGTCAAGATCGATCTTAATACGAAACCCTATCAAACACTCAAGGCAAAAACAAAACAAATTCACATAATATATTATGCATGATGACCCAAAAGACTTAGAAAATGACTCAACATACGACTTCCGAGGATCCATGACTCAATTTTAAAAACCAAAAGCTCTGATACCATCTGTGACGCCCCGCTCCCAGGTTGGGTCCAACGTGGCCCAACCCTGAGTTTGGGATCGCCCGGCGCGGGATAACCCATCAGAGTTGCTGAGCTTTTTTTTTTTTTTTTTGAAACATGATGACGAAAATAAAGCATGCGATAAATCCAATTTAAATTTAAAAGGCCCACTAGCTCCGTTATATATGGAGAAGGCCAAATATACGGTCATACGGGTAACCCCGCAAGCCTACGGAAAACATAAACACAATATTCAAAATACATCATTCAACCTTATAACAAGGTGACAACAAAAGTAGTAGAGTAGCGAAAGCAAGTAAAACAAAAGGGAGGACAATCCCTCAATGACTGACTGGATCCCGGGAACTGACTCAACCATCATAACTCGAGACTCCTGCATCTGAAAAGATTAATAAAAGGAACGCGTAAGTTGATCGTCCAACTTAGTGAGGCTGTGGTGCATTGTGCGTGAGACACATGGATGCAACATAATATATATCGTGAGCATATAAACGAATTTAGCATATATCACATTCTTAAAATCAAAGCATAGAGTTCAAACAACCAAGAGTTGCTGATGCCGTTCTCCACTTACTCTCCATCCTCATTCTGATGTCCATCCAAACTCACCGAGTAAGGAGCGACCTTACTATCTGAAATGCATCGACATGTCTTTGCCGGAGTTCGTCCTTACTCCCCAAGTGTTCCTCCCCACTTGGGTTGTAAGGCCAGGCCTACGGGTAACCGTGACAATCCCGCCGGCCCTTGCCGGCCAGGTTGGCATCGGGTCCATATACCAAACAAATAGGGCCCACACAAAATCGGAAACAAACGGAAACACATAATCGGAGACAAACGGAAATATAACATATCAAACATATTTAACAACTATAATATGCAATTTCAGGTGTCATGATAGTTTAGTAAAATGTATTTGCACTAAGTAGGTTTTTATATAGCATTTATTAGGACAGTCATGTTGTTATGCTAAGTGATTCATACAAGTCAACCTATTTGCAATATTTACTAGGTGAGAACCATAGCACATGTTCGGATCATTCATAGCTTATGTACATGCTTAGACTCGACCTACTAGCATATTAAACTGACACGCAAATGAACACACAACGCTCACCTGTTCTACTTACGGTTCTTGAAAGTTTCTCGGTAGAACGGCGATTCCAGATCCTGTACATATTTACGTAACGTTTAAGGATCTAAACTCGAACAAGAACTTATGATTGACTAAAGAAATACTTTAGTCGCAATTATAGTCGGGTCATGGACGAAATGAGACCATGATCCAACTTAAACTAATTAGCCCGATTTAGGGGTTCATAGAGCTACGTGGTATGGAAAGCCACAAATAAGGATTTATAAAAACCCGAGAATGTTCTTAAGTGATATGCATTCATTTAATTTCAGTAAATCAAAGTTTATTTTATAATTATTTATTTTTCAAATTTTGAAAACTTTATTTATTTATTAATTTTATTTTCGGATTAATTAAATTTAGAAAATTATTTAATCAAGATTATTTTATTTTATTTTCAAGTTATTTATTTCCCGAAAATTATTATTCAAAATTATTTTATTTTATTTTCCCAAATTTCGGATTATTCTAATTAAGAATTAAAGTTCCCTTGAAATTATTTCATTTTATTTAACACTATTTTCTTTCTTTTTTTTTTTAATTATCCAAGTAATATATTTATTTTCGAAAATATATTTATTATTTAAATTAAATAACTATTTATTTTCCAAAAGAATTGATTTATTATTTATATCTTAGAAAATAATTAATTAAAATTATTTAATTTTATTTTCGAATTTATTTATTTTTGAAAATATATTTATTATTTATATTATATAAATATATTTTATCTTTCGGAAAAAGGGGTTTATTATTTATTTTTCGGAAAAAATGAATTTATTATTTAAATTTCAGAAAATAATTATTTATTATTATTTAGTATTATTTAATTTTTATTTTCTCCAATTTATTCTACTTTCAAAAATATTTAAAAATTTTCAAAATATATACTTAAAAATTACTTCCACAATTTCCAAATTTATTTTGTGATTTAATTATACATTTTATTATTATAACATTTCAAAACCAATTTATTAAAAATACATTTACTTTTCTTTTTCTTTTTTTTTTTTTAATATATGGGCTGGCCCTTTTGGGCCAGCCCACAAGCAGGCCCTAGTGGCCTGTTGCTTTAAAAGCAACAGGCCAGGGTCTGTTGCTTGTGCAACAGGCCCAAAATTGGGTCTGTTGCACACAAGCAACAGACCCGGCAGCATGTAGCTGCCGGAGGTGGGGTGGCTCCGGCCACCTCACCCAATGTGCACAAAACACCCCTTAAATTTTTAAATTTACAGAAATAGCCCCAAACAAATAATAAAACTTTTAACACCCAACACAATTTTCAATTCTTTCACAAAAACTTATAGATCTATAATATGACATATTTTTTTTTGAAATGTTACACTTGTATTCTATGAGAATAACATACTTTTTTATTTTCAAAATATCCAAAAATATTATTTCATGGAGAAAACATAGATCTATAAAAATCTCAACAAAATCAACTATCAATTTTATATAAAACTATTTTTAAACCCAAATTACATTCATCAATAAATCTGAAAATTAAAGTTGTTTTATAAACTAAAGTTTTATAAAGTGTTTCAAAATTATTTTCAATAACATAGGACTTAGGGTTTTCTAACAAAAATTAAACTACACTTATTATAGAGTTTTGAGATTACCTACTCCTTGCAAGAGGTTCCGGTGGCGGGTGGAAGGCGGTCTGGCGGCGGTGGTATGGCAGCAACGGTGGTGTACGGTGGTGGTCCGGCAGTGGGCTGGTGGTACGGCAACGGTGGTGGTGGCAGTTCTCCGGTGGCTTCACGGCGGTGGTGGTGGTGGTGGTTCCTCCTTCCACTTCCTTCACTATATTTCTTATCAAAGAACCCCTCAATTCTTTTTAACTCTCTCTCTAACTCTTTCTAAATTTTTACTCCAAGAAAATGAAAGGTGTAGGGAAATACAAAATCTGATTTAGGGGATATTAAAAGATGGTGGAGTGTTTGAATGGAAAAGGGAAGGTAGAGGTATGATTATACCTCATAGGGTCTATTCCCTTGGGAGAGAAAATTTCTCTACCCAAGGGTTGTCATAGCTGATTTTTGGCTTTTCAAGGAGACCAAATCATGGCCTGCACAGCCAATGGAGAAGAAGGGGGCATTTTCGCACTTTTGACCCCTAAAATTTCAAAAAGTGCAAAATGACCCCTAAATAAAAAAATTTCGCACACTTTAGTCCAAACTTATTACAAAATGACCCCAATATTTTTAAAAGGCAGTATACATGTTTTCTAAGTTATTTCTAAGTCCAATATTCCATACGAAAAATTAATGCATTTAACATAGCCCAAAAAAAAAGTTCAATTTAACTTTAAAACACATTAGCATATAAAATTGGATTAAAAATCCAATAAAATACGATTAGAAAGGTCTAAAATTTACGGGGCGTTACAGAACTGGTTAATTAGGGGACTGGTTTTTGGGATAAACCAAATCAGATTAGGGACCCGTTAGCGGTTAAACCCGGCCAACCGGCCGATCCGGTCCCATTTTCAAAACACTGGATGAAACTATAAACAACATGGAAGGTGTTGGTGTCTAACAATCTGTGTGCTTAAATATTTTGATCTAACATAAAAAAATAGTGAGAAATACTTACTTGTATCGAGACCAAATATCACTTTAATCTTTACGTAAAAAATGAGGAAATTAGACTGAGGCTTGTCGAAACAAATTTCCTTAAGACAATATTTCTGGGGCTGCCACAGTGCATATAGTTTGATTCCCGGTAGTCTCCCAAGATACAACAGTCTGTTGTTCATTATTTGCACAACTAATGAACCCATGGCGAACCGAAGCAAATAGAAAACTCGACATAAATTTAAAGTTGAGATGAGAGTAATTTTATTTTGATTATAGTCGGAAAAAGGATACTTAATTGGCCAAATTAAGTCTCCTATTTATAGACTTAAAAAATATATTTTCGCAAGAGACACAATGTTTGGATTGTACTGTTTCGATCAAAAGGGTACCTCTTCAGATCAAACAGACACGACCCCTTACTCTCAACTAATTCTATTCACATATAGAATATAAATTCCAACAATCCCCCACATGAATAAAATAGTTCTCCTCATGTCGAAATTTCTTTAGGAATAATACCGCATCGAGATAGGTGAAATATTTCATCTTGAACCTTCCCTAGTTAAAGCTTATCGGATTTACTTAGCCAATCGGTGAAATATTTCATCTTGAACCTTCGGCTGTTGGTGTAAACCAAGACAATAAATTTAACACAACATTAAACCGATTTGCTTCAAGTTCTCGGTTGTGTTCGTTCTGGCCCTGAACATTCTTGGTTATGCGAGTGCTTTAGAGAATTCCAACCTATAAAGAAATTCTCAACGAGCCAACCCAGCTCACACTAACATAGGTGACCGCATCTATCAAGAGTATCCTACCATACTCTACTTGTTCTTGACAAGGTATAGACGTCATTAAAAGCATTTGCTTAAACTTATAAACGCGGTAGGCTTGCACTTATTGCATCATAATAATGGGGTAGAGTTATACTCTTAAGTGCTTTCTTTTAAGTTAGCCAAGACTGGTTGTCCTATTGAACCTGGTCCGTGGGATCTCCAGTCGCCAGGTTAGGTTTCCGTACAAGGTAACTTAGTCTAATTTAGGCTTTAAGCCCATTCCCCTCGATGCACATACTACTCTCTAGATAAACCTTTAATATCCGGAATTAGGATTATCTCTTGACTTTATAAAGTCCATTGTATTTGAAAGTAGATGTCTCTCGGTATTGTATCAACGACAACAATTATGTCGTGAATTTACCATTATACATAGAGTTTGTTGAGCTCTGTGTATCACCGCTTGATTATCGCATTTTATGTATGACTAACACAATTTTCAGTCATATTAAAATATCTTCCATGAATTTTGTGAAGCCACTCAAATTCTTTACTAGCTTTATCCAATGCTATGCACTCTAATTTCATAGTGGATTGAGCTATACGCGTTTGTTTGGAAGATTCTCAGGAAATAGCGGTGCCTCCGAAATTAAATACATATCCGCTTATAAACTTTGATTCATCTAAATCAGAAGTTTAATTTGCATTACTATATCCCTCCTAGATCGTTTGAAAATTTTCCAAATATAATGCACATATGTATGTATTCTATCAAGATTCAAGCATTCTCATTAATGCATCCCAACGAATCTTGCTAAGATTGCTCATGTATCTCCTTAGTTTATTAACTAAAGAGACGATGTTAACCTCTTGCATTTTATGATATATGCGTGACATCTAATTTTATGAGCATACTCAAATGATATTCTATCACATTTGTTCTCATGTAGCATACAAGATATGAATTTTATAAAATTATGAAATCCCATAATTTCATAAGTATTTAACATAGACATCATTCATGCACGTAATGTGCTTGAGATAATTTAATGTCAACACATGACCTCAAAATCATAATTGATTAAATTGATGTTTTTCATATCATAAGTTAATATTTCTCGATGGATTTAATATTCACAATATTAGTCTCAAATATTAACATATCAATTGCGCATAAACAAACTCTGATACTCAATTATCCAGTTAGTTTATATGGTCAAACTTGTCATATTTATTAATATGACAGTCAAAATTTGTTAGTGACACTATCACATTTTTCATGTCATTGTTTAGGAGTCTGTTAAATGTCAACAAGAAAATACATAAGTTTCACAAACTATGTTTTCTTTTCATTTAACAACTAAACTCTCTGGTTACTCCTTATAAATATTCTCATTTAATTCACCATTAAGAATGATAATCTCAACATCCATTATATATAGCTATTAGAGCTATTAACATTCAAATGGATGTCATCCTAATCTCTAGTAAATATGAGTCAAAGAAGTAAAATTATTTCTTTTATAAGGCAATTTGGCTACTCGTCTAGCCTAGTTTTTATCGATTGACTTATCAAAGTTTTTAAAATCTTGAACTTAAAAATCCATTTACATCTAATTGGTTAACTCCACGAGGTCTACCAATTTTATGAATGTAACTCGCTGTCAATCGCCTCTTTCCAATCCACAATATTGGAATGTGACATAATTATACGTTTGAGGTTATCCTTTAACATATAAGTTATAACATCTGGATCAAAGAACTTCGAGCTTTTAGCTCATTTGTCTCTTCAACTCCTCAACATACTCATGTTGAATTAAGAGATTGAACTCTCTCTTTTTTTTTATAGATTCATATATATATTCTCGCAGAACATAGTAGTTTATAATTAAATATATTTATAAACTTCACAAATTTGGCCCTCTTGATCAAAATTAATTAAATATTTTTGCAAAATATTCCATGAAATTTAAAAAAATATTCTAGTCTAAAATGGGTTAGACTATGATGTTTATTCTCGCAGAATAAACAATTTATAATTAACTCCAATTATAAACTATAAAAAGTTTATGTAAGTAATATAAATAATAATATTACTTTATCATATTTTAATTTCAGTAAGTCACACTTACTGAAAATATATCGAAGCCAAAAAGAAGAATCAATGTTATAAGAATTGATTACCAAGTCCTTCTTACATAATTAATGTTTCATCACGTGACTCGGTTCACATGATTACATTTATTTCAGATTTAAACACCAAAATTATAAACTGCTACTATTTATCGCATAAGCTAGTAGTAATTAATATATATATGTATATTTTTTTAATCATTTTCTTTTTCGGTGGTGAAATCGAAATCTGACCTAAATACCCCCACATTTGAAGGTATTTGGTTTTTTCTTCCCTTCCATAACTCATATGGAATGATAATTGACTTTCTTGTATGAAACTCAACTTAGTATGTGTATAGACATCTAATGAGCTTTCCCCCACAAGTTGTCAAAGATTGACGTTTAACCACATCTTAAAATTCTGTTATTTTGGCAACCAAATCCAATTGAGTTGAGCTAGGTAAATTATTTGACGAATTATTCCTAATTTAACACACTCTTGCGTAAATGAATATATTCGTATTTACCCCCACAATTCGGATATATTCCATTTTCTTGTTCCATCATCCAGATTTGTATTTCACAAATGTATTTCTTCGTATTTCGTGAATACATATATTGCCTCATATTTATTATTCAATAAATGGCGCAATAAAATATATGTGATCAAATACATTTTAAACTCCACGAGTTAGTACTGATTTAAAATCACGTAATTAGTCCAAAATTTTGAACTCTTACACACATGATAATTAGTTTCGCATACCTAACAATTTATAATTATTTCACAAATAATTTATAATTATCAATATATTCTCAAATAAAAATAAATTATAATTGTTTCACAAACTAAATATAATTATTTTTCACACTTTTATTATCAATATTTTCTCAAATAAAATATTGATTTGAAAATAAATTGTATTTATTTCGCAAATAAATTATAAATATTTTCACACATAAATAATCAATCTCAAATAATATTAGTATGAGATTAATACTAATTGATCCATTATCTCCATATTAAGGATATTAGTAAATTTATATGCTTTTAACATGTCTCTCATATATAAGTCGCATTGATTAAATGAGCTATGAATCACATACTCATATATGAGGTTAATACTTCAATGCTTATGTCAGTAAAAAATCATTACCTGCATGTAATGACTCAATAATGCATATATGATTTTCTTCAACTACTAAAATAAATTAGCGCACCACGAAAATATTTATATATGAAGTAATTCATATAGAGTATAATGAAAACGCCTTTCATTTTAGTAATTTAAAAAGATGAATATTTTAGAGTGATTTTCTACTAATTTAATTCACAATTCAAATAAAAAATAACACATATTACACTCTATACTTTTAATCACCCGCGTGACCGCGTAACATTTCAGCAATTTAAATTACCGTTAACCAATAACTCAATGTTAATTCAAAAGATTCAACACATACATATACTAATGTTTCACTTAGTATGATTCTTATGATGAAGACTATCACTCTATTGCATCATAAATTTTTTATTTCCAAATAGGGATATTCTCTTTTATAAGTTCCCGATTTATTGGAAACCCAAAGAGAGTGAATATTAGCAATTCAGATTTTTTTTTTTTTTTTTTACATAAAAAATGTCTTTGCTTTTTCAAGAGAGTGAATATTAGCAATTCAGATTTCTTTTTTTTTTACATAAAAAATCTCTTTGCTTTGTTGATGCACCGATTCGCATGTAATTGTGCATTTTCCTTTTTGTAATTTTCAATTATATCTCAGCATATAATTAATGCATTAAATTATAACTGCCAATTCAAAGGCAGTCATTGGAAAAAATAAGGAAACGCTTCCAACATAGTGAACACACTTGTTCATTTGTTAGTATATAAATATTAGGCACCGATTCAATACTAACATTTAAATAGTATTCAATGATCATGAACACAATGTGAAGAACCTCATCTCCACTGAGACGCCAATTGCTCAGTTTTTGTCTCAATTGATTCTTTCCAATTTTTGGAAATAAATGATTCTCATTAATCATTTAGTCTTAGTGAAATCTCATGCCAATATGTCCATCTACTTTCAGTATATGCACATTATTCAGATTTTAACTCTGACAATATGCATCTTTAATTACATGATTATGCAATATTCTTCTCCATATAACAATCATAGAGTAATTGCAAATTCACCGCTTCACTTGCATCTTTGGCCAAGTAAAATAAAGACACTAATCTAGTGAACCTTAAAAAGGAAATCCTTTGAGATGAAGTTTTTCATCTCCATTTTTAATGTACAGCGAGTTGTTTTCTCTCACCGATAATAAAAAACCTTGGTTTTCAAAATTACAGAAAATAAATCATATACAACCATGAATATATAAATCTAGCAGATTTTAATATTCAGTTTACTAATAAGGATCGTAATCACCTATTCATTTATTTCAATTGTCAAACACGATTTGATCTTAATAAATAAGTATGCATTCACACAGATTAGTTAAACAAATTGATATTGTCTTAAGATTGTTGGTGTCTAACAATCTGTGTGCTTAAATATTTTGATCTAACATAAAAAAATAGTGAGAAATACTTACTTGTATCGAGACCATATATCACTTTAATCTTTACGTAAAAAATGAGGAAATTAGACTGAGGCTTGTCGAAACAAATTTCCTTAAGACAATATTTCCGGGGCTGCCACAGTGCATACAGTTTGATTCCCGGTAGTCTCCCAAGATACAACAGTCTGTTGTTCATTATTTGCAAAAATAATGAACCCACGGCGAACCGAAGCAAATAGAAAACTCGACATAAATTTAAAGTTGAGATGAGAGTAATTTTATTTTGATTATAGTCGGAAAAAAGATACTTAATTGGCCAGATTAAGTCTCCTATTTATAGACTCAAAAAATATCTTTTCGCAAGAGACACAATGTTTGGATTGTACTGTTTCGATCAAAAGGATACCTCTTCAGATCAAACAGACACGACCTCTTACTCTCAACTAATTTTATTCACATATAGAATATAAATTCCAACAGAAGGATCCTAAAAGGGAAATTTCTTGATTTATAAGTCACTTGAATCTAAGAGCATATTCAGTTAGAAATTTACTCTATGATTGCACAATGCTTATGTGACAGTTGGAGGTATCGTTCTTTTTTTTCTTTCTTGATGGGGTGGGGGATAATATGAAGTTTCGTGCTCCTGGCCTTATTAGATTCTCAGCGTATATAATTGTCACCGGTCACCACTAAGCAGAAAAACATAAACATGAAATGCCAATCAAACTGTCAGTAGTACATACGAAATTCTTCTGAGGATTGCAGAATAAAAGTAATAAGAAATTCTTCTTATTATAAATCTTTTGCTCAAAAAAATTCAAGAACAAAGAGCTCGTTTATGTGCTTTAGGGACGAAATACAAAAATTTAAAACTATTAGGAAATCAGAAAGAATTAAACATCGCCACAATAACATAGAGCAGTAAAATGCTAGCCTTGATCTTTATTTTTTATTATTATGTAAAGGCAACATCAGTTAGAAAGATAATAATAGTCCCAAAACTTATAAGCCTATAAAACTAGTTTAAAATATACGATTATATACAAAGAAAACGAGAGAAGAGCCAAAAGATGCTGCCAGAATAAAAGAGCCGATGATTCACAAACCGCATAGCCTCTCAAGCTCGCAATAGCTCCAAGCAAGATTGCACTCGGTGTTGTATATTGCAAAAGGAGTACAAATTTATACATTTCATCACCATACACAAGAAGATGCATCTTATCGGCCAACACCACAATCCCAATTCCAAATAAAGGAAGCACCAAAAGTCGTGCAACAATTACACCAATTGTAGTTCGAATCCCAAGTTTAGAATCACTCGGCCCCTCGGCTAGCATACCTCCAAGAATAAGCATGACAGATGGCACCATAGCTCCGGCTAAGATCTCTAAACTATCCGACATAAAAGACATTGGAGCATCATATCCGAAGAAAAAACTTTTGATTTGAGGAACCATTCCGACTATTATGGCTAATAAAGAAGCAATTGTCGGGGGCTGAAGTATGTGAGAAAATGGAGTTTGTTCGGCAACGATTTTGATCTTTCGAACAACTCTAGGAGCCGCAAAACACTTTATGGACCTGGGACTTGTTTGGCTCTCGACAGTCGTTTGCTCTATGTCGGGAACATTGATCCTTGAAGCACTCGATATTTTCTTGAATATCCGAGAAATGAAAGGTGTCTTTGAATTTTGGGTTTCTTTATTTTCCATTCCAGGCCATTCGGCTTCTATGAGTAAAGGCGTACTCGCTTCCGCAGACAGTTTTTCGGCCACTTCCTCACCTTCCTCTTCGACAACCTCATAGTAGTCTAACGGAGGCTCCATCATGTGATAAACGAGAGTATAGACGAGGATAACCGAAACCCATTGAGCAAAAGAGACATAAGCAATTCCTTTTTGTTTGCAATCGGATCCAAATAGATTTTCCTTATCATGACAAACTGAGCCAACAAGTGCAATTGGTAGATTACCCGTATTGCCAAATGCGGTCATGATGATAGTGAATCGAGTAAATTGAGGAGGCGGGCAACATATGATTACTACTAAGATTCCCAATATTGAACCAACAAGTGTACTTACTAAGACATTAACTGGAATAAACCACCATTGCTTAGAGCTCTCTAGAGTTATAGATTTACCCAAATGGATAAAGATTAGGCAGGGCAAGAATAGAGCAAAAACAAGCTTGCTGAGTAGCTTGAAGGTAGCCTTCGGGACGATTTGTATTTTCGGATGTGCAAGAGCTAGCCCCATAAGCGTAAGGGTTAGTAGTTTAAGTAGCGGTATAATTGCATCTAATATGTCTTTCTCACCGGACTTCATCTTGCTACAATATGCTTCGGCCATGAATATCGACATTTTCATTTTCTTATGCAAAGACCAAACTATATCTGCAATGGAAAAGAAAAAAAATTGCAAGAGTATATTAGCTTATTACTCGATACCTAATTATTGGATACTAACCATTGATTAAACAATTTCCACACAAATGAATTCTAATCATTTAGTTTAAACAATTTCCAAATAAAATGGTAATAAGTAACTAGTAAGAGAATTGAAATGCTGCATAATACAAAAAGGAGTACGAAAAAGGCAAAATCGAAATTCAGATTTAACAATAACATTAAACTCTAACCCATACAACGAAAAACAAATGCATTAATTTAAAGAATTGAAATTGCATTGAGATACGATCAATTAATCTTATCATAACCATGAAAAAATAGTAAATTCTATTATAAATGAGATCATTAAACTATAATTCGGTCGAATAACATTTCAGAAGATAAAAACATGCACATAATAGAATATGACTAAATAATCATAAAAAGGCATTATAACAGTTCCAATAACCCAAGAAACATTTTCATATTAATTCAATTGACAGAGTTTCATTTGAATATGGTTCTTTAATTAAAATATAAGATCCCTTAAGAAACACAACAAGAAGAATAAATTTAAGCCTGGAAAGAAATCTGCACCTGGATTCTGTCTCCGCGAGATTCATTATTTTTATAAAAAGGGGGGGGGGGGGGGGGGAGAGTAAGGTAGGAGAAGGGGGAAGAAGGGTTTGGTTTATCATTCAAGGTGACGGCTTATTGTTCGTGTAAATTTTATAGTTAATGGCAATTTAGCTTTATTATTTGTATACTACCATGTAATTTTAACATATATTCCCCTATAATTTTATAAAAGTTTCATATTATTTTTCTGATAATTTTAAATTTAAAAAAATACGATTCGACAAAACTATCCCTTTTATATGTGTCACTTTATTCAGTTGTATAATGATAAATATGACACTTTACCTTCTCGTATTATGATATGCACTTTAACCATCTAAATTACAACAAAAAATTTATGCCACTCTCAATTTTCAACGAGAGAGTTAAATTTTCTGATTGAAGGACGTAAATAACTCCTTTAAAGTTTTCACAAGGAAATAAAATATTTTTTTTCAAATCATGGAATAGTAAATTAAACATTCTACACATCACATAGATAAATTGACATAGCTCATATTTTATATACTCCCTCGTCCCATTTATTTTGCTTCATTTGCTACAGTATCTGGTCAAATTTTTCAATTTTTTAAGTGATCTATCATATTAAATTATTCACAGTTATGGTGTATTAAACTTTTTAAATATTAATCTATATGATGTCATAAAATATTATCAATTAATTATTGAAATATATGGATTAAATTATTTATTATAATTTTTATAAATTTAGTTAAATTGACTGATCAACTATACTAGGGGAACATTATAAATGGGACGGGTATATATTTGCACGTTTAATTTGAGATCACTTGCCATGTGGCAAAAAAACTCTAGCTTTTTTCTTTGAATTCAAGGCCAAATCACACGAAAATGGGTGTATTTTTGAAACGGTGGTCCCTAGATATTTATTTTCGTCTCTCACACAAAAATTTTTCAAGAGTAAATCGCGCTTTTGGTCCTTCTTATGGATTAACTTTTGCACTTTCGTCCCTCTTAAATTTTTTGTAGCAGATTGGTCCATCTTATCAATGTAGTATATCACATTTGTCCCTCTTATAACACATTTGTCCCTCTTAAATTTTTTGTAGCAAATTCGTACCTCTTATTAATGTAGTGTAACACATTAGTCCCTCTTAAATACAAAATACATCACTTAAATTCAAAATACTTAAGTGGACAAGAGTTGATGTACTTTGTAAGAGGGACTAATGTGTTACACTACATTGATAAGAGGGACGAATTTGCTACAAAAAATTTAAGAGAGAAGATTGTATTATAAGAGGGACGAATGTGATACATTACATTGATAAGAGGGATCAATCTGCTACAAAAAATTTAAGAGGGACGAAAATGCAAAATGTAACACATAAGAAGGACCAAAAATGCTATTCACTCATTTTTTCAATATTATCAATCGAATGATGAGTAAATAGCATCAAACTAATTCTATCCAATTGTGAAATTTGATGGGTTTTATGTTTTTAATATATTTCAAAATAACTTACATAAATATGAGGATTCCATAAATGATAATTATTTTAATTATGCATAAAAAGGAAGAAGAAAACTTCCAGAAAGCTTCATGTTCTTTGTTCTTTTCGTTGAACTTTTGGCTTCATATATTTCTTTAATTTGATGAACAAATGTCTTTGATATTTTTCACTATTGATATCAACCACGTTCTCTTTCCAGTAGGCTTGTGATTTTGCCACAATTAACAAGAACTAGTAAAAACAGTAAATAAAGCAATATAGTGATAATAATATGAATGAATCGTGTTTTATTATGTAATTTTTATCTTGCTACAAAATATAATGGGTCTGGCCAAATTACTAAGGATGGAGTAAGACAAAGAATTACAAAAGGCGTAGATTATTGAGTTGGAGTACCAATCAGAAAATGTAGGATTTTCTCTAGAATGTCAAATAGTCCTTACATCATTAATTATTCTAGTATTTATAGTCTAACTTGTATGAAAGGATAGTGTCTTGCAAGCCAACATATTAAGCTTGTATTATAACTATCGTAAACTTTCTCCAGTATAAATGAATTAATACGCTTGTATGTTTATAGTATGTAAATCAAACAATGGCCAACTTCATCTCTCACGAATCACTTAAGTGATTGGATGAAATCCTTAGATCACAATAGATTATTGGATGATTCACTTCAGTATGAATGCAATCATGAAACAGTCTCTAAGGTCATGATCTTAAAACACATTCCAAGTCATAGATTCCGAACGAGATGGGGTATCGAAGGAATCGCAAAGACTTGTACGATTATGCATGGCCTTCACCTTTTGGGCTCTCACCTTGCTTGTATCGGGCCTCCATCCTAAATATTTAAAACAGTAAAGCCCTATCTATTACAAAGGCTCAAAGTGGCCCAAAAACTTGAGGCTCGCAGGCCCAATAAATCCAATATAATTAAAATTAACCAATCACATCTACCCTACGGTCAAGGCTCGACGCGATCGAAAACCACGTAAACAGTTCACGTAGAGCAAGAAACAAGCAAAAGTCATTTTCTTATTTCTTATCATATTTTAAAACTACCTTTTAAAATACCTTAAGATTCTAGTTTTAAAACCCCTTTAAAACAATTAAACATTATTTTAAAACCCAGTTTTAAAATAACCCCTTGATTCTCACTTTAGTCACCACTAATTATGATAAAATTAACTTTCCGGATATACTAAACCCTTTTAGTGCACAAAACAGTTTCTGTTTTTCAACTTTTGAAAAATTGCAGTTCGGCCCCTGAATTTAAAAAAAATATATTTTGACCCCTCAACTTTTGGAAATTACAAATCAGCCCCAAAATTTCCAGAACATGCAAATCGGACCAAAAAGAAGAAAATAAATAAAATTTCCAGGAACTTTCATTTAATGCAAAACAGACCCCAGATTTTACGGTAATTGCAAAAATAGCCCCTAACCTTTCGTAAATTGCAAAACAGTCCAGATTTTTGAAAAAATTCCAGAAATTACAATTTGGTCCAGAATTGCAGAAAATTAAAATTTTACTTTCTGTCCAGATTTTACAAAAATCGCAATTTGCACATAAGCCCTCAAATTTTCGGAAATTGCAGTTTTGGCCCAAAACCGGAAAGTGCATATACCCGAATACATAATTCATCATAACAAGCAAAATCAAAACTTAGAACACAACAAACACATATATCTATATATTTTGAAGTGTTCAGGCCTATTCATATGAGCGTAATAAATTTGGCTCTGATACCACTGTTGGGATTTATGGGGTATGATTGTCAAAACAACGGTGCAGAATTTAAATTTTTTCCTACAACCAAAACCCTAGGATTTATTTACTAGCACATATGAATAGGTTGAATACTAATTTTGAAATAAATAACAAAATTAAAGGTGGTAAATTGAAATTTACCTCACCACAGGCATGGTGGTGGTTTTTCCTCCGGCCTTCTTTCAGATCTGATGAATTTGATTCGTGAGAAGCACCCCCTGTGTTGTGCCTCTAGCGGTATCCACACCAATTGAATGAAGCAACCCCTTTGAATCCACAGGCTCAGAAATTGGATTCAAGATCAATCAAATATGGAAGATCAGAAGAAGAAAGCTCGTGAACCCTGTAGAATTCTACAGGGTTCGGCCGATCCTTGAGTGGTGGTCTGCGGCTCCTCCTGTTGGAGAAGAGGGGGCGGCACTTATGCCAAGAGGGAGGGGGCTAGGGTTTTTGTTTTGCACTTAGGGTTTTAGCCTCAACTTAATCCCCTTATATAGCCACCTTAAAAGGCCCTTTTAGTGCAAGACTTAGTATGGGCCATTAATTATATTGGCCCATGTCTTGCATTAATTTAATTAACTCCTTTAATTAAATTAACCCAATTAATCCAATTAATTACGTCTCTCTTTAATTAACATTTCATTTTCTTCTTCAAGAATTAACACTTTAATTCTTCAGTTTCGATTTAACACATTAAATCAAACTTTCCTTATATGATTTGTTGCAGTCCAATTGTATTGTGTGTGACCCTCTAGGTTCACCATCAATTGGCAGCGGGCCCACAACTTTCGTGATTTAATTTGTGATCTTATTAATTGCTCCGATTAATTGAACACCTTCAATTAACCACTCATGAATTAATCTTACAATTAATTCATTAGTACCCACACCTCATGGTCGATGTCTAGCCACAAGCCCATGAGGCCCAACTTCAGGTGAATTGATCTCAGTGAACCTCACCTCTTATAAGTGCCATGTACATACGGTCCCTCTATCGACTAATTTCCCGATCGAGACCTAGGGTGTGTGAATTGATCGGCACCTCTAATTATCTCGATAACTATACTTTCTAATTCAGGATAATAATTCCAGTGTGACTGCTAAATTTGGAAACCCCTTTCCAAATCCATCACCGACCGTGGCCACGGGTTTCTCGGAATTTATTATCTAAGAACGTATAGGAAATTCTCTCAACGCACTACGTTGAGTCGGTAGATCCCATATTAGTGCTAACCATTTGCGTACACGATCCTACGTACCCAAAGTAGTCGCACAATGATCAAGCTAAGTGATCGGCTCCTAAATCAAAGTACGTACTCACGTGCACCGAATTCGCCCTAGCACCTCAAGTCAAAGGACTAAATCGTACACTATTATAACTGTTGAGAGACATCCCATTACCGATATGCTTAATACACTTCCACGATGGGTCTCTCTGTTCGGGTCGTTCGATGCGTTCGATCCCCTATCGAACCACCTACTCATATGCACTAGCATCAAATGCCTTGCTCATGAAACGCTACAAATTCACTCCATGTGAATTATGCATACTCGTACAAGTCTTTGCGATTCCCTCGATACCCCGTCTCGATAGGAATCTATGACTTGGAACAGTTTTAAGATCACGACCTTAGAGACTGTTTCATGATTGCACTCAGTTCTGAAGTGAATTATGCCATAGTCTATTGTGATCTAAGGATTTCATCCAATCACTTAAGTGATACGCGGGAGATGAAGTTGGCCATTGTTTGATTTACATACTATAAACAAACGATCGTATTAATTCATTTATACTAGAGAAAGCTTATCACATGATAGTCCTCATACAAGCTAAAATCTATTGGCTTGCAGGGCACTATCCTTTCAGATTTAACACAAGTAAGTATGGATGTCTCACGAGTCGTGGGTCCATACTGAAAAACGAGCCTAAATGAACTCAAGGGTTAGCGGCGATGGTTAACCAGCGATATGTTCGCCCACCAAGTGGATCAATTGGTATGGCCAACGAGTCGTGGGTACTGAGCGGTTACATTTGGCCCTTGAGCCCATTAGGAAATTTTTATTTCCCGAACCTTATGTGGGGGCATAAGTATTCGATAAAAATAGTGGGAGTAATTTATAAATGAAAACCATGTTTGTAAATTATGCATTGAAATTTATCTGCCGCGTATTAATTTTCTTTTATCGTCGTGTTTATAATAGTTTTTCATAAGTGATATATCCTTGAATATTTACCATCATACTTGAATCAAATAAATTGAATGAACCCCAATGAATTTTGAATAAACATGAGAATTATTCTCGAGTCCAAGCAATGACTCATCTCCTTAAAAATATTTCATTTGTTATCCTTTCGAAGTTACACTTTGACTGGAATGGTGATAGGTTTTCACCAAGCTGCCTTTCGAAGTTACTCTTCAAATAAGAAAGGTGATAAGTTCCACCAATGAGTTGAGGATAGTTCTCAAGCCCAAAATTTTCTTGAAGGCAAACATGAAGTCTCCCTTAAATGGGAAGTAACATCTCGTTGAAAGGCTCAAAAGGCTCGAGAGCTGGAAAAAGAGGAATGAATCCTCTATGAAGGAAAATAACTTTAGAGGTTTTTCTGTAAGGATGATAAGTTGAAAAGTCAATCAAAATGGTTCTTCCATGGATTAAGATCAAGGGAAAGAAAGAATTAAGGAATTGAACCTACTTATCCTGTATGGGATGATTAAATTTTATTGAACTTAACCTTATGGTTAAGTAATGCATAAGGGTGTTGGACGCCCGATGAAGTACTCATTGATGCATTGAATGCATTTAAATCCATGAATTAGTTAGATTGTTAGAATTTGCTTATACCATCCCTTGTCTTAAGGGATGTAATAGTTCCATAAAGGTTGGAGCTGATTGCGCTATAAGACTTGTACGCAAAAGGTATGGATAAGCAAATGGGTATGAATACTCATGCAACGACTAAATATAATATGCGTAGTCGATAAAATATAAATAATCAAGATTTCACACACTTGAGTCGTTGTATAATCGAAAGGCGATTGACGAGCACTGAAATAATTTTTCGAATTAAAGATTCAAAAGAATGAGCTCGACTAGGTCGAGCTTGACTGGGGATGCTATAAATAGTAACCAACAATTGCAATGGATATAATCCATTAAAAAGTGTGTAGAAACACTAAATCATTAGTGGGAGATTAGATGTCTCTTGTACGCTCATAGGTAAAAGTACGTTGTACAAATTCCAAATCATTTCAAAATAAAGAAGAGAGCCTGATCAATGAAAGCAATCGATTCAAAATCGAACATGCATTTGGCAAATACGCCATTGATTATTTAATAGAGAATTAGATTCTTGAAAAGTAAGACCCGCTCGAAACATTGTCAGTTGTTGAGCATTCCGGACATGTAAATGTCCATTAAGAAATCTTACACGAAATTCCTTATTCAATCAAACAAAACTTGATCGAGAAAATCGAAGATACTAAGCTAAATATATATGAAGCCAGTTCCAAAACATGTCAAGTGATATGAGTTTTGGTATTGTACCTTCATATGCATTCATGCGCATATGGGGTCTCCTGCTTATGTGAATAAGCTAGTAGGAGATAAGCTGGAAATAAAGTCCATCTTATGCAATTCGTGGTGTATCCAAAATCTCAATAGGATATGAGTTCTATGTTTCTCTAAGACAAACAACCTTTGTCTCAAGGAAAACTAACTTCTTGGAGAAGGATTTCTTGTTGGACAAGAAAGAAAACAACATAGAACAAGATGATGTTCACGAAATCGACCCATCTCCACAAGTAGAGGGAGAACATGAGCATGAAAATGAATCAACTAGTACAAATGAACTTCGACGTCTGAAAGACAACATAGGGAGAACCCGAGAGGTACTACAGTCTGTTGCATAAAATTGGACAGTTTGAGACCTACGGAGAAGCTATGCAAGACATAGATTTGGGAAGATGGCACAAAGACATAGAATATGAAATGGACTCCATCAAGGTTTGTACCTTAGTGGATCCACTAGTGGGAGTGGGTTGCAAGTAGATCTATAAGTGAAAGCTTGGAGTGAACGGAGAGGTTATTACCTATAAGGCACGACTAGTCACAAAATGATACACTCAAATGTCGAGTATTGACTTTGATGAAATTTTGCATGTAGCGATGCCCAAATCCATTCACATATTGTTGGCCATAGCTGCATAGTAATAGCTACGAGATATGGTAGAAGGATGTAAAGATCGTTTTTCAATGGAGACATTGATAAGGAGATCTACATGAAGCAACCGAAAATGATATACATCCAAGGGAGATAAGATAAGCACAAAGTGTGCAAACTCATAAGGTCCATATATGGACTTAAGCAAGCTTCCCGAAGCTGGAACATACGTTTTGATGATATAATCCAAACATTTGGATTCGTCGAAAACGTGTTCGAGTAGTGTGTATACAAGAAAGTTAGTAAGAGTATAGTTGAATTTTATGCTTTATGGTGATAACATTCTGCTCATTGGACATGATGCAAAATTCTTATCCGAAACGAAAGCAGGGTTTTCTACACAATTCTCAATGAAGGATTTGGGAGAAGCATCATTTGTACTGGGTACAAGGATCTACATGGATAGGTTGAAAGGACTTCTTGGCCTCTCCCAATTAAAATACATAGACAAAATACTGAAGACATTAAGTATGGAAGAATCAAAGAGAGGTTTGCTTCCGATGGAACATGGCATTGCTCTCTCTGAGTCTATGGTCCCAAAGACCTTTGAGGAGAGAAGCAAGATGTCTAAGATACCACATGCCTCTGCAATAGGAAGCTTAATATGGTATGTTATGTACAAGACCAGACATAGCGTACGCTCTGAGCGTAAATGGCCGCTATTTGTCTGACCTAGAAGAGCAGCACTGGGTAGCCGTAAAGTCTATTCTGAAGTACCTGAAAAGGACTAAAGAATTGTTCATGGTATATGGCGGAGGAGAATTGAAAATGGAAGGCTATACTGATTCTAGCTTCCAATGTGATGTAGATGGTTTCGAGTCAACATCAGGATATTTCTACCTCAATGGTGGTGCAGTGAGTTGGATACTACCGCAAATTCAACCACCGAGGCATAAAATATTGTAGCATGTGAAGCTGCAAAGAAAAGTGTTTGGATGAAAAACTTCGTCCAAGAATTGGACGTCGTACCTAGCATTGTCGAGCCATTACTATATTTTGTGATAATAATGGAGCTATATCGCAAGCGAAGAAGTCGAGATCTCATCAGAAATCCAAGCACGAACTAAGACGATACCATTTGATATGTTATATCATTGGTAGATGAGACATAAAGATGAAATGTGTCACTTCAAAGGATAATACGGTGGACCCGGTAACTAAGCCATTGCCTGAAAAAGCATTCGAGAAACATCTGTCAAAGATGGGAATCAGACGCATGGAGAGTTGGCTTTAGTACAAATGGGAGATTGATGGAATAGTGTCCTCCAAGCCAACTGGCTTGGTTGCAATAATTAGTAATAATTAAAAGAACTATTCAGTTAGATTAATAAATGCATTTATTTATATGATCACCTTCATCTTATGAGTAATTATCTAACATAAGGATGAAAGTCCTTAGATCACAGGGCTATGGGACAACCCGTGGACTGATCTCTAAGGCCATGATCTAAAACTAATTCAAGGGTCGTAGAATCCATTTGAGATGGGACGTCAATGGATTCGGTTAGACCTTCACGAGTGTGTATACTCCGATGAACTGGAGGATGCTGGGGTCCACGAGCATGACTGGGATAGTCGATACACACGAGTGGATGGTTTGCTGGGATGGCAAGCGCATTGAATACCCACCTAGGAAATAACTCACCATAGAAGCGATAGTTGCATATCAGGGATGAAGTCATTTCTATTTACAATAATGTACGAGGAACTATCCTTATTACTTGAGGTGATAGGGTTTATCTGGTGCACGAACATCTATGCTTTGATATGAGTCCCGACTGACTGGAGTCTACCAGAAGGTCTCTGTGAATTCATGTTGGGTATAGAGGATGGGTAGGTGGGACCGTGTACGCGAATGGTTAGCACTAATATGAGATCTATCGACTCAACATAGTGTGTTGAGAGAATTTCCTATACGTTCTTAGATAATAGATTCCAAGAAACCTATGGCCATAGTTGGTGACGGATTTGGAAAGCGGTTTTCAAATTTAGCAGTCACATTGGAATCATTATCCAGAATTAGAAAGTATAATTATCAAGATAATTAGATGTGCCGATCAATTCACACGCTCTAGGTCTCGAACGAGAAATTAGTCGATAGAGGGACCGTATGTACATGGTACTTATAAGAGGTAAGGTTCAATGAGATCAATTCACCTGAAGTTGGGTCTCATGGGTTTGTGGTTAGACATCGACTGTAATGTGTAGGTACTCATGAATTAATAGGAAGATTAATTCTTGAGTGGTTAATTCAATGTGTTCACTTAATTGGAGCAATTTATAAGCTCATAAATAAAATCAAGAAAGTCATGGACCCGCGGTCAATTCATGGTGAACCTAGAGGTTCACACACAATACAAATGGACTGCAACAAATCAAATAAGAAAATTTTGATTTAAAGAGTTAAATCAAACTGAAGAATTAAAATGTTATTTCTTGAAGAAGAAAACTAGTTAATTAAAAAGTTAATTAATAAGAGAGGAATTAAATATTTAAATGGGTTTAATTAATTAAACGTAATTAAGTAAATAATCTAATTAAATGAAGAAATTTACTTAATTTTAAGATACCTAACCTCAAGAGGAAACTAACTATGGAATATGATTCTTGTTTCCTCTTATAACTAGGAGATATCTTTAGATTATACTTATATATATGGAGTAGTGAAGACTCCATAACTCTAATGACTAATTGATGGGAAATTCTTACCCAAATCGGGTTTGGCCAAACCCAATGTAACTAAAAAGTAAGTGCTATACACTTGCTTTGGGATTGGATGTAACTCCCAGGAGAATGACCAATCCAGGCTTGGACAAGAATTTTCCCTAATTGACCTAATTGACCTATCATCGGCAATTTGATGGGTTGGATGGGTTTGGCCAAGCCAAGCTTGGACAATAATTTTCCCTAATTGACCTATCATCGGCAATTTGATAAGCAAGAAAGTCTTGAACAAAATATTAGCTGCAACTCATTCCTCTCAAAAGTAGTTTTGGCCGAGCACTTCTATTTTACAAAGTGTTCATGCGATTTTTCCTTCTTTTCTTCTTAGATGATAACTTTTGTTTTCTAGTTTATAGCCTGAGAAATCAAAAGTGTTGCTTCAATACGGTTAGTGTGGATACTGCTAGAGGCACAACACTTGGGGTGCTTCTCCGAACCAAGATCCAGCAGATCTGAAAAAAGATCGGAGAAAAACCACCACCATTATGGTGAGGTAAATATCGCTAAACACTCTATTTTTGGTTGATTTTCTGTAAAACCATTTTTGTATGACTAGATGAACAAAGATCCTATATTGATTATTTTCAAAAAATTTAATTTGCACTGCTTTTAACGTCTCGACATTGAAATAGCCCTCGTAAGTACTCCTCCAGTTCTCGAGCGCAAGTATAGATGCAGTTCGAAAAATTAAAAACAAGCATTTGAATAGCTTCCTATTGTATATCGGACGTGGTTCATTAAAATCCTCGATCGAAAAAATCCATTGGAATGCAGTCCAATCAAGGGAAAAAAAATACATATCCATTGAGATATAATCGTGGAAGTAGATAAACCACATACTAGCTGGTTACATTTCTATAACTTCTTCAAGGTTGGAATTGCAATTTTCCTAGGCGAGAAAATGAACCATTGCCTATAAGCCTGATGAGGGGCTATTTTGTATCTCACTAGATCGGATTTATCGACCTGATCAAGATCGACCCGAAACTCTATTTCCTAATCGATTACCAATGCTATTGAACAAGAAAAGAAGAGTTACCTCTCACGCTTGGAACCTGAGTATGGTGACTGTCTGATCTGCCAGTCCGACCAAAGTCTTCCTATCATTTCAAGGGTTGTACGCAGTCTCT
Source organism: Penstemon eatonii (assembly GCA_038501285.1). Taxonomy (NCBI): domain Eukaryota; kingdom Viridiplantae; phylum Streptophyta; class Magnoliopsida; order Lamiales; family Plantaginaceae; genus Penstemon; species Penstemon eatonii. The sequence continues at coordinate 26,444,654 of CM076713.1, forward strand.
TATGGGCCTTTGGGTTCTATCATGAATACACTTGTTAGGCTTTAAATACTAGAATAATTAATGATAGAAGGACTTTTGGCATTCTATTGAAAATCCTTCATCCTTAGATAGATACTCTAGCTCAATATTCTATACCCATTTGAATATTCTTTATGTTGCGCCATCCATAGTAGCTTGGTCAGACCTTTTATACTGTGTAACCTGGTCGATATTTACATAATAAAGCACGGTTCACCCATGTTGTTATCTTTTGTTTCTTTATTTACTGTTTTTACTTGTTCTTACGAACACGGCAAAATCAGTTTGGCGCCCATCGATGGGCTAGGTCAAATACTAGAGCGAAATATGGCCAACACGAAGAATCCATTGAGAAAAAGCGCTAGAGTAGCTGAAAGAGGTCAACCCTCTCAAATACTATCAGTAGCTGGACCTCGACCTGGAGATTCAACTCAACACAACAATAATGATCATACATAACTATGAAGGCGAGAGCAACCAAGCCAACTTGGAACTCATTCTGATCAAAGAGGGACTAACATGCAAGGCCCTCCAAGCCAGCAAGTCCTAGGACAGGCTATTCCTCCCACACCTCCAGTCCAATACATAAACAAACGAAGCCTGAAAAAGATCATGCTCAACCTCTGATGTGACCATGAAGAGCTCAAAAATAGACTTGGAATAATTAATTGAAGACAAGTTGTTGGGTCAAGAAGGATTACTTTCTCATCATGATTAAAAAGATCTAGCCTAATAATTAATTGTCATGTTTGAGTTTTTAATTTAGTTTCCTTTTAGATTTAGTTTCCTTGTTTTTGTGGACATTAATTTATTCTTTACTTTGATTTAGATTTCTTTTATTACTAGGTTATTTTACTATTTTATAGTTTCCTAGTTCTTTTAAAGATGTAATCTTGTCCTATTTAAAGGACCTTTTTCGTTAAGGAATTCAAGATTTATTCTTTAATTAATTTGTGTTGAGTATTCTCCATGTTCATTGAAGAGTTCTTCTTCATGAACTTATCAAAGATCAGTAAAATCTTTGTCGCGTTCAATGACTTATCAAACGATTCATCCATCATCGTTTGTGGCGTCCTCACGAACTTATCAAGCATTCTTGTTGCGTTCCGACTTATCAAACGATTCAGTCAACATCGTTTGTGGCGTCCTCATGAACTTATCAAGAAGACTTGTGGCATTCATCCATCGACTTATCAAGCGATTCATCCATCATAGTTTGTGGCGTCTTCATTAAATCCATCTAAACCTGATTGTAGAACGATCTTGGAGTCCTAATAATTCGGGTCTCGTTATTCGTGATGAGGTTCGTATCAACCTCCTCAAAGACCTAATGACTACGGAAGGCCACAACAACAGCCTGACCATAACTATGATCAGGGAGATAGTCCACCTTCTAAACAAAGGACTTTTAACTCTGAAAGGCCAATTAACGTAAGACATGCTAGAACTAATCTTCGCCTTGAACCTAAGGAACCTCAGGCAAGAGCCTTTGCTCGTGTTGAATAGCAACGTGGTAGGGATTAGAATACCATCCGTGTAGACGATAGAATAATCTCTAGTAGAGAATATGCTAGATCTAGAAAGAGGAAAGAGACCTTGAGTGAATGGTTGAAGAGCGAGTGGCGCAGCGATTCGCCATAGAAAGATAGCCCTGGCCTTGATCTCAAGAGGTGCAAGAGAGCATAGCTAACGATACGCCATTCTGCATTGATATAAGAGAGACAACCGCTTGCGGACCACTGCTAGGTCGATTACCAATATTTATGTATTCAGTTTTATGAACTTACTGAATTTATACGCTTTTTCACCTGAATATACCGCAAAGCTCATGGTATCTACATTCGAGGGTCAAACTCTCAATTGGTTTGGAAAACAACCCCCTAACTCAATGTTAGCTTTAAGGAATTATATAATAAATTTGAGAAACAATTCGCCAGTCAATGAAGACAGAAGCTCCCTATGAGTTACCAAAGCATTATCCGACAACAGACGGTGAATATCTAAGGAACCGGCTTTGACGTTTTAACGTTGATTTATTGAAAATCGATTCCCGAACATCGATTACATAATATCGATTATGTTCGACCTGACTAGGAATAAGCAGTTCGAAAATGCGCTTCGTAGAGAACAGCCGAGAATGTTCGTGAAAATAATGAAACTAGCTTTAAAAAACATGACTGAAGAGGAGATGAATTTGATCAAGGATCAGAGTAACACGAGAGGATAAGGATCAAAGAAATCCGACAAAGATCCAATCACAAAACCGATCGATTATGATCGGTCGAACTGAAAAGGCAACATCTTCCAGAGACTGTGATAGGATAGTGCCCAGCAAGCCAATATTAATTAGCTTGTAAGAGGACTATCTTCTTATGGTTTAATAATTGATACGCCTGTTTATTTATAGTACGTAAATTAAATAATGGCCAACTTCATCTCTCGCGAATGTATCTAAGCGATTGGATGAAATCCTAAGGTCACATTCGATTATGGGACGATTCACTTTGGTATTGAGTGCAATCATGAAACAGTCTCTAAGGCCGTGATCTTAAAACACGTTCCAAGTCATAGATTCCGAACTAGACGGGGTATCGAAGGAATCGCTAAGACTTGTACAATTATGCATGATTTACCTGGAGTGAATTTGTAGAGTTTCATGAACAAGACATTTGATGACAGTGCATATGACTAGGTGGTTCGATAGGGGATCATACACATCGAACGACCCGAACAGAGAAAACCATTGTGGAAACGAATGACGCATGTCGGTGATGGGACGTTTCTCAAGGCTTATAATAGTGTACAATTTAGTCCTTGGACTTGAGGTGCTAGGGCGAATTCGGTGCATGAGTATGCGTACTTAGATTTAGGTACTGGTCACGTAGCCTGACCATAATGTGCCTAAGTTGGGTACGTACAGTTGTGTACGCTAGTGGTTAGTACTAAGAAAGGATCTATCGAGTCATCCTGATAAGGTCAGAGAATTTCCTATACGTTCTTAGATAATAGATTCCGAGAAATCCACGGTCGTGGTCAGTGACGGATTGGGAAATGGGTTTCCAAATTTAGCAGTCACACCGAGATTATTATGCAGAATTAGAAAGTACAGAATCGAGATAATTAGAGGTGCCGATCAATTCACACACCCTAGGTCTCGATCGGGAAATTAGTCTTTGAAAGGACTGATGGGATAGTGCCCTGCAAGCCAACATATTTAGTTTGTACTGGAACTATCATTATCTTTCTTTAGTATAAATGATTTAATACGCACTTTTATTTATATGTGTATAAGGATAAACAATGGCCAAATTCATCCCTCGCGAATACATTTAAGCGATTGGATGAAATCCTTAGATTACATTTGACTATGGGACGATTCACTTCAGTACTAAGTGCAATCATGAAACAGTCTCTAAGGTCGTAATCTTAAAACACGTTCCAAGCCATAGATTCCGAAACGAGATGGGGACGGGGTATCGTAGGAATCGCAAAGACGTGTACAAGTATGCAAGATTCACATGGAGTGAATTTGTAGCGTTTCGTGAGCAAGGCATTTGAGGCCAGTGAATATGAGTAGGTGGTTCGATAGAGGATCGAACGCATCGAACGACCCGAACAGAGAAACCCATTGTGGAAGCGCATGACGCATATCGGTGATGGGATGTTTCTCAAATGCTTATAATAGTGTACGATTTAGTCCTTTGACTTGAGGTGCTAGGGCGAATTCGGTGCATGAATGTGCGTACTTAGATCTAGGTATAGATCACTTAGCCTGATCATAACATGCCTATGTTGGGTGCATATAGTTTTGTACGCGAGTGGTTAGTACCAATATGGAATCTACCGACTCATCGTAATGGATGAGAGAATTTCCTATACGATTCTTAGATAATATATCCGAGGAATCCACGGCCGTGGTCGGTGACGTATTTGGGAAGGGGTTTCCAAATTTAGCAGTCACATTGGAATATTATCCCGAATTAGAAAGTATAGTTATCGAGACATATTTAGAGGTGCCGATCAATTCACACACCCTAAGTCTTGATCGGGAAAATTAGTCGATAGAAGACCGTATGTACATGGCAATTATAAGAAGTGAGGTTCACAAATATTAATTCACCTGAAGTTGGGCTTCATGGGCTTGTGGCTAGACATCGACCATGAAGTGTGGGTACTCCTGAGTTAATAGAGGAATTGATTCTAGGAGTGGTCAATTAAAGGTTATATAATTGACCGGAGCAATTTACTGTTCATAAATTAAATCACGAGGAATTTGTGGGCCTCCTGCCAATTGATGGTGAACACAGAGGGTCACACACAATACAATTGGACGGTGACAATTATAAAAGGGTATAAAAGGAATTAATTGATTTGAAGGTAATTAAATCAATTAATTGAATTAAAGTGTTAATTCAAGTGGGAGATTAATTAGTTGATCTAATTAATTAAAGGAAATATTAATTTATTAATTAATATGGACTGGGTATTTAATTAATGTGGTTAATTAAAAGAAGGCTTGTAAGACATGAACCTTTAATTAAAAGCCCAGAAGGAGTCTTGCAAACCTAGGTCAAGAAGGAGGCTTATAAATAGAGTTCTACATGAACTCAAAGAAGAACACAAGGCTAACAACCCTAGCACAGAAAACCCTGGCCGCTCCTTTGACCTAGCCGCACCCCTCCCTGCGTCGCCACCTAGCTGCCGCCGCTACCTCCTGGCCGTGAGCTGCTATAGTGCCGCCGTAGTTTCCTTGTGTTGGATCTTGCTCTGCCAAGTAGATCTGCACAGTCCTTCAATAACAAACCTCTTAGATCTAGTTCGTAGCCTAAGACTAAGAGGCGTTGCCATAATCCAATTGGTGTGGATTAATCTCTGGAGGTGAGACACTTGGATCACTCCTGTGAACCAGAATCAGAATCAGAGTTGAAGGTTGCCACCACCTTGCCTGTGGTGAGGTAAAATCAACCAACCCCCTTTTTACATACTTTATATGTTTGATTCATGCTTTTCGTATACATAATATGGAGATCTAAATATGGGACCATGGGTGCTTGGAAAAATTTTAAAATTCCGCACTCTTATTGACAGAGGTGATCCAGAGTCTGGCACCCGAGTCCAAGAAAGGGACAATACACGAAATTTCTTGACTCTTTTTTTAACTAAACACGACAAGGGTGAGGATTGGTCGGGATGTGAGATCGACCGATAACTAGTTACGGAGAATTCATGACCGGGCCCGTTGCTCATCATGATTGATGGGTTTTACTTAACGATTAGTAACATTTATGATGTAGCAGTGCTAGATAAATGTAAAAACTGAGGCAAAATAGCTTGAAGGTTGTGAGGTGCCACAATTGGTAAAAGTATACCTACCTGGGGAATTAATTGTATGGCAACGAGTCGTGGGTACAATTAATTGCTGCTGGGACGTCAAGACCTACTAGGAAATAGAATTTCCCGAACAATTGAAGGGGTAATTGTTTCGATAAAATAGTGGGAGAACTTTTATGATAGAAAGTCCAACCTTCGTAGATTATAAGTATTATTCATTAACTAGTCCATTGAATGTTTGTCTTCTCTTTAGGATACTGAGATATCTGTAATTATCCATTTTACTATTTATCCTCGACTAATAAAATAAGTGGATCAAAATATCGACTAGGCAAGAAACTTGAGAATTGTCTTAAATTCCAAAAGACGGAATGATGTTTTTAAACGACGAGCCCATGCCTTATGCGCTTCCGAGATAAGTCAAAATAAAAAAAATGAATCACCCGTAGAGTATGGGAATATTAATGATCGTTTCCTCATATAAAGATGAATCTCAAAAGTGAAACGAATCACCTATAGAGTATGGGAATCATAATGATCGTTTCCTCAAATAAGCATCAAGATTGAATGAGCTATGGAAGCAACATGAGGAGCATGTCTGAAGCTTCTGAAACAAACATCCACCTCAAAAGGCCTATTTTGAGGACCAGTCTTCTGAAACAAACCTCCACCTCAAAAGGCTTGTTTTGAAGAGTAGGTTTTGAATCGATTTGATTCGAGACTTCTAAGGAATTGTTTCAAAACTCGAGAATAAATGAAGGAACTAGTGTCAAGGATCACTGTCTTTGTTTTATCAATCTAGTTGAAAACTGGATCGATTAAACGTAGCCCTGCAAGTGATCTTAACATTAACTTCTTCCTAAATTCTCCTCCCGTTCATTCAAATGACTCTTGAAATACACTGATCTTATTTGATAAGTTGATCACATTTCATGAATCAACCAAAGTACTGGTTAAAGGCAAATAGGATAAACCTGTCATGATCGTTTACACTTCATGGACTGCAAAGTCAAAGAAGAGTAAAATGAAGAAGAATTTATTCTCTTCTAAATTCGACCATAAAGGTAGTCAAAAGAACGCAAGTAGCCTAAAATTCGAATCATCCCACTGCATCTAAGAAAGGCACTGATATGTTTAATTGATTAGATGATCTAATTAATTAAGCAACGTTTCAATTAAAGGGTTAATTGAAAAGGAAAAGGAGTCAATTAAAGAAGTTAATTGAAAGGAAGTAAATTAATTGAATTAAACCATTAACTCAATTTTATTGAATTAATGTGTGAAGTTCAAATTAATACAAAGATAATAATTCATAACTTTGGTACGCTAGACTTGGACACATCTCCAAGAGTAGGATTCAAAGGTTGGTTTCGCCTAAGCTTCTTGAAAAATAGAACTTGGATGAACTTCCAACCTACGAATCATGTCTCAAAGGAGAGATGACCAAATCTCCCGTCACAGGGAATCTAGAGCGAACCAAACAAAATCTGGATTTAATCCATGAATATGGACCACTAAAAGTTAGTGTGAGAGGAGATTACTCATACTTTGTACCTTTTTGCTGATGACCTTGGTCATTAGTGAAAAATGTATCTAGTGAGATACAAATCCAAAAAACCTTTGAAAGTTTTCAAGGTATTTCAATACGAAGTAGAGAATCAACAAAGACATAGTATTACGACCATTCGATCTAAACAAGATAGCAAATACTTGTCAAGCATTCCTCAATTATCTCAATGAGAATGGGGTTCTCATACAACAAACTCCTCCTAAGACGCCTCAACTTATTGAAGTGTCTAAAGAGATGGAATCTAACATTGTTAGGCATTGTTCGATCCATATTGAGTTTTGTTAAGTTTCCTTATGCATTCTAGGGGTTGGTCCTCTTGACTGCATCGAAAATACTGAGAAAAGTACCTTCAAAGTTCGTGCCTACAGAGCTTTACCAAGAAAGGTATGGAAAAATACCTCTATGCTCTTACTTCTGAGTATGGAGATCTCCTGTTGATGGTAGAAACGAGAAAGGAGATAAATTGGCTAGTAGATCCAATTTGTATGTAATTGTGGGGTATCCAACGAAATCCATTGGATACATGTTCCACGAAAATGAGAAACAATCGTTTCTCCTAAGTACCCGTTCCTCTGTTGATGAATTTCTCGTCAAAGGAAATGGAAACGTCATGGAACTTGATGAAGTCCAAGATTTGGACCCATCCCCGCAAACAATGGGAGTTAATCCAGAAACTACTGAACCATCAAGTACACCAATACTTCGTAGATCTGGTCAAGTTCATGAAGAGCTTGAAAGATATGGTTTCACCATATACGAAGAAGCTACATTTGGATGTAGACGCACTTGCATGACTGGAATTCATGCAAACTGAAATGGATCCCATCCATTCCAACAAGGTATAACCTTGATTGATCCACCCAGGGATTTATCCCTATAAGTTGGCTATAAGTTCTAAGTGGATATTCAAACTTGGAATGAATGGAGAGGTGTTGCCTCTAAGAATCTACTAGTGGTAAAAAGGCTATTCACAAAGTTCTGGAACATACTTTAATGAAACCTTTTTCTCCAGTAGCAATGTCTGAATCCATTCAAATTCACATTTGTTCTGATGAGACAGTCAAGGCATTTGACTTCATCGAAACGAGTACGAACCATCAGTGTACAAGAAAATTAGTGGGAGCGCGATGAAGCTCATATTTTATATATGTCGATAATATTCTGGTTATCTGGGATGATATCGGAATGTTAGCACAGACGAAAGCATGATTGTCCGTGCAATTCTCCATGAAAGATTTAGGAGAAGCATCTTGCGTATTGGGATACGCATCTATAGAAGTAGATCAGAAAGAGATGCTGACACTCTCTAAATCTAAGTACATAGAATCAATACTGGAAATATTCAGTATGAAGAATCTAAGAAAGGATTGCTTCCAGTGAGACACTGTATCCCTTTTTCCAAAATCGATGTGCCCTACATCAAATGAATAAAGGAGAATGTCTCAAATACCTTACGTTTCAAACAAAAGGTTGCATGTGGCATGCTTTACTATGTACTAGTCCAGACGTAGAACATGCTCAAGTGTCGCGAGCAGTTGCTAGTCAAACTCCAGTGAGGAGTACTGAACCACCGTAAAAGATATCCTTAAGCTCTTGACAAAGACTAAGGATTTGTTCTTGGTCTACGATGGTAGTGGAGAATTAAAAATTCGAAGGATTTACTGATTCCAATTTTTAGTCTGATGTGGATGAATTAAATATATCCATTTTTGGATACACATCCTGCCTCAATGGGGTAACGGTAAATTTGAAAGGATTCCAAGCAAATCACCGTAACCATCTAAACCACTGAAGCAAGATATATTGTAGCATTAAATGGGGCTTAAGAAAGTGTTTGGATATAAAACTTCGTCCTATGGTTGGATGTAGTGCCTAGCATTGCGAAGCTCATGGTTATCTTCTATGATAACATTGGAGCTATATCTAAAGCAAAGCATTCGAGATCTCACCAGAAATCTAAACACAATTGAAAGAAAAGTACCATTTGATTAAAAAAAAATCATTGTAGAGTTAACGCACATAATGGATCGCGTCGACTCAGAAGACCACTTAGCGGATCCACTAAAAGAGGCTATATCATGAAATGAGTTTGAAGAACATCTTTAAAAGGATGGGTCCTAGAAATGTTTGTGATTGGCTTTAGGGCAAGTGGGAGATTGATGGGATAGTGCCCTGCAAGCCAACATATTTAGCTTGTACTGGAACTATCATTATCTTTCTTTAGTATAAATGATTTAATACTGATGGGGGCTATTTCGCACCCTACATACTGCACGGATCGAGTAAAGAACATAAGATCGATTCGACCAAATCAGACAGTTCCGGATCATCTTATCGACCCGGCCGAATACAGTTCTCTTCGACTAGAAGACTATACTCCGGACCCAAGAAGGATACTTGGGCCAAGTCCTATTAGGACTATGTTTCCTTGTAACGCTAGGTTTTGTATGATATAAATACCTAGTCAATCATTGTATTAAACAACTCGAGATCATAAGGCAAATACGCCATTGAATTCTGCATAAACTGCACAACTCACTAATATTCAATAAAAAGAGCTTTCTCTTCATATTTGTGTTATTTATGCGTTGGTTTAAATATTTACTTTCTGTTCTTATGATATTGCTCTTCCTTGAGATTGATCCATCCTGAATAAAGTAACGGAGCCCTATAAAATATATATATCGGAAACCCCCAATATCACAAATTCACTGATACCTTTTTTAACCCGACGAAAAAGGGTTAAATCAGTTGGCGCCCACCGTGGGGCTAGGTTAATTATTCGATCGACACATGGCTCGCCCAAGGAAAAGCGCCCGTATCGGAGCAAGAAGTAACACAACCACCGGTCATAACACATCTGAAGATCTACAGGACAACAACGATAATAACGTTCCCAACACCAACGAGAATTTGCAGGATACCCATCCCCGTCAGCAGGAACCCCTAGGAAGTCTTCCTCGTACGATAGAGGAAGAACCGGAAGACCCCGAGATCCCCGTTCCTCTCCCGGGTGCTCAGGAGAAACTGCGACAAATAGCAATGCTCGTTAAATCACTCTCCCCAGAGGAATTACTCGTACTTGATCAAATTCCGCGAAACGTTAGGGCTGCCAGGGCAATTCCTGCTCAAAGAACGCCAAGACAAAACGATCAAGTCTCTCAACAAGCTGACAGCCCGCCAAGCGAGCGCCGCTCACTACACAGCCCGCAGCAGGACAATTCAAAACCCTCCGATAACCATCCCCGAAGAAAACCTGGACAAAGAAAACCACAGGCGGGGCGCAGTGGGTCCAAGGAACATACAATAATCCCTATCGAGGATGACATATATGATACAATCCCCGATCGACCACGAACGATTCGTTTCTCGGAAAGAGAAATTGAAAGGATGGTACAAGAGCGACTTGAACAACGCCTACGATCTGTTCAAAACCCGTGGGCCCGAACCACGGAACTCCAGGAGAGCCTTGCGGCCTGTTCTCCCTTCTGTAGAGAAATAAAAGAGGCACAGTCAATTGGACAGGTCCCGGGTAGACTACCTCGCTATGATGGAACCACTGACCCGGATGATTATATTTTTAGCTTCACAAATATAATGAATTTATACGCCCATTCCGCAGAATTCACCGCCAAATTAATGGTAACCACATTCGAAGGACTCGCGTTGGACTGGTTCGCCAAACAACCTTCCAACTCAATATTCAGTTTTCGGGAACTATGTAATAAATTGACGCAGCAATTTGCCAGTCAGAAGAGGCAAAAACTCCCGATGAGCTACTTAGGAACCATACACCAACAAGAGGGAGAATCCCTAAGAAACTGGTTGGCGAGATTTAACGTGGAATTACTCAAAATCGATTCCCCTAATATCGATTACATAATTTCTATTCTCTTCGACCTCACGAAGAATAGGCAGTTCGGAAAAGCCCTCAGTCGAAAACAACCAAGAACATTTGCCGACATCATGAGCTTGTCGTCTAAATATATGACCCAAGAAGAGATGAATTCCTTTAAAGATAAAAACAAAAGCAAAACCACAACTTCAGGCTCCAAAAGATCCGTGGATTATGAACGGTCTTTTAGAAAAGGCAACGTTTTCCAGCGATTGGAATACAACAAAACCGACCAAGAAAGGCAACCTAATTTCTATCAGCGACCAAGAAACCCCGAGCCACCGGGCACAGGCAGGGTGAATCAAGTGGAACATCCAAGATTAAATGCTCCGATGGAAGAAATACTGGAAGTCCTAGAAAGGAATAATTGGATCCCCGAAGCGAGGAAAATAGCTCAGCCCAGACCAGGATCTCGTAACTACGACCTATACTGCAAATATCATCGGGCACACGGACATCGAACGGAAAACTGTTTTCACCTTAAAAGAGAAGTTGAAAAACTAATCGAACAGGGAAAACTAGACGACTACATTGAGCGAGATAACCGCAAGAGGGAAAGAAGTAGAAGTCCTCGAAATAATAATCAAAGAAGGAGCTCTCGTCGAAGGTCGCCCGAGCGTGATCCTACGCAGGAATTGAACCGTGACCAGATCAACGGCACTATCCATACAATATCCGGGGGATCCGCAGGCGAGGATAGTCGTAACGCCCGACGAAGGACATCCAGATCCATAATTGGAAACATAAAATACCCAAACGAAATATGGACCCTGGAAAGCAAGCCATCAAACGATCAGCCGATCAGCTTTAACGAAGGCGAAGTACCTAAAAATATCGTTTGGGACACAAAAGAGGATAACCCCGATTTCCCGATGGTGATCTCGCTAGAAATAGCAAATTACAATGTCAAGAGAATCCTAATCGATAATGGGAGCTCAGCGAATATCATCTCCCGGGAAGTTTTAGCCCAAATGAACTTGGGGCAGATAAATTTACAGAAAGTAGCTACGCCATTAGTAGGATTCGGAGGGTCCGAAATCATCCCCAGCGGAACAATAACCTTAAGCGTATCGCTCGGAAAAACACCGCACCGGACAGTGAAGCTAGTAAAATTTCTAGTGGTAGAAACACCCTTCGCTTATAACGCGATATTAGGACGACCAGCCCTCAACCTATTCAGAGCTGTTGTCTCTACTTATCACCAGAAGATAAAGTTTCTAACCGATAGAGGCGTCGGAGAAATAACAAACGATCATTGTATGGCGTGGGATTGCTACAACACCTCGTTAAATATGAGAGAACACCCCAAATCAATTACTCCGAGCAAAAGAAAGATCGAAGATAATCTTGTTAGAAACAAAATTGAAATCCCTAGTACTGATCGAATAAATAAAAAGGGAAAAGAACCGCTAGATCTATCCTTAAAGCCTCCAGAACATAAGGATGTAGTTCTAGTACAAGGGGACTCGTCCAAAACAACAAGAATAGGTACTGAATTGAGCAAAGAAGGGGAAATAATGTTAATCGACTTCCTCAGAGATAATATCGACATCTTTGCCTGGAGTGCGAATGACATTGAAGGAATTGATCCTCGAGTAATCAAGCATTCCCTTAAAATTGATCCCTTGGCAAAACCTGCCAGACAAAAGAAGAGAAATCATGGGCCAGTAAAGGATAAAATTATCAAAGCCGAGGTAGAAAGATTACTTGAAGCAAAACAAATTCGAGAAATACATTTCTCAGAATGGCTATGTAATGTTGTTCTAGTAGCAAAAGGGGATAAAAAGGACAACAAATGGAGAATGTGTAATGATTTTACCGATCTTAACAAGTTATGCCCGCGCGACCCATATCCCCTCCCAAGGATCGACTTATTGGTCGATTCGACCGCTGGCTTCGCGATATTCAGCATGATGGACGCCTTTCAAGGGTTTTATCAAATATACATGGACGAGCCGGATCAAGAGAAGACTGCATTCGTAACCGAGCAGGGAGTATACTGCTTTATAGTAATGCCATTCGGCTTGAGGAATGCCGGGGCTACTTACCAAAGGTTAGTAAACCTAATGTTCAAAGAATTAATCGGAGAAATAATGGAAGTCTATGTAGACGACATGTTAGTCAAAAGTATGAATGAAGCGGATCACGTAAAACATCTTGATCGATGTTTTCGGATCTTAAGAAAATACCGTATGAAGTTAAACCCGGCGAAATGCACTTTCGGTTTTAAGTCAGGAAAATTTTTGGGATATTTGGTACACCAGCGAGGAATAGAAGCCAACCCAGAAAAAATTCGAGCCATAACTGAAATGAAACCCCCCAAAACCATCTCCCAAGTACAAAGCTTAGTTGGGAAGATCGTAGCATTAAACAGATTCATATCAAAATCAGCGGACAGAAGCCTGCCCTTTTTCCAAACTCTCCGAAAGGCAAAAAACTTTGTTTGGACCGAAGAATGCGATCGAGCCTTCGAGCAACTCAAAGAATATTTGACAACACCTCCGATGTTGGCCAAACCAACAGAAGGAGAACCATTGTATATGTACATCTCCATCTCCGACGTAGCTATTAGTTCAGTACTAATTAAAGTCGAAGGCTTAGAACATAAGCCTGTCTATTATCTAAGCAAATTATTGCAAGGGGCGGAGAAGAATTATTTGGAAATTGAAAAATTCACGCTGGCCTTAGTGGTGGCTGCACGAAAACTTCGACCTTACTTTTTAACTTACAAAATTGTGGTTTTGACAAATCAACCACTAAGACAAGTCTTAGCAAAACCAGAAGCCTCCGGAAGACTGATCAAATGGGCGATCGAACTTGGCCAATTCGAAATCGATTACAAACCAAGAATCGCAATTAAGGCCCAAGTGTTGGCTGATTTTCTATTGGAAACACCGACACAGGCTACCGAATCATCGAGCAGCCTCAACGACGATGTCTTGATCATAGAAGATCAAACTTGGTTAATGCATGTCGACGGTGCTTCATGCCGAGAAGGAGGAGGCGCCGGAATCAACTTCACCGGACCAAATAAAGAAGATTTGAATTATGCGATAACATTGGACTTCGTCGTAACAAACAATGAAGCAGGATATGAAGCGTTAATCGCTGGAATGGAAATGGCGATCAAAGCCAACATAAAGAGCTTTAAAGTATTAACCGATTCAGAGTTAGTGCAAAGACAAATAGAAGGCCTGTACGAGGCTAAATAATTTAATATGGTCAAATACCTCGCCAAAGTGAAAACACTAGCTGAAAAATTTGAAAGCTTCGGCATACAGAACATTCCACGATCGGAAAACAAATGGGCTGATCAATTGTCTAAGTTCACAGGATCCCATGACGGAAAGACCGAACGGGTGATCAACTGGTTGATTTCTAATACACCGGCAATCGATATTGATGAAACGCCGGTAGTAGATATAATGGAAATTGAAGAAGCTGAAGAAAACTGGATGACCCCAATGATAGACTACCTTCGAGAGGGAAAACTACCACCTGACCAGAATGATGCTCGGAAAATAAGATATCGAGCCCCAAAGTATACACTCGTAGAAGGAAAACTCTACCGAAGATCAGTATCAGGAATTCTTCTAAAATGCGTCTCTGAATCACAAACAACCGATATACTACGAGAAATACACGAAGGAGACGCAGGAAATCACAGCGGATCAAGGGCATTGGCTTTAAAATGCCTCAGAACAGGTTATTATTGGCCTACCATCAATAAGGATGCCACGCAATATGTCCAAGAATGTCATCACTGCCAAGTCCATGCTAACATATGTCATCGACCAGCAGAAAATATGCACCCAATCCCGATATGTTGGCCGTTCGATCAATGGGGAATGGACATCGTGGGACCATTCCCAGCGGCTAGATCTAAGAAATCTTATGTCCTGGTCGTTGTAGAATACTTCAGCAAATGGATAGAATGCATCGCCCTCGCACGAATAACCCAATTCCAAGTGATCAACTTCCTATGGAAATTCATAGTTTGTCGATTTGGCATCCCAAGGATCCTAATCTCCGATAATGGAACCCAATTCGCGGGAAAACAGGTAATAGAATGGTGTTCAAAACTTGGAATTCAACAAAATTTTACTTCGGTCGGACATCCTAGAGCGAACGGACAAACTGAAGTAGCAAACCGAGAAATAATAAAATCCTTGGAAAAAAGATTAGGAGCTGCCAAAGGGAAATGGCTTGATGAACTCCCAGGAGTACTTTGGGCTAATCGAACCACAGTCAGGAGCTCGACTGGGGAAACCCCATTTAGCTTGGTATATGGGTCGGAAGCTGTTATTCCTGTTGAAACCCTAATCCCAACGCCAAGAATCGAGATGTTCGATGACCAGGAAAATGAGAAGGCAAGAGAAAGTGACATCGATTTAACAGAAGCTTTGAGAGAAAAAGCCGCTGTATGCTTGCAAGCCACTAAAGCAAATATGGAAAGGGCATACAATCAAAAAGTACGCATCCGAAACTTCAAAGAAGGAGACCTGGTCTTGAAAAAGGTGGAAGTATCCAAGCATATGGGAAAGTTACAACAAAATTGGGATGGACCTTACGTTGTCATTGGCGTAGGAAAGAAAGGTTCATACAAAATTGCACACTTGGATGGAACAGCCTTACCAAGAACTTGGAACGCAGTCAACCTTAGAAAATACTATGGTAAATAAATTTTAGCAGATTATACTGCATTGTTTTATTTTATTTCATTGAGTTTTAGTCTTTGTAATAAAGGCCTTAGCCTACAGTTCAATTACTAAAGATTTTAGCATTTTCTATAAATCGATTGTTTCGGTAAACACTCCTTGGAATTATACTATCATATTGGTTGAGATTGGGACAAAACGAGTCGAGTATACATTGATCCATTCAATAAACACTCCTCGATATATATTCGACGATCAAAGGGACTTCTGGTACAAAAACCTAAGTCTAAATTATAAGCGAGTTGAGTAAACATTGATCCGCTCAATAAAAACTCCTCGATCTACTCATGACGACAAAAAAGACTTTTGGTATTAAAAACCTAAGTCTAAATTATAAGCGAGTTGAGTAAACATTGATCCGCTCAATAAAAACTCCTCGATCTACTCATGACGACAAAAAAGACTTTTGGTACTAAAAACCTAAGTCTAAATTACAACGAGTCGAGTATACATTGATCCGCTCAATAAACACTCCTCGATTCATATTAACGACAAAAAAGACTTTTTGGGTATGAAAAACCTAAGTCTAAATTATAACAAGTCGAGTATACATTGATCCGCTCAATAAACACTCCTTGATTTATATTAACGACAAAAAAGACTTTTTGGGTATGATAAACCTAAGTCTAAATTATAACGAGTCGAGTATACATTGATCCGCTCAATAAACACTCCTCGATTTATATTAATGACAAAAAAGACTTTTTGGGTATGAAAAACCTAAGTCTAAATTATAACGAGTCGAGTATACATTGATCCGCTCAATAAACACTCGATTTATATTAACGACAAAAAAGACTTTTGGGTATGAAAAACCTAAGTCTAAATTATAACGAGTCGAGTATACATTGATCCGCTCAATAAACACTCCTCGATTTATATTAATGACAAAAAGACTTTTTGGTATGAAAAACCTAAGTCTAAATTATAACAAGTCGAGTATACATTGATCCGCTCAATAAACACTCCTTGATTTATTTTAAACGACAAAAAGACTTTTGGTATAAAAACCTAAGTCTAAATAATAAAGAGTTGAGTATACATTGATCCGCTCAATAAACACTCCTCGATCCACTTTCAACGATTAAAAAAAAAAAAAAAAAAGGGCTTTTGGTATAAAAACCTAAGTCTGAATACATAATGAGTTAAGTATGAATTGATATGCTCGATAAATACTCCTTATAAAATAAGTTCAACACAAAATCAACGACAAAAGAAAATGCAAGGGATAAAAGGTAATGTTTTATTCATCAAAACAATTACATACAGAAGTTCTAATCAAATTACAGAGATCTACATACTACTCGAACATCATTACAAAGTTTTTTTGGAACGATCCTATGGATCAGCAATCTTCACGACAATGTCCACGGAAACACCAATCTCCTCCCTAGTACCTCGTCAATTATGATAAATCACCTAAGAAGCATGCTGCTCAGGATGGTCGACTTCTTTAGTTCGATGGCCAGGGAAGGATGATCAAATGTTGTTCCAGATGAAATGAGCATTACCAACCAGATAACCGGCAATACTCATTCACCCACAACAAGATACTGCTTCTACATTAGGAGTTGGCATTTCACTCTTGAGCAGGATCTCTTCAGGACCTTCGCGGAAGGAAAATTAACCAGCATACCCCGGTAGTCTATCACTCCGGAGGTAACATCGAAGAACGGGGGTGACTGGCAAATATGAACCCTCCATGTGCAAACAGAAACCACGGACCTCAAATCTGTGAAAACAACATTTGAGGCCTCATGGGACCCGTTAGTACAAGGTAGGGCTTCCATGGGACCCGTTAGTACAAGGCAGAAGAACATCAACCTATTACGGTATGAATCACGATAATGTGACTTTTTGAATATTATGGGATCTGAAGGCAGAATAAAATCTAAAGAGACTGAGATCTCCATCCTTTTTGAGAAATGGCAAATGAAGTATGCAAACCGCCTCCCTATTTATAGGGATAGATCTAAGCAATCCAACGGCTGAAAAAGTATCTGATCAACGAACGGAATTGCGACCTTTTAACTTCCCCCAATTAAATGCGAGTAAGTTGGAACGGCATACCACTGATCGAATCAACTACACAACGAGAAAGAAAGTTCAGATCGAAGCAATCAATATCTAAGAAGAGCTCCGGGCCGGAAAATTTTGCACACTCACATATGATAATCGATCAACAGAAAGCCTAAGATGCTCAACGACGGTATATCACCCGTCACTGCCTCATACATCATACGGGTAACCATTAAAGAATTGCTTAAGGAGGTCCACCTGTTCGCATACAAGAACTCCTTTGAAGTCCGAGATATCTGATATAGAAATCAGGAGAATAATCCTCCTTATACGAAAATGCGAAGAAGTCACTGCCTAACATACCAAAGAAATGCTTAAGGAGGTCTGACCAGGACAGATCTGGCCAAGACTTCCACATTTTCCAATTCCTCCCATATCAAAGAAATGCTATCATGATACACTGGCTGAGGAACATATAGTTCAAATTTAATGCTGAGGAAACATGAAGTTTTGGAAGATACTGAGAGGGATATTTTCCCTTGTTCTGATGTAAAGAAAAATGGAGTTCAACAAAAGGAAAAACAGCCTCCTTATATAAGATATACGTCACAAAAAGACAAATTTACAAGGATTAGATTGAACATCGACCAAGATGCTGAGCAATCCTTAACAGCCATTCAATCGTCTACATATACGAATGACCTACTGACTACATTCTGACAAACAATGCAACTTTGGATATAACTCAAAGAACTATACTGGGTTGATCAACAAAGATTTGAGTTGTAGAGCAAACATTATATCATTCAGTTACTTAAATAGTGACCGAGCAAGATTAAAGCTACCTTATTCTACATTCTTGGTATACTACGCGAGGATCAATATCAGCTAAGTATGCCAAAACTATACTGGTTATTTCATGATGTTATATTTACATATGACAGGAAATTGTGCATAACAAAGAATATTAACAGAATAATATTGATCAAGGCAAGAATCTGCCTACAAAAGGTCATAATTTCCAATTTAGTAATTCTCCCATTACAAAAAATTTTAGCCCGAACAAATGCACAAAAGTTGGGCAAGAAAAAAAAAAAAAAAAAAAAGGAAGAGACAGTCCAAGGCCTGCCAGGTCGAACAAAGATCACTGAGAAGAACGATCAGCAGGTCGACTACTAGAAACAGTCCTCCGAGGAGTCAAGTTGCCAGCAAACGCCATCAACTCCTCTTGACGCTTTAGATAATCAGCGTCATATCCTTCCTCATAGGACCGCCGTTGAGACTCCTCCGCAAGGGCAGCAGCCCGAACCAAGTCGTTTTTCTCTTGCTCCCAGACAGACTTTTCCTCCTGCAAGTTTTTCAAATCATCATTGGCAATCTGCAGTTGGAGAGACTGCCCAGTAACCTTCGCCGACTCCGACTCCAAACGACGTTGATAAGCACCTCTACTTCTCCACAGATCATCATTTTGCACACCCAACTGGAGTGCAAAGTACTTAGCCTGGAAAAAGAAAACAGTCTTTATGTAACAAGGCAGTCAAGATAAAAACAAATAAAACAATGAAAGATTCGTCCACCTGTTCGCATATCTTCACTAGCGACTGAACAAGGCGTACGTTTGAAGTACCCTCAAGTTTCTTCAACTCTCCAGGCAGAATAGTGCTCAAACCCAGATCCCAAGACAAAGCATCGGGTTCAACAGAGCCCGGAAGCTCGCTAAGAAGAGGGACGTTGTCAGGACGAGGAGTCGATGCCCGTAAAATATCCTTAACCTGCTCAAGGATGCATCGATCGTCTAACAGACGAGGAGAATCTTTCTCATTGGGGCTAACGGAGGTTTCCTTGCCCGAAGCAGAAATAACAGTTCGACGACCAGACCTCGACCCAAACCGACCCTCAGAAGGTCCTCCAGATTCAAAAGAAGTAGGCGTCACAGTGGTATCATGAAACAAATATTCAGGACAATCTTGCAAAATAGATTGTGTTGTGGAAGGGTTAACAGAAAACCCATCACCAACTTGCCTTTCGCTGGCAATCAGGGCAGTAGAAGTAGAAAAAGGAAGGGAACTAACAAAATTCCCTCCATGAAATCCATACTCATAAGAAGAAAAACCTGAAGAAACAGGTATATCGTAAACCTGCTCCACGTTAGATGAATCTCCAAAAGCTATTCGACCAGGGGAAGGCCTATTACCTACCTCTGTGGAAGAAGAAAAGTTTGGTTGAACAAGCGACGAACTAACTTCTGGTAAAGGTTGGGAAGGGACAACAGGATTATCGGTCATCGAATTGCTAATCAAGGACGAACGAGGAGGCTCCATCGAAGGCCCGTCTCTTCGAGATTTTCTGGATCTATTATCCCTAGCGCTCTCACGAGAAGGTCGTTTTGAAGTATTACCGAAAAGGTTACTCATGATCGAATTATTGAAAAAGTGTAAGGCAAGTAACGAGAAAGTTTATCGACTAGCCAAAGAAAAAGAATCCTACTAGAAGAGACGAGTATAACGGTAAATAACAAGTCAAGTTTTTACCTTTAGTATTTATACTACACGAAAAAAACGCTACAGACCTAAAGAAAGGGCGCGAAATAGAAAAACTTACCTTGGAATAAACACTAGAATTTGAAAAGACGCACGCATAATGAATACAGGCGAACTTAATGACTTGTCTGAATTATTACGGCGAAGATGAAAAGACGTATCTGTCAGAAGGTTGAAACGTTTAGCGTACAAAGGGATGAGAAGGTAAAATTACAATTAAACCTGCAGTCAAAATATTACAAAGATTGTTTCAAAAGTCAAATATATCACAGAGCCTGGTCGCTATCTGGAATTCTATGTTCACTATCGACCTTCTCGGTCGCACCAACATCTTCTTCTTCTTCTTCTTCATCTTCTGGATCGATAAATGTATTATCAAGCTCATCGTTAACATCAGAATGGGGAATCGGCAATGGTTTCCCGAACTCTTTGACAAGGTGAGCCAAAGGAAAACCTTGATATACGACCTCTGGAAGTTCGGAAGGGGAATAAACTTCGCCATAACGATTCAACCGAATATGTGCCGCCTTAAAATACTCCTTTCGACGGTCATCGATCATTTCAAAGGCGACCAACTGATGAACCGCCTTCTTGAAAGTACTCTCCAGAAGAGGACCGACCATTTGATACACCAACGCCGTATGGACAGGAGAGTTAAGGAATTCGCGAATCACCTTTTCATCATAACTCCGGCCATAACGATCCCTGAGACCGCTAAGAAGGATATCAGCATCGTACTCCTCTAAAGAAGTTTGAAGACTTGAGACTTGGGATTCTAGCTCGCTAATTCGAGCCGTACTCTGTAACTGGAATTCCTCTAACTTTTTTGCCATTTGATTGGCTTGCTCTTGAGCACGAGAAATCTCCATAACCCTATTTATGATCTCTTGGTCTTCAGTCCCCGAAGCATGAGTCTCTAAGACTGGAATGGAAGAAGACGTGGAGGGACCAACCTCTGAACCAGAGGATTTATGAAGTAAAGCTTTATACTTCTCTTCCAGGAACTCACACTGTTGTTTCCAAAGTGCATTTTCATAGGGGTATGACGCAAGACAAGTTTTAGTCTGGAAGAACAAAGAAAGCAAGAAAAAAGAGATGGATTAGTAAATTAAGGAAGAACCTTAAAATTATCTGTTAGTATGATCAAAGGAAAAAGATATAACCTTTTCAGCATAAAGAGAAGCTCGCTGGAATTTCTCCAGAGGATCCTTATGAAGAAGCTTATTCAGATCGCGAGTAAAAACACCAGACAAAAGAACACGGGTTGCCTTATCGACCGCGTTCTCACTATCATCATGAACAAGTGAATCCTTCTCGGAATAACCAGCGGCCCTCTTTTCCTTCTAAATGATCCTCGATCATTTCGACCAGAGTAGATTTTGGATGGTTATCTCCGAATAAAGAAAGGTCGTTACCGGAGCGTCCATAGTAGCTCCTCTTTCTATCAACTGGATTATTAGTAGGATGAGGCATCGACCAGCTGCGACATCCTCGAATACCCAAAGATGTTCTAAGTTGAAGGGGGGGATAACCGGATCCTGTCCCCCGACGAATAGGGGATTCTCGAGAAGAGTTTGGAGATTCCTCCCCATTCTCATCAGACTCATGACTCAATTCCAGTTTCCTTTTTCGTGACGCTCTCTGCTCGATAGGGGCGTTCTCTACGGATTTGGAAGATTTCGACAGCACCATTTTTCCCTTCGAAGAATGTCGAGAGTTTTCTACCATATGGGCTGAAAAAGAAACAAAGTAAAAGTCAGTTTCTCTGTATAAAAGGTATCATCACAACACTAAGCTAAAATAAAGTACTAACCAAGAGGTTCAGATGATGAGCTGATGGGAAAGTTATGAACACTTAATCCCGCTTTACGAAGGAAAGCCTCCCCTATCAGGAGAGCACTCTGATATTTGTTGGCACGCATAGCTGGGATTTCACCGATAAACTGAACGTCATCCGGAACAAGTTCACCAGTCGGTGAGCGACCTCCAGGAATCCAACTGGAACCATGATCCCATGAAAAAGGCATGGTCGAACCATCCGCCAAACGAAGACTAGACGGAGGACGAACAAAAAAGAAATGAGATTTCCAAGAAGGATTACTAGAAACAGGGGCGTCAAAGATTGCTCGACTAGGCCGCTGACTAGCGAAGAAATACCCGCGATTGGAAGAACTAGAAATATTGAACCGGAAAAGTTGTGTAAAGTTACGGAAAGAAGGTTTAAACCCTTTCGCAATCATTAGGACCGAAAAGCAAACCAGGAAGGCCACTGAATTTGGAACTAATTGTGTCAAGGACACACTAAATATTTTTAGAACTTCAAGAAAGAGGGGAGACAAAGGAAGACGCAGACCACTATTAAAATGGGCCGTGTAAAAAGCTCGACATCCTTCTGGGGGAAATGTGACCCTATCAGAAGGAGCAGGGAGAATTATCTCAGAACCCTCCGGGAAATATTTGGAATAGTTATTTACAACTTCCGGAAAAGTGTCCACCGTATAAGCACAAGCTAGGTCCTCAATTGGTTCAGAAATCTGAGGAACAGTACCCTTGCCCTTTTTTGCTCGGGCAGCAACATCCGCATCTGAAAGGATCCGTACCTTAAAAGTATCTTCTGCAGGAACGACGAATTCAGAAGCTGCAGCTTGTTCGCCCGAAAGATTAGAGTGCAACTCCTCCTCGTTATCAGGGGCGACTTTCTCCCTAGAAGAAGAAGAAGATCTTCTTACAGAAGCCATATTTTCTGATTCTCGGAAGATGAAGGTCGATAAAAGGAAAAACTTTATGGGATGAACGACTAAGCAAGAAAATGACTACGAACTATAAGGAAGTATAAAGGAAAAATGGCAAACTCAAAGGTCACCTATTTATACTAAGATGAGAAAAGACGTTTCGAACTCATCGCAACTAATCATATTCCCGCCAAAAACGAAAGGAGATTTAAAGCCTCCCTAATGGACGCGTGGCGATTCGTAATTGGAAAGAGAAAACGACTATCTATGAGGCGTTGCACTCTTTTCCTTACTTAAGATTTTTTCCCACTGGGTTTTTTCTTGAGAAAGGTTTTTAACGAGGCACCACTCATAGACGAGAAACAGTCGTATAAAATTATCTACTTCTACGAGCTTCTATTGTCTATACGCTCGAAGAAGTGAGGGAGTACTGATGGGGGCTATTTCGCACCCTACATACTGCACGGATCGAGTAAAGAACATAAGATCGATTCGACCAAATCAGACAGTTCCGGATCATCTTATCGACCCGGCCGAATACAGCTTTCTTCGACTAGAAGACTATACTCCGGACCCAAGAAGGATACTTGGGCCAAGTCCTATTAGGACTATGTTTCCTTGTAACGCTAGGTTTTGTATGATATAAATACCTAGTCAATCATTGTATTAAACAACTCGAGATCATAAGGCAAATACGCCATTGAATTCTGCATAAACTGCACAACTCACTAATATTCAATAAAAAGAGCTTTCTCTTCATATTTGTTTTATTTCTGCGTTGGTTTAAATATTTACTTTCTGTTCTTATGATATTGTTCTTCCTTGAGATTGATCCATCCTGAATAAAGTAACGGAGCCCTATAAAATATATATATCGGAAACCCCCAATATCACAAATTCACTGATACCTTTTTTAACCCGACGAAAAAGGGTTAAATCAAATACGCACGTTTATTTATATGTGTATAAGGATAAACAATGGCCAACTTCATCTCTCGCGAATACATTTAAGCGATTGGATGAAATCCTTAGATTACATTTGACTATGGGACGATTTACTTCAGTACTGAGTGCAATCATGAAACAGTCTCTAAGGTCGTAATCTTAAAACACGTTCCAAGTCATAGATTCCGAGACGAGACGGGGTATCGTAGGAATCGCCAATACTTGTACAAGTATGCATGATTCACATGGAGTGAATTTGTAGCGTTTCATGAGCAAGGCATTTGAGGCCAGTGCATATGAGTAGGTGGTTCGATAGAGGATCGAACGCATCGAACGACCCGAACAGAGAAACCCATTGTGGAAGTGCATGACGCATATCGGTGATGGGATATTTCTCAAAGGCTTATAATAGTGTACGATTTAGTCATTTGACTTGAGGTGCTAGGGTGAATTCGGTGCATGAATGTGCGTACTTAGATCTAGGTATAGATTGTTGGGATTCGGTAAGATAAACAGCCCTAGGCACAGCGGAATATAAAAATTTTAGGACCTCTTACGGAATCTTGCCAGGATATTCTCTAGTTGTATATATATGAATATAAATAAAAACGATAGTATAAGTTTACACGTTATACCTATCTCCTTGCAAATCCTTTGGCTAGCAAAGCGAACTCTGATTTCTCCTCCAGCAAGTATTGATCCAAGCTCTGCAGCAGCGCCCCACGTGTTGCGCCTCTACGGGTTGATACACCACAATTACACGAAAATAATATATCTTGATCGACTAGAACACAAGATATATTAAGATCTAGGACTTAGGAACGATTTTGGAACAAGATCGAAAAACGAAAAATTCTTCCAAAGGAAGAACAGGGTTCGGTCGACTTATGCTTGGGAGAGGGAGAGAAAATTTTGCTCTTGCTCAATTTTTGCTTATGGAGTTGTCTGAAAAATAACTACAAGATAGCTACTTATAGTTATCTCCCTAACCTAGTCCTATTAGGACTAGGGCTCTTCTCTCCTACATGGGCCATGGCCCTCTTTAATTAGAAGACCAAGTCTTCTAATTAATTCATGGCCTAGTTAATTAATTTTGACCAGGCTTTATTTAATCTCCCAATTAAATAGCCCAATTAATTAACTTAATCTCCCATTTAATTAAATCAGACTCTAAGTCCATTTAATTAAAATCCCTTCTAATTAATTAAATCCAACTTAATTAATTAATCCACAAATTAAATTCCAATTTAATTTATGATCCTGATCCAATTCCAATTGGATCTCATTTTGTTCCAATTGGGTCGACCCAGTCGACCCATCCATAATAATCGACCCAGTCGATTATTCACCCAGTCGACCCAGTCGACTCGGTCGTTCTTATTTCCTCGCTTTCGCTTCATGTGTATTGTGTATGCCCCCGTAGGTTCACCACATAATTGGCCGTGGGTTATAATTAAATATTATTTAATTATTCGAGTAAGACTTACTCTAAATCAATCGAACACTCTGTCGATTGATCATTCCAAAATTAGCACCCCTGCCAATTTGGGAATTCTCCCACACTCCACGGTCGATGTCCAGCCACAAGCCCATGGAGCCCAATCACTGGTGAATTAATTCAGTGAACCTTTTATCATTTACAATTTCCGTATACGCCATAATCTCTCCATCGATCAATCTCCCAATCGAGACTTAAGGGTATGGTCTTTCATCGGTTTCCTTTTCTTTTGTCTTGACCTTATGCATTCTGGTCTCGAAATAATTCTCTTTGACTTAACCTTTATGAGCTACTTACATAAAGCCGTCAGATACCTCGGCCGAGGATTTTACCAGAATTAATTTCTCACAGAAATCCATAGGAGAATTTCCCAACCTATCAAGTTGGGTCAATGGATCCTTTGTTGATGATATGAATCTGCATACGAGTTCCTCTATACCCAATATGAGTCCACAGAGACTTTCTGGTGATCCCCAGTCAGTCGGAACTCATATCAAAGTATAGACGTTCTCGCACCAGATAAACCCTATCACCTCAAGTAGTTAGGGATCGTTCCTCGTATACTATTATAAATTTGGAATAACTTCAACCCCGATATGCGACTACCGCTTCCATGGTGAGTTATTTCCTAATTGGGGTATTCAGTGCGCTTGCCATCCCAGCAAGCCACCCACTTATGTGTATCGACCATCCCAGTCACGCTCGTTGACCCCAGCGTTCTCCAGTTCATCGGAGTATACACATTAGTGAGAGTCTAACCGAATCCAACGATGTCCTATCTCGATTGGATTCTACGACTCTTGAATATGTTCTAGATCATGGCATTGGAGATCAGTCCACGGGTTGTCCCATAGCCCTGTGATCAAAGGACTTCTATCCTTATGCGTAGATAATTATTACATAAGATAAAGATGACCATATAATAATAAAATGCATTTATTAATCCAATTGAATGGTCCTTTCAATTAAATGCAACCAAATAGTTGGCTTGCAGGACACCATTCTATCAATCTCCAACTTGTACTAAAGCCAACTTTTCATACTTTTGATTCCCATCTTAGACAGATGTTTTCGGATGCCTTTGAGGCAATGGCTTAGACAGCGGGTCCGTCGTATTATCCCTTGAGGTGACACGTTCCATCTTTATGTCTCTTCTACCAATGATATAAATATCAAATGGTATCGTCTTAGTTCGTGCTTGGATTCTGATGAGATCTCGACTCCTTCGCTTGCGAGATAGTTCCATTATTATCACAGAAGATAGTAATGGCTCGACAATGCTAGGTATCACATCCAATTCCTGGATGAAGTTTTCATCCAAACACCTTCCTTTGCTGCATCACACGCGGCAATGTATTCTGCTTCGGTGGTTGAATCTGCGGTAGTGTCTTGCTTGGAGCTCTTCCAGCTTACCGCACCACTATTGAGGCAGAACACGTATCCAGATGTCGACTTGTAGTCGTCTACATTACATTGGAAGCTAGAATCAGTATAGCCTTCCAATTTCAATTCTCTTCCACCGTATACCAAGAATAATTCCTTAGTCCTTCTCAGGTACTTCAGAATTGTCTTTACGGCTATCCAGTGCTGCTCACCTGGATCAGACTGGTAGCGACTTGTAACGCTTAAAGCGTATGCTACGTCTGGTCTTGTACATACCATACCATACTTTATGCTTCCTATCGTGGATGCATATGGTACTCGAGACATTGCTTCTCTCTTCAGGCGTCTTTGGGGCCATAGACTTAGAGAGTGCAATTCCATGTCTCATTGGAAGCAATCCTCTCTTGGATTCTTCCATATTAAACATTTTCAAGATTTTATCTATGTACTGGGATTGGGAGAGGCCCAGCAGTCCTTTTGATCTATCTCGGTAGATCCTTATACCTAGTACAAAGATGCTTCTCCCAAATCCTTCATTGAGAATTGTGTAGATAACCATGCTTTAGTTTCGGACAACACTTTCACATTCCAATGAGAAGAATGTCATCAACGTAAAGCACAAAAAATTCAACTGTACTCCCACTGATCTTCTTGTACACGCAAGGTTCGAACACGTTTTTGATGAATCCAAAAGTTTGGATTGTTTCATCGAAACGAATGTTCCAACTTCGGGAAGCTTGCTTCAGCCCATAAATGGACCTCTGGAGTTTGCACACCTTGTGTTCATCTCCTTTGGATGCATATCCTTTTGGTTGCTCCATGTAGATCTCCTTTTCAATGTCCCCATTGAGAAAGGCAGTCTTCATATCCATCTGCCATATCTCGTAGTTATACCACGCAGTTATGGCCAGCAAGATTCGAATGGATTTAGGCATTGCGACAGGCGAGAAGGTGTCCTCAAAGTCGATGCTTGGCCTTTGAGTGTATCCTTTGGCCACTAGTCGCGCCTTGTAGGTTATTACTTCAGCGTTCACTCCAAGCTTTCGCTTATAGATCCACTTGCAACCCACGGGAGCTACTCCCACTGGTGGATCTACCAAGGCCCAGACCTTGTTCGAGTGCATGGAGTCCAATTCGAATTCCATGGCTTCACGCCACTTTCCCGAGTCTATGCCTAGCATAGCCTCTTCGTAAGTCCTTGGGTCGGTTAGTCTCATGCAGCAGACTGTAGTACCTTTCGGGTTCTCTACGTTGTCTTTCTGACTTACGAAGTACCGGTGTACTTTCTGGTGCACTTTCATGCTCATGTTCTCCCACTGCCTGTGGTGATGGGTCGGCTTGATTGACCTCTTCGGCCATTTCAGCTTTAGTGACCTCATCTAGTTCTACGTTGTGTTCCTTCTTGCCTAGCAACTTCGGCCTTTTCAGCTTTAGTGACCTCATCTAGTTCTACGTTGTGTTCCTTCTTGCCTAGCAAGAAATCCTTCCCCAAGAAGTGTGCGTTCCTTGAGACAAACGTAGTTTATCTTGTAGGATCGTAGAACTTGTATCCTATAGAGTTTTCTGGATACCCCACGAATTGCATAAGATGGACTTTACGTCCAACTTATCTCCCACCAGCTTATTCACATAAGCGGGAGACCCCATATGCGCATGAATGCATATGAAGGTACAATACCAAAACTCATATCACATGATATATTTTGGATCTGGCTTCAGAGATACTTAGCTCAGTATCTTCGATTTTCTCGATCAAGTTTCATTTGTTTGAATAAGGAATTTCATGCAAGATTTCTTAGTGGACATTTACATGTCCAAAATGCTCAACAACTGACAATGTTTTGAGCGAGTCTTACATTTCGAGAATCTAATTCTGTATCAAATAATCAATGGCGTACTGCCTATGCATGTTTGATTTTGAATCGATCCAAATCTCTTACATGCTTTCATTGATTAGGCTCTCTTCTTTTATTCCAAAAGTAATTTGGATTTGTACATCACAACGTACTTTTACCCATGAGGGTACTAGAGACGCCTTATCTCCCACTAATGCTTTAGTGTTTCTACACACTTATAAATGGATTAAATCCATTACAATTGTTTATGCCTTTTGGTTGCCTAGCAACCAACTACTAAATCTAATTTCCATTAAGCAAGATTCGAAATTCGGTTACTATGTACAGCATCCCAGTCAAGCTTGACCCAGTCGAGCTCAGTCTTTAAATCTTTTAATTCGGAAATATGTTTTAGTATTCGTGTATCGCCTTTCGGTTTTTACAACGACTCAAGTGTGTGAAATCTTGATTATTTATATTTTATTGACTATGCATATTTTATTTAGTCGATATATGAGTATCCATACTCATTTGCTTATATACACCTTTTGCGTATAAATCTTATAGCGCAATCAGTTCCAACCATTATGGAACTATCACATCCCTTAAGACAAGGGATGGTATAAGCAAATTCTAATGATCTAAATAATTCATGGCTTTAGATGCATTGAATGCATCAATGAGTACTTCATCGGGCATCCAACACCCTTATGCATTACTTTAACCATACGGTTAAGTTCAATAAAATTTAATCATCCCTTATGGGATGAATAGGTTCAATTCCTTTTTTTTTTTTTTGATCTTAATCCATGGAAGAACCATTTTGATTGACTTTACAACTTATCATCCTTACAGAAAAACCTCTAAGGTTATTTCCTTTCAGAGAGGATTCATTCCTCTTCTACCATCTCATAAGTCTTTTGAGCTTTTCGACGAGATGTTACTTCCCATTTATGGGAGAATTTCATGTTTGCCTTCAAGAAAATTTGGGCTTGAGAACCATCCTCAACCCTCTGGTGAAACTTATCACCTTTCTTATTTGAAGAGTAACTTCGTAAAAGGCAGGTTGATGAAACCTATCACCATTCCAGTCGAAGTGTAACTTCGAAAGGAAAAACAATGAAATCTTTGTAAGGAGATTAGTCCATGCTTGGACTCGAGAATAATTTCTCAAGTTTTGAAGTCATTCAAAATTCATTTGGGTTCAGTCAATTTATTTGATTCAAGTATGATGGTAAATATTCATGGATACATAACTTATGAAAAACTCTCATAAACATGACGATAAATACGCGGCAGATTAAAATCAATGCACAATTTACAAACATGGTTTTCATTTGTAAATTACTCCCACTATTTTTGTCGAATACTTATGCCCCCACATAAGGTTCGGGAAAAAAAAAATTCCTAATGGGCTCAAGGCCCAAATGCAATCGCTCAGTACCCACGACTCGTTGGCCATACCAATTGATCCACCTGGTGGGCGATCACGTCGCCGGTTAACCATCCCAGCTAACCCTTGAGTTCATTTAGCCTCGGTTTTCGTTATGGACCCACGACTCGTGAGACATCCATACTTACTCGCGTTAAATCATGTCCAATACTCGTGAAGAGAAATAGTTCAATCCTAGATGCCCCACGACTCGTGAGACAGCGCCTAGAACCTTGCTATCCCCTCCCTTGGCACTAAACTGTGCATCGAGGCAATAGACATATCATCTTCCTATAGCTCGACCCACGACTCGTGAGACATCGAGATATATTTGTACAATATGCCTAAGACCTAGTAATTGGATAGGCTCGGACCATAGACACCATTCATATGCGCCCGTTATTCGATTTAATATTCTAATTGAATTTTAAGTTCAATTGGAGGTTTTAAGTTTTCTTGTGCGAGGTCTCATCAGATTATGCTTTATCTTGTTTACGTGATCTATTCTAAGCATGCAAGACATACATCAAAGAATAATAGTAAACATATATCACCTAGCATTGCACATATGATTGGTCGATTGCCCATCCTATGCGATCCATCACGAGCCATGTGATGGATCAATTGGTCAGTCTAGGGTGGAAATTAAATGTCCTAACTATTACAATTTTCAAACCCATACATCATAGGCCTTCTTGTAATATCCAGCTTGATTGGGCCTCCATGTCCTCCAAGGTAAATGGGCCTCCATGCGGATCTCCAAGTCTTCATGAGGTCTTCTCGGCTCCAAGCCTAATCTAAGCCTAGCTTATAAAAAATAAAGGCCCTATTCTATTACATTCGTTTGCGCAAGCAAGGGCACCAATCAGGCCCATTTAATTACAACCCATAAAATAAATAAACCAAAACTACACAGGGCTTAAGAGCAAAATCGACCAATCCACATATTCACTCAAGAACATGCATAAATTCACATAAGGGCATAAATGTAAATTTACCGGCTCCATTAGTTTTAATTCACAAAAATTATCCAAGTTAAATTTAATTTTGAATCATCAATTAATCTCTAAGATTAATTAACTCTTACTTGAGTTCTAAGTAATCTACAACTCTTATCTTGATAAAGTTGGTTAATTAAGATAGTTGCAAATCTTCCAAGATTACTATCTTATCCAAAACTCTAAGTTTCCCAATTTTACAAATCTCCAAGATTCTCAAGATAATCCTATTTTGATTAGATTAGTTAATTAAGGTAGTGTCCAAATCCACCAAGATTTCTACCTTATCCAAAACTCCAAGTTTCCTAATTTAATAAGATCTCTAAGATCTTTAATCTTCGTAACTTACTAGAAGACATTAATTTTAATTAAATGTCTTATCACAAATGAAACTCTAAGTTTCCTTGTTTAATAAGATCTCTAAGATCTTTAATCTTGGTAATTAACTTCAAGACATTAATTTTAATTAAATGTCTTATATTAAATAAAACTCTAAGTTTCCTTGTTTAATTAGATCTCTAAGATCAATCCAAGATTTACCAAAATTCTGCCACGAAGATTTTGAACCACCATGTCATTGCCGTAAATCGTTGGATTCAAGATGACTAAATCCAACATTTTTGCAACCAGCAAAACTCAATTGCAATTTAATACATATGGTGGCTTCAAATCTTACGTAGCACAAGTCAAGCATATATGCCAAATTAAAACAACATGGTCACGTTAATTGTGACTACAAAAGAAAATCAAAAAATTTGTGCCGAGCACTAATTCTCACCAAGAGAATAAAGTGTCGATCTAATTACATTGTTTTCCTTTTGTTTTGTTTTAATTTGTGTTTGATTACTTGTTGATTTAATTAGAAACAAATCCAGTTCAATTAAATCATAATCCAAAATAAAAATTAACACGATAAAATTTCGAATTAAAAATTTTCTTTTAACTCCAAGTTAAACAGATCTACGTCCTAAAACATGTACAGTTAAAGAACTAGCCATACATAAATCAAACATATGATTTATAACACAGAATTTGCAAATTCATATATATACAAAGCCTAGAGTTGGCTCTGATACCACTGTTGGGATTCGGTAAGATAAACAGCCCTAGGCACAGCGGAATATAAAAATTTTAGGACCTCTTACGGAATCTTGCCAGGATATTCTCTAGTTGTATATATATGAATATAAATAAAAATGATAGTATAAGTTTACACGTTATACCTATCTCCTTGCAAATCCTTTGGCTAGCAAAGCGAACTCTGATTTCTCCTCCAGCAAGTATCGATCCAAGCTCTGCAGCAGTGCCCCACGTGTTGCGCCTCTACGGGTTGATACACCACAATTACACGAAAATAATATATCTTGATCGACTAGAACACAAGATATATTAAGATCTAGGACTTAGGAACGATTTTGGAACAAGATCGAAAAACGAAAAATTCTTCCAAAGGAAGAACAGGGTTCGGTCGACTTATGTTTGGGAGAGGGAGAGAAAATTTTGCTCTTGCTCAATTTTTGCTTATGGAGTTGTCTGAAAAATAACTACAAGATAGCTACTTATAGTTATCTCCCTAACCTAGTCCTATTTGGACTAGGGCTCTTCTCTCCTACATGGGCCATGGCCCTCTTTAATTAGAAGACCAAGTCTTCTAATTAATTCATGGCCTAGTTAATTAATTTTGACCAGACTTATTTAATCTCCCAATTAAATAGCCCAATTAATTAACTTAATCTCCCATTTAATTAAATCAGACTCTAAGTCCATTTAATTAAAATCCCTTCTAATTAATTAAATCCAACTTAATTAATTAATCCACAAATTAAATTCCAATTTAATTTATGATCCTGATCCAATTCCAATTGGATCTCATTTTGTTCCAATTGGGTCGACCCAGTCGACCCATCCATAATAATCGACCCAGTCGATTATTCACCCAGTCGACCCGGTCGACTCGGTCGTTCTTATTTCCTCGCTTTCACTTCATGTGTATTGTGTATGCCCCCGTAGGTTCACCACATAATTGGCCGTGGGTTATAATTAAATATTATTTAATTATTCGAGTAAGACTTACTCTAAATCAATCGAACACTCTGTCGATTGATCATTCCAAAATTAGCACCCCTGCCAATTTGGGAATTCTCCCACACTCCACGGTCGATGTCCAGCCACAAGCCCATGGAGCCCAATCACTGGTGAATTAATTCAGTGAACCTTTTATCATTTACAATTTCCGTATACGCCATAATCTCTCCATCGATCAATCTCCCAATCGAGACTTAAGGGTATGGTCTTTCATCGGTTTCCCTTTTCTTTTGTCTTGACCTTATGCATTCTGGTCTCGAAATAATTCTCTTTGACTTAACCTTTATGAGCTACTTACATAAAGCCGTCAGATACCTCGGCCGAGGATTTTACCAGAATTAATTTCTCACAGAAATCCATAGGAGAATTTCCCAACCTATCAAGTTGGGTCAATGGATCCTTTGTTGATGATATGAATCTGCATACGAGTTCCTCTATACCCAATATGAGTCCACAGAGACTTTCTGGTGATCCCCAGTCAGTCGGTACTCATATCAAAGTATAGACGTTCTCGCACCAGATAAACCCTATCACCTCAAGTAGTTAGGGATCGTTCCTCGTATACTATTATAAATTTGGAATAACTTCAACCCCGATATGCGACTACCGCTTCCATGGTGAGTTATTTCCTAATTGGGGTATTCAGTGCGCTTGCCATCCCAGCAAGCCACCCACTTATGTGTATCGACCATCTCAGTCACGCTCGTGGACCCCAGCGTTCTCCAGTTCATCGGAGTATACACATTAGTGAGAGTCTAACCGAATCCAACGATGTCCTATCTCGATTGGATTCTACGACTCTTGAATATGTTCTAGATCACGGCCTTGGAGATCAGTCCACGGGTTGTCCCATAGCCCTGTGATCTAAGGACTTCTATCCTTATGCGTAGATAATTATTACATAAGATAAAGATGACCATATAATAATAAAATGCATTTATTAATCCAATTGAATGGTCCTTCCAATTAAATGCAACCAAATAGTTGGCTTGCAGGACACCATTCTATCATAGATCACTTAGCCTGATCATAACATGCCTAGGTTGGGTGCGTATAGTTATGTACGCGAGTGGTTAGTACCAATATAGAATCTACCGACTCAACGTAATTGATGAGAGAATTTCCTATACGATTCTTAGATAATATATTCGAGGAATCCACGGCCGTGGTCGGTGATGGATTTGGGAAGGGGTTTTCAAATTTAGTAGTCACACTGGAATATTATCCCGAATTAGAAAGTATAGTTATCGTGACATATTTAGAGGTGCCAATCAATTCACACACCCTAAATCTTGATCGGGAAATTAGTCGATAGAAGGACCGTATTTACATGGCAATTATAAGGGGTGAGGTTCAAAAATATCAATTCACCTGAAGTTGGGCTTCATGGGCTTGTGGCTAGACATAGACCATGAAGTATGGGTACTCATGAGTTAATAGAGGAATTGATTCTAGGAGTGGTCAATTAAAGGTTGTTTAATTGACCAGAGCAATTTATTGTTCATAAATTAAATCACGAGGTATTCGTGGGCCTGCTGCCAATTGATGGTGAACCCAGAGGGTCACACACAATACAATTGGACGGTGACAGTTATAAAAGGGTATAAAAGGAATTAATTGATTTAAAGGTAATTAAATCCATTAAATGAATTAAAGTGTTAATTCAAGTGGGAGATTAATTAGTTGATCTAATTAATTAAAGGAAATATTAATTGATTAATTAATATGGACTGTGTATTTAATTAAGGTGGTTAATTAAAAGAAGGCTTGCAAGACATGGGCCTCTAATTAAAAGCCCATAAGGAGTCTTGCAAACCTAGGTCAAGAAGGAGGCTTATAAATAGAGTTCTACATGAACTCAAAGAAGAACACAAGGCTAACAACCCTAGCACAGAAAACCCTGGCCGCTCCTCTGACCTAGTCGCACCCCTTCCTGCGCCGCCACCTAGCTATCGCCCCCACCTCCTGGCCGTGAGCTGTTGTAGTGCCGTCGTAGTTCCCTTCCTCTTCCCTTGTGCTGGATCTTGCTCTGCCAAGTAGATCTGCACAGTCCTTCAATAACAAACCTCTTAGATCTAGTTCGTAGCCTAAGACTAAGAGGCATTGCCATAATCCAATTGGTGTGGATTAATCTCCGGAGGTGAGACTAGGGGTGAAAATCAAACCAAGCTACTCGATACTCGACTCGAGCCCGTTTGATAAAAGCTCGTTTGAGCTCGGTTCGTCACACTAATCAAACAAGCTTGAACATCTTTTTTCGTTCGATAACTTTTGAAGCTCGGCTCGAGCTCGACTCGATAAGCTAAAAATTGAAAAAACACATGTAAAATATCAAGCTACTCGATACTCGGCTCAAGCTCGTTCGATAAAAGCTCGTTTGAGCTCGGCTCGATTGAAAATCAAACCAAGCTCAAACACAAAATTTCAAGCTCGATAAAAATCGAAACAAGCTTGAACAGTGTGTCGTTCGGTACTACTCGACTCGATTACAGCCCTAGGTGAGACACTTAGATCACTCCTGTGAACCAGAATCAGAATCAGAGTTGGAGGTTGCCACCATCTTGCCTGTAGTGAGGTAAAATCGACCAACCCCCTTTTTACATAATTTATATGTTTGATTCATGCTTTTCGTATACATAATATGGAGATCTAAATAGGGACCATGGGTGCTTCGAATTTTTTTAAAATTCCGCACTCTTAGTTGTTCTGACAATCGAGGCAACCCAACAAGGACCGTATGTACATCACAATTATAAGAGGTGAGGTTCACAAATATCAATTCACCTGAAGTTGGGCTTCATGGGCTTGTGGCTAGACATCGACCATGAAGTGTGGGTACTCCTGAATTAATAAGGGAGATTAATTCTGGAGTGGTCAATTAAAAGTGTTTAATTGATCGGAGCAATTAATTCCTCATTAATTAAATCACGAAAGTCGTAAAATTGATGGTGAATTGATGGTGAATCCAAAGGGGCACACACAATACAGTTGGACAGTGACAGTCATAAAAGGAAATAGTTGATTTAAGGTAGTTAAATCAAAGTTCATGAATTAAAGTGTTAATTCAAATAAGAGAGTTATTAATTGGAATATCTAATTAATTATAATATTAAATAAAGTAGTTAATTAATAAAGATGAAAGAATAAATAATTGGCAATTTTCGAATTGGCTAATTAATTAGGCTAAGGGGCGATTTTGGCTAGATAAAAGAGTGGAAGGTTTTTTTTTTATTGTTTAACAAGTAATAAACAAGAGATTTGGTCAAATCTTGTTTCCTATTGAGATAAGGAAAGAATTCAACCAATCTTGGTGATATATCTAATAAGAGAAGGATTCTTCTCTTAAAAATATAACTCATCGTATATCTTCCAAATGCTAATGATAAGAGAATGCACTAATTGATTAACACACAACAAAACAAAAGAAAAGCTGAAAATTGAGAGGCCAATTTTCGGCCAACCCTAAATTGCCCCAAACCCTAGCCGTCCCAAGCCCTAGCCGCACAAGCCCTATGGCCGAGCCCTTCTTCCCTCTGTTCTCTTCATCTGAATCCAGATCTAGATACTGATCTAGATCTGCCTCTTCCTTCGTTGACATTCTCCAAGATCTAGTTCGTAGCCTGTGACTTGGAGACGTTGCTACAATCCAACTTGTGTGGATACGTTCTGGAGGTGAGACAATTGGATCACTCAGTTGTGAATCAGACAAGAAGCCCGAAGGTTATCACCACCGAGTCGTGGTGAGGTATATCGCATATCACCCCTTTTGTTTTAATTATTGTTTGATTCAACATTTTCGTATACATAATGTGGAGATCGATTTTATGGGACTGATGGGTGCCTCGGAAAAATTTTAAGGGTAAATTACGAATACCCCCCTCTGGTAAGACTTAATTACAAAAATCACCCTCACGTATTGGGTATTACAAAAATCCCCCTCGGGTTTGTCACCTTATTACAATTAACCCCTTGTCCCTAAAATATTCCAATTTTGCCCTTGTGTGTTATTTGTATTGTTTGTAATGTCTTATAAATGTTAAAACTTGCGATCTAATTATAGTACCTTATAAATTAGAAAAGAGATAATTATATATTTACTACCAGAATAATTGATAAAATTTATAATTGCCCATAAATTTTAAATAATATTGCAAAATAAGGTATTTATATATTTATTAGCAATTTAAATTGTAAAATATTAAATTAAATAGAATTTTAATAATATATTTTGCAAATATGAATTGTTTACACATTAGTTAAATGAATTTATTTTATAAATTAGTATATTTAATAAATTATGTTGTATTATAAATAAGATATTTTAATTTATCAAAGTTTATGGAGTATTATAAATTGAAATTTTTATTGAAATTTATGGGAAATTATAAATTATATCAATTATTTTGGTGGTAAATATATAATTATTATTTTTATAATTTACAAGATATAACAATTAACCACAAGTTTTAAAATTTATAACATATTATAAACATTACAAATAACTTCCAAGGGTAAAATTGGAACATTTTAGCGACAAGGGGTTAATTGTAAGAAGGTAACAAACCTGAGGGGGATTTTTGTAATACCCAATATGTGAGGGGGATTTTTGTAATTAGACCTTACCTGAGGGGGGTAGTCGTAATTTACCCAAATTTTAAATTTTCGCACTGACAACCGAGGTATCCCAACAGTAGTATCAGAGCCAACTCCATTATTATTATGCAAAAAGGCCTGAACGTAATAAAGTATATGGATACGTGCGTTTATTATGTTCTGTGAGATGATTCTTACTTGTTATGACTAGATCTACGATTGGGTAAAATTGCATATTCAGATCTGGGGCAAATTCATAGTTTTTTGAAACTTCAGGACTTTTATGCAAAATCGCATATTTCGAAAAATTAGGGTTGAAAATTTATTTTCTGTTTTCTGGAATTTTTTGAAAAATCTGGACTGTTTTTGCAATTCTTGTCAGTACGTAATTTTGGGTCGTTTTTTCAATTTCCAAAAATTAAAGCACTATTTTGTAATTTCCGAAAGTTCAGGGGTCTATTTGCAAAATTCAAAAATTTTCTGGATTCAAGAATTTGTTATTTTCTGGTTCTCTGGCCGATTTGGTTTTTGGGGGTGTTTTGTAACTTTTCAAAAACTTTGGGGTTAAAAGTGTAATTTCCAAAAGTTGAGGGGCCGAACTGCAATTTTTAAAAGTTGAAAATCCGAATCTGATTTTATGTAGAAAACTTGTTTTTTTTTACCCGAGAATTTATTTTGTCATAATTAGTAGTGACTAAAATGTAAGAATCATAGATAGTTATAATTAAAAGGGGTTTTAAGAATAAGAAATAAATACGTAAAAGTTGTTTGCTTGTTTCTTGCTCTACGTGAACTGTTTATGTGGTTTGTGATCGCGCCGAGCCTTGACCCTAGGGTAGATGTGATTGGTTTAATTAATTGTTTGGTTTTTATTGGGCCTGCGAGCCTTATGTTGTTTTTGGGCCACTTTGAGCCTTTGTAATAGATTTGGGCTTTACTGTTTTATTAGTTTAGAATGGAGGCCATTACAAGCAAGGTGGGAGCCCAAGAAGAGTTGAAGGTCATGTATGCGTGGTTATTTATGTAAAGCCTAGGTCCTCTGAGAACACTTTAGATTGACCAATTGGGCCAACATCATGGCTCGATGATGGCCCGCGTAGGAGGCTCCCGATCCAAAACATATTGTGGTAGTATGCAAGCTAGGCTTGTATGATTTTGATTTATTTATCGATTTATGTTTGGCTTGTATGAGATGCGCGCTAGTATGTAGATCGTAAATAAAAGATAAAGCATAATTAATGCGGTGAGATCTCGAGGACAGTTTCTTCAAACTTTCAAAACCGAAAATCCCCTCTTGAATAAATATTAAGTCATATTGGATTAACTATAAAATGAGGTTTTATAAATCCAAGCCTTCCATTAATAGGAACTAGCGTATGTTGTCTACTTATCGATTAAGGTGATCCAGAGTCTGGCACCCGAGGCGAAGATAGGGACAATACGCGAAATTCCTTGATTCTTGTTTTCTTAAAAACTCGACAAGGGTTAGGACTGGTCGGGACGTGAAAATCGACCGATAACCAGTTACGGGGATTTCATGATTGGGCCTGTTGCTCATCATGATTAATGGGTTAGACTTAACGAGTGGTAACATTTATGATGTAGCAGTGCTAGATAAATGCAAAAACCGAGGAAAAATAGCTTGAAGTTTGTGTAGGGACACAATTGGTAAAAGTATACCTACCTGGGGAGTTAATTGTATGGCCACAAGTCGTGGGTGCAATTAATAGCCGCTGGGACGTCAAGACCTACTAGGAAATAGAATTTCCCGAACAATAAAAGGGGTTATTGTTTCGATAAAAATAGTGGGAGAACTTTTTCGAGATAAAGTCCAATTTTCGTTGATTATAAGTATTATTTTTAAACTTGCCTGCTTATTGTTGTCTTTTAAGTTGTTTACTATAGCCATTAAAATCCACAATCATGTACGAACAAACTTTGGCACAAAGCATGAGGTATTCACTCCACGAGACAACCATGGTTGGGTTTAACAATGTTAGAGAATATTGTTCTTACCTAATCAAGTTAATGAATCGAATCAAAAAGCTAGGCACTGATTTGAATCAAGATGATGAGATAGAAATTATTCTCAATGCTTTGTCTAACTCACTTTCTCATTTTGTGTATCATTGTGATATTCCGAGTGATGGAATTAGAACAAATGATTTACGCAAGTTGTTAGACAAATATGAGAAAGCCCATCTACAGGGATTGGGTCTGAGTAAAAGAAGGGATTGCCCCTTGTGTAGTAAAGATAGAGAACTAAGGATCCTTGCTAGAAAGAAATTCCTGAAGAGAATGACCTAGTTATTATTTGATGTATGACATCTCATAGACCCTCATATCTGTAAAAGTGTTTGCAGATGTTGTTGGCATTCCCTTGCTCTTAGGAAATAGGGCACGTCTTCAAAGACAGAGGCAATCATCGCTTCAACAAGAAGAATCTAGACTTCACTTTTTGGCAAAAGAGTTTTACTTAGTTTTTCGTCTTAGCATAAGTTTTAGTTTCATTTGTTTTTTAGTATCATTTCGAATTTTTGTACAAGACAACATTGCTTTACCATTATGAATGGAATATTATTTAATTAAAGCATTTTACAAATATTGATGCTTTACCATTATGAATGGAATGTCTTTAAAGCATAGAAATGAAACAATGATAAACAATCAAAAACTTTGAAAAACTATATGCTAAATCGAAAAAGGGTAAAACAACAAGATAATCATCCACATACTTGAAATACATATTTTGGACATTCTACCAGAAGAAGGATTCGAAAAGAAGTTTTCATCTAAAGCTCTTGAAACATAGAACTTGGATGAACTCGTAACTTTCGAATCTTGTCTCAAAGGAATGATGACCGAAATTAACGTTTGCTAGGCATTCTAAAGCATATCAACCGAATGGATTTAATACTAAAGGACAGATGTGGAGAACTAAAGGTTTAGTTCAAAAAGGACGCTACTTCATATATACTTGCGATTATTTTAATCGTCAAAGCATATATGTACTTTGTGAAGTACAATTCTAAAACTGTTGGAATATTCAACAGAAGTTTTGGAAATGAAGTAATTTCGTATGCATTATGTTGAAAGCATTTAATCTAATCAAATTTGCCAAAACATAAGCATTAAATTCCTCGATTATCTAAATGAGAATAGAATTCTCATGCAGCGAACTAAGAAGTAATCGAACTTGGTTAGACTTCGTTCATTTCACGATTATGATTTCGCTGAACTTCCTTGTTCACTTTAGGGGATAGCCTCCCCTGACTCTTCAAAAGATACTTGGACTAGTACCTTCCGAAGTAAGTCCTTACACCGCTGTATCATTTATGACATGGCATAATACCCTTGTATGAGAAATTGGATAGTAGATCCGATTCGTACAAAATTTGTGGGGTATCCAACGAAATCCATTGGATACCTGTTCTACGACAAGGAGAAACGAAAGTTTTCGTAAGTGCCCGTTCCTCTGTTGATGAAATCCTCTTCAAAGGAAATAGGGAATGTCATAGAACTTGATGAAGTCGAAGATTTGGACCCATCCCCACAAACAGTGGGAGCAAATCTTGAGACCTACTGAACCAGAATTACGCACAAAATGTAACACCCCGTAAATTTAAAATATTTTAAAATGAAGTTATTGAATTTTTAATTCAATTTTGTTTGACGAATTTTATTTTCAATGAAATTTAGTATTTATTTAAGCTTCAACATACAATTAAAATTTTTCGAGCACAAAAATAGAATATGAAAATGATTTGGAAGGTAATAAAACCTTATGAAAGTTTTAGAAAAGTTTATAAAAGAAAAGGGGTCGTTTTATAATATTATTGGACTTAATTGTACAAAAAAAATTATTTTGGGGCGAAATTGCACTTTCCCAAAACTTCGGGGGGCAAAGTGCAAAATTAATCTTTTCAATTATGCAGCAAAGTAATGATGGTTCCTGCTGCCATCTCTCTCTTGGGTGAAGAAAACTTCACCAAACAAGAAACCAAGTATGGGTGGGAAAAGGAAATGATTATATATTCCTTCCCCATGTAGTGTGTATAGATGTATATACATCTATAATCTGAAATTAGGCTCTTATATATATATAGTCACTTCCTCACTCTCTCCCATTCTTGCCAAATACTTAAATCAAGTGAGTGAATATTCAAGAGGAAACAATATAAGAGTGTTAGAAAGAAAATTTTCGGATATACACAGCCAAGCCTCGGTTTTTCGCACATTCCAGCTTCGTCCACCGTTGGATCATGCCCAAATTTTGTGTGAAGGTCCTACACACACGGCGCTACATATTGACCGTTCGGATCGTCGATTGGATCTCCCAAAGTGAATTTCCAGTCGTTACAAGTTGGTGAAAAGTAAAGATTTGAGGGCTTTTGATATGAACCACCATCGGAGCCACCACCACTGCCACCGGAGCCGAAACCACCACCTTCAGAGGTCTGAAAATGAAGAGAGTTTCATCCCCGTCGTTGCTTTGGGTAAAAATCCGTCTATGCATGTTTCTTTAATTCTTGTGATTTTATTTTCCTATCTTCAAAATATATATTAAGAAGTTTAGTTTATTCTTGTAGCTTTTGTAATAAGTTGTTGAGTTTATGTTTAATATTAGATATTTAATGTGACTTGCTTTGGTTTTGTTTAAATATTGCTTATATGTTTGGATCTTGATTTATTTGTGTAAGAAAGTTAATGTTTTTTTTAATATTCAAACTTTGGGGTATTTTTGAAAGATTTTAAAAGTTGAAGGGTTGAGGGTTGCGATTTCTGTTGGGAGGAAAAAGGGACTGAAAATATAAGTTTTTGTTTGATATTTGGTTAGGTTTACTTGAAAAGCATTTGTTTTAATGTTTGCTTCGATATTTTGCAAAAATGGGAGTTTTTAAAACATTTGGGGTTATTTTTGTAAATCTGAAAATAAGGGGGTAAATGCGCTGTTTTTACATGGTTCTTTTATAAACTCTTGATTAATTGATTTGAAGTAGTGGTCTATTCATTTTAGTTATAAGATTGAAAATTTATAAATTTTTCCGAAGAAATTTTAGAATAAAAGAAATTTTTGTTTCTCATTGTTAGTTGGTGAAAAGTTATTAAAATTTATTTTTAATCTCAGTTTTATTGTGAAAAATATGCTTAATTATTTTTAAATATTGCTTAGATGCTTAGATGCTTGGATCTTGAATTATTTTTCAAGAAAGTTGATTTTATTAAGTTTTTGAAAACTATGAGGGTATCTTTGAAAAGTTTTAAACTAGTGGGATTTTTAAAGATTTGATTTTTGAAGTAACAAGATACTTAATACTTTTATTTGATTTTCGATATGAGTTTAGTTAAAAATCTTTTGATTTAAAGTTTGTTGCAATTTTTTTTGCAAAGATGGATATTTTTAAAAGTTTAGGGGCTGTTTTGTAAATCTGGAAAATGAAGGGAAAATTTTGCTGTTTTGGCATTGTTTTATTGAAATTAGAATTTTGAGTTTTGAAAATAATAACTTTTAAGTGGAGTTGATGTCGTAAAATTTTAAGCACTTTTGTGTGATGTGTTAGTTTAGGAAATCCTTGTGTAGGATTTTCATTAGTTATGTTTCTAAGTCGTATACATACTTGCTCAGGTTTCGGATACGCTTCATTTGTGGAGTTTTAGTCGCTATACTAAGCGACAAAGGTGAGCGCTGTGTGTTTAATTTGTATGTCGGTCCGATGTGCTAGTAGATCGAGTCCAAACATGCACTTAGGCTCTTAATAATCAAAGCATGAATTTTATTCTAACTTTTCTTGCATGTCGTCACGAATAGGTTGACTTACTAGGTCAACATTACTCGCATGAAATCACTTAGCATTTCAACATGATTATCCTAATACATGCTACATCCGAATCTTCTAGTTGCGAATATATTTTTCGAAATTATCATGATACCCAAAATTTTATTTGATAAGTTATTAAATGTTGATAATAGGTTAATATGTTTGATAAGTTAAGTTCCGTTTGTTTTCGACTATATGTTTCCGTTTGTTTCCGATTTTGTGTGGGCCCCCTTTTGATTGGTATATGGACCCGATGCCAACCTGGCCGACAAGGGCCGGCAGGATTGTCACGGTTACCCGTAGGCCTGGCCTTACAACCCAAGTGGGGAGGAACACTTGGGGAGTAAGGACGAACTCCGGCAAAGACATGTCGATGCATTTCAGATAGTAAGGTCGCTCCTTACTTGGTGAGTTTGGATGTACATCAGACTGAGGATGGAGGGTAAGTGGAGGACGACATCAGCAAATTCTTGGTTATGTGAATTCCGTGTTTCTTCCGTCTTGAATTTATGTTTATTTGCTTGATAACATGCTTATGTTATATAATATGTTGCATTCATACATCACATGCAAATTTGCACATAGCCTCACTAAGTTGGACGATCAACTTATGCGTTCCGTGTTTCATTTCTTTTCAGTTTCAGGTGTTCTGGAAATAATAGTCGGGTTGCGGTTAGGTCATCACGGTTGCGGTCCCACCCTAGTATTCGGGAGAGTAGTAATATTTTGTTGTCGATTTATTCTCCTTTTTTATTTTGTTTAAAACCTTTAATTTATTGAATCGTTAAAGATGATTTATATTTTCATAAAAGAGACAAGATTTTCATAAATTATTTGTTTGCCTCTCTCGTTTGATTTTGTTCAATACATTTGATATGTTGTGATTAAATGCTTCCGCTTTCAACATCTACTATGAAAATTGATTTTATTTTATTCTTCGTAAAAAAAAAGTTTCGATATTTTAACACGTTTTCAAAATAATAATAACTTTTCGACCGTTATCCGACGGACCCGCGGAGCCGGGCCGTCACACAAAAACTTCGTAATCCGATCAAATTCGTAAGGAACTCAAAATTCCATTTTACGAAATTGAGAAATTGGATATTGATCCAAGATTACAAAGAAACCATGTTTGACATAAACTAAGGAACATGGCATGAGGCCATAAGATCCGAAATGAAAGTTTTCATTTGACTCGCTTAATGGCGGTATGTCATTCTCCAAAAGCCTTTTATAGACTAAAGAAAATACCTTCTCTCCATTTGCAACGTCGAAATCCATTTCGAAACTATTGGCCATAGAAGGGTGGTTTGGCTACCAAAATATGACTATTGGATATGAATCATGCCTCTCGCGATTTGAAAATTGATGAGAAGATCTTTATTCGAATCCAATGGTCAATCTA
Organism: Penstemon eatonii; assembly: GCA_038501285.1. Lineage (NCBI taxonomy): Eukaryota > Viridiplantae > Streptophyta > Magnoliopsida > Lamiales > Plantaginaceae > Penstemon > Penstemon eatonii. The sequence goes on from CM076713.1 coordinate 26,489,470, forward strand.
TGACTTTTAAAATCCCGAATTTGGAACATGCAACTTGATAAGTTGATCAAGAATGTTGAATTTGTCAAAAGGCATATGGATTCCAATCGTGCAAAAGGATCAGTGGGAGTAATGTAGAGTAATGTAAAGTTCGTAACGTAACATTACGACGTTCTGTATATCAAGGACGATATCAAAATATCAAACGCAGACGAAAGCATGTTTTTCACGCAATTCTCCATGATAAAGATTTGGGAATTATATCTCACGTACTGGCAATACGTATCTATAGAGATAGAGCGAATAAGATGTTGCAATTCTCCAAATCTAAGTACATAGACTAAATATTGAATAAATTCAATATTGAAGAATCCAGGAAATGATTGTTTCCAAAGAGACACAAAATCTCTCTTTCTTCTTTAATGAGCCCTACATATAATATGTAAAGAAGAGATTGTCTCAAAAAGCCTTATGCTTTGACATTTGGATTGCATGTAGCATGCAAAGTCTTGTACAAGACGTGACTTAACAAAGGGCTCTGCTCATCACGAGCTGCTGTTAGTCGAACACCAGTAAGGGACACTGGACTACCGTAAAAGTAATCCTCGAAGATAATCAAAGGATATATTGCTGGTCTGTGGTAATAGTGGAGGATTGAAACTCGAAGGATTTAGTGATTCGAGCTTTTCAGTCTAAAGTGGATGATTTATTCTGTCTTGATGGAGCAAAGGTAAACCGGAAGAAATTCCAATAGTATACCATTGCCAACTCAAAACAGAATATATGTCGCAGCATTGGGATGCAGCAAAAAGAGAACGTTTAGATGAGAAAATTCATCCAATGATTGGATGAAGTACCTAGCATGGCAAAAGCCTATCGTTATCTTAACTGATCAGATAGGGCGATTGCTTAATGAAAGGAAAACGAGATCTCACCGATAATCTGAACACAAAACCATATGATTACACAAATCATAGGTAGTTGAGACGCGTAGAAGGGTTACGTCATCTCAACAAAGACAACTTAGAAGATCCACTAATGAAGTTCTTTCACAAAAGGGTTCGAGGAACATCTTGATAAGATGGGTCTTAGAAATGTTGTGACTGGCTCTAGGGCAAGTGGGAGATTGATAGGATAGTGCCCAGCAAGCCAATATTAATTAGCTTGTAAGAGGACTATCTTCTTATGGTTTAATAATTGATACGCCTGTTTATTTATAGTACGTAAATTAAACAATGGCCAACTTCATCTCTCGCGAACGTATCTAAGCCATTGGATGAAATCCTAAGGTCACATTCGACTATGGGATGATTCACTTCGGTATTGAGTGCAATCATGAAACAGTCTCTAAGGTCGTGATCTTAAAATACGTTCCAAGTCATAGATTCCGATCGAGACGGGGTATCGAAGGAATCACTAAGACTTGTACGATTATGCATGATTCACATGGAGTGAATTTGTAGAGTTTCATGAACAAGACATTTGATGTCAGTGCATATGACTAGGTAGTTCGATAGGGGATCGAACGCATCGAACGACCAGAACAGAAAAACCCATTGTGGAAGCGCATGATGCATGTCGGTGATGGAATGTTTCTCGAGGCTTATAATAGTGTACGACTTAGTCCTTGGACTTGAGGTGCTAGGGCGAATTCGGTGCATGAGTGTGCGTACTTAGATTTAGGTACTGGTCACGTAGCCTGACCATAATGTGCCTAAGTAGGGTGCGTACAGCTGTGTATGCGAGTGGTTAGTACTATGAAAGGATCTAACGCCTCATCCTGATAAGGTGGGAGAATTTTCTGTACGTTCTTAGATAATAGATTCCGAGAAACCCACGGCCGTGGTAAGTGACTGATTTCGAAAGGGGTTTCCAAATTTAGCAGTCACAATGGAATTAATATCCAGAATTAGAAAGTACAGAATCGAGATAATTAGAGTTGCCGATCAATTCACACACCCTAGGTCTCGGTCGGGAAATTAATCTTTGGAAGGACCGTATGTACATGGCAATTATATGAGGTGAGGTTCACAAATATCAATTCACCTGAAGTTGGGCTTCATGGTCTTGTGGCTAGACATCGACCATGAAGTGTGGGTACTCCTGAATTAATAAGGTAGATTAATTCTGGAGTGGTCAACTAAAAGTGTTTAATTGATCGGAGCAATTAATTGCTCATTAATTAAATCACGGAAGTCGTGGGCCTGCTGCCAATTGATGGTGAACCCAGAGGGTCACACACAATACAGTTGGACAGTGACAGTCATAAAAGGAAATAGTTGATTTAAATTAGTTAAATCAAAGTTCATGAATTAAAGTGTTAATTCAAAGAAGAGAGTTATTAATTGGAATATCTAATTAATTAATGTCTAACTGATTAGTTGGATTAACTAATAAATTTTAATATAATTAATTATAATATTAATTAAAGTAGTTAATTAATAAAGATGGAAGAATAAATAATTGGCAATTTTCGAATTGGCTAATTAATTCGGCTAAGGGGCGATTTTGGCTAGATAAAAGAGTGGAAGAGTTTGTTTCTTGTTTAACAAGTAACAAACAAGAGATTTGGTCAAATCTTGTTTCCTATTGAGATAAGGAAATGATTCAACCAATCTTGATGAGATATCTAATAAGAGAAGGATTCTTCTCTTATAAATATAACTCATCATATATCTTCCAAAGGCTAATGATAAAAGCATGGACTAATTGATTAACACACAACAAAAGAAAAGAGAAGCTGAAAATTGAGAGGTCAATTTTTGGCCAACCCTAAATCGCCCCAAACCCGAGCCGCCCCAAGCCCTAGCCGCACAAGCCCTGTTGCCAAGCCCTTCTTCCCTCTGTTCTCTTCATCCGGATCCATATCTAGATCCTGATCAAGATATGCCTCTTCCTTCGTTGACAATCTCCAAGATCTAGTTCGTAGCCTGTGACTTGGCGACGTTGCTACAATCCAACTGGTGTGGATACGTTCTGGAGTTGAGACAATTGGATCACTCAGTTGTGAATCAGACAAGAAGCCCGGACGTTACCACCACTGAGCCGTGGTGAGGTATATCGCATATCACCCCTTTTGTTTTAATTATTGTTTGATTCAACCTTTTTGTATACATAATGTGGAGATCGATTTTATGGGACTGATGGGTGGCTCGGAAAAATTTTAAATTCCGCACTTTTGTTGTTCTGACAACCGAGGTATCCCAACAGACTGGACTACGAAGGTCCGAAGTCTAACAAAAGATCTAATGTCTATGTTAGACCGCACTAGCAAGATCCAGTACAGAGAAAAAAAATGAGTGTGTGCATTACACAAGATTAAATTTGTCCACAGACGATATTTAATTCTATTGGAAAAGAACAATTTGATTCCTCCAACTAAGAGTATTATTCAAGCAAGACTGGGAGCTAAAAATTGCAACATATACTGCAGATATAATCGAGATCATAGTCATCGGACCAAGGACTATCACCACATGAAACAAGAGATTGAAAGACTGATCCAAGAGGGGTAGATTGAACGAGTATGTCGAAATACCAGATCGAAGTAGGCAAAGATCTCGTAGTCCCGGGAGAAGAATTGAGGGAGGTAGCCCATCAAAATGATCACCACCTAGAAATGCTCAGCAAAGGGAGGATCTGGAAAGTGAGGATATCAATAGTACGATACACATAATCTAAGGAGGACCCGCTGGTGGTGACAAAAGAAATACAAGAAAGAGAACTACTCGATCGATCTAACAAGGACTTACTGTTCATAAGGAGATCTTGACATTGGATCACAAGGCGATAAATAGGCAAGTCATCAGCTTTGATGAAAGTGACATACCCAACGATTTGAATTGGGATGTCAATGAGGACAACCCTAATTTTCCAATAGTGCTATTGCTAAAAACTTGCAAACATTAATGTAAAGGGAATTTTAATAGACTATGGTAGCTCGACAAATATTACTGCGCATGAGGCACCTACCAAATGAACCTAGGTAAATTTTTTTTTTATCACAAACAAATTAAAATTAATAATAAAAGTAAAGATTCGGTACAACATTAACAAACGGGAAACCCCCGTCGCAAAAACAACAAAAAGGAATAGAATCTAAAGAAAGTTTATCCCAAACATTAGACAAAAAGGCCCAAGCGGCAAGGTTATGGGCCGCACAATTTGAGGCACGGGGGATGAATTCATTTTGGCCAACTCGTCCAAAATCTTCTAATATCATCAATAGTAACACTTAAATTGACTGTTCCTAGTGGAACAATCTCCGATCCACCAAAACCAATCAGTGAAGTGACTGTAACCTAGGTAATTATCCTTAGAAAAAGTTTAGGTAATTATCCTTAGAAAAAGTTGTCACTGTAACCTAGGTAATTATCCTTAGAAAAAGTTTAGGTAATTATCCTTAGAAAAAGTTTAATAAATTTATTTACAATATTTATTACACGGTTACAAAAACACCCCCTGTAACACAAAATATATTACAAATACACCCATTAGGGGCAAAATTGGAAAAATATTAAATATTTCTGATGACGGCATCATCTACTGTCAAAAATCAACGTCGTAAGGGGTCTTCTTGTAATATTGTTTTGATCGAGGGGGTGTCTTTCTAATATTTGAAACAGAAGGGTAATTTCTTGTAATTAGGCTTATAATTAGGGGGTGTCTATGTAAATTTTCCTTTAAAGAAATATATTAAACCAGAAATAATTATACAAATTAATGTTTATTGATTTAAAATAATGGTTACAATCTCTATGATTCCTATAATTCTAATCTCTTAAGTAATAATCTTGAAGAAGTTTGATTTGATCTTCTCCAAAATAATTTTGGTGTTTGAATAACGTTAATCCAAGAGCAATTGTGCTTAATATTTGATCAAAGGTGAAATGATTTAAATCTCCCGGACGAACGTCTCAAACTCCGTCTTGGATATTTTGGATTTTAAGGGATTTGATCTTCGTTGGAACTTCGTGAAGTTCCAATAACGTTAATCTAAAAGTTAAGCATCTTAATCTCAAATTAAACGTTGGATTTTCTTCAGTTTTTGAAGAACGCCTTTGAATATTGCTAAGAACGCCTTGATTTTGAAGTACGCCTCGATTTTGAAGAACGCCTTGATTTTTGAAGAACGCCTTGAGAGAATTTGCTTCTTTTCTCCTTGAATTTCTTTGTGCTTTTTTCGAATTGTCATTTTTTTCTTAGAGATGGCCCCTATTTATAGGTGGGTTTTGAGAAAAATTGTAATTTTGTCCATATGACGTGGCGCAATTTAATTGGTTCTTCACATCTTGTATGACAAGAAATATATTTTATTTCATTCTCTTGCCCTTTAAAAATATATGACATGAAAATATTGCATTCGTGAAGAATATCTCAAGAAAATCTTGTCTTGCTTAATAATTTCCTACACAAACTTGCCTTGTGTATGGAGATTTTAATTTATTTGCAAAAACTCTTATATTTAATTAATCATAGGATATAAAATTAATTAATTAATTATTATTTTAAGAATTAAATTTGATATAATCCCAAAATAAATTAATTAATAATTAATATGTCTTGTACTCAATTGGCAATTAAATTTAATTGCCTACAAATGTCCTCTCGAGACTTATTCACTAAAATGCATTTGTCGCGATTTCTAAACTATATGGCACGTTATAACTTTAGAACATACCATTGACTTGATTTCATTTTTGTTTTTATGAATTTGGAAGCAAACTGAATTTGGATATCAATGAAACACCTTACATTCACCAAGCCGTGAAAAGTAATATGTTTGAATATTTTTTTTTTTTTTTTAAGACCACAAAATGGGCTCATTCATTTGTCTTAAAAATAAAGACCGAACATCAATAATTTTGTTAGCCCACTAATTCACTCAGCTTTGGGCCATTTGAATAATCATGGTCTTTGTAGAACAACAATAGGTAATATTTTCTTCATCTTCCCCAAGTAGATCGGACGAAGCTTGGATGGAATATAATGCCTACATCTTTTGGGAAGAAATTAATCTCCAATCAAACCCTTTCCTTTCACATACATACCATCCTTTGAGCTATAGGAGACTTTAATAATTTTGGGTAATATTTTCAAGCTCCGAAATTTAATTAAAGACAAAACACTTTTCTTGCCATATCTTTTTTAGCAATTGATTGTTTCATAGAATTCGACCCTAATTTTGTTTCCACTAATTCCGAATTTATTTCCGAATTTTGAGATCTCCAGACCATTTTTATTCCTGTTTGCTATAAATTTTGCATCGGACAATACATGGCATCAAGGAACATTTGGCATCGAGTCCCACTGGGCATGCCAAAATATTGTTTGCATAAAATTTGACAGCGAGGGCACCTCGACGTCGAGCAACCCTTGGCATGGAGACGTGCCAAAATATTGTTTGCGATAAAACTGACATCAAGGGGTGCTTGGCATCGAGGGGTTGACATCGAGGGATGTTTGGCATCGAGGAGTGCCGGAATACTGTTTATTGTAAACCTGTCAGCAGATACCTCGACGAGCCAATAGCTCGATGTGAAATACCTCGATATGATATAAAATAAATGCGGGCGTGCCAATGTTTGTGCGTGCAAACATAACGATTCAAAAATAAACATGTTGATATCAGTATAATAATGAGAGAATTTCACTTTTGATACCATAACTCAACCTACTTTAGGGATTTGATACTACAATTTTTTCTCCCGACACATTTGATACCATAACTCAAATCAACTCGACACATTTGATACTTCCGTCAAATTGGAAACAGAATTGTCACGTGATTGTCACGTGGAAGTTAAAACTTTGCACATTTGATACCATAACTTATGTTGACTGATAATTTTACCCCATAACATTTCAGGTTACCAAAAAAGCCCCACATCTCAAAATTTAGTGACGATTTTAGTCCACATTGTTGCAAAATTTCCAAATTGACTCGAATAAGACCACGTGCTGACCAATTTAGAACTTTACAAATTTGATACCATTACTTATGTTGACTGATAATTTTACCCCATAACATTTTAGGTTACCAAAAAAGCCCCACATTTCCAAATTTAGTGACGATTTTAGTCCACATTGTTGCCAAATTTCCAAATTGACTCGAATAAGACCACATGCTGACCAATTTAGAAAATTTTACTTATTTTATTTAAATAACTAATTTAATTTATAAACAATATTAATAAATTAAATAATACATTAACATACCAAAATTAAGAAAATATATTCTTTTTAAATATTAAATTTATATAATAGAATTAATATATTTAATATTTATTAAAATAATAAATTATATAATTTAAAACTATTTAATATTTATTAAAATATTAAATAATAAATAATTTTAATTTTAAAAAAAAAATCCCCACCCCCACCCACCACCTCCCCAGCCTTCCCCCCTACCCCCCGATTCCCAGGCCACCGGCGGCCTGGGTCTTCTGTCCCAGGCCACCGCCGGCCTGGGTTCTTTGATCCCAGGCCACTGCCGGCCTGGGATCTTCGGTCCCAGGCCGGCGGTGGCCTGGGACAGAAGACCCAGGCCGGCGACCGCCTGGGAATCTGGGGGTAGGGGAGGGGTGGGTTGGGTTGGGTGGGGTGGGGTGGGGATTTTATTATTAAATTATAATTATTTATTATTTAATATTTTAATAAATATTAAATAGTTTTTAATTATATAATTAATTATTTTAATAAATATTAAATGGATTAATTCTATTATATAAATTTTATTTTTAAAAAGGATATGTTTTCTTAATTTTGGTGATAGTTATGTTAATGTATTATTTATTTTATTAATATTGTTTATAAATTAAATTAGTTATTTAAATAAAATAAGTAAAATTTTCTAAATTGGTCAGCACGTGGTCTTATTCGAGTCAATTTGGAAATTCGGCAACAATGTGGACTAAAATCGTCACTAAATTTGGAGATGTGGGGCTTTTTTGGTAACCTGAAATGTTATGGGGTAAAATTATCAGTCAACATAAGTAATGGTATGAAATGTGTAAAGTTCTAAATTGGTCAGCACGTGGTCTTATTCGAGTCAATTTGGAAATTTTGCAACAATGTGGACTAAAATCGTCACTAAATTTAGAGATGTGGGGCTTTTTTGGTAACATGAAATGTTATGGGGTAAAATTATCAGTCAACATAAGTTATGGTATCAAATGTGCAAAGTTTTAACAGCCACGTGACAATCACGTGACAATTCCGTTTCCAATTTGACGGAAGTATCAAATGTGTCAAGTTGATTGAGTTATGGTATCAAATGCGTCGGGAGAAAAAATTGTGGTATCAAATCCCTTAAGTAGGTTGAGTTATGGTATCAAAAGTGAAATTCTCTCGTATAATAATAATACGAGTGTCCTGATAAAGACATATTGATATCGAAATAAGTTGTCCTGATAAGGCTGACTTCTAAACGATTGTGACAGAGTAGGCAAACACTACCCCTAGTTCTTTTCTATGCCTGCCTGGCCGCAGGACTTAAATAATTTATGAAAATCTCTCTTAAATGCCAAAAACTTATGACCAATCGATGGCCTGCTCAACATATCAGCGGATTTGAAAATCAGCAAATGACTCGACAATCAATCAGTTTAAACATTCACCTTCACAGAAGACATAATCTTGACAGAAAACAGCATCTCAATGGAAATCAATTGACGTAAAGCATATTTATGTAAAAAAATCAAGACATACGGGCCAAACTACTTCCATTGATAATAAAAGAATGATGATGAGTTCCCCGATGTACGAATATTACAGCAATATGCAAAACGATGAAAATCTCCTGTTTTGGCATAATCTGCCAAATGAGTTGATAAGTATCATAGATTCTGAAAATTGACTCCTTGATCGGCAGGTGAACCCGCCGATGAGCTGATAATGCATGATAGAACAGTTTGTTGACAGAAAGTAACATTGACGACGGAAGACCACCGTCAATGGTTCGCCCAACCTTGATGGGTAACCACCAATCGGGCTCCTGATCAGCGGGTGGCCACTGAAAAGGGCATCGACGGAGCAGATGGGTACTCAGCCGATAGCCGTCAAGCAGATGGCTACTTGACGACGAGCTCATCAAGCAGATGGCTACTCGATGAGTTTGTCATATAAATACGTGGGCACTTACATGACGGTTAACAACGTGCTACTTGCTTGATATGAGTGGTTTCGCTCGAGACAATGTCAGCTGACGGCGGAAAACGGCGGCGGCGGCGGCTTACTTTGAGCGGCGGCGGCGGCGGCGGCAAGACTTCAGGCGGTCAGGGATCACTGGTGGCTGAGGAGGGACAGACTGATATCAAGGAGTTGGCAGGCTGATAACTTGACAGAAACAGCGTGTTATCTGCCTGGTATCAAGGGGTTTCGCTCGAGACAGCTTTCTGACGGCGGAAGCAGCGGCGGCGGCGGCGGCAAGACTTTAGGCGGTCAGGGGTTGCTGGTGGCTGAGGAGGGACGGTTGATATCAAGGGATTAACATGTGTTTGCTGACAAGAGAAGCAGCGGTGTGCTGGACTTCCGGTGAGGCGTTGAGCCGATCAGTGTTAGACTGAGAATTTGTTGATTGAGTTGTGTCTGTTTCCTGCGCGAATGGCAGCTGCTGTATATTTATAGTTGCTGAAAAAACAAGCTGATGCCAGAAACTGCTCTCCTGATGGCCGAAAATTAAGGGGCTGATGGCCTATCTTCCCACTTCTCCCACTACTTTGCAATTGCCCACTACCTCCACTACTTTAATGGTGGTTGCTTCTTTATTTTTGCTGAAAATTAATGTTTAATGGAGGTTGGAGAAGAAAGAACGTGTGTTTTATTTAATTTGAATTTGAATTAAAGATAACTAATTAGAGATATTTAAGGAAGTTGTTATCTAAACCAACTAATATGGTTTATCTTTATCCTTTATTAATTATCTCTAATTAATATTAATCTTCAATTAAAATCCAATTTAGGCAAAAACACAAGCTGGCCGATTTTTGGACTGGGCCCAGGTCGGCTTCGGGCTGGTCGGACCATTTTGGCTTTGGGTCGAGCCATTTTGGTCTTATTTTGTAATTATAATTTGCCCATTTAACTAATTGCCCAATTAACTGATTAATGGCCCTATCTATCAAGTGGGCCAATTAATTAGACTTGGCCCAATTAATTAATTAACTTAATTAATTAATCCATAATAGCCAACATAATTTATTGGGTTAATTGGGCTCATTTGTATTTAACCATAATTTGGCCTTAATTACTAATTAATTAAACTTGGCCCATAAATTAGTTAACCTTATCAATTAATTAATTTATGTTTGGCCCAAGATTAATTAATTGTGCAAATTGAGTCGAGTTTTCAAATTGGTCTCGTGGCTAAACCATTGTCTCGGTCGGATCAATTTTCGGATTAAAATTGGATCAGATCCGATCCGACCCGTCTGGATCCATTGAGTTCGGTTCTCTTGCCATTTTTGTCTTATCGTCGAGCTGTCATTCCTCGATCAATCGAGGGTGTTTTTTTTGGTACAAACAATGCCCCCCGTAAGTCGTATTCGATGTCATTAATTTAAAAATTAATTTAATCGAATTAGACTTAGATTAAAGTTTTTCACTCTCTTTTAAAGATGAGAAATTGGGACAATGCTTCATTTAATAACCAACTATCGGCTTTACGAAACCAGAACTATCAGTAGATAATAGACCATATTACAATGGCCTTGATGATGGCGGATCTCTCGATATCAGATCAATGTGGATCTCTCGATATCAAGACATCTCTTGATATAGAGCGTCGATATCAGTTGGCCTCTCGATATTGAATGAACTCGATATAAAACAACTTATAGTAATATATCGGGGAATCAGCAGTCAGCCAAAATTTTGGCAATTAACCAAATTCACTTTTTCAAGTGACTGGTCTGATGAACAAGGCCTTATTTTATTTTCTACTCTCGTTGATGTAATGGCCTGATGGCCATAGACTAGTTTTCATTTCCTTAGTAGAATCTCTTTTGGCTTGGTTTATCTTGTGTTTTTCTCCAAAACCGAAACCAACTATGACTAAGTACAAAAAATCGAAGCCATTAATTTCGCAACTCAACAAACAATTTTGCAGGGCAAAAACACAACTTCCTTGTCAACAAGACTAAATTAAAATCAAATCAACCCAAGTTACTCAACGAAAATGCATTTTGATGTAAAAACTTGAAAATCGGGGAAACAAAAATTTAAATTAAAACGGAAGTATTTGGACAAAACTTTGAAAATAAATTGACTACTAGTATTAATTTTAAAAAACTTAGTCTAACGAAACGGAAAGGGAAATAAAAACAAGACTGAAAATAAACTTAACTTATACTTACCAAGGGATCGGCGCATTGAAGTACTCTTGACTCCGTTCGATTTCCAGCTCCAAAGCTCGTTGATGTTCCAGACACATCGATTTCCAAAGGGTGGGCCTAAACTTTTTCAAGTATCTTCCATTGATGGGGTCTCGACAAAGATTTCCATCTGGCTTTTTCAAAATGTAGCCCCCATCTCGGGTTATCGAGTAGATTTCATATGGTCCTTGCCACGTCGCGCTCCATTTTCCATACTTTTTCTCGCGCTGATGAAGTGGCAAAACAGTTCTCCAGACCATGTCCCCGACGTCAAACTGTTTCCTGCGTATCTTTTTATCGTAGCATCGGGCGACTAGCCTCTTTTGTGCTTCGATTTTATCCAACGCGGCAACCCTGACCTCGTCGAGCTCATCGAGCTGCTGGAGCATGCTCTCAATGTATTCTTTGGGCGTCAGCTCATTTTGCTGCATCACCAGAAGTGATCGGACGTTGATTTCCATCGGTAGAACGGCATCCTGTCCGTAGGTCAGTTTATACGGAGTAGTGCCAGTGCTTGTCCGTTTGCTGGTCCGATAAGCCCATAATGCCTCTGACAGCATCAAGTGCCAAGCTCTTGGGTTTTCCTCGATCATTTTCGAGATAATGTCCTTAAGGACTCGATTAGAAGCTTCTGCTTGGCCATTCCCTTGTGCATAATACGGTGTTGAATGGACCAACTCAAAACCCATCGATCTGGCAAACTCCTTGATCTCTTGACCGACGAACATCAGTCCCCTGTCAGTGACAATGGTCTGTGGCAGGCCAAACCTATGAATGATTAAGTCCTTGATAAACTTCATCACTTCGGCCTGATTGGCCTGTTTGAGTGGTTTGGCCTCTACCCACTTTGTAAAATAGTATGTGGCCACAATAATGTATCGATGGTGTTTGGAAGATGAGGGATGAATCTCCCCGATGATATCGATGGCCCAGCATCTGAAAGGCCATGGCTTGATTATGACATTCATCTCCTCGATGGGGATCCTCTGAATCACCCCAAACCGTTGGCACTTCTCACAACCTTTTGCCAACTGTACACAATCTCCGACCATTTTTGGCCAGTAATAACTATATCGGCGCAGCAGCCATGCTAACTTGTGGCCGTTTTGATGGGCCCCACAAATTCCTTCATGAGCTTCCATCATAATTCTCATGGCTTCCTGTTGATCGACGCATAACAGGAGCACGCCGTCGTGGCTTTTTCTATACAACTGCCAAGTCCAATGGGGAATATGTTGGCCGTTCACCCAATCCCGATATGTTGGCCGTTCGATCAATGGGGAATGGACATCGTGGGACCATTCCCAGCGGCTAGATCTAAGAAATCTTATGTCCTAGTCGTTGTAGAATACTTCAGCAAATGGATAGAATGCATCGCCCTCGCACGAATAACCCAATTCCAAGTGATCAACTTCCTATGGAAATTCATAGTTTGTCGATTTGGCATCCCAAGGATCCTAATCTCCGATAATGGAACCCAATTCGCGGGAAAACAGGTAATAGAATGGTGTTCAAAACTTGGAATTCAACAAAATTTTACTTCGGTCGGACATCCTAGAGCGAACGGACAAACTGAAGTAGCAAACCGAGAAATAATAAAATCCTTGGAAAAAAGATTAGGAGCTGCCAAAGGGAAATGGCTTGATGAACTCCCAGGAGTACTTTGGGCTAATCGAACCACAGTCAGGAGCTCGACTGGGGAAACCCCATTTAGCTTCGTATATGGGTCGGAAGCTGTTATTCCTGTTGAAACCCTAATCCCAACGCCAAGAATCGAGATGTTCGATGACCAGGAAAATGAGAAGGCAAGAGAAAGTGACATCGATTTAACAGAAGCTTTGAGAGAAAAAGCCGCTGTATGCTTGCAAGCCACTAAAGCAAATATGGAAAGTGCATACAATCAAAAAGTACGCATCCGAAACTTCAAAGAAGGAGACCTGGTCTTGAAAAAGGTGGAAGTATCCAAGCATGTGGGAAAGTTACAACAAAATTGGGATGGACCTTACGTTGTCATTGGCGTAGGAAAGAAAGGTTCATACAAAATTGCACACTTGGATGGAACAGCCTTACCAAGAACTTGGAACGCAGTCAACCTTAGAAAATACTATGGTAAATAAATTTTAGCAGATTATACTGCATTGTTTTATTTTATTTCATTGAGTTTTAGTCTTTGTAATAAAGGCCTTAGCCTACAGTTCAATTACTAAAGATTTTAGCATTTTCTATAAATCGATTGTTTCGGTAAACACTCCTTGGAATTATACTATCATATTGGTTGAGATTGGGACAAAACGAGTCGAGTATACATTGATCCATTCAATAAACACTCCTCGATATATATTCGACGATCAAAGGGACTTCTGGTACAAAAACCTAAGTCTAAATTATAAGCGAGTTGAGTAAACATTGATCCGCTCAATAAAAACTCCTCGATCTACTCATGACGACAAAAAAGACTTTTGGTATTAAAAACCTAAGTCTAAATTATAAGCGAGTTGAGTAAACATTGATCCGCTCAATAAAAACTCCTCGATCTACTCATGACGACAAAAAAGACTTTTGGTACTAAAAACCTAAGTCTAAATTACAACGAGTCGAGTATACATTGATCCGCTCAATAAACACTCCTCGATTCATATTAACGACAAAAAAGACTTTTTGGGTATGAAAAACCTAAGTCTAAATTATAACAAGTCGAGTATACATTGATCCGCTCAATAAACACTCCTTGATTTATATTAACGACAAAAAAGACTTTTTGGGTATGATAAACCTAAGTCTAAATTATAACGAGTCGAGTATACATTGATCCGCTCAATAAACACTCCTCGATTTATATTAATGACAAAAAAGACTTTTTGGGTATGAAAAACCTAAGTCTAAATTATAACGAGTCGAGTATACATTGATCCGCTCAATAAACACTCGATTTATATTAACGACAAAAAAGACTTTTGGGTATGAAAAACCTAAGTCTAAATTATAACGAGTCGAGTATACATTGATCCGCTCAATAAACACTCCTCGATTTATATTAATGACAAAAAGACTTTTTGGTATGAAAAACCTAAGTCTAAATTATAACAAGTCGAGTATACATTGATCCGCTCAATAAACACTCCTTGATTTATTTTAAACGACAAAAAGACTTTTGGTATAAAAACCTAAGTCTAAATAATAAAGAGTTGAGTATACATTGATCCGCTCAATAAACACTCCTCGATCCACTTTCAACGATTAAAAAAAAAAAAAAAAAAAAAGGGCTTTTGGTATAAAAACCTAAGTCTGAATACATAATGAGTTAAGTATGAATTGATATGCTCGATAAATACTCCTTATAAAATAAGTTCAACACAAAATCAACGACAAAAGAAAATGCAAGGGATAAAAGGTAATGTTTTATTCATCAAAACAATTACATACAGAAGTTCTAATCAAATTACAGAGATCTACATACTACTCGAACATCATTACAAAGTTTTTTTGGAACGATCCTATGGATCAGCAATCTTCACGACAATGTCCACGGAAACACCAATCTCCTCCCTAGTACCTCGTCAATTATGATAAATCACCTAAGAAGCATGCTGCTCAGGATGGTCGACTTCTTTAGTTCGATGGCCAGGGAAGGATGATCAAATGTTGTTCCAGATGAAATGAGCATTACCAACCAGATAACCGGCAATACTCATTCACCCACAACAAGATACTGCTTCTACATTAGGAGTTGGCATTTCACTCTTGAGCAGGATCTCTTCAGGACCGTCGCGGAAGGAAAATTAACCAGCATACCCCGGTAGTCTATCACTCCGGAGGTAACATCGAAGAACGGGGGTGACTGGCAAATATGAACCCTCCATGTGCAAACAGAAACCACGGACCTCAAATCTGTGAAAACAACATTTGAGGCCTCATGGGACCCGTTAGTACAAGGTAGGGCTTCCATGGGACCCGTTAGTACAAGGCAGAAGAACATCAACCTATTACGGTATGAATCACGATAATGTGACTTTTTGAATATTATGGGATCTGAAGGCAGAATAAAATCTAAAGAGACTGAGATCTCCATCCTTTTTGAGAAATGGCAAATGAAGTATGCAAACCGCCTCCCTATTTATAGGGATAGATCTAAGCAATCCAACGGCTGAAAAAGTATCTGATCAACGAACGGAATTGCGACCTTTTAACTTCCCCCAATTAAATGCGAGTAAGTTGGAACGGCATACCACTGATCGAATCAACTACACAACAAGAAAGAAAGTTCAGATCGAAGCGATCAATATCTAAGAAGAGCTCCGGGCCGGAAAATTTTGCACACTCACATATGATAATCGATCAACAGAAAGCCTAAGATGCTCAACGACGGTATATCACCCGTCACTGCCTCATACATCATACGGGTAACCATTAAAGAATTGCTTAAGGAGGTCCACCTGTTCGCATACAAGAACTCCTTTGAAGTCCGAGATATCTGATATAGAAATCAGGAGAATAATCCTCCTTATACGAAAATGCGAAGAAGTCACTGCCTAACATACCAAAGAAATGCTTAAGGAGGTCTGACCAGGACAGATCTGGCCAAGACTTCCACATTTTCCAATTCCTCCCATATCAAAGAAATGCTATCATGATACACTGGCTGAGGAACATATAGTTCAAATTTAATGCTGAGGAAACATGAAGTTTTGGAAGATACTGAGAGGGATATTTTCCCTTGTTCTGATGTAAAGAAAAATGGAGTTCAACAAAAGGAAAAACAGCCTCCTTATATAAGATATACGTCACAAAAAGACAAATTTACAAGGATTAGATTGAACATCGACCAAGATGCTGAGCAATCCTTAACAGCCATTCAATCGTCTACATATACGAATGACCTACTGACTACATTCTGACAAACAATGCAACTTTGGATATAACTCAAAGAACTATACTGGGTTGATCAACAAAGATTTGAGTTGTAGAGCAAACATTATATCATTCAGTTACTTAAATAGTGACCGAGCAAGATTAAAGCTACCTTATTCTACATTCTTGGTATACTACGCGAGGATCAATATCAGCTAAGTATGCCAAAACTATACTGGTTATTTCATGATGTTATATTTACGTATGACAGGAAATTGTGCATAACAAAGAATATTAACAGAATAATATTGATCAAGGCAAGAATCTGCCTACAAAAGGTCATAATTTCCAATTTAGTAATTCTCCCATTACAAAAAATTTTAGCCCGAACAAATGCACAAAAGTTGGGCAAGAAAAAAAAAAAAAAAAAAAAAAGGAAGAGACAGTCCAAGGCCTGCCAGGTCGAACAAAGATCACTGAGAAGAACGATCAGCAGGTCGACTACTAGAAACAGTCCTCCGAGGAGTCAAGTTGCCAGCAAACGCCATCAACTCCTCTTGACGCTTTAGATAACCAGCGTCATATCCTTCCTCATAGGACCGCCGTTGAGACTCCTCCGCAAGGGCAGCAGCCCGAACCAAGTCGTTTTTCTCTTGCTCCCAGACAGACTTTTCCTCCTGCAAGTTTTTCAAATCATCATTGGCAATCTGCAGTAGGAGAGACTGCCCAGTAACCTTCGCCGACTCCGACTCCAAACGACGTTGATAAGCACCTCTACTTCTCCACAGATCATCATTTTGCACACCCAACTGGAGTGCAAAGTACTTAGCCTGGAAAAAGAAAACAGTCTTTATGTAACAAGGCAGTCAAGATAAAAACAAATAAAACAATGAAAGATTCGTCCACCTGTTCGCATATCTTCACTAGCGACTGAACAAGGCGTACGTTTGAAGTACCCTCAAGTTTCTTCAACTCTCCAGGCAGAATAGTGCGCAAACCCAGATCCCAAGACAAAGCATCGGGTTCAACAGAGCCCGAAAGCTCGCTAAGAAGAGGGACGTTGTCAGGACGAGGAGTCGATGCCCGTAAAATATCCTTAACCTGCTCAAGGATGCATCGATCGTCTAACAGACGAGGAGAATCTTTCTCATTGGGGCTAACGGAGGTTTCCTTGCCCGAAGCAGAAATAACAGTTCGACGACCAGACCTCGACCCAAACCGACCCTCAGAAGGTCCTCCAGATTCAAAAGAAGTAGGCGTCACAGTGGTATCATGAAACAAATATTCAGGATAATCTTGCAAAATAGATTGTGTTGTGGAAGGGTTAACAGAAAACCCATCACCAACTTGCCTTTCGCTGGCAATCAGGGCAGTAGAAGTAGAAAAAGGAAGGGAACTAACAAAATTCCCTCCATGAAATCCATACTCATAAGAAGAAAAACCTGAAGAAACAGGTATATCGTAAACCTGCTCCACGTTAGATGAATCTCCAAAAGCTATTCGACCAGGGGAAGGCCTATTACCTACCTCTGTGGAAGAAGAAAAGTTTGGTTGAACAAGCGACGAACTAACTTCTGGTAAAGGTTGGGAAGGGACAACAGGATTATCGGTCATCGAATTGCTAATCAAGGACGAACGAGGAGGCTCCATCGAAGGCCCGTCTCTTCGAGATTTTTTGGATCTATTATCCCTAGCGCTCTCACGAGAAGGTCGTTTTGAAGTATTACCGAAAAGGTTACTCATGATCGAATTATTGAAAAAGTGTAAGGCAAGTAACGAGAAAGTTTATCGACTAGCCAAAGAAAAAGAATCCTACTAGAAGAGACGAGTATAACGGTAAATAACAAGTCAAGTTTTTACCTTTAGTATTTATACTACACGAAAAAAACGCTACAGACCTAAAGAAAGGGCGCGAAATAGAAAAACTGACCTTGGAATAAACACTAGAATTTGAAAAGACGCACGCATAATGAATACAGGCGAACTTAATGACTTGTCTGAATTATTACGGCGAAGATGAAAAGACGTATTTGTCAGAAGGTTGAAACGTTTAGCGTACAAAGGGATGAGAAGGTAAAATTACAATTAAACCTGCAGTCAAAATATTACAAAGATTGTTTCAAAAGTCAAATATATCACAGAGCCTGGTCGCTATCTGGAATTCTATGTTCACTATCGACCTTCTCGGTCGCACCAACATCTTCTTCTTCTTCTTCTTCATCTTCTGGATCGATAAATGTATTATCAAGCTCATCGTTAACATCAGAATGGGGAATCGGCAATGGTTTCCCGAACTCTTTGACAAGGTGAGCCAATGGAAAACCTTGATATACGACCTCTGGAAGTTCGGAAGGGGAATAAACTTCGCCATAACGATTCAACCGAATATGTGCCGCCTTAAAATACTCCTTTCGACGGTCATCGATCATTTCAAAGGCGACCAACTGATGAACCGCCTTCTTGAAAGTACTCTCCAGAAGAGGACCGACCATTTGATACACCAACGCCGTATGGACAGGAGAGTTAAGGAATTCGCGAATCACCTTTTCATCATAACTCCGGCCATAACGATCCCTGAGACCGCTAAGAGGGATATCAGCATCGTACTCCTCTAAAGAAGTTTGAAGACTTGAGACTTGGGATTCTAGCTCGCTAATTCGAGCCGTACTCTGTAACTGGAATTCCTCTAACTTTTTTGCCATTTGATTGGCTTGCTCTTGAGCACGAGAAATCTCCATAACCCTATTTATGATCTCTTGGTCTTCAGTCCCCGAAGCATGAGTCTCTAAGACTGGAATGGAAGAAGACGTGGAGGGACCAACCTCTGAACCAGAGGATTTATGAAGTAAAGCTTTATACTTCTCTTCCAGGAACTCACACTGTTGTTTCCAAAGTGCATTTTCATAGGGGTATGACGCAAGACAAGTTTTAGTCTGGAAGAACAAAGAAAGCAAGAAAAAAGAGATGGATTAGTAAATTAAGGAAGAACCTTAAAATTATCTGTTAGTATGATCAAAGGAAAAAGATATAACCTTTTCAGCATAAAGAGAAGCTCGCTGGAATTTCTCCAGAGGATCCTTATGAAGAAGCTTATTCAGATCGCGAGTAAAAACACCAGACAAAAGAACACGGGTTGCCTTATCGACCGCGTTCTCACTATCATCATGAACAAGTGAATCCTTCTCGGAATAACCAGCGGCCCTCTTTCCTTCTAAATGATCCTCGATCATTTCGACCAGAGTAGATTTTGGATGGTTATCTCCGAATAAAGAAAGGTCGTTACCGGAGCGTCCATAGTAGCTCCTCTTTCTATCAACTGGATTATTAGTAGGATGAGGCATCGACCAGCTGCGACATCCTCGAATACCCAAAGATGTTCTAAGTTGAAGGGGGGGATAACCGGATCCTGTCCCCCGACGAATAGGGGATTCTCGAGAAGAGTTTGGAGATTCCTCCCCATTCTCATCAGATTCATGACTCAATTCCAGTTTCCTTTTTCGTGACGCTCTCTGCTCGATAGGGGCGTTCTCTTCGGATTTGGAAGATTTCGACAGCACCATTTTTCCCTTCGAAGAATGTCGAGAGTTTTCTACCATATGGGCTGAAAAAGAAACAAAGTAAAAGTCAGTTTCTCTGTATAAAAGGTATCATCACAACACTAAGCTAAAATAAAGTACTAACCAAGAGGTTCAGATGATGAGCTGATGGGAAAGTTATGAACACTTAATCCCGCTTTACGAAGGAAAGCCTCCCCTATCAGGAGAGCACTCTGATATTTGTTGGCACGCATAGCTGGGATTTCACCGATAAACTGAACGTCATCCGGAACAAGTTCACCAGTCGGTGAGCGACCTCCAGGAATCCAACTGGAACCATGATCCCATGAAAAAGGCATGGTCGAACCATCCGCCAAACGAAGACTAGACGGAGGACGAACAAAAAAGAAATGAGATTTCCAAGAAGGATTACTAGAAACAGGGGCGTCAAAGATTGCTCGACTAGGCCGCTGACTAGCGAAGAAATACCCGCGATTGGAAGAACTAGAAATATTGAACCGGAAAAGTTGTGTAAAGTTACGGAAAGAAGGTTTAAACCCTTTCGCAATCATTAGGACCGAAAAGCAAACCAGGAAGGCCACTGAATTTGGAACTAATTGTGTCAAGGACACATTAAATATTTTTAGAACTTCAAGAAAGAGGGGAGACAAAGGAAGACGCAGACCACTATTAAAATGGGCCGTGTAAAAAGCTCGACATCCTTCTGGGGGAAATGTGACCCTATCAGAAGGAGCAGGGAGAATTATCTCAGAACCCTCCGGGAAATATTTGGAATAGTTATTTACAACTTCCGGAAAAGTGTCCACCGTATAAGCACAAGCTAGGTCCTCAATTGGTTCAGAAATCTGAGGAACAGTACCCTTGCCCTTTTTTGCTCGGGCAGCAACATCCGCATCTGAAAGGATCCGTACCTTAAAAGTATCTTCTGCAGGAACGACGAATTCAGAAGCTGCAGCTTGTTCGCCCGAAAGATTAGAGTGCAACTCCTCCTCGTTATCAGGGGCGACTTTCTCCCTAGAAGAAGAAGAAGATCTTCTTACAGAAGCCATATTTTCTGATTCTCGGAAGATGAAGGTCGATAAAAGGAAAAACTTTATGGGATGAACGACTAAGCAAGAAAATGACTACGAACTATAAGGAAGTATAAAGGAAAAATGGCAAACTCAAAGGTCACCTATTTATACTAAGATGAGAAAAGACGTTTCGAACTCATCGCAACTAATCATATTCCCGCCAAAAACGAAAGGAGATTTAAAGCCTCCCTAATGGACGCGTGGCGATTCGTAATTGGAAAGAGAAAACGACTATCTATGAGGCGTTGCACTCTTTTCCTTACTTAAGATTTTTTCCCACTGGGTTTTTTCTTGAGAAAGGTTTTTAACGAGGCACCACTCATAGACGAGAAACAATCGTATAAAATTATCTACTTCTACGAGCTTCTATTGTCTATACGCTCGAAGAAGTGAGGGAGTACTGATGGGGGCTATTTCGCACCCTACATACTGCACGGATCGAGTAAAGAACATAAGATCGATTCGACCAAATCAGACAGTTCCGGATCATCTTATCGACCCGGCCGAATACAGCTCTCTTCGACTAGAAGACTATACTCCGGACCCAAGAAGGATACTTGGGCCAAGTCCTATTAGGACTATGTTTCCTTGTAACGCTAGGTTTTGTATGATATAAATACCTAGTCAATCATTTATTAAACAACTCGAGATCATAAGGCAAATACGCCATTGAATTCTGCATAAACTGCACAACTCACTAATATTCAATAAAAAGAGCTTTCTCTTCATATTTGTTTTATTTCTGCGTTGGTTTAAATATTTACTTTCTGTTCTTATGATATTGCTCTTCCTTGAGATTGATCCATCCTGAATAAAGTAACGGAGCCCTATAAAATATATATATCGGAAACCCCCAATATCACAAATTCACTGATACCTTTTTTAACCCGACGAAAAAGGGTTAAATCAAATACGCACGTTTATTTATATGTGTATAAGGATAAACAATGGCCAACTTCATCTCTCGCGAATACATTTAAGCGATTGGATGAAATCCTTAGATTACATTTGACTATGGGACGATTTACTTCAGTACTGAGTGCAATCATGAAACAGTCTCTAAGGTCGTAATCTTAAAACACGTTCCAAGTCATAGATTCCGAGACGAGACGGGGTATCGTAGGAATCGCCAATACTTGTACAAGTATGCATGATTCACATGGAGTGAATTTGTAGCGTTTCATGAGCAAGGCATTTGAGGCCAGTGCATATGAGTAGGTGGTTCGATAGAGGATCGAACGCATCGAACGACCCGAACAGAGAAACCCATTGTGGAAGTGCATGACGCATATCGGTGATGGGATATTTCTCAAAGGCTTATAATAGTGTACGATTTAGTCATTTGACTTGAGGTGCTAGGGTGAATTCGGTGCATGAATGTGCGTACTTAGATCTAGGTATAGATTGTTGGGATTCGGTAAGATAAACAGCCCTAGGCATAGCGGAATATAAAAATTTTAGGACCTCTTACGGAATCTTGCCAGGATATTCTCTAGTTGTATATATATGAATATAAATAAAAACGATAGTATAAGTTTACACGTTATACCTATCTCCTTGCAAATCCTTTGGCTAGCAAAGCGAACTCTGATTTCTCCTCCAGCAAGTATTGATCCAAGCTCTGCAGCAGCGCCCCACGTGTTGCGCCTCTACGGGTTGATACACCACAATTACACGAAAATAATATATCTTGATCGACTAGAACACAAGATATATTAAGATCTAGGACTTAGGAACGATTTTGGAACAAGATCGAAAAACGAAAAATTCTTCCAAAGGAAGAACAGGGTTCGGTCGACTTATGCTTGGGAGAGGGAGAGAAAATTTTGCTCTTGCTCAATTTTTGCTTATGGAGTTGTCTGAAAAATAACTACAAGATAGCTACTTATAGTTATCTCCCTAACCTAGTCCTATTAGGACTAGGGCTCTTCTCTCCTACATATGGCCCTCTTTAATTAGAAGACCAAGTCTTCTAATTAATTCATGGCCTAGTTAATTAATTTTGACCAGGCTTTATTTAATCTCCCAATTAAATAGCCCAATTAATTAACTTAATCTCCCATTTAATTAAATCAGACTCTAAGTCCATTTAATTAAAATCCCTTCTAATTAATTAAATCCAACTTAATTAATTAATCCACAAATTAAATTCCAATTTAATTTATGATCCTGATCCAATTCCAATTGGATCTCATTTTGTTCCAATTGGGTCGACCCAGTCGACCCATCCATAATAATCGACCCAGTCGATTATTCACCCAGTCGACCCAGTCGACTCGGTCGTTCTTATTTCCTCGCTTTCGCTTCATGTGTATTGTGTATGCCCCCGTAGGTTCACCACATAATTGGCCGTGGGTTATAATTAAATATTATTTAATTATTCGAGTAAGACTTACTCTAAATCAATCGAACACTCTGTCGATTGATCATTCCAAAATTAGCACCCCTGCCAATTTGGGAATTCTCCCACACTCCACGGTCGATGTCCAGCCACAAGCCCATGGAGCCCAATCACTGGTGAATTAATTCAGTGAACCTTTTATCATTTACAATTTCCGTATACGCCATAATCTCTCCATCGATCAATCTCCCAATCGAGACTTAAGGGTATGGTCTTTCATCGGTTTCCTTTTCTTTTGTCTTGACCTTATGCATTCTGGTCTCGAAATAATTCTCTTTGACTTAACCTTTATGAGCTACTTACATAAAGCCGTCAGATACCTCGGCCGAGGATTTTACCAGAATTAATTTCTCACAGAAATCCATAGGAGAATTTCCCAACCTATCAAGTTGGGTCAATGGATCCTTTGTTGATGATATGAATCTGCATACGAGTTCCTCTATACCCAATATGAGTCCACAGAGACTTTCTGGTGATCCCCAGTCAGTCGGAACTCATATCAAAGTATAGACGTTCTCGCACCAGATAAACCCTATCACCTCAAGTAGTTAGGGATCGTTCCTCGTATACTATTATAAATTTGGAATAACTTCAACCCCGATATGCGACTACCGCTTCCATGGTGAGTTATTTCCTAATTGGGGTATTCAGTGCGCTTGCCATCCCAGCAAGCCACCCACTTATGTGTATCGACCATCCCAGTCACGCTCGTGGACCCCAGCGTTCTCCAGTTCATCGGAGTATACACATTAGTGAGAGTCTAACCGAATCCAACGATGTCCTATCTCGATTGGATTCTACGACTCTTGAATATGTTCTAGATCACGGCATTGGAGATCAGTCCACGGGTTGTCCCATAGCCCTGTGATCTAAGGACTTCTATCCTTATGCGTAGATAATTATTACATAAGATAAAGATGACCATATAATAATAAAATGCATTTATTAATCCAATTGAATGGTCCTTTCAATTAAATGCAACCAAATAGTTGGCTTGCAGGACACCATTCTATCAATCTCCAACTTGTACTAAAGCCAACTTTTCATACTTTTGATTCCCATCTTAGACAGATGTTTTCGGATGCCTTTGAGGCAATGGCTTAGACAGCGGGTCCGTCGTATTATCCCTTGAGGTGACACGTTCCATCTTTATGTCTCTTCTACCAATGATATAAATATCAAATGGTATCGTCTTAGTTCGTGCTTGGATTCTGATGAGATCTCGACTCCTTCGCTTGCGAGATAGTTCCATTATTATCACAGAAGATAGTAATGGCTCGACAATGCTAGGTATCACATCCAATTCCTGGATGAAGTTTTCATCCAAACACCTTCCTTTGCTGCATCACACGCGGCAATGTATTCTGCTTCGGTGGTTGAATCTGCGGTAGTGTCTTGCTTGGAGCTCTTCCAGCTTACCGCACCACTATTGAGGCAGAACACGTATCCAGATGTCGACTTGTAGTCGTCTACATTACATTGGAAGCTAGAATCAGTATAGCCTTCCAATTTCAATTCTCTTCCACCGTATACCAAGAATAATTCCTTAGTCCTTCTCAGGTACTTCAGAATTGTCTTTACGGCTATTCAGTGCTGCTCACCTGGATCAGACTGGTAGCGACTTGTAACGCTTAAAGCGTATGCTACGTCTGGTCTTGTACATACCATACCATACTTTATGCTTCCTATCGTGGATGCATATGGTACTCGAGACATTGCTTCTCTCTTCAGGCGTCTTTGGGGCCATAGACTTAGAGAGTGCAATTCCATGTCTCATTGGAAGCAATCCTCTCTTGGATTCTTCCATATTAAACCTTTTCAAGATTTTATCTATGTACTGGGATTGGGAGAGGCCCAGCAGTCCTTTTGATCTATCTCGGTAGATCCTTATACCTAGTACAAAGATGCTTCTCCCAAATCCTTCATTGAGAATTGTGTAGATAACCATGCTTTAGTTTCGGACAACACTTTCACATTCCAATGAGAAGAATGTCATCAACGTAAAGCACCAAAAATTCAACTGTACTCCCACTGATCTTCTTGTACACGCAAGGTTCGAACACGTTTTTGATGAATCCAAAAGTTTGGATTGTTTCATCGAAACGAATGTTCCAACTTCGGGAAGCTTGCTTCAGCCCATAAATGGACCTCTGGAGTTTGCACACCTTGTGTTCATCTCCTTTGGATGCATATCCTTTTGGTTGCTCCATGTAGATCTCCTTTTCAATGTCCCCATTGAGAAAGGCAGTCTTCATATCCATCTGCCATATCTCGTAGTTATACCACGCAGTTATGGCCAGCAAGATTCGAATGGATTTAGGCATTGCGACAGGCGAGAAGGTCTCCTCAAAGTCGATGCTTGGCCTTTGAGTGTATCCTTTGGCCACTAGTTGCGCCTTGTAGGTTATTACCTCAGCGTTCACTCCAAGCTTTCGCTTATAGATCCACTTGCAACCCACGGGAGCTACTCCCACTGGTGGATCTACCAAGGCCCAGACCTTGTTCGAGTGCATGGAGTCCAATTCGAATTCCATGGCTTCACGCCACTTTCCCGAGTCTATGCCTAGCATAGCCTCTTCGTAAGTCCTTGGGTCGGTTAGTCTCATGCAGCAGACTGTAGTACCTTTCGGGTTCTCTACGTTGTCTTTCTGACTTACGAAGTACCGGTGAACTTTCTGGTGCACTTTCATGCTCATGTTCTCCCACTGCCTGTGGTGATGGGTCGGCTTGATTGACCTCTTCGGCCATTTCAGCTTTAGTGACCTCATCTAGTTCTACGTTGTGTTCCTTCTTGCCTAGCAACTTCGGCCTTTTCAGCTTTAGTGACCTCATCTAGTTCTACGTTGTGTTCCTTCTTGCCTAGCAAGAAATCCTTCCCCAAGAAGTGTGCGTTCCTTGAGACAAACGTAGTTTATCTTGTAGGATCGTAGAACTTGTATCCTATAGAGTTTTCTAGATACCCCACGAATTGCATAAGATGGACTTTACGTCCAACTTATCTCCCACCAGCTTATTCACATAAGCGGGAGACCCCATATGCGCATGAATGCATATGAAGGTACAATACCAAAACTCATATCACATGATATGTTTTGGATCTGGCTTCAGAGATACTTAGCTCAGTATCTTCGATTTTCTCGATCAAGTTTCATTTGTTTGAATAAGGAATTTCATGCAAGATTTCTTAGTGGACATTTACATGTCCAAAATGCTCAACAACTGACAATGTTTTGAGCGAGTCTTACATTTCGAGAATCTAATTCTCTATCAAATAATCAATGGCGTACTGCCTATGCATGTTTGATTTTGAATCGATCCAAATCTCTTACATGCTTTCATTGATTAGGCTCTCTTCTTTTATTCCAAAAGTAATTTGGATTTGTACATCACAACGTACTTTTACCCATGAGGGTACTAGAGACGCCTTATCTCCCACTAATGCTTTAGTGTTTCTACACACTTATAAATGGATTAAATCCATTACAATTGTTTATGCCTTTTGGTTGCCTAGCAACCAACTACTAAATCTAATTTCCATTAAGCAAGATTCGAAATTCGGTTACTATGTACAGCATCCCAGTCAAGCTTGACCCAGTCGAGCTCAGTCTTTGAATCTTTTAATTCGGAAATATGTTTTAGTATTCGTGTATCGCCTTTCGGTTTTTACAACGACTCAAGTGTGTGAAATCTTGATTATTTATATTTTATTTAGTCGATATATGAGTATCCATACTCATTTGCTTATATACACCTTTTGCGTATAAATCTTATAGCGCAATCAGTTCCAACCATTATGGAACTATCACATCCCTTAAGACAAGGGATGTTATAAGCAAATTCTAATGATCTAAATAATTCATGGCTTTAGATGCATTGAATGCATCAATGAGTACTTCATCGGGCATCCAACACCCTTATGCATTACTTTAACCATACGGTTAAGTTCAATAAAATTTAATCATCCCTTATGGGATGAATAGGTTCAATTCCTTTTTTTTTTTTTTGATCTTAATCCATGGAAGAACCATTTTGATTGACTTTACAACTTATCATCCTTACAGAAAAACCTCTAAGGTTTTTTACTTTCAGAGAGGATTCATTCCTCTTCTACCATCTCATAAGTCTTTTGAGCTTTTCGACGAGATGTTACTTCCCATTTATGGGAGAATTTCATGTTTGCCTTCAAGAAAATTTGGGCTTGAGAACCATCCTCAACCCTCTGGTGAAACTTATCACCTTTCTTATTTGAAGAGTAACTTCGTAAAAGGCAGGTTGATGAAACCTATCACCATTCCAGTCGAAGTGTAACTTCGAAAGGAAAAACAATGAAATCTTTGTAAGGAGATTAGTCCTTGCTTGGACTCGAGAATAATTTCTCAAGTTTTGAAGTCATTCAAAATTCATTTGGGTTCAGTCAATTTATTTGATTCAAGTATGATGGTAAATATTCATGGATACATAACTTATGAAAAACTCTCATAAACATGACGATAAATACGCGGCAGATTAAAATCAATGCACAATTTACAAACATGGTTTTCATTTGTAAATTACTCCCACTATTTTTGTCGAATACTTATGCCCCCACATAAGGTTCGGGAAAAAAAAATTCCTAATGGGCTCAATGCCCAAATGCAATCGCTCAGTACCCACGACTCGTTGGCCATACCAATTGATCCACCTGGTGGGCGATCACGTCGCCGGTTAACCATCCCAGCTAACCCTTGAGTTCATTTAGCCTCGGTTTTCATTATGGACCCACGACTCGTGAGACATCCATACTTACTCGCGTTAAATCATGTCCAATACTCGTGAAGAGAAATAGTTCAATCCTAGACGCCCCACGACTCGTGAGACAGCGCCTAGAACCTTGCTATCCCCTCCCTTGGCACTAAACTGTGCATCGAGGCAATAGACATATCATCTTCCTATAGCTCGACCCACGACTCGTGAGACATCGAGATATATTTGTACAATATGCCTAAGACCTAGTAATTGGATAGGCTCGGACCATAGACACCATTCATATGCGCCCGTTATTCGATTTAATATTCTAATTGAATTTTAAGTTCAATTGGAGGTTTTAAGTTTTCTTGTGCGAGGTCTCATCAGATTATGCTTTATCTTGTTTACGTGATCTATTCTAAGCATGCAAGACATACATCAAAGAATAATAGTAAACATATATCACATAGCATTGCACATATGATTGGTCGATTGCCCATCCTATGCGATCCATCACGAGCCATGTGATGGATCAATTGGTCAGTCTAGGGTGGAAATTAAATGTCCTAACTATTACAATTTTCAAACCCATACATCATAGGCCTTCTTGTAATATCCAGCTTGATTGGGCCTCCATGTCCTCCAAGGTAAATGGGCCTCCATGCGGATCTCCAAGTCTTCATGAGGTCTTCTCGGCTCCAAGCCTAATCTAAGCCTAGCTTATAAAAAATAAAGGCCCTATTCTATTACATTCGTTTGCGCAAGCAAGGGCACCAATCAGGCCCATTTAATTACAACCCATAAAATAAATAAACCAAAACTACACAGGGCTTAAGGGCAAAATCGACCAATCCACATATTCACTCAAGAACATGCATAAATTCACATAAGGGCATAAATGTAAATTTACCGGCTCCATTAGTTTTAATTCACAAAAATTATCCAAGTTAAATTTAATTTTGAATCATCAATTAATCTCTAAGATTAATTAACTCTTACTTGAGTTCTAAGTAATCTACAACTCTTATCTTGATAAAGTTGGTTAATTAAGATAGTTGCAAATCTTCCAAGATTACTATCTTATCCAAAACTCTAAGTTTCCCAATTTTACAAATCTCCAAGATTCTCAAGATAATCCTATTTTGATTAGATTAGTTAATTAAGGTAGTGTCCAAATCCACCAAGATTTCTACCTTATCCAAAACTCCAAGTTTCCTAATTTAATAAGATCTCTAAGATCTTTAATCTTCGTAACTTACTAGAAGACATTAATTTTAATTAAATGTCTTATCACAAATGAAACTCTAAGTTTCCTTGTTTAATAAGATCTCTAAGATCTTTAATCTTGGTAATTAACTTCAAGACATTAATTTTAATTAAATGTCTTATATTAAATAAAACTCTAAGTTTCCTTGTTTAATTAGATCTCTAAGATCAATCCAAGATTTACCAAAATTCTGCCACGAAGATTTTGAACCACCATGTCATTGCCGTAAATCGTTGGATTCAAGATGACTAAATCCAACATTTTTGCAACCAGCAAAACTCAATTGCAATTTAATACATATGGTTGCTTCAAATCTTACGTAGCACAAGTCAAGCATATATGCCAAATTAAAACAACATGGTCACGTTAATTGTGACTACAAAAGAAAATCAAAAAATTTGTGCCGAGCACTAATTCTCACCAAGAGAATAAAGTGTCGATCTAATTACATTGTTTTCCTTTTGTTTTGTTTTAATTTGTGTTTGATTACTTGTTGATTTAATTAGAAACAAATCCAGTTCAATTAAATCATAATCCAAAATAAAAATTAACACGATAAAATTTCGAATTAAAAATTTTCTTTTAACTCCAAGTTAAACAGATCTACGTCCTAAAACATGTACAGTTAAAGAACTAGCCATATATAAATCAAACATATGATTTATAACACAGAATTTGCAAATTCATATATATACAAAGCCTAGAGTTGGCTCTGATACCACTGTTGGGATTCGGTAAGATAAACAGCCCTAGGCACAGCGGAATATAAAAATTTTAGGACCTCTTACGGAATCTTGCCAGGATATTCTCTAGTTGTATATATATGAATATAAATAAAAATGATAGTATAAGTTTACACGTTATACCTATCTCCTTGCAAATCCTTTGGCTAGCAAAGCGAACTCTGATTTCTCCTCCAGCAAGTATCGATCCAAGCTCTGCAGCAGCGCCCCACGTGTTGCGCCTCTACGGGTTGATACACCACAATTACACGAAAATAATATATCTTGATCGACTAGAACACAAGATATATTAAGATCTAGGACTTAGGAACGATTTTGGAACAAGATCGAAAAACGAAAAATTCATCCAAAGGAAGAACAGGGTTCGGTCGACTTATGTTTGGGAGAGGGAGAGAAAATTTTGCTCTTGCTCAATTTTTGCTTATGGAGTTGTCTGAAAAATAACTACAAGATAGCTACTTATAGTTATCTCCCTAACCTAGTCCTATTAGGACTAGGGCTCTTCTCTCCTACATGGGCCATGGCCCTCTTTAATTAGAAGACCAAGTCTTCTAATTAATTCATGGCCTAGTTAATTAATTTTGACCAGACTTATTTAATCTCCCAATTAAATAGCCCAATTAATTAACTTAATCTCCCATTTAATTAAATCAGACTCTAAGTCCATTTAATTAAAATCCCTTCTAATTAATTAAATCCAACTTAATTAATTAATCCACAAATTAAATTCCAATTTAATTTATGATCCTGATCCAATTCCAATTGGATCTCATTTTGTTCCAATTGGGTCGACCCAGTCGACCCATCCATAATAATCGACCCAGTCGATTATTCACCCAGTCGACCCGGTCGACTCGGTCGTTCTTATTTCCTCGCTTTCACTTCATGTGTATTGTGTATGCCCCCGTAGGTTCACCACATAATTGGCCGTGGGTTATAATTAAATATTATTTAATTATTCGAGTAAGACTTACTCTGATTTAACCGTTTTTCGTCAGGTTAATTTAATATCAGTGAATTTGTGATATCGGGGGTTTGGATATTGAATTATTCAGTATATTGGGCTCTGTTACTTTATTCTGGATGGATCGTTTACAAAGAAAAGCAATAATCAAAGGCAAGAAGTAAAACCATTAACAAAATTAAGAATACTCCAATATGAATGTAGAATTCTGCAATAATAATGGATATTATTGAGTTCTATTAATGTATTCTTGTGTAATCTCAGAATTAAGAGAATTCGTAGTTGTCTCATACAATGAATAACTAGGTATATATATTACGCTAAACCTAGTATTACAAGGAATCATAGTCCTGCTTGGACTCGGCCCAACTGTCCTTCTTGGGTCCGGAGTATAATCTTTACTCGGAGCGAGCGGCATTTGGCAGGGTCTGTAAGAAGATCCCGATCCTTTATAATTGGTCGAATCGATCTTATAATCTTTGTTCGATCTGATCAGTATGTAGGGTGCGAAATAGCCCCCATCAGTACTCCCTCACTTCTTCGAGCGTATAGATAATAGGAGCTCGTAGAAGTAGATAAATCTGGTCGACTGTTTCTTTTCTATGAACGGAGCCTCGTTAAAAACCTTACTTAAGAAAAAACCCAGTGGGAAAAAATCTTAAGTAAGGAAAAGAGTGCTACGTATCATAGATAGTCGTTTCTTCTGTCTAATTATGGATCGCCACGCGTCTATTCAGGAGGCTTTTTGTATCCTTCCGTTTTTGGCGGGAATTTGAGTAGCTGCGATGAGTTCGAAACGTCTTTTCTCATTTCCTTATAAATAGGTGACTTTCGAGTTTGCCATTTCTCTTTTATATTTGCTTTTAGATCGCAGTCATTTTCTAGTTTGGTCGTTCGTCGTATAAAATTTTCCTTTCATCGACCTTCTTCTTCCGAGAACTAGAATATAGATGGCTTCCGTAAAAAGATCTTCTTCTTCTCCTAGAGAGATCATCGCCCCTGATAACGAGGAGGAGTTACATTCTAATCCTCTGGGTGAACAAACTACGGTATCTGACCTTGTTATCCCTGTAGAAGATACTTACAAGGTACGAATCCTTTCCGATGCGGATGTGGCTGCCCGAGCCAAAAAGGGCAAAGGTACTGTTCCTCAGATTTCTGAACCAATTGAGGATGTAGCTTGCGCATATACAGAGGAAACATTCCCTGAAGTCGTGAATAACTATACCAAATATTTTCCGGAAGGTTCTGAAATAATTCTTCCTTCCCCTACTGATAGGGTCACTTCTCCACCGGAGGGATGTCGAGCCTTTTATACGGCTCACTTTAATAGCGGACTGCGTCTTCCTTTGTCTCCCCTTTTTCTGGAAGTTCTAAAAACTTTCAGCGTGTGCTTGACACAACTGGTTCCAAATTCTGTTGCTTTCGTGGTTTGTTTTTCCGTTCTGATGATTGCAAAGGGATTTAAACCTTCTTTCCGTAACTTTACGCAACTTTTTCGTTTTAATATTTCTAGTTCTTCAAACCGTGGATATTTCTTCGCTAGTCAGCGGCCTAGCCGAGCAATCTTTGATGCTCCGGTTTCTAGTAATCCCTCATGGAAATCTCATTTCTTCTTTGTTCGTCCTCCGTCTAATCTCCGTTTGGCGGATGGTTCGACCATGCCTTTCTCGTGGGATCATGGTTCCAGTTGGATTCCTGGAGGTCGCTCACCGACTGGTGAACTTGTTCCTGAAGATGTACAGTTTATCACTGAGATTCCCGAGATGCGTCCAAACAAATATCAAAGCGCTCTTCTGATTGGGGAATCTTTTCTTCGTAAGGCGGGGTTAAGTGTCCATAATTTTCCCATCAGTTCATCGTCTGAACCTCTAGGTTAGCATTTTATTTGATCTTTAGTATTGTCACTATACTTTTTATATGGAGAAATTAACTTTATTTTGTTTCTTTTTCAGCTCATATGGTAGAAAACTCCCGACATTCTTCGAAGGGAAAAATGGTGCTGTCGAAATCTTCCAAGTCAGTGGAGAATAATCCTATCGAGCAGAGGGCGTCTCGAAAAAGGAAATTGGAGTTGGGTCACGAATCCGAGGAGAATAGAGAGGAATCTCCGGATTCTTCACGTGAGTCCCCTATTCGTCAGGGCATGGGACCCGGTTACCCTCCGCTTCATCTTAGAACCTCTTTGGGTATTCGAGGATGTCGCAGCTGGTCAATGCCTCATCCATCTAATAATCCAGCTAACAGGAAGAGGAGCTACTATGGACGTTCTGGTGACGACCTTTCTTTACTCGGGGATAAACATCCAAGTCCTACTCTGGTCGAATTGATCGAGGATCATTTAGAGGGAAGGAGGGCCGCTGGTTATTCCGAGAAGGATTCTCTTATTCATGATAATAACGAGAATGCGGTCGATAAGGCGACCCGTATTCTTTTGTCTGGCGTTCTTACTCGCGATCTTAATAAGCTTCTTCATAAGGATCCTTTGGAGAAATTCCAGCGAGCTTCTCTTTACGCTGAAAAGGTGAGATCTTTTTCTTTCTATTATTCTGATGAAGTGATCTTTTAGGATTTTCTTAATTCGCTAATTCGTTTCTTTCTGACCCCTTCGTTATTTCAGGTTAACACCTGTCTGACATCGTACGCCTATGAAAATTCTCTCTGGAAACAACAGTGCGATTTCCTTGAAGAGAAGTATAAAGCTTTACTTCACAAATCTTCCGGTTCAGAAGTTGGTCCCTGGACATCTTCCTCTGTTCCTGTCGTAGAGACTCGTGCTGCCGGGACCGAAGATCAAGAAATGATAGATAGGGTGATAGAGGTTTCTCGTGTTCAAGAACAAGCCAATCAAATGGCTAGAAAATTAGAAGAATTGCAGTTAAAAAGCACGACTCGCATTAGTGAGCTTGAATCTCAAGTATCACGCCTTGAAGCTTCTTTAGAGGAGTATGAAAATGATGTCCCACTTAGGCAAAGAGATCGATATGTTAGGAAATCTGACGAACAAGTTGTTCGTGAATTCCTCAACTCTCCTGTTCATACGGCGTTGGTGTACCGGATGGTCGGCCCTCTTCTTGAGAATACTTTTAAAAAATCGATTCATCAACTGGTCGCTTTGGAGATGATCGACGATCGTCGGAAGGAGTATTTTAAGGCAGCTCATATCCGGTTGAACCGTTATGGCGAGCTTTATTCTTCTTCCGAGGTTCCAGATGTCGAATATTAAGGTTTTCCTCTGGCTAATCTTGTCGAGGAATTTGGAAATCCATTGCCGATTCCTCCTTCTGATGTTAACGATGAGCTCGATAATACTTTCATCGATCCAGTAGACGAAGAGGAAGAAGAAGACGATATAGGCATGACTGAGGTCGTCAATAGTGAGCAGAAGATTCCGGAAAGCGACCAGGCTTCTTGAAATAGTGATTTATTTTTGAAATAATCTTTGTAATTATCCGCTTGTAGGTTTAATTGTAGCTTAGCTTTCCCTACTTTGTACACTAAACGTTTCTTATTCTGACAGTCGTGTCCTTTCACATTCGCTGTAATGATTCAGACAAGTCATTTAATTTGCCGTAATCATTATGTATGTGTCTTTTCAAATTCTAGCGTTTGCTCCAAGGTCAGTTTTCCTGTTTCGCGCCCTTTCTTCGGGTCAGTCGCGTCTTTTCGTGTAGTATAAATACGAGAGGTAAAATTTGACTTGTCTTTTTTACTGCTATACTCCTCTCTTAACATAATACTCTTTCTTGAGCTAGTCGATAAACTTCCTCGATATTAATTTATATTTTTCCGTAATCCGATCATGAGTAACCTTTTCGGTAATACTTCGAAGCGACCTTCTCGTGAGGGCGCTAGGGATAATAGATCAAAGAAATTTCGAAGAGAAGGGCCTTCGATGGAGCCTCCTCGTTCGTCCTCAGTTAGTAGTTCGATGATCGATACTCCTATTACCACGTTCCAACCTTTATCAGAAGTTAGTTCGTCGCTCCTCCAACCAAACTTTTCTTCTACCCCCGCGGGAGGTAATAGGTCTTCCCCAGGTCGATTAGCTTTCGGAGACCCATCCAACATGGAACAGGTTTACGACATACCTGTTTCTTCAGGTTTTTCTTCTTACGAGTATGGATCTCATGGAGGGGATTTTGTTAGTTCCCTTCCTTTTTCTACTTCTACTGCCCTGCTAGTTAGTGAAGGGCAAGTCGGTGATGGTTTTTCTGTCAATCCTTCCATAACGCAGTCTATTTCGCAATATGGTCCTGAATATCTGTTTCATGATACCACTGTAACGACTGCTTCTTTTGAGTCTGGGGGACCTTCTGGGGGTCGATCTGGGTCGAGGTCTGGTCGTCGGACCGTTATATCTGCTTCCGGCAAAGAGACCTCTGTTAGTCCCGACGAGAGGGACTCCCCTCGTCCGTTAGATGATCGCTGTGTGCTTATGCAGGTTAATGACATTCTTTTGTCGGAGACTCCACGTTCCGACGGTGTCCCTTTGACAAGCGAACTGCCTGGTTCTGTTGAATCTGATGCTTTGTCTTGGGACTTAGGCATGAGTACTATTTTGCCCGGCGAATTGAGGAAGCTCGAAGGTACTTCCAATGCTCGCCTTGTTCAATCTCTGGTGAAGATATGTGAACAGGTAAACATATTTCGAACATTTTTCCTGTTCTTTGTTTTGAATTCTTTGTTGTACGGCGGTTTTTCTTACTCTTTCTGTATTTAGGGCAAGTATTTTGCACTCCAGCTGGGTGTGCAAAATGATGAACTGTGGAATAGTCGGAGAGCTCTTCAAGGTCAGCTGGAGTCGGAGAAAGCTAAAACCAGGGGTTTGGAGCTGCAGCTGCAACTTGCTAAAGATGATCTCCAAAAGTTAGAGGCTGACCAAGTTATTCTTGAGAAAGAGAAAGGCGACCTAGTTCAGGCTGCCGCGTCGGCAGAGGGATCTCGTCAACAGGCATATGATGATGGTTATGATGCCGGTTATCTTAAGCGTCAGGAGGAGTTGATGGCGTTTGCTGGTAACCTAACTCCTCGGAGGCCTGTTTCTGCTGGTCGCCCTTCTGGCGATTCTTCTCAATGATCTTTATTCAATCTGGCAGACCTTGGACTGTCTCTTTTTTTTTTTTTTTTTTTTTTTTTTGATGATGATGCCCAGCTTTTGTGTAGTTGTCCGGGCAGAGGTTTTTGTATTGGGAGATTAGATTGGAAATTATGATCTCTTCTGTAGGCAGATTCTTGCCTTGATTCTAATGATATATCTTGTTCATATATGTTATTGCTATGCACAAATATACCATCATGTAGTAATTGACAAAGATTAGTTTACTTATCTGAGTTTTATTTCTGCGGAGAGATTTAAGTACGGAGAAAGTAAGCTTGATCTTGCTTTGGTCGCTTGTAAGATAACTGAACGGTATAATATTTGCTTCGCATATTTAATCTTTGTTGATCAATCCAGCCGATCGTCGTTGTGTAAACCCTTAGCTGTCTGGTCGATGCTCGATTCATGCCTTATAAATTTGTCCTTATATGACATATATCTTATATAAGGAGGTTATTGTTCCTCCTGTTGAATTTCAGTTTTTCTTTTTCTCAAAGGGAAATTTTCCTTTAGGTGCTTTTCACCTATCCATGTCTTCCATCATTAGCTTTTCAATTATACATTTCTCTAGCCAGTATATCATACTCTTGATATGGGAGGAATTGGAAAATGTAACAGTCCTGGCCAGATCTGACCCGTTCAGACCTCCTTCAGCAATTCTTTGGAAAATTAGGCAGTGACGGCCTTATAGTTTCGAATAGGGAGGGCTATTCTCCTGATTTCGATGTCAGATTTCTTGGATTCTAAATGGAATTCTTGTATGGCCAACTTAGTAGTCCCCCAATGATGTATGAGGCAGTTACGACCCCCGTATGGTGGAGGCTCTGGTCGTTTTTAAGCAATTATCCTCTTTCAACGGTTCAACTTTGCATGCCTTCGTTGAGGAGTTCTTAATATTTTCTATTAGGCGACCCTCATATATGATCGTGCAGATCGTTTTGGTCTTTGAACTTCTTTAAGTTTTCTTGGATTATTTTGTTGATCGCTTCGATCTGTAGATTTGTTTGTCATCGATCAGTTGAGTCGATCAGACGGGCGCCGTTCCAACTTTCTTGCATTTAATTCGGGAAGTCAAAGGGTCGCGTTTTCGTCCCTTGATTAAACTCCTATTATCCGTAGGATCATTCTCACGGGCGCCTATAAATAAGTAGGTAGTTTCCTTATTTTCCATTCATAACAATGAAGATCTCTGTTTCCTTAGATTTCATTTTGCCTTCGGACCCCATAATGTTCAAGAAGTCACATTATCGTGATTTGTTCGTTCGCAGTAAAGGAATTGTCCCCAGTCTTGTATTGACGGGTCCCATGTCAGCCCTTCCTTGTATCGACGGATCCCATGAGATCTCTGCTTTAGTCTTCATCACCTTAGAGGTCCGTGGTTTCCGTCTGCACATGGGGGGTTCATACTTGCCAGCCGCCTCCGCTCTTCGATGTTACCTCCGGAGTGATAGACCATCGGGGTGGCTGGTAAACTTACCGTTTCACGACGGTCCTGAAGAGATGCTGCTCGAGAGTAAAATGTTTTATAGATAAAGTAAAAGCAGTATCTTCTTCTGGGTGAGTGAGCATTGCTAGCTTATCTGGCTGGTAGTGTTCATTTCATCTGGAACAACATTTGATCTTCAGAGCCTGGCCATCGAACCAAAGAAGTCGACCATCCTGAGCAGCATGCTTCTTAGGTGGTTTATTATGATCGATGAGGTACTAGGGAGGAGATTGGTGTTTCCGTGGACATTGTCGTGAAGATAGTCGATCCCATAGGATCAATTTAACTAGATCATTGTAACGATCTTTAGGTAGCAAGCAGATTTTTGTAACGTAGGATATTTGTATGTAATTGATTTGATGAATAAAATATTATTTTATTTCTTGCATCTTCTTTGTCGTTTGATAATTTAATTTACGAGGAGTAATTTCCGAGCAGATGAATTCATACTTGATTTATCTTTCAAAACTTTAGGAGTATCAGCGGATCTTTTTTAGATCGTTAGGAGTAGATCGAGGAGTTTTTATTGAGCGGATCAATGTATACTCGACTCGTTTGTAATTATACTTAGGTTTTTAACCCAAAAGTCTTTTAATCATTGAAAACATATCGAGGAGTTTTTATCGAGCGGATCGATGTTTACTCAACTTGTTTTATCTAGACTTAGGTTTTAATACCGAAAAGTCTTTTTCTCGTTGTAAATAGTTCGAGTAGTGTATATCGAGCGGATCCATGTTTACTCTACTCGTTTTATTTAGACTTAGGTTTTTAATACCAAAAAGTCTTTTTCTCGTTGTAAATAGTTCGAGGAATGTATATCGAGCGGATCGATGTTTACTCTACTCGTTTTATTTAGACTTAGGTTTTTAATACCAAAAGTCTTTTTGATCGTTGAATATATATGTTGAGGAGTTTTTATCGAGCGGATCGATGTTTACTCAACTCGTTTTGTTTAGACTTAGGTTTTTAGTACCTGAAGTCTTTCAATCATTGTAGATATATCGAGGAGTTTTTATCGAGCGGATCGATGTTTACTCAACTCGTTTTGTTTAGACTTAGGTTTTTAGTACCTGAAAGTCTTTTTGATCGTTGAATATATATGTTGAGGAGTTTTTATCGAGCGGATCGATGTTTACTCAACTCGTTTTGTTTAGACTTAGGTTTTTAGTACCTGAAGTCTTTCAATCATTGTAGATATATCGAGGAGTTTTTATCGAGCGGATCGATGTTTACTCAACTCGTTTTGTTTAGACTTAGGTTTTTAGTACCTGAAAGTCTTTTTGATCGTTGAATATATATCGAGGAGTTTTTATCGAGCGGATCGATGTTTACTCAACTCGTTTTGTTTGGACTTAGGTTTTTCGCACCAATAAGTCTTTATGTTTGTTGTGTTCGATCGAGGAGTTTTTATTGAGCGGATCAATGTTTACTCGACTCGTTTTGTTTTTGTGGTCGGAATGAGGAGTGTTTATTGAGCGGATCAATGTATACTCGACTCATTATAATTTAGACTTAGGTTTGTCACCAAAAAGTCCTTTTTGCCGTTGACATAAATCGAGGAGTGTTTATTGAGCGGATCAATGTATACTCGACTCGCTTCGTTCTGATATTTATCAATATGCTAGTGTAATTCCACAGAGCGTTAATCGAAATAATCGATGTATAGAAAATGCTAAAATTTTTACTAATTGAACTCTAGGCTAAGGCCTTTGTTACAAGGATTAAAACTTGATAAAGTAAAGTAAAATAAAACAATGCAGTATAATCTGCTAAAATTTATTTACCATAGTATTTCCTAAGGTTGACTGCGTTCCAGGTTCTTGGTAAGGCTGTCCCATCCATGTGTGCAATTTTGTATGAACCTTTCTTTCCTACGCCAATGACGATGTAAGGTCCATCCCAATTTTGTTGTAACTTTCCCACATGCTTGGATACTTCTACCTTTTTCAAAACCAAGTCTCCTTCTTTGAAGGTTCGGACGCGTACTTTTTGATTGTATGCTTTCTCCATATTTGCCTTAGTGGCTTGTAGGCGTACGGCAGCTTTATCCCTTAAGGCTTCTGTTAGATCGACGTCATTTTCTCTTGCCTTTTCATTTTCTTGTTCATCAAACATCTCTATTCTTGGCGTTGGAATTAAAGTTTCCACAGGAATAACAGCTTCCGACCCATATACCAAGCTGAATGGGGTTTCCCCAGTTGAGTTTCTTACCGTGGTTCGATTAGCCCACAATACTCCTGGTAGTTCATCGAGCCATTTTCCTTTGGCTGATCCTAATCTTTTTTCCAAAGATTTTATTATCTCTCGGTTTGCTACTTCGGTTTGTCCGTTCGCTCTTGGATGCCCGACTGAAGTGAAATTTTGTTGAATTCCCAGTTTCGAACACCATTCTATCACTTGTTTTCCAGCGAATTGGGTTCCATTATCGGAAATTAGGATCCTAGGGATGCCAAATCGACAGACTATGAACTTCCAAAGGAAGTTGATCACTTGGAATTGAGTTATTCGCGCTAAGGCGATGCACTCTATCCATTTGCTGAAATACTCTACAGCGACCAGGACGTAAGCTTTCTTTGATCTGGCCGCTGGGAAAGGCCCCACGATGTCCATTCCCCATTGATCGAAAGGCCAACAAATTGGAATCGGGTGCATATTTTCTGCTGGTTGATGACATACGTTGGCATGTACTTGGCAATGATGACATTCTCGGACGTAATTTGCGGCGTCCTTATCGACAGTAGGCCAATAGTAACCTGTTCTGAGGCATTTTAAAGCCAATGCCCTCGATCCGCTGTGATTTCCCGCGTCTCTTTCATGTATTTCTCGCAGTATTTCAGCGGTTTGGGATTCAAAGACGCATCTCAGGAGAATTCCTGATACTGACCTTCGGTAGAGTTTTCCTTCTACGAGTGTATATTTTGGGGCTCGATATTTTATTTTCCGAGCTTCATTCTGATCAGATGGTAGTTTTCCTTCACGAAGATAGTCTATCATTGGTGTCATCCAATTATCTTCGACTTCTTCGATTTCCATTATATCGACTATCGGTGTCTCATCGATGTCGACAGCCGGTGTAGAAGAG
The DNA here is from genome assembly GCA_038501285.1 of Penstemon eatonii. Lineage (NCBI taxonomy): Eukaryota > Viridiplantae > Streptophyta > Magnoliopsida > Lamiales > Plantaginaceae > Penstemon > Penstemon eatonii. The sequence goes on from CM076713.1 coordinate 26,530,071, forward strand.
ATCAGCCAGTTGATCACTCGTTCGGTCTTTCCGTCTTGGGATCCTGTAAACTTAGATAGTTGATCGGCCCATTTATTTTCCGAACGTGGAATGTTTTGTATGTCGAAATCTTCAAACTTCTCGGCCAGTGCTTTTACTTTGGCGAGGTATTTGATCATGTTGAATTCCTTAGCCTCGTATAAGCCTTCTATTTGCCTTTGTACTAACTCTGAGTCGGTTAATACTTTTAGCCTCTTTATGTTGGCTTTGATTGCCATTTCCATTCCTGCGATTAACGCCTCATACTCTGCTTCGTTATTTGTTACGACAAAGTCCAATGTAATAGCATAATTCAAATCTTCTTTATTAGGTCCGGTGAAGTTGATTCCGGCGCCTCCTCCTTCCCGGCTTGAAGCACCATCTACGTGCATTAACCAGGTTTGATCTTCTATGATCAATATATCCTCATGGAGGGTGTTTGATGATTGTGTTGGTGTTTCCAATAAAAAATCAGCCAATACTTGGGCCTTGATGGCGACCCTTGGTTTGTAGTCGATATCGAATTGGCTGAGTTCGATGGCCCATTTGATTAGTCTTCCGGAGGCTTCTGGTTTTGCTAGGATCTGCCTAAGCGGTTGGTTCGTCAAAACGATGATTTTGTAGGTTAAGAAGTAGGGTCGGAGTTTTCGAGCAGCCACTACTAAGGCCAGCGTGAATTTTTCTATTTCCAAGTAATTCTTCTCCGCCCCTTGTAATAACTTGCTGAGATAATAGACAGGCTTATGCTCTGAACCCTCTATCTTAATTAGTACTGAGCTAATGGCCGTATCGGAGATGGAGATGTATATGTACAATGGTTCCCCTTCTGTTGGTTTGGCCAACATCGGAGGGGATGTCAAATATTCTTTGAGTTGTTCGAAGGCTCGTTCACATTCTTCGGTCCAAACGAAGTTTTTCGCTTTTCGAAGCGTTTGGAAAAAGGGCAAGCTTCTGTCCGCAGATTTAGATATGAATCTATTCAATGCTACGATCTTCCCAACCAAGCTTTGCACTTGAGAGATGGTCTTGGGAGGTTTCATTTCAGTTATGGCTCGAATTTTTTCTGGGTTGGCTTCTATTCCTCGCTGGTGTACCAAATATCCCAAAAATTTTCCTGACTTAACACCGAAGGTGCATTTTGCAGGGTTCAACTTCATACGGTATTTTCTTAGGATTCGGAAACATCGATCTAGATGTCTTACGTGATCCGCTTCATTCATACTTTTTACTAACATGTCGTCTACATAGACCTCCATTATTTCTCCGATTAACTCCCTGAACATTAGGTTTACCAATCTTTGGTATGTAGCCCCGGCGTTCCTTAATCCGAACGGCATTACTATAAAGCAGTATACTCCCTGTTCGGTTATGAATGCGGTCTTCTCTTGATCCCGCTCGTCCATGTATATTTGGTAAAAACCTTGGAAGGCGTCCATCATGCTGAACAGCGCGAAGCCAGCGGTCGAGTCGACCAATAAATCAATTCTTGGGAGGGGGTAAGGGTCGCGTGGACATAACTTGTTAAGGTCGGTGAAATCATTACACATCCTCCATTTGTTGTCCTTTTTATCCCCTTTTGCTACTAGTACAACATTACATAGCCATTCCGAGAAATGTATTTCTCGGATTTGTTTTGCTTCCAGCAGTCTTTCAACCTCGGCTTTGATAATTTTATCTTTTACTGGTCAATGATTTCTTTTCTTCTGTCTGGCGGGTTTCGCTGAAGGGTCAATTTTTAGGGTATGCTTGATTACCCGAGGATCGATCCCTTCGATGTCATTTGCACTCCAGGCGAAGACGTCCACGTTATTTCTTAGAAATTCGATTAACATTACTTCTCCTTCTTTGCTCAATTCTGTACCAATTCTTGTCTTTTTGGACGAGTCGCCTTCTACCAGAATTATATCTTTATGTTCTGGGGGTTGCAAGGATAAGTCTAGTGGTTCTTTCCCCTTTTTATCTAATCGATCAGTAATAGGAATTTCGACCTCATTTCTAGTGAGATCGTCTACGATCTTTCTCTTGCTCGGAGTAATTGACTTGGGGTGTTCTTTCAACGTTAATGATGTGCTGTAGCAGTCCCATGCCATACAGTGGTCGTTCGTTATTTCTCCAATGCCGCTGTCGGTTGGAAATTTTATTTTCTGATGATAGGTAGAGACTACAGCTCGAAAAAGGTTAAGGGCTGGTCGCCCTAATATAGCGTTATAAGCGAAGGGTGTATCTACCACTAGGAATTTTACCAACTTCACGGTCCGAAGTGGTTTCTTTCCGAGCGATACACTTAAAGATATCGTTCCGCTGGGGATGATCTCGGAGCCTCCAAAGCCTACTAACGGCGTTGCTACCCTTTGTAGGTTTATTTGCCCGAGGTTCATTTGTGCTAAGACCTCTCTGGAGATGATGTTTGCTGAGCTTCCATTATCAATTAGGATTCTTCTCACATTATAATTTGCTATTTCTAACGACACTACCATAGGGAAATCTGGGTTATCCTCTTTTGTATCCCAAGTGATGTTTTTAGGTACTTCACCTTCGTTAAAGCTGATCGGCTGGTGATTTGTTGGCCTGTTTTCTAATGTCCATATTTCTTTTGGATATTTAGAATTTGCAATTATGGATCTGGTCGTTCTTCGTCTAGCATTACGACTATCTCCACCCGCAGGCCCCCCGGATATAGTGTGGATAGTCCCATTGACCTGGTCGTGATTCAATTCCTGAGTAGGCCGACGTTCAGGTGATCTTCGATGAGAACTTCTCCTTTGAGTTCCGTTCCGGGGGCTTCTGCTTCTTTCCCTTTTGCGATTATCTCGTTCTATGTATTCGTCTAGTTTTCCTTGCTCGATCAGTTTTTCAACTTCTCTCTTAAGGTGAAAACAATTTTCCGTTCGATGCCCATGTGCCCTATGGTACTTACAGTATTGATCATAGTTTCTAGACCCTGGTCTGGACTGAGCGATTTTCCTCGCCTCGGGAATCCAATTATTCCTTTCTAGAACTTCCAAGATTTCTTCCATTGGAGCATTTAATCTTGGGTGTTCTACTTGATTCACTCTGCTTCTGATTGGTTGTTCAGGGTTTCTTGGTCTTTGGTAGAAATTAGGTTGCCTTTCTTGGTCAGCTCTGCTGTATTCCAGTCGCTGGAAAACGTTACCTCTCCTGGAAGATCGCTCGTAATCCAAGGATCTTTGGGCGGGAATCTTGTCATGCCGCTTAGACCCTGTAGCCGCGACTTTGTTTTTGTTCTTATCCTTAAAGGAATTCATCTCTTCTTGGGTCATATACTTAGACGCCAGGCTCATGATGTCGGCGAACGTTCTTGGTTGTTTTCGACTGAGGGCATTTCCGAACTGCCTGTTTTTAGTGAGATCGAAGAGGATAGATATTATGTAATCGATATTTGGGGAATCGATTTTAAGTAATTCTACGTTGAATCTGGCCAACCAATTCCTTAGGGATTCTCCTTCTTGTTGATATATAGTTCCAAGGTAGCTCATCGGAAGTTTTTGTCTCTTCTGACTGGCAAACTGCTGCGTCAATTTGTTACAGAGTTCCCTAAAGCTGAATATGGAGTTGGCAGGTTGTTTCGCGAACCAGTCCAATGCGAGTCCTTCGAATGTAGTTACCATTAATTTGGCAGTGAATTCGGCAGAGTGGGCATATAAATTCATTGTATTCGTAAAGCTAAAAATATAATCATCCGGGTCAGTGGTTCCATCATAGCGAGGTAGTCTACCCGGGACTTGTCCAATCGATTGTGCCTCTTTTATTTCCCTGCAGAAGGGAGAACAGGCCGCAAGGCTCTCCTGGAGTTCCGTGGTTCGGGCCCACGGATTTTGAATAGATCGTAAGCGTTGTTCGAGTCGGTCCTGCACCATCCTTTCAATTTCTCTTTCCGTCAGTCGAGCCGTTCGTGGTCGATCAGGGATTGTATCATCTATGTCATCATCAATAGGGATAATTGTACGTTCCCTGGATCCACTGCGCTTCGCCTGGGTTTTTCTGTGACCTGGTTTTCTTCGAGGGTTATTGTCGGAGGGTTTTGAATTGTCCTGTTGTGGACTGTGTAGTGAGCGGTGCTCGCTTGGTGGGCTATCAGCTTGTTGAGATACTTGATCGTTTTGTCCGGGCGTTCTCCGAGCAGGAATTGTCCTGGCAGCCCTAGGGTTTCGCGGAATTTGATCAAGCACAAGTAATTCTTCTGGGGAGAGCGATTTAACGAGCATCGCTATTTGTCGTAATTTCTCCTGGGCACCCGGGAGAGGAACGGGGATCTCGGGGACTTCCGGCTCTTCCTGTATCGTACCGGGAGGACCTTCTAGGGGTTCCTGATGTCGGGGATGGGTATTCTGCAAATTCTCGTCGGTGTTGGGAACGTTATTATTGTCGTTCTCCTGTGGATCTTCAGATGTGTTATGACCGGTGGTTGTGTTACTTCTTGCTCCGACACGGGCGCTTTTCCTTGGGCGAGCCATATGTCGATCGAATAATTAACCTGGCCCCACGGTGGGCGCCAACTGATTTAACCGTTTTTCGTCAGGTTAATTTAATATCAGTGAATTTGTGATATCGGGGGTTTGGATATTGAATTATTCAGTATATTGGGCTCTGTTACTTTATTCTGGATGGATCGTTTACAAAGAAAAGCAATAATCAAAGGCAAGAAGTAAAACCATTAACAAAATTAAGAATAATCCAATATGAATGTAGAATTCTGCAATAATAATGGATATTATTGAGTTCTATTAATGTATTCTTGTGTAATCTCAGAATTAAGAGAATTCGTAGTTGTCTCATACAATGAATAACTAGGTATATATATTACGCTAAACCTAGTATTACAAGGAATCATAGTCCTGCTTGGACTCGGCCCAACTGTCCTTCTTGGGTCCGGAGTATAATCTTTACTCGGAGCGAGCGGCATTTGGCAGGGTCTGTAAGAAGATCCCGATCCTTTATAATTGGTCGAATCGATCTTATAATCTTTGTTCGATCTGATCAGTATGTAGGGTGCGAAATAGCCCCCATCATACTCTAAATCAATCGAACACTCTGTCGATTGATCATTCCAAAATTAGCACCCCTGCCAATTTGGGAATTCTCCCACACTCCACGGTCGATGTCCAGCCACAAGCCCATGGAGCCCAATCACTGGTGAATTAATTCAGTGAACCTTTTATCATTTACAATTTCCGTATACGCCATAATCTCTCCATCGATCAATCTCCCAATCGAGACTTAAGGGTATGGTCTTTCATCGGTTTCCCTTTTCTTTTGTCTTGACCTTATGCATTCTGGTCTCGAAATAATTCTCTTTGACTTAACCTTTATGAGCTACTTACATAAAGCCGTCAGATACCTCGGCCGAGGATTTTACCAGAATTAATTTCTCACAGAAATCCATAGGAGAATTTCCCAACCTATCAAGTTGGGTCAATGGATCCTTTGTTGATGATATGAATCTGCATACGAGTTCCTCTATACCCAATATGAGTCCACAGAGACTTTCTGGTGATCCCCAGTCAGTCGGAACTCATATCAAAGTATAGACGTTCTCGCACCAGATAAACCCTATCACCTCAAGTAGTTAGGGATCGTTCCTCGTATACTATTATAAATTTGGAATAACTTCAACCCCGATATGCGACTACCGCTTCCATGGTGAGTTATTTCCTAATTGGGGTATTCAGTGCACTTGCCATCCCAGCAAGCCACCCACTTATGTGTATCGACCATCTCAGTCACGCTCGTGGACCCCAGCGTTCTCCAGTTCATCGGAGTATACACATTAGTGAGAGTCTAACCGAATCCAACGATGTCCTATCTCGATTGGATTCTACGACTCTTGAATATGTTCTAGATCACGGCCTTGGAGATCAGTCCACGGGTTGTCCCATAGCCCTGTGATCTAAGGACTTCTATCCTTATGCGTAGATAATTATTACATAAGATAAAGATGACCATATAATAATAAAATGCATTTATTAATCCAATTGAATGGTCCTTTCAATTAAATGCAACCAAATAGTTGGCTTGCAGGACACCATTCTATCATAGATCACTTAGCCTGATCATAACATGCCTAGGTTGGGTGCGTATAGTTATGTACGCGAGTGGTTAGTACCAATATAGAATCTACCGACTCATTGTAATTGATGAGAGAATTTCCTATACGATTCTTAGATAATATATTCGAGGAATCCACGGCCGTGGTCGGTGATGGATTTGGGAAGGGGTTTTCAAATTTAGTAGTCACACTGGAATATTATCCCGAATTAGAAAGTATAGTTATCGTGACATATTTAGAGGTGCCAATCAATTCACACACCCTAAATCTTGATCGGGAAATTAGTCGATAGAAGGACCGTATTTACATGGCAATTATAAGGGGTGAGGTTCAAAAATATCAATTCACCTGAAGTTGGGCTTCATAGGCTTGTGGCTAGACATAGACCATGAAGTATGGGTACTCATGAGTTAATAGAGGAATTGATTCTAGGAGTGGTCAATTAAAGGTTGTTTAATTGACCAGAGCAATTTATTGTTCATAAATTAAATCACGAGGTATTCGTGGGCCTGCTGCCAATTGATGGTGAACCCAGAGGGTCACACACAATACAATTGGACGGTGACAGTTATAAAAGGGTATAAAAGGAATTAATTGATTTAAAGGTAATTAAATCCATTAAATGAATTAAAGTGTTAATTCAAGTGGGAGATTAATTAGTTGATCTAATTAATTAAAGGAAATATTAATTGATTAATTAATATGGACTGTGTATTTAATTAAGGTGGTTAATTAAAAGAAGGCTTGCAAGACATGGGCCTCTAATTAAAAGCCCATAAGGAGTCTTGCAAACCTAGGTCAAGAAGGAGGCTTATAAATAGAGTTCTACATGAACTCAAAGAAGAACACAAGGCTAACAACCCCCGCTCCTCTGACCTAGCCGCTCCTCTGACCTAGCCGCACCCATTCCTGCGTCGCCACCTAGCTATCGCCCCCACCTCCTGGCCGTGAGCTGTTGTAGTGCCGTCGTAGTTCCCTTCCTCTTCCCTTGTGCTGGATCTTGCTCTGCCAAGTAGATCTGCACAGTCCTTCAATAACAAACCTCTTAGATCTAGTTCGTAGCCTAAGACTAAGAGGCATTGCCATAATCCAATTGGTGTGGATTAATCTCCGGAGGTGAGACTAGGGGTGAAAATCAAACCAAGCTACTCGATACTCGACTCGATCCCGTTTGATAAAAGCTCGTTTGAGCTCGGTTCGTCACACTAATCAAACAAGCTTGAACATCTTTTTTCGTTCGATAACTTTTGAAGCTCGGCTCGAGCTCGACTCGATAAGCTAAAAATTGAAAAAACACATGTAAAATATCAAGCTACTCGATACTCGGCTCAAGCTCGTTCGATAAAAGCTCGTTTGAGCTCGGCTCGATTGAAAATCAAACCAAGCTCAAACACAAAATTTCAAGCTCGATAAAAATCGAAACAAGCTTGAACAGTGTGTCGTTCGGTACTACTCGACTCGATTACAGCCCTAGGTGAGACACTTAGATCACTCCTGTGAACCAGAATCAGAATCAGAGTTGGAGGTTGCCACCATCTTGCCTGTAGTGAGGTAAAATCGACCAACCCCCTTTTTACATAATTTATATGTTTGATTCATGCTTTTCGTATACATAATATGGAGATCTAAATAGGGACCATGGGTGCTTCGAATTTTTTTAAAATTCCGCACTCTTAGTTGTTCTGACAATCGAGGCAACCCAACAAGGACCGTATGTACATCACAATTATAAGAGGTGAGGTTCACAAATATCAATTCACCTGAAGTTGGGCTTCATGGGCTTGTGGCTAGACATCGACCATGAAGTGTGGGTACTCCTGAATTAATAAGGGAGATTAATTCTGGAGTGGTCAATTAAAAGTGTTTAATTGATCGGAGCAATTAATTCCTCATTAATTAAATCACGAAAGTCGTAAAATTGATGGTGAATTGATGGTGAATCCAAAGGGGCACACACAATACAGTTGGACAGTGACAGTCATAAAAGGAAATAGTTGATTTAAGGTAGTTAAATCAAAGTTCATGAATTAAAGTGTTAATTCAAATAAGAGAGTTATTAATTGGAATATCTAATTAATTATAATATTAAATAAAGTAGTTAATTAATAAAGATGAAAGAATAAATAATTGGCAATTTTCGAATTGGCTAATTAATTAGGCTAAGGGGCGATTTTGGCTAGATAAAAGAGTGGAAGGTTTTTTTTTTATTGTTTAACAAGTAATAAACAAGAGATTTGGTCAAATCTTGTTTCCTATTGAGATAAGGAAAGAATTCAACCAATCTTGGTGATATATCTAATAAGAGAAGGATTCTTCTCTTAAAAATATAACTCATCGTATATCTTCCAAAGGCTAATGATAAGAGAATGCACTAATTGATTAACACACAACAAAAGAAAAGAAAAGCTGAAAATTGAGAGGCCAATTTTCGGCCAACCCTAAATTGCCCCAAACCCTAGCCGTCCCAAGCCCTAGCCGCACAAGCCCTATGGCCGAGCCCTTCTTCCCTCTGTTCTCTTCATCTGAATCCAGATCTAGATACTGATCTAGATCTGCCTCTTCCTTCGTTGACATTCTCCAAGATCTAGTTCGTAGCCTGTGACTTGGAGACGTTGCTACAATCCAACTTGTGTGGATACGTTCTGGAGGTGAGACAATTGGATCACTCAGTTGTGAATCAGACAAGAAGCCCGAAGGTTATCACCACCGAGTCGTGGTGAGGTATATCGCATATCACCCCTTTTGTTTTAATTATTGTTTGATTCAACATTTTCGTATACATAATGTGGAGATCGATTTTATGGGACTGATGGGTGCCTCGGAAAAATTTTAAGGGTAAATTACGAATACCCCCCTCAGGTAAGACTTAATTACAAAAATCACCCTCACGTATTGGGTATTACAAAAATCCCCCTCGGGTTTGTCACCTTATTACAATTAACCCCTTGTCCCTAAAATATTCCAATTTTGCCCTTGTGTGTTATTTGTATTGTTTGTAATGTCTTATAAATGTTAAAACTTGCGATCTAATTATAGTACCTTATAAATTAGAAAAGAGATAATTATATATTTACTACCAGAATAAGTGATAAAATTTATAATTGCCCATAAATTTTAAATAATATTGCAAAATAAGGTATTTATATATTTATTAGCAATTTAAATTGTAAAATATTAAATTAAATAGAATTTTAATAATATATTTTGCAAATATGAATTGTTTACACATTAGTTAAATGAATTTATTTTATAAATTAGTATATTTAATAAATTATGTTGTATTATAAATAAGATATTTTAATTTATCAAAGTTTATGGAGTATTATAAATTGAAATTTTTATTGAAATTTATGGGAAATTATAAATTATATCAATTATTTTGGTGGTAAATATATAATTATTATTTTTATAATTTACAAGATATAACAATTAACCACAAGTTTTAAAATTTATAACATATTATAAACATTACAAATAACTTCCAAGGGTAAAATTGGAACATTTTAGCGACAAGGGGTTAATTGTAAGAAGGTAACAAACCTGAGGGGGATTTTTGTAATACCCAATATGTGAGGGGGATTTTTGTAATTAGACCTTACCTGAGGGGGGTAGTCGTAATTTATCCAAATTTTAAATTTTCGCACTGACAACCGAGGTATCCCAACAGTAGTATCAGAGCCAACTCCATTATTATTATGCAAAAAGGCCTGAACGTAATAAAGTATATGGATACGTGCGTTTATAATGTTCTGTGAGATGATTCTTACTTGTTATGACTAGATCTACGATTGGGTAAAATTGCATATTCAGATCTGGGGCAAATTCATAGTTTTTTGAAACTTCAGGACTTTTATGCAAAATCGCATATTTCGAAAAATTAGGGTTGAAAATTTATTTTCTGTTTTCTGGAATTTTTTGAAAAATCTGGACTGTTTTTGCAATTCTTGTCAGTACGTAATTTTGGGTCGTTTTTTCAATTTCCAAAAATTAAAGCACTATTTTGTAATTTCCGAAAGTTCAGGGGTCTATTTGCAAAATTCGAAAATTTTCTGGATTCAAGAATTTGTTATTTTCTGGTTCTCTGGCCGATTTGGTTTTTGGGGGTGTTTTGTAACTTTTCAAAAACTTTGGGGTTAAAAGTGTAATTTCCAAAACTTGAGGGGCCGAACTGCAATTTTTAAAAGTTGAAAATCCGAATCTGATTTTATGTAGAAAACTTGTTTTTTTTTACCCGAGAATTTATTTTGTCATAATTAGTAGTGACTAAAATGTAAGAATCATAGATAGTTATAATTAAAAGGGGTTTTAAGAATAAGAAATAAATACGTAAAAGTTGTTTGCTTGTTTCTTGCTCTACGTGAACTGTTTATGTGGTTTGTGATCGCGCCGAGCCTTGACCCTAGGGTAGATGTGATTGGTTTAATTAATTGTTTGGTTTTTATTGGGCCTGCGAGCCTTATGTTGTTTTTGGGCCACTTTGAGCCTTTGTAATAGATTTGGGCTTTACTGTTTTATTAGTTTAGAATGGAGGCCATTACAAGCAAGGTGGGAGCCCAAGAAGAGTTGAAGGTCATGTATGCGTGGTTATTTATGTAAAGCCTAGGTCCTCTGAGAACACTTTAGATTGACCAATTGGGCCAACATCATGGCTCGATGATGGCCCGCGTAGGAGGCTCCCGATCCAAAACATATTGTGGTAGTATGCAAGCTAGGCTTGTATGATTTTGATTTATTTATCGATTTATGTTTGGCTTGTATGAGATGCGCGCTAGTATGTAGATCGTAAATAAAAGATAAAGCATAATTAATGCGGTGAGATCTCGAGGACAGTTTCTTCAAACTTTCAAAACCGAAAATCCCCTCTTGAATAAATATTAAGTCATATTGGATTAACTATAAAATGAGGTTTTATAAATCCAAGCCTTCCATTAATAGGAACTAGCGTATGTTGTCTACTTATCGATTAAGGTGATCCAGAGTCTGGCACCCGAGGCGAAGATAGGGACAATACGCGAAATTCCTTGATTCTTGTTTTCTTAAAAACTCGACAAGGGTGAGGACTGGTCGGGACGTGAAAATCGACCGATAACCAGTTACGGGGATTTCATGATTGGGCCTGTTGCTCATCATGATTAATGGGTTAGACTTAACGAGTGGTAACATTTATGATGTAGCAGTGCTAGATAAATGCAAAAACCGAGGAAAAATAGCTTGAAGTTTGTGTAGGGACACAATTGGTAAAAGTATACCTACCTGGGGAGTTAATTGTATGGCCACAAGTCGTGGGTGCAATTAATGGCCGCTGGGACGTCAAGACCTACTAGGAAATAGAATTTCCCGAACAATAAAAGGGGTTATTGTTTCGATAAAAATAGTGGGAGAACTTTTTCGAGATAAAGTCCAATTTTCGTTAATTATAAGTATTATTTTTAAACCTGCCTGCTTATTGTTGTCTTTTAAGTTGTTTACTATAGCCATTAAAATCCACAATCATGTACGAACAAACTTTGGCACAAAGCATGAGGTATTCACTCCACAAGACAACCATGGTTGGGTTTAACAATGTTAGAGAATATTGTTCTTACCTAATCAAGTTAATGAATCGAATCAAAAAGCTAGGCACTGATTTGAGTCAAGATGATGAGATAGAAATTATTCTCAATGGTTTGTCTAACTCACTTTCTCATTTTGTATATCATTGTGATATTCCGAGTGATGGAATTAGAACAAATGATTTACGCAAGTTGTTAGACAAATATGAGAAAGCCCATCTACAGGGATTGGGTCTGAGTAAAAGAAGGGATTGCCCCTTGTGTAGTAAAGATAGAGAACTAAGGATCCTTGCTAGAAAGAAATTCCTGAAGAGAATGACCTAGTTATTATTTGATGTATGACATCTCATAGACCCTCATATCTGTAAAAGTGTTTGCAGATGTTGTTGGCATTCCCTTGCTCTTAGGAAATAGGGCACGTCTTCAAAGACAGAGGCAATCATCGCTTCAACAAGAAGAATCTAGACTTCACTTTTTGGCAAAAGAGTTTTACTTAGTTTTTCGTCTTAGCATAAGTTTTAGTTTCATTTGTTTTTTAGTATCATTTCGAATTTTTGTACAAGACAACATTGCTTTACCATTATGAATGGAATATTATTTAATTAAAGCATTTTACAAATATTGATGCTTTACCATTATGAATGGAATGTCTTTAAAGCATAGAAATGAAACAATGATAAACAATCAAAAACTTTGAAAAACTATATGCTAAATCGAAAAAGGGTAAAACAACAAGATAATCATCCACATACTTGAAATACATATTTTGGACATTCTACCAGAAGAAGGATTCGAAAAGAAGTTTTCATCTAAAGCTCTTGAAACATAGAACTTGGATGAACTCGTAACTTTCGAATCTTGTCTCAAAGGAATGATGACCGAAATTAACGTTTGCTAGGCATTCTAAAGCATATCAACCGAATGGATTTAATACTAAAGGACAGATGTGGAGAACTAAAGGTTTAGTTAAAAAAGGACGCTACTTCATATATACTTGCGATTATTTTAATCGTCAAAGCATATATGTACTTTGTGAAGTACAATTCTAAAACTGTTGGAATATTCAACAGAAGTTTTGGAAATGAAGTAATTAAGTGCATTATGTTGAAAGCATTTAATCTAATCAAATTTGCCAAAACATAAGCATTAAATTCCTCGAATATCTAAATGAGAATAGAATTCTCATGCAGCGAACTAAGAAGTAATCGAACTTGGTTAGACTTCGTTCATTTCACGATTATGATTTCGCTGAACTTCCTTGTTCACTTTAGGGGTTAGCCTCCCCTGACTCTTCAAAAGATACTTGGACTAGTACCTTCCGAAGTAAGTCCTTACACCGCTGTATCATTTATGACATGGCATAATACCCTTGTATGAGAAATTGGATAGTAGATCCGATTCGTACAAAATTTGTGGGGTATCCAACGAAATCCATTGGATACCTGTTCTACGACAAGGAGAAACGAAAGTTTCTCGTAAGTGCCCGTTCCTCTGTTGATGAAATCCTCTTCAAAGGAAATAGGGAATGTCATAGAACTTGATGAAGTCGAAGATTTGGACCCATCCCCACAAACAGTGGGAGCAAATCTTGAGACCTACTGAACCAGAATTACGCACAAAATGTAACACCCCGTAAATTTAAAATATTTTAAAATGAAGTTATTGAATTTTTAATTCAATTTTGTTTGACGAATTTTATTTTCAATGAAATTTAGTATTTATTTAAGCTTCAACATACAATTAAAATTTTTCGAGCACAAAAATAGAATATGAAAATGATTTGGAAGGTAATAAAACCTTATGAAAGTTTTAGAAAAGTTTATAAAGAAAAGGGGTCGTTTTATAATATTATTGGACTTAATTGTACAAAAAAAATTATTTTGGGGCGAAATTGCACTTTCCCAAAACTTCGGGGGGCAAAGTGCAAAATTAATCTTTTCAATTATGCAGCAAAGTAATGATGGTTCCTGCTGCCATCTCTCTCTTGGGTGAAGAAAACTTCACCAAACAAGAAACCAAGTATGGGTGGGAAAAGGAAATGATTATATATTCCTTCCCCATGTAGTGTGTATAGATGTATATACATCTATAATCTGAAATTAGGCTCTTATATATATATAGTCACTTCCTCACTCTCTCCCATTCTTGCCAAATACTTAAATCAAGTGAGTGAATATTCAAGAGGAAACAATATAAGAGTGTTAGAAAGAAAATTTTCGGATATACACAGCCAAGCCTCGGTTTTTCGCACATTCCAGGTTCGTCCACCGTTGGATCATGCCCAAATTTTGTGTGAAGGTCCTACACACACGGCGCTACATATTGACCGTTCGGATCGTCGATTGGATCTCCCAAAGTGAATTTCCAGTCGTTACAAGTTGGTGAAAAGTAAAGATTTGAGGGCTTTTGATATGAACCACCATCGGAGCCACCACCACTGCCACCGGAGCCGAAACCACCACCTTCAGAGGTCTGAAAATGAAGAGAGTTTCATCCCCGTCGTTGCTTTGGGTAAAAATCCGTCTATGCATGTTTCTTTAATTCTTGTGATTTTATTTTCCTATCTTCAAAATATATATTAAGAAGTTTAGTTTATTCTTGTAGCTTTTGTAATAAGTTGTTGAGTTTATGTTTAATATTAGATATTTAATGTGACTTGCTTTGGTTTTGTTTAAATATTGCTTATATGTTTGGATCTTGATTTATTTGTGTAAGAAAGTTAATGTTTTTTTTAATATTCAAACTTTGGGGTATTTTTGAAAGATTTTAAAAGTTGAAGGGTTGAGGGTTGCGATTTCTGTTGGGAGGAAAAAGGGACTGAAAATATAAGTTTTTGTTTGATATTTGGTTAGGTTTACTTGAAAAGCATTTGTTTTAATGTTTGCTTCGATATTTTGCAAAAATGGGAGTTTTTAAAACATTTGGGGTTATTTTTGTAAATCTGAAAATAAGGGGGTAAATGCGCTGTTTTTACATGGTTCTTTTATAAACTCTTGATTAATTGATTTGAAGTAGTGGTCTATTCATTTTAGTTATAAGATTGAAAATTTATAAATTTTTCCGAAGAAATTTTAGAATAAAAGAAATTTTTGTTTCTCATTGTTAGTTGGTGAAAAGTTATTAAAATTTATTTTTAATCTCAGTTTTATTGTGAAAAATATGCTTAATTATTTTTAAATATTGCTTAGATGCTTAGATGCTTGGATCTTGAATTATTTTTCAAGAAAGTTGATTTTATTAAGTTTTTGAAAACTATGAGGGTATCTTTGAAAAGTTTTAAACTAGTGGGATTTTTAAAGATTTGATTTTTGAAGTAACAAGATACTTAATACTTTTATTTGATTTTCGATATGAGTTTAGTTAAAAATCTTTTGATTTAAAGTTTGTTGCAATTTTTTTTGCAAAGATGGATATTTTTAAAAGTTTAGGGGCCGTTTTGTAAATCTGGAAAATGAAGGGAAAATTTTGCTGTTTTGGCATTGTTTTTTTGAAATTAGAATTTTGAGTTTTGAAAATAATAACTTTTAAGTGGAGTTGATGTCGTAAAATTTTAAGCACTTTTGTGTGATGTGTTAGTTTAGGAAATCCTTGTGTAGGATTTTCATTAGTTATGTTTCTAAGTCGTATACATACTTGCTCAGGTTTCGGATACGCTTCATTTGTGGAGTTTTAGTCGCTATACTAAGCGACAAAGGTGAGCGCTGTGTGTTTAATTTGTATGTCGGTCCGATGTGCTAGTAGATCGAGTCCAAACATGCACTTAGGCTCTTAATAATCAAAGCATGAATTTTATTCTAACTTTTCTTGCATGTCGTCACGAATAGGTTGACTTACTAGGTCAACATTACTCGCATGAAATCACTTAGCATTTCAACATGATTATCCTAATACATGCTACATCCGAATCTTCTAGTTGCGAATATATTTTTCGAAATTATCATGATACCCAAAATTTTATTTGATAAGTTATTAAATGTTGATAATATGTTAATATGTTTGATAAGTTAAGTTCCGTTTGTTTTCGACTATATGTTTCCGTTTGTTTCCGATTTTGTGTGGGCCCCCTTTTGATTGGTATATGGACCCGATGCCAACCTGGCCGACAAAGGCCGGCAGGATTGTCACGGTTACCCGTAGGCCTGGCCTTACAACCCAAGTGGGGAGGAACACTTGGGGAGTAAGGACGAACTCCGGCAAAGACATGTCGATGCATTTCAGATAGTAAGGTCGCTCCTTACTTGGTGAGTTTGGATGTACATCAGACTGAGGATGGAGGGTAAGTGGAGGACGACATCAGCAAATTCTTGGTTATGTGAATTCCGTGTTTCTTCCGTCTTGAATTTATGTTTATTTGCTTGATAACATGCTTATGTTATATAATATGTTGCATTCATACATCACATGCAAATTTGCACATAGCCTCACTAAGTTGGACGATCAACTTATGCGTTCCGTGTTTCATTTCTTTTCAGTTTCAGGTGTTCTGGAAATAATAGTCGGGTTGCGGTTAGGTCATCACGGTTGCGGTCCCACCCTAGTATTCGGGAGAGTAGTAATATTTTGTTGTCGATTTATTCTCCTTTTTTATTTTGTTTAAAACCTTTAATTTATTGAATCGTTAAAGATGATTTATATTTTCATAAAAGAGACAAGATTTTCATAAATTATTTGTTTGTCTCTCTCGTTTGATTTTGTTCAATACATTTGATATGTTGTGATTAAATGCTTCCGCTTTCAACATCTACTATGAAAATTGATTTTATTTTATTCTTCGTAAAAAAAAAGTTTCGATATTTTAACACGTTTTCAAAATAATAATAACTTTTCGACCGTTATCCGACGGACCCGCGGAGCCGGGCCGTCACACAAAAACTTCGTAATCCGATCAAATTCGTAAGGAACTCAAAATTCCATTTTACGAAATTGAGAAATTGGATATTGATCCAAGATTACAAAGAAACCATGTTTGACATAAACTAAGGAACATGGCATGAGGCCATAAGATCCGAAATGAAAGTTTTCATTTGACTCGCTTAATGGCGGTATGTCATTCTCCAAAAGCCTTTTATAGACTAAAGAAAATACCTTCTCTCCATTTGCAACGTCGAAATCCATTTCGAAACTATTGGCCATAGAAGGGTGGTTTGGCTACCAAAATATGACTATTGGATATGAATCATGCCTCTCGCGATTTGAAAATTGATGAGAAGATCTTTATTCGAATCCAATGGTCAATCTATGACTTTTAAAATCCCGAATTTGGAACATGCAACTTGATAAGTTGATCAAGAATGTTGAATTTGTCAAAAGGCATATGGATTCCAATCGTGCAAAAGGATCAGTGGGAGTAATGTAGAGTAATGTAAAGTTCGTAACGTAACATTACGACGTTCTGTATATCAAGGACGATATCAGAATATCAAACGCAGACGAAAGCGTGTTTTTCACGCAATTCTCCATGATAAAGATTTGGGAATTACATCTCACGTACTGGCAATACGTATCTATAGAGATAGAGCGAATAAGATGTTGCAATTCTCCAAATCTAAGTACATAGACTAAATATTGAATAAATTCAATATTGAAGAATCCAGGAAATGATTGTTTCCAAAGAGACACAAAATCTCTCTTTCTTCTTTAATGAGCCCTACATATAATATGTAAAGAAGAGATTGTCTCAAAAAGCCTTATGCTTTGACATTTGGATTGCATGTAGCATGCAAAGTCTTGTACAAGACGTGACTTAACAAAGGGCTCTGCTCATCACGAGCTGCTGTTAGTCGAACACCAGTAAGGGACACTGGACTACCGTAAAAGTAATCCTCGAAGATAATCAAAGGATATATTGCTGGTCTGTGGTAATAGTGGAGGATTGAAACTCGAATGATTTAGTGATTCGAGCTTTTCAGTCTAAAGTGGATGATTTATTCTGTCTTGATGGAGCAAAGGTAAACCGGAAGAAATTCCAATAGTATACCATTGCCAACTCAAAACAGAATATATGTCGCAGCATTGGGATGCAGCAAAAAGAGAACGTTTAGATGAGAAAATTCATCCAATGATTGGATGAAGTACCTAGCATGGCAAAAGCCTATCGTTATCTTAACTGATCAGATAGGGCGATTGCTTAATGAAAGGAAAACGAGATCTCACCGATAATCTGAACACAAAACCATATGATTACACAAATCATAGGTAGTTGAGACGCGTAGAAGGGTTACGTCATCTCAACAAAGACAACTTAGAAGATCCACTAATGAAGTTCTTTCACAAAAGGGTTCGAGGAACATCTTGATAAGATGGGTCTTAGAAATGTTGTGACTGGCTCTAGGGCAAGTGGGAGATTGATAGGATAGTGCCCAGCAAGCCAATATTAATTAGCTTGTAAGAGGACTATCTTCTTATGGTTTAATAATTGATACGCCTGTTTATTTATAGTACGTAAATTAAACAATGGCCAATTTCATCTCTCGCGAACGTATCTAAGCCATTGGATGAAATCCTAAGGTCACATTCGACTATGGGATGATTCACTTCGGTATTGAGTGCAATCATGAAACAGTCTCTAAGGTCGTGATCTTAAAACACGTTCCAAGTCATAGATTCCGAACGAGACGGGGTATCGAAGGAATCACTAAGACTTGTACGATTATGCATGATTCACATGGAGTGAATTTGTAGAGTTTCATGAACAAGACATTTGATGTCAGTGCATATGACTAGGTAGTTCGATAGGGGATCGAACGCATCGAACGACCAGAACAGAAAAACCCATTGTGGAAGCGCATGATGCATGTCGGTGATGGAATGTTTCTCGAGGCTTATAATAGTGTACGACTTAGTCCTTGGACTTGAGGTGCTAGGGCGAATTCGGTGCATGAGTGTGCGTACTTAGATTTAGGTACTGGTCACGTAGCCTGACCATAATGTGCCTAAGTAGGGTGCGTACAGCTGTGTATGCGAGTGGTTAGTACTATGAAAGGATCTAACGCCTCATCCTGATAAGGTGGGAGAATTTTCTGTACGTTCTTAGATAATAGATTCCGAGAAACCCACGGCCGTGGTAAGTGACTGATTTCGAAAAGGGTTTCCAAATTTAGCAGTCACAATGGAATTAATATCCAGAATTAGAAAGTACAGAATCGAGATAATTAGAGTTGCCGATCAATTCACACACCCTAGGTCTCGGTCGGGAAATTAATCTTTGGAAGGACCGTATGTACATGGCAATTATATGAGGTGAGGTTCACAAATATCAATTCACCTGAAGTTGGGCTTCATGGTCTTGTGGCTAGACATCGACCATGAAGTGTGGGTACTCCTGAATTAATAAGGTAGATTAATTCTGGAGTGGTCAACTAAAAGTGTTTAATTGATCGGAGCAATTAATTGCTCATTAATTAAATCACGGAAGTCGTGGGCCTGCTGCCAATTGATGGTGAACCCAGAGGGTCACACACAATACAGTTGGACAGTGACAGTCATAAAAGGAAATAGTTGATTTAAATTAGTTAAATCAAAGTTCATGAATTAAAGTGTTAATTCAAAGAAGAGAGTTATTAATTGGAATATCTAATTAATTAATGTCTAACTGATTAGTTGGATTAACTAATAAATTTTAATATAATTAATTATAATATTAATTAAAGTAGTTAATTAATAAAGATGGAAGAATAAATAATTGGCAATTTTCGAATTGGCTAATTAATTCGGCTAAGGGGCGATTTTGGCTAGATAAAAGAGTGGAAGAGTTTGTTTCTTGTTTAACAAGTAACAAACAAGAGATTTGGTCAAATCTTGTTTCCTATTGAGATAAGGAAATGATTCAACCAATCTTGATGAGATATCTAATAAGAGAAGGATTCTTCTCTTATAAATATAACTCATCATATATCTTCCAAAGGCTAATGATAAAAGCATGGACTAATTGATTAACACACAACAAAAGAAAAGAGAAGCTGAAAATTGAGAGGTCAATTTTTGGCCAACCCTAAATCGCCCCAAACCCGAGCCGCCCCAAGCCCTAGCCGCACAAGCCCTGTTGCCAAGCCCTTCTTCCCTCTGTTCTCTTCATCCGGATCCATATCTAGATCCTGATCAAGATATGCCTCTTCCTTCGTTGACAATCTCCAAGATCTAGTTCGTAGCCTGTGACTTGGCGACGTTGCTACAATCCAACTGGTGTGGATACGTTCTGGAGTTGAGACAATTGGATCACTCAGTTGTGAATCAGACAAGAAGCCCGGACGTTACCACCACCGAGCCGTGGTGAGGTATATCGCATATCACCCCTTTTGTTTTAATTATTGTTTGATTCAACCTTTTTGTATACATAATGTGGAGATCGATTTTATGGGACTGATGGGTGGCTCGGAAAAATTTTAAATTCCGCACTTTTGTTGTTCTGACAACCGAGGTATCCCAACAGACTGGACTACGAAGGTCCGAAGTCTAATAAAAGATCTAATGTCTATGTTAGACCGCACTCGCAAGATCCAGTACAGAGAAAAAAAATGAGTGTGTGCATTACACAAGATTAAATTTGTCCACAGACGATATTTAATTCTATTGGAAAAGAACAATTTGATTCCTCCAACTAAGAGTATTATTCAAGCAAGACTGGGAGCTAAAAATTGCAACATATACTGCAGATATAATCGAGATCATAGTCATCGGACCAAGGACTATCACCACATGAAACAAGAGATTGAAAGACTGATCCAAGAGGGGTAGATTGAACGAGTATGTCGAAATACCAGATCGAAGTAGGCAAAGATCTCGTAGTCCCGGGAGAAGAATTGAGGGAGGTAGCCCATCAAAATGATCACCACCTAGAAATGCTCAGCAAAGGGAGGATCTGGAAAGTGAGGATATCAATAGTACGATACACATAATCTAAGGAGGACCCGCTGGTGGTGACAAAAGAAATACAAGAAAGAGAACTACTCGATCGATCTAACAAGGACTTACTGTTCATAAGGAGATCTTGACATTGGATCACAAGGCGATAAATAGGCAAGTCATCAGCTTTGATGAAAGTGACATACCCAACGATTTGAATTGGGATGTCAATGAGGACAACCCTAATTTTCCAATAGTGCTATTGCTAAAAACTTGCAAACATTAATGTAAAGGGAATTTTAATAGACTATGGTAGCTCGACAAATATTACTGCGCATGAGGCACCTACCAAATGAACCTAGGTAAATTTTTTTTTTATCACAAACAAATTAAAATTAATAATAAAAGTAAAGATTCGGTACAACATTAACAAACGGGAAACCCCCGTCGCAAAAACAACAAAAAGGAATAGAATCTAAAGAAAGTTTATCCCAAACATTAGACAAAAAGGCCCAAGCGGCAAGGTTATGGGCCGCACAATTTGAGGCACGGGGGATGAATTCATTTTGGCCAACTCGTCCAAAATCTTCTAATATCATCAATAGTAACACTTAAATTGACTGTTCCTAGTGGAACAATCTCCGATCCACCAAAACCAATTAGTGAAGTGACTGTAACCTAGGTAATTATCCTTAGAAAAAGTTTAGGTAATTATCCTTAGAAAAAGTTGTCACTGTAACCTAGGTAATTATCCTTAGAAAAAGTTTAGGTAATTATCCTTAGAAAAAGTTTAATAAATTTATTTACAATATTTATTACACGGTTACAAAAACACCCCCTGTAACACAAAATATATTACAAATACACCCATTAGGGGCAAAATTGGAAAAATATTAAATATTTCTGATGACGGCATCATCTACTGTCAAAAATCAACGTCGTAAGGGGTCTTCTTGTAATATTGTTTTGATCGAGGGGGTGTCTTTCTAATATTTGAAACAGAAGGGTAATTTCTTGTAATTAGGCTTATAATTAGGGGGTGTCTATGTAAATTTTCCTTTAAAGAAATATATTAAACCAGAAATAATTATACAAATTAATGTTTATTGATTTAAAATAATGGTTACAATCTCTATGATTCCTATAATTCTAATCTCTTAAGTAATAATCTTGAAGAAGTTTGATTTGATCTTCTCCAAAATAATTTTGGTGTTTGAATAACGTTAATCCAAGAGCAATTGTGCTTAATATTTGATCAAAGGTGAAATGATTTAAATCTCCCGGACGAACGTCTCAAACTCCGTCTTGGATATTTTGGATTTTAAGGGATTTGATCTTCGTTGGAACTTCGTGAAGTTCCAATAACGTTAATCTAAAAGTTAAGCATCTTAATCTCAAATTAAACGTTGGATTTTCTTCAGTTTTTGAAGAACGCCTTTGAATATTGCTAAGAACGCCTTGATTTTGAAGTACGCCTCGATTTTGAAGAACGCCTTGATTTTTGAAGAACGCCTTGAGAGAATTTGCTTCTTTTCTCCTTGAATTTCTTTGTGCTTTTTTCGAATTGTCATTTTTTTCTTAGAGATGGCTCTATTTATAGGTGGGTTTTGAGAAAAATTGTAATTTTGTCCATATGACGTGGCGCAATTTAATTGGTTCTTCACATCTTGTATGACAAGAAATATATTTTATTTCATTCTCTTGCCCTTTAAAAATATATGACATGAAAATATTGCATTGTGAAGAATATCTCAAGAAAATCTTGTCTTGCTTAATAATTTCCTACACAAACTTGCCTTGTGTATGGAGATTTTAATTTATTTGCAAAAACTCTTATATTTAATTAATCATAGGATATAAAATTAATTAATTAATTATTATTTTAAGAATTAAATTTGATATAATCCCAAAATAAATTAATTAATAATTAATATGTCTTGGACTCAATTGGCAATTAAATTTAATTGCCTACAAATGTCCTCTCGAGACTTATTCACTAAAATGCATTTGTCGCGATTTCTAAACTATATGGCACGTTATAACTTTAGAACATACCATTGACTTGATTTCATTTTTGTTTTTATGAATTTGGAAGCAAACTGAATTTGGATATCAATGAAACACCTTACATTCACCAAGCCGTGAAAAGTAATATGTTTGAATATTTTTTTTTTTTTTTAAGACCACAAAATGGGCTCATTCATTT
Source organism: Penstemon eatonii (assembly GCA_038501285.1). Taxonomy (NCBI): domain Eukaryota; kingdom Viridiplantae; phylum Streptophyta; class Magnoliopsida; order Lamiales; family Plantaginaceae; genus Penstemon; species Penstemon eatonii. The sequence continues at coordinate 26,552,755 of CM076713.1, forward strand.
GTCTTAAAAATAAAGACCGAACATCAATAATTTTGTTAGCCCACTAATTCACTCAGCTTTGGGCCATTTGAATAATCATGGTCTTTGTAGAACAACAATAGGTAATATTTTCTTCATCTTCCCCAAGTAGATCGGACGAAGCTTGGATGGAATATAATGCCTACATCTTTTGGGAAGAAATTAATCTCCAATCAAACCCTTTCCTTTCACATACATACCATCCTTTGAGCTATAGGAGACTTTAATAATTTTGGGTAATATTTTCAAGCTCCGAAATTTAATTAAAGACAAAACACTTTTCTTGCCATATCTTTTTTAGCAATTGATTGTTTCATAGAATTCGACCCTAATTTTGTTTCCACTAATTCCGAATTTATTTCCGAATTTTGAGATCTCCAGACCATTTTTATTCCTGTTTGCTATAAATTTTGCATCGGACAATACATGGCATCAAGGAACATTTGGCATCGAGTCCCACTGGGCATGCCAAAATATTGTTTGCATAAAATTTGACAGCGAGGGCACCTCGACGTCGAGCAACCCTTGGCATGGAGACGTGCCAAAATATTGTTTGCGATAAAACTGACATCAAGGGGTGCTTGGCATCGAGGGGTTGACATCGAGGGATGTTTGGCATCGAGGAGTGCCGGAATACTGTTTATTGTAAACCTGTCAGCAGATACCTCGACGAGCCAATAGCTCGATGTGAAATACCTCGATATGATATAAAATAAATGCGGGCGTGCCAATGTTTGTGCGTGCAAACATAACGATTCAAAAATAAACATGTTGATATCAGTATAATAATAATACGAGTGTCCTGATAAAGACATATTGATATCGAAATAAGTTGTCCTGATAAGGCTGACTTCTAAACGATTGTGACAGAGTAGGCAAACACTACCCCTAGTTCTTTTCTATGCCTGCCTGGCCGCAGGACTTAAATAATTTATGAAAATCTCTCTTAAATGCCAAAAACTTATGACCAATCGATGGCCTGCTCAACATATCAGCGGATTTGAAAATCAGCAAATGACTCGACAATCAATCAGTTTAAACATTCACCTTCACAGAAGACATAATCTTGACAGAAAACAGCATCTCAATGGAAATCAATTGACGTAAAGCATATTTATGTAAAAGAATCAAGACATACGGGCCAAACTACTTCCATTGATAATAAAAGAATGATGATGAGTTCCCCGATGTACGAATATTACAGCAATATGCAAAACGATGAAAATCTCCTGTTTTGGCATAATCTGCCAAATGAGTTGATAAGTCTCATAGATTCTGAAAATTGACTCCTTGATCGGCAGGTGAACCCGCCGATGAGCTGATAATGCATGATAGAACAGTTTGTTGACAGAAAGTAACATTGACGATGGAAGACCACCGTCAATGGTTCGCCCAACCTTGATGGGTAACCACCAATCGGGCTCCTGATCAGCGGGTGGCCACTGAAAAGGGCATCGACGGAGCAGATGGGTACTCAGCCGATAGCCGTCAAGCAGATGGCTACTTGACGACGAGCTCATCAAGCAGATGGCTACTCGATGAGTTTGTCATATAAATACGTGGGCACTTACATGACGGTTAACAACGTGCTACTTGCTTGATATGAGTGGTTTCGCTCGAGACAATGTCAGCTGACGGCGGAAGACGGCGGCGGCGGCGGCGGCTTACTTTGAGCGGCGGCGGCGGCGGCGGCAAGACTTCAGGCGGTCAGGGATCACTGGTGGCTGAGGAGGGACAGACTGATATCAAGGAGTTGGCAGGCTGATAACTTGACAGAAACAGCGTGTTATCTGCCTGGTATCAAGGGGTTTCGCTCGAGATAGCTTTCTGACGGCGGAAGCAGCGGCGGCGGCGGCGGCAAGACTTTAGGCGGTCAGGGGTTGCTGGTGGCTGAGGAGGGACGGTTGATATCAAGGGATTAACATGTGTTTGCTGACGAGAGAAGCAGCGGTGTGCTGGACTTCCGGTGAGGCGTTGAGCCGATCAGTGTTAGACTGAGAATTTGTTGATTGAGTTGTGTCTGTTTCCTGCGCGAATGGCAGCTGCTGTATATTTATAGTTGCTGAAAAAACAAGCTGATGCCAGAAACTGCTCTCCTGATGGCCGAAAATTGAGGGGCTGATGGCCTATCTTCCCACTTCTCCCACTACTTTGCAATTGCCCACTACCTCCACTACTTTAATGGTGGTTGCTTCTTTATTTTTGCTGAAAATTAATGTTTAATGGAGGTTGGAGAAGAAAGAACGTGTGTTTTATTTAATTTGAATTTGAATTAAAGATAACTAATTAGAGATATTTAAGGAAGTTGTTATCTAAACCAACTAATATGGTTTATCTTTATCCTTTATTAATTATCTCTAATTAATATTAATCTTCAATTAAAATCCAATTTAGGCAAAAACACAAGCTGGCCGATTTTTGGACTGGGCCCAGGTCGGCTTCGGGCTGGTCGGACCATTTTGGCTTTGGGTCGAGCCATTTTGGTCTTATTTTGTAATTATAATTTGCCCATTTAACTAATTGCCCAATTAACTGATTAATGGCCCTATCTATCAAGTGGGCCAATTAATTAGACTTGGCCCAATTAATTAATTAACTTAATTAATTAATCCATAATAGCCAACATAATTTATTGGGTTAATTGGGCTCATTTGTATTTAACCATAATTTGGCCTTAATTACTAATTAATTAAACTTGGCCCATAAATTAGTTAACCTTATCAATTAATTAATTTATGTTTGGCCCAAGATTAATTAATTTTGCAAATTGGGTCGAGTTTTCAAATTGGTCTCGTGGCTAAACCATTGTCTCGGTCGGATCAATTTTCGGATTAAAATTGGATCAGATCCGATCCGACCCGTCTGGATCCATTGAGTTCGGTTCTCTTGCCATTTTTGTCTTATCGTCGAGCTGTCATTCCTCGATCAATCGAGGGTGTTTTTTTTGGTACAAACAATGCCCCCCGTAAGTCGTATTCGATGTCATTAATTTAAAAATTAATTTAATCGAATTAGACTTAGATTAAAGTTTTTCACTCTCTTTTAAAGATGAGAAATTGGGACAATGCTTCATTTAATAACCAACTATCGGCTTTACGAAACCAGAACTATCAGTAGATAATAGACCATATTACAATGGCCTTGATGATGGCGGATCTCTCGATATCAGATCAATGTGGATCTCTCGATATCAAGACATCTCTTGATATAGAGCGTCGATATCAGTTGGCCTCTCGATATTGAATGAACTCGATATAAAACAACTTATAGTAATATATCGGGGAATCAGCAGTCAGCCAAAATTTTGGCAATTAACCAAATTCACTTTTTCAAGTGACTGGTCTGATGAACAAGGCCTTATTTTATTTTCTACTCTCGTTGATGTAATGGCCTGATGGCCATAGACTAGTTTTAATTTCCTTAGTAGAATCTCTTTTGGCTTGGTTTATCTTGTGTTTTTCTCCAAAACCGAAACCAACTATGACTAAGTACAAAAAATCGAAGCCATTAATTTCGCAACTCAACAAACAATTTTGCAGGGCAAAAACACAACTTCCTTGTCAACAAGACTAAATTAAAATCAAATCAACCCAAGTTACTCAACGAAAATGTATTTTGATGTAAAAACTTGAAAATCGGGGAAACAAAAATTTAAATTAAAACGGAAGTATTTGGACAAAACTTTGAAAATAAATTGACTACTAGTATTAATTTTAAAAAACTTAGTCTAACGAAACGGAAAAGGAAATAAAAACAAGACTGAAAATAAACTTAACTTATACTTACCAAGGGATCGGCGCATTGAAGTACTCTTGACGCCGTTCGATTTCCAGCTCCAAAGCTCGTTGATGTTCCAGACACATCGATTTCCAAAGGGTGGGCCTAAACTTTTTCAAGTATCTTCCATTGATGGGGTCTCGACAAAGATTTCCATCTGGCTTTTTCAAAATGTAGCCCCCATCTCGGGTTATCGAGTAGATTTCATATGGTCCTTGCCACGTCGCGCTCCATTTGCCATACTTTTTCTCGCGCTGATGAAGTGGCAAAATAGTTCTCCAGACCATGTCCCCGACGTCAAACTGTTTCCTGCGTATCTTTTTATCGTAGCATCGGGCGACTAGCCTCTTTTGTGCTTCGATTTTATCCAACGCGGCAACCCTGACCTCGTCAAGCTCATCGAGCTGCTGGAGCATGCTCTCAGTGTATTCTTTGGGCGTCAGCTCATTTTGCTGCATCACCAGAAGTGATCGGACGTTGATTTCCATCGGTAGAACGGCATCCTGTCCGTAGGTCAGTTTATACGGAGTAGTGCCAGTGCTTGTCCGTTTGCTGGTCCGATAAGCCCATAATGCCTCTGACAGCATCAAGTGCCAAGCTCTTGGGTTTTCCTCGATCATTTTCGAGATAATGTCCTTAAGGACTCGATTAGAAGCTTCTGCTTGGCCATTCCCTTGTGCATAATACGGTGTTGAATGGACCAACTCAAAACCCATCGATCTGGCAAACTCCTTGATCTCTTGACCGACGAACATCAGTCCCCTGTCAGTGACAATGGTCTGTGGCAGGCCAAACCTATGAATGATTAAGTCCTTGATAAACTTCATCACTTCGGCCTGATTGGCCTGTTTGAGTGGTTTGGCCTCTACCCACTTTGTAAAATAGTATGTGGCCACAATAATGTATCGATGGTGTTTGGAAGATGAGGGATGAATCTCCCCGATGATATCGATGGCCCAGCATCTGAAAGGCCATGGCTTGATTATGACATTCATCTCCTCGATGGGGATCCTCTGAATCACCCCAAACCGTTGGCACTTCTCACAACCTTTTGCCAACTGTACACAATCTCCGACCATTTTTGGCCAGTAATAACTATATCGGCGCAGCAGCCATGCTAACTTGTGGCCGTTTTGATGGGCCCCACAAATTCCTTCATGAGCTTCCATCATAATTCTCATGGCTTCCTGTTGATCGACGCATAACAGGAGCACGCCGTCGTGGCTTTTTCTGTACAACTGATCTCCCATCAAGACATAATTGACTGCCCCGAGCCTCGTCTGTCGAGATGATCGGTCCGACGGATCAGCCAGATATTTTCTGATCGGCTCTCTCCAGTCATCAGGGTCTTGAAACACACTCAAAACAGTCAGAATATTGTCTCGATACATAATCGACGGACAGTGTCGTCTCCTGACGACGTAGTGAGACTCCTCGACGTCATCAGGGAGATCGATACCAGTCGCCAATTGGGCCAAGCTGTTGGTCTCGCTGTTATTTCCTCTCGTTACATGATAACATGTAACATCCACAAACTCCGACAACAAAGACATCGCAGTTAAATAGTATTTGTCAAGTGTTGGGTTTCGGCATTTATAAGTACCTTGTATCTGCCTGATAACCAACTGCGAGTCCCCGACGATGATGACAGACTTACTGTCGAGCTCCCTGAGCATTTCCAGTCCAATTATCAAGGCTTCGTATTCGGCCTGATTGTTAGTACATTCAAATTCAAATTGAATCGATAGCTTAGTTTTTACATTTGATGGAGAAATCAAAACGATACCTGCTCCGCATAGTCTGTCAGTTCTAGACCCATCGAAGGCCAAAGTCCATGGCCTGATCTCTACTTTCATCGAGTCCAGTTCCTTGAGAACGGTTTGATCGATATCGAGACATGGATGGTCAACCAGAAAATCAGCCAATACTTGGCCCTTGACTGCTTTTTGCGGTACGTATTGCAACTGATATTCCATCAATTGGATGGCCCATCGACCGATCCGTCCCCTCATCACAGGCTTAGCTATCATATACTTTATCACATCAATACCAGAGATAACTAACACTTTCACAGGCAACATATAATGACGTAATTTCTTGCAAGAGAAAAACAACGCAAGGCATACCTTTTCTATCGGCGAGTACCTCTGCTCTGTTTCTGTCAAGTGCCTACTCAAGTAGTAGATTGCTCGCTCAAATCCGTCCTCGTCGTCTTGTGCCAGAAATCCGCCGACGGTGTCATCCGTGGCAGATATATATAATTTCAAGGGTTTCCCCTTGACAGGCGGCATCATTACAGGCGGCGTTGTCAGCTTATCCTTGATTTCCTGAAACGCCTGCTCATTCTCCGTTTGCCAGCAAAATTCTTCTTTGTCCTTCAATTTTAACAAAGGCGAGAAGACCTTCATTTTTCCAGTCAAGTTAGAGATGAACCTCCGTAAAAAGTTGACTTTGCCAAGGAATTGTTGTAATTCCTTCTTCGTCGACGGAGGTCTGGCCGTCAAGATAGCTTTGGACTTATTTTTGTCAATCTCAATCCCCTTGCGATGCACTAAGAAGCCAAGAAAATTGGCTGACGCAACTGCAAACACACATTTCAAGGGGTTAAGTTTTAATTTATGTTTCCTCATTTTGGCAAATGCCTTCGCCAAATGTGTTAAATGTTCATCGTAACTAGCCGATTTAATAATGATATCATCGATGTAAATCTTAACAAAGTCATCGATGTACTCACTGAAAATGCAGTTCATGGCTCGTTGATAAGTTGCTCCGGCGTTTTTGAGTCCGAATGGCATCACTTTCCATTGGAAGGTGCCTATTCCGCCGGGACATTGAAAAGCCAGTTTTGGTACATCGTCAACAGCCACAAAAATCTGATTGTAGCCTGCACTTCCGTCGACGGCTGTTAGGAACATATTGCCAGCGGCAGCATCGATTAGCATGTCCGCCATTGGCATCTGGTATTCGTCTTTGGGAGATGCAAGATTTATGTCCCTGAAATCAATGCATATCCTGATCTTCCCGTTTTTCTTCATCACGGGTACAACATTCGCTACCCACTCCGGATATCGGGCCACCTCGATAAAACTGGCCTTCAACAGCTTCTCGATTTCTTCCCTGATCAGTCTGCAGACCTCGACAGACATCCTTCGCAGGGGCTGTTTCCGGGGTAAGTATCCGTCAAGTATCGGAATACGGTGTTCTACCAACTCCCTGCTTAATCCTGGCATCTCGTCGTAATTCCAGGCAAAACAATCCTTGTATTCCTTCAACATTTGTATCAATCGATCCTTCTGGCCATCATCAAGCAATGCGCTGATGTAAGTTGGCCTGTGATCATCTTCGCTGCCTAACTCAATCTCGATGACAGGGTCCTGTACTTGTATCTTGATGTCATCAAGCTTGGCTGGCGCTGTTGCTAGTTCCTCCAACTGAATCTCGTCGCCATCTGATATTGGCGCTCCTTCTTCATCGATGAGATCGCCTGTATAGCATTCGGCCACATAGGCCCGAAACCTTCTGATCAAATCGGCACATGCTTCTTGCTGTGGCCCGATAACGAAGATCTCGTCGATCTCCAGTCTGTCGGCCTTATAGGCCGATGATCCCTCGTCGTCAGGACAATTCATAAGGACTGACAGTTCTGTTCGTGCGGCCCAGACTCCTTGACGTTGCAAGGTCGACTTAGTTCCTTGGCCAAACAAGCTATTTCAAGTTGCGTCAACTTCTTGCTCGAAGTGACTTCCTTCGGTCGTCCGTATTTATCTTGCCCGATGAATCTGTAAGGTCCTACGTCGTCTCGATAGTATGCTGCCTCGACAGCATTGATCTTCGCAGTGAATGGCCCGTTGTCAGCCATTACGATCTCGGGTTCAGAGGCGTCTCCCCAAATTAGCAAGCATTGATGCAAGGAGGACGGTACACATAAGGCTGAATGGATCCAGTCCCTTCCCAGCAATGCATTGTACGACGTGGCAGCATCCACCACGAAGAAAGCGATCCTCAACTGGTCTTTCCAATCTTTACCTCGACGGGTAATATTCCTAACGTATCAGCTTTTCCTCCTGTGAAGTTGCTGACGATCACCTTAGTCTCCATCAGGTCCTCGCTGACCTTACCCAACTTGTACATCGTTGATGCATGCATTACGTTGACGGCTGCCCCATTGTCGACCAGCATTCTGTCGATGGGTTTTCCGTCGATGTGCCCTGATACGTATAATGGCTTGATGTGTCTGGCCATGAATGATGGTGGCTTTTGCAAAATAGTTTCAACTCTTTTATCCCAATCGGTCTCTTTCTCGTCGTCGACCGATAACAGCTCTAAGTCATCTGCCATTTGCACCACTGGCATACTGTCGTCCCAAAAACCATCAGTGGCATACTCCAGCTCCTCGTTTACGAACTCAACAAGTTCAGAACCGACGGCGTTGCATTCCATCACTGTCGAGCCGTTCGTCGGCTGACTGGTGGCACAATTTTTTACTGCCTTTGTTTCTGTTTCCTTGTCGACTGCTTGCTTAGCGACCTCCTGCTTCTCGTTTTCCTGCTGCTCAATAGGTCGAGTGACCTGTTTCTCGATTTCCTGGCCAGATTTGGCCTCGATGACTTGGCCAGATTTGGCCTCGTTTCCCTTATTGTCCTTGTTGCCGTAGATCTCGGCAAATTTTGCCTCGAGATCATTTCCATCTTCCTTGTCAGACAACAAGTCATCCCCTGCCATTATCTTTTCCAAGTTGATTGTGCCAAATTGGGCTTTCCCCGGAGTCCACTTGGAAGTGTCGATTTGCATCGAGGTCTTGGCCTCGATATTGACTCCTTGGCCAGATCTGGCCTCTATCGCTAGCTGTTTCAGTTTCTGTTCCGCTGACGGAGGTTTCTTTACTGACTCTTTCATCGGGGCTTTCCCCTTAGCAATTTCCATCTCCTTTCGTTGGTGCAAGTAACGCCTATACTGTGTCCGAGTCATCTGATCGACCCTTCGATTTCCGGGAAACTTAGGATGCCTGACAGGAATCCATCGATCCACCTGTGTATCGGCGGCAGTATGAACAGTCCGCGGCCTTGATGAGCTTGGCGGTGTAATTTTTGGCGACGGACCATGTGTCCTGTCCCTGTGACTGGCGGTCGATCTGACCTGCCTGATTGGTGCTTTATCAGGGGATCTCTCCCTGATCCTGCTGTTATGGCTAGTACCCTCTTGATGTTTTCGAGGCACGCTGGCCTTAGCCCGTTCTCGGCCTTGCTCCATTGTTGACAACGCATGTTCTGTGTATTCCATAGGAAATGGAATTGGGCATGGCCCCATCGGTCGAGGTGGCGGTGGTGGCGGCGTCGCCTGCGGTTGCGGCGTTGTTTGTGGCGCTGCCTGCGGTCGCCGCATCATCTGATATGGATACCCTGTCTGCATTGGATTTAGCCAAGGCATGTATGGGCTATATATTGCCGGATTGAGGAATAACGCAATTGTTGCCAACTCAGTTTGGCATCTTGAACATAAACCCATCTCCCTGATTGTCGGCGAGCGTTCTAGCTCCTCATCAACGTATAATTGCTCACCCGTCGATGGGTCTGTGACCATTATCACATTAATCCCCACTTCATTTTGTTGGAAAGGATTGGTGTCAACCGTCATCGGCTTTGTGATCTTCCAATCCGGAGCAAACCTCAAGATGCCCCTGTCAAGGTGATCCTGCACCATCCACCTGAACACTAGACATTCATTTGTAGAGTGAGTCCACACGTCATGATATTTACAATACGTTTTACCTGATATTTTCATCGACGATGGAATCACGTGGTCTCCCTTGAGTCGAAGGATCTTGTCGGCCGACAACTGATCGAATATGGCCTCTGTTTTTGAGACATCAAAGGAATAGCGTATTTCCCTGTCAGTCTTATATTCAGCGTCTTGACGTTCCAAGTTGTTTGGCACCTTGATGGTGGGCTGAGGTTCTTTCGGCTTGGCGAGGGCTGGACAAACAGTGTTCTTGGGACAGACCACTTCCGCCAATCCGATCTCAATGCCCTGCTGCTCAATCGGTCGATTGACCTGATTAATTTGTTCTTCGCTGGAATCAGCCATACCCACTTGATAATAATTTCCCCGGGGCTGTCGACCATTCTCATCTCTCAACACTCGTTCGTAACGAACCGCGTGATCGGTCAACTCGAACAAGTCCTCGTGGTACTGCGCCATCATGATTTTTCTTAATTCAAAGTGCATGCCATGGATGGCAATCTTGATGCATTCCTTTTCCGGCAGTGGAATGGCACAGAAGCCTCGGGCCTTGATGAACTTCTTCATGTACTCCTCGACAGTCTGTCCTGTCAGCTGTCTCATGTTTGATAGCTCGATGACAGACACCTCGAGCGGGGCCTGAACTTTCTCCATGGATGGCCAATCAGGGACCGATCCAGGTTTCAAATTGGCGTACCAGTGGAACGCCATTCCTGTCAGGGAGTTGGGGAACAGTTTCAGCTTCAATTCGTTGGTCATATTGCCACATTCTAAGGAGAAACGAGCTAGATGCTCAGTGGCAGACTGTGATCCCTTGCCCGAAAATAATGTAAAGTTCGGCGGCCTGTAGTTCAATGGGAACGGGATCTGATCGATGTATTCCGGGTGAGGCTTATTATACCTCGACGCCCTGTTTCCCTGTCTCCTGACAAACATCTCCTCAGCTTGATTCACCGTCAAGAGGTCTTCTGGACCCTCTGCAGCTCGATGAACAGTCCTGTCATAGGCCAATAGATTGGCCTGATATCCTTCTGGGCCGTATCCGACGGCCACTGATCGGTCCTCTTCGGACCTGCCCCCCCGAGTCGGGACGGGTGTTCCTTGCTTTGGAGGTACTTCATTTGTTTCTTTCTTGGACATTAGATTGTCCGTTGCCTTGTTTGTAAGGCGTCTCATCCCTTGATGAACTTCCCTCGGTCCGTATTGCGGGGCCTTTGCCTTTGTCGACGGCAGTCCTCTGCGGCCCGGTCCAGGCCTGCGCTTGTATACCGTTGGCGAGAGCATTGATGCTCTCTGCAAGTGAGGTCATCTTTGCTTCCAAGTGCATCAGGGAGTTATTTACAATGTTGCTGGCTTCCGTATTGGCCTGACTAGCAACAGTGGCCGAGCCTAGCATGTTTTCGAACTAGCTGACAACGTTAGACCATTCCTCCTGTTTGGTCTCAAGGTCCCTGGTGAAGTTGCGAGCCTCTGCTGTCAGTTCCTCGATTCTGTCGGTCCCTTCCATAGTTAGTGGAACCGTTGATAGATTTTCCAGAGTATGTGTTAGGTCAGAACGTGTCCTCGTCAAGGTAGATCGAGTCTTTCGCGTTATCGGTGGTATCATTTGACAACAGCAAAAGATTAATTGTTTAACATCAACTGATTGACAGTTCGGCAAAGAGATTATCAAGTGTCAGCTAGCCAATGTTACTTGGCTGATAATCGTTTTTTGGCAACTCAATTAAATCACAGAAAAAAAAAATTTCACGTCTCGCCGAGCCATAATATTGTGTGGCTGGTGAGCTCTTGACAGAAATAATGTGGAAAGATTTTCAAGTCCCACTGGGCGTGCCAAAATATTGTTTGCTATAAATTTTGCATCGGACAATACATGGCATCAAGGAACATTTGGCATCGAGTCCCACTGGGCATCGAGTCCCACTGGGCATGCCAAAATATTGTTTGCATAAAATTTGACAGCGAGGGCACCTCGACGTCGAGCAACCCTTGGCATCGAGACGTGCCAAAATATTGTTTGCGATAAAACTGACATCAAGGGGTGCTTGGCATCGAGGGGTTGACATCGAGGGATGTTTGGCATCGAGGAGTGCCGGAATACTGTTTATTGTAAACCTGTCAGCAGATACCTCGACGAGCCAATAGCTCGATGTGAAATACCTCGATATGATATAAAATAAATGCGGGCGTGCCAATGTTTGTGCGTGCAAACATAACGATTCAAAAGTAGACATGTTGATATCAGTATATTAATAATACGAGTGTCCTGATAAAGACATATTGATATCGAAATAAGTTGTCCTGATAAGGCTGACTTCTAAACGATTGTGACAGAGTAGGCAAACACTACCCCTAGTTCTTTTCTATGCCTGCCTGGCCGCAGGACTTAAATAATTTATGAAAATCTCTCTTAAATGCCAAAAACTTATGACCAATCGATGGCCTGCTCAACATATCAGCGGATTTGAAAATCAGCAAATGACTCGACAATCAATCAGTTTAAACATTCACCTTGACAGTAGACATAATCTTGACAGAAAACAGCATCTCAATGGAAATCAATTGACGTAAAGCATATTTATGTAAAAGAATCAAGACATACGGGCCAAACTACTTCCATTGATAATAAAAGAATGATGATGAGTTCCCCGATGTACGAATATTACAGCAATATGCAAAACGATGAAAATCTCCTGTTTTGGCATAATCTGCCAAATGAGTTGATAAGTCTCATAGATTCTGAAAATTGACTCCTTGATCGGCAGGTGAACCCGCCGATGAGCTGAAAATGCATGATAGAACAGTTTGTTGACAGAAAGTAACATTGACGACGGAAGACCACCGTCAATGGTTCGCCCAACCTTGATGGGTAACCACCAATCGGGCTCCTGATCAGCGGGTGGCCACTGAAAAGGGCATCGACGGAGCAGATGGGTACTCAGCCGATAGCCGTCAAGTAGATGGCTACTTGACGACGAGCTCATCAAGCAGATGGCTACTCGATGAGTTTGTCATATAAATACGTGGGCACTTACATGACGGTTAACAACGTGCTACTTGCTTGATATGAGTGGTTTCGCTCGAGACAATGTCAGCTGACGGCGGAAGACGGCGGCGGCGGCTTACTTTGAGCGGCGGCGGCGGCGGCAAGACTTCAGGCGGTCAGGGATCACTGGTGGCTGAGGAGGGACAGACTGATATCAAGGAGTTGGCAGGCTGATAACTTGACAGAAACAGCGTGTTATCTGCCTGGTATCAAGGGGTTTCGCTCGAGACAGCTTTCTGACGGCGGAAGCAGCGGCGACGGCGGCTTAGTATCGGCGGCGGCGGCGGCGGCGGACTTTGGGCGGCGACGGCGGCAAGACTTCAGGCGGTCAGGGGTTGCTGGTGGCTGAGGAGGGACGGTTGATATCAAGGGATTAACATGTGTTTGCTGACGAGAGAAGCAGCGGTGTGCTGGACTTCCGGTGAGGCGTTGAGCCGATCAGTGTTAGACTGAGAATTTGTTGATTGAGTTGTGTCTGTTTCCTGCGTGAATGGCAGCTGCTGTATATTTATAGTTGCTGAAAAAACAAGCTGATGCCAGAAACTGCTCTCCTGATGGCCGAAAATTGAGGGGATGATGGCCTATCTTCCCACTTCTCCCACTACTTTGCAATTGCCCACTACCTCCACTACTTTAATGGTGGTTGCTTCTTTATTTTTGCTGAAAATTAATGTTTAATGGAGGTTGGAGAAGAAAGAACGTGTGTTTTATTTAATTTGAATTTGAATTAAAGATAACTAATTAGAGATATTTAAGGAAGTTGTTATCTAAACCAACTAATATGGTTTATCTTTATCCTTTATTAATTATCTCTAATTAATATTAATCTTCAATTAAAATCCAATTTAGGCAAAAACACAAGCTGGCCGATTTTTGGACTGGGCCCAGGTCGGCTTCGGGCTGGTCGGACCATTTTGGCTTTGGGTCGAGCCATTTTGGTCTTATTTTGTAATTATAATTTGCCCATTTAACTAATTGCACAATTAACTGATTAATGGCCCTATCTATCAAGTGGGCCAATTAATTAGACTTGGGCTAATTAATTAATTAACTTAATTAATTAATCCATAATAGCCAACATAATTTATTGGGTTAATTGTGCTCATTTGTATTTAACCATAATTTGGCCTTAATTACTAATTAATTAAACTTGGCCCATAAATTAGTTAACCTTATCAATTAATTAATTTATGTTTGGCCCAAGATTAATTAATTGTGCAAATTGGGTCGTGTTTTCAAATTGGTCTCGTGGCTAAACCATTGTCTCGGTCGGATCAATTTTCGGATTAAAATTGGATCAGATCCGATCCGACCCGTCTGGATCCATTGAGTTCGGTTCTCTTGCCATTTTTGGCTTATCGTCGAGCCGTCATTCCTCGATCAATCGAGGGTGTTTTTTTTGGTACAAACAATTCCCTTAATGAATGTTTCCGAGTCCTAAAAGAATTCCAATTGAGTTCAGTCTCTGTACCTATAAAATGGCCTTCATTACTCCATTTCTTCATTCATTCAAATAATCCAGGCACTAGTGTTTATACTAATTGAGGTTGTTCCACTAAACTCGAAGCTTTTGGAGTAAATCTGGATTAAAATTTGCTATATATATATATATGCTGATTGTTTTTCTTTATTTTTTTACCTTTTTTTTTTCATTAATTCATACATTCCCTTAATTCTTTTCGGTAGAATTTTTTTTAAGGGATTATACCATCATAGAGTCCTATTTCTTGGAATCTCAAAATCTTTAGAGTAAAAATAAAATTAGTCATAAATTCAATATTTTTTTTTCAAATATTTGAATTATTAAACTGATCTTACGTGTTTTCGTATGTTCGATCAAGGTAATACGTGATGCGGTACAAATGCAAATAAATAGAAGAAGAAGATCAATAGTATTGTATTTAGAGTTATCGAGTACAAATTACAAGAGTATAGGGTCCTATTCGAGCATTACTGGATGCCGTACAAGCTAGAGGGCGAAATACATATGAGCTAGCCTATGCTATTATTCCCAAGTGAGTCCGAGCAGCAGTCTCGAAGGAAGAGCACCTGGGAAGTTGTGTCGTCGTCATAAATGCTTGGGGTATTTATAGTTGAGATCCGGGACCAGGTGAACCACCCACATGTGTGTATTACTCAGCCCATAGGCCTGGGCCTGAGGTCGGCCCAACAGTGATTTTGGACCCTGAACTTCCGTAGTAGAGTTAACGTAGGATTCCTGTGCTCCGGGCTCGAATTTACGTTCATGAGATCGGAAAAGATGAATTTCGACCTCACTATGCTGTTAGTAAGGCTTGAGCCCAAGTTACCCCTCATCAATACTCCCCCACTTCTCGAGTGTAAAGTAAAGCTTAAACTCGAAGAAGTATAAATAGAATGCTGGAATGAGCCGTTTTCCTTGGACAAGTTTCGGATATGCCTCATTAAAAACCTAACTCGGAAAAACCCTTTGGGATAAAAATCGAGCTAGGGAAAAAGAGTGCATATCTTGGAAAATATGTAACGGTGTCATCATGATATTACCCTTGTCGTCTAGTGTTGGTATAGGATTTCCAGGTTAGGATCTTCTTACTGTTGCCTATTGTGACGCTTTAGCCGATCTTTAACAATATCTTTATATTCCTTTGATTTTGATAGGGTATATTGGTGGCAGAATACGGAACCGACGCCTCCATAAATACATCTTCCGCCACGTTGGTCTTCAATTTTGTGATTTTAGAAAATATCGGGGTCATAAGTGCAATTATCGGAAATATGACCTCAAGTTCACCCATGAGGAGTTTAACCGTCGCGGTTACTCGGGGACCAATTTGCAATTTCCCATTTTGTCCCTATATATATGCATCTCGATTGGAGGCCGCTGTTCAGCACAAATTTTGAGTGAAAACCCTAGATCGGAGCAAATAGATCGATAAGTGAATTTTAACAGTCTCTTTCGACCCATCTTCGCATAATTAACATGTCCAGTTCTGTAGATGCGAAAGGCAAGTCCCTGGTGATGGAAGGTCGAGAAAATAATCCCGAGGAAGGACGAATTGAGGATGTTCGAGCACCCATGTTGGAGAACATAGGTGACCCAACTCACAGTTCCGAATCCGACATGGAGGGGGAAGAATCGGATCCTGATTCAGAGGACACCGGAGATAATAATTCTGGCGAGGCTACAGTTTCCGACGAGGAGGTCGAAGAGGACGACGATCTTCCATTAGGGAAGAATGAACAAAAGAAGTATATAATAGGTGGAAGAGTTGTGGTTACGATCTATAACTGGGAGGAGCCATCGACCAGCGCGGGGTTGAATATGACTGAGGATAGGGCAGATGAGATCATTTGTTCCTTTACTGAGAAAGATCGGGAGCAACTGGAGAAGGAGTTTGGTCAATATATCGGCACCGGGTATTCAATTGTTATTCCGAGCCCCGAACAACGAGTTACCGACCCTCCTGAGGGATGTCAAGCTTTTTACACTAAACATTTCCACTATGGCCTACGCATTCCTCTCCCTCCTTTGATCTGCAGTATTCTGGAAGCTTTTCAGCTAACCCCCTCTCAAATTCTGCCGAATTCGATTGGGCTTATAATAGCCTTTTGCGTGCTGATGAAAGCCAAATGAAAAAAAGCAGCCTTCCAAAATTTCTGGAGAATTTTTCAAATGAGTTCCTCCACAGCTTCGAACGCTGGTTACGTATACTTTTCTCAGAGACCGAAAACGTCGGTTTTATCCTCCAATGTCAGTAGCAATTTGAAAGGTTGGAAACACGAATTCTTTTTTGTTCGTGGTCCGGATTGTCCGCCTTCCGAGGATAATCCCGAGCCTACTCCGCATGAATGGCCCGGAGCTAAATCATGGATCTATGGCAAACGGCGTCTTAAGGGAGACATGATTCATGAGATCTCAGACGAATTCTTGCAATCCCTTCGAGCCGATCCGTATCAGACTCCTTTAATGACCCAGGAGGCGGTTTTGCGATTGGCCGAGCTCAGCGCGTGTTCTTTTCCTGCCCTTCCAATTGAATATGGGAAAGCTACAATCGATCCTGCCAATGCCCCCTCCACATTAGGTGCGTTGAACTATTTCGATTTATCTTTTTACGGCTATCCCTAATTTCCTTTTATTCTTCAGCTGGGATCGTTGGTAAGTTCCGAACATCGATAGCTGGTCCGGTCGTTGCTTCCTTCTCGAAGGGTATTCAAGGTCGACCTCGCCGCCAAACATCGAAGGTTTCCCGTAAGGTAGTAAAGTCCACTCCTGGGGTCGATACCGCGGTGGCTCCGAACGCTATGGTGACTTTTTCCCAAACTGCCATCGCGGGAACTTCTCACCTTCACTCCGCAGCCGAGGGGACTTCTCAATCTCGAACTCTCGATCTCCGGTCCATTTTTCCAACCGGCTCCTCTAACCCGAACGATGAAGGACTCAGCCATTATACCCTACAAGAGGTCCGAGCTAAAAAGATATTAGAAGCGAGAATGGCTCGTAAGAGAAGTAGTGATATCCCCGAGTCTTCTAGAAGGGTGAAGCCTTTTGGTCGAGGACAGGGTCCGATCAGATGCCTGGCGGGCCATTCTGAGACAGACCTGGCTGATTTCATAGAGGATCATTTCCAAGGACCAAGGGCAGCTGGATTCCCGGAGGATGGGACCATCGAGTCCGACTTGGGCCCAAACGGAGAACATACAGTGGATAAGTCTCTTCGGATGTTCATGGCCGGGAGATTTAAGGATGACAATACTGCGCTATTCCTTAAAAGTGACTTCGAGCTCGCGGGTGATTTTGCCTATGCTCTTCAAAAGGTATGTAAGTTTATTTACGAGTACTACCTTATTCTCAAAATTTTTTCTTCGCCTTTAATGTTTAATTTCTTTTCTAGGTCGGAGACTTGTACAGTCATCAAGCTTACCGACAGGCCATCTTAAACGAGGAATCTCAGATGGCTCAGAGTGCCCTCCACAACGTCCTTACGGCGGAGGCTACCAAGACTGATCAGTTGAGGGATACTACGACCAAGTTATCTGAGGTTGGAAAGGAGCTCGAGGAAGTCAAGAAAAGCCTTGACGAAAAGAGGGTCCTCGATGAAGAGGTAGCCAAGTCGAGATCGGATCTTGAGCAAGCTAAGGCGCTATCCGAACAGGCCTATGCCCGAGGCCGAGAAGAGGGCAGACTTCCCGCCGTAAGAGAATTTTTAGAGTCACCTTTTCTTGACGCCCTAGTTCGCTTGCGGTCGGGTGAAATTAATCAAGCTTTCTATTATAAAGGAATTCAGCATCTTCTCTCAGCTGGAAGGATTCAAGGCGCTTTTGACAATTTTCTTCCTTACATGGATCCTTATAAGAACATTTTCGGGAAAGATTATAAAACTTCTTCTCTTCCTCCCAAGCCTGAAGACTTAGCCGATCATGAGTTCGCTCCATTTCTTGAAGAATTTGGAGTACCAATGCCAAATCCCGACGCGCTCGAAGCTCAATCTGAGAATGAAGATGTGGATATTGAAGAGGATTCCCACGAACAGGGGGAGCAAGGCACTCCAAATTCCAATTCAAGTAAATCTGGGGCCGACGCGCAAAGTAATGATGAAGAAGAGAGCAGCTCGAGTAGCGATGATTCTGACAGCTCGGAATGCAATTCTAGTGAAGGGAAAGAACAAGAGAGATTGGATAATGGTTCTGGTGTAAAGGAATCTAGCCGTTAATAATTATCATGTAATAGGATTTACTCAGCGAACTAGTGTAATTCTAAATTTGTTTTTATAGTCTCCTGCTTTTTTCTATCTGGTGGATGCTCGAATTCACATTTTTCCTTTAGTGTCGTGCTTAATTCATTGCCTGTCTGACCATTTTGTTGAACTTTCATAACGTCATTCTTGCATACTTGGTTGCGTCATCGAATCTTTCTTGGGAGTGGCGACTTACCAATTATTGTAATTCGCATGATGTCGTGTCTCTTATAAATACTAAGGCCAATTTAGCTTGTTTCTACGACAACATCATGATCGGAGCATTGGGAAATTGTTACGGTCGAATAATTATTCGAAAACCAGAAGATGAATGAAAATTCGAACGTTTCTGTAATTCCCTCTGTGCCTCTCCTCAAACTCAATGATAGTAGAAACATAGCGAAAAAGAGACGGGCTCCGGTTAAGTCCATTACTCCTTTCGAGCAAACCTTCCCTGCAGGATGTAAATCTTCGACTGTCCCCCTTTCTCCATGTTTGAAAACCAAAGGCTCAAACAAGAAAATTAAAAAGGTTTCTTTTAGGGAGGACGTATCTGTGCGCACTCCTTTTTCTGTTTGGACCGGTTCCTCGCCGGCCGGAGAACCTTTATCATTTCCTTCTGGGGTCTCCCCGCTTAACAGAGGTATTTTCCATTTTGACAAAGTAATGCGCGAGAAACTCGATCCGAGCCTTCTTCGAGCCAATATCTCTATATCCGAGGCGATTTTATCAAAAGGAGAATACTCTTCGTTTTTGTTTCAGTCTGGGTCAGATTTCCTTGCCCAGGTAACCCTTGCTAACCTCTTTATCCTGGCTCTATAATCTTCTTACTTTAGGCTTGATGTGTCCTCCTTCAGGCTGGTGAATGCTTTTCCAAGCTCCATGCGTTGGCAAAAAGTGAGATCGAGCAACGGGCTACTATTACTCTTGAGTTAGCTAGGAAGAAGATTGAGCTAGATCGCGCGCTGGAAGCCAATAGATTCTTTAAGGAGAAATTATCTCAGGAGAAAATGAGTTCAGAATTAAGGGCCATCCAAGATATCTACGAACGTGAGAAAAGAGATTTCAAGCTTCGTGAGAGAGAAGCCTATATTCGCGGATATGCTGATCGTAGTGCTGAAGTTCGAAAAATCCTCTCCGAGAATAATTTCGTTTAGTTGTATCAAAATTCTCCTCCGCTGTAACATAAGCTTGTTAAGATTTTTCTTAGTTGTAACATAAACTTCCTAAGGTTTTTTCTCCGTTGTAATACAACCTTGTTGTAATGGTAATATTCGTCAGTCTATTGTTCTTTCTTCCTTCCTCTCTCTTCAACCCTTTTTTTTTTTTTTTATATGACTGCATTAACTCTTCGGTTTCTGTGCTTTATTGACTCCCTGAATTTTTTGGGAAGTGGGATGGTCAGAGCGTTTAATGCTTGTATCGTGGTCGTTCATCCCGCGAGATCTATACCGTTGATGCCGAATTCCTCCCCTATATATAGTTCCAAAATTACCTTCATTTTACTTGTCTGTAAATGTTTCGTTCGATCGATATGGTTGTGTTTTTACTTCCGTCGATCAACTCCATATTCCATTCGATGTCAGTAATTAAAGCGTTCGAGATTTTTATTCGAACCTTCTTTTCCAACTTCTTCGGAATTCCCATATGACAAATTTTTGGCTAGGGTATCGACAGGCGAAAAGAATTGCGACTAGGGTACCGGCAGGCGACCTGCTCTCTCTGATTCCAAGTCTTCGAGGTGGGCTCGACTTTCTGTACTCTGTCCTCTATCCAGTCGGGATAGTGGGTCTACTGCTGGAGTTGTTTTCCTGCACTCGATCTCCACGTCTTCGAGGCAGCTTCTTGAAGGAGGTGGTCTTCGAATTTGCTAGAACTACTTCCAACTGGAGTTGCTTCCCTGTCTCTCGATTTGGTCCTTTGTGGGTCAATTTGCGAGGAATCGTCGGATGAAGGGTAGAAGTGTACGAGCCTCACTCTTCTTCTTTTAACACTCGTAATAATAATCGCTTGTAATAGGATCGTACTAGATGTAAATTTTCATATTAGCTCGATTTGTAATCAAACATTTTCATGTAAGTTCATTTAATGAAAAGTCTTCTTCCATATTGTTATCGATCTTAATTTCGTCCTTCATAATTTGCAGCTTCTGTGATATATTTTACAATCCATAATAGATTTGAATTTCGATCTTTGCAATTTTGAACCATTCATGAGACATCTCCATAGCTTAGATATTTTACGGATTTGCGTCTTTCAAAATTGGGCGAGATAATCTTCCTCGATCGAGTAGATAGTTGTAAAGAAAGAATTGAATTAGGTCGATCTCCATTATACTTTAGACTTAAGGGGCACTGCAATGCCTTTCACCATTAGTTGTTTTCGGGGGTCGTAGCAACAGCTTTCACCCGTTCGATAATTTCGATCTAAGGGGCATAGCAACGGCTTTCACCCTTAGTCGTTTTAGAGCATTTTTAGCCCGAGGGTCGTAGCAACAGCTTTCACCCATTCAATAATTTCGACCTAAGGGGCATAGCAACGGCTTTCACCCTTAGTCGTTTCAGAGCATTTTTAGCTCGAGGGTCGTAGCAACAGCTTTCACCCATTCAATAATTTCGATCTAAGGGGCATAGCAACGGCTTTCACCCTTAGTCGTTTCAGAGCATTTTTAGCCCGAGGGTCGTAGCAACAACTTTCACCCATTCAATAATTTCGATCTAAGGGGCATAGCAACGGCTTTCACCCTTAGTCGTTTCAGAGCATTTTTAGCTCGAGGGTCGTAGCAACAGCTTTCACCCATTCAATAATTTCGATCTAAGGGGCATAGCAACGGCTTTCACCCTTAGTCATTTCAGAGCATTTTTAGCCCGAGGGTCGTAGCAACAACTTTCACCCATTCAATAATTTCGATCTAAGGGGCATAGCAACGGCTTTCACCCTTAGTCGTTTCAGAGCATTTTTAGCCCGAGGGTCGTAGCAACAGCTTTCACCCATTCAATAATTTCGATCTAAGGGGCATAGCAACGGCTTTCACCCTTAGTCGTTTCAGAGCATTTTTAGCCCGAGGGTCGTAGCAACAGCTTTCACCCATTCAATAATTTCGATCTAAGGGGCATAGCAACGACTTTCACCCTTAGTCGTTTCAGAGCATTTTTAGCCCGAGGGTCGTAGCAACAGCTTTCACCCATTCAATAATTTCGATCTAAAGGGCATAGCAACGGCTTTCACCCTTAGTCGTTTCAGAGCATTTTTAGCCCGAGGGTCGTAGCAACAGCTTTCACCCATTCAATAATTTCGATCTAAGGGGCATAGCAACGGCTTTCACCCTTAGTCGTTTCAGAGCATTTTTAGCCCGAGGGTCGTCACCCATTTTTATTCTTTCGATCCAAGGGGCGTAGCAATGGCTTTCACCCTTGGTCGATTTTCGAGGGTCGTAGCAACAGCTTTCACCCTTAATACTAGACGGAGATAAATAGAAGTCGATAATAGATAAACACATAGACCAAGAATATTAAAATAATAGACGAGTAGAGACCGATAATATCAGAACATTACGAGTAAATAGGACAATTGTCGAAACGAAATTCCATTGAATAAATAACTCTGCCGAAATAAACTTTCATCGTATAGTTTTCTTAATTGCGAGAAATAAAGAAAAAGAACGAGATTACTAAATAGTAACAGCCTTGAATTTAACTATCTTCCATAATATCTTCTCAAATTAACAGCATTCCATGCTCGAGGTAGTACCTCTCCGTTAGGATGAGCAATCTTGTAAGAACCTTTCTTTCCAACTTCAATGATTACAAAGGGGCCATCCCAATTAGGTTGAAGTTTTCCCACATGCTTTGACACTTCCACTTTTTTTAGCACTAAATCTCCCACTTTGAATGTTCGGATTCGAACGTTTCGATTATAGGATTTCCCCATGCTAGACTTGGTGGATTGAATTTTCAATTTTGCACGGTCCCTTCGACCATCTGCGTGATCAACTTCCACCTCCCTTAAAGATTGGTTTTCCTTGGGATCGTAAAATTCAACCCTGGGCGAAGGTACGAGGTTCTCGACAGGGATAACAGCCTCTGACCCATAAACCAGACTAAATGGAGTTTCGCCTGTTGCAGCTTTAACAGTAGTTCTATTGGCCCATAAAACTCCTGGAAGTTCGTCGAGCCATTTTCCTTTTGCCTCAGATAAGCGTTTTTCCAAGGACCGAACGATCTCTCTGTTCACGACCTCCGTTTGTCCATTAGCTTGAGGATGCCCTACTGATGCGAAATTTTGCTGTATTCCGAACTTTTCGCACCATTCTGTGATTCTTTTTCCGGCGAACTGCGTTCCGTAATCAGATATTAAAATCCTAGGAATTCCAAACCTGCAGACAATATTTTTCCACAAGAAATTAATGACTTGGAATTGAGTGATCTTTGTCAGAGCAACGCATTCAACCCATTTGCTGAAATATTCAACTGCAACCAGTACGTAATTTTTTCGAGCTCTTGCTGTTGGAAAAGGCCCAACAATATCAATGCCCCATTTATCAAAAGGCCAACAGATTGGTATAGAGTGCATAAGCTCGGCCGGTTGATGGATCAAATTCGAATGAATTTGACAATGGTGGCATTTCTTCACATAGTCAATAGAATCAGAGAAAAGAGTAGGCCAATAATATCCTGACCTCGAGCATTTAAGAGCTAACGCCCGAGTTCTTGCCTCTCCTTCGTGGACTTCCTTTAAAATGACATTATAGTGCCCTTCGGAGATACACTTTAGTAAAACTCCAGAAGAGGATCTTTTATAGAGTTGATTATCGACTAGAGTGAACGATGGCGCTCGGTATTTGATTCTTCGAGCTTCATTTGAGTTTTCTGGAAGCTTTCCTTCTTTGAGATAGGCAGTAAGGGGGTCGATCCAAGAGATTCTTGGCTCATCAATTTCCATGATGTTGATCGAGGGAGTCACATCCAGTTCGATAGCAGACGTATTCGACAATAGCCACGTAATTATCCTTTCACTCTTCCCATCGGCGAGTCCTGTGAATTTCGATAATAGATCTGCCCATAGATTTTCCTCCCTTGGTATAGGCTGAATTTCGAACTTGTCAAATTCAGAGATCAACTTTTTCGTCTTGTTCAAGTATTTTATCATGTTGAACTCCCTGGCCTCGTAAGTGCCTTTTACCTGTCTATGAACGAGTTCAGAATCTGTTAGCACAACAATTGATTTTACCTTTGCTTTTATGGCCATTTCTAATCCAGCGATCAGGGCTTCGTATTCTGCTTCGTTGTTTGTAACGACGAAGTCCAAAGTGATAGCATAACTCAAGTCTTCACCATTGGGTCCTTGAAACTGGATTCCCGCTCCTCCTCCTTCCCTAGTCGAGGAGCCATCTACTTGCATCAGCCATATTTGATCTTTGGCTTCTTCGACCATCCTAACCTCGGAGATTGCTTCTCCTTCCGCATTTGATAGGCCTGTTGATTCGACCACAAAGTCAGCTAATACCTGGGCCTTTATAGCGACCCGTGGTTGATATTCGATCTCGAAATGACCCAGCTCGACCGCCCACTTTATCAATCTGCCAGATGCTTCTGGCTTTGATAGGACATGTCTCAGAGGCTGATTAGTTAAAACGATGATTTTGTATGTCTGAAAATAAGGCCTTAACCTCCGTGCAGCTACCACTAAAGCAAGCGCGAACTTTTCAATCTCCATGTAGTTTTTCTCAGCACCCTGCAATAACTTGCTCAAATAGTAAACTGGTTTATGCTCAGATTTCTCGAGTTTCACTAAAACCGAGCTAATAGCCTCTTCAGACACTGCTATATATAAATATAGAGGTTCTCCATCGGACGGCTTGGCTAACATTGGTGGGGAGGTTAAGTATGCTTTCAGGTCTTCGAAAGCTTTATCACATTCCGCGTTCCACTCAAAATTCTTAGACTTACGCAATAGTTTGAAGAATGGTAAACTCTTGTCGGCAGATCTTGAGATAAATCTATTCAACGAAATAATCTTCCCAATCAAGCTTTGGACATCCGAGAGCTTTCTTGGTGGTTGTAGATCGGTAATTGCTCGAATTTTTTCAGGGTTGGCTTCGATTCCTCTTTCGTGGACGAGATATCCGAGGAACTTTCCCGATCTCACGCCAAAAGTGCATTTGGCAGGATTCAGCTTCATTCCGTACTTTCGCAAAATTCCAAAGCATCGATCAAGATGGTTGATGTGGTCCTCCTCGGTCATACTCTTTACGAGCATGTCGTCTACATAAACTTCCATGATTTCCCCTATCAATTCTTTGAACACCATATTGACTAACCTCTGATAGGTAGCGCCTGCATTCCTTAAGCCAAAAGGCATGACAATGAAGCAGTATACTCCCCGCTCGGTGATGAATGCTGTTTTATCCTGGTCCCTTTCGTTCATGAAAATCTAATAAAATCCTTGGAAAGCATCCATCATACTAAATAGCACAAACCCTGCGGTGGAATCTACAAGCATATCGATCCGCGGTAATGGATAGGGGTCTCTTGGGCATTACTTGTTTAGGTCTGTAAAGTCATTACACATTCTACATTTGTTTTCAGTCTTTTCGCCCATAGAAACTCGGACCACATTACACAGCCACTCCGTGAATTTAATTTCTCTGATCTGACCTGCCGCTAACAACCTATCGACCTCTGCATTGATTATCTTGTCCTTTTCACGGCCATGATTGCGCTTCTTTGGCCTTACAGGTTTGGCCTTTGGATCGATGTTTAATGAATGTGTTATCACTCGTGGGTCGATCCCCACTATATCATCCGAACTCCAGGCAAAAATGTCCACGTTTTTCTGTAAAAATTCGACGAGCATGGTTTCCATGCCCTCACTTAATTCCGTTCCGATTTTTGTGAATTTTTCAGGGGATTCTGGAACTAGGGTTACTTTTTTGTGGTCGGGCGCTTGCACGCTCATGTCAACATTTTTTCCTTTCCTTCCTTGTAATTTCTCGCAGTCGGGAATTGGTGATTTAAATTCAACCTCCGATTCACTCATTTTCCTTTTAACCGGAAGCTCGGGCTCCACTTTCTTTTTAATGCTCAAAGATGAATTATAACATTCCCATGCCATGTATTGATCGTTCCTCATTTCTCCTACCCCTGCCACGGTTGGGAACTTTATCTTTTGATGGTAGGTAGACACAACTGCCTTGAACAAATTTAGGGCTGGTCTCCCTAATATGGCGTTATAAGCGAACGATGTGTCTACCACCAGGAATTTAATCATCCTTGTTACGCTCTTTTGCTTAGTTCCTAGAGTCGTGCTTAATAGAATAGTCCCAAGTGGAACGATCTCCGATCATCCAAAACCAACCAAAGGAGTAGTTACTCGATCCAGATGCGGGTGACAAAGATTCATCCTTGTGAGAGCTTCCGATGAGATAATGTTTGCCGAACTTCCATTATCGACCAGCACTCTCTTGACCTCAAAATTAGCAATTTTCAGTGTCAACACCATGGAAAAATCTGGATCGTCTTCGTTTGTATCCCAATTAACATCCGAAGGTCGATCGGCCTTACTGAAACTTATAACTTGATTTTCCATGGAGGGAAACTCCAAGGATAGAATTTCCCTCTTTGTAGTGACCCCAGCCCTTATCGATCTCAATGTTCTTTTTCTAGCATTTCTGCTATCTCCTCCTGCTGGTCCGCCAGCAATCATGTTTATCACTCCATTTGATCGCTCTTCCGTCTGATTTCGAATTTTCTTTGGTTGAGTATTAAATTTTCGCGGTCTCCTGGACCTATAACGGTTGTTATAGTTGCCTCCTTTGACAAATTCTTTGAGTTTTCATTGTGCAATCAGTTTTTCTATCTCGACTTTCAGTTGGTAACAGTTCTCGGTGTTGTGCCCCCGAGCCCGGTGGTATCGACAGTATTCGTCATAACCCAATGCGCCTGGCCTAGCCTGAGTGATTCTTTGGGCCTCGGGAATCAGATTTCCTTCTTCTAACACAGACAACACTTCTTCCTTTGAAGAGTTAAGCTCGGTAAACTGAATTTTTCCCGGTCTTGGAGGTCGAGCTCGTTCGTAGGGGGGTCCATAGGAGTTCGACCCTTGGGGCGGCATATGTGGTTTATAAGTGTTGATTCATTGCCAAACAGACCCTCTTGTCGATCCTCCGTAATCACCGGGCTTCTGGATAGGAGCCCGATCTTGTTTCTTGTTAAGAGGAAGTTTCGCAGTGTGCGAGCTCTTCAACTTATTCATTTCCTCATGAATCATGTATTTCTCAGCAATCTCCATAATTCGCTCGAAGGATTTTGGCTGCTTTCTGCATAAAGCGTTTCCGAACTGAGTGCTTCTTGTCAGTTCGAACATTAACGAGGATAGATATTCGATCTGCGGAGTGTCAACTTTTAGAAGTTCGATGCTGAATCTTGCTAACCATTGTCTCAACGTTTCTCCTTCCAACTGTTTTACAGTCCCCAAATGGTTCGCCGGTAGCCTTGGTTTCCTTTGGCTAGCAAATTGATGTTTTAGTTTGTCGCAAAATTCTTCAAAGGAGAAAATGGAGTTAGGCGGTAACTTTCCGAACCAATCGAGGGCAATTCCCTCGAAGGTAGTAACCATGATCTTGCAGCAAAAGTCCTCAGAATGTCCGTACAAGTTCATCACGTTAATGAAGCTGTTTATGTGTTCCCCGGGGTCGGTAGTCCCGTTATACCGTGGTAGCCTGGTTGGTACTGTTTCTGCGTTTCGAGCTTCGCGTATTTCTTGGCAAAACGGCGAACAACGCATGATACTGTTCGAAACCTCCCTGTCTCGTATATTTTCTCTACTCGGAACATTCTCCGCTCTCCTGGCAGCGTGATTGCTGCCAGGAATCTCTACCAGCATACCTTCCTTCTCCAACTTCCTAGCTATCCTTTCTTGCACTATTCTTTCCAGCTCAGACTCAGTAACTCTTTTGTAAGGCGATTTTTTGCCTCTGACCGCTCCAGTGGGGTGGCTCTCCCCTACTACTGAATCTTCCACATCATGTACTGGCTTAGGCTGGATTTCTGACCGAACATTGACTTTCGAAGGTACAGCTCGAGGAGGGTCTGTTGCCGGTGCGTGCGATATGGATCGTAGTACACTATTCTCCTTTTGGATGTTCGAAGATGGTATTTCCTATCTCCCGTGAATTGCTGGCTGATCTACAGGTGATTGATCAGCCCTTCCACTATTCAGAAATTCCCTACACATCGTACCTATGATGGACCTTAGATCTCCCACGGTCGTGTGAATTGGAACATTATCCTGCGGAATGATTGGTGGAACCTCTTGTTGTTGAGCCGCGCGTGACAGATTATCGGGCTCATTATTGACCGAATTATGTGCTCCTGCTGCATGGGAAGGCTCTCCTCTGATATACGTATTTCTCCTCGTAGTAGGCATATTTCGATCTAATACTCGAATAAGTGCCCCACGATGGGCGCCAATTGATCTTACGTGTTTTCGTATGTTCGATCAAGGTAATACGTGATGCGGTACAAATGCAAATAAATAGAAGAAGAAGATCAATAGTATTGTATTTAGAGTTATCGAGTACAAATTACAAGAGTATAGGGTCCTATTCGAGCTTTACTGGATGCCTTACAAGCTAGAGGGCGAAATACATATGAGCTAGCCTATGCTATTATTCCCAAGTGAGTTCGAGCAGCAGTCTCGAAGGAAGAGCACCTGGGAAGTTGTGTCGTCGTCATAAATGCTTGGGGTATTTATAGTTGAGATCCGGGACCAGGTGAACCACCCACATGTGTGTATTACTCAGCCCATAGGCCTAGGCCTGAGGTCGGCCCAACAGTGATTTTGGACCCTGAACTTCCGTAGTAGAGTTAACGTAGGATTCCTGTGCTTCGGGCTCGAATTTACGTTCATGAGATCGGAAAAGATGAATTTCGACCTCACTATGCTGTTAGTAAGGCTTGAGCCCAAGTTACCCCTCATCATAAACCAATTTTATCTAATGCCCCCTTTATTTGATTTGATTTTGTATTTTTGTTAGGATGGTAATCTTTGTTGGCGACTGCACTTCTTCTGGGGAAGAACGTTGAAGATTCGAGACGATAAGGATCAACCAATTGAAAAGAGCACGGTTTTGGCTGTTGGAACGTCTTTAATCGACAGATATTCGAAAAGGCGGGCGACACTAAGAAATTCTCTTCACTTGGACGAATGGTCCCGAGAATATACGGAATCTCCAAATAAGGCTCAAAAACATTTAATCTTGCTATCCGCTCATCATAAACCATCGAGTGACGTTATTCCTTTCCCATCTTTGGGCCGTCAACTCATTGGTGATAAGATGAAGTGGTGTGATGATCCCTTTGAAGTGCCTAGAGAATTCCGTTATTTTAGGGGGTATTGGGAATGGACTGAAGATGTCTTGAGTCGATGCAAGACTGTGCTACACGCTGCTAGAATTTTCCATTCGGTGCACGCCTCTTTATATACATATGATCACAATGCGAACATCATGAAGGCTTTTTGTGAGTTGTGGTGTCCTCAAACCAATACTTTACTATATTCCTAGGGTGAATTATCCATATCATTACGGGATCTTCACTCTATTGCTGGTCTACCCATTTTGGGCATCCTCTATGATGAGGTAATCCCTAGTGAAGTGGAGATAAATGGTGTAGATGAAAAGGGAGAACCATATGTACCTCGATCATGCAAAAACTTGTTCCACCCATTTCATTTACTTCAAGCAAGTGGCAAAGGTGACAACCATTCCCAAGTTTCGATTGAGAGATGGATCCAATTTTGGTCTAAGAAAGTAAAGAAGTGTGAGCCACCTCCTTCACAAAAAGAGAATAAGAGTGTTCGCCCTAAATCTACTCATAATCCACTTAACGATTTTAAAGATCATAAGACATGGTCTCCTTTGGAAGAAGGCGTATTCTCGAAGCTCAAACTTAGAGGCAATATGAAGGATGAGACATATTTGGCGGCATACTTAGCTTGTTGGCTTTGTACCTTTGCTCTTCCCACCAAAAACATTAACTCGATACGCCCAAGTACTTTTAAGATGGCTAGTCTTATGGCGAGTGGTCGTCAAGTGAGCCTTGAATTTCCAATATTGTCGGCTATCTACAAAGGTCTTAACACCATTTCAAAATCTTCAAAACCTTGTGCAAATTTTCCATTTCCAGTCCATTTTGTTTATGGTTGGCTTGCACAGTATTTCAAGATTTATTCTGAAGGTTACCAACCATTGCCTGGTCCTAGTATGGTATTATATTCTAGTGAAGGAGGCACAAAATACTATGACCCTTTAGGAGCTCGTAGAAAAATTCATAAGGGAGACTATATTACTTGGACTTGCAACATTGACCCAAAAATCGTGGATTGCCTGTATATTGATAACATTAATGTCTCTGAGTCCCAATAGATTTACTTTATTAGTATTCGTTCGAGTTAAGTTTATTGTCGAACCGAAGTGTGTGTTCTCTCATGAAGGAATTGATGAGGCTGGAATTTTCCTCCGACATTTTAGTGTAATGAGTAGCGAGCATAAGCCGTGAAGAAATGAAGTAGAACCAAATTTTAGCCGTAGGAGTGAGCGATGCCTTCAAAATTTTACCCATCGCTGGTAAGACAGTGCCCGAGAGACAAATGAACTTCACGATATCTTTCATGTCGACTGCGACAGTGAGGCAAGATGTGTACTGGTCAATGTCATAGTTCGGCAACTATTAAAGGTTATTGATGGTCACCTTGTCGAACTTGACTTTCCGTCCACGAACCTCAACCTTAGTTGCGTCGGGAGTTTGGGAGACATTTCCGTAGAATTCTATTACGATTTCGCCCTCAATCTCTGTCGGTTGTTTAATGAAATCCATCCATCCCCATTTTTGAAATAGCCCAAAAAATTCGGGGAAATTCTCGTTGGTACACTCCACACCCCTCTTCGTTATAAACGTCCGCTCATTAGCGTCAAAATATTTCTCTTGAGCTTTCGGGTTAAAAAACCTATCGCTATCAAACCCGTCAGTATGTCCATGTTTCTCTGTTGGATAAGGATGAAGATGAAGAGCACTGAAGACAATTAATAAAGGGAGGTTTTGATGATTTCCAAAATTTCAAATCTGCTAAGTTAAATCAACTTAGCTGATATCCCTTAGAAGAATTTTGACTAAGTAAGAAGACATCAGACAAGTCAAAGTTCAAGGTCCAGAAGACTACTGATCTGTTGAAGGAAAGAAATCAAACTGATGAAGATCAGCTGACTCAAATCAGATTTGTTCAAGTTTGGGATCAACTCTGTTCGTCATCAGACTTGCACTTTCGATCAGCCAAGTGGAAAGGATCAAGAAGTCTGCCCAACGGTAATAAATGCCCCTGGAAGTAATAAATGCTGAAGTACAAGGTTATTAAAGACAAATGATTGAAGAAAGACTTCGTATCAGCTTGGTGCATTTAATGCTGCCTGCAGAAAAGTACTGTTGACAGTACGGACACTATGCAGAGAGCCGTTCGCGGAAATTAAGGACCAGTACCCGAGGTTTTTGAATTCTGTCTCACTTCAACGGACATTTTTCAAACCTACGAGTATAAATAGCTGGAGAGACAAAGAGAATAAGAACAACACAATCTCTGAGAAGAAATCCAAAGCAGAAACTCTTAAGTCTCAAGAACAGCTCACTCATCAGCTCTGTCATTTGTTGACTGAAGCCGAAGTTGAAGATAAAAGACAAACACATTTTCTCAGTGAAAAACTGTTTGAGTGTTGTGAGAAGTGTAGATCCGTCTTTGTGAGTGATCTAACTT
The DNA here is from genome assembly GCA_038501285.1 of Penstemon eatonii. Classification (NCBI taxonomy): domain Eukaryota; kingdom Viridiplantae; phylum Streptophyta; class Magnoliopsida; order Lamiales; family Plantaginaceae; genus Penstemon; species Penstemon eatonii. The sequence goes on from CM076713.1 coordinate 26,583,853, forward strand.
CAGAGGATAGGTTTTCTTAGTGATTTCCTATTGTGAGCTTACGGCTAGATTCATTTGTTGTTTTGGCGTAAGTGGAGTGTACTAATTACTTTGTGTTCTTAGTATAACCCAAGGTCTTTGTGACTTGGAAGAGTGGATTAAAGGATATTCAAATCCATATAACCACTATAAAAATTACTTGTGTTTTTACATTTGCTTTTAACTTGCATATTTTCAGATTGCATAAAACACATTCAAAACTGTTTGAAAAGAGTTTAAAGGAGTTTACAAAACTGGAGATAAAATTTTCAAACTACTAAGTTTACTTGTGAAAAACATTTTGAAAATCCGCTGCAAGTACTCTAGTATTAAAACTAATTTTAGCAAAAATCAGCTAAGTGATTATCAGATTAGTGGTCAACAAAGCTGTTCAAAGATTTGTTCGCGATCAACCTTGTAAAATTATTGTTCGATAACAGCTTAGTCTGTTTAAGTTAGAACAAAAGTTTTAAAGTTAAAAATTGTCAAAAAGTTAAGAGGTCTATTCACCCCCCCCCCCCCTCTAGACCTCATCTGACCACTTGGGACCAACATTCTCCTTTGCAAAACCATGCTTATTCTTAGATGTGGCCTTTGGTGCTAATTTGTTCAAAGGGGGCTTTTTTTGTACAGCTCGACTCCGTGGTGCCATTTGATTCAATATGACTGATAACTCTGTGAAAACAGTGTTATCTAGTCTATTTCCTTTACTCATTCGATTACTTTTATTGGAGTTTTGGTAGAATCGTAGGTAATTTTAGTTAGTTTTGTGTTTTGTTCGCTCGAGTCATTGGTTTGATTGTTTTGTGCATGAATTGAGGTATTTTCTTATATATTGTGTCCATATTTGTAGGCCTAAACTATTTTGGATCTAATGAACATGATTGGAAGCGAAGAACAACGAATTAAAGATCAAATGAAGTTCAAGTAGTGCAAGAACGAGGAAGGAAAAAACTGTCAGAAATGTTATTATGCACTCCGAGGACCATACCTATTTCAAGGAAGCTCCAATGAAGTTTAATTTCGACTATGATGTAGAAGAATGAGTTAGCTACACCACATATTTTACGGATCTTGATTTGGAGTTCGGAGCTGAAAGTTATGCCACTTGCAAAACTGTTGCGCAAAGTTGACGTGATTTTCAGCGGGATTTTAAGGGAATTCTAGGGCCCAAAGTCTCCTATTGGGACTCATCTTGGTAGATCTATATAAGGAGTTCTAGATCACGAAATTACACATCTTTGATCAGCTCTGAACAAATTTCTCTCATAGAACACCTACAATATCAAAGATCTACTTGGAGAAAGATTGAAGAAGAAAAGAGAGAAGTCTTAAAGATCACCAAAGCAAAAAGAACACAATATTGAAAATATTTATCTCGGTTTCATCGTTTTATCTATAAAACCACATGAACTCAGATTTGTTTTTCTTTATTATCTTTCTTCATATATTTATCTTGAACTAATTCTTTAGGATCTAGGATTTTTATGAAACTATGTTACTTTGATTATTTTTATTGGATTATTCGTAGTTAGGGGCAATTCTTGTGTTTGATTTGATTTCATTCTCTATGCTTGCAACTTGATTGATCACCTAGTTGTTAGATTTAATATAATTGTTGAACTTGGAAAAGGGAGATTAGGATTAGATAGAAATTAAATAGTAAACGATTCGTAGGATAGGAATATACTTAAGGCGTTTATACCCGTTACATGATGTTCATGTTTAATGCTTTGTGTTATTTATGAATCACAGTGGATTTTTATAATACATTAGGTTCTTACGTAATTCGGAAGATACGTAGGAATATACTTGAATCATCGGGTAGCACTCTTGTCACCACAATAATTACGAAATTCTCAATTGAGCAATCGATAGATAACATATATAATGGATTATAACCCTAGGTTTCTCTTCTCATTATTCGAACTCAATCCAAGTATTTAGATTAGTTAAATCATTTAGTTAATCTAGTTAATTAAAACCCAAAAGCACATTTGAATTTGGAATCGACTTAAAAGTAAATTAGGAATTAGAATTGGTAGATATTATTCAAGTCCTTGTGGAGACGAACTTACTCTTTATTACTTGTTCGATACGTGCACTTGCGTTTATTTGCGTGTGTAAAATCCATAACACCAAACTAATCAGTCCACTAAAGTTTCTTTCAAACCACAACCTCAATCACCACACCAATCAAGGAACACAATCAATCACAACCACAATCACCAACTAATCAACACAATCGGACGAAACCACAATTACCAACAATAACCGCTCAAGATAACGTTTCTCCAAAATCCTCAAATAATCACAACCGCAAACCCGAAAATAGCATAACAAGCTCTCTAATTATCACATTAAATCAGTAATCGAGCGAAGAAAATCAAAAATTAATTTTACCGACACCCATCACGTGAGAGAAGACAAACCGAGATGGTGGACGGTGGCGGGGCTCTGTGTTGCTGGTTGGTACGGCGTGAAGACAGTGGCAGCGGAGTTAGGGTTTCGGGTGTCGGCACGGCGGTGAGAAGTGGAGGGCAGGGTGGCTGTTGGTGGGATGGTGGGTCACGGCGGCGCGGCTGATGTGAGAGGAGAAGGGCGGTGCGGCTTTTGGTGGGAAGATGAGGGTTAAGAGGGTTGGAGGGAAGATGGGTCGCGGTGGCGCGGCTGCTGTGCGCGAAGGAGGGCGGCGGAGATGGTTTTGGGGAGAAGATGGTTTATTAGGGATTTGGAGAATGGAAGAGTGAGAGAGAAAGGCAGCTGTGACGTTTTGGCTTGACTTTAATTTTTTTTTTCGAAAATTGAGGCCATGGCTTGATTCAATTTGAGTCATGGCCTGACGATTCTGGAATTGCTTCACTTTTGTGTTCGAAAGTTGAGGCCATGGCCTGACGATTCTAGAAATCATTCACTTTTCTGCTCAAGATTAGGTGTAAAATCCCGATTCATTTATATAATTTTATTCACTTGAAATTGATAATTTTTAATTATGTGGATTTAATAATTGAAATTAAAATTGTTAAAAAAATAAAATTCAATGAGTGATCAAATTTTTTTGAAATTTAATTAATTTGATATAGTTAAATTAATATTCACTTGAATTACTGTTTTTGTGCAAATTATGAATTATAAATGCTTCACCCTTATGTTATTTTGAGGATTGAAATGCAAAGATAAAATAAAATGGGAACTTGTTGAATTGTCCCAAGACTTTGAGAACTAAAAAGTGCCTACCCACTTCTTGAGGATGTTAAATGCAAAACACCTATTAAATACAAAGAAAAATCAGTCCATTACCTTATTCTCTTCTTCTTCCACCATTTACACACACTGAAACGTGTGTTTTTTCACACAAAACTCCACTTCCTTCTTTTGTTAATAACTTCTTCATTTCTTAACCAAATCAAGAAAATGAGTAGTCAAAATTGATCTACTCGACGAGAGGAACACAATGGTGGCGGTAATTAAAGGAATAGAAAGTGTTTTTCCTGCGAAAATTGGAGGTGAGGTGAAAGTGGATTTATTTGCATGTCCCTTATTCGGTCATGTCTTCGACAATCGGGCCTCACCACAGTGTTGTAGGCGAAGAGGAGAGCGTATTAATGATGGATGCTAACTTTTTTGGCAGCGGTCAATGGTGGTCAACTCCAATCACCGGCGCGGTCAACGCCGATCAACGGTGGTTAGTCCGACAGCGACTTCATTTCGGCATGGGTATTCTATATTTGGTTCTCATTTGAAGATGGGAGTTTATTTAGGTGAAGACGACAATCAACCATCTCTTTAATTCGTAATAGGTAAGAGTCATATCGTATGAGTGATATTTCATTTTATTTATTTTGTCTATTAGATGAGTTCTTGTTGTTTATGTGCTTAATTGGATCAGTAGAGCATTAAAAATTGTGCGTTTGCGATGTTCGCAGTAATTGATCACACTTTATGGATTGAAAGTAGTTACATATAGTTTTCAACGTTAGCACAATTTGTTATAGTAGACTGATGGGGGCTATTTTACACCCTAAAGGATAGTCGAGAACTCGAGAAGAATATTGTCGACCCGACTAGATACTCAGCCTAAATGCGGATCGACTATGGAGGTCGTCTCGACCTAATATGAGCATCTCAGCGATCTAGCTCCAGAGTCCGAAGTCCTCAGGGACATTAGTCTGAGTCCAATTATGGTTATGTTTCCTTTGTTGGGATACATCGATTGTAAGAACAACAAAGAGTGCGGAATTTAAAATTTTTAAAGGCACCCACAGTTCCATAATTCTGTCTCCATATTATGTATACGAAAAGGTTGAATCAAAAACACAAACAGTACATTAAAAAGGGGGTTTTCGATTTTTATCTCACCACAGGCAAGGTGGTGGCAACCTCCAATGTAGTTTTCGATTCACAGATAGTGATCCAAGTGTCTCACCTCCAGAGTTGATCCTCACCAGTTGGATTATGGCAACACCTTCTAGTCTTAGGCTACGAACTGGATCTAGAAGGTTTGTTATTAAAAGATTGTCTAGATCTACTTGCAGAGCAAGATCTAGCACAAGGTGAGTAGGAGAGGAGCAGCGGCGGCACAGGGGCAGCTCACGGCCAAGGGTTGCGGCGGCTAGCTAGTGTCGGCGCGGGGAAGGGGTGCGGCTAGGTCAAGGGGGCGGCTAGGGTTCTTGTGCTAGGGTGTTAGCCTTTTGAGTTCATATTGAACTCTATTTATAAGCCTCCCTTAAGACCTAGGTTTGCAAGACTACTTATGGGCTTTTAATTAAAGGCCCATGTCTTGCAAGCCTCTTTTAATTAACTACTTTAATTAAACCCAGTCCATATTAATTAATAAATTAATATCTCTCTTTAATTAATTAATTAAAACTTTAATTAATTATTTTAATTAATTAGATCAACTAATTAATTAATCTCCCACTTGAATTAATACTTTAATTCATTAATTGATTTAATTATCTTTAAATCAATTATTTCCTTTTATATCATTTTATAACTGTCACCGTCCAACTGTATTGTGTGTGACCCTCTAGGTTCACCATCAATTGGCAGGAGGCCCACGAATTCCTCATGATTTAATTTATCAACTCAGGAGTACCCACACTTCATGGTCGATGTCTAGCCACAAGCCCATGAAGCCCAACTTCAGGTGAATTGATATTTGTGAACCTCACCTCTTATAAATGCCATGTACATACGGTCCTTCTATCGACTAATTTTCCCGATCAATACTTAGGGTGTGTGAATTGATCGGCACCTCTAAATTTGTCTCGATAACTATACTTTCTAATTCGGGATAATATTCCAGTGTGACTGCTAAATTTGGAAACCCCTTTTCAAATCCGTCACCGACTGCGGCCGCAGATTCCTCGGATATATTATCTAAGAATCGTATAGGAAATTCTCTCATCCATTACGATGAGTCGGTAGATTCCATATTGGTACTAACCACCCGCGTACATAACTATACGCACCCAACCTAGGCATGTTATGATCAAGCTAAGTGATCTATATCTAGATCTAAGTACGCACACTCATGCACCGAATTCGCCCTAGCACCTCAAGTCAAAGGACTAAATCGTACACTATTATAAGTCTTGAGAAACATCCCATCACCGATATGTGTCATGCGATTCCACAATGGGTTTCTCTGTTCGGGTTGTTCGATGCGTTCGATCCTCTTTCGAACCACCTACTCATATGCACTGGCCTCAAATGCCTTGCTCATGAAACGCTACAAATTCACTCCATGTGAATCATGCATACTTGTACAAATCTTGGCGATTCCTACGATACCCTGTCTCGTTTTGGAATCTATGACTTGGAACGTGTTTTAAGATTACGACCTTAGAGACTGTTTCATGATTGAACTCAATACCGAAGTGAATCGTCCCATAGTCAAATGTAATTTAAGGATTTCATCCAATCGCTTAAATGTATTCGCGAGAGATGAAGTTGGCCATTGTTTATTCTATACAGATATAAATAAACGCGCGTATTAATAATAGAATCAAAGATTGTTATTTACAGAATAGACCTATTACAAGCTAAATGAATTGGCTTGCTGGGCACTATCCTATCAATCTCCCACTTGCCCTAAAGCCATTCAAAGATGTTTCTAAGACCCATCTTATCTAGATGTCCCTCGAATGCCTTTTGTGAGAGTGGCTTAGTTAGTGGGTAAGCTATGTTGTCTTCTGAGTTGACACGTTCCATATGTATGTCTCCTCTACCAATGATCTCTCTGATCACGTGGTATTTCCTCAGTACGCGCTTGGATTGATGGTGTGATCTCAGCTCCTTCGCTTGAGCTATCGCCCCGTTGTTGTCACAGAAGACGACTACAGGTTCAGCAATGTTATGAACTATATCCAGTTCTTGGATGAAGTTTTTCATCCATACACTTTCCTTTGCTGCATCTGATGCTGCGGTATATTCTGCTTCGGTGGTTGAGTCGGCAGTGGTAGACTGTTTATAGATTTTCCAACTGACCGCTGCACCATTGAGGTGGAATATGTATCCAGAGTTGGATTTGTAGTCATCCACGTCAGACTGGAAACTCGAATCAGTGAATCCTTCAAGTTTCAGTTCCCCACTACCACCGTAGACCAAAAACATATCCTTAGTACGGCGGTCCAGTGCTCTTCGCCTGGATTTGACTGATAGCGGCTCGTTACACTTAGAGCGTGTGCTATGTATGGTCGAGTACACAACATTGCATACATAATGCTCCCTATAGCAGAGGCATAAGGTATGAGAGACATTCTCGTCTTTTCTTCGTCAGTTGTAGGGCACATTGACTTAGAAAGAGAGATGCCATGTCTCATTGGAAGCAATCCTTTCTTGAATTCTTCCATTTTGAATCTGATGGGGGCTATTTCGCACCCTACATACTGTACGATCGACTAAAGAACTTGAGATCGGTTCGACCAAATCAGGCTGTTCAAGATCATCTCGTCGACCAGCCCGAATGCAGCTCTTTTCGATCAATAGACAATACACCGGACCCAAGAAGGATATTTGGGCCGAGTCCTATTAGGACTATGTTTCCTTGTAACGCTAGGTTTAGCATGATATAAATACCTAGTTGATCATTGTATAAAGAGACTACGAAATCTCCCAATTCTAAGAATACATGAATATACACTGCTTACTACAGCACAACTGAATAAGATTCAATATTATTCATAGCTTTTTGATCTCCATATTGGTGTGTTCTTTTCTTTGTTTGTGGTTTTACTTCTTGTTCGTGAATATTGCTTTTCTTTGTAAACGATCCATCCGGAATAAAGTAACAGAGCCCTATAATATATATATAAATATCGAAAACCCCCCGATATCACAAAATTCACTGATATTCAATTAACCCGACGAAATCCGGTTAAATCAGTTGGCGCCCACCGAGGGGCTAGGTTAATTATTCGATTGACACATGGCTCGCCCAAGGAAAAGCGCTCGTATTGGAGCAAGAAGCAATACAACCACCGGCCATAACACATCGGAAGACATACAGGACAACAACGATAATAACGTCCCCAATACCGACGAGAATGTCCAAGACACACGCTCCCGACCGCAGGGACCCCAACGAGGCCTTCCCGGTGCCATACGGGAAGAACCAGAAGGCCCCGAAATCCCCGTTCCTCTCCCAGGCGCTCAGGAGAAACTGCGACAAATAGCAATGCTCTTCAAATCACTTTCTCCAGAAGAATTGCTAGTACTAGATCAAATTCCTCGAAACGTTACGGCCGCCAAGACAACTCCTGCTCCAGGAGTGCCAAGGCAAAACGAACAAACCTCTCAACAAGCTGACAGCCCAGCAAGTGAGCGACGCTCGCTACACAGCCCACAGCAGGGCAATTCTAAACCCTCCGACAACCATCCCCGAAGAAGACCAGGTCGAAGAATACCACCAGCGGGTCGCAGTGGATCGAAGGAACGAACAATAATCCCTATCGAGGATGACATAGATGATGCAATCCCAGATCGACCACGAGCGACTCGATTCTCAGAAAGGGAAATTGAAAGGATGGTACAGGAGCGACTCGAACAACGCCTACGATCTGTTCAAATCCCATGGGCCCGAACTGCGGAACTCCAGGAAAGCCTTGCGGCTTGCTCTCCTTTCTGTAGGGAAATAAAGGAGGCACAATCCACGGGACAGGTCCCAGGAAGATTACCCCGATATGATGGAACCACCGACCCGGATGACTATATCTTTAGCTTTACGAACATAATGAATTTATATGCCCACTCTGCCGAATTCACCGCCAAGTTAATGGTGACCACATTCGAAGGACTCGCGCTGGATTGGTTTGCCAAACAGCCGGCCAACTCTATATTCAGTTTCCGGGAATTATGCAATAAACTAACGCAGCAGTTTGCCAGTCAGAAAAGACAAAAACTCCCGATGAGCTACCTAGGAACCATACACCAACAAGAGGGAGAGTCCCTAAGAAATTGGTTAGCAAGATTCAACGTGGAATTACTCAAAATCGATTCTCCGAATATCGATTACATAATTTCTATCCTCTTCGACCTCACTAAAAATAGGCAGTTTGGAAACGCCCTCAGTCGAAAACAACCAAGAACGTTTGCCGACATTATGAGCTTGGCGTCAAAGTATATGACCCAAGAAGAGATGAATTCCTTTAAGGATAAAAACAAAAACAAAGCCACCGCTTCAGGCTCCAAACGGCATGACAGGATTCCTGCCCAAAGATCCTTGGATTACGAGCGATCTTCCAGGAGAGGTAACGTTTTCCAGCGATTGGAATACAGCAAGGCCGAACAAGAAAGACAACCTAATTACTACCAAAGACCAAGAAACCCTGAACAACCAATCAGAAGCAGGGTGAATCAAGTGGAACACCCAAGGTTGAATGCTCCAATGGAAGAAATATTGGAAGTTCTGGAAAGAAATAATTGGATTCCCGAGGCGAGGAAAATCGCTCAACCAAGACCAGGGTCTCGAAACTACGATCAATACTGTAAGTACCATAGGGCACATGGACATCGAACGGAAAATTGTTTTCACCTTAAGAGAGAAGTTGAAAAACTGATCGAACAAGGAAAACTTGACGAATACATAGAGCGAGATAATCGCAAAAGGGAAAGAAGCAGAAGCCCTAGAAACGGTAATCAAAGGAGAAATTCTCATCGAAGGTCGCCTGAACGTCGACCTACTCAGGAGTTGAATCACGACCAGATCAATGGGACTATCCATATGATATCCGGGGGGCCCGCGGGTGGAGATAGTCGTAACGCCCGACGAAGAACAGCCCGATCCATAATTGGAAACTCAAAATACCCAAAAGAAATTTGGACCCTGGAAAACAGGCCAACAAATCACCAGCCGATCAGCTTTAACGAAGGCGAAGTACCTAAAAACATTATTTGGGATACAAAGGAGGATAACCCCGATTTCCCTATGGTAGTGTCGTTAGAGATAGCGAATTACAATGTAAGAAGAATCCTAATCGATAATGGAATGTCAGCAAATATCATTTCCAGGGAGGTTTTAGCACAAATGAACCTCGGACAAATAAACCTACAAAAAGTAGCTACGCCATTAGTAGGTTTTGGAGGATCCGAGATCATCCCCAGCGGAACGATATCTTTAAGTGTGTCGCTCGGAAAGAAGCCACTTCGGACAGTGAAGTTGATAAAATTCCTAGTGGTAGAAACACCCTTCGCTTACAATGCTATATTAGGGCGACCAGCCCTTAACCTTTTCCGAGCTGTAGTCTCTACCTATCATCAGAAGATAAAGTTTCCGACCGATAGTGGCATCGGAGAAATAACGAACGACCACTGTATGGCGTGGGATTGCTACAGCACGTCGCTAACTTTGAAAGAACACCCTAAGACTATTATTCCGAGCAAGAGAAAGATCGAAGATGATCCAAATAGAAATGAGGTTGAAATTCCTAGTACTGATCGACTAGATAAAAAGGGGAAAGAACCACTAGACTTATCCTTGAAACCCCCAGAACATAAAGATATAATTCTAGTAGAAGGCGACTCATCCAAAAAGACAAGAATTGGTACAGAATTGAGCAAAGAAGGAGAAATAATGTTAATCGAATTCCTAAGAAGTAATGTGGACGTCTTCGCCTGGAGCGCAAATGACATTGAAGGGATCGATCCGCGGGTAATCAAGCATACCCTAAAAATTGACCCTTCAGCAAAACCCGCCAGACAGAAGAAAAGAAATCATGGACCGGTAAAGGATAAAATTATCAAAGCCGAGGTAGAAAGGTTGCTTGAAGCAAAACAAATCCGAGAAATTCATTTCTCGGAATGGCTATGCAATGTTGTACTAGTAGCAAAAGGGGATAAAAAAGACAATAAATGGAGGATGTGTAATGATTTCACCGACCTTAACAAGTTGTGTCCACGCGACCCATACCCCCTCCCGAGGATCGACTTATTGGTCGACTCGACCGCTGGCTTCGCGTTATTCAGTATGATGGACGCCTTCCAAGGGTTTTACCAAATATACATGGACGAACGGGATCAAGAGAAGACCGCATTCATAACCGAGCAGGGAGTTTACTGCTTTATAGTAATGCCATTCGGGTTGAAGAATGCCGGGGCTACTTACCAAAGGTTAGTAAACCTAATGTTCAGAGAACTAATCGGAGAAATAATGGAAGTCTATGTAGACGACATGTTAGTCAAAAGTATGAATGAAGCGGATCATGTAAAACATCTAGATCGATGTTTTCAAATCTTAAGAAAATACCGTATGAAGTTGAACCCTGCAAAATGCACCTTCGGTGTTAAGTCAGGAAAATTTTTGGGATACTTGGTACACCAGCGAGGAATATAAGCCAACCCAGAGAAAATTCGAGCAATAACTGAAATGAAACCTCCCAAGACCATCTCTCAAGTACAAAGCTTGGTTGGGAAAATCGTAGCATTGAATAGATTCATATCAAAATCTGCGGACAGAAGCTTGCCCTTTTTCCAAACACTTCGAAAAGCGAAAAAATTCGCTTGGACCGAAGAATGTGAGCAAGCCTTCGAACAACTCAAAGAATATTTGACAACACCTCCGATGTTAGCCAAACCGACGGAAGGGGAACCGTTGTACATCTACATCTCAATCTCCGATACGGCCATTAGTTCAGTACTAATTAAGATAGAGGGCTCAGAGCATAAGCCCGTCTATTATCTCAGCAAGTTATTGCAAGGGGCGGAGAAGAATTACTTGGAAATAGAAAAGTTCACGCTGGCCTTAGTAGTGGCTGCACGAAAACTCCGACCCTACTTCTTAACTTACAAAATCATCGTTTTGACGAATCAGCCGCTAAGGCAAGTCCTAGCAAAACCAGAAGCCTCCGGAAGACTAATCAAATGGGCCATCGAACTCAGCCAGTTCGAAGTAGACTACAAACCAAGGATTGCCATCAAGGCCCAAGTATTGGCTGATTTTCTATTGGAAACACCAACACAGACTACTGAATCATCAAACACCCTCCATGACGATGTATTGACCGTAGAAGATCAAACTTGGTTAATGCATGTAGATGGTGCGTCGTGCCGGGAAGGAGGAGGCGCCGGGATCAATTTTACTGGACCTAATAAAGAAGATTTGAATTATGCTATTACATTGAACTTTGTCGTCACGAATAATGAAGCAGAGTATGAAGCGTTAATCGCAGGAATGGAAATGGCGATCAAAGCCAAAATAAAAAGGCTTAAAGTGTTAACCGACTCAGAGTTAGTACAAAGACAAATAGGAGGCCTATACGAGGCTAAGGAATTCAATATGGTAAAATACCTCGCCAAAGTAAAAACACTAGCTGAGAAGTTTGAAAATTTCGATATACAGAACATCCCACGTTCGGAAAACAAATGGGCCGATCAACTATCTAAGTTCACAGGATCCCACGACGGAAAGACCGAACGAGTGATCAACTGGTTGATCTCTTCTACACCGGCAGTCGATATCGATGAACCACCGGTGGTCGATATAATGGAAATCGAAGAGATCGAAGAAAATTGGATGACCCCAATGATAGATTATCTTCGAGAAGGAAAACTACCGTCTGATCAGAATGAAGCTCGAAAAATGAAATATCGAGCCCCAAGATATACGCTTGTAGAAGGAAAACTCTACCGAAGGTCAGTATCAGGGATTCTCCTGAAATGCATCCCTGAATCACAAACCGCTGATATACTGCGAGAAATACATGAAGGAGATGCAGGAAATCACAGCGGATCAAGGGCATTGGCCTTAAAATGTCTCAGGACGGGTTACTATTGGCCTACCGTCAATAAAGATGCCGCTCGATATGTCCAAGAATGTCATCACTGCCAGATCCACGCTAATATATGCCATCGACCAGCAGAAAACATGCACCCAATTCCAGTATGTTGGCCTTTCGACCAATGGGGAATGGACATTGTGGGACCATTCCCAGCAGCCAGATCTAAGAAATCCTATGTCCTCGTCGCTGTAGAATACTTCAGCAAATGGATAGAATGCGTCGCCCTCGCGCGAATAACCCAATTCCAAGTTATCAACTTCCTATGGAAATTCATAGTTTGTCGATTCGGCATCCCAAGGATCATTATCTCCGATAATGGAACTCAATTCGCGGGAAAACAGATAATAGAATGGTGCACAAAACTTGGAATTCAACAAAATTTTACCTCGGTAGGACATCCTAGAGCAAATGGACAAACTGAAGTAGCAAACCGAGAAATAATAAAATCTTTGGAAAAAAGATTAGGAGCTGCTAAAGGAAAATGGCTTGATGAACTCCCAGGAGTATTATGGGCTAATCGAACCACAGTAAGGAGCTCAACCGGGGAAACCCCATTCAGCTTGGTATATGGTTCGGAAGCTGTTATTCCTATTGAAACCTTGATCCCAACGCCAAGAATCGAGATGTTCGATGATCAAGAAAATGAAAAGACGAGAGAAAATGACATCGACTTAACAGAAGCTTTAAGAGATAAAGCCGCTGTACGCCTGCAAGCGACTAAAGCAAATATGGAGAAAGCATACAATCAAAAAGTACGCATCAGAACCTTCAAGGAAGGAGACTTGGTCTTGAAAAAGGTAGAGGTATCCAAGCATGTGGGAAAGTTACAGCAAAACTGGGATGGACCTTACATCGTCATTGGCGTAGAAAAGAAAGGTTCATACAAGATTGCACACTTCGATGGAACAGCCTTACCAAGAACCTGGAATGCAGTCAACCTTAGGAAATACTATGGTAAATAAATTTTAGCAGATTATACTGCATTGTTTTATTTTACTTTATTAAGTTTTAATCCTTGTAATAAAGGCCTTGAGCCTACAGTTCATTTATAAAAATTTTTAGCAAATTCTATAAAAGCGATTGTTTTGGTAACCATCCCCTAGATTCAACCGTGCAAAGCGAGTCGAGTATACATTGATCCGCTCAATAAAAACTCCTCGTTCATTATTCACAACGATCAAAGGATTTTAGGTATTAAAAACCTAAATCTAAACAGAACGAGTTGAGTAAACATTGATTCGCTCAATAAAAACTCCTCGATATATTTTACATGCTTTTGGTATAGAACCTAAGCCTAATAAAAAGTGAGTCGAGTATACATTGATCCGCTCAATAAAAACTCCTCAACGATCAAAAAGACTTTTGGTGATAAGAAAACCCAAGTCTAAATTATAACGAGTCGAGTATACATTGATCCGCTCAATAAACACTCCTCGATCCATATTAACAACAAAAAAAAAAAAAAAGACTTTTTGGTATGAAAAACCTAAGTCTATATTATAACGAGTCGAGTATACATTGATCCGCTCAATAAACACTCCTCGATCCATATTAACGACAAAAAAGACTTTTTGGTATGAAAAACCTAAGTCTAAAATATAACGAGTCGAGTATACATTGATCCGCTCAATAAACACTCCTCGATCCATATTAACGACAAAAAAGACTTTTTGGTATGAAAAACCTAAGTCTATATTATAACGAGTCGAGTATACATTGATCCGCTCAATAAACACTCCTCGATCCATATTAACGACAAAAAAGACTTTTTGGTATGAAAAACCTAAGTCTAAAATATAACGAGTCGAGTATACATTGATCCGCTCAATAAACACTCCTCGATCCATATTAACGACAAAAAAGACTTTTTGGTATGAAAAACCTAGGTCTAAATTATAACGAGTCGAGTATACATTGATCCGCTCAATAAACACTCCTCGATTAATTTTAACGACAAAAGGACTTCTGGTACAAAGGCCTAAGTCTAAATTATAAAAAGAGTTGAGTATACATTGATCCGCTCAATAAACACTCCTCAAATCTAAGTCTAAACAAACGAGTTGAGTATAAATTGATCCGCTCGATAAAGACTCCTCGATAAATCTATAGCGATCAAAAAGATTTTAGGTGATAAAAACCTAATTCCAAATTATGACAAGATGAGTAAACATTGATCCGCTCAATAAACACTCCTTGATCTGTTCCTGACGATCTAAATGATCTGCTAATACTCCTGAAGTTTTGAAGATAAGCTATGTATGAATTCGTCTGCTCGGAAATCGCTACTCATAAATAAGAATTATGGCAGAATCAACGACAAGGAAGATGCGAGGGATAAAAGTAATATTTTATTCATCAAATCAGTTACATACAAAAATCCTACGTTACAAAGGTCTACACGCTACTTAAAGATCGTTACAATGATTTAATTAAAATGATCCTATAGGATCAGCTATCTTCACGACAATGTCCACGGAAACACCAATCTCCTCCCTAGTACCTCGTCGACTATAATAAACCACCTAAGAAGCATTCTGCTCAGGATGGTCGACTTCTTTAGTTCGATGGCTAGGCTCTGAAGATCAAGTGTTCTTCCAGACGAAATGAACATTACCAGCCAGATGACTAGCAATGCTCACTCACCCGAAAGAAGATACTGCTTTTACATTATCTATAAAACATTTTACCCTAAAGCAGCATCTCTTCGGGACCGTCGTGAAATGGTAAGTTTACCAGCCACCCCGGTGGTCTATCACCCCTGAGGTAACATCCAAGAGCGGAGGTAACTGGCAAGTATGAACCCTCCATGTGCAAACAAGAAACCACGGACCTCTAAATTGATGAAGACCAAGGCAGAGATCTCATGGGACCCGTCGATACAAGGTAGGGCTGACATGGGACCCGTCAATACAAGACTGGGAACGATTTCACTATTTTGAATAAACAAATCCCGATAATGTGATTTTTTGAAGACAATGGGATCAGAGGGCAGAATAAAATCTAAGGAATCTGAGATCTCCATCCTTTTTGAGAAATTGCAAATGAAGAATGCAAACCACCCCCTATTTATAAGGGTAGATCTAAGAGATCCAACGGCTGAAAAAGTATTTGATCAACGGATATGGATACGACCCTTTGACTCCCCGTAATAAATGCAAGTAAGTTGGAACGGCACTATCTAATCGCTTCAACTAGTCGAAAAGAATAAGATGTCGTAGATCGAAACGATCATCGAATAACACAAAAAGATCTAAAAAGCTCCGGATCAGACATACCGGCACGATCATACTTCATGGTCGATGGCTTAAAAACCTAGAATCCAGAAACAAAGTTATACAAGCTTTAAAATCGCAGCGAAAAGGACAATTGCTCGATAAAAGATAAAAGACCAAACCCTTCACCATGCGAGGGTCGTCACTGCCTAATACGTACTATGGGCAATCAGTAACGAAGCCATACAAGAATTCCTTTGGAGTCCAAGATATTTGACATAGAAATCAGGAGAATAGTCCTCCTTATTCAAAACTGCAAAGAAGTCACTGGCTAACATACCAAATAATTGCTTAAGGGGGTCTAAACAGGCCAGATCTGGCCAAGACCCCTGCATTTTCCAATTCCTCCCATATCAAGGAAATAATATAGTGATACGCTGACTGCGGAACGTACACTTCACAGTTAGTACAGAAAAACATAAAGTTTAGAAAAACATCTTCTATCAGTCTTATGAAAGGAAGAACAAATTTCAACAGGAGAAATAATAGCCTCCTTATATAAGATATACGTCACAAAAAGACAAATTTACAAGGATTGGATTGAACATCGACCAAGACACTGAGCGTTCCTTGACGATCGATTATCAACATAAAAGAACCTGCTATCTACATTTTCTGAAAGGACTGCGCAATGTTGGGTATAACCCATGGGACTACACTGGGTCATTCTCCATTCTGGGTATTCTGATAAAATGAGGGATTATCGACCAGTATATCATTCAATTACTACGCAAGGATTAAAATCAGATAAATACGCCAAGTCTATGCTGGTTATTTCATGATGATATATTTGCGTATGACAGGAGATTGTGCACAACAAAGAATATCAACAGAATAAAATTGATCAAGGCAAAGGTCCGCCTATGAAATATCATGTTCTCCGATTTCATTGTTCTCCCAGTACAAAAGTTCAGGCCAAAACAACTACACAAAAAGTTGGGCACCTAAAAAAAAAAAAAAAAAGAGACAGTCCAAGGCCTGACAGGTCGAATAAAATCACTGAGAAGTATCTCCAGCAGGGCGACTAGCAGAAACAGGCCTCCGAGGAGTCAAATTACCGGCAAACGCCATCAACTCCTCTTGACGCTTTAGATAACCAGCGTCATATCCCTCCTCATAGGCTCGCCGACTAGACTCCTCTGCTAAGGCAGCAGCCTGAACCAAGTCACTTCTCTCTTGCTCCCAGACAGACTTCTCCTCCTGCAATTTTTTCAAATCATCATTGACAATCTGCAGTTGGAGAGACTGCCCAGCAACCTTCGCCGACTCCGACTCCAAACGACTTCGATAAGCACCCTTATCTCTCCACAGATCGTCGTTTTGCACACCCAGCTGGAGTGCAAAATACTTAGCCTGGAAAAAGAAAACGATCCTATGTAAGAAAGAAGCCAAAAATAAGAACTAATAAAACAATGAAAAGATGCATCCACCTGTTCACATATCTTCACCAGCGACTGAACAAGGCGTACGTTGGAAGTACCCTCAAGCTTCTTCAGCTCGCCAGGCAAAATAGTGCTTAAACCCAGATCCCAAGACAAAGTATCAGGCTCAACTGAGCCAGGCAATTCACTATTAGAAGGGACACCATCAGAACGCGGAGTCTCTGACAACATAATGCATCGGTCATCTAACGGACGAGGAGATTCTCTCTCGTCGGGGCTAACGGAAGTCTCCTTGCCCGAAGCAGAAATAACCGTTCGACGACCAGACCTGGAACCGGTACGACCTCCAGAAGGTCCTCCCGACTCGAAAGAAGTAGTCATCACAGTAGTATCATTAAACAGATAATCAGGACAATCCTGCACAATAGATTGTGTTGCAGAAGGATTGACAGAAAAATCATCACCAGCTTGCCCTCCGCCGGCGATTGGGGCAGTAGAAGCAGATAAAGGAAGGGAAATAGCAAAGTCCCCTCCATGAAAAGCATTCTCGAAGGAAGATGAAATCGAAGTAACAGGTATATTATAAGTCGGTTCCTCGTTGGACATATCGCCAAAAGCTACCCGACCAGGGGAAAGTATACGTCCTCCTTGAGTTGAAGTAGAAAAGATTGATTCAGAAAACGACAAGTTCACTACAGAAAAAGGTTCGGAGGCTATAACGCGAGTATCAATCTCCGACCTAATTATTGAGGATGAACGAGGAGGCTCCATCGACGGCCCATCTCTTCGAGATCTTTTGGATCTATTATCTCTAGCGCCCTCACGAGAAGGTCGCTTTGAAGTATTACCAAAAAGGTTACTCATGATCGGATTATGGAAAAATACTAATTAATATCGAGAAAGTTTATCGACTGGTTGGAAAAAAGAGTATTCTATTAAGAGAGGAGTATAGCAGTAAAAAACAAGTCAAGTTTTTACCTTTCGTATTTATACTACACGAAAAGACGCGACTGACCTAAAGAAAGGGCGCGAAACAGAGAAACTGACCTTGGAGCAAACGCTAGAATTTGAAAAGACACACACATAATGATTACGGCAAATTTAATGACTTGTCTGAATTATTACGGCGAATGTGAAAAGACACAACTGACAGAATACGATACGTTTAGCGTACAGAGAGATGAAAAGGTGAAATTACAGTTAACACCTACGAGTAAATAATTACAACGGTTATTTCAAAAAAAATCACTATCTTAAAGAAGCCTGTTCGCTATCCGGAATTCTCTGATCGCTACCGACGTCCTCAGTCATGCCGATATCGTCTTCCTCTTCTTCTTCGTCTTCGGGATCGATAAAAGTATTATCGAGCTCCTCGTTAACATCAGAAGGAGGAATCGGCAATGGATTTCCAAACTCTTCGACAAGGTGAGCTAAAGGAAAACCTTGATATACGACATCTGGAAGCTCGGAAGAAGAATAAATTTCACCATAACGGTTCAACCGAATGTGCACCGCCTTAAAATATTCCCTCCGACGGTCGTCGATCATCTCTAAGGCGACCAGTTGATGAATCGCCTTCTTAAAAGTATTCTCAAGAAGGGGACCGACCATCCGATACACCAACGCCGTATGAACAGGAGAATTAAGGAATTCACGAACAACTCTTTCGTCAGGATTCCTACCGTATCGATCCCGAAGTCCACTAAGTGGGACATCCTTTTCATACTCCTCTAAAGAAGTTTCAAGGCGTGATACTTGAGATTCAAGCTCACTAATTCGAGCCGTGCTCTGTAACTGGAATTCCTCTAACTTTCTAGCCATTTGATTGGCCTGCTCTTGTGCACGAGAAATCTCCATCACCCTGTTCATCGTTTCTTGATCTTCAGTCCCAGTAGCACGCGTCTCTAAGACAGGAACGGAAGAAGATGTTGAGGGACCAACCTCTGAACCGGAGGATTTATGAAGTAGAGCTTTATACTTCTCTTCCAGGAACTCGCACTGTTGTTTCCAAAGTGCATTTTCATAGGCGTATGACGCAAGGCAAGTTTTAGTCTGGAATAACAAAGAGAGCAAGAAAAAGAGATGGATTAGTAAATTAAGGAAGACCCTTAAAATTATCTGTTAACAGGATCAAAGGAAAAAGATATCACCTTTTCAGCTTAAAGAGAAGCTCGTTGGAATTTCTCCAGAGGATCCTTATGAAGAAGCTTATTCAGATCACGAGTAAAAACACCAGACAAAAGAACACGGGTTGCCTTATCGACCGCGTTCTCATTATCATCGTGAATAAGAGAATCCTTCTCGGAATAACCAGCGGCCCTCCTTCCCTCTAAATGATCCTCGATCATTTCGACAAGAGTAGATTTTGGATGCTTATCTCCGAGTAAAGAAAGGTCGTCACCAGAACGTCCATAGTAACTCCTTTTTCTATCAACTGGATTATTAGTAGGATGAGGCATCGACCAGCTGCGACATCCTCGAATACCCAAAGAGGTTCTAAGATGAAGAGGAGGATAACCAGATCCCGTGCCTTGACGAATAGGGGACTCACGAGGAGAATCTGGAGATTCCTCTCTATTCTCTTCAGATTCATGACCTAACTCCAGCTTCCTTTTTCGTGACGCTCTCTGCTCGATAGGGGCATTCTCTACGGATTTGGAAGATTTCGACAGCACCATTTTTCCCTTCGAAGAATGCCGAGAGTTCTCTACCATATCGGCTGAAAATGAAATAAATTATAAGTTATTTTTCTTCCCTATAAACGGTATCATCATAACACTAAGCCAAAATAAAGTACTAACCAAGAAGTTCAGATGATGAACTGACGGGAAAGTTATGAACACTTAACCCCGCCTTACGAAGGAAAGCTTCCCCGATCAGAAGAGCACTTTGATATTTGTTCGCACGCATTTCGGGGATCTCAGCGATAAACTGAGCATCATCAGGAACTAGTTCGCCAGTTGGTAAGCGACCCCCAGGAATCCAACTGGAACCATGATCCCATGAAAAAGGCACGATCGAACCATCCGCCAAACAAAGATTAGACGGAGGACGAACAAAGAAGAAATGAGACTTCCATGAAGGATTACTAGAAACAGGGGCGTCAAAGATCGCTCTACTAGGTCGCTGACTAGCGAAGAAATATCCACGATTAGAGGAACTAGAAATATTGAAGCGGAAAAGTTGCGTAAAATTACGAAAGGAAGGTTTAAACCCCTTCGCAATCATCAAAACAGAAAAACAAACCACAAAAGCAACGGAATTTGGAACCAGCTGTGTCAAGCACACACTGAAAGTTTTCAAAACTTCGAGAAAAAGAAGAGACAAAGGAAGACGCAGTCCGCTGTTGAAGTGAGCCGTATAAAAAGCTCGACATCCCTCCGGTGGAGATGTGACCCTATCAGAAGGGGAAGGAAGAATTATTTCGGAACCTTCCGGGAAATATTTCGTATAGTTGTTCACAACCTCCGGGAATGTTTCCACCGTATAAGCACAAGCTACGTCCTCAATTGGTTCAGAAATCTGAGGAACAGTACATTTGCCCTTTTTGGCACGGGCAGCTACATCCGCATCTGAAAGGATCCTTACCTTAAAAGTATCTTCTATAGGAACGACGAATTCAGAAACTGCAGCTTGATCGCCCGAAAAATTAGGATGCAATTCCTCCTCGTTATCAGGGGCGACGATCTCTCTAGAAGAAGAAGAAGATCTTCTCACAGAAGCCATATATTCTGGTTCTCGGAAAATGAAGTTCGATAATGGGAAAAGTTTTGTGTGATGAACGACTAAGCAAGAAAATGACTACGAATTATAAGAAAGTATAAAGGAAAAGTGGCGAACTCAAAAGTCACCTATTTATAATAAGATTAGAAAAGACGTTTCGAACTCATCGCAACTAATCATATTCCCGCCAAAAACGGAAGGTTATAAAAAACCTCCTGAATAGACGCGTGGCGATTCGTAATCGGACAGAGAAAACGACTATCCATGATGTGTAGCACTCTTTTCCTTACTTAAGATTTTTTCCCACAGGGTTTTTTCTTAAGAAAGGTTTTTAACGAGGCTCCATTCATAGAAAACAAACAGTCGTGAAGATTTATCTACTTCTACGAGCTTCTATTATCTATACGCTCGAAGAAGTGAGGGAGTACTGATGGGGGCTATTTCGCACCCTACATACTGTACGATCGACTAAAGAACTTGAGATCGGTTCGACCAAATTAGGCTGTTCAAGATCATCTCATCGACCAGCCCGAATGCAGCTCTTTTCGATCAATAGACAATACACCGGACCCAAGAAGGATATTTGGGCCGAGTCCTATTAGGACTATGTTTCCTTGTAACGCTAGGTTTAGCATGATATAAATACCTAGTTGATCATTGTATAAAGAGACTACGAAATCTCCCAATTCTAAGAATACATGAATATACACTGCTTACTACAGCACAACTGAATAAGATTCAATATTTGATGTGATCATGAAGTGCCCAAAAATAGACTTGAAAGAATTAATTGAAGATAAGTTGTTGGGTCAAGAGGGATTACTTGCTCATCAAGATTGAGGAGATTTAGTCCAATATTACTTGTCATATGGGACTTTTTAATTTAGTTACTTTTTAATTTCGAATTTAGCTCCTTGTATTAGTAGGATTAGTTTATTCTTTACTAGGATTTAGTTTCCTTTTGGTATTAGGTTAGTTTACTATTTTATAGTTTCCTAGTTATTTTCAAGATGTAATCTTGTCCTATTTAAAGGACCTTTTTCTTTAATGAATTCAAGATTTAGTCTTCAATTAATTTGTGTTGAGTATTCTCCACCTTCTTTGAAGAATTCTTCTTCATGAACTTATCAAAGGTCAGTAAAATCTTTGTGGCGTTCAATGACTTATCAAACGATTCATCCACCATCGTTTGTGGCGTCCTCATGAACTTATCAAGAAGACTTGTGGCGTTCATCCATCGACTTATCAAGCGATTCATCCATCATCGTTTGTGGCATCTTCTATAAATCCACCTAAACCTGATTGTAGAACGATCCTTGGAATCCTAATTATTTGGATCTCGTTATTCGTGGCGAGATTCGTATCATTTGGTATCAGAGCTTTGTTCTAGTCTCAGGTTTGTCTATCTTTAATTTCTTGTCAGAAAAAAAAACGAAAAAAAAAATGTTGAAAAAAAAAACGAAAAAGAAATTGAGAGAAGAAGAAGAGGTTGAAAAAAAATTGAGAGAGAAAAAAGAAACGAAAAAAAAAATGTTGAAAAAAAAAACGAAAAAAATTGAGAGGAGAAGAAGAGGTTGAAAAAAAATTGAGAGAGAAAAAAAAAAAAGTTCAAAAAAAAAAATGGTATTTCAATGTTTACATGTTAGATCTACAAGGTTGGGGAAGATTTGAGGACAAATCTCTTTTAAGAGGAGGAGAATGATGTGATCATGAAGTGCCCAAAAATAGACTTGAAAGAATTAATTGAAGATAAGTTGTTGGGTCAAGAGGGATTACTTGCTCATCAAGATTGAGGAGATTTAGTCCAATATTACTTGTCATATGGGACTTTTTAATTTAGTTACTTTTTAATTTCGAATTTAGCTCCTTGTATTAGTAGGATTAGTTTATTCTTTACTAGGATTTAGTTTCCTTTTGGTATTAGGTTAGTTTACTATTTTATAGTTTCCTAGTTATTTTCAAGATGTAATCTTGTCCTATTTAAAGGACCTTTTTCTTTAATGAATTCAAGATTTAGTCTTCAATTAATTTGTGTTGAGTATTCTCCACCTTCTTTGAAGAATTCTTCTTCATGAACTTATCAAAGGTCAGTAAAATCTTTGTGGCGTTCAATGACTTATCAAACGATTCATCCACCATCGTTTGTGGCGTCCTACCGAACTTATCAAGCATTCTTGTGGCGTTCCGACTTATCAAACGATTCAGTCAACATCGTTTGTGGCGTCCTCATGAACTTATCAAGAAGACTTGTGGCGTTCATCCATCGACTTATCAAGCGATTCATCCATCATCGTTTGTGGCATCTTCTATAAATCCACCTAAACCTGATTGTAGAACGATCCTTGGAATCCTAATTATTTGGATCTCGTTATTCGTGGCGAGATTCGTATCATTTGGTATCAGAGCTTTGTTCTAGTCTCAGGTTTGTCTATCTTTAATTTCTTGTCAGAAAAAAAAACGAAAAAAAAAATGTTGAAAAAAAAAACGAAAAAGAAATTGAGAGAAGAAGAAGAGGTTGAAAAAAAATTGAGAGAGAAAAAAGAAACGAAAAAAAAAATGTTGAAAAAAAAAACGAAAAAAATTGAGAGGAGAAGAAGAGGTTGAAAAAAAATTGAGAGAGAAAAAAAAAAAAGTTCAAAAAAAAAATGGTATTTCAATGTTTACATGTTAGATCTACAAGGTTGGGGAAGATTTGAGGACAAATCTCTTTTAAGAGGAGGAGAATGATGTGATCATGAAGTGCCCAAAAATAGACTTGAAAGAATTAATTGAAGATAAGTTGTTGGGTCAAGAGGGATTACTTGCTCATCAAGATTGAGGAGATTTAGTCCAATATTACTTGTCATATGGGACTTTTTAATTTAGTTACTTTTTAATTTCGAATTTAGCTCCTTGTATTAGTAGGATTAGTTTATTCTTTACTAGGATTTAGTTTCCTTTTGGTATTAGGTTAGTTTACTATTTTATAGTTTCCTAGTTATTTTCAAGATGTAATCTTGTCCTATTTAAAGGACCTTTTTCTTTAATGAATTCAAGATTTAGTCTTCAATTAATTTGTGTTGAGTATTCTCCACCTTCTTTGAAGAATTCTTCTTCATGAACTTATCAAAGGTCAGTAAAATCTTTGTGGCGTTCAATGACTTATCAAACGATTCATCCACCATCGTTTGTGGCGTCCTACCGAACTTATCAAGCATTCTTGTGGCGTTCCGACTTATCAAACGATTCAGTCAACATCGTTTGTGGCGTCCTCATGAACTTATCAAGAAGACTTGTGGCGTTCATCCATCGACTTATCAAGCGATTCATCCATCATCGTTTGTGGCATCTTCTATAAATCCACCTAAACCTGATTGTAGAACGATCCTTGGAATCCTAATTATTTGGATCTCGTTATTCGTGGCGAGATTCGTATCATTTGGTATCAGAGCTTTGTTCTAGTCTCAGGTTTGTCTATCTTTAATTTCTTGTCAGAAAAAAAAACGAAAAAAAAAATGTTGAAAAAAAAAACGAAAAAGAAATTGAGAGAAGAAGAAGAGGTTGAAAAAAAATTGAGAGAGAAAAAAGAAACGAAAAAAAAAATGTTGAAAAAAAAAACGAAAAAAATTGAGAGGAGAAGAAGAGGTTGAAAAAAAATTGAGAGAGAAAAAAAAAAAAGTTCAAAAAAAAAATGGTATTTCAATGTTTACATGTTAGATCTACAAGGTTGGGGAAGATTTGAGGACAAATCTCTTTTAAGAGGAGGAGAATGATGTGATCATGAAGTGCCCAAAAATAGACTTGAAAGAATTAATTGAAGATAAGTTGTTGGGTCAAGAGGGATTACTTGCTCATCAAGATTGAGGAGATTTAGTCCAATATTACTTGTCATATGGGACTTTTTAATTTAGTTACTTTTTAATTTCGAATTTAGCTCCTTGTATTAGTAGGATTAGTTTATTCTTTACTAGGATTTAGTTTCCTTTTGGTATTAGGTTAGTTTACTATTTTATAGTTTCCTAGTTATTTTCAAGATGTAATCTTGTCCTATTTAAAGGACCTTTTTCTTTAATGAATTCAAGATTTAGTCTTCAATTAATTTGTGTTGAGTATTCTCCACCTTCTTTGAAGAATTCTTCTTCATGAACTTATCAAAGGTCAGTAAAATCTTTGTGGCGTTCAATGACTTATCAAACGATTCATCCACCATCGTTTGTGGCGTCCTACCGAACTTATCAAGCATTCTTGTGGCGTTCCGACTTATCAAACGATTCAGTCAACATCGTTTGTGGCGTCCTCATGAACTTATCAAGAAGACTTGTGGCGTTCATCCATCGACTTATCAAGCGATTCATCCATCATCGTTTGTGGCATCTTCTATAAATCCACCTAAACCTGATTGTAGAACGATCCTTGGAATCCTAATTATTTGGATCTCGTTATTCGTGGCGAGATTCGTATCAATATTATTCATAGCTTTTTGATCTCCATATTGGTGTGTTCTTTGCTTTGTTTGTGGTTTTACTTCTTGTTCGTGAATATTGCTTTTCTTTGTAAACGATCCATCCGGAATAAAGTAACAGAGCCCTATAATATATATATAAATATCGAAAACCCCCCGATATCACAAAATTCACTGATTTTCAATTAACCCGACGAAATCCGGTTAAATCAGAATCTCTTCAAAATTGTGTTAATGTACTGAGATTGGGAGAGACCTATCATCCTCTTCGATCTATCCCTATAGATACGTATTTCCAATACGTAAGATGCATCTCCCATATCTTTCATGGAGAACTGCGCGGATAACCATGCTTTAGTCTGCGCTAACATCTTGATATCGTCTCCGATTAACAAAATGTCATCGACGTATAAAATTATGAATTGTACCGAACTCCCACTATTCTTCTTGTACACACAAGGTTCATATACGTTTTTGATAAAGCCAAAAGCTTTGACTGTCTCATCAAATCATATGTTCCAGGTTCGGGACACAAATCATATGTTTGAGGCCATAAATTGACCTTTGATGTTTACACAGTTTGTGCTCACTTCCTTTGGACGCAAACCCTTCGGGTTGTTGGATAAAGATCTCCTTGTCAATGTCTCAATTGAGAAAGGCGGTCTTTACGTCCATTTGCCATATTTCGTAGTCATGCCACGCGGCTATGGCAAGCAGTATCCGAATGGATTTCGACATCGCTACGGGAGAGAAGGTTTCCTCATAGTCTATTCCAGGCTTTTGAGAATACCCTTTCGCCACTAAGCGAGCTTTATGAGTTAATACCTCTCCATTCATTCCAAGCTTGCGCTTTAAGATAGTTCCCTCAGGTGGATCGACCAAGGTCCAAACCTTGTTGGAATGCATGGAATCCATTTCGGATTGTATGGCTTCGAGCCACGCACCCGAGTCTATGTCTAACATCGCTTCTTCATAGGTCCTTGGGTCACTTTCCAATTTCTCGTTTTCGTGAATGAAACCAAATCGCTCTGGCTCCTTACGAATTTGATCGGACCTTCGAAGAGTAGGTGTACTAGTAGGTTCAGTGAATTCAGGTTCAGCTCCCACTGTTTGTGGGGAAGGGTCCGATTCTTGGACTTCATCAAGTTCTACAATTGTCCCATTTCTGTTGGTGAGGAAATCCTCTTCCAAGAAGTGGGCGTTCCTAGATACGAACGTGTTACGTTCTTTAGGATCGAAGAACAGGTATCCAATGGATTCCTTTGGATACCCCACATATTTGCACAAACTAGATCTACTATCTAGCTTATCTCCCTTCTTGTTCTTTACATACACAGGAGATCCCCATAATCGTAAGTACGAATACACGGGTGCTTTACCATTCCATACTTGGTGGGGAGTTGTTGGCACTGACTTTGAAGGTACTATGTTTAGTATCTTCGAAGCAGTTAATAGGGCTAAGCCCCAAAACAAAAAGGGAAGGCCAGCAATGCTCATCATGGAACGAACCATGTCTAACAAAGTTCGGTTCCTCCTTTCAGACACTCCATTGAGTTGGGGCGTCCTAGGGGGAGTTCGCTGCGCGAGAATTCCATTCTCTTTCAGATAATCGAGGAATTCTTGGCTTAAGTACTCACCACCTCTGTCAGATGAAGTGCTTTAATACTATGCCCAAGTTGGTTCTCTACTTCCATTCGAAACTCTTTGAATTTCTCAAAAGTTTCGGATTTGTGTTTCATAACATACACATATCCATAACGACTAAAATTGTCAGTGAATGTTACGAAGTATGAGAATCCTCCTCTCGCACTGACACTCAGTGGTCCACAAACGTCAGTATGGATTAAATCAAATGTCTGTTTGGTTCGCTTGGGATTCCCTGTGAAGGGTGATTTGGTCATCTTTCCTTTGAGACAAGATTCGCAAGTCGGGAGTTCATCCAAGTTCTTTATTTCAAGAGCCTTAGATGAAACCAGCTTTTGAATCCTATTCTTGGAAATATGTCCAAGTCTAGTGTGCCAAAGTTGTGGAGTTTGATTATCAAATTTTCTTTTTCTAGATTGAATGTGCATGACGTTGGAATTTATAGGTTCAAGGGAATATAGACCATCCATCAAAGTACCACGAACATAAGTTAAACTACATTTAATAATGCAAAAAGATCCATTCTCAATGGAAAAATTAAAACCATCATTATCTAACATAGGAATAGAAATAATGTTCTTAATAATTGTTGGTACGTACAAACAGTCACTTAAAACCAAAGTAAAATTCCCTAAAACTAATTCCACGTCTCCTATAGCCTTAGCGGCGATCCTAGCTCCGTTTCCAAAGCGCAGGATTCTATCCCTGGGCTTCAGGTATCTTACCGCTCCCATCACCTGCAAATCATTGCAGATATGAGAACCTGCTGCGGTGTCTAACACCCACGATGCACATTTAATTGAAATATTAACTTCAACCAAGAAAATACCTTTGGATACCAGTTTCATTTTCAGGTAGTCTGGGCAGTTCCTTTTCCAGTGCCCTGCTTTCTTGCAGTGGAAGCATTCGTCTTCTGGGCTTTTGCGCTTCTTTTCGACCACCTTGGTGACTGCTTTGGAAGAGAACACTTTCTTCTTCTTCTTACCTCTCTTGGGCTTTGCAGCCTTCGATTGGTATGCAATCATCACAGGTTTCTCTTTCTTGAGAGTAAATTCTGCCGTTATCAACAGATTTGTCAGTTCATGAAGAGCGAGGTTTCTGTCCTCCATGTTGAAGTTCAACACGAACTGGTCAAAGGAACGAGGCAGTGTATGGAGAAGGAGGTCAGTGCTAAGATCAGCGTGCAATTCTACGTCCAATCGCCCCAGTTTTTCAACCAGGTTGATAAAATGCAGACAGTGATCCTTGACACTGCTTCCCTCAGCCATCTTGAGATTAAATAACTCCTTAGTGGCCGCGAACCTTTCGGTACGAGACCTTTCTCCAAACATCTGCCGGAGGTGGAGAAGTAAATCTCTAGCTAGCGTCATTGCAGCATGTTGTTTCTGCAGTTCATTCGACATCGAGACTAGCATGAGGCAGCGAACCTGAAGATCATCATCAACCCTTTTAGCATGGGTGGTTCGTTGTTCCTCAGTAGCCCGTGCTGCGGGTGCAGCAGGCATAGGTGTGTCGAGCACATAGCTTCGTCGCTTGAAGTCGAGGAAAATTCTAAGATTTCTTAGCCAGTCGACAAAGTTTGAGCCATTCAGTTTGTTTGCGTCGAGGATAACAGATAATGGATTCTTAAACATTGTACTTAAATATCTACAATTGGAAAGAAGACAACATTTAGCTAACTGATCTATGCTTAATGCTTATAATTAATGAATTTTGGTCTTGTTTTCGAAAAAGTTCTCCCACTATTTTGTTGAAACAATCACCCCTTTGATTGCTCGGGAAATCTAATTCCTAGTAGGTCTTGACGTCCCAGCCGCAATTAATTGCACCCACGACTCGTGGCCATACAATTAATTCTCCAGGTAGGTATACTTTTATCAATTGTGGCACTTCACAACCTTCAAGCTATTTTGCCTCGGTTTTCACATTTATCTAGCACTGCTACATCATAAATGTTAGTAATCGTTAAGTATAACCCATCAATCATGATGAGCAACGGGCACGGTCGTGAATTCTCCGTAACTAGTTATCGGTCGATCTTCACATCCCGACCAGTCCTCACCCTTGTCGAGTTTAGTTAAAAACAAGAGTCAAGGAATTTCGCGTATTGTCCCTTTCTTTGACTCGGGTGCCAGACTCTGGATCACCTCTGTCAATAAGTAGACAACATACACTAGTTCCTATTGATGGAAGGCTTGAATCTTTAAAACTTCATTTTAAATGTACCCAATAGACTTAATATTAAATTCGAGAGGGGGATTTCGGGTTTGAAAGTTATACTAACTCTCCTCGAGATCTCACCGTGTAAATTATGCTTTATCTTTTATTTACGATCTAGATTCTAGCGCGCATCTCATACAAGCTAAATATAAATCAATAAATAAATAAAAGTCATACAAGCCTAGCATGCATACTACCACAATATGTTTTCGATCGGGAGCCTCCTATGTGGGCCATCATCGAGCCATGATGTTGGCCCAATTGGTCAATCTAAAGGGTTCTCAAACAGGCCTATTCTATTACATAAACTACCATGCATACATGGCCTTCATATCTTCTTGGGCTCCCACCTTGCTTGCAACGGGCCTTCATCCTAGACTAGAAAAGCAGTAAAGCCCTATTCTATTAGAAAGGCTCAAAGTGGCCCAAAAATAATAACAGGCTCGCAGGCCCAATAAAAACCATACATTAAATTAAACCAATCACATCTAACATAAGGTCAAGGCTTGACGCGATCGAAAACCACGTAAACAGTTCACGTATAGCAAGAAACATGCAAACAACTTTTACGTATTTCTTTCTTAATTTTAAAACAACCTTTTAAAACTAACTTCCTATGATTCTTACTTTTTAGTCACTACTAATTATGAAAAAATAAATTTTCGGGTAAACAAAAATAAATTTTCTGCTTAAAAACAGATTCTGTTTTTTAACTTTTGAAAATTGCAGTTCGGCCCCTCAACTTTCGAAAATTGCACTTTTGAACCCAAAGTTTTGAAAAAGTTACAAAACACCCCCAAAACCTAATCGACCAGCAGACCAGAAAAATAAAATTTTGAGTCATGAAAAATTTCGATTTTGCAAACAGACCCCTGAACTTTCGATAATTACAAAATAGCCCCTTAATTTTCGGAAATTACAAAACGACCTAAAAATTGCGTGCGACCAGATTTGCAAAACAGTCCAGATTTATCAAAAATTCCAGAATCAGAAAAATAAAATTTCAAGCCTTTTAAATCATGATTTTCGATTTAAGCACAAAAGAGTGCTGAAATTTTCAAAAACTATAAATTTGCCACAGATCTTAAAAAGCAGTTTTACCCAATCATAGATCCAGTCATAACAAGTAAGAATCAATTTACAGAACACAATTATCACGCATTTTCATATATATAATAGATCATATACGTAAACACACCATTATGTTCAGGCTTGTTCGCATAATAATTATGGAGTTGGCTCTGATACCACTGTTGGGATACCTCGATTGTCAGAACAACAAAGAGTGCGGAATTTTAAAATTTTTCAAGGCACCCACAGTCCCGTAATTCTGTCTCCATATTATGTATACGAAAAGGTTGAATAAAAAACACAAACAGTACTTTAAAAAGGGGGTTTTCGATTTTTACCTCACCACAGGCAAGGTGGTGGCAACCTCCAATGTAGTTTCCGATTCACAGCTAGTGATCCAAGTGTCTCACCTCCAAAGTTGATCCACACCAGTTGGATTATGGCTACACCTTCTAGTCTTAGGCTACGAACTGGATCTAGAATGTTTGTTATTAAAAGATTGTCTAGATCTACTTGCAGAGCAAGATCTAGCTCAAGGTGAGTAGGAGAAGAGCAGCAGCGGCACAAGGGCAGCTCACGGCCAATGGTGGCGGCGGCTAGCTAGTTGCGGCGCAGGGAAGGGGTGCGGCTAGGTCAAGGGGGCGGCCAAAGTTTTTATGCTAGGGTGAAGATTCCTCGGATATATTATCTAAGAATCATATAGGAAATTCTCTCATCCATTACGATGAGACGGTAGATTCCATATTGATACTAACCACCCGCGTACATAACTATACGCACCCAACCTAGGCATGTTATAATCAAGCTAAGTGATCTATATCTAGATCTAAGTACGCACACTCATGCACCGAATTCGCCCTAGCACCTCAAGTCAAAGGACTAAATCGTACACTATTATAAGTCTTGAGAAACATCCCATCACCGATATGCGTCATGCGCATCCACAATGGGTTTCTCTGTTCGGGTCGTTCGATGCGTTCGATCCTCTATCGAACCACCTACTCATATGCACTAGCCTCAAATGTCTTGCTCATGAAACGCTACAAATTCACTCCATGTGAATCATGCATACTTGTACAAGTCTTGGTGATTCCTACGATACACTGTCTCGTTTTGGAATCTATGACTTGGAACGTGTTTTAAGATTACGACCTTAGAGACTGTTTCATGATTGCACTCAATACTGAAGTGATTCGTCCCATAGTCAAATGTAATCTAAGGATTTCTTCCAATCGCTTAAATGTATTCGCGAGAGATGAAGTTGGCCAATGTGTATTCTATACAGATATAAATAAACGCGCGTATTAATTATAGAATCAAAGATTGTTATTTACAGAATAGACCTATTACAAGCTAAATGAATTGGCTTGCTGGGCACTATCCTATCATCCTTGTATAGCTAGGGACGAAGATCTATATAAATCCACCACTTACATTGTATTAGGGCACAACACAGAATATAAAACTTACACCTACATACTTTGTAATACGTGATTAACTGAATAAGAGAGCTTTTGCTACACATATTACGTACTGTTTCTTCTGTTCTTAGGTTGCTTGTTTGTTCATCTTTGTGTTGATCCATCCAGAGTAAAGTAACTAAGCCCGTAAATTATACTTAATCTAGCCTCAATCATATTATTATTGATATTGCTGAACCTTACGAAATTCGGTAAAATCAGTTGGCGCCCACCGTGGGGTTCAGTTAATTACTCGATAGACATATGGCTCGCGCGAGGAAGAACGCACGCAACGATGGAAGAAGCAACACCACGCACCCACCCCCACCGATGGATGGGTTGCCCGAAAACACCGATGGCGAAGGCATCAACAACCCGCTATGTGTCGACCAACATCAGGAACTCGATCATCGTGCAACTCAAGAAGATCACCCGAACTCCAACATGCAGGTCCCCTCGGAACCGCAGAATCCGGCGGCGGATCCGACCCAGCAGAACCTATAGTCAGAACGATTCCCCCTCCATTACCAGAGAGGGAGGAAAAGCTCAGGCAACTAGCGCAGCTTGTGAGCTCTTTATACCCCGAATTCCTGACAATTCCCGAGCAAGAGCCTAGAATTTCGAGGACAGCTGATGTGCAACCTGTGAGGAGAACTCAGAAGCCGATCGATGACATCTCAGATCAGGCCAATAGCCCGGGAACCGATCAGCAATCTTTGGCTACTCCACACAGGAGTAACGGAAGACCAATTGATAATAATATACGAAGAAGACCTAATTGGGAAAGAGCTACTGTTCATCCCGTACCACCACAATCGAAAGAAAATACTATTATCCCTATCGATGACGATATGGTCGACCCATTATGTAACGGCACCAAACTTGAAGTGAGCTTAGAATTCGCCTTTTTCCGAAATTACAGTTAAGAGTTAATGATTTAGAAATTAACCCCTTCTAATAATAATTACTAATACTAGTTCCCATACATCAAAAGATATTTACATAGGATAAGACCTACAACTAGTCTCAAAACATTATATACAGATTCAGATTCAAAACATAATATTTACAGACACACTATAGTTTCGATTATAGTTTCCAAAATTAGAGCAGACATCTAGTAAAACAACTAGCCCATCGCTCCTCCTCCCAGAGTTCCATTATCCACGTAGCAATCTGAAAATATTTAAATTTGAAAGCGTAAGTTGCAAAAACAACTTAGTGAGGCCTGTGCAGGGGTGCAGTTGAATTTTATGCAAGAAATGATTTATAAATCTACGAACTGCCTATTTCAATGAAAAATCAATCCACAATGGTATAACAGTTATAATAATAACACAGATGAAATCACGTTCAATTACCCGTTAAAACGGGCTAAACAACCCCTCCACTTCAAAAGGATACAATGACCACATAATGGATCAATAGTTAGTACGCCGGTTAGATAAGGGAGAAGGTGCTACCTTTCCCTTCTCGGTGGCACTGACATGTCTTAGCCGGATAATGTGAGTCACTCCCCAAGGTGCTCTAATCCTTGGTTTGTGAGCCCGATCAATGGCAGAGCTCTGGTAACCCTGTAGCCTCCAGCTACCCAGAATTATCCAGAGAATACCATCAAACTAGA
Source organism: Penstemon eatonii (assembly GCA_038501285.1). Classification (NCBI taxonomy): domain Eukaryota; kingdom Viridiplantae; phylum Streptophyta; class Magnoliopsida; order Lamiales; family Plantaginaceae; genus Penstemon; species Penstemon eatonii. The sequence continues at coordinate 26,616,986 of CM076713.1, forward strand.
GCAAATGAGCGCGCAAATAATCATGTACAAACAATTGGTACATAGGGTGAGATAAAGTACTACACCTTAGTACCGTTCATCAATATGAGGTGAGATAAAGTACTACACCCCATTATTCAACAAATATCATATGATGCGAGAAATGCAAATAAGTATAGAATTATCAGTTCTACTATGAAGAAGTCGTACATGCTTCAAGCATTGCAGACAATTATAAACAGAGATATAACAACAGTAGTCATTTCAAATAAGAAATACATGTATATGATGTGATTTTCTTGAAAAGCTCTTTCAGTTTTAAAAACATTTTATTGAGGCGCTCACCTTCGTAATATAACTCGGTAATTCTTTCCGCATCTACTCGATCACCTGACCAATTAATAAAAATGATTTAATATCAAATATTCTTCGACTCTAATTTAATAATGTAATACAATTACTTATACCAAAACCCCCTCACTAATATATATATACTTGGCTTCAAGGTGGTTTCTAACTTTCGGTTTCCTATCTATACTAAAACTATTAACTTACTTTATTAATTTAATATTAAAGACTTATAATACTAATTGTATTATTTTATGAAGAGTTCATGACTAGAAACCATACTAGCAGTAAATTCTTTCAATCTAAAAGGAGGGACTAAAATTGATATTAATAACATCCTACTCCAATTGAAAAAAAAAAAGAACTTATACTACCTCAACTATACATAACAATACTTAAATAATATCTTCCTCTTTCCTTCCTTCCTTACACGATTTTTCTTTCAATTCTAATTGTCATTAGTTACAATAAGCCATTTTAATTAAAATGGCAGCAACCCTCTAAAACAAAACAGGGCCGAAACTTACATAACAACCGAACAGGGCAAAGCCCTGTTCTGCTCTACTATCACCGCTGCTTCACGCGGCGGTTTCCCGTTTCTAATCGACGGCAACCTCACTACCAAAACCTTTAAGTTCGGCACAACCTTCAAATTCTCCTAACATAAACTTAACCCATAATACTATATAACCCACTCCAGAATTTCAACCCATGGCTAATTAAAACATAAACGAAACACTTAATTATAAATTAAATTTACTCTACCTTCAAACCCAAGAAGATTGTAGTTGAAACTTTCTCTTTCTTATTCCTCTCTAAAACTTCTGGAGTTATTACTATTATTATGTGATAAAAGAAATTAAACTTGTAAATGAAGGATAATAATATGAAAAGTAAGTCGGCCATAATGAGGAGGTTAGTACACCTCCTCCTTAATCTCGAATTAAACAACATGAGGTGGATAGATAATTGATAGACAACTCAAAATTTCAGTCTACTCTTCTCTGTTTTGTTTTTGTAAAGTATATCTATAGGTAAAATTACACCCAAGTCCTAGTAAAGCTAAAAGTTGTAACTTTTAATCCCAAGAACTATATTAAAACAAACTCTTAGTTAATTTAAAATTAATTATAATTATTAACTTGCATTACTTAGTTATTTAATAAATTGTCGGGTGTTACATACTCCCCCACTTAAAAGAATTTGGTCCCCAAATTCATACCTTAATCATTCGAATAGCTTTGGGTAATGTTTGCGCATTTCATCCTCTAATTCTCACGTAGCTTCTTCGATAGTTTGGCTCTGCCATAGTACCTTTACAATAGGAATCTTTCGATTTCTCAATTCTTGAAATTTTCTATCTAAAATACGCACTGGTCTTTCTTCGTAAGTTAAATCTTCCTGAATTTGTAAGGGAGCGTGATCGATTAAGTGGGATGGACTGGAATGATACTTTTTGAGAAGTGATACATGAAAAACATCATGTATCCCGCCAAGACTTGTTGGTAGATCTAGTTTGTATGCAACGCTTCCAATTCTCTCTAGAATCTCGAAGGGCCCCACAAATCTTGGACTCAGTTTACCGCCCTTACCATGTTTTATAAGTCCTTTCTGAGGGGATATTTTGAGGAAAACCCAATCTCCGACTTCAAATTCCAACGGTTTTCTTCGATGATCAGCATATCCCTTTTGTCGACTTTGTGCTGCTAGCATTCTTTTCTTGATAATTTGAACATTCTCAACTGCTTCTTGAATCAAGTCTGGAAGTCCTTGATTTTTCTGCACCGTCCTGGGGGTCAGGGTCTTATGTTCATCAAGATCCCAGTGGATCGGAGACCTACACTTTTGACCGTAAAGAGCTTCGTAGGGTGCCATTTGAATGGTTGCTTGATAGCTATTGTTGTAGGAGAATTCCACCAGTGATAAGTATTTACCCCAGTTTTCTTTGAAATCGAGTGAGCAAGCTCTAAGCATGTCTTCCAAAGTTCGCTCCGATTGTCCATCCGTTTGAGGATGTGCAGTGGTGCTGAATTGGAGTTTGGTACCCAAAGTCTCTTGAATCTTCTTCCATAATCGTGAGGTATACCTAGGATCTCTGTCTGAAATAATATCTTTGGGTACTCCATGCAAACGGATAATTTCATCTCTATATAGTTCGGCGAGTCTATCCACAGTATAATGCACATTGATAGGTATAAAATGTGCCACTTTGGTTAGTCTATCGATGACTACCCAAATTGCATTTTGTTTATTTCTATTATGTGGTAGACCAGTAACGAAATCCATTGTTATTGATTCCCATTTCCATTGAGGAATTGGTAATGGTTGAAGTAATCCAGAAGGTCTTTGATGCTCCGCTTTTACTTGTTGACATACCAAACACTTCGCTACATACTCCGAAATTTCCCTTTTCATGTTATTCCACCAGTAATGAAGCTTTAAATCTTGATACATTTTATTCCCTCGAGGATGAATACTATAGCGGGAGCGATGAGCTTCTTCTAGGATCGTTTCTCTTAATTTCTCAATATTTGGTACACAAATTCTTCCTTGAAACCTTAAAACTCCTCCCTGGTCGACTTGAAAAGATGGATCCGCATGTTTCTGAAGGTTCTCCTTTATTTTCTTAATTTCTTGATCCTTTTGTTGAGCTTCTGATATCCTTTGCATTAAATTTGGTTGAACTTGAAAGCTGGCAAATGATATTCCTGTTTTATTCTCCTTTGGTTTCCAAGAACACATTTGTTCTATCATCTCCCATTCTTTGGTCATGATATCTGCTACCCGGATTTTTCGGCTTAAAGCGTCAGCTACAACGTTAGCTTCCCCTGGATGGTACTGAATGGAACAATCATAGTCCTCTAATAATTCCATCCATCTTCTTTGTCTCATGTTTAAATCTTTCTGAGAGAATAAATACTTTAAACTCTTGTGATCAGTGAATATCACAAAATGGGCACCATATAAATAGTGTCTCCACTTTCCTAATGCAAAAATGATCGCTGCCAATTCCAAATCATGAGTAGGATAGTTTATCTCATATGGTTTCAATTTCCTCGAGGCATATGCGATTACTTTTCCATTTTGCATCAAAACACATCCCAAACCTTCTTTTGAAGCATCCGAGTATACTATGAAGTTTTCAATTCCTTCAGGTAAAGCTAATATAGGGGCAGTGGTCAGTCTTCTTTTTAATTCTTGAAAACTAGCTTCACATTTATCATCCCATACATAATGTACCTTCTTTTAGGTGAGTCTAGTCAATGAGGCAGCCACGCGAGAGAAGTTCTTAATGAAACGACGATAATAGCCCGCCAATCCTAAGAAACTACGAATTTCAGTTACCGTTTCCGGCCTCTTCCATTCCTTTATGGCTTCAATCTTTGATGGATCGACGGCTATACCTTCTCCTGATATGATATGACCAAGAAAAGCAACATGATTTAACCAAAACTCACATTTGCTAAACTTAGTGTAAAGTTTATTCTCTCGAAGCACTTGCAGGACCTTCCGCAAATGAATTTCATGTTCTTGTTCTGATTTGGAATATATCAATATATCATCGATGAAGACCACTACAAATTGATCCAAGTAGGGTCTAAACACACGGTGCATAAGGTCCATAAATGCTGCAGGTGCATTAGTCAACACAAAAGGCATTACTACAAATTCAAAATGCCCGTACCTTGAGTTGATAGCAGTTTTTGGGATGTCACTCTCTTTAATCTTCAGCTGATAATACCCCTGTCTTAAGTCCAACTTCGAGTAAACTCGTGAGCCCTGTAACTGGTCAAAAAGGTCCTCAATACGCGGTAATGGATATTTATTCTTAACAGTTACACTATTCAACCCTCTATAATCAATGCACAAACGTAGTGTGCCGTCTTTCCTGTTCTAAAAGATCTTGTAATTGGGTTTTTAATTCTTGTAATTCAGCTGGGGCCATACGGTAGGGTGCTCTAGCCACTGGTGAGGTTCCCGAGATGGTTTCTATTGCTAACTCCACCTCTCGGTCTGGGGGTAGAGATCTCAGTTCATCTAGGAATACATCCGCGTATTCTGATACTATAGGTACTTCTTTAAGTTCCCTTTTGTCCTTTGGTTTATTAATCAAATAAGCCAAAAATCCTTGACCTCCTTTTTGCAATATCTTTCGAGCTTGCGCAGCAGACAAAGTGGCTACTCTTGGAGAGTTTCTATTTCCTACAAACCTTACTTCCACATGTCCAGGAGTCCGTAAGGTTACTGTTTTGTAGTGGCAATCCACTTGTGCAAAATGTGTGGATAGCCAATCCATTCCAAGGATCAAATCAAATCCTTGACTAGGTAAGGCAATTAGATCGGCAAGAAAGATTCTTTCCCCGATCCTAATTTCGCATGCCTTAAATATTGTATCACTTATCATTGAGACACCCATAGGAGCACTGACCTCTAAAGTAAACGGTAATATTTCTGCTTTAGTTTCAAGATTTGAGCTAAAATGTGATGCTACAAAAGAATGGGATGCACCAGGATCAAATAAAACTTTTCCACTATGATTTGATACGAGCATCGTACCTTCCACCACATCTGTCGCATTTGGCTTACTTCCTTCTTCACCTCCCAAAGCAAAAACACGACCCTGAACTTTTGGTTTTGACGTTGGTGGTCCATAATCCTTCCCTTTTCCAGGGTTAAACTGCATAGGCGTACGCAAATATTGGGTACACTTGGGGGTAATATGATCTGAGGCTCCACATTTTAAGCACTTTCCGGCTTTTCTCCAACAATCCTTCTCCACGTGCCCTGGGCGTCTGCAGAAATTACAATTTACTTTCGTCTTTTGAGATTGCGGGTTCATTGTCACGCCATTAGACGGTGAACCTCTAAATTGGTTTTGGTAAGGACTCCTCACACTTCCTCCTCTATTTTGTTCCCTACCCGTCTGCCAGGTCGGCTGTGCTGGTCTGGATTTCTTCTGCTGAGTCTGGATATTATTAATCTGTTCTAGACCTCTTTCAATTCTGGTCGCTTTCTCCACTGCTTCAGTGTAAGTACTGGTGGGATAAGCGAGAAGACTTTGCCAAATTTCAGTCCTTAATCCTTTTATAAATTTTCTCGTACGTCGAGTTTCATCTGTGAGCATGTATGGGGCGTATTTTACTAATTTACAGGACTGATCATCATATTGTGCTACTGTCATGTTCCCTTGCACAAGGGCATTATACTCTTCTTCTCGTTTCTCACGTACCACCTCTGGGACGAATTTATCGTTGAAATCCCGTAGAAAGTTGACCCAACTCTTCTCAGTGCCATTCTGCTCCCAACTTCTTTCCCTTGCTCCCCACCATGCTCTAGCTGCCTCTTCAAACAGAAAAGTTGCTAGGGAGATCTTTTGTGTGTCTGAGTAATTTAAGGCCTTAAATATATTCTCGATCCTTCCCAACCACGCCTCTGCCTTACGATCATCCGGCTCTCCATAGAATTTTGGTGGTTGGAAACGTAAGAATCTTTCTAACGTTTGATCCAATGTAGTAGTAGTTGAATTTGTCATGGTTTGCATCTGACCTTGCATAATTCTGTTGAATTGCTCAAAAGCGGCTAAAAAACGTTCTTCCTTATCTACTACTATTCGGGGTATCTCTGGTATCGCTTCAGTTGATTGTTCCATTGCTGTCTCTACGGAAGTCGGGATATGGGGTTCAGTCCTCTCACTATTTCCTTGTTTATCTGACATCTTCACATGACAAGGATGTTTATAAGTAACTATATCCACTTTATTAATTTTGCAATTATTAACCCTGTTCAAATTTATAAAAAAAATTGCTAATAATAATAAAATAGAATATTATATATATAACACTCATATTATACATAAAACATATAAATTTTACATTGTACAACATTTCAATAATACTAATTTACAATCTCACACTTAATTCAAGTTCTTATACACTAACTTACTCTTTAACTCTCTGCTCTCCTTAATTTACAGATTTACATTTACACATAATCTAACTAACATTACCCTACACGGTCATTAAAAACTGATCCTTCTGAGGAAACCGATCCTTCTACTTCAAATGGTTCTTCTTCCTCGCTGAGTTCTGATCCTTCATTAATTATTTCCCCTACCCTTCTTCTAATTTCTCTATTTCTTTCACCTCTATTCTCATTTTGTCCCCTAAGCATTTCATTCTCGAGTCTAAGTTCTCGCACTTGATTTTATAGGGTCTGTATGCGTTGGAGATTCTCGCACTCGAATCCATGGGGGTCCATACACCTCCCATAATATAAATTTCGATCTCTTTCAAGGAGATGCACTACTCTATTAGGATAAGCACCTCGTAGGGATTCTCGTGGACGATAAGGTCGTCCACGAGACGATGGTGGGTTATACGCCCTCCTGGGATGCGATCTTTGATAAGTAATAGGTCTGGGGGGAGAATCATCCCCGTTGGCATCCATCCAAAAAAATAACAGTAACACTTATTGAGCACAAATGAAATAAAGAAATTCAAGAAGACACGATTATAATTATAAAATCTATTATTTATCTTCCTATGTTTCCCCGCTCAATAATCTACTCAGTACTTGAATTGTAATGAATCACATATTAGTCGGCCGCCCAATAGTGATCAACCACAATTTAGCACTGAAGGTCCCTAGTAATAGATGTTGTATTACAGTTCCCATTAAGAGACTCCCACTATCTAAGGACCCTATCCTGGCGTAGCATTATTCTAACTAGACGCTCTGATACCACCTGTAACGGCACCAAACTTGAAGTGAGCTTAGAATTCGCCTTTTTCCGAAATTACAGTTAAGAGTTAATGATTTAGAAATTAACCCCTTCTAATAATAATTACTAATACTAGTTCCCATAATTACATCAAAAGATATTTACATAGGATAAGACCTACAACTAGTCTCAAAACATTATATACAGATTCAGATTCAAAACATAATATTTACAGACACACTATAGTTTCGATTATAGTTTCCAAAATTAGAGCAGACATCTAGTAAAACAACTAGCCCATCTCTCCTCCTCCCAGAGTTCCATTATCCACGTAGCAATCTGAAAATATTTAAATTTGAAAGCGTAAGTTGCAAAAACAACTTAGTGAGGCCTGTGCAGGGGTGCAGTTGAATTTTATGCAAGAAATGATTTATAAATCTACGAACTGCCTATTTCAATGAAAAATCAATCCACAATGGTATAACAGTTATAATAATAACACAGATGAAATCACGTTCAATTACCCGTTAAAACGGGCTAAACAACCCCTCCACTTCAAAAGGATACAATGACCACATAATGGATCAATAGTTAGTACGCTGGTTAGATAAGGGAGAAGGTGCTACCTTTCCCTTCTCGGTGGCACTGACATGTCTTAGCCGGATAATGTGAGTCACTCCCCAAGGTGCTCTAATCCTTGGTTTGTGAGCCCGATCAATGGCAGAGCTCTGGTAACCCTGTAGCCCCCAGCTACCCAGAATTATCCAGAGAATACCATCAAACTAGAGCAAATGAGCGCGCAAATAATCATGTACAAACAATTGGTACATAGGGTGAGATAAAGTACTACACCTTAGTACCGTTCATCAATATGAGGTGAGATAAAGTACTACACCCCATTATTCAACAAATATCATATGATGCGAGAAATGCAAATAAGTATAGAATTATCAGTTCTACTATGAAGAAGTCGTACATGCTTCAAGCATTGCAGACAATTATAAACAGAGATATAACAACAGTAGTCATTTCAAATAAGAAATACATGTATATGATGTGATTTTCTTGAAAAGCTCTTTCAGTTTTAAAAACATTTTATTGAGGCGTTCACCTTCGTAATATAACTCGGTAATTCTTTCAGCATCTACTCGATCACCTGACCAATTAATAAAAATGATTTAATATCAAATATTCTTCGACTCTAATTTAATAATGTAATACAATTACTTATACCAAAACCCCCTAACAAATATATATATACTTGGCTTCAAGGTGGTTTCTAACTTTCGGTTTCCTATCTATACTAAAACTATTAACTTACTTTATTAATTTAATATTAAAGACTTATAATACTAATTGTATTATTTTATGAAGAGTTCATGACTAGAAACCATACTAGCAGTAAATTCTTTCAATCTAAAAGGAGGGACTAAAATTGATATTAATAACATCCTACTCCAATTGAAAAAAAAAAGAACTTATACTGCCTCAACTATACATAACAATACTTAAATAATATCTTCCTCTTTCCTTCCTTCCTTACACGATTTTTCTTTCAATTCTAATTGTCATTAGTTACAATAAGCCATTTTAATTAAAATGGCAGCAACCCTCTAAAACAAAAGAGGGCCGAAACTTACATAACAACCGAACAGGGCAAAGCCCTGTTCTGCTCTACTATCACCGCTGCTTCACGCGGCGGTTCCCCGTTTCTAATCGACGGCAACCTCACTACCAAAACCTTTAAGTTCGGCACAACCTTCAAATTCTCCTAACATAAACTTAACCCATAATACTATATAACCCACTCCAGAATTTCAACCCATGGCTAATTAAAACATAAACGAAGCACTTAATTATAAATTAAATTTACTCTACCTTCAAACCCAAGAAGATTGTAGTTGAAACTTTCTCTTTGTTATTCCTCTCTAAAACTTCTGGAGTTATTACTATTATTATGTGATAAAAGAAATTAAACTTGTAAATGAAGGATAATAATATGAAAAGTAAGTCGGCCATAAGGAGGAGGTTAGTACACCTCCTCCTTAATCTCGAATTAAACAGCACGAGGTGGATAGATAATTGATAGACAACTTAAAATTTCAGTCTACTCTTCTCTGTTTTGTTTTTGTAAAGTATATCTATAGGTAAAATTACACCCAAGTCCTAGTAAAGCTAAAAGTTGTAACTTTTAATCCCAAGAACTATATTAAAACAAACTCTTAGTTAATTTAAAATTAATTATAATTATTAACTTGCATTACTTAGTTATTTAATAAATTGTCGGGTGTTACACATTACCTAACCAGTCCAAAACGGTGCACGTTTTGGAAAGAGAAATCGAAAAAATGGTACAAACGCGTAGAACAAAGACTGCTAGCTACTCAACAACCCTGGGCGAGAAGTAGAGAAGTTCAAGAAAGCATTGCCGCATGCTCTCCTTTTTGTAAAGAAATTAAGGAAGCACAATCGTCGGGATAACTGCCTGGACCTCTACCTCGTTACCATGGTATCACCGATCCAGACGATTACTTATTCAGCTTCACGAACATAATGAACTTATACGCTCACTCGGCTGAATATACTGCTAAGTTAATGGTCACAATATTTGAAGGGTTAGCGTTAGATTGGTTTGACAAGCAACCAACCAATTCTATTTTTAGATTCCGAGAATTATGAAATAAACTCACTCAACAATTTGCTAGTCAAAAAAGACAGAAACTCCCTATGAGTTATCTCGAAACAATTAACCAACAGGATGGAGAATCTTTAAGGACCAGGTTGGGAAGGTTTAATGTGGAGTTACTAAAGATCGATTCTCCTAACATCGATTACATAATCTCCATATTATTCGATCTTACTAAGAATAGGCAATTTGGTGATGCCCTAAGTCGTAAACAACCAAGAACATTCGCGGAGATAATGACTTTAGCCTCGAAATATATGACTCAAGATGAGATGAACTCGGTGATGCCCTAAGTCGTAAACAACCAAGAACATTCGCGGAGATAATGACTTTAGCCTCGAAATATATGACTCAAGAAGAGATGAACTCCTTTAAAGAAGCGAGGAAATGTATTTCAGAGATTGGAATACAACCGCATTGATCAGGATAAAAGACCTAATGTCTATGCCAGACCACGATCAGCGGAGCAACCACAAAGGAATCGGGTAGATAAGCTGGAATATACCAAATTGAATCCTAGTGCTTCTCGAAAGGAACAATTGGATTCCTCCGGCTAAGAGAATTACGCAAGCTAAACCCGGAGCCAAAAATTACAACCTGTATTTCCGGTACCATCGCACTCATGGCCATCGTACCGAAGATTGTTTTCATCTAAAACAAGAAATCGAGAGGTTAATTCAAGAAGGAAAGTTGGACGAATATGTCGAACGAAATAGTAGAAAGAGGAATAGAACGAGAAGCCCTCGAAATCATAATCGAAGAAGAACACCATCAAGGAGAACCCCAAACAACGATCCGCCGCAAGATATGGATAACGACCATGTGAACGGGACAATACACACAATATCTGGCGGACCTGCGGGAGGGGACAGTCGTAACGCTCGTCGACGAACAACTAGATCAATCGAAGAAAGTTTGGAAACACCAGGGGAAGTATGGACACTAGAGAACAATGTCCCTAAAGAAAAATCCATCAGTTTTAATGAAGACGAGGTCCCCCGGAATATTACCTGGGATACCAAGGAGGACAACCCCGACTTCCCCATGGTAGTTTAACTCGAAATAGCAAACTACAACGTCAAAAGAATATTGATTGATAATGGAAATTCTTCCAACATTATTTCGAGAGAGGTGTTGACGCAAATGAATCTAGGGGAAATAACACTACAAAAAGTGGCCACACCTTTGGTGGAATTCGGAGGATCAGAAATTGTTCCATCTGGGACCATTAACTTAAGTGTTTTGCTAGGAAAAAGGCCCGTAAGAGTAGTCAAAATGATCAAATTTTTTGTGGTAGAAGCACCCTTCACATACAACGCTATATTAGGTCGACCAGCACTCAATTTATTCCAAGCAGTCGTCTCGACTTATCACCAGAAGGTAAAATTTCCCATGGTTTCGGCCATTGGGGAAATTATTATGATCATTGTATGGCTTGGGATTGTTATAATACATTTATGGCGCTGGGGGATAAATTCAAATCTATAACTCGTGCAAAAAGAAAACTCGCGGAAGGAACTGTTGAAAGAGCCAGGGAAACTGATATCCCGAGTACGAATAGAATAGATCGAAAAGGGAATGAGCCGATCAACCTCACTATTAAACCACCTGAACATAAAGACATTATGTTAGTACAAAATGACCCCAAGAAAACCATGAGGATTGGAACGTAGCTTAGCCCGGAAGGAGAACTCATGCTGATTAACTTTCTCAGGAAGAATGTTGACATATTCGCCTGGAGTGCGGAAGATATCGAGGGCATAGACCCAAGAATTATCACACACTCACTGAAGATCGATCCAACAGCAAAGCCAGCACGGCAGAAGAAACGAAACCATGGTCCTATAAAGAATAAAATAATTAAAGCAGAAGTCGAAAGGCTTCTAATGGCTAAACAAATCAGGGAAATACATTTCTCAGAATGGCTGTGCAATGTGGTCTTAGTAGCTAAAGGGGATAAAAAGGACAATAAATGGAGAATATGTAATGACTTCACCGATCTCAACAAGCTATGTCCACGAGACCCTTATCCTTTCCCGAGAATTGATCTACTGGTCGACTCGACTGCGGGGTTCGCGATTTTTAGCATGATGGATGCTTTCCAAGGTTTTTACCAAATTTATATGGACAAGCGTGACCAGGAAAAGACGGCCTTTGTAACTGAACAAGGAGTATACTGTTTTGTGGTAATGCCTTTTGGATTAAGAAACGCATGAGCAACTTACCAAAGGCTAGTTAATTTAATGTTTAGGGAATTGATTGGAGAAATAATGGAGGTCTACTTGGATGACATGCTAGTAAAGAGCATGAACGAAAGGGATCATATTGATCATCTTGACTGATGCTTCAAGATCTTAAGAAAATACCGCATGAAGCTAAATTCGGCGAAGTGTACCTTCGGGGTTAAGTCTGGAAAATTCCTCGGTTACTTAGTTCACCAATGAGGGATAGAAGTGAACCCATAAAAGATACGAGCTATAACAGAAATGAGACCTCTAAGGAATATCTCTCAAGTACAGAGCTTGGTTGGGAAAATTGTTGCACTAAATAGGTTCATATCTAAATCAGCTGAGAAAAGCCTATCTTCTTTCAAACCTTAAGAAAAGCAAAGACTTTTTTATGGACCGAAGACTGTGACCAAGCATTCAATCAGTTGAAAGAGTATTTAACATCACCTCCCATACTAGCTAAACCAACTGAAGGACAACACTTGTATATTTACATATCTATCTCGGAGGTAGCCATAAGTTCAATTTTGGTAAAGATAGAAGAATCAGAACATAAGCCAGTGTATTACCTAAGCAAACTGTTACAAGGATCAGAAATGAATTACTTGGAAATAGAAAAGTCTGCTTTGGCTTTAGTGGTAGCGGCGCAAAAACTTCGACCATATTTTCTGACCTACAAAATTGTAGTACTCACCAATCAACCGCTGGGGCAAGTCTTAACGAAACCAGAAACCTCGGGAAGATTGATTAAGTGGGCTATCGAGCTAGGTCAATTTGAGATTGAATATAGACCGCGAACTGCCATAAAGGCACAAGTCCTCCCTGATTTCTTCTTAGAGACCCCGAGATCATCTATTGATTCACCCAACGGAATAGTTGCATGTGATAATGACGTTTTGGTTGTCGAAAATCACACTTGGTTAATGCATGTCGATGGGGCTTCGAATAGGGTAGGAGGCAGAGCCGGAATTAATTTAAGAGGACCAGAAAATGAAAATCTAAACTACGCAATTACTCTAGATTTTATGGTAACTAACAATGAAGCTGAATATGAAGCTTTGATTGCAAGGATGGAAATGGCCATTAAGGCAGACATCAAGATTCTAAGAGTATTAACTGACTCAGAATTTGTTCAGCATCAAATAGAGGGTTTATACGAGGCCAAGGAATACAACATCATAAAATACCTGGCTAAGGTAAAACAACTCGCAGAAAAATTCGATAAGTTCGAAATACAGAATATCCCACGGTCGGAGAACAAGTGGGCAAATCGGCTTTCTCGGTTCATAGGATCGAGGGATGGCCGAACTGAAATAGTATTCGCTTGGCTGATTTCCAATACCCCGGCAATAGACATAGACAACCTGCCTAATCCAGAACTAATGGAAATTGATTTGGGAAAAGATAGTTGGATGACTCCACTAATGCAATATCTGTCAGATGAGTCCCTCCCAATGGATCAGAATGAAGCTCGAAGAATAAAATATCGAGCACCCATATACGCAAGCTTAGACGGAAAACTTTATAAAAGATCAATCTCTGGGGTCCTTTTAAAATGCGTTTCCGAACTACAAATCCAGGATGTACTCAAGGAGATTCAAGAAGGAGAAGCAGGAAACCATAGTGGAGCACGAGCACTTGCATTAAAGTGTCTACGAACTGGTTATTATTGGCCTACCCCAAACCATGATGAAGCAGAATATGTAAAGAGATGTCACTACTATCAAATTCATGCAAATATAAACCATCAGCCCGCAGAAAAGATGCACTCCATACCAATTTGTTGGCCATTCGACCAATGGGGAATAGACATAGTAGGTCCATTCCCCGTGGCGAGATCAAAGAAGAGTTACGTATTAGTTGCAATGGAAGATTATAGCAAATGGATTGAATGCATCTCTTAGCACGATTTACACAATTCCAGGTCATAAACTTCTTATAGAAATATATAGTCTGCCGATTTGGAATTCCTCGAATTCTCATCTCCGATAATGGGACTCAATTCGCGAGAAAACAAGTATTGGATTGGTGTTCGAAATTTGGGATTCAACAGAACTTTACATCAATAGGATACCCAAGGGCTAATGGTCAAACTGAAGTGGCGAACAAAGAAATAATTAAGTCTTTGGAAAAAAGATTAGACGCTGGTAAGGCAAAATGGCTAGACGAACTCCCAGGAGTGATTTGGCTAATAGAACGACTGTTAAAGCCTCAACAGGTGAGACTCCCTTCAGTTTAGTATATGGGTCGGAAGCTGTCATTCCGGTCGAAGCACTGATTCCAAGCCTGTGGATCGAACTTTTCGATGAGGAAAGTAATGAAGCAAGAAGGAAAGACGATGTCGATTTAACGAATGCATTAAGGGAAAAAGCAGCAGTCCGTTTCCAGGTTACCAAATCGAACATGGAAAAAGCCTACAATCAAAGAGTCCGAATACGATCTTTTAAAGAGGGGGATTTGGTATTAAAGAAAGTAGAAGTATCAAAACATGTGGGAAAGTTGCAACAGAATTGGGATGGACCTTACATCGTCATCGGCGTAGGAAAAAAAGGGTCGTACAAAATTGCTCACATGAATGGGACACCTTTACCAAGAACTTGGAATGCAGTCAGTCTCAGGAGATACTATGGACGCTGATAAGAACCGTCTGAACATCGATTCTAGATGTTAGATTGTTATTTTATTTTTGCATAATGTTTTTTCGTCTATGAGTATTTGCTACAATTTAAATTAATAAAAGCTTTTGCTTATTTCTTCAAATATAGTTTCGATATTACGATTAAAGTTTTTAGAAAAAACCATTGCTTAACAAAAATAAAAGGTTAAAACCAACAATTGGTAAAAAATCTAAGTGCAAGATGAGCAAAACAGATTGGGTCGGTAAAACACTCATCGATCTCCAAATTATCGAATTAAAAAGGTTAAAACCAATAATTGGTAAAAAACCTAAGTATAAAATCAGTAAAACCGATTGGGTCGGTAAAAACTCATCGATCTCCAAATTATCGAATTAAAAAGGTTAAAACCAATAATTTGTAAAAAACCTAAGTATAAAATGAGTAAAATCGATTGGGTCGGTAAACACTCATCGATCTCCAATTCTCGAATTAAAAAGGTTTAAACCAATAGTTGGTAAAAAACATAAGTATAAAAATGAGCAAAACCGATTGGGCCGGTAAGCACTCATCGATCTCCAATTATGGAATTAAAAAGGTTAAAACCAATAATTGGTAAAAAAATCCTAAGTACAAAATGAGTAACCGATTGTGTCGGTAAATACTCATCAATCTCCATCTATTAAGGAAACATGGATCGAATAAACAGTTTTACAAGTAATCACCATTGATATAAGCAGTAAAAAATTATGTGCGGAAGATATGGAGAAATTGAAATTTTATTAAAGTCATTTTTACAAATACAGGATTACATCGTTTGCTTTACAGTCTGCAACGAAAACAAAAAAGCCTTAACTAACAGGTTGAAGCTTTCACGACAATGTCCACGGAAACATCAATATCCTCCCTAGTACATCGACCTGCTTCTTCGACCACCTTAGAAGCATACTGCTCAGGATGGTCGACTTCTTTGGTTCGATGGCCAGGCACGGAAGATCGATTCCCGCTTTAATCGAATTAACCTCCAAAAAGCCTGATAGGTTGTTGCAGTTATTCGACCAAAACGAGATCCCGCTTGGATCGTCGCAAAAGTGAAAATCTACCAGCATATCCCGACATTAGGGCACTCCGGAAGTAACCTCAAGAACGAGAATGCTGGGTAGATCCGGACCCTCCATGTATTGATCAAATACCACCGACCCTAAGCATTGGAAGACTAAGGCAGAGGTCATATGGGACTTGTCAGTACTAGGTAGGGCGCTAATGGGACTTATCAGCACTAGGCAAGATGAAAGACAGGTAACCGCGACAAGCACGTTCGTGGTAGTGTGCTTTTTTAAAGGTTATCGGATCAGTTGGCAGAACCGAGTCAGAGGAAACTGTATTTCCCATCTTAGGACTAGGATTAAAAAAATGGTAAATAAGTTATTGCCTTTTATAGGCATAACAAGGTTGATCTTATGGATATGGAAAGATTAGAACAACGGCGATAAACAGACAAACTTGATTTATCAACTTCACATATTTATGGCAAGTTAGTTGGAACGGTCGTTGTCGATGACCTATCTCGATAAATTGAGAGCTTGGTCGGATTGAGTCATCATCTTAAGATCGATTCTCGACAAATTAACAGGTTAATCGAAATACTTTATTTACGACTGCTTCACACAAAGGTATGGTTGAGGTCGAAAAATAAGATGAAAATCCCCTCGGGATATAACAGATTGAAATAACTTGGAGAAAGGGTAATAATGTTTTGGGACAGTAAGATTACTTTAATCAAAAGAACATATTATTGCCAGCAGGAATTACAAGGAAAGTCCAAAACCTCTAAGATAATTACATATTTTAAGGAAAAACTATGGACGCCTATATTTGGAAAGCTAGAATAAAATCCAGCTTTTCTCTTAGCTTGGCAAAACTCACAGAGTATAAGGAGCAGTAGTTATTTCCCGAGCAGATATTCGATCTCGTCACTGCCTCATATTCCAGGAGAGTGCATTGAGAGATCTTGGGATATTAGACCAACATGACAAGTCTATATTTTCCAATTCCACCCATACCACGTAAATTGCATTATGAATTTTATGCAGTAAGAATGGTGGTTGTATAATTCTGGGATAATGGAAGTAACATGTTATGAGTAGATTCAGTCTCCAGAAATTTGGATGCAATGTTAATATATTAAGAGCAGATTCATTCCTCAGATACTTGAAATCAGAAATGAAGGCCTTTATATAGGTTTTCAGAAGACAGAGTCATGTCGGAGATCTCCGACCCGCAGAGTATGGATTTCGACAAAGATAAAGAATTGAGTATCTCGATAAGAAATTTCGATCACCAGGGGATAATATAAGAACATATTCAACAAAAACAAAGAATTAAGTATCTCGACAAGAAATTGAATATGGATTTCGACGAAGACGAAGAATTGAGTATCTCGACAAGAAAATTCGAATTCATAACAAAAATACGAGATTCACAATGGACACAAGAGATTAAGATCAAAGTAATTTTATTGATAAATTATTACATTCAACGATCTTACAAAATCAGAGTCGCTTTCCTATTACATTAGAGTCTACAACTATTACAGAAGGCTAATGGCATTTTCTCGACTACGATGATCGATCTTCGAGTTGTTGCATGTACTTCTCGAGACAGGCTTCTTGATTATGAAGTATCCTCCTTGATCAGAGAAGGACACTACCCCTTAATAACACATCCCCAACGAGGGAGACCGGCATATTCAACAGGGGTTTTGCAAGGACGCCGGACGGAAAAAATTGTAACAACACTTCACCTATCCATTACAAAGTATCCGCCGTCATCGAACGAAATACCAAGGAAGGGAAGTGTTGCCCCATTTAATGAGCTGACCAGTTTTCCGTTAAAACTGGTTTTGATATAGAGGATCTCCTAGTAAACGATGAATCCTCCATTTTCCAATTCCACCCATTCCAAAGTGAGGAAGATCTTCAAAGACAATTAATCGCCATTTGGTTGGACAAAAAATTTCATGTGATGATTCCTCAAGTATGAAAAGAAAGAATGACACTGAATTACTTGAATCCATTTTGAAAGATTCGAATGAACTCCCTTACATATTTATAAGTGTGGGTAACTTTATTATTAGGAGGAAGAAGGAACGTCGAATTCTTGGAACAAAGCACCAACTCTAAACATGACTTTTTTTATTCCCAAAGACTTATGTCTAGTCGACGGAGGTATCCTACTGTATTCCGACATAGAGGATAATGGACGTAGCATGCACATGAGATTTAATCGATATGGATGATCGAAAAAAGTAAAACTCATAAATGGGCAAAATATTTTGATTCATTTACAAAATAATAATAATAATAATAATAATTAGAAAGAAAAAAAAAAGTAACTAGACTACTGTTTCTATAAACTACTGTTGTTCGGAACCAGAGGGCCTAGTCGAAGAGGTACGCCTTGGAGTCCCTAGAAAGGCCATCAACTCATCCTGCGCTTGTCCCTAGAAAGGCCATAAACTCATCCTGGCTCTTCTGATATCCCTGGTCGACACCTTCGTCGAAAGCACCTCGTCGACAGTCCTCTCCCGCTTGCTGAATGCGAGACTCAATTGTGCTCTCTAGATTGTTATTCAGTCGAGCCAAATCATCTCTCTCCTTCTGAAGAGCCTCATTCTCAGGATGCAACTTCTCGACTTCATCAGTAAGAAGTTGCTTATCGAGTGAGGTGGCCCGATGAGAGCTGATCTCATTCTCTAGTCGATCTTTCAGAGATACTTTGCTAAGCCAAGAATCATCATTCTGAAGGCCTAACTGCAGGACCAAATGTTTCCCTTGAACAATTGGTAAACAAGTTAGTAAGAAATCGCACGATGAAAGAGGAGAGATACCTGCTCATAGTGTTTAAAGATAGGCTGAACAAGGCGTAGATTAGTCATATCTTCATACTTCTTCAGCTCGCCAGGAAGAATTGTACTGAACCCAATATTCCAGGATAACGGGTCGGGTTCAGAAATCCCAGGGAGAACGGAGTCGGGAGGGATCCCATCGAAACGAGGAGTGTCGGACTCCGTAATATCATAGACCTGCTCCCGGAGACAACGATCATCCAGCATCAATGGGGAGCCTGTCGGATTAGGACTCGCCAGAATAGTTTTTCCCGAAGCAGAATAACGAACCTGAGGTTCAACCCGACGATCTGTTTGGCCCTGGGAAGAGGTCCCAGCCTCAGCGGAAGAAGAAACAAGCATGGTGGTGGTGGTATCAGTAAAAAAGAAGTTGGTATAATTGTCCGTTGAGGACCGTTCGAGGGAACCCCCCAAAGGCGGATCTGAAGCTTGGTTCAGGTGGCTTTGATTTCCCGAAGCACCGCCAACCCGCACGTTCCCACTTCCCGACCAGCCCTGGCCGGTAACAAAGTCAGCGGCGGGGTTATCTCTAGGAATCTCAGTTTGAACATGATCTTGGGAACCAAGTTCGGAAAAATGGATGGAGGTAGGAATTTCGACCTCTGAAGATATATCACCAGGAGCTGAATCTCCAAAGGCTACCTGCCTAGGAGAAGGTCATCTTAGAATATTCGACGTAAGAGTAGATCTCCAACGAACGTCTTGTTGAATGGTCGATGAGTGAGTTAATGGGCTCGGAGAATTATCTGCTCTACTCGAAGAAAGGGTAGCCGTATGAACCCTCGAGCTATCAGCAACTCGAGGTTCAGATGGTTTGAAAGAAGGGCTTCGAGTACGAGATCTCTTCTTTGGTATGACATTCCTCGGAGGATCTCGCGAAGTACGTTTAGAAGTATTCGAGAAAAGAGCACTCATTTCGATAAGCAAAGGGGAGATTGAAAAATCGAGGGGAGTGCTCGAACAACTAGAGAGAATATTTTATCTAAGTAGGGACGCGCTGTAAAATAGTGAGAACTTTTTACCCTAGTATTTATACTAAAGGAAGATGGGACGGTCCCTGAATGAGGCGCGAAAAACATATTAAAAAAGAAGATATTGTAGTCGATTAATCAGTTTGATGAGAAAGAATCCGATAAAAGAAAACAAATAATATAATAAAGACTTATGTCTAAATTATCTAGTACAAGCAAAAAGGTAAAAAGGATACAGATTTGCAAAGAGTTCATTATACAAAGAAAAATAATACAGAAAATACAAGAACGACATATCGTTCATCCAATATTTCTCAAGGTTCTTGATCATTAGCATCCTCCTGATCAGCACCCACCTCATCCCCCTCATCTCGAGGACTAACTGCACGATCAGCTCCGGAAGTACCCACACCGTCTGCTTTAGGAGAATCTTCCATCAGGAGGGGGCATTGGAACGGAGATGTTGGTACTCGACGGTCAGAAAATCCTCAGGAGAGTACGCTTGGCCATTTTGATCTCTGCTGACGTGGATAGCGTTGAAGTACTTTTCCTTGCGGTCTTCAATCAATTTGAGAACCACCAATTGATGAACAGCCTTTTTGAATGTATTCTCCAAAAGTGGACCAATCATCTGGTGAACCAGAGCAGTATGGACTGGACATGCGATGAATTCCCAAATAACCTTCTCCTTAGGGTCAATGCCAGCCATGTTGATCAAACCATCGAGATCTTCAACCTCTTCCTGCTCATCTAGGCGAGCTTGAAGACGCGTGATATGAGACTCAATTTCACTAACTCTGGTCGCGTGCTGAACTTGTTGATCTTCTAGCTCTCTAGCCAACTGATTTGCTCGTTCCTGGGCCCGGGTAGCCTCCATGACAGTATTGATTATGTGAGGATTGTCTGTCTCCATATTTGGATTGCCTTCAGGACCAAGTTGTTGGGAGAAAGACGTAGAAGGCCCGGCCCTGGTGGACCTTTGCTCTAAGTCTGCTACAGTTTGGAGAAGCATCTTGTTCTTCTCATCGAAAAATTGACATTGTTGCTTTAACAATGGTGATTCATACATAGAAGACACCATGTATGCTCCAGACTGATGATAGAAATGATCGACAAATTAAAAGGAGTATTAAAAGATGAAAAAAGAAAGATTAGTGACACAAGAACTTCTCCTCTTACTTTAATATGAGAATGGGCAGCTTTCGTAAGCCTCTCCAAATGATCCTTGTCCAAAAAGCGTTGCATTTCATTGGTAAAAACAGTGGAAAGAAGAATTCAAGTAGCTTTATCAGCAGTATTCTCCTTATCATCTGATACCAGCGCATCACTCTCGGAAAATCATGCCGCCCTTCTCCCTATGAGATGATTTTCCACCATCTCGACCAAAGTAGCTTTTTGGTTTGCCTCACAATCCAAAGAAAGATTTTGACCAGTGCGATCATAACTTGCTTTCTCCTTTTCATTGTAGAACCAGTATAATTACGCATGGGCCATGATTTGAAACCAAGAATACCATACGAAGTTCTAAGTGACAACGGAGGATATCCCTGGCCCGTTCTGGTAGTGGAAGACGACGCTTGAGCCTAGGAAGAGGTTCTCAGGTATCTCTGGAGTTTCCTCCCTATTGTCCTCGGAGTCTCGATATTGATCTCTTCTTCTCTTGCGGGAATGTCTTCGTTCTATGGGCTGGTTATCAGTAGTCTTGGTAGACTTAGATAGAACCATTTTTCCAGTTTTTGAATGTCTGGAATCTTAGACCGTAGATGCTGCCAGAATAAAAGGTAAAGTTACAGAGAATCCCAAGTACGGGAATAATTAGAGTATACAAAAAAGCAAATGGGGAATTACCAAGAGATCGAGTAGGAATTGTGGTCGGATAGTTCAGGGAACTAAGCCCGACCTGATAGAAATAGTGTCCTGCAAGCCAGCTGTATGGCTAGTATTTATTGTAATAAATGCGGAACTATTCAATTTCGATTAATAAATGCACTTTATTAAATGGTCAACTTTATCTTATGTAATAATTATCTACGCATAAGGATAGAAGCCCTTAGATCACAGGGCTATGGGATAACCCGTGGACTGATCCCGAAGGCCGTGATCTAGAACATATTCAAGAGTCGTAGAATCCAATCGAGATAGGACATCGTTGGATTCGGTTAGACTCTCACTGTTGTGTATACTCCGATGAACTGGAGGACGCTGGGGTCCACGAGCGTGACTGGGATAGTCGATACACATAAGTGGGTGGCTTGCTGGGATGGCAAGCGCACTGAATACCCCAATTATGAAATAACTCACCATGGAAGCGGTAGTCGCATATCGGGGTTGAAATTATTCCAAATTTATAATAGTATACGAGGAACGATCCCTAACTACTTGAGATGATAGGGTTTATCTGGTACGAGAACGTCTATGCTTTTATATGAGTTCCGACTGACTGGGGATCGCCAGAAAGTCTCTTTCGACTCATATTGGGTATAGAGGAACTCGTATGCAGATTCATATCATCAACAAAGGATACATTGACCCGACTTGATAGGTTGGGAAATTCTCCTATGAATTTCTGTGAGAAATTAATTCTGGTAAAATCCTTGGCCAAGGTATCTGACGACTTTATGTAAGTAGCTCATAAAGATTAAGTCAAAGAGAATTTATTTCGAGATCAGAGTACATAAGGTCAAGACAAAAGAAAAGGGAATCCGATGAAAGACCATGCCCTTAAGTCTCGACAGGGAGATTGATCGATGGAGAGATTATGTCGTATATGGAAATTATAAATGATAAAAGGTTCACAGAATTAATTCACCAGTGATTGGGCTCCATGGGCTTGTGGCTGGACATCGACCGTGGAGTGTGGGAGAATTCCCAAATTAGCAGGGGTGCTAATTTTGGAATGATCAATCGACAGAGTGTTCGATTGATTTAGAGTAAGTCTTACTCGAATAATTAAATAATATTTAATTATAACCCACGGCCAATTATGTGGTGAACCTACGGGGGCATACACAATACACATGAAGCGAAAGCGAGGAAATAAGAACGACCGAGTCGACTGGGTCGACTGGGTGAAAAATCGACTGGGTCGATTATATTGGGTGGGTCGACTGGGTCGACCCAATTGGAACAAAATGGGATCCAATTGGAATTGGATCAGGATCATAAATTAAATTGGAATTTAATTTGTGAATTAATTAATTAAGTTGGATTTAATTAATTAGAAAAGGATTTTAATTAAATAGACTTAGAGTCTGATTTAATTAAATTTGAGATTAAGTTAATTAATTGGGCTATTTAATTGGGAGATTAAGTTAATTAATTGGGCTATTTAATTGGGAGATTAAATTAGGCCTGGTCAAATTAATTAACTGGGCCATGAATTAATTAGAAGACTTGGTCTTCTAATTAAAGAGGGCCATGGCCCATGTAGGAGAGAGAAGACCTAGTCCTAATAGGACTAGGTTAGAGAGAAAACTATAAGTAGCTTTCTTATAGTTGATTTTCACATAACTCCATATGCAAAATTGAGCAAGAGAAAAAATACTCTCTCCCTCTCCCTAGCTATATCGATCGAACCCTTCTTCCACTTGGAAGAATTTTTCGTTTTCGAGTTTTGTTCTTAAATCGTTCCTAATTCCTAGTTTATAATATATCTCGTGTTCTAGCTGATCGAGATATATTATTTTCGTGATATTGTGGTGTATCAACTCGTAGAGGCGCAACACGTGGGGCGCTACTCAAAAGGTCTGGGTCGATTTTGCTGGAGCAGAATTCAGAGCTCGTTTTGCTAGCCGAGGATTTGCAAGGAGATAGGTATAAACGAGAAAACTTATACTATCGTTTTATTTATATTCATATATATACAACTAGAGAATATCCTGGCAAGATTCCTTAAGAGGTCCTAAAAGTTTTATATTCCGCTGTGCCTAGGGCTGTTTATCTTATAGAATCCCAACAGTGGTATCAGAGCCAACTCTAGACTTTGTATATATATGAATATGCAAATTATGTGTTTATTAAATCATATGTTTGATTTATGTGGCTAGTTCTTTAACTTTGCATGTTATAGGACATATGTTTAATTAACTTGGAGTGAATGTTTAATTTAGGATTAGAAAAATTTTATCATGTTGTTTTTAAATTTTGGATTGGGATTTAATTAACTGGGTTTTGTTGAATTAAATCTGTGAGTAACCGAAAAAAAAAAAATTTTAGATCCGACTCGCGGTGGCACGCGGCGGTGCGCGGCAGCGTACCGCGGCTAGGCGGCCACCGCAAGCCGCTGCCAACGGCAGCGTGCTGGCAGCACGCTGGCCGCACACGCTGCACGCAGCAGCAGCCTTCGGGCTGCTATTCGAGCGCTGCTGTGCGCGGCTGCTCGCTGCCGCACGCAGCCGCGTGCAGCGTCTGTTGCCGCAGGCAGCTCACGCGCCGACCTGGTGGTCGCGCGTGGACTGTCCTGCGTGGCAGTCTTGACTAGTCGTTTTTGGGTTGGACTCTAATTCTGCCTATTTTGAAAGTCCTAAAAATCTTGGAGAATTTTGGAAGATTAGGAAACTTAGAGTTTTTGGATAAGGTAGTTATCTTGTTATATGTGAACACTACCTTAATTAAACTAATCTAGTCAAAATAGGATTATCTTGAAAATCTTGGAGATTTGGGAATTTTGGGAAACTTAGAGTTTTGGATAAGGTAAGAATCTTAGAATTTTAGATTAACTTAATTAACCAATTTAATCAAGATAAGAATTGTAGATTACTTAGAGCTCAAGTAAGAGCTAATTAATCTTAGGGGTTAATTGTTAATTCAAAATTAATTAACTTGGATGAATTTTTGCGAATTAAAATTAATGAAGCCGGTAAATTTACATTTTTGCCCTTATGTGAATTTATGCATGTTCTTGAGTGAATGTGTGGATTGATCGATTTTGCCCTTAAGCCCTGTGTAGTTTTTGGTTTATTTAATTTTGGGTTGTAATTAAATGGGCCTGATTGGTGCCCTTGCTTGCGCAAACAAATGTAATAGAATAGGACCATTTGTATTATTTAAGCTAGGCTTAGATTAGGCTTGGAGCCGAGAAGACCTCATGAAGACTTGAAGATCCACATGGAGGCCCATTTACCTTGGAGGACATGGAGGCCCAATTCATTACATGGAGGCCCAATCAAGCTGGATATTACAAGAAGGCCCATGATGTATGGGTTTGAAAATTGTAATAGTTAGGACATTTAATTTCCACCCTAGACTGACCAATTGATTCATCACTTGGCTCGTGATGAATCGCATAGGATGGGCAATCGATCAATCATATCCTGCTAGGTGATGTATGTTTACTATTATTCTTTGATGTATGTCATGCATGCTTAGAATAGATCACGTAAACAAGATAAGCATAATCTGATGAGACCTCGCACAAGAAAACTTAAAACCTCCAATTGAACGTTAAAATTCAATTAGAATATTAAATCGTATAACGGGCGCATAAGAATGGTGTCTATGGTCCGAGCCTATCCAATTACTAGGTCTTAGGCATATTACACGAATATATCTCAATGTCTCACGAGTCGTGGGTCGAGCTATAGGAAGGTGATATGTCTATTGCCTCGATGCACGAGAAAGTGCCAAGGGAGGGGATAGCAAGGTTTTAGGCGCTGTCTCACGAGTCGTGGGGCGTTTAGGATTGAACTATTTCTCTTCACGAGTATTGGACATGATTTAACGCTAGTAAATATGGATGTCTCACGAGTCGTGGGTCCATATTGAAAAACGAGGCTAAATGAACTTAAGGGTTAGCTGCGATGGTTAACCGTCGACGTATTCGACCACCAAGTGAATCAAATAGTATGGCCAACGAGTCGTGGGTACTAGGAGATTGCATTTGGGCCTTAAGCCCGCTAGGATATTTTAAATTCCCGAAACTTATGTGGGGGCATAAGATTTTGATTAAAATAGTGGGAGTAATTTACAAATAAAAACCATGTTTGTAAATTGTGCATTTTAAATTAATCTTTCGCGTATTTATTTCTTCTCTCGTCGTTATGTAGATATAATGTCTAAGAATCCCATTTCCATCATACTTGAACAAAACAAATTGACTGGACCCAACTTCCATGACTGGGTCAGGAATCTAAAGATCATTCTCGCTTCTGAAAAGCGAGGTTTTGTCATTGATGGCCCCCCTCCCGAACTTGCTAAGGATGCCGATGATACTGAGAAAGAAGCCGTGGATATGTGGCTTGACGATGACTTACAGTCACGTTGTCTCATGTTGGCATCCATGACGAATGAGCTTCAAAAGCAGCACGAGCATATGAAGTCTTCTTTTGAAATCTACACGCACCTGAATGGACTATTTGGGGTGCAAAGTAGATATGAGCGGTATGAAACTGCCAAGACTTTGCAACAAACGAGGATGGCTGAAGGTGCTGATGTTCGATCTCACTGCATCAAAATGATTGGGCTTATTGAAAATCTTGGTCATCTTGACGTAAAGATGGACAAGACCTACTGCCAGGATATAATCCTCCAGTCGTTGCCAAGATCATTCGAGCAATTCGTAGTGAACTACAACATGCACAAGATGGATGTTGAACTTCACGAGTTGGCTAATATGCTCGCCACTGCCGAGGCTTCCATGAAAAGAGAGAAGCCAGTGATGGTTGCTACCTCGATCCAATCCAAGTCCAAAAGGACAAAGAAAGGGAAGGGGAAGGGAAATGCTTCTTCAAGCAAAGGAAAAGCGCCATCTGGGCCCATAAGGAAGGAAAAGAAGCGTAAAGCTTCGTCTGGTGAACATAAATGTTTCTACTGCAAGAAACCTGGACACTGGAAGAGGAACTGCAAAGAGTTCTTGGAGAGCTCGAAAGGTATATTCCTTGTTGAAGTTAATTTATCAATTAACTGTGCATCATGGGTGCTAGACACTGCTTGTGGTTCTCATCTTTGTAATGATTTACAGGTGATGGGAGCAACAAGGCCACTTAGGCCAGGGGATTGGATCCTGAGATTTGGCAATGGAGCTAGAGCTGCTGCCGAGGCCATTGGCGAAGTGGAGTTAGATTTAGGTGGTAATAAGATAGTCCTTAGGAACGTTCTTTATGTACATGGTTTGGTGAAAAACATTATTTCTATTCCTGTTTTGGATAATGAAGGTTTTAATTTTACTATTAATAAAGGTTCCTTTTCGTTATTCATGAATGATAATATGTTTTTCACTGGTACATTAAAAGATGGACTATATACCATTGAACCACCTAAGTTAATGATGCATGTGCAACAAAACAAAAGGAAACAAGATAATGAAATATCTGCCCAATTGTGGCACGCTCGACTTGGACATATATCTAAGTCAAGGATTCAAAGGTTAGCATCTTCTGGCGCGATTGAAATCAATCGCATTAATGAAATGCCAACATGTGAACCATGTCTAAAGGGTAAAACGGCTAAGTTGCCATTTAAGGGAAACCCTGAGCAAACCAAGCAAACATTGGACTTGATACATACTGACGTATGTGGACCACTAAGAAAAAGCGCCCAAGGTGGCTATGACTACTTCATCACTTTCACTGACGACTATAGTCGTTATGATTATGTGTTCTTGTTGAAACACAAGTCTGAAGCCTTTGAGCGATTCAAAGAATTAAAGATGGAAGTAGAGAATCAACTTGGTCATACGATAAAGGCTCTTCGTTCTGACCGAAGTGGAGAATTTCTTAGTAACGAATTTCTGAATTATCTTGTAGAGCATGGAATACTATCGCAGTGGACTCCTCCTGCAACACCCCAATTAAATGGAGTAGCAGAGAGAAGGAATCGAACCTTGATGGACATGGTTCGATCCATGATGAGTGCCACTGACCTTCCTCTTTCATTTTGGGGACATGCCCTCCTCACGGCAACGAAGATACTGAACATGGTACCTTCTAAATCCGTAGAAAAGACACCATACGAATTATGGTTTGGCAAGGCACCCTCATACGCATTCATGTGCATATGGGGATCTCCTGCTTACGTTAAAAAGCTAGTGGGAGATAAATTGGAAACTAAATCCACTTTGTGCAAGTTCGTGGGGTATCCGGAAAACTCAATAGGATACGAGTTCTACGATCCTACAAGACAAACTACGTTTGTCTCAAGGAACGCACACTTCTTGGAGAAGGATTTCTTGGTGGACAAGAAAGAAAACAACGTAGAACTGGATGAGGTCACTGAAGCTGAAAAGACCGAAGAGGTCGATCAAGCTGACCCGTCGCCACAGGCAGTGGGAGAACATGAGCATGAAAGTGCACCAGAGAGTACACCAATACTTCGTAGGTCAGAAAGACAACGTAGAGAACCCGAGAGGTACTACGGTCTGCTGCATGAGACTGGACAGTCTCTAACCGACCCATGGACTTACGAGGAGGCTATGCTAGACATAGACTCGAGAAAGTGGCGCGAAGCCATGGAATCCGAACTGGACTCCATGCACTCAAACAAGGTATGGGCCTTGGTAGATCCACCAGTGGGAGTGGCTCCCGTGGGTTGCAAGTGGATCTATAAGCGAAAGCTTGGAGTGAACGGAGAGGTAATAACCTACAAGGCGCGATTAGTAGCAAAAGGATATAATCAAAGACCTGGAATTGACTTTGAGGAGACCTTCTCGCCCGTCGCAATGCCTAAATCCATTCGAATCTTGCTGGCCATAGCTGCGTGGTATAACTACGAGATATGGCAGATGGATGTAAAGACTGCCTTTCTAAATGGGGACATTGATAAGGAGATCTACATGGAGCAACCAAAAGGATATGCATCCAAAGGAAATGAACACAATGTGTGCAAACTCCAGAGGTCCATTTATGGACTGAAGCAAGCTTCCCGAAGTTGGAACATTCGTTTCGATGAGACAATCCAAACTTTTGGATTCATCAAAAATATGTTCGAACCTTGCGTGTACAAGAAGATCAGTGGGAGTAGAGTTGAATTTTTGGTGCTTTACGTTGACGACATTCTTCTCATTGGAAACAATGTGAAAGTGTTGTCCGAAACTAAAGCATGGTTATCTACACAATTCTCAATGAAGGATAAGGGAGAAGCATCCTTTGTACTAGGTATAAGGATCTACCGAGATAGATCAAAAGGACTGATGGGCCCCTCCCAATCCCAGTATATAGATAAGATCTTGAAAAGATTTAGTATGAAGATTTAGTATGGAAGAATCCAAGAGAGGATTGCTTCCAATGAGACATGGGATTGCACTCTCTAAGTCTATGGCCCCAAAGACGCCTGAAGAGAGAAGCAATATGTCTCGAGTGCCATATGCATCCGCGATAGGAAGCATAATGTATGGTATGCTATGTACTAGACCAGACGTAGCGTACGCTCTGAGCGTTACAAGTCGCTACCAGTCTGATCCAGGTGAGCAGCACTGGATAGCCGTAAAGGCAATTCTGAAGTACCTGAGAAGGACTAAGGAATTGTTCTTGGTATACGGTGGAGGAGAATTGAAATTGGAAGGCTATACAGACTCGAGCTTCCAATGTGATGTAGACGGCTTCAAGTCGACATCAGGATACGTATTTTGCCTCAATGGTGGTGCGGTTAGCTGGAAGAGCTCCAAGCAAGAAACAACCGCTGATTCAACCACCGAAGCTGAATACATTGCTGCGAGTGATGCAGCAAAGGAAGGTGTTTGGATGAGGAACTTCATCTAGGAACTGGATGTGATACCTAGCATCGCTGAGCCCATTACTATCTTCTGTGATAACAATGGGGCAATAGCGCAAGCAAAGGAGCCGAGATCTCATCAGAAATCCAAGCACGTACAAAGACGATACCATGTGATAAGAGATATCATTGGTAGAGGAGACATTAAGATGGAACGTGTCGACTCAGAAGATAATACGGCGGACCCGCTAACGAAGCCTCTGCCTCAAAAGGCATTTGAGAAACATCTGCAAAAGATGGGACTCAAGAACATAAAAGACTGGCTTTAGGACAAGTGGGAGATTGATAGAAATAGTGTCCTGCAAGCCAGCTGTATGGCTAGTATTTATTGTAATAAATGCGGAACTATTCAATTTCGATTAATAAATGCACTTTATTAAATGGTCAACTTTATATTATGTAATAATTATCTACGCATAAGGATAGAAGTCCTTAGATCACAGGGCTATG
Source organism: Penstemon eatonii (assembly GCA_038501285.1). Taxonomy (NCBI): domain Eukaryota; kingdom Viridiplantae; phylum Streptophyta; class Magnoliopsida; order Lamiales; family Plantaginaceae; genus Penstemon; species Penstemon eatonii. Next base: position 26,646,596 of record CM076713.1, read on the forward strand.
GGACAACCCGTGGACTGATCCCCAAGGTCGTGATCTAGAACATATTCAAGAGTCGTAGAATCCAATCGAGATAGGACATCGTTGGATTCGGTTAGACTCTCACTGTTGTGTATACTCCGATGAACTGGAGGACGCTGGGGTCCACGAGCGTGACTGGGATAGTCGATACACATAAGTGGGTGGCTTGCTAGGATGGCAAGCGCACTGAATACCCCAATTAGGAAATAACTCACCATGGAAGCGGTAGTCGCATATCGGGGTTGAAATTATTCCAAATTTATAATAGTATACGAGGAACGATCCCTAACTACTTGAGATGATAGGGTTTATCTGGTACGAGAACGTCTATGCTTTGATATGAGTTCCGACTGACTGGGGATCGCCAGAAAGTCTCTGTGGACTCATATTGGGTATAGAGGAACTCGTATGCAGATTCATATCTTCAACAAAGGATCCATTGACCCGACTTGATAGGTTGGGAAATTCTCCTATGAATTTCTGTGAGAAATTAATTCTGGTAAAATCCTTGGCCAAGGTATCTGACGACTTTATGTAAGTAGCTCATAAAGATTAAGTCAAAGAGAATTTATTTCGAGATCAGAGTACATAAGGTCAAGACAAAAGAAAAGGGAATCCGATGAAAGACCATGCCCTTAAGTCTCGACTGGGAGATTGATCGATGGAGAGATTATGTCGCATATGGAAATTATAAATGATAAAAGGTTCACTGAATTAATTCACCAGTGATTGGGCTCCATGGGCTTGTGGCTGGACATCGACCGTGGAGTGTGGGAGAATTCCCAAATTAGCAGGGGTGCTAATTTTGGAATGATCAATCGACAGAGTGTTCGATTGATTTAGAGTAAGTCTTACTCGAATAATTAAATAATATTTAATTATAACCCACGGCCAATTATGTGGTGAACCTACGGGGGCATACACAATACACATGAAGCGAAAGCGAGGAAATAAGAACGACCGAGTCGATTGGGTCGACTGGGTGAAAAATCGACTGGGTCGATTATATTGGGTGGGTCGACTGGGTCGGCCCAATTGGAACAAAGTGGGATCCAATTGGAATTGGATCAGGATCATAAATTAAATTGGAATTTAATTTGTGAATTAATTAATTAAGTTGGATTTAATTATTTAGAAAAGGATTTTAATTAAATAGACTTAGAGTCTGATTTAATTAAATGGGAGATTAAGTTAATTAATTGGGATATTTAATTGGGAGATTAAATTAGGCCTGGTCATATTAATTAACTGGGCCATGAATTAATTAGAAGACTTGGTCTTCTAATTAAATAGGGCCATGGCCCATGTAGGAGAGAGAAGACCTAGTCCTAATAGGACTAGGTTAGAGAGAAAACTATAAGTAGCTTTCTTATAGTTGATTTTCACATAACTCCATATGCAAAATTGAGCAAGAGCAAAAATACTCTCTCCCTCTCCCTAGCTATATCGACCGAACCCTTCTTCCACTTGGAAGAATTTTTTGTTTTCGAGTTTTGTTCTTAAATCGTTCCTAATTCCTAGTTTATAATATATCTCGTGTTCTAGCTGATCGAGATATATTATTTTCGTGATATTGTGGTATATCAACTCGTAGAGGCGCAACACGTGGGGCGCTACTCAAAAGGTCTGGGTTGATTTTGCTGGACCAGAATTCAGAGCTCGTTTTGCTAGCCGAGGATTTGCAAGGAGATAGGTATAAACGAGAAAACTTATACTATCGTTTTATTTATATTCATATATATACAACTAGAGAATATCCTGGCAAGATTCCTTAAGAGGTCCTAAAAGTTTTATATTCCGCTGTGCCTAGGGCTGTTTATCTTATAGAATCCCAACACGACCTTCCGAAGAAAAGCCTCTCCCACAAGAACAGCGCACTGATATTTGTCCGACCTCATCTCCTTTATCATGTTCAGTAAACAAGGGTCATCAGGAATCAGCTTGCCTGTAATTTTCCGACCACCAAAAGTCCAAGCGGAGCCGTGGTCCCAGGTAAACTCAAAAGGAAAGGTCAATCCATCTGCCAACATTTGATGGGTTGGAGGTCGTACGAAGAATTAGCTGGATTTCCAGTCAGAATTACTAGAGATGGGAGAATCAAAGATAGCACAGCCAGGTCTTTGACTCACAAAGAAATAACCGTGGTTTGAAGAAGTACAAATGCTAAAACGAAACAGTTGGAAAAAGTTGCTAAAGATTGGTTGTAAACCTTTAGCAACCATTAAAACGGCAAAAAAAACTACAAAAGAAACAAAATTGGGAACTAATTGAGTCAGAGAAACAGTGAAAGTAGCCAGAATCTCAAGTAGAAGAGGAGAAAGTGGAAGTCTGAGACCATGCTGAAAATGGGATGTATAGAAGGCACGACAGCCCTCAGGGAGGGAATTGACCCTATCCTCTGGAGACGGAAGAAAAATTTCAGAACCTTTGGCAAAAAAATCGGCCATAATTCTTCTGCAGGTCGCTCAGCTCTTTTTCCTCATGAATACAAGCGAGGAGCTCAATTGGTTCGGAGATTTGGGGGTTGACACCTTTTGTTTGGTAGTGGCTTTGGAGGCTACCTCCTGATCGGTAAGGATTCTACCAACAGGATATCTTTTTCAGGAGGACTTATGTCCACGATCTCAGCCTGATCAGGAGGGGGGCTCTGAGAACCCTCCAGGACGTTAGTGGGGATCACGTCGTCTAGGGTCGATGAGTTAGGATCTCTAGAAGTGGAGGCCATTTCGAGGATTGTTCAAATAATAATCGATAAATATATCAATTACGAAGCTTATCGACTTAAAAATTTTTACTACAGAGAATTAGAAGGCAGAGAGTAAAAAGTAATTGTGAAAAATAAAACGGTTATATATATACGAAGTTGAAAGGACACTTTAGCCCCTTCGCGATGATTCTTTTTCTCGTCATCGATAGGAGTGAATCGGCTCCTCTAATCTAAACGATGCCTGTCAACAGGGGCGAAGATACGATTGTTTATGAACCAGTGCACTCTTTTCCTTATTTCAGAATTTTTCCCATAGGGTTTTTTCTGAGTAAGGTTTTCAAAGAGGCACAATTCATAAATCAATTCAGAGAAATCAACTACTTCTACGAGCTACGACTACATCTTCGCTCGAAGAAATAAAGGAGTACTGATGGGGGCTATTTTACACCCTAAAGGATAGTCAAGAACTCGAGAAGAATATGATCGACCCGACTAGATACTCAGCCTAAATATGGATCGACTATGGAGGTCGTCTCGACCTAATATGAGCATCTCAGCGATCTAGCTCCGGAGTCCGAAGTCCTTAGGGACATTAGTCTGAGTCCAATTATGGTTATGTTTCCTTGTATAGCTAGGGACGAAGATCTATATAAATCCACCACTTACATTGTATTAGGGAACAACACAGAATATAAAACTTACGCCTACATACATTGTAATAAGTGATTAATTGAATAAGAGAGCTTTTGCTACACATATTATGTACTGTTTCTTCTGTTCTTAGGTTGCTTGTCTGTTCATCTTTGTGTTGATCCATCCGGAGTAAAGTAACTAAGTCCGTAAATTATACTCAATCTAGCCTCAATCATATTATTATTGATATTACTGAACCTTACGAAGTTCGGTAAAATCATAGACTGTGCATGATTGATGGAAATTGCAGTACATGACTTTATGATTGCATAAATATATATTTATTGTAGCGCTTGTATTATTTGTTTACTTTATATATATATATATATATATATATATATGTGTGTGTGTGTGTGTGTGTGTGTGTGTGTGTGTGTGTGTGTGACAGGTTTGCTAACTGTTGTCGGGGTGTAGTACTTTATCTCACCCTACATGTTTAATTTTATGTTTATACTTGTATGTTTGGGTGTGATGTTCGTGTGATGATGGTCGGTTTGGGTAAAACATGATATTTCATCAAGGGGATAATCCTATTGGTATATAAGATCTTTCGTTTCAGCGACCGGTCAATGCATTTCGTGGTTCGTGAGTGATAAAGTTCGTGTAGTGCAGCATCAACAAACCCAAATTTTGGGTCCCGTATTCTTTCTATGTGATTATAAATCTTTGAAGCGTTAATTCATGAGAGATTTATGAATGAGTATCAAAGGTGCATTACTTAAACTATTAATACATGATTAGAATTTGAATATAGATTTTGGAGTATTGATATTTATTTTATGTCACGTATGTACAATATATTATATAATTTTCAGTTGCACTCACTATATTCGTCAACTTATGATTGTTTTGTTGCTATTTTTATACAATTCAGGCACCGTGAACAGTTGGGAGTAAGTTTGGTCTGGATATGTATTTTGTGTTTTAGTTAGGAACGTTCGTGATAATTATTGTAACTTTTATGTTAGTTGATCATGCCCATTTATATAAGCATATATGTATATGTTATATATGGGCACTTTTAATCGTGATCTTAAATAGTTGGGTTTTTTAGTTTTAATTTGGTTATATGTAGGAATCTTTGTAAAACTTATCTTGGGACATTTGCATATTTAGAGTCCTTGACCGTACTGCTTGCTTTATTGAATTTATTGATCCCTTTTTTAAATACATGGACCAATTTTTTTTGATTTTCACACAAACATAGTGTTGATATTGATACATAACCTCTACAATGGTTAAATTGCCCTTTATGATGAACAATTCATGCGAATTGTGTAAGAAGTGAACTTGGACTAAATTGGATTCTACATTAGGCCATGGCTAGAATCAGTTTGAGCCATGGCCTAATGCTACTTCTTCTCAAATATCCACTCCCTATACTATCTCATCTATGCGTTACTCTTCACCTTGATACGCCTGCAAAACACGAAAAAAACACAACCATAGATCATACTACGACCAAAGACAAACACGAAAAGCGCAAAAACAAAAAAAAAATAAAAAAAAAAACAAATAAAAAACAAAAGTTTGGGTTGCCTCCCAAGAAGCGCTTAGATTTATGTCCTTAGCTCGACTTGATACTGATGTTACTTCATTCTAAGACCATCGAGGTCTTTTCATTCACAATTTCTCCACCCAAGTAGTGTTTGAGACGTCCATATTTACTTTGAATCATCTTTCGGTCTCAGCTTCAACTATCTCCACGACACCATGTGGGAATGAATCTATAACGTCAAAAGGTCCAGACCATCGCGATTTTAGCTTTCCAGGAAAAAGTTTGAGACGCGAATTGAAAAGGAGCAGTAATTGACCCGGTTCAAACAACTTGGTTGTAATAGTCCTGTCATGCCATTTCTTTGTTCTCTCTTTGTATAGTTTGACATTCTCATAGGCTATGTATCGAAACTCATCAAGTTCATTAAGTTGCATCAAATGCTCAAATCCCGAAAGTTCCAAACTCATATTCAAGTTACGAACAACCCAAAAAGCTTTATGCTCAAGTTCTAATGTTACATGATATGCTTTTCCAAAAACTAACCTATACGGCGACATTCCAATTGGCGTCTTAAAAGCCGTACGATATGCCCAAAGAGCATCATCTAACTTCCTTGACCAGTCTTTTCTTGTGGGGCTAACCATTTTTCTAAGATCTTCTTGATTTCTCAATTGGAGATCTCTGCTTGCCCATCCATTTGCGAATGGTATGCAGTTGCTACTTTATGTCGTACACCATATTTTGCTAAGAGGGTGTTGAAATATTTATTGCAAAAGTTTAGGTTGATTTACCGTAAATAATATTTCGTCTGGAAAGACTTCATTTATCATAATCAAGTCCGACTCTTTGTTTCCTCCCTCCAATCTTGACAAGTGATCAGCCATTTGATTATCGGTTCCTTCCTAGTCTTTATCTCGAGATCAAACTCTTGCAACAAGAGTACCCATCGAATTAGCCTTGGCTTAGCATCCTTCTTCTCAATCAAATTATCTGATTGCAGAGTGGTCTATATATACCATTGAACCACCTATCAAATTATAGGTTGATATACCATTGTTCCTACCAGATACGCTCGGAACTTGTCAAAAGCAAACACTACAACGAATATCTCTTTTTCAGTCACGGTGTAATTCAATTGAGCATCAGTGAGAGTTTTACTTGCGTAGTATATCGAATGAAAAATCTTATTCCTTTTCCCAGTACAGCTCCAAGTGCGACATCACTTGCGTCACACACTACATCAAATGGTAGATTCCAATCTGGACTTTTTCTTCAATGTCAGGAAAGTCTGCATACACAAATTGTCAAAAATAAACTTAGCATCTTTTTCAAGCAAATTACATAAAGGTTTAGAAATTTTAGAGAAATCCTTAATAAATAGTCGATAGATTCCGGCGTATCCCAGGAAACTACGAATTCCCTAGACTGAAGTAGGAGGAGGGAGTCTTGTACCATGAAGTGGCACTTTTCCCAGTTTAGTACTAAGTTAGTCTCTTCACATCTGCGCAAGACCTTGACCAAGTTATCCAGACACTCATCATATGAATCCCCAAACACAAAAACATCATCCATGAAGACTTCGAGAAAATTTTATATCATATCTGTTAAGATTACCATCATGCATCGCTGAAACGTGGCAGGTATTGCATAATCCAAAAGGCATATGCCTAAAGCAAACGTGTCATAGGGGCATGTGAAAGTAGTTTTCTCTTGATCAGCTAGTGTGATGAAAATTTGATTGTATCCCGCAAATCCATCTAGAAAACAAATATAAGCCCTTCTTGCGAGTCTATCTAACATCTGATCAATGAACGGTAGCGGAAAGTGATCTTTTCTTGTAGCTTTGTTCAGTTTTCGGTAGTCTATACACACTCGCCACCTTGTGACAGTTCTCGAAGGGATTAACTCATTATTTTGATTTTTAACCACTGTCATACCACATTTCTTTGGAACACACTGAACTCGACTAACCCATGCACTGTCTGAAAAAGGGAAGATAATTCTTGAATCCAACCACTTGATCTAATAACGTGAGGGGGAACTCACAGTTTATATAACCCCATATGAAAGCGTATGAACAAAAGGGACCAACCCCTAAAACAAAGGAACCGAAAAGATAAAACAACACAGCAAAGCAAGAAAACAAAATGAAAAGCCAACATGCTGGCAAACAGCCCACACAGGGGAACAAAGATCAAAAAGCAAGATAAATACCCACATACTGGGAAAACCCACGCAGGGGTATAAAATGATACCAACAATCTGGTCAAAACACCCACGCAGGGGCAGAATCATAACAAATAAGTAACACCAAAGTAACAACTCCATCCATCAGCCTCCAGAATACAGCCTCCTATGAGCCCTGAAGAAAAGAAGAGCCCTCTGAAATCAAGGATAAGTAGCAACTCCTCAAACAGCCTCTAACATATAGTCTCCTATGAGCCCTGATAGATAAGCAACCACTAACAAATACCACTAACCATCATAATACCAACACAATGATAATGCCCAGAGCATAAAGATCACCACCACAACTCCAACCTCTGAAATAGAATCCCCTGGATAAAGACTCTACCACAAGGCAAACTATATACAAGGAAATCACCAACACCCAACTCCACTAACCTCTCAACACAACCACAACCATCATAATAGTGTGTGCAATGTGCAAAGGCATGGTTAAGTATAGAAGTGGTGATTTACTGGGATCAATTATCTGGCAGAAATAATGAGTGTAAGTCCACACATGTGAGATGAATGAACTTGTCAAGTCATCTAGGATGACCCGACCTACATGCAAAAAATGATTGCCAGGCATTGGAAGCAAGGATACCCAAATGGTAGAATTGCCAATGGACCAGGGAACTCATCCATAAAATAAAACAAAGGGCTTCTTAACATGCAAAGGGAATATAAGCTGTAAAGTGCAAATGATATGCATCTAAAGGTTGTCCCTGAGTGAATAAGCCGGTGCAGACCAATTTAAACACTGTGACCCGGACACGACAAGTGTGTGCGGTGCATGGGAGGCACAATGTAGAAGTGGTGAGTGAAGTGTGGCCTGTAAGTTAGCTAATATTGATAAAGCCATGAGAGATGGCTGAATCATGTAAAAACAAGGATAGCTAACCCCAGAAAGCAAGGGCAAATCATATGATGGAAATCGAAGGACCAGGGGTGCGGGCCAAAGTAAAAAAAAAAAAAAAGGATCAACTATATGAATAGATAAGATATCTACACTATATGAAATGCATCTAAGGAACTTCCCCCTGATAGTGTATCAGAACAGTCTGATAAACTACCCTGAAGTGTGTGCAGTGCATAGGAGGCACATTTCAGATATAGTGAGTGAAGTATGGTCTGTAAGTTAGCTAATATCGATACAGCCATGAGAGATGACTGAATCATGCAAGAACAAGGATAGCTAACCTCAGCAAGCATGGATAAATCAATTGATGGAATAAGAAAGGCCAGGGGAGCGGGCCAAAGTAAAATAAAGACCAACTATATGCACTGATAGGATAACTACTCTATATGAAATGCAGCTAAAGAATTCTCCCCTGATAGTGTACCAGAACAGACTGATAAACTACTCGGAACATCAATATCATATAGAGGTAGAGAAGGTTTATTTGGTGTGTCTAAATGAAGGCATCTGAAACTTGTCACACTGATGGGGGCTATTTCGCACCCTTTATAATAACCGGAATGACTAGTCCTTATACGTTCGGACCGATCAGGAAGTCTAAATTCACTAAAGAGCCGCCCGGTCCGATCTGTGCTATCAACCCTTGGCGACCAAGAGTGATGTCCGAGTTCCATAAGGATTGCTATACCTAGTCCTATTAGGATTATGTTTCCTTGTAAAGCTAGGGTTAATGTCGTATAAATACCAAGTTAAACATTGTATTAGGAACAACATACAATCAGAGCTTACGCCGATATACTTTGGCAATCTGATAACATAATTAATAGAAAAGCTTTTGCAATACTATTTACATATTCATCGTCTTGCTTACTTATTGTTCTTTACGTAATTGCTTCCTTGAGATTGATCCATCCGGAATAAAGTAACAAAGCCCTATAATCTACACTTAATTTGACCTCTAAAACATATCTTTATTGATTTAATATAACCCAACGAAAAACGGTTAAATCAGTTGGCGCCCACCGTGGGGCTAGGTTAATTATTCGATCGACATATGGCTCGCCCAAGGAAGAGCGCCCGTAACGGAGCAAGGAGTAACACGACGAACCCTCGTAACACATCTGAGGATCAACCGGATGATACTAACAATAACGTCACTATAATAAATGACAATCAGCAAGAGAACGAGCAGCTGTCGAATCAGGAGGAATAACAAGGAATAAATATCCAAGACCCCCAAGGACAACAAGGGATTCCCGCCAGTGCGGTACCAGAAGACCATGTGGCTCCAGCAATCCCTGTTCCCCTGTCAGACACTCGGGAGAAGCTGCGACAGATCGCTATGCTCTTTAATTCACTCTGCCCAGGGGAATTACTAGTACCCGAGCAGGTTCCTAGAAACCCTAGAGCAACTAGGGCAAATCCTATTCAAAGGACACTGAGGCAGGTCGATCAGATCTCGCAACAAGCGGACAGCCCTGCAAGCGAGCAACGATCGTTGCACAGTCCGCAAAAGTGCAATTCGAAACCCTCCGATGAACATATCCGAAGAAAAACGGATCGGATGAGGCCGCAACCCGTCCGCCCCGGATCAAAGGAACATACCATAATTCCCATTGAAGATGACGTAGTCGACGCAATTCCTAATCGACCACGAACCATGCGATTCTCGGGAAGAGAAATTGAAAAGATGGTACAGGAACGTCTGGAACAACGCCTACGAACTGTTCAAAATCCATGGGCCAGAAGCACGGAGATCCAAGAGAGCCTATCAGCGTGCTCCCCCTTCTGCAAGGAATTAAAAGAAGCACAATCGTCGGGACAAGTTCCGGGACGACTACCCAGATATGACGGAACCACCGACCCAGATGACTATATATTCAGCTTCACAAACATAATGAACTTATCTGCTCACTCGGTAGAATTCACTGCAAAGCTGATGGTCACCACATTCGAGGGACTAGCTTTGGACTGGTTTGCAAAACAACCCACCAATTCCATATTCAGCTTTAGGGAATTATGCAATAAGCTAACTCAGCAGTTCGCTAGCCAGAAGAGACAAGAATTGCCAATGAGCTACCTAGGGACCATCCATAAACAAGACGGAGAAACCCTCCGTTCCTGGTTGGCAAGGTTTAACGTAGAATTGCTTAAAATCGATTCCCCAAATATCGATTACATAATCTCCATTATCTTCGATCTCACCAAAAATAGGCAATTCGGGAATGCCCTCAGTAGAAAGCAACCAAGAACGTTTTCTGATATTATGACCTTGGCATCGAAATACATGACCCAAGAGGAGATTAACTCTTTTAAAGACAAGAATAAAAATAAAGCTCCCGCCTCGGGCTCCAAGCGGCAAGATAGAGTTCCTGCTCAAAAATACATGGATTATGATCGATCATCAGAAGAGGCAATGTCTTCCAGCGAATAGAATATAATCGAAACGATCAAGACAGATGACCTAATGTCTATCAAAGACCTAGATCGGCCGAGCCGGTGAACAGGAGCAGAATTAACCAAGTAGAATACCCCAGGCTGACCGTTCCAATAGAAGAAATCTTGGTAGTACTTGAGAGGAACAATTGGATCCCGGCAGCGAAGAGAATTGCTCAGCCAAGGCCAGGTGCACGAAACTAGGATTTATACTGTAGATATCACCGGGCACATGGGCATCGCACTGAAGATTGTTTTCACCTTAAAAAAGAAATTGAGAAACTGATCGAACAAGGAAAATTAGATGACTATTTAGAACGGAACAACCGCAAGAGGGGTAGAAGTCGGAGTCCTCGGAATAATAACCAAAGAGGGAGCTCCCGAAGAAGGTCCCCTAACGATGGTCCCCCACAAGAGTTGAATGATGGTCAGATTAACGGCACCATTCATACGATCTCAGGAGGACCAGCCGACGGGGACAGTCGCAATGCTCGCCGCAGGACCGCCAGGTCCATATTTGGAAGCATCAGGTACCCAAAGAAGTGTGGACGCTAGAAAGCAAACCACCAAAGGACCAGCTGATCAGTTTTAATGAGAGCGAGGTACCAAAGAACTTTGTTTGGGACACGAAAGAGGACAACCCTGATTTCCCGATGGTGGTATCGCTGGAAATAGCGAACTACAACGTCAAAAGAATCCTAATCGACAATGGAAGGTCAGCGAACATCATCTCTAAAGAGGTCCTAGCTCAGATGAACTTGAGAGAAATAACATTCCAAAAGGTAGCTACACCTTTAGTAGGATTTGGAGGTTCCGAAATTGTCCCCTGTGGCACAATAACTTTAAGCGTCTCACTCGGAAAGAAACCACGTCGTACGATGAAGTTAATCAACTCCTTGGTAGTAGAAACTCCCTTTGCCTACAACGCGATCCTAGGGCGACCCGCCCTCGACCTATTCCGAGCGGTTGTTTCAACTTACCATCAGAAGATAAAATTTCCGACTGACATGGGAATCGGAGAGATAATAAACGATCATTGTATGGCATGGGACTGTTACAACACCTCCTTAACATTGGGGAACCGTTCCAGATCGTTTACCCCAGCTAAAAGAAAGCTCGAGGACGAAGTTGATAGAGTAGAAGTTGAAATCCCCAACACATACCGAGTAGATAAAAAGGGAAATGAACCGGTCGATTTAACTTTAAAACCACCGGAGCACAAAGATGTCATGCTGGTACAAGGGGATCCCACAAAAACAACTAGAATTGGAACTGAACTCAGTAAGGAAGGGGAAGTAATGTTAGTAAACTTTCTCAGAGAAAATATAGATATCTTTGCCTGGAGTGCGAACGACATCGAGGGGATTGATCCCAGAGTAATCACCCATTCGCTAAAGATCGACCCAATGGCAAAACCTGCTAGGCAGAAGAAGAGGAATCATGGGACGATAAAAGACAAGATAATCAAAGCAGAAGTAGAAAGGCTACTCAAGGCTAAACAAATTCGAGAAATACACTTCTCGGAATGGCTATGTAATGTTGTATTAGTAGCAAAAGGGGATAAACAGGATAACAAGTGGAGAATGTGCAATGACTTCACCGACCTTAACAAACTATGTCCGCGCGATCCATATCCCCTGCCGAGAATCGACCTATTGGTCGACTCAACGGCTTGATTCGCAATCTTCAGCATGATGGACGCCTTTCAAGATTTTTATCAAATATACATGAATGAGTGAGACCAAGAGAAAACTGCTTTCATAACAGAACAAGGTGTCTACTGCTTCATAGTCATGCCATTTGGCCTAAGAAACGCTGGGGCCACTTACCAGAGGTTAGTAAACCTGATGTTCAAGGAGCTGATCGGAGAAATAATGGAAGTGTACGTAGATGATATGCTGGTCAAAAGCATGAATGAAGCCGACCACGTAAAGCATCTCGATCGATGCTTCCGAATATTGAGGAAATACCGAATGAAGCTAAATCCCGCAAAATGCACTTTCGGAGTAAAATCGGGAAATTTTTTAGGATATTTGGTACATCAACGAGGAATTGAGGCCAATCCAGAAAAGATTCGAGATATAACCGAAATGAAACCTCCCAAAACGATCTCCCAAGTACAAAGCTTGGTAGGAAAGATCGTAGCATTAAACAGATTCATCTCCAAGTCGGCCGACAGAAGTTTGCCTTTCTTTCAAACTCTACGAAAAGCAAAAAACTTTGTTTGGACCGAAGAATGCGACCAGACCTTCGACAGGCTAAAGAAATACCTGACGACCTCCCCACTTTTGGCCAAACCAACTGAGGGATAACCATTATACATTTACATATCAATTTCCAATGTAGCCATTAGTTCGGTTTTAGTAAAAGTAGAAGTCATGGAGCATAAGCCTGTTTATTACTTAAGTAAATTACTAGAAGGGGTGGAGAAGAACTACTTTGAAATAGAAAAATTCGCTTTGGCCTTAGTAGTGGCGGCACTCAAGCTCCAACCATACTTTTTAACCTACAAAATTGTGGTGTTAACCAACCAACCGCTGAGACAGGTCTTAGCGAAGTCGGAAGCCTCTGGAAGATTGATCAAGTGGGCAATCGAGCTCGGTCAGTTCGAAATCGATAACAGACCAAGAATTGCGATTAAGGCCCAAGTCCTAGCCGATTTCTTGTTAGAAACTCCGACCCAGACAACTGAACACAATGAATCGACCAGCCATAACAATGATATCTTGATCGTAGAAAATCAAACCTGGTTGATGCATGTCGATGGAGCTTCATGCACAGAGGGAGGAGGTGCCGGAATCAACTTTACCGGACCAAATAAGGAGGATATTAATTATGCAATAACATTGGACTTCGTAGGAACAAACAACGAAGGAGATTATGAAGCGCTAATCGCAGGAATGGAAATGGCGGTTAAGGCCAATATAAAGATTCTCAAAATACTAACCGATTCAGAGTTAGTACAAAGACAGATAGAAGGCCTATACGAGGCAAAGGAATTTAACATGGTCAAATACCTCGCCAAAGTAAAGGAATTGACTGAGAAATTCGAAAATTTTGAGAAATAGAACATTCCACGATCGGAAAATAAATGGGCCGATCAACTCTCTAGATTTACAGGGTCTCATGACGGTAAAACAGAAAGAGTAATACACAGGTTAATTTCCAACACACCGGCAATTGATATCGACGAGACACCAGTCGCTGAGATTATGGAAATCGAAGAACCTGAAAGAAACTAGATGACTCCGATGATAGACTATCTTCGAGAAGGAAAATTACCGCTTAATCCAAATGAAGCTCGGAAAATAAAATATCGAGCTCCAAAATACACATTGTTAGAAGAAAGACTTTACCAAAGATCAGTATCAGGAATTCTTCTAAATTGTGTCTCCGAATCTCAAACCAACGATGTCCTTCGAGAGGTACATGAAGGAGAAGCAGGAAATCACAGTGGAGCAAGGGCCTTAGCCTTAAAATGCCTTAGAACAGGCTATTATTGGCCTACCATCAACAATGATGCCATATAATATGTTCAAAAATGTCATCATTGCCAAGTCCATGCAAATATAAGTCATCAACCGGCCGAAAACATGCACCCAGTACCAGTATGCTGGCCATTTGATCAATGGGGAATGGACATCGTAGGACCTTTCCCAGTAGCCAGGTCTAAGAAAGCATATGTTTTAGTCGCTGTCGAATATTTCAGTAAATGGATAGAATGCGTCGCCCTTGCTCGAATAACTCAATTCCAAGTGATCAACTTCCTATGGAAGTTCATAGTATGTCGATTTGGCATCCCGAGAATCCTGATCTCTGATAACGGAACGCAATTTCGCAGGTAAACAAGTAATGGAATGGTGTACCAAGATAGGAATTCATCAAAACTTCACTTCAGTTGGGCATCCAAGAGCGAATGGACAAACTGAAGTAGCGAACCGAGAAATAATAAAATCATTGGAAAAAAGACTAGGGGCAGCCAAAGGAAGATGGCTAGATGAACTCCCAGGAGTACTTTGGGCTAATCGAACGACAGTAGAACTTCAACCGGGGAGACCCCATTTAGTCTAGTATATGGTTCGGAAGCTGTAATTCCGGTCGAAACACTAATTCCGACAACAAGAATTGATATGTATGATGACAAGGAAAACGAAAAAGCAAGAGAGAATGATGTCGACCTGGCAGAAGCCTTAAGAGAAAAAGCAGTTGTACGACTACAGGTCACTAAATCAAACATGGAGAAGGCCTACAATCAAAAGGTACGCATACGAACCTTCAAAGAGGGGGACTTGGTGCTGAAAAAAGTAGAGGTGTCCAAGCATGTAGGAAAATTACAACAAAATTGGGATGGTCCATACATTGTCATTGATGTAGGAAAGAAGGGTTCATACAAAATTGCACACTTGGACGGAACGCCCCTACCACGAACCTGGAATGCAGTCAACCTAAGGTGATACTATGGAAAATAAATCCTAGAAATCATCCTTGTTAATTTCTTTTAAATTTTGTTTGTTTTATTTCTCGTATTATCCATTGTAATAAAGGCCTTGGCCTGAGATTCATTCTCAACACTTTTATCAATAATTACGAATCAAGGATTCACAATGAGTTAGCGCCAAAGACTTAATCGAGTTGAGTAAAATTGATTCGCTCAATAAACACTCCTCGACCTCCATAACAACGATGACTAAAACGAGTTGAGTATAAATCGATCCGCTCAATAAACGCTCCTCGATCTCCAAGACGATAATGACTGAAAGGTTAGAAGCCGAAAAAATTTTCGGTAAAAAACCTAAGTACTAAAAAAAAAAAAACGAGTTGAGTAAAATTGATTCGCTCAATAAACACTCCTCGACCTCCATAACAACGACGACTAAAACGAGTTGAGTATAAATCGATCCGCTCGAAAAATGCTCCTCGATCTCCAAGACGATAATGACTGAAAGGTTAGAAGCCGAAAAAAAAATTCGGTAAAAAGCCTAAGTACTTAAAAAAAAAACGAGTTGAGTAAAATTGATTCGCTCAATAAACACTCCTCGACCTCCATAACAACGACGACTAAAATCAATTGAGTATAAATCGATCCGCTCGATAAACGCTCCTCGATCTCCAAGACGATAATGACTGAAAGGTTAGAAGCCGAAAAAAATTTTCGGTAAAAAACCTAAGCACTAAAAAAAAAAAAACCTAAGTACTAAAATTGATTCGCTCAATAAACACTCCTCGACCTCCATAACAACGACGACTAAAACGAGTTGAGTATAAATCGATCCGCTCGATAAACGCTCCTCGACAACAAAAAGGTTAAAACCAAAAACTTTGGTAAAAAAAAAAACCCAAGTCTTAAAACGAGTTGAGTATAAATCGATCCGCTCGATAAACGCTCATCGATCTCCATAAATAACGATAAAAAAGGTTAAAACCAAAAACTTTGGTAAAAAACCTAAGTCTCAAAACAAGTTGAGTATAAATCGATTCGCTCGATAAACGCTCCTCGATCTCCATAAACAACGATAAAAAAGGTTAAAACCAAAAACTTTGGTAAAAAAGCTAAGGCTTAAAACGAGTTGAGTATAAATCGATTCGTTCGATAAACGCTCCTCGATCTCCACAAACAACGATAAAAAAAAGGTTAAAGCCAAAAACTTTGGTAAAAAACCTAAGGCTTAAAACGAGTTGAGTATACATCGATCCGCTCGATAAACGTTCCTCGATCTCCACAATAACGATAAAAATAGGTTACAAGCCGAAATATTTGGTAAAAAACCTAAGTTTTTCACGATTGAGTAAAAGCCAATCAACTCTACAATCGCTCCCTGATATCGATGATAAATAAGAACAGGTTGAGAGAAATCAACAGCAAGAAATATGAAAGTAATAATATTGAAGTATTATTCATTGAGTTCTGAGAACAGGTCTCAAATTACATACGAAGTTTTGATTAGAGTACAAAGAACTTTATACAATCTACATATCATCACAACTGTTTAGATAAAATAATCCTATAATATAGATCAGTGGTCTTCACGACAATGTCCACGGAAACATCAATCTCCTCCCTAGTGCCTCGATGATTATGATTGGCCACCTAAGAAGCATGCTGCTCGGGATGGTCGACTTCTTTAGTTCGATGGCCAGGCTCTGAAGATCAAATGTTCTTCCAGACGAAATGACCATTGTCGGCCTGAGGTCCGACAAACAGTCACTCGCCCAAAACGAGCTACTGCTTGTATGATGGGGTTGACTTTTACTCTAAAGCAGCATCCCGAGAGGACCGTCGCAAAAGTAAAAATTTACCAGCACACCCCGGCGGTCTATCACTCCGGAGGTAACATCGAAGAGCAGGGGTGCCTGGTAAATATGAACCCTCCATGTGCAAACAGAAACCACGGACCTCAAACCTGTGAAGACAAAGGCTGAGGCCACATGGGACCCGTCAGTACAAGGTAGGGCATCAATGGGACCTGTCAGTACAAGGCAAATTCTGACTGAGATTTCTTGGAACGATGGATCACGATAATGTGACTTTTTGAATATTATGGGATCAGTGGGCAAAGTGAAACTCAAAGAAACTGATATCTCCATCCTTTTTGGGAATTATGAGTGAGATATGGAAACTGCGTACCTATTTATAGCCACAAATACAATTAATCCTACGGTTAGATGAAGATCTAAGAGAAAAAGAACCGCGACCGTTTGACTTCCACCTTTAAATGCGAGTAAGTTGGAACGGCTCCTCTATAGTCGGAAAGACTATTCGATGGTAAAGAAGAATCAAGATCGAAGCGATCAACACGAAAATAAGGAGGATCTAAAGAGCTCCAGACTGAAAAGAGCTTGCACACCTACAAATGCTAGCTTGATAAAGAACAAGAGATCCTCGACGCAGACGTATAAGTTTGCACCAATATGACAAGAACTAGCTCGTTTAGAGGTGTAAAATCTCATATTCCAGCATACGAGGTCGTCACTGCCTCATATATCACTAGGCAGATTGTTACTTAACTATATTAGACCTCTAGTGGAAAGGAAATACTACATCATTCAGTTATTCAGGACTGATCAGCCAGAAACGAGCTACTTTTTCAAACAAAAGATAATCTCCCAAGAAATTAATATCAGATAAGTCTGCTAAAATTTCCTGCTTATTTAGAAAATTTATACTTAATTATAACGATAAAATTGTGAATGACATAATTTATCAAAATATATCTACTGACTGAATTCAATCAAGGCGTTAAACTGATCAAAACAGGTCGTCATTGTCATACAAAAAATATAGTCAGCCTTGACAACCACATGAAGAGTGTGGCCTTCATCGTCTAAAATAAAAAAAAATAAAAAATAAAAAAAGAGAAGCATTCCACTATAGCAGCTGGATCAGAACAGGTCACTGAGGTTGGTTAACGTCACCCGGGCGACCCGATAAAGCACCCTTTCGAGGAGTAGCCGTATCAAGAAACGCTTTCACCTCCTCTTGTCGCTTTTGATAACCGGCATCATAGCCTTGTTCATAAGCATGCCGACGGGTCTCCTCTAATTGGGCGTTTAGCTGATCTTTCTCCTTCTCAAGAACTGACTTCTCTTCTTGTAATTTCAGAAGATCATCACCAAGAAACCTGAGCCGGAGAGTTTGCCCTTCAACCTTCGCCCTCTCCGGGTCCAAGCGAAGCTTTAGGCTCTCCTTACCGAGCCACATATCATCACTCTGAACACCCAGCTGCAGCGCAAAGTATTTCCCTTGAAAAAGAGAGGGATCTTAAGTTACAAAGCAACACAGAAAAATACAAGACTAAGTTCAGAAAGAAAAATACCTGCTCAAATAGTTTGACAAGAGACTGAACAAGGCGAACGTTGGAAGTACTCTCATGCTTCCTTAACTCACCTGGCAAGATAGTACTCATACCCAAATCCCATGATAAAGCATCAGGCTCAAAAGAATTGGGCAATTCACTATTAAGGGGAATATTATAATGCCGAGGAATTACTAACTCCGTTATATCCCTAACTTGTTCAAGGATACAACGATCATCCAACACAAGCGGGGATTCCCTCTCATTGGGACTAACGGAAGTCTCTTTCCCCGAAGAAGAAATAATGGTCCGACGACCAGACCTTAACCCCGGGCGACCTCCAGATGAACCACCAGCTTTAAAGGAAGTTGCCATGACAGTAGTATCATTAAATATGAAATCAGGAAGATCCTGAGTAACAGACTGAGTCAAGGATAGACCACCCCCTTGGCTTTCGCCAATGACTAATTCAGTAATGGTAGAGGAAGGAATAGAATTATCAGGAGCATACTCGTGCAAGACATGCTCGGAAGAAAGAACACTTGAAGAGGCAGGTATATTAAAGGATTGACCTATATTAGACATATCTCCAAAATCAACCCGACCTAGGGAGGTTCTCCTTTGAATATCAGGAGGAAATTGGGGGATCTTGTCGAACAAAGATCGAACTAATGACAGGCAAAGGTTCAGAAGGAATAACGGGAGTTTGGATCTCCGACCTACTGGTTGACTGAGAGCAAGGAGGATCTATCGAAGGCCCCTCGGTACGGGACTTTTTGGGTCTCGGGTTTCTACTACTATCGCGTGAAGAACGCTTCGAAGTATTACCAAAAAAATTACTCTTATTCGGAAATTAAAAAAGAATTTTAAACTATCGAGAAAGCTTATCGACCTCCTTTGAGAGAATATTCTATCGGAAGTGAGTAAAAGCGGTAAATAGCGAGTAATCTTTTTACCCTATGTATTTATACTAAGTGAAAATACGCGACAGACCCCGAGAACGGGCGCGAAACATAGAAACTGACCTATCAACGGCCGCAAGAATTCGAAAAGACATGAACATAATGATTACGCTGAAGTTAATGACTTGTCTGAATCGTTATTATCAAGAAGAACCGGAAAAGACATACCATCAGAATACAAATTGTCTCATTTACAAAGGGATAAAAAAAGTAATATTACATATCATCCAATGATAATTATTGTCAGAAGTTATTTCTCATGCTTGTTGATCGCTCCTTGACGCAACCTGATCGTCATCTAGTACTCCCTGACCGTCAGCGACCTCTCCATCATCGACTCCATCGTTCGCTGCTTCTAGGTTCTCCTCCTCGTCCTCTTGATCAACAAAATTACTATCGATCTCCGGGTTAATGTCTGAAGCAAGAGTCGGCAATGGCTTTCCAAACTCTTGAACAAGATGAGCCATTGGAAAATGTTGATAGTTGATGCTCGGCAGATCAGTAGAAGAGTATTCATCACCATAACGATTCAGACGTACATGCGTCGCCTTGAAGTACTCCCTTCGGCGATCTTCAATCAATCCCAGCGCAACCATCTGATGAATCGCCTTTTTGAAAGTACTCTCAAGGAGCGGACCGACCATCTGATTCACCAAGGCAGTATGAACAGGGGAACTAAGGAACTCACGAATCACCCTCTCATCGTGATTTCTACCATATCGATCTGTAAGACCGCTAAGAATAAGGTCCTTATCATACTCCTCCAAAGAGGCTTGAAGATCTGCAACCTGAGATTCCAGCTCACTGATTTGAGTAGTACTTTGGAGTTGATAATCCTCCAACTCCTTACCCAGACGATCAACCTGCCCTTGGGCACGAGAAGTCTCCAAAACTTTGTTTATGATTTCCTGGTCACCTTTCTCCGCTACCTGAGAATCCGAAACTGGATGGGGAAGGAATGAGGACGTAGAAGGAGCGGCCTCTGAAGCACTCGCCTTATGAAGCAATGCTCTATTCTTCTCATCTACAAATTCACATTGTTGTCTCCAAAGAGCAGCTTCGTAGGCATACGACATCAGGCAAATATTTGTCTAAAGAACAAAAAGGACGAATCAATGAGTTGTAAGCCCATTAGGAAAGTCAATAAAGAAACGTATTTAACAGTGAATACCTTCTCGGCATAAAGAGAAGCTTTTTGTAACTTCTCCAAAGGATCTTTCCGAAGCAGCTTATTGACATCATGAGTAAAAACACCGGAAAGAAGAATACGGGTTGCCTTGTCAACGACATTCTCATTCTCGTCATGAATTAAAGAATCATTCTTCGGGTAACCAGCTGCTCTCTTCCCCTGTAAATGATCTTCGATCATCTCAACGACAATGGGCTTCGGATGCTCTTCACCAAGCAGAGAAAGATCCTCACCTGAACGACCGTAGTAATGCCTTCTTCTCTTAACCGGATTATCAATTGGATGGGGCATTGACCAACTACGACATCCACGAATGTCAAGGGAAGTCCGAAGCTGGAAAGGAGGATAACCCTGTCCTGTCCCTTGGTAAACTGGAGCCTGCGCAATCGGAGGAGTTTCTTGAGATGAATCTGGAGATTCCTCTCTGTAATTCTCTGAATCATGGCCCAAATTCAACTTTCTCTTCTTGGACGCTCTCTGTTCGATTGGAAGATTCTTTACCGTTTTGGTAGATTTGGACAGAACCATCTTCCCTTTTGAGGAGTGCCGAGAGTTTTCTACCATAAAAACTGAAGATAACGAATTCTAAATTAGACGTGTTAGTAAAAGAAGATATAATGCGACATTAAAGTAAAACGCTTACCCAGCGATTGAGAAGGGGAAGTGATAGGAAAAGTATGAGGACTCAAACCCGCTTTACGGAGAAAAGCCTCACCAACAAGAAGAGCGCTCTGGTACTTGTTGGCACGCATCTCCATGATCTCGCCAACTAATTGTGGGTCGTCAGGAATAAAATGACCTGTAACTGAGCGACCACCAGAAATCCATTCGAAGCAATGGTCCCACGAGAATGGCTTGGAGGAACCATCAGCTAACACAATATGAGAAGGGGGATGTACAAAGAAAAAATGAGATTTCCAGGCAGGATTGCTGGAAACTGGAGAATCGAAAATAGAGCGACCAGACTTTTGACTGGCAAAAAAGTATCCGCGGTTCGAGGAACTAGAAACGTTAAAATGAAACAATTGTGTAAAGTTACGAAGTGAGGGCTGAAAGCCTTTGCTATCATCAGAACTGAAAAGCACACAACAAAAGCCACGGAATTTGGGACTAGTTGTGTTAAAGAGACACTAAATATTTTCAGAATATCAAGGAATAAGGCAGATAAGGGAAGACGTAGACCATAATTGAAATGGGCAGTATAAAAAGCCCGACAACCCTCTGGTGGAGAAGTAACTCTGTCGGAAGGAGAAGGGAAGATAATCTCAGAACCTTCCGGAAAGTACTTCGCATAATTATCCACGACCTCGTGGAAAGTCTCATCGGTATACGCGCAAGCAAGATCCTCGATTGGTTCAGATATTCGAGGAGCAGTACCCTTGCCTTTCTTGGCCCTGGCCGCGACCTCGGCATCTGATATAATTTGTACCTTGAAGGTATCCTTATCAGGAATGGTGATTTCAGATACACCAGTCTGTTCTGTTGGAGGGCAAGGAATTGCCCCCTCCTCGATGATAGGGGCGACTCCTTCCATGATAGATGAAGAAGGTGTCTTCGAAAGTGAAGCCATTTTAATGGGATCTTCGAAAAATATTGATCGATAAAACCAAAGTAGGGGAGAAATTATCGAGCAAGAAAGTTACTGCAAGAATGTGGGAAGTAGAAAGTAAAAAGTGATTGAAACAACGATCACCTATTTGTATAGGAGGATGAAAAGACGTTTCGAACTTCTCGCGGCTAATCGTATTCCCGCCAAACGATAAAGTCAGAACAACTCCTCGAGAAAAGAGTAACGGTTCAGTCCGGAAACGACAAGATGACTATCTATGAAGTGTTGCACTCTTTTCCTCACTTAGGAATTTTCCCACAGGGTTTTTCCAAGTAAAGTTTTTAACGAGGCACAATTCATAGAAAAGACAGTCGTAATCAACCATCTACTTCTACGAGCTCCTACTGCATTTTCGCTCGAAGAAGTGAGGGAGTACTAATGGGGGCTATTTCGCACCCTTTATAATAACCGGAATGACTAGTCCTTATACGTTCGGACCGATCAGGAAGTCTAAATTCACTAAAGAGCCGCCCGGTATGATCTGTGCTATCAACCCTTGGCGACCAAGAGTGATGTCCGAGTTCCATAAGGATTTCTATACCTAGTCCTATTAGGATTATGTTTCCTTGTAAAGCTAGGGTTATTGTCATATAAATACCTAGTTAAACATTGTATTAGGAACAACATACAATCAGAGCTTACGCCGATATACTTTGGCAATCTGATAACATAATTAATAGAAAAGCTTTTGCTATACTATTTACATATTCATCGTCTTGCTTACTTATTGTTCTTTACATAATTGCTTCCTTGAGATTGATCCATCCGAAATAAAGTAGCAAAGCCCTATAATCTACACTTAATTTGACCTCTAAAACATATCTTTATTGATTTAATCTAACCCAACGAAAAACGGTTAAATCACACACCAAATAAGCCCTTTCAATTTCCTATCCCCCTCACCAGGATGGAAAATGTATGATTCCTGTGAATCACATCCTAGGTTGGCTAAATGATCAGCAGCCTGATTAGCCTCCCTGTAGATATGATTCACTGAAGAACCAAGTTTTTGCAAAAAATTTTGAGCTTTGTACAATAAATTCACAAGTTTCCAATGTACCTGCTTTTTACCCTTTAAGATCGAACACAAAACCTGAGAATCCACCTCAACCAGCACATTGGAACATCGAAAAGATTCACAAAGTTCCAGTCCCCTGATTAAAGCCCTCATCTCTGATTCAGTGTTTGTACAAAACCCAATAAAGTCACAAAAACCAAATATCATTTCACCATGAGCATCTCGAACAATACCACCCAAACTTCCAACACCTGGATTTCCCCTTGAACAGCCATCTGTATTTAACTTAACAAAACCAACAGGAGGGAGAAGCCATTTAACCATAAAACATTTTGGTTCTAAAGAAGGTTTAACATTGATACCCCACAATCTAAGAATACTTAAATCGCCCTTCCAATTACAAGGTCTAATTTTTGAAGTTAAGTACAAAGACTTAATCTCATAAATTGACCTATTTATAATGTTTAAAGCAGGGTGATTTTTGTTATGATGTTTGGAATTATTCCTGCACTTCCATAGGTTCCAAAAAACATAAATGGCTACTACAGATGTTACGCTCCAAATACGAGTGCGTAGAAACGCAAGTATACGGTCGCTTTCAAGTAATAAAGTGGTAAAGGGTGTCGAACCCACGATGAATCTAACGAATAATTATCAAGATCTATTCTAATATCTTACGCGAACTTAAGTGATTAAAAGTAGTTGGTTTGTAGTTTGTTTAACATATAAAAGTGAAATGAATAAAAACACAATACGTTGATTCGATTAGATAAAAGTTCCTAGATTCCCATGTCACTAAGAGTGATCCAATCTCGAATGATTCGCAAATTGACGACTATACTTATGTTTGTTGTTCAAGATTTCAAAATCTATCATACGTATCTTTCGATATCGTACGAACCTACCAAAGTAAACAAATCCAATTTATGTCTAAAAGGATTAAGCTTAAATGATGCTTTAGTTCCCAAACCTTAATAGAACATGAAATGACCTAGGTATATTCCTATCCTAAAATCAAATCACAACCTAGTTTTATAATCTAATCTTTAATCAACTATGTCTAGCAATTAAAGATCAATCCATTTCATCCTATGGTTGGCCTAACCACAAGTTGACAAAGGCTCAAACTAGATTAACAAACACTTGTAAGCATAGCTACAATCATAAACTCATCATTCAATCATAGATCCATCAAAGCTTCATGAAAACCTAGGATTTAAATGCTTAGCTACTCATATTTATCAATAAAACATTCATTACATTCAACGAAATCATAAGTAGAAGATAAAGATAAAGGATAGAGATAAGCTTATGTAATGGAAGCCACTACAACTCTTCTCTCAAGCTTCTTTAGTCTTCCAACCAAAGCTCCAAGCAAGAACTCTTCTTCTTTTTGATGGAGGCAAGAGAAAAAATCTTTTTCAAGTATTTTGTTGTAAGTTGCAAGAGTTTTCAATGAATTCCACCTTCTACCCTTATAACCTAGCAAACTATCACCCACCAATGCCTAAATTGCCCCAAAAACTATAGCAACTTGGCCCAAAAGATCCCTAAAGGAAGGTTCTAATTACAAGTGGGGAGGAAGGTTATATACATAAAGGCCCTAAAAAACGCAGAAAAACAGAGCAGACCTCGCCGCGGCGAGGTTTATGCCGTAAGTAATATGTTTTGTTCAGCCACCACCTCGCCGCGGTGAGGTTTATGCCGTAGGTAAGGTTGAGTTTTCTGCCCTGCCGCATTTTCTTCCGAGCAGCATATCTTTTGATTCCGAACTCCGATTGCGGATCCGTAAAGTCCGTAGCGTAGCTAACTCACTCATCTATGATATATCCAGAACTCAGCTCATTTGGATCATCCATGAAATATTTATGCATGTTCTAGTGAGCAGCTATCTACATTCTTGTAATATTCGCACCGGGTTCTAATTCCTTTGAAGCTCAAGCTTGACTCGCGGGGTGTTTAGAGCGACTCGCATCATTGATACGCAACTCCGAATTTCTCTAAGATGTCAATACCTACAAATCACGGAGAAAACGATCAAAACACGAACAAAAAGATAAAAACCGAACAAAGGCCAAGCAAAGGGCCAAAAGCGCAAAAGAAGCGACAAACACGCAAAGACACACGAAAACTCGGATCAAAACAAGATGTTTTGGGCTTAAAGAGATAGGTAATAACGACGTTTTCACGGCGTTATCAACACCCCCAAACTTAAACATTTGCTCGTCCTCGAGCAAACAAAACAAAACAAGAACAAAACAAGCATGCTTGAGATCAAAGTCACCAAAGCTTAACACATTCGAATTATTCTCAAAACAAGCTCCACGTGTGTGTGTGATGGCTTTTGGCTAGATTCTATCTTAGGTGAATAATTCCCGATAGGTCAAAATCATCGGTTCTATTTGCATGGGCTTCTAATGTTTAACAAAGAATCCCTCCTAGCCGTAGATTGCAAATTTAATGCTCAAATCACTTCACGGGACTAAGTTATAGGTAATTTTAGAGTGTTGTCCCTTTTTGTATTATTGACGATTTTAGTTCCTAGCTCTTTTCTCACCAAACTTTTGCTTTTCTTCTTTTGATTTACAACGATAACATAGCATTTTTGTGCTTTACGATATTACAATACAAAACTAACACAAATCATGATGATTGTTAACTTTTTGGGCTACTAGCACCATTCCAACGAAATAGAGTAATTACAAAAATTGATTCATAAATTTCATCGTTTGAAGGCTTTGCCTTTCTTTTCTCTCATAGAAGTGCATACATTTTAGCAACTTCTCTACTCGTTTCTTTTAAGAGCTAGGTGTTCAAAGGTATTTTATTCTTAAAAAGGGGTTACTCCCCCAAACTTAGGCCATTTATGCTCTCCTCACATTTAATCTCCAAGCTAAAGATTGGAGGGATTTTAGGTTACGCAAAAGAAGTCCTAGATCCTATTATCGTTAAAGTTCATTATCCACTTTAAATAGAATCTTTGCTATAGCCAATGTACTCGAACTTTGTAGAGCATGTTGAAAGAATAAGAGGAATTTGAAAAATTTTGGCGGGTCGACCTAGCTACCTTACTCCCCCAAACTTAAAATGCACAATGTCCCCATTGTGTGAATTGAGAGTGACGGAATAAGGTACGACACGACAAAACAAAAGCAAAACAAAACAAAACAAAACAAAACGAAACGGTAAACGAGCGAGCACGGCTCTAAATAAGTTCAACAAGTACAAATTGTAAGTTGAGATAAGTAAACAAGCTAATGTCTTAAAAGAGCGAAGTAGCAAAACAGTACAAGACAAAAAAAATAGAATAAAACATTGTAAGATCAATAGAAACCGACGGGACTGCGTAAATTTAAAACCAACGTCCCTTTTTGTATGCATCCCGTGGTTGCTCTTGTCTTTAACGGTTTCGCGCATTGAGTGCACGCTCTTCTGCATCATCAAAATGTAGCTCGTCTCCTTGATCCATCGGAGGCTGTGGATTCAAATTGATACGCTCAGGAAAAGTATTTTGGGGAAGGGCATTGTACCGGTCGTCTCCGAGCAATGTTCGGTACACAGAATCATCCCTGTCTTTCATTGCATAAACATACCGAGCCAGCTGGTCTTGTCTATCAAACATGACATCTTGCCTGTTACTCATGGCATCTTGCTTGTTACACATGGCATCTTGCTTGTTACTCATGGCTTGAACAAGCTGAATCAATCTGCCAATATCATCTCTGTGGCCTATCTGCGCCTGACCGCTCGGTTGCTCATCAACCTGTGCCTCTTCCTGTCCATCCCTACCCTCTTGATCCGGTTGATCTTCTGGTTCTGCCTGATCCTCAGGTTCTGCCTGACTGTACAAGTAAGTTTTATTGTTGTAAGCACTCGTATAGTCCAACTGTAAAGTCCTGCAGAGAGATAATGTGTTGATCGTGGTCGGCAACTTAATGATCTCACCAACTTCATCAAAGTCAACTCCTGCGTCTCTACATAATCCGTCTATTAGGTGCGGAAACAAAAAACTCCTGCTGTTATAATTCTTCCTCGAAATGGTTTCCTCGAGCACCTCACGGATTAACCGACCTACGTCGAGTGCACGTCCCCGGGCGAGTGAATAGAGTATGGGGATACGATCCTCACCGTAGTATGTGTTAAACGTGGAAGGACGGAGGTGAGAAAGCACGACTAATGTCCAAGCTTTCGCTTCTTGAGTTAACCGGTTTTGTGCCACCCTCGGTATACCACGAACTACTGTGCCCGGCAGAGTAATGAACTCCTTCATTTGATCCATAGTATACCACCGCTGATCTTCAACATAATCGTTGCTTTGGTTAGCCGGCCATTCGATCCTGTAATAGGCGTTGATAGTGTCCGGATCGAACCTGACCTCCGTACCCCTCACATATGTGATACTATTTTCCCTAGTCCAAGTGGCGTTTGAGTAGAATTCTCTGACAATATCGCCGTCGAAGGTTTCCCTAGATGGCCTTTTCAAAAATTCTGTCCAACCCCTTGCTTCAATTTGATCCTGTAAATGCGGAAAGGCTTCCCTTTCGTAGTCAACAAACCTTTCCTTAACAAACGACCAATTCTTGATTTTCTTGTAAGCCTCCCAGGCGGACTTATCACCGAATTTGTAGGTGTCGTATTCTTCCTCGACCACCTTCTTCTTTCCCTTCGACTCCCTCTTCCTTTTCGGAGGTGCACTTGAACTTGCGCCTTTTGATTTTCTCGTCATTGTGCTTTAAAAAATGTTCTTTCCCTTGTAATCAAAGTGCACCAATTTCCAAAATTCAAGTTGCATCCACCCAAAAACAACTAATCAACCACTCCGGCAATACCACAATCAAGAACTAGCACAACGAGTAAGAACTTCTCACACACATTTTATCAAACACCTTTTGTGCGCTTCCCACACTACTAAATCTCTTTAAAATTTGTAATTACTTCCACCCAAAAAATTTCAATACCAACAATTCACAAACAATACACCATATCAATACAACAAAATCGAAAAACAAGTTTAGCCACACTTACTTTGTTGAATTCCGAATCTTTGGTTGAATTTTCGTATTTTGTGTAATTGAGAGATTTGGGGGTGATATTGCTGTTATTGTTGATTTAATTGAGAGAGGGATGGATGATTGTGTGAGTAGATTGAAGATTTAGAGATTTGTTTTTGAGATTGAGAGTGAGAGTGAGCGGGAGAGAGTAATGTTTGAGAGAGGAGTGTTTGAATGAGTTAGTTTCGGGTAGGGGGGGGTTTTAAAAAAAAAAAAAAAAAATTTCGGGCACGCCTCGCCGCGGCGAGGTTTGTGCCGTAAGTTTCTGCCCACGCCGCGGCGAGGTTTGTGCCGTAGCTTGCGGCGAGGTTATTCCCCTTCTTTTTTTTTTTTTTTTTTTTTTTTTTTAAAACCAACCACTCACCTTACGACGGTTGCGATCCAATGGTTCATTCGCTTGACCTCGCTCGATTGTGCTTGTTGATCTTTGATCTATCACCCGTGCTTGTTTACCTACAACACAAAACGCAAAACGAAAACAAAAACGAAAACAAACACAACACAAAACACAAAACACAAAACAATAGGCCCGGGTTGCCTCCCGAGAAGCGCTTGTTTATAGTCGTGAGCTCGACTTGGATACGGTATGATATCTTCACGATAGGACCACGGAGGCCCTATTCCTTTCAAATTCTCCGCCCCAATAGTGTTTGAGGCGTTGGCCATTCACTTTAAATTTATTTCCGGTTGAGGGGTCGGAAACCTCCACGGCTCCATAGGGAAACGCTTCAACAACTTGAAAGGGTCCTGACCAACGAGACTTGAGTTTTCCGGGAAATAATCGAAGCCTTGAGTTGAAAAGTAGCACTTGTTGCCCCGGTTCAAACTTCCTTTCCAATATACGTCGATCATGCCATTTTTTCATCCTTTCCTTATAGAGCTTGGCATTCTCATAAGCTTCCAACCGAAATTCGTCTAGCTCATTCAATTGAAACAACCGCTTCTCTCCGGCTAAACTTGCATCCATATTTAGCTTCTTGACGGCCCAATAAGCCTTGTGCTCTAATTCTAACGGTAGATGGCAAGATTTTCCGAACACAAGCTTATAGGGAGACATTCCAATTGGCGTTTTGTACGCGGTACGATACGCCCATAGAGCATCGTCAAGTCTTAGCGACCAATCTTTCCGGTTAGGAGATACCGTCTTTTCCAAGATACTCTTTATTTCACGGTTAGATATCTCGGCTTGCCCATTAGCTTGCGGGTGATACGCAGTCGTCACCTTGTGCTTCACTCCATATTTCGCCAAAAGAACATCAAGCCAACGGTTACAAAAGTGAGAACCACCGTCACTTATCATTGCTCTTGGCGTGCCAAAGCGACTGAATATATTCTTCTTTATGAAGCTAATGACCGCTTTTGAATCATCCTTGGGAAACGCACTCGCCTCGACCCACTTGGAAACATAATCAACGGCTACCAAAATGTATTGGTTCCCGTTAGAAGGTACAAAAGGTCCCATGAAGTCAATTCCCCATACATCAAACAACTCCACTTCAAGAATAGTCGTTAGTGGCGTCTCATTTCTTTGGGAAATGTTTCCTACCCTTTGGCACCGATCACATTGGGACACGAACATGTGCGCATCTTTGAATAAAGTAGGCCAATAGAATCCCGATTGCAACACCTTTGCAGCCGTACGATCTCCCTTGAAATGACCTCCATAGGGTGCGGCATGGCAATCTTTTAGAATTGCATTTGTGTCCTCCTCGGGAATGCACCTCCTTATGACCCTGTCTGCACAAATCTTAAAAAGAAACGGCTCATCCCATACAAAACTCTTTACATAATGTAAAAACCTTTTCTTTTGTTGATAAGTAAAATCAGGGGGTCGTAAGCCACATACCAGATAATTCACGTAGTCGGCATACCATGGGGTTGGAGATAGTGCGAGGGCAAAGAGTTGTTCATCCGGAAAAAATTCGTTAATAATCTCGGGATCCTCCGTAGTCTTAGCATTCTCAAGCCTAGATAAGTGATCGGCTACTTGATTTTCGGACCCTTTTCTATCCTTGATCTCCAAATCAAACTCTTGAAGCAATAAGATCCAACGGATTAATCGGGGTTTCGCATCTTTCTTTGTCATCAAGTATCGAATAGCTGAATGATCCGTGTAACCTATTACCTTCGTACCAACCAAATAGGCTCGGAATTTGTCGAAAGCAAACACCACCGCCAAAAGCTCCTTTTCCGTAACTGTATAGTTCAGTTGGGCGTCGTTCAAAGTCTTGCTAGCATAGTAGATAGAATGGAAAACTTTGTTTTCCCTTTGTCCCAAAACAGCTCCAACTGCTATATCACTCGCGTCGCACATTACTTCGAAAGGTAAACTCCAGTCCGGTGCTACAACAATCGGTGCCGAGATTAGCATTTGCTTCAAAGTTATGAAGGCTTGCAAGCACTCATCCGTGAAGATAAAGGGAACGTCTTTCTCTAATAAATTGCATAACGGTTTGGAAATTTGTGAGAAGTTTTTGATAAACCTCCTATAAAAACCCGCATGCCCTAGAAAACTTCGAATTCCCTTTACGGATATAGGCGGAGGTAGCTTCTCTATTGCTTCAATTTTTGCTCTGTCTACCTCGATACCTTTGCTTGAGATCTTATGACCCAAGACGATGCCCTCTTTAACCATAAAATGGCACTTCTCCCAATTCAATACCAAGTTCGTCTCTTCGCACCTTTGAAGTACTTTGCTTAGATTACCCAAGCATTCATCAAATGAATCCCCAAAGATAGAAAAGTCATCCATGAAGACTTCTACGAACTTCTCGATCATATCGGTGAAGATAGCCATCATACACCTTTGAAAAGTAGCGGGAGCATTACACAAGCCGAAAGGCATTCTTCTAAAAGCAAACGTACCATACGGACATGTGAAAGTTGTTTTCTCTTGATCCGCAGGGGCGATGACGATTTGATTGAAACCCGAATATCCATCCAAAAAGCAATAGAAAGCTCTTCCCGCTAGTCTATCCAACATTTGATCAATGAAAGGCAACGGAAAATGATCTTTCTTTGTATTTTGGTTCAGTTTTCGGTAGTCCATGCATACTCTCCACCCGGTAACCGTTCTTGAAGGTATTAACTCGTTCTTTTCATTGGTTATCACCGTCATTCCACTCTTCTTTGGAACACATTGCACCGGACTCACCCATTTGCTATCGGAAATAGGAAAAACGATTCCGGAATCCAACCACTTGATTATTTCCTTTTTGACCACCTCTTTCATAATTGGATTCAATCTTCTTTGGTGCTCAACGGACTCCTTAAAATTGTCCTCCAAGTTGATCTTATGCATGCAAAAGGTGGGACTAATCCCTTTGATGTCGGCAATAGTCCACCCGATGGCTTTCTTATGGCACTTGAGAACTCTCAACAGTTTCTCCCTTTGAGTCTCCGTTAAGTCCGCCGCAATAATAACCGGCAAGGTAGAAGAATCTCCCAAGTAGGCATAGTTCAAATGAGAAGGAAGTGGTTTCAACTCCAAGATTGGAGGTTCCTCAATAGAAGATTTCAATGGCTTGGGGTTTGATAACGGCAAGTCAAGAGATTCAAATCTTCTTCTATAATTCTCTCCAACCGAATTAGCTTCCAATTGTGAGACGACTTGAGCCATTTCCTCGATTTCTTCATCAAGTTTATTCAAGATAGCTCCTTCGATTAAATTCTCATAGTGACTCTCTTCAAATGTACTAGCCACCAATGAATCAATCATACAAACGGAAGAACACTCTTCCTCGTCATCCGGGTATCTCATAGCATTAAAGACATCGAATTTAACTTCTTCATCATGTACTCTCATGGTAAGTTCACCTTTTTGTACATCAATCAAAGCTCTACCCGTAGCTAAAAATGGTCTCCCAAGTATGATAGGTACATTGACATCCGCCTCATAATCAAGAACAATAAAATCGACGGGGAAAATGAATTTATCAACTCTTACCAAGACATCGTCGATTTTTCCTTCCGGATAAGTGATGGAACGGTCGGCAAGTTGCAAAGAAACCGTAGTAGGCCTTGCTTCTCCGATTCCAAGCTTTTGAAAGATAGATTTGGGCATAAGATTAATGCTAGCTCCCAAATCACAAAGAGCTCTTCCAAAATACTTATCACCAATAGTACACGGGATAGTGAAACTCCCCGGATCCTTGAGCTTTGGAGGTAATTTGTTTTGCAAGATAGCACTACATTCCTCGGTTAGTGCAACCGTCTCAAATTCCCCCAATCGTCTTTTCTTTGATAGCACGTCTTTCATAAACTTGACGTACTTAGGCATTTGCTCGAAAGCTTCCACTAGAGGGATGTTTATATGCAATTGCTTCAAGATATTTAAGAATTTTTCAAATTGCTTCTCATCCTTTTTCTTTTGGAATCTTTGAGGGAACGGAGGAGTTGGTATACTTGCCGGAATTGGCGTTGAAATGATTGGTTCTTTAGATACCTCCTTTTCCAACTCCACTTCTTCAACCAATGACTCCTTACTTCCACCTTGAGTCTCCTCGGCTTCCATTGGATTTTCATTAGGCATAGCCGGACCTTCATACCTCTTTCCATTCCTCAAAGAAATAGCTTTGCAATGTTCATTCGAGCCTTGATTAGGTGACTCGGTTGTACTTGGCAAAGCTCTTTGAGGTCTCACACTTAAAGCTTGTGAGACTTGCCCCATTTGAGTTTGAAGATTTCTCAAAGCTACCGAATGTTCTTGTTGGCTTCTTGAGAAATCTTGTTGATGTCTTGAGAATTCTTGTTGATTTTTGAAAACATCTTGCAACTTAGAGTCATTGGCTACCATATATTTGGTGGTATGTTTCATGAAATCACCAAATGCATCTTCCAACGAAGGTTTCGACTCTATGGGTTGCTTTTGCCTATCTTGAAATCCGGGGGGAGCGGAGGATTGATGACCTCCTTGATATGGTGGTTGTTGTTGGGCATTGTTTGGATTACTCCAAGAGAAATTTGGGTGCTTTTGCCAATGAGGAATATAGTTGTTGTTTTGATAGGGGGCATGTCCTTGATTGTTTCGATAATTGTTCCCAAGGTAATTCACCGCCTCGGGATTTCCGGGACACATATCATAAGTATGAGCTCCCCCACATGTCACACAACTTGGCGGCATAGATTGTACTTGTTGTACCACTTCCGGCTTTTGGCCAAGCTTGTCTACTTTGTTGCTCAAGATCGCCATTTGGGCACTTAATGCCGTAATTGCATCCAATTCGAGCCTTCCCGGAGTAGATTTAGCGGAAGTTCCTCTCTCGGACATCCATGAATGATTGTTATAAGCCATGGTGTCAAGAATTTCCCACGATTCATCGTAGGACTTGGAAAGCATAGTACCACCCGCAGTGGCATCAACGAGAGCTCTAGTAGGCCCGTGCAAACCATTATAAAATGTTTGCATCAAAATATACTCTGCTATGCCGTGGTGTTGACACTTCTTTAACAACTCTTTGAATCTCTCCCAAGCTTCATATAAAGATTCTTGATCTAATTGCCGGAAGCCTAGAATGTCATTCCTCAATTTTATAGTCTTCGGGGGAGGGAAAAACTTCCTCAAGAACTTTCCCGTTAGATCTTCCCACGAATTAATAGATTGGGATTGAAGAGAGTCCAACCAATCTTTTGCGAGGTCCCTCAACGAGTATGGAAATAGCATCAACCTCAACGCCTCCTTTGTTACACCCGCTATGATGAATGAATCACTAATCATCATAAAATTCTTCAAGTGAGCGTGAGGATCTTCGCTAGAATGACCTCCAAATTGATCCGCGGCATTGAGCATATTGAACATGACTGGCTTAAGCTCAAAGTTAGTTGCCGTAATTGTAGGTCTAACGATGCAAGAACCGAGCTCATTCAACATAGGTTCACCATACTCATTAATAGGCCGATTCCTATTATTTGGTTCTTCGGGAGCAACTTGTATAGGATTAACCATAGCCGGGTTAACTCCTTGATCGTCCATGGGTAGAGATTTACCCTTCTTTTTCCTTGCTTTTCTTCGCTTTCGAAAAGTCCTCTCAATCTCCGGATCAACAAGAGCTAGGGGTGATGACGAAGCTCTTGGCATACACTAAGAGAAAGGCACCTATGAATACAAAGATCACAAGGTAAATAATACGTTCAAGCTAAGATAAACAAGAATATAAATTGGCAATAATCGTTACTACTCCCCGGCAACGGCGCCAAAAACTTGTTACGCTCCAAATACGAGTGCGTAGAAACGCAAGTATACGGTCGCTTTCAAGTAATAAAGTGGTAAAGGGTGTCGAACCCACGAGGAATCTAACGAATAATTATCAAGATCTATTCTAATATCTTACGCGAACTTAAGTGATTAAAAGTAGTTGGTTTGTAGTTTGTTTAACATATAAAAGTGAAATGAATAAAAACACAATACGTTGATTCGATTAGATAAAAGTTCCTAGATTCCCATGTCACTAAGAGTGATCCAATCTCGAATGATTCGCAAATTGACGACTATACTTATGTTTGTTGTTCAAGATTTCAAAATCTATTCATACGTATCTTTCGATATCGTACGAACCTACCAAAGTAAACTAATCCAATTTATGTCTAAAAGGATTAAGCTTAAATGATGCTTTAGTTCCCAAACCTTAATAGAACATGAAATGACCTAGGTATATTCCTATCCTAAAATCAAATCACAACCTAGTTTTATAATCTAATCTTTAATCAACTATGTCTAGCAATTAAAGATCAATCCATTTCATCCTATGGTTGGCCTAACCACAAGTTGACAAAGGCTCAAACTAGATTAACAAACACTTGTAAGCATAGATACAATCATAAACTCATCATTCAATCATAGATCCATCAAAGCTTCATGAAAACCTAGGATTTAAATGCTTAGCTACTCATATTTATCAATAAAACATTCATTACATTCAATGAAATCATAAGTACAAGATAAAGATAAAGGATAGAGATAAGCTTATGTAATGGAAGCCACTACAACTCTTCTCTCAAGCTTCTTTAGTCTTCCAACCAAAGCTCCAAGCAAGAACTCTTCTTCTTTTTGATGGAGGCAAGAGAAAAAATCTTTTTCAAGTATTTTGTTGTAAGTTGCAAGAGTTTTCAATGAATTCCACCTTCTACCCTTATAACCTAGCAAACTATCACCCACCAATGCCTAAATTGCCCCAAAAACTATAGCAACTTGGCCCAAAAGATCCCTAAAGGAAGGTTCTAATTACAAGTGGGGAGGAAGGTTATATACATAAAGGCCCTCAAAAACGCAGAAAAACAGAGCAGACCTCGACGCGGCGAGGTCCCACCTCGCCGCGGCGAGGTTTATGCCGTAAGTAATATGTTTTGTTCAGCCACCACCTCGCCGCGGCGAGCCTCCACCTCGTCGCGGCGAGGTTTATGCCGTAGGTAAGGTTGAGTTTTCTGCCCTGCCGCATTTTCTTCCGAGCAGCATATCTTTTGATTCCGAACTCCGATTGCGGATCCGTAAAGTCCGTAGCGTAGCTAACTCACTCATCTATGATATATCCAGAACTCAGCTCATTTGGATCATCCATGAAATATTTATGCATGTTCTAGTGAGCAGCTATCTACATTCTTGTAATATTCGCACCGGGTTCTAATTCCTTTGAAGCTCAAGCTTGACTCGCGGGGTGTTTAGAGCGACTCGCATCATTGATACGCAACTCCGAATTTCTCTAAGATGTCAATACCTACAAATCACGGAGAAAACGATCAAAACACGAACAAAAAGATAAAAACCGAACAAAGGCCAAGCAAAGGGCCAAAAGCGCAAAAGAAGCGACAAACACGCAAAGACACACGAAAACTCAGATCAAAACAAGATGTTTTGGGCTTAAAGAGATAGGTAATAACGACATTTTCACGGCGTTATCAACAGACCTCAAATGTCGTGGACCACAAAAAGTAGAGGAGTTAATCCAAACAGATAACAAAAATCTGGGGTTATCAGTCAAAACCTTCTTTACACCAAACAGATTAGCAAAGTACTCCCAAACTTGGGAAGCCACTGATCAATTGATAAAAACATGCTGGATACTCTCAACATCAAAACAACATTGGCATTTTGATGCTAACTGAATCCCTCTGGATTGCATAACATTGTCCACAGGGATCCAGTTGTTCAAAAGCCTCCAAACGAAAATAGAAACCGAAGGCAAGACAAGAGAGTTCCACACATGCTTCATCAACAAATCAACTGGCTTCTTGAGTCTAGTAAAATTCCAAGCACTTTTGATATTGAACAAACCATCAGGAGTGTGCTTCCAAGTAATCACATCATGTTCATGCAAATCAATATGCAGTAAGACAATATCACTCACCACATCAGCAGGTAGGCAGGAAAGGAGAAGATCCACATTCCATTCGTCATGCATAAAGAAATCACAAACTCTAAGGTTATCAACTGGGAGATTAGGAATAGGCAGATATTTTAAAGGCCTGTCACTGATCCAATGAGCATGCCAGAAAGATATATGCCCATTTCGTAACCCCCAGAAGACATTCTCAGAAAACAAGTCTCTAACCTTACACATACGCTTCCACACTTGAGATTTATATCTGGCATTCAAAGCAGTATAGAAATGGTGGGACTTTGTATACTTCTGTACCATGAATCTAGACCAAATCCTATCATTTTCCCTAACCCTCCACCAAAGCTTGTAGGAAAAGGCAGTAGCAACATCAGACAATCTCCTAACCCCTAGACCACCTTCAAAAGAGGGAAAACAGATATTCTTCCAGGAAGACCAGTGGATCTTCTGACCACTGGTCTTACTCCAGAAGAATCTAGCAAAGAGTCTCTCAAGCTCAACTAACAGCCTAGTGGAGGGAAAGATGACCTGTAAAGTATAAGTGGGAATAGAAGTGAGCACACTTTTCAAAAGCACAAGTTTACCACCAGGGGAGAGGGACTTGGTCTCCCAACCAGTCAGGCGAGATCTAAATCTTAGCCAATAAGGGGTCAAAAAGAGCCATGTTTTTCTTCCCTTTAAACAAAGGGGCACCGAGGTACTCTAAAGGAAGACTATCCATAAGAAAACCAGAAATGGTTTTAATATGGGCCCTAGCTCTCCTATGGCAACCCTTCCCAACAATAATCTTACTCTTCTGCGGATTGACAGCCTGTCCAGACACCCGAGAGTAGTAATCAAGAAAGTGCATGCTCTTAGTAATGGACCTATATGTGGACTTTGCAAAAATTATGCAATCATCCGCATAAGCCAAGTGAGACACACAAAAACCCCCATTAGTGAAATACTGAATATCAGGATGGTCAAGAAATAGTTTATTAAGACCCCTAGACAAAAACTCCGAAGCCAAAATAAACAAAGTGGGAGAAATGGGATCTCCCTGCCTAACCCCTCTCCTAGAACGAAAGAAACCAACAGGCTGGCCATTAACAAGTACAGAGGAGTAGGTATGTTCAACAGTGCATCTAAGAAGGGCTATAAAGTGGTCAGAAAAACCAAACTTCCTAAGCACAGCAAATAAAAAAGGCCAGTGGACTCTATCATATGCTTTAGCCATGATGATTTCTTTTTTGACTACCTCTTTCATGATTGAATATAACCTTCTTTGATGTTCAACTGATCCCTTTTTCTCATCGTCAAGTAAGATTTTATGCATGCAAAAGGCAGGACCAATCTCCTTAATATCTGCAATGGTCCACCCAATGACTCGTTTATGACTCCGAATGACTCTCAGTAATTTCTCTTTTTGGGTTTCAGAGAGATTCGCAGAGATGATCACTGGCAATGTGGATGACTCTCCCAAGTATTCATATTGAAAGTGTGCTGGTAGTGGTTTCAAATCCAACGAGGGTGGTTCTTCGATTGATGGCTTTTGAGGCTTGCAAGTGGGCATTTCCAACCCTTCATATTTTTTGATTGGGTTACTGACTCACGAATTTGCTTTTAAGAATGCCACATTTTTCACAATTTCTTTATCATCTATCTCCTCAGAATCCAACATTAAGGCTGCTTCCAACGGATTTTGGTACCTAGATTTCTCAAAAGTCTTAGTGACTAATGAGTCGATCATGCATATTGATGAGCATTCTTCCTCGTCGACGGGGTGTTTCATGGCTTGAAATACGTTGAATGTAATCTTCTCATCCTTCACCCTCATGGTTAATTCACCTTTTTGCACGTCAATTAATGCTCTTCCAGTGGCTAAGAATGGCCTACCCAAAATGATAGGTACATTCAAATCTGCTTCATTATCTAACACAGTAAAATCAACTGGGAAGATAAACTTATCTACTTTTACCAGAACGTCCTAAATCTTTCATTCGGGGTATGTAATGGAACGATCTGCTAACTGAAGAGTTACCGTGGTTGGCCTTGCTTCCCCAATTCCCAATTTTTGAAAGACGGATTTTGACATTAGATTGATGCTGGCCCCTAAGTCTCATAATGCTTGTCCCACGTACTTATCGCCAATGTTACTTGGAATGGTAAAACTACCAGGATCCTTGAGTTTAGGAGGAAGCTTATTTTGCAAAATTGCGCTGCATTCTTCTGTGAGAGCCACATTCTCAAATTCTCCTAATCTCCTCTTTCTTGACAATACATCCTTCATGAATTTGACGTAGTTTTGCATCTGCTCGAATGCTTCAACCAATGGAATGTTAATGTGAAATTGTTTCAAGATATCAAGGAATTTTCTGAATTGATCGTTCTTTTGTTGTTGAAATCTTTGAGGAAATGGTGGTGGAGGCTTGATTGCCGGTAGAGTTGTTACATCTTTTTTCTCACTCTCATTTTCCACCTCATTCTCTTTGTTTAGTATTTCAGAGTCCTCAGATTTGTCTTGAACTTCCTTGGGGTCCTTAACTCGAGCTTGTGGTCTGCTGGGCTCTTCGAGTTCTCTACCATTTCTCAGAGTGATCGCTTTGCAGTGTTCGTTATGATTAGCCCTTGGGTTTTCATTGTCACTTGGGAGTGAGCTTGGAGATTGTGCTACCTATCTTGAGCTAATTGAGCTATTTGGGTTTCTAGGTTTCGAATAGATGCAGTTGTTTGGGTTTCTAGGTTTTGAATAGATGCAGTTGTCTGGCTCATGTATTGCATTGTCTAGCTCATGAACTGTGTCAACACCTCTTCTAACGATGGTTTATTGTCCATTGGTGGTTGATTTGTTGACCCTGAAAGCCTGGTGAGTTTTGCTGATTTTTGGCATTGTTTGACCCATGTCCAGCGTGCTGATTATTGCTCCATGAAAAGTTAGGATCGTTTCGCCACCCGGGATTATAGCTATTAGAGTAGGGATTATACCCTTGGTTGTTTCGATTATTTCCCACATAGCATTCTGACTCTGAATTTGAAAGTTTGTTTTCATACGGATGCTCTCCCCCACAAATGATACAAAAAACCTTTGGGATATGGATCATATTCACTGGTTGAGCTTGAAACGAGTTAGCTCCATGTTTACTCATACTCAACCCATCAATCTTCCTGGATAATGCCGCTAATTGTGCTTGCATTGATGTCATTGTATCCAACTCAAATTTTCCATGTCCAAGTTTTACTGATGAGCGTTCCGATGCCCATTGGTAATTGTTGTAGGTCATTCTTTATAACACATCGTAGGCATCAGTATATGTCTTCCCCAAAAATGTTCCTCCTGCTGCTGCATCAAGAATGGTCCTGATTTGTCCCCCTAATCCAGTGTAGAAGATATGTATCAGTTGCCAACTAGGAATTCCATGTTGTGGACACTGTGTCATTAGCCCCTTAAA
Source organism: Penstemon eatonii (assembly GCA_038501285.1). Lineage (NCBI taxonomy): Eukaryota > Viridiplantae > Streptophyta > Magnoliopsida > Lamiales > Plantaginaceae > Penstemon > Penstemon eatonii. The sequence goes on from CM076713.1 coordinate 26,686,476, forward strand.
CCTTTCCCTTGCATCATAGAGTGACTCTCCCTCTGTTTGTTGGAATGAGTGAATATCCATGGTAAATATTTACACACAAGTGCACGTATTGCAAAAGAAGAGATTTCTAGCAAAAGAAGAGTCGGAATTTACACACGCAAATAAACGCAAGTGCACGTATCGCAAAAGTAATAAAGAGTAAGTAGAGTGTCGAACCCACGAGGACTTGAAACTAAATTTCTACCAAATTCTCTACTTTTATTCCTATTCTAATTCAAATAAGATGAGATCTTGTTGTTGGTTGACTTACTAACTACTAAAACTAAAAATTAATTAATCTAAAGATGACAATTAAAGTGCTAAAGAGAAAATCAATGAAAAAAGGGTCTAGAGTTAAACTTCACCAATGTTATGCTCCTAATGTTGATTAACTTCCTAATTTTAACTAGTGAGTATTATTCGCTATCATGGGGCTCACTTCTATCCTTAAGTGTCTTCCGAATCACCCAAGAACCTATGCAATTAACTTACTAGTCTTATTCCTAAGTTAGTATAATTAATAACATGCATAAGTCTTATAACCTAATTTGGATATGGGAGTGTTAAGTATATTCCTATCCTAACAAACAACCCCCTATCTAATTTCTCTTTTATTCTCAATATTCCCTTCCTAGGTTCAATCAAGAAAAAGTAAACAATCAATAAGTGATCAGTCAATTTGACAGTAATTAGCACAAAATTAGATAAACTAATATCAATAAGTAGAAATCGAAAATCACTAAATTAAAACTAGAAAAGAAAACAAAACATTATTCGCAAAACATGGATCCGTAAAATCCCTAGACTAAATGAAATTAATTCATGATATTAAAAACAATGAAATCAAATAGAATTGAGTTCATGGTTTTCTCCAAATCAAAATTAACGGAATTCGCCAAAGTATGATGATTGTGATTTTTTTCCTTCTTTGCGTGGTGTCTCCCTCCTTTTTTTTTCTGCGGAAGCCCTTTTTTTTTTTTTTTTTTTATTCTTCTTGATCTCCTTTCCTACGTCAATTAGGAGTCTTCTTGCTATTGGGCTTTTAATTGATTCTCCCCTCATGCTTCATAGGGCCGGTCCATAATCCAAAGAAAACTTCTTTGCCGTATAAAAGTCTCCAGATTGTCAAAATTGGGTTCTTTTTGCATTTTCAGCCCTTGCATTTATGTCTTTTTATCATTGACACCTTTAACAATTCATGGATCTCAATTGACTTTAGACTTCGTTGGTTCAATTCATTTCCTACAAGAAAACATATCGGATTAGTGTAAAAAATCAAAGATTATTCTCAAAATTTGATTAAACTCGTGAATCGACTCTAATAAGTGAAATATGCATTAAAATCTCAAACGACTCAGAAATACTTATGAAAAACAGTCATTTAACTCTGAAAAGTACACGTGATAACTCTATTTTCACAGAATTATCAACTAGGTGTTGCCGGCAGGGTCTAGGTTCACGATCCACTCTTTCAGTGTTTAAAAATTCTCTACACATCACACCAATAATAGATCGTACAAATAGGTAAATCCTCCTGTGGATTATCCGGTGGAACTTCTAGTTGACTAGCTGCGCGAGACAGATCATCAGGCTCGTTGTTGACAGAATTTTGAGCTCAGGCCGCGTGAGATGGTTCACCACGATTGTACATGAATCACCTCGTAGTAGGCATTCTCCGATGTAACACCCAAATAAGACCTCACGGTGGGCGCCAAATGATCTAACCTAGTTTCGTATGAGGTTAAATAAGGAAAGTAAGACAAATATAAAGAACAAGGGTAGATCAATCCATGTCATATAAATTCCAATCAGAATATTTAAGTTACAATGGGTCTATTCAATTGTTCCAGGATGCCGAACAAGCAAAAGGTTAATTACAATACAATATGTAAGCTAATCTAAAGTCCGAGGAGAGGCCGAGCTAAGAGCACCTGGGAATTCATGTCCGATGTCATAAATGTGAATAGTATTTATAGTTGTCGCGGCATGCTAGGTAGACCCTCCACAAGGATATATTTCCTAGTCCAGAGGCCAGGCCCGTGGGTCGCCCCAACAGTGATTCCGATGATGAGCCCTCTCCTGCCGAGAGTCTTCGACCTGTAGGGCTGGCTTGATCAATACTCCCCCACTTCTCGAACGTAAGTGAAGCTGAAGCTTGGAGAAGTAAATATTACCTCGAGGTAGATGAAAGGATTTTATTATTTTGTGCTTCGGATATACCTCATTAAAACCTAGTTCGGAAATACCTAGTGGGATAAAAACCGAGCCAGGGAAAATGTCAAACTGTTATGAACAAAAATATCTTAGAAACCCCAAAATGTCAAACTGTTATGAACAAAGAATATTGGAAATCATGAACCTAACTTTTTGTTCCGTGAGTCCATTCCATGTTAGTTAATCCTTCATCAGTTCGACTTAAATTTGGGCCAATTATTTTGTTTGGACTGGGATGAACATGAATTTTGAATTAAATTATCATATTTAAACTTATATTTTTTAACCAATATAAATATTACAACTATGTTTAAAAATTTTTTTGAAGGGCTCTATAGACCCCCCTAGTACCTATGCGCATCCGCCAGTTTGTGCAGGCAAACTTAAATGCCAGCATAAAAATTGATGTAATTGACAAATAAAATTGTGAAAATCTTGATAGTTTGTTCCATGCATGGTATCAATTTCAATTGATGTAGGGTAAATATTTGATTTTTGAAGCCGCTAAGTTTTCTTCTGCTGTAATTTTAGGATATTAACTGATGATTTTGGACAAATTTTTCTTTCGCATGCCAAAATAGTTTTTTATGTTTTCTCCAAATGCAAATTTAGGATATTTACCCGCTTGGTACATTTTCGAAAAAACTCACCAGCATATGACGTGTGTGTCTCACATGACTAAATAAGTGCTTACTTACGTGTAATCCTATAGGGCCCATTGCCAGCTAAGCTACGGTTAAAGCTTGATAGACGAAATTGCAGTGTTTGTGAAATGCGGCGTGACATGCCGTAACTAAGTTGCCTAAATTATTTATTTATTAACAAACAAAGAACAAAATCTCAAGAAATCATTTATTTTTTCAAATGTCATTAATTGGAGGGCAAGCAAATTAAACCCATAGCTCCATTTGTCAAGCCCAGTCTTTTGGGTTTCGTCGCATGTATGATTAGTAGGCACATGTCACTTTCTTTGTATTAGCAATATCTCTCAAACATGAATTAAGTATTAAACTAAAACTTTTGTTCAATTTATATGCGTGTGTGCAGTGTGTATATGTGCACGCATAATTTTTTTAATAATAAAACAAACTATCATTTCAAACTAATACGAAAAATTAAATCAGTCTATAAGGAGATCCCTCATAAAAAAAAAAAAAAAACAGAAATAGGAATATTATAAGGACTAAAAGGAGCAGTCCATTTCAAACTAAAAGCCCAAGAAACAAGGTTGTGGGCAGCACAGTTTGCATTACCTAACGGAAAACTTGAAACGCCAACGTGGCCAACAGTCAGAAAAAAAAAAAAATTATCTCCTCAACAATTCCCGCAATAGACCAATCTAAATTATACTTCCAAATTATTAATGACCATCACATATATATACACCCATACATCTTCAAATTTGATCAGAAATAAGACTCCACTTGGAGTCTTGCAACCCCCACCCACACCGGCCACCCCTACCAAAAAAGAATAAGAAAAGAGAAACACACAAGCAAGAAGAAAAAGAAGAGATTAAGCATGGGTTTTATGGACCATATTTCAGACATTTGTTCAGTAACAAGCACAAGAAAGAGCAAGCGAAAGCCAATGCAGGTAATAATGTTAGCCATACAACTGCAGACACAATTATTTTAATACACTAATATAACTTTTTGCGTTGAATGTATTTTTCTAATAATACTTAATTATACTATATATGTATCTACTATTTACATTATACCAACAGGTGATTGGTCTTGTAAAAGTGACTAGTCACTACAAAGTAGTGGACTCAAGTTCGAATTCTTGTTGGTAGAGGTTTCCACTTTATGTGCTCGAGGTGCTTCGAAATGGATTAAACCCTTGAGAAACAGAAAAAAAAAAAAAATCTACTATTTACATAGAGAATTTCACTTTTGATACCAAAATTATACCTACTTTAGGAATTTGATATCACAAATATTTATGTCGACACATTTGATACCATATCTCAAATCGACTTTACACATTTAATACTTCCATCAAATTAATGACGGAATTGTCACGAGATTGACGTGCACGTTAGTTCTCGTGAAATCTGAATTGAGAATTTCACTTTTGATACCACAATTATATCTACTTTAGGGATTTGATTCCACAACTATTTATGTCGACACATTTGATATTATATCTCAAATCAACTTTACACATTTAATACTTCTGTCAAATAATGACGGAATTGTCACGAGATTGTCACGTGCCCATTAGTTCTCGTGAAATCTGAATTTGGGGGGAGACTCATTCCATGTGGCATCACTTGGGGGGGGGGGGGGGGGAATTGCTATGTCAGCTTCCCCAATTTCATTACATAAAAGATGGTCACATATGCAGAGCCCTAATTGTCTTCCTCTTCATTCACAATCACAAAAGCAAAAATGTCTTCCTCTTCAACTGCAAACTCCAAGCATTATTCAAGCACTGGAAGGGTGTTGAAGTGTTTTTGTCAAGAAACCACCATTCTCAAGACTTCTTGGACAAACGAGAGTCCAGGTAGGAGATTCCATTCTTGTAAGAAGTCTTGAGAATGGTGGTTTCTTGACAAAAACACTTCAACACCCTTTCAGTGCTGAAATAACGCCTGGAATTTGCAGTTGAAGAGGAAGACATTTTTGCTTTTGTGATTGTGAACGAAGAGGAAGACAATTAGGGCATTGGGGCAGCTGACATAGCAATTTTCCCCCCAAAAACAATGCCACCTGGAATGAGTCTCCCCCCAAATTCAGATTTCACGAGAACTAACGGGCACGTGACAATCTAGTGACAATTCCGTCATTAATTTGACGGAAGTATTAAATGTGTAAAGTTGATTTGAGATATGTTATCAAATGTGTCGACATAAATAGTTGTGGTATCAAATCCCTAAAGTAGGTATAATTGTGGTATCGAAAGTGAAATTCTCAATTCAGATTTCACGAGAACTAACGGGCACGTGACAATTTCGTGACAATTCCGTCATTAATTTGACGGAAATATTAAATGTGTAAAGTTGATTTGAGATATAATATCAAATATGTCGACATAAATAGTTGTGGTATTAAATCCCTAAAGTAGATATAATTGTGGTATCAAAAGTGAAATTCTCTTTATTTACGTATGCTAGATAGTGATATGAAAAAATTCAGCCTAAACTAGATTAGTCATGTCGAATAAGCTTAACACAATAACATATCAAGTATAGTTATATATGTTATGATGTTCTCCGGGAAAAATAAAAAATTAGTATCATCACTTGTGAACGGTGGCAAATTTGCCCCATAAATTTTTATACTTACAATTTTACACCTTAAATAAAATATCTAAAGCAAATTTGGGACATCTTCGACCCAATTGAGAGTGTGATCGTTATATTCGGACTTATAAAGGTGAATTGAAGAATTTGGTTGTTATTTTTATTTTAATAAAAAACAAAAGAAAAATATTTAATATGGTTCACGTGCTGCAAACATGTCCCACCCAAAATCTAGTTTTGGGACAAAAACTTTATATTTTTATTCCTCTTCCTAATCGTGATTTTCGGAAAACTTAGGGTGAGTTTGGCCTAGCGATTGTATAATTGCTTTTATAATAATTGATTATAGTATAAGTGCTTTTAATAGAATTACTTTTACTATAATTGATTTAGTGTTTGGTTTCGTCTTTTCAAAAATGTAGATTGTTGCTTAATTTACAAAATTAACCTTGTAATTACATGTATTTTAAAGAATATAATTCAATAATATTTTTTTCATACTATCAAATAGCACAAGACCATTAATTATAAAATACATAAAAAAATTAGTACAAAAAAAATAATTGAGATTTTTTATTACTTTCACGTAACAATAAGACTATAATTAAAAAAAGATTAGAACTTTTTACTTCTATCAATTGATTTTGCTGGAGCACAAAAGAGCAAGAATGAAAATTAATGGTTCCAAATATTTATATTTACAATTATAGTGGGTTTCTTTAAATATTATGAGGGTAGAAGAGACTTTTGAAAAGAACAAATATGCAACGTTTGCAAAAGTACCATTTTAGGTGCTTTTACTATGCCTTTGTTTTTTAGCTTCTGGATCGTCAGTAAATCGCCAACGCGACAATTACTTTTGGGGGCCAAACGGATGAAGAATTGCGTTTAGAGCCCAAAAGTGGTTTTGGGCTCCACAAACGCAGGGCCAAACGGCCTCTTAATATTTATTTCTTACTCTTTCTAATCACGATCTTGAGATTATTTTTTCTACCTAATCGTGATTTTAAAACAAAAATTATCTTTCTTGACCAAACTAATTGCGATTTCGGAACCAAAAATTTTAAGAGAAAAATTGTCCTAATCTTAATTGCGATTTTGGGAGAAATTTTTTTCTACTCTTCCAAATCGTGATTTCGGAAAAAAAATAACCAAAATTCTTATTGAAATTTTGAAACAAGTTTTTTTTTTAAAAAAAAAATCTATTTTTTCTTTCAAAAAGCAATTAGGAAAAGAACCCAAAATCGCAATAGGAATCTTCCTAAAATAAAAAAAAAAAAAAAAAAAAAAAAAAATTAGACTTTGAATGGTTCGTAGGCCGCGAACATGACCAATATTTACTTCTTCTTTTTTCACTAAATCGCGGTTAAAAAAAAGAAAATCAATTAATATTTATAGGCCCGTGTGATGTATCTGCAATACCGAATGTTGGTCTCTATGTTCTACTTCAAGAAGATGGATACATTATGTCTGAATTCTCAAAAAAAAAAAAAAAAAACACTATTCGCTATGCTTAAGTCAGTAAAATGTTATTGAAATTTAAGATAATTTAGAGTAATAACGTGAGTCATGTATATGATTGCACACTGGTTAAATTAAGTCATATCTTGGGGTATTTCAAATCTGGTAGAATCCTAGTGTGACAAGGAACTTTCCCTGCATCTAGATCTCCTGATTTTAGGAGTTGATATGCTTGTTGGTGCCATATTTATGTAGATTCTTGTGATCTTCGATGACGAGCCTATATTTGGTATTTGGGATCGCAAGGATCCGCGATGTTAAACTGCGATATGCCTGTTGGTGCCATATTTATGTAGATTCTTGTGATCTTCGCAGATCACGAGCCTATATTTGGCATTTGGGATTGCAAGGATCCGCGATGCTAAACTGCGAGGGTAACTCTCAATTTTTTCTTTTTTGATTTTTTCAAAGGTTTAATCCCTTTTGAGGCGTGTCGAACACATAAAGTAGGAACCTTTTCCAACAGGAATTCGAACCTGAATCTACTAATTTGTAGTGACTAGTCCCTTCCACTAGACCAATGGGTAACTCTCAATATGTATTTATTGCATCCGTCTAGTGGTTCGCATGGGACCTATATTTCATTGCTATATCACCGAAAGCAGGGGCGGATTCAGGATTTTTGGTCAGGTCGTAGACCGGGATTACTCGGAAGCTCGGGTAAGTTCATTCAATAAGAAAGTTTGGAAGCTCATGCGAGTCACTTTGAATGTGAACGTTACTTGAAGACTCATTGTGAGGTGTAGGTGTAGGTGTAGCCTTAAAGTACCCATATTTCTAACACTATAAAATGTATAAAACATAACTATCTCAAGAATAATGACATACAAAAGAAGTAGAACTTAAATATACTAGAGACATAATAATGACAAGATTTATTTTTCATTTCATTTGATAAAACAAAAGAGGTTGAATCCCAATAGGTCAATAAATGCTAATAAAAGACTATTAAGAATATAAGATTAGTGCTTGATATTTCAATAAAAAAAATATTAACCATCTAAGATTAGTTTTTGATATGTAAATGAATACTATTAACTCTATTGGATCTTGATTTAATCATCATATTATTTTAATATAATAAGTATCTTCATATCTTAATCTAAAACTTATGAAAATCTTAACAAATATATAACTTTAAGCACAAAATTGAAATTTGAATCTAAAAATTGATTTTGGGAAGTGTATAAACATTAATAATGATTATATAACACTACTAGTTTATTACATAAGCACAATTGCACAAACATATATCATAAATATATATAAAAAATTACTAACATTCACAATTTGGACTTCTGTGTTCAAGACTTCATTGAGTGGGACATGGGTTGGGTGGATGGCCGGAGGTGGGGCGGCGGTTGTATGGTGGCAGTAGGTGGCAATGGTAGCTAGAGTTAGGGTTTGGAGATGTAGGGAGTAGAGAAAAATTGGGCTTTTCATTGGGGCTTAGAAATTGGATAAAGTGAGTTGTGTGATATTAATTGGATTATGATTATATTTGGGCAGAAAATTTTATATTGAGCTAATTTATTGAATTTGTTATTTTCAAAAAAAAAAAAAGAAAGAAAAAAATACACCTACACCACTCCTATATAAAAAAAAAAAGTTTCAGGGTGGGCTATAGCCCCATCTTGTCCTTATGTACGCCCGCTATGACCCCTACTCTTTAAATTGGACAAAAAAAATTCCAAATATATTCCACTTTCATGACTGAGGGGGTAAAATTACCTGTCCGAAAATTCATAGGATAAACTTGTCAACGACCATAAATTATGTGGCCAAATTTGCCTTTGTTTTTTTTTTTTTTTTTTTTTTTAAATTAAAGGTAGAGAGGGAGTCCACATTTTATTTAACCCCAGACATAAAAAAAATCAATTTATTAGGGAATTGCATTTTTCATACAAAATTTTTACTTATTTTAGATATTTGGTACAAAACCATCAAAACATTTACATTTGATACTAAAATTTAAGGATTTTTTCATATTGCTTGAACATTAATGGTGATTGTTAGTATGCTTAAAATGCTCCAGAATTTTTATCATAACATGCTTATGTGCTACTAAAAATTATTGTGGCATTATATATTATAGATTATGAGACATGATTTAGTTTTGATCAATGTCCCGAAACTTTATCAATTTTCTGGGGATTATTTAACGCGTTTCATGAACTGAATGTCGTACCATTAGAAAGCTCTCATAAAAAGATGTCCAGCCATATAAAGAACAAAAATTTTGGCCCAAAATATTTACGGAGAAAAAAATGTGAAAAAAAATTCAATTTTTGTATTAAATGTGTATGTTTGAAGATTTGGTACCAGATGTCTAAAGTATGTTAGAATTTAGGATGAAAAATACAATTCCTTGTATATTTACATAGTGAATCCTAGTACAACACCTTAACTAAATCTCCATGCATTTGCAGACGGTTGAAATCAAGGTGAAAATGGATTGTGATGGATGCGAAAGAAGAGTTAGAAATGCAGTTGCCTCCATGAAAGGTGTGGATGCAGACTATTATTTCATCATTTTATATTTATGGTTGTTTGATAATTCCCCTTTTTATCTTTTTATCAAATTGTAGATTATATTGAACTTGCATTGATAAACAACCAGTCTCTGACGTGCTTTATCGACAACAAAGAAAAGTAGAGTTCAAATTATTTAATTTTGTTTTTACTAAGGACTCGAATTCCAACTTATGTCAAAGTATATGAAATTAAATTTATAAAAAAAAATGATTAATATTGTTAAACATCTCATTTTATCTTTTGTTTAACGAGATTAGCTCAATCAAATTTATAAATCGAACTCAATGTCTGAGTAATTTAATTTAATTTTCAAACTTATTTTTAAATTGTTTATAGTAATGTTCAGTTTGAGAAATACTTCAATTTTCATTACATTTTAAAATTGAATATCCCCTCACAAGGTTAGAAATTAATTGGATTGTGGACCAAATATACCATCAAAGTGTGGTAAAAACTAATCAATCTTTGTATATTTCTGTTGACAGTAAGTATTAATTGTGAAATGTTATTGACCAGAAAATTTCACTTTTAATCATACTTATATCTACTTTAAGAAATATAGTGACACTAAAAATTCCTACATAAATTTAATATTAACATTAAGGGTTTGTTTGTTTTGCGATTTTCAAAATTATTTCGTGTTTGGAAAATGGCAAACAAATATGTTTTCTATTTTCTGAAATAAAGTTTTTATTTCTCAATTTCTCGAACTACTCTCTTAAAAGTCAAACAAATAACAATTTTTTCTATCTCTAAACAAAACATATACAAACTCTACTATGATTTTTACATGATGTAATAATTTATTTCACATAACAAACATGATTTGCAATAAAGTCTTACACATACAACATAACTCTTCCAAAAAAAACTCCACACCTACTTTATTTTCCAGTCCACTCTCTCAAAATCCAAACAAATAACATTTCGCAAATTGAGATTATTTCACAAGCATTCACTACTCTCCCAAACTATTTTGCTAAACACTAAACAAACATGCCCTAAATTTTGTTTATAAGTTTTCAGGCAATTCTTACCTATTGATGTAGTTTTTTAGGTGAGATAGGCTCAAATACATGTATTTAACCTAATCCATGCATAGTGTCAGAGCCCCAAGTTAAGTAAGGTAATTTCTACTGTGATGGACTTTTTCTTGTTCATATGTTGTGCTTCATTATTCACCAACACGCTTCACTCAGATAACTCAAACAGGATCATGTCATTATTCGCATATTGTTCCTTTACCACATGTCGCAACTGGAAGGTTAGACTTTTGTGTCTTACGTGCTGGACTCGCTTCACCTACACGTACAGTCTATCCATATGTAAATGTAAAGTATTGAGACTAAAATGTTCCCATCGATTGTTCAGGACTAAATACTCCTTACAAGGTCTTGGAAAATCACAACCTCTTAATCTACCTTTTGAAGTGAGTTATGGTCCCAAGTCATATGAATTTAGCTTAGTCCAGTCTAATTAAATTATTTTAGAAATAGACACATTATATAACATAATTTAACGCCACATGATACATTACATACTTCCGTCAATTTTTAATAAGAAATTGGGAGTTGTGATGCACTTGACCATTGACTCCCTATCAGATCACCTTTTAGCAACATTTTTTTGTCCAAATTTAACTGCTAAAAATATATTTTATTTTTTTTATTTAACTTCTGAATGATAAAAATAGATATTTTAAAAGAAAATATACAAAATAAATCTATCTCTATATTTCCAGTGTGTCTAAAATATAATTTTTCCTTCGAGTTTGATCACTGGACTATATACCTTTTTTTTTACCCTCGAAATGTATCAGTTTGGCATTTTACTCTCTCGAAAAAATTAAATCCCACTTTGCACCATCAAAATATATATTGTCTTTCAGTTTGTACCCTATGTGAATTTTGGATAAAAAAAATTGGGTTATTTTTGTCAATCCTTTAAAAATTTAACATATCTTACCTCTAAAATGTACTAATATGAGATTCATGTGCAATTAAAAGTAAAATTGACAAATTATCCATTAAAATACTCCGAAAAAAAACATAAAAGAAAATGAGACATCACATATTGTAAATTAAAATTTGATTTAGGGTTCTAGAATTTTAATTCATGTGTAATTAAGAGTAAAATTGACTAGAATTTTATTTCATGTGCAATTAAAAGTAAAATAGACAATTATGAGAATTATGTGTTTTCTTTTTTAAGTTAGGCACTGTAACTTTTCATTCAATGAAATATTGTTTTTCATTTTTTTAAGGTGCCAAATCCGTGAATGTAGATCGTAAGCAAAGCCGAGTAACAGTTACCGGTTATGTCGAGCCAAACAAGGTCTTAAACAAAGTAAAGAGCACAGGAAAAAAAGCTGAATATTGGCCTTATGTTCCATACAATTTGACATATTACCCTTATGCCCCGCAAGCTTATGACAAGAAGGCACCGTCTGGCTATGTCAAAAATGTTTCTCAAGCATTTCCAAGCCCAAATGGCTCTCTTGAAAATTACTCAACCCTTTTTAGCGATGAAAATGTTAATGCATGTACAGTAATGTGAGATTTGATAGGCATATGGCTGGGCATTTGGGTCGGGTGTTTTGGGATCCGTCCTGACTCAATCGGTATTTTCCGTTTGGGATTGAAAAACGGGTTTTTTGACCCGAACCCGAGAATATATTTTTGGGTCGGGTTTTAGGTATCATATTTACATCCGAACGGGTATTTCGGGACCTGTTCGAGTATTTAATAAAAAAAATTGGCCTAATATTATTATATTTGTGTCTACTGTAACTTTTAATTTAATTGTGATTATTTGATACTTGGAGTTTGATTGTAATATTGTTGAATGTTGAAGATTTAATACTTGTATGTTGTGTTTTGTTTACGAGTCCTTGATTGTAATATTGTTGAAGACTTGAGAAGTTTGTGTTGTGTTTATTTTGAAGTTATTGTGTACAATTCAATATTTGAATTCAATTATTTTACAATTTTACACATATATATAGATATATATATTAAAAAGTAAGATTTTTTTTGTGTATATATATAAACACATATATAAAACAAAAATAAACAAAAAAAAAAGTTGAAATTTCGGGTACCCGAAACTCAAAACCCGAAATACCCAAAAATTTTGGGTACCCAAATTTCGGGTACCCGCCAGATCGGGTCGGGTTTTGGATGTGAAAATTCATTACCCGCCACATCGGGTACCCGACCCGAAATACCCAAAACCCTAAATACCCAACCCCCGCCCACCCCTAGATATGCATGATGCTCTGAAAACGTATATTTGATATTCTTTAACTGAAATAAATAAATTTCAAATTTATTTTTATATAATCATTTTGATTATGCATTTATTGTATAATATAAACACATCAGTATGTTTCAAGTCTATTAAATAGACTATGACTTAAATACACATGTTGATTTTCTGGCAAAATAATCAAATGACGTATTCGAGATTTCTTCCTTCTTTGATCCTTCTCCAAACTATAAACATCGACTTGCACGGGACGATTCTTGCAAAGAATTGTGATCTTCTTTTCTCTTATCTCTCAAAAACTTGCATTTTCTATGTTAGTAGATGAGCTATTTATAGGAGAATTTGAAAAAGGTGAAGAGTTTCCCCCCATAAATATATATATATATATATATATATATATATATATATATATATATATATATATATATATATATATATATATATATATAAAGAGCCATGGAGATGGAAGATATATAGTGATTATATGGGTTAAAACATGATTAATACTGTGGAAATGAATATTTTCGGTAAAAATGAAAATATTAAAAATAGTTTGAATCGGGAATTTGATATTTCTCAGAATTTAGAATTGCTAAATAAGTAGACTATTCCAAAAATTGAAACAAGAACCATTTATAAAATGGGTACTTTCGAAAAAATTGGACTTAAACAAATTGTTAAGACTATTGAAGAATCAATTTCTCTAGATAATGATGAATTAACAATTAGATTACTAAATGAAAATAATATTTACCTTATAAGTACACTCATAAATTTGTACACATAGGATTAGTACAGATTGCCTTTAAACCTTTAACCCTGGTAGGATTACCAGAAAGTTTTATTGCTGCTCTACGAGATGGTAGAAATCTAAATTGAAAAAAAATTATTAATGGGAATAATACAATCTAGTCTGGCACATGGACCGGTTTATTTTAATGTCTATCCTATTTATAGTCATCTTTGACTGATGTTAATCTACTAGATGTTCTTACCTTGAACGTTAAAACCGATGGTTATGATTATGAAAATGGGACAGAGGTTATGTGTGTTTGTTACAGAGTTTATTTTAAACCTTAATGGATAAAAAATGAATGAGACTGTAATAATTGAGACCAATCTTGGTAAATCTTATATAACAACTAGAAGAACAATCAAGTGGGATGAAATTCCCTTTTCGGATACATGGAAAATAACTCATGCTATTAAACCCAAGCCTCAAATTTGTAAGGAATTTTCTTCAATATTTCAATCTCAGACATGAGACATTTCTATAAAAATGATAGAAAATAATGCTAGAAGTCATATTTCTAGAACTTCATATGTTAGATCTTTTATATCACCTTTTGATGATCTAGTCATACCTACAAGGACCTCAACCTCTTATGTTAAGGAAGTTTATGATTATAATAAATTTCCTGCTAGAAATTCTACATCTCGAGTAAGAGAAAATTCTAATTATAGTAAAGGTATTTATAGGAATACTGAAGAAAATAGTTAAATTAATACGGAAGCATCAGTCCGAAACCTAGAAGAAGCGGATGTTACTGATTCAGAAAGAGACTTTGAAGTTTAATGGATCTTACAAATAAAATTGATTTTAGTCCTGGTTCCCAGGTGATTTAACCGAATTTCGTTTAGTTCCGTTAAATCAATAATAATATGATTAGGTCTGAATTAAATATGATGTTGTGGGCTTAGTTACTTTATTCCGGATGGATCTACTCAAAGATGAACAATACGTAACACAAGAAGAGTATGATGAACGTAAAATTGTATGTAAATATGTATAGCAAGAGCTTTTGTATTAGATTAAATCGAGGATTACAAAGTATGTAGGCGTGAATGTGATATCAGAATTGTGCCCTAATACAATACAAGTGATGAGTATTTATAGGTTTACTTCCCTAGCTATACAAGGAAACATAACTATAACAGGACTCAAATTGATCTCCCTCTTGTATTCGGATTCAGGAGCTTGGTCGCTGAGAAGCTTCTTGTTAGATCGAGACGACCCGTACTTATGAGCTGAGTATCAGGTCGGGCCGACCCCATTATTCTTGAGTTCTTCGAGTATCCCTAGGGGTATAATATAGCCCCCATCAGTACACCCTCACTTTTTCGAGCGGAGAAGTAGTCGTAGCTCATAGAAGTAGTTGATTTTTTTCCGACTAGGCTTTACGAATCGTGCCTCATTAAAAACCTTACGATCGAACGTATCGAACGACCCGAACAGAGAGACCCATCGTGGAAGTGCATTAAGCATATCGGTAATGGGAAATCTCTCAAGACTTATAATAGAGTACGATTTAGTCCTCGGACTTGAGGTACTAGGGCGAATTTGGTACACGGGAATACGTACTTTGATTTAGGAGCCGATCACGTATCCTAATCATTGTGCGACTACTTTGGGTACGTATGAACATGTACGCGAATGGTTAGTACTAATAAAGGATCTATCGACTCGTCTTGATAAGATGAGAGAATTTCTTGTACGTTCTTACTGTTCAACAAGGAAAGTAATGAAGCAAGAAGTAAAAACGACGTCGATCTGACGGATGCATTAAGGGAAAAAGCAGCAGTCCGTTTGCAGGTTACCAAGTCGAACATGGAAAAAGCCTACAATCAAAGAGTCCGAATACAATCTTTTAAAGAAGGAGATTTGGTCTTAAAGAAAGTAGAAGTATCAAAGCATGTGGGAAAGTTGCAACAAAATTGGGATAGACCTTACATCGTCATTGGCGTAGGAAAAAAAGGTCATACAAAATTACTCACATGGATGGTACACCTTTACCGAGAACATGGAATGCAGTCAACCTAAGGAGATACTATGGACGCTGATAAGCATCGTGTGAACGTTGTTTTTAAATTTTAAATTGTTATTTTTATTTTTGAGTAATATTCTTTCCTCTTCGACTATTTGTTACAATTTTAAATAATAAAAGCTTTTGCTTATTTCTTCAAATACTTTTTTTATATTACGATTAAAGTTTTTAGAAAAAGCCATTGCTTAACAAAAATAAAAGGTTAAAACCAATAATTGGTAAAAAACCTATGTATAAAACGAGTAAACCGATTGGGTCGGTAATCACTCATCGATCTCCAATTATCGAATTAAAAAAGGTTAAAACCAATAATTGGTAAAAAAACATAAGTGAAGAATGAGTAAAACCGATTGGGTCGGTAAATACTCATCGATCTCCAATTATCAAATTAAAAAGGTTAAAACCAATAATTAGTAAAAAAACCTAACTGTAGAATGAGTTAAACCGATTGGGTCGGTAAACACTCATCGATCTTCAATTATCGAATTAAAAAAGGTTAAAACCTATATTTGGTAAAAAACCCTAGTGAAGAATGAGTAAAACCGATTTGGTCGGTAAACACTCATCGATTTCCAATTATCGAATTAAAAAAGGTTAAAACCAGTAATTGGTAAAAAACCTAAGTGTAGAATGAGTAAAACCGATTAGGTCGGTAAACACTCGTCAATCTCCAATTATCGAATTAAAAAGGTTAAAACCAATAATTGGTAAAAAAACCTAAGTATAAAATGAGTAAAACCGATTGGGTCGGTAAACACTCATCGATCTCCAATTATTGAATTAAAAGGTTAAAACTAAAGATTGGTAAAAAATCTAACTATAAAAAGTGTAAAACCGATTGGGTCGGTAAATACTCATCAATCTCCATCTGTTAGGGAAATGTGGACTGAATGAACAGTATTACAAGTACTCACCATTGATCTAAGCAACAAAACAAAATTATGCGCAGAAGATATGAAAAAATTGAAATTTTATTAAAGTCATTCTTACAAATACACGATTACATCATTTGCTTTACAGTATGCTACAAAACACAAATAAAAAATCCTTAACTAAAACGTTGATGCTTTCACGACAATTTCCACGGAAACATCAATCTCCTCCCTAGTACCTCGACCTTCTTCTTCGACCACCTTAGAAGCATGCTGCTCAGGATGGTCAACTTCTTTGGTTCGATGGCCAGGCTCGGAAGATCAATTCCCATTTTAATCGAATTAACCTCCAAAAAGACTGATAACTTGTTGCGGTTATTCGACCAAAACGAGATCCCGCCGGGATCGTCGCAAAAGTGAAAATCTACCAGCATACCCTGAACATTAGGGCACTCCGGAAGTAACCTCAAGAACGAGGATGTTGGGTAGATCTGGACCCTCCATGTACTGATCAAATACCACTGACCCTAAACATTGCAAAAGTAAGGCTGAGGCCATGTGGGACTTGTCAGTACTAGGTAGGGCGCTAATGAGACTCGTCCGCACTAGGCAAGATGAAAGACAGGTAACCGCGACAAGCATGTTCATAGTAGTGTGCCTTTTGAAAGGTTATCAGATCAGTTGGCAGAACCACCTCAGAGAAAACTGTATTTCCAATCTTTGCGCTATGATTAAAAAATGGTAAATGAGTTGTTGCCTTTTATAGGCATAACAAGGTTGATCCTACGGATAGGGACAAATTAGATCAACGGCGGTAAACTTGATTTATCAACTCCCCATATTTATGGCAAGTTAGTTGGAACGGTCGCATTCGTTGTCGATGAACAAAGTGGATAAATTGGGAGCCTGGTCGGAATGGAACATCATTTTAAGATCGATTCCCGATGAATTAACAGGTTGATCGAAATACATTATTTTCGACTGATAGAAATAGTGTCCTGCAAGCCAGCTGTATGGCTAGCATTTATTGTATTAAATGAGGAACTATTCAATTTTGATTAAATAAAGCACTTTATTAAATGGTCAACTTTATCTTATGTAATAATTATCTACGCATAAGGATAGAAGTCCTTAGATCACAGGGCTATGGGACAACCCGTGGACTGATCTCTAAGGCCGTGATCTAGAACATATTCAAGAGTCGTAGAATCCAATCGATATAGGACATCGTTGGATTCGGTTAGACTCTCACTATTGTGTATACTCCGATGAACTGGAGAACGCTGGGGTCCACGAGCGTGACTGGGATAGTCGATACACATAAGTGGGAAGCTTGCTGGGATAGCAAGTGCACTGAATACCCCAATTAGGAAATAACTCACCATGGAAGTGGTAGTCGCATATCGGGGTTGAAGTTATTCCAATTTGCAATAGTATACGAGGAACGATCCCTAACTACTTGTGGTGATAGGGTTTATCTGGTGCGAGAACGTTTATGCTTTGATGTGAGTTCCGACTGACTGGAGTTCACCAGAAAGTCTCTGTGAACTCATGTTGGGTATGGAGGAACTCGTATGCAGACTCATATCATCAACAAAGGATCCATTGACCCGACTTGATAGGTTGGGAAATTCTCCTATGGATTTCTGTGAGAAATTAATTCTGATAAAATCCTTGGCCAAGGTATCTGACGACTTTATGTAAGTAGCTCATAAAGATTAAGTCAAAGAGAATTTATTTCGAGACCAGAATACATAAGGTCAAGACAACATAAAAGGGGAGACCGATGAAAGACCATACCCTTAAGTCTCGACTGGGAGATTGATCGATGGAGAGATTATGTCGTATATGGAAATTGTAAATGACTTAAAAGGTTCACTGAATTAATTCACCAGTGATTGGGCTCCATGGGCTTGTGGCTGGACATCGTTCGTGGAGTGTGGGAGAATTACCAAATTGGTAGGGGTGCTAATTTTGGATTGATCAATCGACTGAGTGTTCGATTGATTTAGAGTATATGTTGCTCGAATAACTAAATAATATTTAATTATAACACATGACCAATTATGTGGTGAACCTACGGGGGCATACACAATACACATGAAGCTAAAGCGAGGAAAAGAGGACAACCGAGTCGATTGGGTCAACTGAGTCTATAATCGACTGGGTTGATTAAAGTGGGTGGGTCGACTGGGTCGACCCAATTGGAGCTAAATAGGATCCAATTGGAATTGGATAAAGATCATAAATTAAATTAGAATTTAATTTGTGAATTAATTAATTAAGTTGTATTTAATTAATTAAAGGAATAATTAATCAAATAGACTTAGAGTCTAAAATTAATTAATTGGGAGATTAATTAATTAATTGGACTATTTAATTGGGAAATTAAATAAAGCCTAGTTAGATTAATTAAAGTGGGCCATAGATTAATTGGAAGACTTAGTCTTCTAATTAAAGTGGGCCATGGCGCATGTAGGAGAATTAAAATCCTAATCCTAATAGGACTAGGTTAATGAGATACCTATAAATAGGGGACTTGATGTCATATCTCATACACAACTCTAAGAGCAAAAACAGAGCAAAGTAAAAATTCTCTCTCCCTCTCCCTACACCAAATCGCCCGAACCCTCTTCCACTTTGGAAGAATTTTTCGTTTTCGATTTTAGCTCCTAAGTCGTTCTTTAATACTAGATATTAATATACCCTATGTTCTAGTCGATTAGAATATATTAATTTTCGTGATATTATGGTGTATCCACTCGTAGAGGTGCAACACGTGGGGCGCTACTAGCAGGACTTGGGATCGATCCAACCGAGGGAGAAAATGAGCTACTTGGATTCGCAAGGAGACATGTATAATTTGGATCTAATTATTCTTGTCGTTTTAATATTCATATATATACACCTAGAGATTATCCTGGCAAGATTCCGTAAGAGGTCTTGTAAAATTTTAAATTTCGCTGTGCCTAGGGCTGTTTATCTTACCGAATCCCAGTAGTGTTATCAGAGCCAACTCTAGGCTTTGTATATATATGAATTTGCAAATTCAGTGTTATAAATCATATGTTTGATTTATGTATGGCTAGTTCTTTAACTTTGCTTGTTTTAGGACGTAGATCTGTTAACTTAGAGTTAATGTAAAATTTTGATTCGAAAATTTTTATCTTGTTAATTTTATTTTTGGATTAGAGATTTAATTGGATCTAAATTTAATTAAATCAACAAGTAATCGAAACAAAAAAAATATATTTTTAGACACAACCCGCGGTGGCACGCGGCAGTGCGCTGTCCGGCTGGGCGGCCACTGCAAGCCGCTGCCCACGCCAACGAGCGAGCAGCACGCTGGCCGCGCACGCGGCTCGCGGCAGCAGCCTACGAGCTGCTGTCCGTGTGTTGCTGTGCGCGCAGCGCACGCGCAGACTTCGTGGCTGCGAGTATGCTGTCCATGTGCCAGTCCTCGATTGGCCTCGATGGTTGATTTTTGGTTGGACTCTAATTCTGCCTATTTTGGAAATTCTGAAAATCTTAGAATTTTGGAAGATTAGGAAACTTGGAGTTTTTGAATAAGGCAGTTATCTTGTTAGATTTAAACACTACCTTAATTAACTAATCTAGTCAAAATAGGATTATCTTGAGAATCTTGGAGATTTAGGAACATTGGGAAACTTAGAGTTTTATATAAGATAGGAATCTTGGAGATTTGGAAACTATCTTAATTAACCAATTTTAATCAAGATAAGTTTTGTAGATTGCTTAGAACTCAAGTAAGAGTTAATTAATCTTAGAGATTAATTATTAATTCAAAATTAATTAACTTGGATAAATTTTGTGAATTAAAATTAAAGAAGCCGGTAAATTTACATTTATGCCCTTATGTGAATTTATGCATGTTCTTGAGTGAATATGTGG
The DNA here is from genome assembly GCA_038501285.1 of Penstemon eatonii. Classification (NCBI taxonomy): domain Eukaryota; kingdom Viridiplantae; phylum Streptophyta; class Magnoliopsida; order Lamiales; family Plantaginaceae; genus Penstemon; species Penstemon eatonii. The sequence goes on from CM076713.1 coordinate 26,706,890, forward strand.
ATTGGTCGATTTTGCCCTTAAGCCTTGTGTAGTTTTTGGTTTATTTATTTTATGGGTTGTAATTAAATGGGCCTGATTGGTGCCCTTGCTTGCGCAAATAAATATAATAGAATAGGACCCTTTATTTTTATAAGCTAGGCTTAGATAAGGCTTGGAGGCAAGAAGACCTCATGAAGACTTGGAGATCCACATGGAGGCCCATAACCTTGGAGGACATGGAGGCCCAATCAAGCTGGATATTACAAGAAGGCCCATGATATATGGGTTTGAAAATTGTAATAGTTAGGACATTTAATTTCCACCCTAGACTGACCAATTGATTCATCACTTGGCTCGTGATGAATCGCATAGGATGGACAATCGATCAATCATATCCTGCTAGGTGATGTTTGTTTACTGATATTCTTTGATGTATGTCTTGCATGCTTAGAATAGATCACGTAAGCAAGATAAATCATAATCTGATGAGACCTCGCACAAGAAAACATAAAACCTCCAATTGAACTTAAAATTCAATTAGAATATTAAATCGAATAACGGGCGCATAAGAATAGGGTCTATGGTCCGAGCCTACCCAATTACTAGGTCTTAGGCATATTATATGAATATATCTCGATGTCTCACGAGTCGTGGGTCGAGCTATAGGAAGATGATATGTCTATTGCCTCGATGCACGAGTTTAGTGCCAATGGAGGGGATATCAAGGTTTTAGGCGCTGTCTCACGAGTCGTGGGGCGTCTAGGATTGAACTATTTCTCTCCACGAGTATTGGACATGATTTAACGCTAGTAAGTATGGATGTCTCATGAGTCGTGGGTCCATATCGAAAAACTAGGCTAAATGAACTTAAGGGTTAGCTACGATGGTTAACCGACGACATAGTCGACCACCAAGTGAATCAAATAGTATGGCCAACGAGTCGTGGGTACTAGGAGATTGCATTTGGGCCTTAAGCCCACTAGGATATTTTAAATTCCCGAAACTTATGTGGGGCATAAGATTTTGATTAAAATAGTGGAGTAATTTACAAATAAAAACCATGTTTGTAATTTGTGCATTTTAAATTAATCTTTCGCGTATTTATTTCTTCTCTCGTCGTTTTGTAGATATAATGTCTAAGAATCCGATTTCCATCATACTTGAACAAAACAAATTGACTGGACCAAACTTCCGTGACTGGGTCAGGAACCTTAAGATCATTCTCGCTTCTGAAAAGCGAGGTTTTGTCCTTGATGGGCCCCCTCCCGAACTTGCTAAGGATGCCGATGATACTGAGAAAGAGGCCGTTGATATGTGGCTCGATGATGACTTGCAGTCACGTTGTCTCATGTTGGCATCCATGTCGAATGAGCTTCAAAAGTAGCACGAGCATATGAAGTCTGCTTTTGAGATCTACACGCATGGTCTATTTGGGGTGCAAAGTAGATACGAGCGGTATGAAACCGCCAAGACTCTGCAACAAACGAGGATGGCAGAGGGTACTGATGTTCGCTCTCACTGCATCAAGATGATTGGGCTTATTGAAAAGCTTGGTCATCTTGACGTAAAGATGGACAAGACCTACTGACAGGATATAATCCTTCAATCGTTGCCAAGATCATTCGAGCAATTCTTAGTGAACTACAACATGCACAAGATGGATGTTGAACTTCACGAGTTGGCTAATATGCTCGCCACTGCTGAAGCTTCCATGAAAAGAGAGAAGCCAGTGATGGTTGCTACCTCGACCCAATCCAAGTCCAAAAAGACGAAGAAAGGAAAGGGGAAGGGAAATGCTTCTTCAAGCAAATGCAAAGGACCATCTGGGCCCATAGGGAAGGGAAAGAAGCGTAAAGCTTTGTCTGGTGAACAAAAATGTTTCTACTGCAAGAAACCTGGACACTGGAAGAGGAACTGCAAAGAGTTCTTGGAGAGCTCGAAAGGTATATTCCTTGTTGAAGTTAATTTATCAATTAACTGTGCATCATGGGTGCTAGACACTGCTTGTGGTTCTCATCTTTGTAATGATTTACAGGTGATGGGAGTAACAAGACCACTTAGGCCAGGGGATTGGATCCTGAGATTTGGCAATGGAGCTAGAGCTGCTGCCGAGGCCATAGGCGAAGTGGGGTTAGATTTAGGTGGTAATAAATTAGTCCTTAGGAACGTTCTTTATGTACCTGGTTTGGTGAAAAACATTATTTTTATTCCTGTTTTGGATAATGAAGGTTTTAATTTTACAATTAACAAAGGTTCCTTTTCGTTATTCATGAATGATAATTTGTTTTTCACTGGTACATTAAAAGATGTACTATACACCATTGAACCACCTAAGTTAGTTATGCACGTACAACAAAACAAAAAGAAACAAGATAATGAAATAACTGTCCACTTGTGGCACGCTCGACTTGGACATATATCTAAGTCAAGGATTCAAAAGTTAGCATCATCTGACGCGATTGAAATCAATCGCATTGACGAAATGCTAACTTGTGAACCGTGTCTAAAGGGTAAAATGGCTAAGTTACCATTTAAGGGAAACCCTGAGCGAGCCAACAAACATTGGACCTAATACATACTGACGTATGTGGACCACTAAGAAAAAGCGCCCGGGGTGGCTATGATTACTTCATCACTTTCACTGACGACTATAGTCATTATGGATATGTGTTCTTGTTGAAACACAAGTCTGAAGTCTTTGAGCGATTCAAAGAATTCAAGATGGAAGTAGAGAATCAACTTGGTCATACGATAAAGGCTCTTTGTTCTGACCGAGGTGGAGAATTTCTTAGTAATGAATTTTTGAATTATCTTGTAGAGCATGGAATACTATCGCAGTGGACCCCTCCTGCAACACCCCAATTAAATAGAGTAGCAGAGAGAAGGAATCGAACCTTGTGGTCATGGTTCGATCCATTATGAGTGCCACTGACCTTCCTCTTTCATTTTGGGGACATGCCCTCCTCACGGCAACGAAGATACTGAACATGGTACCTTCTAAATCCGTAGAAAAGACACCATACGAATTATGGTTTTGCAAGGCACCCTCATACGCATTCATGCGCATATGGGGATCTTCCGCTTACATTAAAAAGCTAGTGGGAGATAAATTGGAAACTAAATCCACTTTGTGCAAGTTCGTGGGGTATCCGGAAAACTCAATAGGATACGAGTTGTACGATCCTACAAGACAAACCACGTTTGTCTCGAGGAACGCACACTTCTTAGAGAAGGATTTCTTGGTGGACAAGAAGGAAAACAACGTAGAACTAGATGAGGTCACAGAAGCTGAAAAGGCCGAAGGGGTCGATCAAGCTGACCCGTCGCCACAGGCAGTGGGAGAACATGAGCATGAAAGTGCACCAGAGAGTACACCGATACTTCGTAGGTCAGAAAGACAACGTAGAGAACCCGAGAGGTACTATGGTCTGCTGCACGAGACTGGACAGTCTCTAACCGACCCAAGGACTTATGAAGAGGCTATGCTAGACATAGACTCGGGAAAGTGGGGCGAAGCCATGGAATCTGAACTGGACTCCATGCACTCAAACAAGGTCTGGGCCTTGGTAGATCCACCAGTAGGAGTGACTCCCGTGGGTTGCAAGTGGATCTATAAGCGAAAGCTTGGAGTGAACGGAGAGGTAATAACCTACAAAGCGCGACTAGTGGCAAAATGATACACTCAAAGGCCAGGTATCGACTTTGAGGAGACCTTCTCGCCCGTCGCAATGCCTAAATCCATTCGAATCTTGCTGGCCATAGCTGCGTGGTATAACTACGAGATATGGCAGATGGATGTGAAGACTGCCTTTCTCAATGGGGACATTGACCAGGAGATCTACATGGAGCAACCAAAAGGATATGCATCCAAAGAAGATGAACACAAGGTGTGCAAACTCCAGAGGTCCATTTATGGACTGAAGCAAGCTTCCCGAAGTTGGAACATCCGTTTCGATGAAATAATCCAAACTTTTGGATTCATCAAGAACTTGTTCGAACCTTGCGTGTACAAGAAGATCAGTGGGAGTACAGTTGAATTTTTGGTGCTTTACGTTGACGACATTCTTCTCATTGGAAACAATGTAAAAGTGTTGTCTGAAACTAAAGCATGGTTATCTACACAATTCTCAATGAAGGATTTGGGAGAAACATCCTTTGTACTAGGTATAATGATCTACCGAGATAGATCAAAAGGACTGCTGGGCCTCTCCCAATCCCAGTACATAGATAAAATCTTGAAGAGATTTAATATGGAAGAATCCAAGAGAGGATTGCTTCCAATGAGACATGAAATTGCACTCTCTAAGTCTATGGCCCCGAAGACGCCTGAAGAGAGAAGCAATATCTCTCGAGTACCATATGCATCCGCAATAGGAAGCATAATGTATGGTATGTTATGTACTAGACCAGACGTAGCGTACGCTTTAAGCGTTACAAGTCGCTACCAATCTGATCCAGGTGAGCATCATTGGATAGCCGTAAAGGCAATTCTGAAGTACCTGAGAAGGACTAAGGAATTGTTCTTGGTATACGGTGGTGGAGAATTGAAAATGGAAGGCTATACAGACTCGAGCTTCCAATGTGATGTAGACGACTTCAAGTCGACATCTAGATACGTGTTCTGCCTAATGGTGGTGCGGTTAGCTGGAAGAGCTCCAAGCAAGACACTACCGCAGATTCAACCACCGAAGCAGAATACATTGCAGCGTGTGATGCATCAAAGGAAGGTGTTTGGATGAGGAACTTCATCCAAGAATTGGATGTGATACCTAGCATCGCTAAGCCCATTACTATCTTTTGTGATAATAATGGGGCAATAGCGCAAGCAAAGGAGCCGAGATCTCATCAGAAATCCAAGCATGTACAAAGACGATACCACGTGATAAGAGATATCATTGGTAGAGGAGACATTAAGATGGAACATGTCGACTCAGAAGATAATACCGTGGACCCGCTAACGAAGCCTCTGCCTCAAAAGACATTTGAGAAACATCTGCTTAAGATGGGACTCAAGAACATAAAAGACTGGCTTTAGGACAAGTGGGAGATTGATAGAAATAGTGTCCTGCAAGCCAGCTGTATGGCTAGCATTTATTGTATTAAATAAGGAACTATTCAATTTTGATTAAAACCTATATTTGGTAAAAAACCCAAGTGAAGAGTGAGTAAAACCGATTTGGTCGGTAAACACTCATCGATCTCCAATTATCGAATTAAAAAAGGTTAAAACCAGTAATTGGTAAAAAACCTAAATGTAGAATGAGTAAAACCGATTAGGTCGGTAAACACTCGTAAATCTCCAATTATCGAATTAAAAAGGTTAAAACCAATAATTGGTAAAAAAACCTAAGTATAAAATGAGTAAAACCGATTGGGTCGGTAAACACTAATCGATCTCCAATTATTGAATTAAAAGGTTAAAACTAAAGATTGGTAAAAAATATAACTATAAAAAGTGTAAAACCGATTGGGTCGGTAAATACTCATCAATCTCCGTCCGTTAGGGAAATGTGGACTGAATGAACAGTATTACAAGTACTCACCATTGATCTAAGCAACAAAACAAAATTATGCGCAGAAGATATGAAAAAATTGAAATTTTATTAAAGTCATTCTTACAAATACACGATTACATCATTTGCTTTACAGTATGCTACAAAACACAAATAAAAAATCCTTAACTAAAACGTTGATGCTTTCACGACAATTTCCACGGAAACATCAATCTCCTCCCTAGTACCTCGACCTTCTTCTTCGACCACCTTAGAAGCATGCTGCTCAGGATGGTCGACTTCTTTGGTTCGATGGCCAGGCTCGGAAGATCAAATCCCATTTTAATCGAATTAACCTCCAAAAAGACTGATAACTTGTTGCGGTTATTCGACCAAAACGAGATCCCGCCGGGATCGTTGCAAAAGTGAAAATCTACCAGCATACCCTGAACATTAGGGCACTCCGGAAGTAACCTCAAGAACGAGGATGTTGGGTAGATCTGGACCCTCCATGTACTGATCAAATACCACTGACCCTAAACATTGCAAAAGTAAGGCTGAGGCCATGTGGGACTTGTCAGTACTAGGTAGGGCGCTAATTGGACTCGTCAGCACTAGGCAAGATGAAAGACAGGTAACCGCGACAAGCATGTTCATAGTAGTGTGCATTTTGAAAGGTTATCAAATCAGTTGGCAGAACCACCTCAGAGAAAACTGTATTTCCCATCTTTACGCTATGATTAAAAAATGGTACTCTCTCGTTAGGAGATCGATAAGTTTCCTCGATAGTTAAATTTTCTTTTCTTTTTCCGAACATGAGTAACCTTTTCGGCAACACTTCAAAATGTCCATCCCGCGAAGGTAATAGAAATATTAGACCTAAAAGGTCTCGTACAGAGGGGCCTTCTATAGATCCACCTCGTTCAACATTAATTAGAAGGTCGGAGATCGAGACTTCCGTTAGTCCTTCTGAAGCTCCCCCCGTAATTAGTTCAAATTTTGTTCAACAAGATTTTCCTATTTCTGGTGAGGTCCAGAGGAGACCGTCCCCTGGTCGGGTGGCTTTTGGGGATATGTCCAACGTGGAGCAAACTTTCAATATACCTGCTTCTTCAGGTCTTTCTTCTTTTGAGCATGGCTTACATGAGCGGGTTCCTGATATCTCCGTTACTTCTTCTACTTCTACCGTCCTACTTGTCGGTGGACGTCAAAGGGAAGATGCCACGGGGGCAGTTGGCGGAGAGTCTTTTTTGGATCCGTCCATAACACAATCTATTTCCCAAGATTTTTCTAATTTTTTATTTAACGATACTACTGTTGTGACAACTTCTTTTGAAGCCGGTGGGCCTTCTGGAGGTCGAACGGGCTCTGGGTCCGGTCGGCTGACCGTTATCTCTGCTTCGGGCAAAGAGACCTCGGTGAGTCCTAGCGGGAGGGAATCCCCTCGAATGTTGGATGACCGTTGTATTCTTGAGCAGGTTAGGGATATAACGGAGTCTGTGATTCCTCGACCTGATGGTGTTTCCCGTGATAGTGAACTACCCGGCTCTGTTGAGCCCGATGCTTTGTCCTGGGACTTGGGCCTAAGCACTATCTTACCCGGCGAGTTGAGGAAGCACGAGGGCACTTCCAATGTTCGCCTCGTTCAGTCGCTGGTTAAGTTATGCGAGCAGGTAATTATATTTCTGACTATATTTCTTGCTTTATCTTGTTTGCCTTGTTACGTATGTGCTTTTTCTTTTTTAGGCCAAGTATTTTGGGCTGCAGCTGGGTGTGCAAAATGATGATCTGTGGATCAGTAGGGAGGGCCAAAAACGTCGCTTAGAATCGGAGACGGCGAAAGTCACAAGGCAAACCCTCCAGCTTGGGCTTCTCAATGATGACCTTCGGAAATTACAAGAAGAGAAGTCTGTCCTTGAGAAGGAGAAAGCGAGTTGGTTCAGGCTCACGCCCTTGCAGAGGAATCTCGTTGGCAGGCATATGAACAAGGTTATGATGCCGGTTATCTAAAACGTCAGGAGGAATTGATGGCGTTTGTGGGTAACGCGACTCCTCGGAGGGGTGCTTCTGCCGGTCGGCCTGGTGATGGCAACCCTTCTTAATGACCTGTTCTGACTTAGCTGTTATAGTTGGAATGCTCTTTCTCTTTTTTTTTTTTTTTTGTGAGCCCCAACCTTTACGTGGTTGTCGTGGCTTGATTTTTTAATGTAAAGCAAAATTAATGACAATTATGATCCGTTATGACCAGATTTATGCTCTTATTGATCTCAGTGAATAGGCATATTTTGATAAATTATGTCTTGCACAATTTTATCGTTATGAATAGTAAAAAAGAAGACAGGAGATTTTAGTAGACTTATCTGTCATTAAATTCCTGGGAGATCATCTTTTCATTTGAGAAAGTAGCTTGTTCTAGCTTGATCAGTCTTGAAAGCTGAACGAAGTAGTATTTCTTCTGCAATTTAAACTTTTAATCAAGTGTAAGTATAATGATCGACCAAGCAAGGTCCCTTAGGGTTGTTCCGAAGTCACTTTAAACATTAGAATGTGGACCGTAGGTCGTCCGTGTAGATAATTTACTGAATAATTATGAGGGAATACTTAGCGCTCGTGTCGATGATCGACCAACATTTTGCAGAATTGCCCATTTGCCACAGACATCTTATATAAGGGTGTGGTTATATCCTCTGTTTGAATATTACGTCCTTTGTTTAAACGTCTAAGCTCACAGATAGAATATCGTTCCAAGCATCCTCTTAAAATTCATGCTTCTTTGCACTAATTGTGAGTTCCATTTTCCTCAAATAAAGCAACCAGTGTATCAAAACATGTCAATTCTTTGATATGGGAGGAATTGGAAAATGTAGAATTATTATTTAGATCCAGCCTGTTCAGACCTCTTTTAGCAATTCTTTGGAATGTTAGGCAGTGGTGATAGTGTAGACTGGAATGATAATGATTATTCCTCTAATATTGGTGTCAGATTTCTTGGAATCCAGTGGAGGTCTCATATAGTTAATTAATAATCTTCCATATGATATATGAGGCAGTGACGACCTCGTATGCCGGAGCGTGAGGTCTTATACCTCTAAACGAACCAGTATTCTATCATAATTGTGTAAACTTATATGTCTTTGTCGAAGATCTCATGCTCTTTATCAAGCGACTGGCATTTGTAAGTGTGTAAGCTTTTTCAGTCTGGAGCTCTTTAGATCCGCTTTCTCGTTGTATTAATCGCTTCGATCCTGATTCATCTTTGTAAGCGAATAATCTTTTCGACCTCGGAGGAGCCGTTCCAACTTGCTCGCATTTAAAGGTGGAAGTCAAACGGCTGTGGTTCTTTTTTTTTTTCTTAGATCATCCTCCAACCGTTGGATCAACTTTTATCTGCGCCTATAAATAGGTACGCAGTTTCCATTTCTCACTTACAACTCTTAAAGGGAATGGAGCTATTAGTTTCTTTGAGTTACACCTTGCCCACTGATACCATAGTATTCAAAAAGTCACACTATCGTGATTCACTTTGTCATAATAACTCAAATGTCATCTGCCTTTTACTGATGGGTCCCATTGAAGCCCTACCTTGTACTGATGGGTCCCATGAGGCCTCAGCCTTTGTCTTCACAGGTTTGAGGTCCGTGGTTTCGGTTTACACATGGAGGGTTCATATTTACCAGGCAGTAGGTCAAAAAGTAAGGTCGGAGTTTTCGTGCTGCCACTACTAAGGCCAAAGCGAATTTTTCAATTTCCAAGTAATTCTTCTCCGCCCCTTGTAATAATTTGCTTAAATAATAGATAGGCTTATGTTCTGAACCTTCTATTTTGACCAGCACTGAACTAACGGCCTCATCGGAGATCGAGATGTAGATATACAATAGTTCCCCTTCCGTCGGTTTGGCCAACAATGGGGATGTTGTCAAATAGTCTTTTAGCTGGTCGAAAGCCCGATCGCATTCTTCGGTCCAAAAAAAGTTCTTTGCCTTTCGAAGTGTTTGGAAGAAAGGCAAACTTCTGTCCGCTGATTTTGATATGAATATGTTCAACGCTACGATTTTCCCTACCAAGCTTTGTACTTGGGAGATGGTTTTGGGAGGCTTCATTTCAGTTATGGCTCGAATTTTTTCTGGGTTGGCCTCAATTCCTCGTTGATGTAGCAAATAGCCCAAGAATTTTCCCGATTTAACACCGAAGTTGCATTTTGCGGGATTTAACTTCATGCGGTATTTTCTCAATATTCGGAAACATCGATCAAGATGTCTTATGTGATCCGCCTCATTCATGCTTTTGACTAACATGTCATCGACGTAGACTTCCATTATTTCTCCGATTAACTCTTTGAACATTAGGTTTACTAACTTTTGGTAAGTAGCCCCTGCGTTCTTTAATCCAAATGGCATAACTATGAAGCAATATACTCCTTGCTCGGTTATGAATGCGGTTTTCTCTTGGTCCTGCTCATTCATATATATTTGATAAAACCCTTGAAAAGAATCCATCATGCTGAAGATCGCGAAGCCAGCGGTTGAGTCAACTAATAAGTCTATCCTTGGGAGGGGATATGGATCAAGCGGGCATAATTTGTTAAGGTCGGTAAAATCGTTGCACATTCTCCACTTGTTATCCTTTTTATCCCCTTTTTCTACTAGAACAACATTACATAGCCATTATGAGAAGTGTATTTCTCGAATTTCTTTTGCTTTAAGTAGCCTTTCTACTTCTGCTTTGATGCTTTTATCTTTTACTGGCCCGTGATTTCTCTTCTTTTGTATCCCAAACTACATTTTTGGGTACTTCGCCTTCGTTAAAGCTGATCAGCTGGTTGTTTGTTGATTTATTTTCTAGAGTCCATACTTCCTTTGGGTATTTTAAGCCTCCAATTATGGATCTGGCCGTCCTTCGTCGGGCGTTACGACTATCCCCGCCGGCGGGTCCTCCTGAAATTGTATGGATGGTACCATTGATCTGGCCATGGTTCAACTCCTGTGCAGGACCATCCTCGGGTGATTTTCGTCGTGAATTCCTCCTTTGATTATTATTCCGAGGGCTCCTACTTCTTCCTCTTTTGCGGTTATCCCTCTCTAAATAATCGTCTAGCTTTCCTTGTTCGATTAGTTTTTCAATTTCTCTCCTGAGGTGAAAACATTTTCAGTGCGGTGCATGTGGGCCCTGTGGTATTTGCAATACAATTCATAGTTTCGGGCGCCAGGTCTGGGCTGAGCGATTTTCCTCGCTTCAGGGATCCAATTATTCCTTTCTAGTACGGGCAGGATTTCCTCTATCGGAACAGTTAGCCTCGGGTGTTCTACTTGATTAACCCTGCTCCTGATTGCCGGTTCTGCGGTTCTAGGTCTTTGATAGATGTTAGGTCGCCTGTCCTGATCGTTTTTATTGTATTCTAATCGCTGAAAAACGTTGCCTTTTCTAAACGTCCGTTCATAATCCATGGATCTTTGGGCAGGAATTCTATCTTGCCGTTTGGAGCCTGAAGTGGTAACTTTATTTTTATTCTTATCTTTAAAGGAATTCATCTCTTCTTGGGTCATATATTTAGACGCCAAGCTCATGATGTCGGCGAACGTTCTCGGTTGTTTTCGGCTGAGGGCATTTCCGAACTGCCTATTCTTTGTGAGGTCGAAGAGAATAGAGATTATGTAATCGATATTTGGGGAATGGATTTTAAGTAATTCTACGTTAAACCTTGCCAACCAGTTTCTTAAGGATTCTCCCTCTTGTTGGTAGATAGTTCCTAAGTAGCTCATCGGAAGTTTTTGCCTCTTCTGACTGGCAAACTGCTGTGTCAATTTGTTGCATAATTCCCGAAAACTGAATATGGAGTTGGTTGGTTGCTTGGCGAACCAGTCCAAAACGAGTCCTTCAAATGTGGTCACCATTAATTTGGCGGTGAATTCCGCCGAGTGAGCATACAAGTTCATTATATTCGTGAAGCTAAAAATATAGTCATTTGGATCAGTGGTTCCGTCGTATCTAGGAATTCTACCTGGGACCTGTCCGATTGACCGTGCCTCTTTTATTTCTCTGCAGAAGGGAGAGCAGGCCGCAAGGCTCTCCTGGAGTTCCGTGGTTCGGGCCCATGGGTTTTGAACAGATCGTAGGCGTTGTTCAAGTCGTTCCTGTACCATCCTTTCGATTTCTCTTTTCGAGAACCGCATAGTTCGTGGTCGATCTGGGATTGCATCATCTATCTCATCCTCGATAGGGATTATCGTACGTTCCTTGGACCCGCTGCGTCCCGGCTGTGGTTTTCTTTGACCTGGTTTCCTTCGGGGATGGTTATCGGAGGGTTTTGAATTGCCCTGCGGCGGACTGTGTAGCGAGCGCCGCTCGCTTGCCGGGCTGTCAGCTTGTTGAGAGATTTGATCGTTTTGCCTTGGCGTTCTTTGAGCGGGATTTGCCCTAGTAGTTCTAAAGTTTCGAGGAACTTGTTCGAGTACGAGTAATTCCTCTGGGGAGAGTGATTTAACGAGCATAGCAATCTGTCGCAATTTCTCCTGAGCGTCTGGGAGAGGAACAGGGATCGCTAGGACTTTTGGTTCTTCCGGTATTGTACCGGGAAGATTTCCTTGGGGTTCCTGCTGATGAGGAAGAGGCCCCTGCAAATTTTCGTTGGTTTCAGGGGCGTTATTATCAGTATTGTCCTGTGGATCTTCAGACGTGTTATGAACGGTAGTTGTGTTACTTCTTGCTCCAATACGAGCGCTTTTCCTTGGACGAGCCATATGTCGATCGAATAATTAACCTAGCCCCTCGGTGGGCGCGAACTGATTTAACCGATTTTCGTCGGGTTAATTATATCAGTGAATATGTGATATTGGGGATTCTCAATATATATGATATAAATGGCTCTGTTACTTTATTCAGGATGGATCGATCTCAAGGAAGAACAATCAGATGGAACAATCAGTATTAAAGACAAAAACCGTAAACACGATGATATAGTGAAAGCTTCTTTATTAGGATCGTTTAGAGTACAGGCATAAGCTGTCAAAAAGTGTCTGTAATACAATGATAAACTAGGTATTTATATCATACTAAACTAGCTTTACAAGGAAACATTGTTCTAATGGGACTCGGCCCACTTGTCCTTCTTGAGTCCGGATTGTAGCTTGCTCGTTGAGGAGGGTCGTGTTCTACTGGGTCGATAGATGCTTCCGAATGGGTTTGTCTTGGTCGAACCGATTCCATAACCCTCGATCGATCCGGAGATTATAAGGGATGCGAAATAGCCCCCATCATCACTAATACTCCCCCACTTCTTCGAGCGTAAGTGAAGCTGAAGCTCGTCTTTTCGGGCTGGGCATCCCATTCATTCCCTTACTTAAAGATGTACTGGAAGTGATTTAACCGGATTTCGTCGGGTTAATTGAATATCAGTGAATTTTGTGATATCGGGGGGTTTTCGATATTTATATATATATTATAGGGCTCTGTTACTTTATTCCGGATGGATCGTTTACAAAGAAAAGCAATATTCACGAACAAGAAGTAAAACCACAAACAAAGCAAAGAACACACCAATATGGAGATCAAAAAGCTATGAATAATATTGAATCTTATTCAGTTGTGCTGTAGTAAGCAGTGTATATTCATGTATTCTTAGAATTGGGAGATTTCGTAGTCTCTTTATACAATGATCAACTAGGTATTTATATCATGCTAAACCTAGCGTTACAAGGAAACATAGTCCTAATAGGACTCGGCCCAAATATCCTTCTTGGGTCCGGTGTATTGTCTATTGATCGAAAAGAGCTGCATTCGGGCTGGTCGATGAGATGATCTTGAACAGCCTGATTTGGTCGAACCGATCTCAAGTTCTTTAGTCGATCGTACAGTATGTAGGGTGCGAAATAGCCCCCATCAGTACTCCCTCACTTCTTCGAGCGTATAGATAATAGAAGCTCGTAGAAGTAGATAAATCTTCACGACTGTTTGTTTTCTATGAATGGAGCCTCGTTAAAAACCTTTCTTAAGAAAAAACCCTGTGGGAAAAAATCTTAAGTAAGGAAAAGAGTGCTACACATCATGGATAGTCGTTTTCTCTGTCCGATTACGAATCGCCACGCGTCTATTCAGGAGGTTTTTTATAACCTTCCGTTTTTGGCGGGAATATGATTAGTTGCGATGAGTTCGAAACGTCTTTTCTAATCTTATTATAAATAGGTGACTTTTGAGTTCGCCACTTTTCCTTTATACTTTCTTATAATTCGTAGTCATTTTCTTGCTTAGTCGTTCATCACACAAAACTTTTCCCATTATCGAACTTCATTTTCCGAGAACCAGAATATATGGCTTCTGTGAGAAGATCTTCTTCTTCTTCTAGAGAGATCGTCGCCCCTGATAACGAGGAGGAATTGCATCCTAATTTTTCGGGCGATCAAGCTGCAGTTTCTGAATTCGTCGTTCCTATAGAAGATACTTTTAAGGTAAGGATCCTTTCAGATGCGGATGTAGCTGCCCGTGCCAAAAAGGGCAAATGTACTGTTCCTCAGATTTCTGAACCAATTGAGGACGTAGCTTGTGCTTATACGGTGGAAACATTCCCGGAGGTTGTGAACAACTATACGAAATATTTCCCGGAAGGTTCCGAAATAATTCTTCCTTCCCCTTCTGATAGGGTCACATCTCCACCGGAGGGATGTCGAGCTTTTTATACGGCTCACTTCAACAGCGGACTGCGTCTTCCTGTGTCTCTTCTTTTTCTCGAAGTTTTGAAAACTTTCAGTGTGTGCTTGACACAGCTGGTTCCAAATTCCGTTGCTTTTGTGGTTTGTTTTTCTGTTTTGATGATTGCGAAGGGGTTTAAACCTTCCTTTCGTAATTTTACGCAACTTTTCCGCTTCAATATTTCTAGTTCCTCTAATCGTGGATATTTCTTCGCTAGTCAGCGACCTAGTAGAGCGATCTTTGACGCCCCTGTTTCTAGTAATCCTTCATGGAAGTCTCATTTCTTCTTTGTTCGTCCTCCGTCTAATCTTTGTTTGGCGGATGGTTCGATCGTGCCTTTTTCATGGGATCATGGTTCCAGTTGGATTCCTGGGGGTCGCTTACCAACTGGCGAACTAGTTCCTGATGATGCTCAGTTTATCGCTGAGATCCCCGAAATGCGTGCGAACAAATATCAAAGTGCTCTTCTGATCGGGGAAGCTTTCCTTCGTAAGGCGGGGTTAAGTGTTCATAACTTTCCCGTCAGTTCATCATCTGAACTTCTTGGTTAGTACTTTATTTTGGCTTAGTGTTATGATGATACCGTTTATAGGGAAGAAAAATAACTTATAATTTATTTCATTTTCAGCCGATATGGTAGAGAACTCTCGGCATTCTTCGAAGGGAAAAATGGTGCTGTCGAAATCTTCCAAATCCGTAGAGAAAGCCCCTATCGAGCAGAGAGCGTCACGAAAAAGGAAGCTGGAGTTAGGTCATGAATCTGAAGAGAATAGAGAGGAATCTCCAGATTCTCCTCGTGAGTCCCCTATTCGTCAAGGCACGGGATCTGGTTATCCTCCTCTTCATCTTAGAACCTCTTTGGGTATTCGAGGATGTCGCAGCTGGTCGATGCCTCATCCTACTAATAATCCAGTTGATAGAAAAAGGAGTTACTATGGACGTTCTGGTGACGACCTTTCTTTACTCGGAGATAAGCATCCAAAATCTACTCTTGTCGAAATGATCGAGGATCATTTAGAGGGAATGAGGGCCGCTGGTTATTCCGAGAAGGATTCTCTTATTCACGATGATAATGAGAACGCGGTCGATAAGGCAACCCGTGTTCTTTTGTCTGGTGTTTTTACTCGTGATCTGAATAAGCTTCTTCATAAGGATCCTCTGGAGAAATTCCAACGAGCTTCTCTTTATGCTGAAAAGGTGATATCTTTTTCCTTTGATCCTGTTAACAGATAATTTTAAGGGTCTTCCTTAATTTACTAATCCATCTCTTTTTCTTGCTCTCTTTGTTATTCCAGACTAAAACTTGCCTTGCGTCATACGCCTATGAAAATGCACTTTCGAAACAACAGTGCGAGTTCCTGGAAGAGAAGTATAAAGCTCTACTTCATAAATCCTCCGGTTCAGAGGTTGGTCCCTCAACATCTTCTTCCGTTCCTGTCTTAGAGACGCGTGCTACCGGGACTGAAGATCAAGAAACGATGAACACGGTGATGGAGATTTCTCGTGCACAAGAGCAGGCCAATCAAATGGCTAGAAAGTTAGAGGAATTCCAGTTACAGAGCACGGCTCGAATTAGTGAGCTTGAATCTCAAGTATCACGCCTTGAAACTTCTTTAGAGGAGTATGAAAAGGATGTCCCACTTAGTGGACTTAGGGATCGATACGGTAGGAATCCTGACGAAAGAGTTGTTCGTGAATTCCTTAATTCTCCTGTTCATACGGCGTTGGTGTATCGGATGGTCGGTCCACTTCTTGAGAATACTTTTAAGAAGGCGATTCATCAACTGGTCGCCTTAGAGACGATCGACGACCGTCGGAGGGAATATTTTAAGGCGGCGCACATTCGGTTGAACCGTTATGGTGAAATTTATTCTTCTTCCGAGCTTCCAGATGTCGTATATCAAGGTTTTCCTTTGGCTCACCTTGTCGAAGAGTTTGGAAATCCATTGCCGATTCCTCCTTCTGATGTTAACGAGGAGCTCGATAATACTTTTATCGATCCCGAAGACGAAGAAGAAGAGGAAGACGATATCGACATGACTGAGGACGTCGGTAGCGATCAGAGAATTCCGGATAGCGAACAGGCTTCTTTAAGATAGTGATTTTTTTTGAAATAACCGTTGTAATTATTTACTCGTAGGTGTTAACTGTAATTTCACCTTTTCATCTCTCTGTACGCTAAACGTATCGTATTCTGTCAGTTGTGTCTTTTCACATTCGCCGTAATAATTCAGACAAGTCATTAAATTTGCCGTAATCATTATGTGTGTGTCTTTTCAAATTCTAGCGTTTGCTCCAAGGTCAGTTTCTCTGTTTCGCGCCCTTTCTTTAGGTCAGTCGCGTCTTTTCGTGTAGTATAAATACGAAAGGTAAAAACTTGACTTGTTTTTTACTGCTATACTCCTCTCTTAATAGAATACTCTTTTTTCCAACCAGTCGATAAACTTTCTCGATATTAATTAGTATTTTTCCATAATCCGATCATGAGTAACCTTTTTGGTAATACTTCAAAGCGACCTTCTTGTGAGGGCGCTAGAGATAATAGATCCAAAAGATCTCGAAGAGATGGGCCGTCGATGGAGCCTCCTCGTTCATCCTCAATAATTAGGTCGGAGATTGATACTCGCGTTATAGCCTCCGAACCTTTTTCTGTAGTGAACTCGTCGTTTTCTGAATCAATCTTTTCTACTTCAACTCAAGGAGGACGTATACTTTCCCCTGGTCGGGTAGCTTTTGGCGATATGTCCAACGAGGAACCGACTTATAATATACCTGTTACTTCGATTTCATCTTCCTTCGAGAATGTTTTTCATGGAGGGGACTTTGCTATTTCCCTTCCTTTATCTGCTTCTACTGCCCCAATCGCCGGCGGAGGGCAAGCTGGTGATGATTTTTCTGTCAATCCTTCTGCAACACAATCTATTGTGCAGGATTGTCCTGATTATCTGTTTAATGATACTACTGTGATGACTACTTCTTTCGAGTCGGGAGGACCTTCTGGAGGTCGGACCGGTTCCAGGTCTGGTCGTCGAACGGTTATTTCTGCTTCGGGCAAGGAGACTTCCGTTAGCCCCGACGAGAGAGAATCTCCTCGTCCGTTAGATGACCGATGCATTTTTGAGCAAGTTAAGGATATTATGTTGTCAGAGACTCCGCGTTCTGATGGTGTCCCTTCTAATAGTGAATTGCCTGGCTCAGTTGAGCCTGATACTTTGTCTTGGGATCTGGGTTTAAGCACTATTTTGCCTGGCGAGCTGAAGAAGCTTGAGGGTACTTCCAACGTACGCCTTGTTCAGTCGCTGGTGAAGATATGTGAACAGGTGGATGCATCTTTTCATTGTTTTATTTGTTCTTATTTTTGGCTTCTTTCTTACATAGGATCGTTTTCTTTTTCCAGGCTAAGTATTTTGCACTCCAGCTGGGTGTGCAAAACGATGATCTGTGGAGAGATAAGGGTGCTTATCGAAGTCGTTTGGAGTCGGAGTCGGCGAAGGTTGCTGGGCAGTCTCTCCAACTGCAGATTGTCAATAATGATTTGAAAAAATTGCAGGAGGAGAAGTCTGTCTGGGAGCAAGAGAGAAGTGACTTGGTTCAGGCTGCTGCCTTAGCAGAGGAGTCTAGTCGGCGAGCCTATGAGGAGGGATATGACGCTGGTTATCTAAAGCGTCAAGAGGAGGTGATGGCGTTTGCCGGTAATTTGACTCCTCGGAGGCCTGTTTCTGCTAGTCGCCCTGCTGGAGATACTTCTCAGTGATTTTATTCGACCTGTCAGGCCTTGGACTGTCTCTTTTTTTTTTTTTTTTTTTAGGTGCCCAACTTTTTGTGTAGTTGTTTTGGCCTGAACTTTTGTACTGGGAGAACAATGAAATTGGAGAACATGATATTTCATAGGCGGACCTTTGCCTTGATCAATTTTTTTCTGTTGATATTCTTTGTTGTGCACAATCTCCTGTCATACGCAAATATATCATCATGAAATAACCAGCATAGACTTGGCGTATTTATCTGATTTTAATCCTTGCGTAGTAATTGAATGATATACTGGTCGATAATCCCTCATTTTATCAGAATACCCAGAATGGAGAATGACCCAGTGTAGTCCCATGGGTTATACCCAACATTGCGCAGTCCTTTCAGAAAATGTAGATAGCAGGTTCTTTTATGTTGATAATCGATCGTCAAGGAACGCTCAGTGTCTTGGTCGATGTTCAATCCAATCCTTGTAAATTTGTCTTTTTGTGACGTATATCTTATATAAGGAGGCTATTATTTCTCCTGTTGAAATTTGTTCTTCCTTTCATGAGACTGATAGAAGATGTTTTTCTAAACTTTATGTTTTTCTGTACTAACTGTGAAGTGTACGTTCCGCAGTCAGCGTATCACTATATTATTTCCTTGATATGGGAGGAATTGGAAAATGCAGGGGTCTTGGCCAGATCTGGCCTGTTTAGACCCCCTTAAGCAATTCTTTGGTATGTTAGGCAGTGACTTCTTTGCAGTTTTGAATAAGGAGGACTATTCTCCTGATTTCTATGTCAAATATCTTGGACTCCAAAGGAATTCTTGTATGGCTTCGTTACTGATTGCCCATAGTACGTATTAGGCAGTGACGACCCTCGCATGGTGAAGGGTTTGGTCTTTTATCTTTTATCGAGCAATTGTCCTTTTCGCTGCGATTTTAAAGCTTGTATAACTTTGTTTCTGGATTCTAGGTTTTTAAGCCATCGACCATGAAGTATGATCGTGCCGGTATGTCTGATCCGGAGCTTTTTAGATCTTTTTGTGTTATTCGATGATCGTTTCGATCTACGACCTCTTATTCTTTTCGACTAGTTGAAGCGATTAGATAGTGCCGTTCCAACTTACTTGCATTTATTACGGGGAGTCAAAGGGTCGTATCCATATCCGTTGATCAAATACTTTTTCAGCCGTTGGATCTCTTAGATCTACCCTTATAAATAGGGGGTGGTTTGCATTCTTCATTTGCAATTTCTCAAAAAGGATGGAGATCTCAGATTCCTTAGATTTTATTCTGCCCTCTGATCCCATTGTCTTCAAAAAATCACATTATCGGGATTTGTTTATTCAAAATAGTGAAATCGTTCCCAGTCTTGTATTGACGGGTCCCATGTCAGCCCTACCTTGTATCGACGGGTCCCATGAGATCTCTGCCTTGGTCTTCATCAATTTAGAGGTCCGTGGTTTCTTGTTTGCACATGGAGGGTTCATACTTGCCAGTTACCTCCGCTCTTGGATGTTACCTCAGGGGTGATAGACCACCGGGGTGGCTGGTAAACTTACCATTTCACGACGGTCCCGAAGAGATGCTGCTTTAGGATAAAATGTTTTATAGATAATGTAAAAGCAGTATCTTCTTTCGGGTGAGTGAGCATTGCTAGTCATCTGGCTGGTAATGTTCATTTCGTCTGGAAGAACACTTGATCTTCAGAGCCTAGCCATCGAACTAAAGAAGTCGACCATCCTGAGCAGAATGCTTCTTAGGTGGTTTATTATAGTCGACGAGGTACTAGGGAGGAGATTGGTGTTTCCGTGGACATTGTCGTGAAGATAGCTGATCCTATAGGATCATTTTAATTAAATCATTGTAACGATCTTTAAGTAGCGTGTAGACCTTTGTAACGTAGGATTTTTGTATGTAACTGATTTGATGAATAAAATATTACTTTTATCCCTCGCATCTTCCTTGTCGTTGATTCTGCCATAATTCTTATTTATGAGTAGCGATTTCCGAGCAGACGAATTCATACATAGCTTATCTTCAAAACTTCAGGAGTATTAGCAGATCATTTAGATCGTCAGGAACAGATCAAGGAGTGTTTATTGAGCGGATCAATGTTTACTCATCTTGTCATAATTTGGAATTAGGTTTTTAGCACCTAAAATCTTTTTGATCGCTATAGATTTATCGAGGAGTCTTTATCGAGCGGATCAATTTATACTCAACTCGTTTGTTTAGACTTAGATTTGAGGAGTGTTTATTGAGCGGATCAATGTATACTCAACTCTTTTTATAATTTAGACTTAGGCCTTTGTACCAGAAGTCCTTTTGTCGTTAAAATTAATCGAGGAGTGTTTATTGAGCGGATCAATGTATACTCGACTCGTTATATTTTAGACTTAGGTTTTTCATACCAAAAAGTCTTTTTTGTCGTTAATATGGATCGAGGAGTGTTTATTGAGCGGATCAATGTATACTCGACTCGTTATAATATAGACTTAGGTTTTTCATACCAAAAAGTCTTTTTTGTCGTTAATATGGATCGAGGAGTGTTTATTGAGCGGATCAATGTATACTCGACTCGAAGCAAAATTACACATCCTACAAGCGGTTAAAACCGAAATTGTTAATGAACAACCTGTAGCAGTCACAGACTGTGTTAATACGCTATTATATACAATAGCAAAACACTTTATCGGAACAACTTCATTACAGTTGGATAAAACTCAAGAACAATTAATGAATTTAAGATGTCAAAACTTATCTCAGTTTAAATGGTATAAAGATGTTTTCTTTTCCAAAGTCTTTACTAGAGAAGATAGTCAACACGACTTTTGGAAAGAAAAATTCTTATCAGGATTACCTCATTTCTTTGCAGAAAAAATTCGTAATAGAATTAAACAAAAACACGATGGAATTATACCTTATTCCCAATATACTTATGGAGATTTATCTTCTGAGATAATCTCTGAAGGCATAAATTTATGCAATGAAATAAAATTACATAGACAAATTCAGAAAGAAAAGGTTTTAGGAAAAAGGATTATAGGAGATTTTTGTGAACAAATAGGTTTACCTCCTATAGGACCAAGTGGAGAAAAAAGAAAACACAAGACTAATAAAGTCTCTCGTAATTCAAAATCTTATAATTATTTTCCTAAAAAGGGGAGAAAAGGATTCTATAAAAAGAAAAATAAAACTAAAGGAGAAAATGCTCCTAACAATTCACAGAAAAAGATCCCTCTATGCTGGCGATGCCAGAAACCGGGACATTATGCTAATAAGTGTAAAATGAAAAAGAAAATTAATAGTCTAGACGTTGATGACGGCCTTAAAAGGACTTTAGAAAAATTATTCCTTAATGAAGAAGGAGAAAAAGGAAAGTTTAAAATTACTGCCATCACTAATAGTGAATCTGAAGATGAATCAGAAAATTCTGAAGAATCAGAAGCAGAATCCGAACAGTCTGAAAATGGTTGTGAGGGAAACTGTGAATACTATAAAACCTTATGTCAGGCTAATGGATTATGTGTCTTAACAAAAGAAGATAATTTTATCTTAGATATAATTGATCAAATTACTGACCCTGTTGCTAAAAGAGAAATGCTTCAAAAATATTTGGAGCAATATAGCAACAAAAAACCTGAAAAGAGTCTAAAGTTTAAAGAACCAGAGACTTATAGTCTTAAAGAAATTTTAAATAGAGCTAAATCTTCTAATGAAAAAATCTTAGGAGATTCTAGCATTAGTGAATTAAAACATGAAGTAAATGTTCTTAAACAAGAGCTATGTGATTTAAAATCTAGAGTTTCTGTGATTGAGTTAAATAATCTGGAAACAATTCCTTATGAGGAAAATGATGAAATAGAAAAGGGATCACTAAAAGAAGAAAATGCAAATGCTGCGTTGACATTTGTCAACATGATTGATAGAGTTATCACTCATAAATGGCATATTAAAATAAAGCTAATAGTTCATAGAGAATATACTCTCTCTGCAATTGCAATGGTAGATTCAGGAGCCGATTTGAATTGTATCAACGAAGGATTAATACCTTCTAGATATTTTTCAAAGACTACTGAAATCCTCAATGCTGCAGATGGTAGAAAACTTATAGTAAAATATAAGTTGCAAGATACTGCCATCTGTAACAATGGAACCTGCCTAGAAATGCCATTTATAATGGTTAAAGATTTATCACATGATGTCATTCTAGGAAATCCATTTTTGCATATGCTTTATCCTATTAAAAGCATAGATGAAAATGGAATTACCAGTTCTGTGAATTCACAGGAAATAACATTCAATTTTATCACTCAGCCTCGTTATCACGAGATTGATTTAATCCAAAAGAAAATAAAGAGCAAAGAAAATTTTCTTAATTCCTTATCCCAGGAAATCAATCATAAAAAAATAGCTGAACAATTACAGCAGCCAGCAATTCAAAAAAGAATAAATGACTTACAAGAAACAATTATAAAAGAAATATGTGCTGATATTCCTAATGCCTTTTGGGAAAGGAAGAAACACATTGTGAATTTACCCTATGAACCTGATTTTAAAGAAAATCAAATACAAACTAAGGCTAGACCTATTGCTATGGGTCCACGCCATCTTGAAATCTGCAAAAAAGAAATTGATGAGTTATTACTCAAGGGGTTAATTAGAAAATCTTACAGTCCTTGGAGTTGTCCAGCATTTTATGTTGAAAATGCAGCCGAACTTGAAAGAGGAGTCCCCAGACTTGTTATTAACTACAAGCCATTAAATAAAGCATTGCGTTGGATTAGATATCCAATACCAAATAAAAGAGATCTTCTAAATAGATTATACACGGCCAAAATTATGTCTAAATTTGATATGAAATCTGGATTTTGGCAAATTCAGATTGCAGACGAAGATAAATATAAAACAGCATTTACAGTACCATTCGGACACTACGAATGGAATGTAATGCCTTTTGGGCTAAAAAATGCTCCATCTGAATTTCAAAATATAATGAATGATATTTTTAGTCCATATACAAAATTCTGTATTGTCTACATTGATGATGTTCTTATTTTCTCAGAAAATATTGATCAACATTTTAAACATTTATATGCATTTATTAATGCTGTTAAGAAAGCAGGATTAGTTGTCTCGGCCAAAAAGATTAAATTATTTCAAACAGAAATAAGATTTCTTGGTCATAATATAAAAGAAGGGACAATTTTCCCTATTGATAGGTCAATTGCTTTCGGAGATAAATTTCCTAATGAACTTAAGGAAAAAACCCAATTACAAAGATTTTTAGGAAGTCTTAATTATATTTCAGACTTTTATAAAAATTTAGCAATAGACGCTAAACCCTTATTTGAAAGGTTAAGAAAAAATCCTCCAGAATGGACTAATGTCCATACTGAAGCTGTAATTAAGATAAAAAATAAGATTAAGGAAATCCCTTGCTTAGCTATAGCTAATCCAGATGCTTTTAAAATTGTTGAAACAGACGCATCAGAATTAGGCTATGGAGGAATCCTAAAACAAAGGATTGATAATAAAGAAACTCTTGTTAGATTTACTTCAGGAGTTTGGCAAGGGCCAAGGAAAAATTATTCCACTGTAAAAAAGGAACTCTTATCTATTGTGCTATGTGTTCAAAAATTTGAAAGTGATTTATTGAATCAGAAATTTCTAATTCGTGTTGATTGTAAATCTGCTAAAGATATTTTAGAAAAGGATGTTAAAAATATAGCATCTAAACAAATTTTTGCTAGATGGCAGGGAATTTTATCTGTCTTTGATTTCGATATTGAGTTTATTAAAGGATCTAGTAATTCTTTACCAGACTTCCTAACTCGTGAATTTTTACAGGGTCATGACGAAGGACAAGGGAAAAGCTAAAGAAACCGTAAGAAGGGAAATTGTAACTATAAAGAAACCACTGTCTTATAAGACAGCAATCGGAAAACCTATTGAACAGCTTCGAGCTGAAGCCTTAAAGGCTGCACCTGAGGAATTAAAATTGAGAAAAGATGCTTATTCTGTAGCATTAAAATCTAATTTAACCAATGAATTTTTATATCCATATATTCCTTACACAACATTTTGGATATCACCTTTAGAGCGAAAATACGCTCATCTTGAACCAAATGAAGCTGGGAATTTCTATCTCAAAGACTCAGCAGATCCATTCTTTTATCCTAAAGAATATCAATTTTACTATGCTATTCTGGATACAACTAAATCCGTTGAATTTGATTCAGTCACCAGGTCTGGATCTGAATGGGCTTATTCTAAAGCCTTTATTAAACAGGTTTATACAGCAGAAACATGGAGCGGTGATCTTTATCGCTATCATGAAATTCCTAGAAAAAACCAAAATTTGGATAGATACTGGTTTAATTACTTTGATTATATCAAGGCTTGGGACGGAGCGTTTTGCTACGATAACAGGCAGAAAAAACACAGTTGGTTCCTTCAATTTAGGGATTTTAAATTTGATCATATACCTCAATGGTTTGTTAAATGGTTTTACAATTGGGGTTTTCATCCTATAATTTTACCTGATAAAATCAGAAGTATTTTTGATGAGTTTAAAACTGCAAATCCTTCTTTACGAACGCCAGAGCTAATGTTTGCAGCTTTATATCAAGTACCATGGATTGTTAAGTGGGATTTAATAATCTCCAATCTACCAATTAAAAAATTTGATGTGATTATTACTCACGTTCCTGTCCTAGGAAGAAGAATCCTACTTAAATGGTGGGATAAGTTTGATTTCTTTGAGGACTCAATTTTTTCAAAGAAAGGACTTATTTCTCTTGAGCCTCCAGCTCCACCAGCTCCTCCTAAAAAAGATACTACAGAGTTGCTTAAAGAACTTTTGGCTTCTTCTTCGAAGACAGATATTAAGAAGCAACTTATGGAAATTCTTAAAGAATTACCTGGTGACCCTGATGAAGAAGATAATGATGATGAAGATACAGACACAAAAGAAGACAAAGACGACATCATTATGCAAGATTCCCAGGACCCTTATGAACAGTAAAAAAAGTCACTGTTCACTACTGTTCACTAAAGTTGTCGGCCACTACTGTTCACTAAAGTTGTCGGTCACTACTATTCATTAAATAAAATGAAGAAACATTTGGCGTCCGCTTGTTTTGAAATCCGAAGTTGGCGTCCGTTGCTTGCTTGCTTGCCTATATATAGGCTTCTCATTTCAGAAGGAGGACACGCTTGATTTGAGCCTACACTCTCATTCTTGCAATCTTCCTTCACCATTCCGAGAAATTCTCCACTCTACTTTTGTATAATAATAATAAGTTTGTAAAATAGTTTGTATATTGGTACCTACTACCGCTGCTTGTACTCTCTCCACCCCTCTCTGTATTGGTCTGGTACCCTTGTGGTATCAGAGCCACGTTGCTCTGGAAGTTTACCATCTAATAGGTAAACTCTTAACTCATGTATCTTATTTTATTAAATGTTAATGTATAAATCTATTCGCTTGTCCTATGATATTGCTTGTGTAGAACTTGAAGCTTATCGTCTTTTACTTGAAACTTATCCTGATCATCCAAATATTGGTGAATATAATTTTTGGGTAAATCAATATAATCATTGGTATAATTTAAAACGCCGTATGCTTAATATCTTATCTGTTTAATTGTATGCATCCTCATCAGTTTGATTCAAAGTTTTTTTCTATTTCTGAGTTATATATATTTTATCGTAAGCAATACTTACTTAATAAGAAACGTTGTGAGGATTTCCCTGACGATCCTTATTGGGAATTTTTATGTAATCATTATTATTTACGATATTCTCGTATTGTATTATTACTGTCTGCTTAAGTTGTTTCTATGCATCGTAGATTTTCCAACATATGTGGTATTCCTATAGCTGAGTTCTATAGTCTCTGTTGGCAGCTTTATTTAGTACATAAAGAACTCTGTATTTACGAACCAAATAATTCTGATTATATCTTTAATAGAGATTATTATTATAACTGGTGTATTCGTATTAGTATTTTACTAGCCGCTTAATTTCTTATTTGTTTTACTTTGAACTTTTAGATTTAAGTTTTAGTAGCCCCTTGTGAACTATTACAGTGAAACCCAGGGTTTACCCTTAAGTCGCGCAGCCTGTTAAGTCCCTGTTGTAGCCTGTGTATTGGCGTGTTGGGATTGATATTAAGTCGTTGACAGTGATCTGTGATAGAATGCATAGGTTTACTAGATCTTTGTCTAAAAGACAAGGTGAAACAAGTGGAAATAAAGAAATTATCATTAATGAAAATTTCGAAAAATCTTTGCAAAACTGGAAATTGCCAGTACAATCTTCTGTTTATAAACAGAAAGGAACTTTTGAATTTTCTTCTGACTATGTTGTCAAAACAGTTGAAGAAGCTATTCCTTTAACAGAAGGATATAATTCATTTCAATTATTATCTAAGAAACTAATTGAAAACCATAAGCAAAGATATAAATTTCTGCATATCGGATTAATTCAGGTAGGATTAAAGCCTGCTACAAGATTGGGATTAAATACATCCGCTATAATTTGTGTAAGAGATAAACGTCATAATAAATTCCATGACTCTTTGTTGGGAATAATTGAGTCTAGTCTCTGTGACGGACCCATTTATTTCTCTTGTTTTCCAAACTTTACTCTGTCTCTGACGGATCCGACTCTTATGCACTCCTTGTGTCTTGATATCAAATCTGATGGATTCAATATGATGCAAGGGTCAGAAAACATAATCCTTATTTACAGGATTCAATATAAAGTAATGAATACAGTAGTTCCTAGGGTAAAGAATTTATCCTTAAACCAGAAAGGATCTACTACTTTATTCATTACCAATTTATCTAAAAGTAATTTAAAAGTACCCAAGACAATTACTTGGGATCAGATTAAATTACCTGAACAATGGATGTTGGAAAAGGCAAATGAACCTGTTAAACAGGAAAATAGAGAATTAGAGGAAATAAAAGAATATCAAGATGGGACTGTTCAAATAAAATTCTCTAACCAAAGAATAGCTAGACTTAAACTTGGAAGTCAAAGTCTCCGATACAATAAATTACACCTAAAAGGTGAAAGTAGCAGAACTAGATCTAGAAGATCCACTTCTTCTGCTCCTGAAACTAATTTCGAAAAAAATAACCTAATAGGTACTAAATTCACACCTGATGGGGTTAATCAACCTGAATATAATGTTAGTATACCATCCACTACTGTCCCCTCTGAAACAGATAATAAATCCCCCACTGCTTCAGACATGGGATACTATAGTGACAGTAGTGCCCTTCCTGATGACACTAGTGTTTTACCTATTACGATTCCTGAAGAAGTTAATTTTCCTTTTGAAGGGATTGCAAAAGAATTATTTTATTCTCCTAATAATGAGATTTTTAGAAAATGGTTTTTTCTTGAAAATGACAAAACTCAAATGAAGTTATTTACTTCCTACAAAAGGTTTTTAAAAATAAATAAGGAAGTAATTGATTTCTTTGATTTTCTAAAGAAATATTTTTATTTAACTAAAAGGAAATTTCCTGATTTCGAAAATAGAAATTTTGTTTCTACCATTGAAACTTCCTTTGCTAGAAATTTTATTACTACTAAAGGAAGAATTTTCAAAAGTATTCATCCTCCTGAAAACAATTTAATTATTAAAACAAAGGATGATGAAGTCATTGCCACTCCTTATAGAAAAGGAGATAAAATCGAGGCTGTGGTAGAACAAAATAATTTTACTAATTTAACTCTCAAAACTATGGGAGATCAATTAATCAGAATTGAAAAATCAATTGATAAAAAACCGACAGAAAAGGTTTCTAAAGAAGAAACTACTATAATTGATAAAAGGGTTCTATTTAAACCAATGCCCTCTGAAAAAATTGATTTCAAAATCAATCCAGAAGAATCCTCTTCTGAGATGGTTGATGAAATTGTTAAAAGATTAAAAAATCTTGGCCTAAAAGAAAAGGACCTATCTCCATTAGAACAAAATTCAGATAATGAATCTGATTTAGAAAGTAAAGAACAGACTTCGGAAATGGAAGATAAAATAGATCAACTAGAAGATATGTTCTTAACAGAACAAAATCAACAACAAAATTTTGGTATTAATAAATTATCCTCTTCCTATAAAAAGAAGATGGTTTATAATGTACCTGCAAAACCCTATTATCATAGGCCTACTCCAGTTGATCTACAATTAGAACAGCATGATGATTACATGACTGTTCAATTTGATGGAAGATCCATTAATGAATGGAACATTGATGGTATGTCAGAATATCAAATGCAGACGGTATTGCATTACATGACTATGTATGCAACTGCCTGTAAAGCAAATGGTAATTCTGATCAAAATATCGCTAAAGCCATAACTCAGGGCTTTACTGGTCAATTAAAAGGATGGTGGGATTTTTACCTTCCTGAGGAAGCAAAATTACACATCCTACAAGCGGTTAAAACCGAAATTGTTAATGAACAACCTGTAGCAGTCACAGACTGTGTTAATACGCTATTATATACAATAGCAAAACACTTTATCGGAACAACTTCATTACAGTTGGATAAAACTCAAGAACAATTAATGAATTTAAGATGTCAAAACTTATCTCAGTTTAAATGGTATAAAGATGTTTTCTTTTCCAAAGTCTTTACTAGAGAAGATAGTCAACACGACTTTTGGAAAGAAAAATTCTTATCAGGATTACCTCATTTCTTTGCAGAAAAAATTCGTAATAGAATTAAACAAAAACACGATGGAATTATACCTTATTCCCAATATACTTATGGAGATTTATCTTCTGAGATAATCTCTGAAGGCATAAATTTATGCAATGAAATAAAATTACATAGACAAAAAGTCTTTTTTGTCGTTAATATGGATCGAGGAGTGTTTATTGAGCGGATCAATGTATACTCGACTCGTTATAATATAGACTTAGGTTTTTCATACCAAAAAGTCTTTTTTTTTTTTTTTGTTGTTAATATGGATCGAGGAGTGTTTATTGAGCTGATCAATGTATACTCGACTCGTTATAATTTAGACTTGGGTTTTCTTATCACCAAAAGTCTTTTTGATCGTTGAGGAGTTTTTATTGAGCGGATCAATGTATACTCGACTCACTTTTTATTAGGCTTAGGTTCTATACCAAAAGCATGTAAAATATATCGAGGAGTTTTTATTGAGCGAATCAATGTTTACTCAACTCGTTCTGTTTAGATTTAGGTTTTTAATACCTAAAATCCTTTGATCGTTGTGAATAATGAACGAGGAGTTTTTATTGAGCGGATCAATGTATACTCGACTCGCTTTGCACGGTTGAATCCAGGGGATGGTTACCAAAACAATCGCTTTTATAGAATTTGCTAAAAAATTTTATAAATGAACTGTAGGCTCAAGGCCTTTATTACAAGGATTAAAACTTAATAAAGTAAAATAAAACAATGCAGTATAATCTGCTAAAATTTATTTACCATAGTATTTCCTAAGGTTGACTGCATTCCAGGTTCTTGGTAAGGCTGTTCCATCCAAGTGTGCAATCTTGTATGAACCTTTCTTTCCTACGCCAATGACGATGTAAGGTCCATCCCAGTTTTGCTGTAACTTTCCCACATGCTTGGATACCTCTACCTTTTTCAAGACCAAGTCTCCTTCCTTGAAGGTTCTGATGCGTACTTTTTGATTGTATGCTTTCTCCATATTTGCTTTAGTCGCTTGCAGGCGTACAGCGGCTTTATCTCTTAAAGCTTCTGTTAAGTCGATGTCATTTTCTCTCGTCTTTTCATTTTCTTGATCATCGAACATCTCGATTCTTGGCGTTGGGATCAAGGTTTCAACAGGAATAACAGCTTCCGAACCATATACCAAGCTGAATGGGGTTTCCCCGGTTGAGCTCCTTACTGTGGTTCGATTAGCCCATAATACTCCTGGGAGTTCATCAAGCCATTTTCCTTTAGCAGCTCCTAATCTTTTTTCCAAAGATTTTATTATTTCTCGGTTTGCTACTTCAGTTTGTCCATTTGCTCTAGGATGTCCTACCGAGGTAAAATTTTGTTGAATTCCAAGTTTTGTGCACCATTCTATTATCTGTTTTCCCGCGAATTGAGTTCCATTATCGGAGATAAGGATCCTTGGGATGCCGAATCGACAAACTATGAATTTCCATAGGAAGTTGATAACTTGGAATTGGGTTATTCGCGCGAGGGCGACGCATTCTATCCATTTGCTGAAGTATTCTACAGCGACGAGGACATAGGATTTCTTAGATCTGGCTGCTGGGAATGGTCCCACAATGTCCATTCCCCATTGGTCGAAAGGCCAACATACTGGAATTGGGTGCATGTTTTCTGCTGGTCGATGGCATATATTAGCGTGGATCTGGCAGTGATGACATTCTTGGACATATCGAGCGGCATCTTTATTGACGGTAGGCCAATAGTAACCCGTCCTGAGACATTTTAAGGCCAATGCCCTTGATCCGCTGTGATTTCCTGCATCTCCTTCATGTATTTCTCGCAGTATATCAGCGGTTTGTGATTCAGGGATGCATTTCAGGAGAATCCCTGATACTGACCTTCGGTAGAGTTTTCCTTCTACAAGCGTATATCTTGGGGCTCGATATTTCATTTTTCGAGCTTCATTCTGATCAGACGGTAGTTTTCCTTCTCGAAGATAATCTATCATTGGGGTCATCCAATTTTCTTCGATCTCTTCGATTTCCATTATATCGACCACCGGTGGTTCATCGATATCGACTGCCGGTGTAGAAGAGATCAACCAGTTGATCACTCGTTCGGTCTTTCCGTCGTGGGATCCTGTGAACTTAGATAGTTGATCGGCCCATTTGTTTTCCGAACGTGGGATGTTCTGTATATCGAAATTTTCAAACTTCTCAGCTAGTGTTTTTACTTTGGCGAGGTATTTTACCATATTGAATTCCTTAGCCTCGTATAGGCCTCCTATTTGTCTTTGTACTAACTCTGAGTCGGTTAACACTTTAAGCCTTTTTATGTTGGCTTTGATCGCCATTTCCATTCCTGCGATTAACGCTTCATACTCTGCTTCATTATTCGTGACGACAAAGTTCAATGTAATAGCATAATTCAAATCTTCTTTATTAGGTCCAGTAAAATTGATCCCGACGCCTCCTCCTTCCCGGCACGACGCACCATCTACATGCATTAACCAAGTTTGATCTTCTACGGTCAATACATCGTCATGGAGGGTGTTTGATGATTCAGTAGTCTGTGTTGGTGTTTCCAATAGAAAATCAGCCAATACTTGGGCCTTGATGGCAATCCTTGGTTTGTAGTCTACTTCAAACTGGCTGAGTTCGATGGCCCATTTGATTAGTCTTCCGGAGGCTTCTGGTTTTGCTAGGACTTGCCTTAGCGGCTGATTCGTCAAAACGATGATTTTGTAAGTTAAGAAGTAGGGTCGGAGTTTTCGTGCAGCCACTACTAAGGCCAGCGTGAACTTTTCTATTTCCAAGTAATTCTTCTCCGCCCCTTGCAATAACTTGCTGAGATAATAGACGGGCTTATGCTCTGAGCCCTCTATCTTAATTAGTACTGAACTAATGGCCGTATCGGAGATTGAGATGTAGATGTACAACGGTTCCCCTTCCGTCGGTTTGGCTAACATCGGAGGTGTTGTCAAATATTCTTTGAGTTGTTCGAAGGCTTGCTCACATTCTTCGGTCCAAGCGAATTTTTTCGCTTTTCGAAGTGTTTGGAAAAAGGGCAAGCTTCTGTCCGCAGATTTTGATATGAATCTATTCAATGCTACGATTTTCCCAACCAAGCTTTGTACTTGAGAGATTGTCTTGGGAGGTTTCATTTCAGTTATTGCTCGAATTTTCTCTGGGTTGGCTTCTATTCCTCGCTGGTGTACCAAGTATCCCAAAAATTTTCCTGACTTAACACCGAAGGTGCATTTTGCAGGGTTCAACTTCATACGGTATTTTCTTAAGATTTGAAAACATCGATCTAGATGTTTTACATGATCCGCTTCATTCATACTTTTGACTAACATGTCGTCTACATAGACTTCCATTATTTCTCCGATTAGTTCTCTGAACATTAGGTTTACTAACCTTTGGTAAGTAGCCCCGGCATTCTTCAACCCGAATGGCATTACTATAAAGCAGTAAACTCCCTGCTCGGTTATGAATGCGGTCTTCTCTTGATCCCGTTCGTCCATGTATATTTGGTAAAACCCTTGGAAGGCGTCCATCATACTGAATAACGCGAAGCCAGCGGTCGAGTCGACCAATAAGTCGATCCTCGGGAGGGGGTATGGGTCGCGTGGACACAACTTGTTAAGGTCGGTGAAATCATTACACATCCTCCATTTATTGTCTTTTTTATCCCCTTTTGCTACTAGTACAACATTGCATAGCCATTCCGAGAAATGAATTTCTCGGATTTGTTTTGCTTCAAGCAACCTTTCTACCTCGGCTTTGATAATTTTATCCTTTACCGGTCCATGATTTCTTTTCTTCTGTCTGGCGGGTTTTGCTGAAGGGTCAATTTTTAGGGTATGCTTGATTACCCGCGGATCGATCCCTTCAATGTCATTTGCGCTCCAGGCGAAGACGTCCACATTACTTCTTAGGAATTCGATTAACATTATTTCTCCTTCTTTGCTCAATTCTGTACCAATTCTTGTCTTTTTGGATGAGTCGCCTTCTACTAGAATTATATCTTTATGTTCTGGGGGTTTCAAGGATAAGTCTAGTGGTTCTTTCCCCTTTTTATCTAGTCGATCAGTACTAGGAATTTCAACCTCATTTCTATTTGGATCATCTTCGATCTTTCTCTTGCTCGGAATAATAGTCTTAGGGTGTTCTTTCAAAGTTAGCGACGTGCTGTAGCAATCCCACGCCATACAGTGGTCGTTCGTTATTTCTCCGATGCCACTATCGGTCGGAAACTTTATCTTCTGATGATAGGTAGAGACTACAGCTCGGAAAAGGTTAAGGGCTGGTCGCCCTAATATAGCATTGTAAGCGAAGGGTGTTTCTACCACTAGGAATTTTATCAACTTCACTGTCCGAAGTGGCTTCTTTCCGAGCGACACACTTAAAGATATCGTTCCGCTGGGGATGATCTCGGATCCTCCAAAACCTACTAATGGCGTAGCTACTTTTTGTAGGTTTATTTGTCCGAGGTTCATTTGTGCTAAAACCTCCCTGGAAATGATATTTGCTGAGCTTCCATTATCGATTAGGATTCTTCTTACATTGTAATTCGCTATCTCTAACGACACTACCATAGGGAAATCGGGGTTATCCTCCTTTGTATCCCAAATAATGTTTTTAGGTACTTCGCCTTCGTTAAAGCTGATCGGCTGGTGATTTGTTGGCCTGTTTTCCAGGGTCCAAATTTCTTTTGGGTATTTTGAGTTTCCAATTATGGATCGGGCTGTTCTTCGTCGGGCGTTACGACTATCTCCACCCGCGGGCCCCCCGGATATCGTATGGATAGTCCCATTGATCTGGTCGTGATTCAACTCCTGAGTAGGTCGACGTTCAGGCGACCTTCGATGAGAATTTCTCCTTTGATTACCGTTTCGAGGGCTTCTGCTTCTTTCCCTTTTGCGATTATCTCGCTCTATGTATTCG
This sequence comes from Penstemon eatonii, assembly GCA_038501285.1. Lineage (NCBI taxonomy): Eukaryota > Viridiplantae > Streptophyta > Magnoliopsida > Lamiales > Plantaginaceae > Penstemon > Penstemon eatonii. Next base: position 26,740,417 of record CM076713.1, read on the forward strand.
TCAAGTTTTCCTTGTTCGATCAGTTTTTCAACTTCTCTCTTAAGGTGAAAACAATTTTCCGTTCGATGTCCATGTGCCCTATGGTACTTACAGTATTGATCGTAGTTTCGAGACCCTGGTCTTGGTTGAGCGATTTTCCTCGCCTCGGGAATCCAATTATTTCTTTCCAGAACTTCCAATATTTCTTCCATTGGAGCATTCAACCTTGGGTGTTCCACTTGATTCACCCTGCTTCTGATTGGTTGTTCAGGGTTTCTTGGTCTTTGGTAGTAATCAGGTTGTCTTTCTTGTTCGGCCTTGCTGTATTCCAATCGCTGGAAAACGTTACCTCTCCTGGAAGATCGCTCGTAATCCAAGGATCTTTGGGCAGGAATCCTGTCATGCCGTTTGGAGCCTGAAGCGGTGGCTTTGTTTTTGTTTTTATCCTTAAAGGAATTCATCTCTTCTTGGGTCATATACTTTGACGCCAAGCTCATAATGTCGGCAAACGTTCTTGGTTGTTTTCGACTGAGGGCGTTTCCAAACTGCCTATTTTTAGTGAGGTCGAAGAGGATAGAAATTATGTAATCGATATTCGGAGAATCGATTTTGAGTAATTCCACGTTGAATCTTGCTAACCAATTTCTTAGGGACTCTCCCTCTTGTTGGTGTATGGTTCCTAGGTAGCTCATCGGGAGTTTTTGTCTTTTCTGACTGGCAAACTGCTGCGTTAGTTTATTGCATAATTCCCGGAAACTGAATATAGAGTTGGCCGGCTGTTTGGCAAACCAATCCAGCGCGAGTCCTTCGAATGTGGTCACCATTAACTTGGCGGTGAATTCGGCAGAGTGGGCATATAAATTCATTATGTTCGTAAAGCTAAAGATATAGTCATCCGGGTCGGTGGTTCCATCATATCGGGGTAATCTTCCTGGGACCTGTCCCGTGGATTGTGCCTCCTTTATTTCCCTACAGAAAGGAGAGCAAGCCGCAAGGCTTTCATGGAGTTCCGCAGTTCGGGCCCATGGGATTTGAACAGATCGTAGGCGTTGTTCGAGTCGCTCCTGTACCATCCTTTCAATTTCCCTTTCTGAGAATCGAGTCGCTCGTGGTCGATCTGGGATTGCATCATCTATGTCATCCTCGACAGGGATTATTGTTCGTTCCTTCGATCCACTGCGACCCGCTTGTGGTATTCTTCGACCTGGTCTTCTTCGGGGATGGTTGTCGGAGGGTTTAGAATTGCCCTGCTGTGGGCTGTGTAGCGAGCGTCGCTCACTTGCTGGGCTGTCAGCTTGTTGAGAGGTTTGTTCGTTTTGCCTTGGCACTCCTGGAGCAGGAGTTGTCTTGGCGGCCGTAACGTTTCGAGGAATTTGATCTAGTACTAGCAATTCTTCTGGAGAAAGTGATTTGAAGAGCATTGCTATTTGTCGCAGTTTCTCCTGAGCGCCTGGGAGAGGAACGGGGATTTCGGGGCCTTCTGGTTCTTCCCGTATGGCACCGGGAAGGCCTCGTTGGGGTCCCTGCGGCTTGGACATTCTCGTCGGTATTGGGGATGTTATTATCGTTGTTGTCCTGTATGTCTTCCGATGTGTTATGGCAGGTGGTTGTATTGCTTCTTGCTCCAATACGAGCGCTTTTCCTTGGGCGAGCCATGTGTCAATCGAATAATTAACCTAGCCCCTCGGTGGGCGCCAACTGATTTAACCGGATTTCGTCGGGTTAATTGAATATCAGTGAATTTTGTGATATCGGGGGGTTTTCGATATTTATATATATATTATAGGGCTCTGTTACTTTATTCCGGATGGATCGTTTACAAAGAAAAGCAATATTCACGAACAAGAAGTAAAACCACAAACAAAGCAAAGAACACACCAATATGGAGATCAAAAAGCTATGAATAATATTGAATCTTATTCAGTTGTGCTGTAGTAAGCAGTGTATATTAATGTATTCTTAGAATTGGGAGATTTCGTAGTCTCTTTATACAATGATCAACTAGGTATTTATATCATGCTAAACCTAGCGTTACAAGGAAACATAGTCCTAATAGGACTCGGCCCAAATATCCTTCTTGGGTCCGGTGTATTGTCTATTGATCGAAAAGAGCTGCATTCGGGCTGGTCGATGAGATGATCTTGAACAGCCTGATTTGGTCGAACCGATCTCAAGTTCTTTAGTCGATCGTACAGTATGTAGGGTGCGAAATAGCCCCATCAGGAAGTTTTCTCGCTCGCGCCTGCTCAACTTTTGCCGAACTCGATCGCATATATCGTTGCGTTCAGTGTTCTTATGAAGGCCAAAGGGAAGGATGTCTCCTTCCAGAATTTTTGGCAAGTTTTCCAGATGAGCACTTCCACGGCCTCTAACGCCGGCTTTGTCTACTTCTCTCAGAGGTCGAATCAATCTATTCTCTCGAACATGGTTTCCAACAATGCAAAAGGCTGGAAAGGTGAATTCTTCTTTGTTCGAGGTCCTGACATTCTTTCTTCGGGTGAGGGCTCCAAACCGAAGCCGCACGTTTGGATGGGAGAAGGCCCTTGGATGTATGGCAAGCGTAAACTAAGGGGAGAAATTCCGCCAGTGCTATTGGAAAAATTCTTAGAGACCCTTAAGTCCGATCTTTATCAGACAGCTTTATTAACCCAAGAAGGGGTTTTGAGATTGGCCTGGCTTAGTAAATTGACTTACGCTGCCCCAGCAATTAAGTTCGGGCATACCCCTGAGATCGAAGAAAACGCATAAAGTGGTCAATCTGCTGCGGCCGTCCTTCCAAACGCTCAAGCCATTGTTGCTTCTCTCTCGCTCGGTAATCAACTTATTTACTTAAGACAATCTTTGACTTGCCTTCGTTATTTCATGTTAACCTCATTTTCACTTGGATTATGCAGCTGAGATCGTGGAAAAATTCCGAACCTCGATAGTAGGTTCCAACGTGGCTTCTTCATCGAAAAAGACCCAAGGCCAGCCTCGAAAACAGAAGAAATCAAAGGCGAGTAAGAACACAGGAGTGGCTGGTGCCAGTATATCAGCTATGGTGATTCCGCCTCCGGCCTCGAGCATTCCCAGGGTCGATGTCGAGGGAACCTCCGAAACGAAAAGTATTGTCCGCCTAAGGACGATCTTTTCGATCTATACCGACGATCCTCAAGCGGCTGGATACAGTCATTATGCCTTCAAGCACATTCAAGCCCAGGAAATGATCGAAGAGCGGTTGGCTCGGAAAAGGTACAGTGATGCCCCCGAGTCATCCAGAAGGGTCAGACCCTTCGGTCGGAATCCAGGTCCCATCCAGTGCTGGCCAGGAAGAACTCAGCCTGATTTAGCGGATTATATCAAAGATTACCTTCGCGGTCCAAGGGCTACAGGCTATGCTGAGGATGGGAGCATTCAATCAGATCTCGGCCCTGAAGGAGAACATTCAGTGGATAAATCAATCAGGATAATTTTGGCTGGGCGATTCAAGGATGACAATACTGAGATGTTCATCAAGGATGGCTTCCAGATCATGGGTGATTTTTCCCGAGCGTACCAAGAGGTAAAAAAAACTTTAACCTTGCTTCGTATTTTCTGACCTTAGTAGATGTAATACTTATACAAATATTTGTTATTCTTGTAGGCTGGAGACTTGTTTTTATCAATCCCACCGGCTCGATATTTTAGAGGAAGAGTCTCATCAAGCTCATTTGGCCCTTAAACGTATTTTGAGGGAAAATGCAGTGACAGCAGCTCGACTGACGGAGACATCGACCAAGCTGTCTGAGGTAGAGAAAGAGCTTGCCGATACTAAGAAATAGCTTGAAGAGGCTAAGAGTGGCAAATTCACAACCGCGGTCGAGGAGGATCTGCTCGGAGTGGTCGGAGAGAAGAGTGCTCTCAAACTTGAGGTTGAGCGCTTAAAAGCTGAGCTAGAACAGGTGAAATCGGATTCTGAACGCTCGTATGCTCAAGGTCGAGAAGAAGCTAGACTACCAACCATAAGGGAGTTCCTGGAGTCTCCCTTTCTTGATGCATTAGTTCGGTTGCGGTCTGGCCCGATCAACTAATCTTTCTTCTACAAGGGTGTTCAACAGTTGGTCATAGCTGGGAAGATTCCGGGCCAACTCTTGGATTACGTACCCTATATGAATGCCTACAAGAACATCTTTGGAGAGGATTACAAGGCCTCATCTCTTCCTTCAGACCTTGGGGATTTACAAGGCCATGAATTCACTCCCCTTCTTGATGAGTTCGGAGTCCCTATGCCGAACCCAGATATGCTTGAAGCTTCCAACTTTCCGCAATCAGAGCATAAGGTCGACGGGGATGAAGAAGTAGACATCGAAGGTGACTCCGATGCCCACGAAGAACAACATACTCCTCCTTCTGCCGAGGTCGATGACAATGCTGATAAAGAGGGTGATGAAGAGAGTGACAGATCGGATAGTGAAGACGATGACTCAGATGAAAGTGATTCCGAGGATGAGGATGAAGAAGAAGAAGATGAAGATGAAAACCCTTGTTAATTAACCATGTACATGTAATGAGTCTATCTTGATACATTTGCCTTTTGTGTATGTAATCTGAATTTTGCTGACTTTGTACGTATTAAGTAATCTTTTCTATTTAACGATCGAAAATGTCCAATTATATCTGTTCCGTTATATTTGTTCGAATTTTCTCGGGAGTTGCGACTATTCAATTCCAGTAAAATGACGCGTTGCTCCCGCTATAAATATAAAGGCCATTTCAAATCATTCTTCTATCATATTAATATACCGCGATCGGAGCTCATAGATTGGCAAATAAAATTCGAACCAAACTATTCTCTTAATCAGAATTATGGACAAAATACTGGGCTGCTCAATCTACCCTTCATCGCTTCTAGGCGGTGCCAAAAACAAGGGTCCTTTGAAGGACACAAAACCGTCCAAAGAAAAGAAATTTTCTAAAAGTTCTCCTAAGTCTTCAGTGCCTTCCCCCAAAATTTCTAAGAGTGGAGAAAGTAAGAAAGAGAAACACACCTCTTCAAAATCAGGCAGAACTATTTCCAGCAAGTTCATCATATCGAACGAGGAATACGAAGCCGAACCAGAAGGCTCTCCTCCCAAACCCTTAGATAATTCCAAGCGGGCCTTACTTAGGCAGAAGGCGTCTGAGTCTTCGAACAAAAGACCTCATTCTGAAGGGATCACTCCGACCGAGACCCTTCAGAAGCTTGTGAATGAGAATAAACCGTTGATCGGTGCCCCCGTGATCAATCCCGAGAGTGGGGGGCCAAGTAAGAAAGCCAAATTAACTATTGCTGAGAAAGGCGTTCTCGAGCCTAAAGTTTCTTCAACTAAAGATGCAGCTGAATCTTCCAAGCTCAAAAATCCTTCCGATCCACTGCCTATTTCTTCGGTTTCAGAGAAATCTCCTTCAGCACCTGGAGGTTCTAAGGACGAGCCCCGTTTTGAAGGGACGCTAAAAAACGTCGTTCAGAGCCTTCTTCAGGCTCATATTTCAGTTTCTGATATAGGCACCTCTAAGGGGAAAGGTCCTTTGCAACTGTTCCAGCTGGGGTCAAACTTTCTTGCCCATGTTCGAAAAATTTGTTGCTATTGCTATTTCTCTTCCTCCCCTCTTTTTTTATTTTATTTCATATATACATTAGTATCGTCAATTTTTTGTTTTCCTTGTTAATAGGCCGAGAAGGAGTTCCTTGAACTCAAGTTGCTGGCTGAGCAGGAGGCTGAACAACGAGCTGCTCTTACTCTCGAGTTAGAGAAGAAAAATGCTGAGCTGGAGCATGCCCTGGAAGCCACCAAATTGCTCGAGGAGAAGATTGCTTCGGAGAAAGAGAAAACCGCCATGGATAAAGGTGAAGAGATCCATCAGCAGCTGGGGAAGGAACTCGAAGATCTCAAACGAATTTTCGAGCTGGAGAAGAAAGGATGCTTATAAGCGGGGTTATGATGTCCGCAGTGATGAAGTTCGGAAAATCTTTTCCGAAAATAAACTTCTTTAGACGTTGTAGTTCATTTCCTGGCCTTGTTGTAGTTTGAAAATATTTGAAGTTTTTATCATGTCTTCCTGTAGTATCTTGGAATAATTTACTCTGTTGTTTCTGGCGGAATTTCTGAAATGTGATCGGGCTTCGATCCGTTTTATCATATCTGTTATTTTTCGATGCTTAAATATATCCCTTTGCTATATAAGTATTTATCCCCAATAATGTGTGCATTTTCCGACCGTAGGCAGTAGCCTCAATTATGTGAAAACAACTCTATTGAACTTTTCGTTCCCCCATATTTTAATCGAACTGAAACTCCTTAATCGTCAAATTCTCGAGCATGCAAGTGTCAAACCACATATTTCGAACCTGTGCGACTTTGTAAGTCAAGTCAATAACTGTTCCGCGAATAAAACTGATAATTCTATGATTTCCTCTTCCAAACAATCCCTAATCCCCAGGAAACGGAACAATCATTGAATCTCGTTCGTCCATCTTAATGAATGGCAGCCGTTTGAGCCCAATTGTTACTATAAAAGGGGTCTCCCTTAACTTTCATAATTTAGTTCATTCTCCCTTTTTTATCATCAATTTTGCTCCAAATATGGTGATCAAAAATCTTCCCCTTTGGACCGAAACTTTTTGAATTTACACTTCGAACCTTCTTTGATAAAAATATGGGCGATCTTAACTCGCTTAGAATATTTGCAGACAAATGTATCTCTGATCAGGAAGGCCAATAAGCCAAATCCAGAAAACCAATAAGCTACCGATCCTTGCATGGGGTCAGTCAGTTAAGGAAAATACCTTGGTATTGCTGACTACCCGGGATCCGGAGAACTGCTCGACCAGCAAAAGTGTTGGTGGAGTACGAGCATCAAGTTCTCCAAGGATGGTCGGTAGCATTTGTCATTCCTCTGGCATGGTTCTCCATTTGGGGGACCTATTGCCACAATGCATTTTCGAAGATGTAATACGGGCGGCGTTGTAGGACGAGGTCAGCAATAAAGTATCCATGCTGCACCTTGAAAAAGATGTTTTAACCTAGAAAAAGATGCATTAGCCCGTTCATCTTCGGAAAACCGTAAATAAAGACAAAAGCTTGTGGGTCCAAAGAAGATTCCACGCTCGAGCATGGACAATCTCGACCAACTGGCAAAAATTTCATAGGATTGTAGAATGTAGTAGGATCGAATGTAACAAATTAGCTTGTAATATGATCGAGAATTATCTCATGTATCTTTGTAATAGGATCAAACTGTAAAATTCCTATCTTGTTCGGAATAAAACTTGTGAATTTCTTTGCCTCTGAATTATGTTGCTCGATCATTAGTAGTTGAATGAACTCTTAATTTGGAAAATGCTGATCAAATATGAACGATTAACAATAATACTTGCACTAATTTTCTGACCGAGTGAACGGAAGATGATTCGATATTTAAAACTTCAAACTTTTCCTTAGAAAATTTTAAGAGTGTTACCACGTGATATCTTTTGCTGAATTTATTCGATCGTTGTACCAAAATACATTTGACCTCGAGTCATTCAACTTTCCTTCCTTTTTTTTATATATATAAATGATACCGTATGAAGAAATATGTTGCTAGACCGATCCAGAGTCCGATCGTCTTGCGGAAATTTCCGAGCATAAGTGAGGAGATTTCCTCTTTTCTAGCCAAACGGTGCCCTATTTCTCGGGAAGCGGAATGGTCGGCGCATGTATCGCTTGTATCAAAGTCGTTCATCTCGTGTAATCTGATCCGTTGATTTTACTTCCCTTCCACTATAAATAGTTCGAAATTTACCATCACATTTTTTACCTTCCCGCAAATGCCTTGTCCGAACTTTACCTCTCGAATTTCAAATATTTCGATCAATATGTTCCATCCTATTTCCCAAATAAAAGAGTTCGAAATTACAACTCGCACCCTTTTTTCTCGACCTTATTCCTTTTGACAAAACTTCATTCGCTTAGAATATCGCAGACAATAAAACTAGCGCCTAGAATACCGGCAGACAACCTGTTTTCTTGGATATCCCGTATCTGAGATGGGTTAGAACTCCGGTCTTCGGGTGCTGCACCCAGTCGGTCCATTGATCATCCCCCAGAGGAGATCTTTCGATCTCGAGCATCAGCTTCTTCAAGGTGTTTCTTGAAGAATGGTGCTTACGAGATTGCTCGGAGTAATGGGGGAAATTTACAAAGACTATGTGATCAACGGATCGAAAATTGCCTGGCTTAGGGGCCGGGTGTGAATGAACTAGCATGGAAACGGTAGCAAGAATGCTGGAAAAACCGTTTCCGACGGGAGCGCCTGTCTTCAAGATCAAAGATCGATCTAATGATCTAAGATTGGGCATAACAATCATTGTTCACGGATGAAGATCTTAGATCGGTTAAGAGTCCTGGAGATAGGCCCCGACCCTGCTCGTCATGCTCCGCAGCTCGATCAAAAGCACTTAGCCTAGTTTGTAGAATTTGTAATAGGATAGGAATGAATGTAATTTTCTGTTTGAGCTCGAAATTCCTTATTGTAATCGAGAAATAACTTGTAATTGTTTGGAGAATATATAAATGAAAAGTTATCTTTGTTAACTGTACTTGTATTTTCCTTTGTCTTCTTAGCTCGAACAATAATAAATTTGAACTTCGAACCAATCAATCGAATAAAAACATCGAACTCAACTATCGTATAGTTAATCTTTGATAAACAAATCTGAAGTCTCAGCTTGTTGACGGTCGAAATAAATTCTCGAACTGATCCGACGATCGCTAGCTTTGAGATTACATATAACTTTGAACTTTTCTCAATCAATCAATATTGAATGAATTCAATCGTCAATATATCCCATCGATCGTAAAGTCGTTAACTTACAACGCGAGAAGCTTTGAAACAGTTATCGACAAAGTAGGATAACTTGAAATCAAATGCCTAGAACATTTGTGTTTTTTCATAACTTATATTTACAAGTTTGTTTTTCTTATGATCGGTAGGCACCATGATCGAAAGACAATCATTGAATTGCTTGGGATATTAAAGACTCAACCGCGAGGTAAGTGTAACGTGTTGATTTAAAATTTAATTCCCGATCAAGGGACCTCAGTCTACGGGGACTTCCGAGCTTGGGGTGGAAAGACTCTCAGCAGCTATTCAAACGATCCCCTATATTTCAGGGAACTGTAATGGCCGGCGTATTTCTCGCTCGTATCGTGACCGTTCAAACTGGGTAATCTGTGCCGTTGAGTCCATCTTGTGTTTGCTATAAATATCCCCGAAATCACCCTCTCATTCTTTACTTTCTCTGAAAATGTTTTGTCCGATCATCTCGTTCAAATTTTAGTTTCTTTGTTCAAGATGAGGGATTTCCTATCATCCATAAAGGTGTTCGAGATTAGGATGCGTAGCCTCTTTCTCGATCATCTCATTTTCCCAACCAAGAATACATTCGCTTAGAGTATCGACAGACAAAAAACTTGGCTCTTGGAATATCGGCAGACAACCTAACTTCTTGGGTACATCCTATCTGAGAAGGGTTTGCATTGCCGTACTCCAACGCCTCGTTCTATAATTCATACTGCCTTACATCAGAGTAAGGAGTTGGCTTGATCGGAGACTAGTCCGAGCCTTGCATTCTTGGATGAAGGGTAGACGTCGAACTAGCTTTTGTCAGCCCTGCTGGTCGCTCAGAGATCCTCATCGTAGGCCTTAGAATTTGTAATAGGTCGATCCTCAAAATTGTAATTTTTTTCGCGTTCGAACTCCACGATTGTAATAGTTATTTGAAATTGTTTGTAAAAGTTTATCAATAAAACTTTATTCGACCTTATATGTTTTGCAATTTTCTCTCCATGTCTTTATGTATCCCAAGTGCATTGGAGCTCGAATTACTTAATCGGACAAATGCTGCTAAGAAATCGAGTATAAACTAAATTTGCCCATTATAACTTCAATAATTTTGCCTCGAATGTTTGGCCTTCATTTGGAGAAGATGTACTAACCAATTATAAACGATTGATCAAATAATACGCCGCAATTAATCGATAAGATAAGACATAAGGCCGAAAGGTCGATTTTCCCTTGTAATATATTGATTGATAAATGATGATCCTCTTGTAATCAAGTTTTGATCTGAGGGGCGTAGCAACAACTTTTACCCTTAGTCAATTTTGAGGGTCGTAGCAACAACTTTCACCCATTTTTTTATTTTGATCTAAGGGGCGTAGCAACGGCTTTCACCCTTAGTCAATTTCGAGGGTCTTAGCAACATCTTTCACCCATTTTTTTATTTAGATCTAAGGGGCGTAGCAACGGCTTTCACCCTTAGTCAATTTTGAGGGTCTTAGAAACAACTTTCACCCTTTTTTTTTATTTTGATCTAAGGGGCGTAGCAACGGCTTTCACCCTTAGTCAATTTCGAGGGTCTTAGCAACAACTTTCACCCATTTTTTTTCTTATTTTCATCTAAGGGGCGTAGCAACGGCCTCCACGCTTAGTCAATTTCGAGGGTCTTAGCAACAGCTTTCACTCATTTTTTTTATTTTGATCTAAGCGGCGTAGCAACGGCTTTCACCCTTAGTCAATTTCGAGGGTCTTAGCAACAACTTTCACTCATTTTTTTTTTATTTTGATCTAAGGGGCATATCAACGGCTTTCACCCTTAGTCAATTTCGAGGGTATTAGCAACAACTTTCACCCATTTTTTTTATTTTGATCTATGGGGCGTAGCAACGGCTTTCACCCTTAGTCAATTTCGAGGGTCTTAGCAACAAATTTCACCCTTTTTTTTATTTTGATCTAACGGGCGTAGCAACGACTCTCACCCTTAGTCAATTTCGAGGGTCTTAGCAACAACTTTCACCCATTTTTTTATTTTGATCTAAGGGGCGTAGCAACGACTTTCACCCTTAGTCAATTTCGAGGGTCTTAGCAACAACTTTCACCCATTTTTTTTATTTTGATCTAAGGGGCGTAGAAATGGCTTTCACCCTTGTCAATTTCGAGGGTCTTAGCAACAACTTTCACCCTTTTGTTTTTTTATTTTGATCTAAGGGGCGTAGCAACGACTTTCACCCTTAGTCAATTTCGATCTAAGGGGCGTAGCAACAGCTTCACCCTTAATCTATTTCGAGGGTCTTGGCAACAGCTTTCACCCATTTTTTTTTATTTAAGGGGCTTAGCAACAACTTTCACCTTTAGTCAATTTCGAGATGAGGCCGAATACCGATCTTGAATATAATAGATAATTTGTAGAGTTGCACTGAATCGATGAGATCATCCGAAAATAGCAAAATTTCATTGAATTCTTCAATAGTAGGAGAAATAACAAAGCTGAACAAAGAACAATAATGATAGATAAACCGAAATTCAATACAAAGTCTTCATCTTCAGTAGTATTTCCTTAAATTAACCACATTCCACGTTCGGGGAAGGACTTCTCCATTTGGATAAGCAATTTTATATGAACCTTTCTTTCCGACCTCAATAATAACATAAGGGCCATCCCAATTAGGCTGTAGTTTCCCAACATGTTTCGAGACCTCGACTTTCTTCAGCACCAAGTCACCGACCTTGAAGGTTCGGATCCTGACCTTTTGGATTGTATGCCTTTTCCATGTTGGATTTTGCCGCTTGAATTTTCAGCTTAGCCTGATCACTTTTACTATTAGCATGATCGACCTCCATCTCCCTCAATGATTGATTGTCCTCAGGATCATAGAATTTGACTCGAGGAGAAGGAATAAGAGTTTCGACCGGAATAACCGCCTCCGATCCATAAACGAGACTAAAAGGAGTTTCACTTGTAGCAGCTTTCACCGTTGTCCTATTGGCCCATATAACTCTAGGAAGTTCGTCGAGCCACTTTCCCTTTGCCTCGACTAAACGCTTTTCCAAAGATCGAACGATCTCTCTGTTTATGACCTCAGTCTGCCCATTCGCTTGCGGGTGTCCAACATATGTGAAATTCTGTTGTATACCGAACTTCTCACACCATTCCAATATCTTCATCCCTACGAACTGAGTTCCGTTATCTGAAATTAATACTCTGGGAATTCCGAACCTGCAGATAATATTCTTCCAAAGGAAATTTATAACTTGAAATTGGGTGATCTTGGTTAGGGCCACGCATTCTACCCATTTGCTGAAGTATTCAACAGCCACCAACACATAATTCTTTCTTGGCGGAAAGTGACCGACAATATCAATACCCCATTTATCGAAGGGCCAACAAATAGGAATAGAATTCATCTGCTCTACTGGTTGGTGGATCAAATCCGAATGAATTTGACAGTGATGGCATTTCTTCACGTAATCGATCGAGTCATAAATAAGAGTAGGCCAATAATATCCAGCTCTCGAACATTTCAGAGCCAATGCTCGAGCGCCACAATGATTCCCAGCTTCCCCTTCATGGACTTCCCTCAGAATCGTGTCATATTGACCTTCGAAAATACATTTTAGCAAAATCCCCTCCGAGCTTCATTTGTATCTTCAGGAAGTTTTCCTTCTTTTAAATATTCAAGGAAGGGATCGACCCAGGAGGGTTTATGCTCATCAATCTCCATAATATCGATGTTCGGAGTAACGTCCATTTCAATAGCCGGTGTGTTCGAAAGTAACCATGTGATAACCCTTTCCTTCTTCCCATCAGTTGTTCCTGTGAATTTAGATAATAGATTTGTCCACATATTTTCTTCCCTGGGAATTGGTTGAATTTCGAACCTCTCAAATTTGGAGATTAGATCTTTCACCTTGTTAAGATATTTTATCATATTGAACTCCTTTGCTTCGTAAATACCCTTGACCTGTCTATGTACAAGCTCGGAATCAGTAAGCACAGTAAGGGATTTTACCTTTGCCTTCAAAGTTATTTACAACCCTGCGATTAGAGCTTCATATTCTACTTCGTTGTTGGTGATAACAACGTCTAAGGTGATTGCGTAGCTCAAATCTTCCCCGCTTGTGATGTGATCATGAAGTGCCCAAAAATAGACTTGAAAGAATTAATTGAAGATAAGTTGTTGGGTCAAGAAGGATTACTTGCTCATCAAGATTGAGGAGATTTAGTCCAATATTACTTGTCATATGGGACCTTTTAATTTAGTTACTTTTTAATTTCGAATTTAGCTCCTTGTATTAGTAGGATAAGTTTATTCATTACTAGGATTTAGTTTCCTTTTGGTATTAGGTTAGTTTACTATTTTATAGTTTCCTAGTTATTTTCAAGATGTAATCTTGTCCTATTTAAAGGACCTTTTTCTTTAATGAATTCAAGATTTAGTCTTCAATTAATTTGTGTTGAGTATTCTCCACCTTCTTTGAAGAGTTCTTCTTCATGAACTTATCAAAGATCAGTAAAATCTTTGTGGCGTTCAATGACTTATCAAACGATTCATCCACCATCGTTTGTGGCGTCCTACCGAACTTATCAAGCATTCTTGTGGCGTTCCGACTTATCAAGCGATTCAGTCAACATCGTTTGTGGCGTCCTTATGAACTTATCAAGACGACTTGTAGCGTTCATCCATCGACTTATCAAGCGATTCATCCATCATCGTTTGTGGCGTCTTCAATAAATCCACCTAAACCTGATTGTAGAACGATCCTTGGAATCCTAATTATTCGGATCTCGTTATTCGTGATGAGATTCGTATCATTTGGTATCAAAGCCAATTTCTAATCTCAGGTTTGTCTATCTTTAATTTCTTGTCAAAAAAAAAAAACGAAAAAAAAACGTTGAAAAAAAAACGAAAAAAAATTGAGAGAAGAAGAAGAGGTTGAAAAAAAATTGAGAGAGAAAAAAAAAACGAAAAAAAAAAAATGGTATTTCAATGTTTACATGTTAGATCAACAAGGTTGGGGAAGATTTGAGGACAAATCTCTTTTAAGAGGAGGAGAATGATGTGATCATGAAGTGCCCAAAAATAGACTTGAAAGAATTAATTGAAGATAAGTTGTTGGGTCAAGAAGGATTACTTGCTCATCAAGATTGAGGAGATTTAGTCCAATATTACTTGTCATATGGGACTTTTTAATTTAGTTACTTTTTAATTTCGAATTTAGCTCCTTGTATTAGTAGGATAAGTTTATTCATTACTAGGATTTAGTTTCCTTTTGGTATTAGGTTAGTTTACTATTTTATAGTTTCCTAGTTATTTTCAAGATGTAATCTTGTCCTATTTAAAGGACCTTTTTCTTTAATGAATTCAAGATTTAGTCTTCAATTAATTTGTGTTGAGTATTCTCCACCTTCTTTGAAGAGTTCTTCTTCATGAACTTATCAAAGATCAGTAAAATCTTTGTGGCGTTCAATGACTTATCAAACGATTCATCCACCATCGTTTGTGGCGTCCTACCGAACTTATCAAGCATTCTTGTGGCGTTCCGACTTATCAAGCGATTCAGTCAACATCGTTTGTGGCGTCCTTATGAACTTATCAAGACGACTTGTAGCGTTCATCCATCGACTTATCAAGCGATTCATCCATCATCGTTTGTGGCGTCTTCAATAAATCCACCTAAACCTGATTGTAGAACGATCCTTGGAATCCTAATTATTCGGATCTCGTTATTCGTGATGAGATTCGTATCAGCTTGGACCCTGGAAATGGATCCCTACTCCTACTCCTTCTTTAGTTGAAGATCCATCCACGTGCATTAACCATATTGGTTCCTCAACCTTCTTGATCGAATTAACTTCCGAGGATTCTGCTTCGTTCTGAACTTCCGCTTCTGTTGTCTCAAGGATAAAATCCGCCAAGACTTGAGCCTTGACAGCCATCCTTGGTCGATATTCAATTTTGAATTGTCCGAGCTCCACCACCCACTTTATCAATCTTCCAGAAGCTTCTGGTTTAGATAAGACCTGCCTCAAAGGTTGGTTAGTCAAAACAATAATCTTATAAGTCTGAAAATATGGCCTCAATCTTCGAGCAGCCACTAATAAAGCAAGCGCGAACTTCTCGATCTCCATATAGTTCTTCTCCACGCCTTGTAATAACTTGCTTAAATAGTACACTGGTTTGTGCTCGGACTTTTCCACCTTCACCAAAACTGAGCTGATAGCCTCCTCCGAGATCGCTATGTAGAGGTATAAAGGTTCACCCTCGGAAGGCTTGGCCAGCATCGACGGCGAAGTAAGATAAGTCTTGAGATCCTCGAAGGCTTTATCGCATTCAGCAGTCCAGTCAAAGTTCTTAGATTTTTGCAATAATTTGAAGAAAGGCAAACTATTGTTGGCTGACCGCAAAATGAACCTCTTCAAGGAGATAATTTATCCGACCAAGCTTTGCAAGTCCGAAAGTCTCCTTGGTGGTTTCAATTCAGTGATAGCTCGAATCTTTTACGGGTTACCCAAAAATTTTACCGATCTGACCCCGAAGGTACACTTCACTGGGTTCAACTTCATACTATATTTCCTCAAAATTGCAAAACATCTATCAAGATGCTTGATTTGATCCTCCTCCATCATACTCTTCACGAGCATGTCATCAACGTAAACTTCCATGATTTCCCCTATCAAATCCTTGAACATCATATTGACCAATCTCTGATAAGTTGCTCCTGCGTTCCTTAATCCGAACGGCATGACAATGAAGCAATAAACTCCACATTCGGTAATAAAAGCAGTCTTATCTTGGTCTCTTTCATTCATAAAGATTTGATAGAATCCCTGGAAAGCATCCATCATGCTGAAGAAAACAAATCCAGCCATGGAATCTACTAGCATATCGATCCGAGGCAATGGATAAGGGTCTCTTGGACACAACTTATTCAGATCGGTGAAATCGTTGCACATTCTCCACTTGTTTTCGACCTTTTTCCCCTTGGAAACCAAGACCACATTACACAGCCATTCAGTAAATTTGATCTCTTTTATTTGACCAGCTGCCAGCAATCTATCAACCTCAGCGTTGATTATTTTATCCTTCTCTCGTCCATGATTTCGCTTCTTCTGTCGGACCAGTTTAGCCTTTGGATCTATGTTCAACGAATGCATGATTACTCGAGGGTCTATTCCCATTATATCGTCCGAACTCCAAGCGAAGACATCCATGTTTCTGCGTAGAAAATCAACCAGCATAGTTTCCATTCCCTCGCTCAGTTCTGTTCCGATCCTGTTAACCTTCTCTGGAGAACCAGGAACTAAGGCAACCTTCTTGTAGTCGGGGGCTTGGACGCTCATATCTACATTCTTACCCTTCTTTCCTTGTAACTTATCACAATCAGGGACCGGTAGATCCGAAACCGATCCTGACTCTAAGTCAACCAGTCTTCTTTTATTCGGAATTTCAGGCTCCACTTTCCGCTTTATGGACAAAGAAGAATTATAGCATTCCCACGCCATGTATTGGTCATTCCGCATTTCACCAACACCTCCATCAGTTGGGAACTTTACCTTTTGATGATATGTTGATACCACAGCCTTGAACGCGTTCAATGCTGGCCTCCCCAATATGGCGTTATAAGCAAAAGGTGTTTCCACCACTAAGAACTTCACGGTTCTAGTTACACTCCTTGGTTTCTTTCCTAGAGTCGTGCTTAGCAAGATGGTTCCCAATGGAACTATTTCCGAACCGCCAAATCCGACCAATGGAGTGGTTACTTGATCAAAATAAGGATGTTGGAGGTTCATTCGAGTAAGAGCTTCGGAAGAAATAATATTTGCGGAGCTACCATTGTCGATCAAAACTCTCTTGACCTCATATTTAGCGATCCTTAAAGTCAGAACCATCGAAAAAACATCATCTATCTCCCAAGTTACATCTGGTGGTCTACCCGCATCAACCAAACTAATGACCTGATTTTCCATGGAAGGTGTTTCCAAGGAGAAAATTTATTTCTTGGTCGACATAACCGCCTTAATCGACCTCATTGTTCTTTTCCTTGTATTTTTGCTATCTCCACCCGCTGGTCCGCCAGCAATCATGTTTATTACTCCATTCGGTTGCTCCTCAGCCTAGTTTTGAGGTTCTCGTTGCTGCGTGGCGAACTTTCGAGGGCTCCTGGATCTATACCGATTATTATAGTTTCCCCTTTTGACAAACTCTTTAAGTTTTCCTTGTACAATTAATTTATCGATCTCGACCTTCAATTGATAACAATTTTCCGTACTGTGTCCTCGAGCTCTATGATACCGACAATACTTGTCATAGTTCAAAACTCCCGGTCTTGCTTGAGTAATCCTTACTGCTTCAGGTATCAAATTCCTTTCCTCCAGGACAGTGAGAATTTCTTCCTTTGAGGTGTTCAACTCCGTAAAATGGATTTTTCCCGGGCGTGGGATCGGATTAGGATCGGAGACCGGACCGTAGACATTAGGTCGGTGGTTTGACATCTAGGGTTTGTAGGCGTTGAGCCTCTGCCATACCGAACCCCTATTCGATCCACCATAATCGCCCGGTTTTGGTACAGGAGCTCTATCTTGTTTCTTTCCGAGGGGAAGCTTCGGGTTTTGATCGTGTTTTAGCTTGTTCATTTCCTCCTGTATCATATACTTTTCTGCTATCTCCATGATCCTTTCAAAGGATTTTGGCTGCTTCCTACACAGTGCATACCCGAAGTGTGTATTTTTTGTTAATTCGAACATCAAGGATGATGGGGGCTATTTTACACCCCTTATAAAACTCGGAGCAAATAGAAGGTACTCGTTCGGCTCGACCAAGAAGCTCATTCGCTAACGGCCACTCGATCCGACCAGAGATATCTATACACGGCGATGAGACCGATATCCGAGTTCACGATGGAATGATACTTCGAGTCCTAGTAGGATTATGTTTCCTTGTAAAACTAGGGTTAATATCATATAAATAGTTGAATCACCAATTGTATAAGAACAACAATATTATTCTGGAGAACTCACGCCCACGTACTTGGGCAATCCCATATCAAAATAATAGAAAAGCTTTTGCTATACTATATTCATTATCTCGTGTTCTTGTTCTTATTTACTTATTGTTTTTTTCTTGAGATTGATCCATCCGGAATAAAGTAACTAGGCCCTATAATCTCTATATAATTTTACCCCATAAACCTTTATTATTGATTTAACCAAAACCCTACGAGAAACGGCTAAATCAGTTGACGCCCACCGAGGGACTAAAGTTAATTATTTGATAGACAAATGGCTCGCCCAAGGGATCCATGTCCAAAATTCTCAAGGACAACAACAAATCGCCAAGGGATTCATGTCCAAACTGCCGAATCACGAAGAACGTCAAGGGATCCATGTCCAAAATTCTCAAGGACAACGACATATCGCCGCTGATACTGTACCAGAAGCCCCCGTGGCTCCTACAATCCCTGTCCCTTTGGCGGAACCACAAGAAAAATTAAGACAGATCGCTATGCTATTTAACTCGCTGTATCTAGGAGAACTGCTAGTTCCCGAGCATGTGCCCAGAGACCCCAGAACAACTACGGCGAATCCAGTTCGGAGACTTGGAGCGAATTGGCTAACCGGGCCGAGGGCTGCTCCTAGGCAGGTCGATCAAATGTCAGAACAAGCAGATAGCCCCGTGAGCTAACAGCGATCGTTACACAGTCCACAAAGGAGCAATACGAAACCAACTGACGAGCGAATCTGGAGAAAAACGGATCGGCCAAAGCCACCACCTACCCGCCAAGGATCAAAGGAACATACCATAATTCCCCTTGATGATGATGTTATGGACGCAATCCCTAATCGACAGAAAACTGTCCGCATTTCAGAAGGTGAGATCGAAAAGATGGTACAAGAATGTTTGGAACAATGTCTACGGACCGTTCAAAACCCGTGGGCTTGAAGCGTGGAGGTCCAAGAAAGTTTAGCAGCATGCTCTCCCTTCTGCAGGGAGATAAAATAAGCTCAATCATCCGGGTAGGTTCCCGGACGACTACCAAGGTATGATGGAACCACTGACCCCGATGATTATATTTTCAGTTTTATGAACATAATGTATTTATATGCTCACTCGGCAGAATATACCGCTAAACTAATGGTTACCATATTTGAGGGATTAGCTTTGGATTGGTTAGGAAAACAACCTACCAATTCCATATTCAGCTTTCGTGAGTTATGCAACAAACTGGCTTAACAATTTGCTAGCCAGAAAGACAGAAACTGCCGATGAGCTATCTTGGAACCATTCATCAACAAGAGGGAGAATCCTTGAGAAACTGGTTGGCGAGATTCAATGTGGAATTATTAAAAATTGATAACCGAGGACTTTTGCGGATATTATGAATAGGAATAAAGCCCCCGCATTCGGATCGAGGCGGCAAGACAAAGCTCCTGTTTCAAGATCAACGGATTACGATCGATCTTTCAGAAAAGGAAACGTTTTTCAAAGATTAAATTATAATCAGAGCGATCAGGATAAAAGACCTAATGTCTATCCTAGATCGAGATCAGGATAAAAGAAATTCTGGTAGTACTAGAAAGGAACAATTGGATTCCACCAGCAAAAAGAATTGCGCAACCAAAGCCAGGTGCTCGAAACTACAATCTATATTGTAGATATCATCGTGCCCATGGACATCGCACCGAAGATTGTTTTCACCTGAAGCAGGAAATTGAAAGGTTGATCGAACAAGGAAAGTTGGACGACTATCTCGAACGAAACAGTCACAAGAGAGACAGAAGCAAGAGTCCTCGAATTAAGAATCAGAGAAGAACCCCAAGAAGAAGGTCCCATAATAATGGTCCGCGACAAGAATTGAACAATGATCAAATTAACGGAACCTTCCACACAATCTCCGGAGGACCAGCCGGGGGAGATAGCCGTAATGCTCGCCGTAGAACCGCGAGGTCCATAATGGAAAATATTAGATATCCGAAAGAAGTATGGACGCTAGAAAGCAAATTACCGAAAGAACAACTCGTTAGTTTCAATGAGAATGAAGTACCAAGGAACATTGTTTGGGATCTGAAGGAAGATAACCCTGACTTTCCGATGGTAGTATCGCTCGAGATAGCAAACTACAACGTTAAAAGGATCCTGATTGATAATGGAAGCTCGACGAACATCATATCTAAGGAAGTCCTAATGCAGATGAACCTGGGGGGAAATAACATTTCAAAAGTAGCCACTCCTTTAGTAGGATTTGGAGGCTTGGAAAGAGTTATGGGACTATAAACTTTAGTGTCTCGTTGGGAAAGAGACCACAGCGGGCAGTAGAAATGGTAAAGTTCTTGGTCGTGGAGACTCCTTTCGCATACAATGCAATATTAGGACGACCTGCTCTCAACCTATTCCGAGCAGTAGTATCGACATACCATCAGAAAATAAAATTTCCGACAGAGTCTGGGATCGGAGAAATAGTAAATGATCACTGCATGGCATGGGATTGTTATAACACCTCCCTAACACTGGGAAACCGATCCAAATTGTTTACCCCAGCTAAAAGGAAGCTCGAAGACGACATCGAAAGAGCTGAAGTCGAGATCCCCAGTACTGATAGAATAGATCGGAAGGGAAATGAGCCGGTCAATTTAACCATAAAGCCTCCAGAACACAAGGATATTATGCTCGTACAAGGGGATCCTTCAAAAACGACCAGGATCGGAACCGAACTTAGTCCGGAAGGGGAAGTAATGTTAATAAACTTTCTCAGGAATAATGTTGACGTCTTCGCTTGGAGTGCAGACGACATTGAGGGTATTGACCCAAGAGTAATCACACATTCTTTAAAAATTGATCCAATGGCAAAACCAGCAAGGCAAAAGAAGAGGAATCATGGGCCGACAAAGGATAAAATAATCAAAGCAGAAGTCGAGAGGCTACTCAAAGCTAAACAGATTCGAGAAATACATTTCTCGGAATGGCTATGCAATGTTGTCTTAGTGGCTAAAGGAGATAAAAAGGATAATAAATGGAGGATGTGCAATGATTTCACGGACCTCAATAAATTATGTCCACGAGATCCCTACCGTCTCCCGAGGATTGACCTATTGGTCGACTCAACAGCAGGATTCGCTATTTTCAGTATGATGGACGCCTTTCAAGGTTTCTATCAAATCTACATGGATGAGCGAGATCAAGAGAAAACTGCTTTCATAACAGAGCAGGGAGTATATTGTTTTATTGTCATGCCATTCGGCCTAAGGAATGTTGGTGCCATTTACCAAAGACTAGTTAACTTAATGTTTAGGGAGCTGATCGGAGAAATAATGGAAGTATATGTGGACGATATGTTGGTCAAAAGCATGAATGAAGCCGACCACGTTAAACATCTCGATCGATGTTTCAAGATATTGAGAAAATACCACATGAAACTCAATCCCGCAAAATGTACCTTTGGGGTTAAATCCGGTAAGTTTTTGGGATATATGGTTGATCAGCGAGGAATTGAAGCTAATCCCGAAAAGATTCGAGCCATAACAGAGATTAGACCACCTAAGACAATATCCCAAGTGCAAAGCTTAGTAGGAAAAATTGTCGCATTAAACAGATTCATATCCAAGTCAGCAGATAGAAGTTTGCCCTTCTTCCAAACTTTACGGAAGGCAAAGAACTTTGTTTGGAATGAGGAATGCGATCAAGCATTCAACCAACTAAAGGCGTACTTAACTTCTTCCCCATTATTAGCCAAACCAACCGAAGGTGAACCGTTATACATTTACATATCAATCTCCACAGTCGCCATTAGCTCGGTATTAGTAAAAATAGAAGGCACTGAACATAAGCTTGTCTATTATCTAAGTAAACTACTACAAGGAGCAGAGAAGAATTATTTGGAGATAGAAAAATTTGCTTTAGCCTTAGTGGTGGCAGCTCGCAAACTCCGACCATACTTTTTGACCTATAAAATAATCGTGCTCACAAACCAACCACTGAGGCAGGTCTTGGCAAATCCAGAAGCCTCTGGAAGATTGATCAAATGGGCGATCGAGTTAGGACAATTCGAAATTGAATATAAACCACGAGTCGCTATTAAGGCTCAAGTCCTGGCCAACTTTCTATTAGAAACTCCGACCTCAATACAAGAACCTAACGACTCGGCCGGTTGTGATAGCGATATCTTGATTGTCGAAAGTCACACTTGGCTAATGCATGTCGACGGTGCCTGGAGCAGAGAGGGAGGCGGCACTGGAATCAATTTTACCGGGCCAAATAATGAAGATATAAACTAAGCAATCACGTTAGATTTCGTGGTGACTAACAACGAAGCGGAGTATGAAGCATTAATTGCAGGAATGGAAATGGCCATCAAAGCTAACATAAAAAGCGTCAAAGTATTAACTGACTCAGAGTTGGTACAATGACAAATTGAAGGCCTATATGAAGCAAAGGAATTCAACATGATCAAGTACCTCGCCAAAGTAAAAGAGCTGGCTGGAAAATTCGAGGACTTCAAAATACAGAATGTTCCCCGCTCAGAGAACAAATGGGCTGATCAACTTTCTAGATTCACGGGAGCGAGAGATGGCCGAATAGAAAGAGTGATCAATTGGTTGATCTCGAATACCCCAGCAATAGACATTGACGACACACCTGTCGCTGAAATGATGGAAATTGAAGTAGCGGAAAGGAACTGGATGACTCCAATGATGGATTACCTTCGGGAAGGAAACCTGCCACCTGATCTAAATGAGGCTCGAAAAATAAAATATCGAGCACCAAGATACACGATGTTAGAGGGAAAACTCTATAGAAGATCGGTGATGGGGGCTATTTCGCACCCCTTACAATCTTCAGATCGACCAAGTAATATAAAGATGGGTTCGACCAGACAAGTCAGTTCGGGATCATCTTTTGACCCGGTAGAATACGACTCTCCACAGCGAGTAGGTTACAATCTGGACTCAAGAAGGACTATTGGGCCGAGTCCTACTAGAACTATGTTTCCTTGTAAAACTAGGTTAATGATGATATAAATACCTAGTTATTCATTGTATTACACACGTTCAACATACTCAGTTTACGCCTGCATAACAACATAATCTAAGATTATTGAATAGAAAAAGCTTTTACCAAACTATTATATTCATTGATTGTCTTTATTACTGATTGTTCCATCTAATTGTTCTTCCTTGAGATTGATCCATCCGGAACAACATATAGATTGAGAATCCCTAAGATCACCTATTTACTGATTTAATCATACCCGACGAAATTCGGTTAAATCAGTTGGCGCCCACCGAGGAGCTAGGTTAATTATTCGATCGACATATGGCTCGCCCAAGGAAGAGCGCTCGTAATGGAGCAAGAAGTAACACAATTACCGCTCATAACACATCTGAAGATCCACAGGGCAATACCGGTAATAACGCCCCTGAGACCAACGACAATTTGCAGGGACCTCTTCAGCACCAGCAGGAACCCCAAGGGATTCCTACCGGTACAATACTGGAAGAACCTGCAGCTCCAGCGATCCCTGTTCCTCTCCCAGACGCTAAGGAGAAATTGCGATAGATTGCTATGCTTTTTAAATCACTCAGCCCAGAGGAACTACTCGTACTCGAACAGGTTCCTCGAAACCCTAGACCTACTAGGGCGAATCCAATTCACAGGACGCCGAGGCAGAATGATCAAATCTCTCAACAAGTTGATAGCCCGGTAAGAGAGCAGCGCTCGTTGCACAGTCCGCAAAGGGGGAATTCAAAACCCTCCGATAACAATCCCCGAAGAAAACCGGGTCAAAGGAGACCGCAGCCGGGATGCAGCGGATCCAAGGAACATACCATAATCCCCATCGAGGATGACGTAGACGATGCAATCCCAGATCGACCACGAACTATTCAGTTCTCGAAAAGAGAAATTGAAAAGATGGTACAGGAACGACTTGAGCAACGCTTACGATCTGTTCAAAACCCGTGGGCTAGAACCACGGAACACCAGGAGAGCCTAGCGGCCTGCTCTCCCTTCTGCAGAGAAATAAAAGAGGCACAGTCAACCGGACAGGTTCCGGGTAGACTACCCAGATACGACGGAACCACTGATCCAGATGACTATATCTTTAGCTTCACAAACATAATGAACTTATATGCTCACTCGGCAGAATTCACCGCTAAGTTAATGGTGACTACGTTGGAAGGACTAACTTTGGACTGGTTCGCCAAGCAACCAGCCAACTCCATATTCAGTTTTCGGGAATTATGCAACAAACTGACACAGCAGTTCGCCAGTCAAAAGAGACAAAAACTGCCAATGAGCTATTTAGGAACCATTTATCAACAAGAGGGCGAATCCCTAAGGAACTGATTGGCAAGATTTAATGTCGAATTGCTCAAAATCGATTCCCCCAATATCGATTACATAATCTCTATTCTCTTCGACCTCACGAAAAATAGGCAGTTCGGAAATGCTCTCAGTCGAAAGCAACCAAGAACGTTCGCTGACATCATGAGCTTGGCGTCTAAATATATGACCCAGGAAGAGATGAATTCCTTTAAAGATAAGAACAAAATTAAAGTTACAACCTCGGGTTCCAAACGACAAGATAGAATTCCTGCCCAAAGATCCATGGATTATGAACGGTCTTTTAGAAAAGGCAACGTGTTCCAGCGATTAGAATACAATAAAAACGACCAGGACAGACGACCTAACATCTATCAGAGACCTAGGACCGCCGAACCGGCGATCCGGGGAAGGGTCAATCAAGTAGAGCACCCAAGGCTAACCGTTCCTATAGAAGAAATCTTGGTCGTACTAGAAAGGAATAATTGGATCCCAGAAGCAAAGAGAATCGCTCAGCCCAGACCAGGTGGACGAAACTATGATTTATACTGCAAATATCACCGGGCACACGGGCACCGCACTGAAGATTGTTTTCACCTTAAAAAAGAGATTGAAAAGCTGATCGAACAAGGAAAACTAAATGACTATTTGGAGCGGGATAACCGCAAGCGAGGAAGAAGCAGGAGTCCTCGGTATAATAACCAAGAAGAAATTCCCGTAGAAGGTCCCCTAATGATGATCCCCCACAAGAATTAAATAATGACCAGATTAACGGTACCATCCACACGATCTCAGGGGGACCCGCAGGCGGAGACAGTCGTAATGCTCGTCGAAGAACTACTAGATCCATAATCGGGAGCTTAAAATACCCGAAAGAAATATGGACCCTAGAAAACAAAGCAACGACCAACCAGCTAATTAGTTTCAACGAGGGCGAAGTACCCAAAAACCTTGTTTGGGACACGAAAGAGGATAGCCCCGACTTCCCGATGGTGGTATCGCTAGAAATAGTGAATTACAACGTCAAAAGAATCCTAATCGATAATGGAAGCTCAGCGAATATCATCTCTAAAGAGGTCCTGGCCCAGATGAACTTAGGACAAATAACATTCCAAAAAGTAGCCACGCCTTTAGTAGGATTCGGGGGATCGGAGATTGTCCCCAGTGGCACAATAACTTTAAGTGTCTCACTCGGGAAGAAACCGTATCGGACGGTGAAGCTAGTAAAATTTTTAGTAGTAGAAACTCCCTTTGCCTACAATGCGATCTTAGGACGACCAGCACTCAACCTATTCCGAGCTGTAGTTTCAACATACCATCAGAAAATAAAATTTCCAACTGACGCAGGGATCGGAGAAATAGTGAACGATCATTGCATGGCATGGGACTGCTACAACACATCACTAACCTTGGGAAATCGCCCTAGATCGATTACCCCAAGCAAAAGGAAGCTTGAAGACGACGATGATAGAATCGGAGTTGATATCCCTAGCACCGACCGAATAGATAAGAAGGGAAAGGAACCAATGGATTTAGCTTTAAAACCACCGGAACATAAAGATGTCCTATTGGTGCAAGGGAACCCAACAAAAACAACAAGAATAGGAACCGAATTAAGCGAAGAAGGGGAAGTAATGTTGATTAACTTTCTCAGAAATAACGTGGACATCTTCGCCTGGAGCGCAAACGACATTGAAGGGATTGACCCCCGTGTAATCAGTCATTCGCTAAAAATCGACCCTTTGGCAAAACCTGCTAGACAAAAGAAGAGGAATCACGGGCCAATAAAGGATAAGATAATTAAGGCGGAGGTAGAGAGGCTACTCAAGGCAAAACAAATTCGAGAAATACACTTCTCGGAATGGCTATGTAATGTTGTGCTAGTAGCTAAGGGAGACAAAAAGGATAACAAATGGAGAATGTGCAACGATTTCACCGACTTTAATAAGTTGTGCCCGCGGGATCCATATCCTCTCCCAAGAATCGACTTATTAGTCGACTCAACCGCTGGCTTTGCAATTTTCAGTATGATGGATGCTTTCCAAGGTTTCTATCAAATATATATGGATGAGCGGGACCAAGAGAAAACTACGTTCATAACCGAGCAAGGAGTGTATTGCTTTATAGTGATGCCGTTTGGCTTGAGGAACGCCGGAGCCACTTACCAAAGGTTAGTTAACCTAATATTTAAAGAATTAATTGGAGAAATAATGGAAGTATACGTAGACGATATGCTGGTCAAGAGCATGAATGAAGTGGATCATGTGAAGCACCTCGATCGAGGCTTCCAAATATTGAGAAAGTATCGAATGAAGCTAAACCCTGCAAAATGCACTTTCGGGGTTAAATCCGGAAAATTTTTGGGATATCTTGTACATCAATGAGGAATCGAGGCCAACCCAGAAAAAATTCGTGCCATAACTGAAATGAAGCCTCCAAAAACGATTTCCCAAGTACAAAGCTTGGTAGGCAAAATCGTGGCATTAAACAAATTCATATCCAAGTCGGCTGACAGAAGTTTGCCGTTCTTCCAAACCCTTCGGAAAGCAAAAAACTTCGCTTGGACCGAAGAATGCGACCAGGCCTTTGAACGTTTAAAAGAGTACCTAACGACGTCCCCGCTATTGGCCAAACCAACCGAAGGAGAACCATTATATTTATACATATCGATCTCTGAAGTGGCCATTAGTTCGGTATTAGTTAAAGTGGATGGCCTAGAACATAAGCCTGTTTATTACTTAAGCAAATTACTGCAGGGGGCCGAGAAAAACTACTTGGAAATAGAAAAATTCGCCTTGGCCTTAGTAGTGGCAGCAAGAAAACTCCGACCCTATTTTCTAACCTATAAAGTTGTGGTATTGACCAACCAACCATTAAGACAGGTCTTAGCAAAGCCAGAAGCCTCTGGAAGATTGATCAAATGGGCGATCGAACTCGGTCAGTTCGATATCGAGTACAAACCAAGAATTGCAATTAAAGCCTAGGTCTTAGCCGATTTTCTATTAGAAACTCCGAGCCAGGCAGTTGAACATCCTGAATCAACCAGCCATGTCAATGATATCCTGCTCATAGAAAATCAAACCTGGTTAATGCACGTCGACGGCGCTTTATGCCGAGAGGAAGGAGGTGCTTGAATCAACTTTATCGGGCCGAATAAGGAGGATATCAATTACGCAATAACAGTAGACTTCATCGTGACAAACAACGAAGCAGAATATGAAGCATTGATCGCAGGAATGGAAATGGCAATCAAGGCCGACATAAAGAATCTTAAAGTATTAACCGATTCAGAGTTAGTACAAAGACAAATAGAGGGCCTATATGAAGCAAAGGAATTTAACATGATCAAATATCTGGCCAAAGTGAAAAAATTGGCTGAAAAATTCGAAAGTTTTGGGATACAGAACATCCCTCGATCGGAAAATAAATGGGCCGATCAACTCTCTAGATTTACAGGATCTGACGACGGAAAGACTGAGAGAGTAATCAATTGGTTAATTTCTAATACACCGGCGATCGATATCGATGAAACACCGATCACTTAAGTAATGGAAATCAAAGAAGCCGAAGCAAACTGGATGACTCCAATGATAGAGTATCTTCGAGAAGGAAAATTACCACTGAACCAAAACGAAGCTCGTAAAATAAAATATCGGGCTCCGAAGTATACACTAATAGAAGAAAAACTTTATCGAAGGTCAGTATCGGGAATTCTTCTAAAATGCATCTCCGAATCTCAAACCGATGATATACTCCGAGAGGTACATGAAGGAGAAGCAGGAAATCACAGCGGAGCAAGGACCTTGGCTTTAAAATGCCTTAGAACTGGATATTATTGGCCTACCATCAACAATTATGCAATCAAATATGTCCAAGAATGTCATCATTGTCAAATACATGCTAATGTAAGTCATCAACCAGCCGAAAACATGCACCCCATACCAGTATGTTGGCCGTTCGATCAATGGGGAATGGACATCGTGGGAGCTTTCCCAGCAGCTAGATCCAAGAAAGCATATGTTTTGGTCGCTGTTTAATACTTCAGCAAATGGATAGAATGCATCGCCCTTGCCCGAATAACTCAATTCCAAGTAATAAATTTCTTATGGAAATTCATAGTATGTCGATTTGGCATCCCGAGAATTCTGATCTCTGATAACGGAACCCAATTTGCGGGAAAACAAGTGATGGAATGGTGTACAAAGCTAGGAATTCAGCAAAATTTCACTTCGGTTGGGCATCCTAGAGCAAACGGACAGACTGAGGTAGCGAACCAAGAAATAATAAAATCACTTGAGAAAAGATTAGGGGCAGCCAAAGGAAAATGGCTAGATGAACTCCCAGGAGTACTATGGGCTAATCGAACCACGCTCAGAACTTCAACAGGGGAGACCCCATTCAATCTAGTATATGGCTCGGAAGCTGTTATTCCAGTCGAAATGCTAATTCCGACACCAAGAATTGAAATGTATGACAACCAGGAAAATTGGAAAACAAGAGAAAATGATATTGATTTAACAGAAGCTTTAAGAGAAAAAGCGGCCGTACGTTTGCAAGTCACTAAAGCAAATATGGAAAGGGCGTATACTCAAAAGGTACGCATCCGAACCTTCAAAGAAGGAGACCTGGTCTTGAAAAAGGTAGAAGTATCCAAGCATGTGGAAAAGTTACAACAAAATTAGGATGGACCATACGTTGTCATTGGTGTAGGAAAGAAAGGTTCATACAAAATTGCACACTTGGACGGAACATCCCTACCAAGAACCTGGAATGCAGTCAACCTTAGAAAATACTACGGTAAATAAATCATAGTAGATCATGCTGCTTTATTTTAATTTTTTTTAGTAAGTTTTATTCTTTGTAATAAAGGCCTTAGCCTACGGTTAGATTTTTAAAAGATTTTAGCAATTTTAATATTAACTCAAGAGTGAGTATAAATCGATTGATTCGGTAAACACTCCTCGGAATTCTACGATCGTATTGGTTGAGATCCAATAAAGATACAACGAGTCGACTATAAATTGATCCGCTCAATAAACGCTCCTCGATCTACATTTAACGACAAAAGTTTTTGGTATAAAACCTAAATCTATATGACAACGAGTCGAGTATAAATTGATTCGCTCAATAAACGCTCCTCGATCTACATTTAACGACAAAAGATTTTTGGTATAAAACCTAAATCTAAATGACAAAGAGTCGAGTATAAATTGATCCGCTCAATAAACGCACCTCGATCTACATTTAACGACAAAAGATTTTTGGTATAAAACCTAAATCTAAATGACAAAGAGTTGAGTATAAATTGATCCGCTCAATAAACGCTCCTCGATCTACATTTAACGACAAAAGATTTTTGGTATAAAACCTAAATCTAAATGACAAAGAGTTGAGTATAAATTGATCCGCTCAATAAACGCTCCTCGATCTACATTTAACGACAAAAGATTTTTGGTATAAAACCTAAATCTAAATGACAAAGAGTTGAGTATAAATTGATCCGCTCAATAAACGCTCCTCGATCTACTTTTAAAAGATTTTGGGTGTGAAACCCAAGTCTAAATGAAAAAGAGTTGAGTATAAATTGATCCGCTCGATAAACGCTCCTCGATCAACATTTAACGTCAAAAGATTTTTGGTATAAAACCTAAATCTAAATGACAAAGAGTTGAGTATAAATTGATCCGCTCAATAAACGCTCATCGATCTACATTTAACGACAAAAGATTTTTGGTATAAAACCTAAATCTAAATGACAAAGAGTTGAGCATAAATTGATCCGTTCAATAAACGCTCCTCAATCTACATTTAACGACAAAAGATTTTTGGTATAAAACCTAAATCTAAATGACAAAGAGTTGAGTATAAATTGATCCGCTCAATAAACGCTCCTCGGTCTACTTTCAAAAGATTTTGGGTGTGAAACCCAAGTCTAAATGAAAAAGAGTTGAGTATAAATTGATCCGCTCAATAAACGCTCCTCGATCTATTTTTAGCGATTAAAAAGGCTTTTTGGTATTAAAACCTAAGTCTAAATAAAAAAGAGTTGTGAGTATAAATTGATCCGCTCAATAAACGCTCCTCGATCTATTTTTAGCGATTAAAAAGGCTTTTGGTATTAAAACCAAAGTCTAAATAAAAAAGAGTTGAGTATAAATTGATCCGCTCAATAAACGCTCCTCGATCTATCTTTAGCGATTAAAAGGCTTTTGATATTAAAACCTATGTCTAAATAAAAAAAAAAGAGTTGAGTATAAATTGATCCGCTCAATAAACGCTCCTCGATCTATTTTTTAAGCCGAAATCAACAACAAGAAGAATGCAAGGAATAAAAATAAAGTTTTATTCATCTATGAACATGTAATAAATTACATACAAAAGCTTTGATCAAATTACAATGGTCTATATACGATTTACACATCGTTACAATTATTTAGATAAACTAATCCTATTTTTTGGAATGGTGCTCTTCACGACAATGTCCATGGAAACATTAATCTCCTCCCTAGTGCCTCGACGATTATGATCGACCACCTAAGAAGCATGCTGCTCAGGATGATCGACTTCTTTAGTTCGATGGACAGGCTCTGAAGATCAAATGTTCTTCCAGACGAAATGAGCATTACCAGCCAGATAACCGGCAATACTCATTCACCCACAACAGAGATACTGCTTTTACTTTAAAGTTGATTTTTACTCTAGAGCAGCATCTCTTCGGGGCCGTCGTGAACATTAAAATTTACCAGCACACCCCGGCGGCCTATCACTCCGGAGGTAACATCCAAGAACAGGGATGCCTGGTAAGTATGAACCCTCCATGTGCAAACAAGAAACCACGGACCTCAAACCCATGAAGAATAAGGCAGAGGCCACATAGGACCCGTTAGTACAAGGTAGGGCATCAATGGGACCTGTCAGTACAAGGCAGATGAAATTTAAACCACTTTGATAGTATGATTCACAATAATGCGACTTTTTGAATATTATTGGGTCAGAGGGCAAAATAAAATTCAAAGAAACTGAGATCTCCATCCCTTTTTTTGAGAAGTACAAGTGATATACGGAAATCGCCTCCCTATTTATAGGGATAGATCTGAGTAATCCAACGACTGGATAGATATTTGATCAAGGGACGGAAATGCAACCTTTTGACTTCCGGTAATTAATGCGAGTAAGTTGGAACGGCACCTTTCTGATCGACTCAACGAATCGATCACAAAAGAAAAGAAGATCGAAGCGATCAACGCAGAAAAGCAAATTGGATCGGAACGGCTCCAGACCTTTAGCCGGCTTACACAAATACTAAAACACTTAACGAAGAAAGAAAGATCTTCAAGTTGGGCAAATAAAATTCTGCCAATATGACAATTAAAAGTTCATACTCCAACATAGAGGGCCGTCACTGCCTCATACATCACGAGCAAGACCGATGATTACCAAAGTTGGACCTCCATGGGAGTCTAAGAAATTTGACACGAAAATAAGAGGAATATTTGTCAACATTCCAGTTTATGAATTTGTCACTGCTTAACATTCCAACGAATTGCTTAAGGAGGTCGGGAGAATTTAGATCTAGCTAATAATCCAACATTTTCCAACTCCTCCCATATCAAAGAAATAATATATTGGCACACTGGTTACTTTATTTGAGGAACATGGAACTCACAATCAGTACAGAGGAACATAGATTTTAGGAAGATACCTAGAGCGATATCTTCTCTTCAAACTCAGTCCTATGGTAAGAAAGGCAGAGTTCAACAGAAGGAATGATAGCCTCCTTATATAAGATGTACATGACAAAAGGACAACTTTACAAGGCATTGATTGAACATCTACCAGAACGCTGAGCGTTCCTTAACAGTTATTCAATCGATTATTGACACGAGTGGCCTACTATCCACATTTTAAATGTCTAACATGACTTTGGATATAACCAAAAGGACCATACTTGGTCGATCATCATTCTTAATTTAAAGAGTTTGATTTGGAGAACAAATGTTATATCATTCAGTTACTTAAACACTGATCAAGCAAGACTAAGCTACATTTTCGAAGACTGGATATTCTCCCAGAAGATCAATATCAGATAGGTAAGCTAATCTCTCCTGATTATTTCGAGAAGCTATACTTATTCATAACGGCAAAAGGTGCATAACAAAAGATATCTACTGACTAAGAACTGATCAAGATGTGGATCTAGTCATAAAATATTATCATTAAAATCATTCTCCCTGTACAAAAATTCAGCCCAAAAAGCTACACAAAAGGTTGGGCACTACTAAAAAAAAAAAAAAAAAAAAAGAAGAAAAAGGAGGAATCCCAGATAACAACCGGGTCGAAAACAGATCACCGAGAAGGGTTGCTATCACCAGGCCGCCTAGCAGAAGCACTCCTCAGAGGAGTCAAGTTACCTGCAAACGCCATCAATTCCTCTTGACGCTTTAAGTAATCGGCATCGTAACCTTCTTCATAGGCCTGCCGTCGAGACTCCTCTGCAAGGGCAGCAGCCTGAACCAAATCACTCTTCTCCTTCTCCCAGACAAACTTCTCTTCTTGTAATTTTTTGAGGTCATCATTGGCAAGATGCAACTGGAGGGTCTGCCCTGTGACCTTCGCCGTCTCCGACTCCAAACGACGTTGATAAGCATCCTTACTGATCCACATATCATCATTTTGCACACCCAGCTGGAGTGCAAAATACTTAGCCTGGAAAAGAAAATAATCCTTACATAACAAGGCAATCAAAATAAGAGCGGGAAAAATAATTAAAAATATGTTTACCTGCTCGCATATCTTCACCAGCGATTGAACGAGGCAAACGTTGGAGGTACCCTCGAGCTTCCTCAACTCACCAGGCAAAATAGTGCTCAGGCCCAGGTCCCAGGACAAAGCGTCAGGCTCAACAGAGCTAGGCAATTCACTAATAGAAGGAACACCGTCAGGACGTGGAGTCACCGACTGCATAATATCCTTAACTTGCTCAAGGATGCAGCGGTCATCTAACAAACGGGGGGATTCCCTCTCGTTGGGACTAACCGAGGTCTCCTTACCCGAAGCAGAAATAACAGTCCGACGACCGGACCTTG
This sequence comes from Penstemon eatonii, assembly GCA_038501285.1. Lineage (NCBI taxonomy): Eukaryota > Viridiplantae > Streptophyta > Magnoliopsida > Lamiales > Plantaginaceae > Penstemon > Penstemon eatonii. The sequence goes on from CM076713.1 coordinate 26,773,619, forward strand.
ACCCAATTCGACCTCCAGAAGGCCCACCGGATTCGAAAGAAGTAGTAACAACAGTTGTATCATTAAATAAAAAATCAGAAAAATCTTGGGAGACAGATTGTGTCATAGACGGATCCAAAAAAGAATCTCCACCAATTGCCCCCGTGGCATCTTCCCTTTGGTGTCCGCTGACAAGCAGGGCGGTAGAAATAGTAGATGAGCGGAGTTATTAGGAACCCCTCCATGAAAACCATACTCAAAAGAATAAACACCCGAAGAAACAGGCATAGTTAAAGTCCGCTCCATATTAGACATATCACCAAAGGCCACCCGACCAGGGGAAGGCCTACCTCCTGCTTCACTAGGAGAGGGAGAGTTTGGCTGTACAAAAGACGAACTAACTACAGAGAAAGGTTCAGAGGGAATGACAAGAGTATCGGTCTCCGACCTACTGACGGAGGACGAACGAGGAGGTTCCATCGAGGGCCCCTCTGCTCGAGACTTTTTCAGTCTGATATTTCTAGCGTTCTCGCGGGAAGGACGCTTCGAAGTGTTACCGAAAAGATTACTCATGATCGGAATTCAAAAAGTAAAATTAAAATGTCGAGAAAGCTTATCGACCTGCTAAATAAAGAGTATTTTGTCAAGAGAAGAGTAAAGCGGTAAATAGCGAGTCAAGTTTTTACCTTTTATATTTATACTATACGAAAAGACGCGATAGACCCAAAGAAAGGGCGCGAAATACAGAAACTAGCCTTGAAATAAACACTAGAAGTTGAAAAGACCCACGCATGGTGATTACGGCGAAGTTAATGACTTGTCTGAATTATTACAGAGAAAACGAAAAGACGTGACTGTCAGAATATGAAACGTTTTATCTTACAAAGGGATAAAAGAGTAATATTACAATTAGACTTACAGTAAATATCATACAGCTTGGTCGCCATCCGGAATCTTCTGTTCGCTAGCGACGTCTCCTTCTTTTGCTGACTCAATATCATCTTCTTCCTCTGGATCGATAAAATTGTCATCGACCTCATCATTAATATCTGAAGGAGGAATCGGCAATGGTTTTCCGAACTCTTTGACGAGGTGAGCCAAAGGAAAATTTTGATAAACGACGTCCGGAAGCTCGGAAGGAGAATATACTTCGCCATAACGGTTCAACCGAATGTGCGCCGTTTTAAAATATTCCTTTCGACGATCATCTATTATTTCAAAAGCGACCAACTGATGAATCGCCTTCTTGAACGTACTTTCTAGGAGCGGACCGACCATTTGATATACCAACGTTGTATGAACAGGAGAGTTGAGGAATTCACGAATCACTTTTTCATCAGGATTCCGGCCATAACGATCCCTGAGTCCACTAAGGGGAATGTCCCTCTCATACTCCTCTAATGAAGCCTGAAGACATGATACTTGAGATTCCAACTCACTAATACGAGCAGTACTCTGAAATTGGTACTCTTCCAGCTTTTTAGCTAATTGAGTAGCTTGTTCTTGAGCCTGAGAGGTCTCCAGGACCCTGTCTATAATCTCCTGGTCGTTTGTTCCCATAGCATGAGTCTCTACGACCGGAAGAGAAGAAGTCATTGAGGGACCACCCTCTGAACCAGAAGTCTTGTGAACTAAAGTTTTATATTTCTCATCCAGAAACTCACATTGTTGTTTCCAGAGAGCTGTTTCATAGGCATATGATGCCAAGCAAGTCTTGGTCTAAAAAAGGGAAAAGGGGTAAAAAGAAATGAATTAGCAAACTAAAGTATTCCTCGAAGAAAATTACCCTACAAGCACATTTAAGAGGAGATCACCTTTTCAGCATAAAGAGAAGCTCGCTGAAATTTCTCTAAAGGATCCTTCCAAAGAAGCTTATCCTTCCAAAGAAGCTTATTCATGTCACGAGTAAAAACGCCGGACAAAAGAACACGAGTTGCCTTATCCACTGCATTTTCGCTCTCATCGTGAACTAAAGAATCATTCTCAGGATAGCCATCAGCTCTTTTTCCCTCTAAATGATCCTCGATCATCTCGACCAAAGTGGGTTTTGGGTGATTCTCGCCGAGTAAAGAAAGATCGTTACCAGAAAGACCATAATAACTCTTCTTTCTCTCCACCGGATTATCATTAGGATGAGGCATCAACCAGCTGCGACATCCACGTATTCCCAAAGATGTCCTAAGCTGGAGAGGGGGATAACCGGATCCTGTCCCCTGACGAATAGGAGATTCTTGAGAAGAATCTGGAGATTCCTCTCTATTCTCCTCAGAGTCATGACTCAACTCCAGTTTTCTCTTCCGAGAAGCTCTCTGCTCGATAGGAACATTCTCTATGGTTTTGGTGGATTTAGACAACACCATTTTTCCCTTTGAAGAATGTCGAGAATTTTCTACCATATGAGCTGAAAAAGAAACACGGTCGAAGTCAGATCTTCTGCAGAAAAGGAATCCTCACAACACTATGCTGAAATAAATGCTTACCAAGTGATTCGGATGATGAAGTGATTGGGAAAACATGAGCACTCAATCCCGCTTTGCGAAGGAAAACTTCTCCAATCAGAAGAGCACTCTGATATTTGTTGGCACGCATAGCCTGGATTTCGCCTATAAACAGAGGATCATCAGGAATAAGTTCGCCAGTCGGCAGGCGACCTCCATAAACCCATTTGAAGTCATGATCCCACGAAAAAGGCGTAATCGAGCCATCCGCCAAACGAAGATGAGATGGTGGACGAACAAAGAAAAAATGAGATTTCCAGGAAGGGTTGCTAGAAACTGGGGAGTCAAAGATTGCACGACTAGGCTTCTGGCTAGCGAAGAAATATCCGCGATTGGAGGAACTGGAAATGTTAAAGCGAAACAATTGCGTAAAATTGCGAAAGGAGGGTTGAAATCCTTTCGCTATCATCAAAACAGAAAAACAAACCACGAAGGCCACATAATTAGGGACTAATTGAGTCAAGGACACACTGAATATTTTTAAAATATCAAGAAAGAGGGCAGACAATGGAAGACGCACCGCTATTAAAATGGGCTGTGTAAAAAGCTCGACATCCCTCCGGCGGTGATGTAACCCTATCAGAAGGAGAAGGGAGAACTATCTCAGAACCTTCCGGAAAATATTTGGCATAATTGCTCACAACCTCAGAGAAAGTATCCGCAGTGTAAGCACAAGCAAGATCCTCAATCGGTTCAGAAATTTGAGGAGCCGTACCTTTTCCTTTCTTAGCTCGGGAAGCGACGTCCATATCAGAGAGAATTTGTACCTTAAAGGTGTCTTCAGAAGGAACAATGAATTCTGAAACTCCGATTTGCTCGCTTGAAGGATTGGAATGTAACGCCTCCTCGATAATAGGAGCGACACTCTCCTTTAAGGAGGAGGAAGATTTTCTCATAGAAGCCATTTTTTAGGATCCTCGAATGATATAAGTCAATAAGAGCAAAATTTTAAATGATGAACGACTGAGCAAGAAAATGACTGCGAGGTTAAAGGAAGTATAAAGTAAAAATGACAAACTTAATAGTCACCTATTTATAGTGAGAAGTGAAAAGACGTTTCGAATTCCTCACGACTAATCTCGTTCCCGCCAAAAACGGAAAAAGAAGAAGGGCCTCCCCGAAGAGACGCGTAGCGGTTCATAATCGGGGTGAGAAAACGACTATCTATGATGCGTAGCACTCTTTTCCTTACTTAGGATTTTTTCCCACAGGGTTTTTTCTTAAGTAAGGTTTTTAACGAGGCACAACTCATAGAAAATAACAGTCGTAAGAAACCATTTACTTCTACGAGCTTTTACTACATAGGCGCTCGAAGAAGTGAGGGAGTACTGATGGGGGCTATTTCGCACCCCTTACAATCTTCAGATCGACCAAGTAATATAAAGATCGGTTCGACCAGACAAGTCAGTTCGGGATCATCTTTTGACCCGGTAGAATACGACTCTCCACAGCGAGTAGGTTACAATCCGGACTCAAGAAGGACTATTGGGCCGAGTCCTACTAGAACTATGTTTCCTTGTAAAACTAGGTTAATGATGATATAAATACCTAGTTATTCATTGTATTACACACGTTCAACATACTCAGTTTACGCCTGCATAACAACATAATCTAAGATTATTGAATAGAAAAGCTTTTACCAAACTATTATATTCATTGATTTTCTTTATTACTGATTGTTCCATCTAATTGTTCTTCCTTGAGATTGATCCATCCGGAATAAAGTAACAGAGCCCTTCAAAACATATAGATTGAGAATCCCTAAGATCACCTATTTACTGATTTAATCATACCCGACAAAATTGGGTTAAATCAATCGGTGTCGGGAATTCTATGAAAATGCATTTCCGAAACTCAGACCGATGATGTACTTCGAGAAATACACGAGGGGGAGGCAGGGAACCACAGTGGAGCACGGGCCTTAGCTTTGAAATGTCTCCGCACAGGTTACTATTGGCCTAATTTAAACAAAGATGTCGTGGAATATGTGCAAAAATGTCACCATTGCCAAGTTCACGCTAATATAAGCCATCAACCCGCAGAAAAGATGCACCCTATACATGTCTGCTGGCCTTTTGATCAATGGGGAATAGACATTGTAGGACCTTTCCCAGTGGCCAGGTCAAAGAAAACCTATGTTCTAGTCGCTGTCGAATATTTCAGTAAATGGATAGAATGCATCGCTATGGCTTGGATAACGCAATTTCAATTAATTAATTTCCTATGGAAATTCATAGTTTGTCGATTTGGCATCCCACGAAATGCAGTCAACCTGAGAAGATACTATCGACGTTGAATTTTTTGAAGTCATCCTCGTCATTTCTTTCCTTTAAATTCTTAATTGTCATTTATTTTGTTAGTTCGGAAATTTGATATCGTTTGTTGCAATAAAAAGTTTTTGCTTAAAAATTCTTTTGAGATATGTTCATTGGTTATGAATTATTAGCCAAATCAAAGATTCAAAGGGTTAAAACCAATAATTGGTAAACAACCTAAGTCTAAGAATTGAGTAAAATCGATTCAAATCGATAAACACTCTTCAATCTCCAAAGCGACGGACTTACTGGTTAAAACAATAATTGGTAAACAACCTAAGTCAAAGAATTGAGTAAAATCGATTCAAATCGATAAACACTCTTCGATCTCCAAAGCGGTGGACTTACTGGTTAAAACCAATAATTGGTAAACAACCTAAGTCAAAGAAGTGAGTAAAATCGATTCAAATCGATAAACACTCTTCAATCTTCGTAGCGGCGGACTTACTGGTGAAAACCAATAATTCGTAAACAACCTAAGTCAAAGAATTGAGTAAAATCGATTCAAATTGATAAACACTCTTCGATCTCCAAAGCGACGGACTTACTGGTTAAAACCAATAATTGGTAAACAACCTAAGTCAAAGAATTGAGTAAAATCGATTCAAATCGATAAACACTCTTCGATCTCCAAAACGGCGGACTTACTGGTTAAAACCAATAATTGGTAAACAACCAAAGTCAAAGAATTGAGTAAAATCGATTCAAATCGATAAACACTCTTCGATCTCCAAAACGGCGGACTTACTGGTTAAAACCAATAATTGGTAAACAACCTAAGTCAAAGAAGTGAGTAAAATCGATTCAAATCGATAAACACTCTTCGATCTCCAAAGCGACGGACTTACTGGTTAAAACCAATAATCGGTAAACAACCTAAGTCAAAGAAGTGAGTAAAATCGATTCAAATCGATAAACACTCTTCGATCTCCAAAGCGACGGACTTACTGGTTAAAACCAATAATTGGTAAACAACCTAAGTCTAAGAATTGAGTAAAATCGATCCGCTCGATAAACACTCATCGATCTCCAAAGCGACGGACTTACTGGTTAAAACCAATAATTGGTAAACAACCTAAGTCAAGGAATTGAGTAAAATCGATCCGCTCGATAAACACTCTTCGATCTCCCAAAACGACGATTAAATAGGTTAAAGCCAATTATTGGTAAAAAAAAACCTAAGTCCCAGAATTGAGTAAAATCGATTCTGTCAATAAACACTCTTCGATCTCCAAAAACGGCGATTAAGTAGGTTAAAGCCAATTATTGGTAAAGAACCTAAGTCAAAAAATTGAGTAAAATCGATCCGCTCGATAAACACTCATCGATCTCCAAAAACGACGATTAAATAGGCTAAAACCAACTATTGGTAAAAAACCTAAGCACAGATCGAGAGAAATCAAAGCAAGAACAAGCTTATGAAGATACAGGATATAAAGAAATATAAAGTTTTATTCATTTGAATACAAGAACATTTTTCCGATTTACATATCTTTACAAATAGAAAAGAAGAAAATCCTATTCTATAGATCGGAATTTTTCACGACAATGTCCACGGAAACATCAATCTCCTTCCTGGTACCTTGATATTTCTCTTCAACCACCTAAGAAGTATGTTGCTCAGGATAGTCGACTTCTTTAGTTTGATGGCCAGACTTTGAAGATCGATCCTCCCTTTAGTCTGGAACGACCATTGCAAGCCAAATAGCTTGTAGCGGTCATTCGACCAAAACGAGCTCCCGCTTGAAAGATTGTTGCAGTTGTTCGTCCAAAGCAGGATCTCGCGAGGACCATCGCGAAAGTGAAAATTTACCAGCACACCCCGGCGGTCTATCACTCCGAAAGTAACATCCAAGAACAGGGATGCCTGGTAAGTAGGAACCCTCCATGTGCAAATAAAATACCATGGACCTCAACCCCATGAAGACAAAAGCTGAGGCCACATGGGACCCGTCAGTACTAGGTAGGGCATCAATGGGACCTGTCAGTACAAGGCAAATGATGTTTGAGTTGTTATAAGATAATGGATCATGATAATGTGACTTTTTGAAAATTATGGGATCACTGTGCAAAATAAAACCCAAAGAAACTGATATCTCCATTTCGTACGGTATGGGTAGTTATGGGAAAAAACTGAATGTCGATTTATAGGGAAAGTTTAAGTCAATCCTACGGTTAGATAGAGATCTGATCAAGGGACGAGAATGCGACTTTTGACTTCCCGAATTTAATGCGAGTAAGTTGGAACGGTGCTAGGATTATCGATAAAACTGCTCGATGAGAATGAAGTATCAAGGTCGAAACAACCAGAATGGAAAATCCATATACATTCCCGTGGATTCATTGAGAGACAACTTGGAACTTTACAAAGAATGCTCGACCGACGAACAAAATCCTTAAGAAAAGGAGATTTACAACGTGGGATAATTACTTCTACCAAAAATAAATGATCTATAAGCAGGAAGACAAAATAGTTGATCGTTTTGACGACAAATAAGAGCCTGACGACATAGAATCCAGCTTTTCTCTTGGAGTCCAAGAAATCTGACGGACTAGTAGAAGAGACAGTCGTCCTTGCTAAGGAATACAGATTTGTCACTGCCTCATATATCAAAGAATTGCTTAAGGAGGTCTTAACAAGCTAGATCTAACTAATAGTTCTACATTTTCCAATTCCTCCCATACTAAGGATTTGACATGTTGGTACACTGGTTGTTTTATTTGAGAAAAATGAAGCTCGCAATCAGTACACAGAAACATGGAATCCAAACAGTAGCAAACAAGTTATACGAAGAGATTCAACCATGAAGACAGTCATGCTTAAAGAGAAGTGACAATGAAGCCCTTATATAGGACTTCATAAACAGACAAAATTAGGTCTGACAACGGCGACTGGTCGATCATCAATGAACACGGGTTGGCTAGGGACTATGCATAGTCAACGAATGGGCTTACTAAGTCCAACACATTCAACAGTAAAGGACAAGATTGTAAGGAGCCTCTTGATTTTGAAAGAACTCATGACTGATCGTCAGCAACAGATTGCTCCTTTCCACAATACTGGTTGCCCTCAAGTCAATCCAGATAAGTTTCTATGGACCTTTATATTTGAATCACTTACTTAACAAGCAGTTTAAATTTGCTTACAAAAGTAATGGAATAAAGATCTTTAAATCTAAATTTATCTACTCAATTGGATGATTCAATTTACTTCTCCAAATTAGATTGGAATTACCATAGAAAATTTACAGCAAAAAAAATATAATAATAATAAAAAAAAAAAAGAAAAGGAATAAGCAAGTCATCAGGACTGATCGCCACCAGAGGGTCTGCTTGAAGAAACACCCTTCCGAGGAGTAGCAGTATCCAGAAACGCCATCAGCTCCTCCTGACGCTTCTGATAACCTTCGTCATAGCCTTGTTCATAAGCACGCCGATGAGATTCCTCTGAACTGGCGTTCAGTTGAGCCAGATCATCCCTCTCCTTCTCAAGAGCTAATTTTTCTTTACGTATCTTCTGAAGATCATCATTAAGTAGCCCAATTTGAAGAGTGTGCCCTTCGGCCTTCACTGTCTCCGTATCCAAGCGAAGCCTCAGATTCTCTTTGGAGAACCATAAGTCATCACATTGGACACCCAGTTGCAATGCATAGTATTTCCCCTGAGAAGAGAGAAGTTGTAAGCAATAGAGCAATGAAAGACAATACAAGAATAAGCTCAAAAAGATAAATACCTGCTCAAATATTTTGAATAGGGATTGAACAAGACGAAGGTTAGAGGTACCCTCGTGTTTCTTCAACTCACCGGGCAAAATAGTACTAAGACCTAAATCCCAGGATAAAGGATCGGGTTCATAAGAGTCATGCAGGACAGAATTAAGAGGAATCTTATCATGACGGGGATCATCAGACTCAGTTATATCCCTAACCTACTCAAGGATACAACGATCAATCAACAAACGCGGGGATTCCCTCTCGTTAGGGCTCACAGAAGTTTCCATCCCCGAGTAGGAGATTACAGTCCTCCGACCAGACCTATGTCCACCTCGACCTCCGAAAGAACCACCAGCCTCAAAAGAAGTAGTCATGGTGGTGGTATCAGATAGTAAGAAATCCGCAAAACTTTGGGTGACTGACTGCGTATGAGAACTAACAAAAGAAGGACCTATAACCTGGCCACTACTCACCGGACCAACAGTATCGTTTACTCGACCTTGGTTAACAACGAGTTCAACATAAGAGTTGGAAAAACTTAAATCATCACGAGCATAATTATGTAAATCGTGCTCAACTAAAGGTATAGTTGAAGAAACGGGGATGTTAAAGGATGTCTCCATGTTAGACATATCTCCAAAGACAATTTGACCAGGAGAAAGTCTCATTTGAACGTCGGAAGAAATGGTGGGATTTTGCTGAGGAGAATCTGGGCGAGTATTCACATCGCTCGAACGACTCGGTGGGATAATAGAAGTTTGCAGCCCCGAGCTCCCCACGGTCTTGAATCGAGCGGGATCAGCAGAAGGCCCCTCGTTACGAGACCTTTTCGACCTTGAATTTCCAGGAAGGTCGCGTGAAGAACGCTTGGAAGTATTACCAAAAAGGTTACTCATCCTCGGAAACTCAAAGAAAATTTTAAAAAATCGAGTAAATCTTATCGACCTACTGGAGAGAATATTTTATCGGAATTGAGAAATGAAGTAAAATAGAGATTAAACTTTTTACCATGGGTATTTATACTGAATGAAAAGATGCGACAGACCTTGGGACTGGCGCGAAACGGAGAACCTGACCAATGAATAATCGCACAAATTCGAAAAGACGCAAACATAATGATTATGCTGGAATTGAAGACATATGTCTAAACCATCCCAATAAATGAAGGAGTTAATATCATAAATTAGGAATACAAATCGTCTTATTCGAAAAAGGCAAAGAAATAAAATTACAGATTATGCATTGACAAATATTATTATTCAAAAATTATTTATTGCTCCTATCCAAAGTCCGTTGGTCGCTCTCTACTATTTCCTGCTGATCTCCAATAAGAACTTTCTGATCGTCGGTTGCCCTTTCCTCTCCATTTGCGTTTGTAACCTCGTCGGAGTTCTCCTTCTCGCTCTATGGATCGACTAAATTATTATCGACCTCGGGATTTATATCTGAAGGAGGAGTCGGTAAAGGTTTTCCAAACTCCTCGACCAAATGAGCCAAAGGAAAATGTTTATATTCGACGCTCGGCAGATCAGAAAAAGAATACTCCTCGCCATAACGATTAAGGCTGACATGTATGGTTCTGAAGTACTCCTTTCGGCGATCCTCTATCAATCCCCTAGCAACCATCTGATGGACCGCTTTCTTAAACGTGCTTTCAAGGACAGGACTAACCTTCTGATGTACCAGGGCGGTATGAACTGGAGAATTAAGAAATTCACGAATCACTTTCTCTCTAGAATTCCTACCGTATCGATTAGTAAGTCCACCAAGAGGAAGATTCTCTTCATGCTCATTCAAAGAAGCTTGAAGACTAGCAACCTGGGACACCAATTCATTGATACGAGTTGAATACTGGAATTGGTGATCATTCAGCTCCTTAGCCAGCTGATTAACTCGCTCCTGGGCACGAGAAGTTTCCAAAATACTATTTAAAACATGGGGATTATCTGTTCCCAAATCCTGATTACCCTCGACTTGAAGTGGACGAGATGAAGAGGTAAAAGGACCAACTTCTGTAGCACCACCTTCTGAAACAGGCATCTTCTGAAGCAATGGCTTATTCCTCTCCTCGAGAAACTCACGCTGTTGTCTCCAAAGGGCTGCTTCATAAGCGTATGACAGAAGACAAGTGCTAGTCTGAAGAATAAAAAAGGATAAGCCATTTTGAGTGGAAAATCCTTCAAGAAAGTCAACACAAAAAGAAGAACATGTAGCAGAATTTACCTTGTCGGCATAAAGAGAAGCCTTCTGTAACTTCTCCAAAGGATCTTTGTGGAGCATCTTATTAATGCCACGTTTGAAAACACTAGAGAGAAGGATACGAGTAGCCTTATCTGCTGCATTCTCCTTCTCATCATGGATCAAGGAATCGTGCTCAGAATAACTGGCCACCCTTTTTCCCACTAAATGATCTTCGATCATTTCGACGAGGGTAGGCTTTGGGTGATGTTCGCCAAGTAATGTAAGGCCCTCACCAGAGCGACCGTAGAACTGCTTTCTCCTTTTAGCCGACGTGCCAGTTGAATGGGGCATCGACCAACTACGACAACCACGGATACCGAGGGAAGTTCTGAAATGGAGAGGAGGATAACCCTGTCCAGTCCTTGTAGGACCCGAAGTTGGTGAATAATAGGGTTCCTGAGGAGTCTCCTGGGAAAGATCTGGGGATTCCTCTCTATAATCATCAGAATCTTGTCCCAATTCCAATTTCTTTTTTCTGGATACTCTTTGCTCAATTGGATGGTTCTCCACCATCTTGGTAGACTTTGATAAAACCATTTTTCCTTTGCAAGAATGCCGGGAATTCTCTACCATAAAGACTAAAGAAAACAAGAATCCAGTTACAAATATTATCGGAAGAAAAGATTAAAACATGACAGTAAAATATAACGGTTACCGAGCGGCTGAGAGGAAGAAGAAATGGGAAAAGCGTGAGAGCTTAGGCCTGCCTTACGAAGAAAGGCCTCACCAATAAGAAGAGGGCATTGATATTTGTCAGCACGCATTTTCGATATCTCCTCCACCAACTTAGGATCATCGGGAATATACTAACCCTCAACAGAGCGACCACCAAAAATCCATTTAGAATCATGGTCCCATGAAAAAGGTTTGGTGGAACCATCGGCTAAAGTAAGATGAGTGGGAGGGCGAACATAGAAAAAATGAAATTTCCAGTCGGAGTTGCTAGAAACTGGAGAATCGAAGATAGATTGACCAGACTTTTGGCTGGCAAAAAAATAACCATTATTGGAAGAGCTAGAAATATTGAAACGAAATAACTAAGTAAAGTTACGAAGAGAGGGTTGGAACCCTTTGGTAATCATCAGGACGGAGAAACAAACGCCAAAAGCTACTGAGTTAGGAACCAGTTGTGTTAAAGAAACACTGAATATCTTTAAAATATCTAGAAATAAGGCAGATAAAGGAAGGCGAAGACCATGGTTAAAATGGGCAGTGTAAAAAGCTCGACAGCCTTCCGGCGGTGAGGTAACCCTATCGGCAGGGGACGGAAGAATAATTTCGGAGCCCTCCGGGAAGTATTTTGCATATTATCCAAAACCTCATGAAAATTCTCCTCGATATAAATGCAGGAAAGGGTCTCGACTGGATTGGATATTCGAGGATTAGTGCCTTTGCCTTTCTTAGCCTTGGACGCGACCTCAGCATCGGTGATGATCCGCACCTTGAAAGTGTCTTCGTCAGGAATGTTTATATCCGACAGTCCCATCCGTTCTAGTGGAGGGCTGGGAGAAGCCCCCACATAAATAATAGGAGCAATTTCCTCAATAGAAGAGGTGGAGGGAATTCTCGAGTTGGAAGCCATGTTATTTTGATCCTCGAAAAAGTAATCTCAACAATTACGAAATTTAGAAGAGTTATCGACTAAGAGAATTACTGCGAGGAAATGGAAGGCAAAAAGTAAAAAATGGGTGAAACTACGATCGCCTATTTATATAGAAGGCCGAAAAGACGCCTCAACCCCTTCGCAACTGATCATATTCTCGCCAATCAATGAGGAAAAATCGCCTCCTCGGAAAGGAACAACGATACGGTTCGGAAAACGACTATCTATGAAATGTATCACTCTTTTCATTACTTAGGATTTTTTCCCACAGGGTTTTTTCCAAGTTAGGTTTTTAATGAGGCACAAATCATAGAAAAGACAGTCGGACAAGACCATTTACTTCTATGAGCTTCTATTGCATATACGCTCGAAGAAGAGAGGGAGTACTGATGGGGGCTATTTTATACCCCTTAGAACACTCGGAGCAAATAGAAGATACTCGTTCGGCTCGACCAAGAAGCTCATTCGCTAACGGCCACTCGATCCGACCAGAGATATCTATACACGACGATGAGACCGATATCCGAGTTCACGAAGGAATGATACCCCGAGTCCTAGTAGGATTATGTTTCCTTGTAAAACTAGGGATAATATCATATAAATCGTTGAATCACCAATTGTATAAGAACAACAATATTATTCTGGAGAACTCACGCCTACGTACTTAGGCAATCCCATATCAAAATAATAGAAAAGCTTTTGCTATACTATATTCATTATCTCGTGTTCTTGTTATTATTTACTTATTGTTCTTATAATCTCTATATAATTTTACCCCATAAACCTTTATTATTGATTTAACCAAAACTCTACGAAAAATGGCTAAATCAAAGAAGGATAGGTATTCAATCTGTGGAGTATCGACTTTAAGAAGTTCGATGCTGAACCTCGCCAACCATTGCCTCAAAGTTTCACCTTCCATATGTTTCACCGTCCCCAGATGGTTCGCGGGCAACCTTGGCTTCCTCTGGCTCGCTAATTGATGTTTAAGTTTATCACAGAACTCATCAAAAGAGAAGATAGAGTTTGGTGGCAATTTCCCGAACCAGTCAAGAGCAATTCCCTTGAAGGTAGTAACCATGATTTTGCAGTAGAAATCTTCCGAGTGTCCATACAAATTCATCACATTAATAAAGCTGTTAATGTTTTCCGTGGGGTCGGTAGTCCCGTTATACCGTGGTAACCTCGTAGGCACTGTCTCAGTGTTTCTAGACTCTCGAATTTCTTGACAAAAGGGTGAACATCTCATGATACTGTTATCGATCTCTCTGTCTCTGATATTTTCTCGGAAAGTTTCTCTGTTCTGCATTATCTCGGTACGCCTGATTGTGGTACTCGCGTGTCGAGCTTCTTTGATCAACTCATCTCTGTCTAATTTCTTGGCGACTCTTTTCTGCACAATTTTCTCTAGTTCAGCTTCTGTGATCCTTTTATAGGTCGATTTCTTCGCTTTGTCAGCACCCAAAGGTTGACTTTCCCCAACTACTGAATCCTTCACGTCATGTACTGCTTTGGAAGGTAATCCTGATTGGAGGTTGGATCTCGACGGGGCAGGCTGGGGAGGATTTGTCGTAGGTGCCTTTGATATGACCGAAGCACACTCCTTTCCTTCTGAATATTCGAGGATGGAATTTCGGGTCTCCCATGCATTGCAGGCTGATCCACTGGTGACTGATCAGCTCTTCCACTGTTCAAGAATTCCCTGCACATTGTACCAATAATGGATCTTAGATCGGCCACAGTTGTGCGGATCGGAATGTCCTCTTGGGGCATAATCGGCGGAGCTTCTTGTTGAGGAGCCGCTCGATAAAGATTATCGGGCTCGTTGTTAACGAAGTTATGTGCCCCAGCTACGTGTGAAGGTTCTCCTCGCATGTACGTATATCGCCTCGTAGTAGGCATATTTCGATCTAACACCCAAATAAGGCCCCTCGGTGGGCGCCAATTGATCTGACGTGGTTTCGTGCGGGATCAATAATAGAAAGTAAAGGCAATAAAGGTGCTGTAATGCCAATAATGGGGTCAGACAAGTATATTATCGAACGTGATTACAATACAATTTGAGGTCCTACTTGGGCATTACTTGATGCCGTAAAAGCTAGAGACTAATATATAAAATTTGATCGAAATCTAAGTTCCGAGGAGACTTCGAGCAGGGAGCACCTGGGGAATTGTGCGCTATCAGGCGTCATAAATGCTTGCGGTATTTATAGTTGAGGCGGTGTGCTAGCTGAACCATCCCCAGACGTGTATTTCTCGGCCCACTGGCCTAGGCCTTGCGTCGGCCCAACAGTGGAATCCGAGCATGAACCTTTTTGCCAATGATCGAAGTAGGCTAAACGGTGTTGGGGATCGGCCGATGCGCCTTCGAGGTCGGACTCCGTGATTTCCGATCGTACAAGTCCTTCCTAGAATAGAATATCCAAAGTACCCCTCATCTCGAGGACTAATCCCACGACCAGCTCCAGAAGTACCTACACCGTCTGCTTTTTGAGGATCTTCATCAGAAGGGGGCACAGGCAAAGGAACCCCAAGCTCCTATACCAAATGTGACCAACGAAGATGCTCATACTCAACGGTTAGAACATCCACAGGTGAGTACTCCTAGCCATTCCGATCTCTGCTGACATGAATAGCGTTGAAGTACTCCTTTATGAGGTCTTCGATCAATTTGAGGGCCACCAGTTGATGAACAACTTTCTTGAAAGTATTCTCTAAGAGCGGTCCGACCATCTCATGGATCAGGGCAGTATGAACTGGAGATGCAATGAATTCCCGAATGACCTTATCCTTAGGGTCAACGCCATCCCTGTTGATCAAACCATCGAGATCTTCATCCTCTTCCTGCTCATCGAGGCGAGCTTGAAGACGTGTGATCTGAGACTCAAGTTCACTAACTTTGGTCGCATGCTGAATTTGCTGATCTTCTAGCTCCTTAGCCAACTGATTTGCTCGTTCCTGAGCCCGAGTAGCCTCCATGACAATATTAATTAAGTGAGGATTGTCTGTCTCCATATTTGGATTGCCATCAGGACCAGGTTGTTGGGAGGAAGACGTAGAAGGCCCTGCCCTGGTTGACCTTTGCTCTAAGTCCGCTACCGTTTGGAGAAGAACCTTGTTCTTCTCATCTAGAAATTGACTTTGTTGCTTTAGCAATGTCGATTCATACGTAGAAGACACCATGAATGCTCCAGACTGAAAAGAAAGGATTTAACTAACTAAAAGGGTTTCTGGATAATAAAGGAAGAAATTAATGATCGCAGAATATCTCTTCTTACTTTAACATGGGAGTAAGCAGCCTTGGTTAGTCTTTCTAAAGGATCCTTGTCCAGGAAATGTTGCATTTCCCTAGTAGAAATGGTCGAGAGAAGAAGTCAAGTAGCTTTGTCAGAAGCATTCTCCTTATCATCTGATACCAGTGCATCACGCTCGGAAAATCCTGCCGCCCTTCTCCCTAAGAGATGATTCTCCACCATCTCGACCAAAGTAGCTTTTGGGTTCACCTCACCATCCAAACAAAGATTTTGACCGGTACAATCATAAACTTGCTTTCTCCTTTTCACGGAAGAACCAGTAAAATTATGCTCGGGCCATGATTTGAAACCAAGAATACCATACGAAGTTCTAATTGATAACGGAGGATATCCCTAGCCCGTTCTGCTAGTGGAAGACGACGCTTGAGCTAGGGAAAAGGAAGGCCCAGAAGGGAAATTCTCAGGAACCTCTGGAGTTTCTTCCCTATTGTCCTCATCTTGTATTACTTGAGAATTGTAATCTTTTAGTAATCTATTGAGTTTCTTGTAATCTTTTTGTAATCATAGCTGAGAATTGAAACTCGAAAATTTAGTAATTCAAGATTTTCAGTCTAAAGTGAATGATTTATTCTGTCTCGATGGAGTAGAGGTAAATTGGAAGAAATTCCAATAGTATACCATTGCCAACTCAAAACAGAATATATGTCGCAGCATTGGGATGCAGCAGAAGAAAGTGTTTAGATGAGAAAATTCATCCAATGATTGGATGAAGTACCTAGCATGGCAGAAGCCTATCATTATCTTCAATGATTTAGAAAAGGCAATTGCTTAATGAAAGGGAAACGAGATCTCACCGATAATCTAAACACAAAACCATATGATTATACAAATCATAGATAGTTGAGACGCGTGGAAGGCTTACGTCATCTCAACAAAGACAACTTAGCAAATCCACTAATGAAGTTCTTTCACAAAAGGGTTCGAGGGACATCTTCATAAGATGGGTCTTAGAAATGTTGTGATTGGCTTTATGGCAAGTGGGAGATTGATAGGATAGTGCCCAACAAGCCAGTATTAATTAGCTTGTTAGAGGACTATTTTCTTATGGTTTATAATTAATACGCCTGTTCATTTATAATACGTAAATTAAACAATGGCCAACTTCATCTCTCGCGAACGTATCTAAGCGATTGGATGAAATCCTAAGGTCACATTAGGCTATGGGACGATTCACTTCGGTATTGACTTCAATCAGTCTCTAAGGTCGTGATCTTAAAACACGTTCCAAGTCATAGATTCCGAACGAGACGGGGTATCGAAGGAATCGCTAAGAATTGTACGATTATGCATGATTCACATGGAGTGAATTTGTAGAGTTTCATGAACAAGACATTTGATATTAGTGCATATGACTAGGTGGTTCGATAAGGGATCGAACGCATCGAACGACCCAAACAGAGAAACCCATTGTGGAAGCTCATGACACATATCGGTGATGGGATGTTTCTCAAGGCTTATAATAGTGTACGATTTAGTCTTTGGACTTAAGGTGCTAGGGCGAATTCGGTGCATGAGTGTGAGTACTTAGATTTAGGTACTGGTCACGTAGCCTGACCATGACGTGCCTCAGTTGGGTACGTACAATTGTGTACGCGAGTGGTTATTACTAAGAAAGGATCTATCGACTCATCCTGATAAGGTGGGAGAATTTCTTGTACGTTCTTAGATAATAGATTCCGAGAAACCCACGTGATGTGATCATGAAGTGCCCAAAAATAGACTTGAAAGAATTAATTGAAGACAAGTTGTTGGGTCAAGAAGGATTACTTGCTCATCAAGATTGAAGAAGATCTAGTCCATATTTACTTGTCATATGGGACATTTTAATTTAGTAATCTTTAATTTCGAATTTAGCTCCTTGTTTTTGTAGGATTGGTTTATTCTTCACTAGGATTTAGTTTCCTTTTGTTATTAGGTTAGTTAGGTTTAATTTCGAATTTATTGTCCATATTTTTGTAGGATTAGTTTATTCTTTGCTAGGATTTAGTTTACTTTTGATATTAGGTTAGTTTACTATTTTAGAGTTTCCTAGTTCTTTTCAAGAAGTAATCTTGTCCTATTTAAAGGACCTTTTTCTTTAATGAATTCAAGATTTAGTCTTCAATTAATTTGTGTTGAGTATTCTCCACCTTCTTTGAAGAGTTCTTCTTCATGAACTTATCAAAGATCAGTAAAATCTTTGTGGCGGTCAATGACTTATCAAACGATTCATCCACCATCGTTTGTGGCGTCCTACCGAACTTATCAAGCATTCTTGTGGCGTTCCGACTTATCAAACGATTCAGTCAACATCGTTTGTGGCGTCCTCATGAACTTATCAAGAAGACTTGTGGCGTTCATCCATCGACTTATCAAGCGATTCATCCATCATCGTTTGTGGCGTCTTCAATAAATCCACCTAAACCTGATTGTAGAACGATCCTTGAAATCCTAATAATTCGGGTCTCGTTATTCATGATGAGATTCGTATCATTTGGTACCAGAGCCAAATTCTAGTCTCAGGTTTGCCTATCCTTTATTTTCTTGTATAAAAAAAAACAAAAAAACAAAAGAAAAAAATTTAGAGAGAAAAAAAAATGAGAGGAAAAAAACGAAAAAAAAAAAGAGTTGAAAAAAAAACGAAAAAAGAAAAGAGTTGAAAAAAAAAAACAAAAAAAAATCTGAGAGAGGCAAAAAAAATTGAGAGGGAAAAAAAACGGAAAAAAAAAATTTAAAAAAAAAATCGAAAAAAAATTGTTTTTCAATGTTCACATGTTAGATCTACAAGGTTGGGGAAGATTTGAGGACAAATCTCTTTTAAGAGGAGGAGAATGATGTGATCATGAAGTGCCCAAAAATAGACTTGAAAGAATTAATTGAAGACAAGTTGTTGGGTCAAGAAGGATTACTTGCTCATCAAGATTGAAGAAGATCTAGTCCATATTTACTTGTCATATGGGACATTTTAATTTAGTAATCTTTAATTTCGAATTTAGCTCCTTGTTTTTGTAGGATTAGTTTATTCTTCACTAGGATTTAGTTTCCTTTTGTTATTAGGTTAGTTAGGTTTAATTTCGAATTTATTGTCCATATTTTTGTAGGATTAGTTTATTCTTTGCTAGGATTTAGTTTACTTTTGATATTAGGTTAGTTTACTATTTTAGAGTTTCCTAGTTCTTTTCAAGAAGTAATCTTGTCCTATTTAAAGGACCTTTTTCTTTAATGAATTCAAGATTTAGTCTTCAATTAATTTGTGTTGAGTATTCTCCACCTTCTTTGAAGAGTTCTTCTTCATGAACTTATCAAAGATCAGTAAAATCTTTGTGGCGGTCAATGACTTATCAAACGATTCATCCACCATCGTTTGTGGCGTCCTACCGAACTTATCAAGCATTCTTGTGGCGTTCCGACTTATCAAACGATTCAGTCAACATCGTTTGTGGCGTCCTCATGAACTTATCAAGAAGACTTGTGGCGTTCATCCATCGACTTATCAAGCGATTCATCCATCATCGTTTGTGGCGTCTTCAATAAATCCACCTAAACCTGATTGTAGAACGATCCTTGAAATCCTAATAATTCGGGTCTCGTTATTCATGATGAGATTCGTATCATTTGGTACCAGAGCCAAATTCTAGTCTCAGGTTTGCCTATCCTTTATTTTCTTGTATAAAAAAAAACAAAAAAACAAAAGAAAAAAATTTAGAGAGAAAAAAAAATGAGAGGAAAAAAACGAAAAAAAAAAAGAGTTGAAAAAAAAACGAAAAAAGAAAAGAGTTGAAAAAAAAAAACAAAAAAAAATCTGAGAGAGGCAAAAAAAATTGAGAGGGAAAAAAAACGGAAAAAAAAAATTTAAAAAAAAAATCGAAAAAAAATTGTTTTTCAATGTTCACATGTTAGATCTACAAGGTTGGGGAAGATTTGAGGACAAATCTCTTTTAAGAGGAGGAGAATGATGTGATCATGAAGTGCCCAAAAATAGACTTGAAAGAATTAATTGAAGACAAGTTGTTGGGTCAAGAAGGATTACTTGCTCATCAAGATTGAAGAAGATCTAGTCCATATTTACTTGTCATATGGGACATTTTAATTTAGTAATCTTTAATTTCGAATTTAGCTCCTTGTTTTTGTAGGATTAGTTTATTCTTCACTAGGATTTAGTTTCCTTTTGTTATTAGGTTAGTTAGGTTTAATTTCGAATTTATTGTCCATATTTTTGTAGGATTAGTTTATTCTTTGCTAGGATTTAGTTTACTTTTGATATTAGGTTAGTTTACTATTTTAGAGTTTCCTAGTTCTTTTCAAGAAGTAATCTTGTCCTATTTAAAGGACCTTTTTCTTTAATGAATTCAAGATTTAGTCTTCAATTAATTTGTGTTGAGTATTCTCCACCTTCTTTGAAGAGTTCTTCTTCATGAACTTATCAAAGATCAGTAAAATCTTTGTGGCGGTCAATGACTTATCAAACGATTCATCCACCATCGTTTGTGGCGTCCTACCGAACTTATCAAGCATTCTTGTGGCGTTCCGACTTATCAAACGATTCAGTCAACATCGTTTGTGGCGTCCTCATGAACTTATCAAGAAGACTTGTGGCGTTCATCCATCGACTTATCAAGCGATTCATCCATCATCGTTTGTGGCGTCTTCAATAAATCCACCTAAACCTGATTGTAGAACGATCCTTGAAATCCTAATAATTCGGGTCTCGTTATTCATGATGAGATTCGTATCACCACGGCCGTGGTCAGTGACGGATTTGGAAAGAGCAGTCACACTGGAATTATTATCCAGAGTTAGAAAGTACAGAATCGAGATAATTAGAGGTGCCGATCAATTCACACACCCTAGGTCTCGGTCGGGAAATTAGTCTTTGGAAGGACCGTATGTACATGGCAATTATAAGAGGTGAGGTTGAAAAATATCAATTCACCTGATGTTGGGCTTCATGGGCTTTTGGCTATACATCGACCATGAAGTGTGGGTACTCCTGAATTAATAAGGAAGATTAATTCTAGAGTGGTCAATTAAAAGTGTTTAATTGATCGGAGCAATTAATTGCTCATTAATTAAATCACGAAAGTCGTGGGCTTGCTGCCAATTGATGGTGAACCCAGAGGGTCACACACAATACAGTTGGACAGTGATAGTCATTAAAGGAAATAGTTGATTTAAGGTAGTTAAATCAAAGTTCATGAATAAAAGTTTTAATTCAAAGAAGAGAGTTATTAATTGGAATATCTAATTAATTAATGTCTAATTGATTAATTGGATTATCTAATTAATTATAATATTAATTAAAGTAGTTAATTAATAGCGATGGAAGAATAAATAATTAGCATTTTTCGGATTGGCTAATTAATTAGGCTAAGGGGAGATTTTGGCTAGGTGGAAGAGTGGAAGAGTTTGTTTCTTGTTTAACAAGTAACAAACAAGATATTTGGTCAAATCTTGTTCCCTATTGTGATAAGGAAAGGATTACCAAATCTTGATGACATATCTAATAAGAGAAGGATTCTTCTCTTATAAATATAACTCATCATATATCTTCCTAAGACTAATGCATAAACTAACAAGGAAAAAGAAAGCTGAAATTAAGAAGTGAAAAATCGGCCAACTCTAGCCGATCCAAACACTAGCCGCCCCTTGCCCTGGCCGCAAAAGTCCTGTAGCCGCCCCTTCTTCCTTGTTCTCTCTCCCATGTAGATCTAGATCTGCCTATTCCTTCGTTGACGATCTCCAAGATCTAGTTCGTAGCCTGTGACTTGGAGACATTGCTACAATCCAACTGGTGTGGATACATTCTGGAGGTGAGACAATTGGATAACTCAATTGTGAATTAGACAAGAAGCCCGAGGTTACCACCACCGAGCCATGGTGAGGTATATCGCATATCACCCGTCATTGTTTTAATTATTGCTTGATTCAACCTTTTCGCATACATAATGTGGAGATCGATTTTATGGAACTGATGGGTGCCTCGAAAATTATTTTAAATTCCGCACTTTCGTTGTTCTGACAACCGAGGTATTCCAACAAGTTGAAGAAGCTCTTAGTGATTCTCACTGGATTGAAGCAATGCAAGAAGAGCTAAATCAATTTGAAAGAAATGAAGTATGGTACTTAGTACCTAGACCAAGTCATCAAAGAGTCATTGGCACTAATTGGGTTTTCAGAAATAAGATGAATGAAGATGGTATTGTCAAGACTAGGGGCCAAGGGTTACTGCCAGGAAGAATGCATTGACTTTGATGAAACATTTGCACCAGTAGCAAGACTTGAAGCAATCAGACTATTTCTCGCCTATGTGAAGTCTGCATTTCTGAATGGAGAATTGCAAAAAGAAGTATACGTTAAGCAACCACCCGGTTTTGAAGCCTATCTAGAAGGAGATAAGGTATATAGTCTAAAGAAAACTCTCTATGGACTGAAACAGGCTCCAAGAGCATGGTATGATACTTTATCTGATTTTTTTTTAATTAAAGGATTTCGAAAAGGTAAAGTAGACAAGACCTTGTTCAATATTGAATGGGAATATCATATATTACTTGTGCAAATATATGTGGACTATATTATCTTTGGTTCAACTAACTAATAGATGTGTGAAAAGTTTTCCAAGCTGATACAGAACAAATTTGAAATGAGCATGATGGGAGAAATGAATTACTTTCTTAGTTTTTAAGTAAAACAGTTGCTTTGATGGTATATTCATCAACCAAGCTAAGTACACAAAAGATCTGTTTAAGAAATTTGGTATGGAAACTAGCTCAACTGTTAGTGTTCCTATGTCTACTGGAATTCGTCTGGATAAAGATGAAGGTGGCAAATCAGTTCACATAACCAAATATAGAGGCATAATAGGATCACTGCTACATCTGCTAGCAGACCTGATATTATGTACTCAGTTGGGGTTTGTGCCAGGTATCAATCAAATCCTAAGGAATCTCATCTCTTAGCTGCCAAAAGAATACTTAGATATCTTAAGGGCACACAAGAACTGGGATTGTGGTATCCTAGAGAATCAGGATTTGAACTTATTGGCTATTCAGATTCTGACCTTGCTGGCTGCAAAATTGATAGGAAAATCACTACAGGTGCTTGTCAATTTTTGGGTAGTCGTCTGATCTCGTGGATGAGTAAGAAGCAAACTTCAATATCTATCTCTACTGCTGAAGCTGAATACATTGTTGTTGGAGCATGTTGTACAATATCAAGATCAGTGGAATCCCAATCTACTATGATAACACACGCTTAGCAATAATAATATCTTCTTACGGTCTGTAATAAAGCCTTGTTCTCGTTAGTTCATCTATGATATGTCCTTGAGTCCAATTAGGCTATTACTCAGAATACCACAAGTCATTCAAGAACAAAGCATATAGAGATCAAACATCATTTTATCAGAGATCATGTGGAAAAAGGAAATGTCATCATTGAATATGTGCATATTGACAATCAAATTGCTGACATCTTCACCAAACCACTAAGTGATGCAAGGTTTTCAACTCAAATTGTTGAACTAGGAAATGTCATCATTGAGGGGGAACTTATCAGAAGACTAAAGTTCATCAGCTTACTTAAATGAATATTCAACTTCAAGATTAACTTTCAACAGACTAGTTACCTTATGGATTCTTGAGTTCAGGGGGAACGTGTAAGACTAGCGGTACTCTTGATTAAAGATGATATTTGTTAATGACAGTTAGTTAAAGTTAAGTGTTCAAGAAGATTTAATGAAGACTGAAGATTATATTATTTTGCTGGACTGACAAACAGCAAAGGAAGATCACTAGTTATTGGCTTTCACTAGTGGTATCTTTTATCAACATGAATGTACATCAGCTAAGCAACCTGTTTACTTATCAAACTGATGAATTATAAAAGTGATTATTATCCGCATATCGTAAAGCACGCTTTTATAAAAATAAACTAAGGACGGTTCGTATTCCCGCCTTATGTGTTGATAAAATTTGAAAGATTGAGCTGCGTAATTATCTCTCAGACGATCAAACACGTTGCAGTAACTTATCAACGGTTAATGTTAATCACAAAAACTGAAAAATTTCTCAAACACTCTATAAATACTGAACTGATCAGATTACTCATCTTTTACGCACCATCATACATTCAAAACCCTAGAGAGAATTTTTGCTTTCGATTAACTGCAAATCCACTTTCTCCCATCGATTTCGTTCGAAGTTTCATCATGGGTTCAAGCGAAGCTAACGCTGAAGGAAGATATTTGAACTACGAATCATTTTATGCTACAGGAACTCCTTTAATGAAAGAGATTTTGGAAAAGTTCAAAACTGCTCTGCTGGTAGAATACATGGAAGCACACGAGGAGATGGTTTTTAAAGACCAAATCATGGAGTTCTACGGTCCTTCAAACGAAATAGACTACAACAAGCTTGAAATCAAAGCAAAGGTTGGAGGAGTTGAATTGTGTATCACACCTCAACTATTGAATGAAAAGTACAAACTGCCTATTCAAGGTAGGACTGACATCTCAACCTTAGCTGAACCTTATGAAGCTACAATCTGGAACTTAATTGCCAAGAAGGATGAAGTTATGTCCTGGAATATAAAGAAAAATCAACTAAAGGATGAATATCAAAGAATGGTGGACATCTTCTCTAAGATCATTGAAAATTGCACCTTCTCCTTGGACAGTGTACCAATGAAAAGGTTTCACACAATGATTGTTGTTCATTATGGCTTGGAAGTAAACTGGGCACCGTCTGGTGGATTCTGGCTGACCACATCGAGAAGAAACAGACTCATCACAGGATCTTCTTGGGTCACCTGTTTACAATCCTTGGTTGTTCTATGACCAATGGGAAGGACATACACATTGCCAAAGAAATGAACGTTTACAAGAAGGTCAGAGAGCAACCTAAAAGAAAGGCTGCTACTGAGCCTAAGCAAACAACTACAAGAATGAAAAGAGTAAAGTGACAGCTCCTAAAGCTCCTGCTCCAACAGTAAAGTCTGATGTTCAAGCTGGAACAGGAAAGTTTGCTTACCAAGAAGCTGCTGAGGCTATCATAGATCAGACAACTAAGGAAATTGAAGATATGGTTGTTGGTTCTCCATCAAGGACGGACTATGACAATCAAACCTTGGAATTCATTGCTGCAAGAACCAGAACTGCAAAGAAAGACACAAAGCTCCCAAAGGCAGATAAACCGAAGCCACCATCAGAAAATAGATGACACCTATTCTGTCACCTATTAGGTTGTCGGAAAATCTGCTGGAACTGAAAAAGAGTTTGCTATCACAGAATCAGCTGCTGAACAGACTACTTCAACCCAGTAGTTGAGGCTTCACAACCTCAACAGGATGATGATGTTCAGATTCTCGAATCAATGAATGATGCACCCTTTGAACCTGCCATCCCATAACCTACTACTACCACCCAAGTTCAGACATCTGCGAGCAAGAAAAGTAAAGGAATTTTGAAAGGGAAGAAGAAAGTCTCTGCTGCTGAAAAGAAGAGATTAGATGAAGAAGAGCAGAAGAAAAGGGATGATGAAGAGTTTCAAAGAGTCATTAATCTGAGTAAGGCTGAAGCTCAGAAGAAAACAATGACCGAAGCAGAATTAAAACCTAAAGAGGATGAGGATTTGGCTAAAGCATTCGAGATAAGTGAAACTGATGCTCACGGTCCTAGAAGGGCTGGAAGTGTCAAGATCGGTGAAACCATGAAAATTCAAGACAAATTCTGCCTCCTGGACTCAGATGAGAAAAGCCAAAATATGAGGTAAAGAAAGCACTGGATATTGTTTATAACAATTTGGATGTTTTTGCCAGATTTCAGGTTGAACTAGAAAGAATGGACAAAATTCTGCAAACAAGAGCTGCATTCCTACCGAAAAAGATAAGATATAACAGATGGAGGGAATACAGATTGAACAAGTCTGCTGATGAAGTCAAGGCATGGAAGGAGTTCACCAGTGAAGAAAAATGGGTTCTAAATTGGCTTCACACGTCGTCCATGATTAAAGCCTTGGACACAGACCACGTTCACGATGTTTTCCACGGCTATGCAAAAGCCATTGCGGAAAAAGAAGCCAAAGTTATCAAGAATACCGTGCCTGAACGAAGAAGAAGAAATGAGAATCGGCTTGATAGGACTGTGAAGATTGCTGTCTTTACAACTTTGGAAAAGTGGTTGGAAAGATCCAGATATGGTCAAGGAACCTCCAGTGATCTGCCCAGCTTACCAAGTTTGCAACAGATAGCTTTCGGTGTTGAACTAAGCAAGTTCCAGGAGCAACCCAAAGTAAAGAAACCTGCACCAGAATGGTTACCTGCACTCCTAATCAATCAGAATACTTTTGTATCTGAGGACGGAACAGCTGAAACAGTTCAGACAACAATTAGAGAAGAACATGCTGCTGCACAAAATCTATTAGCCATTGGCTGGAAAACTGATGATACAAATGTTCTCATGATGTGCCTGTTCAACAGGATGAAGCTGCTACATCTACTTCTATCCCCACTGCTAATATCCCTTCATCACTCATGGATTCAATGCAGATGTTAATGGAAGATTAGTTTAAGGGAATGGAAGAGAGAAACAAGCTACTGATGAAGCAGTTGGAAGAGGCTAATGCAAAATTTCTGCAAAATTCCATTGGTAATCTTCCACTTCAACAAGAAATTTCACCTGGATTGACTCAAAGGCTTCAAAGCCTGGATCAAAATGTGGAAGACTTGAAGGCATATGTAAATCACTTGCACACTGCTCTTCAAAGAACTGAGTCAAACTTTGCTGATGCCATAAAGGTCATGAAGGAAGTCAACATAGCTGAAATTGACAAGACTGCTGCTATTATACAAGATTTCAGGGCTATGACTGATGCTACTCAAAAGGAGTTACCAACACTTCACCTAAATGTTGATTACATTAATGACCAGGCTGCTGAAATCAAGGCTACTCTGAATCATCAAGACACTCATCTGAAGAAAATGGATCTAAACATCAATAACTTATGTGCTGCCATCAACATTCAGTCTGCTGATCTCAACCCTGCTGATGATGACAAAAAGGGGGAAGATAAAATAGAAGAAGAACCTGCTAAGTATGCTGCTGCTACACCTGCTGCTCAAGGAACTAATGAAACTATTGCCACTGCTGAGAAGACAAATGAAGAAGAAAGTAGGCAAGTTCTGGAGGAGGAAGT
This sequence comes from Penstemon eatonii, assembly GCA_038501285.1. Lineage (NCBI taxonomy): Eukaryota > Viridiplantae > Streptophyta > Magnoliopsida > Lamiales > Plantaginaceae > Penstemon > Penstemon eatonii. The sequence goes on from CM076713.1 coordinate 26,800,450, forward strand.
TACTGATGAAGAAGCTGCTTAAGAAGAACCTAAGAAAGTAGCTAAATCTGATGATGAGGACATAAATGGAAATTCGCAGAATAATGAGGACACAAATGGAAAATCGCATTTTGAAGAATCAATCCAAGTTCCACAAGGTCCAGTGACGAGAGCAAGAGCCAAACGTTTCAAGGAAGATGATACGAACCACGTTAAGAAAAACGAGACCCGCATTATAAGGATTTGAAAGATCGCTCTACAATCAGGTTTAGGATGGATGAACGCCACAAGTCGCCTTGATAAGTTCACGGGGACGCCACAAACGATATTGACTGAATCGTTTGATAAGTCGATGTTGAACGCCACAAGTCTTCTTGATAAGTTCGGTAGGACGCCACAAACGATGATGGATGAATCGTTTGATAAGTCGATGAATGAACGCCACAAGAATTAGACAAGTTGAAAAATCCTTGATAAGTTCAAAAGAGTTCTTCAAAGAAACTAGAGAATTCCTTCTCACTAAAATAATAAGAATCAAGTTGTGTCTTCTATTACATATTATGCCTATATATAAGCTGAAAATTAAGTCCTATCAAGACTAGGAATAGGACTTCTAGAGTAATCTACTTAGACTAGGAAATAAATCCCCCTAATCAACTAGGAAACAAAAACCACTAATAAACTAGGAAACAAATAAAGTCCTACTACTAATATAATAGTTAATTTCGAATTTGATACTAACTAAATATGCTATTCATCTTATCCACTCTCTTCTTGAGAAATTGCATTTAGTTGGACTTTTATAATGTTGACAAAATTCGATGGTTCATTTCCGATCACATCCAACTCCTTTTGTTGCGCTTGATTTATTAACTCATTGAGTTCTTCTTCCTTGAAACGTTTGGCTCTTGCTCTCGTCACTGGACCTTGTGGAACTTGGATTGATTCTTCAAAATGCGATTTTCCATTTGTGTCCTCATTATTCTGCGAATTTCCATTTATGTCCTCATCATTCCCCTCCTCTTGAAAAGGATTTGCCCTCAAATCAGCACCTACATCAAAAGGACTTAAATCAGTAACATTGAATGTAGTGCTAACATTGTACTCACCTGGTAGGTCTAGCTTGTAGGCATTGTCATTGACACGCTCAAGAACTTGAAAAGGACCATCTCCCCTTGGGAGCAACTTCGAGCGCCTTTGGGATGGAAATCTTTCTTTCCTCATGTGCAACCAAACCCAATCTCCGGGTTCAAAAACTACCTTGCGACGCCCTTTGTTGGCTTGCTTTGCATATTGTTCCGTCTTCTTCTCTATATTGAATCTTGCCTTTTCATGTATCTGCTTAACAAATTCAGCCTTTTTCTTTCCATCCAAGTTAACTCTTCTAGAAAGTGCATCAGCAACAACATTCTCTTTACCTTTCTTGTATCGGATGACATAGGGAAATGTTTCAATGAATTCCACCCATCGTGCATGTCTCCTACTCAATTTTTGTTGACTCTTCAAGTGTTTCAATGACTCATGATCCGTGTGAATCACAAACTCCTTAGGCCAAAGATAGTGTTGCCATGTTTGTAAAGCTCGCACCAATGCGTACAACTCTTTGTCGTAAGTAGGGTAGTTTAGAGCTGCCCCGCTTAGTTTCTCGCTAAAAAAAGCAATTGGTTTTCCTCCTTGCATGAGGACTGCTCCAACACCTAATCCTGATGCATCACATTCAATTTCAAATGTTAATGTAAAGTTAGGCAGAGCTAATAAAGGAGCATTAGTTAATTTCTCTTTGAGCAATTGGAAAGCCCTTTCTTGCTCGTCTTCCCACTTAAACCCAACATTCTTCTTGATAGCCTCAGTAAGTGGTGCTGCAATGCTGCTAAAGTTCTTCACAAATCTCCTATAGAAGCTAGCAAGTCCATGGAAGCTCCTAACTTGTCCTACACTCGTGGGACTCGGCCATTCTTGAATTGCTCGAATTTTATCCTCATCAACCTGTATACCATGTGCACTCACAACAAAACCAAGAAACACAAGCTTATCGGTGCAAAAGGTGCACTTCTTCATGTTAGCAAATAATTTCTCCTTTCGTAATACTTCAAGAACAGAATGTAAATGCTTAACATGATCATCTTGATTTTTGCTATAAATAAGAATATCATCAAAATAGACAACTACAAATTTTCCTATGAAAGCACGCAAAACATGGTTCATTAATCGCATGAAAGTACTTGGTGCATTAGTTAGACCAAATGGCATAACCAACCACTCATATAAACCAAACTTTGTTTTAAAAGCTGTTTTCCATTCGTCACCTTCTTTCATTCTTATTTGATGGTAGCCACTTTTTAAATCAATTTTAGAAAATACACAAGCACCATGCAATTCATCAAGCATATCATCAAGACGAGGAATAGGATGGCGATACCTGATTGTTATATTGTTGACGGCTCGACAATCAACACACATTCTCCATGTCCCATCCTTTTTAGGAACCAAAATTACTGGAACAGCGCATGGACTCATGCTTTCTCGTACGGAACCCTTTTCCATCAATTCACTAACTTGCCGTTGTAGCTCTTTTGTTTCTTCAGGGTTGCTACGATAGGCTGGTCGGTTTGGAATGGAAGCACCGGGTACAAAGTCGATTTGATGTTCAATCCCTCGAATAGGTGGTAAACCAGGTGGAATTTCCTCGGGAAAGACATCCTCAAATTCCTGCAAAAGAGATGCAACTGAACTAGGCAAAAAAGAATTAGAGTCGTTAGTATTCAATGCCTCTTTGTACACAAGAACAATTATTGGTTGACTTGAGAACATCGCTTTTTTAATGTGACCCACTCTCGCATAGATATTGCTTTTTGTCCTCTCATTCTTTTGTTCACTCATTGAAACCTCTCCATTTTTTTTACTCCTTTTTTCCTCGTTCACTCTTTGTTTTTCTTGTCTCTCTATGTCTTTTCCTACAACACTCTTTTTTTCTTGCTCACTCTCTTTTTGCAACCTCACTTGATCTTCATAAACTTGTCTTGGAGTCAAAGGTACTAGAGTGATGGTACGCTGGTCATGTAGAAATGAGTACTTGTTAGTGAAACCATCATGCTTAACACGTCGATCAAACTGCCATGGACGTCCTAGTAATAAATGTCCAGCTTGCATAGGTACAACATCGCACAAAACTTCATCTTCATATTTTCCTATGCGAAAAGGAACAAGGACTTGTTTTTCTACCCTTATTTCACCAGTATTATTAAGCCATTGCAGTTTGTAGGGTTGTAGATGTTTGGTAGTCGGCAATCCTAACTTTTCAACCATGGTTGTGCTAGCAACATTAGTACAACTCCCTCCATCAATAATCATACTACATACTTTGTTTTGGACATGGCATCTAGTATGAAAAATGTTTTCCCTCTGTACTTCGTCACTCTCTTTGATTTGCACACTTAACGCTCTTCTTGCAACCAACAACTCCCCATGGACAGCATATTCTTCCTCATTAGCATCCTCCAACGGTGGCATAGATTCGGTGTCCTCCTCACTATCGGTTTCAACTTCTCCATTATCTCGTATCACCATAACTCTTCTATTTGGGCATTGGTTTGCTATGTGCCCCCTACCTTGACATTTAAAACACTTAATATCACGATTTCGAGTAGTAGAGTAATCGGTTTTACCTTGATTGCTACGAGTTGGATGCTCTTGTTTTGACTCAAATCTAGCCTTGGTTGAGACTTGCTTCTCCTCTTTCTTGAATGTATTCTGTTTCCACGAACTAGCACCCCTTCTCTTAAGTTGGCTCTCAATTTTAATAGCCATATGCAGCATGTCCTCTAATTCCACATAATGCTGCAATTCTACTCGATTGGCAATTTCTTGATTCAAGCCAGCTAAAAATCGTGCCATAGTAGCCTCTCGGTCCTCCTCTATGTTTGCTCGGATCATGGCTAACTCCATCTCTTGGTAGTAGTCTTCGACACTCCGATTTCCTTGTACCAGCCCTTGCAACTTCTTGTACAAATCCCGATAATAGTGGCTAGGTACAAAACGCTTTCTCATTACTATTTTCATCACCTCCCAAGTGTCCACCGGTTGTTCTCCATTTCGTCTCCTGTTTAACACCAATTGATCCCACCAAACATTAGCATAATCAGTAAACTCAGTGGCTGCAAGTTTTACCTTTTTTATCTCGGAGTAGTCGTGGCAATCAAAAACTCGCTCCAGTTTCTTTTCCCACTCAAGATAGGTTTCGGGGTCGTTTCTCCCTTGAAAAGAAGGAATGTTCATCTTAATATTACCCAAGTTATTATCCTCCCTATTCCTAACTTCTCTACCCAAACCACGATTTCTCCTATGGCGACTAGATGACCCTTGATCTCCTTCACTAAACCTATCATCATAGTCTTCCTCATCCTCATCTCTTAAGTCCCTAGGTTGAACTCTTCCCCTCCTATTCATATTAGAAGTAGTTTTTCGATGTCCCTCGGTTACACTTTCTACCCTATCCAACCTTTCATGAACTTGTTCCAACTCCGTCCTCAATATTCTCTTCATCTCTCCCATCAAAGCTTCCGACATAAACTTCATATCAAACTTTCCCGACTGTTCTCCAGATATGTTTTTGTTATTGGAATCAGACATGATTTGCTGCAGGAAAAAAAGTTAGAACAAATATAAATAAAATAAAGGACCTCACAATTCACACCCTTACGTGTTTCACTCAATTTAATGATTCACTCAACACTCGTGTTTTCGCACAAAAATTATGGCTTTTACCCTCAAATAATCTAACTTTCTTGCCTTTTTCCACTCTTGGAATTCTCTTTGCTTCTTTTTGAACTAATTTAAAACAACACAAAGATATTCAATGTGAATAAACTCTAGGACAAGAAAACTATCAAACCAAATCTAGGAAGATTCTTTCAACAAGGCAGGTGCCAAAACTTAAAAGAATTCTAAGTGTAAATACACTCTAAGTCTAGAAAACAATCAAACTCAAACTAGGAAGCTCAATAAAGATAATTTTGTTTCAATTTTCGGATTTTTTTTTTTTTTTTTTTTTTTGGCGAACTCTTTTTTTTTTTTTGTTCGACCTTTCTTTTTCTTTTTTTTTTTTTTCGTACTCTTTTTTTTTTGTACGACTTTTTTTTTTAAATAAAACTAGAAAATTATAAAGATACGCAAACCTGAGACTAGAAATTGGCTCTGATACCAAATGATACGAACCACGTTAAGAAAAACGAGACCCGCATTATAAGGATTTGAAAGATCGCTCTACAATCAGGTTTAGGATGGATGAACGCCACAAGTCGCCTTGATAAGTTCACGGGGACGCCACAAACGATATTGACTGAATCGTTTGATAAGTCGATGTTGAACGCCACAAGTCTTCTTGATAAGTTCGGTAGGACGCCACAAACGATGATGGATGAATCGTTTGATAAGTCGATGAATGAACGCCACAAGAATTAGACAAGTTGAAAAATCCTTGATAAGTTCAAAAGAGTTCTTCAAAGAAACTAGAGAATTCCTTCTCACTAAAATAATAAGAATCAAGTTGTGTCTTCTATTACATATTATGCCTATATATAAGCTGAAAATTAAGTCCTATCAAGACTAGGAATAGGACTTCTAGAGTAATCTACTTAGACTAGGAAATAAATCCCCCTAATCAACTAGGAAACAAAAACCACTAATAAACTAGGAAACAAATAAAGTCCTACTACTAATATAATAGTTAATTTCGAATTTAATACTAACTAAATATGCTATTCATCTTATCCACTCTCTTCTTGAGAAATTGCATTTAGTTGGACTTTTAAAATGTTGACAAAATTCGATGGTTCATTTCCGATCACATCCAACTCCTTTTGTTGCGCTTGATTTATTAACTCATTGAGTTCTTCTTCCTTGAAACGTTTGGCTCTTGCTCTCGTCACTGGACCTTGTGGAACTTGGATTGATTCTTCAAAATGCGATTTTCCATTTGTGTCCTCATTATTCTGCGAATTTCCATTTATGTCCTCATCAGAAGAAGAACTCAATGTGTTAATAAATCAAGCGCAACAAAAGGAGTTGGATGTGATCGGAAATGAACCATCGAATTTTGTCAATATTATAAAAGTCCAACTAAATGCAATTTCTCAAGAAGAGAGTGGATAAGATGAATAGCATATTTAGTTAGTATTAAATTCGAAATTAACTATTATATTAGTAGTGGGACTTTATTTGTTTCCTAGTTTATTAGTGGTTTTTGTTTCCTAGTTGATTAGGGGGATTTATTTCCTAGTCTAAGTAGATTACTCTAGAAGTCCTATTCCTAGTCTTGATAGGACTTAATTTTCAGCTTATATATAGGCATAATATGTAATAGAAGACACAACTTGATTCTTATTATTTTAGTGAGAAGGAATTCTCTAGTTTCTTTGAAGAACTCTTTTGAACTTATCAAGGATTTTTCAATTTGTCTAATTCTTGTGGCGTTCATTCATCGACTTATCAAACGATTCTTCCATCATCGTTTGTGGCGTCCTACCGAACTTATCAAGAAGACTTGTGGCGTTCAAACATCGACTTATCAAACGATTCAGTCAATATCGTTTGTGGCGTCCCCGTGAACTTATCAAGGCGACTTGTGGCGTTCATCCATCCTCAAACCTGATTGTAGAACGATCTTTCAATTCCTTATAATGCGGGTCTCGTTTTTCTTAACGTGGTTCGTATCATTTGGTACCAGAGCCAAATTCTAGTCTCAGGTTTGCGTATCTTTATAATTTTCTAGTTTTATTAAAAAAAAAAAAAAAAAGTCGTACAAAAAAAAAAGAGTACGAAAAAAAAAAGAAAAAAAAGAGTTCGCAAAAAAAAAAAAAAAAAAAAAATCCGAAAAAAAAAAATCCGAAAATTGAAACAAAATTATCTTTATTGAGCTTCCTAGTTTGAGTTTGATTGTTTTCTAGACTTAGAGTGTGTTTACACTTAGAATTCTTCTAAGTTTTGGCACCTGCCTTGTTGAAAGAATCTTCCTAGATTTGGTTTGATAGTTTTCTTGTCCTAGAGTTTGTTCACATTGAATATCTTTGTGTTGTTTTAAATTAGATCAAAAAGAAGCAAAGAGAATTCCAAGAGTGGAAAAAGGCAAGAGAGTTAGATTATTTGAGGGTAAAAGCCATAATTTTTGTGCGAAAACACGAGTGTTGAGTGAATCATTAAATTGAGTGAAACACGTAAGGGTGTGAATTGTGAGGTCCATTATTTTATTTATATTTGTTCTAACTTTTTTTCTTGCAGCAAATCATGTCTGATTCCAATAACAAAAACATATCTGGAGAACAGTCGGGAAAGTTTGATATGAAGTTTATGTCGGAAGCTTTGATGGGAGAGATGAAGAGAATATTGAGGACGGAGTTGGAACAAGTTCATGAAAGGTTGGATAGGGTAGAAAGTGTAACTGAGGGACATCGAAAAACTACTTCTAATATGAATAGGAGGGGGAGAGTTCAACCTAGGGACTTAAGAGATGAGGATGAGGAAGACTATGATGATAGGTTTAGTGAAGGAGATCAAGGGTCATCTAGTCGCCATAGGAGAAATCGTGGTTTGGAAGGAGAAGTTAGGAATAGGGAGGATAATAACTTGGGTAATATTAAGATGAACATTCCTTCTTTTCAAGGGAGAAACGACCCCGAAACCTATCTTGAGTGGGAAAAGAAACTGGAGCGAGTTTTTGATTGCCACGACTACTCCGAGATAAAAAAGGTAAAACTTGCAGCCACTGAGTTTACTGATTATGCTAATGTTTGGTGGGATCAATTGGTGTTAAACAGGAGACGAAATGGAGAACAACCGGTGGACACTTGGGAGGTGATGAAAACAGTAATGAGAAAGCGTTTTGTACCTAGCCACTATTATCGGGATTTGTACAAGAAGTTGCAAGGGCTGGTACAAGGAAATCGGAGTGTCGAAGACTACTACCAAGAGATGGAGTTAGCCATGATCCGAGCAAACATAGAGGAGGACCGAGAGGCTACTATGGCACGATTTTTAGCTGGCTTGAATCAAGAAATTGCCAATCGAGTAGAATTGCAGCATTATGTGGAATTAGAGGACATGCTGCATATGGCTATTAAAATTGAGAGCCAACTTAAGAGAAGGGGTGCTAGTTCGTGGAAACAGAATACATTCAAGAAAGAGGAGAAGCAAGTCTCAACCAAGGCTAGATTTGAGTCAAAACAAGAGCATCCAACTCGTAGCAATCAAGGTAAAACCGATTACTCTACTACTCGAAATCGTGATATTAAGTGTTTTAAATGTCAAGGTAGGGGGCACATAGCAAACCAATGCCCAAATAGAAGAGTTATGGTGATACGAGATAATGGAGAAGTTGAAACCGATAGTGAGGAGGACACCGAATCTATGCCACCGTTGGAGGATGCTAATGAGGAAGAATATGCTGTCCATGGGGAGTTGTTGGTTGCAAGAAGAGCGTTAAGTGTGCAAATCAAAGAGAGTGACGAAGTACAGAGGGAAAACATTTTTCATACTAGATGCCATGTCCAAAACAAAGTATGTAGTATGATTATTGATGGAGGGAGTTGTACTAATGTTGCTAGCACAACTATGGTTGAAAAGTTAGGATTGCCGACTACCAAACATCTACAACCCTACAAACTGCAATGGCTTAATAATACTGGTGAAATAAGGGTAGAAAAACAAGTCCTTGTTCCTTTTCGCATAGGAAAATATGAAGATGAAGTTTTGTGCGATGTTGTACCTATGCAAGCTGGACATTTATTACTAGGACGTCCATGGCAGTTTGATCGACGTGTTAAGCATGATGGTTTCACTAACAAGTACTCATTTCTACATGACCAGCGTACCATCACTCTAGTACCTTTGACTCCAAGACAAGTTTATGAAGATCAAGTGAGGTTGCAAAAAGAGAGTGAGCAAGAAAAAAAGAGTGTTGTAGGAAAAGACATAGAGAGACAAGAAAAACAAAGAGTGAACGAGGAAAAAAGGAGTAAAAAAAATGGAGAGGTTTCAATGAGTGAACAAAAGAATGAGAGGACAAAAAGCAATATCTATGCGAGAGTGGGTCACATTAAAAAAGCGATGTTCTCAAGTCAACCAATAATTGTTCTTGTGTACAAAGAGGCATTGAATACTAACGACTCTAACTCTTTTTTGCCTAGTTCAGTTGCATCTCTTTTGCAGGAATTTGAGGATGTCTTTCCCGAGGAAATTCCACCTGGTTTACCACCTATTCGAGGGATTGAACATCAAATCGACTTTGTACCCGGTGCTTCCATTCCAAACCGACCAGCCTATCGTAGCAACCCTGAAGAAACAAAAGAGCTACAACGGCAAGTTAGTGAATTGATGGAAAAGGGTTCCGTACGAGAAAGCATGAGTCCATGCGCTGTTCCAGTAATTTTAGTTCCTAAAAAGGATGGGACATGGAGAATGTGTGTTGATTGTCGAGCCGTCAACAATATAACAATCAGGTATCGCCATCCTATTCCTCGTCTTGATGATATGCTTGATGAATTGCATGGTGCTTGTGTATTTTCTAAAATTGATTTAAAAAGTGGCTACCATCAAATAAGAATGAAAGAAGGTGACGAATGGAAAACAGCTTTTAAAACAAAGTTTGGTTTATATGAGTGGTTGGTTATGCCATTTGGTCTAACTAATGCACCAAGTACTTTCATGCGATTAATGAACCATGTTTGGCGTGCTTTCATAGGAAAATTTGTAGTTGTCTATTTTGATGATATTCTTATTTATAGCAAAAATCAAGATGATCATGTTAAGCATTTACATTCTGTTCTTGAAGTATTACGAAAGGAGAAATTATTTGCTAACATGAAGAAGTGCACCTTTTGCACCGATAAGCTTGTGTTTCTTGGTTTTGTTGTGAGTGCACATGGTATACAGGTTGATGAGGATAAAATTCGAGCAATTCAAGAATGGCCGAGTCCCACGAGTGTAGGACAAGTTAGGAGCTTCCATGGACTTGCTAGCTTCTATAGGAGATTTGTGAAGAACTTTAGCAGCATTGCAGCACCACTTACTGAGGCTATCAAGAAGAATGTTGGGTTTAAGTGGGAAGACGAGCAAGAAAGGGCTTTCCAATTGCTCAAAGAGAAATTAACTAATGCTCCTTTATTAGCTCTGCCTAACTTTACATTAACATTTGAAATTGAATGTGATGCATCAGGATTAGGTGTTGGAGCAGTCCTCATGCAAGGAGGAAAACCAATTGCTTTTTTTAGCGAGAAACTAAGCGGGGCAGCTCTAAACTACCCTACTTACGACAAAGAGTTGTACGCATTGGTGCGAGCTTTACAAACATGGCAACACTATCTTTGGCCTAAGGAGTTTGTGATTCACACGGATCATGAGTCATTGAAACACTTGAAGAGTCAACAAAAATTGAGTAGGAGACATGCACGATGGGTGGAATTCATTGAAACATTTCCCTATGTCATCCGATACAAGAAAGGTAAAGAGAATGTTGTTGCTGATGCACTTTCTAGAAGAGTTAACTTGGATGGAAAGAAAAAGGCTGAATTTGTTAAGCAGATACATGAAAAGGCAAGATTCAATATAGAGAAGAAGACGGAACAATATGCAAAGCAAGCCAACAAAGGGCGTCGCAAGGTAGTTTTTGAACCCGGAGATTGGGTTTGGTTGCACATGAGGAAAGAAAGATTTCCATCCCAAAGGCGCTCGAAGTTGCTCCCAAGGGGAGATGGTCCTTTTCAAGTTCTTGAGCGTGTCAATGACAATGCCTACAAGCTAGACCTACCAGGTGAGTACAATGTAAGCACTACATTCAATGTTACTGATTTAAGTCCTTTTGATGTAGGTGCTGATTTGAGGGCAAATCCTTGTCAAGAGGAGGGGAATGATGAGGACATAAATGGAAATTCGCAGAATAATGAGGACACAAATGGAAAATCGCATTTTGAAGAATCAATCCAAGTTCCACAAGGTCCAGTGACGAGAGCAAGAGCCAAACGTTTCAAGGAAGAAGAACTCAATGTGTTAATAAATCAAGCGCAACAAAAGGAGTTGGATGTGATCGGAAATGAACCATCGAATTTTGTCAACATTATAAAAGTCCAACTAAATGCAATTTCTCAAGAAGAGAGTGGATAAGATGAATAGCATATTTAGTTAGTATTAAATTCGAAATTAACTATTATATTAGTAGTAGGACTTTATTTGTTTCCTAGTTTATTAGTGGTTTTTGTTTCCTAGTTGATTAGGGGGATTTATTTCCTAGTCTAAGTAGATTACTCTAGAAGTCCTATTCCTAGTCTTGATAGGACTTAATTTTCAGCTTATATATAGGCATAATATGTAATAGAAGACACAACTTGATTCTTATTATTTTAGTGAGAAGGAATTCTCTAGTTTCTTTGAAGAACTCTTTTGAACTTATCAAGGATTTTTCAATTTGTCTAATTCTTGTGGCGTTCATTCATCGACTTATCAAACGATTCTTCCATCATCGTTTGTGGCGTCCTACCGAACTTATCAAGAAGACTTGTGGCGTTCAAACATCGACTTATCAAACGATTCAGTCAATATCGTTTGTGGCGTCCCCGTGAACTTATCAAGGCGACTTGTGGCGTTCATCCATCCTCAAACCTGATTGTAGAACGATCTTTCAATTCCTTATAATGCGGGTCTCGTTTTTCTTAACGTGGTTCGTATCATCTGACAAGGAGATAGCTGCATCTAAATATTCTGCCGAAGAACAACTCAATCCATTTAGGAAAACCAGCAGGATGCAAGAGCTCAGAACAAAGGTTGAAGCTGCTCAGAGGAATTTAACTCCAGATGATGTGTTTTCCAACTCTGAAGATGAAGACAGCGAAGATGATGAAGAAGAAGAAAGTGAAGAAATTGATGACTAGTCTAGAAATTCTATGCTAGTTTACCTTTTGAAAATTTTGTATCCGTTTACTTCTTTACATCTCATCCACTTGAATTTGTAATTGTAATCACATTCATATCTATAAAAGATCAAGTTACTTCCAACACATTATTTATATCTCAGAAATTTTTGAGGACTTAACTTTAGTATAGGTACAGGTACTTAGCCGATGTTTTGTCATCATCAAAAAGGGGGAAATTGTTGGATAAAGATGAAGAATAATATTGAAGGGAGGTTTTGATGATTTCCATAACATCAAGATCAGCTAAGTAATGGAAGCTTAGCAAAATCCCTTGAAAAGAAGTTTTGACCAAGCAAATAAGATAACTCAGAAGGGTCAAGATTTATGGTCGATGAGACAATTGATCTGTTGCTGAAGAAGGAAATCAGATTGGTGAAAGTCAGCAGACTCAACAGATATGTTCAGTTGGGATCAGCCGAGTGTTCATCAGACGAGAGACTTCGAACAGCTGAGTAGATGTGATCAGACAAGTCACCTCAATGGTAATAAATGCACTTGAAGAAGTAAATGCTGAAGAGGAAGGGTATTTATGACAAATGATTGAAGAAGAACCTAGTATCAGCTGGGTGCATTTAATGCGACTGACAAGAAGTACAGCAGATAGAACAGTACACAGTCGCAGGTGATCGTTCCTAAGAAATAGGGACCAATGCTCGAGAAATGACTTATGTTTTCCTTCAACGGACAGATTCAAATCTCAAGTATAAAAGGAAGCTTGTTCGAAAAGTTCAAAGACACGAGACAACACATCTTTGAGAGCATTCTGAAGCAAAATCTCCGTTATCTCAAAAGAAACTCAAGAACAGCTCACTCATCAGCTTAGTCATTTGTTGACAAAAGCAGACATTGAAGAAAGAAGAAAATCATAAGAAATCTGAGTGATTCTTGTTAGAGAAAGTGTTGTGAGGAGTAGATATCCATCTTAGTGAGCGATATTACTTCTGAGGATATGTTTTCTTTGTGATCTCCTATTGTAAACTTACGGCCAGTTCATTTGTTGTTCGGCGTAAGTAGAATATATTGTAATCTTTGTGATTATAATATAACCCAAGGTCTAAGTGACTTGGAAGAGTGGACTAAAGGATTTCAATCCATATAACCACTATAAAAATATCGGTGTTTTACATTCGGCATTCTTTTCTTGCATATTTCAAAGAGCATACTACCGTTAAAACTGTTTTGAAAAGAACTTTGTAAAACTGGGGATAAAACTTTGAAACCAAGTTTTGACTGCTTGTGAAAAACACTTTACAAATCCGCTGCAAGTAACTCATCTTGGAACTCTGATTTTATTAAAATCAGCTAAGTGAATCAACAAAAGTGGTATACTCTGCTGCTCAAACTTCACCTATCTTGATCAACTTAGTCTTCTCATTCGAAAAGTTGGGGTTTAAATTTTAAAGTTGTAAAATTTTCAGAGGTCTATTCACCCCCCCCCCCCCTCTAGACCTCATCTGACCACTTAGGACCAACAAAAATGTTATTAAGCATGGTGCCACTATGGAATATATTTATGGTAGTGATTTATACATGAGGTGGGGTGCTAGGTTGACCATCCATAGGGATATATTTCTTGGCCCAAGGGCCTGGTCTGGGGTTGACCCAACAGTAAATCCGACCATACCCCCTCTACTGGTGATCGGACTGGGCTAACAGGAGCTCATGACTTTGGGATCGGAATTATGTCATCGAGGTCGGATTCTCTGGTCTTTGATCAGATATGACTCCCAAAATAGAGAATCCAAAGTACCCCTCATCAATACTCCCCCACTTCTCGAGCGTAGGTGAAGCTGAAGCTCGGAGAAGTAGATGTTGCCATGATGTCGATATGAATCATTAATTCGTGTTTCAGATATGGCTCGTTAAAAACCTAATTCGGAAAAACCCAATGGGATAAAAATCGAATCAGGGAAAAAGAGTGCATATTTTGGAAACCTCAAAATGATTAATTATTGTGGTATGTATATTGATGATAATAGTTCGTTGCTTGAAATTTGATCAAAGTGTTCGAATTCAAATAGGTGATTCGTTCTAGTATTTGATCCCTCACCAGACATTTTTTTTGTGTGTGTGTGTGTGTGAAATTGAATATATACATGTAATTCTCCATCTCAAATAATAAGAAACACTACCCAGATCAAAATCGTGTTACATGAAAAGACCAAACCTAGAACACCACAAAAAAAAAAAAGGGGCTAATAATATAGTATGAATTCGAAGAAATATTCAAGAACAAAATTTAAAGGAGTGCATAAGACAAAATCAGGGAAACATGTTTATGTGATATGGGATCCACTCGAGAAAATATGTGTTTGGTTAGGAACTTTTACAAACGTTGAGTCGGCTTCAAAGATGTATAATTCCAAGAAGCAAGAGTTCGAAGAAATGCTCAAGGCCAAACAGAGTGTTAAAAAAAGTCAACAGACCAAGAAATAACAATGGAAGAGAAACCTCAAGTTAATTCTCCTAGAGAAGAAAGTTCACAAAATTCAGGAGAATAAGAATTTGGGGTTTTGTTTGGTGTGAAAGTAATTGATAATCATGGATTTCTTTTGGGTGAATTTAGTAAATTAGATGAATTAAGTATTTGTTGGAAAATTCAGTTTTAAGATTATCAAAATCTGAACACAAATTGAAACTAATACACACAAACCAATTTGGACAGTAAAGTAAAACATAATCAGTTAAAGAACCGAACAGATAAATTTAAATAAACTTATCTCACAATTCTACATCATAACATAATTGATCCAATCAAATCGCAAAAATAAGTCTGCTTGTCTTGATGAAATTATCGACCCACTTTCGGTGCAAGTGGGAATCACGAACACTTCTTCAAACACTCATATATATAGCTGCTGGGGAAGCCTTGGCAATTAAGACTGCCCATTAAACACAATTGAATCTCAGCTGAATTATTCAAATTTAAAATTAACTCTATAATTTAATTCAAAATTCCTCCAAAAAGATAAGTCCAAGATGAGAAAATTCGCCCAAACAGTTCAGTTCAGTTCAGAGTCAAGTCAAGCCGAGCCAATCAGAGCCGAGTCGGGTTGGGCGGGCTGCGGCGTCGCGCGTGTGATGTATTCATATGACCCTCTTTGTAAAGACTTATACCAAATCTTATACACTTAGTTCATATATACTAGTACACACAAATATAAAAAGTCAATGTGGGACAAATGAAGAGTTTTCAACTCTTCAACTTCCTCACAAGGCTTTTATAATTTGTCAATTAGTCTTAGATCAATGTTGGACAAGCCCACATATACATTATCTTATTTGAAATATTATTTTCCCCACTTTACATATCACAATTTATCTATCAATTCCAACCTTGTAATTAGGTATCCATCCACGTTAAATTCACTCTCTTCAAATATAATTATAACAGTATTTGTTCAATTGAAGATGAAATCATACATGATATGTCTTTTCTTGTTGGAATTTGAAGATTTAATTATCTTATAGAAAGGGTAGATTTTGTTGTAGTATATACAATACAATTTATATTTATGTGAATGTGCAAATTCGTGGATTTGTCCTATTCTTTCGGAGTTAAAATATTTCTCACTATGTAGTTTTAAAAATAGCACTTTATCCACTATAATCTTATAAAAAAAATTATAGTGTGTTACTGACATTTTCAAACTTAAAAATAAATTGTTAAAACTATCCCTCTTATAAATGTGACACTTTATCTTCATGTGTTATAATAAGTGTTGAAATTTACCCCTATGTTACAAATTATTTTTTCATGCCTACTCTCAATTTCGGCAAGTACTCTCCCGTTGAAGGAGGTAAATTGCTCATTTGAAATTTGCACAAGAAGATAAAGTAATCTTTTTCAAATTATAGGAGAGTAAGTTGAACATTGTGTATACTACAGGGGGTAAATTGGAATTAAATCTATTTTTGCAAGAAAATTACACAATATTGAAGTAAATACTGCACCGATTTTTTTCTTTTTTACTAGCACTTTTTTAGTAAATGGTAATTTTGATAGAATTAATTTGTAGTTAAACAAGATCATATATTTTTAAAGGATTTCTTGAATCTCAAAGAAATCCCTTTTCTTGGAAACTTGAAATGCAATCATCTAACATTTGATCAAGTGATTTCAAAGGAGGAAGTCCCAATTTCATAATTTTGCTAATGTCCATGCTATGTTGATTATCATCTGCTACACCTACAACAATATACAATAAATTTCAATATATATGTTGTAATTAATTAGAATATATTGTGTTTTTTTTGGACTTTGCACCCCCGAAACATGGAAAATAGGCACTTTGCACCTTCGAAACTTTCATTTAGCACTTTTGACTCTCTTTTATTTCCAGGCAAAAACTCAAGGAAAAAATAAGTAATTCAATTATAAATATTTGGCACTTTGCACCCTCAGAGAAATTGACACTTTGTACCCCCGAAATAAAATTAGCACTTAACACCCTCTAATTAAGAACAAATCAGCAACTTGCACCCCCCAAAACAAAAAATTAACACTTAATACCCTCAAATTAAAAAAAAAAACTCAAATCCCTCGTTTTTTCCATCAAAGTTGACCACCGGGGTGAAAAAAGTCTAAGGCAAAATAGGAAATTTATTTTTTTTCATTAAATTTTGCAAAATACAATTATAAAATACTATAATAGTCATTTCTATCTCTATCTTTCTTTTCATCAATATACATATCCATAAAAAACTAAATAAAGTACAAGTAAACTTCTCAAAGACCCAATGTCTATTTCAAAGTATCAAAGACCAATAAATAATTACCTATTTTGCCTTAGATTTTTTTCACCCCAATGGTCGACTTTACTGGAAAAAACGAGGGGTTTGAGTTTTTTTTTTAATTTGAGGGTGTTAAATGTTAATTTTGTATTTCTGGGTGAAAAGTGCCATTTATTGGGTTTTAGGGTGCAAAGTGCTCATTTATTGTGTTTCGTGGTGCAAGTTGCTGGTTTATTCTTAATTAGAGAGTGTTAAGTGCTTATTTTATTTTGGGGTGTAAAGTGCCAAAAATTTACAATTGAATTACCTATTTTTCCCTTTAGTTTTTGCCTCAAAATAAAATAGGGTGTAAAGTGCTGCTTTTTTCATATTTCGAGGATGCAAAGTGCTAAATCTAAATTTTGAGGGTGCAAAGTGCAAAAAACCCAATATATTGTGAAAATATGTAAACTCACTTGTTTTCGTAGGGGTAATATAGGTATTTAGCCCTCAACATTTGAATGATTTCTGACCAGTGAGCAACTGAGTTTGAACATATAAGCCTCCCTGATGCTTTACTTTCTTCCATTGCCAAAATATGTTCATTCACAACATCATCTATGTGCACAAAATTTACCCTTGTGTTTGGATATTCTCCTAATAATCCTAAAACCATTGCACAAAAACTTATTTTCATTTTGAAATTTTGAATCAAAAATTGAAATTCTTATTGCAATGTTATGAGGTCGTTCGTATGAGGGTCCCACTAATAAATGGAACGCAAGCACTAATCAAACTTAGTCGTCATTTACCGTAAAGAATAATGTTATCTATTAAGTGAAAACCTTTGAGTTGATCAACTTGATCATGGAATAGTTTTAGTAAATGTATAAACAGATTAGTGATCAACATAACCACATCATCAACTAGTGAGCCCCACAAAGATCGATCTCATAAAAACGCGTGCTAGATGATGAAGCCGAATTACCGAACCTTTAACAACAGCCAACATGAGTAGTAATGTACTAGTTGGTTGAGGTGCTAGTAGAGGACCAATTACAAATGATGGGTTCACCACCACTAGATCAATTCCTCTTTCCTTTGCAAATTTCCATGCCTCTTGCTCTGCTTTGGTTTTGCATAAGCATACCACAACTACAAATTAATTAGGGGAAAATGCATGTTAATCCCCTGTATTATGCTATCTGTAACAAATTATCCTGTGAAATTTTTAATGCGTTAAATTTCCTTGTGATTTCAAAAATCCTGCAAAAAGAAACCCAATTTGTAAAAAATAGTCCCTTTTGGATCGACAAATTTCAAAAAATAATTTTTAAAATATAACACATGAAGTTGTAGGGACCAACTTGAAGTATTTTAGAAATGATTTCTTGATATGTGTCGATCCAAAATGATCTACTCCTATTTTTTATAAATTGGGTGTTTTTTGCAGGATTTTAAAAATACAAGGAAGTTTTGCGTAATAAAAATTTTACAGGATAGTTTCTTGCAGGTTTAGCATTACACAAGTAAGCATTTTGCATTTAACCCAAATAAACAAGATTTTCTCATAACATTGGCAAGAAAAGAAAGAAAAAAATCATGTAGGAAAAGTTAGAAACTTCTTACATTGTAGCTTTCACAGTATTTTAGATCACTCCAATGGGATTCACTTAGAGGGCACACTTTTTCAACATCATATCTAGATCTTATAGACGAACAAGAAGAGGTTAAGACAACTCTTTTCACACTACTTGCATTCTTGCAAGATTTTAGCACATTTAAGGTTCCTTTCATGCATGGATCAATCAAATTTTCCTGCAATAGATACAAATGTTTGAATTTCGAAAGTAAATTTGAAAAATTAATTAAATATAAGTTACACGAAATATCTTTTATTTGCCTTGATATTTTCATCAGTGGCGACAAGCACCGGAGATGCTGTGTGAAATACCCCGTGAACCGCGTTCAGGGCCTCGTCAAAGCTTCCTTCCACCAATAAATCAGCTTTTATCATCTTTAGCCTTTCCTTGGCCCCATTTAGCTCCCATAGGTAGCCTACTTTTTCTACATTTTCTGATATATGAAAGTGAAAATGCTACATTTAATATTATGAATACATTATAAATAATCTCTTACTATTATGGAAAATACACCTTGGATTTACTAAATTCTCTTTTCTTCAATTATATATAGCACACACACTCTATGAATGTTATCCTTCAACAGGATAATGCCATATCCAAATTCCTATTTCAAAAAATAATATTGCGCAACAATGATGTTATACAATTGTTAAAACGGAAGATTTCATAAATTGTCAATAAAAATAGATACAATAATGTAGGGAATATGCACGACACCCCTTGTGTTATGGAAAATCTATATACACTAAAATCCCCTCTGAAACTTTTATCGTAAAATCCTCTCCAACTAATCTTACTCCAAATACGAAATACCTAACCCATCAACACCCGTTAGAAATTAAGTGACATCACGAACCCCCCCCCACCCCCCTTAATAAGAAATATATAGAAAAATCCCCTCGTTTTATCAGATTTCATGAAACCCCTTCCCTTTCAAGGGTAAAATAGGCATATCAACAAAAAATAATAGACGTTAGTAGTAAAACGAAGTAGAGGATAGTGTTTAAGGAATCTGATAACAAGAGGGGATTTTATGAAATAAAGTATGCAGAGGAGAGTTTGACAATGATCAAGAATTGATGTTGGCTAAATCGCACTAGTAGTCGTTCCTCATGTTTAAAGAAAGTGTAACACTTTATGTACGAGGGACGAAAAATTAAATTAAACTACTTTAAATTTGAGTAACCATTTGTGAGATTTAGCCATTGATGTTTGCTTATAATCAACTGGAAGAGAATTTCAGTACAAATTCATACAATTTTCGATATTTAAAAATAAAATTGGAAATTAAGGTTAGAATCGAATAATAGAGAATACGTGCCTGGGTCTCGAACCGTGGTCCTTACAGTATGACCTCTTTCGAGCAGAGCTCTAATTAGATAAGCTGCAATGAATCCTGTTCCTCCAGTTACACAGTACTCAACCATGTTTAATTAATTCTCTTTATCTTTTAACTATCCACTTTTTCATGCTCTTCTTTTTATAGCTTGATGTTGATGTCAATTTGGTAAGAATTTGGTCATCGAATTGGAAATTGTTGGATAAAAATGGAAATGTCATGCCCCATGCATTATGCATTATACTAAATGATAGATTGCATATTTTGCACTTCCAATTTTTTTTGTAATTGTCTGTCTCATCTTGACTTTTGTGTGTAATAAAATATTCTGATACCTAAGAGGGGGTGAATTAGGTATATAATTTTTTCAAAGAGTTTATTTTCCAGAAGACAATTAGTAAATAGTTCAAGTAACTTTAAATAAAAGTTGATCGTTCCAATGATTTTAAGATTAAAGTTACGAAGGAAGTAAAGTGCAAAAAAAGGCAAACACAATTTATAGAGGTTCGCGCCCCAACGGCCTACTTCCTCTCTTCCAGCACCCCTGGGTAAAATCCACTAATATTTTGTGGCTTGCAGGACGAACCTTCGCCACTCGAGATTACAAGATCAATTCTTTCTCTCGAAACGAGCTTTCTAGGCCTAACCTATCGCTCAACAAAAACCGTGCTTGCTAGGTTCCTACCTATCGCACAAAAACAGTGCTTGCTAGAACACTCAGTCCTATCGCACAAAAACAGTACATGCTAGAACACTCAGTCCTATCGCACAAAAACAGTGCTTGCTAGAACACTCAGTCCTATCGCACTACGAGCTTGCAAGTACAAAACTTTCGCTCAAAAACAGTAGTAATATTTTGATTACAAATATATGCTCCAAAATGAGCTGATTTTGCAAAGTAGTAAACGCTGATCTTTTTCTTCTATAACTTAGAGTATATTTAAGATTTCAAGAGCAAGAAGAAAAGATATTTTAAAAAGCCTTTTTGAGAAAAATGATTTTAACAAACTTAAGAGCACTCAAAGACTTTAACTAGGAGAAATGATTTTGCAAATGAAAAGTGTAGAGAATTTAGTTGTGTTGAGCCTTGAGAAATGATCCACTATTTATAGTTGAGTGGAGTTGGTTCAATAGGGAAAGATTTTGAAATTCAAAAATGATTTTGTCACATTTAAAAAGATGTTGCAAGATTAAACCATGTGACTAATTTTCCAATGAATGTGGACAAGGTTTAGTAATTAGGTGAAGATGAAATCTTTCCAAAAGAATTGATTTTAAATAAATGGGGTAAGATATTAAGCTAGACAAATTGGAGACAAATTGGAGACAAATTATTTTGCTAGCTAATCTAATGATTTGAAAGAAATCATACCTTTAAGAAATGATTTGATTTAGAATTCAAATTTAATGGCTAAAAGTAATTAAGTTTTTCAAGAGTAATTAGGCTTAATTAAACAAATGATTTCGGCCATATTTAGTAATGAAGGTGTTCACGGCTCAATTTAAAATTGGTAGGCAGGCTACTTGATTTTAAACACATTTTTAGAAAAGGGCCAAAAATGTTGGACTAAAAGTATTTAAAAAGTTTGGGCTAGGAATTTTCTTGCTCTTTTAATCAATTGAAAAATACTTACTAAGTAGACCACAATTTTCTTGAATCGAAAATTGGGCCCTTCAGGGGTGCTAGGGGCTTCGATCTTGATCTTCATTCATAACGAGCCTTTAGCTAAATTTGGCCTTCTCATGAGCTATCTCCCAATTTCGTACAAAGCCACTTCTTCCAAATTGGTCCTTCTTCACTGTTGGACTTGTAAGATCTTTATTGGGCCTTTTCTTCTCAATTAAGCTATATTTGCAAATGAGCCTCTTTCTTCAAATAATGAGCTTCTCAATAATTCCTGTTAAGATTAGACTCAAGAAGCAAGCTCAAATATCAAGTTGTTTGTTAATCATTAATCATTCGGCTAACATATTCTTGTATATCTTGAATATGACCCAGTATATTTCTTATGCTAAATTTATGTAACTATTTAATATGTACCTATTAATCTATTAGAATAGGTCATTTTTCATAGATTGTATACTTTAGGGGTTGTTATTGTAATTTTCATTGTTTTTGTCCTTGAGTCGTGTTTTGTGTCATTACGTTTTCTTCATTCCTTTGTATATACATAAGGAGCGTACCCTTAGTTGTAATTAAATATAGAATTCATTTTATATTTTTCACAATTAATAAAAGCATATTCATTTTCTCTTAAAGATCAGTTCATAATTCTATTTTAACAGATTTCTCCGGCCATCTTCTCCGGCCAAGTCCTGCCGTATATGAAGGTCTAAACCTTCTATCAGTATCCTAGTAATAATTATTGTATATATTGACCTGAACTTGATTATTGTAGTGTTTTAGTTTTAGTAACATAAGATGCCGTTTGTAAGATTGCAATGTGTCTTCACCGTATGGTGGATTCCATGGAGAATGATGTTGCTTCCCCTCGGGGGTCTTCCGATACATGAAATATAGCATACAATCATGTCTTGAAGCATTGGATAACTTAAGCATTGATGAGTCTGATGAATTGTGACTATATTCGACTCGATTGTTCCTTGAACAACTATTCGGGGGCTCTTCATTTTGATTAAAACTGATGATAGACGTTTGAGGTGGCTACATGGTAAGATGGATAGAGATATGCCTAAGAAAACAACGCGGACTTCATCTGCTCAAGCTTCAAGGGGGGATTCTCGAGACAAGGACCATGCATCATCAGGCCGATGTGATCTTATTTAATTGAATGTTTGGGCTTTGATGATTCTGATATTGCTTTATTAAAGGTTTTCTCGGATAATTTATTTTATTTTATATTGTTCTACTACTTTATTTGTTGCTTCAGTTGAGGATGTTAACCTCTTAGATTTTATATGTTGGATTTCTTATTATTTTGTCTTTTGTTTTAACTGCGGGATGCTCATGTTAATGTTTATGCTATCTGGTTATGTTTGGGATTGATTAATTGTATCTTACACACATATTGAATTATTCTGATAATGACTCGAGGCTCGGCATGAACTATAATTCAACTTTCAATGGATTATTTCCATGGAGTCTTTTAAAATTTGCCAAGCACATATAGGCATGAACTTGCTGCAAAATTCTTTTACTCCTTTCAAGTTGATATATGATAATTCATTGATTCATATTATCAATTTAACGGCATGTTTGTCTTGCAAACACTTTTTCTATTGCTTTTTTGTGCTTTTTTTTTTTTTTTTTTAATAATTTTACAAACATAATATGCTTAATTTTCAACATAGTTTGGAGAAGCAAAAGCAAAAGTAAGTACTTCTCCATTTGAAGAAGCTCTTGCAAATACCACCTTTCGAGCTTGCATAAAGTACCTATGCTTCTTACCGAAAAATAAAGTACTATGCTTGGCCTAATTGGCCAAAAACAATTTGTGCCATTTCTATTACCGAAATCCCCCCGTATTATTTACTTGCAAAAACCTCGTCCCAATCCCGAGTATATATTTTGTAGGAAAAATGAAAATTATACCTCCACAATAAAATGCAAAAACACCCTTGCTAATATTAGAATTGACAATAACTCACTTGTTCACTTAAGAGATTGACAATAATAACCTCCCGATTAATTTATCGTTTAGTTTCATTTGCACAAGCCTTTTCTGACAAATTCAGAGTAGTTGCAAATCCTCTTGTTGGGCAAATTTCGAACAGATCTACAGCTAGATGGAGCCCACCTCCGCAGGTATTGTGAAGATATATGTTAATGCATCGTTCTATACGAATGAAAATAGCTTCGGTATTTGGCCTGGGGAGCTCAAAAATATGATTTCCCTTATGAACCCGAGGCAGCAAAAGCTTTTGCTCAATAATACGCTTTGTTCATGATCTTGTACTTGATGATATTTGATGATTAATGAAATATCACCATTGAGTCTTCCAAAAAATAAAGAAAAATATTACTATATATACTTAATAGAGTTGTACTAACACATTTAGGATTATATTTATTTTTCTGATTGATTTTAGTAATAAAATTCTTAACTAAATCTAAATTATCAAACAAAGAAGTAATTAATATGATTTAAAAAAGAATAAGGGTCTATTTCTCTCAATTTTCAGGCATTTCGACGATCTTTGAAAAATAAAATAAATACTTTTTTCTACTCTAATAAATAAGTTTTTCATCTCCGACTTTTCAAAATAATTATCACTAAAAAAAATCTTAACAAACTCTATTATGATTAGTAATAAAGTAACTCATTTCATTCACATAAAAGTAGGGTCTTTCTAATATAAGATTTTTGTGAAACAATGGTGTATATAAAATACCCAATTTTAACCATATAAAAAAGTCAACAATAAAATTGAGCCACAAATTTTGGTCAAAATGTCCCTTGGTGATGTGGCATTAAACATTGCACTTTAAATTACGAAAAATCAAAAAATATGAAATTACTAAAGTACCCCATCCAAATTACCAAATTGCCTTATCATAAAGATGTATTATTCAGTCTCTCTCTCCAAAACGTCTTCCTCCTAAAATCATTCAACCTCTCTTCAATAAATTAGCCAATCCCAATCGGCCCGACTACTACCTCCGTCTTCCTCCTAAATCATTCAGCCTCTCTTATCGGCTAGACTACTACCTCCATCTTCCTCCTAAATCATTCTGCCTCTATTCAAGAAATTAGCCAATCCCAATCGGCCCGACTAGTACCTAGACGAGGCGTGGCTGCGGAAGAAGGGCTACCTAATCGGCCCTTTCACAATTTTCCTTCCATCGCTTGATTTGGCTGTTTCAAGTCTCAATTTTCGAATTAATCGCTTCATTGTAAGTCGTTTTCTTCTCAATTTTCGTTTCTTCTACCTCATGCGTATAATTTTCATTTTTTGTAAATTAATTAACTTGGTATGTATATCAGCATGTTGAGTAATTAAGGCCAGGCTTTCAATTGGTAATTCTTTCGTTCCATTATCTTGTTTAATGAGCTTTTTTTGACGTGTTAATTGTTTCTTAATTTTAGATGATATAAGCTAATTTCTTCGATTTAGTAGCTGAGAGCTTTTTTTTTTTTTTTTTTTTTTTTTTTTTGCAAAATCTACTAGTTTTATAAAGGATACAATATAAAGTATCATGTTCTCACCTTCACACTTCTGTTTGATGGAAGATTGCTACCCTGATTGCCGTATACGCAAACTGGAGTTTTGCTGCGATAAAAAGGATAGGATGGGGTTAGGCTGGAGTTATATGGCTATATAATATCGTAACATATATCCCACTTGATTTCCTCAAATTCATCATCAGATATGTGTTGAGTGTAAGGGCATCTCTAATCATTAGAGGGAGGGGGATTTTGAGTGGGGAAATAATTGTGGTCTTCAATAGTGGGGGGAGGGGGGAGGGGGAGGAGAGTGGGAGGGGGGAATGAGAGAGAAATGGGGAAAACTTGCCCTTCGGTCATCTTCAATGGTGGGGGGGGGGGGTTGGAGGGGGATTCTGGGGTTTTTCTAGAATTATGGTCTTCAATGGTGAAGGGGAGTGGGGAGGGGGAGGAGAGTGGGAAAGATAGGGCAAAAGCTTGCCCCTCCTTTACCCCTCGGCTCTCGCTTGCAACATTTTTTTCCCGTTTTTTGTTCATTATTTTTTATTTTTATAAATTTTGTGTATGATTTAATAAATTTTATATTTTAAAAAATTAAATCTTTACAGGAATTAGTTTTAATTAGATATTTTAAATTTGTATTTTAATTTACATAAAATTTACAAATGAATCAAATTATAAATTATTTTTTTATCAAATAAATGAACTTTAATATGATTAAAACTCGAGTATAACTTGATATATATAAGTGATTGCGATTTTTTTTATAATAATAATAATAATTATTATTATTATTATTATTATTATTATTATTATTATTATTATTATTATTATTATTATTATTATTATTTTATAATTATTATTATATTACTATCACTAATATTATTATTACTATTATTAATATTAAAATCTAACCTTTTATAAAAATACGATTTAATTTAACAAAATTACATATTAAAAAAGTTAAATTTCATAATAGAACACTTAAAATATTTAACAAATAAGAATACATACTAAAAATCATCGGTTGTGCCTTTCCCACACATGGGCAATTAAGTCTTCCTGAAGTTTACGATTGGCTACTACCGATCGTATTGCTTCATGGCGCATCATATAATTCAAGCTAAGGTAAGACTCTATTTTAAATTAGTATTGGTATGATTGTGTAATTTTCTTTAAATTAAGTTTTTTTTATTGTTAATTTTAACTCTATTTTATTATTATTATTATTAAGGGACATTTTCTTTTTGAGTACCATAGGATATGCCAACTTGCAACTTTGGTATCATTGGTTACAAGAATGCAACTTTGCTACCACATGATATATTTTTATTGCAACTTTGGTACCAAACCCAATTTTTCTCTAGAGTTAATGATAATTCACCCCCCTATGAAATGCATAATATTCAATTTACACCATTGTTATTTAAAAAAGAGCAGTTTATCTCCTGTACTTATATAATATTATTAGTATATTATTATTATTATTATTATTACTACTACTACTATTACTATTTTTATTATTATTACTACTATTATTATTATTACTATTTTTATTATTATTATTACTATTATTATTATTATAGGTTTTATTATTATTATTATTATTATTATTATAGTTTTTTTTATTATTATTATTAATCTTATTATTATTACTAGTATATTATTATTATTATTACTATTTTTATTATTGTTACTATTTTTATTATTATTTATTATTTTATTATTATTATTATTATTATTATTATTATTATTATTATTATTATTATTATTATTATTATTATTTTTCTAGTTATTACTATTATTATTATTGTTATTGTTATTGTTATTATTATTATTATTATTATTACTACTACTACTACTACTACTACTACTACTATTATTACTATTATTATTATTATTATTATTTAGTATTATTATTTTATCATTATTGTTACTATTACTATTATTATTCTTATTATATTTTATAATAATAATATTTGTATTATTATTTTTATTATTATTATTATTATTTTATTATTATTATTATTATTATTATTATTATTATTATTATTATTATTATTATTATTTATTATTATTTTCTTATTATTGTTACTATTACTATTACTATTATCTTTATCTTTATTGTTATTATTATTATTGTTGTTGTTGTTATCATAATTATAATTTTTTGGTATTTTTATTTTTATTATTATTATAATTATTTTTTTATTATTATTATTAATATTTATTTTTATCTTTTTGTATTTTTATCATTATATTGTTTTATAATGATAATTTTTGTATTATTATTATCTAATAATTATTTTTGTATTATTATTTTTATTATTTATTATTTTTATTTTTTTTGTATTTTTATTATTGTTATTATTATTGATATTATTATTATTCTATGTCCGTAACTGTTGAAGACGATTATGGAGTGGGAGGGGGAGAGGGAGGGGGAGAGGGCATTTTTGCCCCAATGACTGAAGATGGCCTAAGGGCTTGGAATCTTGTCTTTGAGCAAAGGGTAAGGGAAAACCATAATGGTTTCTTCTCTAAGTATATTTGTGAAGCTTTTGTTTGATATATTTGGAGTTGGTTAAGTATTGGGTTCTGTGTAATGCTACAATCCATAATATATCCTAGAATTTTGGGAAATTGTGTATTCTCTTCTGTTTTCCTAGTAGTTTTTATTTTTATTTTTTTCAAGGAATGTGTGACCAAACTGAGGTAGGATCAGACATAGTTAATGCGTGCAATAGCTGATTAACTCCCATTCCGAAAAATTGCAGAAAGCTTTTATTTTCATTTGTGTAATTTCATAAGAAGAGAATAGAAGGATGAATATTTTTACTATTCTAGTGAATATGGCATATCCCTCACACTATAGTATTTTTCACCTCTCCAAGTGATCTATTTACTTGATTTTACCTTATGTTTGCTATATTGTATTTTTTTAATAAGCTGTTATTTTGCAATTGACTATGAAGTAACATTGTATAATTAACGTCTTTGTTGTCTCTGCAGTTTTTTTTTTTGAGACTATAGCATCAGTTGTAAAGCATAGAACAATAAATTAATGAAAGTTTCGAATATGTTGAAGAGGTGGAAGATGGGCTAGCTTGCATGGTTTGCCGAAAGGGTTACCGCCTAAGACTTACAGATATATTGGGTGTTTATACTTACAGTAATAGTGTAAACTTAGGAGTCGGAAGTTCAGGAAATGCTCGTGGAGATTGTGTTTATACAACTGTCAGCCATTTCAATATTATACATTTCCAGTGCCATCGGGAGGCTAAACGAGCAGATGCTGCCCTAAAGAATCCAAAGAAGGAATGGGATGGTGCAGCCCTTAGGAACAATGTGACTCTCTGCAATAATCTATTCCCTCTCAGAGGCCCCCCGTTCCTATGGGACAATACATACGATATGTCGACCAGTACTGGGACTATCTTAATGGTCTGGGCCATGCTGATGGCAGCAGGATCTGATTATTGACTTATGACATAGTTTTGGTACGCTTCTAACTCTATTTGTTTATTTTGTCTGTAGTCTTCCCCTGGATACTCTATTTGCTTACGTGGATTTATTGCATATAGGGGGAAATGAGTACAATTTTGATTTTCTTATTGAAGCTTAAACTTGAATTAACTTTTGAGTTTTAATCTAACTGAACACTAGTTGCTCGCGTATACTTTTTCAATTTTTCAATTTCTTTTGATGCTTGGTTTATATATATTGCAAACTATCTTTTATAAATGATAACATGTGCCGAAACTATTGAATGTGAAAGAAATGATTGCTTTTTCAAAGGAGTTGTTATCGTGGCTGAAGAACATAACATCGGCTGTTGATTTGCATAAGGCTTTTGATATAATTGGTGCTTTATCTGATGTATTAGGTTCTGGATATACCAAATGTGAGGAATTTGTACTTGCTTCGATTAGTGGAGGTACAACTTAGTTTAGTTTGTTGTATGAACAAATTTGAAATTTGGTAGTGAAATTCAATGGTGTATCGTTTTAGTTGCAATAGGAAGATTTTTGATGTACTTGACTCAGTTTGTGCAGACGCATTTGCCATGTTAATAATTTTTTTTGTGTTAGTGGTTAATCTAGAAAAAAAAATTACATTTTGCAAGCCTACGCCTGAAGAAAATGGAAAAAGGACACCAAGGAAAGCAGTTAGAACCATCGCTTAAACCATGTTAACATACACTTTGGTAGATATATGTAACTTTAAAAGAGGGAATTGCATTTTTCATACCAAACTTATGGGACCTTTATACGTTTCATACCATACCTTTCAAAATGACACATTTGATACCAAAATTGACCAACCTTTTTCAATTTAGGTTTGGCCGTTAAATTTTGGACTGAAACGACATGTGCCGCGAACGTGTCCGTTAACTCCCTGATTAAAAAAAACAATTGAGAGAAATGCATTTTTCATACCAAACTTTTAACTACTTTAGATATTTGGTACCAAATGTTCAAAAAAGACACATTTAATACAAAAATTGAAGGACTTTTTCCACATTTCCTTTCTCCGTCAATTTTTTAAAAGTTTGGTACCAAATGTGTCTTTTTTGAAAGTTTGGTACCAAATGTCTAAAGTAGGTAAAAGTTTGGTATGAAAAATGCATTTTCCTCATTTTTTTTCTTTTAATTTTTTTAATTTTCTGGGTGTTAATGGACATTTGTGCGGCACGTGTCTTTTCCGTCCAGAATTTAACGGCCAAATCGAAATTGAAAAAGGTTGGTCAATTTTAGTATCAAATGTTTCATTTTGAAATGTTTGGTATGAAATGTATAAAGGTACCAAAAGTTATGTATAAAAAATATAATTCCCTCAATTTTAAAAACCAAGATTTCGAGTCTGAAATGCAATTTGCTGGAAATATATGCAAATTCATTTCAGTACAAATTTTTCAAAAAAAAAAAAATCTATAAAACAAAGGCTCAGCACTGCTTATTGGGCTAAATCAATATTGAGAACCCATAATACTTACAAATATGCGGTGTATAATTTTGAGTGATTTGACTAATGATTTGTTCATACCCAACATCTTAATGTAACATGCTATTTTTTTCTTTTCCATTTAATTTTCTCCTAAGTTGTAAATTGTGTCAGGTTTAATGTTGTAGGTAGCATATATTGTGCTTTGGGCCCCATTTTGCCTTGGCATGAAATATAGTAAATTGTGTCTGGTTTAATGGCATGAAATATAGTAAAATGACAAATAAATTCAAATAAAAACTAGTGATTAAGGAAAAAATGTCTTCATGATAATCATGTCATTCAAACTAATTAATGGACAATCTACCATAGGACATAATCATGAAATAAAAATCAAAATCAAAACATTTAGTATCTAAAACATATAATTTTTTCTGCATTGATTAGGGAAATTCAAAGTGAAATTGCATCATTCTGAGTTTGGTCATTCACATCCCATGCCAACTTGTTAGCCTTGAATTTATACAAGTATAGTGCTACATGACGCCTAGCGAGTTTCGATTCCTCCTACAATAAAAGTACACCATAACAAGTTAGTAGTGTGCCATCCATATTATTATTTAATTAACTAATGTCAATATTGGAATAATAAATATTAACCTCGTTTAAAGCCTTATAAAAGCCTTGTCTGAACATCATAACAAAGACACGTACAACCCACAATTATACCTAAAAATTGTTTAATGCTTTTATTATTGATTAGTGGAGATTTAAGACAGTCTTTAATCAATGCTAGCAAAGAAAAAAAAATTACCCGTTTGTTTGTGTCGGTGTCGTAGCATGCTCATAGTTAAAAGTCTCTAATATTTTTGATTTTATATTTTTCAGGCTCCTACGCGTGCAACAACATATCCAACCTCTCAACCTGCAACATTAACCGTATACAATATAATATTTGAAAATACTTTCAACTTACAAAATATCTAACTTACCAAAGTCATGACAAGCCCCTTCCTTCATCAGTTCCACTGGTAGTGAATCAAATATAGTAATGTCCTTTAAAGCGAAATCCACCACACAAAGGAACCAATGCCCATTATTGTCATTGATTTGGATCAATATTTCTTCAATGTCACCAATGTTCCCAAAGATCTTTGCATCCCCGTTGAAAAATTGATTGATAATTTTGCTATCCCCATAATTTGGAGCCAATGCTAGTTCCTACGCAACAAGAATAAATTGTAATAAATAATAGAAAGACACAAGAGAAAATGGATGCAAATTATATCAATTGAGATGCTAACAATCGGAATATGTAAATCTGAAATTTGAGCTTACCGAGAACATGGATGGGAAATACCAAATGCTTGGAGCGAGATCATATATCCTGGTATCAACATTTATTGAATAAGCCACGCAATCGAGCACCAGGAGAAAAAAATTATGTACAATTTAATACATTTGTGTAGAAGTTTGTAGATCAAAACATACAACTAAATGTATACTTACATTGGAATTGATCCATTCTAAGGGCAAGAGGCAACTAATGTCGGACCTTGTTAGATGCCATTCACCATAATCAATCACCAATTGTCTAAAATTACAATACATTAGAAATAAAATTTATTAGAATATACATGCACTCTGAAGTGCAAGGATTATATTTAACTTATAGTATAAAGGAAATTTTGGCCCCTAAAATAATTAATAAACTATTTTAATACTCATATGTTAGATAAATTTCTTACCTTGGATCCATTTTCTGATCGAGTAAGAAGTCTATAATCTCGTCCTCTCCGGCATTGGGGCTGCATTGGATCATGTCCAATATATCCATGTTATGAAATTTTTGATCTATTGACTTAGTTTTAGTCAAGTACGCATCTTCTTTAGATCCATCAAAGTCATTGAATAGAACCATCGAATCAAATTCTCCAAAGGCGTGCGTTCATGAGCCCATGCTAAAGTTTCAATCAATTCCTGCCAATATCCACGCCAGGCTTGGCTTTAGGGGTGTGTCCGCGGGGTTCCCGATCAAGTCATGTGTCTCACATAAGGGTTGTTTGGGGGAAACCGTTTCCAGAATTTTTGTTAAATGATCTTTCATCATCTCTGTGAACGTGGATCACAATGTAGAATCTATAGTTTGTGTGATGAGGGGTACTTTGGATATTCTATTTTAGGGAACGACTTGTACGATCGAAAATCAGAGTATCCCACCTCGAAGACATAGCGGCCGACCTCCAATGCTGTTCAGCCTACTCCGATCACGGGCCAAGGGGTTCATGCTCGGTTTTCACTGTTGGGCCGACCATAGGCCCAGGCCTGTGGGCCGAGAAATACACCCCTGCGGATGGTTCAGCTAGCACACCGCCTCATCTATAAATACCGCAAGCATTTATGATGCCAAACAACGCATGATTCCCCAGGTGCACCCCGCTCGAACTACTGCTCGAAGCCTCCTCGGAACATAGATTTCGATCACATTGTATGTACTAGTCTCTAGCTTGTACGGCATCCAATAATGCCGAAGTAGGACCTCGAATTGTATTGTAATCACGATCGATAATATACATTTGACCCCGTCGTTGGCATTTTAGCTCCTTTATTGTCTTTACTTTCCATTATTGATCTCCTACAAAACCACGTTAGATCAATTGGCGCCCACCGAGGGGCCTTATTTGGGTGTTAGATCGAAAAATGCCTACCACGAGACGAAATACATATATGCGAGGAGAACCTTCACAAATAGCTGGAGCACAGAATTCCGTTAACAACGAGCTCGATAATCTTTCTCGAGCAGCTCGTCAACAAGAAGCTCCACCGACAAGAGGATATTCCAATCCGTACAACTGTGGCCGACCTGAGATCCATTATTGGTACGATGTGCAGGGAATTCTTGAACAGTGGAAGAGCTGATCACTCACCAGTGGATCAACCTGCAATGCATGGAAGGCCTGAAATTCCATCCTCAAATATTCAAAAGGAAAGGAGCGTGCTTCTGTCGATATCAAAAGCACCTACGGCTAAACCTCCCCAACCAGCTCCGTTGAAATCTAATGTCCGATCGGTATTACCCTCCAAAGCAGTACATGACGTGGAGGATTCGGTGGTTGGGGAAAGTCAACCTTTGGGTGCTGATAAGGCAAAGAAATCGACCTATAAGCGAATCACTGAAGCTGAACTAGAAAAAATAGTCCAGGAGAGAGTGGCTAAGAAGTTAGACAGAGAAGAACTGATCAAAGAAGCTCGGCACGCGGGCACGACGATCAGACGCACTGAAATAATGCAGAATAGAGAAACGTTTCGAGAGAATATCAGAGACAGAGAGATCGGAAACAGTATTATGAGATGTTCACCCTTTTGTCAGGAAATTCGAGAGGCTAGGAATACAGAGACAGTGCCCACGATACTACCAC
Source organism: Penstemon eatonii (assembly GCA_038501285.1). Taxonomy (NCBI): domain Eukaryota; kingdom Viridiplantae; phylum Streptophyta; class Magnoliopsida; order Lamiales; family Plantaginaceae; genus Penstemon; species Penstemon eatonii. The sequence goes on from CM076713.1 coordinate 26,833,573, forward strand.
GGTATAACAGGCTACCGACCCCGCAGAACACATTAACAACTTCATTAATGTGATGAATCTGTATGGACACTCGGAAGATTTCTGCTGCAAAATCATGGTCACTACCTTCGAAGGAATTGCTCTCGACTGGTTCGGAAAATTGCCACCGAACTACATCTTCTCTTTTGATGAATTCTGCGACAAACTCAAACACCAGTTCGCGAGCCAAAGAAAACCTAGGTTGCCTGCTAACCATCCGGGGACAGTAAAATAGATGGAAGGTGAAATTTTGAGGCAATGGTTGGCAAGATTCAACATCAAACTTCTTAAGGTCGATACACCACAGATCGAATACCTATTCTCCTTGATGTTCGAATTAAAGAAAAACACACAGTTCGGGAATGCGTTGTGTAGGAAGCAGCCAAAATCCTTTGAAAGGATCATGGAGATATCAGAAAAGTATATGATACAGGAGGAGATGAACAATCTAAAGCACGCTCAAAACCTGAGGCCTCCACTCGAAAAGAAGCAAGACAGATCCCCTGTACCGAAACCAGGTGATTACGATGGATCGAATAGAGAGTCGGTATGGCAGAGACTCAATGCTTACAAACCCCAGATATCAAACCACCGACCCAATGCCTATGGTCCGGTCTCCGATACTAATCGATTCCACGCCCGGGATAAATCCATTTTACCGAGCTAAACACTTCAAAGGAAGAAATTCTCACTGTTTTGGAGGAAAGGGATTTAATACCTGAAGCGGAAATGATTACTCAAGCAAGACCGGGAGCCTTGAACTATTATGTCGATATCATAGGGCTCGAGGACATAGTACGAAAAATTGTTATCAACTGAACGTCGAGATCGAAAAACTAATTGTACAAGGAAAACTTAAGTATTTCATCAAAAGGGGAAACTATAACATTCGTTATAGATCCAGAAGCCCCCGGAAGTTCGCCGTTCAGCAACGCGAAGCTCGTAATCAACCAGCCGAGTAGCCGAACGGAGTGATCAACATGATTGTAGGCGGACCGGCGGGGGGAGACAGAAGAAATGCAAGGAAAAGAACAATGAGGTCGATCAAGGCAATTGTATCAGCCAAGAAAGAGATATTCTCTTTGGAACCACCTTCCATGGAGAATCAAATCATAAGCTTCAGTGATGCGGACAGACCCGCAGATGTTACTTGGGATGTGAATGATGACGATCCCGATTTTTCGATGGTTCTAACTTTGAAAATTGCTAATTATGAAGTTAAAAGAGTTTTGATCGACAATGGTAGTTCCGCGAATATTATTTCTTCTGAAGCTCTTTCTCGAATGAATCTCCAGCATCCTTATTTGGATAGAGTGATTACTCCTTTGGTCGGATTTGGTGGTTCAGAAATTGTCCCACTGGGAACCATCTTGCTAAGCTCGACCCTCGGAAAGAAGCCAAGGAGTGTAACTAGAACGGTAAAATTATTAGTAGTGGAAACACCCTTTGCATATAACGCCATAATGGGAAGACCGACTTTGAACGCATTCAAGGCTGTAGTATCGACATATCATCAAAAGGTGAAATTTTCGACCGATGGAGGGGTTGGAGAAATGCGGAATGACCAGTACATGGCCTGGGAATGTTATAATTATTCCTTATCAATAATGCGAAAGGTCGAGCCCGAGATTTCGAGCAAAAGAAGGCTGGTCGATTTAGAGTCAGGATCGGTTTCGGACCTACCGATCCCCGATTGGTGATAAATTCCAAGGAAAGAAAGGCAAGAATGTAGATATGAGCGTCCAAGCCCCCGACTACAAGAAGGTTGCCTTAGTTCCTGGCTCTCCAGAGAAGGTTACCAGGATAGGAACGGAACTGAGCGAGGGAATGTAAACTATGCTCGTTGATTTTCTGCGAAGAAATGTGGATGTCTTTGCATGGAGCTCGGATGATATAGTAGGGATCGATCCTCGGGTGATCACGCATTCGTTAAACATAGATCCGAAGGCAAAACCTGTTAGACAGAAGAAGAGAAATCACGGACGAGAAAAGAATAAAATAATCAATGCGGAGGTTGATAGATTGTTGGCAGCTGGTCAAATTAAAGAGATCAAATTTACTGAATGGTTGTATAATGTGGTGTTAGTTTCCAAGGGGGAAAAGGTCGAGAACAAATAGAGAATGTGTAACGATTTCACCGACCTAAATAAGTTGTGTCCAAGGGACCCTTATCCACTGCCTCGGATCGACATGTTGGTAGACTCTACTGCAGGGTTCATTTTCTTCAGTATGATGGATGCTTTTCAAGGGTTTTACCAAATATTTATGAACGAGAGGGATCAAGATAAAACTGCTTTCATTACCGAACGAGGGGTTTATTGCTTCATTGTCATGTCGTTCGGATTAAGGAATGCCGGAGCAACTTACCAAAGATTGGTCAATATGATGTTCAAAGACTTGATTGGTGAGATCATGGAAGTTTATGTCGACGATATGCTCGTGAAAAGCATGACGGAAGAGGATCACATCAAGCATCTTGATCGATGTTTTACAATTCTAAGGAAATACTGATACGAACCACGTTAAGAAAAACGAGACCCGCATTATAAGGAATTGAAAGATCGTTCTACAATCAGGTTTGAGGATGGATGAACGCCACAAGTCGCCTTGATAAGTTCACGGGGACGCCACAAACGATATTGACTGAATCGTTTGATAAGTCGATGTTGAACGCCACAAGTCTTCTTGATAAGTTCGGTAGGACGCCACAAACGATGATGGAAGAATCGTTTGATAAGTCGATGAATGAACGCCACAAGAATTAGACAAATTGAAAAATCCTTGATAAGTTCAAAAGAGTTCTTCAAAGAAACTAGAGAATTCCTTCTCACTAAAATAATAAGAATCAAGTTGTGTCTTCTATTACATATTATGCCTATATATAAGCTGAAAATTAAGTCCTATCAAGACTAGGAATAGGACTTCTAGAGTAATCTACTTAGACTAGGAAATAAATCCCCCTAATCAACTAGGAAACAAAAACCACTAAAAAACTAGGAAACAAATAAAGTCCTACTACTAATATAATAGTTAATTTCGAATTTAATACTAACTAAATATGCTATTCATCTTATCCACTCTCTTCTTGAGAAATTGCATTTAGTTGGACTTTTATAATGTTGACAAAATTCGATGGTTCATTTCCGATCACATCCAACTCCTTTTGTTGCGCTTGATTTATTAACTCATTGAGTTCTTCTTCCTTGAAACGTTTGGCTCTTGCTCTCGTCACTGGACCTTGTGGAACTTGGATTGATTCTTCAAAATGCGATTTTCCATTTGTGTCCTCATCATTCCCCTCCTCTTGAAAAGGATTTGCCCTCAAATCAGCACCTACATCAAAAGGACTTAAATCAGTAACATTGAATGTAGTGCTAACATTGTACTCACCTGGTAGGTCTAGCTTGTAGGCATTGTCATTGACACGCTCAAGAACTTGAAAAGGACCATCTCCCCTTGGGAGCAACTTCGAGCGCCTTTGGGATGGAAATCTTTCTTTCCTCATGTGCAACCAAACCCAATCTCCGGGTTCAAAAACTACCTTGCGACGCCCTTTGTTGGCTTGCTTTGCATATTGTTCCGTCTTCTTCTCTATATTGAATCTTGCCTTTTCATGTATCTGCTTAACAAATTCAGCCTTTTTCTTTCCATCCAAGTTAACTCTTTCAGACAAAGGTAATGGTGTTAAATCCAATGGAGTTAAGGGGTTAAAACCATAAACTATTTCAAATGGAGAAAACTTAGAAGCAGAATGAATGGAACGATTGTAAGCAAACTCAACATGTGGTAAACATTCTTCCCATGTTTTGATATTCTTTTTAATTATAGCTCTCAACAAAGTAGATAAAGTCCTATTTACTACTTCAGTTTGACCATCAGTTTGTGGATGACAAGTGGTGGAAAATAACAACTTAGTCCCTAACTTACACCACAAGGTTTTCCAAAAGTAACTCAAAAACTTAGCATCTCTATCTGAAACAATGGTTCGAGGCATTCCATGTAATCTAACAATTTCTCGAAAGAATAAGTCAGCAATATTAGAAGCATTATCAGTTTTCGTACATGGAATGAAATGCGCCATTTTAGAAAACCTATCTACAACCACAAAAATAGAATCCTTACCTCGTTTAGACCTAGGTAAACCTAAAACAAAATCCATTGAAATATCAATCCAGGGATCACTAGGAATTGGTAGTGGCATGTATAAACCATGAGGTTGTACTCTAGATTTTGCCTTCTTACAAGTGACACATCTCTCACAAATTCTCTCAACATCCTTTCTCATATGAGGCCAATAAAAATGTTCTTGCAAAATCGCTAAGGTTTTAATAACTCCAAAGTGCCCCATTAGACCTCCACCATGTGATTCCCTTACTAACAACTCACGCAAAGAACAATCAGGAACACATAACTTATTTTCTCGAAACAAGAAACCCTCATGTCTAAAGAACTTACCCACTGCATTTTTCTCACAATTTCGAAATTCCTCAGAAAAATCATGGTCTAAAGGATATAATTCTTTAATATGCTCAAAACCAAGTAATTTTGCATCAAGAGTGGAGAGTAAGACATACCTTCTAGAAAGTGCATCAGCAACAACATTCTCTTTACCTTTCTTGTATCGGATGACATAGGGAAATGTTTCAATGAATTCCACCCATCGTGCATGTCTCCTACTCAATTTTTGTTGACTCTTCAAGTGTTTCAATGACTCATGATCCGTGTGAATCACAAACTCCTTAGGCCAAAGATAGTGTTGCCATGTTTGTAAAGCTCGCACCAATGCGTACAACTCTTTGTCGTAAGTAGGGTAGTTTAGAGCTGCCCCGCTTAGTTTCTCGCTAAAAAAAGCAATTGGTTTTCCTCCTTGCATGAGGACTGCTCCAACACCTAATCCTGATGCATCACATTCAATTTCAAATGTTAATGTAAAGTTAGGCAGAGCTAATAAAGGAGCATTAGTTAATTTCTCTTTGAGCAATTGGAAAGCCCTTTCTTGCTCGTCTTCCCACTTAAACCCAACATTCTTCTTGATAGCCTCAGTAAGTGGTGCTGCAATGCTGCTAAAGTTCTTCACAAATCTCCTATAGAAGCTAGCAAGTCCATGGAAGCTCCTAACTTGTCCTACACTCGTGGGACTCGGCCATTCTTGAATTGCTCGAATTTTATCCTCATCAACCTGTATACCATGTGCACTCACAACAAAACCAAGAAACACAAGCTTATCGGTGCAAAAGGTGCACTTCTTCATGTTAGCAAATAATTTCTCCTTTCGTAATACTTCAAGAACAGAATGTAAATGCTTAACATGATCATCTTGATTTTTGCTATAAATAAGAATATCATCAAAATAGACAACTACAAATTTTCCTATGAAAGCACGCAAAACATGGTTCATTAATCGCATGAAAGTACTTGGTGCATTAGTTAGACCAAATGGCATAACCAACCACTCATATAAACCAAACTTTGTTTTAAAAGCTGTTTTCCATTCGTCACCTTCTTTCATTCTTATTTGATGGTAGCCACTTTTTAAATCAATTTTAGAAAATACACAAGCACCATGCAATTCATCAAGCATATCATCAAGACGAGGAATAGGATGGCGATACCTGATTGTTATATTGTTGACGGCTCGACAATCAACACACATTCTCCATGTCCCATCCTTTTTAGGAACCAAAATTTACTGGAACAGCGCATGGACTCATGCTTTCTCGTACGGAACCCTTTTCCATCAATTCACTAACTTGCCGTTGTAGCTCTTTTGTTTCTTCAGGGTTGCTACGATAGGCTGGTCGGTTTGGAATGGAAGCACCGGGTACAAAGTCGATTTGATGTTCAATCCCTCGAATAGGTGGTAAACCAGGTGGAATTTCCTCGGGAAAGACATCCTCAAATTCCTGCAAAAGAGATGCAACTGAACTAGGCAAAAAAGAGTTAGAGTCGTTAGTATTCAATGCCTCTTTGTACACAAGAACAATTATTGGTTGACTTGAGAACATCGCTTTTTTAATGTGACCCACTCTCGCATAGATATTGCTTTTTGTCCTCTCATTCTTTTGTTCACTCATTGAAACCTCTCCATTTTTTTTACTCCTTTTTTCCTCGTTCACTCTTTGTTTTTCTTGTCTCTCTATGTCTTTTCCTACAACACTCTTTTTTTCTTGCTCACTCTCTTTTTGCAACCTCACTTGATCTTCATAAACTTGTCTTGGAGTCAAAGGTACTAGAGTGATGGTACGCTGGTCATGTAGAAATGAGTACTTGTTAGTGAAACCATCATGCTTAACACGTCGATCAAACTGCCATGGACGTCCTAGTAATAAATGTCCAGCTTGCATAGGTACAACATCGCACAAAACTTCATCTTCATATTTTCCTATGCGAAAAGGAACAAGGACTTGTTTTTCTACCCTTATTTCACCAGTATTATTAAGCCATTGCAGTTTGTAGGGTTGTAGATGTTTGGTAGTCGGCAATCCTAACTTTTCAACCATAGTTGTGCTAGCAACATTAGTACAACTCCCTCCATCAATAATCATACTACATACTTTGTTTTGGACATGGCATCTAGTATGAAAAATGTTTTCCCTCTGTACTTCGTCACTCTCTTTGATTTGCACACTTAACGCTCTTCTTGCAACCAACAACTCCCCATGGACAGCATATTCTTCCTCATTAGCATCCTCCAACGGTGGCATAGATTCGGTGTCCTCCTCACTATCGGTTTCAACTTCTCCATTATCTCGTATCACCATAACTCTTCTATTTGGGCATTGGTTTGCTATGTGCCCCCTACCTTGACATTTAAAACACTTAATATCACGATTTCGAGTAGTAGAGTAATCGGTTTTACCTTGATTGCTACGAGTTGGATGCTCTTGTTTTGACTCAAATCTAGCCTTGGTTGAGACTTGCTTCTCCTCTTTCTTGAATGTATTCTGTTTCCACGAACTAGCACCCCTTCTCTTAAGTTGGCTCTCAATTTTAATAGCCATATGCAGCATGTCCTCTAATTCCACATAATGCTGCAATTCTACTCGATTGGCAATTTCTTGATTCAAGCCAGCTAAAAATCGTGCCATAGTAGCCTCTCGGTCCTCCTCTATGTTTGCTCGGATCATGGCTAACTCCATCTCTTGGTAGTAGTCTTCGACACTCCGATTTCCTTGTACCAGCCCTTGCAACTTCTTGTACAAATCCCGATAATAGTGGCTAGGTACAAAACGCTTTCTCATTACTGTTTTCATCACCTCCCAAGTGTCCACCGGTTGTTCTCCATTTCGTCTCTTGTTTAACACCAATTGATCCCACCAAACATTAGCATAATCAGTAAACTCAGTGGCTGCAAGTTTTACCTTTTTTATCTCGGAGTAGTCGTGGCAATCAAAAACTCGCTCCAGTTTCTTTTCCCACTCAAGATAGGTTTCGGGGTCGTTTCTCCCTTGAAAAGAAGGAATGTTCATCTTAATATTACCCAAGTTATTATCCTCCCTATTCCTAACTTCTCTACCCAAACCACGATTTCTCCTATGGCGACTAGATGACCCTTGATCTCCTTCACTAAACCTATCATCATAGTCTTCCTCATCCTCATCTCTTAAGTCCCTAGGTTGAACTCTCCCCCTCCTATTCATATTAGAAGTAGTTTTTCGATGTCCCTCAGTTACACTTTCTACCCTATCCAACCTTTCATGAACTTGTTCCAACTCCGTCCTCAATATTCTCTTCATCTCTCCCATCAAAGCTTCCGACATAAACTTCATATCAAACTTTCCCGACTGTTCTCCAGATATGTTTTTGTTATTGGAATCAGACATGATTTGCTGCAAGAAAAAAAGTTAGAACAAATATAAATAAAATAATGGACCTCACAATTCACACCCTTACGTGTTTCACTCAATTTAATGATTCACTCAACACTCGTGTTTTCGCACAAAAATTATGGCTTTTACCCTCAAATAATCTAACTCTCTTGCCTTTTTCCACTCTTGGAATTCTCTTTGCTTCTTTTTGATCTAATTTAAAACAACACAAAGATATTCAATGTGAACAAACTCTAGGACAAGAAAACTATCAAACCAAATCTAGGAAGATTCTTTCAACAAGGCAGGTGCCAAAACTTAGAAGAATTCTAAGTGTAAACACACTCTAAGTCTAGAAAACAATCAAACTCAAACTAGGAAGCTCAATAAAGATAATTTTGTTTCAATTTTTGGATTTTTTTTTTTTTCGGATTTTTTTTTTTTTTTTTTTTTGCGAACTCTTTTTTTTTTTGTTCGACCTTTCTTTTTCTTTTTCTTTTTTTCGTACTCTTTTTTTTTTGTACGACTTTTTTTTTTTTTTTTAAAACTAGAAAATTATAAAGATACGCAAACCTGAGACTAGAAATTGGCTCTGGTACCAAATGATACGAACCACGTTAAGAAAAACGAGACCCGCATTATAAGGAATTGAAAGATCGTTCTACAATCAGGTTTGAGGATGGATGAACGCCACAAGTCGCCTTGATAAGTTCACGGGGACGCCACAAACGATATTGACTGAATCGTTTGATAAGTCGATGTTGAACGCCACAAGTCTTCTTGATAAGTTCGGTAGGACGCCACAAACGATGATGGAAGAATCGTTTGATAAGTCGATGAATGAACGCCACAAGAATTAGACAAATTGAAAAATCCTTGATAAGTTCAAAAGAGTTCTTCAAAGAAACTAGAGAATTCCTTCTCACTAAAATAATAAGAATCAAGTTGTGTCTTCTATTACATATTATGCCTATATATAAGCTGAAAATTAAGTCCTATCAAGACTAGGAATAGGACTTCTAGAGTAATCTACTTAGACTAGGAAATAAATCCCCCTAATCAACTAGGAAACAAAAACCACTAAAAAACTAGGAAACAAATAAAGTCCTACTACTAATATAATAGTTAATTTCGAATTTAATACTAACTAAATATGCTATTCATCTTATCCACTCTCTTCTTGAGAAATTGCATTTAGTTGGACTTTTATAATGTTGACAAAATTCGATGGTTCATTTCCGATCACATCCAACTCCTTTTGTTGCGCTTGATTTATTAACTCATTGAGTTCTTCTTCCTTGAAACGTTTGGCTCTTGCTCTCGTCACTGGACCTTGTGGAACTTGGATTGATTCTTCAAAATGCGATTTTCCATTTGTGTCCTCATCAAATACGGTATGAAGTTGAACCCAGCGAAGTGTACTTTTGGGGTTAGATAGGGAAAATTTATGCGTTACCTTGAACATGAGCGCGGAATTGAGGCTAATCCAGAAAAGATTCGGGCTATCACCGAACTGAAGCCGCCGATGAGACTTTCGGACGTGCAGAGATTGGTCGGAAAAATCATCTCATTGAACAGGTTCATTTCACGGTCAACCGACAAAAGTTTGCCTTTCTTCAAATTACAGCGAAAATCTAAGAACTTTGAGTGGACATCTGAATGCGATAAAGCTTTTGAGGATCTCAAAGCTTATCTTACTTCGCCGCCGATGCTGGCTAAACCTTCTGAGGGTGAACCTTTATACCTCTACATAGCAGTTTCAGAGTAGGCAATTAGTTCAGTTTTGGTGAAGGTAGAGAAATCCGAGCATAAACCTGTGTACTATTTGAGCAAATTATTACAAGGCACGGAAAAGAACTATATGGAGATCGAGAAGTTCACGCTTGCTCTAGTAGTAGATGCTCGAAGATTGAGACCTATTTTCAGACTTACAAGATTATTATTTTGATTAACCAACCTTTGAGGCAGGTCCTATCGAAACCAGAGGCTTCTGGGAGATTGATAAAGTGGGCGGTACAGCTCGGCCAATTTGAAGTTGAATATCGACCAAGGACTGCAGTCAAGGCTCAGGTTTTGGCGGACATTATTCTAGAAACCACGGGTACAAAAGTTCCGGGCGAAGTGGAATCCTCAGAAGTAAATTTGATCGAGGTGGTCGAGGAACTGGTATGGTTAATGCACGTCGATGGATCTTCAACTAAGGAAGGAGGAGGAGCAGGGATATGATAGAAATAGTGTCCTGCAAGCCAGCTGTATGGCTAGTATTTATTGTAATAAATGCGGAACTATTCAATTTCGATTAATAAATGCACTTTATTAAATGGTCAACTTTATCTTATGTAATAATAATCTACGCATAAGGATAGAAGTCCTTAGATCACAGGGCTATGGGACAACCCGTGGACTGATCCCCAAGGCCGTGATCTAGAACATATTCAAGAGTCGTAGAATCCAATCGAGATAGGACATCATTGGATTCGGTTAGACTCTCACTGTTGTGTATACTCCGATGAACTGGAGGACGCTGGGGTCCACGAGCGTGTCTGGGATAGTCGATACACATAAGTGGGTGGCTTGCTTGGATGGCAAGCGCAATGAATACCCCAATTAGGAAATAACTCACCATGGAAGCGGTAGTCGCATATCGGGGTTGAAGTTATTCCAAATTTATAATAGTATACGAGGAACGATCCCTAACTACTTGAGATGATAGGGTTTATCTGGTACGAGAACGTCTATGCTTTGATATGAGTTCCGACTGACTGGGGATCGCCAGAAAGTCTCTGTGGACTCATATTGGGTATAGAGGAACTCGTATGCAGATTCATATCATCAACAAATGATCCATTGACCCGACTTGATAGGTTGGGAAATTTTCCTATGAATTTCTGTGAGAAATTAATTCTGGTAAAATCCTTGGCCAAGGTATCTGACGACTTTATGTAAGTAGCTCGTAAAGATTAAGTCAAAGAGAATTTATTTCGAGATCAGAGTACATAAGGTCAAGACAAAAGAAAAGGGAATCCGATGAAAGACCATGCCCTTAAGTCTCGACTGGGAGATTGATCGATGGAGAGATTATGTCGTATATGGAAATTATAAATGATAAAAGGTTCACTGAATTAATTCACCAGTGATTGGGCTCCATGGGCTTGTGGTTGGACATCGACCGTGGAGTGTGGGAGAATTCCCAAATTAGCAGGGGTGCTAATTTTGGAATGATCAATCGACAGAGTGTTCGATTGATTTAGAGTAAGTCTTACTCGAATAATTAAATAATATTTAATCATAACCCACGGCCAATTACGTGGTGAACCTACGGGGGCATACACAATACACATGAAGCGAAAGCGAGGAAATAAGAACGACCGAGTCGACTGGGTCGACTAGGTGAAAAATCGACTGGGTCGATTATATTAGGTGGGTCGACTGGGTCGACCCAATTGGAACAAAATGGGATCCAATTGGAATTGGATCAGGATCATAAATTAAATTGGAATTTAATTTGTGAATTAATTAATTAAGTTGGATTTAATTAATTAGAAAAGGATTTTAATTAAATAGACTTAGAGTCTGATTTAATTAAATGGGAGATTAAGTTAATTAATTGGGCTATTTAATTGGGAGATTAAATTAGGCCTGGTCAAATTAATTAACTGGGCCATGAATTAATTAGAAGACTTGGTCTTCTAATTAAAGAGGGACATGGCCCATGTAGGAGAGAGAAGACCTAGTCTTAATAGGACTAGGTTAGAGAGAAAACTATAAGTAGCTTTCTTATAGTTGATTTTCACATAACTCCATATGCAAAATTGAGCAAGAGCAAAAATACTCTCTCCTTCTCCCTAGCTATATCGACCGAACCCTTCTTCCACTTGGAAGAATTTTTCGTTTTCGAGTTTTGTTCTTAAATCGTTCCTAATTCCTAGTTTATAATATATCTCGTGTTCTAGCTGATCGAGATATATTATTTTCGTGATATTGTGGTGTATCAACTCGTAGAGGCGCAACACGTGGGGCGCTACTCAAAAGGTCTGGGTCAATTTTGCTGGAGCAGAATTCAGAGCTCGTTTTGCTAGCCGAGGATTTGCAAGGAGATAGGTATAAACGAGAAAGCTTATACTATCGTTTTATTTATATTCATATATATACAACTAGAGAATATCCTGGCAAGATTCCTTAAGAGGTCCTAAAAGTTTTATATTCCGCTGTGCCTAGGGCTGTTTATCTTATAGAATCCCAACAGTGGTATCAGAGCCAACTCTAGACTTTGTATATATATGAATTTGCAAATTCTGTGTTTATTAAATCATATGTTTGATTTATGTGGCCAGTTCTTTAACTTTGCATGTTATAGGACGTATGTTTAATTAACTTGGAGTTAATGTTTAATTTAGGATTCGAAAAATTTTATCATGTTGTTTTTAAATTTTGGATTGGAATTTAATTAACTGGGTTTTGTTGAATTAAATCTGTGAGTAATCGAAAAAAAAAAAATTTTTTAGATCCGACTCGCGGTGGCACGCGGCGGTGCGCGGCAGCGTACCGCGGCTAGGCGGCCACCGCAAGCCGCTGCCAACGGCAGCACGCTGGCCGCACACGCTGCACGCAGCAGCAGCCTTCGGGCTGCTGTTCGCGCGCTGCTGTGCGCGGCTGCTCGCTGCCGCACGCAGCCGCGTGCAGCGGCTGCTGCCGCAGGCAGCTCACGCGCCGACCTGGTGGTCGCGCGTGGACTGTCCTACGTGGCAGTCCTGACTGGTCTCGACTAGTCGTTTTTGGGTTGGACTCTAATTCTGCCTATTTTGAAAGTCCTAAAAATCTTGGAGAATTTTGGAAAATTAGGAAACTTAGAGTTTTTGGATAAGGTAGTTATCTTGTTAGATGTGAACACTACCTTAATTAAACTAATCTAGTCAAAATAGGATTATCTTGAAAATCTTGGAGATTTGGGAATTTTGGGAAACTTAGAGTTTTAGATAAGGTAAGAATCTTAGAGATTTAGATTACCTTAATTAACCAATTTAATCAAGATAAGAATTGTAGATTACTTAGAGCTCAAGTAAGAGCTAATTAATCTTAGAGGTTAATTGTTAATTCAAAATTAATTAACTTGGTTGAATTTTTGCGAATTAAAATTAATGAAGCCGGTAAATTTACATTTTTGCCCTTATGTGAATTTATGCATGTTCTTGAGTGAATGTGTGGATTGATCGATTTTGCCCTTAAGCCCTGTGTAGTTTTTGGTTTATTTAATTTTGGGTTGTAATTAAATGGGCCTGATTGGTGCCCTTGCTTGCGCAAACAAATGTAATAGAATAGGACCATTTGTATTATTTAAGCTAGGCTTAGATTAGGCTTGGAGCCGAGAAGAACTCATGAAGACTTGAAGATCCACATGGAGGCCCATTTACCTTGGAGGACATGGAGGCCTAATTCATTACATGGAGGCCCAATCAAGCTGGATATTACAAGAAGGCCCATGATGTATGGGTTTGAAAATTGTAATAGTTAGGACATTTAATTTCCACCCTAGACTGACCAATTGATTCATCACTTGGCTCGTGATGAATCGCATAGGATGGGCAATCGATCAATCATATCCTGCTAGGTGATGTATGTTTACTATTATTCTTTGATGTATGTCATGCATGCTTAGAATAGATCACGTAAACAAGATAAGCATAATCTGATGAGACCTCGCACAAGAAAACTTAAAACCTCCAATTGAACTTAAAATTCAATTAGAATATTAAATCGAACTTAAGGGCGCATATGAATAGTCTCTATGGTCCGAGCCTATCCAATTACTAGGTCTTAGGCATATTGTACGAATATATCTCGATGTCTCACGAGTCGTGGGTCGAGCTATAGGAAGATGATATGTTTATTGCCTCGATGCACGAGAAAGTGCCAAGGGAGGGGATAGCAAGGTTTTAGGCGCTGTCTCACGAGTCGTGGGGCGTCTAGGATTGAACTATTTCTCTTCACGAGTATTGGACATGATTTAACGCTAGTAAACATGGATGTCTCACGAGTCGTGGGTCCATATCGAAAAACGAGGCTAAATGAACTTAAGGGTTAGCTGCGATGGTTAACCGTCGACGTATTCGACCACCAAGTGAATCAAATAGTATGGCCAACGAGTCATGGGTACTAGGAGATTGCATTTGGGCGTTAAGCCCGCTAGGATATTTTAAATTCCCGAAACTTATGTGGGGGCATAAGTTTTTGATTAAAATAGTGGGAGTAATTTACAAATAAAAACCATGTTTGTAAATTGTGCATTTTAAATTAATTTTTCGCGTATTTATTTCTTCTCTCGTCGTTTATAGATATGATGTCAAAAGAGCTTAGAGCACTTAGAGATTTGTCCATCTCATCACTTGAACGTAATATTTTGACTGGACCCAACTTGCATTTCTGGACGCATCATTTGAATGGATTATTTGAAGCTGAAAACATATCCTATGTTTTGTCTGTGCCACCACCCATTACTATTTCACATGATGTTCCTGATGAGCTCCGTAAAAGCATCACCAAATGGAAACTGGATGATGGCTTACCTCGTGAATACATGTTGGAATATATGTCACTTGATCTGTGTTTGCAACATGAGCATATGGCATCCGCGAAAGAGATTCTCTCGAATCTCAAATTCCTTTATGGGATTAGAGATGGTCGTCGTAGATTCGCGATCACGAGGGAACTCTTGCAAGCAAGAAAGAGAAGGGAAACTCCTGTCGGAATCCACGTACACAAGATGATTCGACTTCTGTCTGAACTCGATGATATGGGTGTCGTGATGGACAATGATTTCCGAGTAGATATTATTCTACAATCTCTTCCTAGATCATATGACCGATTTATCGCGGACTTGAATCTCCAGAGGCGAGAGATTACTGTACATGTCCTGCGACAAATGCTCGAGGAACACGAAGCTTCTTTTGGAAAGAAAGCAAGGGTTGGCAAAAGGACTGGGCGGCGTTCAAAACCAAAGCAAATGGAAACCAGAGCTCCTTACTGCACAAGGTCAAGGGAAAGGATTAAATTCGAACCTATGGAGAGTTCGAACAGGTATATTCCTTGTTGAAGTTAATTTTACAATTAACGGTGCATTTTTGGTGTTAGACACTGACTGGAGTTCTCATCCTTGTAGGTGATGGGAGCATCAAGGAAACTGGAGCCTGAGGATTGGATCCTTGGATAAGGCAATGGAGCTGGAGCTGCTACCAAGGCCGTAGGCAAAAGTAGATTTAGGTGGTTTGATAAAGTCATTAGGAAACTTTCATTTATGTACCTAGTTTTTAATGAAAAACTTTTATTCACGTTATTGAATAATGTTGATTTTAATAAAAGCTCCTGTTTTCGTTTTTCATTTGGTACATTGAGTTATTGACTTTACATCATAAGACCACCTAAGTTAGTTATGCACATACAACAAAACAAAAGGAAACAAGATAATGAAATATCTGCCCAATTGTGGCACGCTCGACTTGGACATATATCTAAGTCAAGGATTCAAAGGTTAGCATCTTCTGGCACGATTGAAATCAATCGCATTAATGAAATGCCAACATGTGAACCATGTCTAAAGGGTAAAATGGCTAAGTTGCCTTTTAAGGAAAACCCTGAGCGAGCCAAGCAAACATTGGACTTGATACATACTGACGTATGTGGACCACTAAGAAAAAGCGCCCGAGGTGGCTATGACTACTTCATCACTTTCACTGACGACTATAGTCGTTATGGTTATGTGTTCTTGTTGAAATACAAGTCTGAAGCCTTTGAGCGATTCAAAGAATTCAAGATGGAAGTAGAGAATCAACTTGGTCATACGATAAAGGCTCTTTGTTCTGACCGAGGTGGAGAATTTCTTAATAACGAATTTCTGAATTATCTTGTAGAGCATGGAATACTATCGCAGTGGACTCCTCCTGCAACACCCCAATTAAATGGAGTAGCAGAGAGAAGGAATCGAACCTTGATGGACATGGTTCGATCCATGATGAGTGCCACTGACCTTCCTCTTTCATTTTGGGGACATGCCCTCCTCACGGCAACGAAGATACTGAACATGGTAGCTTCTAAATCCGTAGAAAAGACACCATATGAATTATGGTTTGGCAAGGCACCCTCATACGCATTCATGCGCATATGGGGATCTCCCGCTTACGATAAAAAGCTAGTGGGAGATAAATTGGAAACTAAATCAACTTTGTGCAAGTTTGTGGGGTATCCGGAAAGCTCAATAGGATACGAGTTCTACGATCCTACAAGACAAACTACGTTTGTCTCAAGGAACGCACACTTCTTGGAGAAGGATTTCTTGGTGGACAAGAAAGAAAAAAACGTAGAACTGGATGAGGTCACTGAAGCTGAAAAGACCGAAGAGGTCGATCAAGCTGACCCGTCGTCACAGGCAGTGGGAGAACATGAGCATGAAAGTGCACCAGAGAGTACACCAATACTTCGTAGGTCAGAAAGACAACGTAGAGAACCCGAGAGGTACTACGGTCTGCTGCATGAGACTGGACAGTCTCTAACCGACCCAAGGACTTACAAGGAGGCTATGCTAGACATAGACTCGGGAAAGTGGCGCGAAGCCATGGAATCCGAACTGGACTCCATGCACTCAAACAAGGTCTGGGCCTTGGTAGATCCACCAGTGGGAGTGGCTCCCGTGGGTTGCAAGTGGATCTATAAGCGAAAGCTTGGTGTGAACGGAGAGGTAATAACCTACAAGGCGCGATTAATAGCAAAAGGATATACTCAAAGACCTGCAATGGACTTTGAGGAGACCTTCTCGCCCGTCGCAATGCCTAAATCCATTCGAATCTTGCTGGCCAAAAGGATATGCATCCAAAGGAGATGA
Organism: Penstemon eatonii; assembly: GCA_038501285.1. Taxonomy (NCBI): domain Eukaryota; kingdom Viridiplantae; phylum Streptophyta; class Magnoliopsida; order Lamiales; family Plantaginaceae; genus Penstemon; species Penstemon eatonii. The sequence goes on from CM076713.1 coordinate 26,850,271, forward strand.
ACACAAGGTGTGCAAACTCCAGAGGTCCATTTATGGACTGAAGCAAGCTTCCCGAAGTTGGAACATTCGTTTCGATGAGACAATCCAAACTTTTGGATTCATCAAAAATATGTTCGAACCTTGCGTGTACAAGAAGATCAGTGGGAGTACAGTTGAATTTTTGGTGCTTTACGTTGACGACATTCTTCTCATTGGAAACAATGTGAAAGTGTTGTCCGAAACAAAAGCATGGTTATCTACACAATTCTCAATGAAGGATATGGGAGTAGCATCATTTGTACTAGGTATAAGGATCTACCGAGATAGATCAAAAGGACTGCTGGGCCTCTCCCAATCCCAGTACATAGATAAAATCTTGAAAAGATTTAGTATGGAAGAATCCAAGAGAGGATTGCTTCCAATGAGACATGAGATTGCACTCTCTAAGTCTATGGCCCCAAAGACGCCTGAAGAGAGAAGCAATATGTCTCGAGTACCATATGCATCCGCGATAGAAGCATAATGTATGGTATGCTATGTACGAGACCAGACGTAGCGTACGCTCTGAGCATTACAAGTCGCTACCAGTCTGATCCAGGTGAGCAGCACTGGATAGCCGTAAAGGCAATTCTGAAGTACCTGAGAAGGACTAAGGAATTGTTCTTGGTATACGGTGGAGGAGAATTGAAATTGGAAGGCTATACAGACTCGAGCTTCCAATGTGATGTAGACGACTTCAAAGTCGACATCAGGATACGTATTCTGCCTCAATGGTGGTGCGGTTAGCTGGAAGAGCTCCAAGCAAGAAACAACCGTGGATTCAACCACCGAAGTTGAATACATTGCTGAGAGTGATGCAGCAAAGGAAGGTGTTTGGATGAGGAACTTCATCCAGGAACTGGATGTGATACCTAGCATCGCTGAGCCCATTACTATCTTCTGTGATAACAATGGGGCAATAGCGCAAGCAAAGGAGCCGAGATCTCATCAGAAATCCAAGCACGTACAAAGACGATACCATGTGATAAGAGATATCATTGGTAGAGGAGACATTAAGATGGAACGTGTCGACTCAGAAGATAATACGGCGGACCCGCTAACGAAGCCTCTGCCTCAAAAGGCATTTGAGAAACATCTGCAAAAGATGGGATTCAAGAACATAAAAGACTGGCTTTAGGACAAGTGGGAGATTGATAGAAATAGTGTCCTGCAAGCCAGCTGTATGGCTAGTATTTATTGTAATAAATGCGGAACTATTCAATTTCGATTAATAAATGCACTTTATTAAATGGTCAACTTTATCTTATGTAATAATTATCTACGCATAAGGATAGAAGTCCTTAGATCACAGGGCTATGGGACAACCCGTGGACTGATCCCCAAGGCCGTGATCTAGAACATATTCAAGAGTCGTAGAATCCAATCGAGATAGGACATCGTTGGATTCGGTTAGACTCTCACTGTTGTGTATACTCCGATGAACTGGAGGACGCTGGGGTCCACGAGCGTGACTGGGATAGTCGATACACATAAGTGGGTGGCTTGCTGGGATGGCAAGCGCACTGAATACCCCAATTAGGAAATAACTCACCATGGAAGCGATAGTCGCATATCGGGGTTGAAGTTATTCCAAATTTATAATAGTATACGAGGAACGATCCCTAACTACTTGAGATGATAGGGTTTATCTGGTACGAGAACGTCTATGCTTTGATATGAGTTCCGACTGACTGGGGATCGCCAGAAAGTCTCTGTGGACTCATATTGGGCATAGAGGAACTCGTATGCAGATTCATATCATCAACAAAGGACCCGACTTGATAGGTTGGGAAATTCTCCTATGAATTTCTGTGAGAAATTAATTCTGGTAAAATCCTTGGCCAAGGTATCTGACGACTTTATGTAAGTAGCTCATAAAGATTAAGTCAAAGAGAATTTATTTCGAGATCAGAGTACATAAGGTCAAGACAAAAGAAAAGGGAATCCGATGAAAGACCATGCCCTTAAGTCTCGACTGGGAGATTGATCGATGGAGAGATTATGTCGTATATGGAAATTATAAATGATAAAAGGTTCACTGAATTAATTCACCAGTGATTGGGCTGCATGGGCTTGTGGCTGAACATCGACTGTGGAGTGTGGGAGAATTCCCAAATTAGCAGGGGTGCTAATTTTGGAATGATCAATCGACAGAGTGTTCGATTGATTTAGAGTAAGTCTTACTCGAATAATTAAATAATATTTAATTATAACCCACGGCAAATTATGTGGTGAACCTACGGGGGCATACACAATACACATGAAGCGAAAGCGAGGAAATAAGAATGACCGAGTCGACTGGGTCGACTGGGTGAAAAATTGACTGGGTCGATTATATTGTGTGGGTCGACTGGGTCGACCCAATTGGAACAAAATGGGATCCAATTGGAATTTGATCAGGATCATAAATTAAATTGGAATTTAATTTGTGAATTAATTAATTAAGTTGGATTTAATTAATTAGAAACGGATTTTAATTAAATAGACTTAGAGTCTGATTTAATTAAATGGGAGATTAAGTTAATTAATTGGGCTATTTAATTGGGAGATTAAATTAGGCCTGGTCAAATTAATTAACTGGGCCATGAATTAATTAGAAGACTTGGTCTTCTAATTAAAGAGGGCCATGGCCCATGTAGGAGAGAGAAGACCTAGTCCTAATAGGACTAGGTTAGAGAGAAAACTATAAGTAGCTTTCTTATAGTTGATTTTCACATAACTCCATATGCAAAATTGAGCAAGAGCAAAAATACTCTCTCCCTCTCCCTAGCTAAATCGACCGAACCCTTCTTCCACTGGGAAGAATTTTTCGTTTTCGAGTTTTGTTCTTAAATCGTTCCTAATTCCTAGTTTATAATATATCTCGTGTTCTAGCTGATCGAGATATATTATTTTCGTGATATTGTGGTGTATCAACTCGTAGAGGCGCAACACGTGGGGCGCTACTCAAAAGGTCTGGGTCGATTTTGCTGGAGCAGAATTCAGAGCTCGTTTTGCTAGCCGAAGATTTGCAAGGAGATAGGTATAAACGAGAAAACTTATACTATCATTTTATTTATATTCATATATATATAACTAGAGAATATCCTGGCAAGATTCCTTAAGAGGTCCTAAAAGTTTTATATTCCGCTGTGCCTAGGGTTGTTTATCTTATAGAATCCCAACAGGATATATTTCCAGGGTCCTGGCGGGGAAGATTTGAGCTACGCAATCACCTTAGACTTCGTTATCACCAATAACGAAGCGGAATATGAAGCTCTAATCGCAGGAATGGAAATGGCTCTGAAGGCAAAGGTAAAATCCCTTACCTTGCTTTCTGATTCCGAACTCGTACATAGACAGGTCAAGGGTATTTACGAAAGTAAGGAGATCAACATGATTAAATACCTTAACAAGATAAAAGATCTGATCTCCAAGTTTGAGAAGTTCGAAATCCAACCAATTCCCAGAGAAGAAAATTTGTGGGCAGATCTATTATCTAAATTTACAGGAACAACTGATGGAAAGAAGGAAAGGGTTATTACTTGGTTACTTTCGAACACACTGGCTATCGAATTAGACGTTACTCCGAATGTCGACATTATGGAGATCGATGAGCAAAAACCCTCCTGGGTTGATCCTTTCGTAGAGTATTTGCGAGAAGGAAAACTCCCTGAAGATACTAATGAGGCTCGTAGGGTCAAATATCGATCACCATGCTTCGCCCTAGTGGAATGATGGCTTTATAAAAGATCCTCATCGGGAATTCTGCTGAAATGTGTTTCCGAAGGTCAATACGATACGATCCTGAGAAAAGTCCATGATCGGGAAGCTGGAAATCATTGTCGCGCTAGAGCATTGGCTCTGAAATGCTCGAGAGCCGGATATTATTGGCCTACTCTTATTTCTGACTCGGTCGGTTATGTGAAGAAATGCCATCATTGTCAGATCCACTCGAATTTGATCCACCAACCAACATAGCAGATGCATTCTATTCCTATTTGCTGGCCTTTCAATAAATGGGATATTGATATTGTCGGTCCTTTTCCGACCGCAAGAGCAAGGAAGAATTATGTATTGGTTGTTGTCGAATATTTCAGCAAATGGGTAGAATGTGTGGCCTTGACCAAGATCACTCTGTTCTAGGTTATAAATTTTCTTTGGAAGAATATTATCTGCAGGTTCTGAATTCCAAGAGTATTGATCTCAGATACTGGAACTCAGTTTGCTGGGAAAAAGATCTTGGAATGGTGTGAGAAGTTCGGAATACAGCAGAATTTCACATCTGTTGGACACCCACAAGCAAATGGATAGACTGAGGTCATAAACAGAGAGATTGTCCGATCTTTGGAAAAGCGATTGGCCGAGGCAAAGGGAAAATGGCTCGATGAACTGCCTGGAGTCGTATGGGCCAATCGAACAATGATGAAAGCTGCTACAGGTGAAACTTCTTTTAGTCTGGTTTATGGGTCGGAGGGTGTTATTCCGGTGGAAACTCTTATTCCGTCTCCCAGGGTCGAATTGTATGATCCAGAAAAGAATCTGTCTTTGAGGGAAATGGAGGTCGATCATGTGGATAGCAAAAGAGATCGGACTAAGTTGAAAATTCAGGCTGCAAAATCCAATATGGAGAACGCATACAATCAGAAGGTCAGGATCCGAACATTCAAGGTCGGTGACTTAGAGCTGAAGAAAGTTGAGGTCTCAAAACACGTGGGGAAATTACAAGCCAATTGGGATGACCCTTATGTTGTTGTCGAGGTCAGAAAGAAAGGCTCATATAAAATTGCCTATCCAAATGGGGAAATTCTTCCACGAACATGGAATCCAGTTAATCTAAGGAAGTATTACGGGAAGTGAAGACTTTGTATTGGGTTTTCAGTTTATCTATCATTATTGTTCTTTATTCGGCTTATTTATGTCTCCTACTATTGAAGAAATCAATGAAATATTGCTATTTTCGAATGTTCTCATCGATTCTGTGCATCTCTACTAATTATCTATTATATTCAAGATCGGCACTCGGCCTCTCCTCGAAATTGACTAAGGGTGAAAGCCGTTGCTACGCCCCTTAGATCAAAATAAAAAATGGGTGAAAGATGTTGCTACGACACTCGAAGTCGATTAAGGGTGAAAGCCGTTGCTACGCCCCTTAGGTCGAAAGAAATAAAAAAAAAAGGGTGAAAGTTGTTGCTACGACCCTCGAAATTGACTAAGGGTGAAAGCCGTTGCTATGCCCCTTAGATCAAAATAAAAAAAAAATGGTTGAAAGCTGTTGCTACGACCCTCGAAATCGACTAAGGGTGAAAGCCCTTGCTACGCCCCTTAGATAAAAAAAAGGGTGAAAGTTGTTGCTACGACCCTCGAAATCGACTAAGGGTGAAAGCCGTTGCTACGACCCTTAGATAGAAAGAAATAAAAAAAAATGGGTGAAAGTTGTTGCTACGACCCTCGAAATTGACTAAGGGTGAAAGCCGTTGCTACGCCCCTTAGATCGAAAGAAATAAAAAAAATGGGTGAAAGTTGTTGCTACGACCCTTGGGTGAAAGCTGTTGTTATGACCCTCGAAGTTGACTAAGGGTGAAAGCCGTTGCTACGCCCCTTAGATCGGAATTACAAGAAGATCGTCAGTTATTAATCAGAATAGTTATTAATCGGAATATTACATGGCAATGGTGATATTTCGGCCTTATATCAATTCTTATCAATCAGTTTCAGCATCAATCGTTTACAATCGATTAATGCAAACTCTGCAAATAAAGGCAAAAACATTCGAGGGAAATTATTGGAATTACATAATGAGTAAATTAAGATCATCCTCGGTTTATTCGCAATATTTGTCCGGTTAGGTAATTCGAGCTCTAATGCAGTTGATATAACGTAAGATATGGATAGAAGACTGCAAGACATATACGATGGAATAAAGTTTTATTGATAAACTTTTACAAACAATTATAGATACGTATTACAATCGTAGATTTCGAACGTAAAAGGAATTACAAGTTTGAGGATCAACCTATCACAAAATCCTACGCTAAGGATCTCTGAGCGACCAACAAGGCTGACGAGAGCTAGTTCGACGTCTACCTTTCATCCAAGAATGCAAGGCTCGGACTAGTCTTCGATCAAGCCAACTCCTTTGATGTGATCATGAAGTGCCCAAAAATAGATTTGAAAGAATTAAATGAAGACAAGTTGTTGGGTCAAGAAGGATTACTTGCTCATCAAGATTGAAGAAGATCTAGTCAATATTTACTTGTCATGTGGGACATTTTAATTTAGTAATGTTTAATTTCGAATTTAGCTCCTTGTTTTTGTAGGATTAGTTTATTCTTTACTAGGATTTAGTTTCCTTTTGGTATTAGGTTAGTTTACTATTTTATAGTTTCCTAGTTCTTTTCAAGATGTAATCTTGTCCTATTTAAAGGACCTTTATTCTTTAATGAATTCAAGATTTAGTCTTCAATTAATTTGTGTTGAGTATTCTCCACCTTCTTTGAAGAATTCTTCTTCATGAACTTATCAAAGATCAGTAAAATCTTTGTGGCGTTCAATGACTTATCAAACGATTTATCCACCATCGTTTGTGGCGTCCTACCGAACTTATCAAGCATTCTTGTGGCGTTCCGACTTATCAAGCGATTCAGTCAACATCGTTTGTGGCGTCCTTATGAACTTATCAAGAAGACTTCTGGCGTTCATCCATCGACTTATCAAGCGATTCATCCATCATCGTTTGTGGCGTCTTCATTAAATCCATCTAAACCTGATTGTAGAACGATCCTAGGAGTCCTAATAATTCGGATCTCGTTATTCGCTTGATGGATTTAATGAAGACGCCACAAACGATGATCAGGTTTAGATGGATTTAATGAAGACGCCACAAACGATGATGGATGAATCGCTTGATAAGTCGATGGATGAACGCCAGAAGTCTTCTTGATAAGTTCATAAGGACGCCACAAACGATGTTGACTGAATCGCTTGATAAGTCGGAACGCCACAAGAATGCTTGATAAGTTCGGTAGGACGCCACAAACGATGGTGGATAAATCGTTTGATAAGTCATTGAACGCCACAAAGATTTTACTGATCTTTGATAAGTTCATGAAGAAGAATTCTTCAAAGAAGGTGGAGAATACTCAACACAAATTAATTGAAGACTAAATCTTGAATTCATTAAAGAATAAAGGTCCTTTAAATAGGACAAGATTACATCTTGAAAAGAACTAGGAAACTATAAAATAGTAAACTAACCTAATACCAAAAGGAAACTAAATCCTAGTAAAGAATAAACTAATCCTACAAAAACAAGGAGCTAAATTCGAAATTAAACATTACTAAATTAAAATGTCCCACATGACAAGTAAATATTGACTAGATCTTCTTCAATCTTGATGAGCAAGTAATCCTTCTTGACCCAACAACTTGTCTTCATTTAATTCTTTCAAATCTATTTTTGGGCACTTCATGATCACATCATCCTTACTCTGAAGTAAGGCAGTATGAATTATGGAACGAGGTGTTGGAGTACGGCAACACAAACCCTTCTCAGATAAGGTATACCCAAGAGGTTAGGTTGTCTGTCGATATTTCAAGAGCCAAGTCTTTTGTCTGTCGATACTCTAAGCGAAGGTGTTCTTGTTCGGGATAATGGCACGATCGATAAAAAGGCTACGCTTCCAAATCTCGAACATCGTCATGGAAGATAGAAAATCCCTCATCATGAACGAAGAAACTATGTCTGAACGAACAACGATCGGACAAAAAATTTACAGAGAAGGTAAAGAATGAGAGGGTAATTTCAGGGATATTTATAGCAAGCACAAGAAAGGATCAACGGCTTAGATTATCCAATCGAACGGTCACGATATGAGCGGGAAATGCGCCGGCAGTTACAGTTCCCTAAGAATAGGGGATCATTTCGATTGTGCTTGATAACTTTCCCACTCCAAGCTTGAAACTCCCCATAAATCGATGCCCATAGATCGGAATTAAACCTTCAATCAACACGTCAAACTTACCTCATGGTTAAGTATTATCTTCCGATCATGATGCCTACCAATCATAAGTGATACAAACTTATAAAGATAAGTTATGAAGAAACGCAGCAGGTCAATGCATCTGATTTCAAGTTATTTCACTAGGTCGATAACTATTTCGAAGGATCTCGTGATAATAAGAAAACAACTATATGGTTTATGGGATTTTTGGATGACCGAATTCATTGACCAATGAATGATCGAATTAATTCAACCTTAGTTGATTGTCGAAGAAGTTTAAAGTTATATTTAATTTCAGAAGCAAATGATGCTCGGATCATTTCTGGAATTTACGTTCGAACGTCAACAAGCCAAGACTTCAGATTTGCTTATTAAGATTGACATGATAGTTGAGTTCATTTTATTCATTCGATCGATTAGTTCGAAGTTCGATTTTATTATTATTCGAGCAAAGAAGACAAAAGAAAATGCAACAACAGTTAAGCAAAAACCACTTTTCATTTATATATTCTCCGAACAAATTACAAGTGATTTCTCGATTACAATAAGGAAATTCGAGCTCAAACAGAAAATTACATCCGTTCCTAAACTACTACAAATTCTACTTACTAGGCTAAATACTTTTGATCGAGATGCGGAGCAAAGACGAGCAGGGTCGGGACCTATCTCCAGGACTCTTAACCGATCTTAGATCTTCATCTGTGAACAATGATTGCTATGCCCAATCTAATATCATCAGATCGACCTCCGATCTTGAAGCCAGGCGTCCCCGTCGAAAATGGTTTTTCTAGCATTCTTGATACCGTTTCCCCACTGGTTCATTCACACCTGGCCCCTAAGCCAGGCAATTACCAATCCGTTGATCACATAGTCTTCGTAAATTTCCCCCATCTGATACGAACCACGTTAAGAAAAACGAGACCCGCATTATAAGGAATTGAAAGATCGTTCTACAATCAGGTTTGAGGATGGATGAACGCCACAAGTCGCCTTGATAAGTTCACGGGGACGCCACAAACGATATTGACTGAATCGTTTGATAAGTCGATGTTGAACGCCACAAGTCTTCTTGATAAGTTCGGTAGGACGCCACAAACGATGATGGAAGAATCGTTTGATAAGTCGATGAATGAACGCCACAAGAATTAGACAAATTGAAAAATCCTTGATAAGTTCAAAAGAGTTCTTCAAAGAAACTAGAGAATTCCTTCTCACTAAAATAATAAGAATCAAGTTGTGTCTTCTATTACATATTATGCCTATATATAAGCTGAAAATTAAGTCCTATCAAGACTAGGAATAGGACTTCTAGAGTAATCTACTTAGACTAGGAAATAAATCCCCCTAATCAACTAGGAAACAAAAACCACTAATAAACTAGGAAACAAATAAAGTCCTACTACTAATATAATAGTTAATTTCGAATTTAATACTAACTAAATATGCTATTCATCTTATCCACTCTCTTCTTGAGAAATTGCATTTAGTTGGACTTTTATAATGTTGACAAAATTCGATGGTTCATTTCCGATCACATCCAACTCCTTTTGTTGCGCTTGATTTATTAACTCATTGAGTTCTTCTTCCTTGAAACGTTTGGCTCTTGCTCTCGTCACTGGACCTTGTGGAACTTGGATTGATTCTTCAAAATGCAATTTTCCATTTGTGTCCTCATTATTCTGCGAATTTCCATTTATGTCCTCATCATTCCCCTCCTCTTGAAAAGGATTTGCCCTCAAATCAGCACCTACATCAAAAGGACTTAAATCAGTAACATTGAATGTAGTGCTAACATTGTACTCACCTGGTAGGTCTAGCTTGTAGGCATTGTCATTGACACGCTCAAGAACTTGAAAAGGACCATCTCCCCTTGGGAGCAACTTCGAGCGCCTTTGGGATGGAAATCTTTCTTTCCTCATGTGCAACCAAACCCAATCTTCGGGTTCAAAAACTACCTTGCGACGCCCTTTGTTGGCTTGCTTTGCATATTGTTCCGTCTTCTTCTCTATATTGAATCTTGCCTTTTCATGTATCTGCTTAACAAATTCAGCCTTTTTCTTTCCATCCAAGTTAACTCTTCTAGAAAGTGCATCAGCAACAACATTCTCTTTACCTTTCTTGTATCGGATGACATAGGGAAATGTTTCAATGAATTCCACCCATCGTGCATGTCTCCTACTCAATTTTTGTTGACTCTTCAAGTGTTTCAATGACTCATGATCCGTGTGAATCACAAACTCCTTAGGCCAAAGATAGTGTTGCCATGTTTGTAAAGCTCGCACCATTGCGTACAACTCTTTGTCGTAAGTAGGGTAGTTTAGAGCTGCCCCGCTTAGTTTCTCGCTAAAAAAAGCAATTGGTTTTCCTCCTTGCATGAGGACTGCTCCAACACCTAATCCTGATGCATCACATTCAATTTCAAATGTTAATGTAAAGTTAGGCAGAGCTAATAAAGGAGCATTAGTTAATTTCTCTTTGAGCAATTGGAAAGCCCTTTCTTGCTCGTCTTCCCACTTAAACCCAACATTCTTCTTGATAGCCTCAGTAAGTGGTGCTGCAATGCTGCTAAAGTTCTTCACAAATCTCCTATAGAAGCTAGCAAGTCCATGGAAGCTCCTAAGTTGTCCTACACTCGTGGGACTCGGCCATTCTTGAATTGCTCGAATTTTATCCTCATCAACCTGTATACCATGTGCACTCACAACAAAACCAAGAAACACAAGCTTATCGGTGCAAAAGGTGCACTTCTTCATGTTAGCAAATAATTTCTCCTTTCGTAATACTTCAAGAACAGAATGTAAATGCTTAACATGATCATCTTGATTTTTGCTATAAATAAGAATATCATCAAAATAGACAACTACAAATTTTCCTATGAAAGCACGCAAAACATGGTTCATTAATCGCATGAAAGTACTTGGTGCATTAGTTAGACCAAATGGCATAACCAACCACTCATATAAACCAAACTTTGTTTTAAAAGCTGTTTTCCATTCATCACCTTCTTTCATTCTTATTTGATGGTAGCCACTTTTTAAATCAATTTTAGAAAATACACAAGCACCATGCAATTCATCAAGCATATCATCAAGACGAGGAATAGGATGGCGATACCTGATTGTTATATTGTTGACGGCTCGACAATCAACACACATTCTCCATGTCCCATCCTTTTTAGGAACCAAAATTACTGGAACAGCGCATGGACTCATGCTTTCTCGTACGGAACCCTTTTCCATCAATTCACTAACTTGCCGTTGTAGCTCTTTTGTTTCTTCAGGGTTGCTACGATAGGCTGGGCGGTTCGGAATGGAAGCACCGGGTACAAAGTCAATTTGATGTTCAATCCCTCGAATAGGTGGTAAACCATGTGGAATTTCCTCGGGAAAGACATCCTCAAATTCCTGCAAAAGAGATGTAACTGAACTAGGCAAAAAAGAGTTAGAGTCGTTAGTATTCAATGCCTCTTTGTACACAAGGACAATCATTGGTTGACTTGAGAACATCGCTTTTTTAATGTGACCCACTCTCGCATAGGTGTTGCTTTTTGTCCTCTCATTCTTTTGTTCATTCATTGAGACTTCTCCATTTTTTTTACTCTTTTTTTCCTCGTTCACTCTTTGTTTTTCTTGTCTCTCTATTTCTTTTCCTACAACACTCTTTTTTTCTTGCTCACTCTCTTTTTGTAACCTCACTTGATCTTCATAAACTTGTCTTGGAGTCAAAGGTACTAGAGTGATGGTACGCTGGTCATGTACAAATGAGTACTTGTTAGTGAAACCATCATGCTTAACACGTCGATCAAACTGCCATGGACTTCCTAGTAACAAATGTCCAGCTTGCATAGGTACAACATCGCACAAAACTTCATCTTCATACTTTCCAATGCGAAAAGGGACAAGGACTTGTTTTTCTACCCTTATTTCACCAGTGTTATTAAGCCATTGCAGTTTGTAGGGTTGTAGATGTTTGGTAGTTGGCAATCCTAACTTTTCAACCATAGTTGTGCTAGCAACATTAGTACAACTCCCTCCATCAATAATCATACTACATACTTTGTTTTGGACATGGCATCTAGTATGAAAAATGTTTTCCCTCTGTACTTCGTCACTCTCTTTGATTTGCACACTTAACGCTCTTCTTGCAACCAGCAACTCCCCATGGACAGCATATTCTTCCTCATTAGCATCCTCCAATGGTGGCATAGATTCGGTGTCCTCCTCACTATCGGTTTCAACTTCTCCATTATCTCGTATCACCATAACTCTTCTATTTGGGCATTGGTTTGCTATGTGCCCCCTACCTTGACATTTAAAACACTTAATATCACGATTTTGAGTAGTAGAGTAATCGGTTTTACCTTGATTGCTACGAGTTGGTTGCTCTTGTTTTGACTCAAATCTAGCCTTGGTTGGGACTTGCTTCTCCTCTTTCTTGAATGTATTCTGTTTCCACGAACTAGTACCTCTTCTCTTAAGTTGGCTCTCAATTTTAATAGCCATATGCAGCATGTCCTCTAATTCCACATAATGCTGCAATTCTACTCGATTGGCAATTTCTTGATTCAAGCCAGCTAAAAATCGTGCCATAGTAGCCTCTCGGTCCTCCTCTATGTTTGCTCGGATCATGGCTAACTCCATCTCTTGGTAGTAGTCTTCGACACTCCGATTTCCTTGTACCAGCCCTTGCAACTTCTTGTACAAATCCCGATAATAGTGGCTAGGTACAAAACGCTTTCTCATTACTGTTTTCATCACCTCCCAAGTGTCCACCGGTTGTTCTCCATTTCGTCTCCTGTTTAACACCAATTGATCCCACCAAACATTAGCATAATCAGTAAACTCAGTGGCTGCAAGTTTTACCTTTTTTATCTCGGAGTAGTCGTGGCAATCAAAAACTCGCTCCAGTTTCTTTTCCCACTCAAGATAGGTTTCGGGGTCGTTTCTCCCTTGAAAAGAAGGAATGTTCATCTTAATATTACCCAAGTTATTATCCTCCCTATTCCTAACTTCTCTACCCAAACCACGATTTCTCCTATGGCGACTAGATGACCCTTGATCTCCTTCACTAAACCTATCATCATAGTCTTCCTCATCCTCATCTCTTAAGTCCCTAGGTTGAACTCTTCCCCTCCTATTCATATTAGAAGTAGTTTTTCGATGTCCCTCGGTTACACTTTCTACCCTATCCAACCTTTCATGAACTTGTTCCAACTCCGTCCTCAATATTCTCTTCATCTCTCCCATCAAAGCTTCCGACATAAACTTCATATCAAACTTTCCCGACTGTTCTCCAGATATGTTTTTGTTATTGGAATCAGACATGATTTGCTGCAAGAAAAAAAAGTTAGAACAAATATAAATAAAATAAAGGACCTCACAATTCACACCCTTACGTGTTTCACTCAATTTAATGATTCACTCAACACTCGTGTTTTCGCACAAAAATTATGGCTTTTACCCTCAAATAATCTAACTCTCTTGCCTTTTTCCACTCTTGGAATTCTCTTTGCTTCTTTTTGAACTAATTTAAAACAACACAAAGATATTCAATGTGAATAAACTCTAGGACAAGAAAACTATCAAACCAAATCTAGGAAGATTCTTTCAACAAGGCAGGTGCCAAAACTTAGAAGAATTCTAAGTGTAAACACACTCTAAGTCTAGAAAACAATCAAACTCAAACTAGGAAGCTCAATAAAGATAATTTTGTTTCAATTTTCGGATTTTTTTTTTTTTTTTCGGAATTTTTTTTTTTTTTTTTTTTTTTGGCGAACTCTTTTTTTTTTTTTTTTTTTGTTCGACCTTTCTTTTTTTTTTTTCTTTTTTTTTTTTTTTAAAACTAGAAAATTATAAAGATACGCAAACCTGAGACTAGAAACCTGGCTCTGATACCAAATGATACGAACCACGTTAAGAAAAACGAGACCCGCATTATAAGGAATTGAAAGATCGTTCTACAATCAGGTTTGAGGATGGATGAACGCCACAAGTCGCCTTGATAAGTTCACGGGGATGCCACAAACGATATTGACTGAATCGTTTGATAAGTCGATGTTGAACGCCACAAGTCTTCTTGATAAGTTCGGTAGGACGCCACAAACGATGATGGAAGAATCGTTTGATAAGTCGATGAATGAACGCCACAAGAATTAGACAAATTGAAAAATCCTTGATAAGTTCAAAAGAGTTCTTCAAAGAAACTAGAGAATTCCTTCTCACTAAAATAATAAGAATCAAGTTGTGTCTTCTATTACATATTATGCCTATATATAAGCTGAAAATTAAGTCCTATCAAGACTAGGAATAGGACTTCTAGAGTAATCTACTTAGACTAGGAAATAAATCCCCCTAATCAACTAGGAAACAAAAACCACTAATAAACTAGGAAACAAATAAAGTCCTACTACTAATATAATAGTTAATTTCGAATTTAATACTAACTAAATATGCTATTCATCTTATCCACTCTCTTCTTGAGAAATTGCATTTAGTTGGACTTTTATAATGTTGACAAAATTCGATGGTTCATTTCCGATCACATCCAACTCCTTTTGTTGCGCTTGATTTATTAACTCATTGAGTTCTTCTTCCTTGAAACGTTTGGCTCTTGCTCTCGTCACTGGACCTTGTGGAACTTGGATTGATTCTTCAAAATGCAATTTTCCATTTGTGTCCTCATTATTCTGCGAATTTCCATTTATGTCCTCATCACCATCACTCCGAGCAATCTCGTAGGCACCATTCTTCAAGAAACACCTTGAAGAAGCTGATGCTCGAGAACGAAAGAGCTTCTATGGGGGTCGATCAACGGACCGACTGGGTGCAGCGCTAGAAGACCGGAATTCTAACCCGCCTCAGATATGGGATATCCAAGAAAGCAGGATGGATCATGTTAATCCGAGAGGACAAGTTCGGACAAGGCATTTGCGTGAAGGTAAAAAATGTGATGGTAAATTTGGAACAATTTATAGTGGAAGAAAGATAAAACCAACGGATCAGATAACACAGGACGAGCGGCTATGATATCAGCGATAAATGCGCCGACCGTCCCACTTCCCGAGAAATAGGAAACCGTTTGGATGGAAGAAGAGAAATCTCCTCAAATCATGCTCGGAATTCCCGAAGGACGATCGAATTGTGGATCGGTACAGCAACATATTTCTTCACGTTATACCATGCACATATATATAAAATCAAAAAAAAAAAAAAAAGAGAAAGAAGGAGAATTGATTTCATGGCAACAGCTTGGTACTACGATCGAATAACTTCAGCAATAGACATCGCATGGTATCATTCTTTTAAATTTTCTAAGGGAAATTTTGAAATTTTATTCAACTTCTATCCTTCAATCGTTTATGTTAGATCAACTATTTATGTTCAATCAACGATTCGAGTTCAGAAAATTAGTGCAAGTATTATTATTGGCAAGTTGCGTTCGATCGGAATTGCTCAGACTGAGAAGTTCATTCAATAGCAGTCCTTCGATTTTTCATGTTCGATTAATTGCTCATGATCGATTAATTGTTCATATTCATAAATTTTCTAGGGAAAGTCTTAACTGATTGAATATCGAACGATCTTTTGGTTGCTGGCTCGGAAGATCAGTTCAAGTGCTGTCATTCAATTAATTATTCAAGTTCGATCGGATTATTCAAGTTAAGAGTTCATTCAACTATTATTGATCGACCAACATAATTCAGAGGCAAAGAAATTTACAAGTTTTATTTCGAAAAAGAAAGTGTTTACTATCTCGATCCTATTACAAAGATACATGACTTCAGAAAGTACAAAATTACAAGAGATACTTTTCGATCCTATTACAATCTAATACATTACATTCTGATCCTATTATATTCTATAATCCTATGAAATTTTCGGCTTCCTCTCCCACCAGTCGGTCGAGATTGTCCATGCCCGAGCGTGGAATCTTCTTTGGACCCACATGCTTTTGTCCTTATTTACGGCTTTCGAAGATGAACGGGCTAATGCATCTTTTTCTAGGTTAAGACATCTTTTTCAAGGTGCATCATGAATACTTTATTGCTGACCTCGTCCTCCGACGCCGCCCGTATTACACCTTCGAAAATGCATTGTGGCAATTGGTCCCCCAAAGGGAGAACCATGCCAGAGGAATGACAAATGCTACCGACCATCCTTGGAGAACTTGATGCTCGTACTCCACCAACACTTTTGGGGATCGAGCAGTTCTCCGGATCCCGGGTTGATTTAACCATTTTTCGTAGGTTTATGTTAAATCAATAATAATGGTTTATGGGGTGTATGTAATTATATAGAGATTATAGGGCCTAGTTACTTTATTCCGGATGGATCAATCTCAAGAAAGAACAATATGTAAAAAGCAATAAGAACACGAAACAGAGAATATTGAATATAGTATAGCAAAAGCTTTTCTATTAATTTGATATCAGATAGCCAGAGTATGTAGGCGTAAGCTCTTAATCGTAGTTGTTCAAATACAATGATAATCTAGGTATTTATATGATATTAACCCTAGCTATACAAGGAAACATAATCCTACTAGGACTCGGGGTATTGATTCTTCAGGAACTCGGACATCGGTCTTGATCGCTATGGACAGATATCTCTGGTCGGATCGAATGGCTTGTTAACGATTCAGTTTCCTGGTCGAGCCGATCGAGTATCATCTAGTAATTCCGAGTGTTATATGGGGTGTAAAACAGACCCCATCAGTACTCCCTCACTTCTTTGAGCATATATGCAATAGAAGCTCGTAGAAGTAGATGGTCTCATACGACTGTCTTTTCTATGAATTGTGCCTCGTTAAAAACCTTACTTGGAAAAAACCCTGTGGGAAAAAATCCTAAGTAAGGAAAAGGGTGCTACATTTCATAGATAGTCGTTTTGTCGTTTTCAAACTATAGCGTTTGTTCCTTTTCGAGGAGGAGGTTTTTCTTCATTGATTGGCGGGAATATGATCAGTCGCAAAAGGTTTGAAGCGTCTTTTCTGCCTTCTATATAAATAGGCAATCGTAGCTTTACCCATTTTTTACTTTCCACCTCCAATTTTCTTGCAATAATTTTCCTATTCGATTGTTCTTCCAAATATTGTGTTCATCGATCACTATTTTCGAAGATCTAACAATATGGCCTGCATTTGAAAAAATCCTTCCTCCACTTCTGTTGAACAAGTTATTCCCGTTATCGACGTGGGGGCTTCTCCTAGCCCTCCACTAGAACAGACGGGACCATCAGAGATAATTATTCCCGACAAAGACACTTTTAAGGTGCGTATCATTTCTGATGCTGAGGTTGCGGCCAAGGCTAAGAAAGGCAAAGGTACCAATCCCCAGGTGTCCAATCCGGTTGAAACCCTTTCCTGCACTTATACCGAAGAGTCTTTTCACTAGGTTTTAGACAATTACGCTAAATACTTCCCGGAGGGTTCCAAAATTATACTTCCATCCCCCGCCGATAGGGTTACTTCTCCACCGGAAGGCTGTCGGGCTTTTTACACAGCTCATTTTAATCATGGACTTCGTCTCCCACTGTCTGCCTTATTTCTGGATATATTGAAGATATTCAGTGTTTCTTTAACTCAACTGGTCCCAAACTCCGTAGCTTTCGTCGTTTCATTTTCTGTTCTGATGATCGCCAAAGGGTTCCAACCCTCTTTCCGTAATTTTACTCAGTTATTTCGTTTTAATATTTCTAGCTCCTCCAATCGCGGTTACTTTTTTGCTAGTCAGAAGTCTAGTTGATCTATCTTTGATTCCCCAGTTTCTAGTAATTCTGATTGAAAATCTCGCTTTTTCTTTGTTCGTCCTCCCACTCATCTTACTTAAGCCGATGGCTCTATCAAACCTTTCACATGGGACCACGATTCTAAGTGGATTTTTGGTGGTCGCTCCGTTGAGGGTCAGTTCATTCCTGACGATCCTGAGATGGTGAAGGAGATATCGAAGATGCGTGCTGACAAATATCAATGCGCTCTCCTTATTGGTGAGGCTTTTCTTCGTAAGGCAGGGCTAAGTTCTCATACTTTCCCCATTGCTTCTTCTTCTTGGTCGCTTGGTGAGTGTTATTTATTTTCTTGCAGTAATTTTCCTATTCGATTGTTCTTCCAAATATTGTGTTCATCGATCACTATTTTCGAAGATCTAACAATATGGCCTGCATTTGAAAAAATCCTTCCTCCACTTCTGTTGAACAAGTTATTCCCGTTATCGACGTGGGGGCTTCTCCTAGCCCTCCACCAGAACAGACGGGATCATCAGAGATAATTATTCCCGACAAAGACACTTTTAAGGTGCGTATCATTTCTGATGCTGAGGTTGCGGCCAAGGCTAAGAAAGGCAAAGGTACCAATCCCCAGGTGTCCAATCCGGTTGAAACCCTTTCCTGCATTTATATCGAAGAGTCTTTTCACGAGGTTTTAGACAATTATGCTAAATACTTCCCGGAGGGTTCCAAAATTATACTTCCATCCCCCGCCGATAGGGTTACTTCTCCACCGGAAGGCTGTCGTGCTTTTTACACAGCTCATTTTAATCATGGACTTCGTCTCCCACTGTCTGCCTTATTCCTGGATATATTGAAGATATTCAGTGTTTCTTTAACTCAACTGGTCCCAAACTCCGTAGCTTTCGTCGTTTGTTTTTCTGTTCTGATGATCGCCAAAGGGTTCCAACCCTCTTTCCGTAATTTTACTCAGTTATTTCATTTTAATATTTCTAGCTCCTCCAATCACGGTTACATTTTTGCTAGTCAGAAGTCTAGTCGATCTATCTTTGATTCCCCAGTTTCTAGTAATTCTGATTGAAAATCTCGCTTTTTCTTTGTTCGTCCTCCCACTCATCTTACTTTAGCCGATGGCTCTACCAAACCTTTCACATGGGACCACGATTCTAAGTGGATTTTTGGTGGTCGCTCCGTTGAGGGTCAGTTCATTCCTGACGATCCTGAGATGGTGAAGGAGATATCGGAGATGCGTGCTGACAAATATCAATGCGCTCTCCTTATTGGTGAGGCTTTTCTTCGTAAGGCAGGGCTAAGTTCTTATTCTTTCCCCATTGCTTCTTCTTCTCAGTCGCTTGGTCAGTGTTATTTATTCATCCTTGTATTCACTTTATCTTTACATTTTAATAACATCTTGTCTGGACATTGCTTTCTTTAGTCTCCATGGTAAAGAATTCCATGCATTCTACCAAAGGAAAAATGTTTCTATCAAAGTCTACAAAAATGGTGGAGAACCATCCTATTGAGCAAAGAGTGTCTAGAAAGAGAAAATTGGATCTGGGTCAAGATTCTGATGATTATAGAGAGGAATCCCCAGATCCTTCCCAGGAAATTTCTCAGGAAACTTCTTCTCCACAAACTTCGGGCCCTACAGGGACTGGACAGGGTTATCCTCCTCTCCATCTCAGAACTTCCCTCGGCATTCGTGGTTGTCGAGGTTGGTCGATGCCCAGTTCAACAGGCACTGCGGCTAAGAGGAGGAAGCAGTTTTACAGTCGTTCTGGCAAGGATATTACTTTACTTGGCGAACATCATCCCAGGCCTACCCTTATCTAGATGATTGAAGATCATCTAGCGGGGAAGAGGGCGGCCGGTTATTCTGAACATGATTCTTTGATTCATGACGAGAAGGAGAATGCACATATAAGGCTACTCATATCCTTCTCTCTAGTGTCCTTACACGTGACATTAATAAGATGCTCCACAAAGATCCTTTGGAGAAGTTACAGAACACTTCTCTCTATGCCGACAAGGTAAACGCTGCTATATATTTTTCTTTTCGTGTTAACTTTCTTGAAGAATTTTCCACTCAAGATGGCTTATCTATTTGATTCCCAAGACTAGCACTTGTCTTCTGTCATACGCTTACGAAGCAGCCCTGTGGAGACAACAGTGTGAGTTTCTCGAGGAGCGGAATAAGGCATTGCTTCAGAAGATGCCTGTTTCAGAAGGTGGTGCTGCAGGAGTTGGTCCTTCTACCTCTTCATCTCGTTCAGTTCAAGTCGAGGGTACTCAGGATATGGGAACGGATAATCCCTATGTTTTAAACAGCATTTTGGATACCTCTCGTGCCCAAGAGCGGGTTAACCAGCTGGCCGAAGAGATGGATGAGCATCAGGTTCAGTACACTACCCGTATCAGCGAACTAGAATCCCAAGTAGCTAGTCATCAGGCTTCATTAAAAGAGTATGAAGTAGACCTTCCTCTTGGTGCACTTACTGATCGATACGGTAGGAATCCTAATAAGAGAGTGATTCGCGATTTCCTTGATTCCCCGGTTCATACTGCTTTGGTACATCGGAAGGTTGGTCCCCTTCTTTAAAGTACCTTTAAGAAGGCAATCCACCAGATGGTTGCTATGGGATTGATTGAAGGTCGCCAGAGAGAATATTTTAGGGCCACTCATGTTAGCCTTAACCGTTATGGCGAGGAACATTCTTCTTCTGATCTGCCAAATGTCGAATATAAACACTTTCCTTTGGCTCATTTGGTCGATGAGTTTGGAAAACCTTTACCGACTCCTTCTTCAGATATAAATCCCGAAGTCGATAATAATTTTGTCGATCAAGAGAGCGAGGAAGAAAACCCTGAAATCGTGACAAATACAAATTGAGAAAAAGAAGCAGCTGGCGATCAAGAAGCTTTTGTCGGCGATCAAGACGTAGTAGAGGGCGATCATAGGACTTCGGATAAGGGAGATGAATTACTTTGATAATAACCATTACTGTGTAACTTGTAATTTTACTTTTTTAACCTTTCGAATAAGATGATTCATATTCTCCATTTGTGACGTTTAAGCTTCTTCATTGATTTCGATAATTTAGACATAAGTCATTAATTCTAGCATAATTATTATGTTGGTGTCCTTTTGAATTCATGTGATTGTTCATTGGTCAGGTTTTCTGTTTCGCGCCTGTCCCGAAGGTCTGTCGCGTCTTTTCACTTAGTATAAATACCCGAGGTAAAAAGTTCTTCGCTATTTTACTACGCATTCCTGCTTAGATAAAATATTCTCCCCAGCAGGTCGATAACTCCGCTCGATATTTTAAAGTTTTCTTCGAATTTCCGAGAATGAGCAATCTTTTTGGAAACCCTAGACCAAAGAGGTCTCGCAACGAGGGGCCTTCGGCTGACCCTCCTCGACCCCAGACCGTTAGTGTTGGGTTGCCTCGATTGTCAGAACAACATAGAGTGCGGAATTTTAATTTTTTCGAAGCACCCAAGGTCCCATGTTTTAGATCTCCATATTATATATACGAAAGCACGAAACAAAACACACAATGTAATAAAACAAAAGGGGTTTTGCGATTTACCTCACCACAGGCTAGGTGGTGGCAACCTCCAACTCTGATTCTGATTCTGATTCTGGTTCACGGGGAGTGATCCAAATATCTCACCTCCAGAGTTAAGTCCACACCAACTGGATTCTGGCAACACCTCCTAGTCTTAGGCTCAGAACTGGATCTAGAAGATTTGTTATTGAAGGATTGTGTAGATCTACTTGACAGGTCAAGATCTAACACGGTGGAACGAGGGAGGAAGTGCGGCGGCGGTATAGCAGCTCACGGCTACAAGGAGGCGGCGGCTAAAGGCGGCGGCGCTAGGGTTGGGGCGGCGACTAGGTGCAAGAGAGGCTAGGGTTTTTGTGCTTAGGTGTTAGCTTTCTGAGCTCTGGTAGAACTCTATTTATAAGCCTCTACTTGACCTAGGTTTGCAAGACTTTTTATGGGCTTTTAATTAAAGGACTGATGGGGGCTATTTCGCATCCCTTATAATCTCCGGATCGATCGAGGGTTATGGAATCGGTTCGACCAAGACAAACCCATTCAGAAGCATCTATCGACCCAGTAGAACACGACCCTTCTCAACGAGCAAGCTACAATCCGGACTTAAGAAGGACAAGTGGGCCGAGTCCCATTAGAACTATGTTTCCTTGTAAAGCTAGGTTTAGTATGATATAAATACCTAGTTTATCATTGTATTACAGACACTTTTTGACAGCTTATGCCTGTACTCTAAACAATCCTAATAAAGAAGCTTTCAATATATCATCGTGTTTACGGTTTTTGTCTTTAATACTGATTGTTCCATCTAATTGTTCTTCCTTGAGATCGATCCATCCTGAATAAAGTAACAGAGCCCTTTATATCATATATATTGAGAATCCCCAATATCACATATTCACTGATATAATTAACCCGACGAAAATCGGTTAAATCAGTTGGCGCCCACCGTGGGGCTAGGTTAATTATTCGATCGACATATGGCTCGTCCAAGGAAAAGCGCTCGTATTGGAGCAAGAAGTAACACAACTACCGCTCATAACACGTCTGTAGATCCACAGGACAATACTGATAATAACGCCCCTGAAACCAACGAAAATTTGCAGGGGCCTCTTCCTTATCAGCAGGAACCCCAAGGAAATCTTCCCGGTACAATACCGGAAGAACCAGAAGTCCCAGCGATCCTTGTTCCTCTCCCAGACGCTCAGGAGAAATTGCGACATATTGCTATGCTCGTTAAATCACTCTCCCCAGAGGAATTACTCGTACTCGAACAAGTTCCTCGAAACGTTAGAACTACTAGGGCAAATCCCGCTCTACAGGAACGACTTGAACAACGCCTACGATCTGTTCAAAACCCATGGGCCCGAACCACGGAACTCCAGGAGAGCCTTGCGGCCTGCTCTCCCTTCTGCAGAGAAATAAAAGAGGCAGTCAATCGGACAGGTCCCGGGTAGACTACCTAGATACGACGGAACCACTGATCCAGATGACTATATTTTTAGCTTCACGAATATAATGAACTTGTATGCTCACTCGGCGGAATTCACCTCCAAATTAATGGTGACCACATTTGAAGGACTCGCTTTGGGCTGGTTCGCCAAGCAACCAGCCAACTCCATATTCAGTTTTCGGGAATTATGCAACAAATTGACACAGCAGTTTGCCAGTCAGAAGAGGCAAAAACTTCCGATGAGCTACTTAGGAACTATCTACCAACAAGAGGGAGAATCCTTAAGAAACTGGTTGGCAAGGTTTAACGTAGAATTACTTAAAATCGATTCCCCAAATATCGATTACATAATCTCTATTCTCTTCGACCTCCCTCAGCCGAAAACAACCGAGAACGTTCGCCGACATCATGAGCTTGGCGTCTAAATATATGACCCAAGAAGAGATGAATTCCTTTAAAGATAAGAACAAAAATAAAGTTACCACTTCAGGCTCCAAACGGCAAGATAGAATTCCTGCCCAAAGATCCATGGATTATGAATGGACGTTTAGAAAAGGCAACGTTTTTCAGCGATTAGAATACAATAAAAACGATCAGGACAAGCAACCTAACATCTATCAAAGACCTAGAACCGCAGAACCGGCAATCAGGAGCAGGGTTAATCAAGTAGAACACCCGAGGCTAACTGTTCCGATAGAGGAAATCCTGCCCGTACTAGAAAGGAATAATTGGATCCCTGAAGCGAGGAAAATCGCTCAGCCCAGAACTGGCGCCCGAAACTATGAATTGTATTGCAAATACCACAGGGCCCACGGGCACCGCACTGAAGAATGTTTTCACCTCAGGAGAGAAATTGAAAAACTAATCGAACAAGGAAAGCTAGACGATTATTTAGAAAGGGATAACCGCAAAAGAGGAAGAAGTAGGAGCCCTCGGAATAATAATCAAAGGAGGAATTCACGACGAAAATCACCCGAGGATGGTCCTGCACAGGAGTTGAACCATGACCAGATCAATGGTACCATCCATACAATTTCAGGAGGACCCGCCGGCGGGGATAGTCGTAACGCCTGACGAAGGACGGCCAGATCCATAATTGGAGGCTTAAAATACCCAAAGGAAGTATGGACTCTAGAAAATAGATCAACAAACAACCAGCTGATCAGCTTTAACGAAGGCGAAGTACCCAAAAATGTAGTTTGGGATACAAAAGAAGAGAAATCACGGGCCAGTAAAAGATAAAATCATCAAAGCAGAAGTAGAAAGGCTACTTAAAGCAAAACAAATTCGAGAAATACACTTCTCGGAATGGCTATGTAATGTTGTTCTAGTAGCAAAAGGGGATAAAAAGGATAACAAGTGGAGAATGTGCAACGATTTTACCGACCTTAACAAATTATGCCCGCGTGATCCATATCCCCTCCCAAGGATAGACTTATTAGTTGACTCAACCGCTGGCTTCGCGATCTTCAGCATGATGGATGCTTTTCAAGGGTTTTATCAAATATATATGAATGAGCAGGACCAAGAGAAAACCGCATTCATAACCGAGCAAGGAGTATATTGCTTCATAGTTATGCCATTTGGATTAAAGAACGCAGGGGCTACTTACCAAAGGTTAGTAAACCTAATGTTCAAAGAGTTAATCGGAGAAATAATGGAAGTCTACGTAGACGACATGTTAGTCCAAAGCATGAATGAGGCAGATCACATAAGACATCTTGATCGATGTTTCCGAATATTGAGAAAATACCGCATGAAGTTAAATCCCGCAAAATGCACCTTCGGTGTTAAATCGGGAAAATTCTTGGGCTATTTGGTACATCAACGAGGAATTGAGGCCAACCCAGAAAAAATTCGAGCCATAACTGAAATGAAGCCTCCCAAAACCATCTCCCAAGTACAAAGCTTGGTAGGGAAAATCATAGCGTTGAACAGATTCATATCAAAATCAGCGGACAGAAGTTTGCCTTTCTTCCAAACACTTCGAAAGGCAAAGAACTTTGTTTGGACCGAAGAATGCGATCGGGCTTTCAACCAACTAAAAGACTATTTGACAACATCCCCATTGTTGGCCAAACCGACGGAAGGGGAACCATTGTATATCTACATCTCGATCTCCGATGAGGCCGTTAGTTCAGTGCTGGTCAAAATAGAAGGTTCAGAACATAAGCCTATCTATTATTTAAGTAAATTATTACAAGGGGCGGAGAAGAATTACTTGGAAATTGAAAAATTCGCTTTGGCCTTAGTAGTGGCAGCACGAAAACTCCGACCTTACTTTTTGACCTACAAAATCGTGGTTTTAACAAACCAACCACTAAGACAAGTCTTAGCAAAGCCAGAAGCCTCCGGGAGACTAATCAAATGGGCGATCGAACTCGGTCAATTCAAAATCGAGTACAAACCGAGAATTGCGATTAAGGCCCAAGTATTAGCTGATTTCCTACTAGAAACTCCGACACAGGCAACCGAACTATCGAACAGGCTCAACGACGATATTTTGATCATAGAAGATCAAACCTGGTTAATGCATGTTGACGGTGCTTCGTGCCGAGAAGGAGGAGGCGCCGGAATCAACTTCACCGGACCAAATAAAGAGGATCTAAATTATGCGATAACATTGGACTTTGTCGTAACGAACAATGAAGCGGAATATGAAGCGTTAATCGCAGGAATGGAAATGGCGATCAAGGCCAACATTAAAAGCCTTAAAGTATTAACTGATTCGGAGTTGGTGCAAAGACAAATAGAAGGCCTATACGAGGCTAAATAATTTAATATGGTTAAATACCTTGCCAAAGTGAAAACACTAGCTGAAAAATTCGAAAGCTTCGGTATACAGAACATTCCACGCTCGGAAAATAAATGGGCCGATCAACTGTCTAGGTTCACGGGAGCCCATGACGGAAAAACCGAAAGGGTGATCAACTGGTTAATCTCTAATACACCGACGATCGATATAGATGAAACACCGGCAATCGATATAATGGAAATCGAAGAAGCTGAAGAAAACTGGATGACTCCAATGATAGACTATCTTCGAGAAGAAAAATTGCCGTTTGACCAAAATGAAGCTCGGAAAATAAAATATCGGGCTCCAAAATATACATTGGTAGAAGAAAAACTTTACCGAAGATCAGTATCAGGAATTCTTCTGAAATGCGTCTCTGAATCACAAACCACTGATATCCTACGAGAGGTACATGAAGGAGACGCGGGGAATCACAGCGGAGCAAGGGCATTAGCATTAAAATGCCTCCGAACAGGTTATTATTGGCCTACCATCAACAATGATGCCATTCAGTATGTCCAAAAATGTCATCCCTACCAAGTCCATGCTAATATATGTCATCGACCAGCAGAAAACATGCACCCAATACCGGTATGTTGGTCGTTCGATCAATGGGGAATGGACATTGTGGGACCGTTCCCAGCGGCTAGATTCAAGAAAGCTTATGTCCTGGTCGCTGTTGAATACTTCAGCAAATGGATGGAATGCATTGCCCTTGCACGAATAACTCAATTCCAAGTGATCAACTTTCTGTGGAAATTCATTGTATGTCGATTTGGCATCCCAAGGATCCTAATTTCTGATAATGGAACCCAATTCGAGGGAAAATAGGTAATAGAATGGTGTTCAAAACTAGGAATTCAGCAAAATTTCACTTCGGTCGGGCATCCTAGAGCGAACGGACAGACTGAAGTAGCAAACCGAGAAATAATAAAATCCTTGGAAAAAAGATTAGGAGCGGCCAAAGGAAAATGACTCGATGAACTCCCCGGGGTACTTTGGGCTAATCGAACC
The DNA here is from genome assembly GCA_038501285.1 of Penstemon eatonii. Taxonomy (NCBI): domain Eukaryota; kingdom Viridiplantae; phylum Streptophyta; class Magnoliopsida; order Lamiales; family Plantaginaceae; genus Penstemon; species Penstemon eatonii. The sequence goes on from CM076713.1 coordinate 26,876,814, forward strand.
ACTGTCAGGAGCTCAACCGGGGAATCCCCGTTTAGCTTGGTATATGGCTCGGAAGCTGTTATTCCTGTTGAAACACTAATTCCCACACCAAGAATTGATATGTATGACAACCAGGAAAACTGGAAAACAAGAGAAAATGATATCGATTTAACTGAAGCTCTAAGGGAAAAAGCGGCTGTACGTTTGCAGGTTACTAAGGCAAATATGGAAAAGGGGTATAATAAAAAGGTACGCATCCGAACCTTCAAAGAGGGAGACCTAGTCTTAAAAAAGGTAGAAGTATCCAAGCATGTGGGAAAGTTGCAACAAAATTGGGATGGACCTTACATTGTCATTGGTGTAGGAAAGAAAGGTTCATACAAAATTGCACACTTGGATGGAACAGCCTTACCAAGTACTTGGAATGCAGTCAACCTTAGAAAATACTATGGTAAATAAATTTTAGTAGATCATGCTGCTTTATTTTATTAATGTTATGTTCTTTGTAATAAAGGCCTTAGCCTACAATTTGATTATTAAAGATTTTAGCAAATTTTAATAAAGATTGAGTATAAATCAAATGATTCGGTAAACTCCCCTCGCAATCCTACTGTAGTATTGGTTGGATTCGAAAACGAGTCGAGTATACATTGATCCGCTCAATAAACACTCCTCGATCCAGCAATAACAACGAGTCGAGTATACATTGATCCGCTCAATAAACACTCCTCGATCCAGCAATAAAAACGAGTCGAGTATACATTGATCCGCTCAATAAACACTCCTCGATATATTTACAATGATTAAAAGACTTTTGGTATTAAAACCTAAGTCTAAACAAAAAAGAGTCGAGTATACATTGATCCGCTCAATAAACACTCCTCGATATATTTACAACGATTCAAAGACTTTTGGTATTAAAACCTAAGTCTAAACAAAAAACGAGTCGAGTATACATTGATCCGCTCAATAAACACTCCTCGATATATTTACAATGATTAAAAGACTTTTGGTATTAAAACCTAAGTCTAAACAAAAAAGAGTCGAGTATACATTGATCCGCTCAATAAACACTCCTCGATATATTTACAACGATTCAAAGACTTTTGGTATTAAAACCTAAGTCTAAACAAAAAACGAGTCGAGTATACATTGATCCGCTCAATAACACTCCTCGATAGATTTACAGCTATTAAAGACTTTTGGTATTAAAACCTAAGTCTAAACAAAAAACGAGTCGAGTATACATTGATCCGCTCAATAAATACTCCTCGATATATTTACAGCGATTAAAAGACTTTTGGTATTAAAACCTAAGTCTAAACAAAAAACGAGTCGAGTATACATTGATCCGCTCAATAAACACTCCTCGATATATTTACAGCTATTAAAGACTTTTGGTATTAAAACCTAAGTCTAAACAAAAAATGAGTCGAGTATACATTGATCCGCTCAATAAATACTCCTCGATATATTTACAGCGATTAAAAGACTTTTGGTATTAAAACCTAAGTCTAAACAAAAAACGAGTCGAGTATACATTGATCCGCTCAATAAACACTCCTTGATATATTTACAGCGATTAAAAGACTTTTGGTATTAAAAACTAAGTCTAAACAAAAAACGAGTCGAGTATACATTGATCCGCTCAATAAACACTCCTCGATATATTTACAGCGATTAAAAGACTTTTGGTATTAAAACCTAAGTCTAAACAAAAAACGAGTCGAGTATACATTGATCCGCTCAATAAATACTCCTCGATCTATTTACAACAAATAAAAGAACATTTGATTTATTTACAACGAGTAAAAGACTTTTGGTATTAAAACCTAAGTCTAAAAAGAGAGTTGAGTACACATTGATCCGCTCAATAAACACTCCTCGATCTATTTCTAACGATCTAAAAGATCTGCTAAATACACCTAAGTCTTAAAAATGAGTTGAGTATGAATTCATCTGCTCGGTTAATGCTCCTCATAAATAAATTAAGACAAAATCAACAACAAGGAGAATGCAAGGGATAAAAGTAATATTTTATTCATCAAATCAATTACATACAAAAGTTCTAATCAAATTACAGAGGTCTACATATGACTTAAACATCATTACAATGATTTAGATGAAAAGATCCTATAGATCAGCAATCTTCACGACAATGTCCACGGAAACACCAATCTCCTCCCTAGTGCCTCGACGATTATGATCGGTAAGAAGCATGCTGCTCAGGATGGTCGACTTCTTTAGTTCGATGTCCAGGCTCTGAAGACCAAATGTTCTTCCAGACGAAATGAGCATTACCAGCCAGATAACCGGCAATACTCATTCACCCACAACAGAGATACTGCTTTTACTTTAAAGTTGAATTTTACTCTAAAGCAGCATCTCTTCGGGGCCGCCGTGAACATTAAAATTTACCAGCCACCCCGGTGGTCTATCACTCCGGAGGTAACATCCAAGAGCGAGGGTGACTGGTAAATATGAACCCTCCATGTGCAAACAGAAACCACGGACCTCAAACCGATGAAGAATAAGGCAGAGGCCACATGGGACCCGTTAGTACAAGGTAGGGCATCAACGGGACCTGTTAGTACAAGGCAGAAGAAATTTAAGCCACTTTGAAAGTGTGAATCGCGATAATGTGACTTTTTGAATATTATGGGATCAGAAGGCAAAATGAAATTTAAGGAAACTGAAATCTCCATCCTTTTTGAGAATTACAAATGAAGTATGCAAACCACCTCCCTATTTATAGGGATAGATCTGAGTAATCCAACGGCTGGATAAATATTTGATCAAGGGACGGAATTGCGACCTTTTAACTTCCCGTAATTAATGCAAGTAAGTTGGAACGGCACCCCTCTGATCGACTCAACGAATCAACAACAAAAGAAAATTAGATCGAAGCGATCAAAGAACATTCGAAGCAGATCTAAAAAAAAAAAAAAAAAAGAGATCCGGACCAGAAAGGTTTGCACGCTCACATATGATAGTCGCTCGACAGAAAGCTTAAGATCCTCAACGAAGGCATGCAAGTTTAGACCATTATGAAAAAATCTTGGTTCGACTAGAAGTATAAGAACTAACCTTCCAAGCATACGAGGGTCGTCACTGCCTCATATATTATATGGGAAAATATTAACTTGGCTATACAAGAACTCCATTGGAGTCCAAGAAATTTGACGCCAATATTAAAGCGGTAAATACCATCATCCCAGACTGCATTACCGACACTGCCTAATATTCCAAAGAATTGCTAAAGGAGGTCTGAACAGGCCAGATCTAGCTAATAATTCTACATTTTCCAATTCCTCCCATATCAATGAAATATTATATTGATACACTGATTGCTTTATTTGAGGAACATGGACCTCACGTTTGGTACAGAGAAACATAGATTTTAGAAGGATACCTTGAGCGATATCTTCTCTATAAACTTGGTACTATGATAAGAAAAGCAGAATTCAACAGGAGGAATAAATAGCCTCCTTATATAAGATATACAGGACAAAAGGACAAATTTACAAGGCATTGATTGAACATCGACCAGAACGCTGAGCGCTTCTTAACAGATAATCAATCGATTATCGACACGAGTGGCTTACTGTCCACATTCTAATGTCCTACGTGACTTTGGATATAACCCAAGGGACCATGCTTGGTTGATCAACATTCTTAATGTAAAAGAGTTTGATTTGCAGAACAAACGTTATAACAGTCAGTTACTTAAACGCGGATTAAGCAAGACTAAGCTACATTTTCGAAGATTGGATGTTCTCCCAGAAGACCAATATGAGATAAGTATACTAATCTATACTAATTATTTCAAGAAGTTATATTTTTTGCATAAAGGCAAAATATGCATAACACCATCAACTCCTCCTGACGTTTTAGATAACCGGCATCATAACCTTCCTCATAGGCCTGTCGTCGAGACTCCTCTGCTAGGGCAGCAGCCTGAACCAATTCACTTTTTTCTCTCTCCCAGACAGATTTCTCTTCTTGTAATTTTTTCAGATCATCATTGGCAAGTTGCAGCTGGAGAGTCTGCCCTGTCACCTTCGCCGATTCCGATTCCAAACGACGTTGGTAAGCTTCCTTACCATTCCACAGATCGTCATTTTGCACGCCCAGCTGGAGTGCAAAATATTTGGCCTAGAAAAGAAAAAGAATGAGAAAAACCCCCACACAACAAGGCAATTGAAATAAAAGTGGAAAAAATAATCAAAGATGTGTCTACCTGCTCGCATAACTTCACCAGCGATTGGACAAGGCGAACATTGGAAGTACCCTCAAGCTTCCTCAACTCACCAGGCAAAATAGTGCTCAGGCCTAGGTCCCAGGACAAAGCGTCAGGCTCAACAGAGCCAGGCAGTTCGCTAACAGAAGGGACACCGTCGGGGCGCGGAGTCGTCGACAGCATAATATCCTTAACTTGCTCAAGGATGCAACGATCGTCTAACAGACGAGGGGATTCCTCTCACTGGGACTAACCGAGGTTTCCTTACCCGAAGCAGAAATAACGGTCTGACGACCAGACCTTGACCAAATTCGACCTCCAGAAGGCCCACCAGATTCAAAAGAAGCAGTAACAACAGTTGTATCATTTAACAAAAAATCAAGAAAATCTTGGCAGATAGATTGTGTCATGGACACATCCAAAAAAGAATCTCCACCAACGGCCCCTGTGGCATCTCCCTTTTGGTGCCCGCCGACAAGCTGGGCGGTAGAAATAGTAGAAGGAACGGAGCTGGTAGGAATCTCTCCATGAAAACTATGCTCAAAAGAAGGGATACCTGAAGAGACAGGTATATCAAAAGTCTGCTCCGCATTGGACGAATCACCAAAAGCCACCTGACCTGAGGAAGGCCTACTTCCTACTTCACCAGAAGAAGAAAAGTTTGGTTGTACAAAAGATGAACTAATTACAGAAAAAGGTTCAGAAGCGATGACAGGAGTGTCGATCACCGACCTAGTAATAGAAGATGAACGAGGAGGTTCTATCGAGGGCCCCTCTGTTCGAGACTTTTTCGGTCTAATATTCCTAGCGCTCTCGTGAAAAGGACGCTTCGATGTGTTACCAAAAAGATTACTCATGATCGGATTTTTAAACGTAAAATTAAAATATCGAGAAAGCTTATCGACCTGCTGAAGAAAGAGTATTCTGTTAAAGAAATGAGTAAAGCGGTAAATAGCGAGTCAGGTTTTTACCTTTTATATTTATACTATACGAAAAGACGCGATAGTCCCAAAGAAAGGGAGCGAAATACAGAAACTAGCCTTGGAATAAACAATAGAATTTGAAACGACATACGCATAATGATTACGGCGAAGTTAATGACTTGTCTGAATTATTACAGAGAACACGAAAGGACGTGACTGTCAGAATACATAACATTTATCTTACAAAGGGATAAAAAAGTAATATTACAATTAGACTTACGGTAAACAGTTACAAGGGTTATTTCACAAAGATCAATATATCATACAGCTTGGTCGCTATCCGGAATTTTCTGTTCGCTACCAACGTCTCCTTCTTTTGCTGTCTCAACAACCTCTTCCTCTTCCTCTGGATCGATAAAATTGTCATCGACCTCATCATTAATATCGGAAGGAGGAATAGGCAATGGATTGCCAAACTCTTTGACGAGATGAGCCAAAGGAAAATTTTGATAAACGACGTCCGGAAGCTCGGAAGGAGAATATACTTCGCCATAACGGTTCAACCGAATGTGCGCCGTTTTAAAATATTCCTTTCGACGATCCTCTATCATTTCAAAAGCGACCAACTGATGAACCGCCTTCTTGAACGTACTTTCTAGGAGCGGACCGACCATTTGATATACCAGTGCCGTATGAACAGGAGAACTGAGGAATTCACGAACCACTTTCTCGTCAGGATTCCGGCCGTAACGATCCCTGAGTCCAATAAGAGGAATATCCCTCTCATACTCCTCTAAAGAAGCCTGAAGGCTTGATACTTGAGATTCCAACTCACTGATTCGAGCAGTACTCTGAAGTTGGAACTCTTCTAACTTTTTAGCCAATTGATTGGCTTGTTCTTGAGCGCGGGAAGTCTCCAGAACTCTGTCTATAATCTCCTGGTCATCAATCCCTGTGACCCGAGTCTCCGCGACTGAAAGAGAAGGAGTCATTGAGGGACCAGCTTCTGAACCAGAAGTCCTGTTAAGTAAAGTTTTATTTCTCATCGAGAAACTCACACTGTTGTTTCCAGAGAGCAGTTTCATAGGCATATGATGCCAAACAAGTCTTAGTCTGAAAGAAGAAAAGGGGTAAAAAGAAATGAATTAGCAAACTAAAGTAATCCTCAAAGAAAATTAACTTATAAACACAATCAAGAAGAGATCACCTTTTCAGCATAAAGAGAAGCTCGTTGAAATTTCTCCAAGGGATCCTTCCGAAGAAGCTTATTCATGTCGCGAGTAAAGACGCCCGACAAAAGAACGCGACTGGCCCTATCTACTGCATTCTCACTCTCATCATGAACTAAAGAATCATTCTCAGGATAGCCAGCGGTTCTTTTTCCCTCTAAATGATCCTCCATCATCTCGACCAAAGTAGGTTTTGGATGATTCTCGCCAAGTAGGGAAAGATCGTTACCAGAACGACCATAATAACTTCTTTTCCTATCCACCGGATTGTCATTAGGATGAGGCATCAACCAGCTGCGGCATCCACGTATACCCAAAGAGGTTCTAAGCTGGAGAGGAGGATAACCAGACCCTGTCCCTTGGCGAATAGGGGATTCTTGAGAAGAATCGGGAGATTCCTCTCTATTCTCCTCGGAGTCATGACTTAACTCCAGTTTCCTCTTTCGAGACGCTCTCTGCTCGATAGGAACATTCTCTATGGTTTTGGTGGATTTTGACAACACCATTTTCCCCTTTGAAGAATGTCGGGAATTTTCGACCATATGAACTAAAAAAGAAAACACGATCAAAGTCAGTCTCTCTGCAAAAAAGGGATCATCACAACATCATGATTAAAATAAATGCTTACCAAGTGATTCAGAGGACGAAGTGATTGGAAAAACATGAGTGCTCAATCCCGCTTTGCGAAGAAAAACTTCTCCGATAAGAAGAGCGCTCTGATATTTGTTTGCACGCATAGCCTGGATTTCACCAATGAACTGAGGATCATCAGGAGTAAGTTCACCGGTCGGCAAGGGACCTCCATAAACCCATTTGGAATCATGATCCCACGAAAAGGGCGTAGTCGAACCATCCGCCAAACGAAGATCAGATGGTGGACGAACGAAGAAAAAATGAGATTTCCAGGAAGGGTTGCTAGAAATTGGGGAGTCGAAGATTCCGCGACTAGGTTTCTGGCTAGCGAAGAAATATCCACGATTGGAGGAACTAGAAATGTTGAAACGTAACAATTGTGTAAAATTACGAAAGGAAGGTTGGAATCCTTTCGCTATCATCAAAACAGAAAAGCAAACCACGAAGGCCACGGAATTGGGAACTAATTGAGTTAAGGACACGCTAAAAATTTTCAAAATATCAAGAAAGAGTGCAGACAACGGAAGACGTAGACCACTGTTAAAATGCGCCGTGTAAAAGGCTCGACATCCCTCCGGCGGTGTGGTAACCCTATCAGAAGGAGAAGGGAGAACCATCTCGGAACCTGCCGGGAAATATTTGGCATAATTGTCCACGACCTCGGAGAAAGTGTCCGCAGTATAAGCACAAGCGAGATCCTCAATTGGTTCAGAGATTTGAGGAGCTGTGCCTTTGCCTTTTTTAGCCCTGGTAGCAACGTCTGAATCAGATAGAATTTGCACTTTAAAGGTATCCACAGTAGGGACCGTAAATTCAGACACCCCAACCTGCTCGCTCGAAGGATTAGGAACCTCCTCGATAGTAGGAGCGACTCGCTCACCTAAAGATAAAGAAGATTTTCTGGTAGAAGCCATCTTTCAGGATCCTCGGAGGATATAAATCGATGAAAGCAAAATTTCAAATAATAATCGATTGATCAAGAAAATGACTGCGAGAACAAAGGAAGTAAAAAGTAAAAATGGCTAACTTGATAGTCACCTATTTATAGCGAAAAGTGAGAAGACGTTTCGAACTCCTCACAACTAATCGCGTTCCCGCCAAAACAGTAAAAGATGAAGGGCCTCCCCGAAAGGACGCGTAGCGATACATAGTTGGGAAGAGAAAACGACCATCTATGATGCGTAGCACTCTTTTCCTTATTTAGGATTTTTTCGCACAGGGTTTTTTCCTAAGTAAGGTTTTTAACGAGGCACAACTCATAGAAAATAAACGGTCGTATGAAACCATCTACTTCTACGAGCTTCTAATACTTATACGCTCGAAGAAGTGAGGGAGTACTGATGGGGGCTATTTCGCATCCCTTATAATCTTCGGATCGATCGAGGGTTATGGAATCGGTTCGACCAAGACAAACCCATTCGGAAGCATCTATCGACCCAGTAGAACACGACCCTCCTCAACGAGCAAGCTACAATCCGGACTCAAGAAGGACAAGTGGGCCGAGTCCCATTAGAACTATGTTTCCTTGTAAAGCTAGGTTTAGTATGATATAAATACCTAGTTTATCATTGTATTACAGACACTTTTTGACAGCTTATGCCTGTACTCTAAACAATCCTAATAAAGAAGCTTTCACTATATCATCGTGTTTACGGTTTTTGTCTTTAATACTGATTGTTCCATCTAATTGTTCTTCCTTGAGATCGATCCATCCTGAATAAAGTAACAGAGCCCTTTATATCATATATATTGAGAATCCCCAATATCACATATTCACTGATATAATTAACCCGACGAAAATCGGTTAAATCAAGGCCCATGTCTTGCAAGCCTTCTTTTAATTAACTACTTCAATTAAAACCCAATTCATATTAATAAATCAATATTTTCTTTAATTAATTAATTAGCAATTTAATTAACTAATTAATTAATCTCCCACTTGAATTAATACTTTAATTCATTTAATTGATTTAATTACCCTTAAATCAATTAATTCCTTTCATGTCCTTTTATAACAGTCACCGTCCAATTGTATTGTGTGTGACCCTCTGGGTTCACCATCAATTGGCAGCAGACCCACGAATTTCTCGTGATTTAATTTATGAACAATAAATTGCTCCGGTCTATTAAACAACCTTTAATTGATCACTCCTAGAATCAAATCCTCTATTAACTCAAGAGTACCCACACTTCATGGTCGATGTCTAGCCACAAGCCCATGAAGCCCAACTTCAGGTGAATTGATATTTGTGAACCTCGTCTCTCTTATAACTATCATGTACATACGGTCCTTCTATCGACTAATATTCCCGATCAAGACTTAGGGTGTGTGAATTGATCGGCACCTCTAAATTTGTCTCGATAACTATACTTTCTAATTCAGGATAATATTCCAGTGTGACTGCTAAATTTGGAAACCCCTTTCCAAATCCGTCACCGACTACGGCCGTAGATTCCTTGGATATATTATCTAAGAATCGTATAGGAAATTCTCTCATCCATTACGATGAGTCAATAGATTCCATATTGGTACTAACCACTCGCGTACATAACTATACGCACCCAACCTAGGCATGTTATGATCAAGCTAAGTGATCTATACCTAGATCTAAGTACGCACATTCATGCACCGAATTCGCCCTAGTACCTCAAGTCAAAGGACTAAATCGTACACTATTATAAGCCTTGAGAAACATCCCATCACCGATATGCGTTATGCACTTCCACAATGGGCTTCTCTGTTCGGGTTGTTCGATGCGTTCAATCCTCCATTGAACCACCTACTCATATGCACTGGCCTCAAATGCCTTGCTCATGAAACGCTACAAATTCACTCCATGTGAATCATGCATACTTGTACAAGTCTTGGCGATTCCTACGATCCCCAGTCTCGTTTCGGAATCTGTGACTTGGAACGTGTTTTAAGATTACGACCTTAGAGACTGTTTCATGATTGCACTCAGTACTGAACTGAATCGTCCATAGTCAAATGTAATCTAAGGATTTCATCAAATCGCTTAAATGTATTCGCGAGAGATGAAGTTGGCCATTGTTTATCCTTATACACATATAAATAAACACGCGTATTAAGTCATTTATACTAAAGAAAGATAATGATAGTTCCAGTACAAGCTAAATATATTGGCTTGAAGGGCACTATTCCATCAATCTCCCACTTGCCCTAAAGCCAATCACAAACGTTTCTAGGACCCATCTTTTTAAAGATGTTCTTCGAACTCATTTCATGATATAGCCTCTTTTAGTTGATCCGCTAAGGCCATCTCCACAGCACTCTTAAATTTCAGCCTCTTATCTTAAAATATAACTAATGAACAGTGTTATACACTTCCATTTTTTACTCTGCTTTCCAACAGCTAGTTTATATTTTAAGAGACTACTTTTTAACAACTATACAATTTCACTCCAACAGCTAGTCTATATTTTAACAAGTAACTTTATTTATTTTATACATATAATAATGATATATTTGTAATATTAATTGATTTTATTTCATAATAAAAAAAATAATCTTTTTAAAAAAAGATTAATTTTTATTATTGACATTTAACGATGGCCCAAAAATAATAATCAAAATATTATCACTAAATCATTGTGACAACATTAATTATCGATAATAACAAATTTCTTATAATGATATTCAAATTATAAAATTTATTTATTTAGTATAAAATTTACTCCCATTTGCAGGAACTGCAACCATTTCAATTTAGAATTTTTACTTTGGCCATGGGTATTTGGCAACCCAAAGTTATAAATTTTAGCAACTTTTAAATTATACAAGCTCTCTTGGAGAGCCCTTTTCATAATTTTTTTAGTAAAACTCTTAAAATTTGAGTTATACAAGCTCTCTTGGAGATGGCCTAAGTTGTCTTCTGAGTCGACGCGATCCATTATGTGCGTTAACTCTACCAATTATTTCTCTAATCAAATGGTATTTTTCTTTCAATTGTGTTTAGATTTCTGGTGAGATCTCGAATGCTTTGCTTTAGCAATAGCTCCAATGTTATCATATAAGATAACCATGAGCTTCGCAATGCTAGGCACTACATCCAACCATAGGATGAAGTTTTATATCCAAACACTTTCTTAAGCCGCATTAAATGCTACATTTAATGCTGCAATATATCCTGCTTCAGTGGTTCAGATGGTTACGGTGATTTGCTTGGAAACCTTTCAAATTTACCGTTACCCCATTGATGCAGGATATGTACCCAAAAATGGATATATTTAATTCATCCACATCAAACTGAAAAATTCGAATCTATAAATCCTTCGAATTCTTAATTCTCCACTACCACCGTAGACCAAGAACAAATCCTTAGTCTTTGTCAAGAGCTTAAGGATATCTTTTACGGTGGTCCAGTACTTCTTCACTGGAGTTTAACTAGCAACTGCTCGCGATACTTGAGCAAGTTCTACGTCTGGTCTAGTACGTAGTAAAGCATGCCACATGCAACCTTTTGTTTGAAACATAAGGTATTTAAGACATTCTCCTTTATTCTCATTTGATGTAGGGCACATCGATTTTGGAAAAAGGGATACAGTGTCTCACTGGAAGCAATCCTTTCTTGGATTCTTCATACTTAATATTTCCAGTATTGATTCTATGTACTTAGATTTAGAGAGTGTCAGCATCTTTTCTGATCTACTTCTATATATACGTATCCCAATACGCAAGATGCTTCTCCTAAATCTTTCATGGGGAATTGCATGGACAACCATGCTTTCTTCTGTGCTAACATTCCGATATTATCCCAGATAACCAGAACATTATCGACATATAAAATATGAGCTTCATCGCGCTCCCACAAATCTTCTTGTAAACTCATGGTTCATACTCGTTTTGATGAAGTCAAATGCCTTGACTATCTCATCAGAACAAATGTGAATCTTGAATGGATTCAGACATTGCTACTGGAGAAAAAGGTTTCATTAAAGTCTGTTCCAGAACTTTGTGAATAGCCCTTTTTACCACTAGTCGATTCTTAGAGGCAACACCTCTCCATTCATTCCAAGTTTGAAGATCCATTTACAATTTATAGCCAACTTATAGGGATAAATCCCTCGGGTGGATCAATCAAGGTTATACCTTGTTGGAATGGATGGGATCCATTTCGGTTTGCATGGCTTCGAGCCACGCACCCGAGTCTATGTCTGACATCGCTTCTTGATAGGTCCTTGGATCACTTTCCACATTCTCGTTTTCGTGAATGAAACCAAATTGCTCTGGCTCCTTACGAATTCGATCAGACCTTCGAAGAGTAGGTGTACAAGTAGGTTAAGTAAATTCTGGATTAACTCCCATTGTTTGCGGGGATGGGTCCAAATCTTGGAATTCATCAAGTTCCATGACGTTTCCATTTCCTTTGACGAGAAATTCATCAACAGAGGAACGGGTATTTAGAAGAAACGATTGTTTCTCATTTTCGTGGAACAGGTATCCAATGGATTTCGTTGGATACCCCACAATTACATACAAATTGAATCTACTAGCCAATTTATCTCCTTTCTCGTTTCTACAATCGGCAGGAGATCTCCATACTCAGAAGTAAGAGCATAGAGGTATTTTGCCATATCTTTCATGGTAAAGCTCTGTAGACACGAACTTTTGAAGGTACTTTGCTCAGTATCTTCGATGCAGTCAGGAGGACCAACTCCTAGAATGCATAAGGAAGATTAACAAAACTCAATATGGATCGAACAATGCCTAACAATGTTAGATTCCATCTCTTTAGACACTTCAATAAGTTGAGGCGTCTTAGGAGGAGTTTGTTGTATGAAAATCTCATTCTCATTAAGATAATTGAGGAATCCTTGACAAGTATTTGCTATCTCAACTAGATCGAATGGTCGTAATACTTTGTCTTTGTTGATTCTCTACTTCGTATTGAAATACCTTTCTTGGTTTTTCGGATTTGTATCTCACTAGATACATTTTCCACTAACGACCAAGGTCATTAGCAAAAAGTACGAAGTATGAGTAATCTCCTCTCACAATAACTTTTAGTGATCTATATTCATGGATTAAATCCAGATTTGGTTTGGCTCGCTCTGGATTCCCTGTGACGGGAGATCTGGTCATCTCTCCTTTGAGACATGATTCGCAGGTTGGAAGTTCATCCAAGTTCTATTTTTCAAGAAGCTTAGGCGAAACCAACTTTTGAATCCTACTCTTGGAGATGTGTCCAAGTCTAGCGCACCAAAGTTATGGATTATTATCTTTGTATTAATTTGAACTTCACACATTAATTCAATAAAATTGAGTTAATGGTTTAATTCAATTAATTTACTTCCTTTCAATTAACTTCTTTAATTGCTTCCTTTTCAATTAACCCTTTAATTGAAACGTTGCTTAATCAATTAGATCATCTAATCAATTAAACATATCAGTGCCTTTCTTAGATGCAATGGGATAATTCGACTTTTAGGCTACTTGCGTTCTTTTGACTACCTTTATGGTCGAATTTAGAAGAGAATAAATTCTTCTTCATTTTACTCTTCTTTGACTTGGCAGTCCATGAAGTGTAAACGATCATGACAGGTTTATCCTATTTGCCTTTAACCAATACTTTGGTTGATTCATGAGATGTGATCGACTTATCAAATAAGATCAGTGTATTTCAAGAGTCATTTGAATGAGCGGGAGGAGAATTTAGGAGGAAGTTAATGTTAAGATCACTTGCAGGCCTACGTTTAATCGATCCAGTTTTCAACTAGATTGATAAAACAAAGACAATGATCCTTGACACTAGTTCCTTCATTTATTCTCGAGTTTTGAAACAATTCCTTAGAAGTCTCGAATCAAATCGATTCAAAACTACTCCTCAAAACAAGCTTTTTGAGGTGGAGGTTTGTTTCAGAAGACTGGTCCTCAAAACAGGCCTTTTGAGGTTTGTTTCAGAAGCTTCAGACATGCTCCTCATGTTGCTTCCATAGCTCGTTCAATCTTGATGCTTATTTGAGGAAACGATCATTAAGAACATCATTCCCACTTTTGGAATTTAAGACAATTCTCAAGTTTCTTGCCTAGTCGATATTTTGATCCAGTTATTTTATTTGTCGAGGATAAATTGTAAAATGGATAATTAATGATATCTCTGTATCTATTTTAAAGAGAAGACAAACATTCAGTGGACTAGTTAATGAATAATACTTATAATCTACGAAGGTTGGACTTTCTTTCGTAGAAGTTCTCCCACTATTTTATCGAAACAATTACCCCTTCAATTGTTCGGGAAATTCTATTTCTTAGTAGGTCTTGACGTCCCAGCAGCAATTAATTGCACCCACGACTCGTGGCCATACAATTAATTCTCCAGGTAGGTATACTTTTACCAATTGTAGCACCTCACAACCTTCAAGCTATTTTGCCTCGGTTTTCACATTTATCTAGCACTGCTACATCATAAATTCTACTAATCGTTAAGTAGAACCCATTAATCATGATGAGCAACGGGCCCGGTCGTGAATTCTCCGTAACTAGTTATCGGTCGATCTTCACATCCCGACCAGTCCTCACCCTTGTCGAGTTTAGTTAAAAACACGAGTCAAGGAATTTCGTGTATTGTCCCTTTCTTTGACTCGGGTGCCAGACTCTGGATCACCTCTGTCAATAAGTAGACAACATACACTAGTTCCTATTGATGGAAGGCTTGGATCTTTAAAACTTCATTTTAAATGTACCCAATAGACTTAATATTAAATTCGAGAGGGGAATTTCTGGTTTGAAAGTTATACTAACTCTCCTCGAGATCTCACCGATTCAATTATGCTTTATCTTTTATTACGATCTAGATTCTAGCGCGCATCTCATACAAGCTAAATATAAATCGACAAATAAATAAAAGCCATACAAACCTAGCTGCATACTACCACAATATGTTTTCGATCGGGAGCCTCCTATGCAGGCCATCATCGAGCCAATGATGTTGGCCCTATTGGTCAATCTAAAGGGTTTGCAAACAGGCCTATGCTATTACACAATGTACCACGCATACATGGCCTTCATATCTTCTTGGGCTCCCACCTTGCTTGTAAACGGGCCTCCATTCTAAACTAATAAAACAGTAAAAGCCCTTTTCTATTACAAAGGCTCAAAGTGGCCCAAAAATATAATAGGCTCGCAGGCCCAAATAAAAACCAAACATTAAATTAAACCAATCACATCTACCCTAAGGTCAAGGCTCGGCTCGATCGAAACCACGTAAACAGTTCACGTAGAGCAAAAATGATGAGGACATAAATGGAAATTCGCAGAATAATGAGGACACAAATGGAAAATCGCATTTTGAAGAATCAATCCAAGTTCCACAAGGTCCAGTGACGAGAGCAAGAGCCAAACGTTTCAAGGAAGAAGAACTCAATGAGTTAATAAATCAAGCGCAACAAAAGGAGTTGGATGTGATCGGAAATGAACCATCGAATTTTGTCAACATTATAAAAGTCCAACTAAATGCAATTTCTCAAGAAGAGAGTGGATAAGATGAATAGCATATTTAGTTAGTATTAAATTCGAAATTAACTATTATATTAGTAGTAGGACTTTATTTGTTTCCTAGTTTATTAGTGGTTTTTGTTTCCTAGTTGATTAGGGGGATTTATTTCCTAGTCTAAGTAGATTACTCTAGAAGTCCTATTCCTAGTCTTGATAGGACTTAATTTTCAGCTTATATATAGGCATAATATGTAATAGAAGACACAACTTGATTCTTATTATTTTAGTGAGAAGGAATTCTCTAGTTTCTTTGAAGAACTCTTTTGAACTTATCAAGGATTTTTCAATTTGTCTAATTCTTGTGGCGTTCATTCATCGACTTATCAAACGATTCTTCCATCATCGTTTGTGGCGTCCTACCGAACTTATCAAGAAGACTTGTGGCGTTCAACATCGACTTATCAAACGATTCAGTCAATATCGTTTGTGGCGTTCCCGTGAACTTATCAAGGCGACTTGTGGCGTTCATCCATCCTCAAACCTGATTGTAGAACGATCTTTCAATTCCTTATAATGCGGGTCTCGTTTTTCTTAACGTGGTTCGTATCATTTGGTACCAGAGCCAATTTCTAGTCTCAGGTTTGCGTATCTTTATAATTTTCTAGTTTTAAAAAAAAAAAAAAAAAAAAAAAAAAGTCGTACAAAAAAAAAAGAGTACGAAAAAAAGAAAAAGAAAAAGAAAGGTCGAACAAAAAAAAAAAGAGTTCGCAAAAAAAAAAAAAAAAAAAAAAAAAAAAAATCCGAAAATTGAAACAAAATTATCTTTATTGAGCTTCCTAGTTTGAGTTTGATTGTTTTCTAGACTTAGAGTGTGTTTACACTTAGAATTCTTCTAAGTTTTGGCACCTGCCTTGTTGAAAGAATCTTCCTAGATTTGGTTTGATAGTTTTCTTGTCCTAGAGTTTGTTCACATTGAATATCTTTGTGTTGTTTTAAATTAGATCAAAAAGAAGCAAAGAGAATTCCAAGAGTGGAAAAAGGCAAGAGAGTTAGATTATTTGAGGGTAAAAGCCATAATTTTTGTGCGAAAACACGAGTGTTGAGTGAATCATTAAATTGAGTGAAACACGTAAGGGTGTGAATTGTGAGGTCCATTATTTTATTTATATTTGTTCTAACTTTTTTTCTTGCAGCAAATCATGTCTGATTCCAATAACAAAAACATATCTGGAGAACAGTCGGGAAAGTTTGATATGAAGTTTATGTCGGAAGCTTTGATGGGAGAGATGAAGAGAATATTGAGGACGGAGTTGGAACAAGTTCATGAAAGGTTGGATAGGGTAGAAAGTGTAACTGAGGGACATCGAAAAACTACTTCTAATATGAATAGGAGGGGGAGAGTTCAACCTAGGGACTTAAGAGATGAGGATGAGGAAGACTATGATGATAGGTTTAGTGAAGGAGATCAAGGGTCATCTAGTCGCCATAGGAGAAATCGTGGTTTGGGTAGAGAAGTTAGGAATAGGGAGGATAATAACTTGGGTAATATTAAGATGAACATTCCTTCTTTTCAAGGGAGAAACGACCCCGAAACCTATCTTGAGTGGGAAAAGAAACTGGAGCGAGTTTTTGATTGCCACGACTACTCCGAGATAAAAAAGGTAAAACTTGCAGCCACTGAGTTTACTGATTATGCTAATGTTTGGTGGGATCAATTGGTGTTAAACAGGAGACGAAATGGAGAACAACCGGTGGACACTTGGGAGGTGATGAAAACAGTAATGAGAAAGCGTTTTGTACCTAGCCACTATTATCGGGATTTGTACAAGAAGTTGCAAGGGCTGGTACAAGGAAATCGGAGTGTCGAAGACTACTACCAAGAGATGGAGTTAGCCATGATCCGAGCAAACATAGAGGAGGACCGAGAGGCTACTATGGCACGATTTTTAGCTGGCTTGAATCAAGAAATTGCCAATCGAGTAGAATTGCAGCATTATGTGGAATTAGAGGACATGCTGCATATGGCTATTAAAATTGAGAGCCAACTTAAGAGAAGGGGTGCTAGTTCGTGGAAACAGAATACATTCAAGAAAGAGGAGAAGCAAGTCTCAACCAAGGCTAGATTTGAGTCAAAACAAGAGCATCCAACTCGTAGCAATCAAGGTAAAACCGATTACTCTACTACTCGAAATCGTGATATTAAGTGTTTTAAATGTCAAGGTAGGGGGCACATAGCAAACCAATGCCCAAATAGAAGAGTTATGGTGATACGAGATAATGGAGAAGTTGAGACCGATAGTGAGGAGGACACCGAATCTATGCCACCGTTGGAGGATGCTAATGAGGAAGAATATGCTGTCCATGGGGAGTTGTTGGTTGCAAGAAGAGCGTTAAGTGTGCAAATCAAAGAGAGTGACGAAGTACAGAGGGAAAACATTTTTCATACTAGATGCCATGTCCAAAACAAAGTATGTAGTATGATTATTGATGGAGGGAGTTGTACTAATGTTGCTAGCACAACTATGGTTGAAAAGTTAGGATTGCCGACTACCAAACATCTACAACCCTACAAACTGCAATGGCTTAATAATACTGGTGAAATAAGGGTAGAAAAACAAGTCCTTGTTCCTTTTCGCATAGGAAAATATGAAGATGAAGTTTTGTGCGATGTTGTACCTATGCAAGCTGGACATTTATTACTAGGACGTCCATGGCAGTTTGATCGACGTGTTAAGCATGATGGTTTCACTAACAAGTACTCATTTCTACATGACCAGCGTACCATCACTCTAGTACCTTTGACTCCAAGACAAGTTTATGAAGATCAAGTGAGGTTGCAAAAAGAGAGTGAGCAAGAAAAAAAGAGTGTTGTAGGAAAAGACATAGAGAGACAAAAAAAACAAAGAGTGAACGAGGAAAAAAGGAGTAAAAAAAATGGAGAGGTTTCAATGAGTGAACAAAAGAATGAGAGGACAAAAAGCAATATCTATGCGAGAGTGGGTCACATTAAAAAAGCGATGTTCTCAAGTCAACCAATAATTGTTCTTGTGTACAAAGAGGCATTGAATACTAACGACTCTAACTCTTTTTTGCCTAGTTCAGTTGCATCTCTTTTGCAGGAATTTGAGGATGTCTTTCCCGAGGAAATTCCACCTGGTTTACCACCTATTCGAGGGATTGAACATCAAATCGACTTTGTAACCGGTGCTTCCATTCCAAACCGACCAGCCTATCGTAGCAACCCTGAAGAAACAAAAGAGCTACAACGGCAAGTTAGTGAATTGATGGAAAAGGGTTCCGTACGAGAAAGCATGAGTCCATGCGCTGTTCCAGTAATTTTGGTTCCTAAAAAGGATGGGACATGGAGAATGTGTGTTGATTGTCGAGCCGTCAACAATATAACAATCAGGTATCGCCATCCTATTCCTCGTCTTGATGATATGCTTGATGAATTGCATGGTGCTTGTGTATTTTCTAAAATTGATTTAAAAAGTGGCTACCATCAAATAAGAATGAAAGAAGGTGACGAATGGAAAACAGCTTTTAAAACAAAGTTTGGTTTATATGAGTGGTTGGTTATGCCATTTGGTCTAACTAATGCACCAAGTACTTTCATGCGATTAATGAACCATGTTTTGCGTGCTTTCATAGGAAAATTTGTAGTTGTCTATTTTGATGATATTCTTATTTATAGCAAAAATCAAGATGATCATGTTAAGCATTTACATTCTGTTCTTGAAGTATTACGAAAGGAGAAATTATTTGCTAACATGAAGAAGTGCACCTTTTGCACCGATAAGCTTGTGTTTCTTGGTTTTGTTGTGAGTGCACATGGTATACAGGTTGATGAGGATAAAATTCGAGCAATTCAAGAATGGCCGAGTCCCACGAGTGTAGGACAAGTTAGGAGCTTCCATGGACTTGCTAGCTTCTATAGGAGATTTGTGAAGAACTTTAGCAGCATTGCAGCACCACTTACTGAGGCTATCAAGAAGAATGTTGGGTTTAAGTGGGAAGACGAGCAAGAAAGGGCTTTCCAATTGCTCAAAGAGAAATTAACTAATGCTCCTTTATTAGCTCTGCCTAACTTTACATTAACATTTGAAATTGAATGTGATGCATCAGGATTAGGTGTTGGAGCAGTCCCCATGCAAGGAGGAAAACCAATTGCTTTTTTTAGCGAGAAACTAAGCGGGGCAGCTCTAAACTACCCTACTTACGACAAAGAGTTGTACGCATTGGTGCGAGCTTTACAAACATGGCAACACTATCTTTGGCCTAAGGAGTTTGTGATTCACACGGATCATGAGTCATTGAAACACTTGAAGAGTCAACAAAAATTGAGTAGGAGACATGCACGATGGGTGGAATTCATTGAAACATTTCCCTATGTCATCCGATACAAGAAAGGTAAAGAGAATGTTGTTGCTGATGCACTTTCTAGAAGGTATGTCTTACTCTCCACTCTTGATGCAAAATTACTTGGTTTTGAGCATATTAAAGAATTATATCCTTTAGACCATGATTTTTCTGAGGAATTTCGAAATTGTGAGAAAAATGCAGTGGGTAAGTTCTTTAGACATGAGGGGTTCTTGTTTCGAGAAAATAAGTTATGTGTTCCTAATTGTTCTTTGCGTGAGTTGTTAGTAAGGGAATCACATGGTGGAGGTCTAATGGGGCACTTTGGAGTTATTAAAACCTTAGCGATTTTGCAAGAACATTTTTATTGGCCTCATATGAGAAAGGATGTTGAGAGAATTTGTGAGAGATGTGTCACTTGTAAGCAGGCAAAATCTAGAGTACAACCTCATGGTTTATACATGCCACTACCAATTCCTAGTGATCCCTGGATTGATATTTCAATGGATTTTGTTTTAGGTTTACCTAGGTCTAAACGAGGTAAGGATTCTATTTTTGTGGTTGTAGATAGGTTTTCTAAAATGGCGCATTTCATTCCATGTACGAAAACTGATAATGCTTCTAATATTGCTGACTTATTCTTTCGAGAAATTGTTAGATTACATGGAATGCCTCGAACCATTGTTTCAGATAGAGATGCTAAGTTTTTGAGTTACTTTTGGAAAACCTTGTGGTGTAAGTTAGGGACTAAGTTGTTATTTTCCACCACTTGTCATCCACAAACTGATGGTCAAACTGAAGTAGTAAATAGGACTTTATCTACTTTGTTGAGAGCTATAATTAAAAAGAATATCAAAACATGGGAAGAATGTTTACCACATGTTGAGTTTGCTTACAATCGTTCCATTCATTCTGCTTCTAAGTTTTCTCCATTTGAAATAGTTTATGGTTTTAACCCCTTAACTCCATTGGATTTAACACCATTACCTTTGTCTGAAAGAGTTAACTTGGATGGAAAGAAAAAGGCTGAATTTGTTAAGCAGATACATGAAAAGGCAAGATTCAATATAGAGAAGAAGACGGAACAATATGCAAAGCAAGCCAACAAAGGGCGTCGCAAGGTAGTTTTTGAACCCGGAGATTGGGTTTGGTTGCACATGAGGAAAGAAAGATTTCCATCCCAAAGGCGCTCGAAGTTGCTCCCAAGGGGAGATGGTCCTTTTCAAGTTCTTGAGCGTGTCAATGACAATGCCTACAAGCTAGACCTACCAGGTGAGTACAATGTTAGCACTACATTCAATGTTACTGATTTAAGTCCTTTTGATGTAGGTGCTGATTTGAGGGCAAATCCTTTTCAAGAGGAGGGGAATGATGAGGACATAAATGGAAATTCGCAGAATAATGAGGACACAAATGGAAAATCGCATTTTGAAGAATCAATCCAAGTTCCACAAGGTCCAGTGACGAGAGCAAGAACCAAACGTTTCAAGGAAGAAGAACTCAATGAGTTAATAAATCAAGCGCAACAAAAGGAGTTGGATGTGATCGGAAATGAACCATCGAATTTTGTCAACATTATAAAAGTCCAACTAAATGCAATTTCTCAAGAAGAGAGTGGATAAGATGAATAGCATATTTAGTTAGTATTAAATTCGAAATTAACTATTATATTAGTAGTAGGACTTTATTTGTTTCCTAGTTTATTAGTGGTTTTTGTTTCCTAGTTGATTAGGGGGATTTATTTCCTAGTCTAAGTAGATTACTCTAGAAGTCCTATTCCTAGTCTTGATAGGACTTAATTTTCAGCTTATATATAGGCATAATATGTAATAGAAGACACAACTTGATTCTTATTATTTTAGTGAGAAGGAATTCTCTAGTTTCTTTGAAGAACTCTTTTGAACTTATCAAGGATTTTTCAATTTGTCTAATTCTTGTGGCGTTCATTCATCGACTTATCAAACGATTCTTCCATCATCGTTTGTGGCGTCCTACCGAACTTATCAAGAAGACTTGTGGCGTACAACATCGACTTATCAAACGATTCAGTCAATATCGTTTGTGGCGTCCCCGTGAACTTATCAAGGCGACTTGTGGCGTTCATCCATCCTCAAACCTGATTGTAGAACGATCTTTCAATTCCTTATAATGCGGGTCTCGTTTTTCTTAACGTGGTTCGTATAAAAAAACATGCAAACATCCTTTACCTATTTCTTTCTTAATTTTAAAACAACCTTTTAAAACTAACTTCCTATGATTCTTACCTTTTAGTCACTACTAATTATGACAAAATAAATATTCGGGTAAACAAAAATAAATTTTCTGCTCAAATTCAGATTCTGTTTTTCAACTTTTGAAAATTGCATTTTCGCCCCTCAACTTTAAAAAATTGCACTTTGACCCCAAAACTTTTGAAAAGTTACAAAAAAAAACCCCAAAACATATTCGGGCAGCAGACCAGAAAATAAAATTTTGAATTCTGAAAATTTTCGATTTTTCAAACTGACCCCTGAAGTTTCGTTAATTGCAAAATAGTCCCCAAACTTTCGGAAATTACAAAACGACCCCGAAAAGCTATGCGACCAGATTTGCAAAATGGTCCAGTATTTTTGAAATTTCCAGATTCTAAAAATTCGAATTTTCAGCCCTTTAAAACCCTAATATGCGATTTTATAGCACAAAAGTCCTGAAGTTTTCAAAAACTATAAATTCGCCACATATCTGAAAAAGCTGTTTTACCCAATCATAGATCCAGTCATAAAAAGCAAGAATCAACTTAAAGAACATAATTATCACGTGTTTACATATACATAATTAAACATATACGGTGAACACACATTATGTTCAGGCTTTTCGTATAATAAGTATGGAGTTGGCTCTGATACCACTGTCGGGTTGCCTCGATTGTCAGAAAAACATAGAGTGCGGAATTTTAAAGTTTTTCGAAGCACCCAAGGTCCCATATTTTAGATCTCCATATTATATATACGAAAGCACGAAACAAAACACACAATGTAATAAAACAAAAGGGGTTTTGCGATTTACCTCACCACAGGCTAGGTGGTGGCAACCTCCAACTCTGATTCTGATTCTGGTTCACGGGAGTGATCCAAATGTCTCACCTCCAGAGTTAAGTCCACACCAACTGGATTCTGGCAACACCTCCTAGTCTTAGGCTCAGAACTGGATCTAGAAGATTTGTTATTGAAGGATTGTGTAGATCTACTTGACAGGTCAAGATCTAACACGGTGGAACGAGGGAGGAAGTGCGGCGGCGGTATAGCAGCTCACGGCTACAAGGAGGCGGTTGTTGCGGATTTTACACACGCAAATAAACGCAAGTGCACGTATCGAACAAGTAATAAAGAGTAAGTATAAGAGTATCGTCTCCACAGGGACTTGACTAATATCTACCAATTCCAATTCCTAATTTACTTTTAATATGGTTCCTAATTCAAATATATTTTCAGGTTCAATTAAACTAGATTAATTAAATGAATTAACTAACCTAAGTACTTGGATTTAGTTCTAATAATGAGAAGAGAAACCTAGGGTTATAATCCACTATGTTATCTATCGATTGCTCAATTGAGATTTTCGTAGTTATTGTGGTGACAAGAGTGCTACCCGAGGATTCAAGTATATTCCTATGTATCTTCCGAATTACGTAAGAACGTAATGTATTATACAAATCGATCCTATTCCTAGGTGATTCATAAATAACACAAAGCATTAAACACGAACCTCATGTAACGGGTATAAACGCCTTAAGTATATTCCTATCCTAAGAGTCGTTTACTATTCAATTTCCTATCTAATCCTAATCTCCCTTTTCCAAGTTCGAAAAGAATATTAAATCTAACAACTAGGTGATCAGTCAAGTTGCAAGCATAGAGAACGAAATTAAATCAAACAAAAGAATTGCCCCTAACTACGAATAATCCAATAAAAATAATCAAAGTAACATAGTTTCATAAAAACCCTAGATCCTAAAGAATTAGTTCATGATAAATATACGAAGAAAATAATAAAGGAAAACAAATCTGAGTTCATGTGGTTTTATAGACAAAACGATGAATCCAAGATCAAGATCTTCAATATTGCGTTCTTCTTGCTTGGGTGATCTTCAGGACTTCTCTCTTTTCTTCTTCAATCTTTTTCCAAGTAGATCTTTGATGTTGTAGGTGTATTCTATGAGAAAAGTATGTTTAGATCTGATCAAAGATGTGTAATTTCGTGACCTAGAAGTCCTTATATAGATCTACCAAGTTGAGTCCAAGTAGAAGACTTTGGGCCCAAGAATTCTCTTAAAAGCCCGCTGAAAATCGCGACAGATTTGCGCGACAGTTTTGCAAGTGTCATAACTCTCAGCTCCGAACTCCAAATCAAGATCCGTAAAATCTGTGGTGTAGATAACTCATTCCTCTACATCAGAGTCGAAATTCAACTTCATTGGAGCTTTCCTGAATGAGTTATGGTCCTCGGAGTGCATAATAACATTTCTAACAGCATTTTCCTTCTTCGTTCTTGCACTAATTGACTTCATTTGATCTTTAATTTGTTGTTCTTCACTTCCAATCAAGTTCTTAGATCCAAAATAGCTTAGGCCTACAAATATGAACACAATATATAAGAAAATATCTCAATTCATGCACAAAACAATCAAACCAATGACTCGAGCGACAAAACACAAAACTAACTAAAATTGCCTAAGATTCTACCAAAACTCTAATAAAAATAATCGAATGAGTTAAGGAAATAAACTTGATAACACTGTTTTCACAGAGTTATCAGCGGTGGCTATAGGCGGCGGTGCTAGGGTTGAGGCGGCGGCTAGGTGCAACAGAGGCTAGGGTTTTTGTGCTTATGTGTTAGCTTTCTGAGCTCTGGTAGAACTCTATTTATAAGCCTCTACTTGACCTAGATTTGCAAGACTCCTTATGGGCTTTTAATTAAAGGCCCATGTCTTGCAAGCCTTCTTTTAATTAACTACTTTAATTAAAACCCAATTCATATTAATAAATCAATATTTCCTTTAATTAGTTAATTAGCAATTTAATTAACTAATTAATTAATCTCCCACTTGAATTAATACTTTAATTCATTTAATTGATTTAATTACCTTTAAATCAATTAATTCCTTTCATGTCCTTTTATAACAGTCACCGTCCAATTGTATTGTGTGTGACCCTCTGGGTTCACTATAAATTGGCAACAGGCCCACGAATTCCTCGTGATTTAATTTATGAACAATAAATTGCTCCGGTCAATTAAACAACCTTTAATTGATCACTCCTAGAATCAAATCCTCTATTAACTCAGGAGTACCCACACTTCATGGTCGATGTCTAGCCACAAGCCCATGAAGCCCAACTTCAGGTGAATTGATATTTGTGAACCTCGTCTTTCTTATAACTGCCATGTACATACGGTCCTTCTATCGACTAATATTCCCGATCAAGACTTAAGGTGTGTGAATTGATCGGCACCGCTAAATTTGTCTCGATAACTATTCTTTCTAATTCAGGATAATATTCCAGTGTGACTGCTAAATTTGGAAACCCCTTTCCAAATCCGTCACCGACTACGACCGTAGATTCCTTGGATATATTATCTAAGAATCGTATAGGAAATTCTCTCATCCATTACGATGAGGCAAAAGATTCCATATTGGTACTAACCACTCGCGTACATAACTATACACACCCAACCTAGGCATGTTATGATCAGGCTAAGTGATCTATACCTAGATCTAAGTACGCACATTCATGCACTGAATTCGCCCTAGTACCTCAAGTCAAAAGACTAAATCGTACACTATTATAAGCCTTGAGAAACATCCCATCACCGATATGCGTTATGCACTTCCACAATGGGTTTCTCTGTTCGGGTCGTTCGATGCGTTCAATCCTCTATTGAACCACCTACTCATATGCACTGGCCTCAAATGCCTTGCTCGTGAAACGCTACAAATTCACTCCATGTAAATCATGCATACTTGTACAAGTCTTGGCGATTCCTACGATACCCCTGTCTCGTTTCGGAATCTATTACTTGGAACGTGTTTTAAGATTACGACCTTAGAGACTGTTTCATGATTGCACTCAGTACTGAAGTGAATCGTCCCATAGTCAAATGTAATCTAAGGATTTCATCCAATCGCTTAAATGTATTCGCGAGAGATGAAGTTGGCCATTGTTTATCCTTATACACATATAAATAAACACGCGTATTAAGTCATTTATACTAAAGAAAGATAATGATAGTTCCAGTACAAGCTAAATATATTGGCTTGCAGGGCACTATTCCATCAGTTAGAAGGTCGTGGACTCAGACATCTGTTGTCCCCTCTGATCGTTTAAACGACGTGAATGTTAACTCGGAGTTTTCTCTACAAAATCCCATTATCCCTTCTGAGTTCGAAAGGAGACCTTCCCCTGGTCGGGTTGCTTTTGGGGGTATGTCTGTCCTGGAGCAATCTTTTAATATTCCTGTTTCTTCCACTGTTCCTTCCTCCGAGCATAACTCGACTGAGTACGTTCTCGACAACTCAAATCCTTCCTCTTCTGCTATTGAGTTGGCTATTGGTGAAGGTCAAGTAAACGATATCGTAGGGCCAGCGACTAGTGGCCAGGTTATAGATCCCTCTTTGGTTAGTTTCCACCCTCAGTCAGTCAGTAAAAGTTTTACGAATTTTTTAATTTCTGAGACCACTGCCATGACTACTTCCTTCGAGGCTGGTGGTTCTTCTGGAGGTCGGGCCGTACATAGGTCCGGTCGGAGGACGGTAATTTCTTACTCGGGGAAGGAAACTTCTGTGAGCCCTAATGAGAGGGAATCCCCGCGCTTGTTGGATGATCGTTGTATCTTGGAGCAAATTAAGGATATAACTGAGTCTGAAATCCCTCATCATGATAAGATTCCTTTAAATTCTGTCTTGCCCGATTCTTGCGAACCTGATCCTCTATCCTGGGATCTGGGTCTTAATACCATTATGTCTGGCGAGTTGAGGAAGCATGAGGGTTCTTCTTCCCTCCGTCTTGTTCAGTCCCTGTTCAAACAGTTCGAGCAGGTACTTATTTAATTCAACTTATTCTCATTCTGTTTTATTTTTGTTGTCTTGTCGTTTATAATTTATTTCTTCTCAGTGGAAATATTATGCTCTGCAACTGGGTGCCCAATATGATGAATTGTGGCTCAGTAGAGAGAACCCGAGGCTTCGGCTGGATATGGAGACTTCAAAGGCCAAGGGGCAAGCTCTTCAGATTGAGCTTCTTAACAATGATCTCCAGAAGTTACGTGAAGAGAAATTAGCTCTTGAAAAGGAGAGGGATGATCTGGCTCGATTGAACGCCAACTCAGAGGAATCTCTTCAGCGTGCCTTTGAAGAAGGCTATGATGCAGGTTATCAGAAGCGTCAAGAGGAGGTGAGGGCGTTTATTGATACAGCTACTCCTCGAAAGGGTACTTCTTCGAGCAGACACGCTGGTGATGATCAGTCCTGAACACTTGCTTTTTTTTTTTTTTTTGGTTATTATTGTTGGCAGATTAAAGTTGATATGTGGTTGCTAGAGGATAGTTAATCCTTAGCATATTTTGTATAACCACAATATTTCGCTGTAAATACTTTATGTTAATTCCAATCTTTATCGGAGAATGAATTTGAATTATTTTGCTGTAAATCTTTATTCCATTACTTTTTGTAAGCAAATCAAAGTTGCTTGTTAAGTAAGTGGTTCAAATATAAAGCTCCATAGAAACTTATCTGGATTGTCTTGAGGGTAACCAGTATCGTGGAAAGGAACAATCTGTTGCTGTCGATCAGCCAACCCTTATAATCATATTGGCTTTCAAAAATTGTTGATTGTTGGAATATGATTCAACTTTCAGAGAAGCTGGGTAGTAAGCTT
Organism: Penstemon eatonii; assembly: GCA_038501285.1. Taxonomy (NCBI): domain Eukaryota; kingdom Viridiplantae; phylum Streptophyta; class Magnoliopsida; order Lamiales; family Plantaginaceae; genus Penstemon; species Penstemon eatonii. The sequence goes on from CM076713.1 coordinate 26,904,542, forward strand.
GTCGTGTTCAACGATGGTCGATCAGTCGTCGTTGTCAGACATAATTTTGTCTTTTATGAAGTCCTATATAAGGACCTTTTTGCAACTTTTCTTCAAGCAATACTTTATCTTAAAATTGAATTTCTTAGTAAGGCTTGTCTGCTACTTTTTGAAATTCAATGTTGTTGTGTACTGACTGTGAGCTTCATTTTCCTCAAATAAAACAACCATTATGCCTTTCAGGTCATAATTTTTTGTGTGGGGGGAATTGGAAAATGTAGAACCATTAGTCAGATCCAACTTGTTTAGACCTCCTTAAGCGATTCTTTGATATATGAGGCAGTGACAAGTCCGTATGCCTTAGCAAGGACGACTGTCTCTTTTACTAGTCCGTCAGATTTCTTGGAGTCCAAGAGGAAAGCTGGATTCTATGTCGTCAGGCTCTTATTTGTTCGTCAAAATGATCAACTATTTTGTCTTCCTGCTTATAGATTATTTATTTTTGGTAGAAGTAATTATTCTTCGTTGTAAATCCCCTTTTCTTAAGGATTCTGTTCGTCGGTCGAGCATTCTTTGTAAAGTTCCAAGTTGTCTCTCAATGAATCCATTGGAACGTATATGGATTTTCCATTCTGGTTGTTTTGACCTTGATACTTCATTCTCATCGAGCAGTTTTATCGATAATCCTAGCACCGTTCCAACTTACTCACATTAAATTCGGGAAGTCAAAAGTCGCATTCTCGTCCCTTGATCAGATTTCTATCCATCCGTAGGATTAGCTTAAAAATTTCCTTATAAATAGACATTCAGTTTCTTCCCATATCTATCTATACCGTACGAAATGGAGATATCAGCTTCTTTGGGTTTTATTCTGCCCAGTGATCCCATAATTTTCAAAATGTCACATTATCGTGATCCATTATCTTATAATAACTCAAGCATCATTTGCCTTGTACTGACAGGTCCCATTGATGCCCTACCTAGTACTGACGGGTCCCATGTGGCCTCATCTTTTGTCTTCATGGGGTTGAGGTCCATGGTACACATGGAGGGTTCATACTTACCAGGCATCCCTGTTCTTGTATGTTACCTCTGGAGTGATAGACCGCCGGGGTATGCTGGTAAATTTTCACTTTCACGATGGTCCTCGCGAGATCCTGGTTTGGACGAACAACTGGAACGATCTCTCAAGCGGGAGCTCGTTTTGGTCGAATGACTGCTACAAGCTATCTGGCTTGAAATGGCCGTTCGATCTAAAGGGAGGATCGATCTTCAGAGTCTGGCCATCGAACCAAAGAAGTCGACCATCCTGAGCAGCATGTTTCTTAGGTGGTTGAAGAAGAACGTCGAGGTACCAGGAAGTAGATTGATGTTTGTAACGATATGTAAATCGAAAATGTTCTTTGTATTCAAATGAATAAAACTTTATATTTCTTTATATCTGTAATCTTCATAAGCTTGTTCTTGCTTTGATTTCTCTCGATCTGTGCTTAGATTTTTTTTTTACCGATAGTTGGCTTTAGCCTGTTTAATCGTCGTTTTTGGAGATCGATGAGTGTTCATCGAACGGATCGATTTTACTTAGTTTTATTCTTAGGTTTTTTACCAGTAACTGGCTTTAACCTATTAATCGTCGTTTTTGGAGATCGATGAGTGTTTATCGAGCGGATCAATTTTACTCAATTATGTGACTTAGGTTGTTTACCAGATATTGGTTTTAACTAGTAAGTCCTTCGCTTTTGGAGATTGATTAGTGTTTATCGAGTGGATCGATTTTACCCAAATCTTTGACTTAGGTTGTTTACCAATTATTGGCTTCAACCAGTGAGTCGTTTTCTGGAGATAGAAGAGCGTTTATCGAATAGGTCGATTTTACTCAATTCTTTGACTTAGGTTGTTTACCAATTATTGGCTTTAACCAGTAAGTCGTTTTCTGGAGATAGAAGAGCGTTTATCGAATAGGTCGATTTTACTCAATTCTTTGACTTAGGTTGTTTACCAATTATTGGCTTTAACCAGTAAGTCGTTTTCTGGAGATAGAAGGGCGTTTATCGAATAGGTCGATTTTACTCAATTCTTTGACTTAGGTTGTTTATCAATTATTGGTTTTAACAAGTAAGTCCTTTGAATCTTTGATTCGGCTAATAACTCATCAGTATTGATTGTATCTTAAAAGAATTTTTAAGCAAAAAGCTTTTATTCCTGCGAATAGTACGAAAAAGTTTAAACAAGGTAAATAAAATTAAAAAGAATACTAAGGATAACCACTATGATTCATTTTCCGTAGTATCTTCTTAGGTTGACCGCGTTCCAAGTCCTCGGTAGGGGTGTTCCGTCCAAGTGTGCAATTTTGTATGAACCTTTCTTTCCTACACCAACAACGATGTATGGTCCATCCCAATTCTGTTGCAATTTTCCTACGTGCTTGGATACTTCTACTTTCTTCAGTACTAAGTCCCCTTCTTTGAAGGTTCGTATGCGCACCTTTTGGTTATAGGCTTTTTCCATATTCGATTTTGCAACCTGCAATTGTAACGCAACTTTCTCTCTTAAGGCTTCGGTCAGGTCGACATCATTTTCTCTAGCCTTTTTATTTTCCTCGCTATCAAACATCTCGATCCTCGGTGTCGGGATTAAAGTTTCGACTGGAATTACAGCCTCCGAGCCGTATACCAGACTGAATGGAGTCTTGCCGGTCGAGGCTTTGACAGTTTGATGCGAACCTCATTAGGAAGATTCACTTTAATCCCAAACTAAAATCAGATTGATAAGATAGTGAACTTGTGACCCGACGATTATAAGGAATCGCAAACCACAAGTATTCTTGATTATAGTGAACTTGTGACCCAACGATTATAAAGAATCGCAAACCACAAGTATTCCAGATTGTAGTGAACTTGTGACCCAACGATTATAAAGAATCGCAAACCACAAGTATTCAAGTTTGAACGCCACAAGGAGAAACCTTGATAAGTTCTGAAGTTCAATGAAGAACCAAAAGAGGAGTAAAAACTCACTTTATATTTTCAGCCAAATATATATCCCATTACATTGAACAATACCACATATATATAGGGTTGGAACAAGTCTCCAACCATAATAATTAAAGCCAACACGTTTTCATAAGTGTTGGGATATGAAAAGGTGCCTTGAATCCTCCAAATACATCTAGAAATATGAGAAGTCTGGACTATTATCTATATAGACTTATATATATAAAATCTGATATAAATAAAGCCTAATTAAAGCTTCTCTTTCCCAAAAGACTTAATTCTAGGTAAGCAACTTTAGTGAATTCCAAAAGCCATCTGATTATGTTGTTTGGATTAAATTCAAAACAACTTCATCTTCTTTTGGGCCAAACTTATGCATGTTAGAATCAGCCCATATTTTCTGAATTAGCCCGTTGAATGCTTCTTTGAGCTTTTTGGATCTTGTCCTTGTAATTGGCCCAATTGTAATATTCAATGGATCCTTAGCTTGTACTTGTTCTTGATGATTCTCATCATTTTCCCTCTCTTCGAAAGGATTCGTCCTCGAATCTTCACCTACATCAAAAGGAGAAAGATCAGCAACATTAAATGTTGAACTAATCTTATACTCACCTGGAAGATCCAACTTGTATGCATTATCATTCACTCTTTCAAGAACTTGAAATGGACCATCCCCTCTTGGTTGTAATTTTGACCGCCTACGTTCAGGAAATCTTTCCTTCCGCATATGCACCCAAACCCAATCACCTGGTTCAAAAATTACTTTTCTTCGCCCTTTATTAGCTTTGTTCGCATATTGTTCATTTTTCTTTGAGATATGCTCCCGGACACTTTGATGAAGTTTCTTCACCATCTCAGCCTTCTTTTGACCATCCAAACTAGCTCTTTCATTAACTGGCAAAGGCATCAAATCTAAAGGAGTTAGTGGATTAAAACCATAAACAACCTCAAATGGTGAAAAATCAGTAGTAGAATGAACACTCCGGTTATATGCAAATTCAATGAATGGCAAACAATCTTCCCATTTCTTTAAATTCTTTTGAATTATAGTACGCAACAAAGTAGTTAAAGTTCTATTCACTACCTCGGTTTGGCCATCTGTTTGAGGGTGGCAAGTAGTTGAAAATAGCAATTTAGTACCCATTTTCCCCCACAAGACTTTCCAAAAATAGCTAAGAAACTTAACATCTCTATCAGATACAATGCTCCTAGGAACACCATGAAGTCGTACTATCTCACGGAAGAACAAATCAGCAATGTTTGTTGCATCATCAGTTTTGTTACAAGATATGAAATGTGCCATTTTAGAAAACCTATCAACCACCACGAAAATTGAATCCCTACCCTTTCTTGACCTAGGCAAACCCAAAACAAAATCCATTGAAATGTCTACCCAAGGTGCAGTAGGTACGGGTAAAGGAGTGTATAAACCATGGGGTAAGACCCTAGATTTGGCCTGCTTACAAGTAACACATCTAGAACAAATTCTTTCCACATCACGTTTCATTTTAGGCCAAAAGAAATGTTCACACAACACTTCTAAAGTCTTCCTTATACCAAAGTGTCCCATCAAACCACCTCCATGTGCTTCACGTACAAGTAACTCACGCATAGAACTGTTAGGCACACAAAGTTTATTTTCTCTAAATAAGTACCCATCAAGTCTATAGAACTTACCAAATGCTGATTTTTCACATGCTCCATACACACTAGCAAAGTCATCATCAGTAGCATATAATTCCTTCACATATTCAAATCCCAACAACTTTGCATTTAAAGTAGAAACAAGAGCATACCTTCTCGATAGTGCATCAGCCACAATATTTTCCTTACCTTGTTTGTATTTGATTACATAAGGAAATGTCTCGATGAATTCTGACCACTTGGCGTGTCTTTTATCCAACTTACCCTGTCCTTTCAAGTGCTTCAAGGATTCATGGTCGGTGTGAATGACGAATTCTCTCGGCCAAAGGTAATGTTGCCAAGTCTCCAACGCTCTCACCAATGCATAAAGCTCCTTGTCATACGTTGAATAGTTCAACACAGCCCCATTTAGTTTTTCACTAAAATAGGCTATCGGTCGCTGTTCCTGCATTAAAACTGCTCCAATACCTATTCCTGAAGCATCACACTCAATTTCAAATGTTTTAGAAAAATTAGGTAAAGCTAACAAAGGAGCACTACACAATCTTTCTTTAATTTCAGAAAATGCATATTCTTGCTCATCACCCCAATGAAACCCTACCGATTTCTTAACAATTTCAGTGAGTGGTGCAGCTAGTGTACTGAAATTTTGGACAAATCGTCGATAAAAACTAGCCAAACCATGAAAACTTCTGACCTCGGAAAGTGACTTAGGTGTCGGCCATTCCTTGATAGCCTTTACCTTTTCTTCATCCACTCCAATTCCATTTGCGCTAACAATATAGCCAAGAAACTTAACTTTTTCCAAGCAAAAAGAACACTTTTTTAAATTGGCAAACAATTTTTCTTTTCTCAAAACATCAACCACACTACGCAAATGTTCAATATACTCATCTAAGCTTTTACTATACACCAAAATGTCATCAAAATAAACCACAACAAACCTACCAATAAAAGCCCGCAAGACATGGTTCATTAATCTCATGAATGTACTAGGTGCATTAGATAAGCCAAAAGGCATTACCAACCACTCATACAAACCATGTTTTGTTTTAAAAGCAGTTTTCCACTCATCACCTTCTTTCATCCTAATTTGATGATACCCACTTTTCAAATCGATTTTTGTGAAAATACTTGACCCATGTAATTCATCCAACATATCATCTAGTCTAGGAATGGGGTATCGATACTTTACCGTGATGTTGTTGATAGCCCTGCAATCCACACACATCCTCCAAGTACCATCCTTCTTAGGTACAAGTAACACCGGTACAGCGCACGGACTCATGCTTTCTCTAACGTGGCCTTTCTTCAGCAACTCCTCAACTTGCCTTTGAGTTTCCTTTGTTTCTTCCGGATTGCTTCTATATGCTGGCCGGTTAGGAATGGCAGCACCTGGTACAAAATCAATTTGATGCTCTATTCCTCTTATAGGTGGCAACCCATTTGGTACATCATCTGGGAACACATCTTCGTATTCCTGCAACAAAGAGACAACAACGCTAGGCAAAGATTCATCAAGTTCGTTAGTGCTAAAACCCGCCTCTTTGTACAAAAGTAAAAACATAGGCTTGTTTGAATTGAAGGCATTCTTGATATCACTCGCCTTAGCATAAAGACTCACTTGTTTTTTTCTCTCTTTCTTTTCACTCTCTTTTTCACTTTTTTTCTTTGAAATTTCAGCCTCACTGTTTATTTTCAACTCACTCTCTCTTTTCATTTTCATTTGATCTTCATACACTTGTTTGGGTGTTAATGGTACAAGCGTAATGGATTTGTTATCCTTTACAAGAATGTGCCGATTTTTGAAACCATCATGAGTAACCTTTCTATCAAATTGCCATGGTCTGCCCAATAATATGTGACCCGCTTGCATTGGAACGACATCACAAAGCACTTCATCCTTGTACTTCCCAATTGAAAAAGAGACTAATACTTGCCTTGTCACCTTAACTTCACCACATTCATTCAGCCATTGAAGCTTATATGGTTTAGGGTGTTTCAACGTAGGTAAATTCAGCTTTTCAACCAAAGTAGTACTGGCAACGTTTGTACAACTTCCCCCATCAATGATCATACTACACACTTTATTGTTAACATGGCACCTAGTATGAAAAATGTTCTCCCTCTGTTCATTAACATCATCTTCTTTGATTTGGGCACTTAAAGCACGCCTAGCCACCAATGTCTCTCCTTCCACCGGATATTCAACATCATTGTCACTAGTGTCTTTTGGCATATGATCTTCATCGTCACTCTCACTTTCAGTCTCCACATCTCCGTTAGCATGTGCAATCATTGTCCTCTTGTTTGGGCATTGTGAAGCAATGTGACCTGCTCCCAAACACTTAAAACACTTAATATCACGATTACGAGTTGGTAATTCAATTTTACCTCTATTGAATTTTTCAACTTCATCTTTTCTCTTTGGTGCTTCTGTTTTGAATTTGGAATTAGCTCCTTCATCTTTCCTTCCATTCGACCTCCATGAAGTAGAGGAGCTTGGATTTTGGAAGGATCGAGTTCCCTTCCTTTTAAGTTGTCGTTCTACCTTTATTGCCATATGCACCATGTCCTCCAACTCCACATAATGTTGCAACTCAACTACATTTGCAATGTCCCGATTCAGCCCATTGAGAGACCTTGCCATGGTAGCTTCTCTATCCTCTTCTATATTAGCCCTGATCATGGAAATCTCCATCTCCTTGTGGTAATCTTCGACACTTTTAAAGCCTTGAGTAAGACTTTGTAACTTTTGAAATAAGTCTCTATGATAGTGACTAGGAACAAACCGCCTCCTCATGATAGCTTTCATTTCATCCCATGTCCTAATAGGCCTTTCACCATTTCGTCTCCTGGTCATCATAAGTTGATCCCACCATATAATAGCATAATCGGTAAACTCAATAACATCAAGTTTTACCTTTTTCTCCTCGGAGTAGTTATGGCATTCGAAAATCAGCTCCACCTTCCTTTCCCAATCCATGTACACTTCTGGATCATTCTTGCCTTGAAATGATGGTATCTTTACTTTTATGTTTCCCAAGCTTCTGTCATCTCTATCTCGCCATCTCGGACCTCTTTGGAAACCTCTATCATGCCTTTCTCTCCTTTGTATGAATCTGCCCTCACCATTCAATGAGCCTTGGTCATCTTCATATTGGAACTCATCATTGGAATTGTAACCAAAATAATCTTCATTTGCAATCCTTTCTTCCCTTCTAACATTAGGAGGTCTTATTGACGTCCCCTGTTTAAAGTAGCAATAGCATCGTCTTGCCTATCCATCCGATCCCGAATCTCATTAAACATTACGTTCATACGTTCAAATTGTTTTTGCATGGCTTGCAACATAAATGTATCCCCCTGTCCGCCTTGGTTTATTGCTTCACCACTTGTAGACATACTTGAAACTAGATATAAAAATTAGAAATAAATCCTCACAGCACTCGCTCACGTGTTTACACTCGAATAATGTCACTCAACACTCGTGTTTAACTCAATATGGCTTTTACCCTCTAATAATCTCACACTCTCTTGCCTTTTTCCACTCGTAACTCCCTTTTTCAGTTCTTTAATGAACTAGTAAACTTTAATCAAGATGTTCAACTTGTATTGTTTAAACAATGAATACCAATGGTTCGGTATTTCAGAAATAATGAAACAAGGAGAATGTGATTTTTTTTTTTATTTGAGAGAACAGAAGAATATATCAGAATATAGAGAGTAGTTATATCCGCCACTAATTTTTTTTTTTTTAATCACGTTTTTATTTTCCTTTTTTTTTTTTTTTTTTGGTCACTTTTTTTTTTCACGTTTTTTTTTTCTTTTTTTTTTTTTTTTTTTTTTTGGGGCTGGATACACCAACAAAGAGATTTAAGAGTAGGAAAGAAGAGATTAGTAGAAATTGACTAAATATATAAGAACAAGAAATAAAGATAAAGGATAGTAATCTGATTTTAGTACCTTGCTCTGATACCAAATGATGCGAACCTCATTAGGAAGATTCACTTTAATCCCAAACTAAAATCAGATTGATAAGATAGTGAACTTGTGACCCGACGATTATAAGGAATCGCAAACCACAAGTATTCTTGATTATAGTGAACTTGTGACCCAACGATTATAAAGAATCGCAAACCACAAGTATTCCAGATTGTAGTGAACTTGTGACCCAACGATTATAAAGAATCGCAAACCACAAGTATTCAAGTTTGAATGCCACAAGGAGAAACCTTGATAAGTTCTGAAGTTCAATGAAGAACCAAAAGAGGAGTAAAAACTCACTTTATATTTTCAGCCAAATATATATCCCATTACATTGAACAATACCACATATATATAGGGTTGGAACAAGTCTCCAACCATAATAATTAAAGCCAACACGTTTTCATAAGTGTTGGGATATGAAAAGGTGCCTTGAATCCTCCAAATACATCTAGAAATATGAGAAGTCTTGACTATTATCTATATAGACTTATATATATAAAATCTGATATAAATAAAGCCTAATTAAAGCTTCTCTTTCCCAAAAGACTTAATTCTAGGTAAGCAACTTTAGTGAATTCCAAAAGCCATCTGATTATGTTGTTTGGATTAAATTCAAAACAACTTCATCTTCTTTTGGGCCAAACTTATGCATGTTAGAATCAGCCCATATTTTCTGAATTAGCCCGTTAAATGCTTCTTTGAGCTTTTTGGATCTTGCCCTTGTAATTGGCCCAATTGTAATATTCAATGGATCCTTAGCTTGTACTTGTTCTTGATGATTCTCATCACAGTTGTCCGGTTTGCCCAAAGCACTCCAGGAGTTCATCCAACCATCTTCCTTTGGCTGCCCCTAATCTTTTCTCCAGAGATTTTATTATTTCATGGTTCGCTACTTCAGTTTGTCCGTTCGCTCTAGGGTGTCCTACCGAGGTGAAGTTTTGTTGAATTCCCAGCTTAGAGCACCATTCCAGTACTTGTTTTCCCGCGAATTGAGTTCCATTATCAGAGATTAGGATCTGTGGGATGCCAAATCGACATACTATGAATTTCCATAGGAAATTAATTACTTGGAACTGTGTTATTCGAGCAAGAGCGACACATTCTATCCATTTGCTGAAATATTCGACAACGACTAGAACATAAGCTTTCTTAGACCTGGCTACCGGGAAAGGTCCCACAATGTCTATTCCCCATTGATCAAACGGCCAGCACACATGTATCGGGTGCATGTTTTCGGCTGGTTGATGGCTTATATTAGCGTGAACTTGGCAATGATGGAATTTCTGCACATATTGAACGGCATCCTTGTTTAAGGTAGGCCAATAGTATCCTGTTCGGAGGCATTTCAAAGCTAAGGCCCTGGCTCCACTGTGGTTCTGGTCTTACGCTAATTCGTAGGGTGATCAAGGTAGGAGAGTATATATCTAAAACACAATTATATGAGGAGAAGATCAATAATATATATTCCGAACGTAGGTGTACATATTATAAGTAATGAGGGGTCCTATCTGAGCATTATAGGATGCTGTACAAGCTAGAGGATAGATACATATAAAATAACCTAAACTAACTTTCCAAGGTTGGTCCGAGCAGGAGCTTCGAGTTGGGAGCACTTGGGAAAGCGTGTCTGGCGCCATAAATGCTTGTGGTATTTATAGTTGAAATGGTGAGCTAGCTGAACCATCCGCAGGGGTACATTTCTCGGCCCAAAGGCCTAGGCCTGAGGTCGGCCCATCAGTAACCTTCGATCTTGTGCTCTTTCTAATAGATCGGACTGGATTAACTGATGCTTGGGCTCAATTCTATGTCTTCAAGGTTGGGATTCATGATCTTCGATCTTGCGTAATCCGTATTTTGATCTTGCCTGAGCTCCTAAATGTAGAGAATCCAAAGTACCCCTCATCAATACTCCCCCACTTCTCGAGCGCAAAGTGAAGCTGAAGCTAGAAGAAGTAAATGTTGCTTCGAACGGCGAGATGAACGAACCATTTATGATGTGTTTCGGATATGCCTCGTTAAAAACCTAATTCGGAAAAACCCATTGGGATAAAAACCGAATCAGGGAAAAAGAGTGCATATCTTGGAAACAATACAATGATTCTGTTGTGATGATCTAAGTTTTGATGTTAACAATCTTTGTCTGGATTTTGAGTTGATCTTGATCAAAGTGTCCCTCTGTATTAGTTGCCGTAATTGATTCCTTATTAATACTCCCCCACTTCTCCGAGCGTAGAGTGAAGCAAAGGATCGGAGAAGTAAATAAATTGCGAGACCAAAGAGGCACGTTTTTTCCAGTGTCGGTCTACGGCCCATAATTCCAGAGTATAGGGGCCTAAAATGCAATTATTGGGGCAGATAATTTTGAATTTACCCTGAGGGAGTTCAACCGTCGTGGTTATTCGGGGTCCGGTTTGCAATTTACCATTTTGACCTTATATATATATATATATGCTGATTTTTGGAGGTTTACTTGCACAAGATTCTCAAAGAACCTTAGATGTAATAGTGTGAGGGGGAACTCACAATTTATATAACCCCAGAAATGTGAACGGGACAAAGGGACCAACCCCTAAAACAAAAGAACCAAAAGACACCAAAGCGAGAAATCAAAGTGAACCGCCAACATGCTGGCAAACTACCCACACAAGGGCACAAGTAAGAAAAAGCCCACAAAATGGGAGAAACCCAGGCAAGGGTACGAAATAAATAAACCAACAAAATGTCAAAATACCCACACAGGGGCGGAACCAACGTAAGAGAAACCAAAGCAAAAATAGCAATTCTTCCATCAGCCTCCACCATATAGTCACCGTTGAGCCCTGATGAAAAAGAGCCACTAGCACCGGAAAGTCAAAGATAAGTATCAACTCCTCAAACAATCTTCAAAATATATCCATCTATAAGCCCTGAGATAAGAGATGAACTAGTAGAAAATAACCCAACATCCATCACCATACAACCACTGAGTACACAAAGCAACAAAATGGCGTCCAAATTGTAAATGACACCACCACAGAACCAGCTCCTGAAATGGACTCCATGAAGGCAACCTCAACCAAAAGGATCTCCATGTACCAGAAAATCTCTAACAACCAACAACACCAACACCTCAACCATCAAATATAGTGTGTGAAATGTGCAAAGGCATGGTTTAGTATAGAAGTGGTGATTTACTGGTATCAATTACCTGACAGAATAAATGAGTGAAATCCGCACATTTGAGATGAATGAACTTGTCCAGTCATATAAGATGACCAGACCTACATGCAAAAATTGACTGCCAGGCATTGGAAGCAAGGATAACCAAATGGTAGAATTGCCAATGGACCAAGGAACTCATCCAGCAAATAAAAACAAAGGGCTTCCTATCATGCAAAGGAAATATAAGGTGTAAAGTGCAATGAGATGCAACTAAAGGTTGTCCCTGAGTGAATAAGTCGGTGCAGACCAACTTACACACTGTGACCCAGACATAACAAGTGTGTGCAGTGCATAGGAGGCAAAATTTAGAAGTGGTGAGTGAAGTGGGACCTGTAAGTTAGCTAATATTGACAAAGCCATGAGAGATGGCTGAATCATGCAAAAACAAGGATAGCTAACCTCAGAGAATGCAAGTGAAAATCAAGTGATAGTAAATGAAAGGCCAGGGGTGCGGGCCAGAGAAAAAAGAGAAACACTGTATGCACAGATAGTAGAACTACTCTATATGAAATGTAGCTAAAGAACTCCCCCTGATAGTGTATCAGAACAGTCTGATAAACTACCCTGGATATCAATATCATATAGAGGTAGATAGGGTTTATTTGGTGTGTCTAAAAGAAGGCATTTGAAATCTGTCACACCAAATAAGACCCTGTAATTTCCTATCCCCCTCACCAGGATGGAAAATGTATGATTCTTGTGAATCACATCCCATGTTTGCTAGGTAATCAGCAACCTGATTAGCTTCCATGTAGATGTGATTCACTGAAGAGCCAAGTTTTTATAAAAGTTTTTGAGCCTTATATAAATGATTCACAAGTTTCCAGTGTACCTGTTTTTTACCTTTCAAGACCGAACACAGAACCTGAGAGTCCACCTCAACCAGCACATTTGAAAGCCCAAAAGAGTCACAAAGTTCCAATCCCCTGATTAAAGCCTTCATCTCGGACTCAGTGTTTGTACACTGCCCAATAAAATCACAAAAGCTAAACACCATCTTCCCATCAGAATCCCTCACAATCCCACCTAAGCTTCCAGCCCCTGGATTTCCCCTTGAACAGCCATCTGTATTAAGCTTAACAAAACCAGAATGAGGAAGAAACCAGTTAACCATAAAACATTTTGGGTCTAAAGGAGGTTTGATATTGATACCCCAAGATCTAAGAATACTTAAATCTCCCTTCCAATTACAAGGTCTAATTTTTGAAGTTGAGTACAAAGACATAACCTCAGAAATTGTCCTATTGATAATATTCAAAGCAGGGTGTTTCTTGTTGTGATGTTTGGAATTGTTCCTGCACTTCCATAGGTTCCAGAGGACATAGATGACCACAACATACCTTAAATGCCCTGGACCACAGAAAGTAGAGGAATTAACCCAAACAGACAAAAGAAACCTGGGATTGTCAGTCAAAACCTTCTTTACACCAAACAAATTAGCAAAATATTCCCAAACTTGGGAGGCCACAGACCCATTAATAAAAACATGTTGGATACTCTCAATATCAAAACAACATTGGCATTTTGATGCTAACTGAATCTCTCTGGATTGCATAAAACTGTCCACAGGGATCCAATTGTTCAAAAGCCTCCAAATGAAAATAGAAACAGACGGCAAAACAAGAGAGTTCCACACATGTTTCATTAACAAATCTAGTGGCTTCCTAAGTCTAGTGAAATTCCAAGAACTTTTAATATTGAACAAACCATCAGGAGTGTGCTTCCAAGTAATAACATGATGTTCATTCAAGTCAATATGCAGCAAGACAATATCACTCACAACATTAGCAGGCAGGCAGGAAAGGAGAAGCTCCACATTCCACTCATCATGCACAAAGTAATCACACACTCTAAGATTATCAATTGGAAGATTAGGAATAGGCAGATATTCTAAAGGCCTGTCACTGATCCAATGATCATGCCAAAAGGATATATGCCCATTTCGTAACCCCCAGAAGACATTCTCAGAAAACAAGTGTCTAACCTTACACATACGCTTCCTAACTTGAGATTTATATCTAGCATTTAAAGCAGTATAGAAATGATGGGACTTTGTATACTTTTCTACCATGAATCTAGACCAAATCCCATCATTCTCCCTAACCCTCCACCAAAGCTTGTAGGAAAAGGCAGTAGCAACATCAGACAAACGCCTAATCCCTAGACCACCTTCTAAAGTGGGAAAACAGATATTCTTCCAGGAAGACCAGTGTATCTTCTGACCACTGGTCTTACTCCAGAAGAATCTAGCAAAAAGCCTCTCAAGCTCAACTAACAATCTAGTGGAAGGAAAGACGACCTGTAAAGTATAAGTGGGAATAGAATTGAGCACACTTTTCAAAAGCGTAAGTTTACCACCAGGGGAAAGGTACTTGGTTTCCCAACCAGTCAGATGAGATCTAATTTTAACCAGTAAGGGGTCAAAAAGCGCAATGTTTTTCTTCCCTTTAAACAAAGGGGCACCAAGGTACTCTAAAGGGAGACTATCCATAGTAAAACCAGAAATGGATTTAACATGGGCCTGAGCTCTCCTATGACAACCCTTCCCAACAATAATCTTACTCTTCTGAGGATTGACAGCTTGACCAGACACCCTAGAGTAGTAATCAAGAAAGTTCATGATCTTAGTAATTGACTTATATGTGGACTTTGCAAAAATTATGCAGTCATCCGCATAAGCCAAGTGAGACACACAAAAACCCCCATTAGTGAAATACTGAATATCTGGATGATCAAGAAACAACTTGTTAAGACCTCTACTCAAAAACTCAGAAGCCAAAATAAACAAAGTGGGAGAAATGGGATCTCCCTGCCTAACCCCTCTCCTAGATCTAAAGAAGCCGGAAGGCTGACCATTGACAAGCACAGAGGAGTAAGTATGTTCAACAGTGCATCGAAGAAGGGAAATAAATTGATCAGAAAAACCAAATTTCCTATGCATAGCAAACAAAAAAGGCCAATGGACTCTATCATAAGCTTTAGCCATATCAAGTTTGATAATCATATTACCACTTTTAGCCCTAGGATGATTAATCTCATGCACCAGTTCTTTAGCAAGCAAAATATTATCAGCAATAAGTCTATCCTGCATAAACCCAAATTGATTTTCAGAAATAAGCCTAGGCAGCACACTCACAAGCCTATCATTCAAAATCTTTGTAAAAATCTTACAAGAGACATTACAAAGACTAATAGGCCGAAACTCAGACCAGCTAACAGCATTTTGTACTTTTGGAAGAAGCACAATTGTTGTAGCAGTGATGCTTTTGGGAAGAGAAGAGCCAGAGAAGAAATCTACTACTGCATCAAGTAGATCCTTCTTGACAATATCCCAACAAGTTTAATAAAAGTGAGAGCTGAAGCCATCAGGTCCAGCAGCACTCTCGGGAGCAATGCTGAAGACAGCAGCTTTCACTTCATCAAAGGAAGGGGGAGCAGTCAAAGCAACATTATCAGATTGATCAAGGACGGAAGGAATCAAATCAAGACTATCAACTACAAGATTAGGCTCAACAGTGGACAACACATTCTCAAAGTAGTCAGCAGAAGAAGACCTAATCAAATTACAATCAGTGACCCAATTCCCATTCAAATCCTTAATTCTATGAATAACAGATTGCCCTTTTCTTCTCTTAGCAAGGTCATAAAAAAACTTAGTGTTTCTCTCACCCTCCCCAGCCCATTTAATTTTGGCTTTTTGTCTCCGATACTCCTTCTCCATTTTTATAGAGAGGGTGTGTAGAGCATTTAGCCTATTTAACTCAATCAAGTTTTCTTCACTAGGATCATCATCAAATCTCTCTTGAGCAGCTTTGACAGCAGTGGTAGAACTATTAAGTCTCTCAAAAATATTACCAAAAACAGATTTGTTCCACCACCGTAGTCTTTGCTTCATCCTATGCAGCTTAACTTTCAAATTAAGTATACCATAAAGATTAGTGTTAACCTCCTAACAGTCCTTAACCACCTGCAAAAACCCAGAATGAAGGGCCCAGGCACTTAAGTATCTGAAAGGTGTAATCACTGGGATATGCTTAAATTGAAAATTAATTAGCATAGGGGAATGATCCGAATGCATCCTAGGGAAGAAATTAGCAACAATGGAATCAAACATCTCATGCAAAGCAGGATTGGCCAAACACCTATCTAACTTCTGCCAAACAAAGTTCCTGTACCAAGTAAACTTGGATCCTATGGAATCTAAATCAGACAGAGAGCAGTCAAGAAGACAGTCAGAGAAGTCCCCCAAAGAACTAAGATGAGGAGCAGCCCCTCCCTTTTTCTCAGAAGGATCTAAGATGATGTTAAAATCCCCTACCACGAGCCAAGGCTCACTAGTGAAATTCCTCCTAAGCCCACCCCACAAATCTCTCCTATGACTTCTCTGATGCAAAGCATACACACAGGTAAGGAAGACAACTTTAGGGAGAAGGGGAGAGGAAAAAGACACATACAAAAACTGGGGATGATCCTCAATAACAGTAACCAAGTAACTCCTATCAAAGAACACCCACACCTTTTGTTAGAATTACTAACCACATGATCAAAATTAAAAATCTTCTTAAAATTCATGTTATCCAGGGACACCATAGGTTCAAGAATAATCAAGATTTTAATTTTGTTCGCTTTTTTTAGTTTTTTCACATTCAATTGGGATTTGAGGTTCCCAAGACCCCTCACGTTCCAAGTTAAAATCATTGAGACACATCTCCTGAATCCATAGTTACCCCTCTTTTCGTATTAAGTCTAGAAGACCTCCTATGCCCATTAACCTCCCCATCAGAAACACTGGATTGGGCCAAAACAGCTTCAGGAACTAAAATATCGAGTTCCTTCAGAATTTTAGCTTTAAGAGACACAGAAACTGAGGGTCTTGTTTCCAGGAGATTCTCATCAACATGCATAGAGGAATCACCAAGTGTCGGATCATCATCCATTGGCAGGGAAACATTCTTTAAAACAGTGGTAGAGGGGATAGGGTTATCAGTATGATCAGAGTCAAATTGGGTCCCTAAGCATTCAAACTTATTAGCAAACTTGACCTTCCTCTAATTGGTAAGAACAATACGAGGCTTAGATCTGGGTTGTTTGCAAGGATTAGAGCTTATATTGGAGGCAGATGGACAATCTTGTTCCATTTGTTCACCATCAGAATCCCTAACAGGACCATCTAAGGTAGGATGTGTAAGATCATTGGGGTCGGAATTGATGGGGGAGATGCTGACTCCCTCCTGAATACCCACTTTAACCGTACTAACAATGTTCTTGTTTTTCCTACTCTTAGATTTACCTGAACTAGGGGCTTCTTTAGTGATTTGATCTTTAGGTTTTTGCCTTTTCAGTTTTTTCAATTTCTTTTTAACATTTTCTCCTTAAGATCAGCATAAATGCTATCCAGTTCTATGTCAGTATTAGTAAAATCAGTATTGGCATATTCAGACGTTAATTCATTTTCCTCCTTATTAAATGCCTCAACTTTCTCTCTTTTTATTTTTCTGACACGTTCCTCTCCAAGTTCATTTTCACACACCTCATATTCAGAGTTAACTTCAGAGTTGGAAAGTGTTTGGATTTGGACCAAGTTGTGATCAAATTCCAAGCCACAATCCTTGCATTCAAAAAGAGTTCCCACAGGTATATCTCCCAAATTAATTTCAGAGTGAGTAACTGTAAGAGATTTACTACCCTCCTTAACATAACCATGAAGACAGACATTGTCCTTAGACATTTCCTTAAGACTACACACAGTTTCAACATCAAGTTCGTTTTCATTTAAAACCTTCTCATTCACAGATTGTTCAGTCAAAGCGTTTTTACTCAAAGTTTTCAAATTAACATTTTCCTTAGACCCCCCACCAGAATCAGACTTATCATTCTTTTTCTTTAACTTACTCCCACCAGCAGATCCAGACTTACCCCCTTCAGTTTCTTTGTCCTTAACTTTGACTAACTCATTCTCCTTAGGCTCATTCAAAACAGGCAAAGCATCAATTGATTTTACAGTGTCAGTCAACTTCACAGAGTTCAAATTGACAGGCATCACAGAAATCACATTATCATCAACAGCAACAGCAGATTTACTACTAGCAATTCCAGGGGTGGCACCCCCCTGTAAACCATCATGCGCAATAAGTGGGGTGGCACTCCCCTTTCCATCAGACAAAACATTTCCAGGGGTGGCACTCCCCTGTAAACCAAATTTATGTTTTGGGACATACCTTTGTTGCAATTTACCTGACACCTTCTTGCTAGTTTCAGTATCAGTTGCATATTGCACTTTTCTCCTCTATTTGTTTTTTCTTGTAACATGCTGCCACTTTTCCTCCCCCTCAGGGTCTGTTTGAGCTTTGTTACTAGTAAATTTCTGATTCTTTGAATTATTCCCAAGATCAGATTTTCTGTTTTGAAACTCTGGCACAGAACTCAGAGTGAAGTCCTTGGTAGCGTCTTGCTGCACCTTATCTTGAGGACCCATAGCAATTCCCTTACCCTTTGCTTGTGAACAAGTGTTATATGTATGGCCAGTAATCTTGCAAGTCGAGCAAAATTGAGGTCTCTTCTCATAAACTACCTCTTGATGAATCACATTTCCTTTCTCGTCAAGCCAAGAGTAATATCATAAACTGGTTCTTTCAACAAATCAATCTCAACACAAACTCGAGCCCCCAACATGTTGGTCTTATTTGTTGTTGCTTCATCAATCCTTAAAGGTTTTCCAACTCTCAAACAGATCTCATAGGAGCTAGTCCCTTTAGAATGACCCAGCAAAGAACTATAGATGATTCCTCGGTTGGCTTATAGTTTAAGGACCACCTCGAAATCTTCATTGGGCATCCATAGAATTCCCAGTTTCCTTTAATCCATAGCCTAGTGTAGTCCTCCTCAAGTGAGCACAAGATTGACAAATTCCTTCTATCCATCATGTCAATTTTCCATTCCCCTTTCAACCCTAAGCTGGCAAAAGCCTTCTTCAGAGCCATAAATCCAGGAACTCCATAATTGAATCTCCCCACCAACAGAAACTCATAAGGTTTAGAAAGCAGGTCAATTTCAGCCTTTGAGAACTGAATAAATGGTTTTCCCTTAAGAAGCAAGTGAGGTTTAGGTGATATCCGTCTCTCACATAAAGTCCTCCAAATGAGTTCAACTTAGAGGCTTCTTTGCTATGTCAATCTGTCTCTCATTTGGACGAACGAAGAACCTTAGATCGGAGCACAGAGATCGAACACCTTTAAAAAAGCCCTAAAAACACGTTCGCTCATATATCACATATTTACAATGTCTAGCCCAACAGATCTCAAAGGCAAAGCCAAGGTAGTGGAAGAACAAGAAATTGGTCCCGATGAGATGCAGGTTGGGAATTCTCGATCGCAAGTGACAAGGAATTTGGGGAGCCCGAGCTCTGATTTCAACTCTGATAGGGAGGAAGGAGAGTTAAATTCTGATTCTGAGAATGACGAAGACGATAGCTCGACCGAGGCAACTGATGAAGAAGCTGCGGAGGACGATAGCCTTACTTTGGCGGATAATGAACAAAATAAATCCAAAATAGGTAACAAGGTCATTGTTACAATTTTTAAATGGGTAGAACCGTCGACCAGCGTTAGGCTTAACAAAACTGAGCAAAGAGCTGATCAAACTGTTTGCCGTTATACTGAAAAAGATCGAGAATATTTAGAGCTCGAATTTGGTAAGTATATTGCTGACGAGTTTTCGATCGTCATTCCGACTCCTGAGCATCGTGTTACCGATCCTCCGAAGGGGTGCCAAGCATTCTATACCAGGCAGTTTTTCTACGGTATGCGCATCCCCTTTATTCCGCTGATTCGTAGTATTTTAGAGGCTTTCTCTCTTACCCTATCTCAGATTCTTCCAAACTCGATTGGGTAAATAGTCGCATTTAGTGTACTTATGAAGGCCAAAGGGAAGAAGGCAGCCTTTCAGAATTTCTGGCAAGTCCTCCAAATGAGTTCATCCACATCCTCGAACGCTGGGTATGTGTATTTTTCTCAAAGATCGAATCGATCCATTTTATCAAGCAATGTTTCGAGCAACCTAAAAGGTTGGAAAGAAGAGTTCTTCTTCGTTCGTGGTCCCGACTCTCTGCCTTTTGAGGAAGTTCCCGAACCGACCCCCTATAAATGGGCCGGAGAAGAGTCTTGGATCTACGGTAGACGGAGTCTTAAATGAAGAATGAATCACGAGCTCACAGATAAATTTTTGGAGACCCTTCAACCTGACCTCTATCAAACCGCTTTACTGACCCAAGAGGGGGTCTTGAGAATGGCTGGGCTCAGCAGATGTTCTTACCCTGCCCCCGCGATCGAGTTTGGTCATCCCTCGCCGACGCCAACCGATATCCAAACTAATCAAGAAGTTGTAAGAACTGATGGGGAGGCCGACGCTGTTATCGCTCCTCTTACTTTAGGTATGCTAACTCGTCTCCTATAGTTCAACTAATTTTCCTTTGATCTAAACTAACCCGATTTTGGTTCGCAGCTGAGATCGTTGAAAGATTTCGAACTTCCATAGCTGGTTTGAATGTTGTTTCTTTTTCGAATAGGACCGAAGGCCAACCTCGCAAACAAAAGAAATCGAAGGCTGGTCGGAAGATTGGGGCAGCTATTTCCAGTGTTGACACGATCATAATTCTGAACACAGTTGTGACTATTCCCCAAATTGCTGTCGAGGGAACGTCACAATCCAGAGGTGCCGGCCCTTTGCGGTCGGTATTCTCAATTGACATGTCAGATCCGAATGCAGCGGGGTATAGTCATTACTCGTTTAAGAGGATCCAAGCCCAACAGATAATGGAAACTAGAATGGCCAGGAAAAGAAACAACGAAGATCCTGAGTCTTCAAGAAGGGTAAAGCCCTTCGATCGGAATCCAGGCCCGATTCATTGTCGACCCGGCCGAACCGAACCAGACTTGGCAGATTTCATAGAGGATCACCTCCGAGGACCAAGAGCCGCTGGGTTTGCAGAGAGTGGGACCATTGAGTCTGATTTCGGCCCCAATGGTGAACACTCTGTGGACAAGTCTTTCAGAATCCTGATGGCCGAAGATTTAAGGATGATAATACCGAACTCTTCAACAAAGACGGTTTTCAAATCATGAGTGATTACGCCCATGTATCTCAAAGGGTATACATTTTTTGAACGTACTATTTTTTCTCGAAAATCCACCTTATTGCTGATATCTGTTTTATTTTTAGGCTGGAGATTTATTCGTTCATCAATCCCATCGACTAGCTATCTTAGAGGAAGAGTCTCAACTGGCTCATAATGCTCTCCACGACATCCTGAAGGAAGACGCCATTATGGCCGGTCAGTTGAGACAGACGACTGCCAAGCTATCCGAGGTCGAAAAGGAGCTCGCAGAGGCTAGGGAAGAGCTTGAAGGAAAGAGGGCCCTTGAGCAAGAGGTCGAAAGATTAAGGTCGGATCTCAAGCAAGCTAAGATGTTTTCCGATCAGGCATACGCTCGAGGTCGAGAAGAAGCCAAACTTCCAGCTATAAAGGAATTTTTGGAGTCCCCTTTCCTTGATGCCTTGGTTCGGCTACGATCGGGTCCGATAAACCAAGCATTTTTCTATAAAGGAGTTCAGCAGCTCATCGTGGCCGGAAAGATCCCAGCCGTTCTCAGCGACTATATTCCCCACATGAACGCTTATAAAAACATCTTTGGGGAAGACTACAAAGCTTCCTCTCTACCTCCAGAAATTGTGGGTCTACAAGGTCATGAGTATGCCTGATTCCTTGCTGAATTCGGGGTTCCCATGCCCAACCCTGATATGCTCGAAGCGGAAGATGCGGTCGAAGAGGATGAGGAGATAGATATTGATGGCGATTCCGATGATCGGGGAGAACAAAACATGCCTTCCCCTAGGGCGAATAACTGCGCTGCTGATGATCAAGGTGGCGATGGAGAGGATGATAGCTCGAATAGCGATGATAATGATAGTTCAGAAGAAGGTGATTCTGATGAAGAGGACGAAGAGGTGGAGGAGGATCGTGATTCTGATGTTGAAAAATCCGATCACTGATAAATATCATGTAATAGGACTTTCCTTAGCAATTTTTCTTTTATAGTTTATAATCAGGGTACTTTCTTGCCTTCATATATATATATGTATACATCTTAACTTTGCATTTATCAATCTAAAATATTATCATCCTAGCGAGAATTTGGTCACTTTATATCGAATCTTCTTGGGAGTAGTGATTGTTCAATTATTGCGATAGCAAAGTGCTGCCCTCACTATAAATACAAGGGCCATTTCAAACCATTTCACTATAACATCAAATACTGAGATCGGAGCTCCTAGAAATATATATAAATTCGAACTTCTAATTCTTCCTTTCGACCACTCATGGATCAAATCTTGGGTAACCCCCTCGACCCCAAATTGTTATTAGGTGGTGCCAAGAGTAAAGGTCCGGCAAAAGGCCAAAAGATGACTAAAGAGAATAAAACCTCCAAAGCCTCTCCAAAAACTTCTGTGCCTTCCCCCAAACCTTCTAAGGGTGGGGAAGGGAAGAAAGAAAAACGGGCTTCCATTAAACCTGCTAAGGCTGCGTCCGGCAAATTGATTCTTTCAGATGAGGATCCCGACGACGAACCTGAGGGTTCTCCCTCTAGGCCCCTTGACAGTTCCAAACGAGCCTTCTTTAGACAAAAGACATCAGGGCTTATTTCGAACAAGAGATCTCATTCCGATGTGATTACTTCGACCGAGACGTTACAACAACTTGTCACGGATAATGAACCCTTGACTAATGCTCTTACTTCTGGTTCCAAGATTGGGGGTCCAAGCAAGAAGACTAAACTGACTTCTTCCGGAGAAGATGCCATTGGGAGCGCATCCTTTCTCATCCCATCATATGTAGAGCCTTCTAAGGTTGAAAGGCCTTGAGATCCATTGCTTTCCTCCTCCTCTGCTAAGACCATTTCTCTTGGGATGGAAATACCCCATCTCGAAGGAGCGCTGATCGAGAATCTGTTCCGAATCTTCTGCAGGCTAATATCTCTATTTCCGAGGATGATACGTCTAGTGGAAAAATTCCTTCGCACTTGTTTCAGTCGGGGTCGAATTTTCTTGCTCAGGTAATTTTCTTATTTTCCTTCCTCCCCATTCTCTCCTTCTCTCTCTCTCTCTTTTTTTTTTTATTATTATTGATCCGATCTCTCAAATTCTAGGCAGGTCAGGACTTTCTCGAGCTCAAGATGTTAGCAGAGCATGAGATCAAACAACAAGCTACTATCGCCCTCGAGCTGGAAAAGAATAAGGTCGAGCTGGATCGCGCACTAGAGGCCAATAGGTCCTTCGAGAGAAGCTGGTTTTAGAGAAAGAAAGAGCTGCCCAGAACCAAGGACAGGAGATCCTTGAGAAACTGAGCAAAGAGCTAGAGGGGCTTAGAGATATCTATGAGCGGGAAAAGAAGGAGTCCGAGCTCCGTGAGCAGAAAGCCTATGCTCGTGGGTACGATGATCGTAGTGCTGAGCTTCGGAGGATTTTTTCCGAGAACAAACTTCTTTAGACGTATTTTATTCTGTTGTAATGTAACTTTGAACAATTTGTCGTGTTTTTCCAGTTTTAATCCTCTGTACTAAGCTTTGCGCTGTTTCTTGATTAATAAACCGTTTTCCGATAATCGCATAGATCCCTTTTGATAACGGTATATGATTCGTTGTTTGGATTTTCGCCGATAGAGGGGAATTTCGATCTTCGAGCGTCGAATGGACTGACTAACAGTTTTCTCAACTTTATTGCGATCTTCATGACTTTCCCCCCAAACATCTCCTTATTCCTTGGGAAACGGAACAGTCATTACATCTTGATCACTCATTTTGTTATAAGGTGGCCGTTGGATAAGGTTGGGTTACCTCTATAAATGGGGCCTTCTCTTAGTTTCTTAAATAAATATTCTCTTCCTTTGATGTAGATTTTCTTCAATAATGTTGATCAAGAAATACTGTCTTTCAACCCAATATTTTGAAATTTGAGTTAGAACTTATTTTGCAAGTCATAGAATGTTGAGTATTTCAATCTCGACTAGAATATCTGCAGACGAAGACATTTTCGACCTTGAAGGCCAATAGGTCGCATTACTGACCATCCACGGCCCCAGTAACTCCTTCGACCTTGCGAGGTGTTGGAGGGGTTCAAGCTACATTGCACGGATACGGACTCGGCGACTCGGACTCGACACGATTCGGATTCGGCGACTCGTTTTCGAAAAAAAATTAAGATATGACTCGGCATGGATACGTATATTTTAATAAAATAAATTTATATAGTTATATATAAAAAAAATACCTTAGCATCAAAGTCTTTGAATAAACACTCATTCAAATATTCATAACACAAAATTAAAAGATTTGCAAAACGAGTCTTTCTTGACAATAGACGAAGATTACTATGTACGAATACCAATAATTCACAACATTAATTTTCATCATGAAATATGAAATTAAGTTATTATTTTAAAGTTTAGAAGGCATAACTTCTTCACATTTCTATTTATCAAAAAGATAACTTCTTTTCACCACCTCTCACCTCTCTCTTTCTCTGCCCATTTTGAAAAGAAAGAGTACATCTAGCTTTAAATTTTGAACGTCTCTTCACCACCTCTCACCTCTCTCTTTCTCTGCCCATTTTCATATCTTTTCCAGTTTCCGAATTCAAACTTCAAATTTTCAAATATCCGTGAAACCCTAAATCTAAAATAATCTATACTTGCACATGCAGATATAATACACCACAAAATATTTTAACTCGATCTCCCTCCATTTCATTGGATCTGTTGGATTTTCAATTTTGGATGAAATGAAATGGGCAGAAGGCAGAACGAAGGAGAAGGAACTAAGGAAGTGAAGGAACTGAGTTTCAATTCAAGTTTTTATTAATTAGGTGAGTAATTTGCATTTTCAACCCAAGATTTTATAAAAAATTGC
Source organism: Penstemon eatonii (assembly GCA_038501285.1). Lineage (NCBI taxonomy): Eukaryota > Viridiplantae > Streptophyta > Magnoliopsida > Lamiales > Plantaginaceae > Penstemon > Penstemon eatonii. Next base: position 26,929,308 of record CM076713.1, read on the forward strand.
AAAAAAACCCCCCAACGAGTCATTGACCGAGTCGACTCTTCAGCTTGACCGAGTCAACTCGCGTATCCGACTTCTTTTTTTTTTTTTTCTCGGACTCGCCACGTGGCGAGTCCGATGCGAGTCCCAGCCGAGTCGAAGGCGAGTCCGAGTCCGTCACGAGTCGACTCGCCATTCTTCATACTCTCTGCCGAGTCGGTGCTTCATAGGGTTCAAGCATAAAGTTTTCAAGGATGTTCGGCGATGGGTCATCATACCTCTGGCACGGTCCAAATAGTGAGGGACCTGTAGCCACAATATTTTTCGAGGATGTGATAGGGTGCGGCGTCAGTGAATGAAGTGGCGTTCGAGTAAGGTCACTCGATCTCAAGCATCGAACTAAGCCCTTCAATTCCCTATTCAAATTAATAATATCAACCAACATCCAATATTCACTATCCTTGTATATCTTTCGAGTAAGGCCATTATCGTCCGTCTTGAGGGGAAAGGAGCTTACGCCGCAAATTTCAAAGGATTGTAACAGGATCGAAATGTAACGGGATCGAACTATAATAAATTGGAATTTTGACAAATCGTGGTGTAATAGGATTGAGTTGTACCTCTGTATCTTTGCATTTGCTGAGAAATCTTGTAAATAATATATCATAATATACTTGCTTTGTTCGAAATAATAATCTCTGATCAATTTTTGGCATTTTACTCGATTACTTCATGCGTATTTAGATCGGTTTCTACGATTCCGGACATGAACGAGTGGACTTAAAGTATTTCGTAATAATCGACTTCAGTCGTTGTAGATTTTATTCCTGATCTCTATTCATCGGATGCAAATGTGCTAGTAGTAATACTCGACCAACAATTTATAAATAACTTCACTGCAACGAACTTTCGAACCCTTGTATTAGACATGTTTCCCGGCAAATTTCATTTAGTCATAACATTTGGTTGTTGAATAAACTGGTGAATAGCAAATATGTTTCTTAAGTATTTTTCGGACATGAATCAGTTTTTTGTTACCGTCAAGTTCGTTTGATTGATGACTCACAAAATGACCTTTCTTGGTCGATATTTTGATAGTAGAATGATTTCCGATCTTGAGTCGAAACGATTTATCTCCCTTTAGCCAAACGGTCCCCTATTCATCGGGAAGCGGAACGGTCGGCGCATTTATCGCGGCCATTCATTCCATGAAATATGAGCCGTTGATGTCTATTTCATTCTCCTATAAATAGTTCCAAATAGTTCCAAAGTTACCATTATATTTTTACTTTCCTGTAAATGTTTAGTTCGATCCATATGCTTGAATTTTTACTTCCCTCGATCAACATGATCAATTTTTTTTATCTCAAATAAAAATGATCGAGTTTCAAATTCGGACCCTCTTTTTTGATCTTTCATTTGCCTCCGAAGAAGCTTCATTTCGACTAGAATATCGACAGACGAATAACCTTGCAACTAGAATACCGGCAGATGACCTGTTTTCTTGGATATCCTTTATCTAAGACAGGTCCGGATTCCTGTATTCTGTCGCTCCATCCGGCCGGATAAGGGATCAACTCTTGGAGGAGTTCTTTAAATCTTGAGCGTCAGCTTCTCCGAGGAGCTTCTTGGAAAATGATGCCTTCGAGATTTCTTGGGGGTATTTCCAACTGGGGTTGCTTCCCTCTCTTTCGGCGCGGATAAGTGTGTGAATGAACCAGCAGGGAAGCGGTGGCAAGAATGCTTGAAATTTGATATCAAGCTTACCGGGGCTTGGTTTGTAATTCACACAGCCTAACTTCAAAACCGGATATTGTTCAGAGGATCAAAGATTGTCATAGCAATCATTGTTCACAGATGCAGATCTTGGATCGGTTGAAAGTCCCGGTTTTGAGCCAGCAATTTGAATCAACTCTCCGCCGCTCATCTGGTCGTTCAGAGATCCGTAGCTCATAGTATGTGTAGTAGGAATAGTAATGATTGTAATCTTCCATTTAAGCTCGAATTTCCTTATTGTAATCGAGAAATCTCTTGTAATTGTTTGAAAAGCTTATGAATGAAAGACTTATTTTTATGTTATTGTCCTTATATTTTCCTTTGCTTCTCTTGTTCGTATATTTATGAAATCGATCTTTTGGTAGAATAATCGAACCCCAACTTTTGACAATTTGATAAACAAATCATCCACTAATAATTGAACTTGTCTTGCTGCTTAATAAGAATAATCGATAATCAATATTACTTTGATATTTTCCGCATATTTCGATCATTGCAAAGTGCAATTTAATCATTGGCCAAAATTGGAAATTTTTCGATAACCCATTTTTTATTATTTCGATCTAAGGGTCATAGCAACGGCTTTCACCCTTAGTCGATTTTGAGGGTCTTAGCAACAGCTTTCACCCATTTTTATTATTTTGATCTAAGGGGCATAGCAAGGGCTTTCACCCTTAGTCGATTTCGAGGGTCTTTGCAACAACTTTCACCCATTTTTATTATTTTGATCTAAGGGCATAGCAACGGCTTTCACCCTTAATCGATTTCGAGGGTCTTAGCAACAACTTTCACCCATTTTTATTATTGTGATCTAAGGGGCATAGCAACGACTTTCACCCTTAGTCGATTTCAAAGGTCTTAGCAACAGCTTTCACCCGTTTACTATTTCGATCTAGGGGGCATAGCAACGGCTTTCACCCTTAGTCGATTTCGAGGGTCTTAGCAACAAATTTCACCCATTTTTATTATTTTGAACTAAGGGGCATAGCAACGGCTTTCACCCTTAGTCGATTTTGAGGGTCTTAGCAACAGCTTTCACCCGTTTACTATTTCGATCAAAGGGGCATAGCAACGACTTTCACCCTTAGTCGATTTCGAGGGTCTTAGCAACAGCTTTAACCCATTTTTATTATTTTGATATAAGGGGCATAGCAACGGCTTTCACCCTTAGTCGATTTCGAGGGTCGTCACCCATTTCGCTGATCCAAGGGGCATAGCAACAACTTTCACCTTTGTTCGATATTTGATTGACATGTATTGATCTTACGCAAATTCATGGTATGATCGATATTAATGGAATAAATTAAATAAACACAATAAAATATAACAAAGATCAATGTATGTGTATATTCCGAACTTGGGGATACAGTTTACAAGTATAGAGGGTCCTATTCGAGCATTATAGGATGCCGTACAAGCTAGAGGGCGAAATACATATAAAATGATCGAGCTAATCTATCCGAGCGGTGGCTTCGAGTGGAGTGCACCTAGGAAAGCGTGTCTGTCGTCATAAATGCAAATGGTATTTATAATGAAGAATGCTGGGCTAGCTACTCCATCCACAGGGATACATTTCTTTGGCCTAAGGGCTTGGGCCTTTGATCGGCCCAACAGTAACTTCGATCACGAACACTTTATGGTTGATCGGATTGTAAAGGCCGTGATTTTATATTCTTTTCCCTCAGCGAGGTCGGATTTTATATTCTTTTCCCTTGTCCGAGCTTCCCAATGAAGAGTCCAAAATACCCCTCATCAATACTCCCCCACTTCTCGAGCGCAAAGTGAAGCTTAAGCTTGAAGAAGTTGATATCGAACGTTATGATGAGCAAATTACTCCAATGTTTCTTTGGATATGCCTCGTTAAAAACCTTATTCGGAAAAACCCATTGGGATAAAAACCGAATTAGGGAAAAAGAGTGCATATCTTTAGAACCATATGATGAACTTGTCACAGTACAAATTTTGATGTCAAAATATTTCTCGTCCTTTTCTTGAAGTAATTCTTCGGCAATGATGTCTTTCGTATCGTTCATCGCGACACTCACGATTACAGTAGGTATAGGGGTCTAGGATGCAAATACCCGGGGGATAATTTGAATTTCCTTTGAGGGAGCTCAATCGTTGTGACCATTCGGGGGCTGGTTTGCTATTCACCCTTTTTACCTTATATATATATGTCAAATTGTTGAAAATTACCTCCAGAGCCATTTATTCTGGAGATCGGAGCGTCCAGATCGCATAAGCTGTCATTTTCGTTCAATTCATATCTGTTTATAATGTCCAATTCGAGAAGGCCAAGGGGTAAGGGTTTAATCGGAGAGGATTCCGAATCTGATCCTGACTTCAAGCTCATCGATGACATTGAAGAGGGTGAAATCCATCCCGAGCGTGAGGAAACTAATCAGGCAGAGGATCTTGAAGAGAATGAAGTGGAGAAACGCAACATTGGTGATAATGTTTTCGTCAGAATATATAGGTCTGAGGCTCCTTCCGGATCTGGCGGTCATTGCCGAGCTGACCTTGGCGCAGAACTAACTTCTTGCATCTTCGTTCAGGAAGATTGTGCTAGTTTGGAAAAGGATTTTGGCAAATTTCTTCCGGAGGGGTTTTCGATCGTCATTCCTTCCTATCGTGACCGCGTAACTTCTCCCCCGCCTGTGTGCCAGGCTTTCTATGAAAAACAATTTTCGCATGGACTGCGCATTCCTTTTATTCCATTGTTAAGAAACATTCTTTCCTTACTCTCTTTGACCCCTGCCCAAATCCTTCCGAATTCTATAGCATATATTGTCGCGTTCAGCATTCTCATGGAGGCTAAAGGAGAGGAGGCTTCTTTTCGAAATTTTTGGCAGGTATTTCAGATGAGTATGTCTAGGGGTTCCAATGCGGGATTCGTCTCGTTCTCGCATGGGTCAAATCAACCTATCCTTTCGACCGTGGCTATGGACAAAACCAAAGGTTGGAAAAGAAGATTTTTCTATGTCAAAGGTCCCGATGTTCGTTCCGCGGGTAGTTCTAAGGCCAGACCGTACCGATGGGATGGTGAAGGGTCTTGGTTGTACGGTCATCGCAAAATCAAGGAAAAGGTTAATCCTCAATTTTCTGACGAGTTTTTGAACCAACTTCGATCCGACCCTTTTCAGACCATGCTCCTTATACAAGAAAAGATTTTAAGATTAGCCGGTCTAAGCAAGTGCAATTATCCTGCACCAGCACTCGAATTTTCTCCTCCTTCGTCCATCCACCCATCCGGCGGGACTAACCGATCCTTCAGAGACATGACCGAGTCAGCCACTTCATCCCATACTTTGCCTCCTTTGAGTAAGTTATTAATGAGTTTTTCGCTTAATTCCGTTGTGGAATATATATATGTTAGCTCGATGTCATGAGTACAACGACTTTTTTCTCACAGGTCAACTTGTTGAGGGGTTTCGAGCGTCTGCTATTAAGTCGATCGTGATCGCTCAGCCCGAAAACACGCGGAGCCAGTTCCAACCTCCTCCGAAGAGGAGGAAAACAGAACGAGGAACGGGAGCGGATAATCTGATCACTAACCCAATTGATAACCCAGACGTATACCCAACTTTGAGAGGGTTGGGAGCTCGAGTTCCCCCAATCCCTTAATAGCTGGCCCACTGCGTACTGTATTCTCGATTGATACTTCTAATCCATCATCCGCTGGTTACAGTCACTATTCCTGGACCCGCATTCTAGGCAAACAAGAACATGAGAGGCGTATGAATCAGATATAGTATGCCGAACATCCAGGTCCTTCGAGAAGTGAAAAACCATTTGGTAGGAGTTCAGACTCAGTTCCATGTCGACCAGGCAGGTCGGAACCGGACGTAGCTGACTTCATGAATGATCATTTTCACGGGCACAGAGCTGCTGGTTATCCAGAAGAAGGAACTGTCTCCTCCGATCTTGGCCAAGATGGTGAGAATGAATTCGACAAGGCCACTCGGATTTTTATGGCTGGACGTTTCAAACGGGATCTTCTCGATCACACCGTTAAGAGCGACTTTGAGATCCTGAGTAATTTCTCCCGATCATACCAGGAGGTAATAATTGTTTTTAGATCTGAATATCCCATATGACTTCTTGGCTGTTAAACTGATACCATTTTTTCTTCGTAGGCTGGGAATTATTTTGCACTACAGACGTATCGTTTGTCTTTGTTAGAACAAGAGTCGCCAGAAACCCATAATTCACTCGCACAGGCTTCGTCCGAGAATAGAACCCTTCGAGCTCAATTAGATGACGTCACAAGCAAATTATCTGCTAGTCGTCGAGAATTTTTGAAGGTGAAGGAGGAGTTGGAGACTGCCAATAAGAAACATACCTCATCCGTAGAAGAAGACTTGTTATCCGCTGTTAAAGAGAAAAGTGCCCTCGAGGAAGAACTCAAGAAAGTGAAGATCGAACTTGAGCAATCGAAACAAGATTCCGAGCGAGCATATGCCCAAGGTCGGGAAGAAGCCGTAATTCCAGCTATTCGAGAGTTTTTGCAGTCCCCTGTGCTAGATCCCTTAATTCAGAAAAGGACAGGTGGGATTCTTCAAACGATCTTCTACAAAGGGGTTCAACAACTAATTTCGGCCAAGAGGATTCCGAATAATATGAATGAATATCTTCAATATATGAATCCTTATAAGAATGCGAAAGGGAAGGATTATAAAGCTTCTTCTTTGCCTAAGGCAGATACAAATTGGCAGGACCATCGTTTTGCCCCTCTTGTCGAGGAGTTTGGCTTCCCGATGCCGAACCCTGATGATCTTGAGTTGTCCGATGATAATCCCGAGTCTTCTTTAGGATGCGGGTCAGATGATGAACCAAATGACCACTCTTGTAGTTGAGTATGATCTTTGGTGTTAATTTAGACAATGGATCTATTTCTTCGAAAGGATCAACCCATGTTTCGAATCTTAGGGGTGGATTGTTTATAATAGTTATGCAATAGGGGTAGCATTTTTGTAATAGGGTCTTCTTTCTGCGATTTCTTTTATAACCTGTATATCCTTCTCAATCTGTAGAAACCATCGTATGAATGAAATTTGTTGTTTTTCGATCGAACGTTTATCGTTCCCCTTTTTTCTTAGCCCCTCAACAGTCGCGACGATTCAATCATTGCAGGGATAAGATGTCGCTTCTATAAATATCTGGGTTGTTTCAAGTCATTCATCTATCACTCTTAATTACTAAGATCGGAGCTTTACGCTTAGTTCCTTCTTTCGAGCTTTCAATTTACTTCTTCACTTGCTATGGATCAGATCTTGGGTAAGCCTATCAATCCCAAACTGTTATTAGGTGGTTCCAAGAATAAAGGTCCATCTAAAGATCACAAACCAACCAAAGAGAACAAGCATTCCAAAGCTTCCCCGAAAACAATTGCCACTTCCCCCAAAATTTCCAAGGGTGGGGAGACAAAAAAGGAGAAACAGGCTTCATCAAAACATTCCAAAGTTGGTCTTAATCAATCAATTTTGGATGAAGAACTTGACGAGGAGCTCGAGTCTTCTTCCCCGAAAGATCTTGATACTTCCCATCTGGCAGTAGTTAGACAAAAAGCATTATCCCTTTCTTCCGATAAAAGGCCTTATTCTGACATAGTCGACTCAATCGAGAACCCGCAGGATCTTGTTACTGGGAACGAAAGTTCTTCGATAGGAGGTTTGGGTAAGAAGCCTAAACTGACCCCTTCTGGAGATGGCTCTTTAGTTTCTGGAGCATCTGTCGAGCCCTCAAAGCTTGAAACTGAACCTCCGAAGAATGAGACTGAGCCCTTGAAGTCTGAGAATTCTTCTGGCCTTCATATCTCTGAATCCCCTCTTCGAGAATCAAAGGATGAGTCTGCTCGGGAAGTGGAGCTCGAGAATTTGTTGAGAATCCATCGGAGGCTGAACCTCCTATTCCTGAGGCCGAGGCATCCAAGGGGAAAAGTCCCTCGGATTTGTTTCAGTCTGGGTCTAATTGTCCCTCGGATTTGTTTCAGTCTGGGTCTAATTTTCTATCTCAGGTTTTCCTCTCTCTCTCCTTTTTTTTTTTTTAGGAGAACTAACTCTCTCAAATACAGGCTAGGCAGGATTTTCTTGAATTGAAGGTGTTAGCTGAGCGGGAGCTGAGTCAGCGTGCTGTTATCACCCTCGAGCTGGAGAAGAAGGACGGCGAGTTGGGTCGTGTTCTTGAGGAAAAATTGGCTTTAGAGAAAGAGAAAGCTGACAAGGCACAGGGAGAAGGGCTCTTCCAACAATTGAGCAAGGAGCTCGAGGTGCTCAAAGGGCTTTACGAGCAGGAGAAGAAGGACTCCGTCCTTCGCGAAAATGAAGCTTATGATCGTGGTTATGCAGCCCGTAGTGCTGAGCTTCGAAAGGCTCTTCAAGATCATAACTTTGTGTAACTTTTTCCAGAACAGTGTAGTTGTAATTCTATTTTATTTTCCTTGGTTGTGCTGTATTCTGAATAATTTCTTTGTTTTTGCTCTTTATCTTCGAATTTGGATGATGTATTGGGCCTTGTGCCTTTATAATTGTTATGCCCTTCTGTGATGCTTGGCTTCTTGTTTAAATATTTACTATTGTCAGAGTTCGACCCCTGGCAATTAGAATGTTATTTGATTACCGTCAACGTACAGATATTTTATCCCTGATCGAAAATTCTTTGATAGATCTGTCCCTTATTACCAATTAATCCCCTTATCTTAACCAATTAATCCCTTATTTCTCGGGAAACGTAACGGTCGGCGCATTTATCGCTCTCATCGTGGTCGTTCCCTATGGTAGATCTGAGCCGTTAATGTCTGTTTCTTCTTCCTATAAATAGCCTAGGATGGTTCTTTTTACCATCGCCTTTTTACTTTTCTGTGAAAATATATTCGAAGCTTGTGCTCGAGTGATTTTCTCTTTTACTGGGCGATAGTATATCTTTAGCAATGACATCCCCTATTCGAATTCGATCCCCGATAGTTATGTTTGAGATTCGTATCCGAACTCTTTTCTCTGATTTTTTGCTTCCAAATAAAACTTTACTTCGACTAGGATATCGATAGACGAAAAAGATCGCGACTAGGATACCGATAGACGACCTGCTCTCTCTGATTCCAAATCCTTTGAAGGAAGTTGTTTTCAGATTTGCCAGGGATGATTCCAACTGGAGTTGCTCCCCTGCCTTTCGACCTGGTCGTGCGTTGACCGATCAGCGCGGATGCATTGGATGAAGGGTAGAAGTGTATTAGCTTCCCTTTTCTCTTTTTGACTTATTCAAGTATCTCAGCGTAGGATTGAACATTTGTAACCAGATCTTTTTGGATGTAAACTTTAGTTTAGCTCGACTTTCCTTATTGTAATCGGGAATTCTCTTGTAACTTGTTTGAAATCGTATGAATGAAATATTTACTTTCCTTTATTATCCTTGCTTGTTAATCTATAAACTTGCTTCTGTCCATAGCAATTGATAATTAATTCCTTCCCCCGGGAAGCATAAGCGATCAGCGTTACTCTTCGCGCATCTAGATAACCGATAGGATAATAATTAATAGGATGATGATCGAACACGAACTATGTAATTGTCCTCGAACCGAATCGTTGTTCGAAACATGATATAGTCGGATTTTAGAATGACTAATAATTTGAATTTATTTCGATCTAAGGGGAATAGCAACGGCTTTCACCCTTAGTCGTTTTGATCGGTCATAGCAACAGCTTTCACCTGAGGGTCGTAGCAACAACTTTCACCCTTTAATTTATTTCGATCTAAGTAGGGGTGGGATCGGTACGGGTTTTCGGGAATTCGGGAATTTTGGGATCGGTATTCGGGTTTCAGGATTCAAATTTTCCTTCCCGAAACCCGTTCCGATTAATCCTCTACCCGGTATTTCGGGTTCCCGAAAAAAATCGGGAAATCGGGAACGGGTTCGGGAAACCCGGTAGTGAACAATGAAGGAAAGAAGTTTTGTGCATCGTGAACAATGAAGGAAAGAAGTTTTGTGCACCGTGAAGCTTTCCTTCTTGGCCAGTCTTTTTATTTTTTTGGGGGATAATCTTGGCCATTCTTCAGATTTAGTTTTTTAGCCTTCAAACTCAATGATTGTGCACAAATCCTCCAAATTCCTCATTTTTTGCCGCAAATCTCGTTGACTGAAAATTGGTCTTTTAGGAGAAAAAAAAAAAGATTCATTTTTGTAAATATATTCTCTGGTAAATATGTTATATTCAATTTCAAAAATATTCCGCAATGGATGAAGAAACAATTGAAAAAAAAATTCCTCTGAAAAACCAGTAGCTATTTTAGCTTCTCTCTTCTTCAATTCTTCTCTCTTCTTCAATGGATGAAATGATGACATTGTTTATAATATTATATATATATATATATATATATATATATATAATCGGGTTCCCGATCGGGTAGGACCTCCTACCCGAAACCCGTACCGATTTATAATAATCGGGAAATCGGGTTTCCCAAAACCCGGAAAACCCATAAATTTTTGTTTTTTTGGTAAAAACCCGATCTGTACGGTTCGGGTTCCCAATTCCCAATACCAAATGCCCACCCCTAGATCTAAGGGGCATAGCAACGGCTTTCACCCTTAGTCGTTTCGATCGGTCATAGCAACAGCTTTCACCTGAGGGTCGTAGCAACAGCTTTCACCCTTTAATTTATTTCGATCTAAGGGGAATAGCAATGGCTTTCACCCTTAGTCGTTTTGATCGGTCATAGCAACAGCTTTCACCTGAGGGTCGTAGCAACAGCTTTCACCCTTTAATTTATTTCGATCTAAGGGGCATAGCAATGGCTTTCACCCTTAGTCGTTTTGATCGGTCATAGCAACAGCTTTCACCTGAGGGTCGTAGCAACAACTTTCACCCTTTAATTTATTTCGATCTAAGGGGCATAGCAACGGCTTTCACCCTTAGTCGTTTTGATCGGTCATAGCAACAGCTTTCACCTGAGGGTCGTAGCAACAGCTTTCACCCTTTAATTTATTTCGATCTAAGGGGCATAGCAACGGCTTTCACCCTTAGTCGTTTTTCGAGGGTCGTCACCCATTTTGTTGATTTGAGGGGCCTAGCAACGGCTTTCACCCTAATTCGACATTTGAGTAATATGTATAGAGATTGGCGATGATAACTCTTCGAACATAATGAATAAATAATATCTCTGCAAAATAAACTTTTCATTGAATAGATAGTCTTCGAAAACATGAGAAATAGAGAACACAACTTGATAATAAGTTAATAGATCGGCAAGAAATTGCTAAATAATCTTCATCTCCCATAATATCTTCTCAGGTTAATAGCATTCCAAGATCGAGGTAAGACTTCTCCAGTTAGATGCGCTATCTTATAAGATCCTTTTTTCCCTACTTCGACCACTACATAAGGACCATCCCAGTTGGGCTGCAGCTTTCCGACATGTTTTGAGACTTCTACTTTTTTTAGTACTTGATCTCCGACCTTGAAGGTTCGGATTCTAACCTTTTGATTGTACGCCTTTTCCATGTTGGATTTTGTTGCCTGGATTTTCAGCTTAGCTCGATCCATTTTGCCATCTGCATGATCAACTTCCAATTCCCTCAACGATTTATTTTCTTCAGAATCATAAAATTCGATTCTGGGAGAAGATATCAAATTTCAACTGGAATAACCGCTTCCGATCCGTATACTAAGCTGAAGGGAGTTTCCCCTGTAGCTGCTTTTATGGTGGTTCTATAAGCCCATAAAACTCCTGGCAGTTCATCGAGCCATCTTCCCTTTGCGTCAAATAACCGCTTTTCCAGAGATCGAACGATCTCTCTATTTACAACCTCTGTTTGTCCATTGGCCTCGGGGTGCCCAACCGATGCGAAATTTTGCTGTATCCCGAACTTCTCACACCAATCTGTGACCTTTTTGACAACAAATTGCGTTCCATTGTCGGAGATTAGGACTCTGGGAATTCCGAATCGACATACAATATTTTTCCATAGAAAATTTATAACTTGAAACTGCGTGATCTTGGTCAGAGCTACACATTCGACCCATTTATTGAAATATTCGACCGCGACCAATACATAATTCTTCCTTGACCTGGCGGTCTGGAAAGGACCGACGATATCGATACCCCATTTATCAAACGGCCAACAGATAGGGATAGAGTGCATCTGCTCGGCTGGCTGATGGATCAAATTCGAATGAATTTGACAATGATGACACTTCTTCACATAATCCACCGCATAATAAAAGAGAGTTGGCCAATAATATCCAGTCCTCGAACATTTTAGGGCTAATGCTCGAGCTCCGCCATGATTTCCTGCTTCTCCCTCGTGAACCTCTTTTAGAATCATATCATAATGATTTTCAGAGATACACTTTAATAGGACTCCAGAAGAGGATCGTTTGTAAAGCTTATCACCAATCAGGGTAAACGACGGGGATCGTTACTTAATCCTTCTGGCTTCGTTAGCATCTTCTGGCAGTTCTCCTTTCTTTAGATAATCGATGAAGGGGTCGATCCAAGAGATCTTTTGTCCGTCGATTTCCATGACGTCAATGCCAGGAATGACATTTAGATCAATAGCGGATGCGTTCGATAACAGCCATGTAATACTCCTTTCCTTCTTTCCGTCCGCTATACCAGTAAATTTTGACAACAGGTCAGCCCACAAATTTTCTTCTCTAGGAACAGGCTGAATGTCAAACTTTTCAAATTGTGATATCAGACTTTTTGCCTTTTTTAAATATTTTATCATATTGAACTCCTTTGCTTCGTAAATACCCTTCACCTGCCTGTGGACAAGTTCAGAATCTGTTACTACAGTAACTGATCTCACCTTTGCCTTTAAAGCCATCTCCAATCCTGCAATCAAGGCTTCGTACTCCGCTTCATTGTTTGTAACGACAAAATCCAAAGTTATTGCGTAACTCAAATCTTTGCCATCTGGTCCTTGAAAGTGAATTCCTACTCCGCCTCCTTCCTTGGTCGAAGAACCATCCACGTGCATTAGCCATGTTGGGTCTTCTACCTTTGTTAGCATGTTTATTTCGGGATTTTCTTCGTTCTCTATACTTTTTAGACTAGTGGATTCCACCAGGAAGTCGGCTAGCACTTGCGCTTTTATTGCTGTTCGCGGCAGGTATTCAATCTCGAATTGCCCCAATTCGATTGCCCATTTGATCAATCGAGCGGAAGCTTCTGGCTTAGATAAGACCTGCCTTAAAGGTTGGTTAGTCAAGACAATAACCTTATAAGTTTGAAAATAGGGCCTCAGTCTTCGTGCAGCAACTACTAGAGCGAGTGCGAATTTTTCAATTTCCATATAATTCTTCTCTGCACCTTGTAACAATTTGCTCAAGTAATAGACTGGTTTTTGCACAGATTCTTCTAGCTTTACCAGTACCGAACTAACAGCCTCATTTGAAACGGCTATGTAGAGGTACAAAGGCTCTCCATCCGTGGGCTTGGCCGGCATAGGAGGTGAAGTTAAGTAGGTTTTTAGGTCTTCGAAAGCCTTGTCATATTCAGCATCCCATTTGAAATCCTTCGACTTACGCAACAGCTTGAAAAATGGTAAACTCTTGTCGGCGGATCGAGAAATAAACCTATTCAACGAGATGATTTTTCCGATCAAGCTCTGAACATCTGAAAGTCTCTTTGGTGGCTGAAGATTGGTCACTGCTCGGATCTTCTCTGGATTAGCTTCGATCCCTCTCTCATGGACAAGATATCCAAGAAACTTCCCCGATCGTACCCCGAAGGTGCATTTTGCTGGGTTCAATTTCATTCCAAATTTTCTCAATATCTCGAAGCATCTTCCTAGGTGTTTAATGTGGTCTTCTTCGGTCATGATTTTCACCAGCATATCGTCCACATAAACTTCCATGATTTCTCCTATCAATTCTTTGAACATCATATTGACTAGCCTCTGATAAGTTGCGCCCGCGTTTCTCAGACCGAACGGCATAACTATGACGCAATATACTCCTTGCTCGGTGATGAATGCGGTTTTGTCTTGATCTTTCTCATTCATGAAAAATTGGTAAAAGCCCTGAAAAGCATCCATCATGCTGAAAAACACAAAACCTGCAGTGGAATCTACCAACATATCAATTATGGGTAGCGGGTAAGGATCCCTTGGGCATAATTTGTTCAAATCAGTAAAATCGTTGCACATTCTCCACTTATTTTCGGCTTTGTCTCCCTTGGAGACCAGAACCACATTACATAGCCATTCGGTGAACTTTATTTCCTTGATCTGACCAGCAGCTAGTAGCCTATTGACTTCCGCCTTGATTATTTTGTCCTTTTCGCGTCCGTGGTTACGCTTCTCTTGTCTCACCGGCTTAGCTTTAGGATCGATGTTTAGAGAGTGTGTAATTACGCGTGGATCGATTCCCACAATATCGTCCGAGCTCTAGGCAAACACGTCGACATTTTCTTGTAAAAATTCCAAGAGCATAGACTCAATTCCTTCACTTAGTTCAGTTCCACTTCTGGTGACTTTCTCCGGATCTCCAGGGACCAACATCACCTTCTTATGACCGGATGCTTGTATGCTCATGTCTACATTCTTTCCTTTCTTTCCTTGCAGCTTTTCTATTTCGGGAATTGGTAAATTCGAGGCCGGGCCTGATTCTAAATCAACCAATTTTCGTTTTGCTGGGGTTTCGGGCTCCACTTTCTTTTTTATGCTTAGAGACGAGTTATAACATTCCCAAGCCATGTATTGGTCGTTCCGTACTTCCCCTACTCCATCTTCCGTCGAAAATTTCACCTTTTGATGGTAAGTGGACACTATTGCCTTGAAGGTATTTAGAGCAGGTCTTCCCAATATAGCATTATAGGCAAAAGGCGTTTCGACCACCAGAAATTTTATCATCCTTGTTACGCTTTGGGTTTTGTTCCCAAAGTTGTGCTTAACAGAATGGTTCCTAAAGGAACAATCTCTGAACCTCCGAACCCGACTAAAGGAGTGGCTACTCGATCGAGATGGGGATGCTGAAGATTGGGCTTTGGCGGTATTTATCATGCACTTCTGGGACCCGAGACACTAGAAGAATCTTTTCCATTCTTCGGTTATGTATGGAAAGGCCTCTGATGAGATAATGTTTGCCGAACTTCCATTGTCAACCAAGATTCTTTTGACTTCATAATTAGCTATTTTCAGCGTTAGCACCATGGAAAAATCCGGATCATCCTCATTTGTATCCCAGGTTACATCGGAAGGTCGATCGGCGTCGCTAAAAATTATGACTTGATTCTCCATTGATGGGAATTCTAAAGAAAAAAATTTCCTTTTGGTTGAAACGGATGATTTTATCGACCTCATCGTCCTTTTCCTAGCGTTTTTGCTATCTCCACCGGCTGGTCCGCCCGCGATCACGTTTATCACTCCGTTCAATTGCTCCTCTCCCTGGTTCCGAACCACTTTTCGCTGGTTGTTAAATTTCCGTGGACTCCTAGATCTATATCGGCCTTTGTAGTTATTTCCTTTGACGAACTCCTTAAGTTTTCCTTGTGCAATTAACTTCTCAATCTCAACCTTTAGCTGATAACAATTCTCGGTACTGTGCCCCCGAGCTCTATGATACCTGCAGTATTGGTCATATCCCATTGCCCCTGGTCATGCCTAGGTAATCCGCTGGGCCTCAGGGATTAAATTTCCTTCTTCCAATACCGTTAAAATTTCCTCTTTTGGGATATTCAATTCGGTGAATTGAATTTTTTCAGGTCGAGGTGGTCGGCTTTGATCATAAGGTGGGCCGTAGGCATTCGGCCTTTGTACTGGTACTTGCGGCTTATATGCAATGAGTCGCTGCCATACCGATCCTCTATTCGTCCCTCCATAGTAGCTTGGTTTTGGTATGGGGGCTCGATCTTGCTTCTTGTTAGGAGGGAGCTTTGGGCTATGTGCATTTTTTAATCTATTCATCTCCTCCTGAATCATATACTTCTCAGCAATCTCCATTATTCGTTCAAAAGACTTTGGTTGCTTCCTACATAATGCATTTCCAAACTGAACGCTCCTAGTTAACTCGAACATCAGAGAAGATAAGTATTCGATTTGAGGGGTATCGACTTTCAATAGCTCGATGCTGAATCTAGATAGCCATTGCCTCAAGGTCTCTCCTTCCCATTGTTTGACCGTTCCCAAATGATTCGCTGGCAACTTAGGTTTTCTCTGGCTCGCAAATTGATGCTTAAATTTGTCACAAAATTCATCGAAAGAGAATATTGAATTCGGCGGTAATTTTCCGAACCAATCGAGGGCAATTCCTTCAAAGGTTGTGACCATAATTTTGCAGCAGAAATCTTTCGAATGTCCGTATAAGTTCATCACATTAATGAAACTGTTGACATGTTCCCCGGGGTCGGTAGTCCCGTTATACCGTGGTAACCTTGTTGGTACCGTTTCTGTATTTCTAGCTTCTCGTATTTCTCTGCAGAATGGCGAACATCGCATGATACTATTGCCGATTTCTCTATCTCGGATATTCCCTGGTATAATTTCCCTGTTTTGGTTCATTTCGGTGCCCCTAGCAGCGGTAGTGGCACGACGAACCTCTATCACCGCCTCCTCCTGTTCTAACTTCTTTGCAACCCGCTCTTGCACTATTCTTTCAAGCTCGGATTCTGTGATCCTCTTGTATGTTGATTTTCCCTTTCTCGCCATATCTGTAGGGTGACTTTCCCCTACCACTGAGTCCTCCAGATCTTGTATCGATCGCACCGGATTTTCCGAGCGGAGATTAGACTTCATGGGAGCAGTTCGAGGCAAGTTCGGTGCGGGTGCGTTCGATGTAGCTCGTAACATACTATTTTCCTTCTGTATGTTCGAAGGAAATTGGTCAGCCCTTCCACTATTCAGAAATTCCCTGCATATTGTGACTATAATTGACCTCAGGTCGGCAATAGTTGTGTGTATCGGAGCATTATCCTATGGAGGGATTGGCGGAACTTCTGGTTGTTGAGCTGCCCTAGATAGATTGTCAGGCTCATTGTTAACAGAGTTTTGAACCCCCGCAGCGTGGGATGGTTCTCCTCTGTTATATGTATTCCTCCTCGTAGTAGGCATTTTTCGATCTAACACCCAAATAAGGCCCCACGGTGGGCGCCAATTGATCTTACGCAAATTCGTGGTATGATCGATATTAATGGAATAAATTAAATAAACACAATAAAATATAAGAAAGATCAATGTATGTGTTGATACGAACAACGTTAAGAAAAACGAGACCCGCATTATAAGGAATTGAAAGATCGTTCTACAATCAGGTTTGAGGATGGATGAACGCCACAAGTCGCCTTGATAAGTTCACGGGGACGCCACAAACGATATTGACTGAATCGTTCGATAAGTCGATGTTGAACGCCACAAGACTTCTTGATAAGTTCGGTAGGACGCCACAAACGATGATGGAAGAATCGTTTGATAAGTCGATGAATGAACGCCACAAGAATTAGACAAATTGAAAAATCCTTGATAAGTTCAAAAGAGTTCTTCAAAGAAACTAGAGAATTCCTTCTCACTAAAATAATAAGAATCAAGTTGTGTGTCTTCTATTACATATTATGCCTATATATAAGCTGAAAATTAAGTCCTATCAAGACTAGGAATAGGACTTCTAGAGTAATCTACTTAGAGTAGGAAATAAATCCCCCTAATCAACTAGGAAACAAAAACCACTAACAAACTAGGAAACAAATAAAGTCCTACTACTAATATAATAGTTAATTTCGAATTTATACTAACTAAATATGCTATTCATCTTATCCACTCTCTTCTTGAGAAATTGCATTTAGTTGGACTTTTATAATGTTGACAAAATTCGATGGTTCATTTCCGATCACATCCAACTCCTTTTGTTGTGCTTGATTTATTAACTCATTGAGTTCTTCTTCCTTAAAACGTTTGGCTCTTGCTCTCGTCACTGGACCTTGTGGAACTTGGATTGTTTCTTCAAAATGCGATTTTCCATTTATGTCCTCATTATTCTGCGAATTTCCACTTATGTCCTTATCATTCCCCTTCTCTTGAAAAGGATTTGCCCTCAAATCATCACCTACATCAAAAGGACTTAAATCAGTAACATTGAATGTAGTGCTAACATTGTACTCACCTGGTAGGTCTAGCTTGTAGGCATTGTCATTGACACGCTCAAGAACTTGAAAAGGACCATCTCCCCTTGGGAGCAACTTCGAGCGCCTTTGGGATGGAAATCTTTCTTTCCTCATGTGCAACCAAACCCAATCTCCGGGTTCAAAAACTACCTTGCGACGCCCTTTGTTGGCTTGCTTTGCATATTGTTCCGTCTTCTTCTCTATATTGAATCTTGCCTTTTCATGTATCTGCTTAACAAATTCAGCCTTTTTCTTTCCATCCAAGTTAACTCTTTCAGACAAAGGTAATGGTGTTAAATCCAATGGAGTTAAGGGGTTAAAACCATAAACTATTTCAAATGGCGAAAACTTAGAAGCAGAATGAATGGAACGATTGTAAGCAAACTCAACATGTGGTAAACATTCTTCCCATGTTTTAATATTCTTTTTAATTATAGCTCTCAACAAAGTAGATAAAGTCCTATTTACTACTTCAGTTTGACCATCAGTTTGTGGATGACAAGTGGTGGAAAATAACAACTTAGTCCCTAACTTACACCACAAGGTTTTCCAAAAGTAACTCAAAAACTTAGCATCTCTATCTGAAACAATGGTTCGAGGCATTCCATGTAATCTAACAATTTCTCGAAAGAATAAGTCAGCAATATTGGAAGCCTTATCAGTTTTCGTACATGGAATGAAATGCGCCATTTTAGAAAACCTATCTACAACCACAAAAATAGAATCCCTACCTCGTTTAGACCTAGGTAAACCTAAAACAAAATCCATTGAAATATCAATCCAGGGATCACTAGGAATTGGTAGTGGCATGTATAAACCATGAGGTTGTACTCTAGATTTTGCCTGCTTACAAGTGACACATCTCTCACAAATTCTCTCAACATCCTTTCTCATATGAGGCCAATAAAAATGTTCTTGCAAGATCGCTAAGGTTTTAATAACTCCAAAGTGCCCCATTAGACCTCCACCATGTGATTCCCTTACTAACAACTCACGCAAAGAACAATTAGGAACACATAACTTATTTTCTCGAAACAAGAAACCCTCATGTCTAAAGAACTTACCCACTGCATTTTTCTCACAATTTCGAAATTCCTCAGAAAAATCATGGTCTAAAGGATATAATTCTTTAATATGCTCAAAACCAAGTAATTTTGCATCAAGAGTGGAGAGTAAGACGTACCTTCTAGAAAGTGCATCAGCAACAACATTCTCTTTACCTTTCTTGTATCGGATGACATAGGGAAATGTTTCAATGAATTCCACCCATCGTGCATGTCTCCTACTCAATTTTTGTTGACTCTTCAAGTGTTTCAACGACTCATGATCCGTGTGAATCACAAACTCCTTAGGCCAAAGATAGTGTTGCCACGTTTGCAAAGCTCGCACCAATGCGTACAACTCTTTGTCGTAAGTAGGGTAGTTTAGAGCTGCCCCGCTTAGTTTCTCGCTAAAAAAAGCAATTGGTTTTCCTCCTTGCATGAGGACTGCCCCAACACCTAATCCTGATGCATCACATTCAATTTCAAATGTTAATGTAAAGTTAGGCAGAGCTAATAAAGGAGCATTAGTTAATTTCTCTTTGAGCAATTGGAAAGCCCTTTCTTGCTCGTCTTCCCACTTAAACCCAACATTCTTCTTGATAGCCTCAGTAAGTGGTGCTGCAATGCTGCTAAAGTTCTTCACAAATCTCCTATAGAAGCTAGCAAGTCCATGGAAGCTTCTAACTTGTCCTACACTTGTGGGACTCGGCCATTCTTGAATTGCTCGAATTTTATCCTCGTCAACCTGTATACCATGTGCACTCACAACAAAACCAAGAAACACAAGCTTATCGGTGCAAAAAGTGCATTTCTTCATGTTAGCAAATAATTTCTCCTTTCGTAATACTTCAAGAACAGAATGTAAATGCTTAAGATGATCATCTTGATTTTTGCTATAAATAAGAATATCATCAAAATAGACAACTACAAATTTTCCTATGAAAGCACGCAAAACATGGTTCATTAATCGCATGAAAGTACTTGGTGCATTAGTTAGACCAAATGGCATAACCAACCACTCATATAAACCAAACTTTGTTTTAAAAGCTGTTTTCCATTCGTCACCTTCTTTCATTCTTATTTGATGGTAGCCACTTTTTAAATCAATTTTAGAAAATACACAAGCACCATGCAATTCATCAAGCATATCATCAAGACGAGGAATAGGATGGCGATACCTGATTGTTATATTGTTGACGGCTCGACAATCAACACACATTCTCCATGTCCCATCCATTTTAGGAACCAAAATTACTGGAACAGCGCATGGACTCATGCTTTCTCGTACGGAACCCTTTTCCATCAATTCATTAACTTGCCGTTGTAGCTCTTTTGTTTCTTCAGGGTTGCTACGATAGGCTGGTCGGTTTGGAATGGAAGCATCGGGTACAAAGTCAATTTGATGTTCAATCCCTCGAATAGGTGGTAAACCAGGTGGAATTTCCTCGGGAAAGACATCCTCAAATTCCTGCAAAAGAGATGCAACTGAACTAGGCAAAAAAGAGTTAGAGTTGTTAGTATTCAATGCCTCTTTGTACACAAGAACAATTATTGGTTGACTTGAGAACATCGCTTTTTTAATGTGACCCACTCTCGCATAGAT
The DNA here is from genome assembly GCA_038501285.1 of Penstemon eatonii. Classification (NCBI taxonomy): domain Eukaryota; kingdom Viridiplantae; phylum Streptophyta; class Magnoliopsida; order Lamiales; family Plantaginaceae; genus Penstemon; species Penstemon eatonii. Next base: position 26,949,801 of record CM076713.1, read on the forward strand.
ATTGTTTTTTGTCCTCTCATTCTTTTGTTCATTCATTGAAACCTCTCCATTTTTTCTACTCTTTTTTCCCTCGTTCACTCTTTGTTTTTCTTGTCTCTCGATTTCTTTTCCAACAACACTCTTCTTTTCTTGCTCACTCTCTTTTTGTAACCTTACTTGATCTTCATAAACTTGTCTTGGAGTCAAAGGTACTAGAGTGATGGTACGCTGGTCATGTTCAAATGAGTACTTGTTAGTGAAACCATCATGCTTAACACGTCGATCAAACTGCCATGGACGTCCTAATAACAAATGTCCAGCTTGCATAGGTACAACATCACACAAAACTTCATCTTCATATTTTCCTATGCGAAAAGGAACAAGGACTTGTTTTTCTACCCTTATTTCACCAGTGTTATTAAGCCATTGCAGTTTGTAGGGTTGTAGATGTTTGGTAGTTGGCAATCCTAGCTTTTCAACCATAGTTGTGCTAGCAACATTAGTACAACTCCCTCCATCAATAATCATACTACATACTTTGTTTTGGACATGGCATCTAGTATGAAAAATGTTTTCCCTCTGTACTTCGTCACTCTCTTTGATTTGCACACTTAACGCTCTTCTTGCAACCAACAACTCCCCATGGACAGCATATTCTTCCTCATTAGCATCCTCCAATGGTGGCATAGATTCGGTGTCCTCCTCACTATCGGTTTCAACTTCTCCATTATCTCGTATCACCATAACTCTTCTATTTTGGCATTGGTTTGCTATGTGCCCCCTACCTTGACATTTAAAACACTTAATATCACGATTTCGAGTAGTAGAGTAATCGGTTTTACCTTGATTGCTACGAGTTGGTTGCTCTTGTTTTGACTCAAATCTAGCCTTGGTTGAGACTTGCTTCTCCTCTTTCTTGAATGTATTCTGTTTCCACGAACTAGCACCTCTTCTCTTAAGTTGGCTCTCAATTTTAATAGCCATATGCAGCATGTCCTCTAATTCCACATAATGCTGCAATTCTACTCGATTGGCAATTTCTTGATTCAAGCCAGCTAAAAATCGTGCCATAGTAGCCTCTCGGTCCTCCTCTATGTTTGCTCGGATCATGGCTAACTCCATCTCTTGGTAGTAGTCTTCTACACTCCGATTTCCTTGTACCAGCCCTTGCAACTTCTTGTAAAAATCCCGATAATAGTGGCTAGGTACAAAACGCTTTCTCATTACTGTTTTCATCACCTCCCAAGTGTCCACCGGTTGTTCTCCATTTCGTCTCCTGTTTAACACCAATTGATCCCACCAAACATTAGCATAATCAGTAAACTCAGTGGCTGCAAGTTTTACCTTTTTTATCTCGGAGTAGTCGTGGCAATCAAAAACTCGCTCCAGTTTCTTTTCCCACTCAAGATAGGTTTCGGGGTCGTTTCTCCCTTGAAAAGAAGGAATGTTCATCTTAATATTACCCAAGTTATTATCCTCCCTATTCCTAACTTCTCTACCCAAACCACGATTTCTCCTATTGCGACTAGATGACCCTTGATCTCCTTCACTAAACCTATCATCATAGTCTTCCTCATCCTCATCTCTTAAGTCCCTAGGTTGAACTCTCCCCCTCCTATTCATATTAGAAGTAGTTTTTCGATGTCCCTCAGTTACACTTTCTACCCTATCCAACCTTTCATGAACTTGTTCCAACTCCGTCCTCAATATTCTCTTCATCTCTCCCATCAAAGCTTCCGACATAAACTTCATATCAAACTTTCCCGACTGTTCTCCAGATATGTTTTTGTTATTGGAATCAGACATGATTTACTGCAAGAAAAAAAAGTTAGAACAAATATAAATAAAATAAAGGACCTCACAATTCACACCCTTACGTGTTTCACTCAATTTAATGATTCACTCAACACTCGTGTTTTCGCACAAAAATTATGGCTTTTACCCTCAAATAATCTAACTCTCTTGCCTTTTTCCACTCTTGGAATTCTCTTTGCTTCTTTTTGAACTAATTTAAAACAACACAAAGATATTCAATGTGAACAAACTCTAGGACAAGAAAACTATCAAACCAAATCTAGGAAGATTCTTTCAACAAGGCAGGTGCCAAAACTTAGAAGAATTCTAAATGTAAACACACTCTAAGTCTAGAAAACAATCAAACTCAAACTAGGAAGCTCAATAAAGATAATTTTGATTCAATTTTCGGATTTTTTTTTTTTTTTTTTTTTGGGCGAACTCTTTTTTTTTTTGTTCGACCTTTCTTTTTTTTTTTTTTTTTTTTTTGTACGACTTTTTTTTTTTTTTTTTTTTTTTAATAAAACTAGAAAATTATAAAGATACGCAAACCTGAGACTAGAAATTGGCTCTGGTACCAAATGATACGAACAACGTTAAGAAAAACGAGACCCGCATTATAAGGAATTGAAAGATCGTTCTACAATCAGGTTTGAGGATGGATGAACGCCACAAGTCGCCTTGATAAGTTCACGGGGACGCCACAAACGATATTGACTGAATCGTTCGATAAGTCGATGTTGAACGCCACAAGACTTCTTGATAAGTTCGGTAGGACGCCACAAACGATGATGGAAGAATCGTTTGATAAGTCGATGAATGAACGCCACAAGAATTAGACAAATTGAAAAATCCTTGATAAGTTCAAAAGAGTTCTTCAAAGAAACTAGAGAATTCCTTCTCACTAAAATAATAAGAATCAAGTTGTGTGTCTTCTATTACATATTATGCCTATATATAAGCTGAAAATTAAGTCCTATCAAGACTAGGAATAGGACTTCTAGAGTAATCTACTTAGAGTAGGAAATAAATCCCCCTAATCAACTAGGAAACAAAAACCACTAACAAACTAGGAAACAAATAAAGTCCTACTACTAATATAATAGTTAATTTCGAATTTATACTAACTAAATATGCTATTCATCTTATCCACTCTCTTCTTGAGAAATTGCATTTAGTTGGACTTTTATAATGTTGACAAAATTCGATGGTTCATTTCCGATCACATCCAACTCCTTTTGTTGTGCTTGATTTATTAACTCATTGAGTTCTTCTTCCTTAAAACGTTTGGCTCTTGCTCTCGTCACTGGACCTTGTGGAACTTGGATTGTTTCTTCAAAATGCGATTTTCCATTTATGTCCTCATTATTCTGCGAATTTCCACTTATGTCCTTATCATGTGTATATTCCGAACTTGGGGATACAGTTTACAAGTATAGAGGGTCATATTCGAGCATTATAGGATGCCGTACAAGCTAGAGGGAGAAATACATATAAAATGATCGAGCTAATCTATCTGAGCGGTGGCTTCGAGTGGAGTGCACCTGGGAAAGCGTGTATGTCGTCATAAATGCAAATGGTATTTATAATGAAGAATGATGGGCTAGCTACTCCATCCACAGGGATACATTTCTTTGGCCCAAGGGCTTGGGCCTTTGATCGGCCCAACAATAATTTCAATCACGAACACTTTACGGTTGATCGGATTGTAAAGGCCGTGATTTTATATTCTTTTCCCTCAGCGAGGTCGGATTTTATATTCTTTTCCCTTGTCCGAGCTTCCCAAGGAAGAGTCAAAAATACCCCTCATCATGTATAGAGATTGGTCATAGCCCTATAATATTTTCTCGATCGCATAATGAATTGATAATATCTCTGGCGAACAAGACTTTTTCATTGAATAGATAATCTTTGATAACACGAGATAAAAAAGAAACAGAACAGGATACCAAAATAGTAGATAAGCTAGAAATCGCTAAATAGTCTTCATTTTCCATAATATTTTCTCAAATTAACGGTGTTCCAAGCTCGAGGCAGGACTTCTCCATTCGGATAAGCAATCTTGTATGAGCCTTTCTTCCCGACCTCGACAACTACGTAAGGTCCATCCCAATTAGGCTGAAGTTTGCCAACATGCTTCGAGACTTCTACCTTTTTGAGCACTAGATCTCCAACCTTAAAGGTTCGGATTCTAACTTTCTAATTGTAGGCCTTCTCCATGTTGGACTTTGTAGCTTGTGATGGTGGGTATTTTGGACCCCACCTTCTATTACTAATATACGATCGAAGAACCGGAATCTTGACTCCAAAGATGCGAACTCGAGCTCGGGACGAAGCCAAGGTAACTGGATCCATTTGATGCAGCCCTTGATCAAATGTTACTGTTGGGCCGATCCCAGGCCCAAAGCTATGGGTCGATCCTCATTCTCGACTATAAATACCTCAAGCATTTATGATAACAGACACGCTTTCCCAGGTGCACTCCGCTCGAAGCTGCCGCTCGGATAGATTAGCTCGACCATTTTATATGTATTTCGCCCTCTAGCTTGTACGGCATCCTATAATGCTCAAATAGGATCCTCAATACTTGTAATTTGTATCTCAATGTTCGGAATATACACATACATTGATCTTTCTTCTATTTTATAGTGTTTACTGTATTTATTTTATTAATATCTATCACACTACGAATTTGCGTAAGATCAATTGGCGCCCACCGTGGGGCCTTATTTGGGTGTTAGATCGAAAATGCCTATTACGAGGAGAAATACATATATCCGAAGAAGACCCTCCCGTGCGGTGGGGTTTGAAATTCAGATTAACAATGAGCCTGATAATCTATTCAGAGCGACTCAACAATCAGAAGTTCCGCAAATCATACTCTAAGACGCTGCTCCGACCCACACGGCCCTCGCCAATGTAGGGTCGAAAATAGTATCAAACGATGCTCCAATTAGGTTACCAACCTCTGCAAAGATATCACCAGTCTTATCTTTATAATCAATTTATGTGATCATTCTGAGGAATTCCTACTAAAAAGTTATTGATCGATATGAAAAACTGTTACCGAACTCTATTTTATCTTTTCTTGGACTCAATTTAACAAGGAGCATGGTTCGGAAGAGCGTTATTATGGACAACGAAGATTACTCGCTGATTTCTAGCTTATCCAATTTCTATCCTATTATCTCGTCCTGACTACGTTTATCTTACGGTCTAAATGGATTATCTATCCAGCAAAAAGTCTTATTCGTCAGAGATATTATCACTTATATTCGAGAAGTTATTATGGCCAATCTATATGCATATCGATCAAAACGACTAAGGGTGAAAGCCGTTGCTATGCCCCTTAGATCGAAATAAATGAAAAGGGTGAGAGCTGTTGCTAAGACCCTCAGGTGAAAGCTGTTGCTATGACAGATCAAAACGACTAAGGGTGAAAGCCGTTGGTATGCCCCTTAGATCGAAATAAATGAAAAGGGTGAAAGATGTTGCTAAGACCCTCAGGTGAAAGCTGTTGCTATGACCGATCAAAACGACTAAGGGTGAAAGCCGTTATGCCCCTTAGATCGGAATAAATGAAAAGGGTGAAAGTTGTTGCTAAGACCCTCAGGTGAAAGTTGTTGCTAAGACCCTCAGGTGAAAGTTGTTGCTACGACCGATCAAAACGACTAAGGGTGAAAGCCGTTGCTATGCCCCTTAGATCGAAATAAATGAAAAGGGTGAAAGTTGTTGCTAAGACCCTCAGGTGAAAGCTGTTGCTATGACCGATCAAAACGACTAAGGGTGAAAGCCGTTGCTATGCCCCTTAGATCGGAATAATTATAAAGGGTGAAAGTTGTTGCTAAGACCCATTGAGTGAGTTTTCGATCTTCAACTTGTTGGTTTTATTCTCCAATTGTCCAGTTCCTTTATTCCATTGTTGGAGTTATTTTCCAAATTAATCAATTCTCTATTCATCGAAGATGTAAATTATTTATGCATGTGAAAAGTTACGAGCAGTGGAACGGTGATACATAAATGAACAAGAAAAAGTTTTACGGATATCTTTCTCAACTAACCAATGCAGAGTTAATCCAATCAGTTTGATCATCAGTTAACAACAATATATTATGAGAGTTTTTGGAATTACAGCCTATTAATAATCGGGATTTATTTTTCCGATTGTCAAATCTAGTAATCTCGGAATAGTTGCACGAATCAATCGCGATCGGAATTCATTTCTCCGAGCGTCGGGTTCGACAACTTCGGATACTATCATCCCTGATTATTTACTATCATCCCGGATTCATTCACGATCGATCACGTAATTTATGTGGATTATTTATCTGATTATCAGATACTTTACTCGATCGGTTGGGACATAATTGATTTCGTTCTCTTGGTTAATGGGTATTTCTAGTGGAGTTGATCCTGCAATTAATAAAATATCAGTAAAAGTCTGTTGGTACAACGGTAACAAATTATATAAATCCTCGAAGTTGCAACCTAATTTGGACTACCATTCGACCACCGAGGAAAATTATGATTCTGAATGAAAGGGTTAGATAACTTCAAGTTAACTACACAAAGTTGCAATCAATCAAGTTCCAACAAATCTCACTTATATTCGACCAAAGAAATCGAGGAGACACCAAAGAATAAACAATGAATTTCGAGCAGAAAACAAAGCCTTATTAATATTCTTCGAACAAGTTACAAGTGAAGCCTCGAGTATAATATTAAAATTCGGGCTCAAAAAGTACAATACAATCGCTCACACCCTACTACAAACTCTACGGATAAAAGATAGACATGTTCGATCCACATTCCCGAGATCGCTCCAGATGCAGAACTCAGCAATGATTCTTCATGACAATCAGTCGCCACGTGTCGCACATCCCCGAGTGTCCTGCGGATAGAAACCGGATCGGAGCCCATCTCCAGGGCTTTTAACCGATCTTAGGTCTTCATCTGTAAATAATGATTGCCATACACAATCATTATTTACAACCTAATCCGATCCAGAGCAGCGGAAAGTTACCTCAGCGGAATTACTCCAAGCAATCTCGAAGGAACTATACTTCAAGAAAGCCCTCGAGGAAGCTGGTGCTCCAGATTTAAAGAGCTCCTCTGAGGTTAACCAACTGCCCGACCAGACGCTGCGCCAAAAAACCGGAATTATAACCCGTCTCAGATGGATTATATCTAAGAAAGCAGGTTGCCTGCCGGTATTCTAGGCACAATTTCTTTTGTCTGTCGATATTCTAAGCGAAAAAGGCTACACCAAAGGGACCAGGATCGAAAAACAGGGTCCGAATTCTAATTTCAAACTCCATTATTTCAGAGGTATTACGAATCATTTTGAACAAAGGTAAAACTCGAGCCGTGATGATCGGACCAGGCATTAAGAGAGGAGTGAAGAATGTCACATAAACAAATTGGAACTATTTATAGCAACAAAGGATTAGAACTAACGGCCCAGATAACAGATCGTGGACGATTATGATGTAAACAATAAATGAACTGACTGATACATTTCTCGAGAAATAGGGTCCTGTTTGGTTGGGAGAAGAAATAATCTTGTGGGCACGTAAAGGAGGGTTTTGTCAAAAAGAAGCGTTCAAGAAATCCTTGTCTGTTATCCTTTTTAAAGGGCAACGCCGGAATCAAGGATATTTGTTTAATATTCAACCCTTACTAGCACGCTGTTCGAAATACGAAACCGATTTAGAAAATCCATAGCATTATTATCGAGGAATCGCGATTCGAACACCAGCTCAGATTTTCAACTATTTACAATTAGCTAGTGATGTTCGAATTGGAAAAAGCTATGATCGGTCCAGCCCCTCGATCACAACGAGCTGGACATCAGAAACGGTTCAAAGGTTATTGTTTGTTTAAACAACGATTCTCGGATAGATAGTAAACCGAACGAATAATACAATTATTATTACTGAGGATTCTCGACCAACTTTGGAAATTTGGCACTGCTGAGGATCAATTGAATGCTCATACTTAGAAATTTTCAAGGGAAGGATAATTACTTGATTACTAGAGTACTTGTTCTTTGCTCACTCAAAATGGGGTGTTCGACTATTCTCATAGTAATTCTAAATATTCAAGGTCGGATTATTGAAGATAAGAATTTATCTGATTATAGTTTGCTCAATCAACAAGGAAAGGAAAAAAGGTGTTTATAAATATTATTACAGAGATACGAGAATTCAAAGACACAAAATATTGGAGATATATTTCGAGCATAATACAAGCTAATATGTTACACAAAAATCCCATTACATTCTACAATCCTATGAAATTTTCGGTCTCTTCTCCTATCGGTTGTTCGGAATAACTCAGCTCCGAGCATGGAATCTCCTTTGGACCCGCAGGCTTTTAACTTTATTTGCGATCCTCCGAAGACAAAGATGCGAACGCACAGTTTGTCGTGTAACTCTATTTCTCGACGTTCACTCCCCAGTGTGTCTTCCTAAATGCATTGTGGCAACAGGCCCCTGATCGGAGACCTACACGGTAACCTGCGGACTCCATGGATTTAGCATATTGGCCTTCAAGATGGAGAATATATTTGCCTGTCGATATTCTAAGCGAGCTCAAAGTAGTTTTTCTTCCGCTCGAAGATTGTTCGAAGTCTGAGCTCAAGAAGTTGAATTAATTGAATAATGATCTTGATCACCATGATCGGACAAATAAGTGCCAGTACGATGAGTGAGATAGTCTCAAAACTCTAGGAATTCCGAACCTACAGATAATATTCTTCCATAGGAAATTTATAACTTGAAACTGAGTGATCTTAGTTAGAGCAACGCATTCGACCCATTTACTGAAATATTCTACAGCGACCAACACATAGTTCTTTTTGGCCCTGGCAGTCGGGAAAGGACCGACAATGTCAATGCCCCATTTGTCAAAAGGCCAACAGATCGAAATAGAGTGCATTTGTTCGGTTGGCTGATGAATCAAATTCGAATGAATTTGACAATGGTGACATTTCTTCACATAACCAACTGAGTTAGAAATAAGAGTGGGTCAATAATATCCCGCCCTCGAGCACTTTAGAGCTAATGCTCTAGCGCCACAATGACTCTCTGCTTCACCCTCGTGAACCTCCTTCAAAATTATATTATACTGGTCTTCGAAAATACATTTCAATAAGACTCCAGAGGAGGATCGTTTATAGAGTTGATCATCGATTAAGGTAAATGACGGGGCTCGGTACTTGATTCTTCGGGCTTCATTAGTATTTTCAGGTAGTTTCCCTTCCTTTAAATAACTGATGAAAGGATTGATCCGTGAGATCTTTTGCTCATCGATTTCCATGACATCGATGCAAGGGCGCCAATTGATCTTACGCTAATTCGTATGGTGATCAAGGTAGGAGAGTAAATAGCTAAAACACAATTATATGAGGAGAAGATCAATAATATATATTCCGAACGTAGGTGTACAGATTATAAGTAATGAGGGTCCTATCTGAGCATTATAGGATGTCGTACAAGCTAGAGGATAGATACATATAAAATAACCTAAACTAACTTTCCAAGGTTGGTCCGAGCAGGAGCTTCGAGTTGGGAGCACCTGGGAAAGCGTGTCTGGCGCCATAAATGCTTGTGGTATTTATAGTTGAAATGGTGAGCTAGCTGAACCATCCGCAGGGGTACATTTCTCGGCCCAAAGGCCTGGGCCTGAGGTCGGCCCAACAGTAACCTTTGACCTTGTGCTCTTTCTTATAGATCGGACTGGATAAACTAGGCTTGGGCTCGATTCTATGTCTTCAAGGTCGGCATTCATGATCTTCGATCTTGCGTGATCCGTATTTCGATCTTGCCTGAGCTCCTAAATGTAGAGAATCCAAAGTACCCCTCATCAGGTTCCCTGCCTCCCCTTCGTGTATTTCGCGAAGTACATCATAGGTTTGTGGATCGGAAATGCACTTTAGTAGAACTCCGGATACCGATCTTCTGTAGAGTTTTCCTTCTAACATTGTGTATTTTGGTGCTCGATATTTTATTTTCCGAGCCTCATTTAGGTCAGGCGGCAGGTCCCCTTCCCGAAGGAAATTCATCATTGGAGTCATCCAATTCTTTTCTGTTACTTCGATTTCCATCATTTCAACGATGGGTGTGCTGTCAATGTCAATTGCCGGGGAATTTGAGATCAACCAATTGATCACTCTTTCTATTTTGCCATCTCGCGATCCTGTGAACCTAGAAACTTGATCTGCCTATTTGTTTTCCGATCGAGGAACGTTTTGTATTTCAAAATTCTCGAATTTGCCAGTTAATTCTTTTACTTTGGCGAGGTACTTGACCATGTTGAATTCCTTCGCTTCGTATTGACCTTCAATTTTTCTTTGTACCAACTCAGAATCAGTTAATACTTTGAGGCTTTTAATGTTAGTTTTAATCGCCATTTCCATTCCTGCAATCAATGCTTCATATTCTGCTTCACCAAGAAGTCTAGGGTAATGGCATAGTTTATATCTTCATTATTTGGGCCGGTAAAATTGATTCCAGCTCCGCCTCCCTCTCTGCTCGAGGCACCATCGACGTGCATTAACCCGGTGTGATTTTCTACAATCAAAATATCGTTATCTCGATCGGTCGAGTCGTTGGGTTCTCGTATTGAGGTCGGAGTTTCCAATAGGAAGTCGGCCAGAACTTGAGCCTTAATAGCGATTCGAGCCTTATATTCAATTTCGAATTGTTCTAGTTTGACCGCCCACTTAATCAATCTTCCAGAGGCTTCCGGCTTCGCCAAGACTTTTCATAATGGTTGGTTTGTAAGCACAACAATTTTATAGGTTAAAAAGTATGGACGGAGTTTGCGTGCTTCCACCACTAAGGCCAGAGCAAATTTCTCCATTTCCAAGTAATTCTTCTCCGCTCCTTGTAGTAACTTACTTAGGTAGTAAACAAGCTTATGTTCAGTGCCTTCTATCTTTACCAAGACCGAACTAATGACAACATTGGAGATAGATATATAGTTGTATAATGGTTCACCTTCAGTTGGCTTGGCTAACAATGGAGAAGTGGTTAAGTATTCCTTTAGTTGGTTGAATGCCTGGTCGCACTCTTCAGTCCATACAAAGTTTTTCGCCTTCCTTAAAGTTTGAAAGAAAGGCAAACTTCTATCCGCTGATTTGGAGATGAATCTGTTCAACGCGACAATTTTTCCTACTAAGCTTTGTACTTGGGAAATTGTCTTAGGTTGTCTTATTTCAGTTATCGCTCGAATCTTTTCGGGATTGGCTTCAATCCCTCGTTGATGAACCATATATCCTAAGAATTTCCCTGATTTAACCCCGAAAGTACATTTTGCGGGATTGAGCTTCATTTGATATTTCCTTAGTATTTGGAAGCATCAATCGAGATGCTTTACGTGGTCGGCTTCATTCATACTTTTGACCAACATATCGTCCACATATACTTCCATTATTTCTCCGATTAGCTCCCTAAACATGAGGTTAACTAATCGTTGGTAAGTAGCCCCTGCATTTCTTAGTCCGAATGGCATGACAATAAAGCAATATACACCCTGTTCCGTCATGAAGGCAGTTTTCTCCTGGTCTCGCTAGTCCATATAGATTTGATAGAAACCTTGAAAGGCGTCCATCATGCTGAAAATTGCAAAACCGGCAGTCGAGTCGACCAACAAGTCGATCCTCGGGAGAGGGTAAGGATCACGTGGACATAGCTTATTAAGGTCGGTGAAATCGTTGCACATCCTCCATTTATTGTCCTTTTTATCCCCTTTAGCCACTAAGACAACATTGCATAACCATTCCGAGAAGTGTATTTCCCGAATTTGTTTAGCTTTGAGCAGCCTCTCGACTTATGTTTTGATTATCTTGTCTTTTATTGGCCCATGATTCCTCTTCTTTTGTCTTGCTGGTTTTGCCGTTGGATCAATTTCTAGCGAGTGAGTAATTACTCTTGGGTCAATGCCCTCAATATCTTCTGCGCTCCAAGCGAAGATGTCAATATTATTCCTGAGAAAGTTTGTTAACATTACTTCCCATTCCGAACTGAGTTCGGTTCCGATCCTGGTTATTTTTGAAGGATCTCCTTGCACGAGCATAATATCCTTGTGTTCAGGTGGCTTTATGGTTAAATTGATCAGCTCTTTTCCCTTCCGATCTATCCTGTCAGTGCTCGGAATTTCAATTTTGGCTTTTTCGATGTCGTCCTCGAGCTTCCTTTTAGCTGGGGTAAATGATTTAGATCGGTTCCTCAGTGTTAAGGAGGTGTTGTAACAATCCCATGCCATGCAATGATCATTTACTATTTCTCCGATTCCCGAGTCTGTTGGGAATTTTATCTTCTGATGATATGTCGAGACTACTGCTCGGAAAAGGTTGAGGGCAGGTCGTCCTAGTATTACATTATATGCAAAGGAGTCTCTACGATCAGGAACTTTATCAGTTTTACTACGCGCTGTGGCTTCTTCCTCAGCGAGACACTTAAATTTATCTCCCGTAGGGAACTATTTCTGAGCCTCCGAATCCTACTAAAGGAGTGGCCACCTTTCGAAATGTTATTTCTCCCAAGTTCATCTGCGTTAGAACTTCCTTAGACATGATGTTCGCAGAGCTTCCATTATCAATTAGGATCCTTTTAACATTGTAGTTTGCTATCTCAAGCGATACTACCATCGGAAAATCAGGGTTGTCTTCTTTCGTATCCCAAACGATGTTCCTTGGTACTTCATTCTCGTTGAAACTAATGAGTTGTTTTATTGGCAGTTTGCTTTCTACCGTCCATATTTCTTTTGGACATCTAATACTTCCCACTATGGACCTCGCGGTTCTACAGCGAGCATTACGACTGTCTCCTCTGGCCGGTCCTCCGGAGATTGTATGGATGGTGCCGTTAATTTGATCATCGTTCAATTCTTGTGGCGGACCATTATTGGGGGACCTTCTTCTCGGGGTTCTCCTCTGATTGTTGATTCGAGGACTCCTACTTCTGTTTCTCTTGCGAACTTTCCTTGTTCGATCAATTTTTCAATTTCCTGCTTCAGGTGAAAATAATCTTCGGTGCGATGCCCATGGGCACAGTGATATCTACAATATAAATTGTAATTTCGAGCACCTGGCCTAGGCTGTGCGATTCTTTTAGCTGGCGGAATCCAGTTGTTCCTTTCGAGTAATACCAGAATTTCTTCGATAGGAACAGTCAATCGGGGATATTCCACCTGATTTATTTGATTCCTGTTCGCCGGCTTGGCCGATTTTGATCTAGGATAGACATTATGTCCTTTATTCTGATCGTTCCGATTATACTCTAGTCGTTGAAAAACGTTTCCTTTTCTGAAGGACCGCTCATAATCCATAGGTCTTGGAACAGAAGCTTTATCTTGCCGCCTGGATCCGGGCGCTGGAGCTTTGTTCCTATTTTTATCCTTGAAAGAGTTCATCTCTTCTTGAGTCATATATTTCGAAGCCTAGGTCATAATATCCGCGAAAGTTCTCGGCTGCTTTCTACTTAGTGCATTCCTGAACTGTCTGTTTTTGGTGAGATCGAAGAGGATGGAGATTATATAGTCAATGTTCGGGGAATCAATTTTTAATAATTCCACGTTAACTCTTGCCAACCAGTTTCGCAAGGACTCTCCTTCTTGTTGATGAATGGTCCCAAGGTAGCTCATCTGTAGTTTCTGTCTTTTCTGGCTAGCGAATTGTTGAGTCAGTTTGTTGCATAACTCACGGAAGCTGAATATGGAGTTAGTAGGTTGTTTCCCAAACCAACCGAAAGCTAGTCCTTCAAATGTGGTAACCATCAGTTTGGCGGTGTATTCTGCCGGGTGAGCATATAAATTCATTATATTCGTAAAACTGAATATATAATCGTCGGGATCAGTGGTTCCGTCATGTCTTGGCAATCGTCCCAGAACCTGCCCGGATGATTGAGCTTCTTTTATTTCCCTACAAAAGGGAGAGCACGCTGCTAAGCTTTCTTGGACCTCCGTGCTCCTAGCCCACGGATTTTGAATGGTCCATAGACGTTGCTCCAGACGCTCTTGTACCAACTTTTTAATTTCTCTTTCCGAGATGCGAACAACTCTTTGTCGATTAGGGATTGCGTCCACAACGTCATCGAGGGGAATAATGGTATGTTCCTTTGATCCTCGGTGGGTTGGTTGTGGCTTCTGTACGATCAGTTTTTCTCCGGATTTGCTCGTCGGTAGGTTTCGTATCGCTCTTTTGTGGACTGTGTAATGATCGTTGTTCAGTCACAGGGCTATCTGCTTGATATGACATTTGATCGACCTGCCTAGGAGCTCTCTGAACTGGATTTGCCCTCTCTAGGGTCTCTGGGAACCTGCTCGGGAACCAGCAATTCCCCTTGGCATAGTGAGTTAAATAACATCGCGATCTGTCTTAGTTTCTCTTGTGTTTCTGGCAGAGGAATAGGGATCGTTGGGGCCACAGGGACTTCTAGTACTACATTGGCGGCGATCTTTTGTTGTCCTTGAGAATTTTCGACCTGGTTCCCTTGACGTTCCTTTTGACTTGGTAGTTGATCATTCTTTCGTTGGTTATTTTCATTGTTGACGATTGGGTTGTCATTAGTCGTATCGTTCTGCAAATCGTCCGACGTAATATGTTGATGCGTCGTTTTACTTCTTGCCTCGTTACGGGCGTTCTTCCTTGGGCGAGCCATTTGTCTATCGAATAATTAACTTAGCCCCTCGGTGGGTGCCAACTGATTTAACCGTTTTTCGTAGGTTTATGTTAAATCAATAATAATGGTTTATGGGGTGTAATTATATAGAGATTATAGGGCCTAGTTACTTTAATCTGGATGGATCAATCTCAAGAAAGAACAATATGTAAAAAGAAATAAGAACACGAAACAGAGAATATTGAATATAGAATAACAAAAGCTTTTCTGTTAATTTGATATCAGATAGCCAGAGTATGTAGGCGTAAGCTCTTAATCGTAGTTGTTCAAATACAATGATAATCTAGGTATTTATATGATATTAACTGTAGCTATACAAGGAAACATAATCCTACTTGGACTCGGGGTATTGATCCTTCAGGAACTCGGACTTCGGTCTTGATCGCTATGGACAGATATCTCTGGTCGGATCGAATGGCTTGTTAACGAATCAGTTTCCTGGTCGAGCCGATCGAGTATCATCTAGTCGTTCCGAGTGTTATATGGGGTGTAAAACAGCCCCCATCAGTACTCCCTCACTTCTTCCAGCATATATGCAATAGAAGCTCGTAGAAGTAGATGGTCTCATACGACTGTCTTTTTTATGAATTGTGCCTCGTTAAAAACCTTACTTGGAAAAAACCCTGTGGGAAAAAATCCTAAGGAAAAGAGTGCTACATTTCATAGATAGTCGTTTTGTCGTTTTCAAACTATAGCGTTGTTCCTTTTCGAGGAGGAGGTTTTTATTCATTGATTGGCGGAAATATGATCAGTCGCAAAAGGTTTGAAGCGTCTTTTCTGCTTTCTATATAAATAGGCGATCGTAGCTTTACCCATTTTTACTTTCCACCTCCAATTTTCTTGCAGTAATTTTCCTATTCGATAGTTCTTCCAAATATTGTGTTCATCGATCACTATTTTCGAAGATCTAACAATATGGCTTGCATTTCAAAAAATCCTTCCTCCACTTCTGCTGAACAAGTTATTCCCGTTATCGACGTGGGGGCTTCTCCTAGCCCTCCACCAGAAGAGACGGGACCATCAGAGATAATTATTCCCGACAAACACACTTTTAAGGTGCGTATCATTTCTGATGATGAGGTTGCGGCCAAGGCTAAGAAAGGCAAAGGTACCAATCCCCAGGTGTCCAATCCGGTTGAAACCCTTTCTTGCGCTTATACCGAAGAGTCTTTTCACGAGGTTTTAGACAATTACGCTAAATACTTCCCGGAGGGTTCCGAAATTATACTTCCATCCCCCGCCGATAGGGTTACTTCCCCACCGGAAGGCTGTCGGGCTTTTTACACAGCTCATTTTAATCATGGTCTTCGTCTCCCACTGTCTGCCTTATTCCTGGATATATTGAATATACTCAGTGTTTCTTTAACTCAACTGGTCCCAAAGGGTTCCAACCCTCTTTCCGTAATTTTACTCAGTTATTTCGTTTTAATATTTCTAGCTCCTCCAATCATGGTTACTTTTTTGCTAGTCAGAAGTCTAGTCGATCTATCTTTGATTCCTAAGTTTCCAGTAATTCTGATTGGAAATCTCGCTTTTTCTTTGTTCGTCCTCCCATTCATCTTACTTTAACCGATGGCTCTACCAACCCTTTCACATGGGACCACGATTCTAAGTGGATTTTTGGTGGTCGCTCCATTGAGGGTCAGTTCATTCCTGACGATCCTGGAGATGGTGAAGGAGATATCGGAGATGCGTGCTGACAAATATCAATGCGCTCTCCTTATTGGTGAGGCTTTTCTTCGTAAGGCAGGGCTAAGTTCTCATACTTTCCCCATTGCTTCTTCTTCTCAGTCGCTTGGTGAGTGTTATTTATTCATCCTTGTATTCACTTTATCTTTACATTTTAATAACATCTTGTCTGGACTTTGCTTTCTTTAGACTCCATGGTAAAGAATTCCCGGCATTCTACCAAAGGAAAAATGGTTCTATCAAAGTCTACCAGAATGGTGGAGAACCATCTTATTGAGCAAAGAGTGTCTAGAAAGAGAAAATTGGATTTGGGTCAAGATTCTGATGATTATAGAGAGGAATCCCCAGATCCTTCCCAGGAAACTTCTTCTCCACAAACTCCGGGCCCTACAGGGACTGGACAGGGTTATCCTCCTCTCCATCTCAGAACTTCCCTCGGCATTCGTGGTTGTCGAGGTTGGTCGATGCCCAGTTCAACAGGCACTGCGGCTAAGAGGAGGAAGCAGTTTTACAGTCGTTCTGGCGAGGATATTACTTTACTTGGCGAACATAATCCCAGGCCTACCCTTATAGAGATGATTGAAGATCATCTAGCGGGGTAGAGGGCAGTCGAGTATTCTGAACATGATTCTTTAATTCATGACGAGAAGGAGAATGCAGCAGATAAGGCTACTCATATCCTTCTCTCTAGTGTCTTTACACGTGACATTAATAAGATGCTCCACAAAGATCCTTTGGAGAAGTTACAGAAGGCTTTTCTCTATGCCGACAAGGTAAACACTGCTATATATTTTTCTTTTCATCTTAACTTTCTTGAAGAATTTTCCACTCAAGATGGCTTACCTTTTTGATTCCCCAGACTAGCACTTGCCTTCTGTCATACGCTTACGAAGCAGCCCTGTGGAGACAATAGTGTGAGTTTCTCGAGGAGCGGAATAAGGCGTTGCTTCAAAAGATGCCTATTTCAGAAGGCGGTGCTACAGGAGTTGGTCCTTCTACCTCTTCATCTCCTCCAGTTTAAGTCGAGGGTACTCAGGATATGGGAACGGATAATCCCTATGTTTTAAACAGCATTTTGGAGACCTCTCGTGCCCAAGAGCGGGTTAACCAGCTGGCCGAAGAGTTGGATGAGCATCAGGTTCGGTACACTACCCGTATCAGCGAACTAGAATCCCATGTAGCTAGTCTTCAGGCTTCATTAAAAGAGCGGGTTAACCTTCCTCTTGGTGCACTTACTGATCTATACGGTAGGAATCCTAATGAGAGAGTGATTCGCGAGTTCCTTGATTCCCCGGTTCATACTGCTTTGGTACATCGAAAGGTTGGTCCCCTTCTTGAAAGTACCTTTAAGAAGGCAATCCACCAGATGGTTGCTATGGGATTGATCGAAGATCGCCGGAGAGAATATTTCAGGGCCACTCATTTTAGCCTTAACCGTTATGGCGAGGAGTATTATTCTTCTGATCTGCCGAATGTCGAATATAAACACTTTCCTTTGGCTCATTTGGTTGATGAGTTTGGAAAACCTTTACCGACTCCTTCTTCAGATATAAATCCCGAAGTCGATAATAATTTTGTCGATCAAGAGAGCGAGGAAGAAAACCCTGAAATCGTGACAAATACAAATGGAAAAAAAGAAGCAGCTGGCGATCAGGAAGCTTTTGTCGGCGATCAAGACGTAGTAGAGGGCGATCATAGGACTTCGGATAAGGGCGATGAATTACTTTGATAATAACCATTACTGTGTAACTTGTAATTTTACTTTTTTAACCTTTCGAATAAGACGATTCATATTCTCCATTTGTGACGTTTAAGCTTCTTCATTGATTTCGATAATTTAGACATAAGTCATTAATTATAGCATAATTATTATGTTGGTGTCCTTTTGAATTCATGTGTTTGTTCATTGGTCAGGTTTTCTGTTTCGCGCCTGTCCCGAAGGTCTGTCGCGTCTTTTCACTTAGTATAAATACCCGAGGTAAAAAGTTCTTCGCTATTTTACTGCGCATTCCTGCTTAGATAAAATATTCTCCCCAGCAGGTCGATAACTCCGCTCGATATTTTAAAGTTTTCTTCGAATTTCCGAGAATGAGCAATCTTCTTGGTAACACTTCCAAGCGTTCTTCACGCGAAAATTCCAGAAACCCTAGACCAAAGAGGTCTCGCAACGAGGGGCCTTCGGCTGACCCTCCTCGACTCCAGACCGTTAGAAGGTCGGGGACTCAGACTTATGTTGTCCCCTCTGATCGTTTGAACGACGTGAATGTTAACTCGGAGTTTTCTCAACAAAATCCCATTGATTGTGGACAACACCAAGGTATTTTCCTTGACTGACTGACCCCAGGCAAGGATCGGCAGCTTATTGGTTTTCTGGATTTGGCTTATTGGCCTTCCAGATCAGGAATACATTTGTCGTTCGATATTCTAAGCGAGTTAAGGTCATTCATGTTTTTATCAAAGAAGGTTCGAAGTCTAAACTCAAAAAGTTGGGTCGAAAGGGGAAGATTTTCGAACACCATCGTCGGAGCAAAATGATGATAAGAATGGGAAAATGGACAAAATTATGAATGTCAAGGGAGACCCCTTTTATAGTAACAGCTGGACTCGATCCAACGGCTGCGATTCGTTAAGATGGACGAACGAGATTCAGTGACTATTCCGTTTCCCGATGATTAGGGATTGTTTGGCGGAGAAAATCAAAGAATTATCAGTTTATTTGCGGAACAGTTATTGATTTAACTTACAATATCGCACGGGTTCGGAAATGGCGGTTTGGCTCTCGTGTGATCGGAAATTTGACAATTGAGGAATTTTGGTTCGACTAAAGCGAAGGGAATGAAACATTCAACAAAATTGTTCTCACAATGTTAATCTTATTGTCTACGATCAGAAACGCACACTTTATTGGGAATAAATACTTATTAAACAGAGAAATATCGTTGAGCATCGAAAAATAATAGATATATTGAAATGGTGCGAATGCCGATCACAAATTCAAAGTACAGGAATTCTTCAAGAAACGACAAAGTAAATTATTCAGAGATATTACAGGCAGACTGATGGAACACTTCAACTATTTTCGAATTACAACTAGCCGGGAAACAACTACAAGTCTAGAGAAGCTTATTCTTGGAAATTATCTTCCGAACTTCGTCACTACGAACATTATAACCTTGTTTATAAGCATCCTTCTCACGGCGCTCCGAGTCCTTCTTCTCCTGCTCGTAAAGTCGTTTAAGATCCTCGAGCTCCTTTCCCAGCTGCTGATGGATTTCCTCACCTTTATCCTTGGCATCTTTCTCTTTCTCCAAAGCTATCTTCTCCTCGAGCACCTTAGTAGCCTCCAGGGCATTCTCCAGCTCGACTTTCTTCTACTGCAACTCAAGAGTGAGAGCAACTCGCTATTCGGCCTCCTGCTCGGCCAGCAATCTGAGTTCGAGGAACTCTTTCTCAGCCTATTAACAAGGAAAACAAACAGACGACGGCACTCAATTATATATGAAATAAAATAAAAGGGAAGGGGGAGAACTAGCAGTAACAACAATTTTTTCGAACCTGGGCAAGGAAGTTCGATCCCAGTTGGAACAGTTGCAAAGGATTTTTCCCCTTAGAGGGGCCTATATAAAAAACTGAGATGTGAGCCTGTAGAAGGCTCGTAATGACGTTTTCGAGCGTCCCTTGGGAATGGGTCTCATCCTTAGAACCTCCAGGAATAGAAGAGATATTCTCCGGAATCGAAGAAGCAATAGGTTGATCGGAAGATTTTTCGAGCTTAGACGTTTCAGTTGCGCCCTTGATTGAAGGAACCTTAGGCTCGGGAACGCCTTTCTCAGCAGCATTTACTTTTGCCTTCTTATTGGGCCCCCCACTCTCGGGATTAATCATGGGGGCACCGATCAGCGGTTTGTTCTCATTCACAAGCTTTTGAAGGGTCTCGGTCTGAGTGATCCCTTCAGAATGAGGTCTTTTGTTCGAAGACTCAGACGCCTTCTGCCTAAGTAAGGCCCGCTTGGAATTATCTAAAGGCTTAGTAGGGGAGCCTTCAGATTCAGTCTCGGGTTCTCCTTTCGATATTATGAATTTATTGGGAGATAGTTCTGCCAGATTTTGAAGAGGTGTGTCTCTTTTTCTTACTTTCTCCACCCTTAGAAGTTTTGGGGGAGGGTGCTGAGGACTTGGGAGAGCTTTTCGAAGATTTCTTTTCTTTGCTCGGTTTCGTATCCTTCGAGGGACCCTTGCTTTTGATACCGCCTAGGAGCGATGAGGGGTCGATCGAGGAACCTAGTATTTTCTCCATTACTTCAAATTAAAGGAGTAGTTTGGTTCGAATTTTATTTGCTAATCTATGAGCTCCGATCGCAGTGATTGAAATGATAGAAGAATGATTTGAAATGGCTCTTATATTTATAGCGGGAGCAACGCATCATTTTACTGGAATTGAATAGTCAAAACTCCCGAGGAAATTCGAGCATATATAAAAGGAACAGATATAATTGGACATTTTCGATCGGTAAATAGCAAAATTACTTAATAAGTCAGCAAAAATTCTAGTTACATATGCAAAAGGAAAATACATCAATATAGACTTATTAAAAGAGCCTGGTTATTTGTCAAGGGTTTTCTTCTTCATCTTCTTCTTCTTCGTCCTCATCGTCGGAATCACTATCATCCGAGTCGTCGTCTTCACTACCTAAGCTATCACTCTCTTCACTGCTCTCTTCATCAGCATTATCATCAACTTTAGTAGAATGAGGGGTAGGTTGCCCTTCTTGGGCATCGGAATCACCGTCGACGTCAACTTCTTCATCTCCGTCGACCTCATTCTCCGACTGTGGAAAATCGGAAGCTTCAAGCATGTCCGAGTTCGGCATAGGAACTCCGAACTCATTAAGGAACTGAGTAAATTCATGGCCTTGTAAATCTCCAAGATCTACTGGAAGTGACGAGGCCTTATAATCCTGTCCGAAGATGTTCTTATAGGCATTCATATGAGGAACATAATCTGAAAGTTGGCCCAGAATCCTCACAACTATGACCAACTGTTGAACACCTTTGTAGAAGAAAGATTGGTTGATTGGGCCAGAACGCAATCGAACCAGTGCATCAAGAAAGGGAGACTCCAGGAATAGCACTCCTAGTCTCTCCCGGGAGGCTATAGCTCAAGGGCATGGTTGGACACATCTATTATAAGGCTGTTCGGAGTTAGCACGAGTTCGAGAAAAAGCGGTTCGCAAGAAGGAATCCCCTGACTCCTTTATGGCTGGAAGCCTAGCCTCTTCTCGACCTTGAGCGTACGAGCGTTCGGAATCCTTTTTCACTTGTTCTAGCTCAGCTTTTAAACGCTCGACCTCAATCTCAAGGGCACTCTTTTCTCCGACCACACCAACTAGATCCTCCTCGACCGTGGTTGTAAATCTGCCACCCTTAGCCTCTTCAAGCTCTTTCTTGGTGTCGGCAAGCTCTTTCTCTACCTCGGACAAATTGGTCGAAGTCTCAGTCAGCCGAGCTGCCGTCACTGCATCTTCCCTCAGAATACGCTTAAGGGCCAAGTGAGCTTGGTGAGACTCTTCCCCCAAAAGTGCGAGCCTGTGGGATTGATGAACGAACAGGTCTCCAGCCTGCAAAATAATAGAATATTTGTATTGCTTCTACTAAGGTCGGAAAATACGAGGCAAAGTTACAGTTGTTACCTCTTGGAACGCTTCGGAAAAATCACCCATAACCTGGAAGACATCCTTGACGAACAATTCAGTATTATCATCCTTGAATCGCCCAACCAGAAGTATCCTGATCGACTTATCTACTGAATGTTCTCCTTCAGGGCCAAAATCCGATTGAATGCTTCCGTCCTCGGCATAGCCTGTAGCCCTTGGACCGCGAAGATGATCTTCGATGTAATCCGCTAAGTCCAGTTGAGTTCTTCCAGGTCGGCATTGAATGGGGCCTGGATTCCAACCAGAAGGCCTGACCCTTCTGGACGACTCGGGAGCATCGCTGTACCTTTTTCGAGCTAAACGTTCCTAGATCAGTTGCTGGGCTTGGATATGCTTAAAGGCATAATGGCTGTATCCGGCTGCGTTTGGGTCAGCAGTATTGACCGAAAAGACAGTCCGCAGGTGACCAGTTTCTTCTGTTTGCGACGCATCCTCAGAGTCGACCCTGGGAATGCTCAAGGTCGGGGGCGGGACCACCATTGCCAAAGTACTGGCACCAGCCGTTCCCATGTTCTTGCTCGCCTTCGATTTCTTCTATTTTCAAGGCTGGCCTTGGGTCTTTTTCGACGAGGAAGCCACGTTGGAACCAGCAATTGAGGTTCGAAACTTTTCAACGACCTCGGTTGTATAATTCAAGAGTAAGATAAGAAAGCAAGCCAAAAGATTGTCTCGAACAAATAAGTAAGTTACCGAGCGAAAGAGAAGCTACTATAGCTTGAGCATTGGCAGCAACGGCAGCGGCAGGTTGATCACTTTGAGGGTTATTTTCAATCTCGGGGGTGTGCCCGAATTTAATGGCTGGGGCAGAATAAGTCAATCTACTGAGCCCGGCCAATCTCAAAACCCTTCCTTGGGTTAGTAAAGCACTCTGGTAGAGATCGGATTTAAGGGTCTCCAAAAATTCTTCCGATAGCATTTGCGGGATTTCTCCTCTCAATTTTCTCTTGCTGTACATCCAAGGGCCTTCCCCCAACCAAGCGTGTGGCATTGATTTTGAGCCCTCACCTGAAGAAGGAATGTCAGGACCCCGAACAAAGAAAAATTCACCTTTCCAGCCTTTTGCGTTGCTGGAAACCAGAACTTCTCTAAGTAACATAATGAAAGGGATGCGCAGCCCGAACAGGAATTGCCTTCTATAGAAAGCCTGGCAGCCTTCCGGAGGATTTGTGACTCGTTGATCAGGAGTCGGAACAACGATCGAGTAACCCTCTGGAATATACTTTCCGAACTCACGCTCCAGCTTGGCACGACGTTTTGCTGTATTGTACGAAGTAGGAGTCTCGTCAGCCCTAGCTTCGGTTCGATGGTGATTGGCGCTGACGGTAGGTTCTACCCATTTGTAAATGGTAACAATGGCCTTGTCACCGATCATATATTTTTGAACTTCGTTCTCGCCCAACGTCAAGACTTAACCATCACCCGCTTCGCCCTCGAAAGTTTCCCCTTCAATTTCTCCTTCGTCATCGCTAGAACCTTGACGAACTTCTCCCTTCTCAGTTTCGGAGTTTGAAGTATCTCTAGAGTTTTCGGCCTTCTCATCATCGGAGGCTCAATAGTTATCAATAAGCATCAAAGGATCGATATCCGACCCTTCCCCTACATTGGCTTTTCCTTTACGGTCTCTGGAAGAAGACATGATTTATTGGAAGTGACTTGGTGGATGTAATCGAATTTCGGAATTCTTCTATAAAATTCGATCACAATGCTCCGATCCAGACTTTGAGAATCTTTCGTAAATGAATCTTCAACGGTCAACATATATATATATATATATATATATATACGGGGTTAAAAAAGTAAAATTGCAAATCGGACCCCGAGTAACCGCGACGGTTGAGCTCCTCAGCAGTAATTTTCAAAACAAGAATTTTGGGAAATTGCACTTTTGACCCCTATACTCTATGAATTTAGACTACAACACGGCTAATGGAAGAGACACGTCCTTTCGATTTCGGAATAAACCTACTTCTCCGAGCTTCAGCTTCACTTACGCTCGAAGAAGTGGGGGAGTATTAGTGTGGAAATAAACCAATCGACCATAAGTTCAGGCAAGGCAATTGTTTGGAAGGAATTCAAAATAGAAATCAATATCAACTCAAAATTTTCCAACAAGATCAATCGTTACAAGGAACAATTCAATGCAGGAAGGTCGATAATTTACATCACAATGGATAATCATTTTAGAGTTTCCAAGATATGCACTCTTTTTCCCTGGTTCGGTTTTTATCCCAATGGGTTTTTCCGAGCTAGGTTTTTAGTGAGGCATATCCAAAACACTAAGTAATGATTCATCCCGATCGTATGACAACATTTACTTCTCCGAGCTTCAGCTTCACTTACGCTCAAAAAGTGGGGTTGTATTGATAAGGGGTACTTTGGATATTGTATTTTAGGGAATGGCTTGTACAATCGAAAATCAGAGTATCCGACCTCGAAGACGTAGCGGCCGACCTCCAATGCTGTTCAGCCTAAGCATTTATGACGCCAAACAACGCACGATTCCCCAGGTGCACCCCACTCGAAGATACTGCTCGAAGCCTCCTCGGAACTTAGATTTCGATCACATTGTATGTACTAGTATCTAGCTTATACGACATTCAATAATGCCCAAGTAGGACCTCGAATTGTATTGTAATCACGATTGATAATATACATTTGACCCCGACGTGGGTGTTAGATCGAAATATGCCTACCACGAGACGAAATACATACATGTGAGGAGAACCTTCACAGATAGCTGGAGCACAGAATTCCGTTAACAACAAGGTTGCTAGGTGATATGGAGAAGACAAGACTTAAATATTTAGAGGATAAGAAAGTAGTACACTAAGTTATGTTTCTCTCTTATGCTTAACACATTACTATGACAACTAATAGTCAAATACCAAAAGAAATATTACAAAGACCAATGCTAAAAATAGTTTGAACATCATCTACACCTAGTTCCAACTCCATAGTAAATTGAACTTATTAAATTAGCACATAGTTCAACATTCCACCTTGATGCTAATTTCCGGTATCATCCCCAACTTCGAATGAAACAATTCAAAGTTTTCTTTGGGTAACGGTTTGGTAAAAATATCGGCTACTTGATCATTTGTACCAACTTTGAGGAGAATTTCTTCGGACAATACCTTTTCTGATACGAACCACAGAAAAACGAGACCCGCATTATAAGGAATTGAAAGATCGTTCTACAATCAGGTTTGAGGATGGATGAACGCCACAAGTCGCCTTGATAAGTTCACGGGGACGCCACAAACGATATTGACTGAATCGTTTGATAAGTCGATGTTGAACGCCACAAGTCTTCTTGATAAGTTCGGTAGGACGCCACAAACGATGATGGAAGAATCGTTTGATAAGTCGATGAATGAACGCCACAAGAATTAGACAAATTGAAAAATCCTTGATAAGTTCAAAAGAGTTCTTCAAAGAAACTAGAGAATTCCTTCTCACTAAAATAATAAGAATCAAGTTGTGTCTTCTATTACATATTATGCCTATATATAAGCTGAAAATTAAGTCCTATCAAGACTAGGAATAGGACTTCTAGAGTAATCTACTTAGACTAGGAAATAAATCCCCCTAATCAACTAGGAAACAAAAACCACTAATAAACTAGGAAACAAATAAAGTCCTACTACTAATATAATAGTTAATTTCGAATTTAATACTAACTAAATATGCTATTCATCTTATCCACTCTCTTCTTGAGAAATTGCATTTAGTTGGACTTTTATAATGTTGACAAAATTCGATGGTTCATTTCCGATCACATCCAACTCCTTTTGTTGCGCTTGATTTATTAACTCATTGAGTTCTTCTTCCTTGAAACGTTTGGCTCTTGCTCTCGTCACTGGACCTTGTGGAACTTGGATTGATTCTTCAAAATGCGATTTTCCATTTGTGTCCTCATTATTCTGCGAATTTCCATTTATGTCCTCATCATTCCCCTCCTCTTGAAAAGGATTTGCCCTCAAATCAGCACCTACATCAAAAGGACTTAAATCAGTAACATTGAATGTAGTGCTAACATTGTACTCACCTGGTAGGTCTAGCTTGTAGGCATTGTCATTGACACGCTCAAGAACTTGAAAAGGACCATCTCCCCTTGGGAGCAACTTCGAGCGCCTTTGGGATGGAAATCTTTCTTTCCTCATGTGCAACCAAACCCAATCTCCGGGTTCAAAAACTACCTTGCGACGCCCTTTGTTGGCTTGCTTTGCATATTGTTCCGTCTTCTTCTCTATATTGAATCTTGCTTTTTCATGTATCTGCTTAACAAATTCAGCCTTTTTCTTTCCATCCAAGTTAACTCTTTCAGACAAAGGTAATGGTGTTAAATCCAATGGAGTTAAGGGGTTAAAACCATAAACTATTTCAAATGGAGAAAACTTAGAAGCAGAATGAATGGAACGATTGTAAGCAAACTCAACATGTGGTAAACATTCTTCCCATGTTTTGATATTCTTTTTAATTATAGCTCTCAACAAAGTAGATAAAGTCCTATTTACTACTTCAGTTTGACCATCAGTTTGTGGATGACAAGTGGTGGAAAATAACAACTTAGTCCCTAACTTACACCACAAGGTTTTCCAAAAGTAACTCAAAAACTTAGCATCTCTATCTGAAACAATGGTTCGAGGCATTCCATGTAATCTAACAATTTCTCGAAAGAATAAGTCAGCAATATTAGAAGCATTATCAGTTTTCGTACATGGAATGAAATGCGCCATTTTAGAAAACCTATCTACAACCACAAAAATAGAATCCTTACCTCGTTTAGACCTAGGTAAACCTAAAACAAAATCCATTGAAATATCAATCCAGGGATCACTAGGAATTGGTAGTGGCATGTATAAACCATGAGGTTGTACTCTAGATTTTGCCTGCTTACAAGTGACACATCTCTCACAAATTCTCTCAACATCCTTTCTCATATGAGGCCAATAAAAATGTTCTTGCAAAATCGCTAAGGTTTTAATAACTCCAAAGTGCCCCATTAGACCTCCACCATGTGATTCTCTTACTAACAACTCACGCAAAGAACAATTAGGAACACATAACTTATTTTCTCGAAACAAGAAACCCTCATGTCTAAAGAACTTACCCACTGCATTTTTCTCACAATTTCGAAATTCCTCAGAAAAATCATGGTCTAAAGGATATAATTCTTTAATATGCTCAAAACCAAGTAATTTTGCATCAAGAGTGGAGAGTAAGACATACCTTCTAGAAAGTGCATCAGCAACAACATTCTCTTTACCTTTCTTGTATCGGATGACATAGGGAAATGTTTCAATGAATTCCACCCATCGTGCATGTCTCCTACTCAATTTTTGTTGACTCTTCAAGTGTTTCAATGACTCATGATCCGTGTGAATCACAAACTCCTTAGGCCAAAGATAGTGTTGCCATGTTTGTAAAGCTCGCACCAATGCGTACAACTCTTTGTCGTAAGTAGGGTAGTTTAGAGCTGCCCCGCTTAGTTTCTCGCTAAAAAAAGCAATTGGTTTTCCTCCTTGCATGAGGACTGCTCCAACACCTAATCCTGATGCATCACATTCAATTTCAAATGTTAATGTAAAGTTAGGCAGAGCTAATAAAGGAGCATTAGTTAATTTCTCTTTGAGCAATTGGAAAGCCCTTTCTTGCTCGTCTTCCCACTTAAACCCAACATTCTTCTTGATAGCCTCAGTAAGTGGTGCTGCAATGCTGCTAAAGTTCTTCACAAATCTCCTATAGAAGCTAGCAAGTCCATGGAAGCTCCTAACTTGTCCTACACTCGTGGGACTCGGCCATTCTTGAATTGCTCGAATTTTATCCTCATCAACCTGTATACCATGTGCACTCACAACAAAACCAAGAAACACAAGCTTATCGGTGCAAAAGGTGCACTTCTTCATGTTAGCAAATAATTTCTCCTTTCGTAATACTTCAAGAACAGAATGTAAATGCTTAACATGATCATCTTGATTTTTGCTATAAATAAGAATATCATCAAAATAGACAACTACAAATTTTCCTATGAAAGCACGCAAAACATGGTTCATTAATCGCATGAAAGTACTTGGTGCATTAGTTAGACCAAATGGCATAACCAACCACTCATATAAACCAAACTTTGTTTTAAAAGCTGTTTTCCATTCGTCACCTTCTTTCATTCTTATTTGATGGTAGCCACTTTTTAAATCAATTTTAGAAAATACACAAGCACCATGCAATTCATCAAGCATATCATCAAGACGAGGAATAGGATGGCGATACCTGATTGTTATATTGTTGACGGCTCGACAATCAACACACATTCTCCATGTCCCATCCTTTTTAGGAACCAAAATTTACTGGAACAGCGCATGGACTCATGCTTTCTCGTACGGAACCCTTTTCCATCAATTCACTAACTTGCCGTTGTAGCTCTTTTGTTTCTTCAGGGTTGCTACGATAGGCTGGTCGGTTTGGAATGGAAGCACCGGGTACAAAGTCGATTTGATGTTCAATCCCTCGAATAGGTGGTAAACCAGGTGGAATTTCCTCGGGAAAGACATCCTCAAATTCCTGCAAAAGAGATGCAACTGAACTAGGCAAAAAAGAGTTAGAGTCGTTAGTATTCAATGCCTCTTTGTACACAAGAACAATTATTGGTTGACTTGAGAACATCGCTTTTTTAATGTGACCCACTCTCGCATAGATATTGCTTTTTGTCCTCTCATTCTTTTGTTCACTCATTGAAACCTCTCCATTTTTTTTACTCCTTTTTTCCTCGTTCACTCTTTGTTTTTCTTGTCTCTCTATGTCTTTTCCTACAACACTCTTTTTTTCTTGCTCACTCTCTTTTTGCAACCTCACTTGATCTTCATAAACTTGTCTTGGAGTCAAAGGTACTAGAGTGATGGTATGCTGGTCATGTAGAAATGAGTACTTGTTAGTGAAACCATCATGCTTAACACGTCGATCAAACTGCCATGGACGTCCTAGTAATAAATGTCCAGCTTGCATAGGTACAACATCGCACAAAACTTCATCTTCATATTTTCCTATGCGAAAAGGAACAAGGACTTGTTTTTCTACCCTTATTTCACCAGTATTATTAAGCCATTGCAGTTTGTAGGGTTGTAGATGTTTGGTAGTCGGCAATCCTAACTTTTCAACCATAGTTGTGCTAGCAACATTAGTACAACTCCCTCCATCAATAATCATACTACATACTTTGTTTTGGACATGGCATCTAGTATGAAAAATGTTTTCCCTCTGTACTTCGTCACTCTCTTTGATTTGCACACTTAACGCTCTTCTTGCAACCAACAACTCCCCATGGACAGCATATTCTTCCTCATTAGCATCCTCCAACGGTGGCATAGATTCGGTGTCCTCCTCACTATCGGTTTCAACTTCTCCATTATCTCGTATCACCATAACTCTTCTATTTGGGCATTGGTTTGCTATGTGCCCCCTACCTTGACATTTAAAACACTTAATATCACGATTTCGAGTAGTAGAGTAATCGGTTTTACCTTGATTGCTACGAGTTGGATGCTCTTGTTTTGACTCAAATCTAGCCTTGGTTGAGACTTGCTTCTCCTCTTTCTTGAATGTATTCTGTTTCCACGAACTAGCACCCCTTCTCTTAAGTTGGCTCTCAATTTTAATAGCCATATGCAGCATGTCCTCTAATTCCACATAATGCTGCAATTCTACTCGATTGGCAATTTCTTGATTCAAGCCAGCTAAAAATCGTGCCATAGTAGCCTCTCGGTCCTCCTCTATGTTTGCTCGGATCATGGCTAACTCCATCTCTTGGTAGTAGTCTTCGACACTCCGATTTCCTTGTACCAGCCCTTGCAACTTCTTGTACAAATCCCGATAATAGTGGCTAGGTACAAAACGCTTTCTCATTACTGTTTTCATCACCTCCCAAGTGTCCACCGGTTGTTCTCCATTTCGTCTCCTGTTTAACACCAATTGATCCCACCAAACATTAGCATAATCAGTAAACTCAGTGGCTGCAAGTTTTACCTTTTTTATCTCGGAGTAGTCGTGGCAATCAAAAACTCGCTCCAGTTTCTTTTCCCACTCAAGATAGGTTTCGGGGTCGTTTCTCCCTTGAAAAGAAGGAATGTTCATCTTAATATTACCCAAGTTATTATCCTCCCTATTCCTAACTTCTCTACCCAAACCACGATTTCTCCTATGGCGACTAGATGACCCTTGATCTCCTTCACTAAACCTATCATCATAGTCTTCCTCATCCTCATCTCTTAAGTCCCTAGGTTGAACTCTCCCCCTCCTATTCATATTAGAAGTAGTTTTTCGATGTCCCTCAGTTACACTTTCTACCCTATCCAACCTTTCATGAACTTGTTCCAACTCCGTCCTCAATATTCTCTTCATCTCTCCCATCAAAGCTTCCGACATAAACTTCATATCAAACTTTCCCGACTGTTCTCCAGATATGTTTTTGTTATTGGAATCAGACATGATTTGCTGCAAGAAAAAAAGTTAGAACAAATATAAATAAAATAATGGACCTCACAATTCACACCCTTACGTGTTTCACTCAATTTAATGATTCACTCAACAGTCGTGTTTTCGCACAAAAATTATGGCTTTTACCCTCAAATAATCTAACTCTCTTGCCTTTTTCCACTCTTGGAATTCTCTTTGCTTCTTTTTGATCTAATTTAAAACAACACAAAGATATTCAATGTGAACAAACTCTAGGACAAGAAAACTATCAAACCAAATCTAGGAAGATTCTTTCAACAAGGCAGGTGCCAAAACTTAGAAGAATTCTAAGTGTAAACACACTCTAAGTCTAGAAAACAATCAAACTCAAACTAGGAAGCTCAATAAAGATAATTTTGTTTCAATTTTCGGATTTTTTTTTTTTTTTTTTCGGATTTTTTTTTTTTTTTTTTTTGTTCGACCTTTCTTTTTCTTTTTCTTTTTTTTTCGTACTCTTTTTTTTTGTACGACTTTTTTTTTTTTTTTTTTAAAACTAGAAAATTATAAAGATACGCAAACCTGAGACTAGAAATTGGCTCTGGTACCAAATGATACGAACCACGTTAAGAAAAACGAGACCCGCATTATAAGGAATTGAAAGATCGTTCTACAATCAGGTTTGAGGATGGATGAACGCCACAAGTCGCCTTGATAAGTTCACGGGGACGCCACAAACGATATTGACTGAATCGTTTGATAAGTCGATGTTGAACGCCACAAGTCTTCTTGATAAGTTCAGTAGGACGCCACAAACGATGATGGAAGAATCGTTTGATAAGTCGATGAATGAACGCCACAAGAATTAGACAAATTGAAAAATCCTTGATAAGTTCAAAAGAGTTCTTCAAAGAAACTAGAGAATTCCTTCTCACTAAAATAATAAGAATCAAGTTGTGTCTTCTATTACATATTATGCCTATATATAAGCTGAAAATTAAGTCCTATCAAGACTAGGAATAGGACTTCTAGAGTAATCTACTTAGACTAGGAAATAAATCCCCCTAATCAACTAGGAAACAAAAACCACTAATAAACTAGGAAACAAATAAAGTCCTACTACTAATATAATAGTTAATTTCGAATTTAATACTAACTAAATATGCTATTCATCTTATCCACTCTCTTCTTGAGAAATTGCATTTAGTTGGACTTTTATAATGTTGACAAAATTCGATGGTTCATTTCCGATCACATCCAACTCCTTTTGTTGCGCTTGATTTATTAACTCATTGAGTTCTTCTTCCTTGAAACGTTTGGCTCTTGCTCTCGTCACTGGACCTTGTGGAACTTGGATTGATTCTTCAAAATGCGATTTTCCATTTGTGTCCTCATTATTCTGCGAATTTCCATTTATGTCCTCATCATTTTCTCTAATGAAATGATGATGAACTTCAATATGTTTAGTTCTAGCATGAAACACCGGATTCGAGGCCAATCGAATTGTGCTCAGATTATCACAAAAGATCATTACAGACCCTTCGATAGGATGATGAATATTGTCAAATATTCTCCTTAACCACACACACTCTTGAGCTGCTAAAGTTGTAGCATTATATTCGGCTTCTGTACTAGACAAAGCAACAGTAGCTTGCTTCTTGCTGCACCATGAGACCGCCGATGATCCGAAATTGAAAACATAACCTGATGTAGATCGTCGAGTGGATGTATCTCCAGCCCAATCAGCATCCATGAATCCTTCGAGAAAGAATTTCACATTTTTCTTATATATTAAACCATAGTTAATAGTACCCCTTAAATATCGAAGTATTCTTTTAGCTTCATCAAATTGAGGCTTTCTAGGTTGTTGTAGAAATTGACTCGTAACTCCAACTGAGTATGCAATATCTGGCCTAGAAATCGTCAAATAGAGTAAATTTCCAATTAAAGTTCTGTAGATAGAAACATCTTCTACAAACTTTCCTTCATTTGGCTTCAACTTTAAGTTATGCTCCATTGGAGTAGACATTGGCTTGCAATCTAGCATCTTGAACTTCTCAAGAATTTTTTTCCGTATTTCTTTTGAGATAGAAATATGCCATCCTTACACCTTGATATTTCTAACCCAAGAAAATGGTGAAGCTCCCCAAGATTCTTCATTTCAAATCGGATTGCAAGCTCTTTTCTTAACTTAGCAATTTCCTCTTCGTTGTCACCAGTGATTATCATATCATCTACATGCAACAGTACTAGAATTTGCATGCTCGAGTCTTTCTTAACAAATAGACTAGCATCAGCATTAGATTAGAGATAACCACAAAAATTCAAGTATTGAGCAATTTTTCCATACCAAGCACGCGGTGCTTGTTTTAGTACGTATAGAGCTTTCTTTAGCCTAGAAACATGATTTGGATACTTTTCTGACTCGAAACCAGGTGGCTGCTCCATAAAAATTTCTCGATCAATTTGTCCATACAGAAAAGCATTTTTGACGTCTAATTGCCAAAGTTTCCACCCTCTTGATGCTGCTAATGATAAGACGACACGTACTAAAGTCATTTTTGCTACAGGGCTGAATGTTTCTTCATAGTACATCCCGTATTTCTGCGAGAAACCGCGAGCTACTTGTTGGTCCCAAGTGGTCAGATGAGGTCTAGAGGGGGGGGGGGTGAATAGACCTCTGAAAAATTTTTAGACTTAAAACTTTTCAGTCTTCTGTCAGCAGACTAAGCTGATGAAGAACAGTAAGATGACTATGCTGATCGTGAACAAATCTTGAACAACAGAGTGACCACTCTTCTTAAAGTTACTTAGCTGTTTTTCAGAAAAACAGTTTTATCAAGAGTATACTTGCAGCGGATGTTTGAAAGTGTTTTTCACAAGTAGACTAAGTTCTTAAAAAGATTTTATCCCCAGTTTTGAAACTCCTTATAAAATCTTTTGATAATTCAAAGTGTAAACTTATGCAATTTAAAAATATGCAAGAAAACTTAAATGCAAGAATAACACCAAGAATTTTTATAGTGGTTATATGGATAAAAATCCTTTAGTCCACTCTTCCAGATCACTTAGATTCTGGGTTATACTATAAACACAAAGTTTACAATATTTCTCCACTTATACCTAGACAACAAATGAAAAGGCTATAAGCTCACAATAGGAAGTCACTCAGAAATCCTATCCTCTGAAGTTAAATCACTCACACAGACGGATTTAAACTTCGCACAACACTCAGCTAATACAAATTCACTCAGAATGTATTTTTCTATTTTCTTCAACTGGGTTTATGTCAACAGATGACTTCCACCAGAAGAGTGAGCTGTTCGAGCTTCTTGAGACTTAGAAAATTTCTGCTTCAAAAATGAAATCTCAGAATGTTGTTGTGTGTCTATCTCTTCGAAATCAGCTCTATTTATACTTGGATTTGAAAATATGACCGTTGAAGGAAATCAAATCTCAAATCCATTGCCTTAGCCCGAAAATCAGAACGGCTACCTGCTACAGTCCTTTCTCTGTTGTACTTTCCTGTAGCAGCATTAAATGCACTCTGCTGATCCGAGAGTAAATTCCAATCATTTGCCATTACTACCCTTCTCTTGCAGCATTAATTACACCAAGTGCATTTATTACCGTTGGACTAATCTCTTGATCTCTTCGACTCTGCTGATCGAGGCAACTCTGCTGATAGATACTCTGCTGATCAAATATTGAAATAATCTGATTTGAGTCAGCTGATGGTCTACCCTTCTGATTGCTGTTTCAGCGCGAGATCAGTAGTCTTCTGGGCTTTGAACTTTGAACTCTTCTGATGTCTTCTTTTACTTGTTCAAAATTCTTCTAAGGGACTAAGCTTTCCATACTTAGCCGATTTTGACGTTTTGGAAATCATCAAAACCTTCCCTTATCTTCTTATCTTCTATGCACTTCATCTTCATCTTCATCCAACAATTTCCCCCTTTTTGATGATGACAAAACTTCAGCTAAGTACCTGTACCTAAACTAATGTTTTGATCCTCAAAAATTTCTGAGATAGAAATAGTCTGTTGGAATCAAACTTGAACATTTTATAGATTTGAAAATTGTTACATATTACAAGTTTGTTCAGATGAGATATGCAAAAAAAAAAAAAATTACAAGGAAATAAACATAAGTAATCTAGACAAGACTAGTCTTCCAGCTTGTCTTCTTCTTTCTTGTCTTCTTCAGCTTCCTTGTTCTTTTCTTCTTCTTCAGCAGGATTGGAAGTCTCAGCTTCTGAATCCTTGAAGAATTTTTGTTTTAACAGCTCCAACTTCTTCTGTTTAACATCAGGGTCAAGTTGTTCTTCAGCTGAGTCCTTAGCAGCAGCTATCTCTTTATCAGACTTAGCTTTTGCATCAGCTTCAGTTTCATCAGCTTCACCTTCTTCTTCTGTCTGATCTACTGGTCTGCTGTTTCCTTCATTTTCATTGTCACTTTCTTCCTTGGCAGATTCTTCCAGTACTTCAGTTCCTTCAAAATCATCAGTCTTTTCAAGAGATTTGTCATCTGGTTTATCTTCTTCTTCAACAAGTATCCTATCTTCCCCCTTTTTGTCATCATCAGCAGGGTTGATTGGATATTGTGGCAAGACTGGTGTGATCTGAAGTGAATCACAGAGAAGCTTGATGTTCTCTTCCATAGCATTGAGTTGAGCATGTTGTCTTAGTTGATTGGCTTCAAAGGCTTCGATTCTATTTAGAACAACTTTCCCTTGGTCACCTAACTGAATCTGAGTAGCAAGTATCAGATCAGCAGATGCCTTGAAGTCCTTGGTCATATTGATTAAAACTTCATCCTCAGCTTGAATAGCCATCTTGATACGAATCTCATCATGTACAAAGAGATCCGAATAATTAGGACTCGAAGGATCGTTCTACAATCAGGTTTAGGTGGATTTGTTGAAGACGCCACAAACGATGATGGATGCATCGCTTGATAAGTCGATGGATGAACGCCACAAGTCTTCTTGATAAGTTCATGAGGACGCCACAAACGATGTTGACTGAATCGCTTGATAAGTCGGAACGCCACAAGAATGCCTGATAAGTTCGGTAGGACGCCACAAACGATGGTGGATAAATCGTTTGATAAGTCATTGAACGCCACAAAGATTTTACTGACCTTTGATAAGTTCATGAAGAAGAATTCTTCAAAGAAGGTGGAGAATACTCAACACATATTAATTGAAGACTAAATCTTGAATTCATTAAAGAATAAAGGTCCTTTAAATAGGACAAGATTACATCTTGAAAATAACTAGGAAACTATAAAATAGTAAACTAACATAATACCAAAAGGAAACTAAATCCTAGTGAAGAATAAACTAATCCTACAAAAATACGGACAATAAATTCGAAATTAAACCTAACTAAATTAAAAACTCCCACATGACAAGCAAATATTGGACTAGATCTTCTTTAATCTTGATGCACAAGTAATTCTTCTTGACCCAAGAACTTGTCTCTAATTAATTCTTCCAAATCTATTTTTGTGCTCTTCATGGTCATATCATTCTCCCCCTCTTAAAATAGATTTGTCCTCAAATCTTCGCCGACCTTGTAGATCTAACATGTAAACATTGAAAAACCTTCTCTTTTTTTTTTTGAACTTTTTTTTTTTCCTCTCATTTCTTTTTTTTTTCTCTCTCAAAACATTTCTTTTTTCGTTTTTTTTTTCAACTCTCTTTTTTTTTTTTTCGTTTTTTTTACAAGAAAATAAAGGATAGGCAAACCTGAGACTAGAAATTGGCTCTGGTACCAAATGATACGAATCTCATCATGTACAAAGAGATCCGAATAATTAGGACTCGAAGGATCGTTCTACAATCAGGTTTAGGTGGATTTGTTGAAGACGCCACAAACGATGATGGATGAATCGCTTGATAAGTCGGAACGCCACAAGAATGCCTGATAAGTTCGGTAGGACGCCACAAACGATGGTGGATAAATCGTTTGATAAGTCATTGAACGCCACAAAGATTTTACTGACCTTTGATAAGTTCATGAAGAAGAATTCTTCAAAGAAGGTGGAGAATACTCAACACATATTAATTGAAGACTAAATCTTGAATTCATTAAAGAATAAAGGTCCTTTAAATAGGACAAGATTACATCTTGAAAATAACTAGGAAACTATAAAATAGTAAACTAACATAATACCAAAAGGAAACTAAATCCTAGTGAAGAATAAACTAATCCTACAAAAATACGGACAATAAATTCGAAATTAAACCTAACTAAATTAAAAACTCCCACATGACAAGCAAATATTGGACTAGATCTTCTTTAATCTTGATGCACAAGTAATTCTTCTTGACCCAAGAACTTGTCTCTAATTAATTCTTCCAAATCTATTTTTGTGCTCTTCATGGTCATATCACATCTCAACTGTTTCTGTAATCTGTCTCCAACCAGCAGCTGTACTTTGAGTTCTTCTTCTGAGAACATCCATATCTTGACAGATAGATTTGACATTCTGAGCAGTTTCTTCTATCAGATAGGTCGGAACAGCAGCAGCTTTCTGAGTTGGTTGACTTACAGCAGTCAATAGATTAGCAGTCATTTTTTCTTCTAACTCCTTCATTGATCTTGAAATCATCTGCTGAATTGAATCCAACAGAGATGGTTGCTGTAAGCTCTGAGAAGTAGAAGCAGTTTTAGAAGGAATTGGAGGTAAGGCAAGAATTGCTTCTACAGCAATCTGATCTGCTGCAGGAGTTGTCTTTTCAGTTGTCTGATCTGCTGGACCAGAAGCAGGCTCTTCTTCCTTGGTCTCATCAGCTTGACTAGGAGTACTTTCCTTCTCCTTAGTCTGATTGATTTAACCGTTTTTCGTCGGGTTAATTATATCAGTGAATATGTGATATTGGGGATTCTCAATATATGTGATATAAGGGCTCTGTTACTTTACTCAGGATGGATCGATCTCAAGGAAGAACAATAAGATGGAACAATCAGTATAATAGACAACTCGTAAAATATGATAGTATAGCAAAAGCTTTTCTATTCAATAATATCAGAATGTGTAGAGTACGGGCGTCAGCTGTGTATCATAAAGTGTGTGTAATACAATGATAAACTAGGTATTTATATCATATTAAACCTAGCTTTACAAGGAAACATAGTTTTAATAGGACTCGGCCCACTTGTCCTTCTTGAGTCCGGATTATAGCTTGCTCGTTGAGGTAGGTCGAGTTCTTTTGGGTCGATAGATGCTTCCGAATGGGTTTGTCTTGGTCGAACCGACTCCATAACCTTCGATCGATCTGGAGATTATAAAGGGTGCGAAATAGCCCCTATCAGTACTCGAAGTAGATGGTCTCATACGACCGTTTGTTTTCTATGAGTTATGCCTCGTTAAAAACCTTATTTAGGAAAAAACCCTGTGGGAAAAAATCCTAAATAAGGAAAAGAGTGCAACGCATCATAGATGGTCGTTTTCTCTTCCGAATTATGTATCGCTACGCGTCCTTTCGGGGAGACCCTTCATTCATTACTGTTTTGGCGGGAACGTGATTAGTCGTGAAGAGTTCGAAACGTCTTTTCACCTTTCGCTATAAATAGGCAACTATCAAGTCAGCCACTTTTACTTTATACTTTCTCCGTTCTCACAGTTATTTTGTTGATCAATCGTTTATTATTTGAAAATTTGCTTTCATCGATTTATACCCTCCGAGAGTCCTGAAAGATGGCTTCGACTAGAAAATCTTCTTTATCTTTAGGTGAGCAAGTAGCTTCTACTATCGAGGAGGTTCCTAATCTTTCGAGCGATCAGGCTGGGGTGTATGAATTTACGGTCCCTACTGTGGATACCTTTAAGGTGCAAATTTTATCTGATTCCGAGGTTGCTGCCAGGGCTAAAAAGGGCAAAGGCACAACCCCTCAAATTTCTGAACCTATTGAGGATCTCGCTTGTGCTTATATTGCGGAAACTTTCCCCGAAGTCGTGGTCAATTATGCTAAATATTTCCCGGCGGGTTCTGAGATGGTTCTCCCTTCTCCTTCCGATAGGGTTACCTCCCCGCCGGAGGGATGTCGCGCCTTTTACACGGCGCATTTTAACAGTGGTTTACGTCTTCCGTTGTCTGCACTTTTTCTTGATATTTTGAGAATTTTTAGCGTCTCGTTGACTCAATTAGTTCCCAATTCCGTGGCCTTCGTGGTTTGCTTTTCTGTTTTGATGATAGCGAAAGGATTTCAACCTTCCTTTCGTAATTTTACACAATTGTTTCGCTTCAATATTTCTAGTTCTTCCAATCGTGGATATTTCTTCACTAGCCAAAAACCTAGTCGCGCAATCTTCGACTCCCCAGTTTCTAGCAAACCTTCCTGGAAATCACATTTTTTCTTCGTTCGTCCACCATCTGATCTTCGTTTGGCGGATGGTTCGACTAGGCCCTTTTCGTGGGATCATGATTCCAAATGGGTTTATGGAGGTCGCTTTCCGACCGGCGAACTTACTCCTGATGATCCTCAGTTTATTGGTGAAATCCAGGCTATGCGTGCAAACAAATATCAGAGCGCTCTTCTTCTCGGAGAAGTTTTTCTTCACAAAGCGGGATTAAGTACTCATGTTTTTCCGATCACTTCATCCTCTGAATCACTTGGTAAGTATTTATTTTAATCATGATATTGTGATGATCCCCTTTTTCGCAGAGGGACTGACTTTGATCGTGTTTTCCTTTTTAGTTCATATGGTCGAAAATTCCCGACATTCCTCAAAGGGGAAAATGGTGTTGTCAAAATCCACCAAAACTATAGAGAATGTTCCTATCGAGCAGAGAGCGTCTCGAAAGAGGAAGTTGGAGTTAATTCATGACTCCGAGGAGAACAGAGAGGAATCTCCTGACTCTTCTCCAGAATCCCCTATTCGCCAAGGGACAGGGTCCGGTTATCCTACTCTCCAGCTTAGAACCTCTTTGGGTATACGCGGATGCCGCAGCTGGTTGATGCCTCATCCTAATGACCATCTGGTGGATAGAAAAAAAAATTATTATGGTCGTTCTGGTGACGATCTTTCCCTACTTGGCGAGAATCATCCAAAACCTACTTTGGTCGAGATGATCGAGGATCATTTAGAGGGAAAAAGGGCCGCTGGCTATCCTGAGAATGATTCTTTAGTTCATGATGAGAGTGAGAATGCAGTGGATAAGGCCACTCGCGTTCTTTTGTCAGGCGTTTTTACTCGCGACATGAATAAGCTTCTTCGGAAGGATCCCTTGGAGAAATTTCAGCGAGCTTCTCTTTATGCTGAAAAGGTGATCTCTTTTTCTATTGTGTTTATAAGTTAATTTTCTTTGAGGATTACTTTAGCTTGCTGACTCATTTCTTTTTATTCCCTTTCTTCTTTCAGACTAAGACTTGTTTGGCATCATATGCCTATGAAACTGCTCTCTGGAAACAACAGTGTGAGTTTCTGGATGAGAAATATAAAACCTTACTTAGCAGGACTTCTGGTTCAGAAGCTGGTCCCTCAATGACTCCTTCTCTTTCAGTTGCGGAGACTCGGCTCGCGGGGAATGATGACCAGGAGATTATAGACAGAGTTCTGAAGACTTCCCGTGCTCAAGAACAAGCTAATCAAATGGCTAAAAAGTTAGAAGAATTCCAACTTCAGTGTACTGCTCGAATCAGTGAGTTGGAATCTCAAGTATCTAGCCTTCAAGCTTCTTTAGAGGAGTATGAGAGGGATATCCCTCTTAGTGGACTTAGGGATCGTTACGGCCGGAATCCTGATGAGAAGGTGGTTCGTGAATTCCTCAGTTCTCCTGTTCATACGGCGCTGGTATATCAAATGGTCGGTCCGCTCTTAGAAAGTACGTTTAAGAAGGCGGTTCATCAGTTGGTCGCTTTTGAAATGATAGAGGATCGTCGGAAGGAATATTTTAAAGCGGCGCATATTCGGTTGAACCGCTATGGCGAATTATATCCCGCTTCCGAGCTTCCGGACGTCGTTTATCAAAATTTTCCTTTGGCCCACCTCGTCAAAGAGTTTGGAAATCCATTGTCGATTCCTCCTTCCGATATTAACGATGAGGTCGATGATAATTTTATCGATCCAGAGGAAGAGGAAGAGGTTATTGAACCAGCAAAAGAAGAAGACGTCGTTATCGAACAGAAGACTCCGGAGGGCTACCAGGCTACATGATATGTTGATCTAGGATAGTATCTTTGTAACTATTTATCGTAGATTTAAATGTAACATTACACTTTCACCCCTTTGTACGTTAAACGTTTCATATTCTGACAGTCACGTCCTTTCGTGTTCTCTGTAATAATTCAGACAAGTCATTAACTCCGCCGTAATCATTATGCGTACGTCGTTTCAAATTCTAGTGTTTATTCCAAGGCCCGTTACTGTATTTCGCGCCCTTTCTCTGGGATTATCGCGTCTTTTCACATAGTATAAATATAAAAGGTAAAAAACTTGACTCGCTATTTACCGCCTCACTCGTTTCTTCAGCAGAATACTCTTTCTTTATTAGGTCGATAAGCTTTCTCGATATTTTGAATTTACTTCTTGAATTCCGATCATGACTAATCTTTTTGGTAATACATCGAAGCGTCCTTCGCGTGAGAACGCTAGAAATCCCAGATTGAAGAAGTCTCGAACAGAAGGACCCTCGATGGGACCTCCTCGTTCGTCCTCGGTTAGTAGTTCGATGACCGATAATCCTGTCATCCCTTCCGAACCTTTCTCTGTAGTTAGTTCATCTTTTGTACAACCAAATTTTTCTACTTCTATAGAAATAGGAAATAGGCCTTCCCCTGGTCGGGTGGCTTTTGGAGATTCGTCCAACGTGGAGCAGATTTTTGATATACCTGTTTCTTCAGGTGTTTCTTCTTTTGATTATGGTTTTCATGGAGGGGATTTTGCTAATACCCTTCCTTTTCCTACCTCTGCCGCCCCGGTCGTCAGCGGAGGCCAAACTGATGAGGGCTCCTT
Source organism: Penstemon eatonii (assembly GCA_038501285.1). Classification (NCBI taxonomy): domain Eukaryota; kingdom Viridiplantae; phylum Streptophyta; class Magnoliopsida; order Lamiales; family Plantaginaceae; genus Penstemon; species Penstemon eatonii. Next base: position 26,991,073 of record CM076713.1, read on the forward strand.
CGTGAATCCCTCCTCAACACAACCTATTTCTCAAGATTTTCCTGATTACTTGTTTCATGATACTACTGTGATGACTACTTCTTTTGAATCTGGTGGGCCTTCTGGAGGTCGGATTGGGTCAAGGTCTGGTCGTCAAACCGTTATTTCTGCTTCGGGTAAGGAGACCTCGGTTAGTCCCAACGAGAGGGATTCTCCTCGTCCGTTAGACGATCGTTGCATCCTTGAGCAAGTTAAGGATATTATGCTGTCGACGACTCCGCGCCCTGACGGTGTTTCTCTTGTTAGTGAGCTGCCGGGCTCTGTTGAGCCCGACGCTTTGTCCTGGGACTTAGGTTTGAGTACTATTCTGCCCGGTGAGTTGAGGAAGCTTGAGGGTACTTCCAATGTACGCCTTGTTCAGTCGCTCGTGAAGATGTGCGTGCAGGTGGATATATCTTTATTTTTTCCGTTTTTATTTTGACTGCCTTGTTATGTGGGGGTTTTTCTCATTCTTTTTCTTTTCTAGGCCAAATATTTTGCACTCCAGCTGGGTGTGCAAAATGACGATCTGTGGAATGGTAAGGAAGCTTACCAACGTCGTTTAGAGTCGGAGTCGGCGAAGGTCGCAGGGCAGAGCCTACAACTGCAGCTTGCTAATGATGATCTGAAAAAATTACAAGAAGAGAAATCTGTTTGGGAGAAAGAGAAAAATGACATGGTTTAGGCTGCTGTCCTAGCAGAGGAATCTCGCCGGCAGGCCTATGAGGAAGGTTATGATGCCGGTTATTAGAAACGTCAGGAGGAGTTGATGGCGTTTGCGGGTAACTTAACTCCTCTGAAGAGTGCTTCAGCTAGGCGACCTGGTGATAGCAATTCTTCTCGATGATCTGATTTCGACCCGGCTGTTGTTTTGAGTTTCTTTTCTATTTTTTTTTTTTTTCTTTTTTTAGTGCCCCAACCTTTTGTATAGTTGATTGGGTTGAAGTTTTGTATGGGGAGAATTATTTGATGAATACTATGATCTTTTTGCATGCAAATCCATGTCTTGATCAACTTTAATCCATAGACATATTTTGTTATGCATATTTTGCCTTTATGCAACCAATACAACTTCTTGAAATAATTAGTATAGATTAGTATACTTATCTCATATTGGTCTTCTGGGAGGATATTCAATCTTCAAAAATGTAGCTTAGCTTTGCTTAATTCAGTGTTTAAGTAACTGAATGATATAACGTTTGTTCTGCAAATCAAACTCTTTTACATTAAGAATGTTGATCAACCAGGTATGGTCCCTTGGGTTATATCCAAAGTCACGTAGGACATTAGAATGTGGATAGTAAGCCGCTCGTGTCGATAATCGATTGAGTATTTGTTAAGAAACGCTCAGCGTTCTGGTCGATGTTCAATCAATGTCTTGTAAATTTGTCCTTTTGTCCTGTATATCTTATATAAGGAGGCTATTTATTCCCCCTGTTGAATTCTGCTTTTCTTATCATAGCAACAAGTTTATAGAGAAGATATCACTCAAGGTATCTTCCTAAAATCTATGTTTCTCTGCACCGGATGTGAGTTCCATGTTCCTCAAATAAAGCAATCAGTGTATCAGTATAACATTTCTTTGATATGGGAGGAATTGGAAAATGTAGAATTATTAGCTAGATCTGGTCTGTCCAGACCTCCTTCAGCAATTCTTTGGAATATTAGGCAGTGTCGATAGTACAGTCTGGGATGATGGTATTTACTGCTCTAATATCGGCGTCAGATTTCTTGGACTCCAATGGAGTTCTTATATATCCAAGTTAATATTTTCCCAATAATATATGATGCAGTGACGACCCTCGTATACTGGAAGGTTAGTTCTTATACTTCTAGTCGAACTAATATTTTCTGTCGAGCGACCATCATAAGTGGGCGCGCAAAGTTTTCTTGTCCGGAGCTCTTTTCAGATCTGCTTCGATAGTTCTTTGATCGCTTCGATCCAAATTTTCTTTTGTCGTCGATCCGTTCCGTTGATCGAAGAGGTGCCGTTCCAACTTACTTGCATTAGTTACGGGAAGTCAAAGGGTCGCAATTCTGTCCTTTGATTAAATTTTTATCCAGCCGTTGGATTATTCAGATCTATCCCTGTAAATAGGGAGGTGGTTTGCATACTTCATTTGTATTTCTCAAAAAGGATGGAGATCTTAGTTTCTTTATACTTCATTTTACCTTCTGATCCCATAATATTCAAAAAGTCGCATTATTATGAATCATATCATCGAAGTGGTTTGCATTTCGTCTGCCTTGTACTGACAGGTCCCATTAATGCCCTACCTTGTACTAACGGGTCCCATGTGGCCTCTGCCTTATTCTTCATGGGTTTGAGGTCCGTGGTTTCTGTTTGCACATTGGAGGGTTCATATTTACCAGTCACCCTCGCTCTTGGATGTTACCTCCGGAGTGATAGACCACCGAGGTGGCTGGTAAATTTTATCGTTCACGGCGGCCCCGAAGAAATGCTGCTTTAGAGTAAAAATCAAATTTAATGTAAAAGCAGTATCTCTGTTGTGGGTGAATGAGTATTGCCGGTTATCTGGCTGGTAATGCTCATTTCGTCTGGAACAACATTTTGGTCTTCAGAGCCTGGACATCGAACTAAAGAAGTCGACCATCCTGAGCAGCATGCTTCTTCAGGTGGTCGATCATAATCGTCGAGGTACTAGGGAGGAGATTGGTGTTTCCATGGACATTGTCGTGAAGATCGCTGATCCATAGGATCGTTTTATCTAAATCATTGTAATGGTGTTTGAGTAGCATGTAGATCTCTGTAATTTGATTAGAACTTTTGTATGTAATTGATTTGATGAATAAAACATTACTTTTATCCCTTGCACTTTCTTTGTTGCTGATTTTGTGTTAATCTTATTTATGAGGAGCGTTTGTCGAGTATATCAATTTACACTCAACTCATTTTTATTTAGACTCAGGTTTTTATACCAAAGGCCTTTTTGATCGTTGAAAACAGATCGAGGAGTGTTTATTGAGCGGATCAATGTATACTCAACTCTTATTTATTTAGACTTAGGTTTTTTATACCAAAAGCCTTTTAATAGTTGAAAATAAATCGAGGAGTGTTTATTGAGCGGATCAATGTATACTCAACTCTTATTTATTTAGACTTAGGTTTTTTATACCAAAAGCCTTTTTAATCATTGAAAACAGATCGAGGAGTGCTTATTGAGCGGATTAATGTATACTCAACTCTTATTTATTTAGACTTAGGTTTTTATACCAAAAGCCTTTTTAATCGTTGAAAACAGATCGAGGAGTGTTTATTGAGCGGATCAATGTATACTCGACTCGTTTTTATTGCTGGATCGAGGAGTGTTTATTGAGCGGATCAATGTATACTCGACTCGTTTTTATATTCGTTGAGCGGATCAATGTATACTCAACTCTTATTTATTTAGACTTAGGTTTTTTATACCAAAAGCCTTTCAATCGTTGAAAACAGATCGAAGAGTGTTTATTGAGCGGATCAATGTATACTCAACTCTTATTTATTTAGACTTAGGTTTTTTATACCAAAAGCCTTTTAATCGTTGAAAATAAATCGAGGAGTGTTTATTGAGCGAATCAATGTATACTCGACTCGTCTCTATTGCTGGATCGAGGAGTGTTTATTGAGCGGATCAATGTATACTCGACTCATTTTTATTGCTGGATCGAGGAGTGTTTATTGAGCGGATCAATGTATACTCGACTCATTTTTATTGCTGGATCAAGGAGTGTTTATTGAGCGGATCAATGTATACTCGACTCGTTTTTATTGCTGGATCGAGGAGTGTTTATTGAGCGGATCAATGTATACTCGACTCGTTTTTATTGCTGGATCGAGGAGTGTTTATTGAGCCGATCAATGTATACTCGACTCGTTTTTATATTCAACCAATAGTACAGTAAGATCGTGAGGGGAGTTTATCGAATCATTTGATTTATACCCAATCATTATTAAAAATCGCTAAAATCACTTTTAATAATCAAATTGTAGGCTAAGGCCTTTATTACAAAGAACATAACATTAATAAAATAAAGCAACATAATTTATTTACCATAGTATTTTCTAAGGTTGACTGCATTCCAAGTTCTTGGTAAGGCTGTTCCATTCAAGTGTGCAATTTTGTATGAACCTTTCTTTCCTACACCAATGACAATGTAAGGTCCATCCCAATTTTGTTGCAACTTTCCCACATGCTTGGATACTTCTACCTTTTTTAAGACCAAGTCCCCTTCTTTGAAGGTTCGGATGCGTACTTTTTGATTATGCCCCTTCTCCATACTTGCCTTAGTAACCTGCAAGCGTACAGCCGCTTTCTCCCTTAGAGCTTCGGTTAAATCGATATTATTTTCTCTTGTTTTCCAGTTTTCCTGGTCGTCATACATTTCAATTCTTGGTGTAGGAATTAGCGTTTCAACAGGAATAACGGCTTCCGAGCCATATACCAAGCTAAATGGGGTTTCCCCGGTTGAGCTTCTGACTGTGGTTCGATTAGCCCAAAGTACCCCGGGAAGTTCATCGAGCCATTTTCCTTTGGCCGCTCCTAATCTTTTTTCCAGGGATTTTATTATTTCTCGGTTTGCTACTTCAGTCTGTCCATTCGCTTTGGGATGCCCGACCGAAGTGAAATTTTGCTGAATCCCTAGTTTTGAACACCATTTTATCACCTATTTTCCCGCGAATTGGGTTCCATTATCAGAAATTAGGACCCTTGGGATGCCAAATCGACATACTATGAATTTCCACAGAAAGTTGATCACTTGGAATTGAGTTATTCGTGCAAGGGCGACGCATTCTATCCATTTGCTGAAGTATTCAACAGCGACCAGGACATAAGCTTTCTTGGATCTAGCCGTTGGGAACGGTCCCACAATGTCCATTCCCCATTGGTCGAACGGCCAACATACCGGTATTGGGTGCATGTTTTCTGCTGGTCGATGACATATATTAGCATGGACTTGGCAGTGATGACATTTTTTGACATACTGAACGGCATCATTGTTGATGGTAGGCCAATAATAACCTGTTCGGAGGCATTTTAAAGCCAATGCCCTTGCTCCGCTGTGATTCCCTGCGTCTCCTTCATGTACCTCTCGTAGGATATCAGTGGTTTGTGATTCAGAGACGCATTTCAGAAGAATTCCTGATACAGATCTTCGGTAAAGTTTTTCTTCTACCAATGTATACTTTGGAGCCCGATATTTTATTTTCCGAGCCTCATTTTGGTCAAGCGGCAATTTTCCTTCTCGAAGATAGTCTATCATTGGAGTCATCCAGTTTTCTTCTGCTTCTTCGATTTCCATTATATCGATCGCCGGTGTTTCGTCGATATCGATCGCCGGTGTATTAGAGATTAACCAGTTGATCACCCTTTCGGTTTTTCCGTCATGAGCTCCTGTGAACCTAGATAGTTGATCGGCCCACTTATTTTCCGAGCGTGGAATGTTCTGTATACCGAAGCTTTCGAATTTTTCAGCTAGTGTTTTCACTTTGGCAAGATATTTAACCATATTAAATTCTTTAGCCTCGTATAGGCCTTCTATTTGTCTTTGCACTAGCTCTGAATCGGTTAACACTTTAAGGCTTCTAATGTTGGCCTTGATCGCCATTTCCATTCCTGCGATTAATGCTTCATATTCTGCTTCATTGTTCGTTACGACGAAGTCCAACGTTATCGCATAATTTATATCCTCTTTATTTGGTCCGGTAAAATTGATTCCGGCGCCTCCCCCTTCTCGGCACGAAGCAGCGTCAACATGCATTAACCAGGTTTGATCTTCTATGATCAAAATATCGTCGTTGAGGCTGTTCGATATTTCGGTTGCCTGTGTCGGAGTTTCTAATAGGAAATCAGCTAACACTTGGGCCTTAATCGCAATTCTCGGTTTGTAGTCGATTTCGAATTGTCCGAGTTCGATCGCCCATTTGATTAGTCTTCCGGAGGCTTCTGGCTTTGCTAAGACTTGTCTTAGTGGTTGGTTTTTTAAAACCACGATTTTGTAGGTGAAAAAGTAAGGTCGGAGTTTTCGTGCTGCCACTACTAAGGCCAAAGCGAATTTTTCAATTTCCAAGTAATTCTTCTCCGCCCCTTGTAATAATTTGCTTAAATAATAGATAGGCTTATGTTCTGAACCTTCTATTTTGACCAGCACCGAGCTAACGGCCGCATCGGAGATCGAGATGTAGACATACAACGGTTCCCCTTCCGTTAGTTTAACAACGGGGATGTTGTCAAATATTCTTTTAGCTGGTCGAAGGCCCTATCGCATTCTTCTGTCCAAACAAAGTTCTTTGCTTTTCGAAGTGTTTGGAAGAAAGGCAAACTTCTGTCCGCTGATTTTGATATGAATCTGTTCAACGCTACGATTTTCCCCACCAAGCTTTGTACTTGGGAGATGGTTTTGGGAGGCTTCATTTCGGTTATGGCTCGAATTTTTTCTGGGTTGGCTTCGATTCCTCGTTGATGTACTAAATAGCCCAAGAATTTTCCCGATTTAACACCAAAGGTGCATTTCGCGGGATTTAACTTCATGCGGTATTTTCTCAATATTCGGAAACATCGATCAAGATGTTTTATGTGATCCACCTCGTTCATGCTTTTGACTAACATGTCGTCTACGTAGACTTTCATTATTTCTCCGATTAACTCTTTGAACATTAGGTTTACTAACCTTTGATAAGTAGCCCCGACATTCCTCAAGCCGAACGGCATTACTATAAAGCAATATACTCCCTGCTCGGTTATGAACGCAGTTTTCTCTTGATCCCTCTCATCCATGTATATTTGATAAAATCCTTGAAAGGCATCCATTATGCTGAAGATCGCGAAGCCAGCGGTCGAATCAACTAATAAGTCGATCCTTGGGAGGGGATATGGATCACGCGGGCATAATTTGTTAAGGTCGGTAAAATCGTTGCACATCCTCCACTTGTTATCCTTTTTATTCCCTTTTGCTACTAGAACGACATTACATAGCCATTCCGAGAAGTGTATTTCTCGAATTTGTTTTGCTTTAAGTAACCTTTCTACTTCTGCTTTGATGATTTTATCTTTTACTGGCCCGTGATTTCTCTTCTTTTGTCTAGCGGGTTTTGCCAAGGGATCAATTTTTAACGAATGGTTGATTACTCGAGGATCAATCCCTTCAATGTCATTCGCACTCCAAGCGAAGACATCAATATTATCTCTGAGAAAGTTAATCAACATTACTTCCCCTTCCTTGCTTAACTCAGTACCTATTCTTGGTGAACCAGTCCAAAGCGAGTCCTTCAAACGTGGTCACCATTAATTTGGCGGTGAATTCCGTCGAGTGAGCATATAAATTCATTATATTTGTGAAGCTAAAAATATAGTCATCTGGATCATTGGTTCCGTCGTATCTGGGCAGTCTACCCGGGACCTGTCCGATTGACTGTGCCTCTTTTATTTCTCTGCAGAAGGGAGAACAGGCTGCTAGGCTCTCTTGAAGTTCGGTGTTTCTGGTCCATGGGTTTTGAACGGATCGTAAGCGTTGCTCGAGTCGTTCCTGCACCATCTTTTCGATTTCTCTTTCCGAGAATCGCATTGTTCGTGGTCGATCAGGGATTATATTGTCTACGTCCTCTTCGATGGGGATTATGGTATGTTCCTTGGACCCGCTGTTTCTCAGCTGCGGTCTCCTTCGATCCGTTTTTCTTCGGGCGTTGTCATCGGAGGGTTTTGAATTGCCCTGCGGCGGACTGTGTAGCGAGCGGCGCTCGCTTATCGGGCTATCAGCTTGTTGAGAGATTTGATCATTCTGTCTCGGAGTCCTGTGAATTGGATTTGCCCTAGTAGGTTTTGGGTTCCGAGGAACCTGTTCGAGTATGAGTAGTTCCTCTGGGCTGAGTGATTTAAAAAGCATAGCGATCTGTCGCAATTTCTCCTGAGCGTCTGGGAGAGGAACAGGGATCGCTGGGGCTGCAGGTTCTTCCGGTATCGTCCCGGTAGGAATTCCTTGGGGTTCCTGCTGGTGCGGAAGAGGTTCCTGCAAATTCTCGTTGATCTCAGGGGCGTTATTATCAGTATTCCCCTGCGGATCTTCAGACGTGTCGTGATGGTTAGTTGTGTTACTTCTTGCTCCATTACGAGCGCTCTTCCTTGGGCGAACCATATGTCGATCGAATAATTAACCTAGCCCCACGGTGGGCGCCAACTGATTTAACCGTTTTTCGTCGGGTTAATTATATCAGTGAATATGTGATATTGGGGATTCTCAATATATGTGATATAAGGGCTCTGTTACTTTACTCAGGATGGATCGATCTCAAGGAAGAACAATAAAATGGAACAATCGGTATAATAGACAACTCGTAAAATATGATAGTATAGCAAAAGCTTTTCTATTCAATAATATCAGAATGTGTAGAGTACAGGCGTCAGCTGTGTATCATAAAGTGTGTGTAATACAATGATAAACTAGGTATTTATATCATATTAAACCTAGCTTTACAAGGAAACATAGTTTTAATAGGACTCGGCCCACTTGTCCTTCTTGAGTCCGGATTATAGCTTGCTCGTTGAGGTAGGTCGAGTTCTTTTGGGTCGATAGATGCTTCCGAATGGGTTTGTCTTGGTCGAACCGACTCCATAACCTTCGATCGATCTGGAGATTATAAAGGGTGCGAAATAACCCCCATCACTGATCATTTTGCTCAGTAGAATCCTCCTTTTCTTTGTTCTGATCAACAAGATCAGAAGTATTATCCTTCTCTGTCTCTTTGTTCTGATCAGCAGGGTCAGAAGCACCCTCTTTTCCTTTGTCTTGATGAGCAACATCAGACTTGTCAACTTTTACTTTGGATTGATCAGCAAGATCAGAGTTTCCTTCTTTTTCCTTAGATTTATCTTCAGGATTAGAAGTTCCTTCTTTCTCCTTATTCTGATCAGCAGGTGGTTGAACCTTCTTAACAGTTTTAACTGTTTTCTTCAGACTTGCATTATCCAAAGTAGACCTGTGAGAAATCCAAGTAAAATCATCAAGTGGAATGAACGGTGAGATTGGATCCTCAGGTAATTCTTCATATGGCCTAATAGTAGGTCCATAAACAATTTGCTTCAGACTAGGGAGGGGAATCATAGGCCCTGTTTGGATTGATTTTCGCTCAAAATTTTCGTTGGCGAAACGGGCCAAATACCATCCCAGTTGCATCTGGCCAAAATATATAATGAAACAATCGTTTCAATGACAGCCCAAACACATTGTTTCAAACTTTCAACTGCTGCGCACTGATAGACCCTCCCACACCCCAACCCCACCTCTGCGCACTAACACATTGTTATTTTACTTTGTAGCTAAAATATCTATAATATTTGTATATATTATTATTATATATGCACCCTATAATTTAATTTAATATATGTATCTAATATATATAATCTCATGTACAGTATATAATATACATGCGTACACGGTACACACACATGTATAAATTACAAACATCGGACAATAACATATTTATAGATGATTACAATTTTTACAAATTCATTTTTTTGTTATTATCATAGTAAATACATGTATCTACGTATTTCATCATTAATTATACAAAGACTAAGTTATATAAGTAAATTAATTTATGCACGGTTATAGAGTAATGAAAAATACATCTGCTAAACTAATATACACATATTTCAATTATAATTTATGTAAGTTATTTATTACAATAATATTATTATAATTATATTTTTAATCATTACACCATATAATATCATATTTTAATTCCATAAAGTCTTTGATTTGACATTTGTCATAAATTTTCACCCTCAAACACCAACATCCAAAACCATTTCAAATCATATCTCAACTTTTCAAATTCCTTTATCTATTATTTTACTAATATTTTACAATCTCAATATTCCAACCAAAATCAATTCAAATCGTGTTTCAAATGTTTCGCCAAAACCACTGAAACAATTTTGAAACATCGAAACAGGGCGAAACAGAGCCAAAACCGATCCAAACGGGGCCATAGTGCTTGGTTGCCCCTTCATCTTTCTAGTCTTCTTGGCCCATGTTTCCATTGTCTGGGAAACAGCCAACTTAATTGATCTTTCCTTGAGGTCTTCATCTTCAGCAAAATCCTCAGGAACAGATTCATAGATCTTCTTTGCCTCAGCTTTCACAACTTGACTGATCCTCAGTCTCAATTTATCCAAGAAGAACTCTGAGTTTAGTGCTTGAGTAAGAGAACCTGTCTCAAGCCACTTTAGCACCCAGGCTTCTTCATCAGCAAAAGGCTTCCAGCTTGCAATTTGGTCTTTACTCTTTGTCAGACGATAGTCTCTCCATCTGTTATATCTAATATTTTATTTGTTGAACATCGTCAGACGAGTAATCCTTGCATTCTCAGCATCCAACCTTTTAATAAACTCCTCAAAAACATCAGGGTCATCTCTGACAATCTCTAATGCAAGTTTGACCTCTTCTCTTCTTTTAGGTTGTATTGCTGGAGTAGGCAATACTGGTTTGGGCTTGGTGGGATCTCTTTCTTCACCAATTACTATGCCTCCAGTATGCTTAGGACCATGAGAGTCCTTAGCACTTGCCTCAATAGCAGCAGCTAACTCAGCTGCTTCTATAGCATCCCTTTGTGCTTGAGTCATCTTGCTGGCCTCTTCTTCCAGCCTTTTGAGCTCAAGGGCCTTAAGGCGATCTTCCTCAGCTTTTTCATCGGCCTTCCTTTTTCTTTCTGCCTCATCTTGTCTCTTCTTTTCAGCAGCAGAGACATAAGGAATCACAATCTTACCAGTCCTTTGCTTCTTAGCTTCAGGACTTTCAATGGTTTGAAGTGGAGTGGCAGCAACAGGGGTAGGATGCAGAAGGAGTGTTTCTCCTCCACTTGTTGTGCCAGTCTGCTGTTCAACTCTTTCCTCAGCAGACACTCCAACAGCAGGTTCTCCAGCAGACTCCACAACAGGTTCTTCAATAATAATCGGTCTCTCTGCTGATGCTGGTGTTTCCCTTACTGTTTCAGTTGTTTCCTCAGAGAATGTCACTTTTCTCTTTGCCTTAGACTTGGCAATTCTCTTTGAAGATTCAGGTTTGGATTTAGGAGGTCCTTTTGCAGCACTCCTTGTCCTCATTCTCTTTTTTGTTTGAACAGGAACAGCTTCCTCAGACTCTGTTCTTTCTGGAGATGATCCAGTCTCCATCTGCTCAATTTCTTTGGTGAAGTCATCAATTACCTTTTCAGGAATGACAACTTCAGGCTGTGCTGATCCAGCTTCAACAGTTGTGCTAACTGTTTGATCAGCAGACTTACTGGTCTGACCAGTCTTTTTACCTTTCTTTGCAGGTTCCTTTGCAGCTTTAGTAGCAGCCTTTCTTTTAGAAGTGCCCACACTCCTAACAGGCTCATATAGCTTAAATTCTTTTCCACCATGGATAGTTTTTCCTTCTCCCATTGGACATCCTAGGCTCATGAACAGATGACTTAACAGAATAGCATACTTGACCTTTTTGTCACACAAAATATCAAACACATGAGCAGCCCAATTTACTTTCAAGCCATAGTAGATACAAATCATGGTGTAGTACCTCCTTCTAGGCAAACCATCCAACGAACTAGTACTGCAGTCAAGTACCTTAGCAATAATGTCAGCGAACCTCTGATACTCATCTTTCAACTGAGTCTTCATCAGAGTTCCTGTCATCTCCTCCCCTTCTTTAGCACAAATTGCCCAGAATTCCTCTTCCTTTTCAGACCCTAGGTCTGTCACGTCTCCTCCCTCATTAGTCATTTTATACACTTCACTTAATACAGCAGCCGAAATCTTCTTCCCTCCGACAGTAGCAGTCATAGTAGTTTTTTTAGGGTTGATTTTTCTGTTGCTGTAGAAATCATCAACATCTTCAAGATACACATGCCCCTCGTGAGCTTCCAGAACTGGTACTAGTGAAGCTTCTTTGATTTTCTTCATGATTTTTCGCATCAGATCGGTGCCAGAGTTGTAAAATCTGTCATAGCTTAGATATCTTCCTTCAACGACTTCCATTTTGTGATTAAGTAATGAGAATCTGTAGAAAACAGAGAGCTAGAGAGCAGGAAGCTTAGAGAGTTAGAGAATTTAGGAATTTTGTGTGCGTAAGACGACTAGTCTGTTCAGATCGGATTTTATACGTTTCTTTTGGTGTTGATTATCGTGATAACTGTCAACCGTAAGATTGATCTGACAGTTTTAAATCGTGCGGGTGAGAGTTGCGGATTTCAAATTTATTATTTTAATGTCAGACGGGCGGGAAACTCAATCGTCACTAATCTGTTACTTATAAAAGCGTGTTTCTAAAGATACGATTTATAACCATGCTTATATAATATATCAGATGAGCAGAGTTTAACTTATCTGACAGACGAGTGATCTGTTATCTGATATTACTAGAGAAAGCCAATAGCTAGTAATCTTCCTCTGCTTTTTGTCAATCCAGCAAGATAATTTAATCTTCAATCTTCAAGAATTAAGAACAGATCTTCTGATAACATAACTTCAACTAACTGTCATTAACAAATTTCATCTTTAGAACAGAAGTACCGCTAGTCTTACACGTTCCCCCTGTCTTTAAGAATTCATAAGTTAACTAGTCTGTTGAAAGTTAATCCTTGAATAGAATAATGGATAACTAAGCTGATGAACTTCAGTCTTCTGATAAGTTCCCCCTCAGCTTATGCATCCAAATTAAGTAGTCCTAGCTCCGCTCTTAGAGTTGAGAACCTTACTTCACTTAAAGGTTTAGTGAAAATATCTGCAATCTGATTGTCAGTATGAACATACTCAATCATAACATTACATTTTTCAACATGATCTCTAATGAAGTGATGCTTAATCTCAATATGTTAAGTCCTTGAATGACTTGTAGTGTTCTGAGTAAGTGAGATTGCACTAGTATTGTCACAGTAGATTGGAATTCCACTGATCTTGATATTGTAATCTTCTAGTTGATGCTTCAACCAAAGTATCTGTGCACAGCAAGCTCCAGCAGCTATATATTCAGCTTCAGCAGTAGATATAGAGACTGAAATCTGTTTCTTACTCATCCATGAGATCAGACGACTACCTAAGAACTGACAGGCACCTGTTGTGCTTTTTCTGTCAATCTTGCAGCCAGCAAGGTCTGAATCTGAATATCCAATAAGTTCAAATCCAGATTCTCTAGGATACCACAATCCCAATTCTTGAGTGCCCTTAATATATTTCAGTATTCTCTTGGCAGCTAAGAGATGAGATTCCTTGGGATTTGATTGAAATCTTGTACAAACTCCAACAGAGTACATGATATCAGGTCTGCTTGCTGTTAGGTATAACAGTGACCCAATAATGCCTCTGTATTTGGTTATGTCCACTGATTTGCCATCTTCATCTTTATCCAAACGAAGACTTGTAGACATAGGAACAGTAGCAGTAGAGCTAGTTTCCATACCAAATTTCTTGAACAGATCTCTTGTGTATTTTGCTTGGTTGATGAGTATCCCATCAGGCAACTGTCTAACTTGCAAACTAAGAAAATAATTGAGTTCACCCATCATGCTCATTTCAAACTTATTCTGCATGAGCTTGGAGAACTTGTCACACATCTGTTGGTTAGTTGAACCAAAAATAATATCGTCCACATATATTTGCACAATTAATATATGATTTTCCCATTCAATTGTGAACAAGGTCTTGTCTACCTTACCTTTTCTAAATCCTTTAATTAAAAGAAAATCAGATAGGGTATCATACCATGCTCTTGGAGCCTGTTTCAGTCCATAGAGGGCTTTCTTTAGACGATACACCTTGTCTTCTTGTTGATAAGCTTCAAATCCAGGAGGTTGTTCAACATACACTTCTTCTTGCAATTCTCCATTGAGAAAGGCAGACTTCACATCCATCTGATAGACAGTGAAGTTTTTGTAAGCAGCATAGGCAAGAAACAGTCTGATTGCTTCAAGTCTTGCTACTGGTGCAAATGTTTCATCAAAGTCAATTCCTTCTTCTTGACAATAACCCTTGGCCACTAATCTTGCTTTATTTCTGGTAACAGTACCATCTTCATTCATCTTATTTCTGAAAACCCATTTAGTGCCAATTACTCTTTGATGACTTGGTCTTGGAACTAAGTACCATACTTCGTTCCTTTCAAATTGATTCAACTCTTCTTGCATAGCTTCAATCCAGAAGGAATCACTGAGAGCTTCTTCAATTTGTTTAGGCTATATTTGAGATAGAAAACTAGTAAACATATCATCTTATGCAGCAGCTCTTCTTGTTTTCACTCTGTCCAAAGGATCACCAATCACTAACTCTGGTGGGTGATTTCTGAGCCATCTAAGATCAGGTTGCAGGTCTGGATGTTGTCCTCTATCTTGATCTTGCAACACTACTGTTGGAGTTCCAGTAGTAGTCTGTTGAACAGTCTCTGGTCTGTCAGCTGTTTGTAACTCGTCTGTTAGACAATCAGTGATCTGATTTTGAACAGCACTTGAGTTGGCAGCTGAGTTGAGATCAGGCAGTATGATGGGAACATATTCTTCATTCTTTCCAATATTCAACTTCTGTAAATCAGTAGACAGATCTTGATTAGTAATTTGATTCTTTTCAGAAGATTGACTTGGCTCATCAAATACTACATGAATGGATTCTTCTATTATTAATGTTCTTTTGTTAAAAACTCTATAAGCCTTACTAACAGTAGAGTATCCTACAAAAACAGCTTCATCAGCCTTTTCTGCAAATGCAGTAAGGTGATTTTTCCCATTATTTAACACAAAGCATTTACAACCAAAAATTTTGAAGTAATGAATGTTTGGCTTCCTGTTGTTCCAAACTTCATATGGAGTCTTGTTCTAATTTTTGTTGATCATGCATCTGTTCTGGGTAAAGCATGCTGTATTTGTTGCTTCTGCCCAAAATCTTTGTGGCAGTTTAGCTTCAGCTATCATGGTTCTGACAGCTTCTTTCAGTGTTCTGTTTCTCCTTTCAGCAACATCGTTCTGTTGAGGGATTCCAGCAGCTGAATACTCATGATGTATTCCTTTGATATTACAATACTCTTCAACAGTAGAGTTTGTAAACTCTGTCCCTCTATCTGATCTGATCTTCAATATTTTTGTGCTTTTCTCATTCTG
This sequence comes from Penstemon eatonii, assembly GCA_038501285.1. Taxonomy (NCBI): domain Eukaryota; kingdom Viridiplantae; phylum Streptophyta; class Magnoliopsida; order Lamiales; family Plantaginaceae; genus Penstemon; species Penstemon eatonii. The sequence goes on from CM076713.1 coordinate 27,006,212, forward strand.
GATCAGTTCCATCAGATTAGTAAGATGTTCCTTGGTTTCACTTTTCTTTTTCATGAAAATCACCCAAGTATATCTTGAATAGTCATCCACAACAGCTAGGCAGTATTTCTTTCCACCATTGCTGACTGGATCAATGGGTCCAAATAAGTCCATGTGTAGCAGCTCCAAGATTCTATCAGAAGATTGGTGCTTCTTGCTTTTGAACGATGACTTGATTTGTTTCCCTTTCTGACAGGCGTCACAGAGCTTGTCTTTGCTCATGACTGTTTTTGGAATCCCTTCTACCAAATCATTCTTTATTAATCTGTTGATGGTCTTGAAGTTTAAATGATTCATCCTTTTGTGCCATAGCCAGCTAACTTCACTTGGTGTTGATGCCACCAAACAAACACTTGAATTCTTGTCAGCAGAATTCCAGTCGACTATGTAGACATTCCCTTGTCGTCTTCCATATAAAATTACCTTCTTTGTACCAATCTGTTCAATGTGGCACTTATCTGTTGAGAAGATGACTGAATATCCTTTGTCACAAAATTGACTTATGCTCAGCAGATTATATTTGAGGCCCTTAACATTTGATACGTCAGATATCTCTATGTTTCCTCTGATCAGTCTTCCTTTAGCTTTAATCTTGCCTTCTTTGCTGTCTCCAAAAGTGACTTTTGGACCATCCACAACAACTGCATCAGTCAGCTCATGTATGCTTCCACACATGTGCCTTGAACAACCACTGTCCAAGTACCAAATCTTCTCTACTTTACTCCTACTCCTAATCCTAACCTACAAAACAAAATTAAAATTGTTTTAGGTACCCTTATTGAGAGGGTCCTGAAGGATTAGTTTCACATTTGACAACCCAAGATGTTGATGTCTTAGGCTTCTGAGTTTTAACAGGAGTATGAACAATTTCATTTTTATCATAGTTATCAGATAAGTCATGTTTATGATTAGTATGATAAGAATAATGTTCATAAGCAGGGTAAGGTGCATGATAAGCAGGATATGCATGCATTGGATGAGCAGGATATGGTGCAAAGTAACTAGGAAATTGAGGTGCATGATACATAGGAGGATATGCAGCAGGTTGCACATAATATGACTCATTTCCATACAAAGCATTTTGATTTTTCTTATTCTTATGCTTCTTTGGTTTACTAGTTGCTTGCTCATTAAAAAACGACTTAGTTTTACCACTAGTCTGATTCAGTTTAGCTTTATCAGCAGACTTCTTAGGACTCTGATGTTTGGTCTTACTAGTCTGTTTACCTACACTAGGCTCTTTGCTCTTTTTAGCCTTAGGAGATTTCTTCTCCTTTACCACTTTCTCAGGTGAAGCAGGTCTAGCAGTTTGAACACACAGAATGACCTTATTATTGTCAGCAGATATAAATTTCTCAGTATGATTCAATTCTTGCTTATCCTGTTCTAAAGGCATCTTCTGTTTACTAGACATATGAGTGGATGCAACAGATGATTTCTCATGAGACTCAATAACTTTTTCAAGTTCCATGATTTTTCCTTTATAAACTTCACATTCAGCTTTCAGAGATTCATGTTCTTGCTCAAGCTGTTTATATTCAGCTGATTCTCTTGGCTTTTCAGCTGTGAGTTTCAGTGAATTATTTTGCTCTTTTAGCAATATCATCTCTTCCTTAAGCTTCTTATATGCTTCAGCAATAGTAGTATTGTTAAGCATCATTTGCTCAAATGAATTAAATAATTCATTGTCAATAGGAGTTACCTCATCCTCAGAGTCATCAGATTCCTTTGCCATCAGGCAGAGGAGAGCAGGTTTTTCTTCATCAGACGTGTCCGAATCTGAATTAGATGAGTAGACAGCAGTCAGCTTCTCTGCTTCAGCCATCATTGCCTTGCCTCTCTGATGTTTTCTTTCTTTTCTGATTCTCTTCTCTTCTTCAGTGTACTTCTCTGCTTTTGGATAAGGACAGTCTCTGATGAAATGTCCCAATTTCCTGCAGTTATAACACATTAGTTTTGCTTTATAATCATCTTTTTCTTGAGAAGAAGAGTTAGGTTTAGAAGTAGAAGCATTGTTTTATTTGTTCTTCATTTTTCTCTTGTAGAACTTCTTGAAATTGTTCATCAGCAATGCTACATCTCCAGCTGTGTACTCCTTTTTGTTGAGTAGTGTGGCTTCATCAGATGAGTCCACTTATTTGCTTTTCTGTGCCGGTCTTCTGGTATTTTCAGCAGCAACTAAGGCAGCTGTGAGTCCTGAAGTTGAGGTTTCTTCAATTCCCATTCTAGGCAGTTTATACTCATACGCCTTGAGTACTGAGAACAGCTCTGTAAGAGAGATTTTTCCCAAATCTCTTGATTCTTCCATTGATGTCACCTTCATGTTGAATTTTGGAGGTAAAGCCTTCAGCACTCTGATGGTTATCTCCTTGTCCGTGAAGGTTTTTCCAAGCTTTAAGACTTCGTTCAATGTTCTGGTGAACCTGGTATCCATCTGATCTATGGTCTCTCCAGACTTCATCTTGAAGTTGTCCAGCTTTTCCAGAGCAACACTCAGCTGATGCTCTTTAATGGCGTCGTTTCCTTCACTCATATCTCTGACTTTATCCCACATCTCCATTGCAGTCTTGCAATGTTTGACCTTGTCAAACCGATCATTGTCCAGGGCTTTAGTCATGATGAAACGACCAATTTTATCCAGATTGAACAGCTTTATTTCTTCGGCTGTCATCTCTATTAAATCTTTTTCCACCACGGTATCAACTTCATTGATCTTTATCGTCTTGGTGAATTTGAATGGACCTTTTATGATACATGTGTACATGTTATCATTGTAGGCAGCTAAGAAGATCTCCATTCTGATCTTCCAATCTTTAAACGACATACCAGCAATGTGGGGAACATGGCTGATACAGTCCATTTTTCAAAAAGATACTCTTTTGAAAAGTTTTGAAAAACCTTTGAAAAACACTTGGATCAAGCTCGTTGATCAGGCAGCTGATTCTAATGAACCACCCGCTCTGATACCACATGTTGGTCCCAAGTGGTCAGATGAGGTCTAGAGGGGGGGGGGTGAATAGACCTCTGAAAAACTTTTATACTTAAAACTTTTCAGTCTTCTGTCAGCAGACTAAGCTGATGAAGAACAGTAAGATGACTATGCTGATCGTGAACAAATCTTGAACAGCAGAGTGACCACTCTTCTTACAGTTACTTAGCTGTTTTTCAGAAAAACAGTTTTATCAAGAGTATACTTGCAGCGGATGTTTGAAAGTGTTTTTCACAAGTAGACTAAGTTCTTAAAAAGATTTTATCCCGGTTTTGAAACTCCTTATAAAATCTTTTGATAATTCAAAGTGTAAACTTATGCAATTTCAAAATATGCAAGAAAACTTAAATGCAAGAATAACACCAAGAATTTTTATAGTGGTTATATGGATAAAAATCATTTAGTCCACTCTTCCAGATCACTTAGATTCTGGGTTATACTATAAACACAAAGTTTACAATATTTCTCCACTTATACCTAGACAACAAATGAAAAGGCTATAAGCTCACAATAGAAAGTCACTCAGAAATCCTATCCTCTGAAGTTAAATCACTCACACAGACGGATTTAAACTTCGCACAACACTCAGCTAATACAAATTCGCTCAGAATGTATTTTTCTATTTTCTTCAACTGGGTTTCTGTCAACAGATGACTTCCACCAGACGAGTGAGTTGTTCGAGCTTCTTGCGACTTAGAAAATTTCTGCTTCAAAAATGAAATCTCAGAATGTTGTTGTGTGTCTCTCTCTTCGAAATCAGCTCTATTTATACTTGGATATGAAAATATGACCGTTGAAGGAAATCAAATCTCAAATCCATAGCCTTAGCCCGAAAATCAGAACGGCTACCTGCTACAGTCCTTTCTCTGCTGTTCTTTCTTGTAGCAGCATTAAATGCACTCTGCTGATCCGAGAGTAAATTCCAATCATTTGCCATTACTACCCTTCTTTTGCAGCATTAATTACACCAAGTGCATTTATTACCGTTGGACTAATCTCTTGATCTCTTCTACTCTGCTGATCAAGGCAACTCTGCTGATAGATACTCTGCTGATCAAATATTGAACTAATCTGATTTGAGTCAGCTGATGGTCTACCCTTCTGATTGCTGTTTCAGCACGAGATCAATAGTCTTCTGGGCTTTGAACTTTGAACTCTTCTGATGTCTTCTTTTACTTGTTCAAATTCTTCTAAGGGAACTAAGCTTTCCATACTTAGCTGATTTTCATGTTTTGGAAATCATCAAAACCTTCCCTTATCTTCTTATCTTCTTTGCACTTCATCTTCATCTTCATCCAACACTACTAACCTTGCTTTATACCGATCAATTGATCCGTCAATCTTCCGCTTGATTTTGAAGATCCATTTGCAAGAAACGGGTTGAACACCAATCGGTTTCGGGACTAAATCCCTAGTCTGATTCTTTTGAAGTGCAGTCATTTCTTCAACCATGGCATTTTCCCATTCTGAAACTCCTTTGGCTTCTTCGTATGAAGATGGTTCGTTGCCACAATCTGGTCCTGCAAAGAAACATTCACTAATATTGCAGTGATTCTTATCCAAATGGTAATCCTTGAACTTTTCCGGCATTCTTCGATTTCTCAAAGATCTTCATAGAAAGACATATTCTTCTTATGTCTCCTCATTAGTTTCTTCTTGTGCAGCAGCCACTGAAGGAGAAGATGACTCTTTCGATTCTTCTAAGTAACATTGAACAACAAACTTATCTTCATTATTTGAGGATTCAGAAAATTTGGGCAAGATAGATGGCTCGTATAACGAAGAGACTACATCAAAGACAACATCTCGAGAAGTAAACACCTTTCGAGTTTCTGGATCCATGCACCTCCATCCTTTTCTACTTTCATCATAACCCACAAAGATTCTTTTCTTGGCTTTTGGCTCTAGTTTTGTTCTTTGTTGATCCTGCACATGAACATAACAAATAGAGCCAAAAATTCTATAGTATCCAACAAATGATTTCTTACCATATACAAGCTCGAATGGAGTTTTCATGCCAATAGCTCTTGAGGGGAGTCGATTTATCACATGACAAGCACATTTCATAGCTTCAGCCCACAGTTCTTTTGGCAAAGATTTAGCATGAATCCAACTTCTGCACACTTCTGCCAAGTGTCTCAACTTGCGCTCGGCGACCCCGTTTTGTTGAGAAGTGCCGGCGCATGTGAATTGTCTTTTGACTCCATGTTCTTCACAGAAATTGTGAAACTCATTGGACATGTATTCTCCTCCATTGTCTGTTCGTAAGCATGCAATTTTGGTTTGAAGTTCCCCCTCAATCCTCCGTTTGAATATCTTGAAAGTTTAAAATGCTTCACTTTTCTCTTTCAAGAAAAACACCCATGAGAATCTAGAGTAGTCGTCTACGAAGACAAGCATATAACGACATCCGGTATAGCTAGATGTTCTACACAGGCCCAACAAATCAGAGTGAATAAGTTGCAATGTTTTTGTAGTTTTGATGATGGAACGTTCAAATGGAAGATGGTGAGCTTTGCCGTATTGACAACCTTCACACATTGTACTATGCTGAAAATTTCCCAAGACTGGCAACCCATGAACCATATTTTTTATTGAAATATCTTCAATCTTTCATATCCCACATGAGCCAGTCTAGCATGCCACAACATTGCATTATTTTGTCTGCTGGTTTTCTGCACATAAGCCTCACTTGCATTAAAGACATACATGCCATCAACTTTTCTTCCCTTTAGTACAACATCAGCATCAAAGTTTCTCAAATTTTCAAGAACCAAGACACCACAAGGACCAAATAAAACATATTTTCCAGTGCTAGTCATTTGAGAAATTGAAAGAAGATACGTGATAAACATTTTCTAATGTAACCGAACCTTCTACCGCTCCCGTAGTTTTCACCATCACACTTCCTTCATTTTGCACTGGATAAACCGAGTTGTTTGCAGTAACAATTGCAGCATCTCCTATATATTTTTGGCAGTTTGAGAACAAAGATTTATTTCCGGTTACGTGATGAGAGCAACCGGAATCAAGAATCCAATCATGCTTATAATTAATTGTAGCAAGACCCTCCTCACGAACATCAACCTTTGATGATGTTAGTGCCATAACATCTTTTCGTGCCTTCCGATCAATCACAATGGTCGAAAGACAACTTTCCCAATCACGAAGATTGTCTTTTGTCCCTTCAGAGTTTCCCGGTTTTTTTTTGAATGTGCCTGCATTCCCTTCAACCGTTTTGGTCCTACAAAATCTTCGTATATGGTCAGGTTTACCACACTTGTGACAAATTACTTGCTTTCGTGTCCTTTGAGATGAATTTCCCTCGCCGTCCTTCTTATTTTGCTCATTGGGTTTCTTTTGATTCCAATATTTCTTGAAATCCTTTTTATGTTGTCCGGATAACAACGCTTCATCTTTGTTAGTAGTAGAGACTTGAGCCATCTGAAGGGCTAAAGCTTCTTGATTCGAAAGCAAGTTCTCTAATTCAATGATAGAGGGTTGACTTGTCCACCCTTGGATCGAAGTCATGAATGGCATGTACTCCTTCCTTAATCCTTTAATTAGATTTCGCCGTAGACGTCCTTTGATACGAATCTCATCACGAATAACGAGACCCGAATTATTAGGATTTCAAGGATCGTTCTACAATCAGGTTTAGATGGATTTAATGAAGACGCCACAAACGATGATGGATGAATCGCTTGATAAGTCGATGGATGAACGCCACAAGTCTTCTCGATAAGTTCATGAGGACGCCACAAACGATGTTGACTGAATCGCTTGATAAGTCGGAGAATACTCAACACAAATTAATTGAAGACTAAATCTTGAATTCATTAAAGAAAAAGGTCATTTATAAGTTCATGAAGAAGAACTCTTCAAAGAAGGTGGAGAATACTCAACACAAATTAATTGAAGACTAAATCTTGAATTCATTAAAGAAAAAGGTCATTTAAATAGGACAAGATTACATCTTGAAAATAACTAGGAAACTCTAAAATAGTAAACTAACCTAATATCAAAAGGAAACTAAATCCTAGCAATGAATAAACTAATCCTACAAAAACAAGGAGCTAAATTCGAAATTAAAGATTACTAAATTAAAATGTCCCATATGACAAGTAAATATGGACTAGATCTTCTTCAATCTTGATGAGCAAGTAATCCTTCTTGAACCAACAACTTGTCTTCAATTAATTCTTTCAAGTCTATTTCTGAGCACTTCATGATCACATCATCCTTCACTCACTTTTTCTTCCGGGTCTAGTTCTGAAATTTCAGCACAAATACTCTTCACTTTGTGAAAATATTGACTGATAGTCATATTTCCTTGTGATGCGGTTGCAAGCTCGCTTTCAAGTATTTGAAGTCTAGATGTATTCTTCCTTGAGAATAGCTTTTCCAACTTGTCCCATACGTCTTTTGGAGACTCAACATCCCGGATGTGTTCGATCAGATCTTTATGAATCGAACTCCTCAAAATGAACAATGCTTGACCGCATTTCTTTGCCCAACTTTTTCTGGCAGCGGAATTTTCGGGACTGTCCGCCGGCAATTCGCTAGCGTTACCACCAACCATCTCCCAAAGTTCTTGGCCTTGAAGATAAGCTTTAATACAAAGCTTCCAATATTGATAGTTAGTGTTGTTCAACTTCTCCACACCAAATTGAGTCACAGTTCCTCCGTTCTCCATTCTTGAAAAATGAATGAACTTAAAGAATGAAGATTAGTTAAACCAAGCAATTGACAAACAAGCAAACCTTTTACCACAATGGCTCTGATACCATGTGGAGAAACAATAATACTTAGAAATTATAGTTAGAGACACTAACTACAATAACACAAGGGTAAAGGTTGCTAGGTGATATGGAGAAGACAAGACTTAAATATTTAGAGGATAAGAAAGTAGTACACTAAGTTATGTTTCTCTCTTATGCTTAACACATTACAAGTGCATCATATTTATAGAGTCCATAAGAGACTTCTAGACTATGACAACTAATAGTCAAATACCAAAATAAATATTACAAAGACCAATGCTAAAAATAGTTTGAACATCACCTACACCTAGTTCCAACTCCATAGTAAATTGAACTTATTAAATTAGCACGTAGTTCAACACCATAGATAGCATATGGGTCATGACACTTCCCAATTCTCGAACTTGGATCTCCAATGAAGCTAATTGTGCAGACATAACTGACATTTGAGTGCGGGGTGCAAAATTATCAGATTGACTTGCGAACGTGTTGGTTTTAGGATGCACAAACAAGTTATTATATGGATCAACATTCGGTATGGAATCCCTTGGAATGGCTTGAGTTTCTTTGTCAAATTTTTTCAGTATGTCATCAATTGAAGCAATCCCATATTTCGGACTTTTGGGGTCATTAACATCTTTTTTGGCTGAGAAAGTATTCTTGCTTATGGGGCTATGGAATTGTAATTCTAGCATACATGTATGTACAATGCATACATCAATAAATTGAATAATACTAAGACAACTTTATTTATATGAATGGACCATGTTACCTTATGGTCGTAGGGTCCTCCATTGTTTCGTATCTGGGTCAATATTATTCTCATCTAACATTAGTCAGTTGCTCAACATATGGACCTATAGATAAGTCAATACATGGTGTACATTGAGCAGGCCTAATATGAGAAAAATAAACTACCTGCAAAAGCATAATAAATATAATAAAAAATCAAATCAATTAGGATTTGTGAAATAATTATATATTTTTTTACCAAAAAAAAAAACTTGAATACAGTAAAATAAAAACGTTAATTGCACCTGGAGTAAAAAAATGCAGCCATAAATTGAACCACTTGGTCTGGACTTCCAGGATCGCACACCATAATTCGGGTAATCGATAACTAGAGATGACCAATTCATCCGTGATATATTACTAGTGTTCGTCATATCTATTCTGCCATTCACTATTTTGAACAAACCTTGGTACGATTGTAAACCCTCAATATTTTTCTGGTCTAAATTTATGGCCCCAGGGCTTTGTTTGGAAGGTCATCGTTTAACACCAACGTTTGTCCATGGATGGTTAGAGTACTTGTAATTGGGTCATAATATCGAGAATCCACCGTAAAACTACCAACTCAAGATTTTCGCATTTTAGACGTGACATAGCTTCAATTTGATTATTGTTCAAGTTTTTGTTCACTTCTAAAATCTTTTTAAGGGATGTGTTGTGTTCAATTTTTGGCTCCTTCCCTTGTGATAACTTGGGTGGGCTCATGAACTCACGAAATACATCTCGTCGCTTTTCGTCATACCTCTCAGTCATTCTGTCAACCGAATGGAATCCCAGATCTACCTACAATATTGAATTGATAATATGCAGCAGTGTTATAAATCCTTGCTTATACTAATTTAAATGAGTAAATAAAATTACATTCTTAATAAACACACACACATATATATATATATATATATATATATATATATATATATATATATATATATATATATAAGTATCACCTCATGAAGATCAATTTCAACGTCCCTTGACATTTTCTCCAATTCTCGAAGTATGTCATCTTCCTCGTTGAAATTTGGGGTCACCTGTAACTTCTTGTCAAAACCCAAATTCGGGAAAGATGAGGATTCCATCTTTTCACCCTTCGTTTTCGAGCATGGTATGTGCTCGACAAACATGGAAAGAAATTTAGTGAGGTCTAACTAGGGGTGGGCACGAGGCTGGTTTGGGGCGGGGTTGGAGTTAGAGATATGGGTATAATAAATTTCGGGATTGGTACATTTCATCCCAAACTCGCCCCGTAATAATTCTTTCGGGTACCTTGATTCATGCGGGAAGAGACGGAACGGGATTAGGGGTTTCATATTATTTTAAATCATCAGTTCTTCATGCACTTAACAAAATTAATTTACTATATTTCATATAAAATTATATATATAATATACTACTAGTAATAGTAATTTATTTTGTAGAGCACAAAAAAAAATCATTGTATGTCGTGGCACAGGGGGCAGAAGAAGAAATGGTAGAGCCGTAGAGACTATGAGAATTTTTAGAACCAATGCAAACTTAATGTATTAATAACTAGTGTACGATTTAATAAATATTAGGGTTAAGATAAAAAAAAAATTATTATATGATGTAAATTAATTAATTCATTCATATATTAGAAAACTTTATAATAATAATAATAATAATAATAATAATAATAATAATAATAATAATAAGGATTAAAGTGGAATAAATTTTACTAGAAAATAAATCCGTTAAATAATAATCTTAATAAACTCATGTTCAATATCAAAAAGCCCAAGGAAACGCCATAACATGGCAAAGAGGGGGCAAGGATATTTACTAATGAATTCATAAGATTATTCTTGCAAGAAATATGTTCTTAACCATAATCCTAGTTTCTTATATTACTCATGACCCATGTTCAAAATAATACTAAAACACATGGGGTTTCTGATACATAGCTATATATGTTTCAACACATGATTAAGGTTATCTAGCCTATCAATAAGCTAAATACAACACACTAATATAAAAATTTAAAACAGAAAAGTAAAGAAAAGTACCTTAGAGGAACCTTCAAACCAAGCTTTTATTTAATTCTTCGAATATATTACAAATATTTTACAAACTTAAAGTCGTAATAATATTACAATATTGAAATTCTCAGAGAGGAGTAGTAGTAGTAGAGTAGTAGTGGAAGCTGATGCCCTCCTAGAGCTGGTATGGCAGCTATTTATAGACGGAGATCTCTGGATTTGAAATTTGTCTTCAATTTGCTTTTTACTGTAAGTTTGCTCGCCCGTGAATTTTGAGGGCAATGTATTACTTTTCACTATTCATGAACAGTGAATTTTTTACTATTCATCAATAGTTTTTTGTCTTTTGTCTTGTTCTGTCGACACTTTTGCCAACAGTATTCTTCATTTTTCTGCTCTGATTTTATTAAAAATGTCTTCTAGATCATATGCATTGAATGGGTCATCGTCCTCATACGGATCTTCTCCCGCTAACTCGAAATTTGAGGCGGGCGCCATGGACGTATCAGACTTAGAATCATCGTTCAAAAATTCTCTAAAATTCTTCTGCATATCCTTTTTCATCTCATCCATGCAGGCTTTAATAATATCTGCATTAGATAATCCTTGTTTTTTCATTTTTAGTTTTCCTGATATAACTTGGAAAGGACTTGGAATTTCCTCCATAGATTTATTCTTATATGTCAATAATTTTTCCTGAATTAATTCTTCAGTATCTGCTCCGAACAATTTTCCAGAAGATGGGTCTACCTTGTTCATCTTTTCCCAAAATTTTGAGAAAGAAACCCTATATAGGCATGGTGTATTGTGTTCTGTATGACTTACTATTGGAATCCATTTGGAAATCCAAGGAATAGAGAATTCAATAAAAAAGTGCATAGAAGCTATAAGCTCATCTGCCTTTTGCGAAGTTATCAACCGAGAAATCCGAGGGGATAAATCTATCCATTCCGAATACAATTTTTTCCATTTTTCAGGAAGGATTTTGTAAGAAGGACCGTGGTATGACCACCAATTAACGAACCAATTTGGTATAGGAGATTTATATACTTCTCCAAAAATTTTTATAAACCAAATGTGTTTTTTCTTACTATTCTGGTAATATAATACCTTATCGAAAGCTGAGATATAATCCCAATAATTAAATTTGATAGAAATATTTTTCTTGGAAAAGATATAATCTTTTTCTTTGAATGTGGATAATCCCCATTCCTGACATGAAAAAATCTTTTTCACAATGATCCTGCTAAAAGTATAACTTTTTTGATCATTTGAAGCGAAGTGAGTAATTTCACAGCTTTCAGTTGCTTTGAGCAGGTTTTCATAAAAATTTCTTTGCTTATATGATGTAGCGGTAAATTGAGTATTATCAATGTATCAGTTCATAAGAAACCATCGATCATCTTGCCATTTTAGATTGGAATATTCCAAATGAAGTATAACTTCTTTTTTATGGTTTTCAGCATAATTTATGCTATCATCATAATCATTATCTTTCAAAATATTTGCAAAAGTTTGAGAATTTCCTTTTGAAGATGTGGATGATTCACCCACGCCGGAAATATTTTCCGCAACTAACTTCTTTCCATGAATCTGAGAGAGTATATTCCCTCTTCCTCCTCGACCTCTATAATTTTGAGGCCTTTCTCTAAATGAATAATCTCGAGGTATCATAACCTGTAAAATCATTTATAAAAATTGTTTAATCGCAACAATTTGTGCTGATACCAGATAATATCATTATCATATTTTTCTTTATCTGCAATAGGATCGCGAAATAAATGGGGATGTCTATCAATAAAGGAAATACATTCCTTGCAAAATTCAATTTTATTTTTTAGATAGGAAATATTTCCTTTGTTTTTAATTTTTTCAGACTTACTCACAATAGGGTTGTTCATTTGTAAAATCCCTGTAATCTCAGCAATTTATGCTATAAGTATTTTATAAATTCTTCATAATATTGAATCAACAATATTCTATTTTCTTCTATCACAATTCTGTCATTTTTTGCATAAGCAAAATTTTCTTCATATTCCTCCATAACATTTTTAAGATATTTTATTGTTCTTTTATTTTTTCTATAATATCTTTTATCAAGAGTATTAACACAGGGATGTCCCTGGCATACATATCCTCCTCTTGTACAACTAGGCCTCATGGTTCCTGTATGAATTCGCGAGTTAGAAAATCAGGAAGATGATTATCTTCTCCCTTTATATAATGTATTTCAAAATCAAAAGGGGCTAATTGAGCCTGCCATCTTGCAAACATTTGTTTAGAAACACCGTGTTTAAAATATTTATTAAACATGTATTTAGCAGATTTGCAATCAGTAAATATTTTAAACTTTTGATTATATAAATCATCTTGAAATTTCAAAACACATTTAAGTATAGCAAGAATTTCTTTAGCAATAGTAGCATAATTCTTCTGGCTATTATTCCATTATCCCGAATGAAATCTTACTAAAAATATTTGTTTTGTAGTAGGGCAAATTTGTTTTAAAACTCCTCCAAATCATATATCAGAGGCATCTGTTTCAATAATTTTTTCCCATGTCGGATTGGCTAGTATTAAACAAGGAAGTGATTTCACTTTACTCTTAATTAATTTTACAGCATTAGTGTGTTTATCAGTCCAGGGTGTTGGAGACTTTTTAAGTCTATCATATAAAACAGCTGCATCAGTAGCTAAATCCTTATAATAAGGTGAAATAGAATTTAGACTTCCAAGAAATCTTTGAAGTTGAGTTTTATCTGTTATTACAATAGGGAATTTTGACACAAATTCTATACTTCTATTTATAGGAATTATTTTTCCCTTTTCAATATTATGACCAAGAAATCTAATATTAGTTTGAAAAATAGACATTTTTGGTTTAGAAATAACAAACCATGTTGGATGACAATCTTTTTGAACATTTCTAAATGTTTAAAATGATTTTCAGTAGTTTTGAAAATACTAATATATCATCAATGTAAACAATTATAAAATCACTATAAGGTATAAAAATGTCATTCATAATTTTCTGAAATTCAGAAGTAGCATTAAATGGCATACCTTTCCATTCATAATGTCCAAAAGGAACATTAAAAGCAGTTTTATATTGATATTTTTCACTTATTTGAATTTGCCAATATCCTGATTTTAAATCAAATTTAGAAAATATAATTGCTTCATATAAACGATCTAAAAGATCCTTTTTATTAGGTATTGGATGTCTAATCCATTTTAAGACTTTATTCAAAGGTTTATAATTTATAACAAGCCTAGGGGCTCCTCTTTCTTGTTCACTATGTTTATTAACATAGAAGGCTGTACAAGACCAAGGTGAATTAGATGGTTTTATCAAACCTTTTTGTAAAAGAGATTCTATTTCTTTTTTGCATAGTTCTAAGTATTCAGAATTCATCTGCCACGGCCTAGCCTTAGTAGGAATTTTTCTTTCATCAAAGTCTTCTTCATAAGGGAGTTTGACAATATGTCTTTTTCTTTCCCAAATAGCATTAGGATGGTCATTGCAAATTTCTAAAGATAATTTATCATAAATTAATTTTATTTTTTCTTGTAAAGTATGACTTTGGAGCTTCTGATCTATAGTAAGAATGCTTACTTCTTGTTTTAAATAATTCAAATGAGAAACCTTATGATCTAATAAATCTTTTAGTTCATGTAAAAGTTTAGGAAATGGCCTGGTAATAAATTTAAAAGTTATTTCTTTTCTTTCAAAAGTCCCTGTAATTCCTGAGTTATCAACTCTAGTTAGAGGATAAATTTGGTCAATAAAAGGTGTGCCAAGAATAACTTGATTTGTAATATTTTTAACAAGTAAAAAACTTGTAGGGATGCAAACCTTATCTTTGCAAATATCTCGTAAGTAGCTTGTTCCTCTGTTGACGAAACTCTTGTCAAAGGAAATAAGTAAAGTCATAGAACTTGATGAAGTCCAAGAAAGTGGACCCATCCCCACAAACAGTGGGAGCAAACCCTGAAACCTACTGAACCGATCCATGCACCAACAATTAGTAATCTAATCAAATTCGTAAGGAACTCAAAATTCGATTTTACGAAATTGAGAAACTGGATTTTAATCCAAGATTACAAAAGAACTAAGGGATATGGCATGAAGCCATAAGATTCAAAGTGGAAACTTTGACTCACCTAATGGCGATAGGTCACTCCTCAAAAGTCCTTCTAGGACCAATGAAAGTACCTTCTCCGTTTGCTACGTCAAAATCCATTTCGAAACTATTAGCCATAGAAAGGTAGTTTTCACTGCCGAAGAATGACTGTTGGATATGAATCCTGCATCTCACAATTGAAAATTGATGAGAAGATCTCTATTCAAATCCAAAGGTGAATCTGTGACTTTTTCCCGAACTTGGAACATGCAACTTGATAAGTCAATCAAGAATGTTGAAGTTGTCAAAAGGCATATGGATTCCAAATGTGCAAAAGGATCAGTGGGAGCATAGTTAAATTCGCAACGCAACAAGATGTTGATCTACACATCAAGTACGATATAAGAATATCAGAGGAGCACAGACGAAAGCGTGTTATTCACTCAATTTTCCATGATAAGATTTGGGAATTACATCTCACGTACTGGCGATACGTATTTATAGAGATAAGAGCGAAGTAGATGTTGTAATTCACCAAATCAAAGTACAAAGACTATATTTTGATTAAATTCATTATGGAAGAATCCAAGAAAGGATTAGTTCCAAAGAGACAAGATTTCTCTTACTTATTTAATGAGCCCTACATATAAATGAGTAAAGAAGTAAATGTCTCAAGAAGCCTTATGCTTTAGCATTTGGATTGCATGTAGCATGCAAAGTCTTGTACTAGACCCGACTCATCAAAATGCTCTGATCTTTCACGAGCTACTGACAGTCGAACACCAGTAAAGGACACTGGACTACCATTAAAGCAATCCTCGAAGATAATTAAAGGATATAATGCCGGTCTGTGGTAGTAAGTGGAAAATTGAAAAACTCGAAGGATTTAGTAATTCGAGATTTCTAGTCTGAAGTGGATGATTTATTCTGACTCGATGGAGCGAAGGTAAATTGGAAGAAATTCTAATAGTATACCATTGCCAACTCAATCAGAATAATATCACCATTATGATGCTGCACAAGAGAAAGTGTTTAGATGAAAAACATTCGTCCAATGATTGGATGAATTACCTAGCATGGCAAAAGCCTGTCATAATCTTAACCGATTTAAACAAGGCAATTGCTCAATGAAAGGGAAACGAGATCTCACCGATGATCTGAACGCAATATCATATGATTGAACAAGTCATAGATAGCTGAGACGCGTAAAAGTACTATGTTATCTCAACAAAGACAAACTTAGCAGATCCACTAATTAAGCTCTTTCAAAAATGGGTTCGAGGGACATCTTGGTATAGATGGGTCTTAGAAATGTTGTGATTGGCTTTAGGGCAAGTGGGAGATTGATAGAGTAGTGCCCAGCAAGCCAATATTAATTAGCTTGTTGAAGTACTATTTTCTTATGGTTTATAATTAATACGCCCGTTCATTCATAGTATGTGAAATTGAACAATGGCCAACTTCATCTCTCGCGAAGTTATCTAAGCGATTGGATGAAATCCTAAGGTCACAATAGACTATGGGACGATTCACTTCAATACTGAGTGCAATCATGAAACAGTCTCAAAGGTCGTGATCTTAAAACCGTTCCAAGTCATAGATTCCGAACGAGATGGGGTATCGTAGGAATCGCCAAGACTTGTACAAGTATGCATGATTTACATGGAGTGAATTTGTAGCGTTTCATGAGCAAGGCATTTGAGGCCAGTGCATATGAGTAGGTGGTTCAATGGAGGATTGAATGCATCGAACGACCCGAACAGAGAAACCCATTGTGGAAGCGCATGACGCATATCGGTGATGGGATGTTTCTCAAGGCTTATAATAGTGTACGATTTAGTCCTTGGACTTGAGGTGCTAGGGAGAATTCGGTGCACAAGTGTGCGTACTTAGATTTAGGTACTTGTCACGTAGCCTGGCCACAAAGTGCCTAAGTTGGGTGCGTACACGACTGTACGCGAGTGGTTAGTACTAAGAAAGGATCTATCGACTCATCCTGATAAGGTGAGAGAATTTCCTGTATGTTCTTCGATAATATGTTCCTAGAAATCCATGGCCGTGGTTGGTGACGAATTTGAAAAGGGATTTCCAAATTTAGCAGTCACACCGGAATTATTATCCAGAATTAGAAAGTACAGAATCGAGATAATTAGAGGTGCCGATCAATTCACACACCCAAGGTCTCGATCGGGAAATCATCGTGGAAGGAACGTATGTACATGGCAATTATAAGAGGTGAGGTTCACAATTATCAATTCACCTTTGATTGGGCTTCATGGGCTTGTGGCTAGACATCGACCATAAAGTGTAGGTACTCCTAAATTAATAGGGAAATTAATTCTAGGAGTGGTCAATTAAAAGTTGTTTAATTGATCGGAGCATTTAATTGCTCGTTAATTAAATCACGAAAGTCGTGGGCCTGCTGCCAGTTGATGGTGAACCCAGAGGGTCACACACAATACAATTGGACGGTGACTGTCTTAAAGGAAAGCAAATGATTTAAAGTTGTTAAATCAAAGTTATTGAATTAAGGTATTAATTCAATAGGTGAATATTAATTGGATATCTAATTAATTAATGTTCAATTAATTAATTAGAGTTATCTGATTAATTATGGAATTAATTAAAGTAGTTAATTAATTGGAAGAAGAAATAAATTATGGGCTGATTTTGCAATTATCTTGAAATAGGGGGTAGGGGCGATTTTTAGTAAATAAAAGAAAAGGAGTTTTTACATGGAGAACAAGATAAAAGAGATCTATCAAATCTCACATTCCTAAGTTGATAAGGAATGAAAGATTTGGAGATTTGATAGATGAGGAAAGAAGATATCTATCAAGAGAAGGATTCTTCTCTTATAAATACTCTTCCCTCTTCTCTTCATAAATGACTTTTGACTTTGCACAAGATTCACAACCCTAAAAAAGCTTTTGAGAGAACAAAACTTTTGCTGAAAATTGAGAGAGAAAAATCGATTACACAAGTGAGGAAAATCAGATTTTTCGACAAGAATTTCTTAATAGCAAATCACCCCAAACCCTAGTCGCCTAAGATCAACCTTGGCCGAACCAAAACTCGACCAGATCTGCCCTGGCCGAACCCTGCTCGATCACACAAGTCCTGTGATTCGTTTCTTCCATCTGTATCTCCTAATCTCGATCAAGATCTTAAGTCCAGATCCAGATCCAAAATCCTTTGCTGACAAACCTGCGAGATCCAGTTCTGAGCCTAAGACTTGTAGGCGTCACTACAATCCAGTTGGTGTGGACTAAACTTTGGAGGTGAGACACATGGATCACTCAAGCTGTGGATCGAACCGAACACCTGGAGGAAACCACCACAAATCCGTGGTGAGGTAAATTGCGATTAACCCCCTGTGTTTAATTAATTGTTTGATTCAACCTTTTCGTATAATTAACTGTGGAGAAAGATTTATGGGACTTTTAGGGACCAAGAAAAATTTTAAATTCCGCACTTTGTTGTATTCACAATCGAGCCCCTTACCAGAAATATCCCAACAGTTCTCATCGGAAGGTTTCGAAATGTCCTTGTGCGGACTATGCAGCGATCGTTGCTCGCTTGCCGGGCTGTCGGCTTGTTGAGAGATTTGATCGACCTGCCTCGGTATCCTTTGCGTGGGATTTGCCGTAGTGGTCCTAGGGATTCGAGGAACCTGCTCGGCTGCGAGTTATTCCTCTGGGCAGAGTGATTTAAAGAGCATTGCAATCTGTCGTAGCTTCTCCTGAGTGTCTGACAGGGGAATTGGGATTGCTGGAGCTACATGTTATTCTGGTACCATACCAGCGGGGGTCCCTTGTGGTTCCTCTCGATCCTGAAGATGTTCGTTTTCTTGCTGATCGTTATTGGTTATTGGGGCATTATTATCAGTATTGCCCTGAGGACCCTCAGACGTGTTATTCGGGTTGGTCGTGTTACTTCTTGCTCCGTTACGGGCGCTCTTCCTTGGGCGAGCCATAAGTCGATTGAATAATTAACCTTGCCCCACGGTGGGCGCCAACTGATTTAACCGTTTTTCGTTGGTTATGATTAAATCAATATGATGTGATTAGGAGATCATGTCTTGTACTAATTATAGGGCTCTGTTACTTTATTCTGGATGGATCAATCTCAAGGAAGAACAATTAAGTAAAAGAACAAAGAAGGTAAACAAGACAATGAGTGAGTTAATGAGTAAAATAGTATCGCAAAAGCTTTTCTATTCACTATGATATTCTTTGATAGCCAAAGTATGTAGGCGTCCGCCATTAATTGTCTAATACAACGTTTTAACTATGTATTTATATGATAATAACCCTAGCTTTACAAGGAAACATAGTCCTGATTGGGCTCGGTATAATAGTCCTTCTCAAGTCAGGATTGTAGTCTGGTCGTCGAGGAGAATCGTCTCTGATCGGATCGGTGGACGATCCCGTATGAGCTTGTATGGTCGAACCGATATGATATCCCTAAGTCGATCCGAGTTTTATAAGGGGTACGAAATAGCCCCCATCACATATAAATACTCTGCTGAAGAACAGCTTGATCCATTTAGGACAACCAGAAGGATGCAAGAGCTCAGAGCGAAGGTTGAAGCTGCTCAAAGAAATTTAACTCCTGCTGATGTGTTCCCTAATGATGAAGATGATGAAGATGAAAAAGAAGGAAGTGAAGAAGCTGATGACTAGTCTAGAAATTCTAAGCTAGTTTATCTTTTGAAAATTTTGTGTTTTGTATCAGTTTACTTCTTTACATCTCATCTACTTGAACATGTAATTGTAATCAACTTCTTATCTATAAAAGTTCAAGTTACTTCCAACAAATTATTTCTATCTCATAAATTTTTGAAGACTTAACTTTAGTATAGGTACATGTACTTAGCTGAAGTTTTGTCATCGTCAAAAATGGAGAAATTGTTGGATGAAGATGAAGATGAAGAATAATATTGAAGGGAGGTTTTGCTGATTTCTAAAACATCAAGATCAGCTGAGTAATGGAAGCTTAGCAAATCCCTTGAAAATAAGTTTTGACCATGCAAAGAAGATAAATTAGAAGGGTCAAGATTTATGGTTGAGGAGACAACTGATCTGTTGCTGAAGAAGGAAATCAGGTTGGTGAATGTCAGCCGACTCAACAGATTTGTTCAGTTTGGGATCAGGCGAGTATTCATCAGACGAGAGACTTCGGACAACTGAGTGGATATGATCAGACAAGTCACCTCAACGGTAATAAATGCACTTGAAAAAGTAAATGCTGAAGAGGAAGGGTATTTATGACAAATGATTGAAGTAGAACCTCGTATCAGCTGGGTGCATTTAATGCGACTGACAGTGAAGTACAACAGAAAGGACAATACACAGTCGCAAGTAGCTGTTCCTAAGAAATAGGGACCAATGCTCGAGAAATGACTTATGTTTTCTTCAACGGACATATTTCAAGTCTCAAGTATAAAAGGAAGCTTGTTCGAAAAGTTCAAGAGAGACACAACACACATTGAGAGCATTCGATGCAAAATCTCTGTTTATCTCAAAAAAACTCAAGAACAGCTCACTCATCAGCTTAATCATTTGTCGAGAAAAGCCGACGTTGATGATAGAAGAAAATCATAAGAAATCTGAGTGATTCTTATTAGAGAAAGTGTTGTGAGGAGTAGATATCCATCTTATTGAGCGATACTACTTCGGAGAATAGGTTTTCTTTGTGATCTTCTATTGTGAACTTACGACCAGTTCATTTGTTGTTTGGCGTAAGTAGAGTATATTGTAATCATTGTGATTATAGTATAACCCAATGTCTAAGTGACTTGGAAGAGTGGACTAAAGGTTTTCAATCCATATATCCACTATAAAAATAACGGTGTTTTACATTCTGCATTCTTTTTTTGCATATTTCAAAAAGCATACAACTATTAAAACTGTTTTGAAAAGAACTTTGTAAAATTGGGGATAAAACTTTGAAACCAAGTTTTGATTGCTTCTGAAAAACATTTTACAAATCCGCTGCAAGTAACTCACCTTGGAACTCTGGATTTACTAAAATCAACTAAGTTAATCAACAGAAGTGGTCTACTCTGCTGCTCAAAGTTGTGTGCGCAAACAACCTAGTAATATCACCTGACTTGATCAGCCTAGTCTGCTCATTCGAAAAGTTGGGGTTTAAATTTTAAAGTTGTAAAATTTTCAGAGGTCTATTCACTCCCCCCCCCCCTTCTAGACCTCATCTGACCACATGGGACCAACATGAAGTTCTTACCCAATTAGCTTCCTCCGAACCCAAAGTAACTACATGACGAGTGCAATTCACATCCTAATTTATTACATTTGTCATGTAATTGAATGAGTTTTTCAAAGTCAGGTTTTAACCTAAAGTATTGTTGAAAGGTGAAAGGTGTATCTCAATAGGGTTTACATTCTCTAGTTTGGTTATGATGAGTGCGGTGGAATACGACAACGTCTACTAGTATGCTTCTCAACAACTCAAAGATCTATGGAAGTATCATTGGAGGAGATCAACTTTCAAACTGCCATGACAAGGAATCCAATATTTTAGTTTTTTTAAAGTGGGTCGTGGCTGATTTTCTCCATGAAATTGCATGCCCAACACGATATCCACCTAATATTGAAACATGTCAGTAAAGCCATCTGACACACAATGATTTAAAACACAAATAATTCAAGCATCTCAAGATCCTCGCAAAGGATTCAACACACAGATAAATCTTGAATCTTAAGATCTTCTCACCCAATTAAGGAAAAGGTCAAATTATCGCTTATGGCATCCAAACAATATATAAGGTAGATCTCTCGTTACTCTAAACACTTATACGCAGTTTTTCAGATTCCACATATTCTTCAGAACTTTATTCGTATTCCTAGACCAATTTATCTTAAACATAAGATGGGTAGTGTTGAAATCATCTTAAGGTGTAGCTCAATATGGTATCCTTTCCTAGCTTGGTTATGATAAGTACGGTGAAATACAACAAATTCTAGTCGTTTGCATCCATTCCTAGCTCGGTTATGATAAGTACAGTGAAATACAACAAATTCTAGTAGTTTGCATCTAAAATACTCAAAGATCTATATAATTTTCATTGGATAAGAACAACTTCTAAATCCACATGGTGAGGGAATCTGAGATTGTGGCTATTTGAAAATGGATCATGTCTGATTTGCGTCACGAAATTGCATGCACATTGATCAATGCAATTAGCCCAACACAGTATCCACCTAAATTGGAAACATGCCAGTATAGTCATCTGACCCACAAGGATTCAACACACAGATAAATAATGCATCTCAAGATCCTCGTACCAAATTAAGGAAAATGTCAAATTGTCATTTATTTACGTTTGATCTCTCGTTAATCTCGACCCATATATGCCATTTATCATATTATGAATATTCTTCATACCTTTATTCGTATTTCAAGACCAATTTATTTTAAACATAAAAGGAGTCTTGTTGAAATCATCTAAGGTGTAGCTCGATAGGGTTTATATTC
The DNA here is from genome assembly GCA_038501285.1 of Penstemon eatonii. NCBI lineage: Eukaryota > Viridiplantae > Streptophyta > Magnoliopsida > Lamiales > Plantaginaceae > Penstemon > Penstemon eatonii. The sequence goes on from CM076713.1 coordinate 27,028,416, forward strand.
CCTAGCTCATTTATGATAAGTATGGAGGAATACGAGAATGTCTAGTAGTTCGCATCTCAACAACGAGAATATTAGATATAATTTTCAATGGATGAGATTAACTTCCAAATCGACATGACGAGGGAACCAAAATTCCTAGTTGTTTGAAAGTGGATATTGCTTGATTTGCGCCAAGAAACAGCCCTTGACCAATGCAATTAGCCCAAGACAGTATCCACTTGATACGGAAAATATGCCAATATAGCCATCTGACCCAGAAGGATTCAACTCAAGTTAAATCATCTCGAGATCCTCACATCAAATGATGGAAAAATGTTAACTTGTTGCTTATTGCATTTAAACTATATATAAGTTAGATCTCTCTTTACGTAGACAGATTATTATACCCTAACCAGATTCTGAATATTTTTCAGCCCGTCGGTCATATTTTTAAACAAATTCATCTTAAAATTTAGAGGAAATTTATTAAAATCATCTCAATGGTAGCTCAATCAAAGTCTATGTTGCAAGGTTAGATTCACCCGGATAAAACAATCAATCATCATATCTTTACAACTAGACCTTACTCACTCAAATATCTACATTATTTCACGCCGTATTATAAAACATAAATCTTCTAGCACCCATATTATCCCTAGCTAGTGTAGTGTGATGTTTGTATTAGTGTGTAATTAAAAAGTTAATTAATTTTACTTTACAATGTCATGTTATAAAATAAATTTAGTTATCTAGATGTATAGTCCTTTTTTTCACTCATTTTGTATACATTTTAAAATTATTTGCAATTCATCGGTTCATTACAACATAACCCTATACAATCAAATGTATGACCAATTAAAGGTCCCAAAACTCACCCTACTAAGGATGTATTTGGAAATGCAAAAGTAAAAGTTGGTGATTGTGAGTAAAGTTGGTGAGGATGTTTGCCAAATTAGTGAAAATTTTCTACAACACAAACTCAAAACAAAACAAAAAAAAAATGTCAAAAACCATAAGATAGTGCAGTTCTTCTCCTTATATATATACATAAAATTGCATTATTATGATTTCTAAGAAAGACAAAGGAAAATAAGAAATCACAACATTTCAGTTTGATTAACACCAAGTTCCATCTTCTCTTATGCATACACTAAGATCATCAATTTCACTAAATTCATCCATCAAAAACCCATTATTATCAATTACTTGCACACCATTTAAGAACCCAAATTTGTCATTTCCTCCTTCTTTATTTTTCAAAACATTAATTTTAATGTTTTCCCCAACATCTACCTGCGGAGTTGTGTTAAATGAACCCGAGTTCTCATTTTTGAGAACTGAGGAAGGAGATCTTGCATTGATTTCTCTCCAAAGCCATGTTTGGCTCTCAATTTTTCTTTAATCTCACGCTTCTTGGCTTGATACGTATTTGAAGCTTCTTCAAGTGTAACAAAAGTGCCCAACAATTCACGTTTTTTCGTGATTGGGTTTCTGATTTCAGCAGCATATTTCACTGATTGCCTCCTCCTAACACCAACATAGTTCATACTTTTGAGTTTATTTCTTTTTTATATTGTTAACATTTTTTTCAGGGGCATTCAAGTGTATTACATGAACCTTTTTCTTTGGGCCAAATTCCTTATCGGAATAGAAATCCATTGCATCTGGGTCGATGTAAGAAACTATGATTTTTTGTGATTTTTTTGGGATGTTTTTTTCTATTTTAATTTCTTGGGAATAGGAAAGAAATTTTACAAGTTCACTTAGGATGGTAACGAAAACCTTTGTGAATAAAAAAAAATTCTTGAAGGGTGCGCAAGTATGTTGTTGCCAGAGAAATGAGTTTAGATTTTATTGAAGTGCGGTATGAATAAATATTCCTTTTTTTAGGCACTTGGGAGGAGAAATCTAGAATATGCTGATGGCATAATTTCTGACATTTTATGGTTTTGAAAATAAAAAATGTATTAATTTGGGTCGAGACAAAATTAATGGGCCAGACTAGTCCATATCCAGTTGTATTTGAATTTACTGAATTTAAATATTAACAAATAGAATTTTCAATATATTTGGTCGCGAGTTTTTATAGAGTACTGTAATTTTTGTTCTATTGATTTTTTCTATTAAATTGAGAATAAGATCTCTATGACTCCAAAATTTAAAAATTGAATAGAATATGGAGTGATTGGACAAAATGCTAAAATATCATTGAGACTAGAAATAGAAAAATAACTTTGTAAAAGTCCAAGTTAGATTTTCCAAATATGATTGGAATAGGAAAATTTAATTTTGTATTTAAGTTTGGTATATTGTGTTTCTACTCTTTGTATAAACTAAAGGGCATGAATTGTTGCAAATATTTGGATTTGAAAAATGACTATGTCTTATCATTTATGGTTAATTGTAATTATACGATTTCCTTTTCATTACGTATTTATTTCTTTATATTTGAGTTCTTGGATATGTGATTGTGGAAAAGGAAAATTACTAATGTGTTTCAAATGTCAATCCAATTTCAATTATGAAATTGCATTCCCTTTAATTAATATCGTATTTCTGTTTGGTAGATTGTGTTTCTATTCTTTGTAAAAACTTAAATTAACGAGCATGAATCTTTGGAATTTTTTTATTTAAAAAATAGCTTTGTCTTACCAATTATGTTTAAGTGTAATTATAAGATTCCCTTATTTCTTATCAAAGTTTGAATTTCGGATATGTGAAATTCTGGATTAGGAAAATGATGTGTTTGCAATGCCAATTCAATATAAATTATGAAACAACGTGCCCTTTTAATTTAACAAGTAAATTGTAATAAATTTCCTAAAAAAATTATAATTAATTAACATTAGAAAAAAAACATTGTCAAGTGTCATGAAATTTTAAACCAAACAAGCTCCGGTCCAAGTTTAAATGAAATTCAAATTCATAGATATAGATAGTGCATTTAAGTTTGGTTTTATTCAGACTATTTAAATTGGTCAATTGCATTTTTAGTTCCGCCTAACTAAATTATCATCGGTTTTGTCCCGGATTTTATTAATAGAAAATTGGGTCTTAATTCTTTTATAAAACTTGCACTTTTGGTTATATCACCCATCTCAATTCAATTGAGACTAAAAAATTAAAAATGAAATAATTATACTGGACTAAAAATACAAAAAAAAAAAAAAAAAAAAAGGTTTTATATAGGATGAAAAAGAGATGAAAAAAAAAATAAAGGAATAGACAAAAAGTCTCCAATAAGTAGATTTTTGCCTATACTTGGTCTAAAAGATCATGCACCACTAAAAATGCATGCAATAAGATAACATTAGTCATTACGGTCGACGACAACTAAGTTTGATCAATGCTTAAGTTCGCTTGAATCCCCTTTTCGAGTTGACCAGTTTGACCATCAATCAGTCTCTTATAATTAGATTTTTGCCTATACTTGGTCCGAAACGAAAGATCATGCACCACTAAAAATGCATACAATAAGATAACATTAGTCTTTACGGTCGATGACAACTAAGTTTGGTCAATACTTGAGTTCGACCGAATCCCCTTTAAATATAGAGTTGACTTGTTTGACCATCAATCAATCTCTAATAATTAGATTTTTGCCTATACTTGGTCCAAAAGATCATGCTCCACTAAAAATGCATAAACTAAATATTTTTGAGGATTTTGTACATGATCTATCAGAAACTAAGGTTTTTGTTACTGTTAAAGTTGATGTAATCCACATTTTATCGGACCATTTATTAGTGGGACCCTCAAACGAACGATATCATCACATTGCAATAAGAATTTCAATTTGTGATTTAACTTTTCAACATGAAAATAAGTTCTTGTGCAATGGTTTTAGGACTATTAGGAGAATATCCAAACACAAGGGTAGGTTTTGTGCAAATAGATGATATTGTGAATGCACATATTTTGGCAATGGAAGAAAGTAAAACATCGGGGAGGCTTATATGTTCAATCTCAGTTGCTCACTGGTCAGAAATCATTCAAATGTTAAGGGATAAATACCCATATTACCCCTACGAAAACAAGTGAGTTAACATATCTTCAAAATATAATTGAAAAGTTCGTTTTCAATTATGTGTTTTCGTTTGTTTCCGATTATGTGTTTCCGTTTGTTTTCGATTGTGAGTGGGCCCCTTTTGAATGGTATATGAACCGATGCAAACCTGAACGGCAAGGGCCGACGGGATTATCACGGTTTCCCCTAGACCAAGCCTTAAAATCCAAGTGGGGAGAAACACTTGGGGAGTAAGGACAAACTTAGGCAAAGACATGGCAGTGCACTTTAGATAGTAAGGTTGCTCCTTACTTGGTGTGTTTGGAATGACATCAGACTGAGGATGGATGGTAAGTGGAGGACGGCATCAGCAGTTCTTGGTTATCAGAATTCCATGTTTCTTCCGTCTTGAATATATGCTTAATTTGCTTGATAACATGCTTACGTTATATATATTTCAGTCATACATCACCATGCAAAATTGCACATAGCCTCACTAAGTTGGACGATCAACTTATGCGTTCCATGATTCATTCTTTCCAGTTTCTGATGTTCTAAAAAATAATAGTCGGGTTGCGATCCCACCCTAGTATTCGGGAGAGTAGTTATATTTTGTTGTCGATTTATGTTCTTTTTGATTTTGTTTAAAACCTTGCTTAGAATATTTGAATCTTTAACGTTGATTTATCTCTCTCGGTTGATTTTGTTCAAATATTTTAATATGATATGATTAAATGCTTTCACATTAAACCTCTACTATGAGAATTGATTTTACTATTTTGTCAAAAGAAAAAAGAAAAAAGAAAATTAGTAATTTAAATTGCTTTTATTTTATTTTAAACTTTTTCAAAATAATAATATTTTTTGGACTGTAATTCGACGGACCCGCTGAGTCTGGCCGTCACAATAGATTTGTTGTAAGAAAATTTACAAGTTCTAGTAGGAAATTTGGTAAATAAAATGTCTGTGAATAAAAAAATATTTATTTGAGTATGTGAGTGATTTAACCGAATTTCGTGTGGTTTAGTTAAATCAATGATAATTATACGGGGGTTAGATTATATTCGAATTAGTGGGCTAGTTACTTTATTCCGGATGGATAAACTCAAAGATGAACAATACGTAACGAATGTAGAATATAAGGATCATAACTTGAATATGAATGAATATAGCAAAAGCTCTTGTATTTGATTAATCTCAGATTACAAAGTATGTAGGCGTATGATGTTAGAATTGTGTCCTAATACAATACCGGTTAATGGTATTTATATGTGTTATTCCCTCGCTATACATGATCTTACGCATTTTCGTAGGAGATCAAAGTGTGATATAATCGAGCCAAAATGCAATATATAAAGGAGAAGATCAATAATATGTGTATTCCGATCGTGAGTGTACAAATTGCAAGGATCCTATTCGAGCGCTATAGGATGCCGTACAAGCTAGAGGCTAAATACATACAAGGAATGATGTCTAATCTAATCTCCTATATCTGTCCGAGCAGGAGCATCGAGCTGGGGGTGCGTGGAAAAAACGTGTGTGTTGTCCTAAATGCTTGTGGTATTTATAGTAGAGGCGGTGTGCCAGCTGGTCCATCCTTAGGAGAACATTTCTCGGCCCACAGGTTTGGGCCTGGGATCGGCGCATTACTGATTTTCGACCCGGAGTCTTTCTAGAGGTCGGATTGTGCCTGTCACACCCAGGGATCGATTTTATGGTTATGAGGTCGGGATTCGCGGTCCTTCTTCTGTATTAACTCAGCATGAGATCCACAAAGTAGAGAATCCGAAGCATCCCTCATCAATACTCCCCCACATTTTGAGCGTAAGAGAAGCTGAAGCTCGGAGAAGTAAATGCAGCTGCATGACGGGGACAAGTCATTACTTTAGTGTTTCGGATGTGCCTAATTAAAAACCTAGCTCGGAAAAACCCATTGGGATAAAAACCGAACCAGGAAAAAAGAGTGCGCATCTTGGAAACCCTAGAATGACTATTCGTTGTGAATTACATAGTCTCAAAGTTCTTGCTACAAATTGCTCTTTGCGATGATGATTGATATTTGCTGGAAAGCTGGAATTGAAATGCGTGATCGACCAGTGGTTTGACTCCTTATTGATATTTCCCGATTCATCGAACGCAAGGGAAGCTGAAGCTCGGGGAAAGCTGTTGTTTTGATAATGGATCCAGATATCTCACCCATTAGGTGGGTAGTAATCTAAATAAGGAAGGTATGGGGACTGAAAACGCTATTTTCCAAACATCTTGCTTTGAGAATTACTGCTTGAGGAGCTCAACCGTCGCAGATACTCGGGGTCCAATTTGCAATTTACTTTTTTATCCCCGTATATATATCCGTTGACCATAGAATAATCCCGATATTCATCCCGTCATAAAGAACGTATAGTATTTCTTTTAAAAGGTATGTCGGCTTTCGGAGCTCAGAAAGGGAAAACCAAGATGGGCGAGGGATCGGACATCGATCCCCTTACGCTCGTAGATCAATACAAGGTTTCGGAGGACGACAAGGTCGGAAATACCGGTAACATTTTGAACTCAGAAGTGGAGGAGGGGGAAGTTCGCCAGGCCTCTAGTGATGACGAAGCCCATATTGGGGAAGAAATTTCCGAGGACGAGTCGGCTGGCGGCAAAGTTTCTCCCCTCCATGATGATGAAACCGCGAAATACCAAATAGGTGGCCGGTTGACCGTCATCATTAAGAAATGGGTGGAAACCACAAACAGTTCCAATCAACTCCGGACGAAACGTAAGGCCGACCAGATTCACACCATTTATCATGCAATGGCTCGTCGTGCGAAGTTGGAGCTCGAGATTGGAAAATACCTTCCAAAAGGTTATTTTATTGTTGTGCCTAGTTCCGAGGAACGAGTTACTAAGCCGCCCGCAGGTTGCCAAGCCTTCTATAGTAGGCAGTTTCACGTTGGCTTGCGTATTCCTTTTATTCCATTACTTAAGAGAGATTTTAGAAGTATTTTCTCTCGCACCTGCTCAGATTCTCCCGAATTCGATTGCGTATATAGTTGCCTTTAGTGTTCTGATGCAAGCTAGGGGGATGGAGACGTCCTTCCAGAGTTTCTGGCAAACTTTTCAGATGAGTCTATCTAGTTCTTCAAACGCTGGGTTTGTCTATTTTGATAGGATAGTGCCCAGCAAGCCAATATTAATTAGCTTCTTGAAGTACTATTTTCTTATGGTTTATAATTAATACGCCCGTTCATTCATAGTACGTGAAATTGAACAATGGCCAACTTCATCTCTCGCGAACTCATCTAAGCGATTGGACGAAATCCTAAGGTCACAATAGACCATGGGACGATTCACTTCAGTACTGAGTGCAATCATGAAACAGTCTCAAAGGTCGTGATCTTAAAACAGTTCCAAGTCATAGATTCCGAACGAGATGGGGTATCGTAGGAATCGCCAAGACTTGTACAAGTATGCATGATTCACATGGAGTGAATTTGTAGCGTTTCATGAGCAAGGCATTTGAGGCCTGTGCATATGAGTAGGTGGTTCAATGGAGGATTGAATGCATCGAACGACCCGAACAGAGAAACCCATTGTGGAAGCGCAAGACGCATATCGGTGATGGGATGTTTCTCAAGGCTTATAATAGTGTACGATTTAGTCCTTGGACTTGAGGTGCTAGGGCGAATTCGGTGCACGAGTGTGCGTACTTAGATTTAGGTACTGGTCACGTAGCCTGGCCACAAAGTGCCTAAGTTGGGTGCGTACACGACTGTACGCGAGTGGTTAGTACTAAGAAAGGATCTATCGACTCATCCTGATAAGGTGAGAGAATTTCCTGTACGTTCTTAGATAATATGTTCCTAGAAATCCATGGCCATGGTTGGTGACGAATTTGGAAAGGGGTTTCCAAATTTAGCAGTCACACCGGAATTATTATCCAGAATTAGAAAGTACAGTATCGAGATAATTTGAGGTGCCGATCAATTCACACACCCTAGGTCTCGATCGGGAAATCAGTCGTAGAAGGACCCCGTATGTACATAGCAGTTATAAGAGGTGAGGTTCACAATTATCAATTCACCTTTGATTGGGCTTCATGGGCTTGTGGCTAGACATCGACCATGAAGTGTGGGTACTCCTAAATTAATAGGGAAATTAATTGTAGGAGTGGTCAATTAAAAGTTGTTTAATTGATCGGAGCATTTAATTGCTCGTTAATTAAATCATGAAAGTCGTGGGCCTGCAGCCAGTTGATGGTGAACCCAGAGGGTCACACACAATACAATTGGACGGTGACTGTCTTAAAGGAAAGCAAATGATTTAAAGTTGTTAAATCAAAGTAAGAATTATGGTATTAATTCAATTGGAGAATATTAATTAGATATCTACTTGATTAATGTTTAATTAATTAATTAGAGTTATCTGATTAATTATGAAATTAATTAAAGTAGTTAATTAATTAGAAGAATAAATAATTAACCAATTTTAGGATAGGATAATTATGGGTTGATTTTGCAATTATCTTGAAATGGGGAAAGGGGGGCGATTTTTAGTAAATAAAGAAAAGGAGTTTTTATTCTTGGAGAGCAAGCAAGAAGATATCTATCAAATCTCACAATCCTAAGTTGATAAGGAATGAAAGATTTGAAGATTTGATAGATAAGGGAAGAAAATATCTATCAAGAGAAGGATTCTTCTCTTATAAATACTCCTTCCCTCTTCTCTTCATAATGCACTACAACACAAGAAAACTTTTGAGAAAACAAAATACTTTTGCTGAAAATTGAGAGAAAAATATCGATTTATATAAGAGAGAAAAATCAGTTTTTAACAAGAATTTTTATATGCAAAACCGCCCCACAAGTTAGCCCCAAACCCTAGTCGCCGAAGCTACCCTCGGTCGAACCCAAGCCGACCAGACCTGACCTGGCCGAGCCCTGTTCGAACCACATAAGTCCTGTGATTCGTTTCTTCCATCTGTATCTCCTAATCCTGATCCCGATCTTAAGTCCAGATCTGAAACCCTTTGTTGACAAACCTGCGAGATCCAGTTCTGAGCCTAAGACTTGTAGGTGTCACTACAATCCAGTTGGTGTGGATCAACTTTGGAGGTGAGACACATGGATCACTCAAGCTGTGGATCGAACCAAACACCTGGAGGAAACCACCACAATTCCGTGGTGAGGTAAATTGCGAAAAAACCCCTCGTGTTTATTTAATTGTTTGATTCAACCTTTTCGTATAATTAACTTTGGAGAAAGATTTATGGGACTATTAGGGACTTCGAAAAATTTTAAATTCTGCACTTTGTTGTATTGACAATCGAGCCCCATGATAGAATATCCCAACATATTTTTCCCACAGGTCGAACAGGTCAATTCTTGATAAGATAGTGCCCTGCAAGCCAACAAAATAGCTTGTAAAAGGAACATTATTTTATCTTGAAAGAATCTTGATTTATCAATTAATACGAACTGTTTATTTTAAGAGAATTCATAATATAAACAAATGGCCATCTTCATCTTTCGCGAACACATTTAAGCAATTGGTTGAAACCCTGAGATCACTCATGATTACGGGACTATTCACTTCAGTATTGGGTGCGATTAATCATGAAACAGTCTCAAAGGTCGTGATCTCAAAAATGTTCCAAGTCATAGATTCATATCGAGACGGGATATCGAATGAATCGTCAAGACTTGTACGATTATGCATGATTCACTTAAAGTGAATTTGTTGTTGTTTCATGAACAAGCCATTGTTAATGTCAGTGCAAATGACTAGGTGGTTCATGATGAGGACATAAATGGAAATTCGCAGAATAATGAGGACATAAATGGAAAATCGCATTTTGAAGAATCAATCAAAGTTCCACAAGGTCCAGTGACGAGAGCAAGAGCCGAACGTTTCAAAGAAGATGAACTCAATGAGTTAATAAATCAAGCACAACAAAAGGAGTTGGATGTGTTCGGAAATGAACAATCGAATTTTGTCAACATTATACAAGTCCAACTAAATGCAATTTCTCAAGAAGAGAGTGGATAAGATGAATAGCATATTTAGTTAGTATTAAATTCGAAATTAACTATTATACTAGTAGTAGGACTTTATTTGTTTCCTAGTTTATTAGTGGTTTTTGTTTCCTAGTTGATTAGGGGGATTTATTTCCTAGTCTAAGTAGATTACTCTAGAAGTCCTATTCCTAGTCTTGATAGGACTTAATTTTCAGCTTATATATAGGCATAATATGTAATAGAAGACACACAACTTGATTCTTATTATTTTAGTGAGAAGGAATTCTCTAGTTTCTTTGAAGAACTCTTTTGAACTTATCAAGGATTTTTCAATTTGTCTAATTCTTGTGGCGTTCATTCATCGACTTATCAAACGATTCATCCATAATCGTTTGTGGCGTCCTACCGAACTTATCAAGAAGACTTGTGGCGTTCAACATCGACTTATCAAACGATTCAGTCAATATCGTTTGTGGCGTCCCCGTGAACTTATCAAGGCGACTTGTGGCGTTCATCCATCCTAAACCTGATTGTAGAGCGATCTTTCAATTCCTTATAATGCGGGTCTCGTTTTTCTTAACTTGGTTCGTATCATTTGGTACCAGAGCCAATTTCTAGTCTCAGGTTTGCGTATCTTTATAGTTTTATTAAAAAAAAAAAAAAAAAAAAAAAAAAGAAAGGTCGAACAAAAAAAAAAGAGAAAGAGTTCGCAAAAAAAAAAAAAAAAAAAAAAATCCGAAAATTGAAACAAAATTATCTTTATTGAGCTTCCTAGTTTGAGTTTGATTGTTTTCTAGACTTAGAGTGTGTTTACAATTAGAATTCTTCTAAGTTTTGGCACCTGCCTTGTTGAAAGAATCTTCCTAGATTTGGTTTGATAGTTTTCTTGTCCTAGAGTTTGTTCACATTGAATATCTTTGTGTTGTTTTAAATTAGTTCAAAATGAAGCAAAGAGAATTCCAAGAGTGGAAAAAGGCAAGAGAGTTAGATTATTTGAGGGTAAAAGCCATAATTTTTTGTGCGAAAACACGAGTGTTGAGTGAATCATTAATTTGAGTGAAACACGTAAGGGTGTGAATTGTGAGGTCTCTTATTTTATTTATATTTGTTCTAACCTTTTTCTTGCAGCAAATCATGTCAGATTCCAATAACAAAAACATCTCTGGAGAACAGTCGGGAAAGTTTGATATGAAGTTTCTGTCGGAAGCTTTAATGGGAGAGATGAAGAGATTATTGAGGACGGAGTTGGAACAAGTTCATGAAAGGTTGGATAGGGTAGAAAGTGTAAATGAGGGACATCGAAAAACTACTTCTAATATGAATAGGAGGGGGAGAGTTCAACCTAGGGACTTAAGAGATGAGAATGAGGAAAACTATGATGATAGGTTTAGTGAAGAAGATCAAGGGTCATCTAGTCGCCATAGGAGAAATCGTGGTTTGGGTAGAGAAGTTAGGAATAGGGAGGATAATAACTTGGGTAATATTAAGATGAACATTCCTTCTTTTCAAGGGAGAAACGACCCCGAAACCTATCTTGAGTGGGAAAAGAAACTGGAGCGAGTTTTTGATTGCCACGACTACTCCGAGATAAAAAAGGTAAAACTTGCAGCCACTGAGTTTACTGATTATGCTAATGTTTGGTGGGATCAATTGGTGTTAAACAGGAGACGAAATGGAGAACAACCGGTGGACACTTGGGAGGTGATGAAAACAGTAATGAGAAAGCGTTTTGTACCTACCCACTATTATCGGGATTTGTACAAGAAGTTGCAAGGGCTGGTACAAGGAAATCGGAGTGTCGAAGACTACTTCCAAGAGATGGAGTTAGCCATGATCCGAGCAAACATAGAGGAGGACCGAGAGGCTACTATGGCACGATTTTTAGCTGGCTTGAATCAAGAAATTGCCAATCGAGTAGAATTGCAGCATTATGTGGAGTTAGAGGACATGTTGCATATGGCTATTAAAATTGAGAGCCAACTTAAGAGAAGGGGTGCTAGTTCGTGGAAACAGAATACATTCAAGAAAGAGGAGAAGCAAGTCTCAACCAAAGCTAGATTTGAGTCAAAACAAGAGCAACCAACTCGTAGCAATCAAGGTAAACCTGATTACTCTACTACTCGAAATCGTGATATTAAGTGTTTTAAATGTCAAGGTAGGGGGCACATAGCAAACCAATGCCCAAATAGAAGAGTTATGGTGATACGAGATAATGGAGAAGTTGAAACGGATAGTGAGGAGGACACCGAATCTATGCCACCGTTGGAGGATGCTAATGAGGAAGAATATGCTGTCCATGGGGAGTTGTTGGTTGCAAGAAGAGCCTTAAGTGTGCAAATCAAAGAGAGTGACGAAGTACAGAGGGAAAACATTTTTCATACTAGATGCCATGTCCAAAACAAAGTATGTAGTATGATTATTGATGGAGGGAGTTGTACTAATGTTGCTAGCACAACTATGGTTGAAAAGTTAGGATTGCCGACTACCAAACATCTACAACCCTACAAACTGCAATGGCTTAATAACACTGGTGAAATAAGGGTAGAAAAACAAGTCCTTGTTCCTTTTCGCATAGGAAAATATGAAGATGAAGTTTTGTGTGATGTTGTACCTATGCAAGCTGGACATTTGTTACTAGGACGTCCATGGCAGTTTGATCGACGTGTTAAGCATGATGGTTTCACTAACAAGTACTCATTTGTACATGACCAGCGTACCATCACTCTAGTACCTTTGACTCCAAGACAAGTTTACGAAGATCAAGTGAGGTTACAAAAAGAGAGTGAGCAAGAAAAAAAGAGTGTTGTAGGAAAAGAAATAGAGAGACAAGAAAAACAAAGAGTGAACGAGGAAAAAAGGAGTAAAAAAAAATGGAGAGGTTTCAATGAATGAACAAAAGAATGAGAGGACAAAAAGCAATATCTATGTGAGAGTAGGTCACATTAAAAAAGCGATGTTCTCAAGTCAACCAATAATTGTTCTTGTGTACAAAGAGGCATTGAATACTAACGACTCTAACTCTTTTTTGCCTAGTTCAGTTGCATCTCTTTTGCAGGAATTTGAGGATGTCTTTCCCGAGGAAATTCCACCTGGTTTACCACCTATTCGGGGGATTGAACATCAAATTGACTTTGTACCTGGTGCTTCCATTCCAAACCGACCAGCCTATCGTAGCAACCCTGAAGAAACAAAAGAGCTACAACGGCAAGTTAATGAATTGATGGAAAAGGGTTCCGTACGAGAAAGCATGAGTCCATGCGCTGTTCCAGTAATTTTGGTTCCTAAAAAGGATGGGACATGGAGAATGTGCGTTGATTGTCGAGCCGTCAACAATATAACAATCAGGTATCGCCATCCTATTCCTCGTCTTGATGATATGCTTGATGAATTGCATGGTGCTTGTGTATTTTCTAAAATTGATTTGAAAAGTGGCTACCATCAAATAAGAATGAAAGAAGGTGATGAATGGAAAACAGCTTTTAAAACAAAGTTTGGTTTATATGAGTGGTTGGTTATGCCATTTGGTCTAACTAATGCACCAAGTACTTTCATGCGATTAATGAACCATGTTTTGCGTGCTTTCATAGGAAAATTTGTAGTTGTCTATTTTGATGATATTCTTATTTATAGCAAAAATCAAGATGATCATGTTAAGCATTTACATTATGTTCTTGAAGTATTACGAAAGGAGAAATTATTTGCTAACATGAAGAAGTGCACCTTTTGCACCGATAAACTTGTGTTTCTTGGTTTTGTTGTGAGTGCACATGGTATACAGGTTGATGAGGATAAAATTCGAGCAATTCAAGAATGGCCGAGTCCCAACAAGTGTAGGACAAGTTAGGAGCTTCCATGGACTTGCTAGCTTCTATAGGAGATTTGTGAAGAACTTTAGCAGCATTGCAGCACCACTTACTGAGGCTATCAAGAAGAATGTTGGGTTTAAGTGGGAAGACGAGCAAGAAAGGGCTTTCCAATTGCTCAAAGAGAAATTAACTAATGCTCCTTTATTAGCTCTGCCTAACTTTACATCAACATTTGAAATTGAATGTGATGCATCAGGATTAGGTGTTGGAGCAGTCCTCATGCAAGGAGGAAAACCAATTGCTTTTTTTAGCGAGAAACTAAGCGGGGCAGCTCTAAACTACCCTACTTACGACAAAGAGTTGTACGCATTGGTGCGAGCTTTGCAAACATGGCAACACTATCTTTGGCCTAAGGGGTTTGTGATTCACACGGATCATGAGTCATTGAAACACTTGAAGAGTCAACAAAATTTGAGTAGGAGACATGCACGATGGGTGGAATTCATTGAAACATTTCCCTATGTCATCCGATACAAGAAAGGTAAAGAGAATGTTGTTGCTGATGCACTTTCTAGAAGGTATGTCTTACTCTCCACTCTTGATGCAAAATTACTTGGTTTTGAGCATATTAAAGAATTATATCCCTTAGACCTTGATTTTTCTGAGGAATTTCAAAATTGTGAGAAAAATGCAGTGGGTAAGTTCTTTAGATATGAGGGTTTCTTGTTTCGAGAAAATAAGTTATGTGTTCCTAATTGTTCTTTGCGTGAGTTGTTAGTAAGAGAATCACATGGTGGAGGTCTAATGGGGCACTTTGGAGTTATTAAAACCTTAGCGATTTTGCAAGAACATTTTTATTGGCCTCATATGAGAAAGGATGTTGAGAGAATTTGTGAGCGATGTGTCACTTGTAAGCAGGCAAAATCTAGAGTACAACCTCATGGTTTATACATGCCACTACCAATTCCTAGTGATCCCTGGATTGATATTTCAATGGATTTTGTTTTAGGTTTACCTAGGTCTAAACGAGGTAGGGATTCTATTTTTGTGGTTGTAGATAGGTTTTCTAAAATGGCGCATTTCATTCCATGCACGAAAACTGATAATGCTTCTAATATTGCTGACTTATTCTTTCGAGAAATTGTTAGATTACATGGAATGCCTCGAACCATTGTTTCTGATAGAGATGCTAAGTTTTTGAGTTACTTTTGGAAAACCTTGTGGTGTAAGTTAGGGACTAAGTTGTTATTTTCCACCACTTGTCATCCACAAACTGATGGTCAAACTGAAGTAGTAAATAGGACTTTATCTACTTTGTTGAGGGCTATAATTAAAAAGAATATCAAAACATGGGAAGAATGTTTACCACATGTTGAGTTTGCTTACAATCGTACCATTCATTCTGCTTCTAAGTTTTCTCCATTTGAAATAGTTTATGGTTTTAACCCCTTAACTCCATTGGATTTAACACCATTACCTTTGTCTGAAAGAGTTAACTTGGATGGAAAGAAAAAGGCTGAATTTGTTAAGCAGATACATGAAAAGGCAAGATTCAATATAGAGAAGAAGACGGAACAATATGCAAAGCAAGCCAACAAAGGGCGTCGCAAGGTAGTTTTTGAACCAGGAGATTGGGTTTGGTTGCACATGAGGAAAGAAAGATTTCCATCCCAAAGGCGTTCGAAGTTGCTCCCAAGGGGAGATGGTCCTTTTCAAGTTCTTGAGCGTGTCAATGACAATGCCTACAAGCTAGACCTACCAGGTGAGTACAATGTTAGCACTACCTTCAATGTTACTGATTTAAGTCCTTTTGATGTAGGTGCTGATTTGAGGGCAAATCCTTTTCAAGAGGAGGGGAATGATGAGGACATAAATGGAAATTCGCAGAATAATGAGGACATAAATGGAAAATCGCATTTTGAAGAATCAATCAAAGTTCCACAAGGTCCAGTGACGAGAGCAAGAGCCAAACGTTTCAAGGAAGATGAACTCAATGAGTTAATAAATCAAGCACAACAAAAGGAGTTGGATGTGTTCGGAAATGAACAATCGAATTTTGTCAACATTATACAAGTCCAACTAAATGCAATTTCTCAAGAAGAGAGTGGATAAGATGAATAGCATATTTAGTTAGTATTAAATTCGAAATTAACTATTATACTAGTAGTAGGACTTTATTTGTTTCCTAGTTTATTAGTGGTTTTTGTTTCCTAGTTGATTAGGGGGATTTATTTCCTAGTCTAAGTAGATTACTCTAGAAGTCCTATTCCTAGTCTTGATAGGACTTAATTTTCAGCTTATATATAGGCATAATATGTAATAGAAGACACACAACTTGATTCTTATTATTTTAGTGAGAAGGAATTCTCTAGTTTCTTTGAAGAACTCTTTTGAACTTATCAAGGATTTTTCAATTTGTCTAATTCTTGTGGCGTTCATTCATCGACTTATCAAACGATTCATCCATAATCGTTTGTGGCGTCCTACCGAACTTATCAAGAAGACTTGTGGCGTTCAACATCGACTTATCAAACGATTCAGTCAATATCGTTTGTGGCGTCCCCGTGAACTTATCAAGGCGACTTGTGGCGTTCATCCATCCTAAACCTGATTGTAGAGCGATCTTTCAATTCCTTATAATGCGGGTCTCGTTTTTCTTAACTTGGTTCGTATCATTTGGTACCAGAGCCAATTTCTAGTCTCAGGTTTGCGTATCTTTATAGTTTTCTAGTTTTATTAAAAAAAAAAAAAAAAAAAAAAAAAGAAAGGTCGAACAAAAAAAAAAGAGAAAGAGTTCGCAAAAAAAAAAAAAAAAAAAAAAAATCCGAAAATTGAAACAAAATTATCTTTATTGAGCTTCCTAGTTTGAGTTTGATTGTTTTCTAGACTTAGAGTGTGTTTACAATTAGAATTCTTCTAAGTTTTGGCACCTGCCTTGTTGAAAGAATCTTCCTAGATTTGGTTTGATAGTTTTCTTGTCCTAGAGTTTGTTCACATTGAATATCTTTGTGTTGTTTTAAATTAGTTCAAAATGAAGCAAAGAGAATTCCAAGAGTGGAAAAAGGCAAGAGAGTTAGATTATTTGAGGGTAAAAGCCATAATTTTTTGTGCGAAAACACGAGTGTTGAGTGAATCATTAATTTGAGTGAAACACGTAAGGGTGTGAATTGTGAGGTCTCTTATTTTATTTATATTTGTTCTAACCTTTTTCTTGCAGCAAATCATGTCAGATTCCAATAACAAAAACATCTCTGGAGAACAGTCGGGAAAGTTTGATATGAAGTTTCTGTCGGAAGCTTTAATGGGAGAGATGAAGAGATTATTGAGGACGGAGTTGGAACAAGTTCATGAAAGGTTGGATAGGGTAGAAAGTGTAAATGAGGGACATCGAAAAACTACTTCTAATATGAATAGGAGGGGGAGAGTTCAACCTAGGGACTTAAGAGATGAGAATGAGGAAAACTATGATGATAGGTTTAGTGAAGAAGATCAAGGGTCATCTAGTCGCCATAGGAGAAATCGTGGTTTGGGTAGAGAAGTTAGGAATAGGGAGGATAATAACTTGGGTAATATTAAGATGAACATTCCTTCTTTTCAAGGGAGAAACGACCCCGAAACCTATCTTGAGTGGGAAAAGAAACTGGAGCGAGTTTTTGATTGCCACGACTACTCCGAGATAAAAAAGGTAAAACTTGCAGCCACTGAGTTTACTGATTATGCTAATGTTTGGTGGGATCAATTGGTGTTAAACAGGAGACGAAATGGAGAACAACCGGTGGACACTTGGGAGGTGATGAAAACAGTAATGAGAAAGCGTTTTGTACCTAGCCACTATTATCGGGATTTGTACAAGAAGTTGCAAGGGCTGGTACAAGGAAATCGGAGTGTCGAAGACTACTTCCAAGAGATGGAGTTAGCCATGATCCGAGCAAACATAGAGGAGGACCGAGAGGCTACTATGGCACGATTTTTAGCTGGCTTGAATCAAGAAATTGCCAATCGAGTAGAATTGCAGCATTATGTGGAGTTAGAGGACATGTTGCATATGGCTATTAAAATTGAGAGCCAACTTAAGAGAAGGGGTGCTAGTTCGTGGAAACAGAATACATTCAAGAAAGAGGAGAAGCAAGTCTCAACCAAAGCTAGATTTGAGTCAAAACAAGAGCAACCAACTCGTAGCAATCAAGGTAAACCTGATTACTCTACTACTCGAAATCGTGATATTAAGTGTTTCAAATGTCAAGGTAGGGGGCACATAGCAAACCAATGCCCAAATAGAAGAGTTATGGTGATACGAGATAATGGAGAAGTTGAAACGGATAGTGAGGAGGACACCGAATCTATGCCACCGTTGGAGGATGCTAATGAGGAAGAATATGCTGTCCATGGGGAGTTGTTGGTTGCAAGAAGAGCCTTAAGTGTGCAAATCAAAGAGAGTGACGAAGTACAGAGGGAAAACATTTTTCATACTAGATGCCATGTCCAAAACAAAGTATGTAGTATGATTATTGATGGAGGGAGTTGTACTAATGTTGCTAGCACAACTATGGTTGAAAAGTTAGGATTGCCGACTACCAAACATCTACAACCCTACAAACTGCAATGGCTTAATAACACTGGTGAAATAAGGGTAGAAAAACAAGTCCTTGTTCCTTTTCGCATAGGAAAATATGAAGATGAAGTTTTGTGTGATGTTGTACCTATGCAAGCTGGACATTTGTTACTAGGACGTCCATGGCAGTTTGATCGACGTGTTAAGCATGATGGTTTCACTAACAAGTACTCATTTGTACATGACCAGCGTACCATCACTCTAGTACCTTTGACTCCAAGACAAGTTTACGAAGATCAAGTGAGGTTACAAAAAGAGAGTGAGCAAGAAAAAAAGAGTGTTGTAGGAAAAGAAATAGAGAGACAAGAAAAACAAAGAGTGAACGAGGAAAAAAGGAGTAAAAAAAATGGAGAGGTTTCAATGAATGAACAAAAGAATGAGAGGACAAAAAGCAATATCTATGTGAGAGTAGGTCACATTAAAAAAGCGATGTTCTCAAGTCAACCAATAATTGTTCTTGTGTACAAAGAGGCATTGAATACTAACGACTCTAACTCTTTTTTGCCTAGTTCAGTTGCATCTCTTTTGCAGGAATTTGAGGATGTCTTTCCCGAGGAAATTCCACCTGGTTTACCACCTATTCGGGGGATTGAACATCAAATTGACTTTGTACCTGGTGCTTCCATTCCAAACCGACCAGCCTATCGTAGCAACCCTGAAGAAACAAAAGAGCTACAACGGCAAGTTAATGAATTGATGGAAAAGGGTTCCGTACGAGAAAGCATGAGTCCATGCGCTGTTCCAGTAATTTTGGTTCCTAAAAAGGATGGGACATGGAGAATGTGCGTTGATTGTCGAGCCGTCAACAATATAACAATCAGGTATCGCCATCCTATTCCTCGTCTTGATGATATGCTTGATGAATTGCATGGTGCTTGTGTATTTTCTAAAATTGATTTGAAAAGTGGCTACCATCAAATAAGAATGAAAGAAGGTGATGAATGGAAAACAGCTTTTAAAACAAAGTTTGGTTTATATGAGTGGTTGGTTATGCCATTTGGTCTAACTAATGCACCAAGTACTTTCATGCGATTAATGAACCATGTTTTGCGTGCTTTCATAGGAAAATTTGTAGTTGTCTATTTTGATGATATTCTTATTTATAGCAAAAATCAAGATGATCATGTTAAGCATTTACATTATGTTCTTGAAGTATTACGAAAGGAGAAATTATTTGCTAACATGAAGAAGTGCACCTTTTGCACCGATAAACTTGTGTTTCTTGGTTTTGTTGTGAGTGCACATGGTATACAGGTTGATGAGGATAAAATTCGAGCAATTCAAGAATGGCCGAGTCCCACAAGTGTAGGACAAGTTAGGAGCTTCCATGGACTTGCTAGCTTCTATAGGAGATTTGTGAAGAACTTTAGCAGCATTGCAGCACCACTTACTGAGGCTATCAAGAAGAATGTTGGGTTTAAGTGGGAAGACGAGCAAGAAAGGGCTTTCCAATTGCTCAAAGAGAAATTAACTAATGCTCCTTTATTAGCTCTGCCTAACTTTACATCAACATTTGAAATTGAATGTGATGCATCAGGATTAGGTGTTGGAGCAGTCCTCATGCAAGGAGGAAAACCAATTGCTTTTTTTAGCGAGAAACTAAGCGGGGCAGCTCTAAACTACCCTACTTACGACAAAGAGTTGTACGCATTGGTGCGAGCTTTGCAAACATGGCAACACTATCTTTGGCCTAAGGGGTTTGTGATTCACACGGATCATGAGTCATTGAAACACTTGAAGAGTCAACAAAATTTGAGTAGGAGACATGCACGATGGGTGGAATTCATTGAAACATTTCCCTATGTCATCCGATACAAGAAAGGTAAAGAGAATGTTGTTGCTGATGCACTTTCTAGAAGGTATGTCTTACTCTCCACTCTTGATGCAAAATTACTTGGTTTTGAGCATATTAAAGAATTATATCCCTTAGACCTTGATTTTTCTGAGGAATTTCAAAATTGTGAGAAAAATGCAGTGGGTAAGTTCTTTAGATATGAGGGTTTCTTGTTTCGAGAAAATAAGTTATGTGTTCCTAATTGTTCTTTGCGTGAGTTGTTAGTAAGAGAATCACATGGTGGAGGTCTAATGGGGCACTTTGGAGTTATTAAAACCTTAGCGATTTTGCAAGAACATTTTTATTGGCCTCATATGAGAAAGGATGTTGAGAGAATTTGTGAGCGATGTGTCACTTGTAAGCAGGCAAAATCTAGAGTACAACCTCATGGTTTATACATGCCACTACCAATTCCTAGTGATCCCTGGATTGATATTTCAATGGATTTTGTTTTAGGTTTACCTAGGTCTAAACGAGGTAGGGATTCTATTTTTGTGGTTGTAGATAGGTTTTCTAAAATGGCGCATTTCATTCCATGCACGAAAACTGATAATGCTTCTAATATTGCTGACTTATTCTTTCGAGAAATTGTTAGATTACATGGAATGCCTCGAACCATTGTTTCTGATAGAGATGCTAAGTTTTTGAGTTACTTTTGGAAAACCTTGTGGTGTAAGTTAGGGACTAAGTTGTTATTTTCCACCACTTGTCATCCACAAACTGATGGTCAAACTGAAGTAGTAAATAGGACTTTATCTACTTTGTTGAGGGCTATAATTAAAAAGAATATCAAAACATGGGAAGAATGTTTACCACATGTTGAGTTTGCTTACAATCGTACCATTCATTCTGCTTCTAAGTTTTCTCCATTTGAAATAGTTTATGGTTTTAACCCCTTAACTCCATTGGATTTAACACCATTACCTTTGTCTGAAAGAGTTAACTTGGATGGAAAGAAAAAGGCTGAATTTGTTAAGCAGATACATGAAAAGGCAAGATTCAATATAGAGAAGAAGACGGAACAATATGCAAAGCAAGCCAACAAAGGGCGTCGCAAGGTAGTTTTTGAACCAGGAGATTGGGTTTGGTTGCACATGAGGAAAGAAAGATTTCCATCCCAAAGGCGTTCGAAGTTGCTCCCAAGGGGAGATGGTCCTTTTCAAGTTCTTGAGCGTGTCAATGACAATGCCTACAAGCTAGACCTACCAGGTGAGTACAATGTTAGCACTACCTTCAATGTTACTGATTTAAGTCCTTTTGATGTAGGTGCTGATTTGAGGGCAAATCCTTTTCAAGAGGAGGGGAATGATGAGGACATAAATGGAAATTCGCAGAATAATGAGGACATAAATGGAAAATCGCATTTTGAAGAATCAATCAAAGTTCCACAAGGTCCAGTGACGAGAGCAAGAGCCAAACGTTTCAAGGAAGATGAACTCAATGAGTTAATAAATCAAGCACAACAAAAGGAGTTGGATGTGTTCGGAAATGAACAATCGAATTTTGTCAACATTATACAAGTCCAACTAAATGCAATTTCTCAAGAAGAGAGTGGATAAGATGAATAGCATATTTAGTTAGTATTAAATTCGAAATTAACTATTATACTAGTAGTAGGACTTTATTTGTTTCCTAGTTTATTAGTGGTTTTTGTTTCCTAGTTGATTAGGGGGATTTATTTCCTAGTCTAAGTAGATTACTCTAGAAGTCCTATTCCTAGTCTTGATAGGACTTAATTTTCAGCTTATATATAGGCATAATATGTAATAGAAGACACACAACTTGATTCTTATTATTTTAGTGAGAAGGAATTCTCTAGTTTCTTTGAAGAACTCTTTTGAACTTATCAAGGATTTTTCAATTTGTCTAATTCTTGTGGCGTTCATTCATCGACTTATCAAACGATTCATCCATAATCGTTTGTGGCGTCCTACCGAACTTATCAAGAAGACTTGTGGCGTTCAACATCGACTTATCAAACGATTCAGTCAATATCGTTTGTGGCGTCCCCGTGAACTTATCAAGGCGACTTGTGGTGTTCATCCATCCTAAACCTGATTGTAGAGCGATCTTTCAATTCCTTATAATGCGGGTCTCGTTTTTCTTAACTTGGTTCGTATCAGTTCAATAGTGATTTAACCGATTTTCGTCGGGTTAATTATATCAGTGAATATGTGATATTGGGGATTCTCAATATATATGATATAAAGGGCTCCGTTACTTTATTCTGGATGGATCGATCTCAAGGAAGAACAATTATATGGAACAATCAGTATGAAAGACTAAAAACCGTGAATGTGATAGTATAGCAAAAGCTTTTCTATTCAATAATCTTAGATTGTTTAGAGTACAGGCGTAAGCTGTGTATGTTAAAAGTGTCTGTAATACAATGATAAACTAGGTATTTATATCATACTAAACCTAGCTTTACAAGGAAACATAGTTCTAATAGGACTCGGCCCACTTGTCCTTCTTGAGTCTGGATTGTAGCTTGGTCGTTGAGGAGGGTCGCGTTCTACCGGGTCGATAGATGCTTCCGAATGGGTTTGTCAACCGATTCCATAACCCTCGATCGATCTGGAGATTATAAGGGATGCGAAATAGCCCCCATCAGTACTCCCTCACTTCTTCGAGCGTATAAGTATTAGAAGCTCGTAGAAGTAGATGGTTTCATACGACCGTTTATTTTCTATGAGTTGTGCCTCGTTAAAAACCTTACTTAGAAAAAAACCCTGTGGGAAAAAATCCTAAATAAGGAAAAGAGTGCTACGCATCATAGATCATCGTTTTCTCTTCCCAACTATGTATCGCTACGCGTCCTTTCGTGGAGGCCCTTCATCTTTTACTGTTTTGGCGGGAACGCGATTAGTTGTGAGGAGTTCAAAACGTTTTCTCACTTTTCGTTATAAATAGGTGACTATCAAGTTAGCCATTTTTACTTTATACTTCCTTTGTTCTCGCAGTCATTTTCTTGATCAATCGTTTATTATTTGAAATTTTGCTTTCATCGATTTATACCCTCCGAGGATCCTGAAGGATGGCTTCTACCAGGAAATCTTCTTTATCTTTAGGTGAGCGAGTCGCTCCTACTATCGAGGAGGTTCCTAATCCTTCGAGCGAGCAGGTTGGGGTGTCGGAATTTATGATCCCTACTGTGGATACCTTTAAGGTGCAAATTCTATCTGATTCAGACGTTGCTGCTAGAGCTAAAAAGGGCAAAGGCAAAGCTCCTCAAATTTCTGAACCAATTGAGGATCTCGCTTGTGCTTATACTGCTGACACTTTCTCCGAGGTCGTGGACAATTAAGCCAAATATTTCCCGGCGGGTTCCGAGATGGTTCTCCCTTCTCCTTCTGATAGGGTTACCTCACCACCGGAGGGATGTCGAGCCTTTTACACGGCGCATTTTAACAGTGGTTTACGTCTTCCGTTGTCTGCACTCTTTCTTGATATTTTGAAAATTTTTAGCGTGTCCTTGACTCAATTAGTTCCCAATTCCGTGGCCTTCGTGGTTTGCTTTTCTGTTTTGATGATAGCGAAAGGATTCCAACCTTCCTTTCGTAATTTTACACAACTGTTTCGTTTCAATATTTCCAGTTCCTCCAATCGTGGGTATTTCTTTGCTAGCCAGAAACCTAGTCGCGCAATCTTCGACTCCCCAGTTTCTAGCAACCCTTCCTGGAAATCTCATTTTTTCTTCGTTCGTTCACCATCTAATCTTCGTTTGGCGGATGGTTCGACTACGCCCTTTTCGTGGGATCATGATTCCAAATGGGTTTATGGAGGTCGCTTGCCGACCGGTGAACTTACTCCTGATGATCCTCAGTTTATTGGTGAAATCCAGGCTATGCGTACAAACAAATATCAGAGCGCTCTTCTTATCGGAGAAGTTTTTCTTCGCAAAGCAGGATTGAGCACTCATGTTTTTCCAATCACTTCGTCATCTGAATCACTTGGTAAGCATTTATTTTAATCATGATGTTGTGATGATCTCTTTTTTGTAGAGGGACTGACTTTGATCGTGTTTTCCTTTTTAGTTCATATGGTCGAAAATTCCCGACATTCTTCAAAAGGGAAAATGGTGTTGTCAAAATCCACCGAAACCATAGAGAATGTTCCTATCGAGCAGAGAGCGTCTCGAAAGAGGAAACTGGAGCTAAATCATGACTCCGAGGAGAATAGCGAGGAATCTCCTGATTCTTCTCAAGAATCCCCTATTCGCCAAGGGACAGGGTCTGGTTATCCTCCTCTCCAGCTTAGAACCTCTTTGGGTATACGTGGATGCCGCGGCTGGTTGATGCCTCATCCTAATGACAATCCGGTGGATAGAAAAAGAAGTTATTATGGTCGTTCTGGTAATGATCTTTCCCTACTTGGCGAGAATCATCCAAAACCCACTTTGGTCGAGATGATCGAGGATCATTTAGAGAGAAAAAGAGTCGCTGGCTATCCTGAGAATGATTCTTTAGTTCACGATGAGAGTGAGAATGCAGTCGATAAGGCCACTCGCATTCTTTTGTCAGGCGTTTTTACTCGCGATATGAATAAGCTTCTTCGGAAGGATCCCTTGGAGAAATTTCAGCGAGCTTCTCTTTAGGCTGAAAAGGTGATCTCTCCTTGATTTTGTTTATAAGTTATTTTCTTTGAGGATTACTTCAGTTTGCTAATTCATTTCTTTTTACCCCTTTTCTCCTTTCAGACGAAGACTTGTTTGGCATTGATGGGATAGTGCCCTGCAAGCCAATACATTTAGCTTGTACTAGAACTATCATTATCTTTCTTTAGTATAAATGACTTAGTACGCATGTTTATTTATATGTGTATAAGGATAAACAATGGCCAACTTCATCTCTCGCGAATACATTTAAGCGATTGGTTGAAATCCTTGGATTACATTTGACTATGGGACGATTCACTTCAGTACTGAGTGCAATCATGAAACAGTCTCAAAGGTCGTAATCTTAAAACTGTTCCAAGTCATAGATTCCGAAACGAGACGGGGTATCGTAGGAATCGCCAAGACTTGTACAAGTATGCATGATTCACATGGAGTGAATTTGTAGCGTTTCATGAGCAAGGCATTTGAGGCCAGTGCATATGAGTAGGTGGTTTAATGGAGGATTGAACGCATCGAACGACCCGAAGAGAGAAACCCATTGTGGAAGCGCATGTCGCATATCGGTGATGGGATGTTTCTCAAGGATTATAATAGTGTACGATTTAGTCCTTTGACTTGAGGTGCTAGGGCGAATTCGGTGCATGAAAGTGCGTACTTAGATCTAGGTATAGGCCACTTAGCTTGGTCATAACATGCCTAGGTTGGGTGCGTATGGACATGTACGCGAGTGGTTAGTACCAATATGGAATCTATTGACTCACTGTAATGGGTGAGAGAATTTCCTATACGATTCTTAGATAATATATCCGAGAAACCCGTGCCCACGGTCGGTGACGGATTTGGAAAGGGGTTTCCAAATTTAGCAGTCACACTGGAATATTATCCTGAATTAGAAAGTATAGTTATCGAGACAAATTTAGAGGTGCCGATCAATTCACACACCCTAAGTCTTGATCGGGAATATTAGTCGATAGAAGGACCGTATGTACATGGTAATTATATGAGATGAGGTTCACAAGTATCAATTCACCTGAAGTTGGGCTTCATGGGCTTGTGGCTAGACATCGACCATGAAGTGTAGGTACTCCTGAGTTAATAGAGGATTTAATTCTAGGAGTGGTCAATTAAAGGTTGTTTAATTGACCGGAGCAATTTATTGTTCATAAATTAAATCACGATGAATTCGTGGGCCTGCTGCCAATTGATGGTGAACCTAGAGGGTCACACACAATACAATTGGACGGTGACTGTTGAAAAAGGATAATAAAGGAATTAATTGATTTAAAGGTAATTAAATCAATTAAATGAATTAAAGTATTTAATTCAAGTGGGAGATTAATTAATTGGCTGACTTAATTAATTAAATACTTAATTGAGTTGCTAATTAATTATATAAAAGAAATATTGATTTAATTAGATTGGGCATTTAATTAAGTAATTAATTGAATGAAAGGCTTGCAAGACATGGGCCTTTAATTAAAAGCCCATAAGGAGTCTTGCAAACCTTGGTCAAAAGGGAGTCTATAAATAGGGTTCTACTAGAGCTCAAAAAGCTAACACCCTAGAAAAACCCTAGCCTCTCTTCTCTAACCTAGCTGCCGCCCCCTCTCCTTTGCGCCGCCAACCTAGAGCCGCCGCCACCTACTGCCGTGAGCTGCCCTAGCGCCGCCGCCGCCGCCTCTCCCTTGTTCCACCGTGTTAGATCTTGCATTGCCAAGTAGATCTGCACAGTCCTGCTTCGACAAATCTCCTAGATCCAGTTCTGAGCCTAAGACTAGGAGGTGTTGCCAGAATCCAATTGGTGTGGACTAACTTTGGAGGTGAGACGCTTAGATCACTTCTGTGAACCAGATCCAGATCCAGATTCAGAATCAGAACTGAAGGTTGCCACCACCTTGCCTGTGGTGAGGTAAATAGCAAAAACCCCCTTGTTTAATTACTCTGTGCGTTTTTGTTTCTTGCTTGTGTATAAATAATATGGAGAATCTTATATGGGACCTGATAGAATAGTGCCCAGCAAGCCAGTTCAATTAGCTTGTAATAGATCTATTCTGTAAGAAACAATCTTTTGATTTTATAATAATACGCGCGTTTATTTATATGAGTATAAGGATAAACAATGGCCAACTTCATCTCTCGCGAATACATTTAAGCGATTGGATGAAACCCTTAGATTACATTTGACTATGGGACGATTCACTTCAGTACTGAGTGCAATCATGAAACAGTCTCAAAGGTCGTAATCTTAAAACTGTTCCAAGTCATAGATTCCGAACGAGACGGGGTATCGTAGGAATCGCCAAGACTTGTACAAGTATGCATGATTCACATGGAGTGAATTTGTAGCGTTTCATGAGCAAGGCATTTGAGGCCAGTGCATACGAGTAGGTGGTTAAATGGAGGATTGAACGCATCGAACGACCCGAACAGAGAAACCCATTGTGGAAGCGCATGCCGCATATCGGTGATGGGATGTTTCTCAAGGATTATAATAGTGTACGATTTAGTCCTTTGACTTGAGGTGCTAGGGCGAATTCGGTGCATGGAAGTGCGTACTTAGATCTAGGTATAGGCCATGTAGCTTGGTCATAACATGCCTAGGTTGGGTGCGTATGGACATGTACGCGAATGGTTAGTACCGATATGGAATCTATTGACTCACTGTAATGGGTGAGAGAATTTCCTATACGATTCTTAGATAATATATCCAAGGAACCTACGGCCGTAGTCGGTGACGGATTTGGAAAGGGGTTTCCAAATTTAGGAGTCACAATGGAATATTATCCTGAATTAGAAAGTATAGTTATCGAGACAAATTTAGAGGTGCCGATCAATTCACACACCCTAAGTCTTGATCGGGAATATTAGTCGATAGAAGGACCGTATGTACATGGTAATTATATGAGACGAGGTTCACAAGTATCAATTCACCTGAAGTTGGACTTTATGGGCTTGTGGCTAGACATCGACCATGAAGTGTAGGTACTCCTGAGTTAATAGAGGAATTGATTCTAGGAGTGGTCAATTAAAGGTTGTTTAATTGACCGGAGCAATTTATTGTTCATAAATTAAATCACGAGGAATTCGTGGGCCTGCTGCCAATTGATGGTGAACCCAGAGGGTCACACACAATACAATTGGACGGTGACTGTTGAAAAGGATACTAAAGGAATTAATTGATTTAAAGGTAATTAAATCAATTAAATGAATTAAAAGTATTTAATTCAAGTGGGAGATTAATTAATTGGCTAACTTAATTAATTAAATACTTAATTGAGTTACTAATTAATTATATAAAAGAAATAATGATTTAATTGGACTGGGTATTTAATTAAGTAATTAATTAAATGAAAAGGCTTGCAAGACATGGGCCTTTAATTAAAAGCCCATAAGGAGTCTTGCAAACCTAGGTCAAGAGGGAGTCTATAAAAGGGGTTCTACTTGAGCTCAAAAAAAAAAAGCTAACACCCTAAGAAGAAAACCCTAGCCTCTCTAAGACCCTAGCCGCCGCCCCCTTGTGCTAGAAACCCTAGCCGCCGCCGCCGCCACCTGCTGCCGTGGGCTGCTCTAGTGCCGCCGCCCCTCTCCCTTTGTTCCTTTGTGTTAGATCTTGACCTGTCAAGAGAATCTACACAATCCTGCTTCGACAAACCTCCTGAATCCAGTTCTGAGCCTAAGATCTTGAGGTGTTGCCAGAATCTAATTGGTGTGGACTTACTTTGGAGGTGAGACGCTTGGATCACTTCTGTGAACCAGATCCAGATCCAGATCCAGAATTGAAGGTTTCCACCACCTAGCCCGTGGTGAGGTATATCGCAAAGACCCCCTTGTTTAATTACTATGTGCGTTTTTGTTTCTTGCTTACGTATAATTAATATGGAGAATTAATATGGGACCTTGGGTGCTTCGAAAAATTTTAAATTCCGCATTGTCGTTGTTCTGACAATCGAGGCATCCCAACCACTATCCCAACAGTGGTATCAGAGCCAACTCCATCATTATTATACGAAAAGCCTGAACATAATGTGTTTTCACAATATATGTTTAATTATGTATATGTAAACACGTGATAATTATGTTCTGTAAGTTGATTCTTACTTGTTATGACTGGATCTATGATTGGGTAAAACTGCTATTTTAGATCTGTGCCGTTTTTATAGTTTTTGAAAACTTCAGGACTTTTATGCTAAAAATCGAGATTAGGGTTTTTGTGGGCTGAAAAATTCGAATTTTTGAAATCTGGAAATTTCAAAATCATGGACTGTTTTTGCAAATCTGGTCGCACGGGTTTTGGGGTCAATTTGTAATTTCCGAAAACTTTGGGGCTGTTTTGCAATTACCGAAACTTGAGGGGTCAATTTGAAAAATCGAAAATTTTCAGAATTCAAAATATTATTTTCTGGTATCTGCACAAATCTGCCCAGGGGTGTTTTTGTAACTTTTTTAAAAGTTTTGGGGTCAAAGTGCAATTTTTGAAAGTTGAGGGGAGAAAATGCAATTTTCAAAAGTTGAAAAACAGAATCTGAATTTGAGCAGAAAATTTATTTTTGTTTACCCGAATATTCCTTTTGTCATAATTAGTAGTGACTAAAAAGTAAGAATCATAGGAAGTTAGTTTTAAAAGGTAGTTTTAAAATTAAGAAAGAAATAGGTAAATGATGTTTGCTTGTTTCTTGCTCTATGTGAATTGTTTACGTGGTTTTCGATCGAGCCGAGCCTTGGACTTAGGTTAGATGTGATTGGTTTAATTTATTGTTTGGTTTTTATTAGGCCTGCGAGCCTATTATGTTTTTGGGCCATTTTGAGCCTTTGTAATAGAATAGGGCTTTAGTGCTTTCCTAGTTTAGGATGAAGGCCCGTTTACAAGCAAGGTGGGAACCCAAGAAGATATGAAGGCCATGTATGCGTGGTACATTGTGTAATAGCATAGGCCCATTTACAAACCCTTTAGATTGACCAATAGGGCCAACATCATTGGCTCGATTATGGCCCACATAGGAGGCTCCCGATCGAAAACATATTATGGTAGTATGCATGCTAGGCTTGTACGGCTTTTATTTATTTTGTCGATTTATATTTAGCTTGTATGAGATGCGCGCTAGAATCTAGATCGTAATAAAAGATAAAGCATAACTGAATCGGTGAGATCTCGAGGAGAGTTAGTATAACTTTCAAAACCAGAAATTCCCCTCTCGAATTAAATATTAAGTCATATTGGATTAAAATAAAATGAAGTATTTATATAAATCCAAGCCTTCCATCAATAGGGACTAGCGTATGTTGTCTACTTATCGATAGAGGTGATCCAGAGTCTGGCACCTGAGTCGAAGAAAGGGACAATACGTGAAATTCCTTGACTCCTGTTTTTAACTAAACACGACAAGGGTGAGGACTGGTCGGGATGTGAGGATCGACCGATAACTAGTTACGGAGAACTCACGACCGGGCCCGTTGCTCATCATGATTGATGGGTTAGACTTAACGATTAGTAACACTTACGATGTAGCAGTGCTAGATAAGTGCGAAAACCGAGGTAAAATAGCTTGAATGTTGTGGAGTAACACAATGGGTAAAAAGTATACCTACCTGGAGAATTGGTTGTATGGCCACGAGTCGTGGGTGCAATTAATTGCTGCTGGGACGTCAAGACCTACTAGGAATTAAATTTCCCGAGCAATCAAAGGGGTGATTGTTTCGATAAAATAGTGGGAGAACTTTTTCGAAAACAAGTCCAAAATTCGTTAATTATAAGTATTAGACATAAGATCAGTTAGCTAAATGTTGTCTTCTTTCCATTTGTAGATATTAAGTACAATATCTAAAAATCCATTATCTGTTATCCTCGACGCAAACAAATTGAATGGCTCAAACTTCGTTGACTGGCTGAGAAATCTCAGAATCGTCCTCGATTCCGAGCGACGTAGCTATGTGCTCGACACACCCATGCCTGCTGCACCCGCAGCACGAGCTAGTGAGGAACAACGAACCGCCCATGCTAAAAAGGTTGATGATGATCTTCAGGTTCGATGTCTCATGCTAGCCTCAATGTCGAATGAACTGCAGAAACAACATGCTGCAATGCCGCTTGCTAGAGAAATACTTCTCCACCTCCAGCAGATGTTTGGAGAGAGGTCTCGTACCGAAAGGTTCGCGACCACTAAGGAGTTGTTTCATCTCAAGATGGCTGAGGGAAGCAGTGTCAAGGATCACTGTCTGCGTTTCATCAACCTGGTTGAAAAACTGGGGCGATTAGACGTGGATTTGCACGCTGATCTTAGCACTGACCTCCTTCTCCATACGCTGCCCCGTTCTTTTGACCAGTTCGTGTTGAACTTCAACATGGAGGATAGAACCCTCGCTCTTCACGAACTGACCAATTTGTTGGTAACGGCAGAATCGACTCTCAAGAAAGAGAAGCCGGTAATGATTGCACACCAATCGAAGGCTGCATAGCCCAAGAGAAGTAGGAAGAAGAAGAAGGTATTTTCTTCGAAGGCAGTCACAAAGGTGGTTGAAAAGAAGCGCAAGAGCCCAGAAGACGAATGTTTCCACTGCAAGAAAGCAGGGCACTGGAAAAGGAACTGCCCAGACTACCTAAAGATGAAACTTGTAGCCAAAGGTATTTTCTTGGTTGAAGTTAATATTTCTATTAACTGTGCATCGTGGTTGTTAGACACCGCAGCAGGTTCTCATATCTGCAATGATTTGCAGGTGATGGGTGCAGTAAGATACCTGAAGCCCGGGGATAGAATCCTGCGTTTTGGAAACGGAGCTAGGATCGCCGCTGAGGCTATTGGGGACGTCGAATTGGTTTTAGGAAATTTTACTTTAATTTTAAGGGATTGTCTGTACGTACCAAACATTATTAAAAACATCATTTCTATTCCTATGTTGGATATTGATGGTTTTAATTTTTCCATTGAAAATGGAGCTTTTTGCATATTTAAAGGTGGTTTAATGTATGCTTGTGGTACTTTGATAGATGGTCTGTATTCCTTAGAACATACAAATTCCGACGTCATGCACATTCAATCTAGAAAAAGAAAATATGATAATCAAACTCCACAACTTTGGCACGCTAGACTTGGACATATTTCCAAGAGTAGGATTCAAAAGCTGGTTTCCTCTAAGGCTCTTGAAATAAAGAACTTGGATGAACTCCCAACTTGCGAGTCTTGTCTCAAAGGAAAGATGACCAAATCACCCTTCACCGGGAATCCTGAGCGAACCAAGCAAACATTGGATTTAATCCATACTGACGTTTGTGGACCATTGAGTGTCAATGCGAGAGGAGGATTCTCTTACTTCGTAACATTCACCGACGATTTTAGTCGTTATGGATATGTGTATCTTATGAAACACAAATCCGAAACTTTTGAGAAATTCAAAGAGTTTCGAATGGAAGTTGAGAATCAACTTGGACTTAGTATTAAAGCACTTCGTTCTGATAGAGGTGGTGAGTACTTAAGCCAAGAATTCCTTGATTATCTAAAAGAGAATGGAATTCTCGCCCAGCGAACTCCCCCTAGGACGCCCCAACTCAATGGAGTGTCCGAGCGGAGGAACCGAACATTGTTAGACATGGTTCGTTCCATGATGAGCTTCGCTGACCTTCCCTTTTCGTTTTGGGGCTTAGCCCTATTAACTGCCTCGAAGATACTAAACATAGTACCTTCGAAGTCAGTGCCAACAACACCGCACCAAGTATGGTATGGTAAAGCACCCGTGTATTCGTATCTACGAGTATGGGGATCTCCAGCGTATGTAAAGAACAAAAAGGGAGATAAGCTAGATAGTAGATCTAGTTTGTGCAAATTTGTGGGGTATCCAAAGGAATCCATTGGATACCTGTTCTTCGATCCTAAAGAACGTAATACGTTCGTATCTAGGAACGCCCACTTCTTGGAAGAGGATTTCCTCACCAACCGAAATGGGACAATCGTAGAACTTGATGAAGTCCAAGAATCGGACCCATCCCCACAAACAGTGGGAGCTGAACCAGAATTTATTGAACCTACCAGTACACCTACTCTTCGAAGGTCTGATCGAATTCGTAAGGAGCCAGAGCGATTTGGTTTCATTCACGAAAACGAAAAAGGTGATAATGATCCAAGGACATATCAAGAAGCGATGTTAGACATAGACTCGGGTGCGTGGCTCGAAGCCATGCAATCCGAAATGGATTCCATGCATTCCAACAAGGTTTGGACCTTGGTCGATCCACCTGAGGGAACTATCCCTGTAGGATGCAAATGGATCTTCAAGCGTAAGCTTGGAATGAATGGAGAGGTATTAACTCATAAAGCTCGTTTAGTGGCGAAAGGGTATTCTCAAAGGCCTGGAATAGACTATGAGGAAACCTTCTCTCCCGTGGCGATGTCGAAATCCATTCGGATACTACTTGCCATAGCCGCGTGGCATGACTACGAAATATGGCAAATGGACGTAAAGACCGCCTTTCTCAATGGAGACATTGACAAGGAGATCTTTATGCAACAACCTGAAGGTTTTGCGTCCAAAGGAAGTGAGCACAAATTGTGTAAACTTCAAAGGTCAATTTATGGCCTCAAACAGGCGTCCCGAACCTGGAACATACGATTTGATGAGACAGTCAAAGCATTTGGCTTCATCAAAAACGTATATGAACCTTGTGTGTACAAGAAGAATAGTGGGAGCTCGATACAATTCATTGTTTTGTACGTCGATGACATTTTGTTAATCGGAGACGATATCAAGATGTTAGCGCAGACTAAAGCGTGGTTATCCGCGCAGTTTTACATGAAAGATATGGGAGACGCATCTTACGTATTGGGAATACGTATCTATAGGGATAGATCGAAGAAGATGATAGGACTCTCCCAATCTCAGTACATCAACACTATTTTGAAGAGATTCAAAATGGAAGAATCCAAGAGAGGATTGCTTCCAATGAGACATGGTATCTCTCTTTCTAAGTCTATGTGCCCTACAACTGACGAAGAAAAGACGAGAATGTCTCTCATACCTTATGCCTCTGCTATAGGGAGCATAATGTATGCGATGTTATGTACTCGACCAGACATAACACACGCTCTAAGTGTAACGAGCCGCTATCAGTCAAATCCAGGCGAAGAGCACTGGACTGCCGTAAAAGCAATCCTAAAGTACCTGCGAAGGACTAAGGATATGTTTTTGGTCTACGGTGGTAGTGGAGAACTGAAACTTGAAGGATTCACTGATGCAAGTTTCCAGTCTGACGTGGATGACTTCAAATCCAACTCTGGATACATATTCCGCATCAATGGAGGAGCGGTCAGTTGGAAAAGCTGTAAACAGTCTACCACTGCCGACTAAACCACAGAAGCAGAATATATCGCAGCATCAGATGCGGCAAAGGAAAGTGTATGGATGAAAAACTTCATCCAAGAATTGGATGTTGTTCCTAGCATTGCTGAACCTGTAGTCGTCTTCTGTGACAACCACGGGGCGATAGCTCAAGCAAAGGAGCCGAGATCACACCATCAATCCAAACACGTACAGAGGAAATACCATGTGATCAGGGAGATCATTGGTAGAGGTGACATGCACATGGAGTATGTCAAATCGGAAGACAACGTAGCTGACCCACTAACTAAGCCACTTTCACAACAGGCGTTCGATAGTCATCTAGAGAAGATGGGTCTTAGAACAATAGGTGAATGGCTTTAGGGCAAGTGGGAGATTGATAGAATAGTGCCCAGCAAGCCAGTTCAATTAGCTTGTAATAGATCTATTCTGTAAGAAACAATCTTTTGATTTTATAATAATACGCGCGTTTATTTATATGAGTATAAGGATAAACAATGGCCAACTTCATCTCTCGCAAATACATTTAAGCAATTGGATGAAACCCTTAGATTACATTTGACTATGGGACGATTCACTTCAGTACTGAGTGCAATCATGAAACAGTCTCAAATGTCGTAATCTTAAAACTGTTCCAAGTCATAGATTCCGAACGAGACGGGGTATCGTAGGAATCGCCAAGACTTGTACAAGTATGCATGATTCACATGGAGTGAATTTGTAGCGTTTCATGAGCAAGGCATTTGAGGCCAGTGCATACGAGTAGGTGGTTCAATGGAGGATTGAACGCATCGAACGACCCAAACAGAGAAACCCATTGTGGAAGCGCATGCCGCATATCGGTAATGGGATGTTTCTCAAGGATTATAATAGTGTACGATTTAGTCCTTTGACTTGAGGTGCTAGGGCGAATTCGGTGCATGGAAGTGCGTACTTAGATCTAGGTATAGGCCACGTAGCTTGGTCATAACATGCCTAGGTTGGGTGCGTATTGACTCACTGTAATGGGTGAGAGAATTTCCTATACGATTCTTAGATAATATATCCAAGGAACCTACGACCGTAGACGATGACGGATTTGGAAAGGGGTTTCCAAATTTAGGAGTCACAATGGAATATTATCCTGAATTAGAAAGTATAGTTATCGAGACAAATTTAGAGGTGCCGATCAATTCACACACCCTAAGTCTTGATCGGGAATATTAGTCGATAGAAGGACCGTATGTACATGGTAATTATATGAGACGAGGTTCACAAGTATCAATTCACCTGAAGTTGGGCTTCATGGGCTTGTGGCTAGACATCGACCATGAAGTGTAGGTACTCCTGAGTTAATAGATGAATTGATTCTAGGAGTGGTCAATTAAAGGTTGTTTAATTGACCGGAGCAATTTATTGTTCATAAATTAAATCACGAGGAATTCGTGGGCCTGCTGCCAATTGATGGTGAACCCAGAGGGTCACACACAATACAATTGGACGGTGACTGTTGAAAAGGATACTAAAGGAATTAATTGATTTAAAGGTAATTAAATCAATTAAATGAATTAAAAGTATTTAATTCAAGTGGGAGATTAATTAATTGGCTAACTTAATTAATTAAATACTTAATTGAGTTGCTAATTAATTATATAAAAGAAATAATGATTTAATTGGACTGGGCATTTAATTAAGTAATTAATTAAATGAAAAGGCTTGCAAGACATGGGCCTTTAATTAAAAGCCCATAAGGAGTCTTGCAAACCTAGGTCAAGAGGGAGTCTATAAAAGGGGTTCTACTTGAGCTAAAAAAAAAAAGCTAACACCCTAAGAAGAAAACCCTAGCCTCTCTAAGACCCTAGCCGTCGCCCCCTTGTGCTAGAAACCCTAGCCGCCGCCGCCGCCACCAAGAGACGCCGCCACCTGCTGCCGTGGGCTGCTCTAGTGTCGTCGCCCCTCTCCCTTTGTTCCTTTGTGTTAGATCTTGACCTGTCAAGAGAATCTACACAATCCTACTTCGACAAACCTCCTGAATCCAGTTCTGAGCCTAAGATCTTGAGGTGTTGCCAGAATCCAATTGGTGTGGACTTACTTTGGAGGTGAGACGCTTGGATCACTTCTGTGAACCAGATCCAGATCCAGATCCAGAATTGAAGGTTTCCACCACCTTGCCCGTGGTGAGGTATATCGCAAAGACCCCCTTGTTTAATTACTATGTGCGTTTTTGTTTCTTGCTTACGTATAATTAATATGGAGAATTAATATGGGACCTTGGGTGCTTCGAAAAATTTTAAATTCCGCACTGTCGTTGTTCTGACAATCGAGGCATCCCAACCACTATCCCAACAGGACCTTGGGTGCTTCGAAAAATTTTAAATTCCGCACTTTCGTTGTTCTGACAATCGAGGCAACCCAACCACTATCCCAACAATGGTATCAGAGCCAACTCCATCATTATTATACGAAAAGCCTGAACATAATGTGTTTTCATCGTATATGTTTAATTATGTATATGTAAACACGTGATAATTATGTTCTGTAAATTGATTCTTACTTGTTATGACGATATCTATGATTGGGTAAAACTGCTTTTTCAGATCTGTGTCGATTTTATAATTTTTGAAAACTTCAGGACTTTTTGAACTAAAAATCGCAAATAGGGTTTTTGAGGGTAGAAAATTCGAAAACTTTGGGGCTGTTTTGCAATTACCGAAACTTGAGGGGTCAATTTGAAAAATCAAAAAATTTCAAAATTCAAAATTTTATTTTCTGGTAGCTGCCAGAATCTTCTCAGGGGTGTTTTTGTAACTTTTTAAAAGTTTTGGGGTCAAAGTGCAATTTTCGAAAGTTGAGGGGCCGAAAATGCAATTTTCAAAAGTTGAAAAACAGAATCTGAATTTGAGCAGAAAATTTATTTTTGTTTACCCGAATATTCATTTTGTCATAATTAGTAGTGACTAAAAGGTAAGAATCATAGAAACATAGTTTTAAAAGGTTGTTTTAAAATTAAGAAAGAAATAGGTAAAGGATGTTTGCATGTTTCTTGCTCTACGTGAATTGTTTACGTGGTTTTCGATCGAGCCAAGCCTTGACCTTAGGGTAGATGTGATTGGTTTAATTTAATGTTTGGTTTTTATTGGGCCTGCGAGCCTATTATGTTTTTGGGCCACTTTGAGCCTTTGTAATAGAATAGGGCTTTACTGCTTTCCTAGATTAGGATGGATGCCCGTTTACAAGCAAGGAGGGAACCCAAGAAGATATGAAGGCCATGTATGCATGGTACATTGTGTAATAGCATAGGCCTATTTACGAACCCTTTAGATTGACCAATAGGGCCAACATCATTGGCTCGATGATGGCCCACATAGGAGGCTCCCGATCAAAAACATATTGTGGTAGTATGCATGCTAGGCTTGTATGGCTTTTATTTATTTTGTCGATTTATATTTAGCTTGTATGAGATGCGCGCTAGAATCTAGATCGTAATAAAATATAAAGCATAATTGAATCGGTGAGATCTCAAGGAGAGTTAGTATAACTTTCAAACCAGAAATTCCCCTCTCGAAATAAATATTAAGTCATATTGGATTAAAATAAAATGAAGTATTTATATAAATCCAAGCCTTCCATCAATAGGGACTATCGTATGTTGTCTACTTATCGATAGAAGTGATCCAGAGTCTGGCACCCGAGTCGAAGAAAGGGACAATACGTAAAATTCCTTGACTCCTGTTTTTAACTAAACACGACAAGGGTGAGGACTGGTCGGGATGTGAGGATCGATCGATCGATAACTAGTTACGGAGAACTCACGACCGGGCCCGTTGCTCATCATGATTGATGGGTTAGACTTAACGATTAGTAACACTTATGATGTAGCAGTGCTAGATAAGTGCGAAAACCGAGGCAAAATAGCTTGAAGGTTG
This sequence comes from Penstemon eatonii, assembly GCA_038501285.1. Classification (NCBI taxonomy): domain Eukaryota; kingdom Viridiplantae; phylum Streptophyta; class Magnoliopsida; order Lamiales; family Plantaginaceae; genus Penstemon; species Penstemon eatonii. Next base: position 27,066,502 of record CM076713.1, read on the forward strand.
TGGAGTGACACAATTGGCAATAAGTATGCCTACCTGGGAAATTGGTTGTATGGCCACGAGTCGTGGGTGCAATTAATTGCCGCTGGGACGTCAAGACCTACTAGGAAATAGAATTTCCCGAACAATTGAAGGGGTAATTGTTTCGATAAAATAGTGGGAGAACTTCTACGATAGAAAGTCCAACCTTCGTAGATTATAAGTATTATTCATTAACTAGTCCACTGAATCTTTGTCTTCTCTTTAGGATACTGAGATATCTGTAATTATCCATTTTACTATTTATCCTCGACTAATAAAATAACTGGATCAAAATATCGACTAGGCAAGAAACTTGAGAATTGTCTTAAATTCCAGAAGTGGGAATGATGTTCTTAAACGACAAGCCTATGCCTTATGCGCTTCCGAGATAAATCAAAATAAATTAAACGAATCACCCGTAGAATATGGGAATATTAATGATCGTTTCCTCATATAAAGATGAATCTCAAAAGTGAAACGAATCACCTATGAAGTATGGGAATCTTAATGATCGTTTCCTCAAATAAGCATCAAGATTGAACGAGTTATGGAAGCAACATGAGGAGCATGTCTGAAGCTTCCACCTCAAAAGGCCCGTTTTGAGGACCAATCTTCTGAAACAAACCTCCACCTCAAAAGGCTTGTTTTGAGGAGTAGTTTTGAATCAATATGATTCGAGACTTCTAAGGAATTGTTTCAAAACTCGAGAATAAATGAAGGAACTAGTGTCAAGGATCACTGTCTTTGTTTTATCAATCTAGTTGAAAACTGGATTGATTAAACGTAAGCCTGCAAGTGATCTTAACATTAACTTCCTCCTAAATTCTCCTCCCGCTAATTCAAATGACTCTTGAAATAAACTGATCTTATTTGATATGTTGATCACATTTCATGAATCAACCAAAGTATTGGTTAAAGGCAAATAGGATAAATCTGTCATGATCGTTTACACTTCATGGACTGCAAAGTCAAAGAAGAGTAAAATGAAGAAGAATTAATTCTTTTCTAAATTCGACCATAAAGGTAGTCAAAAGAACGCAAGTAGCCTAAAAGTCGAATTATCCCACTGGATCTAAGAAAGGCACTGATATGTTTAATTGATTAGATGATCTAATTAATTAAGCAACGTTTCAATTAAAGTAGTTAATTGAAAGGGAAAGGGAAGCAATTAAAGAAGTTAATTGAAAGGAAGTAAATTAATTGAATTAAACCATTAACTCAATCTTATTGAATTAATGTGTGAAAATTCAATTAATACAAAGATAATAATCCATAACTTTGGTACGCTAGACTTGGACACATCTCCAAGAGTAGGATTCAAAAGTTGGTTTCACCTAAGCTTCTTGAAAAATAGAACTTGGATGAAATTCCAACCTGCGAATCATGTCTCAAAGGAGAGATGACTAGATCTCCCGTCACAGGGAATCCAGAGCGAACCAAATAAAATCTGGATTTAATCCATGAATATGGATCACTAAAAGTTACTGTGAGAGGAGATTACTCATACTTCGTACTTTTTACTTATGCAAGAAAGGTATTTCAATGCGAAGTAGAGAATCAACAAAGACATAGTATTATTCGATCTAATTGAGATAGCAAATACTTGTCAAGGATTCCTCAATTATCTTAATGAGAATGAGGTTCTCATACAACAAACTCCTCCTAAGACACCTCAACTTATTTAAGCGTCTAAAGAGATAGAATCTAACATTGTTTAACATTGTTCGATCCACTTTGAGTTTTGTTAAGCTTCCTTATGCATTCTAGGAGTTAGTCCTCCTGACTGCATCGATGATACTGAGCAAAGTACCTTCAAAGTTCGTGCCTACAAAGCTTTACCAAGAAAGGTATGGCAAAATACCTCCATGCTCTTACCTCTGAGTATGGAGATCTCCTGCCGATGGTAGAAACGAGAAAGGAGATAAATTGGCTAGTAGATCCAATTTGTATATAATTGTGGGGTATCCAACGAAATCCATTGGATACCTGTTCCACGATAATGAGAAACAATCGTTTCTTATGAATACCCGTTCCTCTGTTGATGAATTTCTCGTCAAAGGAAATGGTAACTTCATGGAACTTGATGAAGTCCAAGATTTGGACCCATCCCCGCAAATAGTGGGAGTTAATCCAGAATTTACTGAACCTACCAGTACACCTACTCTTCAAAGGTCTGATCGAATTCGTAAGGAGCCAGAACAATTTGGTCTCATTTACGAAAACGAGAATGTGGAAAGTGATCCAAGGACCTATCAAGAAGCGATGTCAGACATAGATTCGGATGCGTGGCTCGAAACCATGCAAACCAAAATGGATCCCATCCATTCCAACAAGGTATAAATAACCTTGATTGATCCACCCGAGGGATTTATCCCTATAAGTTGGCTATAAATTGTAAATGGATCTTCAAACTTGGAATGAATGAAGAGGTGTTGCCTCTAAGAATTGACTAGTGGTAAAAAGGCTATTCGCAATGTTCTGGAACAGACTTTGATGAAACCTTTTCTCCATTAGCAATGTCTGAATCCATTTAGATTCACATTTGTTCTGATGAGATAGTCAAGACATTTGACTTCATCAAAACGAGTATGAACCATGAGTGTACAAAAGGATTAGTGGGAGCGCGATGAAGCTCATATTTTATATGTCGATAATGTTCTGATTATCTGGGATGATATCGGAATGTTAGCACAGACGAAAGCATGGTTGTCCATGCAATTCTCCATGAAAGATTTAGGAGAAACATCTTGCGTATTGGGATACGTATCTATGAAGTAGATCAGAAAAGATGTTGACACTCTCTAAATCTAAGTACATAGAATCAATACTGAAAATATTCAGTATGAAGAATCCAAGAAAGGATTGCTTCAAGTGAGACATTGTATCCCTTGTTCCAAAATTGATGTGCCCTACATCAAATGAGAATAAAGGAGAATGTCTCAAATACCTTATGTTTCAAACAAAAGGATGCATATGGCATGCTTTACTATGTACTAGACCAGACGTAGAACTTGCTCAAGTATCACGAGCAGTTGTTAGTCAAAATCCAGTGAAGAAGTCCTGGACCACCGTAAAAGATATCCTTATGCTCTTGACAAAGACTAAGGATTTGTTCTTGGTCTACGGTGGTAGTGGAGAATTAAAATTTGAAGGATTCACTGATTCGAATTTTCAGTCTGATGTGGATGAATTAAATATATCCATTTTTGGATACATATCCTGCCTCAATGGGGTAACGGTGAATTTGAAAGGGTTCCAAGCAAATCTCCGTAACCATCTAAACCACTGAAGCAAGATATATTGCAGCATTAAATGCAGCATTAAATGCGGCTTAAGAAAGTGTTTGGATATAAAACTTCATCCTATGGTTGGATATAGTGCCTAGCATTGCGAAGCTCGTGATTATCTTCTATGATAACATTGGAGCTATTGCTAAAGCAAAGCATTCGAGATCTCACCAGAAATCTAAACACAATTGAAAGAAAGGTACCATTTGATTAGAAAAATCATTGGTAGAGTTAACGCGGGTAATGGATCGCGTCGACTCAGAAGACAACTTAGCGGATCCACTAAAAGGAGGCTATATCATGAAATGAGTTCGAAGAACATCTTTAAAAAGATGGGTCCTAGAAACGTTTGTGATTGGCTTTAGGGCAAGTGGGAGATTGATGGGATAGTGCCCTGCAAGCCAATACATTTAGCTTGTACTGGAACTATCATTATCTTTCTTTAGTATAAATGACTTAGTACGCATGTTTATTTATATGTGTATAAGGATAAACAATGGCCAACTTCATCTCTCGCGAATACATTTAAGCGATTGGTTGAAATCCTTAGATTACATTTGACTATGGGACGATTCACTTCAGTACTGAGTGCAATCATGAAACAGTCTCAAAGGTCGTAATCTTAAAACTGTTCCAAGTCATAGATTCCGAAACGAGATGGGGTATTGTAGGAATCGCCAAGACTTGTACGAGTATGCATGATTCACATGGAGTGAATTTGTAGCGTTTCATGAGCAAGGCATTTGAGGCCAGTGCATATGAGTAGGTGGTTCAATGTAGGATTGAACGCATCGAACAACCCGAACAGAGAAACCCATTGTGGAAGCGCATGTCGCATATCGGTGATGGGATGTTTCTCAAGGATTATAATAGTGTACGATTTAGTCCTTTGACTTGAGGTGCTAGGGCGAATTCGGTGCACAAAAGTGCGTACTTAGATCTAGGTATAGGCCACTTAGCTTGGTCATAACATGCATAGGTTGGGTGCGTATGGACATGTACGCGAGTGGTTAGTACCAATATGGAATCTATTGACTCACTGTAATGGGTGAGAGAATTTCCTATATGATTCTTAGATAATATATCCGAGAAACCCGTGGCCACGGTCGGTGACGGATTTGTAAAGGGGTTTCCAAATTTAGCAGTAACACTGGAATATTATCCTGAATTAGAAAGTATAGTTATCGAGACAAATTTAGAGGTGCCGATCAATTCACACACCCTAAGTCTTGATCGGGAATATTAGTCGATAGAAGGACCGTATGTACATGGTAATTATATGAGACGAGGTTCACAAGTATCAATACACCTGAAGTTGGGCTTCATGGGCTTGTGGCTAGACATCGACCATGATGTGTAGGTACTCCTGAGTTAATAGAGGATTTGATTCTAGGAGTGGTCAATTAAAGGTTGTTTAATTGACCGGAGCAATTTATTGTTCATAAATTAAAGGTTGAGTTTCTGGATGAGAAATATAAAACTTTACTTAGCAGGACTTCTGGTTCAGAAGCTGGTCCCTCGATGACTCCTTCTCTTTCAGTCGCGGAGACTCGGGTCACAGGGACCGATGACCAGGAGATTATAGACAGAGTCCTGGAGACTTCTCGTGCACAAGAACAAACCAATCAAATGGCTAAAAAGTTAGAAGAGTTCCAACTTCAGAGTACTGCTCGAATCAGTGGTCGGAATCCTGATGAGAAAGTGGTTCGTGAATTCCTCAGTTCTCCTGTTCATACGGCGCTGGTATATCAAATGGTCGGTCCACTCCTAGAAAGTACGTTCAAGAAGGTGGTTCATCAATTGGTCGCTTTTGAAATGATAGAGGATCGTCGAAAGGAATATTTCAAAACGGCGCATATTCGGTTGAACCGTTATGGCGAAGTATATTCTCCTTCCGAGCTTCCGGACGTCGTTTATCAAAATTTTCCTTTGGCTCATCTCGTCAAAGAGTTTGGAAATCCTTTGCCGATTCCTCCTTCTGATATTAATGATGAGGTCGATGACAATTTTATCGATCCAGAGGAAGAGGAAGAGGTTATTGAGCCAGCAAAAGAAGCAGACGTTGTTAGCGAACAGAAGATTCCGGAGGGCGATCAGGCTGCATGATATATTGATCCATAAAAATATCCTTGTAACTATTTATCGTAGGTCTAAATGTAATATTACACTTTCACCCCTTTGTACGTTAAACGTTTCATATTCTGACAATCACGTCATTTCATCTTCTCTGTAATAATTCAGACAAGTCATTAACTTCGCCGTAATCATTATGCGTATGTCGTTTCAACTTCTATTGTTTATTCCAAGGCTAGTTTCTGTATTTCGCGCCCTTTCTTTGGGTCTATCGCGTCTTTTCGTATAGTATAAATATAAAAAGGTAAAAACTTGTCTCGCTATTTACCGCTTTGCTTATCTTTCAACAGAATACTCCTTCTTTATTAGGTCGATAAGCTTTCTCGATATTTTAAATTTACTTCTTGAATTCCGATCATGACTAATCTTTTTGGTAATACATCGAAGCGTCCTTCCCGTGAGAACGTTAGAAATCCCAGATTGAAGAAGTCTCGAACAGAAGGACCCTCGATGGAATCTCCTCGTTCGTCCTCTGTTAGTAGGTCGGTGACCGATAATCCTGTCATCCCTTCCGAACCTTTCCCTGTAGTTAGTTCATCTTTTGTACAACCAAATTTTTCTTCTTCTACAGAAGTAGGAAATAGGCCTTCCCCTGGTCGGATGGCTTTTTGAGATTCGTCCAACGTGGAGCAGATTTTTGATATACCTGTTTCTTCAGGTGTTTCTTCTTTTGAGTATGGTTTTCATGGAGGGGATTTTGTTAATACCCTTCCTTTTTCTACCTCTGCCGCCCCGGTCGTCAGCGGAGGCCAAGCTGATGAGGGCTCCTTTGTAAATCCCTCCTTAACACAACCTATTTCTCAAGATTATCCTGATTACTTGTTTAATGATACTACTGTGATGACTACTTCTTTTGAATCTGGCGGGCCTTCCGGAGGTCGAACGAAGTCAAGGTCTGGTCGCCGGACCGTTACTTCTGCTTCGGGGAAGGAAACCTCGGTTAGTCCTAACGAACGGGAATCTCCTCGTCCGTTGCATGATCGTTGTATCCTTGAGCAGGTTAAAGATATCATGCAGTCAGCGACTCCCCGCCCTGACAATGTTCCTCTTATTAGTGAACTGCCGGGCTCTGTTGAGCCCGACGCTTTGTCCTGGGACCTAGGCCTGAGCACTATTCTGCCTGGTGAGTTGAGGAAGCTTGAGGGTACTTCCAATGTACGCCTTGTTCAGTCGCTAGTGAAGTTGTGCGAGCAGGTAGACATATCTTTCGTTATTTTTCCCGCTTTTATTTTGATTGCCTTGTTATGTAAGGACTGTTTTCTTTTTCCAGGCTAAGTATTTTGCACTCCAGCTGGGGTTGCAAAACGATGATCTGTGGATAAGTAAAGATGCTTATCAACGTCGTTTAGAGTCAGAGTCGGCGAAGGTCGCAGGACAGGGCCTACAACTGCAGCTTGCCAATGATGATCTGAAAAAATTACAAGAAGAGAAATCTGTTTGGGAGAAAGAGAAAAATGACATGGTTCAGGCTGCTGCCCTGGCAGAGGAATCTCGCCGGCAGGCCTATGAGGAAGGTTACGATGCCGGTTATCTGAAGCGTCAGGAGGAGTTGATGGCGTTTGCAGGTAACTTAACTCCTCTGAAGAGTGCTTTTGCTAGGCGACCTGGTGATAGCAATCCTTCTCGGTGATTTGATTTCGACCCGGCTGTTATTATGAGGCTCTTTTTTTTTTTTTTTTGATACCCCAACCTTTTGTGTAGTTGCTTGGGCTGAAGTTTTTGTATGGGGAGAATGATTTAATCAATACTGTGATCTTTTTACGTGCAGATCCATGCCTTGATCAATTTTAATCCGTAGATATATTCTGTTATGCATATTTTGCTTTTATGCAAAAAATATAACTTCCTGAAATAATCAGTATAGATTACTATACTTATCTCATAATGGTCTTCTGGGAGAACATCCATTCTTCGAAAATGTAGCTTAGTCTTGCTTGATCAGTGAATGATATAACGTTTGTTCTGCAAATCAAACTCTTTTACATTAAGAATGATAATCAACCAAGTATGGTCCCTTGGGTTATATCCAAAGTTACGTAGGACATTAAAATGTGGACAATAGGTCCACTTGTGTCGATAATCGATTGAGTATCTGTTAAGGAACGCTCAGTGTTCTGGTCGATGTTCAATCAATGCCTTGTAAATTTGTCCTTTTGTCCTGTATATCCTATATAAGGAAGCTATTTATTCCTCTTGTTGAATTCTGCTTTTCTTATCATAGTACCAAGTTTTATAGAGAAGATATCGCTCAAGGTATCTTCCTAAAATCTATGTTTCTCTGTACCGAATGTGAGTTCCATGTTCTTCGAATAAAGCAATCAGTGTATCAATATAACATTTCTTTGATATGGGAGGAATTGGAAAATGTAGATTTATTAGCTAGATCTGGCCTGTTCAAACCTCCTTAAGCAATTCTTTGGAATATTAGGCAGTGTCGGTAGTGCAGTCTGGGATGATGGTATTTACTGCTTTAATATCGGCGTCAGATTTCTTGGACTCCAATGGAGTTCTTGTATAGCCAAGTTAATATTTTCCCATATAATATATGAGGCAGTGACGACCCTCGTATGCTGGAAGGTTAGTTCTTATACTTCTAGTCGAACCAATGTTTTTTTCATAATGGTCTAAACTTGCATGCCTTCGTTGAGGATCTTAAGCTTTCTGTCGAGCGACTATCTTATGTGAGCGTGCAAACCTTTCTGGTCAGGAGCTCTTTTTAGATCTGCTTCGAATATTCTTTGATCGCTTCGATCTAAATTTTCTTTCATCGTCGATTCGTTGAGTCGATCAGAGGGGTGCCGTTCCAACTTACTTGCATTAATTACGGAAAGTCAAAAGGTCGCAATTCCGTCCGTTGATCAAATATTTATCCAGCCGTTGGATTACTCAGATCTATCCCTATAAATAGGGAGGTGGTTTGCATACTTCATTTGTAACTCTAAAAAAGGATGTAGATCTCAACTTCTTTACGCTTCATTTTGACTTCTGATCCCATAATATTCAAAAAGTCGCATTATCATGAATCATATTATCGAAGCGGTTTGAATTTCATCTGCCTTGTACTGACAGGTCCCATTGATGCCCTACCTTGTACTAACGGGTCCCATGTGGCCTCTGCCTTATTCTTCACAGGTTTGAGGTCCGTGGTTTCTGTTTGCACATGGAGGGTTCATATTTACCAGTCACCCTCGCTCTTGGATGTTACCTCCGGAGTGATAGACCACCGGGGTGGTTGGTAAATTTTAATGTTCACGGCGGCCCCGAAGAGATGCTGCTTTAGAGTAAAAATCAAATTTAAAGTAAAAGCAGTATCTCTGTTGTGGGTGAATGAGTATTGACAGTTATCTGGCTGGTAATGCTCATTTCGTCTGGAACAACATTTGGTCTTCAGAGCCTGGACATCGAACTAAAGAAGTCGACCATCCTGAGCAGCATGCTTCTTTTAGGTGGTCGATCATAATCGTCGAGGCACTAGGGAGGAGATTGGTGTTTCCGTGGACATTGTCATGAAGATTGCTGATCTATAGGATCGTTTCATCTAAACCATTGTAATGATGTTTAAGTATTATGTAGACCTCTGTAATTTGATTAGAACTTTTGTATGTAATTGATTTGATGAATAAAACATTACTTTTATCCCTTGCATTCTCCTTGTTGTTGATTTTGTCTTAATTTTATTTATGAGGAGCATTTACCGAGCAGATGAATTCATACTCAACTCATTTTTAAGACTTAGGTGTATTTAGCAGATCTTTTAGATCGTTAAAAATAGATCGAGGAGTGTTTATTGAGCGGATCAATGTATACTCGACTCGTTTTTAGTTTAGACTTAGGTTTTAATACCAAAAGTCTTTTAATCGTTGTAAATAGATCGAGGAGTGTTTATTGAGCGGATCAATGTATACTCGACTCGTTTTAGACTTAGGTTTTTATACCAAAGCCTTTTAATCGTTGTAAATAGATCGAAGAGTGTTTATTGAGCGGATCAATGTATACTCGACTCGTTTTAGACTTAGGTTTTTATACCAAAGCATTTTAATTGTTGTAAATAGATCGAGGAGTGTTTATTGAGCGGATCAATGTATACTCGACTCGTTTTTTGTTTAGACTTAGGTTTTAATACCAAAAAGTCTTTTTATCGTTGTAAATAGATCGAGGAGTGTTTATCGAGCGGATCAATGTATACTCGACTCGTTTTTTTGTTTAGACTTAGGTTTTAATACCAAAAAGTCTTTTTATCGTTGTAAATAGATCGAGGAGTGTTTATTGAGCGGATCAATGTATACTCGACTCGTTTTAGACTTAGGTTTTTATACCAAAGCCTTTTTTAGTTGTTAGAAGCTAATCGAGGAGTGTTTATTGAGCGGATCAATGTATACTCATCTCGTTATAATTTAGACTTGGGTTTTTATACCAGAAGCCTTTTTTGATCATTATCAATTATTCGACAAGTGTTTATTGAGCGGATCAATGTATACTCAAGTCTTTTATTTAGCTTGATCGAGGAGTGTTTATTGAGCGGATCAATGTATACTCGACTCTCTTTTGTTTAGCTTGATCGAGGAGTGTTTATTGAGCGGATCAATGTATACTCGACTAGTTTTCATTTCTGGATCGAGGAGTGTTTATTGAGCGGATCAATGTATACTCGACTCATTTTTGAATTCAACCAATACTACAGTAGGATTGCGAGGGGAGTTTATCGAATCACTTGATTTATACGCAATCTTTATTAAAATTCTCTGAAATCTTTTTTAATAATCAAATTGTAGGCTAAGGCCTTTATTACAAAGAACATAACATTAATAAAATAAAGCAGCATGATCTACTAAAATTTATTTACCATAGTATTTTCTAAGGTTGACTGCATTCCAAGTCATTGGTAAGGCTGTTCCATCCAAGTGTGCAATTTTGTATGAACCTTTCTTTCCTACACCAATGACAATGTAAGGTCCATCCCAATTTTGTTGCAACTTTCCCACATGCTTGGATACTTCTACCTTTTTTAAGACCAGGTCCCCCTCTTTGAAGGTTCGGATGCGTACCTTTTGATTATACCCCCTTTCCATATTTGCCTTAGTAACCTGCAAACGTACAGCCGCTTTTTCCCTTAGAGCTTTAGTTAAATCGATATCATTTTCTCTTGTTTTCCAGTTTTCCTGGTCGTCATAAATTTCAATTCTTGGTGTGGGAATTAGTGTTTCAATAGGAATAACAGCTTCCGAGCCATATACCACTCTAAATGGGGTTTCCCCGGTTGAGCTCCTAACTGTGGTTCGATTAGCCCAAAGTACTCCGGGAGTTCATCGAGCCATTTTCCTTTGGCCGCTCCTAATCTTTTTTCCAAGGATTTTATTATTTCTCGGTTTGCTACTTCAGCCTGTCCGTTCGCTCTAGGATGCCCGACCGAAGTGAAATTTTGCTGAATTCCTAGTTTCGAACACCATTCTATTACCTGTTTTCCCGCGAATTGGGTTCCATTATCAGAAATTAGGATCCTTGGGATGCCAAATCGACATACTATGAATTTCCACAGAAAGTTAATCACTTGGAATTGAGTTATTCGTGCAAGGGCGATGCATTCTATCCATTTGCTGAAGTATTCAACAGCGACCAGGACATAAGCTTTCTTGGATCTAGCCGTTGGGAACGGTCCTACAATGTCCATTCCCCATTGATCGAACGTCCAACATACCGGTATTGGGTGCATGTTTTCTGCTGGTCGATGACATATATTAGCATGGACTTGGCAGTGATGACATTTTTGGACATACTGAATGGCATCATTGTTGATGGTAGGCCAATAATAACCTGTTCGGAGGCATTTTAAAGCCAGTGCCCTTGCTCCGCTGTGATTCCCCGCGTCTCCTTCATGTACCTCTCGTAGGATATCAGTGGTTTGTGATTCAGAGACACATTTCAGAAGAATTCCTGATACCGATCTTCGGTAAAGTTTTTCTTCTACCAATGTATATTTTGGAGACCGATATTTTATTTTCCGAGCCTCATTTTGGTCAAGCGGCAATTTTCCTTCTTGAAGATAGTCTATCATAGGAGTCATCCAGTTTTCTTCAGCTTCTTCGATTTCCATTATATCAACTGCCGGTGTTTCATCGATATCGATCGCCGGTGTATTAGAGATTAACCAGTTGATCACCCTTTTGGTTTTTCGGTCATGGGCTCCTGTGAACCTAGATAGTTGATCGGCCCATTTATTTTCCAAGCGTGGAATGTTCTGTATACCGAAGCTTTCGAATTTTTCAGCTAGTGTTTTCACTTTGGCAAGGACCTCCCTAGAGATAATATTTGTTGAGCCGTTGTCGATCAGGATCCTTTTGACGTTGTAGTTTGCTATTTCTAGTGATACCACCATCGGGAAATCGGGGCTATCTTCTTTTGTGTCCCAAACTACATTTTTGGGTACTTCGCCTTCGTTAAAGCTGATCGGCTGGTTTTTTGTTGATTTATTTTCTAGAGTCCATACTTCCTTTGGGTATTTTAAACCTCCAATTATGGATCTGGCGGTTCTTCGACGAGCATTACGACTATCTCCCCCTGCGGGTCCCCCTGAGATCGTGTGTATGGTTCCGTTGATTTGATCATTATTTAGTTCTTGTGGGGGACCTTCATTAGGGGACCTTCTACGGGAATTTCTATTTTGGTGGTTATATCGAGGACTCCCGCTTCTTTCTCGCTTGCGGTTATCCCGCTCTAAATAGTCGTTTAGTTTCCCTTGTTCGATCAGCTTTTCAATCTCTCTTTTAAGGTGAAAACAATCTTCTGTGCGGTGTCCGTGTGTCCGGTGATACTTGCAGTATAAGTCATCGTTTCGTCCACCTGGTCTGGGCTGAGCGATTTTCTTTGCTTCTGGGATCCAATTATTCCTTTCAAGTACAGCCAAGATTTCTTCTATTGGAACGGTTAGTCTTGGGTGCTCTACTTGATTAACCCTGCTCCTGATTGCCGGTTCTGCGGTTCTAGGTCTTTGATAGATGTTAGGTCGCATGTCCTGATCGTTTTTATTGTATTCTAATCGCTGAAAAACGTTGCCTTTTCTAAACGTCCGTTCATAATCCATGGGTCTTTGGGCAGGAATTATATCTTGCCGTTTGGAGCCTGAAGTGGTAACTTTATTTTTGTTCTTATCTTTAAAGGAATTCATCTCTTCTTGGGTCATATATTTAGACGCCAAGCTCAGGACGTCGGCGAACGTTCTTGGTTGTTTTCGGCTGAGGGCATTTCCGAACTGCCTATTCTTCGTGAGGTCGAAGAGAATAGAGATTATGTAATCAATATTTGGGGAATCGATTTTAAGTAATTCTACGTTAAACCTTGCCAACCAGTTTCTTAAGGATTCTCCCTCTTGTTGGTAGATAGTTCCTAAGTAGCTCATCGGAAGTTTTTGCCTCTTCTGACTGGCAAACTGTTGTGTCAATTTGTTGCATAATTCCCGAAAACTGAATATGGAGTTGGCTGGTTGCTTGGCGAACCAGTCCAAAGCGAGTCCTTCAAACGTGGTTACCATTAATTTGGCGGTGAATTCCGCCGAGTGAGCATACAAGTTCATTATATTCGTGAAGCTAAAAATATAGTCATCTGGATCAGTGGTTCCGTCGTATCTGGGTAGTCTACCCGGGACCTGTCCGATTGACTGTGCCTCTTTTATTTCTCTGCAGAAGGGAGAACAGGCCGCAAGGCTCTCCTGGAGTTCCATGGTTCGGGCCCACGGGTTTTGAACAGATCATAAGCGTTGTTCAAGTCGTTCCTGTACCATCCTTTCGATTTCTCTTTCCGAGAACCCCATTGTTCGTGGTCGATCTGGGATTGCATCATCTATGTCATCCTCAATAGGGATTATTGTACGTTCCTTGGACCCGCTGCGTCCCGGCTGTGGTTTTCTTTGACCTGGTTTCCTTCGGGGATGGTTATCGGAGGGTTTTGAATTGCCCTGCGGCGGACTGTGTAGCGAGCGCCGCTCGCTTGCCGGGCTGTCAGCTTGTTGAGAGATTTGATCGTTTTGCATTGGCATTCTTTGAGCGGGATTTGCCCTAGCAGTTCTAACGTTTCGAGGAACTTGTTCGAGTACGAGTAATTCCTCTGGGGAGAGTGATTTAACGAGCATAGCAATCTGTCGCAATTTCTCCTGAGCGTCTGGGAGAGGAACGGGGATCGCAGGGACTTCTGGTTCTTCCGGTATTGTACCGGGAAGATTTCCTTGGGGTTCCTGCTGATGAGGAAGAGGCCCCTGCAAATTCTCGTTGGTTTCATGGGCGTTATTATCATTATTGTCCTGTGGATCTTCAGATGTGTTATGACCGGTAGTTGTGTTACTTCTTGCTCCAATACGCTCTTCCTTTGACGAGCCATATGTCGATCGAATAATTAACCTAGCCCCTCGGTGGGTGCCAACTTATTTAACCGATTTTCGTCGGGTTAATTATATCAGTGAATATGTGATATTGGGGATTCTCAATATATATGATATAAAGGGCTCTGTTACTTTATTCTGGATGGATCGATCTCAAGGAAGAACAATTATATGGAACAATCAGTATAAAAGACTAAAAACCGTGAATGTGATAGTATAGCAAAAGCTTTTCTATTCAATAATCTTAGATTGTTTAGAGTACAGGCGTAAGCTGTGTATGTTAAAAGTGTCTGTAATACAATGATAAACTAGGTATTTATATCATACTAGACCTAGCTTTACAAGGAAACATAGTTCTAATAGGACTCGGCCCACTTGTCCTTCTTGAGTCTGGATTGTAGCTTGGTCGTTGAGGAGGGTTCGTTCTACCGGGTCGATAGATGCTTTCGAATGGGTTTGTCTTGGTTGAACCGATTCCATAACCCTCGATCGATCTGGAGATTATAAGGGATGCGAAATAGCCCCCATCAAATAGGGGATCAGACGCATCGAACGACCCGAACAGAGAGACCCATTGTGGAAGTGCGTAAAAAGCATATCGGTGGTGGGATGTCTCTCAAGACTTATAACAGTGTACGATTTAGTCCTTAGACTTGAGGTGCTAGGGCGAATTAGGTATACGGGTGTGCATACTTTGATTTAGGAGCCGGGCACATAGCTTGTCCATTGTGCGCCTACGTTGGGTACGTATAGTCGTATGCGCGGATGGTTAGCATCAATATAGGATCTATCGACTCATTGTAATGGATGAGGGAATTTCCTGTACATTCTTAGATGATACATTCTGAGAAATCCATGGCCATGGTCAGTGACGGATTTGGAAATGGGTTTCCAGATTTAGCAGTCACACTGGAAGTATTATCCTTAATTAGAAAGTACAGAATCGAGATGATTAGAGCTGCCGACCAATTCACACATCATAGGTCTCGATCGGGAAATTAGTCGTTAGAGGGACCGTATGTACATGGTACTTATAAGAGGTTTAAGGTTCACTAAAGTCAATTCACCTGAAGTTGGGCCTCATGGGCTTGTGGCTAAACATCGACCATGAGGTGTGGGTACTCCTGAATTGATGGTAGATTAATTCTGGAGTGGTCAATTGAAAGTAGTCTAATTGATCGGAGCAATTAATTAAATAATTAATTGCTCATTAATTAAATCACAGAAAAGTGAGCATGCGGCAAATTGATGATGAACCTAGAGGGTCACACACAAAAGCTGGAACTTTGATAGTCAGTTGTAGAACGAAATGATTTAAAGAAGTTAAATCAAGGTAAGGAATTAAAGGGTTAATTCTTGGAGAGAGAAAATTAATTAGATTTATCTAATTAATTAAATCTTTAATTAGATTTATTGGTTTATTTAATTAAAGTATTAATTAAATAAATGGGCCATTTAATTAAAGTTGTTAATTAAATGACTTGGGCTATTTAATTAAAGTAACTAATTAAATAGAGGGATGGACCAACTTATCTGATGGCCCATTAGCTGTGAGAAGATAGGGTTAGGGAGAGGGTTTGAATTCTCCTATAAAAAGGAGTCTTGGAGAATCGAAACGCTAAGCAAGCAAAACACTGAAACCCTAATCTTCTTCTCTCCTAGCCGCCGCCCCCTCTCCCAAAAGCCCTAATCGCCGCCGCCTTCTACAACCTAGCCGCCGCCGCCGTGGTTGTGGAGAAGGGACGAGCCTCTCTCCTTCTTCCGGTCTACATCTAGAGTTGGATCTAAATCCAACTCTCGAATCTGAACTGCTTCTTTCCTAGTTCTCAGCCTGTGGATTGGAGTGATTGCAGATCCTGCTGGTGTGGACTATTCTCTAGAGGCATAACACTTGGGGTGCTCTAGTGATCCGAAAAGAAGACCGGAGAAACCCCCACCTTGCCTGTGGTGAGGTAAAATTGCAATTTTACCACTTTAATTTATTTTAGTAGCAATTAATTAAATAATTAATTGCTCATTAATTAAATCACAGAAATGTGAACCTGCGGCCAATTGCTGGTGAACCTAGAGGGTCACACACAAAAGCTGGAACTGTGATAGTCAGTTGTAGAACGAAATGATTTAAAGAAGTTAAATCAAGGTAAGGAATTAAAGGGTTAATTCTTGGAGAGAGAAAATTAATTAGATTTATCTAATTAATTAAATCTTTAATTAGATTTATTGGTTTATTTAATTAAAGTATTAATTAAATAAATGGGCCGTTTAATTAAAGTGGTTAATTAAATGACTTGGGCTATTTAATTAAAGGAACTAATTAAATAGATGGATGGGCCAACTTATCTGATGGCCCATTAGCTGTGAGAAGATAGGGTTAGGGATAGGGTTTGAATTCTCCTATAAAAAGGAGTCTTGGAGAATCGAAACCCTAAACAAGCAAAACACTGAAACCCTAATCTTCTTCTCTCCTAGCTACCGCCCCCTCTCCGAAAAGCCCTAGCCGCCGCCGCCGTGGTTTTGGAGAAGGGACGAGCCTCTCTCCTTCTTCCGATCTATATCTAGAGTTGGATCTAAATCCAACTCTCGAATTTGAACTGCTTCTTTCCTAGTTCTCAGCCTGTGGATTGGAGTGATTGCAGATCCAGCTGGTGTGGACTATTCTCTAGAGGCATAACACTTGGGGTGCTCTAGTGATCCGAAAAAAGACCGGAGAAACCACCACCTTGCCTGTGGTGAGGTATAATTGCAATTTTACCACTTTAATTTATTTTAGTATTTGTATGCTGAAATGAATTCAACCTTATTCATATGTGCTAATAAGATCCCTGGGATGTGGATATAAAAATTTTAAATTCCGCACCGTTGTAGTTGACAATTATACCCATGAAATTTCAATAGTGGTATCAGAGCCTAACTTATTAGGCACGTATGAAAAAGGCATGAACGCATCAAATTATGTGATTATATGTGATTGTTGTGTTCTGATATTTGATTCTTGTTTGTTATGATAAGTTGAACGTTCGGATTTATGCACTTTTCGGGTTTTGGGCCTAAAATGTAATTTCCGAAAATTGGAGGGCTAAATTGCAAATTTCGATTTTTCAATAATCTGGACAGAAATTAAAATTTTGTTTTTCTGCAATTCTGGACCAAATTGTAAATTCTGGAATTTTTTCAAAAATCTGGACCATTTTGCAATTTACGAAAGGTTAGGGGTGTTTTTTGCTATTTCCATAAATTTGGGGTCTATTTTGCAATAAACAAAAGTTTCCGTAATTTTCTGCTTTCTGGTCCAATTTGCATATTCTGGAAATTTTGGGGCTGATTTGTAATTTCCAAAAGTTGAGGGGTCAAAGTGTAATTTTCGAAAATTCAGGGGCCGAACTTCAATTTTTCAAACTTGAAAAACAGAAACTGTTTTGTGCATTAAAAGGGTTTAGTAAATCCGGAAAGTCAATTTTATCATAATTAGTAGGGACTTAAAGTTAGAATCAAATGGTCATTTTAAAGGGGTTTAAAATGATGTTAGAGATTATTTTAGAAAGGGATTTTAAAACTAGAATCTTAAGTGTTTTAAAATAGGATAAGAAATAAAAAAATGGGTTTTGCTTGTTTCTTGCTCTACGTGAAATTGTTTACGTGGTTTTCGATCGCGCCGAGCCTTGACCCTTAGGGTAGATGTGATTGGTTATTTTTCATCTTATTGGTTTTATTGGGCCTGCGAGCCTTAAGTTTTGGGCCACTTTGAGCCATTGTAATAGATAGGGCTTTACTATTTTATTATTTTAGAATGGAGGCCCATTACAAGCAAGGTGGAGCCCAAGAAGACTAAAGGCCATGTATGCATGGTAAAATGTGTAATAGAGTAGGTCTCTTTGAAACCTAATAGATTGACCAATAGGACCATCGTCTTTGGCTCGATGGTGGTCCGCATAGGAGGCTCCCGATCGAAAACATACTGTGGTAGCATGCATGCTAGGTGTGTATGTGTTTATTTACGTATTTATATCCGAGCTTGTATGGTGATGCGCGCTAGTTATATTTAGATCGTAAATAAAAGATAATGCATAACTGGAACGGTGAGATCTCGAGGAGAGTTACCTCAAACTCTTAAACTCTTAAACCCCTCTTGAAAATAATATTAAGTCATATTGGGTACATTTAAAATGATGTTTTAAAGATCCAAGCCTTCCATCAATAGGGACTAGTGTAAGTTGTCTACTTATCGTTGAAGGTGATCCAGAGTCTGGCACCCTACGCGAAGAAAGGGACAATACACGAAATTCCTTGATTGTTGTTTTTAACTAAATTTGACAAGGGTGGGGACTGGTCGGGATGTGATTATCGACTGATAACTAGTTACGGGGACTTCACGACCGGGCCAGTTGCTCATCATGATTGATGGGTTAGACTTAACGATTAGTAACACTTATGATGTAGCAGTGCTAGATAAGTGCGAAGACCGAGGCAAAATAGCTTGATGGTTGTGGAGGAACAAAATTGGTAAAAGTATACCTACCTGGGGAGTTAATTGTATGGCCACGAGTCGTGGGTGCAATTAATGTCTGCTGGGACGTCAAGACCTACTAGGAGATTAGATTTCCCGAACAATTGAAGGGGTAATTGTTTCGAGAAAATAGTGGGAGAACTTTTTCGATAACAAGTCCAACATCGTTAATTATAAGTATTAATATAGATCAGTCAGCTAAACGTTATCATTTACCTTTGTAGATCAATTCTGCAAAATGTCTACGAATCCATTAGCTATCATCCTTGACACTAACAAACTGAACGGATCGAATTTCGTCGACTGGCTTAGAAATCTGAGGATAGTCCTCGACTCCGAGAAAAGGAGTTACATTCTCAATGCACCCATGCCTGGTGCACTTTCGGAAGGGGTTTCAGAAGAGGAACGAGCTACCCATCAAAGGTGGGTCGATGATGATATTCAGGTTCTTTGCCTCATGCTGGCATCCATGACCAATGAGCTGCAGAAACAGCATGCAAGGATGTTGCATGCTCATGAAATAATTCTTCATCTCCGAGATAGGTTTGGAGAGAAGTCTAGGACTGAAAGGTTCAAGACTACAAAAGAATTATTCAATCTGAGAATGGCTGAGGGTTCAAGTGTGAAGGATCACTGTTTGCGCTTCATTAATCTGGTTGAAAAACTGGAGAACTTGGAGGTAGACCTGCACGCTGATCTCTCCACTGACCTGCTCCTCCATACTCTGCCGCGCTCATTTGATCAGTTCGTGTTGAACTACAATATGGAAGATAGAGAGCACGCTCTACACGAACTGACCAATTTATTGGTCATGGCAGAATCAACCCTGAAAAGGGAGAAGTCTATCATAATTGCTGAGCAACCCAAAGCTGCAAAGCCTAAGAAGGGCAAGAAAAAGAAGAAGAAAGTAATCTCTTCTAAAACAACCAAGAAGGTTATCGAGAAGAAAAGAAAAAGCCCAGAAGATGAATGTTTCCACTGCAAGAAAGCAGGGCACTGGAAAAGGAACTGCCCAGACTACCTGAAAGAGGTGGTCAAAGGTATTTTCTTTATTGAAGTTAATATTTCTATTAACTGTGCATCATGGGTGTTAGATACCGCAGCCGGTTCTCATATCTGCAATGATTTGCAGGTGATGGGAGCAGTAAGGCCTCTTAAACCTGGGGATAGAATCCTGCGCTTTGGAAATGGAGCTAGGGTTGCGGCAGAGGCCATAGGAGACGTAGAGTTAGTCCTAGGAAATTTTTCTTTGGTTTTGAAAGACTGTTTGTACGTACCGACAATTATCAAAAACATTATTTCTATTCCTTTATTGGATAATGATGGTTTTTGTTTTTCCATTTCTAATGGAAAGTTTAGCATAATAAAAGGTGGTTTTACTTATGCTTGTGGTACTTTGATAGATGGTCTTTATTCCTTAGAACCTGCCAACTCTAATGTCATGCACATTCAATCAAAGAAAAGAAAACAAGATGAAAATAATCCACAACTTTGGCACGCTAGGCTTGGACACATTTCCAAGAGTAGAATTCAAAAGTTGGTCTCATCTAGGGCTCTTGAAATAAAGAACCTAGATGATCTCCCAACTTGCGAGTCCTGTCTCGAGGGAAAAATGACCAAGGCGCTTTTTACTGGGAAACCGGAGCGAACCAAACAAACCTTGGATTTAATCCATACTGATGTTTGTGGACCACTGAGTGTCAGTGCGAGATGAGGATTCTCATACTTCATAACCTTCACAGACGACTTTAGTCGTTATGGGTATGTATACCTGATGAAGTATAAGTCCGAAGCTTTTGATAAATTCAAAGAGTTTCGAATGGATGTTGAGAATCAACTTGGACATAGTATCAAGGCACTTCGGTCGGATCGAGATGGTGAATACTTATGTCAAGAATTCCTCAATTATCTTGTAGAGAATGGAATTCTCTCTCAGCGAACTCCTCCTAGAACACCGCAGTTGAATGGTGTGTCTGAGAGAAGGAACATAACTTTGTTAGACATGGTTCGTTCCATGATGAGTTTCGCTGACCTTCCTTTTTCGTTTTGGGGCCAAGCCCTATTAACTGCTTCGAAGATACTTAACATTGTACCTTCAAAGTCGGTGCCGACGACGCCATACCAAGAGTGGTTTGGTAAAGCACCCATATACTCATATTTACGAGTATGGGGATCTCCTGCCTATGTAAGAAACAAGAAAGGAGATAAACTAGATAGTAGATCTAGTTTGTGCAAATTTGTGGGGTATCCAAAGGAATCCATTGGATACCTGTTCTACGAACCTAAGGAACAAAAGATGTTTGTGTTCAGGAACGCCCACTTCTTAGAGGATGACTTCCTCACTAAAAGAAGCGGGATATCCGTAGAACTTGATGAAGTCCAAGAAGTGGACTCATCCCCACAAACAGTGGGAGTTGATCCTGAACCCGTTGAACCATCTAGTACACCAGTACTTCGTAGGTCCGATCGAGTTCGTAGAGAGCCTGAAAGGTATGGCTTTATTCACGAAAACGATCAATTGGACACTAATCCAAGGACATACGAAGAAGCTATGTCAGACATAGATTCGGGTGCGTGGCAGGAAGCCATGCAATCCGAAATGGATTCCATGCATTCCAACAAAGTATGGACTTTGGTTGATCCACCTGAGGGAACCATCCCTGTAGGCTGTAAGTGGATCTTCAAGCGCAAGCTAGGAATGAATGGAGAGGTATTAACTCATAAGGCTCGCCTGGTGGCAAAAGGTTATTCTCAAAGGCCTGGAATAGACTATGAGGAAACCTTCTCGCCAGTAGCGATGTCTAAATTCATTCGGATACTATTAGCCATAGCCGCGTGGTATGACTACGAGATATGGCAAATGGATGTAAAGACCGCCTTTCTCAATGGCGACATTGATAAGGAAATTTATATGCAAACTTCAAAGGTCAATCTATGGCCTAAAACAGGCGTCCCGAACCTGGAACATACCTTTTGATGAGACAGTCAAGGGGTATGGCTTCATCAAGAACGTTTATGAGTCATGTGTGTACAAGAAACTCGATGGGAGTTCGGTACAATTTATTGTGTTATATGTCGATGACATTCTGTTGATCGGAGACGATATCAGAACGTTGACGCAGACGAAAGCGTGGTTATCCACACAATTCTCCATGAAGGATATGGGAGACGCATCTTACGTACTGGGCATACGTATCTATAGAGATAGATCGAAGAAGGTATTAGGACTCTCCCAATCCCAGTACATTAACACTATACTGAAGAGATTCAGTATGGAAGAATCCAAGAAAGGATTGCTTCCAATGAGACATGGAATCTATCTTTCTAAATCAATGTGCCCTACGAGTGATGAAGAAAGAAAGAGAATGTCTCTCATACCTTATGCATCTGCCATTGGCAGCATAATGTATGCAATGATATGTACTAGACCTGACGTAGCTCACGCTCTCAGTGTAACGAGCCGCTACCAGTCAAATCCAGGGGAGGAACACTGGACCGCCGTAAAGGCTATCCTAAAGTACCTAAGAAGGACTAAGGATATGTTCTTGGTCTACGGTGGTAGTGGAGAATTAAAACTCGAAGGATTCACTGATTCGAGTTTCCAGTCTGACGTGGATGATTTTAAATCCAATTCTGGATATATATTTTGCCTCAACGGCGCAGCGGTGAGTTGGAAGAGCTCCAAACAGTCGACCACTGCAGACTCAACCACTGAAGCAGAATATATCGCCGCATCAGATGCAGCGAAGGAAAGTGTTTGGATGAGAAACTTCATCCAAGAGCTGGATGTGGTACCTAGCATAGCAAATCCCATAGTAGTCTACTACGATAACAATGGGGAAATTGCTCAAGCGAAGGAGCCGAGATCACACTACCAGTCCAAACACGTATTGAGGAAATACCATGTGATCAGGGAGATCATAGGTAGAGAAGACATTCAAATGGAGCGTGTCGACTCAAAGGATAACGTAGCTGATCCACTAAATAAGCCATTATCGCAAAAGGTGTTCGAGGAGCATCTGGAAAGGATGGGTCTTAGAAACATTTGTGATTGGCTTTAGGGCAAGTGGGAGATTGATAGGATAGTGCCCTGCAAACCAACAATATAGCTTGTAAAAGGATGGGAGTTAAAAATTAATACGAACTGTTTATTTTATTGAGAATTCATAATATAAACAAATGGCCATCTTCATCTTTCGCGAACACATTTAAGCGATTGGTTGAAACCCTGAGATCACTCATGACTACGGGACTATTCACTTCAGTATTGGGTGCGATTAATCATGAAACAGTCTCAAAGGTCGTGATCTCAAAAATGTTCCAAGTCATAGATTCATATCGAGACGGGGTATCGAATGAATCGTCAAGACTTGTACAATTATGCATGATTCACTTAAAGTGAATTTGTTGTTGTTTCATGAACAAGACATTGTTAATGTCAGTGCATATGACTAGGTGGTTCTATAGGGGATCGGACGCATCGAACAACCCGAACAGAGAGACCCATTGTGGAAGTGCGTAAAAAGCATATCGGTGGTGGGATGTCTCTCAAGACTTATAACAGCGTACGATTTATTCCTTAGAATTGAGATGCTAGGGCGAATTCGGTATACGGGTGTGCGTACTTTGATTTAGGAGCCGGGCACATAGCTTGTCCATTGTGCGCCTACGTTGGGTACGTATAGTCATATGCGCGGATGATTAGCATCAATATAGGATCTACCGACTCATTGTAATGGATGAGGGAATTTCCTGTACATTCTTAGATGATACATTCCGAGAAATCCATGGCCATGGTCAGTGACGGATTTGGAAAGGGGTTTCCAGATTTAGCAGTCACACTGGAAGTATTATCCTTAATTAGAAAGTACAGAATCGAGACGATTAGAGGTGCCGACCAATTCATACACCCTAGGTCTCGATCGGAAAATTAGTCGTTAGAGGGACCGTATGTACATGGTACTTATAAGAGGTTTAAGGTTCACTAAAGTCAATTCACCTGAAGTTGGGCCTCATGGGCTTGTGGCTAGACATCGACCATGAGGTGTGGGTACCCCTGAATTGATGCTAGATTAATTCTGGAGTGGTCAATTGAAAGTAGTATAATTGATCGGAGCAATTAATTAAATAATTAATTGCTCATTAATTAAATAACAGAAATGTGAGCCTGCGGCCAATTGATGGTGAACCTAGAGGGTAACACACAAAAGCCGGAACTGTGATAGTCAGTTGTAGAACGAAATGATTTAAAGAAGTTAAATCAAGGTAAGGAATTAAAGGGTTAATTCTTGGAGAGAGAAAATTAATTAGATTTATCTAATTAATTAAATCTTTAATTATATTTATTGGTTTATTTAATTAAAGTATTAATTAAATAAATGGGCCATTTAATTAAAGTGGTTAATTAAATGACTTGGGCTATTTAATTAAAGGAACTAATTAAATAGTGGGATGGGCCAACTTATCTGATGGCTCATTAGCTGTGAGAAGATAGGGTTAGGGATAGGGTTTGAATTCTCCTATAAAAAGGAGTCTTGGAGAATCAAAACCCTAAGCAAGCAAAACACTAAAACCCTAATCTTCTTCTCTCCTAGCCGCTGCCCCCTCCCCCAAAAGCCCTAGCCGCCGCCGCCTTCTACCTAGCTGCCGCCGCCGTGGTTGTGGAGTAGGGACGAGCCTCTCTCCTTCTTCCGATCTACATCTAGAGTTGGATCTAAATCCAACTCTCGAATCTGAACTGCTTCTTTCCTAGTTCTCAGCCTGTGGATTGGAGTGATTGCAGATCCAGCTAGTGTGGACTATTCTCTAGAGGCACAACAATTGGGGTGCTCTAGTGATCCGAAAAGAAGACCGGAGAAACCACCACCTTGCCTATGGTGAGGTAAAATTGCAATTTTACCACTTTAATTTATTTTAGTATTTGTATGCTAAAATGAATTCAACCTTATTCATATTTGCTAATAAGATCCATGGGATGTGGATATAAAAATTTTAAATTACGCACCGTTGTAGTTGACAATTATACCCATGAAATCCCAACAATTCTTTCAACCAACACCTCGAGCAAAACCAAGGGTTGGAAAAGGGAATCTTCTTTGTTTGAGGTCCTGATATCCCGATCTCGGAGGGCACATCTGAGATGAGGCCGTTTGAATGGGATGGTGAAAAGACTTGGATATATGGCAAGCGATCCCTTAGAAGCAAGCTTCCTCCTCTGTTATCATCGAAATTTCTGAAGGACATGGTTTTCGATCCCTATCAAACGGTGTTGTTGACACAAGAAGCAGTTCTTCGGTTGGCCGGTCTTAGCAATTGCACATTTCCAGCCCCGGCCCTTATATATGGGCATACTCCCGAGGTCCAGAATCCTGCAGAGGGCGATCGTTCTGTCGAAATCGCTCCTTCAGAGGTTCAAGCTATTGCTGCTGCCCTTTCTCTTGGTAATTTCCTTAATTGGTTTTTGCTGCTCTTTGGTTTGCCTCCTATTACTTGTGTCATATTTTAAGTGCCTTTTTGTTTGTGCAGTTGAACTCGTAGAACAATTTCATACCTCTGTAGCAGGTTCTACCATAGCATCGTCTTCGAAAGTGACCCAAGGCCAGCCACGAAGGCAGCAAAAGTCAAAGGTTACTAGAATGAAAGGAAAAATAGATGCTATTACTTCCATCGCAACCACTTCAACCTTGCCTCCTAATAACGTCAGGGTAGGCACCGAAGATGTGGGTCCGTCAAATGATGTTGGTCGATTGCGGACGGTGTTTTCGATTGATAATGATGACCCAAACGCGGCTGGATACAGCCATTATACTTTCAAGCGTATTCCCAACAACTGATTGAGGAACGTTTAGCTCGAAAGAGATATCTGAGTGCGCCTGAGCCTTTGAGGAGGACAAGGCCCTTCGGTCGAAATCCTGGCCATATTGAATGTCAACCCGGGCAGAATGAACCTGATTTGGCCGATTATATTGAGGATCATCTTCGAGGTCCGAGGGCTGCCGGCTATCCTGAGGATGGGAGCATTCATTCGGATCTTACATCCGATGGAGAACATTCGGTAGACAAGGCAATCCGTATACTATTAGTCGGTCGATTTAGAGACGACAATACCGAGTTGTTCTCCAAGGATGGTTTCCAAGCATTGGGAGACTTCGCCCAATTTCATCAAAAGGTATTTAACTAGTCCTCCATTTTCCTGATTTTTATACATACCGATACGTATGTAAGTTAACCTCTGTTTTGTAGATTGGAGATGAATTCGTCAATCAGGTTCATCGACTTGCTCTTCGTGAAGAGGAATCTACTCAAGTTCATCGAGCTTTGAAACATATTTTAAGGGAAGAAGCGGAGAAGGCGACCCAACTGACTGAGGCCCTGGCCAAAGTTTCCGAGTTGGGGAAGGAGCTTGCCTCTACCCGGCAAGAGCTCGAAGAGGCCAAGAGCGGCCATTTCTCTTCGTCGGTTGAAAATGATATTTCTGGGATGATTGTCGTTACAAAGAGCGCACTCAGGCCGAGTTTCAATGATCTTAAAGCTGAGTTAGCGCAGGCGAAGAAGGAGTCCGAGTGTTCGTACACTCAGGGCCGAGATGAGGGCAAACTTCCGACGATAAGAGAATTTCTAAGGTCCCCCTTTCTAGATGCCCTTGTTCGAGCACGATCGGGCCCGATTAATCAATCATTCTTCTTCAAAAGTGTGCATCAATTTATTTCTGTTGGGAGGATTCCTGGGCAACTTGTAGACTATATTCCGTACATGGATCCTCATAAAAACATTTTTGGAAAGGATTATAAGCCTTCGTCTCTTCCCGCGGATCTCGGGTGTTTACGAAATCATGAATTCACTCCTTTTCTAGAAGAGTTTGGATCACCTATGCCCAATCCCGACATGCTTGAAGCTTCTACTTTTTCGGAACTGGAGTGTAAGGGCGAAGAGGGAACTGAAGTTAATACAGAGAATATTTCCGACGACCACGAGGAACGTCTTCCCACTGACTCTGGTGATGACGCTAGTGAAGATAGCAACGTAGGTAGTGATAACTCGAGCAGTGACGAAGGCGACTCTGATGATAGTGATTCCGATGACGAGAATGAAGCAGAAGATGAAGTAGAATAGTCCTTTGAATTTTACCGTGTCTTTGTATTTTAATTCTTCGAATAGGATTTCTTTATATTTATTCAATCATTTTGGTTTTATTGTAAGCATTGCACGGTTTTATTGTGTCGAACATAAATGTTTGTTGATATCGTCTTCGTATGTGTAAGTTTGATCTTTCTTCGGAGTATTAGTTTTGCAATAAATACACGGACCTTTCCAAACCATTCTTCCATCAAACTAACTCATCATATTCGGAGCCTTTATTTCGGCAAATAAAATTCGAACCCACATATTTTTGTAAAACCGAGATCATGGAGAAAATTCTTGGTCCTTCAATCGACCCTTCATTGCTTTTAGGAGGAAGCAAACCTAAGGGTTCCTCCTCCAAAGACCCCAAACCAAACAAGGAGAAGAAAACTATGAAGAACTCCTCCAAGTCCCCCAAAACTTCTAAAGGCGAGGACAATATAAAAGAAAAACAAACGTCCTCACAATCACATCGAAATATTTCCACCAAATCTGTCTCATTGAAGGAAAATTCCGAGTCTGAGCATGACAGTTCTTGATGTACCAAGTCTTCGCCGGTCACAAGTCCACGTCGACAATCGATTACCATGTCTTCGACGAAGATCAATTACTTATATTGTGTATCGAAATACGTCGATCCCGTCGTATGAAGACATCGAGAGACGTCGATCTACTCATATGAAAATACCTATTCGTCTCCTTATCGATATCTCATCTATCGACAAGGATAACGTCGACGTCTGCCATACTATTTACCCATAAGGGTTGAATCAAATACAGAAGATCCGATCCTGACCTAAAATGTCCTATCACAACCCATTTGCTATAACCGAAATGTCTTGTCAGGATCCGATCCATTAACCCGTGCGAAAAGCTATAAATAACCCTCATTAATTACAGTAAAAGGTATGCATTCTCTTACCCGAGTATTAACTACCTATTTCATCCATCTCGAACTCGACACTTACTTAAGCATCGGAGGGTTATCGCCGGGTAACCACCGGCATTAACCTGACGTGGTTGTCTTTGATTGCAGGTTTCGATCCCCGAGAACAAATAGAAGAGAGGTTTGATCGATCTACCTACCTTCACATTGAATAGATGTGTTAAACCCGATACCGCATCACTCGATTGTTCTAAATACTATAATCCACCCAGAACACACTCATCAATTGGCGCCGTCTGTGGGAAACAATAACTCTGAATCGAATAAAGATGACCACGCGTTCGATGGCCGCTCTTGCTCAAGAACGAAATTGAAACCAAGACCAACTTAGGGAGGGTCAAGGAGATAGCATGCCTCCCAGGAATCAAGATCGCTTATCGGGGGAAGATGGAGAACCTTCCAGACCCCCTGCGCCCGAGGTCGTCCAAATGACGAGGAAAGACGTGAGAGCCCTACTCGACGAAGCTAGAAAAGAATGGATAGCTCAAGCTGCTAAAGGGAATGCCGAGGTTCCTCGAGGACGACCAAAGAAAAAAGGACCAATCGCAGAAGCAAGGATTGACATGGAGGAAACCAACAGCAGTAATGATCGAGTAAATGAAAGGGATCTTCATCGACTTGGCTTAGAAGAGCATTATGTAAGAGAAGTGAACAAGTTAGCTTCCGAAGTAAGATCATTACATCAGAAGTTGGAAAGACACGAGAAGAAGAACGAAACACCTGTCTAATTCTCGACATAGGAAATCTCCTTTATGCGATGAAATATTCTTCGAGAAATTGCCTTTAGATAAGAGATTAGCGACCCAGCTCCCTCGATACTTCGGTACCGAGGAGCCCGAGGAACACCTCACTTCATTCAATTTGCAAATGCAACTTCACGGCATTTCGGATAATGTGGCGGCTAAGGCGTTTTCAACAACGTTGTCAGGAATGGCACAATCTTGGTTCGGGAGGCTAGAAGAAAAATTGATCTTCGATTTTGATCAACTTTGTGACAAATTCATGAGTCAATTCGTAAGCAAAAGGGCGGTCCGACCTCCGGCCAACCCTTTTTACTCGGTTATACATACTCCCGATGAAACCATCAGAGCTTTTATGGGCAGATTCAACAACGAGCTCTTGAAAGTAGAAGTATCGAGAGTAGATTTTCTGATAACGGTCCTATTTCAGAATACTCTGAATAGAGGATTCGCTAGTGCCATCGTTCGAGAAAATCCCTCCACTTATGAAAAACTGATGGAAATGGCGAATCAATACATGAATGAAGAAGAAATGACTAAACTCCGAGGAAGCTTTTTTGGAATTGGCAAAACGGGAGAAAAACCACAAGCTCCTGTTATAGATCGTCCCGTTGAAAGAACATCGAACGATCGATACAACGACAACAGGAATAGAAGAAGATATCGAGAAGAGGAAAGGAACTTCGACGCAAGTAGAATGAGGACGGGGAGGTCGAATAAAGAATATTATGATAACTACACTCCACTCAGGAAAACGAGAGCGGAAATATTATTCGCCATACAGGATAAGAACCTCTTGAGGTGGCCTCCCCCGCTGAGAGAAGCCCCTAATTCGAAGAAATATTGTAGATTTCATCGACAAAGAGGACACGACACCGAGGATTGTTATCAACTGAAAAATGAAATCGAAAGGCTAATAGCCGAAGGATACTTGACAGGGTATGTGAAGACGACAGGGAATAATCAAGGAGATCACAGGCCCAACAGTCCTCGATCTAGATCTCCACACAGGAGGAATCAAAATCGAGAGGAGGAAGAGCCAAGGAGAGCACAGCCGGGAACAATCGTGAACATGATATCGGGGGGTCCCGCAGGCGGAGATAGTAAGAATTCAAGAAGAACAGTTTCTCGAGCTCTTTTGCAGGTAGATCGACATGAATATCATGAGTTGTTATCAATCAAACCAGCCACCTGCACCAAGTCGATAGGATTTGATGATTCGGATCTCCAGCCGAGATACGTTCCTTACAATGAACAAGATCTCCCAGATTACCCCATGGTTATTACAGCGCAAATAGCGGGTGCCACGGTAAAAAGAATCTTGATCGATACGGGGAGTTCTGCTAATATCCTTTTCCTCGACGCATTAGAAAGGATGGACTTGGGACAAATCCCCTTCAGTCCCAGAGGAACCCCCCTTGTCGGGTTTGGTGGTGCTCAAGTTATTCCTTTGGGAACATTGACCTTATCATTGGCAATGGGTAAAGAAGGCAACTCAAAAATCAGAATGGTCATGTTTTTGGTAGTCGATGCGCCATGCGCTTACAATGTCATTCTGGGCAGACCAGCTCTCAATAATTTCCAAGCAATCATCTCCACCCATCATCAGAAGTTGAAATTCCCTACTTCCAAAGGTGTGGGGGAAGTAATAGGTAACGCTAAGGATGGTTGGGATTGTTATACCGTTTCAGTCGACAAACGAGAAAAAGGTGGAAATACCTTACCCAAAGATACAGAAGATAAACGAGATCGAAGCACCGACACGATCAACTGTGGCCAACGACCCATCGAAGAAGGAGGAAAGAGAAGAGAAACAAGAGGAAGTAAATAATCGCAAATGAAAGTTCGAAATAATCGAACCATCTGAAGGTCACAAAACGATAGAGCTTGTGCCTGGGGACTCCTATAAAACTACTCAAGTTGGAACACAACTCTCGGAGGGGCTCGAAACCCAGCTCATCGAATTTTTTAGGGCAAATGTGGACGTATTTGCATGGTCTACCACTGACTTGCAAGGAATAGCTCCGAAAATCATTGTCCATAGACTCAATATCGACCCTGCTGCTAGACCAGCCAGACAGAAGAAAAGAAACTTCGGACCAGAAAGAAATCGAATAATTAAGGAAGAAGTCAATAAGCTGCTCGACGCTGACTATATTGCCGAAATTCAATTTACCGGGTGGCTATGCAATGTTGTCCTAGTGTCCAAAGGAAAAGGGAAATGGCGAATGTACAACGACTTCACTGACCTCAATAAGCTCTGTTCGAGAGACCCTTATCCTCTTCCAAGGATAGATTCACTTGTCGATTCAACGGCGGGTTGCGCTATTTTGAGTATGATAGATACCTTCCAAGGGTTCTATAAGATATTTATGGCACTAGAAGACCAGGAGAAAACAGCATTCTTGACCGAGATGGGAGTTTACTTTTTCAATGTAATGCCGTTTGGATTAAGGAATGCGGGAGCAACGTACCAATGCCTAGTCAACAAAATGTTCGAGACCCTGATAGGCAAATCGATGGAAGTGTATGTAGATGATATGTTAGTTAAAAGCCTTGACGAAAAAGATCACCTGGTACATATCAAGCAAGCATTCAACATAATGCGAAAATATGGAATGAAACTGAACCCGGCCAAATGCACCTTTGGCGTTCGATCCGGAAAATTCCTCGGATATCTCGTGAATGAGAGAGGAATAGAGGCCAATCCTGAAAAGATACATGCCATTATCGATCTCAAAGCTCCCAAAAATTTGAACGAGGTGCAGAAGTTGGTCGGAAAAATAACAGGCCTCAGTCGATTCATATCTAGGTCGGCAGACAAGAGCCTGCCTTTCTTCAAGGTAATGAAAAACGCAAAGAAGTTTGAATGGACATCGGAATGTGATCAAGCTTTCGACCAGCTCAAAGTTTATTTGGTGTCACCGCCTCTTTTGGCAAAGCCCCGAGATGGCGAGACACTCTATCTTTTTGTTGCCGTGTCCTCGCAGGCAATCAGCTCAGTGTTGGGTTGCCTCGATTGTCAGAACAACAAAAGTGCGGAATTTTAAAGATTTTCGAAGCACCCAAGGTCTCATATATTTGATCTCCATATTATGTACACGAAAGCATGAAACAAAACACACAATGTATTAAAACAAGGGGGTTTCGATTTTTACCTCACCACAGGCTAGGTGGTGGCAACCTCCAACTCTGATTCTGATTCTGGTTCACGGGAGTGATACAAATGTCTCAACTCCAGAGTTTAGTCCACATGAACTGGATTCTGGTAACACCTCCTAGTCTTAGGCTAAGAACTAGATCTAAGAGGTTTGTTAATGTAGGACTGTGCAGATCTACTTGGCAGGGCAAGATCCAGGACGGAGGAACGAGGGAGAACTCACGGCGGCACTATAGCAGCTCACGGCTAGAAGGAGGCGGCGGCTATTGGTGGCGGCGCAGGGTTTCGGGGCGGCGGCTACTAGGGCAGAGAAGACTTAGGGTTTTGTGCTAGGGTGATAGCTTTTTGAGCTATGGTAGAACTCTATTTGTAAGTCTTCTACTTGACCTAGGTTTGCAAGGCTTCTCATGGGCTTTTGATTAAAGGCCCATGTCTTGCAAGCCTTGCTTTAATTAACTACTTTAATTAAAAAACCCAATCCATATTAATAAATTAATATTTCCTTTAATTAATTAATTAGCAATTCAATTAATTATATTAATTAATTAAATCAACCAATTAATTAATCTCCCACTTGAATTAACACTTTAATTCATTTAATTGATTTAATTACCTTTAAATCAATTAATTCCTCTTATATCCTTTCATAACAGTCACCGTCCAATTTTATTGTGTGTGACTGATGAGGACATAAATGGAAATTCGCAGAATAATGAGGACACAAATGGAAAATCGCATTTTGAAGAATCAATCCAAGTTCCACAAGGTCCAGTGACGAGAGCAAGAGCCAAACGTTTCAAGGAAGAAGAACTCAATGAGTTAATAAATCAAGCGCAACAAAAGGAGTTGGATGTGTTCGGAAAAGAACAACCGAATTTTGTCAACATTATACAAGTCCAACTAAATGCAATTTCCCAAGAATGGAGTGGATAAGATGAATAGCATATTTAGGTAGTAATAAATTCGAAATTATCTATTATATTTAGAAGTAGGACTTTATTTGTTTCCTAGTTTATTAGAGGTTTTTGTTTCCTAGTTAATTAGGGGGTTTATTTCCTAGTCTAAGTAGATTACTCTAGAAGTCCTATTCCTAGTCTTGATAGGACTTAATTTTCAGCTTATATATAGGCATAATATGTAATAGAAGACACACAACTTGATTCTTATTATTTTAATGAGAAGGAATTCTCTAGTTTCTTTGAAGAACTCTATTGAACTTATCAAGGATTTTTCAATTTGTCTAATTCTTGTGGCGTTCATTCATCGACTTATCAAACGATTCTTCCATCATCGTTTGTGGCGTCCTACCGAACTTATCAAGAAGACTTGTGGCGTTCAACATCGACTTATCAAACGATTCAGTCAATATCGTTTGTGGCGTCCCCGTGAACTTATCAAGGCGACTTGTGGCGTTCATCCATCCTCAAACCTGATTGTAGAACGATCTTTCAATTCCTTATAATGCGGGTCTCGTTTTTCTTAACGTGGTTCGTATCATTTGGTACCAGAGCCAATTTCTAGTCTCAGGTTTGCGTATCTTTATAATTTTCTAATTTTTTTTTTAAAAAAAAAAAAAAAGTCGTACAAAAAAAAAAGAGTACGAAAAAAAGAAAAAGAAAAAGAAAGGTCGAACAAAAAAAAAAAGAGTTCGCAAAAAAAAAAAAATCCGAAAAAAAAAAAATTCCGAAAATTGAAACAAAATTATCTTTATTGAGCTTCCTAGTTTGAGTTTGATTGTTTTCTAGACTTAGAGTGTGTTTACACTTAGAATTCTTCTAAGTTTTGGCACCTGCCTTGTTGAAAGAATCTTCCTAGATTTGGTTTGATAGTTTTCTTGTCCTAGAGTTTGTTCACATTGAATATCTTTGTGTTGTTTTAAATTAGATCAAAAAGAAGCAAAGAGAATTCCAAGAGTGGAAAAAGGCAAGAGAGTTAGATTATTTGAGGGTAAAAGCCATAATTTTTGTGCGAAAACACGAGTGTTGAGTGAATCATTAAATTGAGTGAAACACGTAAGGGTGTGAATTGTGAGGTCCATTATTTTATTTATATTTGTTCTACCTTATTTTCTTGCAGCAAATCATGTCTGATTCCAATAACAAAAACATATCTGGAGAACAGTCGGGAAAGTTTGATATGAAGTTTATGTCGGAAGCTTTGATGGGAGAGATGAAGAGAATATTGAGGACGGAGTTGGAACAAGTTCATGAAAGGTTGGATAGGGTAGAAAGTGTAACTGAGGGACATCGAAAAACTACTTCTAATATGAATAGGAGGGGGAGAGTTCAACCTAGGGACTTAAGAGATGAGGATGAGGAAGACTATGATGATAGGTTTAGTGAAGGAGATCAAGGGTCATCTAGTCGCCATAGGAGAAATCGTGGTTTGGGTAGAGAAGTTAGGAATAGGGAGGATAATAACTTGGGTAATATTAAGATGAACATTCCTTCTTTTCAAGGGAGAAACGACCCCGAAACCTATCTTGAGTGGGAAAAGAAACTGGAGCGAGTTTTTGATTGCCACGACTACTCCGAGATAAAAAAGGTAAAACTTGCAGCCACTGAGTTTACTGATTATGCTAATGTTTGGTGGGATCAATTGGTGTTAAACAGGAGACGAAATGGAGAACAACCGGTGGACACTTGGGAGGTGATGAAAACAGTAATGAGAAAGCGTTTTGTACCTAGCCACTATTATCGGGATTTGTACAAGAAGTTGCAAGGGCTGGTACAAGGAAATCGGAGTGTCGAAGACTACTACCAAGAGATGGAGTTAGCCATGATCCGAGCAAACATAGAGGAGGACCGAGAGGCTACTATGGCACGATTTTTAGCTGGCTTGAATCAAGAAATTGCCAATCGAGTAGAATTGCAGCATTATGTGGAATTAGAGGACATGCTGCATATGGCTATTAAAATTGAGAGCCAACTTAAGAGAAGGGGTGCTAGTTCGTGGAAACAGAATACATTCAAGAAAGAGGAGAAGCAAGTCTCAACCAAGGCTAGATTTGAGTCAAAACAAGAGCATCCAACTCGTAGCAATCAAGGTAAAACCGATTACTCTACTACTCGAAATCGTGATATTAAGTGTTTTAAATGTCAAGGTAGGGGGCACATAGCAAACCAATGCCCAAATAGAAGAGTTATGGTGATACGAGATAATGGAGAAGTTGAAACCGATAGTGAGGAGGACACCGAATCTATGCCACCGTTGGAGGATGCTAATGAGGAAGAATATGCTGTCCATGGGGAGTTGTTGGTTGCAAGAAGAGCGTTAAGTGTGCAAATCAAAGAGAGTGACGAAGTACAGAGGGAAAACATTTTTCATACTAGATGCCATGTCCAAAACAAAGTATGTAGTATGATTATTGATGGAGGGAGTTGTACTAATGTTGCTAGCACAACTATGGTTGAAAAGTTAGGATTGCCGACTACCAAACATCTACAACCCTACAAACTGCAATGGCTTAATAATACTGGTGAAATAAGGGTAGAAAAACAAGTCCTTGTTCCTTTTCGCATAGGAAAATATGAAGATGAAGTTTTGTGCGATGTTGTACCTATGCAAGCTGGACATTTATTACTAGGACGTCCATGGCAGTTTGATCGACGTGTTAAGCATGATGGTTTCACTAACAAGTACTCATTTCTACATGACCAGCGTACCATCACTCTAGTACCTTTGACTCCAAGACAAGTTTATGAAGATCAAGTGAGGTTGCAAAAAGAGAGTGAGCAAGAAAAAAAGAGTGTTGTAGGAAAAGACATAGAGAGACAAGAAAAACAAAGAGTGAACGAGGAAAAAAGGAGTAAAAAAAATGGAGAGGTTTCAATGAGTGAACAAAAGAATGAGAGGACAAAAAGCAATATCTATGCGAGAGTGGGTCACATTAAAAAAGCGATGTTCTCAAGTCAACCAATAATTGTTCTTGTGTACAAAGAGGCATTGAATACTAACGACTCTAACTCTTTTTTGCCTAGTTCAGTTGCATCTCTTTTGCAGGAATTTGAGGATGTCTTTCCCGAGGAAATTCCACCTGGTTTACCACCTATTCGAGGGATTGAACATCAAATCGACTTTGTACCCGGTGCTTCCATTCCAAACCGACCAGCCTATCGTAGCAACCCTGAAGAAACAAAAGAGCTACAACGGCAAGTTAGTGAATTGATGGAAAAGGGTTCCGTACGAGAAAGCATGAGTCCATGCGCTGTTCCAGTAATTTTGGTTCCTAAAAAGGATGGGACATGGAGAATGTGTGTTGATTGTCGAGCCGTCAACAATATAACAATCAGGTATCGCCATCCTATTCCTCGTCTTGATGATATGCTTGATGAATTGCATGGTGCTTGTGTATTTTCTAAAATTGATTTAAAAAGTGGCTACCATCAAATAAGAATGAAAGAAGGTGACGAATGGAAAACAGCTTTTAAAACAAAGTTTGGTTTATATGAGTGGTTGGTTATGCCATTTGGTCT
Organism: Penstemon eatonii; assembly: GCA_038501285.1. Classification (NCBI taxonomy): domain Eukaryota; kingdom Viridiplantae; phylum Streptophyta; class Magnoliopsida; order Lamiales; family Plantaginaceae; genus Penstemon; species Penstemon eatonii. The sequence continues at coordinate 27,102,254 of CM076713.1, forward strand.
AACTAATGCACCAAGTACTTTCATGCGATTAATGAACCATGTTTTGCGTGCTTTTATAGGAAAATTTGTAGTTGTCTATTTTGATGATATTCTTATTTATAGCAAAAATCAAGATGATCATGTTAAGCATTTACATTCTGTTCTTGAAGTATTACGAAAGGAGAAATTATTTGCTAACATGAAGAAGTGCACCTTTTGCACCGATAAGCTTGTGTTTCTTGGTTTTGTTGTGAGTGCACATGGTATACAGGTTGATGAGGATAAAATTCGAGCAATTCAAGAATGGTCGAGTCCCACGAGTGTAGGACAAGTTAGGAGCTTCCATGGACTTGCTAGCTTCTATAGGAGATTTGTGAAGAACTTTAGCAGCATTGCAGCACCACTTACTGAGGCTATCAAGAAGAATGTTGGGTTTAAGTGGGAAGACGAGCAAGAAAGGGCTTTCCAATTGCTCAAAGAGAAATTAACTAATGCTCCTTTATTAGCTCTGCCTAACTTTACATTAACATTTGAAATTGAATGTGATGCATCAGGATTAGGTGTTGGAGCAGTCCTCATGCAAGGAGGAAAACCAATTGCTTTTTTTAGCGAGAAACTAAGCGGGGCAGCTCTAAACTACCCTACTTACGACAAAGAGTTGTACGCATTGGTGCGAGCTTTACAAACATGGCAACACTATCTTTGGCCTAAGGAGTTTGTGATTCACACGGATCATGAGTCATTGAAACACTTGAAGAGTCAACAAAAATTGAGTAGGAGACATGCACGATGGGTGGAATTCATTGAAACATTTCCCTATGTCATCCGATACAAGAAAGGTAAAGAGAATGTTGTTGCTGATGCACTTTCTAGAAGGTATGTCTTACTCTCCACTCTTGATGCAAAATTACTTGGTTTTGAGCATATTAAAGAATTATATCCTTTAGACCATGATTTTTCTGAGGAATTTCGAAATTGTGAGAAAAATGCAGTGGGTAAGTTCTTTAGACATGAGGGTTTCTTGTTTCGAGAAAATAAGTTATGTGTTCCTAATTGTTCTTTGCGTGAGTTGTTAGTAAGGGAATCACATGGTGGAGGTCTAATGGGGCACTTTGGAGTTATTAAAACCTTAGCGATTTTGCAAGAACATTTTTATTGGCCTCATATGAGAAAGGATGTTGAGAGAAATTGTGAGAGATGTGTCACTTGTAAGCAGGCAAAATCTAGAGTACAACCTCATGGTTTATACATGCCACTACCAATTCCTAGTGATCCCTGGATTGATATTTCAATGGATTTTGTTTTAGGTTTACCTAGGTCTAAACGAGGTAAGGATTCTATTTTTGTGGTTGTAGATAGGTTTTCTAAAATGGCGCATTTCATTCCATGTACGAAAACTGATAATGCTTCTAATATTGCTGACTTATTCTTTCGAGAAATTGTTAGATTACATGGAATGCCTCGAACCATTGTTTCAGATAGAGATGCTAAGTTTTTGAGTTACTTTTGGAAAACCTTGTGGTGTAAGTTAGGGACTAAGTTGTTATTTTCCACCACTTGTCATCCACAAACTGATGGTCAAACTGAAGTAGTAAATAGGACTTTATCTACTTTGTTGAGAGCTATAATTAAAAAGAATATCAAAACATGGGAAGAATGTTTACCACATGTTGAGTTTGCTTACAATCGTTCCATTCATTCTGCTTCTAAGTTTTCTCCATTTGAAATAGTTTATGGTTTTAACCCCTTAACTCTTTTGGATTTAACACCATTACCTTTGTCCGAAAGAGTTAACTTGGATGGAAAGAAAAAGGCTGAATTTGTTAAGCAGATACATGAAAAGGCAAGATTCAATATAGAGAAGAAGACGGAACAATATGCAAAGCAAGCCAACAAAGGGCGTTGCAAGGTAGTTTTTGAACCCGGAGATTGGGTTTGGTTGCACATGAGGAAAGAAAGATTTCCATCCCAAAGGCGCTCGAAGTTGCTCCCAAGGGAAGATGGTCCTTTTCAAGTTCTTGAGCTTGTCAATGACAATGCCTACAAGCTAGACCTACCAGGTGAGTACAATGTTAGCACTACATTCAATGTTACTGATTTAAGTCCTTTTGATGTAGGTGCTGATTTGAGGGCAAATCCTTTTCAAGAGGAGGGGAATGATGAGGACATAAATGGAAATTCGCAGAATAATGAGGACACAAATGGAAAATCGCATTTTGAAGAATCAATCCAAGTTCCACAAGGTCCAGTGACGAGAGCAAGAGCCAAACGTTTCAAGGAAGAAGAACTCAATGAGTTAATAATTCAAGCGCAACAAAAGGAGTTGGATGTGTTCGGAAAAGAACAACCGAATTTTGTCAACATTATACAAGTCCAACTAAATGCAATTTCCCAAGAATGGAGTGGATAAGATGAATAGCATATTTAGGTAGTAATAAATTCGAAATTATCTATTATATTTAGAAGTAGGACTTTATTTGTTTCCTAGTTTATTAGAGGTTTTTGTTTCCTAGTTAATTAGGGGGTTTATTTCCTAGTCTAAGTAGATTACTCTAGAAGTCCTATTCCTAGTCTTGATAGGACTTAATTTTCAGCTTATATATAGGCATAATATGTAATAGAAGACACACAACTTGATTCTTATTATTTTAGTGAGAAGGAATTCTCTAGTTTCTTTGAAGAACTCTTTTGAACTTATCAAGGATTTTTCAATTTGTCTAATTCTTGTGGCGTTCATTCATCGACTTATCAAACGATTCTTCCATCATCGTTTGTGGCGTCCTACCGAACTTATCAAGAAGACTTGTGGCGTTCAACATCGACTTATCAAACGATTCAGTCAATATCGTTTGTGGCGTCCCCGTGAACTTATCAAGGCGACTTGTGGCGTTCATCCATCCTCAAACCTGATTGTAGAACGATCTTTCAATTCCTTATAATGCGGGTCTCGTTTTTCTTAACGTGGTTCGTATCAGTGACCCTCTGGGTTCACCATCAATTGGCACCAGGCCCACGAATTCCTCGTGATTTAATTTATGAACAATAAATTGCTCCGGTCAATTAAACAACCTTTAATTGACCACTCCTAGAATCAAATCCTCTATTAACTCAGGAGTACCCACACTTCATGGTCGATGTCTAGCCACAAGCCCATGAAGCCCAACTTCAGGTGAATTGATATTTGTGAACCTCGTCTCTCTTATAATTGCCATGTACATACGGTCCTTCTATCGAGTAATATTCCCAATCAAGACTTAGGGTGTGTGAATTGATCGGCACCTCTAAATTTGTCTCGATAACTATACTTTCTAATTCGGGAACTACTGTTAGATGATGAATTATGTGTATGTTTCTTTGGCTTTTCCCATTTCTTATTTTTGAAAATTGAAATAAACATGCTTTCTATTTTTCGAAAGAAATTTATAATATTCCAGTGTGACTGCTAAATTTGGAAACCCCTTGCCAAATCCGTCACTGACTGCGGCCACAGATTCCTCGGATATATTATCTAAGAATCGTATAGGAAATTCTCTCATCCATTACGATGAGTCGGTAGATTCCATATTGGTACTAACCACTCGCGTACACAACTATACGCACCCAACATAGGCACGTTATGATCAGGCTAAGTGATCTATACCTAGATCTAACTACGCACATTCATGCACCGAATTCGCCCTAGCACCTCAAGTCAAAGAACTAAATCGTACAGTATTATAAGCCTTCAAAAACATCCCATCATCGATATGCGTCATGCGCTTCCACAATGGGTTTCTCTGTTCGGGTCGTTCGATGCGTTCAATCCTTCATTGAACCACCTACTCATATGCACTGGCCTCGAATGCCTTGCTCATGAAACACTACAAATTCACTCCATGTTAATCATGCATACTCGTACAAGTCTTGGCGATTCCTACGATACCCCGTCTCGTTCGGAATCTATGACTTGGAATAGTTTTAAGATTACGACCTTAGAGACTGTTTCATGATTGCACTTGATGAGGGATATTTTGGGACTCTACTTTGAGGAGCTCGGACAAGAACGAAGGAGACAAATCCCGACTTTGGAAGAATGGACTCGAGCCCAAGTTGCAGTCTACTCAATCCGACCAACTAGAGAGAGCTCACGATCGGGAATTACTGTTGGGCCGATCACTGGCCCAAGCCTGTGGGCTGAGAAATATATCCCTGCGGGTGGATCAGCTAGCTCCCCATTTCAACTATAAATACCACTAGCATTTATGACGCCAGACACGCTTTCCCAGGTGCTCTCTGCTCGAAGACTGTTGCTCGAAGCCATCTTGGAAAGTTAGCGTAGGTCATTTACTATGTATTATTCCTCTAGCTTGTACGGCATCCTATAATGCTCGAGTAGGACCCCTTTACTTATAATCTGTACTCTCACGTTCGGAATACATATATTATTGATCTTTCATACATTCAATAGTATCTTTAATTATTTTCTATACAATTTTGGTCATACACGAAATCACGTAAGATCAATTGGCGCCCACCGTGGGGCTTTATTTGGGTGTTAGATCAAAAAATGCCTACTACGAGGAGAAATACATATATTCGAGGAGAGCCTTCTCACGCAGCTGGAGCGCAAAACTCAGTTAACAATGAGCCCGATAATTTATCTCGAGCGGCTCAACAACTAGAAGCTCCACCAGTCATTCCCCAGGACAATGCACCTATCCACACGACCATCGCCGATCTGAGGTCTATCATAGGCACTATGTGCAGGGAGTTTTTGAATAGTGGAAGGGCCGAACAGTCACCCGTAGATCAGCCAGCAGTGCATGGTAGAGCAAAATTTCCTTCTTCGGACATCCAGAAGGAGAAAAGCATACCACAATCTATATCAAATGCACCGGCACCGAACTTTCCCCGAGCAGCCCCATCGAAGACTAACGTTCGGCCAGGAATTCCTCAAAAGACAATACATGATGTGGAGGATTCGGTAGTAGGGGAGAGTCAACCTGTAGATAAGGTGAAAAGAAAAAAACTGATTTGTAAGAGGATTGCGGATTCTGAGCTGGAAAGAATGGTGCAAGAGCGAGTCGCCAAGAAATTGGAAGAGGAAGACACGGTGATGGAAGTTCGTCGCGCAAATGCATCCGCTAGGCGCACCGAGTTAATTCAAAATAGGGAAACTATCCGGGATAGGGAGATCGGGAATAGTATCATGCGATGCTCGCCATTTTGCCGAGAGATTCGAGAAGCTAGAAATACTGAAACAGTACCAACAAGGTTACCGCGGTATAACGGGACTACCGACCCCGGAGAACATATCAACAGTTTTATCAATGTGATGAATTTATATGGACACTCAGAAGACTTTTGCTGTAAAATCATGGTCACCACCTTCGAAGGAATTGCCCTCGATTGGTTCGAAAAACTGCCGCCAAATTCTATATTTTCTTTCGACGAATTTTGCGACAAGTTGAAACACCAATTTGCAAGCCAGAGAAAACCCAGATTGCCAGCAAATCATTTGGGAACGGTTAAGCAATTGGATGGAGAAACTTTGAGACAATGGCTAGCAAGATTCAGTATCGAAGTTTTGAAAGTCGATACCCCACAAATCGAATATTTGTCTTCTCTATTGTTCGAATTGACGAGGAACACACAATTTGGAAATGCATTATGCAGGAAGCAACCAAAGTCTTTCGAGCGGATAATGGAGATTGCTGAGAAGTATATGATTCAGGAAGAGATGAACAAGCTAAAAAATGCGCACAATGTAAAACTCCCTCTCAACAAAAAGCAAGATCGAGCTCCAATTCCAAAACCAGGTGATTATGGAGGATCGAGTAGAGGATCAGTATGGCAATGACTCAACACCTACAAACCACAGATGCAGACCCAAAGAGCTAATGCCTATGGTCCGCCCACCGATCAAAATCAGCCTCCACGACCTGGAAAAATCTATTTTACCGAGTTGAACACCTCAAAAGAGGAAATTTTGACTGTATTGGAGGAAGGGAATTTAATTCCTGAGGCTCAAAGAATTACCCAGGCAAGACCAGGAGCAATGGGTTATGACAAATATTGCCGATATCATAGAGCTCGGGGACATAGCACTGAAAATTGCTACCAATTAAAGGTTGAAATTGAAAAATTAAACGTGCAAGGAAAACTTAAGGAGTTTGTTAAAAGCGGTAACTATAACAACCGTTATAGATCCAGGAGTCCTCGAAAATTTATCAGTCAACAAAGGGTGGATTGAAATCAGGCAGATGAGCAGTTGAATGGAGTAATAAATAGGATTGCCGGTGGGCCGGCGGGAGGAGATAGCAAGAATGCGAGAAAGAGGACGATGAGGTCGATAAAAACAGCTGTTACTACCAAAAAGGAAATATTTTCTTTGGAATTCCCATCCATAGAAAATCAAGTTATAAGCTTCAGCGATGCAGATCGACCCTTAGACGTCACTTGGGATATAAATAAAGATGATCCAGACTTTTCCATGGTACTAACTCTGAAAATTGCTAACTTTGAGGTCAAAAGAGTTTTGGTTGACAATGGAAGTTCGGCAAACATCATATCTTCCGAAGCTCTTACACGAATGAATCTTCAGCATCCTTATCTGGATCGAGTAGCAACTCCCTTAGTCGGATTTGGAGGCTCGGAGATTTTTCCACTGGGAACCATTCTATTTAGCACGACTCTCGGAAAAAAGCCAAAGATGGTAACAAGGACGATAAAGTTTATGGTGGTGGAAACACCTTTCACCTACAACGCTATACTGGGAAGACCGGCCCTGAATGCATTCAAGGCAGTCGTTTCTACCTATCATCAAAAGGTGAAATTCCCAACTGACGGAGGAGTTGGGGAAATGAGAAATGATCAATACATGGCTTGGGAATGTTATAACTCGTCTTTGAGTATAAAGAAGAAAATTGAACCTCAAATCCCGATGAAAAGAAAATTGTCTGATTTAGAATCCGACTCAATTTCGAAATTACCAATCCCCGATTGTGAAAAGTTACAAGGAAAGAAAGGAAAAAATGTTCACATGAGCATGCAAGCACCCGACCAGAAGAAGGTGACCTTGGTCCCGGGATCCCCTGAGAAGTTTACCAGAATTGGAACGGAATTAAGTGAAGGAATGGAAACCATGCTCATCGATTTTTTACAAAAAAAACGTAGATGTTTTCGCTTGGAGTTCGGATGATATCGTGGGGATCGACCCACGTGTGATAATCCACTCTTTGAACATCGACCCAAAAGCCAAGCCAGTGAGACAAAAGAAGCGTAACCACGGACGCGAGAAAGATAAAATCATCAATGCGGAGGTCGAGAGGTTACTAGCTGCCGGTCAAATTAGAGAAATCAAGTTTACCGAATGGTTATGTAATGTAGTTCTGGTTTCTAAAGGTGACAAGATCGATAATAAATGTAGAATGAGTAACGATTTTACTGATCTAAACAAGTTGTGCCAGAGAGACCCTTACCCGTTGCCTCGGATCGACATGCTAGTAGATTCCACCGCGGGTTTTGTATTTTTTAGCATGATGGATGCTTTTCAAGGATTCTATCAAATTTTTATGAACGAAAGGGATCAGGACAAAACCGCCTTCATTACCGAGCGAGGAGTCTACTGTTTCATAGTGATGCCGTTTGGGTTAAGAAATGCGGGTGCAGCTTATCAAAGATTGGTCAATATGATGTTTAAGGAATTGATAGGAGAAATTTTGGAGGTCTATGTAGATGACATGCTGGTAAAGAGTATGACGGAGGAAGACTACATCAAGCATCTCGATAAATGCTTCGTTATTCTAAGAAAATATGGAATGAAATTGAATCCAGCAAAATGCACTTTCGGCGTGCGGTCGGGAAAGTTCCTCGGATATCTCGTCCATGAAAGAGGGATCGAAGCCAACCCAGAAAAAATCCGAGCAATTATCGATCTTCACCCACCAAGAAAACTTTCAGACGTACAAAGTTTGATTGGGAAAGTTATTTCCTTAAACAGGTTAATTTCTCGATCCGCTGACAAGAGCTTGCCATTTTTCAAATTATTGCGGAAATCAAAGGATTTCGAATGGAGTGCTGAATGCGATCAGGCCTTTGAAGATCTAAAATCTTACTTAACCTCACCACCGATGTTGGCCAAGCCCTCCGACGGAGAGCCCTTATACCTTTACATAGCCGTTTCGGAAGAAGCTATCAGTTCGGTGTTAGTAAAATTAGAGAAATCAGAGCACAAGCCAGTCTACTATCTGAGCAAATTGTTGCAGGGTGCCGAAAAGAATTATATGGAAATCGAGAAATTCGCACTCGCTTTGGTAGTAGCTGCACGAAGGTTGAGGCCCTATTTTCAGACTTATAAGATTATTGTTTTAACTAACCAACCATTGAGACAGGTTTTATCAAAGCCTGAAGCGTCCGGCAGATTGATAAAGTGGGCAGTCGAACTGGGTCAATTCGAAATTGAGTACCAACCTCGAACCGCAATAAAAGCTCAGGTGTTAGCTGATTTCCTACTCGAGTCCACTAGATTGAAAAACCTAGATAACGAACCAACTTCCGAAATAAATGTGGTTAAAGAGATTAAAGATCCAGTTTGGTTGATGCACGTGGACGGCTCTTCGACCAAGGAAGGAGGTGGAGCAGGAATTCATTTTCAAGGACCTTGTGGCGAGGATTTGAGTTACGCCATTACTTTGGACTTTGTCGTTACAAATAACGAAGCAGAATACGAAGCTCTAATTGCAGGATTAGAAATGGCCCTGAAAGAAAAGGTAAAATCAATTATTGTGTTAACTGATTCTGAACTTGTTCATAGGCAGGTTAAAGGCATATATGAGGCCAAAGAATTCAACATGATTAAATATTTGACCAAAGCCAAAAGTTTGATCTCAATATTCGAAAAGTTCGATATTCAGCCTATTCCGAGGGAAGAAAATCTATGGGCCGATTTGCTATCAAAGTTCACTGGTGTTGCGGATGGAAAGGACAAAAGGATAATTACATGGCTTTTGTCAAAAGAGTCTGCCATTGATCTAGACGTTAGTCCTTGTATTGACAACATGGAAATTGACGAGCAAATGATCTCTTGGATCGATCCTTTCATCGATTATTTAAAGGAAGGAAAATTGCCTGAAGATACCAATGAAGCCCGAAGAATCAAGTACCGAGCTCCGTCATTTACCTTAATTGATGGTCAACTCTATAAGCGATCCTCCTCTGGAATCTTATTGAAATGTGTTTCCGAAGGTCGGTATCATACAATTTTGAAGGAGGTTCACGAGGGAGAAGCGGGGAACCACTGTGGCGCTCGAGCATTAGTTCTAAAATGCTCGAGAGCAGGATATTAGATCCATCAGCCGGCTCTTATTTCCGACTCAGTCGACTATGTGAAAAAATGTCACCACTGTCAAATTCACTCGAATTTGATCCATCAGCCGGCTGAACAAATGCACTCTATTCCAATCTGTTGGCCTTTTGACAAATGGGGAATCGACATCGTAGGTCCTTTTCCAACGGCCAGGGCCAAGAAAAACTATGTGTTGGTTGCTGTAGAATATTTCAGCAAATGGGTAGAATGTGTTGATCTAACTAAAATCACTCAGTTTCAAGTCATTAATTTTCTATGGAAAAACATTGTATGTAGGTTCGGGATTCCTAGAGTTCTAATTTCTGACAACGGGACACAATTCGCCGGCAAAAAGGTCATGGAGTGGTGTGAAAGGTTCGGGAGACAACAAAATTTTGCATCAGTGGGGCACCCGCAGGCCAATGGGCAAACATAAGTAGTGAATAGAGAGATTGTTCGATCTCTGGAAAAGGCTTGTCTGATGCGAAAGGAAAGTGGCTCGATGAACTTCCAGGAGTCTTATGGGCAAACAGAACGACCGTAAAAGCTGCCACAGGAGAAACCCCTTATAGTTTGGTCTACGGTTCGGAAGCTGTTATCTCCATTGAGAATCGTATACCTTCTCTCAGGGTCGAATTCTATGATTCCGAAAGAAATCAATTGTTGAGAGAAATGGAAGTTGATCATGCCGACAGCAAAAGTGATCGTGCTAAGATGAAAATCCAGGCTACAAAGGCCAACATGGAATAGGCCTACAGTCACAAAGTTAGAATCCGAACTTTTAAGGTTGGAGATCTAATGTTAAAAAAGGTAGAAGTCTCAAAGCATGTTGGAAAACTTCAGCCTAATTGGGATGGGCCGTACGTCGTTGTCGAGGTCGGGAAGAAAGGTTCTTACAAGATTGCACATCCAAATGGAGAAGTTCTGCCTCGAGCTTGGAATACTGTTAATTTAAGAAGATATTATGGAAGATAGAGATTTTCTAGCAATTTCTAGCCTATCTTTTATTTTGCTATCTCGTTCTGTTTCAGTTTGTTTTATGTTATCAAGAATTATCTAATCAATGGAAAGTCTTATTCGCCAGAGATATTATTAATTCATTATCTTATCAGTAACAAGTCTTATTCGCCGGAAACATTATTAATTCATTATCTAATCATGAAGATATTATGAGGCGATGCCCAATCTCTAAACATATCAATCAAGTATCGACTAAGGGTGAAAGTCGTTGCTATGCCCCTTAGATCGAAAATAAAATAAATGGGTGAAAGTTGTTGCTAAGACCCTCAAAATCGACTAAGGGTGAAAGCCGTTGCTATGCCCCTTAGATCGAAAATAAAATAAATGGGTGAAAGCTGTTGCCAAGACCCTCGAAATCGACTAAGGGTGAAAGCCGTTGCTATGCCCCTTAGATCGAAAATAAAATAAATGGGTGAAAGTTGTTGCCAAGACCCTCGAAATCGACTAAGGGTGAAAGCCGTTGCTATGCCCCTTAGATCGAAAATAAAATAAATGGGTTAAAGCTGTTGCTAAGACCCTCGAAATCGACTAAGGGTGAAAGCCGTTGCTATGCCCCTTAGATCGAAAATAAAATAAATGGGTTAAAGCTGTTGCTAAGACCCTCGAAATCGACTAAGGGTGAAAGCAGTTGCTATGCCCCTTAGATCAAAAATAAAATAAATGGGTGAAAGTTGTTGCTAAAACCCTCGAAATCGACTAAGGGTGAAAGCCGTTGCTATACCCCTTAGCTCAAGTCGTCAAAGAATTTTCTCGATCCTATCAATGATCAATTCGCAAGTTACAATGATCGAGATTTGTAAAGAATAAATATCAAATTATGGATTATCCTGATTAAGCAACAACACAAGTCAAATAAATATCTATACATTATTATTAGATGTTCGATTATTGTATCAAAAGAGCAATCTTGTTGAATTACGAGCAAGAAAAACAAAGGAAAATACAAGGACGATGAAGTAGAAATAAGTCCATTCAATGGATCTCGGTGCTACTCTATTACAGTATGTAAATTCGAGCTAAAATTCGAAGTTTACATTCAATGCTATTACAAAGGACAAACTCTACACTAGGGATCTCCGGTCAACCGCCGGGGCTGGATAAAGCTACTTTTGCGTCTACCCTTCATCGAAGAATGCAGGGGTCGGATCAGTAGGGATTTTTCCAGCATTCTTGCTACCACTTCCCTGCTAATTTGTTTGCACATTCACCCAGGTCGAAGCAACAGGAAACAATCCTTAGAAAAATTATTCCACGCAATCTCGAAGGCAACATTCTTCAAGAAATATCTTGAAGAAGTAGAGATCGAGAGCAGGGAAACTCCTCCAGGAGTTGACCCACTATCCGACCGGGTGGAGCAACAGGATACAGGAGTCCGAGCCTGTCTTGGACATATGGTATCCGAGAAAGTAGGTCGTCTGCCGATATCCTAGTTGCAATGATATTCGTCTGTCGATATTCTAGTCGAAGCGAAGTTTCTTGGAAGCAAAGGAAAAGAAAGTACGAATTCGAATCTCGAACATTTTTATGGGGGATAAATGATTGGCCATTAAAGAAGGTAAAAAATCGTGCATACAGATTGGACAAAACTTTTACAAGAAAAGTAAAAATACGAAGGTAAAATGAGAACCGGTCAAAAGTATTTATAGGGGAAGGAAATAAACACCAATGGCTCAGATTTCCTGGAATGGATGGTCACGATACGAGCGATAAATGCGCCGACGGTTCCGCTTCCCGATGAATAGGGGACTGTTTGGATAAAAAGATAAATTATTTGCCTCAAGATCGGAAATTTGAATTATCAAAAACCATTGGTCGAAGGAGAATATTCGAACATTCGCATCAATACGCCTACTATACAAAGATCGAATAATAGTAACAATCATCAAAGCGTAAAATATTTCGTGGCAATTAAGCTCGGAATAGACTGATTAAAAAGGGGCGAACAAACCAACATAATTAAGAGAATAGTCATAACCGTCGAAGAACGGTACACGGTCCGAATTACAGAAACGAAAACACACGAAAGCAAATTAAAACTTATTCAGAGTTATGGCACAAGTGCGAAATGAAAAGATAAAATTACAACAGGTTCAACAATCATGGCGTCTACAGAAGTTTATTATCGGAAAAAATCTTCCGAACCGCGGCACTGCGGTCATCATACCCGCGAGCATAAGCCTTCTGTTCATGAAGCTCAGAGTCCTTCTCCTGCTCATCAAGTCCTTTGAGCACTGAGAGCTCTTTGCTCAACTGTTGATGGATTTCTTCCCCCTGATCCTTGGCGGTTTTCTCCTTCTCTAAAGCTGAAGCAGCGGGAGGGTCGGAAAGATCCTCAACTTTCGAAGACTTAGCTGTCGCTCCAGAAACTAATGAGCCTTCACCAGTATCTGTCAGTTTAAGTTTTTTGCCCAAACTTCCTTCCGGGGAACCAGCGGCAGAATCACCGGCCAACAACTCGTTTCCAGAGACAAGCTTCTGCAAGGTCTCAATGGGGGTGATCCCATCAGAATAAGGCCTCTTATGTGAAGCGAGAGTAGAAGCCTTCTTTCTAGCCAACCCTCGTTTGGAATTGTCAAGAGGTTTCGACGGGGAGCCCTCGGATTCCTCGTCAAGATCCTCGTCTAAAATCGGTTTGCTAGGAATAATCTTGACATGTTTGGTGGAAGCCTGCTTTTCTTTCTTAGTCTCCCCTCCCTTAGAGGCCTTGGGTGAAGACGCGGAAGTAGTTGGAGAATCCCTGGAAGGTTTCTTATCCTTAGACGACTTCTGATCTTTGGCAGGACCTTTGTTCTTGGAGCCACCCAACAACGACAGGGGATTGATAGCTTTACCCAATATTTGATCCATGACGAGCGAAGAAATAAGTTTGAAAGTTCGAAAATAAATATTAAGCGCGGAGCTCCGATATCAATGGTTAAGAGTTATAGGCAAAATGATTCAAGACGGTCCTTGTATTTATAGAGGCTACACCCTACCTTTACAATAATTGAACCTGTGCGACCCTCAAGAAATTCAATAAGGAACTATAGAATCCGACCAGAAATAAAGAGGACTTCGAACAGTAAAAAGGCAAAATATGGAAAAACAAGTATTTACAAGTTAAGGATTTTTTAGAAAGAATCCTATTACATCAACTATCACTAAAGCTATGTTCGGATCTCTAGCTGCTAAATTTTGAATCATTTCCTTCCGAGCTAATTGATCCATTGTCTGAGCTGCCGCTATCTTCGCTGTCACCACCCTATTGCCCTACTTGACGATCGAGTTCATCGTTTTGCTCATCGGATTCGGATTCGCCATCTATGTCAACATACTGATCCTCCCCTAAGGCAGATTGGGGGTCATTGCCAGATAACTCAAGCAAATCGGGATTCGGCATGGGAACGCCAAATTCCTCAACGATAGGGGCGAAATGGTGATTCTGCCAGCTCAAGGTTTCCTGAGGCAATGATGAAGTTTTGTAGTCTTTTCCTTTAGCATTCTTATAATTAAGGATCCATATGTGGAAAATATTCTTCCATTTTGTCCGGAATTATCCCGGCCGAGACTAACTGTTGAACCCCTTTGTAAAAAATTGTTTGGAGAATCCCGCCTATTCTTCTTCGAACCAAGGGATCAAGAACAGGAGACTCCAAAAACTCTCGTATAACTTGGATCACTGCCTCCTCCCGACCCTGAGAATATGCACGCTCGGAGTCTTGTCTGGCTTGTTCGAGCTCAACCTTAGCTTTCTTAAGCTCCTCCTCGAGAGCACTTTTCTCCTTAACTATTGACACCAAATCCTCCTCCACGGACGGAGTGTGTTTTTTGTTACCACTCTCTAATTCCTTCTTGGTTTTAGATAATTCATTGAAGCGTTCTATTCTCGGCAAGAGTCTGTGCGAGCGCATTGTGAGCCTCTTGCGACTCTTGCTCCAGCAAGGCCAAACGATAAGTTTGAAGGGCGAAATAATCCCCGGCCTATGAAGAAGAAAAGCAAATCAATAGGCCATTTAAGAATCAAGAAAGACTAAGTACTTGAAACTTAACAGTTATTACCTCTTGGTAGGTTCGAGAAAAGTTACTCAAGACTTCGAAATCGCTTTTGACGTTATGATGAAGCAGATCCCGTTTAAACCGTCCGGCCATAAAAATTCTTGTGGATTTGTCGAACTCATTTGCACCGTCAGGTCCAAGGTCGGACAAGATAGTCCCTTCTTCCGGATATCCAGCGGCCCTACACCCGCGAAAATGCTCATCCATAAAATCCGCTACATCCGGCTCTAACCTGCCTGGTCGACAAGGAACCAAATTGGAGCTCCTCCCGAACGGTTTTACCCTCCTCGAGGGCCCTGGGTGATCAGCATTCCGTTACTAAGTCATACGCTCCTCATGTTCTTGCATGCACAGAATTCGATTCCAGGAGTATTGACTGTAACCAGCGGATGAGGGATTAGAAGTCTCGATTGAAAATACACTGTGTAGGGGACCCGCTACAGTATGATTCAATGAGCTTGTGCTGCCGACACCTCTTAAAGCTGGAAATATAACTGTCAACTCGATCGAGTCAGCAACCAAATTACTTACTTCCATCCCTTCAGGATTGTTTTTCTTCTTCTGATGGGGTTGTTTCGGTACGCGCCCGGAGGTCACGGTCCCGGCCGAGTTAAGCATGGACAGACGGAACTTCTCAACGATTTGATCTATAAAGAAAATGCAATACGTTTAGAAGGCAAAAATGTAAAAATGCAATTATCGCGTGTAAAATTATGAATGATAACAACATACTCAAAGTAAGAGGGGCACGAGGAAGGGTAGCCGGTTCGAGCATATTTCCTAACGGTCGAACAGATCCGCCAAGGGATCGAGTTATCAAAGAAAGAGAAAATTCAACCGTCGGGGCAGGGTAGTCACATTTACTTAGACATTCCATCCTCAAAACCCCTTCTTGAACGAGTAACATGGTCTGGTAGGGATTGCATTGCAGCTGTTCCAATAATTCGTCAGAAAGGTGATGATTAAGCTTTTCCTTGATTCTGCGGCGACCGTATACCCAAGACCCTATGCCATCCCATTGGTATGACATAGTTTTCGAACTTCCTTCTGAAACGGGAACGTCAGGACCTTTCACGAAAAAGAACCTTCTTTTCCAGCCTTTGGTTTTATCCATAGGCACGCTCGATAAGATGAGTCGACTCGACCGTTGAGAAAAATATACGAACCCCGCATTGGAACCTTTGGACATATCAATTTGGAATATTTGCCAGAAATTCCGAAAGGAAGCTTCTTCCCCTTTAGCTTCCATAAGAGCGCTGAACGCTACAATATACGCAATAGAATGCGGAAGAATCTGAGCAGGAGAAAGCGAAAAAGACGTTAAGATACTCCTTATCAGGGGAATGAAGGGGATGCGCAATCCATAGGAAAATTGTTTCTCGTAAAACGCCTGACACCCCGCTGGTGGATCAGTCGCGCGTTGACGATAAGAAGGGATGACGATCGAAAAACCCTTAGGTAGAAATTTCCCGAACTCTTCCTCCAGATAAGCACGGTCGTCCTACGTAAAAATACAAGAAGTTTGAACGGCGCCAAGCTCGGCCCTGTTAAGACTGGCTATTCTAGAAGGACCTTCAGGTTTGTATATCCTAACAAAGGTATTATCACCAATGGTACGCTTCTCGACCACATTATCCTCTTCAGTCTGATCAGTATCCTCACGCTCGGGATGAACTTCCCCTTCCTCGTAATCGTCAATAAGCCTCAAGTCAGGATCGGGTTCCTGATCTTCTCCGATTTTGCTCTTACCCCTCATGCTTCTTGAACTAGACATTATAAGCGAAAAATAATTGTGTGAAAATGACAGCTCGTCCGACCTCTATGCTCCGATCAAGAGTAAAAGTTGCTTTGTGAATAACTTTCAACAAGTCAATATATATATATATAAGGTTAAAAAGGTAAATTGCAAATCGGACCCCGAATAACCGCGACGGTTGAACTCCCTCAAGGTAAATTCAAAACTATTTTTCCGATAATTGCGCTTTAGACCCCTATACTCTCTGCAATTAGGAGCCAAAAACCAAGACATGAGGAGACACGCCTCTTCGATATATATATATATTTATTGCCCCAGCATTTCACTATCCTACGATCGGAGAAATGAGGAAGTATTAATGGGTCAATTACAACAGTAAGGCAACTAATGTGGAAGGATACTCTGATCATGATCCAATTTGAAAAGCCAGACGAGGAATATTGATGTCAAAACTTATATCGTTGCAATAAAGCCATTTAAATTGTTTCAAAGATATGCAATCTTTTTCCCTGATTCGGGTTTTCTCCCAATGGGTTTTTCCCGAGTTAGGTTTTTAACGAGGCATATCCGAAGCACATTATAAATGGTTTGTTCCCGATAATCAAAGCAGTACATACTTCTTCGAGCTTAAGCTTCACTTTGCGCTCAAGAAGTGGGGGAGTATTGATGAGGGATATTTTGGGACTCCACTTTGAGGAGCTCGGACAAGAACGAAGGAGACAAATCCCGACCTTGGAAGAATGGACTCGATCCCAAGTTGCAGTCTACGCAATCCGACCAACTAGAGAGAGCTCACGATCGGGAATTACTGTTGGGCCGATCACTGGCCCAAGCCTGTGGGCTGAGAAATATATCCCTGCGGGTGGATCAGCTAGCTCCCCATTTCAACTATAAATACCACTAGCATTTATGACGCCAGACACGCTTTCCCAGGTGCTCTCTGCTCGAAAACTGTTGCTCGAAGCCATCTTGGAAAGTTAGCGTAGGTCATTTACTATGTATTATTCCTCTAGCTTGTACGACATCCTATAATGCTCGAGTAGGACCCCTTTACTTATAATCTGTACTCTCACGTTCGTAAATACATATATTATTGATCTTTCATACATTCAATAGTATCTTTAATTATTTTCTATACAATTTTGGTCATACACGAAATCACGTAAGATCAACACTCAGTACTGAAGAGAATCGTCCCATAGTCAAATGTAATCTAAGGATTTCATCCAATCGCTTAAATGTATTCACGAGAGATGAAGTTGGCCATTTCTTATCCTTATACACATATAAATAAACGTGCGTATTATTATAAAATCAAAGATTGTCTCATACAAAATAGACCTATTACTACAATCTTATTGAACTGGCTTGCTGGGCACTATCATATCAATCTCCCACTTTCCCTAAAGCCATTCACAGATGTTTCTACGAACCATCTTCTTTAGATGACTATCGAACGCCTTTTGTGAACGTGGCTTAGTTAGTGGGTCAGCCATGTTGTCTTCTGATTTGACATACTCCATGTGCATGTCTCCTCTACCAATGATCTCCCTGATCACGTGGTATTTCCTCTGTACGTGTTTGGATTGATGGTATGATCTCGGCTCATTCGCTTGAGCTATTGCCCCGTTGTTGTAACAGAAGACTACTACAGGTTCAGCAATGCTAGGAACAACATCCAGTTCTTGGATGAAGTTTTCCATCCATACACTTTCCTTTGCTGCATCTGATGCTGCAATATATTCTACTTCTGTGGTTGAGTCGGCAGTGGTAGACTATTTACAGCTTTTCCAACTGACCGCTCCACCATTGATGGGGAATATGTATCCAGAGTTGGATTTGAAGTCATCCACGTCAGACTGGGAACTCGAATCAGTGAATCCTTCAAGTTTCAGTTCTCCACTACCACCGTAGACCAAAACATATCCTTAGTCCTTCGCAGGTACTTTAGGATTGCTTTTATGGCAGTCCAGTGTTCTTCACCTGGATTTGACTGATAGCGGCTCGTTACACTTAGAGCGTGTGCTATGTCTGGTCGAGTACACAACATTGCATACATAATGCTCCCTATAGCAGAGGCATAAGGTATGAGAGACATTCTCGTCTTTTCGTTGTCGGTTGTAGGGCACATTGACTTAGAAAGAGAGATGCCATGTCTCATTGTAAGCAATCCTCTCTTGGATTCTTCCATTTTGAATCTCTTCAAAATTGTGTTGATGTACTGAGATTGGGAGAGTCCTATCATCTTCTTCGATCTATCCCTATAGATACGTATTCCCAATACGTAAGATGCGTCTCCCATATCTATCATGGAGAACTGCACAGATAGCCACGCTTTTGTCTGCGCTAACATCTTGATAGCATCTCCGATTAACACAATGTCATCGACGTACAAAACAATGAATTGTATCGAACTCCCACTATTCTTCTTGTACACACAAGGTTCATATACGTTTTTTATGAAGCCAAATGCTTTGACTGTCTCATCAAATCGTATGTTCCAGGTTCGGGACGCCTGTTTGAGGCCGTAGATTGACCTTTGAAGTTTACACAGTTTGTGCTCACTTCCTTTGGACGCAAAACCTTCAGGTTGTTGCATAAAGATCTCCTTGTCAATGTCTCCATTGAGAAAGGCGGTCTTTACGTCCATTTGAAGATCCATTTGCATCCTACAGGGATAGTTCTCTCAGGTGGATCGACCAAGGTCCAAACCTTGTTGGAATGCATGGAATCCATTTCTGATACGAACCACGTTAAGAAAAACGAGACCCGCATTATAAGGAATTGAAAGATCGTTCTACAATCAGGTTTGAGGATGGATGAACGCCACAAGTCGCCTTGATAATTTCACGGGGACGCCACAAACGATATTGATTGAATCGTTTGATAAGTCGATGTTGAACGCCACAAGTCTTCTTGATAAGTTCGGTAGGACGCCACAAACGATGATGGAATAATCGTTTGATAAGTCGATGAATGAACGCCACAAGAATTAGACAAATTGAAAAATCCTTGATAAGTTCAAAAGAGTTCTTCAAAGAAACTAGAGAATTCCTTCTCACTAAAATAATAAGAATCAAGTTGTCTCTTCTATTACATATTATGCCTATATATAAGCTGAAAATTAAGTCCTATCAAGACTAGGAATAGGACTTCTAGAGTAATCTACTTAGACTAGGAAATAAATCCCCCTAATCAACTAGGAAACAAAAAGCACTTAATAAACTAGGAAACAAATAAAGTCCTACTACTAATATAATAGTTAATTTCGAATTTAATACTAACTAAATATGCTATTCATCTTATCCACTCTCTTCTTGAGAAATTGCATTTAGTTGGACTTGTATAATGTTGACAAAATTCGATTGTTCATTTCCGAACACATCCAACTCCTTTTGTTGTGCTTGATTTATTAACTCATTGAGTTCATCTTCCTTGAAACGTTTGGCTCTTGCCCTCGTCACTGGACCTTGTGGAACTTTGATTGATTCTTCAAAATGCGATTTTCCATTTATGTCCTCATTATTCTGCGAATTTCCATTTATGTCCTCATCATTCCCCCCCTCTTGAAAAGGATTTGCCCTCAAATCAGCACCTACATCAAAAGGACTTAAATCAGTAACATTGAAGGTAGTGCTAACATTGTACTCACCTGGTAGGTCTAGCTTGTAGGCATTGTCATTGACACGCTCAAGAACTTGAAAAGGACCATCTCCCCTTGGGAGCAACTTCGAACGCCTTTGGGATGGAAATCTTTCTTTCCTCATGTGCAACCAAACCCAATCTCCGGGTTCAAAAACTACCTTGCGACGCCCTTTGTTGGCTTGTTTTGCATATTGTTCCGTCTTCTTCTCTATATTGAATCTTGCCTTTTCATGTATCTGCTTAACAAATTCAGCCTTTTTCTTTCCATCCAAGTTAACTCTTTCAGACAAAGGTAATGGTGTTAAATCCAATGGAGTTAAGGGGTTAAAACCATAAACTATTTCAAATGGAGAAAACTTAGAAGCAGAATGAATGGTACGATTGTAAGCAAACTCAACATGTGGTAAACATTCTTCCCATGTTTTGATATTCTTTTTAATTATAGCCCTCAACAAAGTAGATAAAGTCCTATTTACTACTTCGGTTTGACCATCAGTTTGTGGATGACAAGTGGTGGAAAATAACAACTTAGTCCCTAACTTACACCACAAGGTTTTCCAAAAGTAACTCAAAAACTTAGCATCTCTATCAGAAACAATGGTTCGAGGCATTCCATGCAATCTAACAATTTCTCGAAAGAATAAGTCAGCAATATTAGAAGCATTATCAGTTTTCGTACATGGAATGAAATGCGCCATTTTAGAAAACCTATCTACAACCACAAAAATAGAATCCCTACCTCGTTTAGACCTAGGTAAACCTAAAACAAAATCCATTGAAATATCAATCCAGGGATCACTAGGAATTGGTAGTGGCATGTATAAACCATGAGGTTGTACTCTAGATTTTGCCTGCTTACAAGTGACACATCTCTCACAAATTCTCTCAACATCCTTTCTCATATGAGGCCAATAAAAATGTTCTTGCAAAATTGCTAAGGTTTTAATAACTCCAAAGTGCCCCATTAGACCTCCACCATGTGATTCCCTTACTAACAACTCACGCAAAGAACAATTAGGAACACATAACTTATTTTCTCGAAACAAGAAACCCTCATGTCTAAAGAACTTACCCACTGCATTTTTCTCACAATTTCGAAATTCCTCAGAAAAATCATGATCTAAAGGATATAATTCTTTAATATGCTCAAAACCAAGTAATTTTGCATCAAGAGTTGAGAGTAAGACATACCTTCTAGAAAGTGCATCAGCGACGACATTCTCTTTACCTGATGTGATCATGAAGTGCCCAAAAATAGACTTGAAAGAATTAATTGAAGATAAGTTGTTGGGTCAAGAAGGATTACTTGCTAATCAAGATTGAGGAGATTTATTCCCATATTACTTGTCATATGGGACTTTTTAATTTAGTTACTTTTTAATTTCGAATTTAGCTCCTTGTATTAGTAGGATTAGTTTATTCTTTACTAGGATTTAGTTTCCTTTTGGTATTAGGTTAGTTTACTATTTTATAGTTTCCTAGTTATTTTCAAGATGTAATCTTGTCCTATTTAAAGGACCTTTTTCTTTAATGAATTCAAGATTTAGTCTTCAATTAATTTGTGTTGAGTATTCTCCACCTTCTTTGAAGAGTTCTTCTTCATGAACTTATCAAGGATCAGTAAAATCTTTGTGGCGTTCAATGACTTATCAAACGATTCATCCACCATCGTTTGTGGCGTCCTACCGAACTTATCAAGCATTCTTGTGGCGTTCCGACTTATCAAACGATTCAGTCAACATCGTTTGTGGCGTCCTCATGAACTTATCAAGAAGACTTGTGGCGTTCATCCATCGACTTATCAAGCGATTCAGTCAACATCGTTTGTGGCGTCCTCATGAACTTATCAAGGAGACTTGTGGCGTTCATCCATCGACTTATCAAGCGATTCATCCATCATCGTTTGTGGCGTCTTCATTAAATCCATCTAAACCTGATTGTAGAACGATCCTTGAAATCCTAATAATTCGGGTCTCGTTATTCGTGATGAGATTCGTATCATTTGGTATCAAAGCCAAATTCTAGTCTCAGGTTTGTCTATCTTTAATTTCTTGTAAAAAAAAACGGAAAAAAAAAACGTTGAAAAAAAAAACGAAAAAAAATTGAGAGAAGAAGAAGAGGTTGAAAAAAAAAAAGTTAAAAAAAAAAATCAAAAAAAAAAAAAAAAAAATGGTATTTCAATGTTTACATGTTAGATCTACAAGGTTGGGCAAGATTTGAGGACAAATCTCTTTTAAGAGGAGGAGAATGATGTGATCATGAAGTGCCCAAAAATAGACTTGAAAGAATTAATTGAAGATTTAGTCTTCAATTATTATGTGTTGAGTATTCTCCACCTTCTTTGAAGAATTCTTCTTCATGAACTTATCAAGGATCAGTAAAATCTTTGTGGCGTTCAATGACTTATCAAACGATTCATCCACCATCGTTTGTGGCGTCCTACCGAACTTATCAAGCATTCTTGTGGCGTTCCGACTTATCAAACGATTCAGTCAACATCGTTTGTGGCGTCCTCATGAACTTATCAAGAAGACTTGTGGCGTTCATCCATCGACTTATCAAGCGATTCATCCATCATCGTTTGTGGCGTCTTCTATAAATCCACCTAAACCTGATTGTAGAACGATCCTTGGAATCCTAATTATTCGAATCTCGTTATTCGTAACGTTGTTCGTATCATTTGGTATCAGAGCTTTGTTCTAGTCTCAGGTTTGTCTATCTTTAATTTCTTGTCAGAAAAAAAAACGAAAAAAAAAATGTTGAAAAAAAAAACGAAAAAGAAATTGAGAGAAGAAGAAGAGGTTGAAAAAAAAATTGAGAGAGAAAAAAAAAACGAAAAAAAAAAATGTTGAAAAAAAAAACGAAAAAAATTGAGAGGAGAAGAAGAGGTTGAAAAAAAAAATTGAGAGAGAAAAAAAAAAAAAAGTTCAAAAAAAAAATGGTATTTCAATGTTTACATGTTAGATCTACAAGGTTGGGGAAGATTTGAGGACAAATCTCTTTTAAGAGGAGGAGAATGATGTGATCATGAAGTGCCCAAAAATAGACTTGAAAGAATTAATTGAAGATTTAGTCTTCAATTATTATGTGTTGAGTATTCTCCACCTTCTTTGAAGAATTCTTCTTCATGAACTTATCAAAGATCAGTAAAATCTTTGTGGCGTTCAATGACTTATCAAACGATTTATCCACCATCGTTTGTGGCGTCCTACCGAACTTATCAAGCATTCTTGTGGCGTTCCGACTTATCAAGCGATTCAGTCAACATCGTTTGTGGCGTCCTCATGAACTTATCAAGGAGACTTGTGGCGTTCATCCATCGACTTATCAAGCGATTCATCCATCATCGTTTGTGGCGTCTTCATTAAATCCATCTAAACCTGATTGTAGAACGATCCTTGAAATCCTAATAATTCGGGTCTCGTTATTCGTGATGAGATTCGTATCATTTAATGATGTGATCATGAAGTGCCCAAAAATAGACTTGAAAGAATTAATTGAAGATAAGTTGTTGGGTCAAGAAGGATTACTTGCTCATCAAGATTGAGGAGATTTATTCCCATATTACTTGTCATATGGGACTTTTTAATTTAGTTACTTTTTAATTTCGAATTTAGCTCCTTGTATTAGTAGGATTAGTTTATTCTTTACTAGGATTTAGTTTCCTTTTGGTATTAGGTTAGTTTACTATTTTATAGTTTCCTAGTTATTTTCAAGATGTAATCTTGTCCTATTTAAAGGACCTTTTTCTTTAATGAATTCAAGATTTAGTCTTCAATTAAAAAAAAAAAAAAAAATGGTATTTCAATGTTTACATGTTAGATCTACAAGGTTGGGCAAGATTTGAGGACAAATCTCTTTTAAGAGGAGGAGAATGATATGACCATGAAGAGAACAAAAATGATGTGATCATGAAGTGCCCAAAAATAGACTTGAAAGAATTAATTGAAGATAAGTTGTTGGGTCAAGAAGGATTACTTGCTCATCAAGATTGAGGAGATTTATTCCCATATTACTTGTCATATGGGACTTTTTAATTTAGTTACTTTTTAATTTCGAATTTAGCTCCTTGTATTAGTAGGATTAGTTTATTCTTTACTAGGATTTAGTTTCCTTTTGGTATTAGGTTAGTTTACTATTTTATAGTTTCCTAGTTATTTTCAAGATGTAATCTTGTCCTATTTAAAGGACCTTTTTCTTTAATGAATTCAAGATTTAGTCTTCAATTAATTTGTGTTGAGTATTCTCCACCTTCTTTGAAGAGTTCTTCTTCATGAACTTATCAAGGATCAGTAAAATCTTTGTGGCGTTCAATGACTTATCAAACGATTCATCCACCATCGTTTGTGGCGTCCTACCGAACTTATCAAGCATTCTTGTGGCGTTCCGACTTATCAAACGATTCAGTCAACATCGTTTGTGGCGTCCTCATGAACTTATCAAGAAGACTTGTGGCGTTCATCCATCGACTTATCAAGCGATTCATCCATCATCGTTTGTGGCGTCTTCTATAAATCCACCTAAACCTGATTGTAGAACGATCCTTGGAATCCTAATTATTCGGATCTCGTTATTCGTGATGAGATTCGTATCATTACCTTTCTTGTATCGGATGACATAGGAAAATGTTTCAATGAATTCCACCCATCGTGCATGTCTCTTACTCAATTTTTGTTGACTCTTCAAGTGTTTCAACGACTCATGATCCGTGTGAATCACAAACTCCTTAGGCCACAGATAGTGTTGCCATGTTTGCAAAGCTCGCACCAATGCGTACAACTCTTTGTCGTAAGTAGGGTAGTTTAGAGCTGCCCCGCTTAGTTTCTCACTAAAAAAAGCAATTGGTTTTCCTCCTTGCATGAGGACTGCTCCAACACCTAATCCTGATGCATCACATTCAATTTCAAATGTTAATGTAAAGTTAGGCAGAGCTAATAAAGGAGCATTAGTTAATTTCTCTTTGAGCAATTGGAAAGCCCTTTCTTGCTCGTCTTCCCACTTAAACCCAACATTCTTCTTGATGACCTCAGTAAGTGGTGCTGCAATGCTGCTAAAGTTCTTCACAAATCTCCTATAGAAGCTAGCAAGTCCATGGAAGCTTCTAACTTGTCCTACACTTGTGGGACTCGGCCATTCTTGAATTGCTCGAATTTTATCCTCATCAACCTGTATACCATGTGCACTCACAACAAAACCAAGAAACACAAGCTTATCGGTGCAAAAGGTGCACTTCTTCATGTTAGCAAATAATTTCTCCTTTCGTAATACTTCAAGAACAGAATGTAAATGCTTAACATGATCATCTTGATTTTTGCTATAAATAAGAATATCATCAAAATAGACAACTACAAATTTTCCTATGAAAGCACGCAAAACATGGTTCATTAATCGCATGAAAGTGCTTGGTGCATTAGTTAGACCAAATGGCATAACCAACCACTCATATAAACCAAACTTTGTTTTAAAAGCTGTTTTCCATTCATCACCTTCTTTCATTCTTATTTGATGGTAGCCACTTTTCAAATCAATTTTAGAAAATACACAAGCACCATGCAATTCATCAAGCATATCATCAAGACGAGGAATAGGATGGCGATACCTGATTGTTATATTGTTGACGGCTCGACAATCAACACACATTCTCCATGTCCCATCCTTTTTAGGAACCAAAATTACTGGAACAGCGCATGGACTCATGCTTTCTCGTACGGAACCCTTTTCCATCAATTCACTAACTTGCCGTTGTAGCTCTTTTGTTTCTTCAGGGTTGCTACGATAGGCTGGTCGGTTTGGAATGGAAGCACCGGGTACAAAGTCAATTTGATGTTCAATCCCTCGAATAGGTGGTAAACCAGGTGGAATTTCCTCGGGAAAGACATCCTCAAATTCCTGCAAAAGAGATGCAACTGAACTAGGCAAAAAAGAGTTAGAGTCGTTAGTATTCAATGCCTCTTTGTACACAAGAACAATTATTGGTTGACTTGAGAACATCGCTTTTTTGATGTGACCCACTCTCGCATAGATATTGCTTTTTGTCCTCTCATTCTTTTGTTCACTCATTGAAACCTCTCCATTTTTTTTACTCTTTTTTTCCTCGTTCACTCTTTGTTTTTCTTGTCTCTCTATGTCTTTTCCTACAACACTTTTTTTTTCTTGCTCACTCTCTTTTTATAACCTCACTTGATCTTCATAAACTTGTCTTGGAGTCAAAGGTACTAGAGTGATGGTACGCTGGTCATGTAGAAATGAGTACTTGTTAGTGAAACCATCATGCTTAACACGTCGATCAAACTGCCATGGACGTCCTAGTAATAAATGTCCAGCTTGCATAGGTACAACATCGCACAAAACTTCATCTTCATATTTTCCTATGCGAAAAGGAACAAGGACTTGTTTTTCTACCCTTATTTCACCAGTATTATTAAGCCATTGCAGTTTGTAGGGTTGTAGATGATTGGTAGTCGGTAATCCTAACTTTTCAACCATAGTTGTGCTAGCAACATTAGTACAACTCCCTCCATCAATAATCATACTACATACTTTGTTTTGGACATGGCATCTAGTATGAAAAATGTTTTCCCTCTGTACTTCGTCACTCTCTTTGATTTGCACACTTAACGCTCTTCTTGCAACCAACAACTCCCCATGGACAGCATATTCTTCCTCATTAGCATCCTCCAACGGTGGCATAGATTCGGGGTCCTCCTCACTATCGGTTTCAACTTCTCCATTATCTCGTATCACCATAACTCTTCTATTTGGGCATTGGTTTGCTATGTGCCCCCTACCTTGACATTTAAAACACTTAATATCACGATTTCGAGTAGTAGAGTAATCGGTTTTACCTTGATTGCTACGAGTTGGTTGCTCTTGTTTTGACTCAAATCTAGTCTTGGTTGAGACTTGCTTCTCCTCTTTCTTGAATGTATTCTGTTTCCACGAACTAGCACCCCTTCTCTTAAGTTGGCTCTCAATTTTAATAGCCATATGCAGCATGTCCTCTAATTCCACATCACTACCAATTCCTAGTGATCCCTGGATTGATATTTCAATGGATTTTGTTTTAGGTTTACCTAGGTCTAAACGAGGTAGGGATTCTATTTTTGTGGTTGTAGATAGGTTTTCTAAAATGGCGCATTTCATTCCATGTACGAAAACTGATAATGCTTCTAATATTGCTGACTTATTCTTTCGAGAAATTGTTAGATTGCATGGAATGCCTCGAACCATTGTTTCTGATAGAGATGCTAAGTTTTTGAGTTACTTTTGGAAAACCTTGTGGTGTAAGTTAGGGACTAAGTTGTTATTTTCCACCACTTGTCATCCACAAACTGATGGTCAAACCGAAGTAGTAAATAGGACTTTATCTACTTTGTTGAGGGCTATAATTAAAAAGAATATCAAAACATGGGAAGAATGTTTACCACATGTTGAGTTTGCTTACAATCGTACCATTCATTCTGCTTCTAAGTTTTCTCCATTTGAAATAGTTTATGGTTTTAACCCCTTAACTCCATTGGATTTAACACCATTACCTTTGTCTGAAAGAGTTAACTTGGATGGAAAGAAAAAGGCTGAATTTGTTAAGCAGATACATGAAAAGGCAAGATTCAATATAGAGAAGAAGACGGAACAATATGCAAAGCAAGCCAACAAAGGGCGTCGCAAGGTAGTTTTTGAACCCGGAGATTGGGTTTGGTTGCACATGAGGAAAGAAAGATTTCCATCCCAAAGGCGTTCGAAGTTGCTCCCAAGGAGAGATGGTCCTTTTCAAGTTCTTGAGCGTGTCAATGACAATGCCTACAAGCTAGACCTACCAGGTGAGTACAATGTTAGCACTACCTTCAATGTTACTGATTTAAGTCCTTTTGATGTAGGTGCTGATTTGAGGGCAAATCCTTTTCAAGAGGGGGGGAATGATGAGGACATAAATGGAAATTCACAGAATAATGAGGACATAAATGGAAAATCGCATTTTGAAGAATCAATCAAAGTTCCACAAGGTCCAGTGACGAGGGCAAGAGCCAAACGTTTCAAGGAAGATGAACTCAATGAGTTAATAAATCAAGCACAACAAAAGGAGTTGGATGTGTTCGGAAATGAACAATCGAATTTTGTCAACATTATACAAGTCCAACTAAATGCAATTTCTCAAGAAGAGAGTGGATAAGATGAATAGCATATTTAGTTAGTATTAAATTCGAAATTAACTATTATATTAGTAGTAGGACTTTATTTGTTTCCTAGTTTATTAAGTGCTTTTTGTTTCCTAGTTGATTAGGGGGATTTATTTCCTAGTCTAAGTAGATTACTCTAGAAGTCCTATTCCTAGTCTTGATAGGACTTAATTTTCAGCTTATATATAGGCATAATATGTAATAGAAGAGACACAACTTGATTCTTATTATTTTAGTGAGAAGGAATTCTCTAGTTTCTTTGAAGAACTCTTTTGAACTTATCAAGGATTTTTCAATTTGTCTAATTCTTGTGGCGTTCATTCATCGACTTATCAAACGATTCTTCCATCATCGTTTGTGGCATCCTACCGAACTTATCAAGAAGACTTGTGGCGTTCAACATCGACTTATCAAACGATTCAATCAATATCGTTTGTGGCGTCCCCGTGAACTTATCAAGGCGACTTGTGGCGTTCATCCATCCTCAAACCTGATTGTAGAACGATCTTTCAATTCCTTATAATGCGGGTCTCGTTTTTCTTAACGTGGTTTGTATCATTTGGTACCAGAGCCAATTTCTAGTCTCAGGTTTGCGTATCTTTATAATTTTCTAGTTTTATTAAAAAAAAAAAAAAAAAAAAAAGTCGTACAAAAAAAAAAGAGTACGAAAAAAAAAAAAAAAAAAAGGTCGAACAAAAAAGAGAGAAAGAGTTCGCCCAAAAAAAAAAAAAAAAAAAAAAAAGAAATCCGAAAAAAAAAAAAAAAAAAATTCCGAATATTGAAACAAAATTATCTTTATTGAGCTTCCTAGTTTGAGTTTGATTGTTTTCTAGACTTAGAGTGTGTTTACACTTAGAATTCTTCTAAGTTTTGGCACCTGCCTTGTTGAAAGAATCTCCCTAGATTTGGTTTGATAGTTTTCTTGTCCTAGAGTTTGTTCACATTGAATATCTTTGTGTTGTTTTAAATTAGTTCAAAAAGAAGCAAAGAGAATTCCAAGAGTGGAAAAAGGCAAGAGAGTTAGATTATTTGAGGGTAAAAGCCATAATTTTTGTGCGAAAACACGAGAGTTGAGTGAATCACTAATTTGAGTGAAACACGTAAGGGTGTGAATTGTGAGGTCCTTTATTTTATTTATATTTGTTCTAACCTTTTTTCTTGCAGCAAATCATGTCTGATTCCAATAACAAAAACATATCTGGAGAACAGTCGGGAAAGTTTGATATGAAGTTTATGTCGGAAGCTTTGATGGGAGAGATGAAGAGAATATTGAGGACGGAGTTGGAACAAGTACATGAAAGGTTGGATAGGGTAGAAAGTGTAACTGAGGGACATCGAAAAACTACTTCTAATATGAATAGGAGGGGGAGAGTTCAACCTCGGGACTTAAGAGATGAGGATGAGGAAGACTATGATGATAGGTTTAGTGAAGGAGATCAAGGGTCATCTAGTCGCCATAGGAGAAATCGTGGTTTGGGTAGAGAAGTTAGGAATAGGGAGGATAATAACATGGGTAATATTAAGATGAACATTCCTTCTTTTCAAGGGAGAAACGACCCCGAAACCTATCTTGAGTGGGAAAAGAAACTGGAGCGAGTTTTTGATTGCCACGACTACTCCGAGATAAAAAAGGTAAAACTTGCAGCCACTGAGTTTACTGGTTATGCTAATGTTTGGTGGGATCAATTGGTGTTAAACAGGAGACGAAATGGAGAACAACCGGTGGACACTTGGGAGGTGATGAAAACAGTAATGAGAAAGCGTTTTGTACCTAGCCACTATTATCGGGATTTGTACAAGAAGTTGCAAGGGATGGTACAAGGAAATCGGAGTGTCGAAGACTACTACCAAGAGATGGAGTTAGCCATGATCCGAGCAAACATAGAGGAGGACCGAGAGGCTACTATGGCACGATTTTTAGCTGGCTTGAATCAAGAAATTGCCAATCGAGTAGAATTGCAGCATTATGTGGAATTAGAGGACATGCTGCATATGGCTATTAAAATTGAGAGCCAACTTAAGAGAAGGGGTGCTAGTTCGTGGAAACAGAATACATTCAAGAAAGAGGAGAAGCAAGTCTCAACCAAGGCTAGATTTGAGTCAAAACAAGAGCAACCAACTCGTAGCAATCAAGGTAAAACCGATTACTCTACTACTCGAAATCGTGATATTAAGTGTTTTAAATGTCAAGGTAGGGGGCACATAGCAAACCAATGCCCAAATAGAAGAGTTATGGTGATACGAGATAATGGAGAAGTTGAAACCGATAGTGAGGAGGACCCCGAATCTATGCCACCGTTGGAGGATGCTAATGAGGAAGAATATGCTGTCCATGGGGAGTTGTTGGTTGCAAGAAGAGCGTTAAGTGTGCAAATCAAAGAGAGTGACGAAGTACAGAGGGAAAACATTTTTCATACTAGATGCCATGTCCAAAACAAAGTATGTAGTATGATTATTGATGGAGGGAGTTGTACTAATGTTGCTAGCACAACTATGGTTGAAAAGTTAGGATTGCCGACTACCAAACATCTACAACCCTACAAACTGCAATGGCTTAATAATACTGGTGAAATAAGGGTAGAAAAACAAGTCCTTGTTCCTTTTCGCATAGGAAAATATGAAGATGAAGTTTTGTGCGATGTTGTACCTATGCAAGCTGGACATTTATTACTAGGACGTCCATGGCAGTTTGATCGACGTGTTAAGCATGATGGTTTCACTAACAAGTACTCATTTCTACATGACCAGCGTACCATCACTCTAGTACCTTTGACTCCAAGACAAGTTTATGAAGATCAAGTGAGGTTACAAAAAGAGAGTGAGCAAGAAAAAAAGAGTGTTGTAGGAAAAGACATAGAGAGACAAGAAAAACAAAGAGTGAACGAGGAAAAAAAGAGTAAGAAAAATGGAGAGGTTTCAATGAGTGAACAAAAGAATGAGAGGACAAAAAGCAATATCTATGCGAGAGTGGGTCACATTAAAAAAGCGATGTTCTCAAGTCAACCAATAATTGTTCTTGTGTACAAAGAGGCATTGAATACTAACGACTCTAACTCTTTTTTGCCTAGTTCAGTTGCATCTCTTTTGCAGGAATTTGAGGATGTCTTTCCCGAGGAAATTCCACCTGGTTTACCACCTATTCGAGGGATTGAACATCAAATTGACTTTGTACCCGGTGCTTCCATTCCAAACCGACCAGCCTATCGTAGCAACCCTGAAGAAACAAAAGAGCTACAACGGCAAGTTAGTGAATTGATGGAAAAGGGTTCCGTACGAGAAAGCATGAGTCCATGCGCTGTTCCAGTAATTTTGGTTCCTAAAAATGATGGGACATGGAGAATGTGTGTTGATTGTCGAGCCGTCAACAATATAACAATCAGGTATCGCCATCCTATTCCTCGTCTTGATGATATGCTTGATGAATTGCATGGTGCTTGTGTATTTTCTAAAATTGATTTGAAAAGTGGCTACCATCAAATAAGAATGAAAGAAGGTGATGAATGGAAAACAGCTTTTAAAACAAAGTTTGGTTTATATGAGTGGTTGGTTATGCCATTTGGTCTAACTAATGCACCAAGCACTTTCATGCGATTAATGAACCATGTTTTGCGTGCTTTCATAGGAAAATTTGTAGTTGTCTATTTTGATGATATTCTTATTTATAGCAAAAATCAAGATGATCATGTTAAGCATTTACATTCTGTTCTTGAAGTATTACGAAAGGAGAAATTATTTGCTAACATGAAGAAGTGCACCTTTTGCACCGATAAGCTTGTGTTTCTTGGTTTTGTTGTGAGTGCACATGGTATACAGGTTGATGAGGATAAAATTCGAGCAATTCAAGAATGGCCGAGTCCCACAAGTGTAGGACAAGTTAGAAGCTTCCATGGACTTGCTAGCTTCTATAGGAGATTTGTGAAGAACTTTAGCAGCATTGCAGCACCACTTACTGAGGTCATCAAGAAGAATGTTGGGTTTAAGTGTTAAGACGAGCAAGAAAGGGCTTTCCAATTGCTCAAAGAGAAATTAACTAATGCTCCTTTATTAGCTCTGCCTAACTTTACATTAACATTTGAAATTGAATGTGATGCATCAGGATTAGGTGTTGGAGCAGTCCTCATGCAAGGAGGAAAACCAATTGCTTTTTTTAGTGAGAAACTAAGCGGGGCAGCTCTAAACTACCCTACTTACGACAAAGAGTTGTACGCATTGGTGCGAGCTTTGCAAACATGGCAACACTATCTGTGGCCTAAGGAGTTTGTGATTCACACGGATCATGAGTCGTTGAAACACTTGAAGAGTCAACAAAAATTGAGTAAGAGACATGCACGATGGGTGGAATTCATTGAAACATTTCCCTATGTCATCCGATACAAGAAAGGTAAAGAGAATGTCGTCGCTGATGCACTTTCTAGAAGGTATGTCTTACTCTCAACTCTTGATGCAAAATTACTTGGTTTTGAGCATATTAAAGAATTATATCCTTTAGATCATGATTTTTCTGAGGAATTTCGAAATTGTGAGAAAAATGCAGTGGGTAAGTTCTTTAGACATGAGGGTTTCTTATTTCGAGAAAATAAGTTATGTGTTCCTAATTGTTCTTTGCGTGAGTTGTTAGTAAGGGAATCACATGGTGGAGGTCTAATGGGGCACTTTGGAGTTATTAAAACCTTAGCGATTTTGCAAGAACATTTTTATTGGCCTCATATGAGAAAGGATGTTGAGAGAATTTGTGAGAGATGTGTCACTTGTAAGCAGGCAAAATCTAGAGTACAACCTCATGGTTTATACATGCCACTACCAATTCCTAGTGATCCCTGGATTGATATTTCAATGGATTTTGTTTTAGGTTTACCTAGGTCTAAACGAGGTAGGGATTCTATTTTTGTGGTTGTAGATAGGTTTTCTAAAATGGCGCATTTCATTCCATGTACGAAAACTGATAATGCTTCTAATATTGCTGACTTATTCTTTCGAGAAATTGTTAGATTGCATGGAATGCCTCGAACCATTGTTTCTGATAGAGATGCTAAGTTTTTGAGTTACTTTTGGAAAACCTTGTGGTGTAAGTTAGGGACTAAGTTGTTATTTTCCACCACTTGTCATCCACAAACTGATGGTCAAACCGAAGTAGTAAATAGGACTTTATCTACTTTGTTGAGGGCTATAATTAAAAAGAATATCAAAACATGGGAAGAATATTTACCACATGTTGAGTTTGCTTACAATCGTACCATTCATTCTGCTTCTAAGTTTTCTCCATTTGAAATAGTTTATGGTTTTAACCCCTTAACTCCATTGGATTTAACACCATTACCTTTGTCTGAAAGAGTTAACTTGGATGGAAAGAAAAAGGCTGAATTTGTTAAGCAGATACATGAAAAGGCAAGATTCAATATAGAGAAGAAGACGGAACAATATGCAAAGCAAGCCAACAAAGGGCGTTGCAAGGTAGTTTTTGAACCCGGAGATTGGGTTTGGTTGCACATGAGGAAAGAAAGATTTCCATCCCAAAGGCGTTCGAAGTTGCTCCCAAGGGGAGATGGTCCTTTTCAAGTTCTTGAACGTGTCAATGACAATGCCTACAAGCTAGACCTACCAGGTGAGTACAATGTTAGCACTACCTTCAATGTTACTGATTTAAGTCCTTTTGATGTAGGTGCTGATTTGAGGGCAAATCCTTTTCAAGAGGGGGGGAATGATGAGGACATAAATGGAAATTCACAGAATAATGAGGACATAAATGGAAAATCGCATTTTGAAGAATCAATCAAAGTTCCACAAGGTCCAGTGACGAGGGCAAGAGCCAAACGTTTCAAGGAAGATGAACTCAATGAGTTAATAAATCAAGCACAACAAAAGGAGTTGGATGTGTTCGGAAATGAACAATCGAATTTTGTCAACATTATACAAGTCCAACTAAATGCAATTTCTCAAGAAGAGAGTGGATAAGATGAATAGCATATTTAGTTAGTATTAAATTCGAAATTAACTATTATATTAGTAGTAGGACTTTATTTGTTTCCTAGTTTATTAAGTGCTTTTTGTTTCCTAGTTGATTAGGGGGATTTATTTCCTAGTCTAAGTAGATTACTCTAGAAGTCCTATTCCTAGTCTTGATAGGACTTAATTTTCAGCTTATATATAGGCATAATATGTAATAGAAGAGACACAACTTGATTCTTATTATTTTAGTGAGAAGGAATTCTCTAGTTTCTTTGAAGAACTCTTTTGAACTTATCAAGGATTTTTCAATTTGTCTAATTCTTGTGGCGTTCATTCAACGACTTATCAAACGATTCTTCCATCATCGTTTGTGGCGTCCTACCGAACTTATCAAGAAGACTTGTGGCGTTCAACATCGACTTATCAAACGATTCAATCAATATCGTTTGTGGCGTCCCCGTGAACTTATCAAGGCGACTTGTGGCGTTCATCCATCCTCAAACCTGATTGTAGAACGATCTTCCAATTCCTTATAATGCGGGTCTCGTTTTTCTTAACGTGGTTTGTATCAAAAATCCACCGAATATAACAACAAGAAAATTTCCAAATTAATTCATTCAATAACGTCATATGATGAATTTATTCGTAGAATTATGAATACAGTTATATACGAAAAATGATTTTCTTGAACCTGTGGAACTTCACACACAACACACGTTTAACATAACCACATAATAAATTTCATTAAGGTCTCTTAAAAAATAAATCAAGCATTCAATAATCCACTTTTAAATGCAAAGTGAATAAGAGATGCGAACATACCCCTTTTTTACCCTAATTAAAATCAACATTTATTAAATCAAAACTGCTCAAATACAATAAAAAATCTTGAATATTATTTGATCTAAAGTAATTCCATAAAAAAATAAACTGAAAATCACCTGGATTTCTTAACCGAAAATGGCAGCGTTTGTGATGGAGTTTGAGCAGAATTGGTGTACTGGGAAATGGGGTAAATAAGTAGGTAGAGTTAATATTGGGTTACATTGTTAAAAAAGGTAAGTAAATGAAATCGGATTCCATTCATATTGATTTTCCTAATATGTTGCTGGATTTTTGCTCATCGTAACAAAAATTACAAAATAACAATGGATTCTGAGTATCCAATTTACAATTGTGAATATGGAAGGTGAAAATTGCAATTTCGTACTTGACATAAGTTGTTATTCCATATTGCCCTCTAAGTTTTTCATCTTTTCAAGCAT
This sequence comes from Penstemon eatonii, assembly GCA_038501285.1. NCBI lineage: Eukaryota > Viridiplantae > Streptophyta > Magnoliopsida > Lamiales > Plantaginaceae > Penstemon > Penstemon eatonii. Next base: position 27,137,402 of record CM076713.1, read on the forward strand.
ACGCGGTCACTTACCTGATATAGCAACTTAGTTTGATAGTTACGTGTTTCAGGTTTAAAACTTCAAACATACAAACTATATTTAACCAAACTTATTCTTTGCTTGATGACCTTGGCGATAAATGCTTTGGGACTAGAAAGAAATGAAGAAGTGTGTTAATTTTATTTATACCATACAAAGATTAGGTTAGGTTAACTGAACTTCAACCTCCGTATGATATTCATTTATTATGCAAAAGAGAAAGGTTTTGTAAAAGGCTATGCGTTTGGCAGAAAAAAAAGTTGAATTAACTCCCTAACAGTTTTTAGACAATACTTTGCTATTTTCGGAAGTTGATGAGTTGAATTTAGATAACATGGCAAGCATCCATCCTGGAGGTAACTTGTGGAATTTTTGGCTTAAAATAAGGACATGTCATTCCGTATCCCCAATTGGTGTGTTTTGTAAGAAAAATGATGAGCTAGTAGGTAATCTTTTCTTCAAGTGTAGATTGACTTCACTTTTGTAGTAGAAATTGAGTGATGTTTTAAACATCACGTGGGATGCTTTCACCCTTGGTGTTTTCATTTTTTACGAGAGTAGTAGCAACAACTTTCAAACTTAGTCTTTTTTTATCTAAGGGTCGTAGCAACGGCTTTCAACCTTAGTCTAGAAATTTTCTTTTACGCAAGGGGCATTGAAATAGCTTTCACCCTTGGTGTTTTCATTTTTTTACAAGAGTCGTAGCAACATCTTTCACTCTTAGTCTTTTTTGATCTAAGGGTCCTAGCAACGACTTTCACCCTTAGTCTAGAAATTTTCATTTTACGCAAGGGGCATAGCAATAGCTTTCACCCTAGGTGTGTTCATATTTTACGAGAGTTTTATGATAACAATGCGTACATCAACAAATTGGACTTTTTTTTATGACAATGTTGTTTGGTTACTTGTGGTGCAACATTATACAAGCGTGATTAATTAAGCTCCTTTTGCGAAGCAAACAAATTTTTTTCATTTTATTATGATTCATGTTCACAATCTTGTTTAAGATTATTTTGTTTCCTAAAGTTAGACACCTTATAATGTTATTACCGAATTGGCTTGCATAAATAAATTGATCAATTCCATAAGCGCTCGTATTTCTTTAAGGTTGCCTTTATGCTTCGAAGAAAAGAATTTACGTTGGTTCGATCAAAGGTATGATACGAGTTGATCGCTAATGAGCTTACGCGACGCGAGACATTCAAGAAAAGAAAGATCGATTTCTTAAAATACTGGATGAAATTAAAACGCTATGAGGCATTGATGCTTGTGCCGTTGTCCAAAATGCCTTGTTTGGTAAAATGCCACATACCCCCATCTCCATCTAGGACAACGACACGATCATCAATGCAACATAGCGTTCTAATTTCATCCAGTATTTTAAGAAACCGATGTTTCTTTTCTTCAACGTCTCGCGTCGCGTACTCTCATTAGGGATCAACTCGTATCATACCTTTGACCGAATCATTGTAAACTCTTTTCTTCGAAGTACAAAGGCAACCTTAAAGTAATACACGCGCTTATGGAATTGGTCAATTTATATATGTAGGCAAACATGTACTCTTCAATTATGCTTTAAGAAATAGTCCTACTTTTACGAAACTGTAATTCGAAATCCAGTAGTTATGCCACAAATATAATTTTGCACCACAAGTTAACAAATAACATTGTTATAAGAGAAAAGTCCAATTTGCCGATCAAGTTAGTATAAAACCACGGCTATGTTTCATCAAAATCTTAAACCCTTCACAAGAAACGGAAAGATAAGAGAAAAGTTTTTATTTGTTTATTTTTCCATATATCCGACACAAATATCGGAAGAACAAAACCATGAAAAGAGGTCCAAAGCTACGAGATTCAAATCAGAAGTTTTGTCATTCTATGGTAAAGCCTGAATGGTCACATGTCTATATATGTCTCGGTGCCTAGATAGACATCAAATGCCTACAACTTGTGTTCTCATTAATTTTTTTCATGTTCCACAAATATTTGATACCTTATGAAAATCCACCGAATCTAACCACAAGAAAATTTCCAAATTAATTCATTCAATAACGTCATATGATGAATTTATTCGTAGAATTATGAATACAGTTATATACGAAAAATTATTTTCTTGAACCTGTGGAACTTCACACACAACACACGTTTAACATAACCCCATAATAAATTTAATTAAGGTCTCTTAAAAAATAAATCAAGCATTCAATAATCCACTTTTAAATGCAAAGTGAATAAGAGATGCAAACATACCCCTTTTTTACCCTAATTAAAATCAACATTTATTAAATCAAAACTGCTCAAATACAATAAAAAATCTTGAATATTATTTGATCTAAAGTAATTCCATAAAAAAATAAACTGAAAATCACCTGGATTTCTTAACCGAAAATGGCAGCGTTTGTGATGGAGTTTGAGCAGAATTGGTGTACTGGGAAATGGGGTAAATAAGTAGGTAGAGTTAATATTGGGTTACATTGTTAAAAAAGGTAAGTAAATGAAATCGGATTCCATTCATATTGATTTTCCTAATATGTTGCTGGATTTTTGCTCATCGTAACAAAAATTACAAAATAACAATGGATTCTGAGTATCCAATTTACAATTGTGAATATGGAAGGTGAAAATTGCAATTTCGTACTTGACATAAGTTGTTATTCCATATTGCCCTCTAAGTTTTTCATCTTTTCAAGCATACGCGGTCACTTACCTGATATAGCAACTTAGTTTGATAGTTACGTGTTTCAGGTTTAAAACTTCAAACATACAAACTATATTTAACCAAACTTATTCTTTGCTTGATGACCTTGGCGATAAATGCTTTGGGACTAGAAAGAAATGAAGAAGTGTGTTAATTTTATTTATACCATACAAAGATTAGGTTAGGTTAACTGAACTTCAACCTCCGTATGATATTCATTTATTATGCAAAAGAGAAAGGTTTTGTAAAAGGCTATGCGTTTGGCAGAAAAAAAAGTTGAATTAACTCCCTAACAGTTTTAAGACAATACTTTGCTATTTTCGGAAGTTGATGAGTTGAATTTAGATAACATGGCAAGCATCCATCCTGGAGGTAACTTGTGGAATTTTTGGCTTAAAATAAGGACATGTCATTCCGTATCCCCAATTGGTGTGTTTTGTAAGAAAAATGATGAGCTAGTAGGTAATCTTTTCTTCAAGTGTAGATTGACTTCACTTTTGTAGTAGAAATTGAGTGATGTTTTAAACATCACGTGGGATGCTTTCACCCTTGGTGTTTTCATTTTTTACGAGAGTAGTAGCAACAACTTTCAAACTTAGTCTTTTTTTATCTAAGGGTCGTAGCAACGGCTTTCAACCTTAGTCTAGAAATTTTCTTTTACGCAAGGGGCATTGAAATAGCTTTCACCCTTGGTGTTTTCATTTTTTTACAAGAGTCGTAGCAACATCTTTCACTCTTAGTCTTTTTTGATCTAAGGGTCCTAGCAACGACTTTCACCCTTAGTCTAGAAATTTTCATTTTACGCAAGGGGCATAGCAATAGCTTTCACCCTAGGTGTATTCATATTTTACGAGAGTTTTATGATAACAATGCGTACATCAACAAATTGGACTTTTTTTTATGACAATGTTGTTTGGTTACTTGTGGTGCAACATTATACAAGCGTGATTAATTAAGCTCCTTTTGCGAAGCAAACAAATTTTTTTCATTTTATTATGATTCATGTTCACATTCTTGTTTAAGATTATTTTGTTTCCTAAAGTTAGACACCTTATAATGTTATTACCGAATTGGCTTGCATAAATAAATTGATCAATTCCATAAGCGCTCGTATTTCTTTAAGGTTGCCTTTATGCTTCGAAGAAAAGAATTTACGTTGGTTCGATCAAAGGTATGATACGAGTTGATCGCTAATGAGCTTACGCGACGCGAGACATTCAAGAAAAGAAAGATCGATTTCTTAAAATACTGGATGAAATTAAAACGCTATGAGGCATTGATGCTTGTGCCGTTGTCCAAAATGCCTTGTTTGGTAAAATGCCACATACCCCCATCTCCATCTAGGACAACGACACGATCATCAATGCAACATAGCGTTCTAATTTCATCCAGTATTTTAAGAAACCGATGTTTCTTTTCTTCAACGTCTCGCGTCGCGTACTCTCATTAGGGATCAACTCGTATCATACCTTTGACCGAATCATTGTAAACTCTTTTCTTCGAAGTACAAAGGCAACCTTAAAGTAATACACGCGCTTATGGAATTGGTCAATTTATATATGTAGGCAAACATGTACTCTTCAATTATGCTTTAAGAAATAGTCCTACTTTTACGAAACTGTAATTCGAAATCCAGTAGTTATGCCACAAATATAATTTTGCACCACAAGTTAACAAATAACATTGTTATAAGAGAAAAGTCCAATTTGCCGATCAAGTTAGTATAAAACCACGGCTATGTTTCATCAAAATCTTAAACCCTTCACAAGAAACGGAAAGATAAGAGAAAAGTTTTTATTTGTTTATTTTTCCATATATCCGACACAAATATCGGAAGAACAAAACCATGAAAAGAGGTCCAAAGCTACGAGATTCAAATCAGAAGTTTTGTCATTCTATGGTAAAGCCTGAATGGTCACATGTCTATATATGTCTCGGTGCCTAGATAGACATCAAATGCCTACAACTTGTGTTCTCATTAATTTTTTTCATGTTCCACAAATATTTGATACCTTATGAAAATCCACCGAATCTAACCACAAGAAAATTTCCAAATTAATTCATTCAATAACGTCATATGATGAATTTATTCGTAGAATTATGAATACAGTTATATACGAAAAATTATTTTCTTGAACCTGTGGAACTTCACACACAACACACGTTTAACATAACCCCATAATAAATTTAATTAAGGTCTCTTAAAAAATAAATCAAGCATTCAATAATCCACTTTTAAATGCAAAGTGAATAAGAGATGCAAACATACCCCTTTTTTACCCTAATTAAAATCAACATTTATTAAATCAAAACTGCTCAAATACAATAAAAAATCTTGAATATTATTTGATCTAAAGTAATTCCATAAAAAAATAAACTGAAAATCACCTGGATTTCTTAACCGAAAATGGCAGCGTTTGTGATGGAGTTTGAGCAGAATTGGTGTACTGGGAAATGGGGTAAATAAGTAGGTAGAGTTAATATTGGGTTACATTGTTAAAAAAGGTAAGTAAATGAAATCGGATTCCATTCATATTGATTTTCCTAATATGTTGCTGGATTTTTGCTCATCGTAACAAAAATTACAAAATAACAATGGATTCTGAGTATCCAATTTACAATTGTGAATATGGAAGGTGAAAATTGCAATTTCGTACTTGACATAAGTTGTTATTCCATATTGCCCTCTAAGTTTTTCATCTTTTCAAGCATACGCGGTCACTTACCTGATATAGCAACTTAGTTTGATAGTTACGTGTTTCAGGTTTAAAACTTCAAACATACAAACTATATTTAACCAAACTTATTCTTTGCTTGATGACCTTGGCGATAAATGCTTTGGGACTAGAAAGAAATGAAGAAGTGTGTTAATTTTATTTATACCATACAAAGATTAGGTTAGGTTAACTGAACTTCAACCTCCGTATGATATTCATTTATTATGCAAAAGAGAAAGGTTTTGTAAAAGGCTATGCGTTTGGCAGAAAAAAAAGTTGAATTAACTCCCTAACAGTTTTAAGACAATACTTTGCTATTTTCGGAAGTTGATGAGTTGAATTTAGATAACATGGCAAGCATCCATCCTGGAGGTAACTTGTGGAATTTTTGGCTTAAAATAAGGACATGTCATTCCGTATCCCCAATTGGTGTGTTTTGTAAGAAAAATGATGAGCTAGTAGGTAATCTTTTCTTCAAGTGTAGATTGACTTCACTTTTGTAGTAGAAATTGAGTGATGTTTTAAACATCACGTGGGATGCTTTCACCCTTGGTGTTTTCATTTTTTACGAGAGTAGTAGCAACAACTTTCAAACTTAGTCTTTTTTTATCTAAGGGTCGTAGCAACGGCTTTCAACCTTAGTCTAGAAATTTTCTTTTACGCAAGGGGCATTGAAATAGCTTTCACCCTTGGTGTTTTCATTTTTTTACAAGAGTCGTAGCAACATCTTTCACTCTTAGTCTTTTTTGATCTAAGGGTCCTAGCAACGACTTTCACCCTTAGTCTAGAAATTTTCATTTTACGCAAGGGGCATAGCAATAGCTTTCACCCTAGGTGTATTCATATTTTACGAGAGTTTTATGATAACAATGCGTACATCAACAAATTGGACTTTTTTTTATGACAATGTTGTTTGGTTACTTGTGGTGCAACATTATACAAGCGTGATTAATTAAGCTCCTTTTGCGAAGCAAACAAATTTTTTTCATTTTATTATGATTCATGTTCACATTCTTGTTTAAGATTATTTTGTTTCCTAAAGTTAGACACCTTATAATGTTATTACCGAATTGGCTTGCATAAATAAATTGATCAATTCCATAAGCGCTCGTATTTCTTTAAGGTTGCCTTTATGCTTCGAAGAAAAGAATTTACGTTGGTTCGATCAAAGGTATGATACGAGTTGATCGCTAATGAGCTTACGCGACGCGAGACATTCAAGAAAAGAAAGATCGATTTCTTAAAATACTGGATGAAATTAAAACGCTATGAGGCATTGATGCTTGTGCCGTTGTCCAAAATGCCTTGTTTGGTAAAATGCCACATACCCCCATCTCCATCTAGGACAACGACACGATCATCAATGCAACATAGCGTTCTAATTTCATCCAGTATTTTAAGAAACCGATGTTTCTTTTCTTCAACGTCTCGCGTCGCGTACTCTCATTAGGGATCAACTCGTATCATACCTTTGACCGAATCATTGTAAACTCTTTTCTTCGAAGTACAAAGGCAACCTTAAAGTAATACACGCGCTTATGGAATTGGTCAATTTATATATGTAGGCAAACATGTACTCTTCAATTATGCTTTAAGAAATAGTCCTACTTTTACGAAACTGTAATTCGAAATCCAGTAGTTATGCCACAAATATAATTTTGCACCACAAGTTAACAAATAACATTGTTATAAGAGAAAAGTCCAATTTGCCGATCAAGTTAGTATAAAACCACGGCTATGTTTCATCAAAATCTTAAACCCTTCACAAGAAACGGAAAGATAAGAGAAAAGTTTTTATTTGTTTATTTTTCCATATATCCGACAAAAATATCGGAAGAACAAAACCATGAAAAGAGGTCCAAAGCTACGAGATTCAAATCAGAAGTTTTGTCATTCTATGGTAAAGCCTGAATGGTCACATGTCTATATATGTCTCGGTGCCTAGATAGACATCAAATGCCTACAACTTGTGTTCTCATTAATTTTTTCATGTTCCACAAATATTTGATACCTTATGAAAATCCACCGAATCTAACAACAAGAAAATTTCCAAATTAATTCATTCAATAACGTCATATGATGAATTTATTCGTAGAATTATGAATACAGTTATATACGAAAAATGATTTTCTTGAACCTGTGGAACTTCACACACAACACACGTTTAACATAACCACATAATAAATTTCATTAAGGTCTCTTAAAAAATAAATCAAGCATTCAATAATCCACTTTTAAATGCAAAGTGAATAAGAGATGCGAACATACCCCTTTTTTACCCTAATTAAAATCAACATTTATTAAATCAAAACTGCTCAAATACAATAAAAAATCTTGAATATTATTTGATCTAAAGTAATTCCATAAAAAAATAAACTGAAAATCACCTGGATTTCTTAACCGAAAATGGCAGCGTTTGTGATGGAGTTTGAGCAGAATTGGTGTACTGGGAAATGGGGTAAATAAGTAGGTAGAGTTAATATTGGGTTACATTGTTAAAAAAGGTAAGTAAATGAAATCGGATTCCATTCATATTGATTTTCCTAATATGTTGCTGGATTTTTGCTCATCGTAACAAAAATTACAAAATAACAATGGATTCTGAGTATCCAATTTACAATTGTGAATATGGAAGGTGAAAATTGCAATTTCGTACTTGACATAAGTTGTTATTCCATATTGCCCTCTAAGTTTTTCATCTTTTCAAGCATACGCGGTCACTTACCTGATATAGAAACTTAGTTTGATAGTTACGTGTTTCAGGTTTAAAACTTCAAACATACAAACTATATTTAACCAAACTTATTCATTGCTTGATGACCTTGGCGATAAATGCTTTGGGACTAGAAAGAAATGAAGAAGTGTGTTAATTTTATTTATACCATACAAAGATTAGGTTAGGTTAACTAAACTTGAACCTCCGTATGATATTCATTTACTATGCAAAAGAGAAAGGTTTTGTAAAAGGCTATGCGTTTGGCAGAAAAAAAAGTTGAATTAACTCCCTAACAGTTTTTAGACAATACTTTGCTATTTTCGGAAGTTGATGAGTTGAATTTAGATAACATGGCAAGCATCCATCCTGGAGGTAACTTGTGGAATTTTTGGCTTAAAATAAGGACATGTCATTCCGTATCCCCAATTGGTGTGTTTTGTAAGAAAAATGATGAGCTAGTAGGTAATCTTTTCTTCAAGTGTAGATTGACTTCACTTTTGTAGTAGAAATTGAGTGACGTTTTAAACATCACGTGGGATGCTTTCACCCTTGGTGTTTTCATTTTTTACGAGAGTAGTAGCAACAACTTTCAAACTTAGTCTTTTTTTATCTAAGGGTCGTAGCAACGGCTTTCACCCTTAGTCTAGAAATTTTCTTTTACGCAAGGGGCATTGAAATAGCTTTCACCCTTGGTGTTTTCATTTTTTTACAAGAGTCGTAGCAACATCTTTCACTCTTAGTCTTTTTTGATCTAAGGGTCCTAGCAACGACTTTCACCCTTAGTCTAGAAATTTTCATTTTACGCAAGGGGCATAGCAATAGCTTTCACCCTAGGTGTATTCATATTTTACGAGAGTTTTATGATAACAATGCGTACATCAACAAATTGGACTTTTTTTTATGACAATGTTGTTTGGTTACTTGTGGTGCAACATTATACAAGCGTGATTAATTAAGCTCCTTTTGCGAAGCAAACAAATTTTTTTCATTTTATTATGATTCATGTTCACATTCTTGTTTAAGATTATTTTGTTTCCTAAAGTTAGACACCTTATAATGTTATTACCGAATTGGCTTGCATAAATAAATTGATCAATTCCATAAGCGCTTGTATTTCTTTAAGGTTGCCTTTATGCTTCGAAGAAAAGAATTTACGTTGGTTCGATCAAAGGTATGATACGAGTTGATCGCTAATGAGCTTACGCGACGCGAGACATTCAAGAAAAGAAAGATCGATTTCTTAAAATACTGGATGAAATTAAAACGCTATGAGGCATTGATGCTTGTGCCGTTGTCCAAAATGCATTGTTTCGTAAAATGCCACATACCCCCATCTCCATTTAGGACAACGACACGATCATCAATGCAACATACCGTTCTAATTTCATCCAGTATTTTAAGAAACCGATGTTTCTTTTCTTCAACGTCTCGCGTCGCGTACTCTCATTAGGGATCAACTCGTATCATACCTTTGACCGAATCATTGTAAACTATTTTCTTCGAAGTACAAAGGCAACCTTAAAGTAATACACGCGCTTATGGAATTGGTCAATTTATATATGTAGGCAAACATGTACTCTTCAATTATGCTTTAAGAAATAGTCCTACTTTTACGAAACTGTAATTCGAAATCCAGTAGTTATGCCACAAATATAATTTTGCACCACAAGTTAACAAATAACATTGTTATATGAGAAAAGTCCAATTTGCCGATCAAGTTAGTATAAAACCACGGCTATGTTTCATCAAAATCTTAAACCCTTCACAAGAAACGGAAAGATAAGAGAAAAGTTTTTATTTGTTTATTTTTCCATATATCCGACACAAATATCGGAAGAACAAAACCATGAAAAGAGGTCCAAAGCTACGAGATTCAAATCAGAAGTTTTGTCATTCTATGGTAAAGCCTGAATGGTCACATGTCTATATATGTCTCGGTGCCTAGATAGACATCAAATGCCTACAACTTGTGTTCTCATTAATTTTTTTCATGTTCCACAAATATTTGATACCTTATGAAAATCCACCGAATCTAACAACAAGAAAATTTCCAAATTAATTCATTCAATAACGTCATATGATGAATTTATTCGTAGAATTATGAATACAGTTATATACGAAAAATGATTTTCTTGAACCTGTGGAACTTCACACACAACACACGTTTAACATAACCACATAATAAATTTCATTAAGGTCTCTTAAAAAATAAATCAAGCATTCAATAATCCACTTTTAAATGCAAAGTGAATAAGAGATGCGAACATACCCCTTTTTTACCCTAATTAAAATCAACATTTATTAAATCAAAACTGCTCAAATACAATAAAAAATCTTGAATATTATTTGATCTAAAGTAATTCCATAAAAAAATAAACTGAAAATCACCTGGATTTCTTAACCGAAAATGGCAGCGTTTGTGATGGAGTTTGAGCAGAATTGGTGTACTGGGAAATGGGGTAAATAAGTAGGTAGAGTTAATATTGGGTTACATTGTTAAAAAAGGTAAGTAAATGAAATCGGATTCCATTCATATTGATTTTCCTAATATGTTGCTGGATTTTTGCTCATCGTAACAAAAATTACAAAATAACAATGGATTCTGAGTATCCAATTTACAATTGTGAATATGGAAGGTGAAAATTGCAATTTCGTACTTGACATAAGTTGTTATTCCATATTGCCCTCTAAGTTTTTCATCTTTTCAAGCATACGCGGTCACTTACCTGATATAGAAACTTAGTTTGATAGTTACGTGTTTCAGGTTTAAAACTTCAAACATACAAACTATATTTAACCAAACTTATTCATTGCTTGATGACCTTGGCGATAAATGCTTTGGGACTAGAAAGAAATGAAGAAGTGTGTTAATTTTATTTATACCATACAAAGATTAGGTTAGGTTAACTGAACTTCAACCTCCGTATGATATTCATTTATTATGCAAAAGAGAAAGGTTTTGTAAAAGGCTATGCGTTTGGCAGAAAAAAAAGTTGAATTAACTCCCTAACTGTTTTTAGACAATACTTTGCTATTTTCGGAAGTTGATGAGTTGAATTTAGATAACATGGCAAGCATCCATCCTAGAGGTAACTTGTGGAATTTTTGGCTTAAAATAAGGACATGTCATTCCGTATCCCCAATTGGTGTGTTTTGTAAGAAAAATGATGAGCTAGTAGGTAATCTTTTCTTCAAGTGTAGATTGACTTCACTTTTGTAGTAGAAATTGAGTGACGTTTTAAACATCACGTGGGATGCTTTCACCCTTGGTGTTTTCATTTTTTACGAGAGTAGTAGCAACAACTTTCAAACTTAGTCTTTTTTTATCTAAGGGTCGTAGCAACGGCTTTCACCCTTAGTCTAGAAATTTTCTTTTACGCAAGGGGCATTGAAATAGCTTTCACCCTTGGTGTTTTCATTTTTTTACAAGAGTCGTAGCAACATCTTTCACTCTTAGTCTTTTTTGATCTAAGGGTCCTAGCAACGACTTTCACCCTTAGTCTAGAAATTTTCATTTTACGCAAGGGGCATAGCAATAGCTTTCACCCTAGGTGTATTCATATTTTACGAGAGTTTTATGATAACAATGCGTACATCAACAAATTGGACTTTTTTTAATGACAATGTTGTTTGGTTACTTGTGGTGCAACATTATACAAGCGTGATTAATTAAGCTCCTTTTGCGAAGCAAACAAATTTTTTTCATTTTATTATGATTCATGTTCACATTCTTGTTTAAGATTATTTTGTTTCCTAAAGTTAGACACCTTATAATGTTATTACCGAATTGGCTTGCATAAATAAATTGATCAATTCCATAAGCGCTTGTATTTCTTTAAGGTTGCCTTTATGCTTCGAAGAAAAGAATTTACGTTGGTTCGATCAAAGGTATGATACGAGTTGATCGCTAATGAGCTTACGCGACGCGAGACATTCAAGAAAAGAAAGATCGATTTCTTAAAATACTGGATGAAATTAAAACGCTATGAGGCATTGATGCTTGTGCCGTTGTCCAAAATGCATTGTTTCGTAAAATGCCACATACCCCAATCTCCATTTAGGACAACGACACGATCATCAATGCAACATACCGTTCTAAATTCATCCAGTATTTTAAGAAACCGATGTTTCTTTTCTTCAACGTCTGGCGTCGCGTACTCTCATTAGGGATCAACTCGTATCATACCTTTGACCGAATCATTGTAAACTCTTTTCTTCGAAGTACAAAGGCAACCTTAAAGTAATACACGCGCTTATGGAATTTGTCAATTTATATATGTAGGCAAACATGTACTCTTCAATTATGCTTTAAGAAATAGTCCTACTTTTACGAAACTGTAATTCGAAATCCAGTAGTTATGCCACAAATATAATTTTGCACCACAAGTTAACAAATAACATTGTTATAAGAGAAAAGTCCAATTTGCCGATCAAGTTAGTATAAAACCACGGCTATGTTTCATCAAAATCTTAAACCCTTCACAAGAAACGGAAAGATAAGAGAAAAGTTTTTATTTGTTTATTTTTCCATATATCCGACACAAATATCGGAAGAGCAAAACCATGAAAAGAGGTCCAAAGCTACGAGATTCAAATCAGAAGTTTTGTCATTCTATGGTAAAGCCTGAATGATCACATGTCTATATATGTCTCGGTGCCTAGATAGACATCAAATGCCTACAACTTGTGTTCTCATTAATTTTTTTCATGTTCCACAAATATTTGATACCTTATGAAAATTCACCGAATCTAACAACAAGAAAATTTCCAAATTAATTCATTCAATAACGTCATATGATGAATTTATTCGTAGAATTATGAATACAGTTATATACGAAAAATGATTTTCTTGAACCTGTGGAACTTCACACACAACACACGTTTAACATAACCACATAATAAATTTCATTAAGGTCTCTTAAAAAATAAATCAAGCATTCAATAATCCACTTTTAAATGCAAAGTGAATAAGAGATGCGAACATACCCCTTTTTTACCCTAATTAAAATCAACATTTATTAAATCAAAACTGCTCAAATACAATAAAAAATCTTGAATATTATTTGATCTAAAGTAATTCCATAAAAAAATAAACTGAAAATCACCTGGATTTCTTAACCGAAAATGGCAGCGTTTGTGATGGTGTTTGAGCAGAATTGGTGTACTGGGAAATGGGGTAAATAAGTAGGTAGAGTTAATATTGGGTTACATTGTTAAAAAAGGTAAGTAAATGAAATCGGATTCCATTCATATTGATTTTCCTAATATGTTGCTGGATTTTTGCTCATCGTAACAAAAATTACAAAATAACAATGGATTCTGAGTATCCAATTTACAATTGTGAATATGGAAGGTGAAAATTGCAATTTCGTACTTGACATAAGTTGTTATTCCATATTGCCCTCTAAGTTTTTCATCTTTTCAAGCATACGCGGTCACTTACTTGATATAGCAACTTAGTTTGATAGTTACGTGTTTCAGGTTTAAAACTTCAAACATACAAACTATATTTAACCAAACTTATTCTTTGCTTGATGACCTTGGCGATAAATGCTTTGGGACTAGAAAGAAATGAAGAAGTGTGTTAATTTTATTTATACCATACAAAGATTAGGTTAGGTTAACTGAACTTCAACCTCCGTATGATATTCATTTATTATGCAAAAGAGAAAGGTTTTGTAAAAGGCTATGCGTTTGGCAGAAAAAAAAGTTGAATTAACTCCCTAACAGTTTTTAGACAATACTTTGCTATTTTCGGAAGTTGATGAGTTGAATTTAGATAACATGGCAAGCATTCATCCTGGAGGTAACTTGTGGAATTTTTGGCTTAAAATAAGGACATGTCATTCCGTATCCCCAATTGGTGTGTTTTGTAAGAAAAATGATGAGCTAGTAGGTAATCTTTTCTTCAAGTGTAGATTGACTTCACTTTTGTAGTAGAAATTGAGGGACGTTTTAAACATCACGTGGGATGCTTTCACCCTTGGTGTTTTCATTTTTTACGAGAGTAGTAGCAACAACTTTCACTCTTAGTCTTTTTTTTATCTAAGGGTCGTAGCAACGGCTTTCACCCTTAGTCTAGAAATTTTCTTTTACGCAAGGGGCATTGAAATAGATTTCACCCTTGGTGTTTTCATTTTTTTACGAGAGTTGTAGCAACAACTTTCACTCTTAGTCTTTTTTTATCTAAGGGTCCTAGCAACGACTTTCACCCTTAGTCTAGAAATTTTCATTTTACGCAAGGGTCCTAGCAATAGCTTTCACCCTAGGTGTATTCATATTTTACGAGAGTTTTATGATAACAATGCGTACATCAACAAATTGGACTTTTTTTTATGACAATGTTGTTTGGTTACTTGTGGGGCAACATTATACAAGCGTGATTAATTAAGCTCCTTTTGCGAAGCAAACAAATTTTTTTCATTTTATTATGATTCATGTTCACATTCTTGTTTAAGATTGTTTTATTTCCTAAAGTTAGACACCTTATAATGTTATTACCGAATTGGCTTGCAGAAATAAATTGATCAATTCCATAAGCGCTCGTATTTCTTTAAGGTTGCCTTTATGCTTCGAAGAAAAGAATTTATGTTGGTTCGATCAAAGGTATGATACGAGTTGATCGCTAATGAGCTTATGCGACGCGAGACGTTCAAGAAAAGAAAGATCGATTTCTTAAAATACTGGATGAAATTAAAACGCTATGAGGCATTGATGCTTGTGCCGTTGTCCAAAATGCCTTGTTTCGTAAAATGCCACGTACTCCCATCTCCATTTAGGACAACGACACGATCATCAATGCCACATAGCGTTCTAATTTCATCCAGTATTTTATGAAACCGATGTTTCTTTTCTTCAACATCTCGCGTCGCGTACTCTCATTAGGGATCAACTCGTATCATACCTTTGACCGAATCATTGTAAACTCTTTTCTTCGAAGTACAAAGGCAACCTTAAAGAAATACACGCGCTTATGGAATTGGTCAATTTATATATGTAGGCAAACATGTACTCTTCAATTATGCTTTAAGAAATAGTTCTACTTTTACGAAACTGTAATTCGAAATCCAGTAGTTATGCCACAAATATAATTTTGCACCACAAGTTACCAAATAACATTGTTATAAAAGAAAAGTCCAATTTGCCGATCAAGTTAGTATAAAACCTCGGCTATGTTTCATCAAAATCTTAAACCCTTCACAAGAAACGGAAAGATAAGAGAAAAGTTTTTATTTGTTTATTTTTCCATATATCCGACACAAATATCGGAAGAACAAAACCATGAAAAGAGGTCCAAAGCTACGAGATTCAAATCAGAAGTTTTGTCATTCTATGGTAAAGCCTGAATGGTCACATGTCTATATATGTCTCGGTGCCTAGATAGACATCAAATGCCTACAACTTGTGTTCTCATTAATTTTTTTCATGTTCCACAAATATTTGATACCTTATGAAAATCCACCGAATCTAACAACAAGAAAATTTCCAAATTAATTCATTCAATAACGTCATATGATGAATTTATTCGTAGAATTATGAATACAGTTATATACGAAAAATGATTTTCTTGAACCTGTGGAACTTCACACACAACACACGTTTAACATAACCACATAATAAATTTCATTAAGGTCTCTTAAAAAATAAATCAAGCATTCAATAATCCACTTTTAAATGCAAAGTGAATAAGAGATGCGAACATACCCCTTTTTTACCCTAATTAAAATCAACATTTATTAAATCAAAACTGCTCAAATACAATAAAAAATCTTGAATATTATTTGATCTAAAGTAATTCCATAAAAAAATAAACTGAAAATCACCTGGATTTCTTAACCGAAAATGGCAGCGTTTGTGATGGAGTTTGAGCAGAATTGGTGTACTGATAAATGGGGTAAATAAGTAGGTAGAGTTAATATTGGGTTACATTGTTAAAAAAGGTAAGTAAATGAAATCGGATTCCATTCATATTGATTTTCCTAATATGTTGCTGGATTTTTGCTCATCGTAACAAAAATTACAAAATAACAATGGATTCTGAGTATCCAATTTACAATTGTGAATATGGAAGGTGAAAATTGCAATTTCGTACTTGACATAAGTTGTTATTCCATATTGCCCTCTAAGTTTTTCATCTTTTCAAGCATACGCGGTCACTTACCTGATATAGAAACTTAGTTTGATAGTTACGTGTTTCAGGTTTAAAACTTCAAACATACAAACTATATTTAACCAAACTTATTCATTGCTTGATGACCTTGGCGATAAATGCTTTGGGACTAGAAAGAAATGAAGAAGTGTGTTAATTTTATTTATACCATACAAAGATTAGGTTAGGTTAACTGAACTTCAACCTCCGTATGATATTCATTTATTATGCAAAAGAGAAAGGTTTTGTAAAAGGCTATGCGTTTGGCAGAAAAAAAAGTTGAATTAACTCCCTAACAGTTTTTAGACAATACTTTGCTATTTTCGGAAGTTGATGAGTTGAATTTAGATAACATGGCAAGCATCCATCCTGGAGGTAACTTGTGGAATTTTTGGCTTAAAATAAGGACATGTCATTCCGTATCCCCAATTGGTGTGTTTTGTAAGAAAAATGATGAGCTAGTAGGTAATCTTTTCTTCAAGTGTAGATTGACTTCACTTTTGTAGTAGAAATTGAGGGACGTTTTAAACATCACGTGGGATGCTTTCACCCTTGGTGTTTTCATTTTTTACGAGAGTAGTAGCAACAACTTTCACTCTTAGTCTTTTTTTTATCTAAGGGTCGTAGCAACGGCTTTCACCCTTAGTCTAGAAATTTTCTTTTACGCAAGGGGCATTGAAATAGATTTCACCCTTGGTGTTTTCATTTTTTTACGAGAGTCGTAGCAACAGCTTTCACTCTTAGTCTTTTTTTATCTAAGGGTCCTAGCAACGACTTTCACCCTTAGTCTAGAAATTTTCATTTTACGCAAGGGTCCTAGCAATAGCTTTCACCCTAGGTGTATTCATATTTTACGAGAGTTTTATGATAACAATGCGTACATCAACAAATTGGACTTTTCTTTATGACAATGTTGTTTGGTTACTTGTGGGGCAACATTATACAAGCGTGATTAATTAAGCTCCTTTTGCGAAGCAAACAAATTTTTTTCATTTTATTATGATTCATGTTCACATTCTTGTTTAAGATTGTTTTATTTCCTAAAGTTAGACACCTTATAATGTTATTACCGAATTGGCTTGCATAAATAAATTGATCAATTCCATAAGCGCTCGTATTTCTTTAAGGTTGCCTTTATGCTTCGAAGAAAAGAATTTATGTTGGTTCGATCAAAGGTATGATACGAGTTGATCGCTAATGAGCTTATGCGACGCGAGACGTTCAAGAAAAGAAAGATCGATTTCTTAAAATACTGGATGAAATTAAAACGCTATGAGGCATTGATGCTTGTGCCGTTGTCCAAAATGCCTTGTTTCGTAAAATGCCACGTACTCCCATCTCCATTTAGGACAACGACACGATCATCAATGCCACATAGCGTTCTAATTTCATCCAGTATTTTATGAAACCGATGTTTCTTTTCTTCAACATCTCGCGTCGCGTACTCTCATTAGGGATCAACTCGTATCATACCTTTGACCGAATCATTGTAAACTCTTTTCTTCGAAGTACAAAGGCAACCTTAAAGAAATACACGCGCTTATGGAATTGGTCAATTTATATATGTAGGCAAACATGTACTCTTCAATTATGCTTTAAGAAATAGTTCTACTTTTACGAAACTGTAATTCGAAATCCAGTAGTTATGCCACAAATATAATTTTGCACCACAAGTTACCAAATAACATTGTTATAAAAGAAAAGTCCAATTTGCCGATCAAGTTAGTATAAAACCTCGGCTATGTTTCATCAAAATCTTAAACCCTTCACAAGAAACGGAAAGATAAGAGAAAAGTTTTTATTTGTTTATTTTTCCATATATCCGACACAAATATCGGAAGAACAAAACCATGAAAAGAGGTCCAAAGCTACGAGATTCAAATCAGAAGTTTTGTCATTCTATGGTAAAGCCTGAATGGTCACATGTCTATATATGTCTCGGTGCCTAGATAGACATCAAATGCCTACAACTTGTGTTCTCATTAATTTTTTTCATGTTCCACAAATATTTGATACCTTATGAAAATCCACCGAATCTAACAACAAGAAAATTTCCAAATTAATTCATTCAATAACGTCATATGATGAATTTATTCGTAGAATTATGAATACAGTTATATACGAAAAATGATTTTCTTGAACCTGTGGAACTTCACACACAACACACGTTTAACATAACCACATAATAAATTTCATTAAGGTCTCTTAAAAAATAAATCAAGCATTCAATAATCCACTTTTAAATGCAAAGTGAATAAGAGATGCGAACATACCCCTTTTTTACCCTAATTAAAATCAACATTTATTAAATCAAAACTGCTCAAATACAATAAAAAATCTTGAATATTATTTGATCTAAAGTAATTCCATAAAAAAATAAACTGAAAATCACCTGGATTTCTTAACCGAAAATGGCAGCGTTTGTGATGGAGTTTGAGCAGAATTGGTGTACTGATAAATGGGGTAAATAAGTAGGTAGAGTTAATATTGGGTTACATTGTTAAAAAAGGTAAGTAAATGAAATCGGATTCCATTCATATTGATTTTCCTAATATGTTGCTGGATTTTTGCTCATCGTAACAAAAATTACAAAATAACAATGGATTCTGAGTATCCAATTCACAATTGTGAATATGGAAGGTGAAAATTGCAATTTCGTACTTGACATAAGTTGTTATTCCATATTGCCCTCTAAGTTTTTCATCTTTTCAAGCATACGCGGTCACTTACCTGATATAGAAACTTAGTTTGATAGTTACGTGTTTCAGGTTTAAAACTTCAAACATACAAACTATATTTAACCAAACTTATTCATTGCTTGATGACCTTGGCGATAAATGCTTTGGGACTAGAAAGAAATGAAGAAGTGTGTTAATTTTATTTATACCATACAAAGATTAGGTTAGGTTAACTGAACTTCAACCTCCGTATGATATTCATTTATTATGCAAAAGAGAAAGGTTTTGTAAAAGGCTATGCGTTTGGCAGAAAAAAAAGTTGAATTAACTCCCTAACAGTTTTTAGACAATACTTTGCTATTTTCGGAAGTTGATGAGTTGAATTTAGATAACATGGCAAGCATCCATCCTGGAGGTAACTTGTGGAATTTTTGGCTTAAAATAAGGACATGTCATTCCGTATCCCCAATTGGTGTGTTTTGTAAGAAAAATGATGAGCTAGTAGGTAATCTTTTCTTCAAGTGTAGATTGACTTCACTTTTGTAGTAGAAATTGAGGGACGTTTTAAACATCACGTGGGATGCTTTCACCCTTGGTGTTTTCATTTTTTACGAGAGTAGTAGCAACAACTTTCACTCTTAGTCTTTTTTTTATCTAAGGGTCGTAGCAACGGCTTTCACCCTTAGTCTAGAAATTTTCTTTTACGCAAGGGGCATTGAAATAGATTTCACCCTTGGTGTTTTCATTTTTTTACGAGAGTCGTAGCAACAGCTTTCACTCTTAGTCTTTTTTTATCTAAGGGTCCTAGCAACGACTTTCACCCTTAGTCTAGAAATTTTCATTTTACGCAAGGGTCCTAGCAATAGCTTTCACCCTAGGTGTATTCATATTTTACGAGAGTTTTATGATAACAATGCGTACATCAACAAATTGGACTTTTCTTTATGACAATGTTGTTTGGTTACTTGTGGGGCAACATTATACAAGCGTGATTAATTAAGCTCCTTTTGCGAAGCAAACAAATTTTTTTCATTTTATTATGATTCATGTTCACATTCTTGTTTAAGATTGTTTTATTTCCTAAAGTTAGACACCTTATAATGTTATTACCGAATTGGCTTGCATAAATAAATTGATCAATTCCATAAGCGCTCGTATTTCTTTAAGGTTGCCTTTATGCTTCGAAGAAAAGAATTTATGTTGGTTCGATCAAAGGTATGATACGAGTTGATCGCTAATGAGCTTATGCGACGCGAGACGTTCAAGAAAAGAAAGATCGATTTCTTAAAATACTGGATGAAATTAAAACGCTATGAGGCATTGATGCTTGTGCCGTTGTCCAAAATGCCTTGTTTCGTAAAATGCCACGTACTCCCATCTCCATTTAGGACAACGACACGATCATCAATGCCACATAGCGTTCTAATTTCATCCAGTATTTTATGAAACCGATGTTTCTTTTCTTCAACATCTCGCGTCGCGTACTCTCATTAGGGATCAACTCGTATCATACCTTTGACCGAATCATTGTAAACTCTTTTCTTCGAAGTACAAAGGCAACATTAAAGAAATACACGCGCTTATGGAATTGGTCAATTTATATATGTAGGCAAACATGTACTCTTCAATTATGCTTTAAGAAATAGTTCTACTTTTACGAAACTGTAATTCGAAATCCAGTAGTTATGCCACAAATATAATTTTGCACCACAAGTTACCAAATAACATTGTTATAAAAGAAAAGTCCAATTTGCCGATCAAGTTAGTATAAAACCTCGGCTATGTTTCATCAAAATCTTAAACCCTTCACAAGAAACGGAAAGATAAGAGAAAAGTTTTTATTTGTTTATTTTTCCATATATCCGACACAAATATCGGAAGAACAAAACCATGAAAAGAGGTCCAAAGCTACGAGATTCAAATCAGAAGTTTTGTCATTCTATGGTAAAGCCTGAATGGTCACATGTCTATATATGTCTCGGTGCCTAGATAGACATCAAATGCCTACAACTTGTGTTCTCATTAATTTTTTTCATGTTCCACAAATATTTGATACCTTATGAAAATCCACCGAATCTAACAACAAGAAAATTTCCAAATTAATTCATTCAATAACGTCATATGATGAATTTATTCGTAGAATTATGAATACAGTTATATACGAAAAATGATTTTCTTGAACCTGTGGAACTTCACACACAACACACGTTTAACATAACCACATAATAAATTTCATTAAGGTCTCTTAAAAAATAAATCAAGCATTCAATAATCCACTTTTAAATGCAAAGTGAATAAGAGATGCGAACATACCCCTTTTTTACCCTAATTAAAATCAACATTTATTAAATCAAAACTGCTCAAATACAATAAAAAATCTTGAATATTATTTGATCTAAAGTAATTCCATAAAAAAATAAACTGAAAATCACCTGGATTTCTTAACCGAAAATGGCAGCGTTTGTGATGGAGTTTGAGCAGAATTGGTGTACTGATAAATGGGGTAAATAAGTAGGTAGAGTTAATATTGGGTTACATTGTTAAAAAAGGTAAGTAAATGAAATCGGATTCCATTCATATTGATTTTCCTAATATGTTGCTGGATTTTTGCTCATCGTAACAAAAATTACAAAATAACAATGGATTCTGAGTATCCAATTTACAATTGTGAATATGGAAGGTGAAAATTGCAATTTCGTACTTGACATAAGTTGTTATTCCATATTGCCCTCTAAGTTTTTCATCTTTTCAAGCATACGCGGTCACTTACCTGATATAGAAACTTAGTTTGATAGTTACGTGTTTCAGGTTTAAAACTTCAAACATACAAACTATATTTAACCAAACTTATTCATTGCTTGATGACCTTGGCGATAAATGCTTTGGGACTAGAAAGAAATGAAGAAGTGTGTTAATTTTATTTATACCATACAAAGATTAGGTTAGGTTAACTGAACTTCAACCTCCGTATGATATTCATTTATTATGCAAAAGAGAAAGGTTTTGTAAAAGGCTATGCGTTTGGCAGAAAAAAAAGTTGAATTAACTCCCTAACAGTTTTTAGACAATACTTTGCTATTTTCGGAAGTTGATGAGTTGAATTTAGATAACATGGCAAGCATCCATCCTGGAGGTAACTTGTGGAATTTTTGGCTTAAAATAAGGACATGTCATTCCGTATCCCCAATTGGTGTGTTTTGTAAGAAAAATGATGAGCTAGTAGGTAATCTTTTCTTCAAGTGTAGATTGACTTCACTTTTGTAGTAGAAATTGAGGGACGTTTTAAACATCACGTGGGATGCTTTCACCCTTGGTGTTTTCATTTTTTACGAGAGTAGTAGCAACAACTTTCACTCTTAGTCTTTTTTTTATCTAAGGGTCGTAGCAACGGCTTTCACCCTTAGTCTAGAAATTTTCTTTTACGCAAGGGGCATTGAAATAGATTTCACCCTTGGTGTTTTCATTTTTTTACGAGAGTCGTAGCAACAGCTTTCACTCTTAGTCTTTTTTTATCTAAGGGTCCTAGCAACGACTTTCACCCTTAGTCTAGAAATTTTCATTTTACGCAAGGGTCCTAGCAATAGCTTTCACCCTAGGTGTATTCATATTTTACGAGAGTTTTATGATAACAATGCGTACATCAACAAATTGGACTTTTTTTTATGACAATGTTGTTTGGTTACTTGTGGGGCAACATTATACAAGCGTGATTAATTAAGCTCCTTTTGCGAAGCAAACAAATTTTTTTCATTTTATTATGATTCATGTTCACATTCTTGTTTAAGATTGTTTTATTTCCTAAAGTTAGACACCTTATAATGTTATTACCGAATTGGCTTGCATAAATAAATTGATCAATTCCATAAGCGCTCGTATTTCTTTAAGGTTGCCTTTATGCTTTGAAGAAAAGAATTTATGTTGGTTCGATCAAAGGTATGATACGAGTTGATCGCTAATGAGCTTATGCGACGCGAGACGTTCAAGAAAAGAAAGATCGATTTCTTAAAATACTGGATGAAATTAAAACGCTATGAGGCATTGATGCTTGTGCCGTTGTCCAAAATGCCTTGTTTCGTAAAATGCCACGTACTCCCATCTCCATTTAGGACAACGACACGATCATCAATGCCACATAGCGTTCTAATTTCATCCAGTATTTTATGAAACCGATGTTTCTTTTCTTCAACATCTCGCGTCGCGTACTCTCATTAGGGATCAACTCGTATCATACCTTTGACCGAATCATTGTAAACTCTTTTCTTCGAAGTACAAAGGCAACCTTAAAGAAATACACGCGCTTATGGAATTGGTCAATTTATATATGTAGGCAAACATGTACTCTTCAATTATGCTTTAAGAAATAGTTCTACTTTTACGAAACTGTAATTCGAAATCCAGTAGTTATGCCACAAATATAATTTTGCACCACAAGTTACCAAATAACATTGTTATAAAAGAAAAGTCCAATTTGCCGATCAAGTTAGTATAAAACCTCGGCTATGTTTCATCAAAATCTTAAACCCTTCACAAGAAACGGAAAGATAAGAGAAAAGTTTTTATTTGTTTATTTTTCCATATATCCGACACAAATATCGGAAGAACAAAACCATGAAAAGAGGTCCAAAGCTACGAGATTCAAATTAGAAGTTTTGTCATTCTATGGTAAAGCCTGAATGGTCACATGTCTATATATGTCTCGGTGCCTAGATAGACATCAAATGCCTACAACTTGTGTTCTCATTAATTTTTTTCATGTTCCACAAATATTTGATACCTTATGAAAATCCACCGAATCTAACAACAAGAAAATTTCCAAATTAATTCATTCAATAACGTCATATGATGAATTTATTCGTAGAATTATGAATACAGTTATATACGAAAAATGATTTTCTTGAACCTGTGGAACTTCACACACAACACACGTTTAACATAACCACATAATAAATTTCATTAAGGTCTCTTAAAAAATAAATCAAGCATTCAATAATCCACTTTTAAATGCAAAGTGAATAAGAGATGCGAACATACCCCTTTTTTACCCTAATTAAAATCAACATTTATTAAATCAAAACTGCTCAAATACAATAAAAAATCTTGAATATTATTTGATCTAAAGTAATTCCATAAAAAAATAAACTGAAAATCACCTGGATTTCTTAACCGAAAATGGCAGCGTTTGTGATGGAGTTTGAGCAGAATTGGTGTACTGATAAATGGGGTAAATAAGTAGGTAGAGTTAATATTGGGTTACATTGTTAAAAAAGGTAAGTAAATGAAATCGGATTCCATTCATATTGATTTTCCTAATATGTTGCTGGATTTTTGCTCATCGTAACAAAAATTACAAAATAACAATGGATTCTGAGTATCCAATTTACAATTGTGAATATGGAAGGTGAAAATTGCAATTTCGTACTTGACATAAGTTGTTATTCCATATTGCCCTCTAAGTTTTTCATCTTTTCAAGCATACGCGGTCACTTACCTGATATAGAAACTTAGTTTGATAGTTACGTGTTTCAGGTTTAAAACTTCAAACATACAAACTATATTTAACCAAACTTATTCATTGCTTGATGACCTTGGCGATAAATGCTTTGGGACTAGAAAGAAATGAAGAAGTGTGTTAATTTTATTTATACCATACAAAGATTAGGTTAGGTTAACTGAACTTCAACCTCCGTATGATATTCATTTATTATGCAAAAGAGAAAGGTTTTGTAAAAGGCTATGCGTTTGGCAGAAAAAAAAGTTGAATTAACTCCCTAACAGTTTTTAGACAATACTTTGCTATTTTCGGAAGTTGATGAGTTGAATTTAGATAACATGGCAAGCATCCATCCTGGAGGTAACTTGTGGAATTTTTGGCTTAAAATAAGGACATGTCATTCCGTATCCCCAATTGGTGTGTTTTGTAAGAAAAATGATGAGCTAGTAGGTAATCTTTTCTTCAAGTGTAGATTGACTTCACTTTTGTAGTAGAAATTGAGGGACGTTTTAAACATCACGTGGGATGCTTTCACCCTTGGTGTTTTCATTTTTTACGAGAGTAGTAGGAACAACTTTCACTCTTAGTCTTTTTTTATCTAAGGGTCGTAGCAACGGCTTTCACCCTTAGTCTAGAAATTTTCTTTTACGCAAGGGGCATTGAAATAGATTTCACCCTTGGTGTTTTCATTTTTTTACGAGAGTCGTAGCAACAACTTTCACTCTTAGTCTTTTTTTATCTAAGGGTCCTAGCAACGACTTTCACCCTTAGTCTAGAAATTTTCATTTTACGCAAGGGTCCTAGCAATAGCTTTCACCCTAGGTGTATTCATATTTTACGAGAGTTTTATGATAACAATGCGTACATCAACAAATTGGACTTTTTTTTATGACAATGTTGTTTGGTTACTTGTGGGGCAACATTATACAAGCGTGATTAATTAAGCTCCTTTTGCGAAGCAAACAAATTTTTTTCATTTTATTATGATTCATGTTCACATTCTTGTTTAAGATTGTTTTATTTCCTAAAGTTAGACACCTTATAATGTTATTACCGAATTGGCTTGCATAAATAAATTGATCAATTCCATAAGCGCTCGTATTTCTTTAAGGTTGCCTTTATGCTTCGAAGAAAAGAATTTATGTTGGTTCGATCAAAGGTATGATACGAGTTGATCGCTAATGAGCTTATGCGACGCGAGACGTTCAAGAAAAGAAAGATCGATTTCTTAAAATACTGGATGAAATTAAAACGCTATGAGGCATTGATGCTTGTGCCGTTGTCCAAAATGCCTTGTTTCGTAAAATGCCACGTACTCCCATCTCCATTTAGGACAACGACACGATCATCAATGCCACATAGCGTTCTAATTTCATCCAGTATTTTATGAAACCGATGTTTCTTTTCTTCAACATCTCGCGTCGCGTACTCTCATTAGGGATCAACTCGTATCATACCTTTGACCGAATCATTGTAAACACTTTTCTTCGAAGTACAAAGGCAACCTTAAAGAAATACACGCGCTTATGGAATTGGTCAATTTATATATGTAGGCAAACATGTACTCTTCAATTATGCTTTAAGAAATAGTTCTACTTTTACGAAACTGTAATTCGAAATCCAGTAGTTATGCCACAAATATAATTTTGCACCACAAGTTACCAAATAACATTGTTATAAAAGAAAAGTCCAATTTGCCGATCAAGTTAGTATAAAACCTCGGCTATGTTTCATCAAAATCTTAAACCCTTCACAAGAAACGGAAAGATAAGAGAAAAGTTTTTATTTGTTTATTTTTCCATATATCCGACACAAATATCGGAAGAACAAAACCATGAAAAGAGGTCCAAAGCTACGAGATTCAAATCAGAAGTTTTGTCATTCTATGGTAAAGCCTGAATGGTCACATGTCTATATATGTCTCGGTGCCTAGATAGACATCAAATGCCTACAACTTGTGTTCTCATTAATTTTTTTCATGTTCCACAAATATTTGATACCTTATGAAAATCCACCGAATCTAACAACAAGAAAATTTCCAAATTAATTCATTCAATAACGTCATATGATGAATTTATTCGTAGAATTATGAATACAGTTATATACGAAAAATGATTTTCTTGAACCTGTGGAACTTCACACACAACACACGTTTAACATAACCACATAATAAATTTCATTAAGGTCTCTTAAAAAATAAATCAAGCATTCAATAATCCACTTTTAAATGCAAAGTGAATAAGAGATGCGAACATACCCCTTTTTTACCCTAATTAAAATCAACATTTATTAAATCAAAACTGCTCAAATACAATAAAAAATCTTGAATATTATTTGATCTAAAGTAATTCCATAAAAAAATAAACTGAAAATCACCTGGATTTCTTAACCGAAAATGGCAGCGTTTGTGATGGAGTTTGAGCAGAATTGGTGTACTGATAAATGGGGTAAATAAGTAGGTAGAGTTAATATTGGGTTACATTGTTAAAAAAGGTAAGTAAATGAAATCGGATTCCATTCATATTGATTTTCCTAATATGTTGCTGGATTTTTGCTCATCGTAACAAAAATTACAAAATAACAATGGATTCTGAGTATCCAATTTACAATTGTGAATATGGAAGGTGAAAATTGCAATTTCGTACTTGACATAAGTTGTTATTCCATATTGCCCTCTAAGTTTTTCATCTTTTCAAGCATACGCGGTCACTTACCTGATATAGAAACTTAGTTTGATAGTTACGTGTTTCAGGTTTAAAACTTCAAACATACAAACTATATTTAACCAAACTTATTCATTGCTTGATGACCTTGGCTATAAATGCTTTGGGACTAGAAAGAAATGAAGAAGTGTGTTAATTTTATTTATACCATACAAAGATTAGGTTAGGTTAACTGAACTTCAACCTCCGTATGATATTCATTTATTATGCAAAAGAGAAAGGTTTTGTAAAAGGCTATGCGTTTGGCAGAAAAAAAAGTTGAATTAACTCCCTAACAGTTTTTAGACAATACTTTGCTATTTTCGGAAGTTGATGAGTTGAATTTAGATAACATGGCAAGCATCCATCCTGGAGGTAACTTGTGGAATTTTTGGCTTAAAATAAGGACATGTCATTCCGTATCCCCAATTGGTGTGTTTTGTAAGAAAAATGATGAGCTAGTAGGTAATCTTTTCTTCAAGTGTAGATTGACTTCACTTTTGTAGTAGAAATTGAGGGACGTTTTAAACATCACGTGGGATGCTTTCACCCTTGGTGTTTTCATTTTTTACGAGAGTAGTAGCAACAACTTTCACTCTTAGTCTTTTTTTATCTAAGGGTCGTAGCAACGGCTTTCACCCTTAGTCTAGAAATTTTCTTTTACGCAAGGGGCATTGAAATAGATTTCACCCTTGGTGTTTTCATTTTTTTACGAGAGTCGTAGCAACAACTTTCACTCTTAGTCTTTTTTTATCTAAGGGTCCTAGCAACGACTTTCACCCTTAGTCTAGAAATTTTCATTTTACGCAAGGGTCCTAGCAATAGCTTTCACCCTAGGTATATTCATATTTTACGAGAGTTTTATGATAACAATGCGTACATCAACAAATTGGACTTTTTTTTATGACAATGTTGTTTGGTTACTTGTGGGGCAACATTATACAAGCGTGATTAATTAAGCTCCTTTTGCGAAGCAAACAAATTTTTTTCATTTTATTATGATTCATGTTCACATTCTTGTTTAAGATTGTTTTATTTCCTAAAGTTAGACACCTTATAATGTTATTACCGAATTGGCTTGCATAAATAAATTGATCATCCATAAGCGCTCGTATTTCTTTAAGGTTGCCTTTATGCTTCGAAGAAAAGAATTTATGTTGGTTCGATCAAAGGTATGATACGAGTTGATCGCTAATGAGCTTATGCGACGCGAGACGTTCAAGAAAAGAAAGATCGATTTCTTAAAATACTGGATGAAATTAAAACGCTATGAGGCATTGATGCTTGTGCCGTTGTCCAAAATGCCTTGTTTCGTAAAATGCCACGTACTCCCATCTCCATTTAGGACAACGACACGATCATCAATGCCACATAGCGTTCTAATTTCATCCAGTATTTTATGAAACCGATGTTTCTTTTCTTCAACATCTCGCGTCGCGTACTCTCATTAGGGATCAACTCGTATCATACCTTTGACCGAATCATTGTAAACTCTTTTCTTCGAAGTACAAAGGCAACCTTAAAGAAATACACGCGCTTATGGAATTGGTCAATTTATATATGTAGGCAAACATGTACTCTTCAATTATGCTTTAAGAAATAGTTCTACTTTTACGAAACTGTAATTCGAAATCCAGTAGTTATGCCACAAATATAATTTTGCACCACAAGTTACCAAATAACATTGTTATAAAAGAAAAGTCCAATTTGCCGATCAAGTTAGTATAAAACCTCGGCTATGTTTCATCAAAATCTTAAACCCTTCACAAGAAACGGAAAGATAAGAGAAAAGTTTTTATTTGTTTATTTTTCCATATATCCGACACAAATATCGGAAGAACAAAACCATGAAAAGAGGTCCAAAGCTACGAGATTCAAATCAGAAGTTTTGTCATTCTATGGTAAAGCCTGAATGGTCACATGTCTATATATGTCTCGGTGCCTAGATAGACATCAAATGCCTACAACTTGTGTTCTCATTAATTTTTTTCATGTTCCACAAATATTTGATACCTTATGAAAATCCACCGAATCTAACAACAAGAAAATTTCCAAATTAATTCATTCAATAACGTCATATGATGAATTTATTCGTAGAATTATGAATACAGTTATATACGAAAAATGATTTTCTTGAACCTGTGGAACTTCACACACAACACACGTTTAACATAACCACATAATAAATTTCATTAAGGTCTCTTAAAAAATAAATCAAGCATTCAATAATCCACTTTTAAATGCAAAGTGAATAAGAGATGCGAACATACCCCTTTTTTACCCTAATTAAAATCAACATTTATTAAATCAAAACTGCTCAAATACAATAAAAAATCTTGAATATTATTTGATCTAAAGTAATTCCATAAAAAAATAAACTGAAAATCACCTGGATTTCTTAACCGAAAATGGCAGCGTTTGTGATGGAGTTTGAGCAGAATTGGTGTACTGGGAAATGGGGTAAATAAGTAGGTAGAGTTAATATTGGGTTACATTGTTAAAAAAGGTAAGTAAATGAAATCGGATTCCATTCATATTGATTTTCCTAATATGTTGCTGGATTTTTGCTCATCGTAACAAAAATTACAAAATAACAATGGATTCTGAGTATCCAATTTACAATTGTGAATATGGAAGGTGAAAATTGCAATTTCGTACTTGACATAAGTTGTTATTCCATATTGCCCTCTAAGTTTTTCATCTTTTCAAGCATACGCGGTCACTTACCTGATATAGAAACTTAGTTTGATAGTTACGTGTTTCAGGTTTAAAACTTCAAACATACAAACTATATTTAACCAAACTTATTCATTGCTTGATGACCTTGGCGATAAATGCTTTGGGACTAGAAAGAAATGAAGAAGTGTGTTAATTTTATTTATACCATACAAAGATTAGGTTAGGTTAACTGAACTTCAACCTCCGTATGATATTCATTTATTATGCAAAAGAGAAAGGTTTTGTAAAAGGCTATGCGTTTGGCAGAAAAAAAAGTTGAATTAACTCCCTAACAGTTTTTAGACAATACTTTGCTATTTTCGGAAGTTGATGAGTTGAATTTAGATAACATGGCAAGCATCCATCCTGGAGGTAACTTGTGGAATTTTTGGCTTAAAATAAGGACATGTCATTCCGTATCCCCAATTGGTGTGTTTTGTAAGAAAAATGATGAGCTAGTAGGTAATCTTTTCTTCAAGTGTAGATTGACTTCACTTTTGTAGTAGAAATTGAGGGACGTTTTAAACATCACGTGGGATGCTTTCACCCTTGGTGTTTTCATTTTTTACGAGAGTAGTAGCAACAACTTTCACTCTTAGTCTTTTTTTTATCTAAGGGTCGTAGCAACGGCTTTCACCCTTAGTCTAGAAATTTTCTTTTACGCAAGGGGCATTGAAATAGATTTCACCCTTGGTGTTTTCATTTTTTTACGAGAGTCGTAGCAACAGCTTTCACTCTTAGTCTTTTTTTATCTAAGGGTCCTAGCAACGACTTTCACCCTTAGTCTAGAAATTTTCATTTTACGCAAGGGTCCTAGCAATAGCTTTCACCCTAGGTGTATTCATATTTTACGAGAGTTTTATGATAACAATGCGTACATCAACAAATTGGACTTTTTTTTATGACAATGTTGTTTGGTTACTTGTGGGGCAACATTATACAAGCGTGATTAATTAAGCTCCTTTTGCGAAGCAAACAAATTTTTTTCATTTTATTATGATTCATGTTCACATTCTTGTTTAAGATTGTTTTATTTCCTAAAGTTAGACACCTTATAATGTTATTACCGAATTGGCTTGCATAAATAAATTGATCAATTCCATAAGCGCTCGTATTTCTTTAAGGTTGCCTTTATGCTTCGAAGAAAAGAATTTATGTTGGTTCGATCAAAGGTATGATACGAGTTGATCGCTAATGAGCTTATGCGACGCGAGACGTTCAAGAAAAGAAAGATCGATTTCTTAAAATACTCGATGAAATTAAAACGCTATGAGGCATTGATGCTTGTGCCGTTGTCCAAAATGCCTTGTTTCGTAAAATGCCACGTACTCCCATCTCCATTTAGGACAACGACACGATCATCAATGCCACATAGCGTTCTAATTTCATCCAGTATTTTATGAAACCGATGTTTCTTTTCTTCAACATCTCGCGTCGCGTACTCTCATTAGGGATCAACTCGTATCATACCTTTGACCTAATATGTTGCTGGATTTTTGCTCATCGTAACAAAAATTACAAAATAACAATGGATTCTGAGTATCCAATTTACAATTGTGAATATGGAAGGTGAAAATTGCAATTTCGTACTTGACATAAGTTGTTATTCCATATTGCCCTCTAAGTTTTTCATCTTTTCAAGCATACGCGGTCACTTACCTGATATAGAAACTTAGTTTGATAGTTACGTGTTTCAGGTTTAAAACTTCAAACATACAAACTATATTTAACCAAACTTATTCATTGCTTGATGACCTTGGCGATAAATGCTTTGGGACTAGAAAGAAATGAAGAAGTGTGTTAATTTTATTTATACCATACAAAGATTAGGTTAGGTTAACTGAACTTCAACCTCCGTATGATATTCATTTATTATGCAAAAGAGAAAGGTTTTGTAAAAGGCTATGCGTTTGGCAGAAAAAAAAGTTGAATTAACTCCCTAACAGTTTTTAGACAATACTTTGCTATTTTCGGAAGTTGATGAGTTGAATTTAGATAACATGGCAAGCATCCATCCTGGAGGTAACTTGTGGAATTTTTGGCTTAAAATAAGGACATGTCATTCCGTATCCCCAATTGGTGTGTTTTGTAAGAAAAATGATGAGCTAGTAGGTAATCTTTTCTTCAAGTGTAGATTGACTTCACTTTTGTAGTAGAAATTGAGGGACGTTTTAAACATCACGTGGGATGCTTTCACCCTTGGTGTTTTCATTTTTTACGAGAGTAGTAGCAACAACTTTCACTCTTAGTCTTTTTTTTATCTAAGGGTCGTAGCAACGGCTTTCACCCTTAGTCTAGAAATTTTCTTTTACGCAAGGGGCATTGAAATAGATTTCACCCTTGGTGTTTTCATTTTTTTACGAGAGTCGTAGCAACAGCTTTCACTCTTAGTCTTTTTTTATCTAAGGGTCCTAGCAACGACTTTCACCCTTAGTCTAGAAATTTTCATTTTACGCAAGGGTCCTAGCAATAGCTTTCACCCTAGGTGTATTCATATTTTACGAGAGTTTTATGATAACAATGCGTACATCAACAAATTGGACTTTTTTTTTATGACAATGTTGTTTGGTTACTTGTGGGGCAACATTATACAAGCGTGATTAATTAAGCTCCTTTTGCGAAGCAAACAAATTTTTTTCATTTTATTATGATTCATGTTCACATTCTTGTTTAAGATTGTTTTATTTCCTAAAGTTAGACACCTTATAATGTTATTACCGAATTGGCTTGCATAAATAAATTGACCAATTCCATAAGCGCTCGTATTTCTTTAAGGTTGCCTTTATGCTTCGAAGAAAAGAATTTATGTTGGTTCGATCAAAGGTATGATACGAGTTGATCGCTAATGAGCTTATGCGACGCGAGACGTTCAAGAAAAGAAAGATCGATTTTTAAAATACTGGATGAAATTAAAACGCTATGAGGCATTGATGCTTGTGCCGTTGTCCAAAATGCCTTGTTTCGTAAAATGCCACGTACTCCCATCTCCATTTAGGACAACGACACGATCATCAATGCCACATAGCGTTCTAATTTCATCCAGTATTTTATGAAACCGATGTTTCTTTTCTTCAACATCTCGCGTCGCGTACTCTCATTAGGGATCAACTCGTATCATACCTTTGACCTAATATGTTGCTGGATTTTTGCTCATCGTAACAAAAATTACAAAATAACAATGGATTCTGAGTATCCAATTTACAATTGTGAATATGGAAGGTGAAAATTGCAATATCGTACTTGACATAAGTTGTTATTCCATATTGCCCTCTAAGTTTTTCATCTTTTCAAGCATACGCGGTCACTTACCTGATATAGAAACTTAGTTTGATAGTTACGTGTTTCAGGTTTAAAACTTCAAACATACAAACTATATTTAACCAAACTTATTCATTGCTTGATGACCTTGGCGATAAATGCTTTGGGACTAGAAAGAAATGAAGAAGTGTGTTAATTTTATTTATACCATACAAAGATTAGGTTAGGTTAACTGAACTTCAACCTCCGTATGATATTCATTTATTATGCAAAAGAGAAAGGTTTTGTAAAAGGCTATGCGTTTGGCAGAAAAAAAAAGTTGAATTAACTCCCTAACAGTTTTTAGACAATACTTTGCTATTTTCGGAAGTTGATGAGTTGAATTTAGATAACATGGCAAGCATCCATCCTGGAGGTAACTTGTGGAATTTTTGGCTTAAAATAAGGACATGTCATTCCGTATCCCCAATTGGTGTGTTTTGTAGGAAAAATGATGAGCTAGTAGGTAATCTTTTCTTCAAGTGTAGATTGACTTCACTTTTGTAGTAGAAATTGAGGGACGTTTTAAACATCACGTGGGATGCTTTCACCCTTGGTGTTTTCATTTTTTACGAGAGTAGTAGCAACAACTTTCACTCTTAGTCTTTTTTTTATCTAAGGGTCGTAGCAACGGCTTTCACCCTTAGTCTAGAAATTTTCTTTTACGCAAGGGGCATTGAAATAGATTTCACCCTTGGTGTTTTCATTTTTTTACGAGAGTCGTAGCAACAGCTTTCACTCTTAGTCTTTTTTTATCTAAGGGTCCTATCAACGACTTTCACCCTTAGTCTAGAAATTTTCATTTTACGCAAGGGTCCTAGCAATAGCTTTCACCCTAGGTGTATTCATATTTTACGAGAGTTTTATGATAACAATGCGTACATCAACAAATTGGACTTTTTTTTATGACAATGTTGTTTGGTTACTTGTGGGGCAACATTATACAAGCGTGATTAATTAAGCTCCTTTTGCGAAGCAAACAAATTTTTTTCATTTTATTATGATTCATGTTCACATTCTTGTTTAAGATTATTTTGTTTCCTAAAGTTAGACACCTTATAATGTTATTACCGAATTGGCTTGCATAAATAAATTGATCAATTCCATAAGCGCTTGTATTTCTTTAAGGTTGCCTTTATGCTTCGAAGAAAAGAATTTACGTTGGTTCGATCAAAGGTATGATACGAGTTGATCGCTAATGAGCTTACGCGACGCGAGACATTCAAGAAAAGAAAGATCGATTTCTTAAAATACTGGATGAAATTAAAACGCTATGAGGCATTGATGCTTGTGCCGTTGTCCAAAATGCATTGTTTCGTAAAATGCCACGTACCCCCATCTCCATTTAGGACAACGACACGATCATCAATGCAACATACCGTTCTAAATTCATCCAGTATTTTAAGAAACCGATGTTTCTTTTCTTCAACGTCTCGCGTCGCGTACTCTCATTAGGGATCAACTCGTATCATACCTTTGACCGAATCATTGTAAACTCTTTTCTTCGAAGTACAAAGGCAACCTTAAAGTAATACACGCGCTTATGGAATTGGTCAATTTATATATGTAGGCAAACATGTACTCTTCAATTATGCTTTAAGAAATAGTCCTACTTTTACGAAACTGTAATTCGAAATCCAGTAGTTATGCCACAAATATAATTTTGCACCACAAGTTAACAAATAACATTGTTATAAGAGAAAAGTCCAATTTGCCGATCAAGTTAGTATAAAACCACGGCTATGTTTCATCAAAATCTTAAACCCTTCACAAGAAACGGAAAGATAAGAGAAAAGTTTTTATTTGTTTATTTTTCCATATATCCGACACAAATATCGGAAGAACAAAACCATGAAAAGAGGTCCAAAGCTACGAGATTCAAATCAGAAGTTTTGTCATTCTATGGTAAAGCCTGAATGATCACATGTCTATATATGTCTCGGTGCCTAGATAGACATCAAATGCCTACAACTTGTGTTCTCATTAATTTTTTTCATGTTCCACAAATATTTGATACCTTATGAAAATCCACCGAATCTAACAACAAGAAAATTTCCAAATTAATTCATTCAATAACGTCATATGATGAATTTATTCGTAGAATTATGAATACAGTTATATACGAAAAATGATTTTCTTGAACCTGTGGAACTTCACACACAACACACGTTTAACATAACCACATAATAAATTTCATTAAGGTCTCTTAAAAAATAAATCAAGCATTCAATAATCCACTTTTAAATGCAAAGTGAATAAGAGATGCGAACATACCCCTTTTTTACCCTAATTAAAATCAACATTTATTAAATCAAAACTGCTCAAATACAATAAAAAATCTTGAATATTATTTGATCTAAAGTAATTCCATAAAAAAATAAACTGAAAATCACCTGGATTTCTTAACCGAAAATGGCAGCGTTTGTGATGGAGTTTGAGCAGAATTGGTGTACTGGGAAATGGGGTAAATAAGTAGGTAGAGTTAATATTTGGTTACATTGTTAAAAAAGGTAAGTAAATGAAATCGGATTCCATTCATATTGATTTTCCTAATATGTTGCTGGATTTTTGCTCATCGTAACAAAAATTACAAAATAACAATGGATTCTGAGTATCCAATTTACAATTGTGAATATGGAAGGTGAAAATTGCAATTTCGTACTTGACATAAGTTGTTATTCCATATTGCCCTCTAAGTTTTTCATCTTTTCAAGCATACGCGGTCACTTACCTGATATAGCAACTTAGTTTGATAGTTACGTGTTTCAGGTTTAAAACTTCAAACCTACAAACTATATTTAACCAAACTTATTCTTTGCTTGATGACCTTGGCGATAAATGCTTTGGGACTAGAAAGAAATGAAGAAGTGTGTTAATTTTATTTATACCATACAAAGATTAGGTTAACTGAACTTCAACCTCCGTATGATATTCATTTATTATGCAAAAGAGAAAGGTTTTGTAAAAGGCTATGCGTTTGGCAGAAAAAAAAGTTGAATTAACTCCCTAACAGTATTTAGACAATACTTTGCTATTTTCGGAAGTTGATGAGTTGAATTTAGATAACATGGCAAGCATCCATCCTGGAGGTAACTTGTGGAATTTTTGGCTTAAAATAAGGACATGTCATTCCGTATCCCCAATTGGTGTGTTTTGTAAGAAAAATGATGAGCTAGTAGGTAATCTTTTCTTCAAGTGTAGATTGACTTCACTTTTGTAGTAGAAATTGAGGGACGTTTTAAACATCACGTGGGATGCTTTCACCCTTGGTGTTTTCATTTTTTACGAGAGTAGTAGCAACAACTTTCACTCTTAGTCTTTTTTTTATCTAAGGGTCGTAGCAACGGCTTTCACCCTTAGTCTAGAAATTTTCTTTAAAAGGGGCATTGAAATAGATTTCACCCTTGGTGTTTTCATTTTTTTACGAGAGTCGTAGCAACAGCTTTCACTCTTAGTCTTTTTTTATCTAAGGGTCCTAGCAACGACTTTCACCCTTAGTCTAGAAATTTTCATTTTACGCAAGGGTCCTAGCAATAGCTTTCACCCTAGGTGTATTCATATTTTACGAGAGTTTTATGATAACAATGCGTACATCAACAAATTGGGCTTTTTTTTATGACAATGTTGTTTGGTTACTTGTGGGGCAACATTATACAAGCGTGATTAATTAAGCTCCTTTTGCGAAGCAAACAAATTTTTTTCATTTTATTATGATTCATGTTCACATTCTTGTTTAAGATTGTTTTATTTCCTAAAGTTAGACACCTTATAATGTTATTACCGAATTGGCTTGCATAAATAAATTGATCAATTCCATAAGCGCTCGTATTTCTTTAAGGTTGCCTTTATTCTTCGAAGAAAAGAATTTATGTTGGTTCGATCAAAGGTATGATACGAGTTGATCGCTAATGAGCTTACTCTACGCGAGACGTTCAAGAAAAGAAAGATCGATTTCTTAAAATACTGGATGAAATTAAAACGCTATGAGGCATTGATGCTTGTGCCGTTGTCCAAAATGCCTTGTTTCGTAAAATGCCACGTACTCCCATCTCCATTTAGGACAACGACACGATCATCAATGCCACATAGCGTTCTAATTTCATCCAGTATTTTATGAAACCGATGTTTCTTTTCTTCAACATCTCGCGTCGCGTACTCTCATTAGGGATCAACTCGTATCATACCTTTGACCGAATCATTGTAAACTCTTTTCTTCGAAGTACAAAGGCAACCTTAAAGAAATACACGCGCTTATGGAATTGGTCAATTTATATATGTAGGCAAACATGTACTCTTCAATTATGCTTTAAGAAATAGTCCTACTTTTACGAAACTGTAATTCGAAATCCAGTAGTTATGCCA
Source organism: Penstemon eatonii (assembly GCA_038501285.1). Classification (NCBI taxonomy): domain Eukaryota; kingdom Viridiplantae; phylum Streptophyta; class Magnoliopsida; order Lamiales; family Plantaginaceae; genus Penstemon; species Penstemon eatonii. The sequence goes on from CM076713.1 coordinate 27,174,954, forward strand.
CAAATATAATTTTGCACCACAAGTTACCAAATAACATTGTTATAAAAGAAAAGTCCAATTTGCCGATCAAGTTAGTATAAAACCTCGGCTATGTTTCATCAAAATCTTAAACCCTTCACAAGAAACGGAAAGATAAGAGAAAAGTTTTTATTTGTTTATTTTTCCATATATCCGACACAAATATCGGAAGAACAAAACCATGAAAAGAGGCCCAAAGCTATGAGATTCAAATCAGAAGTTTTGTCATTCTATGGTAAATCCTGAGTGGTCACATGTCTATATATGTCTCGGTGCCTAGATAGACATCAAATGCCTACAACTTGTGTTCGCATTAATTTTTTTCATGTTCCACAAATATTTGATACCTTATGAAAATCCACCGAATCTAACAACAAGAAAATTTCGAAATTAATTCATTCAATAACGTCATATGATGAATTTATTCGTAGAATTATGAATTCAGTTATATACGAAAAATGATTTTCTTGAACCTGTGGAACTTCACACACAACACACATTTAACATAACCACATAATAAATTTCATTAAGGTTTCTTAAAAAATAAATCAAGCATTCAATAATCCACTTTTAAGTGCAAAGTGAATAAGAGATGCGAACATACCCCTTTTTTACCCTAATTAAAATCAACATTTATTAAATCAAAACTGCTCAAATACAATAAAAAACCTTGAATATGATTTGATCTAAAGTAATTCCATAAAAAAATAAACTCAAAATCACCTGGATTTCTTAACCGAAAATGGCAGCATTTGTGATGGAGTTTGAGCAGAATTGGTGTACTGGGAAATGGGGTAAATAAGTAGGTAAAGTTAATATTGGGTTACATTGTTAAAAAAGGTAAGTAAATGCAATCGGATTCCAATCATATTGATTTTCCTAATATGTTGCTGGATTTTTGCTCATCGTAACAAAAATTACAAAATCACAATGGATTCTGAGTATCCAATTTACTGTTGTGAATATGGAAGGTGAAAATTGCAATTTCGTACTTGACATAAGTTTTTATTCCATATTGCCCTCTAAGTTTTTCATCTTTTCAAGCATACGCGGTCACTTACCTGATATAGAAACTTAGTTTGATAGTTACGTGTTTCAGGTTTAAAACTTCAAACATACAAACTATCTTTAACCAAACTTATTCTTTGCTTGATGACCTAGGCGATAAATGAAGAAGTGTGTTAATTTTATTTATACCATACAAAGATTAGGTTAACTGAACTTCAACCTCCGTATGATATACAAGAATGAGAACATGAATCATAATAAAATGAAAAAAATTTGTTTGCTTCGCACAAGTAGCTTAATTAATCACGCTTGTATAATGTTGCACCACAAGTAACCAAACAACATTGTCATAAAAAAAAAAAGTCCAATTTGCTGATGTACGCATTGTTATAATAAAACTCTCGTAAAATATGAATACACCTAGGGTGAAAGCTATTGCTATGCCCCTTGCGTAAAATGAAAATTTCTAGACTAAGGGTGAAAGTCGTTGCTAGGACCCTTAGATAAAAAAAGACTAAGAATGAAAGCTGTTGCTACGACTCTCGTAAAAAAATGAAAACACCAAGGGTGAAATCTATTTCAATGCCCCTTGCGTAAAAGAAAATTTCTAGACTAAGGGTGAAAGCCGTTGCTACGACCCTTAGATAAAAAAAGACTAAGAGTGAAAGTTGTTGCTACTACTCTCGTAAAAAATGAAAACACCAAGGGTGAAAGCATCCCACGTGATGTTTAAAACGTCACTCAATTTTTACTACAAAAGTGAAGTCAATCTACACTTGAAGAAAAGATTACCTACTAGCTCATCATTTTTCTTACAAAACACACCAATTGGGGATACGGAATGACATGTCCTTATTTTAAGCCAAAAATTCCACAAGTTACCTCCAGGATGGATGCTTGCCATGTTATCTAAATTCAACTCATCAACTTCCGAAAATAGCAAAGTATTGTCTAAAAACTGTTAGGGAGTTAATTCAACTTTTTTTTCTGCCAAACGCATAGCCTTTTACAAAACCTTTCTCTTTTGCATAATAAATGAATATCATACGGAGGTTGAAGTTCAGTTAACCTAATCTTTGTATGGTATAAATAAAATTAACACACTTCTTCATTTATCGCCTAGGTCATCAAGCAAAGAATAAGTTTGGTTAAAGATAGTTTGTATGTTTGAAGTTTTAAACCTAAAACACGTAACTATCAAACTAAGTGTCTATATCAGGTAAGTGACCGCGTATGCTTGAAAAGATGAAAAACTTAGAGGGCAATATGGAATAAAAACTTATGTCAAGTACGAAATTGCAATTTTCACCTTCCATATTCACAACAGTAAATTGGATACTCAGAATCCATTGTGATTTTGTAATTTTTGTTACGATGAGCAAAAATCCAGCAACATATTAGGAAAATCAATATGAATGGAATCCGATTTCATTTACTTACCTTTTTTAACAATGTAACCCAATATTAACTTTACCTACTTATTTACCCCATTTCCCAGTACACCAATTCTGCTCAAACTCCATCACAAATGCTGCCATTTTCGGTTAAGAAATCCAGGTGATTTTGAGTTTATTTTTTTATGGAATTACTTTAGATCAAATCATATTCAAGGTTTTTTATTGTATTTGAGCAGTTTTGATTTAATAAATGTTGATTTTAATTAGGGTAAAAAAGGGGTATGTTCGCATCTCTTATTCACTTTGCACTTAAAAGTGGATTATTGAATGCTTGATTTATTTTTTAAGAAACCTTAATGAAATTTATTATGTGGTTATGTTAAACGTGTGCTGTGTGTGAAGTTCCACAGGTTCAAGAAAATCATTTTTCGTATATAACTGAATTCATAATTCTACGAATAAATTCATCATATGACGTTATTGAATGAATTAATTTCGAAATTTTCTTCTTGTTAGATTCGGTGGATTTTCATAAGGTATCAAATATTTGTGGAACATGAAAAAATTAATGCGAACACAAGTTGTAGGCATTTGATGTCTATCTAGGCACCGAGACATATATAGACATGTGACCATTCAGGCTTTACCATAGAATGACAAAACTTCTGATTTGAATCTCATAGCTTTGGGCCTCTTTTCATGGTTTTGTTCTTCCGATATTTGTGTTGGATATATGGAAAAATAAACAAATAAAAATTTTTCTCTTATCTTTCCGTTTCTTGTGAAGGGTTTAAGTTTTTGATGAAACATAGCCGTGGTTTTATACTAACTTGATCGGTAAATTGGACTTTTCTTTTATAACAATGTTATTTGGTAACTTGTGGTGCAAAATTATATTTGTGGCATAACTACTGGATTTCGAATTACAGTTTCGTAAAAGTAGGACTATTTCTTAAAGCATAATTGAAGAGTACATGTTTGCCTACATATATAAATTGACCAATTCCATAAGCGCGTGTATTTCTTTAAGGTTGCCTTTGTACTTCGAAGAAAAGAGTTTACAATGATTCGGTCAAAGGTATGATACGAGTTGATCCCTAATGAGAGTACGCGATGCGAGACGTTGAAGAAAAGAAACATCGGTTTCTTAAAATACTGGATGAAATTAGAACGCTATGTGGCATTGATGATCGTGTCGTTGTCCTAAATGGAGATGGGAGTATGTGGCATTTTACGAAACAAGGCATTTTGGACAACGGCACAAGCATCAATGCCTCATAGCGTTTTAATTTCATCCAGTATTTTAAGAAATCGATCTTTCTTTTCTTGAACGTCTCGCGTCGCGTAAGCTCATTAGCGATCAACTCGTATCATAACTTTGATCGAACCAACGTAAATTCTTTTCTTCGAAGCATAAAGGCAACCTTAAATAAATACGAGCGCTTATGGAATTGATCAATTTATTTATGCAAGGAAATTAGGTAATAACATTATAAGGTGTCTAACTTTAGGAAACAAAATAATCTTAAACAAGAATGAGAACATGAATCATAATAAAATGAAAAAAATTTGTTTGCTTCGCACAAGTAGCTTAATTAATCACGCTTGTATAATGTTGCACCACAAGTAACCAAACAACATTGTCATAAAAAAAAAAAGTCCAATTTGCTGATGTACGCATTGTTATAATAAAACTCTCGTAAAATATGAATATGGTAGGGTGAAAGCTATTGCTATGCCCCTTGCGTAAAATGAAAATTTCTAGACTAAGGGTGAAAGTCGTTGCTAGGACCCTTAGATAAAAAAAGACTAAGAATGAAAGCTGTTGCTACGACTCTCGTAAAAAAATGAAAACACCAAGGGTGAAATCTATTTCAATGCCCCTTGCGTAAAAGAAAATTTCTAGACTAAGGGTGAAAGCCGTTGCTACGACCCTTAGATAAAAAAAGACTAAGAGTGAAAGTTGTTGCTACTACTCTCGTAAAAAATGAAAACACCAAGGGTGAAAGCATCCCACGTGATGTTTAAAACGTCCCTCAATTTCTACTACAAAAGTGAAGTCAATCTACACTTGAAGAAAAGATTACCTACTAGATCATCATTTTTCTTACAAAACACACCAATTGGGGATACGGAATGACATGTCCTTATTTTAAGCCAAAAATTCCACAAGTTACCTCCAGGATGGATGCTTGCCATGTTATCTAAATTCAACTCATCAACTTCCGAAAATAGCAAACTATTGTCTAAAAACTGTTAGGGAGTTAATTCAACTTTTTTTTCTGCCAAACGCATAGCCTTTTACAAAACCTTTCTCTTTTGCATAATAAATGAATATCATACGGAGGTTGAAGTTCAGTTAACCTAATCTTTGTATGGTATAAATAAAATTAACACACTTCTTCATTTCTTTCTAGTCCCAAAGCATTTATCGCCTAGGTCATCAAGCAAAGAATAAGTTTTATTAAAGATAGTTTGTATGTTTGAAGTTTTAAACCTGAAACACGTAACTATCAAACTAAGTTGCTATATCAGGTAAGTGATCGTGTATGCTTGAAAAGATGAAAAACTTAGAGGGCAATATGGAATAAAAACTTATGTCAAGTACGAAATTGCAATTTTCACCTTCCATATTCACAACAGTAAATTGGATACTCAGAATCCATTGTGATTTTGTAATATTTGTTACGATGAGCAAAAATCCAGCAACATATTAGGAAAATCAATATGAATGGAATCCGATTGCATTTACTTACCTTTTTTAACAATGTAACCCAATATTAACTTTACCTACTTATTTACCCCATTTCCCAGTACACCAATTCTGCTCAAACTCCATCACAAATGCTGCCATTTTCGGTTAAAAAATCCAGGTGATTTTGAGTTTATTTTTTTATGGAATTACTTTAGATCAAATCATGTTAAAGGTTTTTTATTGTATTTGAGCAGTTTTGATTTAATAAATGTTGATTTTAATTAGGGTAAAAAAGGGGTATGTTCGCATCTCTTATTCACTTTGCACTTAAAAGTGGATTATTGAATGCTTGATTTATTTTTTAAGAAACCTTAATGAAATTTATTATGTGGTTATGTTAAATGTGTGTTGTGTGTGAAGTTCCACAGGTTCAAGAAAATCATTTTTCGTATATAACTGAATTAATAATTCTACGAATAAATTCATCATATGACGTTATTGAATGAATTAATTTGGAAATTTTCTTGTTGTTAGATTCGGTGGATTTTCATAAGGTATCAAATATTTGTGGAACATGAAAAAAATTAATGCGAACACAAGTTGTAGGCATTTGATGTCTATCTAGGCACCGAGACATATATAGACATGTGACCATTCAGGCTTTACCATAGAATGACAAAACTTCTGATTTGAATCTCATAGCTTTGGGCCTCTTTTCATGGTTTTGTTCTTCCGATATTTGTGTCGGATATATGGAAAAATAAACAAATAAAAACTTTTCACTTATCTTTCCGTTTCTTGTGAAGGGTTTAAGATTTTGATGAAACATAGCCGAGGTTTTATACTAACTTGATCGGCAAATTGGACTTTTCTTTTATAACAATATTATTTGGTAACTTGTGGTGCAAAATTATATTGGTGGCATAACTACTGGATTTCGAATTACAGTTTCGTAAAAGTAGGACTATTTCTTAAAGCATAATTGAAGAGTACATGTTTGCCTACATATATAAATTGACCAATTCCATAAGCGCGTGTATTTCTTTAAGGTTGCCTTTGTACTTCGAAGAAAAGAGTTTACAATGATTCGGTCAAAGGTATGATACGAGTTGATCCCTAATGAGAGTACGCGACGCGAGATGTTGAAGAAAAGAAACATCGGTTTCATAAAATACTGGATGAAATTAGAACGCTATGTGGCATTGATGATCGTGTCGTTGTCCTAAATGGAGATGGGAGTACGTGGCATTTTACGAAACAAGGCATTTTGGACAACCGCACAAGCATCAATGCCTCATAGCGTATTAATTTCATCCAGTATTTTAAGAAATCGATCTTTCTTTTCTTGAACTTCTCGCGTCGCGTAAGCTCATTAGCGATTAACTCGTATCATACCTTTGATCGAACCAACGTAAATTCTTTTCTTCGAAGCATAAAGGCAACCTTAAAGAAATACGAGCGCTTATGGAATTGATCAATTTATTTATGCAAGCCAATTCGGTAATAACATTATAAGGTGTCTAACTTTAGGAAATAAAACAATCTTAAACAAGAATGTGAACATGAATCATAATAAAATGAAAAAAATTTGTTTGCTTCGCAAAAGGAGCTTAATTAATCACGCTTGTATAATGTTGCCCCACAAGTAACCAAACAACATTGTCATAAAAAAAAGTCCAATTTGTTGATGTACGCATTGTTATCATAAAACTCTCGTAAAATATGAATACACCTAGGGTGAAAGCTATTGCTAGGACCCTTGCGTAAAATGAAAATTTCTAGACTAAGGGTGAAAGTCGTTGTTAGGACCCTTAGATAAAAAAAGACTAAGAGTGAAAGCTGTTGCTACGACTCTCGTAAAAAAATGAAAACACCAAGGGTGAAATCTATTTCAATGCCCCTTGCGTAAAAGAAAATTTCTAGGCTAAGGGTGAAAGCCGTTGCTACGACCCTTAGATAAAAAAAGACTAAGAGTGAAAGTTGTTGCTACTACTCTCGTAATGAAAACACCAAGGGTGAAAGCATCCCACGTGATGTTTAAAACGTCCCTCAATTTCTACTACAAAAGTGATGAGAATCATCAAGAACAAGTACAAGCTAAGGATCCATTGAATATTCCAATTGGGCCAATTACAAGGGCAAGATCCAAAAAGCTCAAGGAAGCATTTAACGGGCTAATTCAGAAAATATGGGCTGATTCTAACATGCATAAGTTTGGCCCAAAAGAAGATGAAGTTGTGTTGAATTTAATCCAAAGAACATAATCAGATGGCTTTTGGAATTCACTAAAGTTGCTTACCCAGAATTAAGTCTTTTGGGAAAGAGAAGCTTTAATTAGGCTTTATTTATATCAGATTTTATATATATAAGTCTATATAGATAATAGTCAAGACTTCTCATATTTCTAGATGTATTTGGAGGATTCTAGGCACCTTTTCATATCCCAACACTTATGAAAACGTGTTGGCTTTAATTATTATGGTTGGAGACTTGTTCCAACCCTATATATATGTGGTATTGTTCAATGTAATGGGATATATTTGGCTGAAAATATAAAGTGAGTTTTTACTCCTCTTTTGGTTCTTCATTGAACTTCAGAACTTATCAAGGTTTCTCCTTGTGGCGTTCAAACTTGAATACTTGTGGTTTGCGATTCTTTATAATCGTTGGGTCACAAGTTCACTACAATCAAGAATACTTGTGGTTTGCGATTCTTTATAATCGTTGGGTCACAAGTTCACTACAATCAAGAATACTTGTGGTTTGCGATTCCTTATAATCGTTGGGTCACAAGTTCACTATCGTTATCAATCTGATTTTAGTTTGGGATTAAATTGAATCTTCCTAATGAGGTTCGCATCATTTGGTATCAGAGCAAGGTACTAAAATCAGATTACTATCCTTTATCTTTATTTCTTGTTCTTATATTATTTAGTCAATTTCTACTAATCTCTTCTTTCCTACTCTTAAATCTCTTTGTTGGTGTATCCAGCCCAAAAAAAAAAAAAAAGAAAAAGAAAACGTGAAAAAAAAAAGTGACCAAAAAAAAAAAAAAATAAAGGAAAATAAAAACGTGATTAAAAAAAAAAAAAAAAAATTAGTGGCGGATATAACTACTCTCTATATTCTGATATATTCTTCTGTTCTCTCAAATCAAAAAAAAAAAAATCACATTCTCCTTGTTTTGCAAAATTATATTTGTGGCATAACTACTGGATTTCGAATTACAGTTTCGTAAAAGTAGGACTATTTCTTAAAGCATAATTGAAGAGTACATGTTTGCCTACATATATAAATTGACCAATTCCATAAGCGCGTGTATTACTTTAAGGTTGCCTTTGTACTTCGAAGAAAAGAGTTTACAATGATTCGGTCAAAGGTATGATACGAGTTGATCCCTAATGAGAGTACGCGACGCGAGACGTTGAAGAAAAGAAACATCGGTTTCTTAAAATACTGGATGAAATTAGAACGCTATGTTGAATTGATGATCGTGTCGTTGTCCTAAATGGAGATGGGGGTATGTGGCATTTTACGAAACAATGCATTTTGGACAACGGCACAAGCATCAATGCCTCATAGCGTTTTAATTTCATCCAGTATTTTAAGAAATCGATCTTTCTTTTCTTGAATGTCTCGCGTCGCGTAAGCTCATTAGCGATCAACTCGTATCATACCTTTGATCGAACCAACGTAAATTCTTTTCTTCGAAGCATAAAGGCAACCCTAAAGAAATACGAGCGCTTATGGAATTGATCAATTTATTTATGCAAGCCAATTCGGTAATAACATTATAAGGTGTCTAACTTTAGGAAACAAAATAATCTTAAACAAGAATGTGAACATGAATCATAATAAAATGAAAAAAATTTGTTTGCTTCGCAAAAGGAGCTTAATTAATCACGCTTGTATAATGTTGCACCACAAGTAACCAAACAACATTGTCATAAAAAAAAAGTCCAATTTGTTGATGTACGCATTGTTATCATAAAACTCTCGTAAAATATGAATACACCTAGGGTGAAAGCTATTGCTATGCCCCTTGCGTAAAATGAAAATTTCTAGACTAAGGGTGAAAGTCGTTGCTAGGACCCTTAGATCAAAAAAGACTAAGAGTGAAAGATGTTGCTACGACTATTGTAAAAAAATGAAAACACCAAGGGTGAAAGCTATTTCAATGCCCCTTGCGTAAAAGAAAATTTCTAGACTAAGGGTGAAAGCCGTTGCTACGACCCTTAGATAAAAAAAGACTAAGTTTGAAAGTTGTTGCTACTACTCTCGTAAAAGATGAAAACACCAAGGGTGAAAGCATCCCACGTGATGTTTAAAACGTCACTCAATTTCTACTACAAAAGTGAAGTCAATCTACACTTGAAGAAAAGATTACCTACTAGCTCATCATTTTTCTTACAAAACACACCAATTGGGGATACGGAATGACATGTCCTTATTTTAAGCCAAAAATTCCACAAGTTACCTCCAGGATGGATGCTTGCCAAGTTATCTAAATTAAACTCATCAACTTCCGAAAATAGCAAAGTATTGTCTAAAAACTGTTAGGGAGTTAATTCAACTTTTTTTTCTGCCAAACGCATAGCCTTTTACAAAACCTTTCTCTTTTGCATAGTAAATGAATATCATACGGAGGTTGAAGTTCAGTTAACCTAACCTAATCTTTGTATGGTATAAATAAAATTAACACACTTCTTCATTTCTTTCTAGTCCCAAAGCATTTATCGCCAAGGTCATCAAGCAATGAATAAGTTTGGTTAAATATAGTTTGTATGTTTGAAGTTTTAAACCTGAAACACGTAACTATCAAACTAAGTTTCTATATCAGGTAAGTGACCGCGTATGCTTGAAAAGATGAAAAACTTAGAGGGCAATATGGAATAACAACTTATGTCAAGTACGAAATTGCAATTTTCACCTTCCATATTCACAATTGTAAATTGGATACTCAGAATCCATTGTTATTTTGTAATTTTTGTTACGATGAGCAAAAATCCAGCAACATATTAGGAAAATCAATATGAATGGAATCCGATTTCATTTACTTACCTTTTTTAACAATGTAACCCAATATTAACTCTACCTACTTATTTACCCCATTTCCCAGTACACCAATTCTGCTCAAACTCCATCACAAACGCTGCCATTTTCGGTTAAGAAATCCAGGTGATTTTCAGTTTATTTTTTTATGGAATTACTTTAGATCAAATAATATTCAAGATTTTTTATTGTATTTGAGCAGTTTTGATTTAATAAATGTTGATTTTAATTAGGGTAAAAAAGGGGTATGTTCGCATCTCTTATTCACTTTGCATTTAAAAGTGGATTATTGAATGCTTGATTTATTTTTTAAGAGACCTTAATGAAATTTATTATGTGGTTATGTTAAACGTGTGTTGTGTGTGAAGTTCCACAGGTTCAAGAAAATCATTTTTCGTATATAACTGTATTCATAATTCTACGAATAAATTCATCATATGACGTTATTGAATGAATTAATTTGGAAATTTTCTTGTTGTTAGATTCGGTGGATTTTCATAAGGTATCAAATATTTGTGGAACATGAAAAAAATTAATGAGAACACAAGTTGTAGGCATTTGATGTCTATCTAGGCACCGAGACATATATAGACATGTGACCATTCAGGCTTTACCATAGAATGACAAAACTTCTGATTTGAATCTCGTAGCTTTGGACCTCTTTTCATGGTTTTGTTCTTCCGATATTTGTGTCGGATACATGGAAAAATAAACAAATAAAAACTTTTCTCTTATCTTTCCGTTTCTTGTGAAGGGTTTAAGATTTTGATGAAACATAGCCGTGGTTTTATACTAACTTGTTCGGCAAATTGGACTTTTCTCTTATAACAATGTTATTTGTTAACTTGTGGTGCAAAATTATATTTGTGGCATAACTACTGGATTTCGAATTACAGTTTCGTAAAAGTAGGACTATTTCTTAAAGCATAATTGAAGAGTACATGTTTGCCTACATATATAAATTGACCAATTCCATAAGCGCGTGTATTACTTTAAGGTTGCCTTTGTACTTCGAAGAAAAGAGTTTACAATGATTCGGTCAAAGGTATGATACGAGTTGATCCCTAATGAGAGTACGCGACGCGAGACGTTGAAGAAAAGAAACATCGGTTTCTTAAAATACTGGATGAAATTAGAACGCTATGTTGCATTGATGATCGTGTCGTTGTCCTAGATGGAGATGGGGGTATGTGGCATTTTACGAAACAATGCATTTTGGACAACGGCACAAGCATCAATGCCTCATAGCGTTTTAATTTCATCCAGTATTTTAAGAAATCGATCTTTCTTTTCTTGAATGTCTCGCGTCGCGTAAGCTCATTAGCGATCAACTCGTATCATACCTTTGATCGAACCAACGTAAATTCTTTTCTTCGAAGCATAAAGGCAACCTTAAAGAAATACGAGCGCTTATGGAGTTGATCAATTTATTTATGCAAGCCAATTCGGTAATAACATTATAAGGTGTCTAACTTTAGGAAACAAAATAATCTTAAACAAGAATGTGAACATGAATCATAATAAAATGAAAAAAATTTGTTTGCTTCGCAAAAGGAACTTAATTAATCACGCTTGTATAATGTTGCACCACAAGTAACCAAACAACATTGTCATAAAAAAAAGTCCAATTTGTTGATGTACGCATTGTTATCATAAAACTCTCGTAAAATATGAATACACCTAGGGTGAAAGCTATTGCTATGCCCCTTGCGTAAAATGAAAATTTCTAGACTAAGGGTGAAAGTCGTTGCTAGGACCCTTAGATCAAAAAAGACTAAGAGTGAAAGATGTTGCTACGACTCTTGTAAAAAAATGAAAACACCAAGGGTGAAAGCTATTTCAATGCCCCTTGCGTAAAAGAAAATTTCTAGACTAAGGGTGAAAGCCGTTGCTACGACCCTTAGATAAAAAAAGACTAAGTTTGAAAGTTGTTGCTACTACTCTCGTAAAAAATGAAAACACCAAGGGTGAAAGCAACCCACGTGATGTTTAAAACGTCACTCAATTTCTACTACAAAAGTGAAGTCAATCTACACTTGAAGAAAAGATTACCTACTAGCTCATCATTTTTCTTACAAAACACACCAATTGGGGATACGGAATGACATGTCCTTATTTTAAGCCAAAAATTCCACAAGTTACCTCCAGGATGGATGCTTGCCATGTTATCTAAATTCAACTCATCAACTTCCGAAAATAGCAAAGTATTGTCTAAAAACTGTTAGGGAGTTAATTCAACTTTTTTTTCTGCCAAACGCATAGCCTTTTACAAAACCTTTCTCTTTTGCATAATAAATGAATATCATACGGAGGTTGAAGTTCAGTTAACCTAATCTTTGTATGGTATAAATAAAATTAACACACTTCTTCATTTCTTTCTAGTCCCAAAGCATTTATCGCCAAGGTCATCAAGCAAAGAATAAGTTTGGTTAAATATAGTTTGTATGTTTGAAGTTTTAAACCTGAAACACGTAACTATCAAACTAAGTTGCTATATCAGGTAAGTGACCGCGTATGCTTGAAAAGATGAAAAACTTAGAGGGCAATATGGAATAACAACTTATGTCAAGTACGAAATTGCAATTTTCACCTTGCATATTCACAATTGTAAATTGGATACTCAGAATCCATTGTTATTTTGTAATTTTTGTTACGATGAGCAAAAATCCAGCAACATATTAGGAAAATCAATATGAATGGAATCCGATTTCATTTACTTACCTTTTTTAACAATGTAACCCAATATTAACTCTACCTACTTATTTACCCCATTTCCCAGTACACCAATTCTGCTCAAACTCCATCACAAACGCTGCCATTTTCGGTTAAGAAATCCAGGTGATTTTCATTTTATTTTTTTATGGAATTACTTTAGATCAAATAATATTCAAGATTTTTTATTGTATTTGATCAGTTTTGATTTAATAAATGTTGATTTTAATTAGGGTAAAAAAGGGGTATGTTCGCATCTCTTATTCACTTTGCATTTAAAAGTGGATTATTGAATGCTTGATTTATTTTTTAAGAGACCTTAATGAAATTTATTATGTGGTTATGTTAAACGTGTGTTGTGTGTGAAGTTCCACAGGTTCAAGAAAATCATTTTTCGTATATAACTGTATTCATAATTCCACGAATAAATTCATCATATGACGTTATTGAATGAATTAATTTGGAAATTTTCTTGTTGTTAGATTCGGTGGATTTTCATAAGGTATCAAATATTTGTGGAACATGAAAAAAATTAATGAGAACACAAGTTGTAGGCATTTGATGTCTATCTAGGCACCGAGACATATATAGACATGTGACCATTCAGGCTTTACCATAGAATGACAAAACTTCTGATTTGAATCTCGTAGCTTTGGACCTCTTTTCATGGTTTTGTTCTTCCGATATTTGTGTCGGATATATGGAAAAATAAACAAATAAAAACTTTTCTCTTATCTTTCCGTTTCTTGTGAAGGGTTTAAGATTTTGATGAAACATAGCCGTGGTTTTATACTAACTTGATCGGCAAATTGGACTTTTCTCTTATAACAATGTTATTTGTTAACTTGTGGTGCAAAATTATATTTGTGGCATAACTACTGGATTTCGAATTACAGTTTCGTAAAAGTAGGACTATTTCTTAAAGCATAATTGAAGAGTACATGTTTGCCTACATATATAAATTGACCAATTCCATAAGCGCGTGTATTACTTTAAGGTTGCCTTTGTACTTCGAAGAAAAGAGTTTACAATGATTCGGTCAAAGGTATGATACGAGTTGATCCCTAATGAGAGTACGCGACGCGAGACGTTGAAGAAAAGAAACATCGGTTTCTTAAAATACTGGATGAAATTAGAACGCTATGTTGCATTGATGATCGTGTCGTTGTCCTAGATGGAGATGGGGGTATGTGGCATTTTACGAAACAATGCATTTTGGACAACGGCACAAGCATCAATGCCTCATAGCGTTTTAATTTCATCCAGTATTTTACGAAATCGATCTTTCTTTTCTTGAATGTCTCGCGTCGCGTAAGCTCATTAGCGATCAACTCGTATCATACCTTTGATCGAACCAACGTAAATTCTTTTCTTCGAAGCATAAAGGCAACCTTAAAGAAATACGAGCGCTTATGGAATTGATCAATTTATTTATGCAAGCCAATTCGGTAATAACATTATAAGGTGTCTAACTTTAGGAAACAAAATAATCTTAAACAAGAATGTGAACATGAATCATAATAAAATGAAAAAAATTTGTTTGCTTCGCAAAAGGAACTTAATTAATCACGCTTGTATAATGTTGCACCACAAGTAACCAAACAACATTGTCATAAAAAAAAGTCCAATTTGTTGATGTACGCATTGTTATCATAAAACTCTCGTAAAATATGAATACACCTAGGGTGAAAGCTATTGCTATGCCCCTTGCGTAAAATGAAAATTTCTAGACTAAGGGTGAAAGTCGTTGCTAGGACCCTTAGATCAAAAAAGACTAAGAGTGAAAGATGTTGCTACGACTCTTGTAAAAAAATGAAAACACCAAGGGTGAAAGCTATTTCAATGCCCCTTGCGTAAAAGAAAATTTCTAGACTAAGGGTGAAAGCCGTTGCTACGACCCTTAGATAAAAAAAGACTAAGTTTGAAAGTTGTTGCTACTACTCTCGTAAAAAATGAAAACACCAAGGGTTAAAGCATCCCACGTGATGTTTAAAACGTCACTCAATTTCTACTACAAAAGTGAAGTCAATCTACACTTGAAGAAAAGATTACCTACTAGCTCATCATTTTTCTTACAAAACACACCAATTGGGGATACGGAATGACCTTATTTTAAGCCAAAAATTCCACAAGTTACCTCCAGGATGGATGCTTGCCATGTTATCTAAATTCAACTCATCAACTTCCGAAAATAGCAAAGTATTGTCTAAAAACTGTTAGGGAGTTAATTCAACTTTTTTTTTCTGCCAAACGCATAGCCTTTTACAAAACCTTTCTCTTTTGCATAATAAATGAATATCATACGGAGGTTGAAGTTCAGTTAACCTAATCTTTGTATGGTATAAATAAAATTAACACACTTCTTCATTTCTTTCTAGTCCCAAAGCATTTATCGCCAAGGTCATCAAGCAAAGAATAAGTTTGGTTAAATATAGTTTGTATGTTTGAAGTTTTAAACCTGAAACACGTAACTATCAAACTAAGTTGCTATATCAGGTAAGTGACCGCGTATGCTTGAAAAGATGAAAAACTTAGAGGGCAATATGGAATAACAACTTATGTCAAGTACGAAATTGCAATTTTCACCTTCCATATTCACAATTGTAAATTGGATACTCAGAATCCATTGTTATTTTGTAATTTTTGTTACGATGAGCAAAAATCCAGCAACATATTAGGAAAATCAATATGAATGGAATCCGATTTCATTTACTTACCTTTTTTAACAATGTAACCCAATATTAACTCTACCTACTTATTTACCCCATTTCCCAGTACACCAATTCTGCTCAAACTCCATCACAAACGCTGCCATTTTCGGTTAAGAAATCCAGGTGATTTTCAGTTTATTTTTTTATGGAATTACTTTAGATCAAATAATATTCAAGATTTTTTATTGTATTTGAGCAGTTTTGATTTAATAAATGTTGATTTTAATTAGGGTAAAAAAGGGGTATGTTCGCATCTCTTATTCACTTTGCATTTAAAAGTTGATTATTGAATGCTTGATTTATTTTTTAAGAGACCTTAATGAAATTTATTATGTGGTTATGTTAAACGTGTGTTGTGTGTGAAGTTCCACAGGTTCAAGAAAATCATTTTTCGTATATAACTGTATTCATAATTCTACGAATAAATTCATCATATGACGTTATTGAATGAATTAATTTGGAAATTTTCTTGTTGTTAGATTCGGTGGATTTTCATAAGGTATCAAATATTTGTGGAACATGAAAAAAATTAATGAGAACACAAGTTGTAGGCATTTGATGTCTATCTAGGCACCGAGACATATATAGACATGTGACCATTCAGGCTTTACCATAGAATGACAAAACTTCTGATTTGAATCTCGTAGCTTTGGACCTCTTTTCATGGTTTTGTTCTTCCGATATTTGTGTCGGATATATGGAAAAATAAACAAATAAAAACTTTTCTCTTATCTTTCCGTTTCTTGTGAAGGGTTTAAGATTTTGATGAAACATAGCCGTGGTTTTATACTAACTTGATCGGCAAATTGGACTTTTCTCTTATAACAATGTTATTTGTTAACTTGTGGTGCAAAATTATATTTGTGGCATAACTACTGGATTTCGAATTACAGTTTCGTAAAAGTAGGACTATTTCTTAAAGCTTAATTGAAGAGTACATGTTTGCCTACATATATAAATTGACCAATTCCATAAGCGCGTGTATTACTTTAAGGTTGCCTTTGTACTTCGAAGAAAAGAGTTTACAATGATTCGGTCAATGATGCGAACCTCATTAGGAAGATTCAATTTAATCCCAAACTAAAATCAGATTGATAACGATAGTGAACTTGTGACCCAACGATTATAAGGAATCGCAAACCACAAGTATTCTAGATTGTAGTGAACTTGTGACCCAACGATTATAAAGAATCGCAAACCACAAGTATTCCAGATTGTAGTGAACTTGTGACCCAACGATTATAAAGAATCGCAAACCACAAGTATTCAAGTTTGAACGCCACAAGGAGAAACCTTGATAAGTTCTGAAGTTCAATGAAGAACCAAAAGAGGAGTAAAAACTCACTTTATATTTTCAGCCAAATATATGCCAATACATTAAACAATACCACATATATATAGGGTTGGAACAAGTCTCCAACCATAATAATTAAAGCCAACACGTTTTCATAAGTGTTGGGATATGAAAAGGTGCCTAGAATCCTCCAAATACATCTAGAAATATGAGAAGTCTTGACTATTATCTATATAGACTTATATATATAAAATCTGATATAAATAAAGCCTAATTAAAGCTTCTCTTTCCCAAAAGAATTAATTCTAGGTAAGCAACTTTAGTGAATTCCAAAAGCCATCTGATTATGTTCTTTGGATTAAATTCAACACAACTTCGTCTTCTTTTGGGCCAAACTTGTGCATGTTAGAATCAGCCCATATTTTCTGAATTAGCCCGTTAAATGCTTCCTTGAGCTTTTTGGATCTTGCCCTTGTAATTGGCCCAATTGGAACATTCAATGGATCCTTAGCTTGTACTTGTTCTTGATGATTCTCATCATTTTCCCTCTCTTCGAAAGGATTCGTCCTCGAATCTTCACCTACATCAAAAGGAGAAAGGTCAGCAACATTAAATGTAGAACTAATCTTATACTCACCTGGAAGTTCCAACTTGTATGCATTATCATTCACTCTTTCAAGAACTTGAAATGGACCATCCCCTCTTGGTTGTAACTTTGACCGCCTACGTTCAGGAAATCTTTCCTTCCGCATATGCACCCAAACCCAATCACCTGGTTCAAAAATGACTTTTCTTCGCTCTTTATTAGATTTGTTCGCATATTGTTCATTTTTCTTTGCGATATGCTCCCGGACACTTTCATTAAGTTTCTTCACCATCTCAGCCTTCTTTTGACCATCCAAACTAGCTCTTTCATTAACTGGCAAAGGCATCAAATCTAAAGGAGTTAGTGGATTAAAACCATAAACAACCTCAAATGGTGAAAAATCAGTTGCAGAATGAACACTCCGGTTATATGCAAATTCAATGAATGGCAAACAATCTTCCCATTTCTTTAAATTCTTTTGAATTATAGTACGCAACAAAGTAGTTAAAGTTCTATTCACTACCTCGGTTTGTCCATCTGTTTGAGGGTGGCAAGTAGTTGAAAATAGCAATTTAGTACCCATTTTCCCCCACAAGACTTTCCAAAAATAGCTAAGAAACTTAACATCTCTATCAGATACAATGCTCTTAGGAACACCATGAAGTCGTACTATCTCACGGAAGAACAAATCAGCAATGTTTGTTGCATCATCAGTTTTATTACAAGATATGAAATGTGCCATTTTAGAAAACCTATCAACCACCACAAAAATTGAATCCCTACCCTTTCTTGACCTAGGCAAACCCAAAACAAAATCCATTGAAATGTCTACCCAAGGTGCAGTAGGTACGGGTAAAGGAGTGTATAAACCATGGGGTAAGACCCTAGATTTGGCCTGCTTACAAGTAACACATCTAGAACAAATTCTTTCCACATCACGTTTCATTTTAGGCCAAAAGAAATGTTCACACAACACTTCTAAAGTCTTCCTTATACCAAAGTGTCCCATCAAACCACCTCCATGTGCTTCACGTACAAGTAACTCACGCATAGAACTGTTAGGCACACAAAGTTTATTCTCTCTAAACAAGTACCCATCAAGTCTATAGAACTTACCAAATGCTGATTTTTCACATGCTCCATACACACTAGCAAAGTCATCATCAGTAGCATATAATTCCTTCACATATTCAAATCCCAACAACTTTGCATTTAAAGTAGAAACAAGAGCATACCTTCTCGATAGTGCATCAGCCACAATATTTTCCTTACCTTGCTTGTACTTGATTACATAAGGAAATGTCTCGATGAATTCTGACCACTTGGCGTGTCTTTTATTCAACTTACCCTGTCCTTTCAAGTGCTTCAAGGATTCATGGTCAGTGTGAATGACGAATTCTCTCGGCCAAAGGTAATGTTGCCAAGTCTCCAATGCTCTCACCAATGCATAAAGCTCCTTGTCATACGTCGAATAGTTCAACACAGCCCCATTTAGTTTTTCACTAAAATAGGCTATCGGTCGCTGCTCCTGCATTAAAACTGCTCCAATACCTATTCCTGAAGCATCACACTCAATTTCAAATGTTTTAGAAAAATTAGGTAAAGCTAACAAAGGAGCACTACACAATCTTTCTTTAATTTCAGAAAATGCATATTCTTGCTCATCACCCCAATGAAACCCTACCGATTTCTTAACAATTTCAGTGAGTGGTGCAGCTAGTGTACTGAAATTTTGGACAAATCGTCGATAAAAACTAGCCAAACCATGAAAACTTCTGACCTCGGAAAGTGACTTAGGTGTCGGCCATTCCTTGATAGCCTTTACCTTTTCTTCATCCACTCCAATTCCATTTGCGCTAACAATATAGCCAAGAAACGTAACTTTTTCCAAACAAAAAGAACACTTTTTTAAATTGGCATACAATTTTTCTTTTCTCAAAACATCCACCACACTACGCAAATGTTCAATATGCTCATCTAAGCTTTTGCTATACACCAAAATGTCATCAAAATAAACCACAACAAACCTACCAATAAAAGCCCGCAAGACATGGTTCATTAATCTCATGAATGTACTAGGTGCATTAGATAAGCCAAAAGGCATTACCAACCACTCATACAAACCATGTTTTGTTTTAAAAGCAGTTTTCCATTCATCACCTTCTTTCATCCTAATTTGATGATACCCACTTTTCAAATCGATTTTTGTGAAAATACTTGACCCATGTAATTCATCCAACATATCATCTAGTCTAGGAATGGGGTATCGATACTTTACCGTGATGTTGTTGATAGCCCTGCAATCCACACACATCCTCCAAGTACCATCCTTCTTCGGTACAAGTAACACCGGTACAGCGCACGGACTCATGCTTTCTCTAACGTGGCCTTTCTTTAGCAACTCCTCAACTTGCCTTTGAGTTTCCTTCGTTTCTTCCGGATTGCTTCTATATGCTGGCCGGTTAGGAATGGCAACACCTGGTACAAAATCAATTTGATGCTCTATTCCTCTTATAGGTGGCAACCCATTTGGTACATCATCTGGGAACACATCTTCGTATTCCTGCAACAAAGAGACAACAACGCTAGGCAAAGATTCATCAAGTTCGTTAGTGCTAAAACCCGCCTCTTTGTACAAAAGTAAAAACATAGGCTTGTTTGAATTGAAGGCATTCTTGATATCACTCGCCTTAGCATAAAGACTCACTTGTTTTTTTCTCTCTTTCTTTTCACTCACTTTTTCACTTTTTTTCTTTGAAATTTCAGTCTCACTGTTTATTTTCAACTCACTCTCTCTTTTCATTTTCATTTGATCTTCATACACTTGTTTGGGTGTTAATGGTACAAGCGTAATAGATTTGTTATCCTTTACAAGAATGTGCCGATTTTTGAAACCATCATGAGTAACCTTTCTATCAAATTGCCATGGTCTGCCCAATAATATGTGACCCGCTTGCATTGGAACGACATCACAAAGCACTTCATCCTTGTACTTCCCAATTGAAAAAGAGACTAATACTTGCCTTGTCACCTTAACTTCACCACATTCATTCAACCATTGAAGCTTATATGGTTTAGGGTGTTTCAACGTAGGTAAATTCAGCTTTTCAACCAAAGTAGTACTGGCAACGTTTGTACAACTTCCCCCATCAATGATCATACTACACACTTTATTGTTAACATGGCACCTAGTATGAAAAATGTTCTCCCTCTGTTCATTAACATCATCTTCTTTGATTTGGGCACTTAAAGCACGCCTAGCCACCAATGACTCTCCTTCCACCGGATATTCAACATCATTGTCACTAGTGTCTTTTGGCATATGATCTTCATCGTCACTCTCACTTTCAGTCTCCACATCTCCGTTAGCATGTGCAATAATTGTCCTCTTGTTTGGGCATTGTGAAGCAATGTGACCTGCTCCCAAACACTTAAAACACTTAATATCACGATTACGAGTTGGTAATTCAGTTTTACCTCTATTGACTTTTTCAACTTCATCTTTTCTCTTTGGTGCTTCTGTTTTGAATTTGGAATTAGCTCCTTCATCTTTCCTTCCATTCGACCTCCATGAAGTAGAGGAGCTTGGATTCTAGAAGGATCGAGTTCCCTTCCTTTTTAGTTGTCGTTCTACCTTTATTGCCATATGCACCATGTCCTCCAACTCCACATAATGTTGCAACTCAACTACATTTGCAATGTCCCGATTCAGCCCATTGAGAAACCTTGCCATGGTAGCTTCTCTATCCTCCTCTATATTAGCCCTGATCATGGAAATTTCCATCTCCTTGTGGTAATCTTCCACACTTTTAAAGCCTTGAGTAAGACTTTGTAACTTCTGAAATAAGTCCCTATTATAGTGACTAGGAACAAACCGCCTCCTCATGATAGCTTTCATTTCATCCCATGTCCTAATAGGCCTTTCACCATTTCGTCTCCTGGTCATCATAAGTTGATCCCACCATATAATAGCATAATCGGTAAACTCAATAACAACAAGTTTTACCTTTTTCTCCTCGGAGTAGTTATGGCATTCGAAAATCAGCTCCACCTTCCTTTCCCAGTCCAAGTACACTTCTGGATCATTCTTGCCTTGAAATGATGGTATCTTTACTTTTATGTTTCCCAAGCTTCTGTCATCTCTATCTCGCCATCTCGGACCTCTTTGGAAACCTCTATCATGCCTTTCTCTCCTTTGTATGAATCTGCCCTCACCATTCAATGAGCCTTGGTCATCTTCATATTGGAACTCATCATTGGAATTGTAACCAAAATAATCTTCATTTGCAATCCTTTCTTCCCTTCTAACATTAGGAGGTCTTTCCGGACGTCCCCTGTTTAAAGTAGCAATAGCATCGTCTTGCCTATCCATCCGATCCCGAATCTCATTAAACATTACGTTCAAACGTTCAAATTGTTTTTGCATGGCTTGCAACATAAATGTATCCCCCTGTCCGCCTTGGTTTATTGCTTCACCACTTGTAGACATACTTGAAACTAGATATAAAAATTAGAAATAAATCCTCACAGCACTCGCTCACGTGTTTACACTCGAATAATGTCACTCAACACTCGTGTTTAACTCAATATGGCTTTTACCCTCTAATAATCTCACACTCTCTTGCCTTTTTCCACTCGTAACTCCCTTTTTCAGTTCTTTAATGAACTAGTAAACTTTAATCAAGATGTTCAACTTGTATTGTTTAAACAATGAATACCAATGGTTCGGTATTTCAGAAATAATGAAACAAGGAGAATGTGATTTTTTTTTTTTTGATTTGAGAGAACAGAAGAATATATCAGAATATAGAGAGTAGTTATATCCGCCACTAATTTTTTTTTTTTTTTAATCACGTTTTTATTTTCCTTTTTTTTTTTTTTTTTTTTTTTGGTCACTTTTTTTTTTCACGTTTTTTTTTTCTTTTTTTTTTTTTTTTGGGCTGGATACACCAACAAAGAGATTTAAGAGTAGGAAAGAAGAGATTAGTAGAAATTGACTAAATAATATAAGAACAAGAAATAAAGATAAAGGATAGTAATCTGATTTTAGTACCTTGCTCTGATACCAAATGATGCGAACCTCATTAGGAAGATTCAATTTAATCCCAAACTAAAATCAGATTGATAACGATAGTGAACTTGTGACCCAACGATTATAAGGAATCGCAAACCACAAGTATTCCAGATTGTAGTGAACTTGTGACCCAACGATTATAAAGAATCGCAAACCACAAGTATTCCAGATTGTAGTGAACTTGTGACCCAACTTGTGACCCAAGTATTCAAGTTTGAACGCCACAAGGAGAAACCTTGATAAGTTCTGAAGTTCAATGAAGAACCAAAAGAGGAGTAAAAACTCACTTTATATTTTCAGCCAAATATATGCCAATACATTAAACCTCTTCTTCTTCTCTCAAATTTTTTTTTTCAACGTTTTTTTTCTCTCTCAATTTTTTTTTCAACCTCTTCTTCTTCTCTCAATTTTTTTTCGTTTTTTTTTTCAACGTTTTTTTTTTTTCGTTTTTTTTTTTGACAAGAAATTAAAGATAGACAAACCTGAGACTAGAACAAAGCTCTGATACCAAATGATACGAATCTCATCACGAATAACGAGATCCGAATAATTAGGATTCCAAGGATCGTTCTACAATCAGGTTTAGGTGGATTTATAGAAGACGCCACAAACGATGATGGTTGAATCGCTTGATAAGTCGATGGATGAACGCCACAAGTCTTCTTGATAAGTTCATGAGGACGCCACAAACGATGTTGACTGCATCGCTTGATAAGTCGGAACGCCACAAGAATGCTTGATAAGTTCGGTAGGACGCCACAAACGATGGTGGATAAATCGTTTGATAAGTCATTGAACGCCACAAAGATTTTACTGATCTTTGATAAGTTCATGAAGAAGAATTCTTCAAAGAAGGTGGAGAATACTCAACACAAATTAATTGAAGACTAAATCTTGAATTCATTAAAGAATAAAGGTCCTTTAAATAGGACAAGATTACATCTTGAAAATAACTAGGAAACTATAAAATAGTAAACTAACCTAATACCAAAAGGAAACTAAATCCTAGTAAAGAATAAACTAGGAGCTAAATTCGAAATTAAAAAGTAACTAAAATAAAAAGTCCCATATGACAAGTAATATTGGACTAAATCTCCTTCAATCTTGATGAGCAAGTAATCCTTCTTGACCCAACAACTTATCTTCAATTAATTCTTTCAAGTCTATTTTTGGGTACTTCATGATCACATCAGATAGGGTGGTATCATCAGAGGAGAAGTACATTCTACTTCTTCAATAAGAGTATCAGGAACTTTGTTTAGTCGGCAGAGATGTCTGAAGATTCTTTTCAATTCTTCAGGAAATTGTCTTATACCTCCATCAGTAGTGGTTAAGACGAATCCATAGGGATGAGGAAGTAGCTGAAACCAAGAAATCAGATATGGTCTTTTTAATATAATGACGGTGTAAGGATCCTCCATATGAGAGTTTCTTATGGTGTCATTTAAGACATTAATCCATTCTTTTCTAGACCAATGACCATAAAGGAATTTAGTAATATTTGGTTCCAACTTTCTCTTGCGAATGGCTTTGAGTAGAAACTTAGGCCTTACTTCGATGGCAAAGTAACTGATCATACCTAAGCACCAGAAATACCAATAACCTTCATCAGGGAGATCTATCTCTTTATGAAAAGTGAAAATGGGAAGGAAAGGATGGTCAGGGTAAAACTTTCCTTGCTCAAGAGGAATATTCATGAGTAACAGAAACTTGGCCTGAAAGTAGAAGAGATTATTTTTAGCAAAACTCTTAAGTTTTCCAGGAGTATCAAGAGGCTGATCCGTTGGTGGGAATTCTGGTAATTCTGACTGCTTGGGTTTTGAAGAGGATGCCATAAGAATCAGTGGAATTGGTTTTGTGAAGGAGATGAGCTGAACTTGTTTGGGTCTGGATAATAAATCTGGAATGAGATTCCTATCTCCTTTTATATGCTGAACTTCAAACTGATATTTGGAAAACCAGTCTTTCAATCTTAATAATTGAGGCTCTGGAAGACCCTTGTTCTTGAATTCAAATATCTTGGGAAAAGATGAGTTGTCCATTTGAACAGTGAAGTTATGATCAGATGGAATTCAAATTTTTTGATTCCATATTTGACGGCCAGGATTTCTTTGTAGACAGTATGATAATGTTTTTCAGATTCTTTGAACTGTCCACTGACATGTCCACAGTAGTGTTTTTTCCCATTAATTTCTTCAATCAGAATGGCCCCCCAAAACTCATCACTAGCATCTGTCTGCAGAATGCGTTTTCCTTTATCAGGAATCTTTAAAGGAGGTGGCTTTTGACAAAGCTGCTTTAGTTGCTTTACAGCTGTTGTTTGACTGTTTCCCCAAGGTGGAGCTTCTTTTCTGAGCATTCTTGAAATCTGACATGTGTATTTGGAACTATGCGGGATAAAGTCCTTCAGATAATTAACTATACCAAGGAACTGTTGAATTTCCTTAGTGGTTAAGTTTTCATCGGGAAACTTGAGTAGTTCCTGTGCAATATGTGGACCAGGCTGGTACTTTCCTTCTGAGAAATTCATCCCCAGAAATTCAATTTCTGTTTGTCCAATAAAGCCTTTCTTTTTAGATAACATGATGCCATAATTTTGGACTATCTCCAGAAACTGTTCTAAGAGTGTTTCATGGGCCTGTTTATCTTCTGAGAACAGTAAGATATCATCAATGTAGACCAAAGCACTGTATAGAATGGGTTCAAATATTTTGGTCATGGCTTTTTGGAACAGTGATGGGGCGACCTTAAGCCCAAAAGGCATGACATTCCATTGATATTGGGCCGTGGGTATACAAAAGGCTGTTTTGTATCTATCTTTTGGATCAATGCCTAATTGCCAAAATCCGGCTTTCAAATCAAACTTGGAAAAGATGTGGGCTTGGGTTAATTGTGAAAATAGCATCTGGGTTCGTGGTAAAGGAAATTTATCATCAGATAAGAAATGGTTCAAAGGCTTATAATCAATGACAAGCCTTTTCTTTCCTCTAACCTGTTCAGATCGCTTATTGACATAGAATGCCTGACAAGCCCAATTTGACTTTGTTGATTCGATCAATCCAAGCTCTAAGAGTTGTTGACATTCTTTCTTTGCTAAGACAAGATCATCTGGAGTCATTCCTGGATGAGTTGCCTTCGTAGGATTTATATCTTCATTCATTTTGAATGGCAACTGGATAAAGAAATCTGGATTTTTCCATAAAGGACTAGGATGATGAAAATCAGCATGAGACTCTGCACAGCAATCTTGTAATTTTGCTGTTATGCTGTGAAACTCCTTAGGAGCATTGGAGAGAGCATAGATCTTCTGGACTGTAGTACAAGGTTGAAACTGTCTCTTATACCTTATCCCGTTGGGAAGTATCATAAATTTTTGAGCCTTATGATATAGATCAAAACCTATGAGAAGATCTTTTCCATGTAATTTACTCCCAATTACTTTCATCCATATAATGCAATCTGGGAAGAACTGTATTCCGATAGGATGTTTAGTAATCAGAGAAGTTTTGAACTTCTGTCCATCAGCTGCTTGGAAGTATTCATGATGAGTAATCCATGCTTCTTTGGGAAGAATGTCTGGATTCATCATAGATCTAGTGGCTCCCGTATCCATGAACCCGATTACTTTGATTGGTCTTTCATACTTAGCAGGAAGTACATGGATGTTGATGTGTGGTGAAGGAATGACTTCTTGACTGATTGTCACAGATTGTAGGATGGGAATGTATTCCTCTTCTTGTTCTGATTCTGATGAAACTGGTTTGTCTTCTATTTCTTCAAGAGCAAAAATGCTATCTTCAGTCTGTTCATCTTGTTCAGAGAATAATGACTCTACATCTGTCTCATCAAGAGTGGCATCCGTATTTTCCAGAATATGAGTAATCATTCTGGCAGACTTGGCTCGGTTTTGAGGACAATTTTTTGCAAAATGTCCTTTGTTTCCACAGATATAACATCGATCTGTTCTTTTGTTTCTGAATGACTTTCTTTTGAAAAACCTTAAGTTTCCTTTTCTCTTATGCTTATCATTCCTTTCTGTGGATTTCTTCTTTTTAGTATGGCACTTGCAATTCTCTTTGGAGTGGCATTTTATTTCCAAATGAGACTTCTGGCAAGCTTTCTTCAATGAAGCTTTATTTTCAATCATGGATTTGAACATTGTTTGTTGCTCACAAAGCTTCTCTATTGTAGCAATCGCCATTTGGTGAATTTCTCCAAGGGAAAGAATATTGATTTCTTTTCCAGCTGCAGTGATGAATCTATTCAGTTCAGGATGGATTTCCTTGGGTAGAGAGGCCACATAAACATGTTTAAGATTTGGATCATTGCTTCCATTCAATATATAATAAAGCTCTGACATTCTTTTAAAATGTAGATCCAAATCTTTTCTCTGTAGAGAGCAACATTTCATTGCAAAGTAATTTTGCTGGGCCAACTTATCATATATGGAGCTATCACCCAAAAACTCTTGATGTATAACGCCAAGTGCTTGAGGAACATCTGCTTGGATGAATTGAATCTGTCTGTATTCTCCCAATGATAAGAACCATTCTCTCAGAGTTCCTGTGAATCTTGAAGCAAACTCTCTAAGGATTACAGAGAGATTCTGTTCCTTAGTTTTTTGAAGATCAATCCATGCTGCGAAAGATTGTAATCTTTCTCTTCGTTTATCTACGGGAATGTCTTCAAAAGTAAACCATGGACCATTTGTTGGCTTTGTAGATGAAGTCTCAGTAGGTCTTGATGTATGAGAATCATCTATGGTTTCTTCTTCAGATTCATAAGGAGGTGTTTGAGGAGTGGAAGCATCAGCCATAAGAATCTTAGAGATATCTGCCAAATTATTTTCTTCTTCAGAAGTTTGGCTAGAAGATTCTATAGTACTGAAGGATTTCTCGGATGAATTCTCCGTTGGATTTTCAGATGTATGATCATCAGATGAATTCTCAGATATATGATCATCTGTTCTCATTTCTGGGTAATTTCGAATCATGAGGGATTTATCAACATCATCCACTTTTGCTTTCAACTTCTCTTCCTTTATGACAGGTTTCTTTCTTTGTCTTGGTGGTGGAGGTGGAAGTTCAAAAGGTATATCAGAGGCCATGGAGAATTGTTTAGAGTAGTTAGGAGTAGAACGAGGGAGTTCAAATAAGGATGAAGACTGGGGAGTTCTAAGGAAAGGAATATTAGGAATAAATCTCCTTTTTCTGTCTTCTTCCATGATATGAAGATCCTTTTTTAACTTTCGGATTTCAGCTTCCTTCTGATCAAACTCAGGACCCATGATATGGGCTGAAAGTAGTTGTCTGAGTTCTCTGTCAAGAAGATCAATTCTTTTGACAAGTCTATTATAGATCCCTTCAAGCTCTAAAGCCATAGAATCAACCTTTTGAGAGCTGGCTTGGGCTTGAGTTAAAACCTTATCTACTTTGGATTCAATCTGGACTAAGGTTTTGTTTTGTGCTCTTAGGTTGGAAGTTTGTCAATTCAGAACTTCTTCTCCTTGAGTTAGTTCTTCAGTCCTTCCTGTATGGTTTACTGTGGTTGGGTTAATATAAGGCCTTGTCGAAATAGATCCAGTTGTATTTCTTTCCAAAGGAGGAAAATCTGTTTCATAATCTTGATGAAACATCATACAAGGTTGGATTATTTGTGGTGGTGGAACAACTGGTGGTAGAAATTGTCTACAGGATTTTTGTTGTTCTTTTTTGAGAAATTCCAAGGCTTTATTGTAAAGAGGAAGTGGCTGAGCACAAGTTGGGGGATCTAGATCTGGATCTTCTGATCTGTTGTTTTTACAGGAAAGGCGTTGTTTTCTTGCCTTTCTTCTTCTTCTCCGTCGGCTGGCTTCACTATCATCATCATCGTCAGAGTCAGATGCTTCATCACAAGAGCATCCTGGATCACACATGGAAGGATCAACATCCCAAATGAAGTGACCATCAATTTTGTCAGTAAAGATATGGGATCCATCTGGTTTAAATGATGAGATAGGGATTTCTATCCTTTTTCCATAAAATCCGATTGTAGATCTGCTATCTTGTACCGGTTGGATCATCATTTGCCTGAAAAGAGGCCTGGATGAAGTAGGTTCTTCATCATGTATCTTGAAAATTGTTTTGGTTTTGCCATCAGTCATTTTCTGGAACTCATAAGTAGTAGATCTGATTGGCTCATGAGTTTGCTGTAGAGACTCATAGTTTGTGATCCACTCTGTTGGCATGAGTAGTTCCAATTCTTGACGAGGAATTTGTCTCGGGATCTGGACTATTGTGGGAGTGTTGGATCCTGATTCAGCAAGAATCATTAAGGCATCAGGAGATCCAGATCCTTGCAGATCTAACCCATGATCTTGGAGATGATAGACCAATTGGTGATGGAGGGTTGCTGTTGATGAGGACATAAATGGAAATTCGCAGAATAATGAGGACATAAATGGAAAATCGCATTTTGAAGAATCAATCAAAGTTCCACAAGGTCCAGTGACGAGGGCAAGAGCCAAACGTTTCAAGGAAGATGAACTCAATGAGTTAATAAATCAAGCACAACAAAAGGAGTTGGATGTGTTCGGAAATGAACAATCGAATTTTGTCAACATTATACAAGTCCAACTAAATGCAATTTCTCAAGAAGAGAGTGGATAAGATGAATAGCATATTTAGTTAGTATTAAATTCGAAATTAACTATTATATTAGTAGTAGGACTTTATTTGTTTCCTAGTTTATTAAGTGCTTTTTGTTTCCTAGTTGATTAGGGGGATTTATTTCCTAGTCTAAGTAGATTACTCTAGAAGTCCTATTCCTAGTCTTGATAGGACTTAATTTTCAGCTTATATATAGGCATAATATGTAATAGAAGAGACACAACTTGATTCTTATTATTTTAGTGAGAAGGAATTCTCTAGTTTCTTTGAAGAACTCTTTTGAACTTATCAAGGATTTTTCAATTTGTCTAATTCTTGTGGCGTTCATTCATCGACTTATCAAACGATTCTTCCATCATCGTTTGTGGCGTCCTACCGAACTTATCAAGAAGACTTGTGGCGTTCAACATCGACTTATCAAACGATTCAATCAATATCGTTTGTGGCGTCCCCGTGAACTTATCAAGGCGACTTGTGGCGTTCATCCATCCTCAAACCTGATTGTAGAACGATCTTTCAATTCCTTATAATGCGGGTCTCGTTTTTCTTAACGTGGTTCGTATCAGCTGTAATAGCTGAAGCAACTTGTTCAGCACCAGAGATCTGAACTTGAACCTTCAAGGCTGTTGGAAGATTGGAATCATTGAGGGACATGGCAAAGTTGGGGAAGTATGTAAGGACAGCACTTCCATTTTTTAGGGTAGTAACAACTGTTCCGATGACAGCATGTTCATAATTTGTAAAGCGAGTATCCAAGAGGGCGAGTCTAGCAGTAACAGGGAGACCTTTCCTTCCTTGATAGGAAAGCACTAGCATGTTCATATTTGCAGATGTACTGGTATTTAACTGGATCAACTAGTTCTTCTTTCTACCAACTCTTTCGGATCAAGGTTAATACACTCTTAGCAGGAAGTACATGGATGTTGATGTGTGGTGAAGGAATGACTTCTTGACTGATTGTCACAGATTGTAGGATGGGAATGTATTCCTCTTCTTGTTCTGATTCTGATGAAACTGGTTTGTCTTCTATTTCTTCAAGAGCAAAAATGCTATCTTCAGTTTGTTCATCTTGTTCAGAGAATAATGACTCTACATCTGTCTCATCAAGAGTGGCATCCGTATTTTCCAGAATATGAGTAATCATTCTGGCAGACTTGGCTAGGTTTTGAGGACAATTTTTTGCAAAAGGGGTATGTTCGCATCTCTTATTCACTTTGCATTTAAAAGTGGATTATTGAATGCTTGATTTATTTTTTAAGAGACCTTAATGAAATTTATTATGTGGTTATGTTAAACGTGTGTTGTGTGTGAAGTTCCACAGGTTCAAGAAAATCATTTTTCGTATATAACTGTATTCATAATTCTACGAATAAATTCATCATATGACGTTATTGAATGAATTAATTTGGAAATTTTCTTGTTGTTAGATTCGGTGGATTTTCATAAGGTATCAAATATTTGTGGAACATGAAAAAAATTAATGAGAACACAAGTTGTAGGCATTTGATGTCTATCTAGGCACCGAGACATATATAGACATGTGACCATTCAGGCTTTACCATAGAATGACAAAACTTCTGATTTGAATCTCGTAGCTTTGGACCTCTTTTCATGGTTTTGTTCTTCCGATATTTGTGTCGGATATATGGAAAAATAAACAAATAAAAACTTTTCTCTTATCTTTCCGTTTCTTGTGAAGGGTTTAAGATTTTGATGAAACATAGCCGTGGTTTTATACTAACTTGATCGGCAAATTGGACTTTTCTCTTATAACAATGTTATTTATTAACTTGTGGTGCAAAATTATATTTGTGGCATAACTACTGGATTTCGAATTACAGTTTCGTAAAAGTAGGACTATTTCTTAAAGCATAATTGAAGAGTACATGTTTGCCTACATATATAAATTGACCAATTCCATAAGCGCGTGTATTACTTTAAGGTTGCCTTTGTACTTCGAAGAAAAGAGTTTACAATGATTCGGTCAAAGGTATGATACGAGTTGATCCCTAATGAGAGTACGCGACGCGAGACGTTGAAGAAAAGAAACATCGGTTTCTTAAAATACTGGATGAAATTAGAACGCTATGTTGCATTGATGATCGTGTCGTTGTCCAAGATGGAGATGGGGGTATGTGGCATTTTACGAAACAAGACATTTTGGACAACGGCACAAGCATCAATGCCTCATAGCGTTTTAATTTCATCCAGTATTTTAAGAAATCGATCTTTCTTTTCTTGAATGTCTCGCGTCGCGTAAGCTCATTAGCGATCAACTCGTATCATACCTTTGATCGAACCAACGTAAATTCTTTTCTTCGAAGCATAAAGGCAACCTTAAAGAAATACGAGCGCTTATGGAATTGATCAATTTATTTATGCAAGCCAATTCGGTAATAACATTATAAGGTGTCTAACTTTAGGAAACAAAATAATCTTAAACAAGAATGTGAACATGAATCATAATAAAATGAATAAAATTTGTTTGCTTCGCAAAAGGAGCTTAATTAATCACGCTTGTATAATGTTGCACCACAAGTAACCAAACAACATTGTCATAAAAAAAAGTCCAATTTGTTGATGTACGCATTGTTATCATAAAACTCTCGTAAAATATGAATACACCTAGGGTGAAAGCTATTGCTATGCCCCTTGCGTAAAATGAAAATTTCTAGACTAAGGGTGAAAGTCGTTGCTAGGACCCTTAGATCAAAAAAGACTAAGAGTGAAAGATGTTGCTACGACTCTTGTAAAAAAATGAAAACACCAAGGGTGAAAGCTATTTCAATGCCCCTTGCGTAAAAGAAAATTTCTAGACTAAGGGTGAAAGCCGTTGCTACGACCCTTAGATAAAAAAAGACTAAGTTTGAAAGTTGTGGCTACTACTCTCGTAAAAAATGAAAACACCAAGGGTGAAAGCATCCCACGTGATGTTGAAAACGTCACTCAATTTCTGCTACAAAAGTGAAGTCAATCTACACTTGAAGAAAAGATTACCTACTAGCTCATCATTTTTCTTACAAAACACACCAATTGGGGATACGGAATGACATGTCCTTATTTTAAGCCAAAAATTCCACATGTTACCTCCAGGATGGATGCTTGCCATGTTATCTAAATTCAACTCATCAACTTCCGAAAATAGCAAAGTATTGTCTAAAAACTGTTAGGGAGTTAATTCAACTTTTTTTTCTGCCAAACGCATAGCCTTTTACAAAACCTTTCTCTTTTGCATAATAAATGAATATCATACGGAGGTTGAAGTTCAGTTAACCTAATCTTTGTATGGTATAAATAAAATTAACACACTTCTTCATTTCTTTCTAGTCCCAAAGCATTTATCGCCAAGGTCATCAAGCAAAGAATAAGTTTGGTTAAATATAGTTTGTATGTTTAAAGTTTTAAACCTGAAACACGTAACTATCAAACTATGTTGCTATATCAGGTAAGTGACCGCGTATGCTTGAAAAGATGAAAAACTTAGAGGGCAATATGGAATAACAACTTATGTCAAGTACGAAATTGCAATTTTCACCTTCCATATTCACAATTGTAAATTGGATACTCAGAATCCATTGTTATTTTGTAATTTTTGTTACGATGAGCAAAAATCCAGCAACATATTAGGAAAATCAATATGAATGGAATCCGATTTCATTTACTTACCTTTTTTAACAATGTAACCCAATATTAACTCTACCTACTTATTTACCCCATTTCCCAGTACACCAATTCTGCTCAAACTCCATCACAAACGCTGCCATTTTCGGTTAAGAAATCCAGGTGATTTTCAGTTTATTTTTTTATGGAATTACTTTAGATCAAATAATATTCAAGATTTTTTATTGTATTTGAGCAGTTTTGATTTAATAAATGTTGATTTTAATTAGGGTAAAAAAGGGGTATGTTCGCATCTCTTATTCACTTTGCATTTAAAAGTGGATTATTGAATGCTTGATTTATTTTTTAAGAGACCTTAATGAAATTTATTATGTGGTTATGTTAAACGTGTGTTGTGTGTGAAGTTCCACAGGTTCAAGAAAATCATTTTTCGTATATAACTGTATTCATAATTCTACGAATAAATTCATCATATGACGTTATTGAATGAATTAATTTGGAAATTTTCTTGTTGTTAGATTCGGTGGATTTTCATAAGGTATCAAATATTTGTGGAACATGAAAAAAATTAATGAGAACACAAGTTGTAGGCATTTGATGTCTATCTAGGCACCGAGACATATATAGACATTTGACCATTCAGGCTTTACCATAGAATGACAAAACTTCTGATTTGAATCTCGTAGCTTTGGACCTCTTTTCATGGTTTTGTTCTTCCGATATTTGTGTCGGATATATGGAAAAATAAACAAATAAAAACTTTTCTCTTATCTTTCCGTTTCTTGTGAAGGGTTTAAGATTTTGATGAAACATAGCCGTGGTTTTATACTAACTTGATCGGCAAATTGGACTTTTCTCTTATAACAATGTTATTTGTTAACTTGTGGTGCAAAATTATATTTGTGGCATAACTACTGGATTTCGAATTACAGTTTCGTAAAAGTAGGACTATTTCTTAAAGCATAATTGAAGAGTACATGTTTGCCTACATATATAAATTGACCAATTCCATAAGCGCGTGTATTACTTTAAGGTTGCCTTTGTACTTCGAAGAAAAGAGTTTACAATGATTCGGTCAAAGGTATGATACGAGTTGATCCCTAATGAGAGTACGCGACGCGAGACGTTGAAGAAAAGAAACATCGGTTTCTTAAAATACTGGATGAAATTAGAACGCTATGTTGCATTGATGATCGTGTCGTTGTCCTAGATGGAGATGGGGGTATGTGGCATTTTACGAAACAAGGCATTTTGGACAACGGCACAAGCATCAATGCCTCATAGCGTTTTAATTTCATCCAGTATTTTAAGAAATCGATCTTTCTTTTCTTGAATGTCTCGCGTCGCGTAAGCTCATTAGCAATCAACTCGTATCATACCTTTGATCGAACCAACGTAAATTCTTTTCTTCGAAGCATAAAGGCAACCTTAAAGAAATACGAGCGCTTATGGAATTGATCAATTTATTTATGCAAGCCAATTCGGTAATAACATTATAAGGTGTCTAACTTTAGGAAACAAAATAATCTTAAACAAGAATGTGAACATGAATCATAATAAAATGAAAAAAATTTGTTTGCTTCACAAAAGGAGCTTAATTAATCACGCTTGTATAATGTTGCACCACAAGTAACCAAACAACATAGTCATAAAAAAAAGTCCAATTTGTTGATGTACGCATTGTTATCATAAAACTCTCGTAAAATATGAATACACCTAGGGTGGAAGCTATTGCTATGCCCCTTGCGTAAAATGAAAATTTCTAGACTAAGGGTGAAAGTCATTGCTAGGACCCTTAGATCAAAAAAGACTAAGAGTGAAAGATGTTGCTACGACTCTTGTAAAAAAATGAAAACACCAAGGGTGAAAGCTATTTCAATGCCCCTTGCGTAAAAGAAAATTTCTAGACTAAGGGTGAAAGCCGTTGCTACGACCCTTAGATAAAAAAAGACTAAGTTTGAAAGTTGTGGCTACTACTCTCGTAAAAAATGAAAACACCAAGGGTGAAAGCATCCCACGTGATGTTGAAAACGTCACTCAATTTCTACTACAAAAGTGAAGTCAATCTACACTTGAAGAAAAGATTACCTACTAGCTCATCATTTTTCTTACAAAACACACCAATTGGGGATACGGAATGACATGTCCTTATTTTAAGCCAAAAATTCCACAAGTTACCTCCAGGATGGATGCTTGCCATGTTATCTAAATTCAACTCATCAACTTCCGAAAATAGCAAAGTATTGTCTAAAAACTGTTAGGGAGTTAATTCAACTTTTTTTTCTGCCAAACGCATAGCCTTTTATAAAACCTTTCTCTTTTGCATAATAAATGAATATCATACGGAGGTTGAAGTTCAGTTAACCTAATCTTTGTATGGTATAAATAAAATTAACACACTTCTTCATTTCTTTCTAGTCCCAAAGCATTTATCGCCAAGGTCATCAAGCAAAGAATAAGTTTGGTTAAATATAGTTTGTATGTTTGAAGTTTTAAACCTGAAACACGTAACTATCAAACTATGTTGCTATATCAGGTAAGTGACCGCGTATGCTTGAAAAGATGAAAAACTTAGAGGGCAATATGGAATAACAACTTATGTCAAGTACGAAATTGCAATTTTCACCTTCCATATTCACAATTGTAAATTGGATACTCAGAATCCATTGTTATTTTGTAATTTTTGTTACGATGAGCAAAAATCCAGCAACATATTAGGAAAATCAATATGAATGGAATCCGATTTCATTTACTTACCTTTTTTAACAATGTAACCCAATATTAACTCTACCTACTTATTTACCCCATTTCCCAGTACACCAATTCTGCTCAAACTCCATCACAAACGCTGCCATTTTCGGTTAAGAAATCCAGGTGATTTTCAGTTTATTTTTTTATGGAATTACTTTAGATCAAATAATATTCAAGATTTTTTATTGTATTTGAGCAGTTTTGATTTAATAAATGTTGATTTTAATTAGGGTAAAAAAAGGGTATGTTCGCATCTCTTATTCACTTTGCATTTAAAAGTGGATTATTGAATGCTTGATTTATTTTTTAAGAGACCTTAATGAAATTTATTATGTGGTTATGTTAAACGTGTGTTGTGTGTGAAGTTCCACAGGTTCAAGAAAATCATTTTTCGTATATAACTGTATTCATAATTCTACGAATAAATTCATCATATGACGTTATTGAATGAATTAATTTGGAAATTTTCTTGTTGTTAGATTCGGTGGATTTTCATAAGGTATCAAATATTTCTGGAACATGAAAAAAATTAATGAGAACACAAGTTGTAGGCATTTGATGTCTATCTAGGCACCGAGACATATATAGACATTTGACCATTCAGGCTTTACCATAGAATGACAAAACTTCTGATTTGAATCTCGTAGCTTTGGACCTCTTTTCATGGTTTTGTTCTTCCGATATTTGTGTCGGATATATGGAAAAATAAACAAATAAAAACTTTTCTCTTATCTTTCCGTTTCTTGTGAAGGGTTTAAGATTTTGATGAAACATAGCCGTGGTTTTATACTAACTTGATCGGCAAATTGGACTTTTCTCTTATAACATTGTTATTTGTTAACTTGTGGTGCAAAATTATATTTGTGGCATAACTACTGGATTTCGAATTACAGTTTCGTAAAAGTAGGACTATTTCTTAAAGCATAATTGAAGAGTACATGTTTGCCTACATATATAAATTGACCAATTCCATAAGCGCGTGTATTACTTTAAGGTTGCCTTTGTACTTCGAAGAAAAGAGTTTACAATGATTCGGTCAAAGGTATGATACGAGTTGATCCCTAATGAGAGTACGCGACGCGAGACGTTGAAGAAAAGAAACATCGGTTTCTTAAAATACTGGATGAAATTAGAACGCTATGTTGCATTGATGATCGTGTCGTTGTCCTAGATGGAGATGGGGGTATGTGGCATTTTACGAAACAAGGCATTTTGGACAACGGCACAAGCATCAATGCCTCATAGCGTTTTAATTTCATCCAGTATTTTAAGAAATCGATCTTTCTTTTCTTGAATGTCTCGCGTCGCGTAAGCTCATTAGCGATCAACTCGTATCATACCTTTGATCGAACCAACGTAAATTCTTTTCTTCGAAGCATAAAGGCAACCTTAAAGAAATACGAGCGCTTATGGAATTGATCAATTTATTTATGCAAGCCAATTCGGTAATAACATTATAAGGTGTCTAACTTTAGGAAACAAAATAATCTTAAACAAGAATGTGAACATGAATCATAATAAAATGAAAAAAATTTGTTTGCTTCACAAAAGGAGCTTAATTAATCACGCTTGTATAATGTTGCACCACAAGTAACCAAACAACATAGTCATAAAAAAAAGTCCAATTTGTTGATGTACGCATTGTTATCATAAAACTCTCGTAAAATATGAATACACCTAGGGTGGAAGCTATTGCTATGCCCCTTGCGTAAAATGAAAATTTCTAGACTAAGGGTGAAAGTCATTGCTAGGACCCTTAGATCAAAAAAGACTAAGAGTGAAAGATGTTGCTACGACTCTTGTAAAAAAATGAAAACACCAAGGTTGAAAGCTATTTCAATGCCCCTTGCGTAAAAGAAAATTTCTAGACTAAGGGTGAAAGCCGTTGCTACGACCCTTAGATAAAAAAAGACTAAGTTTGAAAGTTGTGGCTACTACTCTCGTAAAAAATGAAAACACCAAGGGTGAAAGCATCCCACGTGATGTTGAAAACGTCACTCAATTTCTACTACAAAAGTGAAGTCAATCTACACTTGAAGAAAAGATTACCTACTAGCTCATCATTTTTCTTACAAAACACACCAATTGGGGATACGGAATGACATGTCCTTATTTTAAGCCAGAAATTCCACAAGTTACCTCCAGGATGGATGCTTGCCATGTTATCTAAATTCAACTCATCAACTTCCGAAAATAGCAAAGTATTGTCTAAAAACTGTTAGGGAGTTAATTCAACTTTTTTTTTCTGCCAAACGCATAGCCTTTTACAAAACCTTTCTCTTTTGCATAATAAATGAATATCATACGGAGGTTGAAGTTCAGTTAACCTAATCTTTGTATGGTATAAATAAAATTAACACACTTCTTCATTTCTTTCTAGTCCCAAAGCATTTATCGCCAAGGTCATCAAGCAAAGAATAAGTTTGGTTAAATATAGTTTGTATGTTTGAAGTTTTAAACCTGAAACACGTAACTATCAAACTAAGTTGCTATATCAGGTAAGTGACCGCGTATGCTTGAAAAGATGAAAAACTTAGAGGGCAATATGGAATAACAACTTATGTCAAGTACGAAATTGCAATTTTCACCTTCCATATTCACAATTGTAAATTGGATACTCAGAATCCATTGTTATTTTGTAATTTTTGTTACGATGAGCAAAAATCCAGCAACATATTTGGAAAATCAATATGAATGGAATCCGATTTCATTTACTTACGTTTTTTAACAATGTAACCCAATATTAACTCTACCTACTTATTTACCCCATTTCCCAGTACACCAATTCTGCTCAAACTCCATCACAAACGCTGCCATTTTCGGTTAAGAAATCCAGGTGATTTTCAGTTTATTTTTTTATGGAATTACTTTAGATCAAATAATATTCAAGATTTTTTATTGTATTTGAGCAGTTTTGATTTAATAAATGTTGATTTTAATTAGGGTAAAAAAGGGGTATGTTCGCATCTCTTATTCACTTTGCATTTAAAAGTGGATTATTGAATGCTTGATTTATTTTTTAAGAGACCTTAATGAAATTTATTATGTGGTTATGTTAAACGTGTGTTGTGTGTGAAGTTCCACAGGTTCAAGAAAATCATTTTTCGTATATAACTGTATTCATAATTCTACGAATAAATTCATCATATGACGTTATTGAATGAATTAATTTGGAAATTTTCTTGTTGTTAGATTCGGTGGATTTTCATAAGGTATCAAATATTTGTGGAACATGAAAAAAATTAATGAGAACACAAGTTGTAGGCATTTGATGTCTATCTAGGCACCGAGACATATATAGACATTTGACCATTCAGGCTTTACCATAGAATGACAAAACTTCTGATTTGAATCTCGTAGCTTTGGACCTCTTTTCATGGTTTTGTTCTTCCGATATTTGTGTCGGATATATGGAAAAATAAACAAATAAAAACTTTTCTCTTATCTTTCCGTTTCTTGTGAAGGGTTTAAGATTTTGATGAAACATAGCCGTGGTTTTATACTAACTTGATCGGCAAATTGGACTTTTCTCTTATAACAATGTTATTTGTTAACTTGTGGTGCAAAATTATATTTGTGGCATAACTACTGGATTTCGAATTACAGTTTCGTAAAAGTAGGACTATTTCTTAAAGCATAATTGAAGAGTACATGTTTGCCTACATATATAAATTGACCAATTCCATAAGCGCGTGTATTACTTTAAGGTTGCCTTTGTACTTCGAAGAAAAGAGTTTACAATGATTCGGTCAAAGGTATGATACGAGTTGATCCCTAATGAGAGTACGCGACGCGAGACGTTGAAGAAAAGAAACATCGGTTTCTTAAAATACTGGATGAAATTAGAACGCTATGTTGCATTGATGATCGTGTCGTTGTCCTAGATGGAGATGGGGGTATGTGGCATTTTACGAAACAAGGCATTTTGGACAACGGCACAAGCATCAATGCCTCATAGCGTTTTAATTTCATCCAGTATTTTAAGAAATCGATCTTTCTTTTCTTGAATGTCTCGCGTCGCGTAAGCTCATTAGCGATCAACTCGTATCATACCTTTGATCGAACCAACGTAAATTCTTTTCTTCGAAGCATAAAGGCAACCTTAAAGAAATACGAGCGCTTATGGAATTGATCAATTTATTTATGCAAGCCAATTCGGTAATAACATTATAAGGTGTCTAACTTTAGGAAACAAAATAATCTTAAACAAGAATGTGAACATGAATCATAATAAAATGAAAAAAATTTGTTTGCTTCACAAAAGGAGCTTAATTAATCACGCTTGTATAATGTTGCACCACAAGTAACCAAACAACATAGTCATAAAAAAAAGTCCAATTTGTTGATGTACGCATTGTTATCATAAAACTCTCGTAAAATATGAATACACCTAGGGTGGAAGCTATTGCTATGCCCCTTGCGTAAAATGAAAATTTCTAGACTAAGGGTGAAAGTCATTGCTAGGACCCTTAGATCAAAAAAGACTAAGAGTGAAAGATGTTGCTACGACTCTTGTAAAAAAATGAAAACACCAAGGGTGAAAGCTATTTCAATGCCCCTTGCGTAAAAGAAAATTTCTAGACTAAGGGTGAAAGCCGTTGCTACGACCCTTAGATAAAAAAAGACTAAGTTTGAAAGTTGTGGCTACTACTCTCGTAAAAAATGAAAACACCAAGGGTGAAAGCATCCCACGTGATGTTGAAAACGTCACTCAATTTCTACTACAAAAGTGAAGTCAATCTACACTTGAAGAAAAGATTACCTACTAGCTCATCATTTTTCTTACAAAACACACCAATTGGGGATACGGAATGACATGTCCTTATTTTAAGCCAGAAATTCCACAAGTTACCTCCAGGATGGATGCTTGCCATGTTATCTAAATTCAACTCATCAACTTCCGAAAATAGCAAAGTATTGTCTAAAAACTGTTAGGGAGTTAATTCAACTTTTTTTTTCTGCCAAACGCATAGCCTTTTACAAAACCTTTCTCTTTTGCATAATAAATGAATATCATACGGAGGTTGAAGTTCAGTTAACCTAATCTTTGTATGGTATAAATAAAATTAACACACTTCTTCATTTCTTTCTAGTCCCAAAGCATTTATCGCCAAGGTCATCAAGCAAAGAATAAGTTTGGTTAAATATAGTTTGTATGTTTGAAGTTTTAAACCTGAAACACGTAACTATCAAACTAAGTTGCTATATCAGGTAAGTGACCGCGTATGCTTGAAAAGATGAAAAACTTAGAGGGCAATATGGAATAACAACTTATGTCAAGTACGAAATTGCAATTTTCACCTTCCATATTCACAATTGTAAATTGGATACTCAGAATCCATTGTTATTTTGTAATTTTTGTTACGATGAGCAAAAATCCAGCAACATATTTGGAAAATCAATATGAATGGAATCCGATTTCATTTACTTACCTTTTTTAACAATGTAACCCAATATTAACTCTACCTACTTATTTACCCCATTTCCCAGTACACCAATTCTGCTCAAACTCCATCACAAACGCTGCCATTTTCGGTTAAGAAATCCAGGTGATTTTCAGTTTATTTTTTTATGGAATTACTTTAGATCAAATAATATTCAAGATTTTTTATTGTATTTGAGCAGTTTTGATTTAATAAATGTTGATTTTAATTAGGGTAAAAAAGGGGTATGTTCGCATCTCTTATTCACTTTGCATTTAAAAGTGGATTATTGAATGCTTGATTTATTTTTTAAGAGACCTTAATGAAATTTATTATGTGGTTATGTTAAACGTGTGTTGTGTGTGAAGTTCCACAGGTTCAAGAAAATCATTTTTCGTATATAACTGTATTCATAATTCTACGAATAAATTCATCATATGACGTTATTGAATGAATTAATTTGGAAATTTTCTTGTTGTTAGATTCGGTGGATTTTCATAAGGTATCAAATATTTGTGGAACATGAAAAAATTAATGAGAACACAAGTTGTAGGCATTTGATGTCTATCTAGGCACCGAGACATATATAGACATTTGACCATTCAGGCTTTACCATAGAATGACAAAACTTCTGATTTGAATCTCGTAGCTTTGGACCTCTTTTCATGGTTTTGTTCTTCCGATATTTGTGTCGGATATATGGAAAAATAAACAAATAAAAACTTTTCTCTTATCTTTCCGTTTCTTGTGAAGGGTTTAAGATTTTGATGAAACATAGCCGTGGTTTTATACTAACTTGATCGGCAAATTGGACTTTTCTCTTATAACAATGTTATTTGTTAACTTGTGGTGCAAAATTATATTTGTGGCATAACTACTGGATTTCGAATTACAGTTTCGTAAAAGTAGGACTATTTCTTAAAGCATAATTGAAGAGTACATGTTTGCCTACATATATAAATTGACCAATTCCATAAGCGCGTGTATTACTTTAAGGTTGCCTTTGTACTTCGAAGAAAAGAGTTTACAATGATTCGGTCAAAGGTATGATACGAGTTGATCCCTAATGAGAGTACGCGACGCGAGACGTTGAAGAAAAGAAACATCGGTTTCTTAAAATACTGGATGAAATTAGAACGCTATGTTGCATTGATGATCGTGTCGTTGTCCTAGATGGAGATGGGGGTATGTGGCATTTTACGAAACAAGGCATTTTGGACAACGGCACAAGCATCAATGCCTCATAGCGTTTTAATTTCATCCAGTATTTTAAGAAATCGATCTTTCTTTTCTTGAATGTCTCGCGTCGCGTAAGCTCATTAGCGATCAACTCGTATCATACCTTTGATCGAACCAACGTAAATTCTTTTCTTCGAAGCATAAAGGCAACCTTAAAGAAATACGAGCGCTTATGGAATTGATCAATTTATTTATGCAAGCCAATTCGGTAATAACATTATAAGGTGTCTAACTTTAGGAAACAAAATAATCTTAAACAAGAATGTGAACATGAATCATAATAAAATGAAAAAAATTTGTTTGCTTCACAAAAGGAGCTTAATTAATCACGCTTGTATAATGTTGCACCACAAGTAACCAAACAACATTGTCATAAAAAAAAGTCCAATTTGTTGATGTACGCATTGTTATCATAAAACTCTCGTAAAATATGAATACACCTAGGGTGGAAGCTATTGCTATGCCCCTTGCGTAAAATGAAAATTTCTAGACTAAGGGTGAAAGTCATTGCTAGGACCCTTAGATCAAAAAAGACTAAGAGTGAAAGATGTTGCTACGACTCTTGTAAAAAAATGAAAACACCAAGGGTGAAAGCTATTTCAATGCCCCTTGCGTAAAAGAAAATTTCTAGACTAAGGGTGAAAGCCGTTGCTACGACCCTTAGATAAAAAAAGACTAAGTTTGAAAGTTGTGGCTACTACTCTCGTAAAAAATGAAAACACCAAGGGTGAAAGCATCCCACGTGATGTTGAAAACGTCACTCAATTTCTACTACAAAAGTGAAGTCAATCTACACTTGAAGAAAAGATTACCTACTAGCTCATCATTTTTCTTACAAAACACACCAATTGGGGATACGGAATGACATGTCCTTATTTTAAGCCAGAAATTCCACAAGTTACCTCCAGGATGGATGCTTGCCATGTTATCTAAATTCAACTCATCAACTTCCGAAAATAGCAAAGTATTGTCTAAAAACTGTTAGGGAGTTAATTCAACTTTTTTTTTCTGCCAAACGCATAGCCTTTTACAAAACCTTTCTCTTTTGCATAATAAATGAATATCATACGGAGGTTGAAGTTCAGTTAACCTAATCTTTGTATGGTATAAATAAAATTAACACACTTCTTCATTTCTTTCTAGTCCCAAAGCATTTATCGCCAAGGTCATCAAGCAAAGAATAAGTTTGGTTAAATATAGTTTGTATGTTTGAAGTTTTAAACCTGAAACACGTAACTATCAAACTAAGTTGCTATATCAGGTAAGTGACCGCGTATGCTTGAAAAGATGAAAAACTTAGAGGGCAATATGGAATAACAACTTATGTCAAGTACGAAATTGCAATTTT
Source organism: Penstemon eatonii (assembly GCA_038501285.1). NCBI lineage: Eukaryota > Viridiplantae > Streptophyta > Magnoliopsida > Lamiales > Plantaginaceae > Penstemon > Penstemon eatonii. Next base: position 27,218,530 of record CM076713.1, read on the forward strand.
CACCTTCCATATTCACAATTGTAAATTGGATACTCAGAATCCATTGTTATTTTGTAATTTTTGTTACGATGAGCCAAAATCCAGCAACATATTTGGAAAATCAATATGAATGGAATCCGATTTCATTTACTTACCTTTTTTAACAATGTAACCCAATATTAACTCTACCTACTTATTTACCCCATTTCCCAGTACACCAATTCTGCTCAAACTCCATCACAAACGCTGCCATTTTCGGTTAAGAAATCCAGGTGATTTTCAGTTTATTTTTTTATGGAATTACTTTAGATCAAATAATATTCAAGATTTTTTATTGTATTTGAGCAGTTTTGATTTAATAAATGTTGATTTTAATTAGGGTAAAAAAGGGGTATGTTCGCATCTCTTATTCACTTTGCATTTAAAAGTGGATTATTGAATGCTTGATTTATTTTTTAAGAGACCTTAATGAAATTTATTATGTGGTTATGTTAAACGTGTGTTGTGTGTGAAGTTCCACAGGTTCAAGAAAATCATTTTTCGTATATAACTGTATTCATAATTCTACGAATAAATTCATCATATGACGTTATTGAATGAATTAATTTGGAAATTTTCTTGTTGTTAGATTCGGTGGATTTTCATAAGGTATCAAATATTTGTGGAACATGAAAAAAATTAATGAGAACACAAGTTGTAGGCATTTGATGTCTATCTAGGCACCGAGACATATATAGACATTTGACCATTCAGGCTTTACCATAGAATGACAAAACTTCTGATTTGAATCTCGTAGCTTTGGACATCTTTTCATGGTTTTGTTCTTCCGATATTTGTGTCGGATATATGGAAAAATAAACAAATAAAAACTTTTCTCTTATCTTTCCGTTTCTTGTGAAGGGTTTAAGATTTTTATGAAACATAGCCGTGGTTTTATACTAACTTGATCGGCAAATTGGACTTTTCTCTTATAACAATGTTATTTGTTAACTTGTGGTGCAAAATTATATTTGTGGCATAACTACTGGATTTCGAATTACAGTTTCGTAAAAGTAGGACTATTTCTTAAAGCATAATTGAAGAGTACATGTTTGCCTACATATATAAATTGACCAATTCCATAAGCGCGTGTATTACTTTAAGGTTGCCTTTGTACTTCGAAGAAAAGAGTTTACAATGATTCGGTCAAAGGTATGATACGAGTTGATCCCTAATGAGAGTACGCGACGCGAGACGTTGAAGAAAAGAAACATCGGTTTCTTAAAATACTGGATGAAATTAGAACGCTATGTTGCATTGATGATCGTGTCGTTGTCCTAGATGGAGATGGGGGTATGTGGCATTTTACGAAACAAGGCATTTTGGACAACGGCACAAGCATCAATGCCTCATAGCGTTTTAATTTCATCCAGTATTTTAAGAAATCGATCTTTCTTTTCTTGAATGTCTCGCGTCGCGTAAGCTCATTAGCGATCAACTCGTATCATACCTTTGATCGAACCAACGTAAATTCTTTTCTTCGAAGCATAAAGGCAACCTTAAAGAAATACGAGCGCTTATGGAATTGATCAATTTATTTATGCAAGCCAATTCGGTAATAACATTATAAGGTGTCTAACTTTAGGAAACAAAATAATCTTAAACAAGAATGTGAACATGAATCATAATAAAATGAAAAAAATTTGTTTGCTTCACAAAAGGAGCTTAATTAATCACGCTTGTATAATGTTGCACCACAAGTAACCAAACAACATTGTCATAAAAAAAAGTCCAATTTGTTGATGTACGCATTGTTATCATAAAACTCTCGTAAAATATGAATACACCTAGGGTGGAAGCTATTGCTATGCCCCTTGCGTAAAATGAAAATTTCTAGACTAAGGGTGAAAGTCATTGCTAGGACCCTTAGATCAAAAAAGACTAAGAGTGAAAGATGTTGCTACGACTCTTGTAAAAAAATGAAAACACCAAGGGTGAAAGCTATTTCAATGCCCCTTGCGTAAAAGAAAATTTCTAGACTAAGGGTGAAAGCCGTTGCTACGACCCTTAGATAAAAAAAGACTAAGTTTGAAAGTTGTGGCTACTACTCTCGTAAAAAATGAAAACACCAAGGGTGAAAGCATCCCACGTGATGTTGAAAACGTCACTCAATTTCTACTACAAAAGTGAAGTCAATCTACACTTGAAGAAAAGATTACCTACTAGCTCATCATTTTTCTTACAAAACACACCAATTGGGGATACGGAATGACATGTCCTTATTTTAAGCCAGAAATTCCACAAGTTACCTCCAGGATGGATGCTTGCCATGTTATCTAAATTCAACTCATCAACTTCCGAAAATAGCAAAGTATTGTCTAAAAACTGTTAGGGAGTTAATTCAACTTTTTTTTTCTGCCAAACGCATAGCCTTTTACAAAACCTTTCTCTTTTGCATAATAAATGAATATCATACGGAGGTTGAAGTTCAGTTAACCTAATCTTTGTATGGTATAAATAAAATTAACACACTTCTTCATTTCTTTCTAGTCCCAAAGCATTTATCGCCAAGGTCATCAAGCAAAGAATAAGTTTGGTTAAATATAGTTTGTATGTTTGAAGTTTTAAACCTGAAACACGTAACTATCAAACTAAGTTGCTATATCAGGTAAGTGACCGCGTATGCTTGAAAAGATGAAAAACTTAGAGGGCAATATGGAATAACAACTTATGTCAAGTACGAAATTGCAATTTTCACCTTCCATATTCACAATTGTAAATTGGATACTCAGAATCCATTGTTATTTTGTAATTTTTGTAACGATGAGCAAAAATCCAGCAACATATTTGGAAAATCAATATGAATGGAATCCGATTTCATTTACTTACCTTTTTTAACAATGTAACCCAATATTAACTCTACCTACTTATTTACCCCATTTCCCAGTACACCAATTCTGCTCAAACTCCATCACAAACGCTGCCATTTTCGGTTAAGAAATCCAGGTGATTTTCAGTTTATTTTTTTATGGAATTACTTTAGATCAAATAATATTCAAGATTTTTTATTGTATTTGAGCAGTTTTGATTTAATAAATGTTGATTTTAATTAGGGTAAAAAAGGGGTATGTTCGCATATCTTATTCACTTTGCATTTAAAAGTGGATTATTGAATGCTTGATTTATTTTTTAAGAGACCTTAATGAAATTTATTATGTGGTTATGTTAAACGTGTGTTGTGTGTGAAGTTCCACAGGTTCAAGAAAATCATTTTTCGTATATAACTGTATTCATAATTCTACGAATAAATTCATCATATGACGTTATTGAATGAATTAATTTGGAAATTTTCTTGTTGTTAGATTCGGTGGATTTTCATAAGGTATCAAATATTTGTGGAACATGAAAAAAATTAATGAGAACACAAGTTGTAGGCATTTGATGTCTATCTAGGCACCGAGACATATATAGACATTTGACCATTCAGGCTTTACCATAGAATGACAAAACTTCTGATTTGAATCTCGTAGCTTTGGACCTCTTTTCATGGTTTTGTTCTTCCGATATTTGTGTCGGATATATGGAAAAATAAACAAATAAAAACTTTTCTCTTATCTTTCCGTTTCTTGTGAAGGGTTTAAGATTTTGATGAAACATAGCCGTGGTTTTATACTAACTTGATCGGCAAATTGGACTTTTCTCTTATAACAATGTTATTTGTTAACTTGTGGTGCAAAATTATATTTGTGGCATAACTACTGGATTTCGAATTACAGTTTCGTAAAAGTAGGACTATTTCTTAAAGCATAATTGAAGAGTACATGTTTGCCTACATATATAAATTGACCAATTCCATAAGCGCGTGTATTACTTTAAGGTTGCCTTTGTACTTCGAAGAAAAGAGTTTACAATGATTCGGTCAAAGGTATGATACGAGTTGATCCCTAATGAGAGTACGCGACGCGAGACGTTGAAGAAAAGAAACATCGGTTTCTTAAAATACTGGATGAAATTAGAACGCTATGTTGCATTGATGATCGTGTCGTTGTCCTAGATGGAGATGGGGGTATGTGGCATTTTACGAAACAAGGCATTTTGGACAACGGCACAAGCATCAATGCCTCATAGCGTTTTAATTTCATCCAGTATTTTAAGAAATCGATCTTTCTTTTCTTGAATGTCTCGCGTCGCGTAAGCTCATTAGCGATCAACTCGTATCATACCTTTGATCGAACCAACGTAAATTCTTTTCTTCGAAGCATAAAGGCAACCTTAAAGAAATACGAGCGCTTATGGAATTGATCAATTTATTTATGCAAGCCAATTCGGTAATAACATTATAAGGTGTCTAACTTTAGGAAACAAAATAATCTTAAACAAGAATGTGAACATGAATCATAATAAAATGAAAAAAATTTGTTTGCTTCACAAAAGGAGCTTAATTAATCACGCTTGTATAATGTTGCACCACAAGTAACCAAACAACATTGTCATAAAAAAAAGTCCAATTTGTTGATGTACGCATTGTTATCATAAAACTCTCGTAAAATATGAATACACCTAGGGTGGAAGCTATTGCTATGCCCCTTGCGTAAAATGAAAATTTCTAGACTAAGGGTGAAAGTCATTGCTAGGACCCTTAGATCAAAAAAGACTAAGAGTGAAAGATGTTGCTACGACTCTTGTAAAAAAATGAAAACACCAAGGGTGAAAGCTATTTCAATGCCCCTTGCGTAAAAGAAAATTTCTAGACTAAGGGTGAAAGCCGTTGCTACGACCCTTAGATAAAAAAAGACTAAGTTTGAAAGTTGTGGCTACTACTCTCGTAAAAAATGAAAACACCAAGGGTGAAAGCATCCCACGTGATGTTGAAAACGTCACTCAATTTCTACTACAAAAGTGAAGTCAATCTACACTTGAAGAAAAGATTACCTACTAGCTCATCATTTTTCTTACAAAACACACCAATTGGGGATACGGAATGACATGTCCTTATTTTAAGCCAGAAATTCCACAAGTTACCTCCAGGATGGATGCTTGCCATGTTATCTAAATTCAACTCATCAACTTCCGAAAATAGCAAAGTATTGTCTAAAAACTGTTAGGGAGTTAATTCAACTTTTTTTTTCTGCCAAACGCATAGCCTTTTACAAAACCTTTCTCTTTTGCATAATAAATGAATATCATACGGAGGTTGAAGTTCAGTTAACCTAATCTTTGTATGGTATAAATAAAATTAACACACTTCTTCATTTCTTTCTAGTCCCAAAGCATTTATCGCCAAGGTCATCAAGCAAAGAATAAGTTTGGTTAAATATAGTTTGTATGTTTGAAGTTTTAAACCTGAAACACGTAACTATCAAACTAAGTTGCTATATCAGGTAAGTGACCGCGTATGCTTGAAAAGATGAAAAACTTAGAGGGCAATATGGAATAACAACTTATGTCAAGTACGAAATTGCAATTTTCACCTTCCATATTCACAATTGTAAATTGGATACTCAGAATCCATTGTTATTTTGTAATTTTTGTTACGATGAGCAAAAATCCAGCAACATATTTGGAAAATCAATATGAATGGAATCCGATTTCATTTACTTACCTTTTTTAACAATGTAACCCAATATTAACTCTACCTACTTATTTACCCCATTTCCCAGTACACCAATTCTGCTCAAACTCCATCACAAACGCTGCCATTTTCGGTTAAGAAATCCAGGTGATTTTCAGTTTATTTTTTTATGGAATTACTTTAGATCAAATAATATTCAAGATTTTTTATTGTATTTGAGCAGTTTTGATTTAATAAATGTTGATTTTAATTAGGGTAAAAAAGGGGTATGTTCGCATATCTTATTCACTTTGCATTTAAAAGTGGATTATTGAATGCTTGATTTATTTTTTAAGAGACCTTAATGAAATTTATTATGTGGTTATGTTAAACGTGTGTTGTGTGTGAAGTTCCACAGGTTCAAGAAAATCATTTTTCGTATATAACTGTATTCATAATTCTACGAATAAATTCATCATATGACGTTATTGAATGAATTAATTTGGAAATTTTCTTGTTGTTAGATTCGGTGGATTTTCATAAGGTATCAAATATTTGTGGAACATGAAAAAAATTAATGAGAACACAAGTTGTACGCATTTGATGTCTATCTAGGCACCGAGACATATATAGACATTTGACCATTCAGGCTTTACCATAGAATGACAAAACTTCTGATTTGAATCTCGTAGCTTTGGACCTCTTTTCATGGTTTTGTTCTTCCGATATTTGTGTCGGATATATGGAAAAATAAACAAATAAAAACTTTTCTCTTATCTTTCCGTTTCTTGTGAAGGGTTTAAGATTTTGATGAAACATAGCCGTGGTTTTATACTAACTTGATCGGCAAATTGGACTTTTCTCTTATAACAATGTTATTTGTTAACTTGTGGTGCAAAATTATATTTGTGGCATAACTACTGGATTTCGAATTACAGTTTCGTAAAAGTAGGACTATTTCTTAAAGCATAATTGAAGAGTACATGTTTGCCTACATATATAAATTGACCAATTCCATAAGCGCGTGTATTACTTTAAGGTTGCCTTTGTACTTCGAAGAAAAGAGTTTACAATGATTCGGTCAAAGGTATGATACGAGTTGATCCCTAATGAGAGTACGCGACGCGAGACGTTGAAGAAAAGAAACATCGGTTTCTTAAAATACTGGATGAAATTAGAACGCTATGTTGCATTGATGATCGTGTCGTTGTCCTAGATGGAGATGGGGGTATGTGGCATTTTACGAAACAAGGCATTTTGGACAACGGCACAAGCATCAATGCCTCATAGCGTTTTAATTTCATCCAGTATTTTAAGAAATCGATCTTTCTTTTCTTGAATGTCTCACGTCGCGTAAGCTCATTAGCGATCAACTCGTATCATACCTTTGATCGAACCAACGTAAATTCTTTTCTTCGAAGCATAAAGGCAACCTTAAAGAAATACGAGCGCTTATGGAATTGATCAATTTATTTATGCAAGCCAATTCGGTAATAACATTATAAGGTGTCTAACTTTAGGAAACAAAATAATCTTAAACAAGAATGTGAACATGAATCATAATAAAATGAAAAAAATTTGTTTGCTTCACAAAAGGAGCTTAATTAATCACGCTTGTATAATGTTGCACCACAAGTAACCAAACAACATTGTCATAAAAAAAAGTCCAATTTGTTGATGTACGCATTGTTATCATAAAACTCTCGTAAAATATGAATACACCTAGGGTGGAAGCTATTGCTATGCCCCTTGCGTAAAATGAAAATTTCTAGACTAAGGGTGAAAGTCATTGCTAGGACCCTTAGATCAAAAAAGACTAAGAGTGAAAGATGTTGCTACGACTCTTGTAAAAAAATGAAAACACCAAGGGTGAAAGCTATTTCAATGCCCCTTGCGTAAAAGAAAATTTCTAGACTAAGGGTGAAAGCCGTTGCTACGACCCTTAGATAAAAAAAGACTAAGTTTGAAAGTTGTGGCTACTACTCTCGTAAAAAATGAAAACACCAAGGGTGAAAGCATCCCACGTGATGTTGAAAACGTCACTCAATTTCTACTACAAAAGTGAAGTCAATCTACACTTGAAGAAAAGATTACCTACTAGCTCATCATTTTTCTTACAAAACACACCAATTGGGGATACGGAATGACATGTCCTTATTTTAAGCCAGAAATTCAACAAGTTACCTCCAGGATGGATGCTTGCCATGTTATCTAAATTCAACTCATCAACTTCCGAAAATAGCAAAGTATTGTCTAAAAACTGTTAGGGAGTTAATTCAACTTTTTTTTTCTGCCAAACGCATAGCCTTTTACAAAACCTTTCTCTTTTGCATAATAAATGAATATCATACGGAGGTTGAAGTTCAGTTAACCTAATCTTTGTATGGTATAAATAAAATTAACACACTTCTTCATTTCTTTCTAGTCCCAAAGCATTTATCGCCAAGGTCATCAAGCAAAGAATAAGTTTGGTTAAATATAGTTTGTATGTTTGAAGTTTTAAACCTGAAACACGTAACTATCAAACTAAGTTGCTATATCAGGTAAGTGACCGCGTATGCTTGAAAAGATGAAAAACTTAGAGGGCAATATGGAATAACAACTTATGTCAAGTACGAAATTGCAATTTTCACCTTCCATATTCACAATTGTAAATTGGATACTCAGAATCCATTGTTATTTTGTAATTTTTGTTACGATGAGCAAAAATCCAGCAACATATTTGGAAAATCAATATGAATGGAATCCGATTTCATTTACTTACCTTTTTTAACAATGTAACCCAATATTAACTCTACCTACTTATTTACCCCATTTCCCAGTACACCAATTCTGCTCAAACTCCATCACAAACGCTGCCATTTTCGGTTAAGAAATCCAGGTGATTTTCAGTTTATTTTTTTATGGAATTACTTTAGATCAAATAATATTCAAGATTTTTTATTGTATTTGAGCAGTTTTGATTTAATAAATGTTGATTTTAATTAGGGTAAAAAAGGGGTATGTTCGCATCTCTTATTCACTTTGCATTTAAAAGTGGATTATTGAATGCTTGATTTATTTTTTAAGAGACCTTAATGAAATTTATTATGTGGTTATGTTAAACGTGTGTTGTGTGTGAAGTTCCACAGGTTCAAGAAAATCATTTTTCGTATATAACTGTATTCATAATTCTACGAATAAATTCATCATATGACGTTATTGAATGAATTAATTTGGAAATTTTCTTGTTGTTAGATTCGGTGGATTTTCATAAGGTATCAAATATTTGTGGAACATGAAAAAAATTAATGAGAACACAAGTTGTAGGCATTTGATGTCTATCTAGGCACCGAGACATATATAGACATTTGACCATTCAGGCTTTACCATAGAATGACAAAACTTCTGATTTGAATCTCGTAGCTTTGGACCTCTTTTCATGGTTTTGTTCTTCCGATATTTGTGTCGGATATATGGAAAAATAAACAAATAAAAACTTTTCTCTTATCTTTCCGTTTCTTGTGAAGGGTTTAAGATTTTGATGAAACATAGCCGTGGTTTTATACTAACTTGATCGGCAAATTGGACTTTTCTCTTATAACAATGTTATTTGTTAACTTGTGGTGCAAAATTATATTTGTGGCATAACTACTGGATTTCGAATTACAGTTTCGTAAAAGTAGGACTATTTCTTAAAGCATAATTGAAGAGTACATGTTTGCCTACATATATAAATTGACCAATTCCATAAGCGCGTGTATTACTTTAAGGTTGCCTTTGTACTTCGAAGAAAAGAGTTTACAATGATTCGGTCAAAGGTATGATACGAGTTGATCCCTAATGAGAGTACGCGACGCGAGACGTTGAAGAAAAGAAACATCGGTTTCTTAAAATACTGGATGAAATTAGAACGCTATGTTGCATTGATGATCGTGTCGTTGTCCTAGATGGAGATGGGGGTATGTGGCATTTTACGAAACAAGGCATTTTGGACAACGGCACAAGCATCAATGCCTCATAGCGTTTTAATTTCATCCAGTATTTTAAGAAATCGATCTTTCTTTTCTTGAATGTCTCGCGTCGCGTAAGCTCATTAGCGATCAACTCGTATCATACCTTTGATCGAACCAACGTAAATTCTTTTCTTCGAAGCATAAAGGCAACCTTAAAGAAATACGAGCGCTTATGGAATTGATCAATTTATTTATGCAAGCCAATTCGGTAATAACAATATAAGGTGTCTAACTTTAGGAAACAAAATAATCTTAAACAAGAATGTGAACATGAATCATAATAAAATGAAAAAAATTTGTTTGCTTCGCAAAAGGAGCTTAATTAATCACGCTTGTATAATGTTGCACCACAAGTAACCAAACAACATTGTCATAAAAAAAAGTCCAATTTGTTGATGTACGCATTGTTATCATAAAACTCTCGTAAAATATGAATACACCTAGGGTGGAAGCTATTGCTATGCCCCTTGCGTAAAATGAAAATTTCTAGACTAAGGGTGAAAGTCATTGCTAGGACCCTTAGATCAAAAAAGACTAAGAGTGAAAGATGTTGCTACGACTCTTGTAAAAAAATGAAAACACCAAGGGTGAAAGCTATTTCAATGCCCCTTGCGTAAAAGAAAATTTCTAGACTAAGGGTGAAAGCCGTTGCTACGACCCTTAGATAAAAAAAGACTAAGTTTGAAAGTTGTGGCTACTACTCTCGTAAAAAATGAAAACACCAAGGGTGAAAGCATCCCACGTGATGTTGAAAACGTCACTCAATTTCTACTACAAAAGTGAAGTCAATCTACACTTGAAGAAAAGATTACCTACTAGCTCATCACTTTTCTTACAAAACACACCAATTGGGGATACGGAATGACATGTCCTTATTTTAAGCCAGAAATTCCACAAGTTACCTCCAGGATGGATGCTTGCCATGTTATCTAAATTCAACTCATCAACTTCCGAAAATAGCAAAGTATTGTCTAAAAACTGTTAGGGAGTTAATTCAACTTTTTTTTCTGCCAAACGCATAGCCTTTTACAAAACCTTTCTCTTTTGCATAATAAATGAATATCATACGGAGGTTGAAGTTCAGTTAACCTAATCTTTGTATGGTATAAATAAAATTAACACACTTCTTCATTTCTTTCTAGTCCCAAAGCATTTATCGCCAAGGTCATCAAGCAAAGAATAAGTTTGGTTAAATATAGTTTGTATGTTTGAAGTTTTAAACCTGAAACACGTAACTATCAAACTAAGTTGCTATATCAGGTAAGTGACCGCGTATGCTTGAAAAGATGAAAAACTTAGAGGGCAATATGGAATAACAACTTATGTCAAGTACGAAATTGCAATTTTCACCTTCCATATTCACAATTGTAAATTGGATACTCAGAATCCATTGTTATTTTGTAATTTTTGTTACGATGAGCAAAAATCCAGCAACATATTTGGAAAATCAATATGAATGGAATCCGATTTCATTTACTTACCTTTTTTAACAATGTAACCCAATATTAACTCTACCTACTTATTTACCCCATTTCCCAGTACACCAATTCTGCTCAAACTCCATCACAAACGCTGCCATTTTCGGTTAAGAAATCCAGGTGATTTTCAGTTTATTTTTTTATGGAATTAATTTAGATCAAATAATATTCAAGATTTTTTATTGTATTTGAGCAGTTTTGATTTAATAAATGTTGATTTTAATTAGGGTAAAAAAGGGGTATGTTCGCATCTCTTATTCACTTTGCATTTAAAAGTGGATTATTGAATGCTTGATTTATTTTTTAAGAGACCTTAATGAAATTTATTATGTGGTTATGTTAAACGTGTGTTGTGTGTGAAGTTCCACAGGTTCAAGAAAATCATTTTTCGTATATAACTGTATTCATAATTCTACGAATAAATTCATCATATGACGTTATTGAATGAATTAATTTGGAAATTTTCTTGTTGTTAGATTCGGTGGATTTTCATAAGGTATCAAATATTTGTGGAACATGAAAAAAATTAATGAGAACACAAGTTGTAGGCATTTGATGTCTATCTAGGCACCGAGACATATATAGACATGTGACCATTCAGGCTTTACCATAGAATGACAAAACTTCTGATTTGAATCTCGTTGCTTTGGACCTCTTTTCATGGTTTTGTTCTTCCGATATTTGTGTCGGATATATGGAAAAATAAACAAATAAAAACTTTTCTCTTATCTTTCCGTTTCTTGTGAAGGGTTTAAGATTTTGATGAAACATAGCCGTGGTTTTATACTAACTTGATCGGCAAATTGGACTTTTCTCTTATAACAATGTTATTTGTTAACTTGTGATGCAAAAATATATTTGTGGCATAACTACTGGATTTCGAATTACAGTTTCGTAAAAGTAGGACTATTTCTTAAAGCATAATTGAAGAGTACATGTTTGCCTACCTAAATTGACCAATTCCATAAGCGCGTGTATTACTTTAAGGTTGCCTTTGTACTTCGAAGAAAAGAGTTTACAATGATTCGGTCAAAGGTATGATACGAGTTGATCCCTAATGAGAGTACGCGACGCGAGACGTTGAAAAAAAGAAACATCGGTTTCTTAAAATACTGGATGAAATTAGAACGCTATGTTGCATTGATGATCGTGTCGTTGTCCTAAATGGAGATGGGGGTATGTGGCATTTTACGAAACAAGGCATTTTGGACAACGGCACAAGCATCAATGCCGCATAGCGTTTTAATTTCATCCAGTATTTTAAGAAATCGATCTTTCTTTTCTTGAATGTCTCGCGTCGCGTAAGCTCATTAGCGATCAACTCGTATCATACCTTTGATCGAACCAACGTAAATTCTTTTCTTCGAAGCATAAAGGCAACCTTAAAGAAATACGAGCGCTTATGGAATTGATCAATTTATTTATGCAAGCCAATTCGGTAATAACATTATAAGGTGTCTAACTTTAGGAAACAAAATAATCTTAAACAAGAATGTGAACATGAATCATAATAAAATGAAAAAAATTTGTTTGCTTCGCAAAAGGAGCTTAATTAATCACGCTTGTATAATGTTGCACCACAAGTAACCAAACAACATTGTCAGAAAAAAAAGTCCAATTTGTTGATGTACGCATTGTTATAATAAAACTCTCGTAAAATATGAATACACCTAGGGTGAAAGCTATTGCTATGCCCCTTGCGTAAAATGAAAATTTCTAGACTAAGGGTGAAAGTCGTTGCTAGGACCCTTAGATTAAAAAAGACTAAGTGTGAAAGTTGTTGCTACGACTCTCGTAAAAAAATGAAAACACCAAGGGTGAAAGCTATTTCAATGCCCCTTGCGTAAAAGAAAATTTCTAGACTAAGAGTGAAAGCCGTTGCTACGACCCTTAGATAAAAAAGACTAAGAGTGAAAGTTGTTGCTTCTACTCTCGTAAAAAATGAAAACACCAAGGGTGAAAGCATCCCACGTGATGTTTAAAACGTCCCTCAATTTCTACTACAAAAGTGAAGTCAATCTACACTTGAACTACAAAAGTGAAGTCAATCTACACTTGAAGAAAAGATTACCTAGTAGCTCATCATTTTTCTTACAAAACACACCAATTGGGGATACGGAATGACATGTCCTGATTTTAGGCCAAAAATTCCACAAGTTACCTCCAGGATGGATGTTTGCCATGTTATCTAAATTCAACTCATCAACTTCCGAAAATAGCAAAGTATAGTCTAAAAACTGTTAGTGAGTTAATTCAACTTTTTTTCTGCCAAACGCATAGCCTTTTACAAAACATTTCTCTTTTGCATAATAAATGAATATCATACGGAGGTTGAAGTTCTGTTAACCTAATCTTTGTATGGTATAAATAAAATTAACACACTTCTTCATTTCTTTCTAGTCCCAAAGCATTTATCGCCTAGGTCATCAAGCAAAGAATAAGTTTTGTTAAAGATAGTTTGTATGTTTGAAGTTTTAAACCTGAAACACGTAACTATCAAACTAAGTTGCTATATCAGGTAAGTGACCGCGTATGCTTGAAAAGATGAAAAACTTAGAGGGCAATATGGAATAACAACTTATGTCAAGTACGAAATTGCAATTTTCACCTTCCATATTCACAACAGTAAATTGGATACTCAGAATCCATTGTGATTTTGTAATTTTTGTTACGATGAGCAAAAATCCAGCTACATATTAGGAAAATCAATATGAATGGAATCCGATTGCATTTACTTACCTTTTTTAGCAATGTAACCCAATATTAACTCTACCTACTCATTTACCCCATTTCCCAGTTCACCAATTCTGCTCAAACTCCATCACAAACGCTCCCATTTTCGGTTAAGAAATACAGGTGATTTTCCGTTTATTTTTTTATGGAATTATAGTAGATCAAATCATATTCAAGGTTTTTTATTGTATTTGAGCAGTTTTGATTTAAGAAATGTTGATTTTAATTAGGGTAAAAAAGGGGTATGTTCGCATCTCTTATTCACTTTGCACTTAAAAGTGGATTATTGAATGCTTGATTTATTTTTTAAGAAACCGTAATGAAATTTATTATGTGGTTATGTTAAACGTGTGTTGTGTGTGAAGTTCCACAGGTTCAAGAAAATCATTTTTCGTATATAACTGAATTCATAATTCTACGAATAAATTCATCATATGACGTTTATTGAATGAATTAATTTGGAAATTTTCTTCTTGTTATATTCGGTGGATTTTCATAAGGTATCAAATATTAGTGGAAAATGAAAAAAATTAATGCGAACACAAGTTGTAGGCATTTGATGTCTATCTAGGCACGGAGACATATATAGACATGTGACCATTCAGGCTTTACCATAGAATGACAAAACATCTGATTTGAATCTCATAGCTTTGGGCCTCTTTTCATGGTTTTGTTCTTCCGATATTTGTGTCGGATATATGGAAAAATAAACAAATAAAAACTTTTATCTTATCTTTCCGTTTCTTGTGAAGGGTTTAAGATTTTGATGAAACATAGCCGTGGTTTTATACTAACGTGATCGGAAAATTGGACTTTTCTTTTATAACATTGTTATTTGGTAACTTGTGGTGCAAAATTATATTTGTGGCCTAACAACTGGATTTCGAATTACAGTTTCGTAAAAGTAGGACTATTTCTTAAAGCATAATTGAAAAGTACATGTTTGCCTACATATATAAATTGACCAATTCCATAAGCGCGTGTATTTCTTTAAGGTTGCCTTTGTACTTCGAAGAAAAGAGTTTACAATGATTCGGTCAAAGGTATGATACGAGTTGATCCCTAATGAGAGTACGCGACGCGAGACGTTGAAGGAAAGAAACATCGGTTTCTTAAAATACTGGATGAAATTAGAACGCTATGTGGCATTGATGATCGTGTCGTTGTCCTAAATGGAGATGGGAGTATGTGGCATTTTACGAAACAAGGCATTTTGGACAACGGCACAAGCATCAATGCCTCATAGCGTTTTAATTTCGGAGTATTTTAAGAAATCGATCTTTCTTTTCTTGAACGTCTCACGTCGCGTAAGCTCATTAGCGATCAACTCGTATCATACCTTTGATCGAACCACCGTAAATTCTTTTCTTCGAAGCATAAAGGCAACCATAAAGAAATACGAGCGCTTATGGAATTGATCAATTTATTTATGTAAGGCAATTAGGTAATAAAATTATAAGGTGTCTAACTTTAGGAAACAAAATACTCTTAAACAAGAATGTGAACATGAATCATAATAAAATGAAAAAAATTTGTTTGCTTCGTAAAAGGAGCTTGATTAATCACGCTTGTATAATGTTGCACCACAAGTAACCAAACAACATTGTCATAAAAAAAGAGTCCAATTTGCAGATGTACGCATTGTTATAATAAAACTCTCGTAAAATAAGAATACACCTAGGGTGAAAGCTATTGCTATGCCCCTTTCGTAAAATGAAAATTTCTAGACTAAGGGTGAAAGTCGTTGCTAGGACCCTTAGATCAAAAAAGACTAAGAGTGAAAGCTGTTGCTACGACTCTCGTAAAAAAATGAAAACACCAAGGGTGAAAGCTATTTCAATGCCCCTTGCGTAAAAGAAAATTTCTAGACTAAGAGTGAAAGCCGTTGCTACGACCCTTAGATAAAAAAAGACAAAGAGTGAAAGTTGTTGCTACTACTCTCGTAAAAAATGAAAACACCAAGGGTGAAAGCATCCCACGTGATGTTTAAAACGTCCCTCAATTTCTACTACAAAAGTGAAGTCAATCTACACTTGAAGAAAAGATTACCTACTAGCTCATCATTTTTCTTACAAAACACACCAATTGGGGATACAGAATGACATGTCCTTATTTTAGGCCAAAAATTCCACAAGTTACCTCCAGGATGGATGCTTGCCATGTTATCTAATTCAACTCATCAACTTCCGAAAATAGCATAGTATAGTCTAAAAACTGTTAGTGAGTTAATTCAACTTTTTTTCTGCCAAACGCATAGCCTTTTACAAAACATTTCTCTTTTGCATAATAAATGAATATCATACGGAGGTTGAAGTTCTGTTAACCTAATCTTTGTATGGTATAAATAAAATTAACACACTTCTTCATTTCTTTCTAGTCCCAAAGCATTTATCGCCTAGGTCATCAAGCAAAGAATAAGTTTTGTTAAAGCATAATTGACCAATTTGTGTCGGATATATGGCAAAATAAACAGTTTTGTTCTTCCGATATTTGTGTCGGATATATGGAAAAATAAACAGTTTTGTTCTGTTAACCAGTTTTGTTCTTCCGATATTTGTGTCGGATATATGGAAAAATAAACAAATAAAAACTTTTCTCTTATCTTTCTGTTTCTTGTGAAGGGTTTAAGAATTTGATCAAACATAGCCGTGGTTTTATACTAACTTGATCGGAAAATTGGACTTTTATTTTATAACAATGTTATTTGGTAACTTGTGGTTCAAAATTATATTTGTTGCATAACAACTGGATTTCGAATTGCAGTTTCGTAAAAGTAGGACTATTTCTTAAAGCATAATTGAAAAGTACATGTTTGCCTACATATATAAATTGACCAATTCCATAAGCGCGTGTATTTCTTTAAGGTTGCCTTTGTACTTCGAAGAAAAGAGTTTACAATGATTCGGTCAAAGGTATGAGAGTACGCGACGCGAGACGTTGAAGAAAAGAAACATCGGTTTCTTAAAATACTGGATGAAATTAGAACGCTATGTGGCATTGATGATCGTGTCGTTGTCCTAAATGGAGATGGGAATATGTGGCATTTTACGAAACAAGGCATTTTGGACAACGGCACAAGCATCAATGCCTCATAGCGTTTTAATTTCGGAGTATTTTAAGAAATCGATCTTTCTTTTCTTGAACGTCTCACGTCACGTAAGCTCATTAGCGATCAACTCGTATCATACCTTTGATCGAACCACCGTAAATTCTTTTCTTCGAAGCATAAAGGAAACCTTAAAGAAATACGAGCGCTTATGGAATTGATCAATTTATTTATGCAAGGCAATTAGGTAATAACATTATATGGTGTCTAACGTTAGGAAACAAAATACTCTTAAACAATAATGTGAACATGAATCATAATAAAATGAAAAAAATTTGTTTGCTTCGCAAAAGGAGCTTAATTAATCACGCTTGTATAATGTTGCACCACAAGTAACCAAACAACATTGTCATAAAAAAAAGTGTCCAATTTGCAGATGTACGCATTGTTATAATAAAACTCTCGTAAAATATGAATACACCTAGGGTGAAAGCTATTGCTATGCCCCTTGCGTAAAATGAAAATTTCTAGACTAAGGGTGAAAGTCGTTGCTAGGACTCTTAGATCAAAAAAGTCTAAGAGTGAAAGCTGTTGCTACGACTCTCGTAAAAAAAATGAAAACACCAAGGGTGAAAGCTATTTCAATGCCCCTTGCGTAAAAGAAAATTTCTAGACTAAGGGTGATATGACCATGAAGAGCACAAAAATAGATTTGGAAGAATTAATTAGAGACAAGTTCTTGGGTCAAGAAGAATTACTTGTGCATCAAGATTAAAGATGATCTAGTCCAATATTTGCTTGTCAAGTGGGAGTTTTTAATTTAGTTAGGTTTAATTTCGAATTTATTGTCCATATTTTTGTAGGATTAGTTTATTCTTTTCTAGGATTTAGTTTCCTTTTGGTATTAGGTTAGTTTACTATTTTATAGTTTCCTAGTTCTTTTCAAGATGTAATCTTGTCCTATTTAAAGGACATTTTTCTTTAATGAATTCAAGATTTAGTCTTCAATTAATTTGTGTTGAGTATTCTCCACCTTCTTTGAAGAATTCTTCTTCATGAACTTATCAAAGATCAGTAAAATCTTTGTGGCGTTCAATGACTTATCAAACGATTTATCCACCATCGTTTGTGGCGTCCTACCGAACTTATCAAGCATTCTTGTGGCGTTCCGACTTATCAAGCGATTCAGTCAACATCGTTTGTGGCGTCCTTATGAACTTATCAAGAAGACTTGTGGCGTTCATCCATCGACTTATCAAGCGATTCATCCATCATCGTTTGTGGCGTCTTCAATAAATCCACCTAAACCTGATTGTAGAACGATCCTAGGAATCCTAATTGTTCGGGTCTCGTTATTCGTGGCGAGGTTCGTATCATTTGGTACCAGAGCCAAATTCTAGTCTCAGGTTTGCCTATCCTTTATTTTCTTGTAAAAAAACGAAAAAAAATAAAGGGAGTTGAAAAAAAAAAAAAAATTTTTCAATGTTTATATGTTAGATCTACAAGGTCGGCGAAGATTTGAGGACAAATCTATTTTAAGAGGGGGGGAATGATATGACCATGAAGAGCACAAAAATAGATTTGGAAGAATTAATTAGAGACAAGTTCTTGGGTCAAGAAGAATTACTTGTGCATCAAGATTAAAGAAGATCTAGTCCAATATTTGCTTGTCATGTGGGAGTTTTTAATTTAGTTAGGTTTAATTTCGAATTTATTGTCCATATTTTTGTAGGATTAGTTTATTCTTTACAAGGATTTAGTTTCCTTTTTTTTTTTTTGGGTCGAACTCTCTCTCTTTTTCTTTTGTTCGACCTCTTTTCCTTTTTTTTTTACTCTTTTTTTCCTCGTTCACTCTTTGTTTTTCTTGTCTCTCTATTTCTTTTCCTACAACACTCTTTTTTTCTTGCTCACTCTCTTTTTGTAACCTCACTTGATCTTCATAAACTTGTCTTGGAGTCAAAGGTACTAGAGTGATGGTACGCTGGTCATGTACAAATGAGTACTTGTTAGTGAAACCATCATGCTTAACACGTCGATCAAACTGTCATGGACGTCCTAGTAACAAATGTCCAGCTTGCATAGGTACAACATCACACAAAACTTCATCTTCATATTTTCCTATGCGAAAAGGAACAAGGACTTGTTTTTCTACCCTTATTTCACCAGTGTTATTAAGCCATTGCAGTTTGTAGGGTTGTAGATGTCTGGTAGTCGGCAATCCTAACTTTTCAACCATAGTTGTGCTAGCAACATTAGTACAACTCCCTCCATCAATAATCATACAACATACTTTGTTTGGACATGGCATCTAGTATGAAAAATGTTTTCCCTCTGTACTTCGTCACTCTCTTTGATTTGCACACTTAAGGCTCTTCTTGCAACCAACAACTCCCCATGGACAGCGTATTCTTCCTCATTAGCATCCTCCAACGGTGGCATAGATTCAGTGTCCTCCTCACTATCGGTTTCAACTTCTCCATTATCTCGTATCACCATAACTCTTCTATTTGGGCATTGGTTTGCTATGTGCCCCCTACCTTGACATTTAAAACACTTAATATCACGATTTCGAGTAGTAGAGTAATCAGTTTTACCTTGATTGCTACGAGTTGGTTGCTCTTGTTTTCACTCAAATCTGGCCTTGGTTGAGACTTGGTTGAACACACTCTAAGTCTAGAAAACTATCAAACTCAAATTAGGAAGCTGAATAAAGAAAAGTTTGTTTAAATTCTTGGGTCAAGAAGAATTACTTGTGCATCAAGATTAAAGAAGATCTAGTCCAATATTTGCTTGTCATGTGGGAGTTTTTAATTTAGTTATGTTTAATTTCGAATTTATTGTCCATATTTTTGTAGGATTAGTTTATTCTTTACTAGGATTTAGTTTCCTTTTGGTATTAGGTTAGTTTACTATTTTATAGTTTCCTAGTTCTTTTCAAGATGTAATCTTGTCCTATTTAAAGGACATTTTTCTTTAATGAATTCAAGATTTAGTCTTCAATTAATTTGTGTCGAGTATTCTCCACCTTCTTTGAAGAATTCTTCTTCATGAACTTATCAAAGATCAGTAAAATCTTTGTGGCGTTCAATGACTTATCAAACGATTTATCCACCATCGTTTGTGGCGTCCTACCGAACTTATCAAGCATTCTTGTGGCGTTCCGTCTTATCAAGCGATTCAGTCAACATCGTTTGTGGCGTCCTTATGAACTTATCAAGAAGACTTGTGGCGTTCATCCATCGACTTATCAAGCGATTCATCCATCATCGTTTGTGGCGTCTTCAATAAATCCACCTAAACCTGATTGTAGAACGATCCTAGGAATCCTAATTGTTCGGGTTTCGTTATTCGTGGCGAGGTTCGTATCAAAGGGTGAAAGCCGTTGCTACGACCCTTAGATAAAAAAAGACTAAGAGTGAAAGTTGTTGCTACTACTCTCGTGAAAAATGAAAACACCAAGGGTGAAAGCATCCCACGTGATGTTTAAAATGTCCCTCAATTTCTACTACAAAAGTGAAGTCAATCTACACTTGAAGAAAAGATTACCTACTAGCTCATCATTTTTCTTACAAAACACACCAATTGGGGATACGGAATGACATGTCCTTATTTTAAGCCAAAAATTCCACAAGTTACCTCCAGGATGGATGCTTGCCATGTTATTTAAATTAATCTCATCAACTTCCGAAAATAGCAAAGTATTGTCTAAAAACTGTTAGTGAGTTAATTCAACTTTTTATCTGCCAAACGCATAGCCTTTTACAAAACATTTCTCTTTTGCATAATAAATGAATATCATACGGAGGTTGAAGTTCTGTTAACCTAATCTTTGTATGGTATAAATAAAATTAACACACTTCTTCATTTCTTTCTAGTCCCAAAGCATTTATCGCCTAGGTCATCAAGCAAAGAATAAGTTTTCTTAATGATAGTTTGTATGTTTGAAGTTTTAAACCTGAAACACGTAACTATCAAACTAAGTTGCTATATCAGGTAAGTGACCGCGTATGCTTGAAAAGATGAAAAACTTAGAGGGCAATATGGAATAACAACTTATGTCAAGTACGAAATTGCAATTTTCACCTTCCATATTCACAACAGTAAATTGGATACTCAGAATCCATTGTGATTTTGTAATTTTTGTTACGATGAGCAAAAATCCAGCAACATATTAGGAAAATCAACATGAATGGAATCCGATTGCATTTACTTACTTTTTTTAACAATGTAACCCAATATTAACTCTACCTACTTATTTACCCCATTTCCCAGTTCACCAATTCTGCTCAAACTCCATCACAAACGCTGCCATTTTCGGTTAAGAAATCCAGGTGATTTTCAGTTTATTTTTTTATGGAATTATTTTAGATCAAATCATATTCAAGGTTTTTTATTGTATTTGAGCAGTTTTGATTTAATAAATGTTGATTTTAATTAGGGTAAAAAAGGGGTATGTTCGCATCTCTTATTCACTTTGCACTTAAAAGAGGATTATTGTATGCTTGATTTATTTTTTAAGAAACCTTAATGAAATTTATTATGTGGTTATGTTAAACGTGTGTTGTGTGTGAAGTTCCATAGGTTCAAGAAAATAATTTTTCGTATATAAATGTATTCATAATTCTACGAATAAATTCATCATATTACGTTATTGAATGAATTAATTTGGAAATTTTCTTCTTGTTAGATTCGGTGGATTTTCATAAGGTATCAAATATTTGTGGTGATAGAAATAGTGTCCTGCAAGCCAGCTGTATGGCTAGTATTTATTGTAATAAATGCGGAACTATTCAATTTCGATTAATAAATGCACTTTATTAAATGGTCAACTTTTGATGAGGACATAAATGGAAATTCGCAGAATAATGAGGACATAAATGGAAAATCGCATTTTGAAGAATCAATCAAAGTTCCACAAGGTCCAGTGACGAGGGCAAGAGCCAAACGTTTCAAGGAAGATGAACTCAATGAGTTAATAAATCAAGCACAACAAAAGGAGTTGGATGTGTTCGGAAATGAACAATCGAATTTTGTCAACATTATACAAGTCCAACTAAATGCAATTTCTCAAGAAGAGAGTGGATAAGATGAATAGCATATTTAGTTAGTATTAAATTCGAAATTAACTATTATATTAGTAGTAGGACTTTATTTGTTTCCTAGTTTATTAAGTGCTTTTTGTTTCCTAGTTGATTAGGGGGATTTATTTCCTAGTCTAAGTAGATTACTCTAGAAGTCCTATTCCTAGTCTTGATAGGACTTAATTTTCAGCTTATATATAGGCATAATATGTAATAGAAGAGACACAACTTGATTCTTATTATTTTAGTGAGAAGGAATTCTCTAGTTTCTTTGAAGAACTCTTTTGAACTTATCAAGGATTTTTCAATTTGTCTAATTCTTGTGGCGTTCATTCATCGACTTATCAAACGATTATTCCATCATCGTTTGTGGCGTCCTACCGAACTTATCAAGAAGACTTGTGGCGTTAAACATCGACTTATCAAACGATTCAATCAATATCGTTTGTGGCGTCCCCGTGAACTTATCAAGGCGACTTGTGGCGTTCATCCATCCTCAAACCTGATTGTAGAACGATCTTTCAATTCCTTATAATGCGGGTCTCGTTTCTCTTAACGTGGTTCGTATCATTTGGTATCAGAGCCAATTTCTAGTCTCAGGTTTGCGTATCTTTATAATTTTCTAGTTTTATTAAAAAAAAAAAAAAAAAAGTCGTACAAAAAAAAAAGAGTACGAAAAAAAAAAAAAAAAAAAAAAAAGTTCGAACAAAAAAGAGAGAAAGAGTTCGCCAAAAAAAAAAAAAAAAAAAAAATCCGAAAAAAAAAAAAAAAATCCGAATATTGAAACAAAATTATCTTTATTGAGCTTCCTAGTTTGAGTTTGATTGTTTTCTAGACTTAGAGTGTGTTTACACTTAGAATTCTTCTAAGTTTTGGCACCTGCCTTGTTGAAAGAATCTTCCTAGATTTGGTTTGATAGTTTTCTTGTCCTAGAGTTTGTTCACATTGAATATCTTTGTGTTGTTTTAAATTAGTTCAAAAAGAAGCAAAGAGAATTCCAAGAGTGGAAAAAGGCAAGAGAGTTAGATTATTTGAGGGTAAAAGCCATAATTTTTGTGCGAAAACACGAGAGTTGAGTGAATCACTAATTTGAATGAAACACGTAAGGGTGTGAATTGTGAGGTCCTTTATTTTATTTATTGATACGAACCACGTTAAGAAAAACGAGACCCGCATTATAAGGAATTGAAAGATCGTTCTACAATCAGGTTTGAGGATGGATGAACGCCACAAGTCGCCTTGATAAGTTCACGGGGACGCCACAAACGATATTGATTGAATCGTTTGATAAGTCGATGTTTAACGCCACAAGTCTTCTTGATAAGTTCGGTAGGACGCCACAAACGATGATGGAATAATCGTTTGATAAGTCGATGAATGAACGCCACAAGAATTAGACAAATTGAAAAATCCTTGATAAGTTCAAAAGAGTTCTTCAAAGAAACTAGAGAATTCCTTCTCACTAAAATAATAAGAATCAAGTTGTGTCTCTTCTATTACATATTATGCCTATATATAAGCTGAAAATTAAGTCCTATCAAGACTAGGAATAGGACTTCTAGAGTAATCTACTTAGACTAGGAAATAAATCCCCCTAATCAACTAGGAAACAAAAAGCACTTAATAAACTAGGAAACAAATAAAGTCCTACTACTAATATAATAGTTAATTTCGAATTTAATACTAACTAAATATGCTATTCATCTTATCCACTCTCTTCTTGAGAAATTGCATTTAGTTGGACTTGTATAATGTTGACAAAATTCGATTGTTCATTTCCGAACACATCCAACTCCTTTTGTTGTGCTTGATTTATTAACTCATTGAGTTCATCTTCCTTGAAACGTTTGGCTCTTGCCCTCGTCACTGGACCTTGTGGAACTTTGATTGATTCTTCAAAATGCGATTTTCCATTTATGTCCTCATTATTCTGCGAATTTCCATTTATGTCCTCATCATTCCCCCCCTCTTGAAAAGGATTTGCCCTCAAATCAGCACCTACATCAAAAGGACTTAAATCAGTAACATTGAAGGTAGTGCTAACATTGTACTCACCTGGTAGGTCTAGCTTGTAGGCATTGTCATTGACACGCTCAAGAACTTGAAAAGGACCATCTCCCCTTGGGAGCAACTTCGAACGCCTTTGGGATGGAAATCTTTCTTTCCTCATGTGCAACCAAACCCAATCTCCGGGTTCAAAAACTACCTTGCGACGCCCTTTGTTGGCTTGCTTTGCATATTGTTCCGTCTTCTTCTCTATATTGAATCTTGCCTTTTCATGTATCTGCTTAACAAATTCAGCCTTTTTCTTTCCATCCAAGTTAACTCTTTCAGACAAAGGTAATGGTGTTAAATCCAATGGAGTTAAGGGGTTAAAACCATAAACTATTTCAAATGGAGAAAACTTAGAAGCAGAATGAATGGTACGATTGTAAGCAAACTCAACATGTGGTAAACATTCTTCCCATGTTTTGATATTCTTTTTAATTATAGCCCTCAACAAAGTAGATAAAGTCCTATTTACTACTTCGGTTTGACCATCAGTTTGTGGATGACAAGTGGTGGAAAATAACAACTTAGTCCCTAACTTACACCACAAGGTTTTCCAAAAGTAACTCAAAAACTTAGCATCTCTATCAGAAACAATGGTTCGAGGCATTCCATGCAATCTAACAATTTCTCGAAAGAATAAGTCAGCAATATTAGAAGCATTATCAGTTTTCGTACATGGAATGAAATGCGCCATTTTAGAAAACCTATCTACAACCACAAAAATAGAATCCCTACCTCGTTTAGACCTAGGTAAACCTAAAACAAAATCCATTGAAATATCAATCCAGGGATCACTAGGAATTGGTAGTGGCATGTATAAACCATGAGGTTGTACTCTAGATTTTGCCTGCTTACAAGTGACACATCTCTCACAAATTCTCTCAACATCCTTTCTCATATGAGGCCAATAAAAATGTTCTTGCAAAATCGCTAAGGTTTTAATAACTCCAAAGTGCCCCATTAGACCTCCACCATGTGATTCCCTTACTAACAACTCACGCAAAGAACAATTAGGAACACATAACTTATTTTCTCGAAACAAGAAACCCTCATGTCTAAAGAACTTACCCACTGCATTTTTCTCACAATTTCGAAATTCCTCAGAAAAATCATGATCTAAAGGATATAATTCTTTAATATGCTCAAAACCAAGTAATTTTGCATCAAGAGTTGAGAGTAAGACATACCTTCTAGAAAGTGCATCAGCGACGACATTCTCTTTACCTTTCTTGTATCGGATGACATAGGGAAATGTTTCAATGAATTCCACCCATCGTGCATGTCTCTTACTCAATTTTTGTTGACTCTTCAAGTGTTTCAACGACTCATGATCCGTGTGAATCACAAACTCCTTAGGCCACAGATAGTGTTGCCATGTTTGCAAAGCTCGCACCAATGCGTACAACTCTTTGTCATAAGTAGGGTAGTTTAGAGCTGCCCCGCTTAGTTTCTCACTAAAAAAAGCAATTGTTTTTCCTCCTTGCATGAGGACTGCTCCAACACCTAATCCTGATGCATCACATTCAATTTCAAATGTTAATGTAAAGTTAGGCAGAGCTAATAAAGGAGCATTAGTTAATTTCTCTTTGAGCAATTGGAAAGCCCTTTCTTGCTCGTCTTCCCACTTAAACCCAACATTCTTCTTGATGACCTCAGTAAGTGGTGCTGCAATGCTGCTAAAGTTCTTCACAAATCTCCTATAGAAGCTAGCAAGTCCATGGAAGCTTCTAACTTGTCCTACACTTGTGGGACTCGGCCATTCTTGAATTGCTCGAATTTTATCCTCATCAACCTGTATACCATGTGCACTCACAACAAAACCAAGAAACACAAGCTTATCGGTGCAAAAGGTGCACTTCTTCATGTTAGCAAATAATTTCTCCTTTCGTAATACTTCAAGAACAGAATGTAAATGCTTAACATGATCATCTTGATTTTTGCTATAAATAAGAATATCATCAAAATAGACAACTACAAATTTTCCTATGAAAGCACGCAAAACATGGTTCATTAATCGCATGAAAGTGCTTGGTGCATTAGTTAGACCAAATGGCATAACCAACCACTCATATAAACCAAACTTTGTTTTAAAAGCTGTTTTCCATTCATCACCTTCTTTCATTCTTATTTGATGGTAGCCACTTTTCAAATCAATTTTAGAAAATACACAAGCACCATGCAATTCATCAAGCATATCATCAAGACGAGGAATAGGATGGCGATACCTGATTGTTATATTGTTGACGGCTCGACAATCAACACACATTCTCCATGTCCCATCCTTTTTAGGAACCAAAATTACTGGAACAGCGCATGGACTCATGCTTTCTCGTACGGAACCCTTTTCCATCAATTCACTAACTTGCCGTTGTAGCTCTTTTGTTTCTTCAGGGTTGCTACGATAGGCTGGTCGATTTGGAATGGAAGCACCGGGTACAAAGTCAATTTGATGTTCAATCCCTCGAATAGGTGGTAAACCAGGTGGAATTTCCTCGGGAAAGACATCCTCAAATTCCTGCAAAAGAGATGCAACTGAACTAGGCAAAAAAGAGTTAGAGTCGTTAGTATTCAATGCCTCTTTGTACACAAGAACAATTATTGGTTGACTTGAGAACATCGCTTTTTTTATGTGACCCACTCTCGCATAGATATTGCTTTTTGTCCTCTCATTCTTTTGTTCACTCATTGAAACCTCTCCATTTTTTTTACTCTTTTTTTCCTCGTTCACTCTTTGTTTTTCTTGTCTCTCTATGTCTTTTCCTACAACACTCTTTTTTTCTTGCTCACTCTCTTTTTGTAACCTCACTTGATCTTCATAAACTTGTCTTGGAGTCAAAGGTACTAGAGTGATGGTACGCTGGTCATGTAGAAATGAGTACTTGTTAGTGAAACCATCATGCTTAACACGTCGATCAAACTGCCATGGACGTCCTAGTAATAAATGTCCAGCTTGCATAGGTACAACATCGCACAAAACTTCATCTTCATATTTTCCTATGCGAAAAGGAACAAGGACTTGTTTTTCTACCCTTATTTCACCAGTATTATTAAGCCATTGCAGTTTGTAGGGTTGTAGATGTTTGGTAGTCGGCAATCCTAACTTTTCAACCATAGTTGTGCTAGCAACATTAGTACAACTCCCTCCATCAATAATCATACTACATACTTTGTTTTGGACATGGCATCTAGTATGAAAAATGTTTTCCCTCTGTACTTCGTCACTCTCTTTGATTTGCACACTTAACGCTCTTCTTGCAACCAACAACTCCCCATGGACAGCATATTCTTCCTCATTAGCATCCTCCAACGGTGGCATAGATTCGGGGTCCTCCTCACTATCGGTTTCAACTTCTCCATTATCTCGTATCACCATAACTCTTCTATTTGGGCATTGGTTTGCTATGTGCCCCCTACCTTGACATTTAAAACACTTAATATCACGATTTCGAGTAGTAGAGTAATCGGTTTTACCTTGATTGCTACGAGTTGGTTGCTCTTGTTTTGACTCAAATCTAGCCTTGGTTGAGACTTGCTTCTCCTCTTTCTTGAATGTATTCTGTTTCCACGAACTAGCACCCCTTCTCTTAAGTTGGCTCTCAATTTTAATAGCCATATGCAGCATGTCCTCTAATTCCACATAATGCTGCAATTCTACTCGATTGGCAATTTCTTGATTCAAGCCAGCTAAAAATCGTGCCATAGTAGCCTCTCGGTCCTCCTCTATGTTTGCTCGGATCATGGCTAACTCCATCTCTTGGTAGTAGTCTTCGACACTCCGATTTCCTTGTACCAGCCCTTGCAACTTCTTGTACAAATCCCGATAATAGTGGCTAGGTACAAAACGCTTTCTCATTACTGTTTTCATCACCTCCCAAGTGTCCACCGGTTGTTCTCCATTTCGTCTCCTGTTTAACACCAATTGATCCCACCAAACATTAGCATAATCAGTAAACTCAGTGGCTGCAAGTTTTACCTTTTTTTATCTCGGAGTAGTCGTGGCAATCAAAAACTCGCTCCAGTTTCTTTTCCCACTCAAGATAGGTTTCGGGGTCGTTTCTCCCTTGAAAAGAAGGAATGTTCATCTTAATATTACCCAAGTTATTATCCTCCCTATTCCTAACTTCTCTACCCAAACCACGATTTCTCCTATGGCGACTAGATGACCCTTGATCTCCTTCACTAAACCTATCATCATAGTCTTCCTCATCCTCATCTCTTAAGTCCCGAGGTTGAACTCTCCCCCTCCTATTCATATTAGAAGTAGTTTTTCGATGTCCCTCAGTTACACTTTCTACCCTATCCAACCTTTCATGAACTTGTTCCAACTCCGTCCTCAATATTCTCTTCATCTCTCCCATCAAAGCTTCCGACATAAACTTCATATCAAACTTTCCCGACTGTTCTCCAGATATGTTTTTGTTATTGGAATCAGACATGATTTGCTGCAAGAAAAAAGGTTAGAACAAATATAAATGATGAGGACATAAATGGAAATTCGCAGAATAATGAGGACATAAATGGAAAATCGCATTTTGAAGAATCAATCAAAGTTCCACAAGGTCCAGTGACGAGGGCAAGAGCCAAACGTTTCAAGGAAGATGAACTCAATGAGTTAATAAATCAAGCACAACAAAAGGAGTTGGATGTGTTCGGAAATGAACAATCGAATTTTGTCAACATTATACAAGTCCAACTAAATGCAATTTCTCAAGAAGAGAGTGGATAAGATGAATAGCATATTTAGTTAGTATTAAATTCGAAATTAACTATTATATTAGTAGTAGGACTTTATTTGTTTCCTAGTTTATTAAGTGCTTTTTGTTTCCTAGTTGATTAGGGGGATTTATTTCCTAGTCTAAGTAGATTACTCTAGAAGTCCTATTCCTAGTCTTGATAGGACTTAATTTTCAGCTTATATATAGGCATAATATGTAATAGAAGAGACACAACTTGATTCTTATTATTTTAGTGAGAAGGAATTCTCTAGTTTCTTTGAAGAACTCTTTTGAACTTATCAAGGATTTTTCAATTTGTCTAATTCTTGTGGCGTTCATTCATCGACTTATCAAACGATTATTCCATCATCGTTTGTGGCGTCCTACCGAACTTATCAAGAAGACTTGTGGCGTTCAACATCGACTTATCAAACGATTCAATCATTATCGTTTGTGGCGTCCCCGTGAACTTATCAAGGCGACTTGTGGCGTTCATCCATCCTCAAACCTGATTGTAGAACGATCTTTCAATTCCTTATAATGCGGGTCTCGTTTTTCTTAACGTGGTTCGTATCATTTGGTACCAGAGCCAATTTCTAGTCTCAGGTTTGCGTATCTTTATAATTTTCTAGTTTTATTAAAAAAAAAAAAAAAAAAAAAAAGGTCGAACAAAAAAGAAAGAAAGAGTTCGCCAAAAAAAAAAAAAAAAAAAAAAAAATCCGAATATTGAAACAAAATTATCTTTATTGAGCTTCCTAGTTTGAGTTTGATTGTTTTCTAGACTTAGAGTGTGTTTACACTTAGAATTCTTCTAAGTTTTGGCACCTGCCTTGTTGAAAGAATCTTCCTAGATTTGGTTTGATAGTTTTCTTGTCCTAGAGTTTGTTCACATTGAATATCTTTGTGTTGTTTTAAATTAGTTCAAAAAGAAGCAAAGAGAATTCCAAGAGTGGAAAAAGGCAAGAGAGTTAGATTATTTGAGGGTAAAAGCCATAATTTTTGTGCGAAAACACGAGAGTTGAGTGAATCACTAATTTGAGTGAAACACGTAAGGGTGTGAATTGTGAGGTCCTTTATTTTATTTATATTTGTTCTAACCTTTTTTCTTGCAGCAAATCATGTCTGATTCCAATAACAAAAACATATCTGGAGAACAATCGGGAAAGTTTGATATGAAGTTTATGTCGGAAGCTTTGATGGGAGAGATGAAGAGAATATTGAGGACGGAGTTGGAACAAGTTCATGAAAGGTTGGATAGGGTAGAAAGTGTAACTGAGGGACATCGAAAAACTACTTCTAATATGAATAGGAGGGGGAGAGTTCAACCTCGGGACTTAAGAGATGAGGATGAGGAAGACTATGATGATAGGTTTAGTGAAGGAGATCAAGGGTCATCTAGTCGCCATAGGAGAAATCGTGGTTTGGGTAGAGAAGTTAGGAATAGGGAGGATAATAACTTGGGTAATATTAAGATGAACATTCCTTCTTTTCAAGGGAGAAACGACCCCGAAACCTATCTTGAGTGGGAAAAGAAACTGGAGCGAGTTTTTGATTGCCACGACTACTCCGAGATAAAAAAGGTAAAACTTGCAGCCACTGAGTTTACTGATTATGCTAATGTTTGGTGGGATCAATTGGTGTTAAACAGGAGACGAAATGGAGAACAACCGGTGGACACTTGGGAGGTGATGAAAACAGTAATGAGAAAGCGTTTTGTACCTAGCCACTATTATCGGGATTTGTACAAGAAGTTGCAAGGGCTGGTACAAGGAAATCGGAGTGTCGAAGACTACTACCAAGAGATGGAGTTAGCCATGATCCGAGCAAACATAGAGGAGGACCGAGAGGCTACTATGGCACGATTTTTAGCTGGCTTGAATCAAGAAATTGCCAATCGAGTAGAATTGCAGCATTATGTGGAATTAGAGGACATGCTGCATATGGCTATTAAAATTGAGAGCCAACTTAAGAGAAGGGGTGCTAGTTCGTGGAAACAGAATACATTCAAGAAAGAGGAGAAGCAAGTCTCAACCAAGGCTAGATTTGAGTCAAAACAAGAGCAACCAACTCGTAGCAATCAAGGTAAAACCGATTACTCTACTACTCGAAATCGTGATATTAAGTGTTTTAAATGTCAAGGTAGGGGGCACATAGCAAACCAATGCCCAAATAGAAGAGTTATGGTGATACGAGATAATGGAGAAGTTGAAACCGATAGTGAGGAGGACCCCGAATCTATGCCACCGTTGGAGGATGCTAATGAGGAAGAATATGCTGTCCATGGGGAGTTGTTGGTTGCAAGAAGAGCGTTAAGTGTGCAAATCAAAGAGAGTGACGAAGTACAGAGGGAAAACATTTTTCATACTAGATGCCATGTCCAAAACAAAGTATGTAGTATGATTATTGATGGAGGGAGTTGTACTAATGTTGCTAGCACAACTATGGTTGAAAAGTTAGGATTGCCGACTACCAAACATCTACAACCCTACAAACTGCAATGGCTTAATAATACTGGTGAAATAAGGGTAGAAAAACAAGTCCTTGTTCCTTTTCGCATAGGAAAATATGAAGATGAAGTTTTGTGCGATGTTGTACCTATGCAAGCTGGACATTTATTACTAGGACGTCCATGGCAGTTTGATCGACGTGTTAAGCATGATGGTTTCACTAACAAGTACTCATTTCTACATGACCAGCGTACCATCACTCTAGTACCTTTGACTCCAAGACAAGTTTATGAAGATCAAGTGAGGTTACAAAAAGAGAGTGAGCAAGAAAAAAAGAGTGTTGTAGGAAAAGACATAGAGAGACAAGAAAAACAAAGAGTGAACGAGGAAAAAAAGAGTAAAAAAAATGGAGAGGTTTCAATGAGTGAACAAAAGAATGAGAGGACAAAAAGCAATATCTATGCGAGAGTGGGTCACATCAAAAAAGCGATGTTCTCAAGTCAACCAATAATTGTTCTTGTGTACAAAGAGGCATTGAATACTAACGACTCTAACTCTTTTTTGCCTAGTTCAGTTGCATCTCTTTTGCAGGAATTTGAGGATGTCTTTCCCGAGGAAATTCCACCTGGTTTACCACCTATTCGAGGGATTGAACATCAAATTGACTTTGTACCCGGTGCTTCCATTCCAAACCGACCAGCCTATCGTAGCAACCCTGAAGAAACAAAAGAGCTACAACGGCAAGTTAGTGAATTGATGGAAAAGGGTTCCGTACGAGAAAGCATGAGTCCATGCGCTGTTCCAGTAATTTTGGTTCCTAAAAAGGATGGGACATGGAGAATGTGTGTTGATTGTCGAGCCGTCAACAATATAACAATCAGGTATCGCCATCCTATTCCTCGTCTTGATGATATGCTTGATGAATTGCATGGTGCTTGTGTATTTTCTAAAATTGATTTGAAAAGTGGCTACCATCAAATAAGAATGAAAGAAGGTGATGAATGGAAAACAGCTTTTAAAACAAAGTTTGGTTTATATGAGTGGTTGGTTATGCCATTTGGTCTAACTAATGCACCAAGCACTTTCATGCGATTAATGAACCATGTTTTGCGTGCTTTCATAGGAAAATTTGTAGTTGTCTATTTTGATGATATTCTTATTTATAGCAAAAATCAAGATGATCATGTTAAGCATTTACATTCTGTTCTTGAAGTATTACGAAAGGAGAAATTATTTGCTAACATGAAGAAGTGCACCTTTTGCACCGATAAGCTTGTGTTTCTTGGTTTTGTTGTGAGTGCACATGGTATACAGGTTGATGAGGATAAAATTCGAGCAATTCAAGAATGGCCGAGTCCCACAAGTGTAGGACAAGTTAGAAGCTTCCATGGACTTGCTAGCTTCTATAGGAGATTTGTGAAGAACTTTAGCAGCATTGCAGCACCACTTACTGAGGTCATCAAGAAGAATGTTGGGTTTAAGTGGGAAGACGAGCAAGAAAGGGCTTTCCAATTGCTCAAAGAGAAATTAACTAATGCTCCTTTATTAGCTCTGCCTAACTTTACATTAACATTTGAAATTGAATGTGATGCATCAGGATTAGGTGTTGGAGCAGTCCTCATGCAAGGAGGAAAACCAATTGCTTTTTTTAGTGAGAAACTAAGCGGGGCAGCTCTAAACTACCCTACTTATGACAAAGAGTTGTACGCATTGGTGCGAGCTTTGCAAACATGGCAACACTATCTGTGGCCTAAGGAGTTTGTGATTCACACGGATCATGAGTCGTTGAAACACTTGAAGAGTCAACAAAAATTGAGTAAGAGACATGCACGATGGGTGGAATTCATTGAAACATTTCCCTATGTCATCCGATACAAGAAAGGTAAAGAGAATGTCGTCGCTGATGCACTTTCTAGAAGGTATGTCTTACTCTCAACTCTTGATGCAAAATTACTTGGTTTTGAGCATATTAAAGAATTATATCCTTTAGATCATGATTTTTCTGAGGAATTTCGAAATTGTGAGAAAAATGCAGTGGGTAAGTTCTTTAGACATGAGGGTTTCTTGTTTCGAGAAAATAAGTTATGTGTTCCTAATTGTTCTTTGCGTGAGTTGTTAGTAAGGGAATCACATGGTGGAGGTCTAATGGGGCACTTTGGAGTTATTAAAACCTTAGCGATTTTGCAAGAACATTTTTATTGGCCTCATATGAGAAAGGATGTTGAGAGAATTTGTGAGAGATGTGTCACTTGTAAGCAGGCAAAATCTAGAGTACAACCTCATGGTTTATACATGCCACTACCAATTCCTAGTGATCCCTGGATTGATATTTCAATGGATTTTGTTTTAGGTTTACCTAGGTCTAAACGAGGTAGGGATTCTATTTTTGTGGTTGTAGATAGGTTTTCTAAAATGGCGCATTTCATTCCATGTACGAAAACTGATAATGCTTCTAATATTGCTGACTTATTCTTTCGAGAAATTGTTAGATTGCATGGAATGCCTCGAACCATTGTTTCTGATAGAGATGCTAAGTTTTTGAGTTACTTTTGGAAAACCTTGTGGTGTAAGTTAGGGACTAAGTTGTTATTTTCCACCACTTGTCATCCACAAACTGATGGTCAAACCGAAGTAGTAAATAGGACTTTATCTACTTTGTTGAGGGCTATAATTAAAAAGAATATCAAAACATGGGAAGAATGTTTACCACATGTTGAGTTTGCTTACAATCGTACCATTCATTCTGCTTCTAAGTTTTCTCCATTTGAAATAGTTTATGGTTTTAACCCCTTAACTCCATTGGATTTAACACCATTACCTTTGTCTGAAAGAGTTAACTTGGATGGAAAGAAAAAGGCTGAATTTGTTAAGCAGATACATGAAAAGGCAAGATTCAATATAGAGAAGAAGACGGAACAATATGCAAAGCAAGCCAACAAAGGGCGTCGCAAGGTAGTTTTTGAACCCGGAGATTGGGTTTGGTTGCACATGAGGAAAGAAAGATTTCCATCCCAAAGGCGTTCGAAGTTGCTCCCAAGGGGAGATGGTCCTTTTCAAGTTCTTGAGCGTGTCAATGACAATGCCTACAAGCTAGACCTACCAGGTGAGTACAATGTTAGCACTACCTTCAATGTTACTGATTTAAGTCCTTTTGATGTAGGTGCTGATTTGAGGGCAAATCCTTTTCAAGAGGGGGGGAATGATGAGGACATAAATGGAAATTCGCAGAATAATGAGGACATAAATGGAAAATCGCATTTTGAAGAATCAATCAAAGTTCCACAAGGTCCAGTGACGAGGGCAAGAGCCAAACGTTTCAAGGAAGATGAACTCAATGAGTTAATAAATCAAGCACAACAAAAGGAGTTGGATGTGTTCGGAAATGAACAATCGAATTTTGTCAACATTATACAAGTCCAACTAAATGCAATTTCTCAAGAAGAGAGTGGATAAGATGAATAGCATATTTAGTTAGTATTAAATTCGAAATTAACTATTATATTAGTAGTAGGACTTTATTTGTTTCCTAGTTTATTAAGTGCTTTTTGTTTCCTAGTTGATTAGGGGGATTTATTTCCTAGTCTAAGTAGATTACTCTAGAAGTCCTATTCCTAGTCTTGATAGGACTTAATTTTCAGCTTATATATAGGCATAATATGTAATAGAAGAGACACAACTTGATTCTTATTATTTTAGTGAGAAGGAATTCTCTAGTTTCTTTGAAGAACTCTTTTCAACTTATCAAGGATTTTTCAATTTGTCTAATTCTTGTGGCGTTCATTCATCGACTTATCAAACGATTCTTCCATCATCGTTTGTGGCGTCCTACCGAACTTATCAAGAAGACTTGTGGCGTTCAACATCGACTTATCAAACGATTCAATCAATATCGTTTGTGGCGTCCCCGTGAACTTATCAAGGCGACTTGTGGCGTTCATCCATCCTCAAACCTGATTGTAGAACGATCTTTCAATTCCTTATAATGCGGGTCTCGTTTCTCTTAACGTGGTTCGTATCAACTTTATCTTATGTAATAATTATCTACGCATAAGGATAGAAGTCCTTAGATCACAGGGCTATGGGACAACCCGTGGACTGATCCCCAAGGCCGTGATCTGGAACATATTAAAGAGTCGTAGAATCCAATCGAGATAGGGCATCGTTGGATTCGGTTAGACTCTCACTGTTGTGTATACTCCGATGAACTGGAGGACGCTGGGGTCCACGAGCGTGACTGGGATAGTCGATACACATAAGTGGGTGGCTTGCTGGGATGGCAAGCGCACTGAATACCCTAATTAGGAAATAACTCACCATGGAAGCGGTAGTCGCATATCGGGGTTGAAGTTATTCCAAATTTATAATAGTATACGAGGAACGATCCCTAACTACTTGAGGTGATAGGGTTTATCTGGTACGAGAACGTCCATGCTTTGATATGAGTTCCGACTGACTGGGGATGGCCAGAAAGTCTCTGTGGACTCATATTGGGTATAGAGGAACTCGTATGCAGATTCATATCATCAACAAAGGATCCATTGACCCGACTTGATAGGTTGGGAAATTCTCCTATGAATTTCTGTGAGAAATTAATTCTGGTAAAATCCTTGGCCAAGGTATTTGACGACTTTATGTAAGTAGCTCATAAAGATTAAGTCAAAGAGAATTTATTTCGAGATCAGAGTACATAAGGTCAAGACAAAAGGAAAGGGAATCCGATGAAAGACCATACCCTTAAGTCTCAACTGGGAGATTGATCGATGGAGAGATTATGTCGTATATCGAAATTATAAATGATAAAAGGTTCACTGAATTAATTCACCAGTGATTGGGCTCCATGGGCTTGTGGCTGGACATCGACCGTGGAGTGTGGGAGAATTCCCAAATTGGCAGGGGTGCTAATTTTGGAATGATCAATCGACGGAGTGTTCGATTGATTTAGAGTAAGTCTTACTCGAATAATTAAATAATATTTAATTGTAACCCACGGCCAATTATGTGGTGAACCTACGGGGGCATACACAATACACATGAAGCGAAATCGAGGAAATAAGAACGACCGAGTCGACTGGGTCGACTGGATGCAAAATCGACTGGGTCGATTATTATGGCTGGGTCGACTGGGTCGACCCAATTGGAACAAAATGGGATCCAATTGGAATTGGATCAAGATCATAAATTACATTGGAATTTAATTTGTGGATTAATTAATTAAGTTGGATTTAATTAATTAAAAGGGATTTTAATTAAATGGACTTAGAGTCTGATTTAATTAAAT
Organism: Penstemon eatonii; assembly: GCA_038501285.1. Lineage (NCBI taxonomy): Eukaryota > Viridiplantae > Streptophyta > Magnoliopsida > Lamiales > Plantaginaceae > Penstemon > Penstemon eatonii. The sequence continues at coordinate 27,254,864 of CM076713.1, forward strand.
GGGAGATTAAGTTAATTAATTGGGCTATTTAATTGGGAGATTAAATAAAACCTGGTCAAATTAATTAACTGTGTCATGAATTAATTAGAAGACTTGGTCTTCTAATTAAAGAGGGCCATGGCCCATGTAGGAGAGAAGAAACCTAGTCCTATTAGGACTAGGTTAGGGAGATAACTATAAGTAGCTATCTTGTAGTTATTTTCCACACAACTCCATATGCAAAATTGAGCAAGAGCAAAAATTCTCTCCCCTCTCCCAAGCTATAGTCGACCGAACCCATTCTTCCCTGTGGAAGAATTTTTCGTTTTCGATCTTGTTCCTAAATCGTTCCTAATTCCTAGATCATAATATATCTTGTGTTCTAGTCGATCAAGATATATTATTTTCGTGATATTGTGGTGTATCAACTCGTAGAGGCGCAACACGTGGGGCGCTCCTGAGAAGCCTGGATCGATTTTTGCTGGAGGAGAATTCAGAGCTTGTTCTGCTAGCCGAGGATTTGCAAGGAGATAGGTATAACGTGAAAACTTATACTATCGTTTTATTTATATTCATATATATACAACTAGAGAATATCCTGGCAAGATTCCTTAAGAGGTCCTAAAAGTTTGTATATTCCGCTGTGCTTAGGGCTGTTTATCTTACCGAATCCCAACATGTGGAACATGAAAAAAATTAGTGCGAACACAAGTTGTAGGCATTTGATGTCTATCTAGGCACCGAGACATATATAGACATGTGACCATTCAGGCTTTACCATAGAATGACAAAACATCTGATTTGAATCTTGATACGAACAACGTTAAGAAAAACGAGATCCGCATTATAAGGAATTGAAAGATCGTTCTACAATCAGGTTTAGGATGGATGAACGCCACAAGTCGCCTTGATAAGTTCACGGGGACGCCACAAACGATATTGACTGAATCGTTTGATACGTCGATGTTGAACGCCACAAGTCTTCTTGATAAGTTCGGTAGGACGCCACAAACGATGATGGATGAATCATTTGATAAGTCGATGAATGAACGCCATAAGAATTAGACAAATTGAAAAATCCTTGATAAGTTCAAAAGAGTTCTTCAAAGAAACTAGAGAATTCCTTCTCACTAAATGATACGAATCTCATCACGAATAACGAGACCCGAATTATTAGGATTTCAAGGATCGTTCTACAATCAGGTTTAGATGGATTTAATGAAGACGCCACAAACGATGATGGATGAATCGCTTGATAAGTCGATGGATGAACGCCACAAGTCTCCTTGATAAGTTCATGAGGACGCCACAAACGATGTTGACTGAATCGCTTGATAAGTCGGAACGCCACAAGAATGCTTGATAAGTTCGGTAGGACGCCACAAACGATGGTGGATAAATCGTTTGATAAGTCATTGAACGCCACAAAGATTTTACTGATCTTTGATAAGTTCATGAAGAAGAATTCTTCAAAGAAGGTGGAGAATACTCAACACATAATAATTGAAGACTAAATCTTGAATTCATTAAAGAAAAAGGTCCTTTAAATAGGACAAGATTACATCTTGAAAATAACTAGGAAACTATAAAATAGTAAACTAACCTAATACCAAAAGGAAACTAAATCCTAGTGAAAAATAAACTAATCCTACAAAAATATGGACAATAAATTCGAAATTAAACCTAACTAAATTAAAAACTCCCACATGACAAGGAAATATTGGACTAGATCTTCTTTAATCTTGATGCACAAGTAATTCTTCTTGACCAAATAACTTGTCTCTAATTAATTCTTCCAAATCTATTTTTGTTCTCTTCATGGTCATATCACTAAAATAATAAGAATCAAGTTGTGTGTCTTCTATTACATAATATGCCTATATATATAAGCTGAAAATTAAGTCCTATCAAGACTAGGAATAGGACTTCTAGAGTAATCTACTTAGACTAGGAAATAAACCCCCTAATTAACTAGGAAACAAAAACCTCTAATAAACTAGGAAACAAATAAAGTCCTACTACTAAATATAATAGATAATTTCGAATTTATTACTACCTAAATATGCTATTCATCTTATCCACTCCATTCTTGGGAAATTGCATTTAGTTGGACTTGTATAATGTTGACAAAATTCGGTTGTTCATTTCCGAACACATCCAACTCCTTTTGTTGCGCTTGATTTATTAACTCATTGAGTTCTTCTTCCTTGAAACGTTTGGCTCTTGCTCTCGTCACTGGACCTTGTGGAACTTGGATTGATTCTTCAAAATGCGATTTTCCATTTATGTCCTCATTATTCTGCGAATTTCCATTTATGTCCTCATCATTCCCCTCCTCTTGAAAAGGATTTGCCCTCAAATCAGCACCTACATCAAAAGGACTTAAATCAGTAACATTGAATGTAGTGATAACATTGTACTCACCTGGTAGGTCTAGCTTGTAAGCATTGTCATTGACACGCTCAAGAACTTGAAAAGGACCATATCCCCTTGGGAGCAACTTCGAGCGCCTTTGGGATGGAAATCTTTCTTTCCTCATGTGCAACCAAACCCAATCTCCGGGTTAAAAAACTACCTTGCGACGCCCAAGAGAAGCCGGGAGCCCTGCAACTCCTTTGATAACAAATCATCTCAAAAAAGTATATGTTCTAAATACACAACCTTATATGAAGATATGCCAATTGCCCTAGCGGTCCTCCTGACCTTGGCGGGTCTTACAGGCCTTTTATCATATAAGATTAATGTTTAGATAGAACATACATTCTTCAAATTGATTCATTACAACGAAGTACAGGGACCGTAGCATACTCATGGAACATTCCATAATTCTTAACAAATTTCTGATGTACAGGATCCTCAAAGAGGCAAGTACAGAGCATACTTAATGATAAGATAAGAGCATATTAACCAAGAACCTCAGAGAGGTTTCTGAAGAACTAGAAGAAAGATGTTTTAGCTAGACATGATGTTTAATCACAATAGTAGGTTTATAAATTGAAAACCGAATGAGTACATATTTTACAACTGCCTCTATATATAGAGGGCGGACTCCAAACCAAATACAACATACCATAATAATATTACAAGTCCACCAATAAACTGGAATCTGCTAAGGACAATAATACAGACGACAAAAGTAAAAACAATAATACAATAAAAGCAGACTCTGTGGACCATTACTTTATTAAAGTGACTTTAAGCTGAGTCACACTTCATTATCAGGAGAATCTTGGTAAATGTCGCCATCATTGGTATGCATAACCATTGGATCAAATTCCTCAAAATATTTGTTGACCATTGGATCATCCGAATTGGTTATGGAAGTATCTGGATTAGGATTGAGATTTTCATGCAAGGTTTCAATTTCCATGGATCCATAATCCCAAGGATCTTGTGCATCCTGAAAAAGTTCTCCTTCCTTCTTCCATTTTTCTTCAAGGGCAGTGATATCAGCATCACTTAGAGAATAACTGGGTCCAGTGATTGGGTATGGTGGTATCATCAATGGAGAAGTACAATTTACTTCTTCAATAAGGTTATTAGGAACATTGTTCAACCTGCAAAGCTGTCTGAAGATTCTTTTTAATTCATCAGGATATTGTTTTATACCACCATCAGTAGTGGTTCGGACAAACCCATAAGGATGAGGAGTTAACTGAGTATGGTACCATGAATTCAGATATGGTCTTTTCAATATGATAACAGTGTATGGATCAGCCATATGACAATTCTTTATGGTATCATTCAAAACATTTATCCATTCTTTTCTGGACCAATGACCATATAAGAATTTAGTGATATTGGGCTCTAGCTTTCTTTTGCGTATGGCTTTCAGAAGAAACTTAGGTCTTACTTCAATAGCAAAGAAGCTAATCATTCCTAAGCACCAAAAATACCAGTATCCTTCATCTGGGAGATTTATTTCCTTATGAAAAGTAAATATAGGAAGGAAAGGATGATCAGGGTAGAACTTTCCATGCTCAAGAGGAATATTCATGAGTAAAAGGAACTTAGCCTGAAAATAGAAGAGATTATTTTTTGCAAAGCTTTTGAGTTTTCCAGGAGTAACCAAGGGTTGATCGGTTGGTGGGAATTCTGGTAATTCTGACTGTTTGGTTTTGGAAGAAGATGCCATGAGAATAAGTGGAATTGGTTTTGTAAAGGAGATGAGCTGAACACGTTTAGGCCTGGATAACAAATCTGGAATGAGATTTCTATCTCCTTTTATATGCTGGACTTCAAACTGATATTTGGAAAACCAATCTTTTAACCTCAATAATTGGGACTCTGGAAGGCCCTTATTTTTGAACTCGAATATCTTTGGAAAAGATGAGTTGTCCATTTGAATAGTGAAGTGATGTCCTATCAGATGGAATTCAAATTTTTTGATTCCATATTTGACGGCCAGGATTTCTTTGTAGACAGTATGATAATGTTTTTCAGATTCTTTGAACTGTCCACTAGCATGTCCACAGTAGTATTTTTTCCCGTCAATTTCTTCAATCAGAATGGCCCCCCAAAACTCATCACTAGCATCTGTCTGCAGAATGCGTTTTCCTTTATCAGGAATCTTTAAAGGAGGTGGCTTTTGACAAAGCTGTTTTAGTTGCTTTACAGCTGTTGTTTGACTGTTTCCCCAAGATGGAGATCCTTTTCTGAGCATTCTGGAAATCTGACATGTGTATTTGGAACTATGCGGGATAAAGTCCTTCAGATAATTAACTATCCCAAGGAACTGTTGAATTTCCTTAGTAGTTAAGTTTTCGTCAGGAAACTTGAGTAGTTCCTGTGCAATATGTGGGCCTGGCTGATATTTTCCTTCTGTGAACTTCATTCCCAGAAATTCAATTTCTGTTTGTCCAATAAAGCCTTTCTTTTCAGATAACATAATGCCATAATTTTGGACTATTTCCAGAAACTGTTCTAAGAGTACTTCATGGGCCTGTTTGTCTTCCGAGAACAGTAAGATATCATCAATGTAAACCAAAGCACTGTACAGAATGGGTTCAAATATTTTGGTCATGGCTTTTTGGAATAGTGATGGGGCGACCTTGAGCCCAAAAGGCATGACATTCCATTGGTATTGGGCCGTGGGTATACAGAAGGCTGTTTTGTATCTATCATTTGGGTTGATACCCAATTGCCAAAACCCTGCTTTCAAATCGAACTTAGAAAAGATGTGGGCTTGGGTTAATTGTGAAAATAGCATCTGGGTTCTTGGTAAAGGAAATTTATCATCAGATAAAAATTGGTTCAAGGGCTTATAATCAATGACAAGCCTTTTCTTTCCTCTAACCTGTTCAGATCGCTTATTGACATAGAATGCTTGACAAGCCCAATTTGACTTTGTTGGTTCGATCAGTCCAAGCTCTAAGAGTTGTTGACATTCTTTCTTAGCTAAGACTAGATCATCAGGAGTCATTCCTGGATGGGTAGCCTTTGTAGGATTTATATCCTCATTCATTTTGAATGGCAACTGGATAAAGAACTCTGGATTTTTCCATAATGGACTGGGATGATGAAACTCAGCATGAGACTCTGCACAGCAACTTTGTAATTTCGCTGTTATGCTGTGGAATTCCTTAGGAGCATTGGAGAGTGCATAGATCTTCTGGATTGTAGTATAAGGTTGAAACTGCCTTTTGTACCTTAATCCGTTGGGAAGTATCATAAGTTTTTGAGCCTTGTGATAGAGATCAAAACCTATGAGAAGATCTTTTCCATGTAACTTACTTCCAATCACTTTCATCCATATAATGCAATCTGGGAAAAATTGAATTCCAACTGGATGTTTAGTAATTAGAGAAGTTTTGAACTTCTGCCCATCAGCTGCTTGGAAGTATTCATGATGAGTAGTCCATGCTTCTTTAGGAAGAATATCTGGATTCATCATAGATTTAGTAGCTCCTGTATCCATGAACCCTATGACTTTGAGAGGTCTTTCATACTTAGCAGGGAATACATGGATGTTGATGTGTGGTGAAGGAATGACTTCTTGACTGATTGTCACAGATTGTAGAATAGGAATGTATTCCTCTTCTTGTTCTGATTCTGATGAAACTGGTTTATCTTCTATTTCTTCAAGAGCAAAAATGCTGTCTTCAGTTTGTTCATCTTGTTCAGAGAATAATGATTCCACATCTGTCTCATCAAGAGTGGTATCTGTGTTCTCCAGAATATGAGTAATCATTTTGGCAGACTTGGCTCGGTTCTGGGGACAATTCTTTGCAAAATGTCCTTTGTTTCCACAGATATAACATCGATCTGTTCTTTTGTTTCTGAATGACTTTCTTTTGAAAAACCTTAAGTTTCCTTTTCTTTTAGGTTTATCATTCCTATCTGTGGATTTCTTCTTTTTAGTATGGCACTTGCAATTTTCTTTGGAATGGCATTTTATTTCCAAATGAGACTTCTGGCAGGCTTTCATCAAAGAAGCTTTATTTTCAATCATGGATTTGAACATTGTCTGTTGTTCACAAAGCTTCTCTATTGTAGCAATCGCCATTTGGTGAATTTCTCCAAGGGAAAGAGTATTGATTTCCTTTCCTGCAGCAGTAATGAATCTGTTTAATTCTGGATGAATTTCCTTGGGAAGAGATGCCACATAAACATGTTTAAGATTTGGATCATTGCTTCCATTCAGTATGTAATAAAGCTCTGACATTCTTTTGTAATGGAGATCCAGATCTTTTCTCTGTAGAGAGCAACATCTCATAGCAAAATAGTTTTGCTGGGCCAACTTATCATATATGGAGCTATCACCCAGGAATTCTTGATGTATAACACCAAGTGCTTGGGGAACATCTGCTTGGATGAATTGAATCTGTCTGTATTCTCCCAATGATAAGAACCATTCTCTCAGAGTTCCTGTGAATCTTGAAGCAAACTCTCTAAGGATTACAGAGATATTCTGTTCCTTTGTTTTTTGAAGATCAATCCATGCTGCGAAAGATTGTAATCTTTCTCTTCTTTTATCTACTGGAATATCTTCAAAAGTAAACCATGGACCATTTGTTGGCTTTGAAGCTGATGGCTCAGTAGGTCTTGATGTGTGGGGATCATCTATGGTTTCTTCTTCTGATTCATAAGGAGGTGTTTGAGGAGTAGAAGTATCAGCCATTAGAATCTTAGAAATGTCTGCCAAGTTACTTTCTTTCTCTTCAGAATTTTGGCTAGAAGATTCTATAGTACTGAAAGATTCCTCAGATGAATTATCAGAGGTATGTTCATCGGATAAATTCTCCATTATAGAATCATCTGTTCTCATTTCTGGGTATATTCGAATCATGAGAGATTTATCAACATCCTCCATCTTTGCTTTCAACTTCTCTTCCTTAATGATAGGTTTCTTCTTTTGTCTGGGTGGTGGAGGTGGAAGTTCGAAAGGTATATCAGAAGCCATGGCAAATTGTCTGGAATAATTTGGAGTAGAACGAGGAAGTTCAAATAAGGATGAAGATTGAGGAGTTCTGAGAAAAGGAAGATTAGGGATAAATCTTCTTTTTCTGTCTTCTTCCATAATATGAAGATCCTTTTTCAACTTTCTAATTTCAGCTTCTTTCTGATCAAACTCAGGACCCATGATATGGGCCGAAAGTAATTGCCTGAGTTCTCTGTCAAGAAGATCGATTCTTTTGACAAGTCTGTTGTAGATCCCTTCAAGCTCTAAGGCCATGGAATCAACCTTTTGAGAGCTGGCCTGGACTTGAGATAAAACCTTGTCGACTTTAGAATCAATCTGGACTAAGGCTTTGTTCTGAGCTCTTTGATTTGAAGTTTGCCAATTCAGAACTTCTTCTCCTTGAGTTAGTTCTTCAGTCCTTCCTGTATGGTTTACTGTGGTTGGGCTAATATAAGGCCTTGTTGAAATAGATCCGGTTGTATTTCTTTCCAAGGGTGGAAATTCAGTTTCATAATCTTGATGAAACATCATACAAGGTTGGATCATTTGTGGTGTTGGAACAACTGGTGGTAGAGATCTTCTACAGGATTTTTGTTGTTCTTTCTTGAGGATTTCCAAGGCTTTATTGTAAAGAGGAAGTGGCTGAGGACAAGCTGGGGGATCTAGATCTGGATCTTCTGATCTGTTGTTTTTACAGGAAAGGCGTTGTTTCCTTGCCTTTCTTCTTCTTCTCCGTCTACTGGCTTCACTGTCATCGTCATCTTCAGAGTCAGATGCTTCATCACAAGAGCATCCTGGATCACACCTGGAAGGATCTACATCCCAAATGAAGTGACCATCAATTTTGTCAGTAAAGATATGAGATCCGTCAGGTTTAAAGGATGAGATAGGGATCTCTATCCTTTCTCCATTCCATCCAATAGTAGATCTGCTATCTTGTACTGGTTGAATCATCATTTGCCTGAAAAGAGGCCTGGATGAAGTAGCTTCTTCATCATGTAGCTTGAAAATTGTTTTGGTTTTGCCATCAGTCATTTTCTGAAACTCGTAAGTAGTAGATCGGATTGGCTCATGAGTCTGCTGGAGAGACTCGTAATTTGTGATCCACTCTGTTGGCATAAGTAGTTCCAATTCTTGACGAGGAATCTGTCTCGGGATCTGGACTATGGTAGGAGTGTTGGATCCTGATTCAGCAAGAATCATCAAGGCATCAGGGGATCCAGATCCTTGAAGATCTAACCCATGATCTTGGAGACGATAGACCAATTGATGATGAAGGGTTGCTGTAATGGCTGAAGCAACTTGTTCAGCTCCAGATATCTGAACTTGAACCTTCAAAGCTGTTGGAAGGTTAGCATCATTGAGGGACATAGCAAAGTTGGGGAAGTATGTAAGGACAGCACTTCCATTATTGAGCGTAGTAACAACTGTTCCGATAACAGCATGTTCATAATTTGTAAAACGAGTGTCCAAAAGGGCAAGTCTAGCAGTGACAGGGAGACCTTTCCTTCCTTGATAGGAAAGTACTAGACGAACTGCACCAAAATGAAGGTGAGTATAACCTTCTCTTTGCCACGATGTAATAAATTCGGTTGGTATGGCAAGGGTGATGTATTGTTCCTTCTTGGAATAAGGAAGATCACATTTATCAAGTTTTGAGGTTTGTACATATTCTCGAGTTTGGGGTCTGTTTGAAGAGATAAGGGAACGAATTCCCCTGAAGGACCCTCTTTTTCGGTAAATATTGTACGGACTCATAACTGGAGGTACAGAGTTTTCTATAACAGCGGAATCTGGGATAGTAGAGTATTCTACTAGATTTTCTATTTTACTGGTGGAATGGCGAGGTAGTGATAAGGAAGATGATACAGAAATTAAATCATTTGCAGAGGTACTGGTGGTAGTCATATTTAACTGGATCAACTAGTTCTTCCTTCTACCAACTCTTTCGGATCAAGGTTAATATACTCTGGGGCTCTATATTGAATCTTGCCTTTTCATGTATCTGCTTAACAAATTCAGCCTTTTTCTTTCCATCCAAGTTAACTCTTTCAGACAAAGGTGTGTTAAATCCAATGGAGTTAAGGGGTTAAAACCATAAACTATTTCAAATGGAGAAAACATAGAAGCAGAATGAATGGTACGATTGTAAGCAAACTCAACATGTGGTAAACATTCTTCCCATGTTTTGATATTCTTTTTAATTATAGCCCTCAACAAAGTAGATAAAGTCCTATTTACTACTTCAATTTGACCATCAGTTTGTGGATGACAAGTGGTGGAAAATAACAACTTAGTCCCTAACTTACACCACAAGGTTTTCCAAAAGTAACTCAAAAATTTAGCATCTCTATCTGAAACAATGGTTTGAGGCATTCCATGTAATCTAACAATTTCTCGAAAGAATAAGTCAGCAATATTAAAAGTATTACCAGTTTTCGTATATGGAATGAAATGCGCCATTTTAGAAAACCTATCTACAACCACAAAAATAGAATCCCTACCTCGTTTAGACCTAGGTAACTAAAACAAAATCCATTGAAATATCAATCCAGGGATCACTAGGAATTGGTAGTGGCATGTATAAACCATGAGGTTGTACTCTAGATTTTGCCTGCTTACAAGTGACACATCTCTCACAAATTCTCTCAACATCCTTTCTCATATGAGGCCAATAAAAATGTTCTTGCAAAATTGCTAAGGTTTTAATAACTCCAAAGTGCCCCATTAGACCTCCACCATGTGATTCCCTTACTAACAACTCACGCAAAAAACAATTAGGAACACATAACTTATTTTCTCGAAACAAAGTTAATATTGGTTGTTGTGGAAGTGGATTAATAGAATTTGCGTTCTTGTGCAATTCAAGCATTTTTGTTTGTTCGGATCCAACCAAGTATAAGAACTTGAAATGTTAAAATCTACTTTTCTTACATATAGATGTGTAGTTGAAGCTTCCGTATATTACATTCATATGGGTAGTTATATTATTAATTTCATTGGTAGTGTAATAGCCTAATATTTAAAATTACACTCTACATATATCTAATCATAATAAATTGATTAAACACTAGATTGAACGGACATTGATACTCCGACTCGGACAAGGCAACACGAATTTTAATAAATTCTCAAGACAAGATAGGACTTAGAAACAGATATTAAAATAAATTAATATTTTAATACATAAAAAAATAGGTCCTAATAATTCTCATGAGCAAATGAACCACTTCAAGTACATAACAATTATGCAATAATATTGTCTACTTAAGTACTAATTAAATTTCATCTACTTAACAACATCATTGTTTTTTACTTCAGTAGCTTCATCAACAAATAAATCAGCTTCGTATTCCAGTTCATGGAGCGCAAGATTTGCAACCGCTAGAGTTGCAAATCTTAAAACTCTCGAAGACATCACTGGTCACATCCCAATATCTAGTCCTTGCATGTATTGTGCAATTTTTCTTAACAAATGCTGAAGATTACTATGCACAAATACAAAATCTTCAGCATGTTGTGGAATCTGATTCCTCTTTGTTGAGTGTATAAATTTATAAGTACTCCTATTTCTCTCACAAAAAGACGAGGAACTAACTTGACCAAGTATCCTTAGTCAAAATGATTGAAGGTGAGGGGCTAGTGAACAAGTTCTAACTACCATTCCATTGGAGTTAACTCCAATCTATTTCTCAAATAATTATCATATGCAAACCTATCAAGACATCTATAAAATTTGGCTAGCTCATTCACTAATCTTCGAGTATCTGCACTATTGAAAAGGCATTTCAAACATTTGTTTCTCATATAAGAAACTTCGTCTATCACTTCGAGTTGGAGTAAGATGTGGATATTAACCCATTCCTTGCAAATCATAAACCATCACAAATAGTTCGAGTTGGAGTAAGATGTGGATATCACTTCGAGTTGGAGTAAGATGCAGGTGCACTTGTAAATATTATAATCATAAACCATCACAACTCATTAAGTTATATTAAATAGATATTGCAAATCATAAACACTACACCAATATATAACAAGACTCATACATTATATTGAATGTAACTCAAATAAATATTGAATTCAAAAGACAAACCAATATAAAGGATTACTAGAATATATATAAAATCTTCGTTGCTTTGGATTTAAAGAATGAGCAAAGTTATGCAGGATAAATATCGGATTTCTGAATCCGGTATACTCTGCTCCAAAATCCAGTTAGTCATGTGTTCTTATGTACCTGCAAGACAAAGGTTACAGATCGGGGTGGGGGGTTACCGGCAAAACCTCCTCCGATCTTAAGTCAGCAAAGTGCTATAAACTTAAACAGAGAGACTTGTAGAGAATGGTGCGAAAAAGTTGTATATTAGGATTAAAATGACAATACAAGAGGTGTATTTATACCAGTTATATGATATCTATGTTGGTTAAGACTTTTCTTGATTCGGGGGATCTTGTTTGTATGCATGAAAACTCCACAAGATAGACTCCATATTCAATGCTATATCTATTTTGGGGATCTAGTGAAAATATAATGTTTTGGGTTGTGATAATGCAATTAGTGGCCTCAATCAAGGTCGCTTGGTTACCCATGTGTTTTGGAAGCCTCAATTAGCACTGTAGTAGACGGAGAGCTCATTGTTTTAGACTTAGAGTCGTGCTCCGAGTTTTCTTTGCTTCTCTATGTAACATTCGGGTAGGGTCTGGATTTGAAATTGGACTCATGATATATCACCAAGCAATGTAAATGATTACTACTCTTACCATCTATCCTCCAAATATTGCGCACAACATTTCAAATGCTTGATTCTTCATAGTTGCATTTCATTTCATACGTGTGTGTATATATATATAGATATTCCTTTTCACATAGTGTAACATGGAATCCCACATTTCATACATCAAATGGAGACAAGGTTTGTCTGTATCACAAAGTCGAAGAATTGAAAATTAGGATCCGTGAACTTTATAATATAGTTAAATTTATCCAACCATGCATCAATTAGTAATATATCCTTTACAATATTTTCTTTAGCAACATGTCATTTTACATGTTGAATTCTCTTTAGCATAATAGTCATAGAGCAAAACGAGTATCGGCAACAACAAACAATTTAATCTTTTAGAACTTAATAAAAATGGCAAGTCTTATGGAATGATTTACGATAAAGTTGTTGATCACGACAGCTGAACCAACTACCTCAAGGATCCAATGACATTCATAATACATTGTTCCATTTGCTTCCTTATTCTTTACACACATATATTTTAAAGCAAAATTATGAGTATGCACCACACATGGAGTCCATAAAATTTGAGGATAGGCTTGTTCAATTAGCTGCATTGCATACAAGAGCATTGCCTGTGAAAACTTGAACTACATTACCAACCTCAACTTGCATTATCAACTCTTCCATCAAGTTGTAAATGAAAATTTTGTCCTTATACTCTCATTGAGCATTATCATCATTAAAGAAAATTATTCCACCCACATTAATAGCCATAAACTTAATAAGGGGTCTCTTATAGGGGTCAGACCATACTAAACTCACTCATTTGGTTCTCCATGTACTTCTAACGGGATCAAACCAATCATCAAGATTAGTTCTCTCCTTTGTGAACAAAATAGTCCTTAAAGCATTATAACTTTGGGAGAAGATAACATGGAATATAAAGTGGAGATTTCTCGCAAGGTTAAAAGAAAGCGCACCGTAGTAAAATATTCTTCCAATTTCCCCATCCCTTTGCTCCCTTATCTCCATATTGAAAGTTGTTTTTTTTTAAAGGACTTTCATCACTCATCCTTCTTTTTTCTCGGCTCAAAACTCTCTTGCCTAAAAATAGAAAGATTTAAAGAATCCATCAAGATGGAAAATGAAGATGACTGACTAGAGCAAGAGCGAGGTAGTGGAACCATTTCTGGCTTCCCATTTTCTATTCTTTGTAATGCTTCATCTTCTAACATTTTCATATTATTTATTTGTCAAATTGTTACTTTCGAACACCCCATCATACCATGTCCTATCATCTTTAACAAGTGAGCTTTAACTCTTGAATGAATTATTTCAAAAGTTGCATTTGAAATTAGATTTTATACAATGGCCGACTCAAGTATAGAGTTGGAGTAGGAGGAGTTTCACTTGTTGTATTTTCAGCCTTCTAGTAACAAGTAAACTAACCACCATAAAATTAATAACAAAAATGTAAAATTAACAACAAATGAGGATTTAATAATTCACTGCAACCAAAACTATTTAAGATTTATATTATAAATTTACATTTACAGTTTTTACCATCCAATACCTCTTTAGCTGAAAAAAGTACTTCTGCTGAAAATAGTTATACTTCATTAAAAAATATTAACATCAAAACAACATACCTTAATGGAAAATAAAATTTGCTACTACTGAATAAGAACTAGAGATTTCTCCAAACTTTGTTGTCCATATTTCTACACAAAAAGATATAAAAACTCAATGTCTAAATCAAGTAAAAAACCCACAAATCCGTTCACGCTAAAAAGTCTTCAATCTTTTGAATAGAGAATGGAGAGTAAAGAGTAAAGAGAGTTAAGTTACACTAGTCGTCTAATGGAGAATTGAACAGAAAGATAGGGTTACATTAGGGCATGATATCGAGTGAAAAAATTGGGTAATAAGCATAGGACATTGAATGAGATGTGAGGTAGTATTAGATTAGATCTTATCCTATTTAATTGCAAGTTTGTACCACAATTTTTGAAAAATCACAAAAAAGCCAATATGTGTCTTGACTAAGCAAGCACGCCCAAAGACCGTGTCCGACACGTGTATCAATGTTTATTTGAAATTAACTTTCTAGGACACACCATGTGGCGTGTCGGCCGCGTGTCAGTGTCAAAAATGTGTTCGACTCTGCAATTTTCAATTTTGTGAAGTGTCAATGCAACTCATGCTAAACATAAAAGAGTGACTATATTAGATAAACTTGCATTTTAGATTTATAAGAGCATCAAATTGTCATCACATGAGTTGAAATGAAAATGAAGTATAATTTGCCCTTAGACTCCATATATAAAGTAATCCAAACAAGAAAGCACTATTTTAGAAAATTCTCTGTTGGTCCCAAGTGGTCAGATGATGTGAACATGAAGTGCCCAAAAATAGAATTGAAGAATTAATTAGAGACAAGTTGTTGGGTCAAGAAGGATTACTTGCTCATCAAGATTGAAGAAGATCTAGTCCAATATTTACTTGTCATGTAGGACATTTTAATTTAGTAATGTTTAATTTCGAATTTAGCTCCTTGTTTTAGTAGGATTAGTTTATTCTTTACTAGGATTTAGTTTCCTTTTGGTATTAGGTTAGTTTACTATTTTATAGTTTCCTAGTTATTTTCAAGATGTAATTTTGTCCTATTTAAAGGACCTTTTTCTTTAATGAATTCAAGATTTAGTCTTCAATTAATTTGTGTTGAGTATTCTCCACCTTCTTTGAAGAATTCTTCTTCATGGACTTATCAAAGATCAGTAAAATCTTTGTGGCGTTCAATGACTTATCAAACGATTCATCCATCATCGTTTGTGGCGTCCTACCGAACTTATCAAGCATTCTTGTGGCGTTCCGACTTATCAAGCGATTCAGTCAACATCGTTTGTGGCGTCCTCATGAACTTATCAAGAAGACTTGTGGCGTTCATCCATCGACTTATCAAGCGATTCATTTATCATCGTTTGTGGCGTCTTCATTAAATCCATCTAAACCTGATTGTAGAACGATCCTTGGAATCCTAATTATTCGGATCTTGTTATTCGTGATGAGATTCGTATCATCAGATGACGTCTAGAGGGGGGGAGGGGTGAATTGACCTCTGAAAATTTTTAGACTTTAAAAACTTTTCACTTAACTGTTAGCAGACTAAGCTGTTCGCACACAAAGTTTGAGCAGCAGAGTTGACCACTCTTTTAGAAAAGTACTTAGCTGATTTCAGTAAAATCAATTTTATCAGATTACTTGCAGCGGATGTTTAAAAGTGTTTTTCACAAGTAAACTAAGTCTTTTGAAAGATTTTATCCCCAAGTTTAAAAACTTCTTTTAAAATCTTTAACAGAAAATTTCAAGTGTAAATTTATGCAGTTTTTTAAAGTATGCAAGAAAACTTATGCAAAAATAACACAATAATTTTTATAGTGGGTATATGGATAAAAATCCTTTAGTCACCTCTTCCAAGTCATTTAGATCTTGGGTTATACTATAAACACACATTTTACAATATACTCTACTTACGCCAAACAACAAATGTAAAGGCCATAAGCTCACAATAGGAAATCACAAAGAAGACCTATCCTCTGAAGTTAGATCTCTCACTTAGATGGATCTACACTTCTCACAACACTCTAGTTACAGTTTTCACTCAGAAAAATGATTTAACTTGAACTTCAACTTGGTTCTGCCAACAAATGACTTCACCAGATGAGTGAGCTGTTCTTGAGACTTAGAGAGATTTTGCTTCGGAAATTTTCTCAGAGTTGTGTTGTTTTTCTCCCTTAGGCTCGCGAACTATTTATACTCCAGATTTGAAAAATGTCTGTTGAAGAAAGACGAGATTCAAATACCTCGAGTACTGGTCCTTAATTTCTGTGAACGGCTCTCTGTACTGCGGCAGTACTGTCAACAGTACTTTCTGTCTGCAGCATTAAATGCATCGAGCTGATACGAGGATTTCTTCAATCATTTGCCATAAATATTCTCCTACTTCAGCATTTATTACTCCAAGTGCATTTATTACCGTTTGAGAGACTTCCTGATCATCTTCACTTGGCTGATAAGAATCACTCGTCTGATGATGAACTGAGCTGATCCCAAACTTGAACAAATCTGATTTGTGTTGGGTGATTTTCACCAAACTGATTTCTTCCTTCAGCAGCAGATCAGTAGTCTTCTGGACCAAACTGAATTTTGATTTGTCTGATTTGTCTTTAGAGTTGATCAAAATTCTTCTAAGGGATTTTACTAAGTGTTCCTTACTTAGCTGATTATGATGTTTTGAAAATCATCAAAATCTCCCTTTAGCTTCTAAATTCCTTGTTCAATAATCTTCATCTTCATCCAACAATTTCCCCCTTTTTGATGATGACAAAACTTCAGCTAAGTACCTGTACCTAAACTAAAGTTTTAATCCTCAAAGATTTCTGAGATAGAAATAATGTGTTGGAGTAAAAACTTGAACTTTATTGATAATTGAGATTTAGTACAAGCTACAAGTTTTCAACATATGAGATTACAAGGAAAGATAAACTCATACAGGAAAACATAAGTTTTAGTGATCTGATTCTTCATCAGTTACTTCTTCTTCAATCTCCACATACTCTTCTTCTCCATCTTCATCATCAATCTCATCATCTTCTTCATCTATCACATTATCAGACAGAAGGTTTTTCTTAGCAGCTTCCATCTTTTCTTGACGTTCTGCTTCTTCAACCCTTCTCTTGATGCGTTCCAGATTTTTGTACTTTATAAATGGATCCAGTTGCTCTTCAGGTGTATCCTTGGATGCAACAAGCTCTTTGTCATATTTTACTGGGTCCTTGGATTCTTCTTCCTTCTCTTCAGCAACAGTTTCCTCAGCATCTGCTTTGGCATCAACTACCTTTTCTTCAGCAGCTTCAGCTTTCTCCACTTCATCAGCTTTCTCTTCAACTTGTTCAGCTGGTTTTTCAAGTACAGGCTCTGAATTTTCTTCAGCAGTTTTCTCTTCTTCAGTAGAGTCCTTTTGTGGTTCAGGTACTTGAACAGCTTTAGTTGCTGGAGCTGACTTCTCTTCCCCCTTTTTGTCATCATCAGCAGGGTTGAGTTCAGGAGCTGGAATATTGATAGCAGTGCAGATTCTTCTAATGTTGTCATCCATTGTGTCAAGTTGAGATGTATGATGAAGTAGGTCTGAGTTTGGCAGTCTGATCATTGAGGTAGTCCATGTTGAGTTGTAAAGTAGCCACTTCATCATGAACTTTTGTGGCAGTTTCGTCTATATGACGTACAAATCCAATGATCTTCTCTGTTTCAGCATTGGCAAGTTTAGTGATCAAGCCAAGGACATCAGCAATGTCTCCTTCATGTCTTTTAAGAGCTCTGTGAAGATGATTTACATCAGACTTCACATCTTCAATATTTTTGTTCATGCTGATCAGATTTTGAAGTAATTGAAGAGAGTTATCAGGCGGCAAAGGAAAATTTTCAATTGCATCTTTGATCATTTTTCTGGTTTCCTCTTGCAGTCTTCTGTTTTCTTCTTGTATCTCTTTCACCAGCTGTTTGTTCCTTTCTTCCAAAGACTGGTCCAACAACAACTGAATGGATTCCATCAAGGAAGAATGCTTGTCTGCTGTTGGAATGGAAGTGGAAGATGATGGTTCTGTTTGATGGACTGGGACATCTGCTAGAACCTCTTCTTCTTCATCTTTTTGTTCTGGTTCAGCAGTGTCTTGAACAGCTTTGTGTACAACAATAGCTCCAGCTTCCCCTTGAACATTTTCTTCATCATTCTGGGCAGCTTCTTGTTGAACAGCAGCCTGTTCTTCCACCTTAGTTGTTTCAGGAGTTCCATCAGCTGATATTGACGTTGTTTGATGGATAACCTTAGTAATTGGAGGCATTGATCCTTGGGCAGATGTCTTAATTACTTTCTCCTGATACGTGCTTACCTCAGGACCAAATGTAATCTGTTAAACACTTGGCAGAGTGGGAAGGTCACTTGGAGATCCCTTGAAGTACCTTGACCTTTCAGACCACTTCTCCAAGGCCTGGTAAACAGCTATCAACACTGCACGTCTGACAGGATCTTCAATTCTTTTCCTTTTTAGTCGCAGTGCATCTTTGATCTTCTTGGCTTCTCTGGCCACAATTCCCCTTGTATAATCATGGAAGACATCTCTTACATGATCAGGGTCCAAAGCTTTTGTGATGGAGGATGTTTGAAAGAAAGTCAGTACCCATTTCTCTTCTTCTTCAAACTCCTTCCAAGCCTTGATCTCTGCAACAGACTTGTTCACTCTGTAGTTCCTCCATTTGTTATATCTGATCTTCTCTTGAACGAACAGAGTAGCCTGTTGGAGCTTCTTGTCAAAATTCTGCAAGTGCAGCCTCAAATCTTGCAAAAGCTCCTGGGTGTTTATTTACAATGTTCAATGCCCACTTCACAGCAAATGGACATTTTTCCACCCTTTGTCCAGGAGGGAGAATTTGTCTTGCATTCATAGACTCTCCAATTCTGATTCCTCCAGCTCTTCTTGGTCCATGAGCATCCTGCTTGCTTAGTTCCAGAGCTTTAGCTATATCAGCATCTTCTAAAACCTTCAGCTTGACTTCAGTCAGCTTTTTCCTTTTGGCTTCTTTTTGAGCCTCCAACTTGCTCAGTTCTACTGCTCTGTCAAAGTCTTCCAGAGCTTTCTTTGCTGCTTGTTCTTCCTCCCTTCTTCTTTTCTCAGCAGCAGAGATTCTGACTTTAATGATTTTCTTTCTCTTTGGCTTAGCAGCATGATACGAACCACGTTAAGAAAAACGAGACCCGCATTATAAGGAATTGAAAGATCGTTCTACAATCAGGTTTGAGGATGGATGAACGCCACAAGTCGCCTTGATAAGTTCACGGGGACGCCACAAACGATATTGATTGAATCGTTTGATAAGTCGATGTTGAACGCCACAAGTCTTCTTGATAAGTTCGGTAGGACGCCACAAACGATGATGGAATAATCGTTTGTGGCGTCCCCGTGAACTTATCAAGGCGACTTGTGGCGTTCATCCATCCTCAAACCTGATTGTAGAACGATCTTTCAATTCCTTATAATGCGGGTCTCGTTTTTCTTAACGTGGTTCGTATCATTTGGTACCAGAGCCAATTTTTAGTCCCAGGTTTGCGTATCTTTATAATTTTCTAGTTTTATTAAAAAAAAAAAAGTCGTACAAAAAAAAAAGAGTACGAAAAAAAAAAAAAAAAAAAAAAAGGTCGAACAAAAAAGAAAGAAAGAGTTCGCCAAAAAAAAAAAAAAAAAAATCCGAAAAAAAAAAAAAAAAAATTCGAATATTGAAACAAAATTATCTTTATTGAGCTTCCTAGTTTGAGTTTGATTGTTTTCTAGACTTAGAGTGTGTTTACACTTAGAATTCTTCTAAGTTTTGGCACCTGCCTTGTTGAAAGAATCTTCCTAGATTTGGTTTGATAGTTTTCTTGTCCTAGAGTTTGTTCACATTGAATATCTTTGTGTTGTTTTAAATTAGTTCAAAAAGAAGCAAAGAGAATTCCAAGAGTGGAAAAAGGCAAGAGAGTTAGATTATTTGAGGGTAAAAGCAATAATTTTTGTGCGAAAACACGAGAGTTGAGTGAATCACTAATTTGAGTGAAACACGTAAGGGTGTGAATTGTGAGGTCCTTTATTTTATTTATATTTGTTCTAACCTTTTTTCTTGCAGCAAATCATGTCTGATTCCAATAACAAAAACATATCTGGAGAACAGTCGGGAAAGTTTGATATGAAGTTTATGTCGGAAGCTTTGATGGGAGAGATGAAGAGAATATTGAGGACGGAGTTGGAACAAGTTCATGAAAGGTTGGATAGGGTAGAAAGTGTAACTGAGGGACATCGAAAAACTACTTCTAATATGAATAGGAGGGGGAGAGTTCAACCTCGGGACTTAAGAGATGAGGATGAGGAAGACTATGATGATAGGTTTAGTGAAGGAGATCAAGGGTCATCTAGTCGCCATAGGAGAAATCGTGGTTTGGGTAGAGAAGTTAGGAATAGGGAGGATAATAACTTGGGTAATATTAAGATGAACATTCCTTCTTTTCAAGGGAGAAACGACCCCGAAACCTATCTTGAGTGGGAAAAGAAACTGGAGCGAGTTTTTGATTGCCACGACTACTCCGAGATAAAAAAGGTAAAACTTGCAGCCACTGAGTTTACTGATTATGCTAATGTTTGGTGGGATCAATTGGTGTTAAACAGGAGACGAAATGGAGAACAACCGGTGGACACTTGGGAGGTGATGAAAACAGTAATGAGAAAGCGTTTTGTACCTAGCCACTATTATCGGGATTTGTACAAGAAGTTGCAAGGGCTGGTACAAGGAAATCGGAGTGTCGAAGACTACTACCAAGAGATGGAGTTAGCCATGATCCGAGCAAACATAGAGGAGGACCGAGAGGCTACTATGGCACGATTTTTAGCTGGCTTGAATCAAGAAATTGCCAATCGAGTAGAATTGCAGCATTATTTGGAATTAGAGGACATGCTGCATATGGCTATTAAAATTGAGAGCCAACTTAAGAGAAGGGGTGCTAGTTCGTGGAAACAGAATACATTCAAGAAAGAGGAGAAGCAAGTCTCAACCAAGGCTAGATTTGAGTCAAAACAAGAGCAACCAACTCGTAGCAATCAAGGTAAAACCGATTACTCTACTACTCGAAATCGTGATATTAAGTGTTTTAAATGTCAAGGTAGGGGGCACATAGCAAACCAATGCCCAAATAGAAGAGTTATGGTGATACGAGATAATGGAGAAGTTGAAACCGATAGTGAGGAGGACCCCGAATCTATGCCACCGTTGGAGGATGCTAATGAGGAAGAATATGCTGTCCATGGGGAGTTGTTGGTTGCAAGAAGAGCGTTAAGTGTGCAAATCAAAGAGAGTGACGAAGTACAGAGGGAAAACATTTTTCATACTAGATGCCATGTCCAAAACAAAGTATGTAGTATGATTATTGATGGAGGGAGTTGTACTAATGTTGCTAGCACAACTATGGTTGAAAAGTTAGGATTGCCGACTACCAAACATCTACAACCCTACAAACTGCAATGGCTTAATAATACTGGTGAAATAAGGGTAGAAAAACAAGTCCTTGTTCCTTTTCGCATAGGAAAATATGAAGATGAAGTTTTGTGCGATGTTGTACCTATGCAAGCTGGACATTTATTACTAGGACGTCCATGGCAGTTTGATCGACGTGTTAAGCATGATGGTTTCACTAACAAGTACTCATTTCTACATGACCAGCGTACCATCACTCTAGTACCTTTGACTCCAAGACAAGTTTATGAAGATCAAGTGAGGTTACAAAAAGAGAGTGAGCAAGAAAAAAAGAGTGTTGTAGGAAAAGACATAGAGAGACAAGAAAAACAAAGAGTGAACGAGGAAAAAAAGAGTAAAAAAAATGGAGAGGTTTCAATGAGTGAACAAAAGAATGAGAGGACAAAAAGCAATATCTATGCGAGAGTGGGTCACATCAAAAAAGCGATGTTCTCAAGTCAACCAATAATTGTTCTTGTGTACAAAGAGGCATTGAATACTAACGACTCTAACTCTTTTTTGCCTAGTTCAGTTGCATCTCTTTTGCAGGAATTTGAGGATGTCTTTCCCGAGGAAATTCCACCTGGTTTACCACCTATTCGAGGGATTGAACATCAAATTGACTTTGTACCCGGTGCTTCCATTCCAAACCGACCAGCCTATCGTAGCAACCCTGAAGAAACAAAAGAGCTACAACGGCAAGTTAGTGAATTGATGGAAAAGGGTTCCGTACGAGAAAGCATGAGTCCATGCGCTGTTCCAGTAATTTTGGTTCCTAAAAAGGATGGGACATGGAGAATGTGTGTTGATTGTCGAGCCGTCAACAATATAACAATCAGGTATCGCCATCATATTCCTCGTCTTGATGATATGCTTGATGAATTGCATGGTGCTTGTGTATTTTCTAAAATTGATTTGAAAAGTGGCTACCATCAAATAAGAATGAAAGAAGGTGATGAATGGAAAACAGCTTTTAAAACAAAGTTTGGTTTATATGAGTGGTTGGTTATGCCATTTGGTCTAACTAATGCACCAAGCACTTTCATGCGATTAATGAACCATGTTTTGCGTGCTTATCAAAAAGTTCTGGTGCAGTCTGGTGCAGCAGTTGAGATTGGAACAGCTGCTTTTGGTTCGATGATCTGTACTTCAGGATCATCTTGAGGTTTGGCAACCTTAGCTGTCGAAGTAGGTTGTTGAGTAGCTGTTGCAGCAGCTGACTCTTTAGCAGTAGTCTCTTTCTCAAATTCAGCAGGACTGTCTGCTGATTGAGGGCCTTCCCTAACTAAATCAGATGACTTAGTAGGAGATGGTTCAAAAATCATTTTCCTCTTTGCAGAGGTCTTCTTGGGAACCACTTTCTCTTGAGCAGGCTTAGATGCTGTTGTGTCCTTCAACTGACCTTCTTGCTCTTTTCGCAACATTCTCAGCAGGCATATCTTCAAATATGGTTCTGGAAGGTGAACCATGAGACATATCTAATATCTCCTTTGTTGTCTGATTGATGATATCATCAGCAACAGTGTCCTTATCTGTTCTGGCTTTAACAACTGGCTTAGCTGTTTGAACAGATACCTTCCTCTTTTTACTGGCAGCTTTCTTCTTTGGCTCTTCAGGAAGCTCTCCAGTTTCCTTTCTCTTAGTCATCCTTTTCACAGGCTGATAGTACATCATTGCCTTTGAGTTGTGGACGGGCTTTCCATTTGTCATACAACATCCAATATCAGAAAACAGGTGACTTAGGAATATTCTGTAATGAGTATTCCCCTTCTTGTGATGATTTGCCAGAATGTACCATACGAACACAGCCCAGTTCACTTTAAACCCGTAGTGAACTGCAATCATCGTATGAAATCTCTTCACTGGAATGCTATCCAAAGAAAATGTGCAGTTCTCGATGATCTTTGCGAACATATCAGCCATCCGCTGATATTCATCCTTCAGCTGTCTCTTCTTGATATTTCCAGACAGGATCTCCCCTTTTTGAGCACAGATGCTCCAGAACTCCTGTTCATTTGATTCAACCAAAGTTGAAATGTCTGTCCTTCCCTTCAAAGACAGACTATACTTCTCATTCAACAGCTTCGGAGCGATGCATATTTTCCTCCAACCTCCGCCTTAATCTCCAATTTCTCGAAGTCAGGCTCGTCTTTGGATCCATAGAACTCTATAATCTGATCCTTGTGATCATTTCCTCGTGAGCCTCCATGTAATCGACCAACGAGGTAGCTTTGAATTTCTCCAGAATTTCTCTCATCAAATCCGTTCCAGTTTTGTGGTACGTCTCGTAAACAAGATACATACCTTCAGCCTTAGCTTCTTGTGATTGTGAACCCATGATGATTGATTCTGAAAAAGGTTAGTTGAACAAGAATATATTTGCAGAAGTATGAAAGCAAAAACTCTCTTTGAATGCCTTAGAAATTTTTGAGGGTGCGTAAAAGATCAGTGAGCTGATCAGATATGGATTTAAAGAGTTGAAAACATTTCGGTTTCCGTGATTTACTCGGACCGTTAGATCAGTTATCTGTCAGTGGTGATCGTGGGGCGAGATTTACGCGATTCAATATTCAAAAAGCATTTAATGACTGGCGGGAATGCGAACCGCCTCAGTCGACTTGTAAAAGCGTGTTTTCAAATATAGCGATTTTAATAACAGCACTTTATACAATTAATCAGACGAGTAAGCTAATACTTATCTGATCAGACGTGTGTTCTGAAAACAGATAATACTAGTGAAAGACAATACCTAGTAATCTTCCTTTGCTGTTTGTCAATCCAACAAGATAATTTAGTCTTCAATCTTCAAGAATTAAGGGATTGTCTGATGAAAACTTAACTTCAACTAACTTTCATCAACAAATTTCATCATTTAATCAGAAGTACCGCTAGTCTTACACGTTCCCCCTGACTTTAAGAATCCATAAGTTAACTAGTCTGTTGAGAGTTAACCTTGAAGACGATAAGATGAGTAAGCTGATAAACTCCAGTCTTCTGATGAGTTTCCCCTAAGCTTATGCATCTAAATTTAGTAGACATAGTTCAGCTCTTAAAGTTGAAAACCTTGCATCACTTAGTAGTTTAGTGAATATGTCAGCAATCTGATTGTCAGTATGAATATACTTTATTATAACATTTCCCTTTTCCACATGATCTCTGATGAAATGATGTTTGATCTCAATATGCTTAGTCCTTGAATGACTTGTAGTGTTATGAGTAAGAGAGATTGCACTTGTATTGTCACAGTAGATTGAGATTCCACTGAAGTCTGTTTCTTACTCATCCATGAGATCAGACGACTACCCAAGAATTGACAGGCACCAGTTGTGCTCTTCCTATCAATCTTGCAGCCAGCAAGGTCCGAATCTGAATATCCTATCAGCTCAAATCTAGATTCTCTAGGGTACCATAATCCCAGTTCTTGAGTGCCTTTAAGGTATCTGAGTATCCTCTTGGCAGCCAGGAGATGAGATTCCTTAGGATTTTATTGATATCTCGCACAAACCCCAACAGAGTACATGATATCAGGTTTGCTAGCTGTTAGGTATAGCAAAGACCCTATCATGCCTCTGTACTTGGTTATATCAACTGATTTGCCATCTTCATCTTTATCCAAACGAAGTCCAGTAGACATAGGAACAGTAACAGTAGAGCTAGTTTCCATACCAAATTTCTTGAACAGATCTTTTGTATAATTTAGCTTGGTTAATGAATATTCCATCAGGCAACTGTCTTACTTGCAAACCAAGAAAATAGTTAAGTTCACCCATCATGTTCATTTCGAACTTGTTCTGCATCAGCTTGGAGAACTTGTCACACATCTGTTGGTTAGTTGAACCGAAAATAATGTCGTCTACATATATTTGCACAAGTAATATGTGATTCTCCCATTCAACGGTAAACAAGGTCTTGTCCACTTTACCTTTACGAAATATTTTAATTAAAAGAAAATCAGATAAATTGTCATACCATGCTCTTGGAGCCTGTTTCAGTCCATAGAGAGCTTTCTTCAGACGATATACCTTGTCTCCTTCTTGATAAGTTTCAAATCCAGGTGGTTGTTCAACGTATACTTCTTCTTGCAATTCTCCATTGAGAAAGGAA
Source organism: Penstemon eatonii (assembly GCA_038501285.1). Lineage (NCBI taxonomy): Eukaryota > Viridiplantae > Streptophyta > Magnoliopsida > Lamiales > Plantaginaceae > Penstemon > Penstemon eatonii. Next base: position 27,280,172 of record CM076713.1, read on the forward strand.
GACTTCACATCCATCTGATAGACTGTGAAGTTCTTGTAAGCAACATAGGCAAGAAACAGTCTGATTGCTTCTAATCTTGCTACTGGTGCAAAAGTTTTATCAAAGTCAATGACTTTTTCTTGGCAGTAACCCTTGGCCACTAATCTTGCTTTGTTTCTGGTGACAACACCATCTTCATACATTTTATTTCTGAATACCCACTTAGTGCCAATTACCCTTTGATGACTTGGTCTAGGAACTAAGTACTAGACTTCATTCCGTTCAAATTGATTTAGCTCTTCTTGCATAGCTTCAATCTAGTTTGAATCACTAAGAGCTTCTTCAATCTGTTTGGGCTCTATTTGGGATAGGAAGCTGACAAACATTGCATCATTTGCAGCAACTTTTCTTGTCTTTACTATATCCAAAGGATCACCAATTACTAATTCTGGTGGGTGATTCTTGAGCCATATGAGATCAGGTTGCAATCTGGATGTTGTCCTCTGTTGGAGTTATGTAGTAGTCTGTTGAACAATGATGTTTTGTTGAACAGTCTCTGATCGGTCAGCTGTTTGAAACTCGTCTGTTAGACAATCAGTTTTCTGATTTTGAACAGCTCTTGAGCTAGCAGCTGAGTTGAGATCATGTAGTATGATGGGTATATATTCTTCATTTCTTTCAACACTCAATTTCTGAAAATCAGTAGACAAACTTGGATTTGAACTTTGATTCTTTTCAGAAGATTGACTTGGTTCATCAAATACTACATTAATAGATTCTTCTACAAGTAGAATATCCTACAAAAACTCTGTATTTAAAGACTCTGTAAGCTTTACTAACAGTAGAATATCCTACAAAAACAACTTCATCAGCCTTTTCTGCAAAAGCAGTAAGCTGATTTTTCCCATTATTTAAAACAAGTATTTACAACCAAAAATTCTAAAGTAATGAATGTTTAGCTTCCTGTTGTTCCAAACTTCATATGGCGTCTTGTTTTGATGTTTGTTGATATGCATCTGTTCTGGGTAAAGCAGGTTGTATTTCTAGCTTCTGCCCAGAATCTTTGGGGCAACTTTGCTTCAGCTATCATAGTTCTGGTAGGTTCTTTTAGAGTTCTGTTTCTCCTTTCAACAACTCCATTTTGTTGAGGGGTCTTGACAGCAGAGTACTCATGGCTGATGCCTCTGATGTTACAATACTCTTCAACAATTGAGTTTGTAAATTCAGTCCCTCTATCTAATCTAATCTTTAGTATCTTCATGTTCTTCTCATTTTGGATCAGCTCCATCAGATTTGTAAGATGCTCCTTGGTTTCACTTTTCTTCTACATGAAAATCACCCAAGTGTATTTTGAGAAATCATCCACAACAAATGTTTGAATTCTTGTCCACAGGATTCCAGTCGACTATGTACCAGATAAGATGATCTTCCTTGTCGTCTTCTAGACAAGATGATCTTCTTTGTACCAATCTGTTCAACGTAGCACTTATATGATTAAAAGATAACTGAAAATCCCTTATCACAAAATTGACTTATACTCAGCAAATTGTATTTGAGGCCTTTAACATAAGAGACGTCAGATATCTCAATGTTGCCTTTGATTAATCTTCCACATGCTACAATCTTGCCTTCCTTGCTGTCTTCAAAAGTTACTTTAGGATCATCCACCACAACAGCATCAGTCAGCTCATGTATGCTTCCACACATGTGTCTTGAACATCCACTGTCCAAGTACCAGCTTTTCTCTTCTTTACTCCTACTCCTAATCCTAACCTACAAAACAAAATAAAATTGTTTTAGGTACCCTTTATTGAGAGGGTCCTGGAGGATTAGTTCCACCTTTGACAACCCAAGATGCTGAAGTCTTAAGCTTCTACGGCTTTTGAGATTTTAAGCATGAACAGTTTTATCTTCATCATACTCACCGGATGTGTTACGTTGTTAATCAGTATGATAAGAATGATGTTCATAAGCAGGATATGATGCATGATAAGCAGGGTATGCATGCATTGGATGAGCAGGGTAAGGTTCATAATAAGTTGGAAATTGAGGTGCATGATACATAGGAGGATATGCAGCAGGTTGTACATAATATGACTCATTTCCATACCAAGCATTTTGACTTTTCTTGTTCTTATGCTTCTTTGGCTTACTCTTTACTTGCTCATTAACAAACGACTTAGTTTTGTTACTAGTCTGATTGGTTTTACTAGTTTCAACAGACTTCCTAGGACTCTGCTGTTTAGTCTTACCAGTCTGTTTTCCTAAACTAGGCTCTTTGCTCTTTTTAGCCTTAGAAGCTTTCTTCTCCTTTAATTCTTTCTCAGGTGAAGCAGGTTTAGTAGTCTGAACATACAATATGACCTTACTATTGTCAGCTGATATGAACTTTTCAGTATGATTCATTTCTAACTTATCCTGTTCTAAAGGTAGTTTCTGTTTACTAGACATGTTGGTCCCAAGTGGTCAGATGAGGTCTAGAGGGGGGGGGGGTGAATAGATCTCTGAATTTTTTTAGACTTTTAAAACTTTTCAGTCGTCTGTCAGCAGACTAAGCTGATAAAGATCAGTAAGCTTACCAAGCTAATCGTGAACAAATCTTGAGCAGCACAGTTACCATTTCTCTTATCAACACATAGCCGATTTCAGCAAAACTCAGCTTTAAAAACAGAATACTTGCAGCGAATATTTATCAGTCTTTTTCACAAGTAAACTTAGTCTTTCAAAGATTTTGTCCCCAGTTTTAACAAACTTCTTTTTGAAATCTTCCAACAGTTTTCTAAAGTGTTTTATGCAATTTTAAAAGTATGCAAGAAAATAATGCAAAATAAAACACAAAGAATTTTTATAGTTGTTATATGGATAAAATCTTTTAGGAAATAAAACTATTTATACTCTAGGTTTGAAATATGTCCGTTGAAGAAAGACAGGATTCAAATTCCTTGAGTACTGGTCCTTAATTTCTGCGAACGACTCTCTGTACTGCGGTAGTACTGTCAACAGTACTTTTTGTCAGCAGCATTTAATGCACCGAGCTTATACGAGGTTTTTCTTCAATCATTTGCCATTAATACCCTCAGTCTTCAACAATTATTACTCCAAGTGCATTTATTACCGTTGGAGAGACTTCCTGATCATCTTCACTTGGCTGATAAGAGTTACTTGTCTGATGATGAACCGAGCTGATCCCAAACTTGAACAAATCTGATTTGAGTCGGCTGATTTACACCAAACTGATTTCTTTATTCAGCAGATCAGTAGTTTTCAGGACCAAACTGAATTTTGACTTAACTGAATTTGTCTTTGAGTTTCATCAAAATTCTTCTAAGGGATTTTACTAAGCTCTCCTAACTTAGCTGGTTGAGATGTTTTGGAAATCATCAAAACCCCCCTTTAACTTCTAAATTTCTTGTCTTCTGATCTTCATCTTCATCCAACAATTTCCCCCTTTTTGATGATGACAAAACTTTAGTTTAGGTTAAACTTTAGCTAAGTACCTGTACCTAAACTAAAGTTTTAATCCTCAAAGATTTCTGAGATAGAAATAATTTGTTGGAATAAAAACTTGAACTTTTATTAATTGATTGCTTTTGAGTACAAGTTACAAGTAGTTACATCAGATGAGATAATAAGACAGTAAACTGATACAAGAAAACTTAAATTCTAGTGATCTGATTCTTCATCAGTCACTTCTTCTTCAATTTCAACATACTCTTCTTCATCTTCATCATCAATTTCATCATCATCTTCATTGGCGTCATCAGTCAGAAGGTTCTTCTGAGCAGCTTCGATTTTCTGTTTACGTTCAGCTTCTTCTGCTTCTTCAACTCTTCTTTTGATGTGTTCCAAGTTTTTGTACTTCACAAATGGATCTAGTTGCTCCTCAGGTGTATCTTTGGTTGCAACAAGTTCTTTATCAGACTTTACTGGTTTCTTGGATTCTTATTCCTTCTCATCAGCATCCTCCTTAGCATCTGCTTCCTTAGCATCAACTACCTTTTCCTCAGCAGCTTCAGCTTCCTACTTATCATCAGCTTTCTCTTCAGCTTCTTTAGCTTGTTCAGGTACATGCTCTATTTCCTTTTCAGCAGGTTTCTCCTTATCAGCAGAGTTATTTGATTGCTCAGGTACTTGAACAGGTGCAGTTGCTGGAGCTGATTTCTCTTTTTCAGGTACTGACTTCTTTTCCCCCTTTTTGTCATCATCAGCAGGGTTGAGTTCAGCAGCTGGTATGTTGATAGCAGTGCAGATTCTTCTCATGTTGTCATCCACTGTTGCAATTTGAGATGTATGATGATTGAGTGTAGATTTGAGAGTTCCAGTCTGATCATTCAGATAATCCATGTTGAGTTGCAATGTAGCCACCTCATCATGAACCATGTGGCAGTTTCATCCAAGTTGCATATGAACCCCATGTTCTACTCTGTTTCAGCATCAACAAGCTTGGTGATCAGAGTTAAAACGTCAGCAATATCTCCCTCATGTCTTTTGAGATGATTTACATCCGACTTCACATCTTCAACATTCTTGTTTAAGCTGATCAGATTTTGAACTAATTGAAGAGAATTATCAGGCGATAGAGGAAAATTGTCAATTGCATCCTTGATGAGTCTTCTGTTTTCCTCCTGCAATCTATTGTTTTCTTCTTGTATCCCCTTCATCAGCTGTTTGTTCCTTTCTTCCAAGGATTGATCCAGCAGCAACTGAATGGATTCCATTAGTGAAGAGTGCTTGTCTGCTGTTGGAATGGAAGTGGAAGCTGAAGGTTCTGTTTGGTGGACTAGGACATCTTCTAGAACCTCTTCTTCTTCATCTTTTTGTTCAAGTTCAGTAGTCTCTTGAACAGCTTCATGAACAACAATAGATCCATCATTTACTCGGACATCTTCTTCATCAGTCTGTGTAGCTTTTTGTTGAACAGTAGCCTGTTCTTCCACCTTTATTGTTTCAGGAGTTTCATCATCTGATATCTTCGTAGTCTGACTTATAAAAGTGTGTTTTTAAATACAGCGTTTTTAAGTAACTGCACTTTTATATAAATAATCAGACGAGTAAACTAATACTTATCTGATCAGATAAGTGTTCTGATAACAGGTATTACTAGTGAAAGCCAATAACTAGTAATCTTCCTTTGTTGTTTGTCAATCCAGCAAGATAATTAATCTTCAATCTTCAAGAATTAAGAACTTCTCTGATGAAAACTTAACTTCAACTAACTTTCATCAACAAATTTCATCTTTTAATCAGAAGATGCGCTCGTCTTACACGTTCCCCCTGATTTTAAGAATCCATAAGTTAATTAGTCTGTTGAGAGTTATCCTTGAAGTCGATAAGATGAGTAAGCTAATAAACTCCAGTCTTCTGATGAGTTCCCCCTCAGCTTATGCATCTAAATTTAGTAGACCTAGTTCAGCTCTTAGAGTTGAAAACCTTGCATCACTTAGTGGTTTAGTGAATATGTCAGCGATTTGATTGTTAGTATGAACATACTCTATTATAACATTTTCCTTTTCCACATGATCTCTGATGAAGTGATGTTTGATCTAAATATGCTTAGTTCTTGAATGACTTGTAGTGTTCTGAGTAAGAGAGATTACACTTGTATTGTCACAGTAGATAGGTATTCCAATGATCTTAATGTTGTAATCTTCTAGTTGATGCTTCAACCAAAGTATCTGTGCACATCAAGCTCCAGCAGCTATGTACTCAGCTTCAGCAGTAGATATGGATACTGAAGTCTGTTTCTTACTCATCCATGAGATCTGATAGGATAGTGCCCTGCAAGCCAGTTCAATTAGCTTGTAATAGATCTATCTTGTATATAACAATCTTTGATTTTATAATAATACGCATGTTTATTTATATATGTATAAGGATAAACAATGGCCAAACTTCATCTCTCGCGAATACATTTAAGCGATTGGTTGAAACCCTGAGATCACTCATGAATATGGGACTATACACTTCAGTACTGAGTGCACTTATCATGAAACAGTCTCAAAGGTCGTGATCTCGAAAATGTTCCAAGTCATAGATTCATATCGAGACGGGGTATCGAGTGAATCGTCAAGACTTGTACGATTATGCATGATTCACACGGAGTGAATTTGTTGTAGTTTCATGAACAAGGCATTTGAGACCAGTGCATATGACTAGGTGATTCGATGGAGGATCGAATGCATCGAACGACCCGAACAGAGAAACCCATTGTGGAAGCGCATGACGCATATCGGTGATGGGATGTTTCTCAAAGGATTATAATAGTGTACGATTTAGTCCTATGACTTGAGGTGCTAGGGCGAATTCGGTGCATGAAAGTGCGTACTTAGATCTAGGTATAGGCCACTTAGCTTGGTCATAAAAATGCCTAGGTTGGGTGCGTATGGACATGTACGCGAGTGGTTAGTACCAAGATGGAATCTGTTGACTCATCGTATAGGATGAGAATTGGATATTTAATTAAGTAATTAATTAAATTAAGGTGGGCTTGCAAGAGATGGACTCCTAAGCCCATTAGGAATCTTGTAACCCTAGGTCTTGAGGAGTGCTTATAAATAGAGCTCTGACAGAACTCAGAGAACTAACACCTAAGCAAAAACCCTAGTCTTCTCTTGCCCTAAGAAATCCGCCCCACCCTGCGCCGCCCAAGCCCTAGCGCCGCCGCCGTGTGCTGCCGTAACACCGCCGCACCGCCGCCGTGAAAGCCCTAGCGCCGCCGCCGCATATCTTCTCCCTCATTCCTTTTGTGCAGAATTTTGATCTGTCAAATAGATCTGCACAATCCTTCATCAACAAACCTCTTAGATCTAGTTCTGAGCCTAAGACTAAGAGGTGTCATCATAATCCAGTTGGTGTGGACTTTTCTCTGGAGGTGAGACGCTTGGATCACTCCAGTGAACCAGAACCTTAATCAGAGTTCAGAATCAGAGTTGGAGGTTTCCACCACCTTGCCTGTGGTGAGGTAAAAATCGAAAACCCCCTTTGTTAGATTATTTCTGTGCTTTGTTTTGTGTCTTTCGTATATATAACTTGGAGATATTATTATGGGACCTGTGGGTGTGCCTTGAAAAATTTTAATTTCCGCACTTTGTTGTATTGACAATCGAGGCATATCCCAACAAGATCATACGACTACCTAAGAATTGACAGGCACCTGTTGTGCTCTTCCTATCAATCGTGCAGCCAGGAAGGTCAGAATCTGAATATCCTTTCAGCTCAAATCCAGTTTCCCTAGGGTACAATAATCCAAGTTCTTGAGTGCCTTTAAGGTATCTGAGTATCCTCTTGGCAGATTTCACTGGTTTCTTGGATTCTTATTCCTTCTCATCAGCATCCTCCTTAGCATCTGCTTCCTTAGCATCAACTACCTTTTCCTCAGCAGCTTCAGCTTCCTACTTATCATCAGCTTTCTCTTCAGCTTCTTTAGCTTGTTCAGGTACATGCTCTATTTCCTTTTCAGCAGGTTTCTCCTTATCAGCAGAGTTCTTTGATTGCTCAGGTACTTGAACAGGTGCAGTTGCTGGAGCTGATTTCTCTTTTTCAGGTACTGACTTCTTTTCCCCCTTTTTGTCATCATCAGCAGGGTTGAGTTCAGCAGCTGGTATGTTGATAGCAGTGCAGATTCTTCTCATGTTGTCATCCACTGTTGCAATTTGAGATGTATGATGATTGAGTGTAGATTTGAGAGTTCCAGTCTGATCATTCAGATAATCCATGTTGAGTTGCAATGTAGCCACCTCATCATGAACCATGTGGCAGTTTCATCCAAGTTGCATATGAACCCCATGTTCTACTCTGTTTCAGCATCAACAAGCTTGGTGATCAGAGTTAAAACGTCAGCAATATCTCCCTCATGTCTTTGAGATGATTTACATCCGACTTCACATCTTCAACATTCTTGTTTAAGCTGATCAGATTTTGAACTAATTGAAGAGAATTATCAGGCGATAGAGGAAAATTGTCAATTGCATCCTTGATGAGTCTTCTGTTTTCCTCCTGCAATCTATTGTTTTCTTCTTGTATCCCCTTCATCAGCTGTTTGTTCCTTTCTTCCAAGGATTGATCCAGCAGCAACTGAATGGATTCCATTAGTGAAGAGTGCTTGTCTGCTGTTGGAATGGAAGTGGAAGCTGAAGGTTCTGTTTGGTGGACTAGGACATCTTCTAGAACCTCTTCTTCTTCATCTTTTTGTTCAAGTTCAGTAGTCTCTTGAACAGCTTCATGAACAACAATAGATCCATCATTTACTCGGACATCTTCTTCATCAGTCTGTGTAGCTTTTTGTTGAACAGTAGCCTGTTCTTCCACCTTTATTGTTTCAGGAGTTTCATCATCTGATATCTTCGTAGTCTGACTTATAAAAGTGTGTTTTTAAATACAGCGTTTTTAAGTAACTGCACTTTTATATAAATAATCAGACGAGTAAACTAATACTTATCTGATCAGATAAGTGTTCTGATAACAGGTATTACTAGTGAAAGCCAATAACTAGTAATCTTCCTTTGTTGTTTGTCAATCCAGCAAGATAATTAATCTTCAATCTTCAAGAATTAAGAACTTCTCTGATGAAAACTTAACTTCAACTAACTTTCATCAACAAATTTCATCTTTTAATCAGAAGATGCGCTCGTCTTACACGTTCCCCCTGATTTTAAGAATCCATAAGTTAATTAGTCTGTTGAGAGTTATCCTTGAAGTCGATAAGATGAGTAAGCTAATAAACTCCAGTCTTCTGATGAGTTCCCCCTCAGCTTATGCATCTAAATTTAGTAGACCTAGTTCAGCTCTTAGAGTTGAAAACCTTGCATCACTTAGTGGTTTAGTGAATATGTCAGCGATTTGATTGTTAGTATGAACATACTCTATTATAACATTTTCCTTTTCCACATGATCTCTGATGAAGTGATGTTTGATCTAAATATGCTTAGTTCTTGAATGACTTGTAGTGTTCTGAGTAAGAGAGATTACACTTGTATTGTCACAGTAGATAGGTATTCCAATGATCTTAATGTTGTAATCTTCTAGTTGATGCTTCAACCAAAGTATCTGTGCACATCAAGCTCCAGCAGCTATGTACTCAGCTTCAGCAGTAGATATGGATACTGAAGTCTGTTTCTTACTCATCCATGAGATCTGATAGGATAGTGCCCTGCAAGCCAGTTCAATTAGCTTGTAATAGATCTATCTTGTATATAACAATCTTTGATTTTATAATAATACGCATGTTTATTTATATATGTATAAGGATAAACAATGGCCAAACTTCATCTCTCGCGAATACATTTAAGCGATTGGTTGAAACCCTGAGATCACTCATGAATATGGGACTATACACTTCAGTACTGAGTGCACTTATCATGAAACAGTCTCAAAGGTCGTGATCTCGAAAATGTTCCAAGTCATAGATTCATATCGAGACGGGGTATCGAGTGAATCGTCAAGACTTGTACGATTATGCATGATTCACACGGAGTGAATTTGTTGTAGTTTCATGAACAAGGCATTTGAGACCAGTGCATATGACTAGGTGATTCGATGGAGGATCGAATGCATCGAACGACCCGAACAGAGAAACCCATTGTGGAAGCGCATGACGCATATCGGTGATGGGATGTTTCTCAAAGGATTATAATAGTGTACGATTTAGTCCTATGACTTGAGGTGCTAGGGCGAATTCGGTGCATGAAAGTGCGTACTTAGATCTAGGTATAGGCCACTTAGCTTGGTCATAAAAATGCCTAGGTTGGGTGCGTATGGACATGTACGCGAGTGGTTAGTACCAAGATGGAATCTGTTGACTCATCGTATAGGATGAGAATTGGATATTTAATTAAGTAATTAATTAAATTAAGGTGGGCTTGCAAGAGATGGACTCCTAAGCCCATTAGGAATCTTGTAACCCTAGGTCTTGAGGAGTGCTTATAAATAGAGCTCTGACAGAACTCAGAGAACTAACACCTAAGCAAAAACCCTAGTCTTCTCTTGCCCTAAGAAATCCGCCCCACCCTGCGCCGCCCAAGCCCTAGCGCCGCCGCCGTGTGCTGCCGTAACACCGCCGCACCGCCGCCGTGAAAGCCCTAGCGCCGCCGCCGCATATCTTCTCCCTCATTCCTTTTGTGCAGAATTTTGATCTGTCAAATAGATCTGCACAATCCTTCATCAACAAACCTCTTAGATCTAGTTCTGAGCCTAAGACTAAGAGGTGTCATCATAATCCAGTTGGTGTGGACTTTTCTCTGGAGGTGAGATGCTTGGATCACTCCAGTGAACCAGAACCTTAATCAGAGTTCAGAATCAGAGTTGGAGGTTTCCACCACCTTGCCTGTGGTGAGGTAAAAATCGAAAACCCCCTTTGTTAGATTATTTCTGTGCTTTGTTTTGTGTCTTTCGTATATATAACTTGGAGATATTATTATGGGACCTGTGGGTGTGCCTTGAAAAATTTTAATTTCCGCACTTTGTTGTATTGACAATCGAGGCATATCCCAACAGTGGTATCAGAGCCAACTCCATGATTATTATACGAAAGGCTTGAACATAATATGTGTTTATATTATATGTTTAATTATGTATATTAAAACGCATGATAATTATGTTCTGTCGATTGATTCTTACTTGTTATGACTAGATCTACAATTGGGTAAAACTGTTTTTCAGATCTATAGCGTTTTCATAGTTTTAGAAAACTTCAGGACTTTTTGGGCAAAAATCGCAAATTAGGGTTTTAAAGGGCTAAAATTCGAAATTTTAGAATCTGGAAAGTTCAAAAATTCTGGACTGTTTTCGCAAACTGGTCGCACGCTTTTTGGGGTCATTTTGTAATTTCCGAAAGTTTAGGGACTGTTTTGCAATTACCGAAACTTCAAGGATCTGTTTGGAAAAATCGAAATTTTTTCAGAATTCAAAATTTATTTTCTGGAATGCTGGCCGAAACTGCTTTGGGTGTTTTTGTAACTTTTTAAAAGTTTTGGGGTCAAAGTGCAATTTTCGAAAATTGAGGGGCCGAAAATGCAATTTTCAAAAGTTGAAAAACAGAATCTGATTTTCAGCAGGAAAATTTATTTTGTTTACTCGAAAGTTTATTTTGTCATAATTAGTAGTGACTAAAAGTAAGAATCAATGGAAGTTAGTTTTAAAAGGATGTTTTAAAATTAAAGAAAGGAGAAAGTAAAATGTTGTTTACATGTTTCTTGCTCTACGTGAACTGTTTACGTGATTTTCGATCGAGCCGAGCCTTGACCTTAGGGTAGATGTGATTGGTTTAATTTAATGTTTGGTTTTTATTAGGGCCTGCGAGCCTTTTATGTTTTTGGGCCAACTTTGAGCCTTTGTAATAGAATAGGGCTTTAATGCTTTCCTAGTCTAGGATGGAGGCCCGTTACAAGCAAGATGGGAGCCCAAGGAGATATGAAGGCCATGTATGCATGGTGATTAATGTAATAGCATAGGCCTGTTTGAGAACCCTTTAGATTGACCAATAGGACCAACATCATGGCTCGATGATGGTCCACATAGGAGGCTCCCGATCGAAAACATATTGTGGTAGAATGCATGCTAGGCTTGTATGGTTTTTAATTTATTTGTCGATTTATATTTAGCTTGTATGTGATGCGCGCTAGAATCTAGATCGTAATAAAAGAATAAAACATAACTTACACGGTGAGATCTCGAGGAGAGTTAGTATAACTTTCAAACCAGAAATACCCCTCTCGAAATAAAATATTAAGTCATATTGGGTAAACTATAAAATGAAGTTTTATAGATCCAAGCCTTCCATCAATAGAGACTAGTGTATGTTGTCTACTTATCGATAGAGGTGATCCAGAGTCTGGCACCCGAGTCGAAGAAAGGGACAATACACGAAATTCCTCGATTCTTGTTTTTAACTAAACAATACAAGGGTGGGAACTTGTCGGGATGTGAAAATCGACCGATAACTAGTTACGGGGATTTCATGACCGGGCCTGTTGCTCATCAAGATTGACTGGGTCAGACTTAAACGAGGAGTAACATCTATGATGTAGCAGTGCTAGATAGGTGCGAAAATCGAGGCAAAATAGCTTGAAGGTTGTGGAGTAACACAATTGGTAAAAGTATACCTACCTGGAGAATTACTTGTATGGCCACGAGTCGTGGGTGCAATTAATTGCTGCTGGGACGTCAAGACCTACTAGGAAATAGAATTTCCCGAGCAATCAAAGGGGTGATTGTTTCGACAAAATAGTGGGAGAACTTTTTCGAAATTAAGTCCAACTTCGATAATTATAAGTATTAGACATAAGATCAGTTAGCTTAATGTTGTCTTCTTTCCTATTGTAGATATTAATTACAATGTCTAAGAATCCATTATCTGTTATCCTCGACGCAAACAAATTGAATGGTTCAAACTTTGTCGACTGGCTGAGAAATCTGAGGATAGTCCTAGACTCCGAACGTCGCAGTTATGTGCTCGACACACCCATGCCTGCTGCACCCGCAGCACGAGCTACTGAGGAACAACGAACCACCCATGCTAAAAGGGTTGATGATGATCTTCAGGTTCGTTGCCTCATGCTATCTTCGATGTCAAACGAACTGCAGAAACAGCATGCTGCTATGCCGCTTGCTAGAGATATGCTTCTCCATCTCCAGCAGATGTTTGGGGAAAGGTCTCGCGCTGAAAGATTCGCAACCTCTAAAGAGTTGTTTAATCTCAAGATGGCTGAGGGAAGCAGTGTAAAAGATCACTGTCTGCGTTTCATCAACTTGGTTGAAAAACTGGGGCGATTGGACGTGGATTTGCACGCTGATCTTAGCACTGACCTCCTTCTCCATACGCTGCCCCGTTCATTTGACCAGTTCGTGTTGAACTTCAATATGGAGGATAGAAACCTCGCTCTTCACGAACTGACCAATTTATTGGTAACGGCAGAATCGACTCTCAAGAAAGAGAAACCTGTAATGATTGCACACCAATCGAAGGCTGCAAAGCCTAAGAAAGGTAAGAAAAAGAAGAAGGTATTTTCTTCAAAGGCAGTCACCAAGGTGGTCGAGAAAAAGCGCAAAAGCCCAGAAGACGAATGTTTCCACTGCAAGAAAGCAGGGCACTGGAAAAGGAACTGCCCAGACTTCCTAAAGATGAAACTGGTAGCAAAAGGTATTTTCTTGGTTGAAGTTAATATTTCTATTAACTGTGCATCGTGGGTGTTAGACACCGCAGCAGGTTCTCATATCTGCAATGATTTGCAGGTGATGGGAGCAGTAAGAACCCTGAAGCCCGGGGATAGAATCCTGCGTTTTGGAAACAGAGCTAGGATCGCCGCCGAGGCTATAGGAGACGTGGAATTAGTCTTAGGGAATTTTACTTTAATTTTAAGGGATTGTCTGTACGTACCAAACATTATTAAAAACATCATTTCTATTCCTATGTTAGACATTGATGGTTTTAATTTTTCCATTCAAAATGGATCTTTTTGCATATTTAAAGGTGATTTAATGTATGCTCGTGGTACTTTGATAGATGGTCTATATTCCCTAGAACCTATAAATTCCAACGTCATGCACATTCAATCTAGAAAAAGGAAATATGATAATCAAACTCCACAACTTTGGCACGCTAGACTTGGACATATTTCCAAGAGTAGGATTCAAAAGTTGGTTTCCTCTAAGGCTCTTGAAATAAAGAACTTAGATGAACTCCCGACTTGCGAATCTTGTCTCAAAGGAAAGATGACCAAATCACCCTTCACCGGGAATCCCGAGCGAACCAAACAGACATTGGATCTTATCCATACTGACGTTTGTGGACCATTTAGTGTCAATGCGAGAGGTGGATTCTCTTACTTCGTAACATTCACCGACGATTTTAGTCGTTATGGATATGTGTATCTTATGACACACAAATCCGAAACCTTTGAGAAATTCAAAGAGTTTCGAATGGAAGTAGAGAACCAACTTGGACATAGTATTAAAGCACTTCGTTCTGATAGAGGTGGTGAGTATTTAAGCCAAGAATTCCTTGATTATCTAAAAGAGAATGGAATTCTCGCACAGCGAACTCCCCCTAGGACACCTCAACTCAATGGAGTGTCTGAGCGGAGGAACCGGACTTTGTTAGACATGGTTCGTTCAATGATGAGCTTTGCTGACCTTCCCTTTTCGTTTTGGGGCTTAGCCCTATTAACTGCTTCGAAGATACTAAACATAGTGCCTTCAAAGTCAGTGCCAACAACGCCGCACCAAGTATGGTATGGTAAAGCACCCGTGTATTCGTTCTTACGAGTATGGGGATCTCCTGCGTATGTAAAGAACAAGAAGGGAGATAAGCTAGATAGTAGATCTAGTTTGTGCAAATTTGTGGGTTATCCAAAGGACTCTATTGGATACCTGTTCTTCGATCCTAAAGAACGTAATACGTTCGTATCTAGGAACGCCCACTTCTTGGAAGAGGATTTCCTCACCTACCGAAATGGGACAATCGTAGAACTTGATGAAGTCCAAGAATCGGACCCATCCCCACAAACAGTGGGAGCTGAACCAGAATTAACTGAACCTACTAGTACACCTATGCTTCGAAGGTCTAATCGAATTCGTAAGGAGCCAGAGCGATTTGGTCTCATTCACGAAAACGAGAAAGTTGATGCTGATCCAAGGACCTATCAAGAAGCGATGTCTGACATAGATTTGGGTGCGTGGCTCGAAGCCATGCAATCCGAAATGGATTCCATGCATTCCAACAATGTTTGGACCTTGGTCGATCCACCTGAGGGAACTATCCCTGTAGGATGTAAATGGATCTTCAAGCATAAGCTTGGAATGAATGGAGAGGTAATTACTCATAAAGCTCGCTTAGTGGCGAAAGGGTATTCTCAAAGGCCTGGTATAGACTATGAGGAAACCTTCTCTCCCGTGGCGATGTCAAAATCCATTCGGATATTACTTGCTATAGCTGCGTGGCATGACTACGAAATATGGCAAATGGACGTAAAGACCGCCTTTCTCAATGGAGACATTGATAAGGAGATCTTTATGCAACAACCTGAAGGTTTTGCGTCCAAAGGAAGTGAGCACAAACTGTGTAAGCTTCAAAGGTCAATCTATGGCCTCAAACAGGCGTCCCGAACCTGGAACATACGATTTGATGAGACAGTCAAAGCTTTTGGCTTTATCAAAAACGTATATGAACCTTGTGTGTACAAAAGGAATAGTGGGAGCTCAATACAATTCATTGTTTTGTACGTCGATGACATTTTGTTAATCGGAGACGATATCAAGATGTTAGCGCAGACTAAAGCGTGGTTATCCGCGCAGTTCTCTATGAAAGATATGGGAGACGCATCTTACGTATTGGGAATACGTATCTATAGGGATAGATCGAAGAAGATGATAGGACTCTCCCAATCTCAGTACATCAACACGATCTTGAAGAGATTTAGTATGGAAGAATCTAAGAAAGGATTTGTTCCAATGAGACATGGTATCTCTCTTTCTAAGTCTATGTGCCCTACAACCGACGAAGAAAAGACGAGAATGTCTATCATACCTTATGCCTCTGCTATAGGGAGTATAATGTATGCAATGTTGTGTACTCGACCAGACGTAGCACACGCTCTAAGTGTAACGAGCCGCTATCAGTCAAATCCAGGCGAGAAGCACTGGACTGCCGTAAAAGCAATCCTAAAGTACCTGCGAAGGACTAAGGATTTGTTTTTGGTCTACGGTGGTAGTGGAGAACTGAAACTTGAAGGATTCACTGATTCGAGTTTCCAGTCTGACGTGGATGATTTCAAATCCAACTCTGGATACATATTCCGCCTCAATGGAGGAGCGGTCAGTTGGAAAAGCTGTAAACAGTCTACCACTGCCGACTCAACCACAGAAGCAGAATATATCGCAGCATCAGATGCAGCAAAAGAAAGTGTATGGATGAGAAACTTCGTCCAGGAATTGGATGTTGTTCCTAGCATTGCTGAACCTGTAGTCGTCTTTTGTGACAACAACGGGGCAATAGCTCAAGCAAAGGAGCCGAGATCACACCATCAATCCAAACACGTACTGAGGAAGTACCACGTGATCAGAGAGATCATTGGTAGAGGAGATATGCATATGGAGTATGTCAAATCAGAAGACAACATAGCTGACCCACTAACTAAGCCACTTTCGCAAAAGGTGTTCGAGGGACATCTAGATAAGATGGGTCTAAGAAACGTTTGTGAATGGCTTTAGGGCAAGTGGGAGATTGATAGGATAGTGCCCTGCAAGCCAGTTCAATTAGCTTGTAATAGATCTATCTTGTATATAACAATCTTTGATTTTATAATAATACGCATGTTTATTTATATATGTATAAGTATAAACAATGGCCAAACTTCATCTCTCGCGAATACATTTAAGCGATTGGTTGAAACCCTGAGATCACTCATGAATATGGGACTATACACTTCAGTACTGAGTGCACTTATCATGAAACAGTCTCAAAGGTCGTGATCTCGAAAATGTTCCAAGTCATAGATTCATATCGAGACGGGGTATCGAGTGAATCGTCAAGACTTGTACGATTATGCATGATTCACACGGAGTGAATTTGTTGTAGTTTCATGAACAAGGCATTTGAGACCAGTGCATATGACTAGGTGATTCGATGGAGGATCGAATGCATCGAACGACCCGAACAGAGAAACCCATTGTGGAAGCGCATGACGCATATCGGTGATGGGATGTTTCTCAAAGGATTATAATAGTGTACGATTTAGTCCTATGACTTGAGGTGCTAGGGCGAATTCGGTGCATGAAAGTGCGTACTTAGATCTAGGTATAGGCCACTTAGCTTGGTCATAAAAATGCCTAGGTTGGGTGCGTATGGACATGTACGCGAGTGGTTAGTACCAAGATGGAATCTGTTGACTCATCGTAATGGATGAGAATATTTCCTATACGATTCTTAGATAATGTTTCCAATGAATCTACGGCCGTAGTCGGTGACGGATTTGGAAAGGGGTTTCCAAATTAGGCAGTCACACTGGAACATTATCCTGAATTAGAAAGTATAGTTATCGAGACAAATTTAGAGGTGCCGATCAATTCACACACCCTAAGTCTTGATCGGGAAATTGGTCGACAGAAGGACCGTATGTACATGGTAATTATATGAGGTGAGGTTCACTAAATATCAATTCACCTGATGTTGGGCTTCATGGGCTTGTGGCTAGACATCGACCATGAAGTGTGGGTACTCCTGAATTAGTAGAGGAATTGATTCTAGGAGTGGTCAATTAAAGGTAGTTTAATTGATCGGAGCAATTTATTGTTCATAAATTAAATCACGAGGTTTCGTGAGCCTGCTGCCAATTGATGGTGAACCCAGAGGGTCACACACAATACAATTGGACGGTGACTGTTCTGTAGGAATATAAAAGGAATTAATTGATTTAAAAGTAATTAAATCAATTAAGTGAATTAAAGTGTTAATTCAAGTGGGAGATAAATTAATTAATTGATTTAATTGATTTAAATGACAATTGATTAATTAAACTAAATATTAATTAAGTAATTAATTAATATGGGCTGGATATTTAATTAAGTAATTAATTAAATTAAGGTGGGCTTGCAAGAGATGGACTCCTAAGCCCATTAGGAATCTTGTAACCCTAGGTCTTGAGGAGTGCTTATAAATAGAGCTCTGACAGAACTCAGAGAACTAACACCTAAGCAAAAACCCTAGTCTTCTCTTGCCCTAAGAAATCCGCCCCACCCTGCGCCGCCCAAGCCCTAGCGCCGCCGCCGTGTGCTGCCGTAACACCGCCGCACCGCCGCCGTGAAAGCCCTAGCGCCGCCGCCGCATATCTTCTCCCTCATTCCTTTTGTGCAGAATTTTGATCTGTCAAATAGATCTGCACAATCCTTCATCAACAAACCTCTTAGATCTAGTTCTGAGCCTAAGACTAAGAGGTGTCATCATAATCCAGTTGGTGTGGACTTTTCTCTGGAGGTGAGACGCTTGGATCACTCCAGTGAACCAGAACCTTAATCAGAGTTCAGAATCAGAGTTGGAGGTTTCCACCACCTTGCCTGTGGTGAGGTAAAAATCGAAAACCCCCTTTGTTAGATTATTTCTGTGCTTTGTTTTGTGTCTTTCGTATATATAACTTGGAGATATTATTATGGGACCTGTGGGTGTGCCTTGAAAAATTTTAATTTCCGCACTTTGTTGTATTGACAATCGAGGCATATCCCAACAAGATCATACGACTACCTAAGAATTGACAGGCACCTGTTGTGCTCTTCCTATCAATCGTGCAGCCAGGAAGGTCAGAATCTGAATATCCTTTCAGCTCAAATCCAGTTTCCCTAGGGTACAATAATCCAAGTTCTTGAGTGCCTTTAAGGTATCTGAGTATCCTCTTGGCAGATTTCACTGGTTTCTTGGATTCTTATTCCTTCTCATCAGCATCCTCCTTAGCATCTGCTTCCTTAGCATCAACTACCTTTTCCTCAGCAGCTTCAGCTTCCTACTTATCATCAGCTTTCTCTTCAGCTTCTTTAGCTTGTTCAGGTACATGCTCTATTTCCTTTTCAGCAGGTTTCTCCTTATCAGCAGAGTTCTTTGATTGCTCAGGTACTTGAACAGGTGCAGTTGCTGGAGCTGATTTCTCTTTTTCAGGTACTGACTTCTTTTCCCCCTTTTTGTCATCATCAGCAGGGTTGAGTTCAGCAGCTGGTATGTTGATAGCAGTGCAGATTCTTCTCATGTTGTCATCCACTGTTGCAATTTGAGATGTATGATGATTGAGTGTAGATTTGAGAGTTCCAGTCTGATCATTCAGATAATCCATGTTGAGTTGCAATGTAGCCACCTCATCATGAACCATGTGGCAGTTTCATCCAAGTTGCATATGAACCCCATGTTCTACTCTGTTTCAGCATCAACAAGCTTGGTGATCAGAGTTAAAACGTCAGCAATATCTCCCTCATGTCTTTGAGATGATTTACATCCGACTTCACATCTTCAACATTCTTGTTTAAGCTGATCAGATTTTGAACTAATTGAAGAGAATTATCAGGCGATAGAGGAAAATTGTCAATTGCATCCTTGATGAGTCTTCTGTTTTCCTCCTGCAATCTATTGTTTTCTTCTTGTATCCCCTTCATCAGCTGTTTGTTCCTTTCTTCCAAGGATTGATCCAGCAGCAACTGAATGGATTCCATTAGTGAAGAGTGCTTGTCTGCTGTTGGAATGGAAGTGGAAGCTGAAGGTTCTGTTTGGTGGACTAGGACATCTTCTAGAACCTCTTCTTCTTCATCTTTTTGTTCAAGTTCAGTAGTCTCTTGAACAGCTTCATGAACAACAATAGATCCATCATTTACTCGGACATCTTCTTCATCAGTCTGTGTAGCTTTTTGTTGAACAGTAGCCTGTTCTTCCACCTTTATTGTTTCAGGAGTTTCATCATCTGATATCTTCGTAGTCTGACTTATAAAAGTGTGTTTTTAAATACAGCGTTTTTAAGTAACTGCACTTTTATATAAATAATCAGACGAGTAAACTAATACTTATCTGATCAGATAAGTGTTCTGATAACAGGTATTACTAGTGAAAGCCAATAACTAGTAATCTTCCTTTGTTGTTTGTCAATCCAGCAAGATAATTAATCTTCAATCTTCAAGAATTAAGAACTTCTCTGATGAAAACTTAACTTCAACTAACTTTCATCAACAAATTTCATCTTTTAATCAGAAGATGCGCTCGTCTTACACGTTCCCCCTGATTTTAAGAATCCATAAGTTAATTAGTCTGTTGAGAGTTATCCTTGAAGTCGATAAGATGAGTAAGCTAATAAACTCCAGTCTTCTGATGAGTTCCCCCTCAGCTTATGCATCTAAATTTAGTAGACCTAGTTCAGCTCTTAGAGTTGAAAACCTTGCATCACTTAGTGGTTTAGTGAATATGTCAGCGATTTGATTGTTAGTATGAACATACTCTATTATAACATTTTCCTTTTCCACATGATCTCTGATGAAGTGATGTTTGATCTAAATATGCTTAGTTCTTGAATGACTTGTAGTGTTCTGAGTAAGAGAGATTACACTTGTATTGTCACAGTAGATAGGTATTCCAATGATCTTAATGTTGTAATCTTCTAGTTGATGCTTCAACCAAAGTATCTGTGCACATCAAGCTCCAGCAGCTATGTACTCAGCTTCAGCAGTAGATATGGATACTGAAGTCTGTTTCTTACTCATCCATGAGATCATACGACTACCTAAGAATTGACAGGCACCTGTTGTGCTCTTCCTATCAATCGTGCAGCCAGGAAGGTCAGAATCTGAATATCCTTTCAGCTCAAATCCAGTTTCCCTAGGGTACCATAATCCAAGTTCTTGAGTGCCTTTAAGGTATCTGAGTATCCTCTTGGCAGCCAGGAGATGAGATTCCTTAGGATTTGATTGATTTCTCACACAAACCCCAACAGAGGACATGATATCAGGTCTGCTAGTTGTTAGGTATAGCAAGGACCCAATTATGCCTCTGTACTTGGTTATATCTACTGATTTGCCATCGTCATCTTTATCCAAACGAAGTTCAGTAGACATAGGAACACTAACAGTAGAGCTAGTTTCCATACCAAATTTCTTAAACAGATCTTTTGTTTATTTAGCTTGGTTAATGAATATTCCATCAGGCAACTGTCTTACTTGCAGACCAAGAAAATAGTTAAGTTCACCCATCATGCTCATTTCAAACTTGTTCTGAATCAGCTTGGAGAACTTATCACACATCTGTTGATTAGTTGAACCAAAAATAATATCGTCCACATATATTTGCACAAGCAATATGTGATCCTCCCATTCAACAGTGAACAAGGTCTTGTCTACCTTACCTTTACGAAATCCCTTAATTAAAAGAAAATCAGATAGGGTGTCATACCATGCTCTTGGAGCCTGTTTCAGTCCATAGAAAGCTTTCTTCAGACGATACACCTTGTCTTCTTCTTTGTATGATTCAAATCCAGGTGGTTGTTCAACATATACCTCTTCTTGCAATTCTCCATTGAGAAAGGCAGATTTCACATCCATTTGATAGACTGTGAAATTCTTATGAGCAGCATAGGCAAGAAACAGTCTGATTGCTTCTAATCTTGCTACTGGTGCAAATGTTTCATCAAAGTCAATGCCTTCTTCTTGGCAGTAACCCTTGGCCACTATTCTTGCTTTATTTCTTGTGATAATACCATCTTCATTCATTTTATTCCTGAATACCAATTTAGTGCCAATTACCCTTTTATGACTTGGTCTAGGAACTAAGTACCATACTTCATTCCTTTCAAATTGATTTAGCTCTTCTTGCATAGCTTCAATCCAGTTTGAGTCACTAAGAGCTTCTTCAATTTGTTTGGGCTCTATTTGGGATAGGAAGCTGACAAACATTGCATCATTTGCAGCAGCTCTCCTTGTCTTTACTCTATACAAGGGACACCAATCACTAATTCAGGTGGGTGATTCTTGAGCCATCTGAGATCAGGTTGCAAATCTGAATGTTGTCCTCTGTTTTGATCTTGCAACACTACTGTTGGAGTTTCAGTATTAGTCTGTTGAACAGTCTCTGGTTTGTCAGATGTTTGCAACTCGTCTGTTAGACAACCAGCAGTGTGATTTTGAACAACACTTGTGTTAGCAGCTGAGTTGAGATCAGGTAGTATGATGGGTATATATTCTTCATTTCTTTCAACTCTCAATTTCTGAAAATCAGTAGACAGACTTGAATTAGTGCTTTGATTCTTTTCAGAAGATTGACTTGGTTCATCAAATACTAAGTGAATAGATTCTTCTACAAGTAATGTTCTTTTGTTAAAGACTCTATAAGCTTTACTAACAGTAGAATATCCTACAAAAACAGCTTCATCAGCCTTTTCTGCAAAAGCAGTAAGGTGATTCTTCCCATTGTTTAAAACAAAGCATTTACAACAAAAAATTCTAAAGTAATGAATGTTTGGCTTTCTATTGTTCCAAACATCATATGGAGTATTGTATTGGTGTTTGTTGATCATGCATCTGTTTTTTGTAAAGCATGCTTGTTTGTGGCTTCTACCCAGAATCTTTGGGGCAACTTTGCTTTAGCTATCATAGTTCTGGTAGCTTCTTTTAGAGTTTTGTTTCTCCTTTCAGCAACTCCATTCTGTTGAGGGGTTCTGGCAGCAGAGTACTCATTGCTGATTCCTCTGATATTACAATACTCTTCAACAGTTGAGTTTGTAAATTCAGTCCCTCTATCTGATCTGATCTTTAATATCTTTATGTTCTTCTCATTCTGGATCAGCTCCATCAGATTTGTAAGATGCTCCTTGGTTTCACTTTTCTTCTTCATGAAAATCACCCAAGTGTATCTTGAGAAATCATCCACAACAGCTAGGCATTATTTCTTTCCACCATTGCTGATTGGATCAATGGGTCCAAATAAGTCCATATGTAGCAGCTCCAAAATCCTTCCAGATGATTGGTGCTTTTTGCTTTTGAAAGATGACTTGATTTGTTTACCCTTCTGACAGGCGTCACATAGCTTATCTTTTCTCATGACTGTCTTTGGAATTCCTTCCACCAGATCATTCTTGATTAGTCTGTTTATGGTCTTGAAATTTACATGATTCATTCTTTTGTGCCACACCCAACTGACTTCACTTGGTGTTGATCCTACCAAATAAACATTTGAATTCTTGTCCACATAATTCCAGTCCACTGTGTAGACATTTCCTTGTCGTCTTCCAGATAAGATGACCTTCTTTGTACCAATCTGTTCAACATAGCACTTATTTGATGAGAAGATAACTGAAAATCCCTTGTCACAAAATTGACTTATGCTCAGCAAATTGTATTTGAGGCCTTTAACATAAGCGACGTCAGATATCTCAATGTTGCCTTTAATTAATCTTCCACTTGCTACAATCATGCCTTCTTTGCTGTCTCCAAAAGTTACTTTAGGACCATCCACAGCAACAACATCAATCAGCTCATGTATGCTTCCACACATGTGTCTTGAACAGCCACTTTCCAAGTACCATATTTTCTCTACTTTACTCCTACTCCTAGTCCTAACCTACAAAACAAAATAAAAATTTTTTAGGTACCCTTATTGAGAGGGTCCTGAAGGATTAGTTCCACCCTTGACAACCCAAGATGTTGAAGTCTTAGGCTTCTTAGGCTTCAGAGATTTTACAGGAGCATGAACAGGTTTATCTTCATCATATCCATCAGATTTGTTATGTTGATAATCAGTATGATAAGGATGATGTTCATAAGCAGAATAAGGTGCATGATAAGCAGGATATGCATGCATTGGATGAGCAGGATATGGTGCATAGTATGTTGGAAATTGAGGTGCATGATATATAGGAGGATATGTAGAAGGTTGCACATATTATGATTCATTTCCATACCAAGCATTTTGATTTTTCTTGTTCTTATGCTTCTTTGGTTTACTAGATGCTTGCTCATTAACAGACGACTTAGTCTTGCCACTAGTCTGATTGGTTTTAGCCTTATCAGCAGATTTCCTAGGACTCCGCTGTTTAGTTTTACCAGTCTGTTTTCCTACACTAGGCTCTTTGCTCTTTTTAGCATTAGGAGCTTTCTTCTCCTTTAATTCTTTCTCAGGTGAAGCAGGTTTAGTAGTCTGAACATACAATATGACCTTACTGTTGTCAGCTGATACAAATTTTTCAGTATGGTTCAGTTCTAACTTGTCCTGTTCTAAAGGCCTCTTCTGTTTACTAGACATGTGAGTGGATGCAACAGAAGACTTGTCATGAGACTCAATAATCTTTTCAAGTTCCATGATTTTTCCTTTATATACTTCACATTCAGCTTTCAGAGAATCATTTCCTTGCTCAAGTAGTTTATATTCAGCTGATTCTTTTGGCTTTTCAGCCTTAAGTTTCAGTGAACTGTTTTGCTCTCTTAGCAATATCATCTCTTCCTTAAACTTACCAAATGCGTCAGCAATACTAATATTATTATCCATCATTTGCTCAAATGAATTAAACAATTCATTTTCAAGAGGAGTTACCTAATCCTCTGAGTCATCAGATTCCTTAGCCATCAGACAGATAAGAGCAGGGTTCTCGTCTTCAGTAGACTCTTCTTCAGAAGTGTCTGAGTCTGAATCAGATGAGTAGATAGCAGCCAACTTTTCAGCTTCAGCTATCAGCACCTTGCCTTTCTGATACTTTCTTTCCTTTCTGATTCTCTTTTCTTCTTAAGTGTACTTCTCAGCTTTAGGATATGGGCAGTCTCTGATGAAATGACCCAATTTCCTGCAGTTGTAACACATTAGTTTAGATTTATAAGCATCTTTATCTTGAGAAGAAGAAGTAGGGTTAGAAGTAGAAGCATTGTTGTATTTGTTCTTCATTTTTCTTTTATTGAACTTCTTGAAGTTGTTCATTAGCAATGCAAAGTCTCCAGTTGTGTACTCCTTTTTGTTGAGTAGTGTGACTTCATCAGATGAGTCCACTTCTTTGCTTTTGTTAGCTGATCTTCTTGGATTTTCAACAGCAACCAGGACAGCTGTGGGGCCTGAAGTTGAGGTTTCTTCAATACCCATTCTTGGCAGTTTATACTCGTATGCCTTGAGTACTGAGAACATCTCGGTAAGAGAGATCTTTCCCAAATCTCTTGATTCTTCCATGGCTGTCACCTTCATGTTGAACTTTGGAGGTAGAGCTTTCATCACTCTAATAGTTATCTCCTTGTCAGTGAAGGTTTTTCCTAGCTTGAGAACTTCATTTAGCGTCCTCGTAAACCCTGTATCCATCTGGTCAATGGTTTCCGCAGACTTCATCTTGAAGTTGTCTAGCTTTTCCAGAGCAACACTCAGCTGATGCTCTTTTTTGGCGTCGTTTCTTTCGCTCATATCATGAACCTTGTCCCACATTTCTTTCGCAGTCTTGCAATGCTTGACTTTGTCAAATCTGTCGTTGTCCAGGGCTTTGGTCATGATGAATTGACCAACTTTATCAAGATTGAACAGCTTGACTTCTTCAGCTGTCTTCTCTTGTAGATCTTTTTCCACCACTATATCTACTTCATCAACCTTTATAGTCTTGGTAAATTTGAATGGACCTTTTGTGATACATGTATATATGTTGTCATTGTAAGCAGCTAAAAAGATCTCCATCCTGATCTTCCAGTCCTCAAAACTCATACCGCCAATGTGGGGAACATGGATGATACAATTCATTTTCAAAAAGTTTTGATTTTTCAAAATTATGCTCTTTTGAAAAAGTTTAAGAACCTTTGAAAAACACTCGGATCAAGCTCGTTGATCAGGCAGCTGATTCTAATGAACCACCTGCTCTGATACCACTTGTTGGTCCCAAGTGGTCAAATGAGGTCTAGGGGGGGGGGGTGAATAGACCATTGAAAATTTTTAGACTTTAAAAACTTTTCACTTAACTGTTAGCAGACTAACCTGATCGTAAACAGTAAGCTAACTAAGTTGTTTGCACACAAAGTTTGAGCAGCAGAGTTGACCACTCTTTTAGAAAAGTAGTTAGCTGATTTCAGTAAAATCAGTTTTATCAGATTACTTGCAGCGGATGTTTTAAAGTGTTTTTCACAAGTAAACTAAGTCTTTTGAAAGATTTTATCCCCAAGTTTAAAAACTTCTTTTAAAATCTTTTACAGAAAACTTAAAGTGTAAATTTATGCAGTTTTTTAAAGTATGCAAGAAAACTTATGCAAAAAGAACACAAGAATTTTTATAGTGGTTATATGGATAAAAATCCTTTAGTCCACTCTTCCAAGTCACATAGATCTTGGGTTATACTATAAACACACAGTTTACTATACTCTACTTACGCTAAACAACAAATGTAAAGGCCGTAAGCTCACAATAGGAAATCACAGAGAAGACCTATCCTCTGAAGTTAGATCTCTCACTTAGATGGATCTACACTTCTCACAACACTTTAATTACAGTTTTCACTCAGAAAAATGATTTAATTTGAACTTCAACTTGGTTCTTCCAACAAATGACTTCACCAGATAAGTGAGCTGTTCTTGAGACTTAGAGAGATTTTGCTTCGGAAATTTTCTCAGAGTTGTGTTGTTTTTCTCTCTCAGGCTCGCGAACTATTTATACTCCAGATTTGAAAAATGTCCGTTGAAGAAAGACAAGATTCAAATACCTCGAGTACTGGTCCTTAATTTCTGCGAACGGCTCTCTGTACTGCGGCAGTTTTGTCAACAGTACTGTCAGCAGCATTAAATGCATCAAGCTGATACGAGGATTTCTTCAATCATTTGCCATAAATACCCTCCTTCTTCAGCATTTATTACTCCAAGTGCATTTATTACCGTTGGAGAGATTTCCTGATCATCTTCACTTGGCTGATAAGAATCACTTGTCTGATGATGAACTGAGCTGATCTCAAACTTGAACAAATTTGATTTGAGTCGGCTGATTTTCACCAAACTGATTTATTCCTTCAGCAGCAGATCAATAGTCTTCTGGACCAAACTGAATTTTGACTTGTCTGATTTGTCTTTAGAGTTGATCAAAATTCTTCTAAGGGATTTTACTAAGTGTTCCTTACTTAGCTGATTATGATGTTTTGGAAATCATCAAAATCTCCCTTTAACTTCTAAATTCCTTGTTCAATAATCTTCATCTTCATCCAACATTCCAACTAATAATGAGACTACACAACCAGTTTACAAAAGAGAGGGAGCAAGACATATACAAAAAATGAGGATGTGCGCTATAGATGACGATGTTGGCATCTCAAGAACTGGATGACGAACCTGATAACAGTTAAGTATTAAGATATTATTATCATAATCCTTCGAAATTCATCAACCAACTCATCATGTGCACACAATATACCAATTTAAGGTTTCATACATCTTGTAATGTTTGGGGGAGAAATTAATTTAAGAGAATTTACACGTCCCTCTAACAAATAACAAAATAATTTAGCCACAAGATTTTAAAGAAATAACTCAAAGAAGAAATGCGGAAGATCCCAATCTAATATTTCTATAAAATTTGAAAAGAACTGCATCACCATACTGAACTTGCTTTCTTAGCCAGCCTTTTTTTTTTTTTAGTAATATAACATTCATAACATAACTAAAATAAAAACTATTACAACTACTTTAAAATTATACCAATGATATTAAAGAACCAAAAGATAATTGAGCAAGAAGAGAAGACCAAATTTTGGGAGAAAAAAAAAAGAAAAAGGACAAAAGCAAAGGAAAAAAAATGGACCATTGCACATACATGTGAGCTAGCTTGAGATCCCGACTGAGAGAAAATTCAAACCACTTATTTCATCTAATCCCATGAGGAAAACTATTACAACTTTAAAAATTATACCAATAATATTAAAGAACCAAAAGATAATTGAGCAAGAAGAGAAGACCAAATTTTGGGAGAAAAAACAAAAAGAAAAAGGAGAAAAACAAAGGAAAAAAATGGACCATTGCACATACATATGCGCTAGCTTGAGATCCCGACTGAGAGGAAATCCAAACCACTTATTTCATCTAATCCCATGAAGAAATAACAAGTACGGCAACAACAAACTCTGAAGGCCGACAAAAATTACCAACAACCCAAAATTTGAACTTCTCTTCAAAGCTAACAATCTCCAAAGCCCTTTGCAAACAACTAAAATAAATCATATTTGACAAACACCAAACACAACTAAAGTGAACCATGACAAATAAAGACCAAACAACAATAAAATAAAAAATTGAAAAATAGAAAAAATAAAAGGAAAATACAATCGATGCCATCATCACATAGGCGAAGCTCGAGATGAAAACAAAGCCTTCACAAGCAAAACAAAGGGGCTATATCGCCACTGTTCGACTTAAGGCAGAATGAGCGAAGATAACAAAAAATTAGCTAGTTGATGAAACTTCCTTATTGTTGCCCTGCAATTTAGTAAATAAAGATATTATAGAACTATCAATACTTCATTGTCAAAACACATTCATATATTAGAAACATTAGCTTCTTACATGAGCATGAACATTATATTTTGTATCAGGAAGCACAATTCTCTGGTTAGTAGCATAACGATGCATGCAACACAAGGACAACGACAATAATTTTTCCATATTTCCCAAAATAACATGTTCTACCACAATTAATTCAACAAGAACAAGCAATTACGACATAAATTATATTCATGTAAAATAAATTAGTTCTGAATTATAAGTATCATTTTCATAATCATAAGAACTTACAAATTCGGTTCAAAATTATCAAAAAACTATATTGAAATTGCTCCCAAAACATGTAAACTTTTATATCAAATCTTGATCATTTTTCTGAGAAAGGGGGTTGGGTCACAACATGTGGCTGTGACTGAGCCTGTGATGGAGTCTAGGTCGACTGATGAGGAAGTCCATGTGGAAAGGGCAACATACTACCCATGTACCCGAGCATAGGTGACGGCATATGATAGGAAGGGTGGGAACTGCAGGCTGAAGGCTGAAATGGCCAAGCGAGAGACAGATTAAAAGAGGTTGCGGGAGTTGGATTATAAGTTGGGTTGTGGGTGGTTGGTGAAGCATGCTACACTGCGTCATCATTATCTGCCACTGCTGCATCATATTATCCAAGCATTGTCTCACACTAGCATTGCGGATTAAATCTTCTTCTAATCTAATAATTTTGTCCTCGTACACCTTATCCATGTTCATACTAACATAGCAGATCGACTTTTCTTCTTATCTTGCTATTTTCTTCTTATACATTTGACAATTTGACTGCATAGTTGAAATTACGCTGATTACCTTCGGAGCAGTTTGCAGGTGATTTTGTTAGGCGTACGATGATCCTCTTGATAAACTACTTAAAATAAGATATGCTTCAGCAGCCAAACCATAACACCTACACTTCTTGTTTGGTATCCCAACAATGTTCTACCACATATACATAACAAATGGTACAACCATTTATTAGTATTAAACTATAAATAACAATTACATAGTATCTCGGTGGGGCGGGTGATCTTACGTGGTTTCGTACGTGATCAAAATAGGAAAGTAATAACAAAAGTATGCAATAGTATGAGTGGATTGATCTCAAATAAATATATTCCGAACACAAATATAAAGATTACAAGGAAGGGGGGCCTATCCGAGCATTAAAGGATGTCATACAAGCTAGAGACTAAATACAGTAAAAAAGAGTGATCTAATCTAACTCCGAGGAGAATCCGAGTAAGTTCGATCAAGGAGCACCTGAGAAAGTGTGTCTGATATCATAAATGCATGTCGTGCTAGGTGAACCTTCCGTAGGGATACATTTCTTAGCCCACAGGCATGGGTTTGGGTTCGGCCCAACAGTAAATCCAAGCGATAACCCTTCCTGGCGATAGGTCTGGGCTGATTGGGGATCGTGGCGTTGAGATCGGAATTGTGTCCTCGAGGTCGGATTTTCTGCTCTTCGATCAGATATGACTCCCAAAATAGAAAATCCAAAGTACCCCTCATCAGCGGGTTCAGTAGATCGCGGAGGTAGCTTCAAGTGAGTGGTTATGGTGACGTGAAGAAGAAGAATAAGAAGAAGTGTGAAGTGAGTGGTTATGGTGATGTGTAGAAGAAATGAGAAGTGAGTGTGGGGAATTTTTGGAGGAGCAGAGAAAATGATATGAAAACCCTAGATCTGGAAAAAAAAACAAAAATACAAAAAGAAAGGCAAGTATGTTTTTTACTTTTTTTCTAACTTGCAACGGAAACACTTCCGTCGCTACTTGTCAACCGCTGGCATAGCTACGAAAAAATTCTTCAATATCTTCAACCTTAACATAGCTACAAAATTATGTGAGGACGCATCTATAATTGATGATATTGTAAAGAAACTCATGAAAGTTCCGAAGGTCGACCCATATGCCAAGATCTTCAGAAGATTAAAAGAGTATTCTTCAGTGGATTCGAAATTAGATCAACTAATACTATGGATCAAGCTGCTTTGTGGATTGAAGGAAATAATAATATACCCATTTGATAAAGATTTTGTAATCTATGCCCCCATTAAGGGCATAAACATAGAATCAGATATTATTAAGGTTGTTATGAACGATTGCAATATCCACTACTTTTCCAAGAGGTGAAGCGTGATGGCACCAAAATATTTCAAAAAGTACCACTACTAGAAAAATGTAAAATTTCGACCGAAAATTTGCAACCGAACAAAAACATAGTGAACTTTTTTTTTATTTCGGAGCAAAAAATATCCGGTCGGAATTTGATGTAAAAAAACTCTTAATATTCCGACCGATTGAAATTTATCTAATATTTCGGCCAATTTTTGAATCGGTTGGAATATTGGAAAATGGCTAAAAGGGGGGGGGGGGGACAGCTCTCTCATTTCAGCAGCCCTTGGCCTATTCCATCAGAAGAGGCAATGTCTTCCAGCGAATAGAATATAATCGAAACGATCAAGATAGACGACCTAATGTCTATCAAAGACCTAGATCGGCCGAGCCGGCGAACAGGAGCAGAATTAACCAAGTAGAATACCCCAGGCTGACCGTTCCAATAGAAGAAATCTTGGTAGTACTTGAGAGGAACAATTGGATCCCGGCAACGAAGAGAATCGCTCAGCCAAGGCCAGGTGCACGAAACTATGATTTATACTGTAGATATCACCGGGCACATGGGCATCGCAGTGAAGATTGTTTTCACCTTAAAAAAGAAATTGAAAAACTGATCGAACAAGGAAAATTAGATGACTATTTAGAACGGAACAACCGCAAGAGGGGTAGAAGTTGGAGTCCTCGGAATAATAACCAAAGAGGGAGCTCCCAAAGAAGGTCCCCCACAAGAGTTGAACGATGGTCAGATTAACGGCACCATCCATACGATCTCAGGAGGACCAGCCGGCGGGGACAGTCGCAATGCTCACCGTAGGACCGCCATGTCCCTACTTGGAAGCATCAGGTACCCAAAAGAAGTGTGGACGCTAGAAAGCAAATCACCGAAGGACCAGCTGATCAGTTTTAATGAGAGCGAGGTACCAAAGAACTTTGTTTGGTACCAAATAGTGAACTACAACGTCAAAAGAATCCTGATCGACAATGGAAGCTCAGCGAACATCATCTCTAAAGAGGTCCTTGCTCAGATGAACTTGGGAGAAATAACATTCCAAAAGGTAGCTACGCCTTTAGTAGGATTTGGAGGTTCCGAAATTGTTCCCTGTGGCACAATAACTTTAAGTGTCTCACTCGGAAAGAAACCACGTCGTACGGTGAAGTTAATCAAATTCTTGGTAGTAGAAACTCCCTTTGCCTACAACGCGATCCTAGGGTGACCCGCCCTCCACCTATTCCGAGCGGTTGTTTCAACTTACCATCAAAAGATAAAATTTCCGACTGACATGGGAATCGGAGAGATAATAAACGATCATTGTAGGGCATGGGACTGTGACAACACCTCCTTAACATAGGGGAATCGTTCCAGATCGTTTACCCCAGCTAAAAGAAAGCTTGAGGACGAAGTTGATAGAGTAGAAGTTGAAATCCCCAACACAGACCGAGTAGATAAAAAGGGAAAGGAACTGGTCGATTTAACTTTAAAACCACCGGAGCACAATGATGTTGATACGAATCTCATCACGAATAACGAGATCCGAATAATTAGGATTCCAAGGATCGTTCTACAATCAGGTTTAGATGGATTTATTGAAGACGCCACAAACAATGATGGATGAATCGCTTGATAAGTCGATGGATGAACGCCACAAGTCTTCCTGATAAGTTCATGAGGACGCCACAAACGATGTTGACTGAATCGTTTGATAAGTCGGAACGCCACAAGAATGCTTGATAAGTTCGTGATGACGCCACAAACGATGGTGGATGAATCGTTTGATAAGTCATTGAACGCCACAAAGATTTTACTGATCTTTGATAAGTTCATGAAGAAGAATTCTTCAAAGAAGGTGGAGAATACTCAACACAAATTAATTGAAGACTAAATCTTCTTTAATCTTGATGCACAAGTAATTCTTCTTGACCCAAGAACTTGTCTCTAATTAATTCTTCCAAATCTATTTTTGTGCTCTTCATGGTCATATCATTCTCCCCCTCTTAAAATAGATTTGTCCTCAAATCTTCGGCGACCTTGTAGATCTAACATGTAAACATTGAAAAACCTTTTTTTTTTTTGAACTTTTTTTTTTTCGTTTTTTTTCCTCTCATTTCTTTTTCTCTCTCAATTTTTTTTTTCGTTTTTTTTTTCAACTCTCTTTTTTTTTTTCGTTTTTTTACAAGAAAATAAAGGATAGGCAAACCTGAGACTAGAATTTGGCTCTGATACCAAATGATACGAATCTCATCACGAATAACGAGATCCGAATAATTAGGATTCCAAGGATCGTTCTACAATCAGGTTTAGATGGATTTATTGAAGACGCCACAAACAATGATGGATGAATCGCTTGATAAGTCGATGGATGAACGCCACAAGTCTTCCTGATAAGTTCATGAGGACGCCACAAACGATGTTGACTGAATCGTTTGATAAGTCGGAACGCCACAAGAATGCTTGATAAGTTCGTGAGGACGCCACAAACGATGGTGGATGAATCGTTTGATAAGTCATTGAACGCCACAAAGATTTTACTGATCTTTGATAAGTTCATGAAGAAGAATTCTTCAAAGAAGGTGGAGAATACTCAACACAAATTAATTGAAGACTAAATCTTCTTTAATCTTGATGCACAAGTAATTCTTCTTGACCCAAGAACTTGTCTCTAATTAATTCTTCCAAATCTATTTTTGTGCTCTTCATGGTCATATCAGATGTCCTGCTGGTACAAGAGGATCCCACAAAAACAACTAGAATTGGAACTGAACTCAGTAAGTAAGGGGAAATAATGTTAGTAAACTTTCTCAGAGAAAATATAGATATCTTCGCCTGGAGTGCGAACGACATCGAGGGGATTGATCCCAGAGTAATCACCCATTCGCTAAAACTCGACCCAATGACAAAACCTGCTAGGCAGAAGAAGAGGAATCATGGGCCGATAAAAGACAAGATAATCAAAGCAGAAGTAGAAAGGCTACTCAAGGCTAAACAAATTCGAGAAATACACTTCTCGGAATGGCTATGTAATGTTGTATTAGTAGCAAAAGGGGATAAAAAGGATAACAAGTGGAGAAATCTCTCAGCACGTTTTCGAGCTGAGTCTGCCCTATAGACATTGTGGAATATCAACAACTGATTGCTCTGCAAAGACACGATATTGGGTTATGAAAAGATCAACTCGATTAATTTAGTAAAATCACAAATATCGGCGTATAATAATAAACAAATACCGCTAATTGGAGAGCTGCTTGCAGACGCAGGATGTCGGCAGTATCGAACTTAAGCAACGACTCATGATCGACCATGGATAAAGTCGAGCAGAACTTGTCGCACACCTCAGAACTGACATCAGTACGAAAGAAGGCCGGGTTTATCATCGAACCTTGAGCGACTTTATCACCCATCCTTTTTTTTTCTGATTTTCCACCATCGTCTCTGTTGTCTCGCGTGGACCGACGGCATTCCCTATCGACGGAGTAAGGCTTGCATTAGACTTGGCCTTTTTCAGCGAAGGGGTTTCCTTTTGCCCATCTTCGGAAGTCAGGGGCTGTGTCCCCTTATCCGAGGAGCTCTGCTTTTTCGGATGAGGACTGGGCCGAGGCGGAATAGTACTCGATTGGGCGGACAACTTCGTCCTTGCATCTTTCCCGCGCGTTGAGGGAGGGACGTAGGGAATAGCCGCCATCTTTTGCTTGGCCTTCAACACAGACAAAGCTGCAGCTCGACTCGCCATAACGACTGATTCTGCAAAAAATCGAGAAAGTTAATCAAAGGCTGAATAAAATAAAATTGTGGAAGGCATGATAACTACCTAATCAGGGACTATCGAGAGGTAAAGAGGCCATCAACATCCCTCCCAGATTCAAGACCGGTTCCCGCAAAAGTTGGTTGATATCATAAGTCGACTCCGATAACTGCAAAGGAAAGTCGGGCCCCCAGGATGGTTCGGGAACATTCTTCAAAAGAATGACGCCTGACTTCCACTCGCGTTTGGTCCTCCAGACAAAGTTCTTAGGAGCACGAACAAAAATGAATCTACATTTCCATCCTTTCCCGTGTGACGACTTAAGGTCACTCAAAAACCTAACATTGCGTTTTGACTTAACAAAATAAAAACCTTCATTCGACTTAGGGGAAGGACTTACACTGAAAAGGGCGCGAAAGTTGACAAAGGAAGCTGGTTGACCTATGATACGAACCACGTTAAGAAAAACGAGACCCGCATTATAAGGAATTGAAAGATCGTTCTACAATCAGGTTTGAGAATGGATGAACGTCACAAGTCGCCTTGATAAGTTCACGGGGACGCCACAAACGATATTGACTGAATCGTTTGATAAGTCGATGTTGAACGCCACAAGTCTTCTTGATAAGTTCGGTAGGACGCCACAAACGATGATGGAAGAATCGTTTGATAAGTCGATGAATGAACGCCACAAGAATTAGACTTATTGAAAAATCCTTGATAAGTTCAAAAGAGTTCTTCAAAGAAACTAGAGAATTCCTTCTCACTAAAATAATAAGAATCAAGTTGTGTCTTCTATTACATATTATGCCTATATATAAGCTGAAAATTAAGTCCTATCAAGACTAGGAATAGGACTTCTAGAGTAATCTACTTAGACTAGGAAATAAATCCCCCTAATAAACTAGGAAACAAAAACCACTAATAAACTAAGAAACAAAAAAAATCCTACTACTAAATATAATAGATAATTTCGAATTTAATACTAACTAAATATGCTATTCATCTTATCCACTCCCTTCTTGAGAAATTGCATTTAGTTGGACTTGTATAATGTTGACAAAATTCGATTGTTCATTTCCGAACACATCCAACTCCTTTTGTTGCGCTTGATTTATTAAATCATTGAGTTAGTGAATTGATGGAAAAGGGTTCCGTACGAGAAAGCATGAGTCCATGCGCTGTTCCAATAATTTTGGTTCCTAAAAAGGATGGGACATGGAGAATGTGTGTTGATTGTCGAGCCGTCAACAATATAACAATCAGGTATCGCCATCCTATTCCTCGTCTTGATGATATGCTTGATGAATTGCATGGTGCTTGTGTATTTTCTAAAATTGATTTGAAAAGTGGCTACCATCAAATAAGAATGAAAGAAGGTGATGAATGGAAAACAGCTTTTAAAACAAAGTTTGGTTTATATGAGTGGTTGGTTATGCCATTTGGTCTAACTAATGCACCAAGCACTTTCATGCGATTAATGAACCATGTTTTGCGTGCTTATCAAAAAGTTCTGGTGCAGTCTGGTGCAGCAGTTGAGATTGGAACAGCTGCTTTTGGTTCGATGATCTGTACTTCAGGATCATCTTGAGGTTTGGCAACCTTAGCTGTCGAAGTAGGTTGTTGAGTAGCTGTTGCAGCAGCTGACTCTTTAGCAGTAGTCTCTTTCTCAAATTCAGCAGGACTGTCTGCTGATTGAGGGCCTTCCCTAACTAAATCATATGACTTAGTAGGAGATGGTTCAAAAATCATTTTCCTCTTTGCAGAGGTCTTCTTGGGAACCACTTTCTCTTGAGCAGGCTTAGATGCTGTTGTGTCCTTCAACTGACCTTCTTGCTCTTTTCGCAACATTCTCAGCAGGCATATCTTCAAATATGGTTCTGGAAGGTGAACCATGAGACATATCTAATATCTCCTTTGTTGTCTGATTGATGATATCATCAGCAACAGTGTCCTTATCTGTTCTGGCTTTAACAACTGGCTTAGCTGTTTGAACAGATACCTTCCTCTTTTTACTGGCAGCTTTCTTCTTTGGCTCTTCAGGAAGCTCTCCAGTTTCCTTTCTCTTAGTCATCCTTTTCACAGGCTGATAGTACATCATTGCCTTTGAGTTGTGGACGGGCTTTCCATTTGTCATACAACATCCAATATCAGAAAACAGGTGACTTAGGAATATTCTGTAATGAGTATTCCCCTTCTTGTGATGATTTGCCAGAATGTACCATACGAACACAGCCCAGTTCACTTTAAACCCGTAGTGAACTGCAATCATCGTATGAAATCTCTTCACTGGAATGCTATCCAAAGAAAATGTGCAGTTCTCGATGATCTTTGCGAACATATCAGCCATCCGCTGATATTCATCCTTCAGCTGTCTCTTCTTGATATTTCCAGACAGGATCTCCCCTTTTTGAGCACAGATGCTCCAGAACTCCTGTTCATTTGATTCAACCAAAGTTGAAATGTCTGTCCTTCCCTTCAAAGACAGACTATACTTCTCATTCAACAGCTTCGGAGCGATGCATATTTTCCTCCAACCTCCGCCTTAATCTCCAATTTCTCGAAGTCAGGCTCGTCTTTGGATCCATAGAACTCTATAATCTGATCCTTGTGATCATTTCCTCGTGAGCCTCCATGTAATCGACCAACGAGGTAGCTTTGAATTTCTCCAGAATTTCTCTCATCAAATCCGTTCCAGTTTTGTGGTACGTCTCGTAAACAAGATACATACCTTCAGCCTTAGCTTCTTGTGATTGTGAACCCATGATGATTGATTCTGAAAAAGGTTAGTTGAACAAGAATATATTTGCAGAAGTATGAAAGCAAAAACTCTCTTTGAATGCCTTAGAAATTTTTGAGGGAGCGTAAAAGATCAGTGAGCTGATCAGATATGGATTTAAAGAGTTGAAAACATTTCGGTTTCCGTGATTTACTCGGACCGTTAGATCAGTTATCTGTCAGTGGTGATCGTGGGGCGAGATTTACGCGATTCAATATTCAAAAAGCATTTAATGACTGGCGGGAATGCGAACCGCCTCAGTCGACTTGTAAAAGCGTGTTTTCAAATATAGCGATTTTAATAACAGCACTTTATACAATTAATCAGACGAGTAAGCTAATACTTATCTGATCAGACGTGTGTTCTGAAAACAGATAATACTAGTGAAAGACAATAACTAGTAATCTTCCTTTGATGTTTGTCAATCCAACAAGATAATTTAGTCTTCAATCTTCAAGAATTAAGGGATTGTCTGATGAAAACTTAACTTCAACTAACTTTCATCAACAAATTTCATCATTTAATCAGAAGTACCGCTAGTCTTACACGTTCCCCCTGACTTTAAGAATCCATAAGTTAACTAGTCTGTTGAGAGTTAACCTTGAAGACGATAAGATGAGTAAGCTGATAAACTCCAGTCTTCTGATGAGTTTCCCCTAAGCTTATGCATCTAAATTTAGTAGACATAGTTCAGCTCTTAAAGTTGAAAACCTTGCATCACTTAGTAGTTTAGTGAATATGTCAGCAATCTGATTGTCAATATGAATATACTTTATTATAACATTTCCCTTTTCCACATGATCTCTGATGAAATGATGTTTGATCTCAATATGCTTAGTCCTTGAATGACTTGTAGTGTTATGAGTAAGAGAGATTGCACTTGTATTGTCACAGTAGATTGAGATTCCACTGAAGTCTGTTTCTTACTCATCCATGAGATCAGACGACTACCCAAGAATTGACAGGCACCAGTTGTGCTCTTCCTATCAATCTTGCAGCCAGCAAGGTCCGAATCTGAATATCCTATCAGCTCAAATCTAGATTCTCTAGGGTACCATAATCCCAGTTCTTGAGTGCCTTTAAGGTATCTGAGTATCCTCTTGGCAGCCAGGAGATGAGATTCCTTAGGATTTTATTGATATCTCGCACAAACCCCAACAGAGTACATGATATCAGGTTTGCTAGCTGTTAGGTATAGCAAAGACCCTATTATGCCTCTGTACTTGGTTATATCAACTGATTTGCCATCTTCATCTTTATCCAAACGAAGTCCAGTAGACATAGGAACAGTAACAGTAGAGCTAGTTTCCATACCAAATTTCTTGAACAGATCTTTTGTATAATTTAGCTTGGTTAATGAATATTCCATCAGGCAACTGTCTTACTTGCAAACCAAGAAAATAGTTAAGTTCACCCATCATGTTCATTTCGAACTTGTTCTGCATCAGCTTGGAGAACTTGTCACACATCTGTTGGTTAGTTGAACCGAAAATAATGTCGTCTACATATATTTGCACAAGTAATATGTGATTCTCCCATTCAACGGTAA
Source organism: Penstemon eatonii (assembly GCA_038501285.1). Classification (NCBI taxonomy): domain Eukaryota; kingdom Viridiplantae; phylum Streptophyta; class Magnoliopsida; order Lamiales; family Plantaginaceae; genus Penstemon; species Penstemon eatonii. The sequence continues at coordinate 27,318,302 of CM076713.1, forward strand.
ACAAGGTCTTGTCCACTTTACCTTTACGAAATATTTTAATTAAAAGAAAATCAGATAAATTGTCATACCATGCTCTTGGAGCCTGTTTCAGTCCATAGAGAGCTTTCTTCAGACGATATACCTTGTCTCCTTCTTGATAAGTTTCAAATCCAGGTGGTTGTTCAACGTATACTTCTTCTTGCAATTCTCCATTGAGAAAGGAAGACTTCACATCCATCTGATAGACTGTGAAGTTCTTGTAAGCAACATAGGCAAGAAACAGTCTGATTGCTTCTAATCTTGCTACTGGTGCAAAAGTTTTATCAAAGTCAATGACTTTTTCTTGGCAGTAACCCTTGGCCACTAATCTTGCTTTGTTTCTGGTGACAACACCATCTTCATACATTTTATTTCTGAATACCCACTTAGTGCCAATTACCCTTTGATGACTTGGTCTAGGAACTAAGTACTAGACTTCATTCCGTTCAAATTGATTTAGCTCTTCTTGCATAGCTTCAATCTAGTTTGAATCACTAAGAGCTTCTTCAATCTGTTTGGGCTCTATTTGGGATAGGAAGCTGACAAACATTGCATCATTTGCAGCAACTTTTCTTGTCTTTACTATATCCAAAGGATCACCAATTACTAATTCTGGTGGGTGATTCTTGAGCCATATGAGATCAGGTTGCAATCTGGATGTTGTCCTCTGTTGGAGTTATGTAGTAGTCTGTTGAACAATGATGTTTTGTTGAACAGTCTCTGATCGGTCAGCTGTTTGAAACTCGTCTGTTAGACAATCAGTTTTCTGATTTTGAACAGCTCTTGAGCTAGCAGCTGAGTTGAGATCATGTAGTATGATGGGTATATATTCTTCATTTCTTTCAACACTCAATTTCTGAAAATCAGTAGACAAACTTGGATTTGAACTTTGATTCTTTTCAGAAGATTGACTTGGTTCATCAAATACTACATTAATAGATTCTTCTACAAGTAGAATATCCTACAAAAACTCTGTATTTAAAGACTCTGTAAGCTTTACTAACAGTAGAATATCCTACAAAAACAACTTCATCAGCCTTTTCTGCAAAAGCAGTAAGCTGATTTTTCCCATTATTTAAAACAAGTATTTACAACCAAAAATTCTAAAGTAATGAATGTTTAGCTTCCTGTTGTTCCAAACTTCATATGGCGTCTTGTTTTGATGTTTGTTGATATGCATCTGTTTTGGGTAAAGCAGGTTGTATTTCTAGCTTCTGCCCAGAATCTTTGGGGCAACTTTGCTTCAGCTATCATAGTTCTGGTAGGTTCTTTTAGAGTTCTGTTTCTGATGAGGACATAAATGGAAAATCGCAGAATAATGAGGACACAAATGGAAAATCGCATTTTGAAGAATCAATCCAAGTTCCACAAGGTCCAGTGACGAGAGCAAGAGCCAAACGTTTCAAGGAAGAAGAACTCAATGAGTTAATAAATCAAGCGCAACAAAAGGAGTTGGATGTGATCGGAAATGAACCATCGAATTTTGTCAACATTATAAAAGTCCAACTAAATGCAATTTCTCAAGAAGAGAGTGGATAAGATGAATAGCATATTTAGTTAGTATTAAATTCGAAATTAACTATTATATTAGTAGTAGGACTTTATTTGTTTCCTAGTTTATTAGTGGTTTTTGTTTCCTAGTTGATTAGGGGGATTTATTTCCTAGTCTAAGTAGATTACTCTAGAAGTCCTATTCCTAGTCTTGATAGGACTTAATTTTCAGCTTATATATAGGCATAATATGTAATAGAAGAGACAACTTGATTCTTATTATTTTAGTGAGAAGGAATTCTCTAGTTTCTTTGAAGAACTCTTTTGAACTTATCAAGGATTTTTCAATTTGTCTAATTCTTGTGGCGTTCATTCATCGACTTATCAAACGATTCTTCCATCATCGTTTGTGGCGTCCTACCGAACTTATCAAGAAGACTTGTGGCGTTCAACATCGACTTATCAAACGATTCAGTCAATATCGTTTGTGGCGTCCCCGTGAACTTATCAAGGCGACTTGTGGCGTTCATCCATCCTCAAACCTGATTGTAGAACGATCTTTCAATTCCTTATAATGCGGGTCTCGTTTTTCTTAACGTGGTTCGTATCATTTGGTACCAGAGCCAATTTCTAGTCTCAGGTTTGCGTATCTTTATAATTTTCTAGTTTAAAAAAAAAAAAAAAAAAAAGTCGTACAAAAAAAAAAGAGTACGAAAAAAAGAAAAAGAAAAAGAAAGGTCGAACAAAAAAAAAAAAAAAAAAGAGTTCGCAAAAAAAAAAAAAAAAAAAAAAAAAATCCAAAAAAAAAAAAAAAAAAAAATCCGAAAATTGAAACAAAATTATCTTTATTGAGCTTCCTAGTTTGAGTTTGATTGTTTTCTAGACTTAGAGTGTGTTTACACTTAGAATTCTTCTAAGTTTTGGCACCTGCCTTGTTGAAAGAATCTTCCTAGATTTGGTTTGATAGTTTTCTTGTCCTAGAGTTTGTTCACATTGAATATCTTTGTGTTGTTTTAAATTAGATCAAAAAGAAGCAAAGAGAATTCCAAGAGTGGAAAAAGGCAAGAGAGTTAGATTATTTGAGGGTAAAAGCCATAATTTTTGTGCGAAAACACGAGTGTTGAGTGAATCATTAAATTGAGTGAAACACGTAAGGGTGTGAATTGTGAGGTCCATTATTTTATTTATATTTGTTCTAACTTTTTTTCTTGCAGCAAATCATGTCTGATTCCAATAACAAAAACATATCTGGAGAACAGTCGGGAAAGTTTGATATGAAGTTTATGTCGGAAGCTTTGATGGGAGAGATGAAGAGAATATTGAGGACGGAGTTGGAACAAGTTCATGAAAGGTTGGATAGGGTAGAAAGTGTAACCGAGGGACATCGAAAAACTACTTCTAATATGAATAGGAGGGGGAGAGTTCAACCTAGGGACTTAAGAGATGAGGATGAGGAAGACTATGATGATAGGTTTAGTGAAGGAGATCAAGGGTCATCTAGTCGCCATAGGAGAAATCGTGGTTTGGGTAGAGAAGTTAGGAATAGGGAGGATAATAACTTGGGTAATATTAAGATGAACATTCCTTCTTTTCAAGGGAGAAACGACCCCGAAACCTATCTTGAGTGGGAAAAGAAACTGGAGCGAGTTTTTGATTGCCACGACTACTCCGAGATAAAAAAGGTAAAACTTGCAGCCACTGAGTTTACTGATTATGCTAATGTTTGGTGGGATCGATTGGTGTTAAACAGGAGACGAAATGGCGAACAACCTGTGGACACTTGGGAGGTGATGAAAACAGTAATGAGAAAGCGTTTTGTACCTAGCCACTATTATCGGGATTTGTACAAGAAGTTGCAAGGGCTGGTACAAGGAAATCGGAGTGTCGAAGACTACTACCAAGAGATGGAGTTAGCCATGATCCGAGCAAACATAGAGGAGGACCGAGAGGCTACTATGGCACGATTTTTAGCTGGCTTGAATCAAGAAATTGCCAATCGAGTAGAATTGCAGCATTATGTGGAATTAGAGGACATGCTGCATATGGCTATTAAAATTGAGAGCCAACTTAAGAGAAGGGGTGCTAGTTCGTGGAAACAGAATACATTCAAGAAAGAGGAGAAGCAAGTCTCAACCAAGGCTAGATTTGAGTCAAAACAAGAGCATCCAACTCGTAGCAATCAAGGTAAAACCGATTACTCTACTACTCGAAATCGTGATATTAAGTGTTTTAAATGTCAAGGTAGGGGGCACATAGCAAACCAATGCCCAAATAGAAGAGTTATGGTGATACGAGATAATGGAGAAGTTGAAACCGATAGTGAGGAGGACACCGAATCTATGCCACCATTGGAGGATGCTAATGAGGAAGAATATGCTGTCCATGGGGAGTTGCTGGTTGCAAGAAGAGCCTTAAGTGTGCAAATCAAAGAGAGTGACGAAGTACAGAGGGAAAACATTTTTCATACTAGATGCCATGTCCAAAACAAAGTATGTAGTATGATTATTGATGGAGGGAGTTGTACTAATGTTGCTAGCACAACTATGGTTGAAAAGTTAGGATTGCCGACTACCAAACATCTACAACCCTACAAACTGCAATGGCTTAATAACACTGGTGAAATAAGGGTAGAAAAACAAGTCCTTGTTCCTTTTCGCATAGGAAAATATGAAGATGAAGTTTTGTGTGATGTTGTACCTATGCAAGCTGGACATTTGTTACTAGGACGTCCATGGCAGTTTGATCGACGTGTTAAGCATGATGGTTTCACTAACAAGTACTCATTTGTACATGACCAGCGTACCATCACTCTAGTGCCTTTGACTCCAAGACAAGTTTATGAAGATCAAGTGAGGTTACAAAAAGAGAGTGAGCAAGAAAAAAAGAGTGTTGTAGGAAAAGACATAGAGAGACAAGAAAAACAAAGAGTGAACGAGGAAAAAAGGAGTAAAAAAAATGGAGAGGTTTCAATGAGTGAACAAAAGAATGAGAGGACAAAAAGCAATATCTATGCGAGAGTGGGTCACATTAAAAAAGCGATGTTCTCAAGTCAACCAATAATTGTTCTTGTGTACAAAGAGGCATTGAATACTAACGACTCTAACTCTTTTTTGCCTAGTTCAGTTGCATCTCTTTTGCAGGAATTTGAGGATGTCTTTCCCGAGGAAATTCCACCTGGTTTACCACCTATTCGAGGGATTGAACATCAAATCGACTTTGTACCCGGTGCTTCCATTCCAAACCGACCAGCCTATCGTAGCAACCCTGAAGAAACAAAAGAGCTACAACGGCAAGTTAGTGAATTGATGGAAAAGGGTTCCGTACGAGAAAGCATGAGTCCATGCGCTGTTCCAGTAATTTTGGTTCCTAAAAAGGATGGGACATGGAGAATGTGTGTTGATTGTCGAGCCGTCAACAATATAACAATCAGGTATCGCCATCCTATTCCTCGTCTTGATGATATGCTTGATGAATTGCATGGTGCTTGTGTATTTTCTAAAATTGATTTAAAAAGTGGCTACCATCAAATAAGAATGAAAGAAGGTGACGAATGGAAAACAGCTTTTAAAACAAAGTTTGGTTTATATGAGTGGTTGGTTATGCCATTTGGTCTAACTAATGCACCAAGTACTTTCATGCGATTAATGAACCATGTTTTGCGTGCTTTCATAGGAAAATTTGTTTTTGTCTATTTTGATGATATTCTTATTTATAGCAAAAATCAAGATGATCATGTTAAGCATTTACATTCTGTTCTTGAAGTATTACGAAAGGAGAAATTATTTGCTAACATGAAGAAGTGCACCTTTTGCACCGATAAGCTTGTGTTTCTTGGTTTTGTTGTGAGTGCACATGGTATACAGGTTGATGAGGATAAAATTCGAGCAATTCAAGAATGGCCGAGTCCCACGAGTGTAGGACAAGTTAGGAGCTTCCATGGACTTGCTAGCTTCTATAGGAGATTTGTGAAGAACTTTAGCAGCATTGCAGCACCACTTACTGAGGCTATCAAGAAGAATGTTGTTGCTGATGCACTTTCTAGAAGGTATGTCTTACTCTCCACTCTTGATGCAAAATTACTTGGTTTTGAGCATATTAAAGAATTATATCCTTTAGACCATGATTTTTCTGAGGAATTTCGAAATTGTGAGAAAAATGCAGTGGGTAAGTTCTTTAGACATGAGGGTTTCTTGTTTCGAGAAAATAAGTTATGTGTTCCTAATTGTTCTTTGCGTGAGTTGTTAGTAAGGGAATCACATGGTGAAGGTCTAATGGGGCACTTTGGAGTTATTAAAACCTTAGCGATTTTGCAAGAACATTTTTATTGGCCTCATATGAGAAAGGATGTTGAGAGAATTTGTGAGAGATGTGTCACTTGTAAGCAGGCAAAATCTAGAGTACAACCTCATGGTTTATACATGCCACTACCAATTCCTAGTAATCCCTGGATTGATATTTCAATGGATTTTGTTTTAGGTTTACCTAGGTCTAAACGAGGTAAGGATTCTATTTTTGTGGTTGTAGATAGGTTTTCTAAAATGGCGCATTTCATTCCATGTACGAAAACTGATAATGCTTCTAATATTGCTGACTTATTCTTTCGAGAAATTGTTAGATTACATGGAATGCCTCGAACCATTGTTTCAGATAGAGATGCTAAGTTTTTGAGTTACTTTTGGAAAACCTTGTGGTGTAAGTTAGGGACTAAGTTGTTATTTTCCACCACTTGTCATCCACAAACTGATGGTCAAACTGAAGTAGTAAATAGGACTTTATCTACTTTGTTGAGAGCTATAATTAAAAAGAATATCAAAACATGGGAAGAATGTTTACCACATGTTGAGTTTGCTTACAATCGTTCCATTCATTCTGCTTCTAAGTTTTCTCCATTTGAAATAGTTTATGGTTTTAACCCCTTAACTCCATTGGATTTAACACCATTACCTTTGTCTGAAAGAGTTAACTTGGATGGAAAGAAAAAGGCTGAATTTGTTAAGCAGATACATGAAAAGGCAAGATTCAATATAGAGAAGAAGACGGAACAATATGCAAAGCAAGCCAACAAAGGGCGTCGCAAGGTAGTTTTTGAACCCGGAGATTGGGTTTGGTTGCACATGAGGAAAGAAAGATTTCCATCCCAAAGGCGCTCGAAGTTGCTCCCAAGGGGAGATGGTCCTTTTCAAGTTCTTGAGCGTGTTAATGACAATGCCTACAAGCTAGACCTACCAGGTGAGTACAATGTTAGCACTACATTCAATGTTACTGATTTAAGTCCTTTTGATGTAGGTGCTGATTTGAGGGCAAATCCTTTTCAAGAGGAGGGGAATGATGAGGACATAAATGGAAAATCGCAGAATAATGAGGACACAAATGGAAAATCGCATTTTGAAGAATCAATCCAAGTTCCACAAGGTCCAGTGACGAGAGCAAGAGCCAAACGTTTCAAGGAAGAAGAACACAATGAGTTAATAAATCAAGCGCAACAAAAGGAGTTGGATGTGATCGGAAATGAACCATCGAATTTTGTCAACATTATAAAAGTCCAACTAAATGCAATTTCTCAAGAAGAGAGTGGATAAGATGAATAGCATATTTAGTTAGTATTAAATTCGAAATTAACTATTATATTAGTAGTAGGACTTTATTTGTTTCCTAGTTTATTAGTGGTTTTTGTTTCCTAGTTGATTAGGGGGATTTATTTCCTAGTCTAAGTAGATTACTCTAGAAGTCCTATTCCTAGTCTTGATAGGACTTAATTTTCAGCTTATATATAGGCATAATATGTAATAGAAGAGACAACTTGATTCTTATTATTTTAGTGAGAAGGAATTCTCTAGTTTCTTTGAAGAACTCTTTTGAACTTATCAAGGATTTTTCAATTTGTCTAATTCTTGTGGCGTTCATTCATCGACTTATCAAACGATTCTTCCATCATCGTTTGTGGCGTCCTACCGAACTTATCAAGAAGACTTGTCGCGTTCAACATCGACTTATCAAACGATTCAGTCAATATCGTTTGTGGCGTCCCCGTGAACTTATCAAGGCGACTTGTGGCGTTCATCCATCCTCAAACCTGATTGTAGAACGATCTTTCAATTCCTTATAATGCGGGTCTCGTTTTTCTTAACGTGGTTCGTATAAGTTTCTCCTTTCAACAACTCCATTTTGTTGAGGGGTCTTGACAGCAGAGTACTCATGGCTGATGCCTCTGATGTTACAATACTCTTCAACAATTGAGTTTGTAAATTCAGTCCCTCTATCTAATCTAATCTTTAGTATCTTCATGTTCTTCTCATTTTGGATCAGCTCCATCAGATTTGTAAGATGCTCCTTGGTTTCACTTTTCTTCTACATGAAAATCACCCAAGTGTATCTTGAGAAATCATCCACAACAAATGTTTGAATTCTTGTCCACAGGATTCCAGTCGACTATGTACCAGATAAGATGATCTTCCTTGTCGTCTTCTAGACAAGATGATCTTCTTTGTACCAATCTGTTCAACGTAGCACTTATATGATTAAAAGATAACTGAAAATCCCTTATCACAAAATTGACTTATACTCAGCAAATTGTATTTGAGGCCTTTAACATAAGAGACGTCAGATATCTCAATGTTGCCTTTGATTAATCTTCCACATGCTACAATCTTGCCTTCCTTGCTGTCTTCAAAAGTTACTTTAGGATCATCCACCACAACAGCATCAGTCAGCTCATGTATGCTTCCACACATGTGTCTTGAACATCCACTGTCCAAGTACCAGCTTTTCTCTTCTTTACTCCTACTCCTAATCCTAACCTACAAAACAAAATAAAATTGTTTTAGGTACCCTTTATTGAGAGGGTCCTGGAGGATTAGTTCCACCTTTGACAACCCAAGATGCTGAAGTCTTAAGCTTCTTAGGCTTTTGAGATTTTAAGCATGAACAGTTTTATCTTCATCATACTCACCAGATGTGTTACGTTGTTAATCAGTATGATAAGAATGATGTTCATAAGCAGGATATGATGCATGATAAGCAGGGTATGCATGCATTGGATGAGCCGGGTAAGGTTCATAATAAGTTGGAAATTGAGGTGCATGATACATAGGAGGATATGCAGCAGGTTGTACATAATATGACTCATTTCCATACCAAGCATTTTGACTTTTCTTGTTCTTATGCTTCTTTGGCTTACTCTTTACTTGCTCATTAACAAACGACTTAGTTTTGTTACTAGTCTGATTGGTTTTACTAGTTTCAACAGACTTCCTAGGACTCTGCTGTTTTGTCTTACCAGTCTGTTTTCCTAAACTAGGCTCTTTGCTCTTTTTAGCCTTAGAAGCTTTCTTCTCCTTTAATTCTTTCTCAGGTGAAGCAGGTTTAGTAGTCTGAACATACAATATGACCTTACTATTGTCAGCTGATATGAACTTTTCAGTATGATTCATTTCTAACTTATCCTGTTCTAAAGGTAGTTTCTGTTTACTAGACATGTTGGTCCCAAGTGGTCAGATGAGGTCTAGAGGGGGGGGGGTGAATAGATCTCTGAATTTTTTTAGACTTTTAAAACTTTTCAGTCGTCTGTCAGCAGACTAAGCTGATAAAGATCAGTAAGCTTACCAAGCTAATCGTGAACAAATCTTGAGCAGCACAGTTGACCATTTCTCTTATCAACACATAGCCGATTTCAGCAAAACTCAGCTTTAAAAACAGAATACTTGCAGCGAATATTTATCAGTCTTTTTCACAAGTAAACTTAGTCTTTCAAAGATTTTGTCCCCAGTTTTAACAAACTTCTTTTTGAAATCTTCCAACAGTTTTCTAAAGTGTTTTATGCAATTTTAAAAGTATGCAAGAAAATAATGCAAAATAAAACACAAAGAATTTTTATAGTTGTTATATGGATAAAATCTTTTAGGAAATAAAACTATTTATACTCTAGGTTTGAAATATGTCCGTTGAAGAAAGACAGGATTCAAATTCCTTGAGTACTGGTCCTTAATTTCTGCGAACGACTCTCTGTACTGCGGTAGTACTGTCAACAGTACTTTTTGTCAGCAGCATTTAATGCACCGAGCTTATACGAGGTTTTTCTTCAATCATTTGCCATTAATACCCTCAGTCTTCAACAATTATTACTCCAAGTGCATTTATTACCGTTGGAGAGACTTCCTGATCATCTTCACTTGGCTGATAAGAGTTACTTGTCTGATGATGAACCGAGCTGATCCCAAACTTGAACAAATCTGATTTGAGTCGGCTGATTTACACCAAACTGATTTCTTTATTCAGCAGATCAGTAGTTTTCAGGACCAAACTGAATTTTGACTTAACTGAATTTGTCTTTGAGTTTCATCAAAATTCTTCTAAGGGATTTTACTAAGCTCTCCTAACTTAGCTGGTTGAGATGTTTTGGAAATCATCAAAACCCCCCTTTAACTTCTAAATTTCTTGTCTTCTGATCTTCATCTTCATCCAACAATTTCCCCCTTTTTGATGATGACAAAACTTTAGTTTAGGTTAAACTTTAGCTAAGTACCTGTACCTAAACTAAAGTTTTAATCCTCAAAGATTTCTGAGATAGAAATAATTTGTTGGAATAAAAACTTGAACTTTTATTAATTGATTGCTTTTGAGTACAAGTTACAAGTAGTTACATCAGATGAGATAATAAGACAGTAAACTGATACAAGAAAACTTAAATTCTAGTGATCTGATTCTTCATCAGTCACTTCTTCTTCAATTTCAACATACTCTTCTTCATCTTCATCATCAATTTCATCATCATCTTCATTGGCGTCATCAGTCAGAAGGTTCTTCTGAGCAGCTTCGATTTTCTGTTTACGTTCAGCTTCTTCTGCTTCTTCAACTCTTCTTTTGATGTGTTCCAAGTTTTTGTACTTCACAAATGGATCTAGTTGCTCCTCAGGTGTATCTTTGGTTGCAACAAGTTCTTTATCAGATTTCACTGGTTTCTTGGATTCTTATTCCTTCTCATCAGCATCCTCCTTAGCATCTGCTTCCTTAGCATCAACTACCTTTTCCTCAGCAGCTTCAGCTTCCTACTTATCATCAGCTTTCTCTTCAGCTTCTTTAGCTTGTTCAGGTACATGCTCTATTTCCTTTTCAGCAGGTTTCTCCTTATCAGCAGAGTTCTTTGATTGCTCAGGTACTTGAACAGGTGCAGTTGCTGGAGCTGATTTCTCTTTTTCAGGTACTGACTTCTTTTCCCCCTTTTTGTCATCATCAGCAGGGTTGAGTTCAGCAGCTGGTATGTTGATAGCAGTGCAGATTCTTCTCATGTTGTCATCCACTGTTGCAATTTGAGATGTATGATGATTGAGTGTAGATTTGAGAGTTCCAGTCTGATCATTCAGATAATCCATGTTGAGTTGCAATGTAGCCACCTCATCATGAACCATGTGGCAGTTTCATCCAAGTTGCATATGAACCCCATGTTCTACTCTGTTTCAGCATCAACAAGCTTGGTGATCAGAGTTAAAACGTCAGCAATATCTCCCTCATGTCTTTGAGATGATTTACATCCGACTTCACATCTTCAACATTCTTGTTTAAGCTGATCAGATTTTGAACTAATTGAAGAGAATTATCAGGCGATAGAGGAAAATTGTCAATTGCATCCTTGATGAGTCTTCTGTTTTCCTCCTGCAATCTATTGTTTTCTTCTTGTATCCCCTTCATCAGCTGTTTGTTCCTTTCTTCCAAGGATTGATCCAGCAGCAACTGAATGGATTCCATTAGTGAAGAGTGCTTGTCTGCTGTTGGAATGGAAGTGGAAGCTGAAGGTTCTGTTTGGTGGACTAGGACATCTTCTAGAACCTCTTCTTCTTCATCTTTTTGTTCAAGTTCAGTAGTCTCTTGAACAGCTTCATGAACAACAATAGATCCATCATTTACTCGGACATCTTCTTCATCAGTCTGTGTAGCTTTTTGTTGAACAGTAGCCTGTTCTTCCACCTTTATTGTTTCAGGAGTTTCATCATCTGATATCTTCGTAGTCTGACTTATAAAAGTGTGTTTTTAAATACAGCGTTTTTAAGTAACTGCACTTTTATATAAATAATCAGACGAGTAAACTAATACTTATCTGATCAGATAAGTGTTCTGATAACAGGTATTACTAGTGAAAGCCAATAACTAGTAATCTTCCTTTGTTGTTTGTCAATCCAGCAAGATAATTAATCTTCAATCTTCAAGAATTAAGAACTTCTCTGATGAAAACTTAACTTCAACTAACTTTCATCAACAAATTTCATCTTTTAATCAGAAGATGCGCTCGTCTTACACGTTCCCCCTGATTTTAAGAATCCATAAGTTAATTAGTCTGTTGAGAGTTATCCTTGAAGTCGATAAGATGAGTAAGCTAATAAACTCCAGTCTTCTGATGAGTTCCCCCTCAGCTTATGCATCTAAATTTAGTAGACCTAGTTCAGCTCTTAGAGTTGAAAACCTTGCATCACTTAGTGGTTTAGTGAATATGTCAGCGATTTGATTGTTAGTATGAACATACTCTATTATAACATTTTCCTTTTCCACATGATCTCTGATGAAGTGATGTTTGATCTAAATATGCTTAGTTCTTGAATGACTTGTAGTGTTCTGAGTAAGAGAGATTACACTTGTATTGTCACAGTAGATAGGTATTCCAATGATCTTAATGTTGTAATCTTCTAGTTGATGCTTCAACCAAAGTATCTGTGCACATCAAGCTCCAGCAGCTATGTACTCAGCTTCAGCAGTAGATATGGATACTGAAGTCTGTTTCTTACTCATCCATGAGATCATACGACTACCTAAGAATTGACAGGCACCTGTTGTGCTCTTCCTATCAATCGTGCAGCCAGGAAGGTCAGAATCTGAATATCCTTTCAGCTCAAATCCAGTTTCCCTAGGGTACCATAATCCAAGTTCTTGAGTGCCTTTAAGGTATCTGAGTATCCTCTTGGCAGCCAGGAGATGAGATTCCTTAGGATTTGATTGATTTCTCACACAAACCCCAACAGAGGACATGATATTAGGTCTGCTAGTTGTTAGGTATAGCAAGGACCCAATTATGCCTCTGTACTTGGTTATATCTACTGATTTGCCATCGTCATCTTTATCCAAACGAAGTTCAGTAGACATAGGAACACTAACAGTAGAGCTAGTTTCCATACCAAATTTCTTAAACAGATCTTTTGTTTATTTAGCTTGGTTAATGAATATTCCATCAGGCAACTGTCTTACTTGCAGACCAAGAAAATAGTTAAGTTCACCCATCATGCTCATTTCAAACTTGTTCTGAATCAGCTTGGAGAACTTATCACACATCTGTTGATTAGTTGAACCAAAAATAATATCGTCCACATATATTTGCACAAGCAATATGTGATCCTCCCATTCAACAGTGAACAAGGTCTTGTCTACCTTACCTTTACGAAATCCCTTAATTAAAAGAAAATCAGATAGGGTGTCATACCATGCTCTTGGAGCCTGTTTCAGTCCATAGAAAGCTTTCTTCAGACGATACACCTTGTCTTCTTCTTTGTATGATTCAAATCCAGGTGGTTGTTCAACATATACCTCTTCTTGCAATTCTCCATTGAGAAAGGCAGATTTCACATCCATTTGATAGACTGTGAAATTCTTATGAGCAGCATAGGCAAGAAACAGTCTGATTGCTTCTAATCTTGCTACTGGTGCAAATGTTTCATCAAAGTCAATGCCTTCTTCTTGGCAGTAACCCTTGGCCACTATTCTTGCTTTATTTCTTGTGATAATACCATCTTCATTCATTTTATTCCTGAATACCAATTTAGTGCCAATTACCCTTTTATGACTTGGTCTAGGAACTAAGTACCATACTTCATTCCTTTCAAATTGATTTAGCTCTTCTTGCATAGCTTCAATCCAGTTTGAGTCACTAAGAGCTTCTTCAATTTGTTTGGGCTCTATTTGGGATAGGAAGCTGACAAACATTGCATCATTTGCAGCAGCTCTCCTTGTCTTTACTCTATACAAGGGACACCAATCACTAATTCAGGTGGGTGATTCTTGAGCCATCTGAGATCAGGTTGCAAATCTGAATGTTGTCCTCTGTTTTGATCTTGCAACACTACTGTTGGAGTTTCAGTATTAGTCTGTTGAACAGTCTCTGGTTTGTCAGATGTTTGCAACTCGTCTGTTAGACAACCAGCAGTGTGATTTTGAACAACACTTGTGTTAGCAGCTGAGTTGAGATCAGGTAGTATGATGGGTATATATTCTTCATTTCTTTCAACTCTCAATTTCTGAAAATCAGTAGACAGACTTGAATTAGTGCTTTGATTCTTTTCAGAAGATTGACTTGGTTCATCAAATACTAAGTGAATAGATTCTTCTACAAGTAATGTTCTTTTGTTAAAGACTCTATAAGCTTTACTAACAGTAGAATATCCTACAAAAACAGCTTCATCAGCCTTTTCTGCAAAAGCAGTAAGGTGATTCTTCCCATTGTTTAAAACAAAGCATTTACAACAAAAAATTCTAAAGTAATGAATGTTTGGCTTTCTATTGTTCCAAACATCATATGGAGTATTGTATTGGTGTTTGTTGATCATGCATCTGTTTTTTGTAAAGCATGCTTGTTTGTGGCTTCTACCCAGAATCTTTGGGGCAACTTTGCTTTAGCTATCATAGTTCTGGTAGCTTCTTTTAGAGTTTTGTTTCTCCTTTCAGCAACTCCATTCTGTTGAGGGGTTCTGGCAGCAGAGTACTCATTGCTGATTCCTCTGATATTACAATACTCTTCAACAGTTGAGTTTGTAAATTCAGTCCCTCTATCTGATCTGATCTTTAATATCTTTATGTTCTTCTCATTCTGGATCAGCTCCATCAGATTTGTAAGATGCTCCTTGGTTTCACTTTTCTTCTTCATGAAAATCACCCAAGTGTATCTTGAGAAATCATCCACAACAGCTAGGCATTATTTCTTTCCACCATTGCTGATTGGATCAATGGGTCCAAATAAGTCCATATGTAGCAGCTCCAAAATCCTTCCAGATGATTGGTGCTTTTTGCTTTTGAAAGATGACTTGATTTGTTTACCCTTCTGACAGGCGTCACATAGCTTATCTTTTCTCATGACTGTCTTTGGAATTCCTTCCACCAGATCATTCTTGATTAGTCTGTTTATGGTCTTGAAATTTACATGATTCATTCTTTTGTGCCACACCCAACTGACTTCACTTGGTGTTGATCCTACCAAATAAACATTTGAATTCTTGTCCACATAATTCCAGTCCACTGTGTAGACATTTCCTTGTCGTCTTCCAGATAAGATGACCTTCTTTGTACCAATCTGTTCAACATAGCACTTATTTGATGAGAAGATAACTGAAAATCCCTTGTCACAAAATTGACTTATGCTCAGCAAATTGTATTTGAGGCCTTTAACATAAGCGACGTCAGATATCTCAATGTTGCCTTTAATTAATCTTCCACTTGCTACAATCATGCCTTCTTTGCTGTCTCCAAAAGTTACTTTAGGACCATCCACAGCAACAACATCAATCAGCTCATGTATGCTTCCACACATGTGTCTTGAACAGCCACTTTCCAAGTACCATATTTTCTCTACTTTACTCCTACTCCTAGTCCTAACCTACAAAACAAAATAAAAATTTTTTAGGTACCCTTATTGAGAGGGTCCTGAAGGATTAGTTCCACCCTTGACAACCCAAGATGTTGAAGTCTTAGGCTTCTTAGGCTTCAGAGATTTTACAGGAGCATGAACAGGTTTATCTTCATCATATCCATCAGATTTGTTATGTTGATAATCAGTATGATAAGGATGATGTTCATAAGCAGAATAAGGTGCATGATAAGCAGGATATGCATGCATTGGATGAGCAGGATATGGTGCATAGTAAGTTGGAAATTGAGGTGCATGATATATAGGAGGATATGTAGAAGGTTGCACATATTATGATTCATTTCCATACCAAGCATTTTGATTTTTCTTGTTCTTATGCTTCTTTGGTTTACTAGATGCTTGCTCATTAACAGACGACTTAGTCTTGCCACTAGTCTGATTGGTTTTAGCCTTATCAGCAGATTTCCTAGGACTCCGCTGTTTAGTTTTACCAGTCTGTTTTCCTACACTAGGCTCTTTGCTCTTTTTAGCATTAGGAGCTTTCTTCTCCTTTAATTCTTTCTCAGGTGAAGCAGGTTTAGTAGTCTGAACATACAATATGACCTTACTGTTGTCAGCTGATACAAATTTTTCAGTATGGTTCAGTTCTAACTTGTCCTGTTCTAAAGGCATCTTCTGTTTACTAGACATGTGAGTGGATGCAACAGAAGACTTGTCATGAGACTCAATAATCTTTTCAAGTTCCATGATTTTTCCTTTATATACTTCACATTCAGCTTTCAGAGAATCATTTCCTTGCTCAAGTAGTTTATATTCAGCTGATTCTTTTGGCTTTTCAGCCTTAAGTTTCAGTGAACTGTTTTGCTCTCTTAGCAATATCATCTCTTCCTTAAACTTACCAAATGCGTCAGCAATACTAATATTTTTATCCATCATTTGCTCAAATGAATTAAACAATTCATTTTCAAGAGGAGTTACCTAATCCTCTGAGTCATCAGATTCCTTAGCCATCAGACAGATAAGAGCAGGGTTCTCGTCTTCAGTAGACTCTTCTTCAGAAGTGTCTGAGTCTGAATCAGATGAGTAGATAGCAGCCAACTTTTCAGCTTCAGCTATCAGCACCTTGCCTTTCTGATACTTTCTTTCCTTTCTGATTCTCTTTTCTTCTTAAGTGTACTTCTCAGCTTTAGGATATGGGCAGTCTCTGATGAAATGACCCAATTTCCTGCAGTTGTAACACATTAGTTTAGATTTATAAGCATCTTTATCTTGAGAAGAAGAAGTAGGGTTAGAAGTAGAAGCATTGTTGTATTTGTTCTTCATTTTTCTTTTATTGAACTTCTTGAAGTTGTTCATTAGCAATGCAAAGTCTCCAGTTGTGTACTCCTTTTTGTTGAGTAGTGTGACTTCATCAGATGAGTCCACTTCTTTGCTTTTGTTAGCTGATCTTCTTGGATTTTCAACAGCAACCAGGACAGCTGTGGGGCCTGAAGTTGAGGTTTCTTCAATACCCATTCTTGGCAGTTTATACTCGTATGCCTTGAGTACTGAGAACATCTCGGTAAGAGAGATCTTTCCCAAATCTCTTGATTCTTCCATGGCTGTCACCTTCATGTTGAACTTTGGAGGTAGAGCTTTCATCACTCTAATAGTTATCTCCTTGTCAGTGAAGGTTTTTCCTAGCTTGAGAACTTCATTTAGCGTCCTCGTAAACCCTGTATCCATCTGGTCAATGGTTTCCGCAGACTTCATCTTGAAGTTGTCTAGCTTTTCCAGAGCAACACTCAGCTGATGCTCTTTTATGGCGTCGTTTCTTTCGCTCGTATCATGAACCTTGTCCCACATTTCTTTCGCAGTCTTGCAATGCTTGACTTTGTCAAATCTGTCGTTGTCCAGGGCTTTGGTCATGATGAATTGACCAACTTTATCAAGATTGAACAGCTTGACTTCTTCAGCTGTCTTCTCTTGTAGATCTTTTTCCACCACTATATCTACTTCATCAACCTTTATAGTCTTGGTAAATTTGAATGGACCTTTTGTGATACATGTATATATGTTGTCATTGTAAGCAGCTAAAAAGATCTCCATCCTGATCTTCCAGTCCTCAAAACTCATACCGCCAATGTGGGGAACATGGATGATACAATTCATTTTCAAAAAGTTTTGATTTTTCAAAATTATGCTCTTTTGAAAAAGTTTAAGAACCTTTGAAAAACACTCGGATCAAGCTCGTTGATCAGGCAGCTGATTCTAATGAACCACCTGCTCTGATACCACTTGTTGGTCCCAAGTGGTCAAATGAGGTCTAGGGGGGGGGGGGGTGAATAGACCATTGAAAATTTTTAGACTTTAAAAACTTTTCACTTAACTGTTAGCAGACTAACCTGATCGTAAACAGTAAGCTAACTAAGCTGTTTGCACACAAAGCTTGAGCAGCAGAGTTGACCACTCTTTTAGAAAAGTAGTTAGCTGATTTCAGTAAAATCAGTTTTTTCAGATTACTTGCAGCGGATGTTTTAAAGTGTTTTTCACAAGTAAACTAAGTCTTTTGAAAGATTTTATCCCCAAGTTTAAAAACTTCTTTTAAAATCTTTTACAGAAAACTTAAATTTTAAATTTATGCAGTTTTTTAAAGTATGCAAGAAAACTTATGCAAAAAGAACACAAGAATTTTTATAGTGGTTATATGGATAAAAATCCTTTAGTCCACTCTTCCAAGTCACATAGATCTTGGGTTATACTATAAACACACAGTTTACTATACTCTACTTACGCTAAACAACAAATGTAAAGGCCGTAAGCTCACAATAGGAAATCACAGAGAAGACCTATCCTCTGAAGTTAGATCTCTCACTTAGATGGATCTACACTTCTCACAACACTTTAATTACAGTTTTCACTCAGAAAAATGATTTAATTTGAACTTCAACTTGGTTCTTCCAACAAATGACTTCACCAGATAAGTGAGCTGTTCTTGAGACTTAGAGAGATTTTGCTTCGGAAATTTTCTCAGAGTTGTGTTGTTTTTCTCTCTCAGGCTCGCGAACTATTTATACTCCAGATTTGAAAAATGTCCGTTGAAGAAAGACAAGATTCAAATACCTCGAGTACTGGTCCTTAATTTCTGCGAACGGCTCTCTGTACTGCGGCAGTTTTGTCAACAGTACTGTCAGCAGCATTAAATGCATCAAGCTGATACGAGGATTTCTTCAATCATTTGCCATAAATACCCTCCTTCTTCAGCATTTATTACTCCAAGTGCATTTATTACCGTTGGAGAGATTTCCTGATCATCTTCACTTGGCTGATAAGAATCACTTGTCTGATGATGAACTGAGCTGATCTCAAACTTGAACAAATTTGATTTGAGTCGGCTGATTTTCACCAAACTGATTTATTCCTTCAGCAGCAGATCAATAGTCTTCTGGACCAAACTGAATTTTGACTTGTCTGATTTGTCTTTAGAGTTGATCAAAATTCTTCTAAGGGATTTTACTAAGTGTTCCTTACTTAGCTGATTATGATGTTTTGGAAATCATCAAAATCTCCCTTTAACTTCTAAATTCCTTGTTCAATAATCTTCATCTTCATCCAACATTCCAACTAATAATGAGACTACACAACCAGTTTACAAAAGAGAGGGAGCAAGACATATACAAAAAATGAGGATGTGCGCTATAGATGACGATGTTGGCATCTCAAGAACTGGATGACGAACCTGATAACAGTTAAGTATTAAGATATTATTATCATAATCCTTCGAAATTCATCAACCAACTCATCATGTGCACACAATATACCAATTTAAGGTTTCATACATCTTGTAATGTTTGGGGGAGAAATTAATTTAAGAGAATTTACACGTCCCTCTAACAAATAACAAAATAATTTAGCCACAAGATTTTAAAGAAATAACTCAAAGAAGAAATGCGGAAGATCCCAATCTAATATTTCTATAAAATTTGAAAAGAACTGCATCACCATACTGAACTTGCTTTCTTAGCCAGCCTTTTTTTTTTTTTAGTAATATAACATTCATAACATAACTAAAATAAAAACTATTACAACTACTTTAAAATTATACCAATGATATTAAAGAACCAAAAGATAATTGAGCAAGAAGAGAAGACCAAATTTTGGGAGAAAAAATAAAAGAAAAAGGACAAAAGCAAAGGAAAAAAAATGGACCATTGCACATACATGTGAGCTAGCTTGAGATCCCGACTGAGAGAAAATTCAAACCACTTATTTCATCTAATCCCATGAGGAAAACTATTACAACTTTAAAAATTATACCAATAATATTAAAGAACCAAAAGATAATTGAGCAAGAAGAGAAGACCAAATTTTGGGAGAAAAAACAAAAAGAAAAAGGAGAAAAACAAAGGAAAAAAATGGACCATTGCACATACATATGCGCTAGCTTGAGATCCCGACTGAGAGGAAATCCAAACCACTTATTTCATCTAATCCCATGAAGAAATAACAAGTACGGCAACAACAAACTCTGAAGGCCGACAAAAATTACCAACAACCCAAAATTTGAACTTCTCTTCAAAGCTAACAATCTCCAAAGCCCTTTGCAAACAACTAAAATAAATCATATTTGACAAACACCAAACACAACTAAAGTGAACCATGACAAATAAAGACCAAACAACAATAAAATAAAAAATTGAAAAATAGAAAAAATAAAAGGAAAATACAATCGATGCCATCATCACATAGGCGAAGCTCGAGATGAAAACAAAGCCTTCACAAGCAAAACAAAGGGGCTATATCGCCATTGTTCGACTTAAGGCAGAATGAGCGAAGATAACAAAAAATTAGCTAGTTGATGAAACTTCCTTATTGTTGCCCTGCAATTTAGTAAATAAAGATATTATAGAACTATCAATACTTCATTGTCAAAACACATTCATATATTAGAAACATTAGCTTCTTACATGAGCATGAACATTATATTTTGTATCAGGAAGCACAATTCTCTGGTTAGTAGCATAACGATGCATGCAACACAAGGACAACGACAATAATTTTTCCATATTTCCCAAAATAACATGTTCTACCACAATTAATTCAACAAGAACAAGCAATTACGACATAAATTATATTCATGTAAAATAAATTAGTTCTGAATTATAAGTATCATTTTCATAATCATAAGAACTTACAAATTCGGTTCAAAATTATCAAAAAACTATATTGAAATTGCTCCCAAAACATGTAAACTTTTATATCAAATCTTGATCATTTTTCTGAGAAAGGGGGTTGGGTCACAACATGTGGCTGTGACTGAGCCTGTGATGGAGTCTAGGTCGACTGATGAGGAAGTCCATGTGGAAAGGGCAACATACTACCCATGTACCCGAGCATAGGTGACGGCATATGATAGGAAGGGTGGGAACTGCAGGCTGAAGGCTGAAATGGCCAAGCGAGAGACAGATTAAAAGAGGTTGCGGGAGTTGGATTATAAGTTGGGTTGTGGGTGGTTGGTGAAGCATGCTACACTGCGTCATCATTATCTGCCACTGCTGCATCATATTATCCAAGCATTGTCTCACACTAGCATTGCGGATTAAATCTTCTTCTAATCTAATAATTTTGTCCTCGTACACCTTATCCATGTTCATACTAACATTGCAGATCGACTTTTCTTCTTATCTTGCTATTTTCTTCTTATACATTTGACAATTTGACTGCATAGTTGAAATTACGCTGATTACCTTCGGAGCAGTTTGCAGGTGATTTTGTTAGGCGTACGATGATCCTCTTGATAAACTACTTAAAATAAGATATGCTTCAGCAGCCAAACCATAACACCTACACTTCTTGTTTGGTATCCCAACAATGTTCTACCACATATACATAACAAATGGTACAACCATTTATTAGTATTAAACTATAAATAATAATTACATAGTATCTCGGTGGGGCGGGTGATCTTACGTGGTTTCGTACGTGATCAAAATAGGAAAGTAATAACAAAAGTATGCAATAGTATGAGTGGATTGATCTCAAATAAATATATTCCGAACACAAATATAAAGATTACAAGGAAGGGGGGCCTATCCGAGCATTAAAGGATGTCATACAAGCTAGAGACTAAATACGGTAAAAAAGAGTGATCTAATCTAACTCCGAGGAGAATCCGAGTAAGTTCGATCAAGGAGCACCTGAGAAAGTGTGTCTGATATCATAAATGCATGTCGTGCTAGGTGAACCTTCCGTAGGGATACATTTCTTAGCCCACAGGCATGGGTTTGGGTTCGGCCCAACAGTAAATCCAAGCGATAACCCTTCCTGGCGATAGGACTGGGCTGATTGGGGATCGTGGCGTTGAGATCGGAATTGTGTCCTCGAGGTCGGATTTTCTGCTCTTCGATCAGATATGACTCCCAAAATAGAAAATCCAAAGTACCCCTCATCAGCGGGTTCAGTAGATTGCGGAGGTAGCTTCAAGTGAGTGGTTATGGTGACGTGAAGAAGAAGAATAAGAAGAAGTGTGAAGTGAGTGGTTATGGTGATGTGTAGAAGAAATGAGAAGTGAGTGTGGGGAATTTTTGGAGGAGCAGAGAAAATGATATGAAAACCCTAGATCTGAAAAAAAAAACAAAAATACAAAAAGAAAGGCAAGTATGTTTTTTACTTTTTTTCTAACTTGCAACGGAAACACTTCCGTCGCTACTTGTCAACCGCTGGCATAGCTACGAAAAAATTCTTCAATATCTTCAACCTTAACATAGCTACAAAATTATGTGAGGACGCATCTATAATTGATGATATTGTAAAGAAACTCATGAAAGTTCCGAAGGTCGACCCATATGCCAAGATCTTCAGAAGATTAAAAGAGTATTCTTCAGTGGATTCGAAATTAGATCAACTAATACTATGGATCAAGCTGCTTTGTGGATTGAAGGAAATAATAATATACCCATTTGATAAAGATTTTGTAATCTATGCCCCCATTAAAACTTGTTCGTCAGATTTGTAATCTATGCCCCCATTTGACGAACAAGTTGATGGTTTTACAAATTTTCCTATGAAAGCACGCAAAACATGGTTCATTAATCGCATGAACGGGCATGGTGCATTAGTTAGACCAAATGGCATAACCAACCACTCATATAAACCAAACTTTGTTTTAAAAGCTGTTTTCCATTCATCACCTTCTTTCATTCTTATTTGATGGTAGCCACTTTTCAAATCAATTTTAGAAAATACACAAGCACCATGCAATTCATCAAGCATATCATCAAGACGAGGAATAGGATGGCGATACCTGATTGTTATATTGTTGACGGCTCGACAATCAACACACATTCTCCATGTCCCATCCTTTTTAGGAACCAAAATTACTGGAACAGCGCATGGACTCATGCTTTCTCGTACGGAACCCTTTTCCATCAATTCACTAACTTGCCGTTGTAGCTCTTTTGTTTCTTCAGGGTTGCTACGATAGGCTGGTCGGTTTGGAATGGAAGCACCGGGTACAAAGTCAATTTGATGTTCAATCCCTCGAATAGGTGGTAAACCAGGTGGAATTTCCTCGGGAAAGACATCCTCAAATTCCTGCAAAAGAGATGCAACTGAACTAGGCAAAAAAGAGTTAGAGTCGTTATTATTCAATGCCTCTTTGTACACAAGAACAATTATTGGTTGACTTGAGAACATCGCTTTTTTGATGTGACCCACTCTCGCATAGATATTGCTTTTTGTCCTCTCATTCTTTTGTTCACTCATTGAAACCTCTCCATTTTTTTTACTCTTTTTTTCCTCGTTCACTCTTTGTTTTTCTTGTCTCTCTATGTCTTTTCCTACAACACTCTTTTTTTCTTGCTCACTCTCTTTTTGTAACCTCACTTGATCTTCATAAACTTGTCTTGGAGTCAAAGGTACTAGAGTGATGGTACGCTGGTCATGTAGAAATGAGTACTTGTTAGTGAAACCATCATGCTTAACACGTCGATCAAACTGCCATGGACGTCCTAGTAATAAATGTCCAGCTTGCATAGGTACAACATCGCACAAAACTTCATCTTCATATTTTCCTATGCGAAAAGGAACAAGGACTTGTTTTTCTACCCTTATTTCACCAGTATTATTAAGCCATTGCAGTTTGTAGGGTTGTAGATGTTTGGTAGTCGGTAATCCTAACTTTTCAACCATAGTTGTGCTAGCAACATTAGTACAACTCCCTCCATCAATAATCATACTACATACTTTGTTTTGGACATGGCATCTAGTATGAAAAATGTTTTCCCTCTGTACTTCGTCACTCTCTTTGATTTGCACACTTAACGCTCTTCTTGCAACCAACAACTCCCCATGGACAGCATATTCTTCCTCATTAGCATCCTCCAACGGTGGCATAGATTCGGGGTCCTCCTCACTATCGGTTTCAACTTCTCCATTATCTCGTATCACCATAACTCTTCTATTTGGGCATTGGTTTGCTATGTGCCCCCTACCTTGACATTTAAAACACTTAATATCACGATTTCGAGTAGTAGAGTAATCGGTTTTACCTTGATTGCTACGAGTTGGTTGCTCTTGTTTTGACTCAAATCTAGTCTTGGTTGAGACTTGCTTCTCCTCTTTCTTGAATGTATTCTGTTTCCACGAACTAGCACCCCTTCTCTTAAGTTGGCTCTCAATTTTAATAGCCATATGCAGCATGTCCTCTAATTCCACATAATGCTGCAATTCTACTCGATTGGCAATTTCTTGATTCAAGCCAGCTAAAAATCGTGCCATAGTAGCCTCTCGGTCCTCCTCTATGTTTGCTCGGATCATGGCTAACTCCATCTCTTGGTAGTAGTCTTCGACACTCCGATTTCCTTGTACCAGCCCTTGCAACTTCTTGTACAAATCCCGATAATAGTGGCTAGGTACAAAACGCTTTCTCATTACTGTTTTCATCACCTCCCAAGTGTCCACCGGTTGTTCTCCATTTCGTCTCCTGTTTAACACCAATTGATCCCACCAAACATTAGCATAATCAGTAAACTCAGTGGCTGCAAGTTTTACCTTTTTTATCTCGGAGTAGTCGTGGCAATCAAAAACTCGCTCCAGTTTCTTTTCCCACTCAAGATAGGTTTCGGGGTCGTTTCTCCCTTGAAAAGAAGGAATGTTCATCTTAATATTACCCAAGTTATTATCCTCCCTATTCCTAACTTCTCTACCCAAACCACGATTTCTCCTATGGCGACTAGATGACCCTTGATCTCCTTCACTAAACCTATCATCATAGTCTTCCTCATCCTCATCTCTTAAGTCCCGAGGTTGAACTCTCCCCCTCCTATTCATATTAGAAGTAGTTTTTCGATGTCCCTCAGTTACACTTTCTACCCTATCCAACCTTTCATGAACTTGTTCCAACTCCGTCCTCAATATTCTCTTCATCTCTCCCATCAAAGCTTCCGACATAAACTTCATATCAAACTTTCCCGACTGTTCTCCAGATATGTTTTTGTTATTGGAATCAGACATGATTTGCTGCAAGAAAAAAGGTTAGAACAAATATAAATAAAATAAAGGACCTCACAATTCACACCCTTACGTGTTTCACTCAAATTAGTGATTCACTCAACTCTCGTGTTTTCGCACAAAAATTATGGCTTTTACCCTCAAATAATCTAACTCTCTTGCCTTTTTCCACTCTTGGAATTCTCTTTGCTTCTTTTTGAACTAATTTAAAACAACACAAAGATATTCAATGTGAACAAACTCTAGGACAAGAAAACTATCAAACCAAATCTAGGAAGATTCTTTCAACAAGGCAGGTGCCAAAACTTAGAAGAATTCTAAGTGTAAACACACTCTAAGTCTAGAAAACAATCAAACTCAAACTAGGAAGCTCAATAAAGATAATTTTGTTTCAATATTCGGATTTTTTTTTTTTTTTTTTCGGATTTTTTTTTTGGCGAACTCTTTCTTTCTTTTTTGTTCGACCTTTTTTTTTTTTTTTTTTTTTTTCTTCGTACTCTTTTTTTTTGTACGACTTTTTTTTTTTTTTTTTTTAATAAAACTAGAAAATTATAAAGATACGCAAACCTGAGACTAGAAATTGGCTCTGGTACCAAATGATACGAACCACGTTAAGAAAAACGAGACCCGCATTATAAGGAATTGAAAGATCGTTCTACAATCAGGTTTGAGGATGGATGAACGTCACAAGTCGCCTTGATAAGTTCACGGGGACGCCACAAACGATATTGATTGAATCGTTTGATAAGTCGATGTTGAACGCCACAAGTCTTCTTGATAAGTTCGGTAGGACGCCACAAACGATGATGGAATAATCGTTTGATAAGTCGATGAATGAACGCCACAAGAATTAGACAAATTGAAAAATCCTTGATAAGTTCAAAAGAGTTCTTCAAAGAAACTAGAGAATTCCTTCTCACTAAAATAATAAGAATCAAGTTGTCTCTTCTATTACATATTATGCCTATATATAAGCTGAAAATTAAGTCCTATCAAGACTAGGAATAGGACTTCTAGAGTAATCTACTTAGACTAGGAAATAAATCCCCCTAATCAACTAGGAAACAAAAAGCACTTAATAAACTAGGAAACAAATAAAGTCCTACTACTAATATAATAGTTAATTTCGAATTTAATACTAACTAAATATGCTATTCATCTTATCCACTCTCTTCTTGAGAAATTGCATTTAGTTGGACTTGTATAATGTTGACAAAATTCGATTGTTCATTTCCGAACACATCCAACTCCTTTTGTTGTGCTTGATTTATTAACTCATTGAGTTCATCTTCCTTGAAACGTTTGGCTCTTGCCCTCGTCACTGGACCTTGTGGAACTTTGATTGATTCTTCAAAATGCGATTTTCCATTTATGTCCTCATTATTCTGCGAATTTCCATTTATGTCCTCATCAACATACATCCTTCAAACTGATTCATTACAAAGAAGTACAGGGACCGTAGCATAATCATGGAACATTCCATAGTTCTTAACATATTTCTGATGTACAGGATCCTCAAAGAGGCAAGTACAGAGCATACTTAATGATAAGATAAGAGCATATTAACCAAGAACCTCAGAGAGGTTTCTGAAGAACTAGAAGAAAGATGTTTAGCTAGACATAATGTTTAAACACAGTAGTAGGTTTATTAATTGAAAACTGAATGAGTACATATGATACAACTGCCTCTATATATAGAGGGCGGACTCCAAACCTATTACAATATACCATAATAATATTACATGTCCACCAACCAAGTGGAATCTGCTTTTAACAATAATACAGACGACAACATAAAGTAAACACACTAAAGCAACGAAAGCAGACTCTGTGGACCATAACTTTATTAAAGTGACTTTTATCTGAGTCTCACTTCATTATCAGGAGAATCTTGACAGATGTCACCATCGCTGGTATGCATAACCATTGGATCAAAATCATCGCTGACCATTGGATCACCTGAGCTGGATCTGGGGAGATTTGGATTTGGATTGAATTTTTCATATAATATCTCAAGTTCAATGGATCCATAATCCCACGGGTCTTGGGCATCTTGAAAGATCTCTTGATCCTCTTTCATCAGATTATCTTCTTGCTGTTTTTGTATGGCTGTAATGTCTGTATTACTGAGAGAATAACGAGGTCCTGTAATAGGATAGGGAGGTACCATCAGAGGAGAAGTACACTCTACTTCTTCAATAAGAGTATCAGGAACTTCGTTCAGTCGGCAGAGATGTCTGAAGATCCTTTTCAATTCTTCAGGAAATTGTCTTATACCTCCATCAGTAGTGGTTAAGACGAACCCATAGGGATGGGGAGTTAGCTGAGTATGATACCATGAATTCAAATATGGCCTTTTCAATATAATGACAGTGTATGGATCTGCCATATGAGAGTTTCTTATGGTGTCATTTAAGACATTAATCCATTCTTTTCTAGGCCAATGACCATACAGGAATTTAGTGATATTTGGCTCCAACTTTCTTTTGCGTATGGCTTTAAGTAGGAATTTAGGTCTTACTTCAATGGCAAAGAAACTGATCATACCTAAGCACCAGAAATACCAGTAACCTTCATCAGGGAGGTTTATTTCCTTATGAAAAGTAAAGATGGGAAGGAAAGGATGGTCAGGGTAAAACTTTCCTTGCTCAAGAGGAATATTCATGAGTAAAAGGAACTTGGCCTGGAAGTAGAAGAGATTGTTCTTTGCAAAGCTTTTAAGTTTTCCAGGAGTATCAAGAGGCTGATCAGTTGGTGGGAATTCTGGTAATTCTGACTGTTTAGTTCGTGAGGAGGATGCCATGAGAATTAATGGAATTGGTTTTATGAAGGAGATGAGATGAACTTGTTTGGGTCTGGATAACAAATCTGGAATGAGATTCCTATCTCCTTTTATATGCTGGACTTCAAACTGATATTTGGAAAACCAATCTTTTAACCTCAATAATTGGGACTCTGGAAGACCCTTGTTTTTGAACTAAAATATCTTCGGAAAAAATGAGTTGTCCATTTGAACAGTGAAGTTGTGTCCTATCAGATGGAATTCAAATTTTTTGATTCCATATTTCACGGCCAAGATTTCTTTGTAGACAGTATGATAATGTTTTTCAGATTCTTTGAACTGTCCACTAGCATGTCCACAATAATGCTTTTTCCCATCAATTTCTTCAATCAGAATGGCCCCCCAAAACTCGTCACTAGCATCTGTCTGCAGAATGCGTTTTCCTTTATCAGGAATCTTTAAAGGAGGTTGATGTGAACATGAAGTGCCCAAAAATAGAATTGAAGAATTAATTAGAGACAAGTTGTTGGGTCAAGAAGGATTACTTGCTCATCAAGATTGAAGAAGATTTAGTCTTCAATTAATTTGTGTTGAGTATTCTCCACCTTCTTTGAAGAATTCTTCTTCATGGACTTATCAAAGATCAGTAAAATCTTTGTGGCGTTCAATGACTTATCAAACGATTTATCCACCATCGTTTGTGGCGTCCTACCGAACTTATCAAGCATTCTTGTGGCGTTCCGACTTATCAAGCGATTCAGTCAACATCGTTTGTGGCGTCCTTATGAACTTATCAAGAAGACTTATGGCGTTCATCCATCGACTTATCAAGCGATTCATCCATCATCGTTTGTGGCGTCTTCATTAAATCCATCTAAACCTGATTGTAGAACGATCCTTGGAATCCTAATTATTCGAATAACGAATAACAAGATCCGAATAATTAGGATTCCAAGGATCGTTCTACAATCAGGTTTAGATGGATTTATAGAAGACGCCACAAACGATGATGGATGAATCGCTTGATAAGTCGATGGATGAACGCCACAAGTCTTCTTGATAAGTTCATGAGGACGCCACAAACGATGTTGACTGAATCGCTTGATAAGTCGGAACGCCACAAGAATGCTTGATAAGTTCGGTAGGACGCCACAAACGATGATGGATGAATCGTTTGATAAGTCATTGAACGCCACAAAGATTTTACTGATCTTTGATAAGTTCCTGAAGAAGAATTCTTCAAAGAAGGTGGAGAATACTCAACACAAATTAATTGAAGACTAAATCTTCTTCAATCTTGATGAGCAAGTAATCCTTCTTGACCCATCAACTTGTCTCTAATTAATTCTTCAATTCTATTTTTGGGCACTTCATGTTCACATCAGAGGTGGCTTTTGACAAAGCTGTTTTAATTGCTTTACAGCTGTTGTTTGACTGTTTCCCCAAGATGGAGCTCCTTTTCTGAGCATTCTGGAAATCTGACAAGTGTATTTGGAACTATGCGGGATAAAGTCCTTCAGATAATTAACTATACCAAGGAACTGTTGAATTTCCTTAGTGGTTAATTTTTCTTCTGGAAACTTGAGTAGTTCCTGTGCAATATGTGGACCGGGCTGGTACTTTCCTTCTGCAAAATTCATTCCAAGAAATTCGATTTCTGTTTGTCCAATAAAACCTTTCTTTTCAGATAACATGATGCCATAATTTTGGACTATTTCAAGGAACTGTTCTAAAAGTGTTTCATGGGCCTTTTTATCTTCTGAGAACAGTAGGATATCATCAATGTAAACCAAAGCACTGTATAGAATGGGTTCAAATATTTTGGTCATGGCTTTTTGGAACAGTGATGGGGCAACCTTAAGCCCAAAAGGCATGACAGTCCATTGGTATTGGGCTGTGGGTATACAAAAGGCTGTTTTGTATCTATCTTTTGGATCAACGCCTAATTGCCAAAAACCTGCTTTTAAATCGAACTTAAAAAAGATGTGGGCTTGGGTTAGTTGTGAAAATAGCATCTGGGTCCGTGGTAAAGGAAATTTATCATCAGATAAGAAATGGTTCAAAGGCTTATAATCAATGACAAGCCTTTTCTTTCCTCTAACCTGTTCAGATCGCTTATTGACATAGAATGCCTGACAAGCCCAATTTGACTTTGTTGGTTCGATCAATCCAAGTTCCAAGAGTTGTTGACATTTTTCTTTGCTAAGACTAGATCATCAGGAGTCATTCCTGGATGGGTAGCCTTCGTGGGATTTATATCTTCATTCATTTTGAATGGCAACTGGATAAAGAACTCTGGATTTTCCCATAATGGATTAGGATGATGAAACTCAGCATGAGACTCTGCACAACAATCTTGTAATTTTGCTGTTATGTTGTGAAACTCCTTAGGGGCATTGGAGAGAGCGTAGATCTTCTGGACTGTAGTATAGGGTTGAAACTGCCTCTTATACTTTATCCCATTGGGGAGCAACATAAGTTTCTGAGCCTTATGATAGAGATCAAAACCTATGAGAAGATCTTTTCCATGTAACTTACTCCCAATCACCTTCATCCATATAATGCAATCTGGGAAGAATTGTATTCCAATAGGATGTTTGGTAATGAGTGAAGTTTTGAACTTCTGTCCATTAGCTGCTTGGAAATATTCATGATGAGTAGTCCATGCTTCTTTAGGAAGAATGTCTGGGTTCATCATAGATTTAGTAGCTCCAGTATCCATGAATCCAATTACTTTGATTGGTCGTTCGTACTTAGCAGGGAGTTATATTGATATGCGGTGAAGGAATGACTTCTTGACTGATTGTCACAGATTGTAGGACTGGAATGTATTCCTCTTCTTGTTCTGATTCTGATGAATTTGGTTTATCTTCCATTTCTTCAAGAGCAAAAATGCTATCTTCGGTCTGTTCATCTTTTTCAGAGAATAATGACTCGACATCTGTGTCATCAAGAGTGGCATCCGTGTTTTCCAGAATATGAGTAATCATTCTGGCAGACTTGGCTCGGTTCTGAGGACAATTCTTTGCAAAGTGTCCTTTGTTTCCACAGATATAACATCGATCTGTCCTTTTGTTTCTGAATGACTTTCTTTTGAAAAACCTTAACTTTCCTTTTCTTTTAGACTTGTCACTCTTTTCTGTGGACTTCTTCTTTTTGGTATGGCACTTGCAATTCTCTTTGGAGTGGCATTTTATTTCCAAATGAGATTTCTGGCAAGCTTTCTTCAAAGAAGCTTTATTTTCGATCATGGATTTGAACATTGTTTGTTGCTCACAAAGCTTCTCTATTGTAGCAATCGCCATTTGGTGAATTTCTCCGAGGGAAAGAATATTGATTTCCTTTCCAGCTGCAGTGATGAATCTGTTCAATTCAGGATGGATTTCTTTGGGAAGAGAGGCCACATAAACTTGTTTGAGATTTGGATCATTGCTTCCATTCAATATATAATAAAGCTCTGACATTCTTTTGAAATGGAGATCCAGATCTTTTCTCTGCAGAGAGCAACATTTCATCGCAAAATAATTTTGCTGGGCCAATTTATCATATATGGAGCTATCACCCAAAAATTCTTGATGTATAACACCAAGTGCTTGAGGAACATCAGCTTGAATGAATTGAATCTGCCTGTATTCTCCCAATGATAAGAACCATTCTCTCAGAGTTCCTGTGAATCTTGAAGCAAATTCTCGAAGGATTACAGAGAGATTCTGTTCCTTAGTTTTTTGAAGATCAATCCATGCTGCGAAAGATTGTAATCTTTCTCTTCTTTTGTCTACGGGGATGTCTTCAAAGGTAAACCATGGACCATTTGTTGGCTTTGTAGATGAAGGCTCAGTAGGTCTTGAGGTATGAGAATCTTCTATGGTTTCTTCTTCATATTCATAAGGAGGTGTATGAGGGGTGGAAGTATCAGCCATAAGAATCTTAGAGATGTCTGCCAAGTTATTTTCTTCTTCAGAAGTTTGGCTAGAAGATTCTATAGTGCTGAAGGATTTCTCAGATGAATTCTCAGATTCTATAGTACTGAAAGATTTCTCAGATGTCTGATCATCAGTTCTCATTTCTGGGTATTTTCGAATCATGAGAGATTTATTGATATCATCCACTTTCGCTTTCAACTTCTCTTCCTTAAGGACAGATTTCTTTCTTTGTCTTGGTGGTGGAGGTGGAAGTTCGAATGGTATATCAGAAGCCATGGAGAATTGTTTGGAGTAGTTTGGAGTAGAACGAGGGAGTTCAAATAAGGAGGAAGATTGGGGAGTTCTGAGGAAAGGAAGATTAGGAATAAATCTCCTTTTTCTATCTTCTTCCATAATATGAAGGTCCTTTTTTAACTTTCGGATTTCAGCTTCTTTCTGATCAAATTCAGGACTCATAATATGGGCCGAAAGTAATTGCCTGAGTTCTCTGTCAAGAAGATCAATTCTTTTGACAAGCCTGTTGTAGATCCCTTCAAGTTCTAAAGCCATAGAATCAACTTTTTGAGAGCTGGCTTGGACCTGGGATAAAACCTTATCCACTTTGGAGTCAATCTGGACTAAGGTTTTGTTTTGTGCTCTTCTTCTCCTTGAGAACTTGGAAGTTTGCCAATTCAGAACTTCTTCTCCTTGAGTTAGTTCTTCAGTCCTTCCGGTATGGTTTACTGTGGTTGGGTTAATATAAGGCCTTGTCGAAACAGATCCGGTTGTATTTCTTTCTAAAGGGGGAAATTCAGTTTCATAATCTTGATGAAACATCATACAAGGTTGGATCTGTGGTGTTGGAACAACTGGTGGTAGAGATTGTCTACAGGATTTCTGTTGTTCTTTTTTGAGAATTTCTAAGGCTTTATTGTAGAGAGGAAGTGGTTGAGCACAAGTTGGGGGATCTAGATCTGGATCTTCAGATCTGTTGTTTTTGCAGGAAAGGCGTTGTTTTCTTGCCTTCCTTCTTCTTCTTCTTCGGCTGGCTTCACTATCATCATCATCTTCAGAGTCAGATGCTTCGTCGCAAGAGCATCCTGGATCACACTTGGATGGATCAACATCCCAAATGAAATGACCATCAAGTTGAAATGAGAACACAAGTTGTAGGCATTTGATGTCTATCTAGGCACCGAGACATATATAGACATGTGACCATTCAGGCTTTACCATAGAATGACAAAACTTCTGATTTGAATCTCGTAGCTTTGGACCTCTTTTCATGGTTTTGTTCTTCCGATATTTGTGTCGGATATAAGGAAAAATAAACAAATAAAAACTTTTCTCTTATCTTTCCGTTTCTTGTGAAGGGTTTAAGATTTTGATGAAACATAGCCGTGGTTTTATACTAACTTGATCGGCAAATTGGACTTTTCTCTTATAACAATGTTATTTGTTAACTTGTGGTGCAAAATTATATTTGTGGCATAACTACTGGATTTCGAATTACAGTTTCGTAAAAGTAGGACTATTTCTTAAAGCATAATTGAAGAGTACATGTTTGCCTACATATATAAATTGACCAATTCCATAAGCGCGTGTATTACTTTAAGGTTGCCTTTGTACTTCGAAGAAAAGAGTTTACAATGATTCGGTCAAAGGTATGATACGAGTTGATCCCTAATGAGAGTACGCGACGCGAGACGTTGAAGAAAAGAAACATCGGTTTCTTAAAATACTGGATGAAATTAGAACGCTATGTTGCATTGATGATCGTGTCGTTGTCCTAAATGGAGATGGGGGTATGTGGGATTTTACGAAACAAGGCATTTTGGACAACGGCACAAGCATCAATGCCTCATAGCGTTTTAATTTCATCCAGTATTTTAAGAAATCGATCTTTCTTTTCTTGAATGTCTCGCGTCGCGTAAGCTCATTAGCGATCAACTCGTATCATACCTTTGATCGAACCAACGTAAATTCTTTTCTTCGAAGCATAAAGGCAACCTTAAAGAAATACGAGCGCTTATGAATTGATCAATTTATTTATGCAAGCCAATTCGGTAATAACATTATAAGGTGTCTAACTTTAGGAAACAAAATAATCTTAAACAAGAATGTGAACATGAATCATAATAAAATGAAAAAAATTTGTTTGCTTCGCAAAAGGAGCTTAATTAATCACGCTTGTATAATGTTGCACCACAAGTAACCAAACAACATTGTCATAAAAAAAAAGTCCAATTTGTTGATGTACGCATTGTTATCATAAAACTCTCGTAAAATATGAATACACCTAGGGTGAAAGCTATTGCTATGCCCCTTGCGTAAAATGAAAATTTCTAGACTAAGGGTGAAAGTCGTTGCTAGGACCCTTAGATCAAAAAAGACTAAGAGTGAAAGATGTTGCTACGACTCTTGTAAAAAAATGAAAACACCAAGGGTGAAAGCTATTTCAATGCCCCTTGCGTAAAAGAAAATTTCTAGAGTAAGGGTGAAAGCCGTTGCTACGACCCTTAGATAAAAAAAGACCAAGTTTGAAAGTTGTTGCTACTACTCTCGTAAAAAATGAAAACACCAAGGGTGAAAGCATCCCACGTGATGTTTAAAACGTCACTCAATTTCTACTACAAAAGTGAAGTCAATCTACACTTGAAGAAAAGATTACCTACTAGCTCATCATTTTTCTTACAAAACACACCAATTGGGGATACGGAATGACATGTCCTTATTTTAAGCCAAAAATTCCACAAGTTACCTCCAGGATGGATGCTTGCTATGTTATCTAAATTCAACTCATCAACTTCCGAAAATAGCAAAGTATTGTCTAAAAACTGTTAGGGAGTTAATTCAACTTTTTTTTCTGCCAAACGCATAGCCTTTTACAAAACCTTTCTCTTTAGCATAATAAATGAATATCATACGGAGGTTGAAGTTCAGTTAACCTAATCTTTGTATGGTATAAATAAAATTAACACACTTCTTCATTTCTTTCTAGTCCCAAAGCATTTATCGCCAAGGTCATCAAGCAAAGAATAAGTTTGGTTAAATATAGTTTGTATGTTTGAAGTTTTAAACCTGAAACACGTAACTATCAAACTAAGTTGCTATATCAGGTAAGTGACCGCGTATGCTTGAAAAGATGAAAAACTTAGAGGGCAATATGGAATAACAACTTATGTCAAGTACGAAATTGCAATTTTCACCTTCCATATTCACAATTGTAAATTGGATACTCAGAATCCATTGTTATTTTGTAATTTTTGTTACGATGAGCAAAAATCCAGCAACATATTAGGAAAATCAATATGAATGGAATCCGATTTCATTTACTTACCTTTTTTAACAATGTAACCCAATATTAACTCTACCTACTTATTTACCCCATTTCCCAGTACACCAATTCTGCTCAAACTCCATCACAAACGCTGCCATTTTCGGTTAAGAAATCCAGGTGATTTTCTGTTTATTTTTTTATGGAATTACTTTACATCAAATAATATTCAAGATTTTTTATTGTATTTGAGCAGTTTTGATTTAATAAATGTTGATTTTAATTAGGGTAAAAAAGGGGTATGTTCGCATCTCTTATTCACTTTGCATTTAAAAGTGGATTATTGAATGCTTGATTTATTTTTTAAGAGACCTTAATGAAATTTATTATGTGGTTATGTTAAACGTGTGTTGTGTGTGAAGTTCCACAGGTTCAAGAAAATCATTTTTCGTATATAACTGTATTCATAATTCTACGAATAAATTCATCATATGACGTTATTGAATGAATTAATTTGGAAATTTTCTTGTTGTTAGATTCTGTGGATTTTCATAAGGTATCAAATATTTGTGGAACATGAAAAAAATTAATGAGAACACAAGTTGTAGGCATTTGATGTCTATCTAGGCACCGAGACATATATAGACATGTGACCATTCAGGCTTTACCATAGAATGACAAAACTTCTGATTTGAATCTCGTAGCTTTGGACCTCTTTTCATGGTTTTGTTCTTCCGATATTTGTGTCGGATATAAGGAAAAATAAACAAATAAAAACTTTTCTCTTATCTTTCCGTTTCTTGTGAAGGGTTTAAGATTTTGATGAAACATAGCCGTGGTTTTATACTAACTTGATCGGCAAATTGGACTTTTCTCTTATAACAATGTTATTTGTTAACTTGTGGTGCAAAATTATATTTGTGGCATAACTACTGGATTTCGAATTACAGTTTCGTAAAAGTAGGACTATTTCTTAAAGCATAATTGAAGAGTACATGTTTGCCTACACATATAAATTGACCAATTCCATAAGCGCGTGTATTACTTTAAGGTTGCCTTTGTACTTCGAAGAAAAGAGTTTGCAATGATTCGGTCAAAGGTATGATACGAGTTGATCCCTAATGAGAGTACGCGACGCGAGACGTTGAAGAAAAGAAACATCGGTTTCTTAAAATACTGGATGAAATTAGAACGCTATGTTGCATTGATGATCGTGTCGTTGTCCTAAATGGAGATGGGGGTATGTGGCATTTTACGAAACAAGGCATTTTGGACAACGGCACAAGCATCAATGCCTCATAGCGTTTTAATTTCATCCAGTATTTTAAGAAATCGATCTTTCTTTTCTTGAATGTCTCGCGTCGCGTAAGCTCATTAGCGATCAACTCGTATCATACCTTTGATCGAACCAACGTAAATTCTTTTCTTCGAAGCATAAAGGCAACCTTAAAGAAATACGAGCGCTTATGAATTGATCAATTTATTTATGCAAGCCAATTCGGTAATAACATTATAAGGTGTCTAACTTTAGGAAACAAAATAATCTTAAACAAGAATGTGAACATGAATCATAATAAAATGAAAAAAATTTGTTTGCTTCGCAAAAGGAGCTTAATTAATCACGCTTGTATAATGTTGCACCACAAGTAACCAAACAACATTGTCATAAAAAAAAAGTCCAATTTGTTGATGTACGCATTGTTATCATAAAACTCTCGTAAAATATGAATACACCTAGGGTGAAAGCTATTGCTATGCCCCTTGCGTAAAATGAAAATTTCTAGACTAAGGGTGAAAGTCGTTGCTAGGACCCTTAGATCAAAAAAGACTAAGAGTGAAAGATGTTGCTACGACTCTTGTAAAAAAATGAAAACACCAAGGGTGAAAGCTATTTCAATGCCCCTTGCGTAAAAGAAAATTTCTAGACTAAGGGTGAAAGCCGTTGCTACGACCCTTAGATAAAAAAAGACCAAGTTTGAAAGTTGTTGCTACTACTCTCGTAAAAAATGAAAACACCAAGGGTGAAAGCATCCCACGTGATGTTTAAAATGTCACTCAATTTCTACTACAAAAGTGAAGTCAATCTACACTTGAAGAAAAGATTACCTACTAGCTCATCATTTTTCTTACAAAACACACCAATTGGGGATACGGAATGACATGTCCTTATTTTAAGCCAAAAATTCCACAAGTTACCTCCAGGATGGATGCTTGCTATGTTATCTAAATTCAACTCATCAACTTCCGAAAATAGCAAAGTATTGTCTAAATACTGTTAGGGAGTTAATTCAACTTTTTTTTCTGCCAAACGCATAGCCTTTTACAAAACCTTTCTCTTTAGCATAATAAATGAATATCATACGGAGGTTGAAGTTCAGTTAACCTAATCTTTGTATGGTATAAATAAAATTAACACACTTCTTCATTTCTTTCTAGTCCCAAAGCATTTATCGCCAAGGTCATCAAGCAAAGAATAAGTTTGGTTAAATATAGTTTGTATGTTTGAAGTTTTAAACCTGAAACACGTAACTATCAAACTAAGTTGCTATATCAGGTAAGTGACCGCGTATGCTTGAAAAGATGAAAAACTTAGAGGGCAATATGGAATAACAACTTATGTCAAGTACGAAATTGCAATTTTCACCTTCCATATTCACAATTGTAAATTGGATACTCAGAATCCATTGTTATTTTGTAATTTTTGTTACGATGAGCAAAAATCCAGCAACATATTAGGAAAATCAATATGAATGGAATCCGATTTCATTTACTTACCTTTTTTAACAATGTAACCCAATATTAACTCTACCTACTTATTTACCCCATTTCCCAGTACACCAATTCTGCTCAAACTCCATCACAAACGCTGCCATTTTCGGTTAAGAAATCCAGGTGATTTTCAGTTTATTTTTTTATGGAATTACTTTACATCAAATAATATTCAAGATTTTTTATTGTATTTGAGCAGTTTTGATTTAATAAATGTTGATTTTAATTAGGGTAAAAAAGGGGTATGTTCGCATCTCTTATTCACTTTGCATTTAAAAGTGGATTATTGAATGCTTGATTTATTTTTTAAGAGACCTTAATGAAATTTATTATGTGGTTATGTTAAACGTGTGTTGTGTGTGAAGTTCCACAGGTTCAAGAAAATCATTTTTCGTATATAACTGTATTCATAATTCTACGAATAAATTCATCATATGACGTTATTGAATGAATTAATTTGGAAATTTTCTTGTTGTTAGATTCGGTGGATTTTCATAAGGTATCAAATATTTGTGGAACATGAAAAAAATTAATGAGAACACAAGTTGTAGGCATTTGATGTCTATCTAGGCACCGAGACATATATAGACATGTGACCATTCAGGCTTTACCATAGAATGACAAAACTTCTGATTTGAATCTCGTAGCTTTGGACCTCTTTTCATGGTTTTGTTCTTCCGATATTTGTGTCGGATATAAGGAAACATAAACAAATAAAAACTTTTCTCTTATCTTTCCGTTTCTTGTGAAGGGTTTAAGATTTTGATGAAACATAGCCGTGGTTTTATACTAACTTGATCGGCAAATTGGACTTTTCTCTTATAACAATGTTATTTGTTAACTTGTGGTGCAAAATTATATTTGTGGCATAACTACTGGATTTCGAATTACAGTTTCGTAAAAGTAGGACTATTTCTTAAAGCATAATTGAAGAGTACATGTTTGCCTACATATATAAATTGACCAATTCCATAAGCGCGTGTATTACTTTAAGGTTGCCTTTGTACTTCGAAGAAAAGAGTTTGCAATGATTCGGTCAAAGGTATGATACGAGTTGATCCCTAATGAGAGTACGCGACGCGAGACGTTGAAGAAAAGAAACATCGGTTTCTTAAAATACTGGATGAAATTAGAACGCTATGTTGCATTGATGATCGTGTCGTTGTCCTAAATGGAGATGGGGGTATGTGGCATTTTACGAAACAAGGCATTTTGGACAACGGCACAAGCATCAATGCCTCATAGCGTTTTAATTTCATCCAGTATTTTAAGAAATCGATCTTTCTTTTCTTGAATGTCTCGCGTCGCGTAAGCTCATTAGCGATCAACTCGTATCATACCTTTGATCGAACCAACGTAAATTCTTTTCTTCGAAGCATAAAGGCAACCTTAAAGAAATACGAGCGCTTATGAATTGATCAATTTATTTATGCAAGCCAATTCGGTAATAACATTATAAGGTGTCTAACTTTAGGAAACAAAATAATCTTAAACAAGAATGTGAACATGAATCATAATAAAATGAAAAAAATTTGTTTGCTTCGCAAAAGGAGCTTAATTAATCACGCTTGTATAATGTTGCACCACAAGTAACCAAACAACATTGTCATAAAAAAAAAGTCCAATTTGTTGATGTACGCATTGTTATCATAAAACTCTCGTAAAATATGAATACACCTAGGGTGAAAGCTATTGCTATGCCCCTTGCGTAAAATGAAAATTTCTAGACTAAGGGTGAAAGTCGTTGCTAGGACCCTTAGATCAAAAAAGACTAAGAGTGAAAGATGTTGCTACGACTCTTGTAAAAAAATGAAAACACCAAGGGTGAAAGCTATTTCAATGCCCCTTGCGTAAAAGAAAATTTCTAGACTAAGGGTGAAAGCCGTTGCTACGACCCTTAGATAAAAAAAGACCAAGTTTGAAAGTTGTTGCTACTACTCTCGTAAAAAATGAAAACACCAAGGGTGAAAGCATCCCACGTGATGTTTAAAACGTCACTCAATTTCTACTACAAAAGTGAAGTCAATCTACACTTGAAGAAAAGATTACCTACTAGCTCATCATTTTTCTTACAAAACACACCAATTGGGGATACGGAATGACATGTCCTTATTTTAAGCCAAAAATTCCACAAGTTACCTCCAGGATGGATGCTTGCTATGTTATCTAAATTCAACTCATCAACTTCCGAAAATAGCAAAGTATTGTCTAAAAACTGTTAGGGAGTTAATTCAACTTTTTTTTCTGCCAAACGCATAGCCTTTTACAAAACCTTTCTCTTTAGCATAATAAATGAATATCATACGGAGGTTGAAGTTCAGTTAACCTAATCTTTGTATGGTATAAATAAAATTAACACACTTCTTCATTTCTTTCTAGTCCCAAAGCATTTATCGCCAAGGTCATCAAGCAAAGAATAAGTTTGGTTAAATATAGTTTGTATGTTTGAAGTTTTAAACCTGAAACACGTAACTATCAAACTAAGTTGCTATATCAGGTAAGTGACCGCGTATGCTTGAAAAGATGAAAAACTTAGAGGGCAATATGGAATAACAACTTATGTCAAGTACGAAATTGCAATTTTCACCTTCCATATTCACAATTGTAAATTGGATACTCAGAATCCATTGTTATTTTGTAATTTTTGTTACGATGAGCAAAAATCCAGCAACATATTAGGAAAATCAATATGAATGGAATCCGATTTCATTTACTTACCTTTTTTAACAATGTAACCCAATATTAACTCTACCTACTTATTTACCCCATTTCCCAGTACACCAATTCTGCTCAAACTCCATCACAAACGCTGCCATTTTCGGTTAAGAAATCCAGGTGATTTTCAGTTTATTTTTTTATGGAATTACTTTACATCAAATAATATTCAAGATTTTTTATTGTATTTGAGCAGTTTTGATTTAATAAATGTTGATTTTAATTAGGGTAAAAAAAGGGTATGTTCGCATCTCTTATTCACTTTGCATTTAAAAGTGGATTATTGAATGCTTGATTT
Source organism: Penstemon eatonii (assembly GCA_038501285.1). Lineage (NCBI taxonomy): Eukaryota > Viridiplantae > Streptophyta > Magnoliopsida > Lamiales > Plantaginaceae > Penstemon > Penstemon eatonii. The sequence continues at coordinate 27,358,658 of CM076713.1, forward strand.
ATTTTTTAAGAGACCTTAATGAAATTTATTATGTGGTTATGTTAAACGTGTGTTGTGTGTGAAGTTCCACAGGTTCAAGAAAATCATTTTTCGTATATAACTGTATTCATAATTCTACGAATAAATTCATCATATGACGTTATTGAATGAATTAATTTGGAAATTTTCTTGTTGTTAGATTCGGTGGATTTTCATAAGGTATCAAATATTTGTGGAACATGAAAAAAATTAATGAGAACACAAGTTGTAGGCATTTGATGTCTATCTAGGCACCGAGACATATATAGACATGTGACCATTCAGGCTTTACCATAGAATGACAAAACTTCTGATTTGAATCTCGTAGCTTTGGACCTCTTTTCATGGTTTTGTTCTTCCGATATTTGTGTCGGATATAAGGAAAAATAAACAAATAAAAACTTTTCTCTTATCTTTCCGTTTCTTGTGAAGGGTTTAAGATTTTGATGAAACATAGCCGTGGTTTTATACTAACTTGATCGGCAAATTGGACTTTTCTCTTATAACAATGTTATTTGTTAACTTGTGGTGCAAAATTATATTAGTGGCATAACTACTGGATTTCGAATTACAGTTTCGTAAAAGTAGGACTATTTCTTAAAGCATAATTGAAGAGTACATGTTTGCCTACATATATAAATTGACCAATTCCATAAGCGCGTGTATTACTTTAAGGTTGCCTTTGTACTTCGAAGAAAAGAGTTTACAATGATTCGGTCAAAGGTATGATACGAGTTGATCCCTAATGAGAGTACGCGACGCGAGACGTTGAAGAAAAGAAACATCGGTTTCTTAAAATACTGGATGAAATTAGAACGCTATGTTGCATTGATGATCGTGTCGTTGTCCTAAATGGAGATGGGGGTATGTGGCATTTTACGAAACAAGGCATTTTGGACAACGGCACAAGCATCAATGCCTCATAGCGTTTTAATTTCATCCAGTATTTTAAGAAATCGATCTTTCTTTTCTTGAATGTCTCGCGTCACGTAAGCTCATTAGCGATCAACTCGTATCATACCTTTGATCGAACCAACGTAAATTCTTTTCTTCGAAGCATAAAGGCAACCTTAAAGAAATACGAGCGCTTATGAATTGATCAATTTATTTATGCAAGCCAATTCGGTAATAACATTATAAGGTGTCTAACTTTAGGAAACAAAATAATCTTAAACAAGAATGTGAACATGAATCATAATAAAATGAAAAAAATTTGTTTGCTTCGCAAAAGGAGCTTAATTAATCACGCTTGTATAATGTTGCACCACAAGTAACCAAACAACATTGTCATAAAAAAAAGTCCAATTTGTTGATGTACGCATTGTTATCATAAAACTCCCGTAAAATATGAATACACCTAGGGTGAAAGCTATTGCTATGCCCCTTGCGTAAAATGAAAATTTCTAGACTAAGGGTGAAAGTCGTTGCTAGGACCCTTAGATCAAAAAAGACTAAGAGTGAAAGATGTTGCTACGACTCTTGTAAAAAAATGAAAACACCAAGGGTGAAAGCTATTTCAATGCCCCTTGCGTAAAAGAAAATTTCTAGACTAAGGGTGAAAGCCGTTGCTACGACCCTTAGATAAAAAAAGACCAAGTTTGAAAGTTGTTGCTACTACTCTCGTAAAAAATGAAAACACCAAGGGTGAAAGCATCCCACGTGATGTTTAAAACGTCACTCAATTTCTACTACAAAAGTGAAGTCAATCTACACTTGAAGAAAAGATTACCTACTAGCTCATCATTTTTCTTACAAAACACACCAATTGGGGATACGGAATGACATGTCCTTATTTTAAGCCAAAAATTCCACAAGTTACCTCCAGGATGGATGCTTGCCATGTTATCTAAATTCAACTCATCAACTTCCGAAAATAGCAAAGTATTGTCTAAAAACTGTTAGGGAGTTAATTCAACTTTTTTTTTCTGCCAAACGCATAGCCTTTTACAAAACCTTTCTCTTTAGCATAATAAATGAATATCATACGGAGGTTGAAGTTCACTTAACCTAATCTTTGTATGGTATAAATAAAATTAACACACTTCTTCATTTCTTTCAAGTCCCAAAGCATTTATCGCCAAGGTCATCAAGCAAAGAATAAGTTTGGTTAAATATAGTTTGTATGTTTGAAGTTTTAAACCTGAAACACGTAACTATCAAACTAAGTTGCTATATCAGGTAAGTGACCGCGTATGCTTGAAAAGATGAAAAACTTAGAGGGCAATATGGAATAACAACTTATGTCAAGTACGAAATTGCAATTTTCACCTTCCATATTCACAATTGTAAATTGGATACTCAGAATCCATTGTTATTTTGTAATTTTTGTTACGATGAGCAAAAATCCAGCAACATATTAGGAAAATCAATATGAATGGAATCCGATTTCATTTACTTACCTTTTTTAACAATGTAACCCAATATTAACTCTACCTACTTTTTTACCCCATTTCCCAGTACACCAATTCTGCTCAAACTCCATCACAAACGCTGCCATTTTCGGTTAAGAAATCCAGGTGATTTTCAGTTTATTTTTTTATGGAATTACTTTAGATCAAATAATATTCAAGATTTTTTATTGTATTTGAGCAGTTTTGATTTAATAAATGTTGATTTTAATTAGGGTAAAAAAGGGGTATGTTCGCATCTCTTATTCACTTTGCATTTAAAAGTGGATTATTGAATGCTTGATTTATTTTTTAAGAGACCTTAATGAAATTTATTATGTGGTTATGTTAAACGTGTGTTGTGTGTGAAGTTCCACAGGTTCAAGAAAATCATTTTTCGTATATAACTGTATTCATAATTCTACGAATAAATTCATCATATGACGTTATTGAATGAATTAATTTGGAAATTTTCTTGTTGTTAGATTCGGTGGATTTTCATAAGGTATCAAATATTTGTGGAACATGAAAAAAATTAATGAGAACACAAGTTGTAGGCATTTGATGTCTATCTAGGCACCGAGACATATATAGACATGTGACCATTCAGGCTTTACCATAGAATGACAAAACTTCTGATTTGAATCTCGTAGCTTTGGACCTCTTTTCATGGTTTTGTTCTTCCGATATTTGTGTCGGATATAAGGAAAAATAAACAAATAAAAACTTTTCTCTTATCTTTCCGTTTCTTGTGAAGGGTTTAAGATTTTGATGAAACATAGCCGTGGTTTTATACTAACTTGATCGGCAAATTGGACTTTTCTCTTATAACAATGTTATTTGTTAACTTGTGGTGCAAAATTATATTAGTGGCATAACTACTGGATTTCGAATTACAGTTTTGTAAAAGTAGGACTATTTCTTAAAGCATAATTGAAGAGTACATGTTTGCCTACATATATAAATTGACCAATTCCATAAGCGCGTGTATTACTTTAAGGTTGCCTTTGTACTTCGAAGAAAAGAGTTTACAATGATTCGGTCAAAGGTATGATACGAGTTGATCCCTAATGAGAGTACGCGACGCGAGACGTTGAAGAAAAGAAACATCGGTTTCTTAAAATACTGGATGAAATTAGAACGCTATGTTGCATTGATGATCGTGTCGTTGTCCTAAATGGAGATGGGGGTATGTGGCATTTTACGAAACAAGGCATTTTGGACAACGGCACAAGCATCAATGCCTCATAGCGTTTTAATTTCATCCAGTATTTTAAGAAATCGATCTTTCTTTTCTTGAATGTCTCGCGTCGCGTAAGCTCATTAGCGATCAACTCGTATCATACCTTTGATCGAACCAACGTAAATTCTTTTCTTCGAAGCATAAAGGCAACCTTAAAGAAATACGAGCGCTTATGAATTGATCAATTTATTTATGCAAGCCAATTCGGTAATAACATTATAAGGTGTCTAACTTTAGGAAACAAAATAATCTTAAACAAGAATGTGAACATGAATCATAATAAAATGAAAAAAATTTGTTTGCTTCGCAAAAGGAGCTTAATTAATCACGCTTGTATAATGTTGCACCACAAGTAACCAAACAACATTGTCATAAAAAAAAGTCCAATTTGTTGATGTACGCATTGTTATCATAAAACTCCCGTAAAATATGAATACACCTAGGGTGAAAGCTATTGCTATGCCCCTTGCGTAAAATGAAAATTTCTAGACTAAGGGTGAAAGTCGTTGCTAGGACCCTTAGATCAAAAAAGACTAAAAGTGAAAGATGTTGCTACGACTCTTGTAAAAAAATGAAAACACCAAGGGTGAAAGCTATTTCAATGCCCCTTGCGTAAAAGAAAATTTCTAGACTAAGGGTGAAAGCCGTTGCTACGACCCTTAGATAAAAAAAGACCAAGTTTGAAAGTTGTTGCTACTACTCTCGTAAAAAATGAAAACACCAAGGGTGAAAGCATCCCACGTGATGTTTAAAACGTCACTCAATTTCTACTACAAAAGTGAAGTCAATCTACACTTGAAGAAAAGATTACCTACTAGCTCATCATTTTTCTTACAAAACACACCAATTGGGGATACGGAATGACATGTCCTTATTTTAAGCCAAAAATTCCACAAGTTACCTCCAGGATGGATGCTTGCCATGTTATCTAAATTCAACTCATCAACTTCCGAAAATAGCAAAGTATTGTCTAAAAACTGTTAGGGAGTTAATTCAACTTTTTTTTTCTGCCAAACGCATAGCCTTTTACAAAACCTTTCTCTTTAGCATAATAAATGAATATCATACGGAGGTTGAAGTTTAGTTAACCTAATCTTTGTATGGTATAAATAAAATTAACACACTTCTTCATTTCTTTCTAGTCCCAAAGCATTTATCGCCAAGGTCATCAAGCAAAGAATAAGTTTGGTTAAATATAGTTTGTATGTTTGAAGTTTTAAACCTGAAACACGTAACTATCAAACTAAGTTGCTATATCAGGTAAGTGATGAGGACGCAGAATAATGATGACATATATGGAAAATCGCATTTTGAAGAATCAATCAAAGTTCCACAAGGTCCAGTGACGAGGGCAAGAGCCAAACGTTTCAAGGAAGATGAACTCAATGAGTTAATAAATCAAGCACAACAAAAGGAGTTGGATGTGTTCGGAAATGAACAATCGAATTTTGTCAACATTATACAAGTCCAACTAAATGCAATTTCTCAAGAAGAGAGTGGATAAGATGAATAGCATATTTAGTTAGTATTAAATTCGAAATTAACTATTATATTAGTAGTAGGACTTTATTTGTTTCCTAGTTTATTAAGTGCTTTTTGTTTCCTAGTTGATTAGGGGGATTTATTTCCTAGTCTAAGTAGATTACTCTAGAAGTCCTATTCCTAGTCTTGATAGGACTTAATTTTCAGCTTATATATAGGCATAATATGTAATAGAAGAGACACAACTTGATTCTTATTATTTTAGTGAGAAGGAATTCTCTAGTTTCTTTGAAGAACTCTTTTGAACTTATCAAGGATTTTTCAATTTGTCTAATTCTTGTGGCGTTCATTCATCGACTTATCAAACGATTCTTCCATCATCGTTTGTGGCGTCCTACCGAACTTATCAAGAAGACTTGTGGCGTTCAACATCGACTTATCAAACGATTCAATCAATATCGTTTGTGGCGTCCCCGTGAACTTATCAAGGCGACTTGTGGCGTTCATCCATCCTCAAACCTGATTGTAGAACGATCTTTCAATTCCTTATAATGCGGGTCTCGTTTCTCTTAACGTGGTTCGTATCATTTGGTACCAGAGCCAATTTCTAGTCTCAGGTTTGCGTATCTTTATAATTTTCTAGTTTTATTAAAAAAAAAAAAAAAGTCGTACAAAAAAAAAAAGAGTACGAAAAAAAAAAAAAAAAAAAGGTCGAACAAAAAAGAGAGAAAGAGTTCGCCAAAAAAAAAAAAAAAAAAAATCCGAAAAAAAAAAAAAAAAAAATCCGAATATTGAAACAAAATTATCTTTATTGAGCTTCCTAGTTTGAGTTTGATTGTTTTCTAGACTTAGAGTGTGTTTACACTTAGAATTCTTCTAAGTTTTGGCACCTGCCTTGTTGAAAGAATCTTCCTAGATTTGGTTTGATAGTTTTCTTGTCCTAGAGTTTGTTCACATTGAATATCTTTGTGTTGTTTTAAATTAGTTCAAAAAGAAGCAAAGAGAATTCCAAGATTGGAAAAAGGCAAGAGAGTTAGATTATTTGAGGGTAAAAGCCATAATTTTTGTGCGAAAACACGAGAGTTGAGTGAATCACTAATTTGAGTGAAACACGTAAGGGTGTGAATTGTGAGGTCCTTTATTTTATTTATATTTGTTCTAACCTTTTTTCTTGCAGCAAATCATGTCTGATTCCAATAACAAAAACATATCTGGAGAACAGTCGGGAAAGTTTGATATGAAGTTTATGTCGGAAGCTTTGATGGGAGAGATGAAGAGAATATTGAGGACGGAGTTGGAACAAGTTCATGAAAGGTTGGATAGGGTAGAAAGTGTAACTGAGGGACATCGAAAAACTACTTCTAATATGAATAGGAGGGGGAGAGTTCAACCTCGGGACTTAAGAGATGAGGATGAGGAAGACTATGATGATAGGTTTAGTGAAGGAGATCAAGGGTCATCTAGTCGCCATAGGAGAAATCGTGGTTTGGGTAGAGAAGTTAGGAATAGGGAGGATAATAACTTGGGTAATATTAAGATGAACATTCCTTCTTTTCAAGGGAGAAACGACCCCGAAACCTATCTTGAGTGGGAAAAGAAACTGGAGCGAGTTTTTGATTGCCACGACTACTCCGAGATAAAAAAGGTAAAACTTGCAGCCACTGAGTTTACTGATTATGCTAATGTTTGGTGGGATCAATTGGTGTTAAACAGGAGACGAAATGGAGAACAACCGGTGGACACTTGGGAGGTGATGAAAACAGTAATGAGAAAGCGTTTTGTACCTAGCCACTATTATCGGGATTTGTACAAGAAGTTGCAAGGGCTGGTACAAGGAAATCGGAGTGTCGAAGACTACTACCAAGAGATGGAGTTAGCCATGATCCGAGCAAACATAGAGGACCGAGAGGCTACTATGGCACGATTTTTAGCTGGCTTGAATCAAGAAATTGCCAATCGAGTAGAATTGCAGCATTATGTGGAATTAGAGGACATGCTGCATATGGCTATTAAAATTGAGAGCCAACTTAAGAGAAGGGGTGCTAGTTCGTGGAAACAGAATACATTCAAGAAAGAGGAGAAGCAAGTCTCAACCAAGGCTAGATTTGAGTCAAAACAAGAGCAACCAACTCGTAGCAATCAAGGTAAAACCGATTACTCTACTACTCGAAATCGTGATATTAAGTGTTTCAAATGTCAAGGTAGGGGGCACATAGCAAACCAATGCCCAAATAGAAGAGTTATGGTGATACGAGATAATGGAGAAGTTGAAACCGATAGTGAGGAGGACCCCGAATCTATGCCACCGTTGGAGGATGCTAATGAGGAAGAATATGCTGTCCATGGGGAGTTGTTGGTTGCAAGAAGAGCGTTAAGTGTGCAAATCAAAGAGAGTGACGAAGTACAGAGGGAAAACATTTTTCATACTAGATGCCATGTCCAAAACAAAGTATGTAGTATGATTATTGATGGAGGGAGTTGTACTAATGTTGCTAGCACAACTATGGTTGAAAAGTTAGGATTGCCGACTACCAAACATCTACAACCCTACAAACTGCAATGGCTTAATAATACTGGTGAAATAAGGGTAGAAAAACAAGTCCTTGTTCCTTTTCGCATAGGAAAATATGAAGATGAAGTTTTGTGCGATGTTGTACCTATGCAAGCTGGACATTTATTACTAGGACGTCCATGGCAGTTTGATCGACGTGTTAAGCATGATGGTTTCACTAACAAGTACTCATTTCTACATGACCAGCGTACCATCACTCTAGTACCTTTGACTCCAAGACAAGTTTATGAAGATCAAGTGAGGTTACAAAAAGAGAGTGAGCAAGAAAAAAAGAGTGTTGTAGGAAAAGACATAGAGAGACAAGAAAAACAAAGAGTGAACGAGGAAAAAAAAAGTAAAAAAAATGGAGAGGTTTCAATGAGTGAACAAAAGAATGAGAGGACAAAAAGCAATATCTATGCGAGAGTGGGTCACATTAAAAAAGCGATGTTCTCAAGTCAACCAATAATTGTTCTTGTGTACAAAGAGGCATTGAATACTAACGATTCTAACTCTTTTTTGCCTAGTTCAGTTGCGTCTCTTTTGCAGGAATTTGAGGATGGCTTTCCCGAGGAAATTCCACCTGGTTTACCACCTATTCGAGGGATTGAACATCAAATTGACTTTGTACCCGGTGCTTCCATTCCCAACCGACCAGCCTATCGTAGCAACCCTGAAGAAACAAAAGAGCTACAACGGCAAGTTAGTGAATTGATGGAAAAGGGTTCCGTACGAGAAAGCATGAGTCCATGCGCTGTTCCAGTAATTTTGGTTCCTAAAAAGGATGGGACATGGAGAATGTGTGTTGATTGTCGAGCCGTCAACAATATAACAATCAGGTATCGCCATCCTATTCCTCGTCTTGATGATATGCTTGATGAATTGCATGGTGCTTGTGTATTTTCTAAAATTGATTTGAAAAGTGGCTACCATCAAATAAGAATGAAAGAAGGTGATGAATGGAAAACAGCTTTTAAAACAAAATTTGGTTTATATGAGTGGTTGGTTATGCCATTTGGTCTAACTAATGCACCAAGCACTTTCATGCGATTAATGAACCATGTTTTGCGTGCTTTCATAGGAAAATTTGTAGTTGTCTATTTTGATGATATTCTTATTTATAGCAAAAATCAAGATGATCATGTTAAGCATTTACATTTTGTTCTTGAAGTATTACGAAAGGAGAAATTATTTGCTAACATGAAGAAGTGCACCTTTTGCACCGATAAGCTTGTGTTTCTTGGTTTTGTTGTGAGTGCACATGGTATACAGGTTGATGAGGATAAAATTCGAGCAATTCAAGAATGGCCGAGTCCCACAAGTGTAGGACAAGTTAGAAGCTTCCATGGACTTGCTAGCTTCTATAGGAGATTTGTGAAGAACTTTAGCAGCATTGCAGCACCACTTACTGAGGTCATCAAGAAGAATGTTGGGTTTAAGTGGGAAGACGAGCAAGAAAGGGCTTTCCAATTGCTCAAAGATAAATTAACTAATGCTCCTTTATTAGCTCTGCCTAACTTTACATTAACATTTGAAATTGAATGTGATGCATCAGGATTAGGTGTTGGAGCAGTCCTCATGCAAGGAGGAAAACCAATTGCTTTTTTTAGTGAGAAACTAAGCGGGGCAGCTCTAAACTACCCTACTTACGACAAAGAGTTGTACGCATTGGTGCGAGCTTTGCAAACATGGCAACACTATCTGTGGCCTAAGGAGTTTGTGATTCACACGGATCATGAGTCGTTGAAACACTTGAAGAGTCAACAAAAATTGAGTAAGAGACATGCACGATGGGTGGAATTCATTGAAACATTTCCCTATGTCATCCGATACAAGAAAGGTAAAGAGAATGTCGTCGCTGATGCACTTTCTAGAAGGTATGTCTTACTCTCAACTCTTGATGCAAAATTACTTGGTTTTGAGCATATTAAAGAATTATATCCTTTAGATCATGATTTTTCTGAGGAATTTCGAAATTGTGAGAAAAATGCAGTGGGTAAGTTCTTTAGACATGAGGGTTTCTTGTTTCGAGAAAATAAGTTATGTGTTCCTAATTGTTCTTTGCGTGAGTTGTTAGTAAGGGAATCACATGGTGGAGGTCTAATGGGGCACTTTGGAGTTATTAAAACCTTAGCGATTTTGCAAGAACATTTTTATTGGCCTCATATGAGAAAGGATGTTGAGAGAATTTGTGAGAGATGTGTCACTTGTAAGCAGGCAAAATCTAGAGTACAACCTCATGGTTTATACATGCCACTACCAATTCCTAGTGATCCCTGGATTGATATTTCAATGGATTTTGTTTTAGGTTTACCTAGGTCTAAACGAGATAGGGATTCTATTTTTGTGGTTGTAGATAGGTTTTCTAAAATGGCGCATTTCATTCCATGTACGAAAACTGATAATGCTTCTAATATTGCTGACTTATTCTTTCGAGAAATTGTTAGATTGCATGGAATGCCTCGAACCATTGTTTCTGATAGAGATGCTAAGTTTTTGAGTTACTTTTGGAAAACCTTGTGGTGTAAGTTAGGGACTAAGTTGTTATTTTCCACCACTTGTCATCCACAAACTGATGGTCAAACCGAAGTAGTAAATAGGACTTTATCTACTTTGTTGAGGGCTATAATTAAAAAGAATATCAAAACATGGGAAGAATGTTTACCACATGTTGAGTTTGCTTACAATCGTACCATTCATTCTGCTTCTAAGTTTTCTCCATTTGAAATAGTTTATGGTTTTAACCCCTTAACTCCATTGGATTTAACACCATTACCTTTGTCTGAAAGAGTTAACTTGGATGGAAAGAAAAAGGCTGAATTTGTTAAGCAGATACATGAAAAGGCAAGATTCAATATAGAGAAGAAGACGGAACAATATGCAAAGCAAGCCAACAAAGGGCGTCGCAATGTAGTTTTTGAACCCGGAGATTGGGTTTGGTTGCACATGAGGAAAGAAAGATTTCCATCCCAAAGGCGTTCGAAGTTGCTCCCAAGGGGAGATGGTCCTTTTCAAGTTCTTGAGCGTGTCAATGACAATGCCTACAAGCTAGACCTACCAGGTGAGTACAATGTTAGCACTACCATCAATGTTACTGATTTAAGTCCTTTTGATGTAGGTGCTGATTTGAGGGCAAATCCTTTTCAAGAGGGGGGGAATGATGAGGACATAAATGGAAATTCGCAGAATAATGAGGACATAAATGGAAAATCGCATTTTGAAGAATCAATCAAAGTTCCACAAGGTCCAGTGACGAGGGCAAGAGCCAAACGTTTCAAGGAAGATGAACTCAATGAGTTAATAAATCAAGCACAACAAAAGGAGTTGGATGTGTTCGGAAATGAACAATCGAATTTTGTCAACATTATACAAGTCCAACTAAATGCAATTTCTCAAGAAGAGAGTGGATAAGATGAATAGCATATTTAGTTAGTATTAAATTCGAAATTAACTATTATATTAGTAGTAGGACTTTATTTGTTTCCTAGTTTATTAAGTGCTTTTTGTTTCCTAGTTGATTAGGGGGATTTATTTCCTAGTCTAAGTAGATTACTCTAGAAGTCCTATTCCTAGTCTTGATAGGACTTAATTTTCAGCTTATATATAGGCATAATATGTAATAGAAGAGACACAACTTGATTCTTATAATTTTAGTGAGAAGGAATTCTCTAGTTTCTTTGAAGAACTCTTTTGAACTTATCAAGGATTTTTCAATTTGTCTAATTCTTGTGGCGTTCATTCATCGACTTATCAAACGATTCTTCCATCATCGTTTGTGGCGTCCTACCGAACTTATCAAGAAGACTTGTGGCGTTCAACATCGACTTATCAAACGATTCAATCAATATCGTTTGTGGCGTCCCCGTGAACTTATCAAGGCGACTTGTGGCGTTCATCCATCCTCAAACCTGATTGTAGAACGATCTTTCAATTCCTTATAATGCGGGTCTCGTTTCTCTTAACGTGGTTCGTATCAGTAAGTGACCGCGTATGCTTGAAAAGATGAAAAACTTAGAGGGCAATATGGAATAACAACTTATGTCAAGTACGAAATTGCAATTTTCACCTTCCATATTCACAATTGTAAATTGGATACTCAGAATCCATTGTTATTTTGTAATTTTTGTTACGATGAGCAAAAATCCAGCAACATATTAGGAAAATCAATATGAATGGAATCCGATTTCATTTACTTACCTTTTTTAACAATGTAACCCAATATTAACTCTACCTACTTATTTACCCCATTTCCCAGTACACCAATTCTGCTCAAACTCCATCACAAACGCTGCCATTTTCGGTTAAGAAATCCAGGTGATTTTCAGTTTATTTTTTTATGGAATTACTTTAGATCAAATAATATTCAAGATTTTTTATTGTATTTGAGCAGTTTTGATTTAATAAATGTTGATTTTAATTAGGGTAAAAAAGGGGTATGTTCGCATCTCTTATTCACTTTGCATTTAAAAGTGGATTATTGAATGCTTGATTTATTTTTTAAGAGACCTTAATGAAATTTATTATGTGGTTATGTTAAACGTGTGTTGTGTGTGAAGTTCCACAGGTTCAAGAAAATCATTTTTCGTATATAACTGTATTCATAATTCTACGAATAAATTCATCATATGACGTTATTGAATGAATTAATTTGGAAATTTTCTTGTTGTTAGATTCGGTGGATTTTCATAAGGTATCAAATATTTGTGGAACATGAAAAAAATTAATGAGAACACAAGTTGTAGGCATTTGATGTCTATCTAGGCACCGAGACATATATAGACATGTGACCATTCAGGCTTTACCATAGAATGACAAAACTTCTGATTTGAATCTCGTAGCTTTGGACCTCTTTTCATGGTTTTGTTCTTCCGATATTTGTGTCGGATATAAGGAAAAATAAACAAATAAAAACTTTTCTCTTATCTTTCCGTTTCTTGTGAAGGGTTTAAGATTTTGATGAAACATAGCCGTGGTTTTATACTAACTTGATCGGCAAATTGGACTTTTCTCTTATAACAATGTTATTTGTTAACTTGTGGTGCAAAATTATATTTGTGGCATAACTACTGGATTTCGAATTACAGTTTCGTAAAAGTAGGACTATTTCTTAAAGCATAATTGAAGAGTACATGTTTGCCTACATATATAAATTGACCAATTCCATAAGCGCGTGTATTACTTTAAGGTTGCCTTTGTACTTCGAAGAAAAGAGTTTACAATGATTCGGTCAAAGGTATGATACGAGTTGATCCCTAATGAGAGTACGCGACGCGAGACGTTGAAGAAAAGAAACATCGGTTTCTTAAAATACTGGATGAAATTAGAACGCTATGTTGCATTGATGATCGTGTCGTTGTCCTAAATGGAGATGGGGGTATGTGGCATTTTACGAAACAAGGCATTTTGGACAACGGCACAAGCATCAATGCCTCATAGCGTTTTAATTTCATCCAGTATTTTAAGAAATCGATCTTTCTTTTCTTGAATGTCTCGCGTCGCGTAAGCTCATTAGCGATCAACTCGTATCATACCTTTGATCGAACCAACGTAAATTCTTTTCTTCGAAGCATAAAGGCAACCTTAAAGAAATACGAGCGCTTATGAATTGATCAATTTATTTATGCAAGCCAATTCGGTAATAACATTATAAGGTGTCTAACTTTAGGAAACAAAATAATCTTAAACAAGAATGTGAACATGAATCATAATAAAATGAAAAAAATTTGTTTGCTTCGCAAAAGGAGCTTAATTAATCACGCTTGTATAATGTTGCACCACAAGTAACCAAACAACATTGTCATAAAAAAAAGTCCAATTTGTTGATGTACGCATTGTTATCATAAAACTCTCGTAAAATATGAATACACCTAGGGTGAAAGCTATTGCTATGCCCCTTGCGTAAAATGAAAATTTCTAGACTAAGGGTGAAAGTCGTTGCTAGGACCCTTAGATCAAAAAAGACTAAGAGTGAAAGATGTTGCTACGACTCTTGTAAAAAAATGAAAACACCAAGGGTGAAAGCTATTTCAATGCCCCTTGCGTAAAAGAAAATTTCTAGACTAAGGGTGAAAGCCGTTGCTACGACCCTTAGATAAAAAAAGACCAAGTTTGAAAGTTGTTGCTACTACTCTCGTAAAAAATGAAAACACCAAGGGTGAAAGCATCCCACGTGATGTTTAAAACGTCACTCAATTTCTACTACAAAAGTGAAGTCAATCTACACTTGAAGAAAAGATTACCTACTAGCTCATCATTTTTCTTACAAAACACACCAATTGGGGATACGGAATGACATGTCCTTATTTTAAGCCAAAAATTCCACAAGTTACCTCCAGGATGGATGCTTGCCATGTTATCTAAATTCAACTCATCAACTTCCGAAAATAGCAAAGTATTGTCTAAAAACTGTTAGGGAGTTAATTCAACTTTTTTTTCTGCCAAACGCATAGCCTTTTACAAAACCTTTCTCTTTAGCATAATAAATGAATATCATACGGAGGTTGAAGTTCAGTTAACCTAATCTTTGTATGGTATAAATAAAATTAACACACTTCTTCATTTCTTTCTAGTCCCAAAGCATTTATCGCCAAGGTCATCAAGCAAAGAATAAGTTTGGTTAAATATAGTTTGTATGTTTGAAGTTTTAAACCTGAAACACGTAACTATCAAACTAAGTTGCTATATCAGGTAAGTGACCGCGTATGCTTGAAAAGATGAAAAACTTAGAGGGCAATATGGAATAACAACTTATGTCAAGTACGAAATTGCAATTTTCACCTTCCATATTCACAATTGTAAATTGGATACTCAGAATCCATTGTTATTTTGTAATTTTTGTTACGATGAGCAAAAATCCAGCAACATATTAGGAAAATCAATATGAATGGAATCCGATTTCATTTACTTACCTTTTTTAACAATGTAACCCAATATTAACTCTACCTACTTATTTACCCCATTTCCCAGTACACCAATTCTGCTCAAACTCCATCACAAACGCTGCCATTTTCGGTTAAGAAATCCAGGTGATTTTCAGTTTATTTTTTTATGGAATTACTTTAGATCAAATAATATTCAAGATTTTTTATTGTATTTGAGCAGTTTTGATTTAATAAATGTTGATTTTAATTAGGGTAAAAAAGGGGTATGTTCGCATCTCTTATTCACTTTGCATTTAAAAGTGGATTATTGAATGCTTGATTTATTTTTTAAGAGACCTTAATGAAATTTATTATGTGGTTATGTTAAACGTGTGTTGTGTGTGAAGTTCCACAGGTTCAAGAAAATCATTTTTCGTATATAACTGTATTCATAATTCTACGAATAAATTCATCATATGACGTTATTGAATGAATTAATTTGGAAATTTTCTTGTTGTTAGATTCGGTGGATTTTCATAAGGTATCAAATATTTGTGGAACATGAAAAAAATTAATGAGAACACAAGTTGTAGGCATTTGATGTCTATCTAGGCACCGAGACATATATAGACATGTGACCATTCAGGCTTTACCATAGAATGACAAAACTTCTGATTTGAATCTCGTAGCTTTGGACCTCTTTTCATGGTTTTGTTCTTCCGATATTTGTGTCGGATATAAGGAAAAATAAACAAATAAAAACTTTTCTCTTATCTTTCCGTTTCTTGTGAAGGGTTTAAGATTTTGATGAAACATAGCCGTGGTTTTATACTAACTTGATCGGCAAATTGGACTTTTCTCTTATAACAATGTTATTTGTTAACTTGTGGTGCAAAATTATATTAGTGGCATAACTACTGGATTTCGAATTACATTTTCGTAAAAGTAGGACTATTTCTTAAAGCATAATTGAAGAGTACATGTTTGCCTACATATATAAATTGACCAATTCCATAAGCGCGTGTATTACTTTAAGGTTGCCTTTGTACTTCGAAGAAAAGAGTTTACAATGATTCGGTCAAAGGTATGATACGAGTTGATCCCTAATGAGAGTATGCGACGCGAGACGTTGAAGAAAAGAAACATCGGTTTCTTAAAATACTGGATGAAATTAGAACGCTATGTTGCATTGATGATCGTGTCGTTGTCCTAAATGGAGATGGGGGTATGTGGCATTTTACGAAACAAGGCATTTTGGACAACAGCACAAGCATCAATGCCTCATAGCGTTTTAATTTCATCCAGTATTTTAAGAAATCGATCTTTCTTTTCTTGAATGTCTCGCGTCGCGTAAGCTCATTAGCGATCAACTCGTATCATACCTTTGATCGAACCAACGTAAATTCTTTTCTTCGAAACATAAAGGCAACCTTAAAGAAATACGAGCGCTTATGAATTGATCAATTTATTTATGCAAGCCAATTCGGTAATAACATTATAAGGTGTCTAACTTTAGGAAACAAAATAATCTTAAACAAGAATGTGAACATGAATCATAATAAAATGAAAAAAATTTGTTTGCTTCGCAAAAGGAGCTTAATTAATCACGCTTGTATAATGTTGCACCACAAGTAACCAAACAACATTGTCATAAAAAAAAGTCCAATTTGTTGATGTACGCATTGTTATCATAAAACTCTCGTAAAATATGAATACACCTAGGGTGAAAGCTATTGCTATGCCCCTTGCGTAAAATGAAAATTTCTAGACTAAGGGTGAAAGTCGTTGCTAGGACCCTTAGATCAAAAAAGACTAAGAGTGAAAGATGTTGCTACGACTCTTGTAAAAAAATGAAAACACCAAGGGTGAAAGCTATTTCAATGCCCCTTGCGTAAAAGAAAATTTCTAGACTAAGGGTGAAAGCCGTTGCTACGACCCTTAGATAAAAAAAGACCAAGTTTGAAAGTTGTTGCTACTACTCTCGTAAAAAATGAAAACACCAAGGGTGAAAGCATCCCACGTGATGTTTAAAACGTCACTCAATTTCTACTACAAAAGTGAAGTCAATCTACACTTGAAGAAAAGATTACCTACTAGCTCATCATTTTTCTTACAAAACACACCAATTGGGGATACGGAATGACATGTCCTTATTTTAAGCCAAAAATTCCACAAGTTACCTCCAGGATGGATGCTTGCCATGTTATCTAAATTCAACTCATCAACTTCCGAAAATAGCAAAGTATTGTCTAAAAACTGTTAGGGAGTTAATTCAACTTTTTTTTCTGCCAAACGCATAGCCTTTTACAAAACCTTTCTCTTTAGCATAATAAATGAATATCATACGGAGGTTGAAGTTCAGTTAACCTAATCTTTGTATGGTATAAATAAAATTAACACACTTCTTCATTTCTTTCTAGTCCCAAAGCATTTATCGCCAAGGTCATCAAGCAAAGAATAAGTTTGGTTAAATATAGTTTGTATGTTTGAAGTTTTAAACCTGAAACACGTAACTATCAAACTAAGTTGCTATCGAGAGGTAAAGAGGCCATCGACATCCCTCCCAGACTCAAGACCGGTTCCCGCAAAAGTTGGTTGATATCATAAGTCGACTCCGATAACTGCAAAGGAAAGTCGGGCCCCCAGGATGGTTCGGGAACATTCTTCAAAAGAATGACGCCTGACTTCCACTCGCGTTTGGTCCTCCAGACAAAGTTCTTAGGAGCACGAACAAAAATGAATCTACATTTCCATCCTTTCCCGTGTGACGACTTAAGGTCACTCAAAAACCTAACATTGCGTTTTGACTTAACAAAATAAAAACCTTCATTCGACTTAGGGGAAGGACTTACACTGAAAAGGGCGCGAAAGTTGACAAAGGAAGCTGGTTGACCTATCGACTTCATGACTAAACAAAAGCCGATGATATAATGATACGAATCTCATCACGAATAACGAGATCCGAATAATTAGGATTCCAAGGATCGTTCTACAATCAGGTTTAGGTGGATTTATTGAAGACGCCACAAACGATGATGGATGAATCGCTTGATAAGTCGATGGATGAACGCTACAAGTCGTCTTGATAAGTTCATAAGGACGCCACAAACGATGTTGACTGAATCGCTTGATAAGTCGGAACGCCACAAGAATGCTTGATAAGTTCGGTAGGACGCCACAAACGATGGTGGATGAATCGTTTGATAAGTCATTGAACGCCACAAAGATTTTACTGATCTTTGATAAGTTCATGAAGAAGAACTCTTCAAAGAAGGTGGAGAATACTCAACACAAATTAATTGAAGACTAAATCTTGAATTCATTAAAGAAAAAGGTCCTTTAAATAGGACAAGATTACATCTTGAAAATAACTAGGAAACTATAAAATAGTAAACTAACCTAATACCAAAAGGAAACTAAATCCTAGTAAAGAATAAACTAATCCTACAAAAATATGGACAATAAATTCGAAATTAAACCTAACTATATTAAAAACTCCCACATGACAAGCAAATATGGACTAGATCTTCTTCAATCTTGATGAGCAAGTAATCCTTCTTGACCCAACAACTTGTCTTCATTTAATTCTTTCAAATCTATTTTTAGGCACTTCATGATCACATCATTCTCCTCCTCTTAAAAGAGATTTGTCCTCAAATCTTCCACAACCTTGTAGATCTAACATGTAAACATTGAAAAACCATTTTTTTCGATTTTTTTTTTTTTTTTGAACTTTTTTTTTTTTTTTTCCTCTCATTTTTTTTTCTCACTCAAATTTTTTTCGTTTTTTTTTTTCAACTCTTTTTTTTTTTCGTTTTTTTTTCATTTTTTTAACAAGAAAATAAAAGATAGACAAACCTGAGACTAGAACAAAGCTCTGATACCAAATGATACGAATCTCATCACGAATAACGAGATCCGAATAATTAGGATTCCAAGGATCGTTCTACAATCAGGTTTAGGTGGATTTATTGAAGACGCCACAAACGATGATGGATGAATCGCTTGATAAGTCGATGGATGAACGCTACAAGTCGTCTTGATAAGTTCATAAGGACGCCACAAACGATGTTGACTGAATCGCTTGATAAGTCGGAACGCCACTAGAATGCTTGATAAGTTCGGTAGGACGCCACAAACGATGGTGGATGAATCGTTTGATAAGTCATTGAACGCCACAAAGATTTTACTGATCTTTGATAAGTTCATGAAGAAGAACTCTTCAAAGAAGGTGGAGAATACTCAACACAAATTAATTGAAGACTAAATCTTGAATTCATTAAAGAAAAAGGTCCTTTAAATAGGACAAGATTACATCTTGAAAATAACTAGGAAACTATAAAATAGTAAACTAACCTAATACCAAAAGGAAACTAAATCCTAGTAAAGAATAAACTAATCCTACAAAAATATGGACAATAAATTCGAAATTAAACCTAACTATATTAAAAACTCCCACATGACAAGCAAATATGGACTAGATCTTCTTCAATCTTGATGAGCAAGTAATCCTTCTTGACCCAACAACTTGTCTTCATTTAATTCTTTCAAATCTATTTTTAGGCACTTCATGATCACATCATATAACCTACAACATTAGGAACTAGCTGAGTCGGGCAAAGGCCGAGACCATTCACTATGTCGATAAATTCCTTCGCCAAAGGGAAACGAAGACCGTTCTCGAAGGTATCAATATGAAACGTCCTACAACCCCTAGGTGGGTCGTTCATTCTCTGATCTGAAGTAGGATGAAGAACAGTCCACCCCTTAGGGAATTGGAACTTGTCCAAAATCGATTCGACAGGTGAACGTAAATGACTGGCCGACATACTATTAAAATGTTCGATCGTACGATAATATTATGATGTCGAATTCAGCGGAATGACATTCTTAGGAACAGACTCGACAATGCTTAAAAGATGAGCGGAAAGAGGGCTATGATGCTGTCCCTCGAAAGGAATGACGAAATGCGACATTAATTATCAACGTAGATGACATACCCTCACCTTCGCCTACCGACTCACTACCAACCGACATCGAAAGATTTGACAAAAGAAAACAAAAAAGATAGAAACGGTACCTAAAAACGTATGAACGACTGCGACTTAACCAACTGAGTAACTCGACCGACTGCAGCTCCGAGGACTTCGCTCCGATATAACAAGTATTTATTATGAAAATACGAATAATTAACAAGGGAAGCGAGCCTATTTATAACCACAAACATCCAAAATGCGCGTTCTTTTGAAATAATTTTGAAAGAGACGTGGCGGTCAGTGAAAAGGTCCGGTCAAAAATTCAAAGGCCCAATTAATTCCCTCGGGAGGTCCACCACAATAATTAAAGATACAAATTGGCAAGGAACGGAACAAGTTTCAAAACATGAATAAAATACTAGATAAACTAGTCAAGAATACTCGACAGAAATTATCGAAGATTAAATAAGGGGTGTCGATATTAGAATTACATTCAGTTCTAGACAAAATTAAATGCCGACATCATAACTAATAAAATAAAATCTATGGCCTTCATGTTTCTTCCGACAACAACTTGCCGAACTCATGGGCACGAGCGATGGCTTCTTCGGCCTCCAAATCAGCTGAGCTAACTTCAAGTTCACACTTCTCATTGAGCTCGGGACCGATGAGATCATAATTGAATTCCTTGGCATTCAAGTAACCCCGATGCATCAATTGGGCAACAGTCTTCTCGTGCATACGAATCAAATCATTACCCATCCTGACATCGGCAAGATAGTTAAATACCGAAGACTCAACAAACTCCCTCGCAATCTCAAGCCTTTGCTCTGGAGTTATGATCATGGTCTCCACTGCTCCGTAAATAATCAATTACTTAACGATCCATTTGTGAATAGTGAGCTGAATTAAATTTTCCTTTTTTTTTTTTATCTCTGCTCAATATAACGACGTCGTTTTATTGAGTTTGTTGCTAAGCCATGTTGTACCTTGTGCTGTTCTGCTTTTCATTTCTATTTAATTTACCATTACCGTCCTTTCAATTTCAATTCAACCTTGTACAATTCATCTCTAATCTCACTGATTTCGTACTTGACCTAAGTTGTTATTCCATATTGCCCTCTAAGTTTTTCATCTTTTCAAGCATACGCGGTCACTTACTTGATATAGCAACTTAGTTTGATAGTTACGTGTTTCAGGTTTAAAACTTCAAACATACAAACTATCTTTAACAAAACTAATTCTTTGCTTGATGACCTAGGCGATAAATGCTTTGGGACTAGAAAGAAATGAAGAAGTGTGTTAATTTTATTTATACCATACAAAGATCAGGTTAACAGAACTTCAACCTCCGTATGATATTCATTTATTATGCAAAAGAGAAATGTTTTGTAAAAGGCTATGCGTATGGCAGAAAAAAAAGTTGAATTAACTCACTAACAGTTTTTAGACAATACTTTGCTATTTTCGGAAGTTGATGAGTTGAATTTAGATAACATGGCAAGCATCCATCCTGGAGGTAACTTGTGGAATTTTTGGTTTAAAATAAGGACATGTCGTTCCGTATCCCCAAATTGGTGTGTTTTGTAAGAAAAATGATGAGCTAGTAGGTAATATTTTCTTCAAGTGTAGATTGACTTCACTTTTGTAGTAGAAATTGAGGGACGTTTTCAACATCACGTGGGATGCTTTCACCCTTGGTTTTTTCATTTTTTACGAGAGTAGTAGTAACAACTTTCAGTCTTAGTCTTTTTTTATCTAAGGGTCGTAGCAACGGCTTTCACCCTTAGTCTAGAAATTTTCTTTTACGCAAGGGGCATAGAAATAGCTTTCACCCTTGGTGTTTTCATTTTTTTACGAGAGTCATAGCAACAACTTTCACTCTTAGTCTTTTTTTATCTAATGGTCCTAGCAACGACTTTCACCCTTAGTCTAGAAATTTTCATTTTACGCAAGGGGCATAGCAATAGCTTTCACCCTAGGTGTATTCATATTTTACGAGAGTTTTATTATAACAATGCGTACATCAGCAAATTGGACTTTTTTTTTTATGACAATGTTGTTTGGTTACTTGTGGTGCAACATTATACAAGCGTGATTAATTAAGCTCCTTGTGCGAAGCAAACAAATTTTTTTCATTTTATTATGATTCATGTTCTCATTCTTGTTTAAGATTATTTTGTTTCCTAAAGTTAGACACCTTATAATGTTATTACCTAATTTCCTTGCATAAATAAATTGATCAATTCCATAAGCGCTCGTATTTATTTAAGGTTGCCTTTATGCTTCGAAGAAAAGAATTTACGTTGGTTCGATCAAAGGTATGATACGAGTTGATCGCTAATGAGCTTACGCGATGCGAGACGTTCAAGAAAAGAAAGATCGATTTCTTAAAATACTGGATGAAATTAAAACGCTATGAGGCATTGATGCTTGTGCCGTTGTCCAAAATGCCTTGTTTCGTAAAATGCCACATACTCCCATCTCCATTTAGGACAACGACACGATCATCAATGCCACATAGCGTTCTAATTTCATCCAGTATTTTAAGAAACCGATGTTTCTTTTCTTCAACATCTCGCGTCGCGTACTCTCATTAGGGATCAACTCGTATCATACCTTTGACCGAATCATTGTAAATTCTTTCTTCGAAGTACAAAGGCAACCTTAAAGAAATACACGTGCTTGTGGAATTGGTCAATTTATATATGTAGGCAAACATGTACTCTTCAATTATGCTTTAAGAAATAGTCCTACTTTTACGAAACTGTAATTCGAAATCCAGTAGTTATGCCACAAATATAATTTTGCACCACAAGTTACCAAATAACATTGTTATAAAAGAAAAGTCCAATTTGCCGATCAAGTTAGTATAAAACCACGGCTATGTTTCATCAAAATCTTAAACCCTTCACAAGAAACGGAAAGATAAGAGAAAAGTTTTTATTTGTTTATTTTTCCATATATCCAACACAAATATCGGAAGAACAAAACCATGAAAAGAGGCCCAAAGCTATGAGATTCAAATCAGAAGTTTTATCATTTTATGGTAAAGCCTGAATGGTCACATGTCTATATATGTCTCGGTGCCTAGATAGACATCAAATGCCTACAACTTGTGTTCGCATTAATTTTTTCATGTTCCACAAATATTTGATACCTTATGAAAATCCACCGAATCTAACTAGAAGAAAATTTCCAAATTAATTCATTCAATAACGTCATATGATGAATTTTGATGAGGACATAAATGGAAATTCGCAGAATAATAAGGACATAAATGGAAAATCGCATATTGAAGAATCAATCAAAGTTCCACAAGGTCCAGTGACGAGAGCAAGAGCCAAACGTTTCAAGGAAGAAGAACTCACTGATTTAATAAATCAAGCGCAACAAAAGGAGTTGGATGTGTTCGGAAATGAACAATCGAATTTTGTCAACATTATACAAGTCCAACTAAATGCAATTTCTCAAGAAGGTAGTGGATAAGATGAATAGCATATTTAGTTAGTATTAAATTTATTCGTAGAATTATGAATTCAGTTATATACGAAAAATGATTTTCTTGAACCTGTGGAACTTCACACACAACACACGTTTAACATAACCACATAATAAATTTCATTAAGGTTTCTTAAAAAATAAATCAAGCAGTCAATAATCCACTTTTAAGTGCAAAGTGAATAAGAGATGCGAACATACCCATTTTTTACCCTAATTAAAATCAACACTTATTAAATCAAAACTGCTCAAATACAATAAAAAACCTTGAATATGATTTGATCTAAAGTAATTCCATAAAAAAATAAACTGAAAATCACCTGGATTTCTTAACCGAAAATGGCAGCGTTTGTGATGGAGTTTGAGCAGAATTGGTGTACTGGGAAATGGGGTAAATAAGTAGGTAGAGTTAATATTGGGTTACATTGTTAAAAAAGGTAAGTAAATGCAATCGGATTCCATTCATATTGATTTTCCTAATATGTTGCTGGATTTTTGCTCATCGTAACAAAAATTACAAAATCACAATGGATTCTGAGTATCCAATTTACTGTTGTGAATATGGAAGGTGAAAATTGCAATTTCGTACTTGACCTAAGTTGTTATTCCATATTGCCCTCTAAGTTTTTCATCTTTTCAAGCATACACGGTCACTTACTTGATATAGCAACTTAGTTTGATAGTTACGTGTTTCAGGTTTAAAACTTCAAACATACAAACTATCTTTAACAAAACTTATTCTTTGCTTGATGACCTAGGCGATAAATGCTTTGGGACTAGAAAGAAATGAAGAAGTGTGTTAATTTTATTTATACCATACAAAGATTAGGTTAACAGAACTTCAACCTCCGTATGATATTCATTTATTATGCAAAAGAGAAATGTTTTGTAAAAGGCTATGCGTATGGCAGAAAAAAAAAGTTGAATTAACACACTAACAGTTTTTAGACAATACTTTGCTATTTTCGGAAGTTGATGAGTTGAATTTAGATAACATGGCAAGCATCCATCCTGGAGGTAACTTGTTGAATTTTTGGTTTAAAATAAGGACATGTCGTTCTGTATCCCCAAATTGGTGTGTTTTGTAAGAAAAATGATGAACTAGTAGGTAATATTTTCTTCAAGTGTAGATTGACTTCACTTTTGTAGTAGAAATTGAGGGACGTTTTCAACATCACGTGGGATGCTTTCACCCTTGGTTTTTTCATTTTTTACGAGAGTAGTAGCAACAACTTTCAGTCTTAGTCTTTTTTTATCCAAGGGTCGTAGCAACGGCTTTCACCCTTAGTCTAGAAATTTTCTTTTACGCAAGGGGCATAGAAATAGCTTTCACCCTTGGTGTTTTCATTTTTTTACGAGAGTCGTAGCAACAGCTTTCACACTTAGTCTTTTTTGATCTAAGGGTCCTAGCAACGACTTTCACCCTTAGTCTAGAAATTTTCATTTTACGCAAGGGGCATAGCAATACCTTTCACCCTAGGTGTATTCATATTTTACGAGAGTTTTATTATAACAATGCGTACATCAGCAAATTGGACTTTTTTTTTATGACAATGTTGTTTGGTTACTTGTGGTGCAACATTATACAAGCGTGATTAATTAAGCTCCTTGTGCGAAGCAAACAAATTTTTTTCATTTTATTATGATTCATGTTCTCATTCTTGTTTAAGATTATTTTGTTTCCTAAAGTTAGACACCTTATAATGTTATTACCTAATTTCCTTGCATAAATAAATTGATCAATTCCATAAGCGCTCGCATTTATTTAAGGTTGCCTTTATGCTTCGAAGAAAAGAATTTACGTTGGTTCGATCAAAGGTATGATACGAGTTGATCGCTAATGAGCTTACGCGACGCGAGACATTCAAGAAAAGAAAGATCGATTTCTTAAAATACTGGATGAAATTAAAACGCTATGAGGCATTGATGCTTGTGCCGTTGTCCAAAATGCCTGGTTTCGTAAAATGCCACATACTCCCATCTCCATTTAGGACAACGACACGATCATCAATGCCACATAGCGTTCTAATTTCATCCAGTATTTTAAGAAACCGATGTTTCTTTTCTTCAACGTCTCGCGTCGCGTACTCTCATTAGGGATCAACTCGTATCATACCTTTGACCGAATCATTGTAAACTCTTTTCTTCGAAGTACAAGGGCAACCTTAAAGAAATACACGCGCTTATGGAATTGGTCAATTTATATATGTAGGCAAACATGTACTCTTCAATTATGCTTTAAGAAATAGTCCTACTTTTACGAAACTGTAATTCGAATCCAGTAGTTATGCCACAAATATAATTTTGCACCACAAGTTACCAAATAACATTGTTATAAAAGAAAAGTCCAATTTGCCGATCAAGTTAGTATAAAACCACGGCTATGTTTCATCAAAATCTTAAACCCTTCACAAGAAACGGAAAGATAAGAGAAAAGTTTTTATTTGTTTATTTTTCCATATATCCAACACAAATATCGGAAGAACAAAACCATGAAAAGAGGCCCAAAGCTATGAGATTCAAATCAGAAGTTTTGTCATTCTATGGTAAAGCCTGAATGGTCACATGTCTATATATGTCTCGGTGCCTAGATAGACATCAAATGCCTACAACTTGTGTTCGCATTAATTTTTTCATGTTCCACAAATATTTGATACCTTATGAAAATCCACCGAATCTAACTAGAAGAAAATTTCCAAATTAATTCATTCAATAACGTCATTTGATGAATTTTGATGAGGACATAAATGGAAATTCGCAGAATAATAAGGACGTAAATGGAAAATCGCATTTTGAAGAATCAATCAACGTTCCACAAGGTCCAGTGACGAGAGCAAGAGCCAAACGTTTCAAGGAAGAAGAACTCACTGATTTAATAAATCAAGCGCAACAAAAGGAGTTGGATGTGTTCGGAAATGAACAATCGAATTTTGTCAACATTATACAAGTCCAACTAAATGCAATTTCTCAAGAAGGTAGTGGATAAGATGAATAGCATATTTAGTTAGTATTAAATTTATTCGTAGAATTATGAATTCAGTTATATACGAAAAATGATTTTCTTGAACCTGTGGAACTTCACACACAACACACGTTTAACATAACCACATAATAAATTTCATTAAGGTTTCTTAAAAAATAAATCAAGCAGTCAATAATCCACTTTTAAGTACAAAGTGAATAAGAGATGCGAACATACCCATTTTTTACCCTAATTAAAATCAACACTTATTAAATCAAAACTGCTCAAATACAATAAAAAACCTTGAATATGATTTGATCTAAAGTAATTCCATAAAAAAATAAACTGAAAATCACCTGGATTTCTTAACCGAAAATGGCAGCGTTTGTGA
Organism: Penstemon eatonii; assembly: GCA_038501285.1. Classification (NCBI taxonomy): domain Eukaryota; kingdom Viridiplantae; phylum Streptophyta; class Magnoliopsida; order Lamiales; family Plantaginaceae; genus Penstemon; species Penstemon eatonii. The sequence goes on from CM076713.1 coordinate 27,385,029, forward strand.
TGGAGTTTGAGCAGAATTGGTGTACTGGGAAATGGGGTAAATAAGTAGGTAGAGTTAATATTGGGTTACATTGTTAAAAAAAGGTAAGTAAATGCAATCGGATTCCATTCATATTGATTTTCCTAATATGTTGCTGGATTTTTGCTCATCGTAACAAAAATTACAAAATCACAATGGATTCTGAGTATCCAATTTACTGTTGTGAATATGGATGGTGAAAATTGCAATTTCGTACTTGACCTAAGTTGTTATTCAATATTGCCCTCTAAGTTTTTCATCTTTTCAAGCATACGCGGTCACTTACTTGATATAGCAACTTAGTTTGATAGTTACGTGTTTCAGGTTTAAAACTTCAAACATACAAACTATCTTTAACAAAACTTATTCTTTGCTTGATGACCTAGGCGATAAATGCTTTGGGACTAGAAAGAAATGAAGAAGTGTGTTAATTTTATTTATACCATACAAAGATCTGGTTAACAGAACTTCAACCTCCGTATGATATTCATTTATTATGCAAATGAGTAATGTTTTGTAAAAGGCTATGCGTATGGCAGAAAAAAAAGTTGAATTAACTCACTAACAGTTTTTTGACAATACTTTGCTATTTTCGGAAGTTGATGAGTTGAATTTAGATAACATGGCAAGCATCCATCCTGGAGGTAACTTGTGGAATTTTAGGTTTAAAATAAGGACATGTCGTTCCGTATCCCCAAATTGGTGTGTTTTGTAAGAAAAATGATGAGCTAGTAGGTAATATTTTCTTCAAGTGTAGATTGACTTCACTTTTGTAGTAGAAATTGAGGGACGTTTTCAACATCACGTGGCATGCTTTCACCCTTGGTTTTTTCATTTTTTACGAGAGTAGTAGCAACAACTTTCAGTCTTAGTCTTTTTTTATCTAAGGGTCGTAGCAACGGCTTTCACCCTTAGTCTATAAATTTTCTTTTACGCAAGGGGCATAGAAATAGCTTTCACCCTTGGTGTTTTCATTTTTTTACGAGAGTCGTAGCAACAGCTTTCACTCTTAGTCTTTTTTGATCTAAGGGTCCTAGCAACGACTTTCACCCTTAGTCTAGAAATTTTCATTTTACGCAAGGGGCATAGCAATAGCTTTCACCCTAGGTGTATTCATATTTTACGAGAGTTTTATTATAACAATGCGTACATCAGCAAATTGGACTCTTTTTTTTATGACAATGTTGTTTGGTTACTTGTGGTGCAACATTATACAAGCGTGATTAATTAAGCTCCTTGTGCGAAGCAAACAATTTTTTTTCATTTTATTATGATTCATGTTCTCATTCTTGTTTAAGATTATTTTGTTTCCTAAAGTTAGACACCTTATAATGTTATTACCTAATTTCCTTGCATAAATAAATTGATCAATTCCATAATCGCTCGTATTTATTTAAGGTTGCCTTTATGCTTCTAAGAAAAGAATTTACGTTGGTTCGATCAAAGGTATGATACGAGTTGATCGCTAATGAGCTTACGCGACGCGAGACGTTCAAGAAAAGAAAGATCGATTTCTTAAAATACTGGATGAAATTAAAACGCGATGAGGCATTGATGCTTGTGCCGTTGTCCAAAATGCCTTGTTTCGTAAAATGCCACATACTCCCATCTCCATTTAGGACAACGACACGATCATCAATGCCACATAGCGTTCTAATTTCATCCAGTATTTTAAGAAACCGATGTTTCTTTTCTTCAACGTCTCGCGTCGCGTACTCTCATTAAGCTCCTTGTGCGAAGCAAACAAATTTTTTTCATTTTATTATGATTCATGTTCTCATTCTTGTTTAAGAATGTGTACGATTTAGTCCTTTGACTTGAGGTGCTAGGGCGAATTCGGTGCATGAATGTGCGTACTTAGATCTAGGTATAGATCACTTAGCCTGATCATAACATGCCTAGCTTGGGTGCGTATTGTTGTGTACGCGAGTGGTTAGTACCAATATGGAATCTACCGACTCATCGTAATGGATGAGAGAATTTTCTATACGATTCTTAAATAATATATCCGAGGAATCTGCGGCCACAGTCGGTGACGGATTTGGAAAGGGGTTTCAAAATTTAGCAGTCACACTGGAATATTATCCCGAATTAGAAAGTATAGTTATCGAGACAAATTTAGAGGTGCCGATCAATTCACACACCCTAAGTCTTGATCGGGAATTTTAGTCGATAGAAGGACCGTATGTACAGGGCAATTATAAGAGAGACGAGGTTCACAAATATCAATTCACCTGAAGTTGGGCTTCATGGGCTTGTGGCTAGACATCGACCATGAAGTGTGGGTACTCCTGAGTTAATAGAGGATTTGATTCTAGGAGTGGTCAATTAAAGGTTGTTTAATTGACCGGAGCAATTTATTGTTCATAAATTAAATCACGAGGAATTCGTGGGCCTGCTGCCAATTGATGGTAAACCCAGAGGGTCACACACAATACAATTGGACGGTGACTGTTATGAAAGGATATAAAAGGAATTAATTGATTTAAAGGTAATTAAATCAATTAAATGAATTAAAGTGTTAATTCAAGTGGGAGATTAATTAATTGGTAGATTTAATTAATTAATATATTTAATTTAATTGCTAGTTAATTAATTAAAGGAAATATTAATTTATTAATATGGATTGAGTTTTATAATTAAAGTAGTTAATCAAAGCAAGGCTTGCAAGACATGGGCCTTTAATCAAAAGCCATTGAGATGTCTTGCATACCTAGGTCAAGTAGAAGACTTATAAATAGAGTTCTACCAGAGCTCAAAAAGCTAGCACCCTAGCACAAAACCCTAAGTCTTCTCTGCCCTAGTAGCCGCCGCCCAAAAACCCTGCGCCGTCACCAATAGCCGCCGCCTCCTGCTAGCCGTGAGCTGCTATAGTGCCGCCGTGAGTTCTCCCTCGTTCCTCCGTGCTGGATCTTGCCCTGCCAAGTAGATCTGCACAGTCCTACATTAACAAACCTCTTAGATCTAGTTCTTAGCCTAAGACTTGGAGGTGTTGCCAGAATCCAGTTGGTGTGGACTAAACTCTGGAGGTGAGACATTTGGATCACTCCCGTGAACCAGAATTAGAATCAGAGTTGGAGGTTGCCACCACCTAGCCTGTGGTGAGGTAAAAATCGAAACCCCCTTGTTTTAATACATTGTGTGTTTTGTTTCATGCTTTCGTATACATAATATGGAGATCTAATATATGGGACCTTGGGTGCTTCGAATTTTTTTAAAATTCCGCACTTTTGTTGTTCTGACAATCGAGGCAACCCAACAGTTGTATCAGAGCCAACTCCATACTTATTATACGAAAAGCCTGAACATAATGTGTGTTCATCGTATATGTTTAATTATGTATGTAAACACGTGATAATTATGTTCTGTAAATTGATTCTTGCTTGTTATGACTAGATCTATGATTGGATAAAACTGCTTTTTCAGATCTGTGGTGAATTTATAGTTTTTGAAAACTTCAGGACTTTTGTACAATAAAATTGCATATTAGGATTTTATAGGGCTGAAAATTCAAAATTTTAGAATCTGGAAATTTCAAAAATACTGGACTGTTTTGCAAATCTGGTCGCATAGCTTTTTGGGGTCGTTTTGTAATTTCTGAAAGTTTGGGGACTGTTTTGCAATTACCGAAACTTCAGGGGTCTGTTTGAAAAATCAAAAATTTTCAGAATTCAAAATTTTATTTTCTGGTCTGTTTTTGTAACTTTTTAAAAGTTTTGGGGTCAAAGTGCAATTTTCAAAAGTTGAGGGGCCAAAAATGCAATTTTCAAAAGTTGAAAAACAGAATCTGAATTTTGAGCAGGAAATTTATTTTGTTTACCTGAATATTTATTTAGTCATAATTAGTAGTGACTAAAAGGTAAGAATCATAGGAAGTTAGTTTTAAAAGGTTGTTTTAAAATTAAGAAAGAAAAAGGTAAATGATGTTTGCATGTTTCTTGCTCTACGTGAACTGTTTACGTGGTTTTCGATCGAGCCGAGCCTTGACCTTAGGTTAGATGTGATTGGTTTAATTTAATTTTTGGTTTTTTATTGGGCCTGCGAGCCTATTATATTTTGGGCCACTTTGAGCCTTTGTAATAGAATAGGGCTTTACTACTTTCCTAGATTAGGATGGAGGCACGTTTACAAGCAAGGTGGGAGCCCAAGAAGATATGAAGGCCATGTATGCGTGGTACATTGTGTTATAGCATAGGCCTGTTTGCAAACCCTTTAGATTGACCAATAGGGCCAACATCATTGGCTCGATGATGGCCTGCATTGGAGGCTCCCGATCGAAAACATATTGTGGTAGTATGCATGCTAGGCTTGTATGGCTTTTATTTATATGTCGATTTATATTTAGCTTGTATGAGATGCTCGCTAGAATCTAGATCGTAATAAAAGATAAAGCATAATTGAATCGGTGAGATCTCGAGGAGAGTTAGTATAACTTTCAAACCAGAAATTCCCCTCTCGAATTTAATATTAAGTCTATTGGGTATATTTAAAATGAAGTTTTAAAGATCCAAGCCTTCCATCAATAGGAACTAGTGTATGTTGTCTACTTATTGACAGAGGTGATCCAGAGTCTGGCACCCGAGTCAAAGAAAGGGACAATACACGAAACTCCTTGACTCTTGTTTTTAACTAGACTCGACAAGGGTGAGGACTGGTCGGGATGTGAAGTTCGACCAATAACTAGTTACGGAGAATTTACGACCGGGCCCATTGCTCATCATGATTGATGGGTTCTACTTAACGATTAGTAGCATTTATGATGTAGCAGTGCTTGATAAATGTGAAAACCGAGGCAAAATAGCTTGAAGGTTGTGAGGTGCCACAATTGGTAAAAGTATACCTACCTCGAGAATTAATTGTATGTCCACGAGTCGTGGGTACAATTAATTGCTGCTGGGACGTCAAGACCTGCTAGGAATTAAATTTCCCGAGCAATCAAAGGGGTGATTGTTTCGATAAAATAGTGGGAGAACTTTTTCGAAAATAAGACAAAAATTCGATAATTATAAGTATTAGACATAAGATCAGTTAGCTAAACGTTGTCTTCTTTCCGTTTGTAGATATTAAGTACAATGTCTAAGAATCCATTATCTGTTATCCTCGACGAAAACAAGTTGAATGGCTCAAACTTTGTCGACTGGCTAAGAAATTTTAGAATTGTCCTCGACTCCGAGCGATGAAGCTATGTGCTCGACACACCTATGCCTGCTGCACCCGCAGCACGAGCTAGTGAGGAACAACGAACCGCCCATGCTAAAAGGGTTGATGATGATCTTCAGGTTCGCTGCCTCATGCTAGCTTCGATGTCGAATGAACTGCAGAAACAGCATGCTGAAATACCGCTTGCTAGAGATATACTTCTCCATCTCCAGCAGATGTTTGGAGAGAGGTCTCGCACCGAAAGGTTCGCGACCACTAAGGAGCTGTTTCATCTCAAGATGGTTGAGAGAAGCAGTGTCAAGGATCACTGTCTGCGTTTCTGATAGGATAGTGCCCAGCAAGCCAGTTCAATTAGCTTGTAATAGATCTATCCTGTATGAAACGATCTTTTGATTTTATAATAATACGCACGTTTATTTATATGTGTATAAGGATAAACAATGGCCAACTTCATCTCTCGCGAATACATTTAAGCGATTGGATGAAACCCTTAGATTACATTAGACTATGGGACGATTCACTTCAGTACTGTGTGCAATCATGAAACAGTCTCAAAGGTCGTAATCTTAAAAACTGTTCCAAGTCATATATTCCAAACGAGACGGGGTATCGTAGGAATCACAAAGACTTGTACAAGTATGCATGATTCACATGGAGTGAATTTGTAGCGTTTCATGAGCAAGGCATTTGAGGCCAGTGCATATGAGTAGGTGGTTCAATGGAGGATTGAACGCATCGAACGACCCGAACAGAGAAACCCATTGTGGAAGCGCATGTCGCATATCGGTGATGGCACGTTTCTCAAGGATTATAATAGTGTACGATTTAGTCCTTTGACTTGAGGTGCTAGGGCGAATTCGGTGCATGAAAGTGCGTACTTAGATCTAGGTATAGGCCACGTAGCTTGGTCATAACATGCCTAGGTTGGGTGTGTATGGTCATGTACGCGAGTGGTTAGTACCGATATGGAATCTATTGACTCACTGTAATGGGTGAGAGAATTTCCTATACGATTCTTAGATAATATATCCAAGGAATCTACGCCCGTAGTCGGTGATGGATTTGGAAAGGGGTTTCCAAATTTAGAAGGTCACAATGGAATATTATCCTGAATTAGAAAGTATAGTTTTCGAGACAAATTTAGAGGTGCCGATTAATTCACACACCCTAAGTCTTGATCGGGAATATTAGTCGATAGAAGGACCGTATGTACATGGTAATTATATGAGACGAGGTTCACAAGTATCAATTTACCTGAAGTTGGGCTTCATGGGCTTGTGGCTAGACATCGACCATGAAGTGTAGGTACTCCTGAGTTAATAGAGGATTTGATTCTAGGAGTGGTCAATTAAAGGTTGTTTAATTGACCGGAGCAATTTATTGTTCATAAATTAAATCACGAGGAATTCGTGGGCCTGCTGCCAATTGATGGTGATCCCAGAGGGTCACACACAATACAATTGGACGGTGACTGTTGAAAATGATACAAAAGGAATTAATTGATTTAAAGGTAATTAAATCAATTAAATGACTTAAAAGTATTTAATTCAAGTGGGGGATTAATTAATTGGCTGACTTGATTAATTAAATACTTAATTGAGTTGCTAATTAATTATATAAAAGAAATATTGATTTAATTGAATTGGGCATTTAATTAAGTAATTAATTAAATGAAAGGCTTGCAAGACATGGGTCTTTAATTAAAAGCCCATAAGGAGTCTTGCAAAACCTAGGTCAAGAGGGAGTCTATAAATAGGGTTCCACTAGAGCTCAAAAAGTGAACACACCCTAAGAAAAACCCTAGCCTCTCTTCTCCAACCTAGCCGCCGCCCCCTCTCCTTGCGCCGCCAACCTAGAGCCGCCGCCACCTGCTGCCGTGAGCTGCCCTAGCGCCGCCGCCGCCGCCTCTCCCTTGTTCCACTGTGTTAGATCTTGCATTGCCAAGTAGATCTGCACAGTCCTGCTTCGACAAATCTCCTATATCCAGTTCTGAGCCTAAGACTAGGAGGTGTTGCCAGAATCCAATTGGTGTGGACTAACTTTGGAGGTGAGACGCTTGGATCACTTCTGTGAACCAGATCCAGATCCAGATTCAGAATCAGAACTGAAGGTTGCCACCACCTTGCCTGTGGTGAGGTAAATTGCAAAAACCCCCTTGTTTAATTACTCTGTGCGTTTTTGTTTCTTGCTTGCGTATAAATAATATGGAGAATCTTATATGGGACCTTGGGTGCTTCGAAAATTTTTAAATTCCGCACTTTCGTTGTTCTGACAATCAAGGCAACCCAACCACTATCCCAACAGTGGTATCAGAGCCAACTCCATCATTATTATACGAAAAGCCTGAACATAATGTGTTTTCATCGTATATGTTTAATTATGTATATGTAAACACATGATAATTATGTTCTGTAAATTGATTCTTACTTGTTATGACTAGATCTATGATTGGGTAAAACTGCTTTTTCAGATCTGTGCCGTTTTTATAGTTTTTGGAAACTTCAGGACTTTTATGCAAAGAAATCGAGATTAGGGTTTTTAGGGGCTGAAAATTAAATTTTTTCGAATCTGCAAATTTCAAAATTACTGGACTGTTTTGCAAATCTGGTCGCACGCTTTTTGGGGTCGTTTTGTAATTTCCAAAAGTTTAGGGATTGTTTTGCAATTACCAAAAAATCAGGGAAAATCGAAAATTTTCAGAATTCAAAATTTTATTTTTGGTAGCTGCCCGAATCTGCCCAGGGGTGTTTTTGTAACCTTTTAAAAGTTTTGGGGTCAAAGTGCAATTTTCGAAAGTTGAGGGGCGAAAATGCAATTTTCAAAAGTTGAAAAACAAAATCTGATTTTTGAGCAGAAAAATTTATTTTTGTTTACCCGAATATTCATTTTGTCTTAATTAGTAGTGACTAAAAAGTAAGAATCATAGGAAGTTAGTTTTAAAAGGTAGTTTTGAAATTAAGAAAGAAATAGGTAAAGGATGTTTGCTTGTTTCTTGCTCTATGTGAATTGTTTACGTGGTTTTCGATCGAGCCGAGCCTTGACCTTAGGTTAGATGTGATTGGTTTAATTTATTGTTTGGTTTTTTATTGGGCCTGCGAGCCTATTATGTTTTTGGGCCATTGTGAGCCTTTGTAATAGAATAGGGCTTTACTGCTTTCCTAGTTTAGGATGGGGGCCCATTTACAAGCAAGGTGGGAACCCAAGAAGATATGAAGGCCATGTATGCATGGTACATTGTGTAATAGGGACTAGCGTATGTTGTCTACTTATCGATAGAGGTGATCCAGAGTCTGTCACCCGAGTCGAAGAAAGGGACAATACGTGAAATTCCTTGACTCCTGTTTTTAACTAAACACGACAAGGGTGAGGACTGGTCGGGATGTGAGGATCGACCGATAACTAGTTACGGAGAACTCACGACAGGGCCCGTTGCTCATCATGATTGATGGGTTAGACTTAACGATTAGTAACACTTATGATGTAGCAGTGCTAGATAAGTGCGAAAACCGAGGCAAAATAGCTTGAAGGTTGTGGAGTAACACAATTGGTAAAAGTATACCTACCTGGAGAATTAGTTGTATGGCCACGAGTCGTGGGTGCAATTAATTGCTGCTGGGACGTCAAGACCTACTAGGAAATAAATTTCCCGAGCAATCAAAGGGGTGATTGTTTCGATAAAATAGTGGGAGAATTTTTTCGAAAACAAGTCCATAATTCGATAATTATAAGTATTAGACATAAGATCAGTTAGCTAAACGTTGTCTTCTTTCCACTTGTAGATATTAAGTACAATGTCTATGATGTGATCATGAAGTGCCCAAAAATAGACTTGAAAGAATTAATTGAAGATAAGTTGTTGGGTCAAGAAGGATTACTTGCTCATCAAGATTGAAGGAGATTTAGTCCAATATTACTTGTCATATGGGACTTTTTAATTTAGTTACTTTTTTTTTTTTTTTTTTTTTTTTTTTTTTTTTTTTGGTATCAAAATTTGGGAAAGAAAAAAAGAACGAAAAAAAAAACGTTGAAAAAAAAACGAAAAAAATTGAGAGAAGAAGAAGATGTTGAAAAAAAATTGAGAGAAAAAAAAAAGAAACAAAAAAAAAAGTTCAAAAAAAAAAAATGGTATTTCAATGTTTACATGTTAGATCTACAATGTTGGGGAAGATTTGAGGACAAATCTCTTTTAAGAGGAGGAGAATGATGTGATCATGAAGTGCCCAAAAATAGACTTGAAAGAATTAATTGAAGATAAGTTGTTGGGTCAAGAAGGATTACTTGCTCATCAAGATTGAAGGAGATTTAGTCCAATATTACTTGTCATATGGGACTTTTTAATTTAGTTACTTTTTAGTTTCGAATTTAGCTCCTTGTATTAGTAGGATTAGTTTATTCTTTACTAGGATTTAGTTTCCTTTTGGTATTAGGTTAGTTTACTATTTTATAGTTTCCTAGTTATTTTCAAGATGTAATCTTGTCCTATTTAAAGGACCTTTTTCTTTAATGAATTCAAGATTTAGTCTTCAATTAATATGTGTTGAGTATTCTCCACCTTCTTCGAAGAATTCTTCTTCATGAACTTATCAAAGATCAGTAAAATCTTTGTGGCGTTCAATGACTTATCAAACGATTTATCCACCATCGTTTGTGGCGTCCTACCGAACTTATCAAGCATTCTTGTGGCGTTCCGACTTATCAAGCGATTCAGTCAACATCGTTTGTGGCGTCCTCATGAACTTATCAAGAATCTTTGTGGCGTTCATCCATCGACTTATCAAGCGATTCATCCATCATCGTTTGTGGCGTCTTCATTAAATCCATCTAAACCTGATTGTAGAACGATCCTTGGAATCCTAATTATTCGGATCTCGTTATTCGGGGCGAGGTTCGTATCAGTCTAAGAATCCATTATTTGTTATCCTCGACGCAAACAAATTGAATTGCTCAAACTTCGTTGACTGGTTGAGAAATCTCAGAATTGTCCTCGACTCCGAGCGACGAAGCTATGTGCTCGACACACCCATGCCTGCTGCACCCGCAGCACGAGCTAATGAGGAACAACGAACCGCCCATGCTAAAAGGGTTGATGATGATCTTCAGTTTCGATGTCTCATGCTAGCCTCGATGTCCAATGAACTACATAAACAGCATGCTGCAATGCCGCTTGCTAGAGAGATACATCTCCACCTCCAGCAGATGTTTGGAGAGATGTCTCGTACCGAAAGGTTCGCGACCACTAAGGAGTTGTTTCATCTCAAGATGGCTGAGGGAAGAAGTGTCAAGGATCACTGTTTGCGTTTCATCAACCTGGTTGAAAAACTGGGGCGATTGGACGTGGATTTGCACGCTGATCTTAGCACTGACCTCCTCCTCCATACGCTGCCTCGTTCTTTTGACAAGTTCGTGTTGAACTTCAACATGGAGGATAGAACCCTCGCTCTTCACGAACTGATCAATTTGTTGGTAACGGCAGAATCGACTCTCAAGAAAGAGAAGACGGTAATGATTGCACACCAATCGAAGGCTGCAAAGCCCAAGAGAGGTAGGAAGAAGAAGAAGGTGTTTTCTTCGAAGGCAGTCACAAAGGTGGTTTAAAAGAAGCGCAAGAGCCCAGAAGACGAATGTTTCCACTGCAAGAAAGCAGGGCACTGGAAAAGGAACTGCCCAGACTACTTAAAGATGAAACTGGTAGCCAAAGGTATTTTCTTGGTTGAAGTTAATATTTCTATTAAATGTGCATCGTGGGTGTTAGACACCGCAGCAGGTTCTCATATCTGCAATGATTTGCAGGTGATGGGAACAGTAAGATACCTGAAGCCCGGGGATAGAATCCTGCATTTTGGAAACGGAGCTAGGATCGCCGTTGAGGCTATTGGGGACGTCGAATTAGTTTTAGGAAATTTTACTTTGGTTTTAAGGGATTGTCTGTACTTACCAAACATTATTAAGAACATCATTTCTATTCCTATGTTGGATATTGATGGTTTTAATTTTTCCATTGAAAATGGATCTTTTTGCATATTTAAAGGTGGTTTAATTATGCTCGTGGTACTTTGATAGATGGCCTTTATTCCCTAGAACCTACAAATTCTGACGTCATGCACATTCAATCTAGAAAAAGAAAATATGATAATCAAACTCCACAACTTTGGCACGCTAGACTTGGACATATTTCCAAGAGTAGGATTCAAAAGCTGGTTTCTTCTAAGGCTCTTGAAATAAAGAACTTGGATGAACTCCCAACTTGCGAGTCTTGTCTCAAAGGAAAGATGACCAAATCACCCTTCACCGGGAATCCCGAGCGAACCAAGCAAACATTAGATTTAATCCATACTGACGTTTGTGGACCATTGAGTGTCAATGCGAGAGGAGGATTCTCTTACTTCGTAACATTCACCGACGATTTTAGTCGTTATGGATATGTGTATCTTATGAAACACAAATCCGAAACTTTTGAGAAATTCAAAGAGTTTCGAATGGAAGTTTAGAATCAACTTGGACATAGTATTAAAGCACTTCGTTCTGATAGAGGTGGTGAGTACTTAGGCCAAGAATTCCTTGATTATCTAAAAGAGAATGGAATTCTCGCCCAGCGAATTCCCCCTAGGACGCTCCAACTAAATGGAGTGTCTGAGCGGAGGAACCGAACTTTGTTAGACAGGGTTCGTTCCATGATGAGCTTCGCTGACCTTCCCTTTTCGTTTTGGGGCTTAGCCCTATTAACTGCCTCAAAGATACTGAACATAGTACCTTCGAAGTCAGTTCCAACGACACCGCACCAAGTATTGATACGAACCACGTTAAGAAAAACGAGACCCGCATTATAAGGAATTGAAAGATCGTTCTACAATCAGGTTTGAGGATGGATGAACGCCACAAGTCGCCTTGATAAGTTCACGGGGACGCCACAAACGATATTGATTGAATCGTTTGATAAGTCGATGTTGAACGCCACAAGTCTTCTTGATAAGTTCGGTAGGACGCCACAAACGATGATGGAATAATCGTTTGATAAGTCGATGAATGAACGCCACAAGAATTAGACAAATTGAAAAATCCTTGATAAGTTCAAAAGAGTTCTTCAAAGAAACTAGAGAATTCCTTCTCACTAAAATAATAAGAATCAAGTTGTGTCTCTTCTATTACATATTATGCCTATATATAAGCTGAAAATTAAGTCCTATCAAGACTAGGAATAGGACTTCTAGAGTAATCTACTTAGACTAGGAAATAAATCCCCCTAATCAACTAGGAAACAAAAAGCACTTAATAAACTAGGAAACAAATAAAGTCCTACTACTAATATAATAGTTAATTTCGAATTTAATACTAACTAAATATGCTATTCATCTTATCCACTCTCTTCTTGAGAAATTGCATTTAGTTGGACTTGTATAATGTTGACAAAATTCGATTGTTCATTTCCGAACACATCCAACTCCTTTTGTTGTGCTTGATTTATTAACTCATTGAGTTCATCTTCCTTGAAACGTTTGGCTCTTGCCCTCGTCACTGGACCTTGTGGAACTTTGATTGATTCTTCAAAATGCGATTTTCCATTTATGTCCTCATTATTCTGCGAATTTCCATTTATGTCCTCATCATTCCCCCCCTCTTGAAAAGGATTTGCCCTCAAATCAGCACCTACATCAGTAACATTGAAGGTAGTGCTAACATTGTACTCACCTGGTAGGTCTAGCTTGTAGGCATTGTCATTGACACGCTCAAGAACTTGAAAAGGACCATCTCCCCTTGGGAGCAACTTCGAACGCCTTTGGGATGGAAATCTTTCTTTCCTCATGTGCAACCAAACCCAATCTCCGGGTTCAAAAACTACCTTGCGACGCCCTTTGTTGGCTTGCTTTGCATATTGTTCCGTCTTCTTCTCTATATTGAATCTTGCCTTTTCATGTATCTGCTTAACAAATTCAGCCTTTTTCTTTCCATCCAAGTTAACTCTTTCAGACAAAGGTAATGGTGTTAAATCCAATGGAGTTAAGGGGTTAAAACCATAAACTATTTCAAATGGAGAAAACTTAGAAGCAGAATGAATGGTACGATTGTAAGCAAACTCAACATGTGGTAAACATTCTTCCCATGTTTTGATATTCTTTTTAATTATAGCCCTCAACAAAGTAGATAAAGTCCTATTTACTACTTCGGTTTGACCATCAGTTTGTGGATGACAAGTGGTGGAAAATAACAACTTAGTCCCTAACTTACACCACAAGGTTTTCCAAAAGTAACTCAAAAACTTAGCATCTCTATCAGAAACAATGGTTCGAGGCATTCCATGCAATCTAACAATTTCTCGAAAGAATAAGTCAGCAATATTAGAAGCATTATCAGTTTTCGTACATGGAATGAAATACGCCATTTTAGAAAACCTATCTACAACCACAAAAATAGAATCCCTACCTCGTTTAGACCTAGGTAAACCTAAAACAAAATCCATTGAAATATCAATCCAGGGATCACTAGGAATTGGTAGTGGCATGTATAAACCATGAGGTTGTACTCTAGATTTTGCCTGCTTACAAGTGACACATCTCTCACAAATTCTCTCAACATCCTTTCTCATATGAGGCCAATAAAAATGTTCTTGCAAAATCGCTAAGGTTTTAATAACTCCAAAGTGCCCCATTAGACCTCCACCATGTGATTCCCTTACTAACAACTCACGCAAAGAACAATTAGGAACACATAACTTATTTTCTCGAAACAAGAAACCCTCATGTCTAAAGAACTTACCCACTGCATTTTTCTCACAATTTCGAAATTCCTCAGAAAAATCATGATCTAAAGGATATAATTCTTTAATATGCTCAAAACCAAGTAATTTTGCATCAAGAGTTGAGAGTAAGACATACCTTCTAGAAAGTGCATCAGCGACGACATTCTCTTTACCTTTCTTGTATCGGATGACATAGGGAAATGTTTCAATGAATTCCACCCATCGTGCATGTCTCTTACTCAATTTTTGTTGACTCTTCAAGTGTTTCAACGACTCATGATCCGTGTGAATCACAAACTCCTTAGGCCACAGATAGTGTTGCCATGTTTGCAAAGCTCGCACCAATGCGTACAACTCTTTGTCGTAAGTAGGGTAGTTTAGAGCTGCCCCGCTTAGTTTCTCACTAAAAAAAGCAATTGGTTTTCCTCCTTGCATGAGGACTGCTCCAACACCTAATCCTGATGCATCACATTCAATTTCAAATGTTAATGTAAAGTTAGGCAGAGCTAATAAAGGAGCATTAGTTAATTTCTTTTTGAGCAATTGGAAAGCCCTTTCTTGCTCGTCTTCCCACTTAAACCCAACATTCTTCTTGATGACCTCAGTAAGTGGTGCTGCAATGCTGCTAAAGTTCTTCACAAATCTCCTATAGAAGCTAGCAAGTCCATGGAAGCTTCTAACTTGTCCTACACTTGTGGGACTCGGCCATTCTTGAATTGCTCGAATTTTATCCTCATCAACCTGTATACCATGTGCACTCACAACAAAACCAAGAAACACAAGCTTATCGGTGCAAAAGGTGCACTTCTTCATGTTAGCAAATAATTTCTCCTTTCGTAATACTTCAAGAACAGAATGTAAATGCTTAACATGATCATCTTGATTTTTGCTATAAATAAGAATATCATCAAAATAGACAACTACAAATTTTCCTATGAAAGCACGCAAAACATGGTTCATTAATCGCATGAAAGTGCTTGGTGCATTAGTTAGACCAAATGGCATAACCAACCACTCATATAAACCAAACTTTGTTTTAAAAGCTGTTTTCCATTCATCACCTTCTTTCATTCTTATTTGATGGTAGCCACTTTTCAAATCAATTTTAGAAAATACACAAGCACCATGCAATTCATCAAGCATATCATCAAGACGAGGAATTCCTGGCGATACCTGATTGTTATATTGTTGACGGCTCGACAATCAACACACATTCTCCATGTCCCATCCTTTTTAGGAACCAAAATTACTGGAACAGCGCATGGACTCATGCTTTCTCGTACGGAACCCTTTTCCATCAATTCACTAACTTGCCGTTGTAGCTCTTTTGTTTCTTCAGGGTTGCTACGATAGGCTGGTCGGTTTGGAATGGAAGCACCGGGTACAAAGTCAATTTGATGTTCAATCCCTCGAATAGGTGGTAAACCAGGTGGAATTTCCTCGGGAAAGACATCCTCAAATTCCTGCAAAAGAGATGCAACTGAACTAGGCAAAAAAGAGTTAGAGTCGTTAGTATTCAATGCCTCTTTGTACACAAGAACAATTATTGGTTGACTTGAGAACATCGCTTTTTTGATGTGACCCACTCTCGCATAGATATTGCTTTTTGTCCTCTCATTCTTTTGTTCACTCATTGAAACCTCTCCATTTTTTTTTTCGATTTTTTTTTTGAACCTTTTTTTTTCGTTTTTTTTTTTTTTTCTCTCTCAATTTTTTTTCAACCTCTTCTTCTTCTCTCAATTTTTTTCATTTTTTTTTCAACGTTTTTTTTTCGTTTTTTTTTTTTTTTTTTTTACAAGAAATTAAAAATAGACAAACCTGAGACTAGAACAAAGCTTTGATACCAAATGATACGAACCACGTTAAGAAAAACGAGACCCGCATTATAAGGAATTGAAAGATCGTTCTACAATCAGGTTTGAGGATGGATGAACGCCACAAGTCGCCTTGATAAGTTCACGGGGACGCCACAAACGATATTGATTGAATCGTTTGATAAGTCGATGTTGAACGCCACAAGTCTTCTTGATAAGTTCGGTAGGACGCCACAAACGATGATGGAATAATCGTTTGATAAGTCGATGAATGAACGCCACAAGAATTAGACAAATTGAAAAATCCTTGATAAGTTCAAAAGAGTTCTTCAAAGAAACTAGAGAATTCCTTCTCACTAAAATAATAAGAATCAAGTTGTGTCTCTTCTATTACATATTATGCCTATATATAAGCTGAAAATTAAGTCCTATCAAGACTAGGAATAGGACTTCTAGAGTAATCTACTTAGACTAGGAAATAAATCCCCCTAATCAACTAGGAAACAAAAAGCACTTAATAAACTAGGAAACAAATAAAGTCCTACTACTAATATAATAGTTAATTTCGAATTTAATACTAACTAAATATGCTATTCATCTTATCCACTCTCTTCTTGAGAAATTGCATTTAGTTGGACTTGTATAATGTTGACAAAATTCGATTGTTCATTTCCGAACACATCCAACTCCTTTTGTTGTGCTTGATTTATTAACTCATTGAGTTCATCTTCCTTGAAACGTTTGGCTCTTGCCCTTGTCACTGGACCTTGTGGAACTTTGATTGATTCTTCAAAATGCGATTTTCCATTTATGTCCTCATTATTCTGCGAATTTCCATTTATGTCCTCATCAAGTATGGTATGGTAAAGCACCCGTGTATTCGTATCTACGAGTATGGGGATCTCCGGCATATGTAAAGAACAAGAAGAGAGATAAACTGGATAGTAGATCTAGTTTGTGCAAATTTGTGGGGTATCCAAAGGAATCCATTGGATACCTGTTCTTCGATCCTAAAGAACGTAATACGTTCGTATCTAGGAACGCCCACTTCTTGGAAGAGGATTTCCTCACCAACCGAAATGGGACAATCGTAGAACTTGATGAAGTCCAGGAATCGACCTATCAGGAAGCGATGTTAGACATAGACTCGGGTGCGTGGCTCGAAGCCATGCAATCCGAAATGGATTCCATGCATTCCAACAAGGTTTGGACCTTGGTCGATCCACCTGAGGGAACTATCCCTGTAGGATGCAAATGGATCTTCAAGCGTAAGCTTGGAATGAATGGAGAGGTATTAACTCATAAAGCTCGCTTAGTGGCGAAAGGGTATTCTCAAAGGCCTGGAATAGACTATGAGGAAACCTTCTCTCCCGTGGCGATGTCGAAATCCATTCGGATACTACTTGCCATAGCCGCGTGGCATGACTACGAAATATGGCAAATGGACGTAAAGACCGCCTTTCTCAATGGAGACATTGACAAGGAGATCTTTATGCAACAACCTGAAGGTTTTGCGTCCAAAGGAAGTGAGCACAAATTGTGTAAACTTCAAAGGTCAATTTATGGCCTCAAACAGGCGTCCCGAACCTGGAACATACGATTTGATGAGACAGTCAAAGCATTTGGCTTCATAAAAAACGTATATGAACCTTGTGTGTACAAGAAGAATAGTGGGAGTTCGATACAATTCATTGTTTTGTACGTCGATGACATTTTGTTAATCGGAGATGCTATCAAGATGTTAGCGCAGACAAAAGCGTGGCTATCTGTGCAGTTCTCCATGATAGATATGGGAGACGCATCTTACGTATTGGGAATACGTATCTATAGGGATAGATCGAAGAAGATGATAGGACTCTCCCAATCTCAGTACATCAACACAATTTTGAAGAGATTCAAAATGGAAGAATCCAAGAGAGGATTGCTTCCAATGAGACATGGCATCTCTCTTTCTAAGTCAATGTGCCCTACAACCGACGACGAAAAGACGAGAATGTCTCTCATACCTTATGCCTCTGCTATAGGGAGCATAATGTATGCGATGTTGTGTACTCGACCAGACATAGCACACGCTCTAAGTGTAACGAGCCGCTATCAGTCAAATTCAGGCGAAGAGCACTGGACTGTCGTAAAAGCAATCCTGAAATATCTGCGAAGGACTAAGGATATGTTTTTGGTCTACGGTGGTACTGGAGAACTGAAACTTGAAGGATTCACTGATTCAAGTTTCCAGTCTGACGTGGATGACTTCAAATCCAACTCTGGATACATATTCCGCATCAATGGAGGAGCGGTCAGTTGGAAAAGCTGTAAACAGTCTACCACTGCCGACTCAACCACAGAAGCAGAATATATCGCAGCATCAGATGCGGCAAAAGAAAGTGGATGGATGAAAAACTTCATCCAAGAATTGGATGTTGTTCCTAGCATTGCTGAACCTGTAGTCGTCTTCTGTGACAACAACGGGGCGATAGCTCAAGCAAAGGAGCCGAGATCACACCATCAATCCAAACACGTACAGAGGAAATACCATGTGATCAGGGAGATCATTGGTAGAGGAGACATGCACATGGAGTATGTCAAATCGGAAGACAACTTAGCTGACCCACTAACTAAGCCACTTTCACAAAAGGCGTTCGATAGTCATCTAGAGAAGATGGGTCTTAGAACCATTGCTGAATAGCTTTAGGGCAAGTGGGAGATTGATAGGATAGTGCCCAGCAAGCCAGTTCAATTAGCTTGTAATAGATCTATCCTGTATGAAACGATCTTTTGATTTTATAATAATACGCACGTTTATTTATATGTGTATAAGGATAAACAATGGCCAACTTCATCTCTCGCGAATACATTTAAGCGATTGGATGAAACCCTTAGATTACATTAGACTATGGGACGATTTACTTCAGTACTGAGTGCAATCATGAAACAGTCTCAAAGGTCGTAATCTTAAAAACTGTTCCAAGTCATAGATTCCAAACGATACGGGGTATCGTAGGAATCGCAAAGACTTGTACAAGTATGCATGATTCACATGGAGTGAATTTGTAGCGTTTCATGAGCAAGGCATTTGAAACCAGTGCATATGAGTAGGTGGTTCAATGGAGGATTGAACGCATCGAACGACCCGAACAGAGAAACCCATTGTGGAAGCGCATGTCGCATATCGGTGATGGGACGTTTCTCAAGGATTATAATAGTGTACGATTTAGTCCTTTGACTTGAGGTGCTAGGGCGAATTCGGTGCATGAAAGTGCGTACTTAGATCTAGGTATAGGCCACGTAGCTTGGTCATAACATGCCTAGGTTGGGTGCGTATGGACATGTACGCGAGTGGTTAGTACCGATATGGAATCTATTGACTCACTGTAATGGGTGAGAAAATTTCCTATACGATTCTTAGATAATATATCCAAGGAATCTATGGCCGTAGTCGGTGACGGATTTGGAAAGGGGTTTCCAAATTTAGAAGGTCACAATGGAATATTATCCTGAATTAGAAAGTATAGTTATCGAGACAAATTTAGAGGTGCCGATTAATTCACACACCCTAACTCTTGATCGGGAATATTAGTCGATAGAAGGACCGTATGTACATGGTAATTATATGAGACGAGGTTCGCAAGTATCAATTCACCTGAAGTTGGGCTTCATGGGCTTGTGGCTAGACATCGACCATGAAGTGTAGGTACTCCTGAGTTAATAGAGGATTTGATTCTAGGAGTGGTCAATTAAAGGTTGTTTAATTGACCGGAGCAATTTATTGTTCATAAATTAAATCACGAGGAATTCGTGGGCCTGCTGCCAATTGATGGTGAACCCAGAGGGTCACACACAATACAATTGGACGGTGACTGTTGAAAAGGATACAAAAGGAATTAATTGATTTAAATGTAATTAAATCAATTAAATGAATTAAAAGTATTTAATCAAGTGGGAGATTAATTAATTGGCTGACTTGATTAATTAAATACTTAATTGAGTTGCTAATTAATTATATAAATGAAATATTGATTTAATTGGATTGGGCATTTAATTAAGTAATTAATTAAATGAAAGGCTTGCAAGACATGGGCCTTTAATTAAAAGCCCATAAGGAGTCTTGCAAAACCTAGGTCAAGACGGAGTCTATAAATAGGGTTCCACTAGAGCTCAAAAAGTTAACACACCCTAAGAAAAACCCTAGCCTCTCTTCTCCAACCAAGCCGCCGCCCCCTCTCCTTGCGCCGCCAACCTAGAGCCGCCGCCACCTGCTGCCGTAAGCTGCCCTAGCGCCGCCGCCGCCGCCTCTCCCTTGTTCCACTGTGTTAGATCTTGCATTGCCAAGTAGATCTGCACAGTCCTGCTTCGACAAATCTCCTAGATCCAGTTATGAGCCTAAGACTAGGAGGTGTTGCCAGAATCCAATTGGTGTGGACTAACTATGGAGGTGAGACGCTTGGATCACTTCTGTGAACCAGATCCAGATCCAGATCCAGATTCAGAATCAGAATTGAAGGTTGCCACCACCTTGCCTGTGGTGAGGTAAATTACAAAAACCCCCTTGTTTAATTACTCTGTGCGTTTTTGTTTCTTGCTTGCGTATAAATAATATGGAGAATCTTATATGGGACCTTGGGTGCTTCGAAAATTTTTAAATTCCGCACTTTCGTTGTTCTGACAATCGAGGCAACCCAACCACTATCCCAACAGTTTCATCAACCTGGTTGAAAAACTAGGGCGATTGGACGTGGACTTGCACGCTGATCTTAGCACTGACCTACTCCTCCATACACTGCCCCGTTATTTTGACCAGTTCGTGTTGAACTTCAAAATGGAGGATAGAACCCTCGCTCTTCACGAACTGACCAATTTGTTGGTAACGGCAGAAGCGACTCTGAAGAAAGAGAAGCCGGTAATGATTGCACACCAATCGAAGGCTGCAAAGCCCAAGAGAGGTAAGAAGAAGAAGAAAGTGTTCTCTTCGAAGGAAGTCAAAACACTGCAAGAAAGCAGGGCACTGGAAAAGGAACTGCCCAGACTACCTAAAGATGAAACTGGTAGCCAAAGGTATTTTCTTGGTTGAAGTTAATATTTCTATTAACTGTGCATCGTGGGTGTTAGACACCGCAACAGGTTCTCATACTTGCAATGATTTGCAGGTGATGGGAGCAGTAAGATACCTGAAGCCCGGGGATAGAATCCTGCATTTTGGAAACGGAGCTAGGATCGCCGCTGAGGCTATAGGAGACGTGAAATTAATCTTAGGGAATTTTACTTTAGTTTTAAGAGACTGTTTGTACGTACCAACAATTATTAAGAACATCATTTCTATACCTATGTTAGATATTGATGGTTTTAATTTTTCCATTGAAAATGGAGCTTTTTGCATATTTAAAGGTGTTTAATGTATGCTCGTGGTACTTTGATAGATAGTCTGTATTCCCTAGAACCTATAAATTTCAACGTCATGCACATTCAATCTAGAAAAAGGAAATATGATAATCAAACTCCACAACTTTGGCACGCTAGACTTGGACATATTTCCAAGACTAGGATTCAAAAGCTGGTTTCATCTAAGGCTCTTGAAATAAAGAACTTGGATGAACTCCCAACTTGCGAATCTTGTCTCAAAGGAAAGATGACCAAATCACCCTTCACAGGGAATCCCGAGCGAACAAATCAAACATTGGATTTAATCCATACTGATGTTTGTGGACCATTGAGTGTCAATGCGAGAGGAGGATTCTCATACTTCGTAACATTCACCGACGATTTTAGTCGTTATGGATATGTGTATCTTATGGAACACAAATCCGAAACTTTTGAGAAATTCAAAGAGTTTCGAATGGAAGTAGAGAACCAACTTGGGCATAGTATTAAAGCACTTCGTTCTGACAGAGGTGGTGAGTACCTAAGCCAAGAATTCCTCAATTATCTGAAAGAGAATGGAATTCTCACACAGCAAACTCCCCTAGGACACCCCAACTCAATGGAGTGTCTGAGCGGAGGAACCGAACTTTGTTAGACATGGTTCGTCCCATGATGAGCTTCGATGATCTCCCCTTTTCGTTTTGGGGCCTAGCCCTATTAACTGCCTCGAAGATACTAAACATAGTACCTTCGAAGTCAGCGCCAACAACGCCGCACCAAGTATGGTATGGTAAAGCACCTGTGTATTCGTATTTACGAGTATGGGGATCTCCAGCGTATGTAAAGAACAAAAAGGGAGATAAGCTAGATAGTAGATCTAGTTTGTTCAAATTTGTGGGGTATCCAAAGGAATCCATTGTATACCTGTTCTTCGATCCTAAAGAACGTAATACGATCGTATCTAGGAATGCCCACTTCTTGGAAGAGGATTTACTCACCAATGGAAATGGGCAATTGTAGAACTTGATGAAGTCCAGGAATCGGACCCATCCCCACAAACAGTGTGAGTTGAACCAGAATTTACTGAACCAACTAGTACATCTACTCTTCGAAGGTCTGATCGAATTCGTAAGGAGCCAGAGCGATTTGGTTTCATTCACAAAAACGAGAAAGTGGAAAGTGATCCAAGGACCTATCAAGAAGCGATGTCAGACATAGACTCGGGTGCGTGGCTCGAAGCCATGCAATCCGAAATGGATTCCATGCATTCCAACAAGGTTTGGACCTTGGTCGATCCACCTGAGGGAACTATCCATGTAGGATGCAAATGGATCTTCAAGCGCAAGCTTAGAATGAATGGAGGCGTATTAACTCATAAAGCTCGCTTAGTGGCGAAAGGGTATTCTCAAAGGCCTGGAATAGACTATGAGGAAACCTTCTCTCCCGTGGCGATGTCGAAATCCATTCGAATACTGCTTGCCATAGCCGCGTGGCATGATTACGAAATATGGCAAATGGACGTAAAGACCGCCTATCTCAATGGAGACATTGACAAGGAGATCTTTATGCAACAACCTGAAGGTTTTGCATCCAAAGGAAGTGAGCACAAACTGTGTAAACTTCAAAGGTCAATCTACGACCTCAAACAGGCGTCCCGAACCTGGAACATACGATTTGATGAGACAGTCAAAGCATTTGGCTTCATAAAAAACGTATATGAACCTTGTGTGTACAAGAAGAATAGTGGGAGTTCTATACAATTCATTGTTTTGTACGTCGATGACATTTTGTTAATCGGAGATGATATCAAGATGTTAGCGCAGACAAAAGCGTGGCTATCCGTGCAGTTCTCCATGATAGATATGGGAGACGCATCTTACGTATTGGGAATACGTATCTATAGGGATAGATCGAAAAAGATGATAGGACTCTCCCAATCTCAGTACATAAACACAATTATGAAGAGATACAAAATGGAAGAATCCAAGAGAGGATTGCTTCCAATGAGACATGGCATCTCTCTTCCTAAGTCAATGTGCCCTACAACCGACGACGAAAAGACGAGAATGTCTCTCATACCTTATGCCTCTGCTATAGGGAGCATTATGTATGTAATGTTGTGTACTCGACCAGACATAGCACACGCTCTAAGTGTAACGAGCCGCTATCAGTCAAATCCAGGTGAAGAACACTGGACTGCCATAAAAGCAATCGTAAAGTACCTGCGAAGGACTAAGGATATGTTATTGGTCTACGGTGGTAGTGGAGAACTGAAACTTGAAGGATTCACTGATTCGAGTTCCCAGTCTGACGTGGATGACTTCAAATCCAACTCTGGATCCATATTCCGCATCAATGGTGGAGCGGTCAATTGGAAAAGCTGTAAATAGTCTACCACTGCCGACTCAACCACAGAAGCAGAATATATTTCAGCATCAGATGCAGCAAAGTAAAGTGTATGGATGGAAAACTTCATCCAAGAACTGGATGTTGTTCCTAGCATTGCTGAACCTGTAGTAGTCTTCTGTGACAACAACGAGGCAATAGCTCAAGTGAATGAGCCGAGATCACACCATCAATCCAAACACGTATAGAGTAAATACCATGTGATCAGGGAGATCATTGGTAGAGGAAACATGCACATGGAGTATGTCAAATCAGAAGACAACATGGCTGACCCACTAACTAAGCCACTTTCACAAAAGGCGTTCGATAGTCATCTAAAGAATATGGGTCTTAGAAACATCTGTGAATGGCTTTAGGGCAAGTGGGAGATTGATATGATAGTGCCCAGCAAGCCAGTTCAATAAGATTGTAGTAATAGGTCTATTCTGTATGAGACAATCTTTGATTTTATAATAATACACATGTTTATTTATATGTGTATAAGGATAAGCAATGGCCAACTTCATCTCTCGTGAATACATTTAAGCGATTGGATGAAATCCTTAGATTTCATTTGACTATGGGACGATTCACTTCAGTACTGAGTGCTGATCTTACGTGATTTCGTGTATGACCAAAATTGTATATAAAATAATTAAAGATACTATTGAATGTATGAAAGATCAATAATATATGTATTCCAAACGTGAGAGTACAGATCATAAGTAAAGGGGTCCTACTCGAGCATTATAGGATGCCGTACAAGCTAGAGGAATAATACATAGTAAATGACCCACGCTAACTTTCCAAGATGGCTTCGAGCAACAGTCTTCGAGCAGAGAGCACCTAGGAAAGCGTGTCTGGCGTCATAAATTCTAGTGGTATTTATAGTTGAAATGGGGAGCTAGCTGATCCACCCGCACGGATATATTTCTCAGCCCACAGGCTTGGGCCAGTGATCGGCCCAACAGTAATTCCCGATCGTGAGCTCTCTCTAGTTGGTCGGATTGTGTAGACTGCAACTTGGGCTCGAGTCCATTCTTCCAAGGTCGGGATTTGTCTCCTTCGTTCTTGTCCGAGCTCCTCAAAGTAGAGTCCCAAAATATCCCTCATCAATACTCCCCAACTTCTCGAGCGCAAAGTGAAGCTTTAGCTCGAAGAAGTATGTACTGCTTTGATTATCGGGAACAAACCATTTATAATGTGCTTCGGATATGCCTCATTAAAAACCTAACTCGGGAAAAACCCATTGGGAGAAAACCCGAATCAGGGAAAAAGAGTGCATATCTTTGAAACAATTTAAATGGCTTTATTGCAACGATATAAGTTTTGACATCAATATTCCTCGTCTGGCTATTCAAATTGGATCATGATCAGAGTATCCTTCCGCATTAGTTGCCTTACTGTTGTAATTGACCCATTAATACTTCCTAATTTCTCCGATCGTAGGATAGTGAAATGCTGGGGCAATAAATATATATATATCGAAGAGGCGTGTCTCCTCATGTCTTGGATTTTGGCTCCTAATTGCAGAGAGTATAGGGGTCTAAAGCGCAGTTATCGGAAAGATAGTTTTGAATTTACCCTGAGGGAGTTCAACCGTCGCGATTATTCGGGGTCCGACTTGCAATTTACCTTTTTAACCTTATATATATATATATATATATATATTGACTTGTTGAAGGTTATTCACAAAGCAACTTTTACTCTTGATCGGAGCATAGAGGTCGGACGAGCTGTCATTTTCACACAATTGTTTTTCGCTTATAATGTCTAGATCAAGAAGCATGAGGGGTAAGAGCAAAATCGGAGAAGATCAGGAACCCGATCCTGACTTGAGGCTTATTGACGATTACGAGGAAGGGGAAGATCAGCAACTTTGAAGGACGAAATCCGCTAGGATTTGTCCATTGATCGAAGTCCTCGGCACATAGTCGATATCATATTCTCCAAATTCGACTGCCCACTTGACCAATCTTCCCGATGCTTTAGGCTTCGAGAGGGTTTGTCTCAAAGGTTGATTAGTCAAAATTGTCACCTTATGCGATTGGAAATAAGGTCAAGGTTTCCGAGCAGTGGTTATTATAGCCAGAGCGAACTTCTCGATCTCCGAATTATATTTCTCTGGGCCTTACAAGACCCTGCTGACATAATAAATCGGATGATTTTCCTTTGTTTCCATTCTCACTAGGACTGAGTGATAGGATAGTGCCCAGCAAGCCAGTTCAATAAGCTTGTAATAGGTCTATTCTGTATGAGACAATCTTTGATTTTATAATAATACGCACGTTTATTTATATGTGTATAAGGATAAGCAATGGCCAACTTCATCTCTCGCGAATACATTTAAGCGATTGGATGAAATCCTTAGATTACATTTGACTATGGGACGATTTACTTTAGTACTGAGTGCAATCATGAAACAGTCTCTAAGGTTGTAATCTTAAAACTATTCCAAGTCATAGATTCTGAACGAGACGGGGTATTGTAGGAAACGCCAAGACTTGTACGAGTATTCTTGATTCACATGGAGTGAATTTGTAGCGTTTCATGAGCAAGGCATTTGAGGCCAGTGCATATGAGTAGGTGGTTCATTGGAGGATTGAACGCATCGAACGACCCGAACAGAGAAACCCTTTGTGGAAGCGCATGACACATATCGGTGATGGGATGTTTCTCAAGGCTTATAATAGTGTACGATTTAGTCCTTTGACTTGAGGTGCGAGGACGAATTCGGTGCATGAAGGTGCGTACTTAGATCTATGTATAGATCACTTAGCCTGATCATAACATGCCTAGATTGGGTGCGTATAGTTGTGTACGCGAGTGGTTAGTACCAATATGGAATCTACTGACTCATAGTAATGGATGAGAGAATTTCCTATATGATTCTTAAATAATATATCCGAGGAATCTACGGCCACAGTCGGAGACGGATTTGGAAAGGCGTTTCAAAATTTAGCAGTCACACTAGAATATTATCCTGAATTAGAAAGTATAGTTATCGAGACAAATTTAGAGGTGCCGATCAATTCACACACCCTAAGTCTTGATCGGGAATTTTAGTCGATAGAAGGACCGTATGTACATGGCAATTATATGAGAGACGAGGTTCACAAATATAATTTCACCTGAAATTGGGCTTCATGGGCTTGTGGCTAGACATCGACCATGAAGTGTGGGTACTCCTGAGTTAATAGAGGATTTGATTCTAGGAGTGGTCAATTAAAAGTTGTTTAATTTGATAGAATAGTGTCCTGCAAGCCAACTATTTGGCTGCATTTAATTGAAAGGACCGTTCGATTGGATTAATAAATGCATTTTATTAAATGGTCATCTTTATCTTATGTAATAATTATCTATGCATAAGGATAGAAGTCCTTAGATCACAGGGCTATGGGACAACCCGTGGACTGATCTCCAAGGCCGTGATCTAGAACATATTCAAGAGTCATAGAATCCAATCGAGATAGGACATCGTTGGATTCGGTTAGACTCTCACTATTGTGTATACTCCGATGAACTGGAGAACGCTGGGGTCCACGAGCGTGACTGGGATAGTCGATACACATAAGTGGGTGGCTTGCTGGGATGGCAAGCGCACTGAATACCCCAATTAGGAAATAACTCACCATGGAAGCGGTAGTCGCATATCGGGGATGAAGTTATTCCAATTTACAATAGTATACGAGGAACGATCCCTAAATACTTGAGGTGATAGGGTTTATCTGGTGCGAGAACGTCTATACTTTGATGTGAGTTTCCGACTGACTGGAGATTACCAGAAGGTCTCTGTGGACTCATGTTGGGTATAGAGGAACTCGTATGCAGGTTCATATCATCAACAAAGGATCCATTGACCCGACTTGATAGGTTGAGAAATTCTCCTATGGATTTCTGTGAGAAATTAATTCTGGTAAAATCCTCGGCCGAGGTATCTGACGGCTTTATGTAAGTAGCTCATAAAGGTTAAGTCAAAGAGAATTATTTCGAGACCAGAATTCATAAGGTCAAGACAAAGGAAAAGGGAAACCGATGAAAGACCATACCCTTAAGTCTCGACTGGGAGATTGATCGATGGAGAGATTATGTCGTATATGGAAATTGTAAATGATAAAAGGTTCACTGAATTAATTCACCAGTGATTGGGCTCCATGGGCTTGTGGCTGGACATCGACCGTGGAGTGTGGGAGAATTCCCAAATTGGCAGGGGTGCTAATTTTGGAATGGTCAATCGACAGAGTGTTCGATTGATTTAGAGTAAGTCTTACTCGAATAATTAAATAATATTTAATTATAACCCACGGCCAATTATGTGGTGAACCTACGGGGGCATACACAATACACAAGTAGCGAAAGCGAGGAAATAAGAACGACCGAGTCGACTGGGTCGACTGGGTGGAAAAATCGACTGGGTCGATTATATTGGGTGGGTCGACTGGGTCGACCCAATTGGAACAAATTGAGATCCAATTGGAATTGGATCAGGATCATAAATTAAATTGGAGTTTAATTTGTGGATTAATTAATTAAGTTGGATTTAATTAATTAGAAAGGAATTTAATTAAATAGACTTAGAGTCTGATTTAATTAAATGGGAGATTATGTTAATTAATTGGGCTATTTAATTGGGAGATTAAATTAGGCCTGGTCAAATTAATTAACTGGGCCATGAATTAATTAGGAGACTAGGTCTTTTAATTAAAGAGGGCCATGGCCCATGTAGGAGAGAGAAGACCTAGTCCTAATAGGACTAGGTTAGGGAGATAACTATAAGTAGCTTTCTTGTAGTTATTTTTCACATAACTCCATAAGTAAAAATTGAGCAAAAGCAAAAAATTCTCTCCCCTCTCCCAAGCTATAGTCGACCGAACCCATTCTTCCCTGTGGAAGAATTTTTCGTTTTTCGACCTTGTTCCAAATCGTTCCTAATTCCTAGTCTATAATATATCTTGTGTTCTAGCTGATCAAGATATATTATTTTCGTGATATTGTGGTGTATCAACTCGTAGAGGCGCAACACGTGGGGCGCTCCTGAGAAGTCTGGATCGATTTTGCTGGAGCAGAATTCAGAGCTCGCTTTGCTAGCCGAGGATTTGCAAGGAGACAGGTATAAACGAGAAAACTTATACTGTCGTTTATTTATATTCATATATATACAACTAGAGAGTATCCTGGCAAGATTCCTTAAGAGGCCCTAAAAGTTTTTATATTCCGCTGTGCCTAGGGCTGTTTATCTTATCGAATCCCAACAGTGGTATCAGAGCCAGCTCTAGGCTTTGTATATATATGAATTTGCAAATTCTGTGTTTTTATAAATCATATGTTTGATTTATGTGTGGCTAGTTCTTTAACTGTATATGTTTTAGAACATAAATCTGTTAACTTAGAGTTAATGTAAAAATTTTGATTCGAAAATTTTATCGTGTTAATTTTTATTTTGGATTGGGATTTAATTGAACTGGATTTGTTTCTAATTAAATCAACAAGTAATCAAACAAAAATTAAAACAAAGCAAAAGGAAAATAAAATTAGTGCTCGGCACAAAAATTTTTTTTCTTTGTTCACGTGACCTTGTGTGTCATGACAAACATGTTTTATTAATTTGGCATATGTTACGTAAATGTTGAATCAAATATCATGAATTGCAATTTGACTTTGTAAATTGCAACTTGAAGCCAAACCTTCTACGGCCATGATATGTTGATTCAAATTTTTTTTCCGTGGCAGAATTTTGGTTGTTATGGAATCTTGGTGAATCTTGGATTGATCTTAGAGATTTAGTTAACAAGGAAACTTGGAGTTTCATTTGTGATAAGACATTTAATTAGAATTAATGTCTTCTAGTTAATTACCAAGATTAAAAGATCTTAGAGATCTTATTAAACAAGGAAACTTAGAGGTTCAATTGTGATAAGAGATTTAATTAAAATTAATCTCTTCTAGTAAGTTACCAAGATTAAAGATCTTAGAGATCTTATTAAATTAGGAAACTTGGAGTTTTGGATAAGGTATAAATCTTGGAGGATTTGGACACTACCTTAGTTAACTGATCTAATCAAAATAGGATTATCTTGAGAATCTTGAAGATTTGTAAAATTGGGAAACTTAGAGTTTTGGATAAGGTAAGAATCTTAGAGATTTAGATTACCTTAATTAACCAATTTAAATCAAGATAAGTTTGTAGATTACTTAGAGCTCAAGTAAGAGCTAATTAATCTTAGAGGTTAATTGTTAATTCAAAATTAATTAACTTTGATGAATTTTTGCGAATTAAAATTAATGAAGCCGGTAAATTTACATTTTTGCCCTCATGTGAATTTATGCATGTTCTTAAGTGAATATGTGGATTGGTCGATTTTGCCCTTAAACCCTGTGTAGTTTTGGTTTATTTATTTTATGGGTTGTAATTAAATGGGCCTGATTGGTGCCCTTGCTTGCGCAAACAAATGTAATAGAATAGGGCCTTTATTTTTATAAGCTAGGCTTAGATTAGGCTTGGAGCCGAGAAGACCTCATGAAGACTTGGAGATCCACATGGAGGCCCATTACCTTGAAGGACATGGAGGCCCAATTCATTACATGGAGGCCCAATCAAGGTGGATATTACAAGAAGGCCCATGATGTATGGGTTTTGTAAATTGTAATAGTTAGGACATTTAATTTCCACCCTAGACTGACCAATTGGTCCATCATGTGGCTCGTGATGGATCGCATAGGATGGGCAATCGACCAATCATATGTGCAATGCTAGGTGATATATGTTTACTATTATTCTTTGATGTATGTCTTGCATGCTTAGAATAGATCACGTAAACAAGATAAAGCATAATCTGATGAGAACTCGCACGAAGAAAACTTAAAACCTCCAATTGAACTTAAAAACTCAATTAGAATATTAAATCGATTAACGGGCGCATATGAATGGTGTCTATGGTCCGAGCCTATCCAATTACTAGGTCTTAGGCATATTGTACAAATATATCTCGATGTCTCACGAGTCGTGGGTCGAGCTATAGGAAGATGATATGTCTATTGCCTCGATGCACAGTTTTAGTGCCAAGGGAGGGGATAGCAAGGTTCTAGGCGCTGTCTCACGAGTCGTGGGGCGTCTAGGATTGAACTATTTCTCTTCACGAGTATTGGACATGATTTAACGCGAGTAAGTATGGATGTCTCACGAGTCGTGGGTCCATAACGAAAACCGAGGCTGAATGAACTCAAGGGTTAGCTGGGATGGTTAACCGGCGACGTGATCGCCCACCAAGTGGATCGATTGGTATGGCCAACGAGTCGTGGGTACTGAGCGATTGCATTTGGGCCTTGAGCCCATTAGGAAATTTTTATTTCCCGAACCTTATGTGGGGGCATAAGTATTCGACAAAAATAGTGGGAGTAATTTACAAATGAAAACCATGTATGTAAATTATGCATTGATATTAATCTGCCGCGTATTTATCGTCATGTTTATGATAGTTTTTCATAAGTTATGTATCCATGAATATTTACCATCATACTTGAATCAAATAAATTGACTGAACCCAAATGAATTTTGAATGACTTCAAAACTTGAGAAATTATTCTCAAGTCCAAGCAAGGACTAATCTCCTTACAAAGATTTCATTGTGTTTCCTTTCGAAGTTACACTTCGACTGGAATGGTGATAGGTTTCACCAGGCTGCCTTTTTCGAAGTTACTCTTCAAATAAGAAAGGTGATATGTTTCACCAGTGGGTTGAGGATGGTTCTCAAGCCCAAATTTTCTTGAAGGCAAACATGAAATCTCCCATAAATGGGAAGTAACATCTTGTTAAAAGGCCTCAAAAGGCTCGAGAGATGGAAGAAGAGGAATGAATCCTCTCTGAAGGGAAATAACCTTGGAGGTTTTTCTGTAAGGATGATAAGTTGTAAAGTCAATCAAAATGGTTCTTCCATGGATTAAGATCAAGGGAAAGAGGGAATTGAACCTATTCATCCCATAAGGGATGATTGAATTTTATTGAACTTAACTTATGGTTAAAGTAATGCATAAGGGTGTTGGATGCCCGATGAAGCACTCATTGATGCATTCAATGCATCTAAAGCCATGAATTATTTAGATCATTAGAATTTGCTTATACCATCCCTCGTCTTAAGGGATGTGATAGTTCCATAATGGTTGGAACTGATTGCGCTATAAGATTTATACGCAAAAGGTGTACATAAGCAAATGAGTATGGATACTCATATATCGACTAAATATAATATGCATAGTCAATAAAATATAAATAATCAAGATTTCACACACTTGAGTCGTTGTAAAAACCGAAAGGTGATACACGAATACTGAAACATATTTCCGAATTAAAGATTCAAAGACTGAGCTCGACTGGGTCGAGCTTGACTGGGATGCTGTACATAGTAACCGACTTTCGAATCTTGCTTAATGGAAATTAGATTTAGTAGTTGGTTGCTAGGCAACCAAGAGGCATAAACAATTGCAATGGATTTAATCCATTTATAAGTGTGTAGAAACACTAAAGCATTAGTGGGAGATAAGGCGTCTCTAGTACCCTCATGGGTAAAAGTACGTTGTGATGTACAATTCCAAATTACTTTTGGAATAAAAGAAGAGAGCCTAATCAATGAAAGCATGTAAGAGAATTGGATCAATTTAAAATCGAACATGCATTGGCAGTACGCCATTGATTATTTAATAGAGAATTAGATTCTCGAAATGTAAGACCCGCTCGAAACGTTGTCTGTTGTCGAGCATTTTGGACATGTAAATGTCCATTAAGAAATCTTACATGAAATTCCTTATTCAAACAAATGAAACTTGATCGAGAAAATCAAAGATACTGAGCTAAGTATCTCTGAAGCCAGATCCAAAACATATCACGTGATATGAGTTTTGGTATTGTACCTTCATATGCATTCATGCGCATATGGGGTCTCCCGCTTATGTGAATAAGCTGGTGGGAGATAAGTTGGATGTAAAATCCATCTTATGCAATTCGTGGGGTATCCAGAAAACTCTATAGGATACAAGTTCTACGATCCTACAAGATAAACTACGTTTGTCTCAAGGAACGCACACTTCTTGGAGAAGGATTTCTTGCTAGGCAAGAAGGAACACAACGTAGAACTAGATGAGGTCACTGAAGCTGAAAGGACCAACGAGGTCGATCAAGCTGACCCATCACCACAGGCAGTGGGAGAACATGAGCATGAAAGTACACCAGAAAGTACACCGGTACTTCGTAAGTCAGAAAGACAACGTAGAGAACCCGAGAGGTACTATGGTCTGCTGCGTGAGACTAGACAGTCTCTAACCGACCCAAGGACTTACGAAGAGGCTATGCTAGGCATGGACTCGGGAAAGTGGCGTGAAGCCATGGAATTCGAATTGGACTCCATGCACTCGAACAAGGTCTGGGCCTTGGTAGATCCACCAGTGGGAGTAGCTCCCGTGGGTTGCAAGTGGATCTATAAGCGAAAGCTTAGAGTGAACGGAGAGGTAATAATCTACAAGGCGCGACTAGTGGCAAAAAGGACACACTCAAAGGCCGAGCATCGACTTTGAGGAGACTTTTTCGCCCGTCGCGATGCCTAAATCCATTCGAATCTTGCTGGCCATAGCTGCGTGGTATAACTACGAGATATGGCAGATGGATGTAAAGACTGCCTTTTCTCAATGGGGACATTGACAAGGAGATCTACATGGAGCAACCAAAAGGATATGCATCCAAAGGAGGTGAACACAAGGTGTGCAAACTCCAGAGGTCCATTTATGGACTGAAGCAAGTTTCCCGAAGTTGGAACATCCGTTTCGATGAAACAATCAAAACTTATGGATTCATCAAAAACGTGTTCAAACCATGCGTGTACAAGAAGGTCAGTGGGAGTACAGTTGAATTTTTGGTGCTTTAAGTTGATGACATTCTTCTCATTGGAATGTGAAAGTGTTGTCCGAAACTAAAGCATGGTTATCTACACAATTCTCAATGAAGGATTTGGGAGAATCACCCTTTGTACTAGGTACAAGGATCTACCGAAATAGATCAAAAGGACTGCTGGGCCTTTCCCAATCCCAGTACATAGATAAAATCTTGAAAAGATTTAATATGGAAGAATCCAAGAGAGGATTGCTTCCAATGAGACATGAGATTGCACTCTCTAAGTCTATGGCCCCAAAGACGCCTGAAGAGAGAAGCAATATGTCTCGAATACCCTATGCATCCGCGATAGGAAGCATAATGCATGGTATGATGTGTACTAGACCAGACGTGGCGTACGCTCTAAGCGTTACAAGTCGCTACCAGTCTGATCCAGGTGAGCAGCACTGGATAGCCGTAAAGGCAATTCTGAAGTACCTGAGAAGGACTAAGGAATTGTTCTTGGTATACGGTGGAGGAGAATTGAAATTGGAAGGCTATACTGATTCTAGCTTCCAATGTGATGTAGACGACTTCAAGTCGACATCTGGATACGTGTTCTGCCTCAATAGTGGTGCGGTAAGCTGGAAGAGCTCCAAGCAAAACACTACCGCAGATTCAACCACCGAGACAGAATACATTGCTGCGAGTGAAGCAGCAGAGGAAGGTGTTTGGATGAAAAACTTCATCCAGGAATTGGATGTGATACCTAGCATTGTCGAGCCATTACTATCTTCTGTGATAATAATGGAGCTATCTCGCAAGCGAAGGAGTCGAGATCTCATCAGAATCCAAGCACGAACTAAGACGATACCATTTGATATTTATATCATTGGTAGGGGAGACATAAATATGGAACGTGTCACCTCAAGGGATAATACGACGGACCTGCTGTCTAAGCCATTGCCTCAAAGGCATCCGAAAACATCTATCTAAGATGGGAATCAGAAGTATGAAAAGTTGGCTTTAGTACAAGTGGGAGATTGATAGAATAGTGTCCTGCAAGCCAACTATTTGGCTGCATTTAATTGAAAGGACCGTTCGATTGGATTAATAAATGCATTTTATTAAATGGTCATCTTTATCTTATGTAATAATTATCTATGCATAAGGATAGAAGTCCTTAGATCACAGGGCTATGGGACAACCCGTGGACTGATCTCCAAGGCCGTGATCTAGAACATATTCAAGAGTCATAGAATCCAATCGAGATAGGACATCGTTGGATTCGGTTAGACTCTCACTATTGTGTATACTCCGATGAACTGGAGAACGCTGGGGTCCACGAGCGTGACTGGGATAGTCGATACACATAAGTGGGTGGCTTGCTGGGATGGCAAGCGCACTGAATACCCCAATTAGGAAATAACTCACCATGGAAGCGGTAGTCGCATATCGGGGATGAAGTTATTCCAATTTACAATAGTATACGAGGAACGATCCCTAAATACTTGAGGTGATAGGGTTTATCTGGTGCGAGAACGTCTATACTTTGATGTGAGTTTCCGACTGACTGGAGATTACCAGAAGGTCTCTGTGGACTCATGTTGGGTATAGAGGAACTCGTATGCAGGTTCATATCATCAACAAAGGATCCATTGACCCGACTTGATAGGTTGAGAAATTCTCCTATGGATTTCTGTGAGAAATTAATTCTGGTAAAATCCTCGGCCGAGGTATCTGACGGCTTTATGTAAGTAGCTCATAAAGGTTAAGTCAAAGAGAATTATTTCGAGACCAGAATTCATAAGGTCAAGACAAAGGAAAAGGGAAACCGATGAAAGACCATACCCTTAAGTCTCGACTGGGAGATTGATCGATGGAGAGATTATGTCGTATATGGAAATTGTAAATGATAAAAGGTTCACTGAATTAATTCACCAGTGATTGGGCTCCATGGGCTTGTGGCTGGACATCGACCGTGGAGTGTGGGAGAATTCCCAAATTGGCAGGGGTGCTAATTTTGGAATGGTCAATCGACAGAGTGTTCGATTGATTTAGAGTAAGTCTTACTCGAATAATTAAATAATATTTAATTATAACCCACGGCCAATTATGTGGTGAACCTACGGGGGCATACACAATACACAAGTAGCGAAAGCGAGGAAATAAGAACGACCGAGTCGACTGGGTCGACTGGGTGGAAAAATCGACTGGGTCGATTATATTGGGTGGGTCGACTGGGTCGACCCAATTGGAACAAATTGAGATCCAATTGGAATTGGATCAGGATCATAAATTAAATTGGAGTTTAATTTGTGGATTAATTAATTAAGTTGGATTTAATTAATTAGAAAGGAATTTAATTAAATAGACTTAGAGTCTGATTTAATTAAATGGGAGATTATGTTAATTAATTGGGCTATTTAATTGGGAGATTAAATTAGGCCTGGTCAAATTAATTAACTGGGCCATGAATTAATTAGGAGACTAGGTCTTTTAATTAAAGAGGGCCATGGCCCATGTAGGAGAGAGAAGACCTAGTCCTAATAGGACTAGGTTAGGGAGATAACTATAAGTAGCTTTCTTGTAGTTATTTTTCACATAACTCCATAAGTAAAAATTGAGCAAAAGCAAAAAATTCTCTCCCCTCTCCCAAGCTATAGTCGATCGAACCCATTCTTCCCTGTGGAAGAATTTTTCGTTTTTCGACCTTGTTCCAAATCGTTCCTAATTCCTAGTCTATAATATATCTTGTGTTCTAGCTGATCAAGATATATTATTTTCGTGATATTGTGGTGTATCAACTCGTAGAGGCGCAACACGTGGGGCGCTCCTGAGAAGTCTGGATCGATTTTGCTGGAGCAGAATTCAGAGCTCGCTTTGCTAGCCGAGGATTTGCAAGGAGACAGGTATAAACGAGAAAACTTATACTGTCGTTTATTTATATTCATATATATACAACTAGAGAGTATCTTGGCAAGATTCCTTAAGAGGCCCTAAAAGTTTTTATATTCCGCTGTGCCTAGGGCTGTTTATCTTATCGAATCCCAACATAATTGACCGGAGCAATTTATTGTTCATAAATTAAATCACGAGGAATTCGTGGGCCTGCTGCCAATTGATGGTGAACCCAGAGGGTCACACACAATACAATTGGACGGTGACTGTTATGAAAGAATATAAAAGGAATTAATTGATTTAAAGGTAATTAAATCAATTAAATGAATTAAAGTGTTAATTCAAGTGGTAGATTAATTAATTGGTTGATTTAATTAATTAATATAATTAATTTAATTGCTAGTTAATTAATTAAAGGAAATATTAATTTATTAATATGGATTGGGTTTTTTAATTAAAGTAGTTAATTAAAGCAAGGCTTGCAAGACATGTGCCTTTAATCAAAAGCCCATGAGAAGTCTTGCAAACCTAGGTCAAGTAGAAGACTTATAAATAGAGTTCTACCAGAGTTCAAAAAGCTAACACCCTAGCACAAAACCCTAAGTCTTCTATGCCCTAGTAGCCACCGCCCCAAAACCCTGCGCCGCCACCAATAGCCGCCGCCTCCTGCTAGCCGTGAGCTGCTATAGTGCCGCCGTGAGTTCTCCCTCGTTCCTCCGTGCTGGATCTTGCCCTGCCAAGTAGATCTGCACAGTCCTACATTAACAAACCTCTTAGATCTAGTTCTTAGCCTAAGACTAGGAGGTGTTGCCAGAATCCAGTTGGCGTGGACTAAACTCTGGAGGTGAGACATTTGGATCACTCCCGTGAACCAGAATCAGAAACAGAGTTGGAGGTTGCCACCACCTAGCTTGTGGTGAGGTAAAAATCGAAACCCCCTTGTTTTAATACATTGTGTGTTTTGTTTCATGCTTTCGTATACATAATATGGAGATCTAATATATGGGACCTTGAGTGCTTCGAAATTTTTTAAAATTCCGCACTT
Organism: Penstemon eatonii; assembly: GCA_038501285.1. NCBI lineage: Eukaryota > Viridiplantae > Streptophyta > Magnoliopsida > Lamiales > Plantaginaceae > Penstemon > Penstemon eatonii. The sequence goes on from CM076713.1 coordinate 27,422,294, forward strand.
TTGTTGTCTTGACAATCGAGGCAACCCAACAGTTGTATCAGAGCCAACTCCATACTTATTATACGAAAAGCCTGAAAATAATGTGTGTTCATCGTATATGTTTAATTATGTATGTAAACACGTGATAATTATGTTCTGTAAATTGATTCTTGCTTGTTATGACTAGATCTATGATTGGGTAAAACTGCTTTTTCAGATCTGTGGCGAATTTATAGTTTTTGAAAACTTCAGGACTTTTGTACAATAAAATAGCATATTAGGATTTTATAGGGCTGAAAATTCAAAATTTTAGAATCTGGAAATTTCAAAAATACTCGACTGTTTTGCAAATCTGGTCGCATAGCTTTTTGGGGTCGTTTTGTAATTTCTGAAAGTTTGGGGACTATTTTGCAATTACCTAAACTTCAGGGGTATGTTTGAAAAATCAAAAATTTTCAGAATTCAAAATTTTATTTTCTGGTCAGCTGCCCGAATCTGTTCTGGGGTGTTTTTGTATCTTTTTAAAAGTTTTGGGGTCAAAGTGCAATTTTCAAAAGTTGAGGGGCCAAAAATGCAATTTTCAAAAGTTGAAAAACAGAATCTGAATTTTGAGCAGGAAATTTATTTTGTTTACCCAAATATTTATTTTGTCATAATTAGTAGTGACTAAAAGGTAAGAATCATAGGAAGTTAGTTTTAAAAGGTTGTTTTAAAATTAAGAAATAGGTAAAGGATGTTTGCATGTTTTTTGCTCTACGTGAACTGTTTACGTGGTTTTCGATCGAGCCGAGCCTTGACCATAGGGTAGATGTGATTGGTTTAATTTAATGTTTGGTTTTTTATTGGGCCTGCGAGCCTATTATATTTTGGGCCACTTTGAGCCTTTGTAATAGAATAGGGCTTTACTGCTTTCCTAGATTAGGATGGAGACCCGTTTACAAGCAAGGTGGGAGCCCAAGAAGATATGAAGGCCATGTATGCGTGGTACATTGTGTAATAGCATAGGCCTGTTTGCAAACCCTTTAGATTGACCAATAGGGCCAACATCATTGGCTCGATGATGGCCTGCATAGGAGGCTCCCGATCGAAAACATATTGTGGTAGTATGCATGCTAGGCTTGTATGGCTTTTATTTATTTGTCGATTTATATTTAGCTTGTATGAGATGCGCGCTAGAATCTAGATCGTAATAAAAGATAAAGCATAATTGAATCGGTGAGATCTCGAGGAGAGTTAGTATAACTTTCAAACCAGAAATTCCCCTCTCGAATTTAATATTAAGTCTATTGGGTATATTTAAAATGAAGTTTTAAAGATCTAAGCCTTCCATCAATAGGAACTAGTGTATGTTGTCTACTTATTGACAGAGGTGATCCAGAGTCTGGCACCCGAGTCAAAGAAAGGGACAATACACGAAACTCCTTGACTCTTGTTTTTAACTAAACTCGACAAGGGTGAGGACTGGTCGGGATGTGAAGATCGATCGATAACTAGTTACGGAGAATTCACGACCGGGCCCATTGCTCATCATGATTGATGGGTTCTACTTAACGATTAGTAGCATTTATGATGTAGCAGTGCTAGATAAATGTGAAAACCGAGGCAAAATAGCTTGAAGGTTGTGAGGTGCCACAATTGGTAAAAGTATACCTACCTGGAGAATTAATGTATGGCCACGAGTCGTGGGTACAATTAATTGCTGCTGGGACGTCAAGACCTGCTAGGAATTAAATTTCCCGAGCAATCAAAGGGGTGATTGTTTCGATAAAATAGTGGGAGAACTTTTTCGAAAATAAGACAAAAATTCGATAATTATAAGTATTAGACATAAGATCAGTTAGCTAAACGTTGTCTTCTTTCCGTTTGTAGATATTAAGTACAATGTCTAAGAATCCATTATCTGTTATCCTCGACGAAAACAAGTTGAATGGCTCAAACTTTGTCGACTGGCTAAGAAATCTTAGAATTGTCCTCGACTCCGAGCGACGAAGCTATGTGCTCGACACACCTATGCCTGCTGCACCCGCAGCACGAGCTAGTGAGGAACAACGAACCGCCCATGCTAAAAGGGTTGATGATGATCTTCAGGTTCGCTGCCTCATGTTAGGCTCGATGTCGAATGAACTGCAGAAAAAGCATGCTGAAATACCGCTTGCTAGAGATATACTTCTCCATCTCCAGCAGATGTTTGGAGAGAGGTCTCGCACCGAAAGGTTCGCGACCACTAAGGAGCTGTTTCATCTCAAGATGGTTGAGAGAAGCAGTGTCAAGGATCACTGTCTGCGTTTCATCAACCTGGTTGAAAAACTAGGGCGATTGGACGTGGACTTGCTCGCTGATCTTAGCACTGACCTCCTCCTCCATACACTGCCCCGTTCTTTTGACCAGTTCGTGTTGAACTTCAAAATGGAGGATAGAACCCTCTCTCTTCACGAACTGACCAATTTGTTGGTAACGGCAGAAGCAACTCTCAAGAAAGAGAAGCCGGTAATGATTGCACACCAATCGAAGGCTGCAAAGCCCAAGAGAGGTAAGAAGAAGAAGAAAGTGTTCTCTTCGAAGGAAGTCACGAAGGTGGTCGAAAAGAAGCGCAAAAGCCCAGAAGACGAATGCTTCCATTGCAAGAAAGCAGGGCACTGGAAAAGGAACTGCCCAGACTACCTAAAGATGAAACTGGTAGCCAAAGGTATTTTCTTGGTTGAAGTTAATATTTCTATTAACTGTGCATCGTGGGTGTTAGACACCGCAACAGGTTCTCATATTTGCAATGATTTGCAGGTGATGGGAGCAGTAAGATACCTGAAGCCCGGGGATAGAATCCTACATTTTGGAAACGGAGCTAGGATCGCCGCTGAGGCTATAGGAGACGTGGAATTAATCTTAGGGAATTTTACTTTAGTTTTAAGAGACTGTTTGTACGTACCAACAATTATTAAGAACATCATTTCTATACCTATGTTAGATATTGATGGTTTTAATTTTTCCATTGAAAATGGAGCTTTTTGCATATTTAAAGGTGGTTTAATGTATGCTCGTGGTACTTTGATAGATGGTCTGTATTCCCTAGAACCTATAAATTTCAACGTCATGCACATTCAATCTAGAAAAAGGAAATATGATAATCAAACTCCACAACTTTGGCACGCTAGACTTGGACATATCTCCAAGACTAGGATTCAAAAGCTGGTTTCATCTAAGGCTCTTGAAATAAAGAACTTGGATGAACTCCCAACTTGCGAATCTTGTCTCAAAGGAAAGATGACCAAATCACCCTTCACAGGGAATCCCGAGCGAACCAAGCAAACATTGGATTTAATCCATACTGATGTTTGTGGTCCATTGAGTGTCAATGCGAGAAGAGGATTCTCATACTTCGTAACATTCACCGACGATTTTAGTCGTTATGGATATGTGTATCTTATGGAACACAAATCCGAAACTTTTGAGAAATTCAAAGAGTTTCGAATGGAAGTAGAGAACCAACTTGGGCATAGTATTAAAGCATTTCGTTCTGACAGAGGTGGTGAGTACCTGAGCCAAGATACTAAACATAGTACCTTCGAAGTCAGTGCCAACAACGCCGCACCAAGTATGGTATGGTAAAGCACCCGTGTATTCGTATTTACGAGTATGGGGATCTCCAGCGTATGTAAAGAACAAAAAGGGAGATAAGCTAGATAGTAGATCTAGTTTGTGCAAATTTGTGGGGTATCCAAAGGAATCCATTGGATACCTGTTCTTCGATCCTAAAGAACGTAATACGTTCGTATCTAGGAACGCCCACTTCTTGGAAGAGGATTTCCTCACCAATGGAAATAGGGCAATCGTAGAACTTGATGAAGTCCAGGAATCGGACCCATCCCCACAAACAGTGTGAGTTGAACCAGAATTTACTGAACCTACTAGTACACCTACTCTTCGAAGGTCTGATCGAATTCGTAAGGAGCCAGAGCAATTTGGTTTCATTCACAAAAACGAGAAAGTGGAAAGTGATCCAAGGACCTATCAAGAAGCGATGTCAGACATAGACTCGGGTGCGTGGCTCGTAGCCATGCAATCCGAAATTGATGAGGACATAAATGGAAATTCGCAGAATAATGAGGACATAAATGGAAAATCGCATTTTGAAGAATCAATCAAAGTTCCACAAGGTCCAGTGACAAGGGCAAGAGCCAAACGTTTCAAGGAAGATGAACTCAATGAGTTAATAAATCAAGCACAACAAAAGGAGTTGGATGTGTTCGGAAATGAACAATCGAATTTTGTCAACATTATACAAGTCCAACTAAATGCAATTTCTCAAGAAGAGAGTGGATAAGATGAATAGCATATTTAGTTAGTATTAAATTCGAAATTAACTATTATATTAGTAGTAGGACTTTATTTGTTTCCTAGTTTATTAAGTGCTTTTTGTTTCCTAGTTGATTAGGGGGATTTATTTCCTAGTCTAAGTAGATTACTCTAGAAGTCCTATTCCTAGTCTTGATAGGACTTAATTTTCAGCTTATATATAGGCATAATATGTAATAGAAGAGACAACTTGATTCTTATTATTTTAGTGAGAAGGAATTCTCTAGTTTCTTTGAAGAACTCTTTTGAACTTATCAAGGATTTTTCAATTTGTCTAATTCTTGTGGCGTTCATTCATCGACTTATCAAACGATTATTCCATCATCGTTTGTGGCGTCCTACCGAACTTATCAAGAAGACTTGTGGCGTTCAACATCGACTTATCAAACGATTCAATCAATATCGTTTGTGGCGTCCCCGTGAACTTATCAAGGCGACTTGTGGCGTTCATCCATCCTCAAACCTGATTGTAGAACGATCTTTCAATTCCTTATAATGCGGGTCTCGTTTTTCTTAACGTGGTTCGTATCATTTGGTACCAGAGCCAATTTCTAGTCTCAGGTTTGCGTATCTTTATAATTTTCTAGTTTTATTAAAAAAAAAAAAAAAAAGTCGTACAAAAAAAAAAGAGTACGAAGAAAAAAAAAAAAAAAAAAAAAAGAGGTCGAACAAAAAAGAAAGAAAGAGTTCGCCAAAAAAAAAATCCGAAAAAAAAAAAAAAAAAAAATCCGAATATTGAAACAAAATTATCTTTATTGAGCTTCCTAGTTTGAGTTTGATTGTTTTCTAGACTTAGAGTGTGTTTACACTTAGAATTCTTCTAAGTTTTGGCACCTGCCTTGTTGAAAGAATCTTCCTAGATTTGGTTTGATAGTTTTCTTGTCCTAGAGTTTGTTCACATTGAATATCTTTGTGTTGTTTTAAATTAGTTCAAAAAGAAGCAAAGAGAATTCCAAGAGTGGAAAAAGGCAAGAGAGTTAGATTATTTGAGGGTAAAAGCCATAATTTTTGTGCGAAAACACGAGAGTTGAGTGAATCACTAATTTGAGTGAAACACGTAAGGGTGTGAATTGTGAGGTCCTTTATTTTATTTATATTTGTTCTAACCTTTTTTCTTGCAGCAAATCATGTCTGATTCCAATAACAAAAACATATCTGGAGAACAGTCGGGAAAGTTTGATATGAAGTTTATGTCGGAAGCTTTGATGGGAGAGATGAAGAGAATATTGAGGACGGAGTTGGAACAAGTTCATGAAAGGTTGGATAGGGTAGAAAGTGTAACTGAGGGACATCGAAAAACTACTTCTAATATGAATAGGAGGGGGAGAGTTCAACCTCGGGACTTAAGAGATGAGGATGAGGAAGACTATGATGATAGGTTTAGTGAAGGAGATCAAGGGTCATCTAGTCGCCATAGGAGAAATCGTGGTTTGGGTAGAGAAGTTAGGAATAGGGAGGATAATAACTTGGGTAATATTAAGATGAACATTCCTTCTTTTCAAGGGAGAAACGACCCCGAAACCTATCTTGAGTGGGAAAAGAAACTGGAGCGAGTTTTTGATTGCCACGACTACTCCGAGATAAAAAAGGTAAAACTTGCAGCCACTGAGTTTACTGATTATGCTAATGTTTGGTGGGATCAATTGGTGTTAAACAGGAGACGAAATGGAGAACAACCGGTGGACACTTGGGAGGTGATGAAAACAGTAATGAGAAAGCGTTTTGTACCTAGCCACTATTATCGGGATTTGTACAAGAAGTTGCAAGGGCTGGTACAAGGAAATCGGAGTGTCGAAGACTACTACCAAGAGATGGAGTTAGCCATGATCCGAGCAAACATAGAGGAGGACCGAGAGGCTACTATGGCACGATTTTTAGCTGGCTTGAATCAAGAAATTGCCAATCGAGTAGAATTGCAGTGGCATGTATAAACCATGAGGTTGTACTCTAGATTTTGCCTGCTTACAAGTGACACATCTCTCACAAATTCTCTCAACATCCTTTCTCATATGAGACCAATAAAAATGTTCTTGCAAAATCGCTAAGGTTTTAATAACTCCAAAGTGCCCCATTAGACCTCCACCATGTGATTCCCTTACTAACAACTCACGCAAAGAACAATTAGGAACACATAACTTATTTTCTCGAAACAAGAAACCCTCATGTCTAAAGAACTTACCCACTGCATTTTTCTCACAATTTCGAAATTCCTCAGAAAAATCATGATCTAAAGGATATAATTCTTTAATATGCTCAAAACCAAGTAATTTTGCATCAAGAGTTGAGAGTAAGACATACCTTCTAGAAAGTGCATCAGCGACGACATTCTCTTTACCTTTCTTGTATCGGATGACATAGGGAAATGTTTCAATGAATTCCACCCATCGTGCATGTCTCTTACTCAATTTTTGTTGACTCTTCAAGTGTTTCAACGACTCATGATCCGTGTGAATCACAAACTCCTTAGGCCACAGATAGTGTTGCCATGTTTGCAAAGCTCGCACCAATGCGTACAACTCTTTGTCGTAAGTAGGGTAGTTTAGAGCTGCCCCGCTTAGTTTCTCACTAAAAAAAGCAATTGGTTTTCCTCCTTGCATGAGGACTGCTCCAACACCTAATCCTGATGCATTACATTCAATTTCAAATGTTAATGTAAAGTTAGGCAGAGCTAATAAAGGAGCATTAGTTAATTTCTCTTTGAGCAATTGGAAAGCCCTTTCTTGCTCGTCTTCCCACTTAAACCCAACATTCTTCTTGATGACCTCAGTAAGTGGTGCTGCAATGCTGCTAAAGTTCTTCACAAATCTCCTATAGAAGCTAGCAAGTCCATGGAAGCTTCTAACTTGTCCTACACTTGTGGGACTCGGCCATTCTTGAATTGCTCGAATTTTATCCTCATCAACCTGTATACCATGTGCACTCACAACAAAACCAAGAAACACAAGCTTATCGGTGCAAAAGGTGCACTTCTTCATGTTAGCAAATAATTTCTCCTTTCGTAATACTTCAAGAACAGAATGTAAATGCTTAACATGATCATCTTGATTTTTGCTATAAATAAGAATATCATCAAAATAGACAACTACAAATTTTCCTATGAAAGCACGCAAAACATGGTTCATTAATCGCATGAAAGTGCTTGGTGCATTAGTTAGACCAAATGGCATAACCAACCACTCATATAAACCAAACTTTGTTTTAAAAGCTGTTTTCCATTCATCACCTTCTTTCATTCTTATTTGATGGTAGCCACTTTTCAAATCAATTTTAGAAAATACACAAGCACCATGCAATTCATCAAGCATATCATCAAGACGAGGAATAGGATGGCGATACCTGATTGTTATATTGTTGACGGCTCGACAATCAACACACATTCTCCATGTCCCATCATTTTTAGGAACCAAAATTACTGGAACAGCGCATGGACTCATGCTTTCTCGTACGGAACCCTTTTCCATCAATTCACTAACTTGCCGTTGTAGCTCTTTTGTTTCTTCAGGGTTGCTACGATAGGCTGGTCGGTTTGGAATGGAAGCACCGGGTACAAAGTCAATTTGATGTTCAATCCCTCGAATAGGTGGTAAACCAGGTGGAATTTCCTCGGGAAAGACATCCTCAAATTCCTGCAAAAGAGATGCAACTGAACTAGGCAAAAAAGAGTTAGAGTCGTTAGTATTCAATGCCTCTTTGTACACAAGAACAATTATTGGTTGACTTGAGAACATCGCTTTTTTAATGTGACCCACTCTCGCATAGATATTGCTTTTTGTCCTCTCATTCTTTTGTTCACTCATTGAAACCTCTCCATTTTTTTTACTCTTTTTTTCCTCGTTCACTCTTTGTTTTTCTTGTCTCTCTATGTCTTTTCCTACAACACTCTTTTTTTCTTGCTCACTCTCTTTTTGTAACCTCACTTGATCTTCATAAACTTGTCTTGGAGTCAAAGGTACTAGAGTGATGGTACGCTGGTCATGTAGAAATGAGTACTTGTTAGTGAAACCATCATGCTTAACACGTCGATCAAACTGCCATGGACGTCCTAGTAATAATGAGTACTTGTAACCTCTTTTCATGGTTTTGTTCTTCCGATATTTGTGTCGGATATATGGAAAAATAAACTGTTGGTTAATATTGGAGAAGGTTTTGAAGATGACAAAAAGGCCATAATGGTTTTGAAGATCAAAAGGTTAAGTCATCAACTAAGAACAACTTAGTGAAACCTATCTCAAGGTCTGGAAGCTATGTGATCGAATCAGCCGAGTGGGATATCAGATCAGTGAAGATCAGATTGGTTATCATCAGCCGAGTCAAGATAGATGTGTTCATTCTTGAATCAGCAGAGTAGCCATCAGCTTAGTACTCCCATCAGCTAAGTAAAGACGATCAGCAAGCTATCCAACGGTAACCTGCTGAGTGCATTAAATGCGACTGACAGAAAGTACAGCAGACTGTACTGTAGCAGTTGCAGGGAGCCATTCCAGAAAATGGGGACCGGAACTCGAGGACTGCAAATTTCTGTCTCATCTTCAACGGGCAGAAATTCAAATTCGAGAGTATAAATAGAAGACTAACTGAAGATCTAAAGGGAGACTTGCACAATTCAAGATCACATCTATAGAGCAAGATCCATCAGTTGAGTCGTCTGATCACAAGCGAAGTCATCTGTTGACGAAGCTTTTCGTTGAAGAACAGAGAACTTGCGTTGTCTGTCTGAGTGACTTTCAACTGAGAAAAGAGAGGAGTGTATATCCATCTGTGTGAAGAGATATAGCTTCTTAGTGTAGGTTTTCTTTGTGAGCTCCTATACTGAAAATAGCGTGAGGAATGTAGATCCGTCTGTGTGAGTGATCTAGCTTCGGAGAGTAGGATTTCTGTGTGATTTCTTACTGCGCACTTGTGGCCATTTCATTTGTTGTTTGGCGCAAGCATTGTATACTGATTACTTTGTGTTTTCTAGTATAACCCAAGATCTGTGTGACTTGGAAGAGTGGACTAAAGGATTTTTATCCATATAACCACTATAAAAATTGTGTGTGTTTGATTCATTGCTTCTTTACCTTGCTTAATTTCAAGAGAACTCAAACATACGAACTAAACCAAAAGATTTTAAAAGGAGTTGTGAAAACTGGGGATAAAATCTTTTGAGTGAGAAAACTTAATGAGGAACAGATTGGTTGAGAAAAACACTTGATAAATCCGCTGCCAACTAGTTTCTAAAACTCTGATATTTTATCTGAATCAGATTAGTGAAATCAGATGAGTGGTCAACTCTGCTGTTCAAAGCTTTGTGCGCGATCAGCTTAGTAAACTAGCAAATCAGATCAGCTGAGTCTGCTGACAGAAAAAGTTAGAGAAAAAGTTCAAAAATTTTCAGAGGTCTATTCACCCCCCCCCCCCCTCTAGACCTCATCTGACCACTTGGGACCAACATAAACAAATAAAAACTTTTCTCTTATCTTTCCGTTTCTTGTGAAGGGTTTAAGATTTTGATGAAACATAGCCGTGGTTTTATACTAACTTGATCGGCAAATTGGACTTTTCTCTTATAACAATGTTATTTGTTAACTTGTGGTGCAAAATTATATTTGTGGCATAACTACTGGATTTCGAATTACAGTTTCGTAAAAGTAGGACTATTTCTTAAAGCATAATTGAAGAGTACATGTTTGCCTACATATATAAATTGACCAATTCCATAAGCGCGTGTATTACTTTAAGGTTGCCCTTGTACTTCGAAGAAAAGAGTTTACAATGATTCGGTCAAAGGTATGATACGAGTTGATCCCTAATGAGAGTACGCGACGCGAGACGTTGAAGAAAAGAAACATCGGTTTCTTAAAATACTGGATGAAATTAGAACGCTATGTTGCATTGATGATCGTGTCGTTGTCCTAGATGGAGATGGGGGTATGTGGCATTTTACGAAACAAGGCATTTTGGACAACGGCACAAGCATCAATGCCTCATAGCGTTTTAATTTCATCCAGTATTTTAAGAAATCGATCTTTCTTTTCTTGAATGTCTCGCGTCGCGTAAGCTCATTAGCGATCAACTCGTATCATACCTTTGATCGAACCAACGTAAATTCTTTACTTCGAAGCATAAAGGCAACCTTAAAGAAATACGAGCGCTTATGGAATTGATCAATTTATTTATGCAAGCCAATTCGGTAATAACATTATAAGGTGTCTAACTTTAGGAAACAAAATAATCTTAAACAAGAATGTGAACATGAATCATAATAAAATGAAAAAAATTTGTTTGCTTCGCAAAAGGAGCTTAATTAATCACGCTTGTATAATGTTGCACCACAAGTAACCAAACAACATTGTCATAAAAAAAAGTCCTATTTGTTGATGTACGCATTGTTATCATAAAACTCTCGTAAAATATGAATACACCTAGGGTGAAAGCTATTGCTATGCCCCTTGTGTAAAATGAAAATTTCTAGACTAAGGGTGAAAGTCGTTGCTAGGACCCTTAGATCAAAAAAGACTAAGAGTGAAAGATGTTGCTACGACTCTTGTAAAAAAATGAAAACACCAAGGGTGAAAGCTATTTCAATGCCCCTTGCGTAAAAGAAAATTTCTAGACTAAGGGTGAAAGCCGTTGCTACGACCCTTAGATAAAAAAAGACTAAGTTTGAAAGTTGTTGCTACTACTCTCGTAAAAAATGAAAACACCAAGGTTGAAAGCATCCCACGTGATGTTTAAAACGTCACTCAATTTCTACTACAAAAGTGAAGTCAATCTACACTTGAAGAAAAGATTACCTACTAGCTCATCATTTTTCTTACAAAACACACCAATTGGGGATACGGAATGACATGTCCTTATTTTAAGCCAAAAATTCCACAAGTTACCTCCAGGATGGATGCTTGCCATGTTATCTAAATTCAACTCATCAACTTCCGAAAATAGCAAAGTATTGTCTAAAAACTGTTAGGGAGTTAATTCAACTTTTTTTTTCTGCCAAACGCATAGCCTTTTACAAAACCTTTCTCTTTTGCATAATAAATGAATATCATACGGAGGTTGAAGTTCAGTTAACCTAATCTTTGTATGGTATAAATAAAATTAACACACTTCTTCATTTCTTTCTAGTCCCAAAGCATTTATCGCCAAGGTCATCAAGCAAAGAATAAGTTTGGTTAAATATAGTTTGTATGTTTGAAGTTTTAAACCTGAAACACGTAACTATCAAACTAAGTTGCTATATCAGGTAAGTGACCGCGTATGCTTGAAAAGATGAAAAACTTAGAGGGCAATATGGAATAACAACTTATGTCAAGTACGAAATTGCAATTTTCACCTTCCATATTCACAATTGTAAATTGGATACTCAGAATCCATTGTTATTTTGTAATTTTTGTTACGATGAGCAAAAATCCAACAACATATTAGGAAAATCAATATGAATGGAATCCGATTTCATTTACTTACCTTTTTTAACAATGTAACCCAATATTAACTCTACCTACTTATTTACCCCATTTCCCAGTACACCAATTCTGCTCAAACTCCATCACAAACGCTGCCATTTTCGGTTAAGAAATCCAGGTGATTTTCAGTTTATTTTTTTATGGAATTACTTTAGATCAAATAATATTCAAGATTTTTTATTGTATTTGAGCAGTTTTGATTTAATAAATGTTGATTTTAATTAGGGTAAAAAAGGGGTATGTTCGCATCTCTTATTCACTTTGCATTTAAAAGTGGATTATTGAATGCTTGATTTATTTTTTAAGAGACCTCAATGAAATTTATTATGTGGTTATGTTAAACGTGTGTTGTGTGTGAAGTTCCACAGGTTCAAGAAAATCATTTTTCGTATATAACTGTATTCATAATTCTACGAACAAATTCATCATATGACGTTATTGAATGAATTAATTTGGAAATTTTCTTGTTGTTAGATTTGGTGGATTTTCATAAGGTATCAAATATTTGTGGAACATGAAAAAAATTAATGAGAACACAAGTTGTAGGCATTTGATGTCTATCTAGGCACCGAGACATATATAGACATGTGACCATTCAGGCTTTACCATAGAATGACAAAACTTCTGATTTGAATCTCGTAGCTTTGGACCTCTTTTCATGGTTTTGTTCTTCCGATATTTGAATCTCTTAGCTTTGGACCTCTTATCATGAAGTGCCCAAAAATAGACTTGAAAGAATTAATTGAAGATAAGTTGTTGGGTCAAGAAGGATTACTTGCTCATCAAGATTGAAGGAGATTTAGTCCAATATTACTTGTCATATGGGACTTTTTAATTTAGTTACTTTTTAATTTCGAATTTAGCTCCTTGTATTAGTAGGATTAGTTTATTCTTTACTAGGATTTGGTTTCCTTTTGGTATTAGGTTAGTTTACTATTTTATAGTTTCCTAGTTATTTTCAAGATGTAATCTTGTCCTATTTAAAGGACCTTTTTCTTTAATGAATTCAAGATTTAGTCTTCAATTAATTTGTGTTGAGTATTCTCCACCTTCTTTGAAGAATTCTTCTTCATGAACTTATCAAAGGTCAGTAAAATCTTTGTGGCGTTCAATGACTTATCAAACGATTTATCCACCATCGTTTGTGGCGTCCTACCGAACTTATCAAGCATTCTTGTGGCGTTCCGACTTATCAAGCGATTCAGTCAACATCGTTTGTGGCGTCCTCATGAACTTATCAAGAAGACTTGTGGCGTTCATCCATCGACTTATCAAGCGATTCATCCATCATCGTTTGTGGCGTCTTCTATAAATCCACCTAAACCTGATTGTAGAACGATCCTTGGAATCCTAATTATTCGGATCTCGTTATTCGTGATGAGATTCGTATCATTTGGTATCAGAGCCAGGTTCTAGTCTCAGGTTTGTCTATCTTTAATTTCTTGTCAAAAAAAAAAAAACGAAAAAAAAACGTTGAAAAAAAAAACGAAAAAAATTTGAGAGAAGACGAAGAGGTTGAAAAAAAAATTGAGAGAAAAAAAAAACGAAAAAAAAAAATCAAAAAAAAAAATGGTATTTCAATGTTTACATGTTAGATCTACAAGGTTGGGGAAGATTTGAGGACAAATCTCTTTTAAGAGGAGGAGAATGATGTGATCATGAAGTGCCCAAAAATAGACTTGAAAGAATTAATTGAAGATAAGTTGTTGGGTCAAGAAGGATTACTTGCTCATCAAGATTGAAGGAGATTTAGTCCAATATTACTTGTCATATGGGACTTTTTAATTTAGTTACTTTTTAATTTCGAATTTAGCTCCTTGTATTAGTAGGATTAGTTTATTCTTTACTAGGATTTGGTTTCCTTTTGGTATTAGGTTAGTTTACTATTTTATAGTTTCCTAGTTATTTTCAAGATGTAATCTTGTCCTATTTAAAGGACCTTTTTCTTTAATGAATTCAAGATTTAGTCTTCAATTAATTTGTGTTGAGTATTCTCCACCTTCTTTGAAGAATTCTTCTTCATGAACTTATCAAAGGTCAGTAAAATCTTTGTGGCGTTCAATGACTTATCAAACGATTTATCCACCATCGTTTGTGGCGTCCTACCGAACTTATCAAGCATTCTTGTGGCGTTCCGACTTATCAAGCGATTCAGTCAACATCGTTTGTGGCGTCCTCATGAACTTATCAAGAAGACTTGTGGCGTTCATCCATCGACTTATCAAGCGATTCATCCATTATCGTTTGTGGCGTCTTCTATAAATCCACCTAAACCTGATTGTAGAACGATCCTTGGAATCCTAATTATTCGGATCTCGTTATTCGTGATGAGATTCGTATCATTTGGGTATCAGAGCCCAAAAATAGACTTGAAAGAATTAATTGATGTGATCATGAAGTGCCCAAAAATAGACTTGAAAGAATTAATTGAAGATAAGTTGTTGGGTCAAGAAGGATTACTTGCTCATCAAGATTGAAGGAGATTTAGTCCAATATTACTTGTCATATGGGACTTTTTAATTTAGTTTCTTTTTAATTTCGAATTTAGCTCCTTGTATTAGTAGGATTAGTTTATTCTTTACTAGGATTTAGTTTCCTTTTGGTATTAGGTTAGTTTACTATTTTATAGTTTCCTAGTTGTTTTCAAGATGTATTCTTGTCCTATTTAAAGGACCTTTTTCTTTAATGAATTCAAGATTTAGTCTTCAATTAATATGTGTTGAGTATTCTCCACCTTCTTTGAAGAATTCTTCTTCATGAACTTATCAAAGATCAGTAAAATCTTTGTGGCGTTCAATGACTTATCAAACGATTCATTCACCATCGTTTGTGGCGTCCTACCGAACTTATCAAGCATTCTTGTGGCGTTCCGACTTATCAAGCGATTCAGTCAACATCGTTTGTGGCGTCCTCATGAACTTATCAAGAAGACTTGTGGCGTTCATCCATCGACTTATCAAGCGATTCATCCATCATCGTTTGTGGCGTCTTCATTAAATCCATCTAAACCTGATTGTAGAACGATCCTTGGAATCCTAATTATTCGAATCTCGTTATTCATGATGAGATTCGTATCATTTGGTATCATTTGAGGACAAATCTCTTTTAAGAGGAGGAGAATGATGTGATCATGAAGTGCCCAAAAATAGACTTGAAAGAATTAATTGAAGATAAGTTGTTGGGTCAAGAAGGATTACTTGCTCATCAAGATTGAAGGAGATTTAGTCCAATATTACTTGTCATATGGGACTTTTTAATTTAGTTACTTTTTAATTATAGCCCTCAACAAAGTAGATAAAGTCCTATTTACTACTTCGGTTTGACCATCAGTTTGTGGATGACAAGTGGTGGAAAATAACAACTTAGTCCCTAACTTACACCACAAGGTTTTCCAAAAGTAACTCAAAAACTTAGCATCTCTATCAGAAACAATGGTTCGAGGCATTCCATGCAATCTAACAATTTCTCGAAAGAATAAGTCAGCAATATTAGAAGCATTATCAGTTTTCGTACATGGAATGAAATGCGCCATTTTAGAAAATCTATCTACAACCACAAAAATAGAATCCCTACCTCGTTTAGACCTAGGTAAACCTAAAACAAAATCCATTGAAATATCAATCCAGGGATCACTAGGAATTGGTAGTGGCATGTATAAACCATGAGGTTGTACTCTAGATTTTGCCTGCTTACAAGTGACACATCTCTCACAAATTCTCTCAACATCCTTTCTCATATGAGGCCAATAAAAATGTTCTTGCAAAATCGCTAAGGTTTTAATAACTCCAAAGTGCCCCATTAGACCTCCACCATGTGATTCCCTTACTAACAACTCACGCAAAGAACAATTAGGAACACATAACTTATTTTCTCGAAACAAGAAACCCTCATGTCTAAAGAACTTACCCACTGCATTTTTCTCACAATTTCGAAATTCCTCAGAAAAATCATGGTCTAAAGGATATAATTCTTTAATATGCTCAAAACCAAGTAATTTTGCATCAAGAGTGGAGAGTAAGACATACCTTCTAGAAAGTGCATCAGCAACAACATTCTCTTTACCTTTCTTGTATCGGATGACATAGGGAAATGTTTCAATGAATTCCACCCATCGTGCATGTCTCCTACTCAATTTTTGTTGACTCTTCAAGTGTTTCAATGACTCATGATCCGTGTGAATCACAAACTCCTTAGGCCAAAGATAGTGTTGCCATGTTTGTAAAGCTCGCACCAATGCGTACAACTCTTTGTCGTAAGTAGGGTAGTTTAGAGCTGCCCCGCTTAGTTTCTCGCTAAAAAAAGCAATTGGTTTTCCTCCTTGCATTAGGACTGCTCCAACACCTAATCCTGATGCATCACATTCAATTTCAAATGTTAATGTAAAGTTAGGCAGAGCTAATAAAGGAGCATTAGTTAATTTCTCTTTGAGCAATTGGAAAGCCCTTTCTTGCTCGTCTTCCCACTTAAACCCAACATTCTTCTTGATGACCTCAGTAAGTGGTGCTGCAATGCTGCTAAAGTTCTTCACAAATCTCCTATAGAAGCTAGCAAGTCCATGGAAGCTTCTAACTTGTCCTACACTTGTGGGACTCGGCCATTCTTGAATTGCTCGAATTTTATCCTCATCATTCCCCTCCTCTTGAAAAGGATTTGCCCTCAAATCAGCACCTACATCAAAAGGACTTAAATCAGTAACATTGAAGGTAGTGCTAACATTGTACTCACCTGGTAGGTCTAGCTTGTAGGCATTGTCATTGACACGCTCAAGAACTTGAAAAGGACCATCTCCCCTTGGGAGCAACTTCGAACGCCTTTGGGATGGAAATCTTTCTTTCCTCATGTGCAACCAAACCCAATCTCCGGGTTCAAAAACTACCTTGCGACGCCCTTTGTTGGCTTGCTTTGCATATTGTTCCGTCTTCTTCTCTATATTGAATCTTGCCTTTTCATGTATCTGCTTAACAAATTCAGCCTTTTTCTTTCCATCCAAGTTAACTCTTTCAGACAAAGGTAATGGTGTTAAATCCAATGGAGTTAAGGGGTTAAAACCATAAACTATTTCAAATGGAGAAAACTTAGAAGCAGAATGAATGGTACGATTGTAAGCAAACTCAACATGTGGTAAACATTCTTCCCATGTTTTGATATCCGAAAAAAAAAAAAATCCGAATATTGAAACAAAATTATCTTTATTGAGCTTCCTAGTTTGAGTTTGATTGTTTTCTAGACTTAGAGTGTGTTTACACTTAGAATTCTTCTAAGTTTTGGCACCTGCCTTGTTGAAAGAATCTTCCTAGATTTGGTTTGATAGTTTTCTTGTCCTAGAGTTTGTTCACATTGAATATCTTTGTGTTGTTTTAAATTAGTTCAAAAAGAAGCAAAGAGAATTCCAAGAGTGGAAAAAGGCAAGAGAGTTAGATTATTTAAGGGTAAAAGCCATAATTTTTGTGCGAAAACACGAGAGTTGAGTGAATCACTAATTTGAGTGAAACACGTAAGGGTGTGAATTGTGAGGTCCTTTATTTTATTTATATTTGTTCTAACCTTTTTTTCTTGCAGCAAATCATGTCTGATTCCAATAACAAAAACATATCTGGAGAACAGTCGGGAAAGTTTGATATGAAGTTTATGTCGGAAGCTTTGATGGGAGAGATGAAGAGAATATTGAGGACGGAGTTGGAACAAGTTCATGAAAGGTTGGATAGGGTGGAAAGTGTAACTGAGGGACATCGAAAAACTACTTCTAATATAAATAGGAGGGGGAGAGTTCAACCTCGGGACTTAAGAGATGAGGATGAGGAAGACTATGATGATAGGTTTAGTGAAGGAGATCAAGGGTCATCTAGTCGCCATAGGAGAAATCGTGGTTTGGGTAGAGAAGTTAGGAATAGGGAGGATAATAACTTGGGTAATATTAAGATGAACATTCCTTCTTTTCAAGGGAGAAACGACCCCGAAACCTATCTTGAGTGGGAAAAGAAACTGGAGCGAGTTTTTGATTGCCACGACTACTCCGAGATAAAAAAGGTAAAACTTGCAGCCACTGAGTTTACTGATTATGCTAATGTTTGGTGGGATCAATTGGTGTTAAACAGGAGACGAAATGGAGAACAACCGGTGGACACTTGGGAGGTGATGAAAACAGTAATGAGAAAGCGTTTTGTACCTAGCCACTATTATCGGGATTTGTACAAGAAGTTGCAAGGGCTGGTACAAGGAAATCGGAGTGTCGAAGACTACTACCAAGAGATGGAGTTAGCCATGATCAGAGCAAACATAGAGGAGGACCGAGAGGCTACTATGGCACGATTTTTAGCTGGCTTGAATCAAGAAATTGCCAATCGAGTAGAATTGCAGCATTATGTGGAATTAGAGGACATGCTGCATATGGCTATTAAAATTGAGAGCCAACTTAAGAGAAGGGGTGCTAGTTCGTGGAAACAGAATACATTCAAGAAAGAGGAGAAGCAAGTCTCAACCAAGGCTAGATTTGAGTCAAAACAAGAGCAACCAACTCGTAGCAATCAAGGTAAAACCGATTACTCTACTACTCGAAATCGTGATATTAAGTGTTTTAAATGTCAAGGTAGGGGGCACATAGCAAACCAATGCCCAAATAGAAGAGTTATGGTGATACGAGATAATGGAGAAGTTGAAACCGATAGTGAGGAGGACCCCGAATCTATGCCACCGTTGGAGGATGCTAATGAGGAAGAATATGCTGTCCATGGGGAGTTGTTGGTTGCAAGAAGAGCGTTAAGTGTGCAAATCAAAGAGAGTGACGAAGTACAGAGGGAAAACATTTTTCATACTAGATGCCATGTCCAAAACAAAGTATGTAGTATGATTATTGATGGAGGGAGTTGTACTAATGTTGCTAGCACAACTATGGTTGAAAAGTTAGGATTGCCGACTACCAAACATCTACAACCCTACAAACTGCAATGGCTTAATAATACTGGTGAAATAAGGGTAGAAAAACAAGTCCTTGTTCCTTTTCGCATAGGAAAATATGAAGATGAAGTTTTGTGCGATGTTGTACCTATGCAAGCTGGACATTTATTACTAGGACGTCCATGGCAGTTTGATCGACGTGTTAAGCATGATGGTTTCACTAACAAGTACTCATTTCTACATGACCAGCGTACCATCACTCTAGTACCTTTGACTCCAAGACAAGTTTATGAAGATCAAGTGAGGTTACAAAAAGAGAGTGAGCAAGAAAAAAAGAGTGTTGTAGGAAAAGACATAGAGAGACAAGAAAAACAAAGAGTGAACGAGGAAAAAAAGAGTAAAAAAAATGGAGAGGTTTCAATGAGTGAACAAAAGAATGAGAGGACAAAAAGCAATATCTATGCGAGAGTGGGTCACATTAAAAAAGCGATGTTCTCAAGTCAACCAATAATTGTTCTTGTGTACAAAGAGGCATTGAATACTAACGACTCTAACTCTTTTTTGCCTAGTTCAGTTGCATCTCTTTTGCAGGAATTTGAGGATGTCTTTCCCGAGGAAATTCCACCTGGTTTACCACCTATTCGAGGGATTGAACATCAAATTGACTTTGTACCCGGTGCTTCCATTCCAAACCGACCAGCCTATCGTAGCAACCCTGAAGAAACAAAAGAGCTACAACGGCAAGTTAGTGAATTGATGGAAAAGGGTTCCGTACGAGAAAGCATGAGTCCATGCGCTGTTCCAGTAATTTTGGTTCCTAAAAAGGATGGGACATGGAGAATGTGTGTTGATTGTCGAGCCGTCAACAATATAACAATCAGGTATCGCCATCCTATTCCTCGTCTTGATGATATGCTTGATGAATTGCATGGTGCTTGTGTATTTTCTAAAATTGATTTGAAAAGTGGCTACCATCAAATAAGAATGAAAGAAGGTGATGAATGGAAAACAGCTTTTAAAACAAAGTTTGGTTTATATGAGTGGTTGGTTATGCCATTTGGTCTAACTAATGCACCAAGCACTTTCATGCGATTAATGAACCATGTTTTGCGTGCTTTCATAGGAAAATTTGTAGTTGTCTATTTTGATGATATTCTTATTTATAGCAAAAATCAAGATGATCATGTTAAGCATTTACATTCTGTTCTTGAAGTATTACGAAAGGAGAAATTATTTGCTAACATGAAGAAGTGCACCTTTTGCACCGATAAGCTTGTGTTTCTTGGTTTTGTTGTGAGTGCACATGTTAGATCTACAAGGTTGGGGAAGATTTGAGGACAAATCTCTTTTAAGAGGAGGAGAATGATGTGATCATGAAGTGCCCAAAAATAGACTTGAAAGAATTAATTGAAGATAAGTTGTTGGGTCAAGAAGGATTACTTGCTCATCAAGATTGAAGGAGATTTAGTCCAATATTACTTGTCATATGGGACTTTTTAATTTAGTTACTTTTTAATTTCGAATTTAGCTCCTTGTATTAGTAGGATTAGTTTATTCTTTACTAGGATTTGGTTTTCTTTTGGTATTAGGTTAGTTTACTATTTTATAGTTTCCTAGTTATTTTCAAGATGTAATCTTGTCCTATTTAAAGGACCTTTTTCTTTAATGAATTGAAGATTTAGTCTTCAATTAATTTGTGTTGAGTATTCTCCACCTTCTTTGAAGAATTCTTCTTCATGAACTTATCAAAGATCAGTAAAATCTTTGTGGCGTTCAATGACTTATCAAACGATTTATCCACCATCGTTTGTGGCGTCCTACCGAACTTATCAAGCATTCTTGTGGCGTTCCGACTTATCAAGCGATTCAGTCAACATCGTTTGTGGCGTCCTCATGAACTTATCAAGAACACTTGTGGCGTTCATCCATCGACTTATCAAGCGATTCATCCATCATCGTTTGTGGCGTCTTCATTAAATCCATCTAAACCTGATTGTAGAACGATCCTTGAAATCCTAATAATTCGGGTCTCGTTATTCGTGATGAGATTCGTATCATTTGGTATCAGAGCTTTGTTCTAGTCTCAGGTTTGTCTATCTTTAATTTCTTGTCAAAAAAAAAAACGAAAAAAAAACGTTGAAAAAAAAAACGAAAAAAATTTGAGAGAAGACGAAGAGGTTGAAAAAAAAATTGAGAGAAAAAAAAAAACGAAAAAAAAAAATAAAAAAAAAAAAATGGTATTTCAATGTTTACATGTTAGATCTACAAGGTTGGGGAAGATTTGAGGACAAATCTCTTTTAAGAGGAGGAGAATGATGTGATCATGAAGTGCCCAAAAATAGACTTGAAAGAATTAATTGAAGATAAGTTGTTGGGTCAAGAAGGATTACTTGCTCATCAAGATTGAAGGAGATTTAGTCCAATATTACTTGTCATATGGGACTTTTTAATTTAGTTACTTTTTAATTTCGAATTTAGCTCCTTGTATTAGTAGGATTAGTTTAATCTTTACTAGGATTTGGTTTCCTTTTGGTATTAGGTTAGTTTACTATTTTATAGTTTCCTAGTTATTTTCAAGATGTAATCTTGTCCTATTTAAAGGACCTTTTTCTTTAATGAATTGAAGATTTAGTCTTCAATTAATTTGTGTTGAGTATTCTCCACCTTCTTTGAAGAATTCTTCTTCATGAACTTATCAAAGATCAGTAAAATCTTTGTGGCGTTCAATGACTTATCAAACGATTTATCCACCATCGTTTGTGGCGTCCTACCGAACTTATCAAGCATTCTTGTGGCGTTCCGACTTATCAAGCGATTCAGTCAACATCGTTTGTGGCGTCCTCATGAACTTATCAAGAACACTTGTGGCGTTCATCCATCGACTTATCAAGCGATTCATCCATCATCGTTTGTGGCGTCTTCATTAAATCCATCTAAACCTGATTGTAGAACGATCCTTGGAATCCTAATAATTCGGGTCTCGTTATTCGTGATGAGATTCGTATCAATGATGAGATTTGATACGAATCTCATCATGAATAACGAGATTCGAATAATTAGGATTCCAAGGATCGTTCTACAATCAGGTTTAGATGGATTTAATGAAGACGCCACAAACGATGATGGATGAATCGCTTGATAAGTCGATGGATGAACGCCACAAGCTACGTTGCACGGATACGGACTCGGCGACTCGGACTCAACACGATTCGGATTCGGCGACTCGTTTTTGAAAAAAAATTAAGATACGACTCGGCATGGATACGTATATTTTAATAAAATAAATTTATATAGTTATATATAAAAAAAATACCTTAGCATCAAAGTCATTGAATAAACACTCATTCAAATATTCATAACACAAAATTAAAAAAAGAGATCAAGAAGACTAACTAATTCCATCAAATAATACTAATAACAATCAGATCATGGAATTTAATTACATCAGAACAATAATGCTAAATTAAAAAGTTAGGCAAAGTAAAAAATATATTACTAAAGAAAGAATTACTCCTTGAAAAATTAAAAACAAATACAGTACTACCTTTTGGTGATTGTCGGGTGTGAAGGTATAGGCACTCACTTACCATCTTTGGTGCGTTACATTATTATTATTGTTGCTTTTATTTTTTCTCTTTCCGCGTTCGGTTAGGTATAGTTGACAATATTTTCATTTTTGTATTCACTTTATTGGCAATTGTAACTTTTTGGGGAGGGTAGTTTCCTGGTATTTTCCAAACCGACTATCTCTTTTCTTCTTTTCAAGGACATTACTTTTCCACTTCTCCATCTCCATTCAACATAAACAAAGCTTCAGTTAACGTATCTCCCCCCTCATTTCATCCCCCACCCCCCAAAAAAAAAAAAAAAAAAAGGAAAAAAATGAATAAATCAAAACTTCTTTCTGCAAATCCAAATCTTCACCAAATGGAGACAAAGAGGCGAAGTATCAATAAAGTGTTTCGAAAGATTTATCCTTTTCCCATGGATTCTTACAACCTAAAATCACGACGAGAAGACAAAGTTTCTGCGGCGATTGCTCTCCTATCTTCCATTGCAGCAGTTTTACTTCATTTGCTCAGTCGCTATCCAATACTCA
Source organism: Penstemon eatonii (assembly GCA_038501285.1). Classification (NCBI taxonomy): domain Eukaryota; kingdom Viridiplantae; phylum Streptophyta; class Magnoliopsida; order Lamiales; family Plantaginaceae; genus Penstemon; species Penstemon eatonii. The sequence continues at coordinate 27,445,061 of CM076713.1, forward strand.
TATTTGCTGACATTTTATACGCCTATGATGCTTTTGTGATATGCTTCATGTTTTCACTTGACCGAGTCGACAATCACTTGACCGAGTCGACTCTTCAGCTTGACCGAGTCGACTCGCGTATCCGAATTTTTTTTATTTTTTTTTTCTCGGACTCGCCACTTGGCGAGTCCGGTGCGAGTCCCAGCCGAGTCGAAGGCGAGTCCGAGTCCGTCACGAGTCGACTCGGCATTCTTCATACTCTCTGCCGAGTCGGTGCTTCGTAGGCCACAAGTCTTCTTGATAAGTTCATGAGGACGCCACAAACGATGTTGACTGAATCGCTTGATAAGTCGGAACGCCACAAGAATGCTTGATAAGTTCGGTAGGACGCCACAAACGATGGTGAATGAATCGTTTGATAAGTCATTGAACGCCACAAAGATTTTACTGATCTTTGATAAGTTCATGAAGAAGAATTCTTCAAAGAAGGTGGAGAATACTCAACACATATTAATTGAAGACTAAATCTTGAATTCATTAAAGAAAAAGGTCCTTTAAATAGGACAAGAATACATCTTGAAAACAACTAGGAAACTATAAAATAGTAAACTAACCTAATACCAAAAGGAAACTAAATCCTAGTAAAGAATAAACTAATCCTACTAATACAAGGAGCTAAATTCGAAATTAAAAAGAAACTAAATTAAAAAGTCCCATATGACAAGTAATATTGGACTAAATCTCCTTCAATCTTGATGAGCAAGTAATCCTTCTTGACCCAACAACTTATCTTCAATTAATTCTTTCAAGTCTATTTTTGGGCACTTCATGATCACATCATTCTCCTCCTCTTAAAAGAGATTTGTCCTCAAATCTTCCCCAACCTTGTAGATCTAACATGTAAACATTGAAATACCATTTTTTTTGATTTTTTTTTTTGAACTTTTTTTTTTTTTCGTTTTTTTTTTCTCTCTCAATTTTTTTTCAACCTCTTCTTCTTCTCTCAATTTTTTTCGTTTTTTTTTTTTTTCAACGTTTTTTTTTTCGTTTTTTTTTTGACAAGAAATTAAAGATAGACAAACCTGAGACTAGAACAAAGCTCTGATACCAAATGATACGAATCTCATCATGAATAACGAGATTCGAATAATTAGGATTCCAAGGATCGTTCTACAATCAGGTTTAGATGGATTTAATGAAGACGCCACAAACGATGATGGATGAATCGCTTGATAAGTCGATGGATGAACGCCACAAGTCTTCTTGATAAGTTCATAAGGACGCCACAAACGATGTTGACTGAATCGCTTGATAAGTCGGAACGCCACAAGAATGCTTGATAAGTTCGGTAGGACGCCACAAACGATGGTGAATGAATCGTTTGATAAGTCATTGAACGCCACAAAGATTTTACTGATCTTTGATAAGTTCATGAAGAAGAATTCTTCAAAGAAGGTGGAGAATACTCAACACATATTAATTGAAGACTAAATCTTGAATTCATTAAAGAAAAAGGTCCTTTAAATAGGACAAGAATACATCTTGAAAACAACTAGGAAACTATAAAATAGTAAACTAACCTAATACCAAAAGGAAACTAAATCCTAGTAAAGAATAAACTAATCCTACTAATACAAGGAGCTAAATTCGAAATTAAAAAGAAACTAAATTAAAAAGTCCCATATGACAAGTAATATTGGACTAAATCTCCTTCAATCTTGATGAGCAAGTAATCCTTCTTAACCCAACAACTTATCTTCAATTAATTCTTTCAAGTCTATTTTTGGGCACTTCATGATCACATCAATAGCCGTGGTTTTATACTAACTTGATCGGCAAATTGGACTTTTCTCTTATAACAATGTTATTTGTTAACTTGTGGTGCAAAATTATATTTGTGGCATAACTACTGGATTTCGAATTACAGTTTCGTAAAAGTAGGACTATTTCTTAAAGCATAATTGAAGAGTACATGTTTGCCTACATATATAAATTGACCAATTCCATAAGCGCGTGTATTACTTTAAGGTTGCCTTTGTACTTCGAAGAAAAGAGTTTACAATGATTCGGTCAAAGGTATGATACGAGTTGATCCCTAATGAGAGTAAGCGACGCGAGACGTTGAAGAAAAGAAACATCGGTTTCTTAAAATACTGGATGAAATTAGAACGCTATGTTGCATTGATGATCGTGTCGTTGTCCTAGATGGAGATGGGGGTATGTGGCATTTTACGAAACAAGGCATTTTGGACAACGGCACAAGCATCAATGCCTCATAGCGTTTTAATTTCATCCAGTATTTTAAGAAATCGATCTTTCTTTTCTTGAATGTCTCGCGTCGCGTAAGCTCATTAGCGATCAACTCGTATCATACCTTTGATCGAACCAACGTAAATTCTTTTCTTCGAAGCATAAAGGCAACCTTAAAGAAATACGAGCGCTTATGGAATTGATCAATTTATTTATGCAAGCCAATTCGGTAATAACATTATAAGGTGTCTAACTTTAGGAAACAAAATAATCTTAAACAAGAATGTGAACATGAATCATAATAAAAAGAAAAAAATTTGTTTGCTTCGCAAAAGGAGCTTAATTAATCACGCTTGTATAATGTTGCACCACAAGTAACCAAACAACATTGTCATAAAAAAAAGTCCAATTTCTTGATGTACGCATTGTTATCATAAAACTCTCGTAAAATATGAATACACCTAGGGTGAAAGCTATTGCTATGCCCCTTGCGTAAAATGAAAATTTCTAGACTAAGGGTGAAAGTCGTTGCTAGGACCCTTAGATCAAAAAAGACTAAGAGTGAAAGATGTTGCTACGACTCTTGTAAAAAAATGAAAACACCAAGGGTGAAAGCTATTTCAATGCCCCTTGCGTAAAAGAAAATTTCTAGACTAAGGGTGAAAGCCGTTGCTACGACCCTTAGATAAAAAAAGACTAAGTTTGAAAGTTGTTGCTACTACTCTCGTAAAAAATGAAAACACCAAGGGTGAAAGCATCCCACGTGATGTTTAAAACGTCACTCAATTTCTACTACAAAAGTGAAGTCAATCTACACTTGAAGAAAAGATTACCTACTAGCTCATCATTTTTCTTACAAAACACACCAATTGGGGATACGGAATGACATGTCCTTATTTTAAGCCAAAAATTCCACAAGTTACCTCCAGGATGGATGCTTGCCATGTTATCTAAATTCAACTCATCAACTTCCGAAAATAGCAAAGTATTGTCTAAAAACTGTTAGGGAGTTAATTCAACTTTTTTTTTCTGCCAAACGCATAGCCTTTTACAAAACCTTTCTCTTTTGCATAATAAATGAATATCATACGGAGGTTGAAGTTCAGTTAACCTAATCTTTGTATGGTATAAATAAAATTAACACACTTCTTCATTTCTTTCTAGTCCCAAAGCATTTATCGCCAAGGTCATCAAGCAAATAATAAGTTTGGTTAAATATAGTTTGTATGTTTGAAGTTTTAAACCTGAAACACGTAACTATCAAACTAAGTTGCTATATCAGGTAAGTGACCGCGTATGCTTGAAAAGATGAAAAACTTAGAGGGCAATATGGAATAACAACTTATGTCAAGTACGAAATTGCAATTTTCACCTTCCATATTCACAATTGTAAATTGGATACTCAGAATCCATTGTTATTTTGTAATTTTTGTTACGATGAGCAAAAATCCAGCAACATATTAGGAAAATCAATATGAATGGAATCCGATTTCATTTACTTACCTTTTTTAACAATGTAACCCAATATTAACTCTACCTACTTATTTACCCCATTTCCCAGTACACCAATTCTGCTCAAACTCCATCACAAACGCTGCCATTTTCGGTTAAGAAATCCAGGTGATTTTCAGTTTATTTTTTTATGGAATTACTTTAGATCAAATAATATTCAAGATTTTTTATTGTATTTGAGCAGTTTTGATTTAATAAATGTTGATTTTAATTAGGGTAAAAAAGGGGTATGTTCGCATCTCTTATTCACTTTGCATTTAAAAGTGGATTATTGAATGCTTGATTTATTTTTTAAGAGACCTCAATGAAATTTATTATGTGGTTATGTTAAACGTGTGTTGTGTGTGAAGTTCCACAGGTTCAAGAAAATCATTTTTCGTATATAACTGTATTCATAATTCTACGAACAAATTCATCATATGACGTTATTGAATGAATTAATTTGGAAATTTTCTTGTTGTTAGATTCGGTGGATTTTCATAAGGTATCAAATATTTGTGGAACATGAAAAAAATTAATGAGAACACAAGTTGTAGGCATTTGATGTCTATCTAGGCACCGAGACATATATCGACATGCGACCATTCAGGCTTTACCATAGAATGACAAAACTTCTGATTTGAATTTCGTAGCTTTGGACCTCTTTTCATGGTTTTGTTCTTCCGATATTTGTGTCGGATATATGGAAAAATAAACAAATAAAAACTTTTCTCTTATCTTTCCGTTTCTTGTGAAGGGTTTAAGATTTTGATGAAACATAGCCGTGGTTTTATACTAACTTGATCGGCAAATTGGACTTTTCTCTTATAACAATGTTATTTGTTAACTTGTGGTGCAAAATTATATTTGTGGCATAACTACTGGATTTCGAATTACAGTTTCATAAAAGTAGGACTATTTCTTAAAGCATAATTGAAGAGTACATGTTTGCCTACATATATAAATTGACCAATTCCATAAGCGCGTGTATTACTTTAAGGTTGCCTTTGTACTTCGAAGAAAAGAGTTTACAATGATTCGGTCAAAGGTATGATACGAGTTGATCCCTAATGAGAGTACGCGACGCGAGACGTTGAAGAAAAGAAACATCGGTTTCTTAAAATACTGGATGAAATTAGAACGCTATGTTGCATTGATGATCGTGTCGTTGTCCTAGATGGAGATGGGGGTATGTGGCATTTTAAGAAACAAGGCATTTTGGACAACGGCACAAGCATCAATGCCTCATAGCGTTTTAATTTCATCCAGTATTTTAAGAAATCGATCTTTCTTTTCTTGAATGTCTCGCGTCGCGTAAGCTCATTAGCGATCAACTCGTATCATACCTTTGATCGTACCAACGTAAATTCTTTTCTTCGAAGCATAAAGGCAACCTTAAAGAAATACGAGCGCTTATGGAATTGATCAATTTATTTATGCAAGCCAATTCGGTAATAACATTATAAGGTGTCTAACTTTAGGAAACAAAATAATCTTAAACAAGAATGTGAACATGAATCATAATAAAATGAAAAAAATTTGTTTGCTTCGCAAAAGGAGCTTAATTAATCACGCTTGTATAATGTTGCACCACAAGTAACCAAACAACATTGTCATAAAAAAAAGTCCAATTTGTTGATGTACGCATTGTTATCATAAAACTCTCGTAAAATATGAATACACCTAGGGTGAAAGCTATTGCTATGCCCCTTGCGTAAAATGAAAATTTCTAGACTAAGGGTGAAAGTCGTTGCTAGGACCCTTAGATCAAAAAAGACTAAGAGTGAAAGATGTTGCTACGACTCTTGTAAAAAAATGAAAACACCAAGGGTGAAAGCTATATCAATGCCCCTTGCGTAAAAGAAAATTTCTAGACTAAGGGTGAAAGCCGTTGCTACGACCCTTAGATAAAAAAAGACTAAGTTTGAAAGTTGTTGCTACTACTCTCGTAAAAAATGAAAACACCAAGGGTGAAAGCATCCCACGTGATGTTTAAAACGTCACTCAATTTCTACTACAAAAGTGAAGTCAATCTACACTTGAAGAAAAGATTACCTACTAGCTCATCATTTTTCTTACAAAACACACCAATTGGGGATACGGAATGACATGTCCTTATTTTAAGCCAAAAATTCCACAAGTTACCTCCAGGATGGATGCTTGCCATGTTATCTAAATTCAACTCATCAACTTCCGAAAATAGCAAAGTATTGTCTAAAAACTGTTAGGGAGTTAATTCAACTTTTTTTTTCTGCCAAACGCATAGCCTTTTACAAAACCTTTCTCTTTTGCATAATAAATGAATATCATACGGAGGTTGAAGTTCAGTTAACCTAATCTTTGTATGGTATAAATAAAATTAACACACTTCTTCATTTCTTTCTAGTCCCAAAGCATTTATCGCCAAGGTCATAAAGCAAAGAATAAGTTTGGTTAAATATAGTTTGTATGTTTGAAGTTTTAAACCTGAAACACGAAAGTATCAAACTAAGTTGCTATATCAGGTAAGTGACCGCGTATGCTTGAAAAGATGAAAAACTTAGAGGGCAATATGGAATAACAACTTATGTCAAGTACGAAATTGCAATTTTCACCTTCCATATTCACAATTGTAAATTGGATACTCAGAATCCATTGTTATTTTGTAATTTTTGTTACGATGAGCAAAAATCCAGCAACATATTAGGAAAATCAATATGAATGGAATCCGATTTCATTTACTTACCTTTTTTAACAATGTAACCCAATATTAACTCTACCTACTTATTTACCCCATTTCCCAGTACACCAATTCTGCTCAAACTCCATCACAAACGCTGCCATTTTCGGTTAAGAAATCCAGGTGATTTTCAGTTTATTTTTTTATGGAATTACTTTAGATCAAATAATATTCAAGATTTTTTATTGTATTTGAGCAGTTTTGATTTAATAAATGTTGATTTTAATTAGGGTAAAAAAGGGGTATGTTCGCATCTCTTATTCACTTTGCATTTAAAAGTGGATTATTGAATGCTTGATTTATTTTTTAAGAGACCTCAATGAAATTTATTATGTGGTTATGTTAAACGTGTGTTGTGTGTGAAGTTCCACAGGTTCAAGAAAATCATTTTTCGTATATAACTGTATTCATAATTCTACGAATAAATTCATCATATGACGTTATTGAATGAATTAATTTGGAAATTTTCTTGTTGTTAGATTCGGTGGATTTTCATAAGGTATCAAATATTTGTGGAACATGAAAAAAATTAATGAGAACACAAGTTGTAGGCATTTGATGTCTATCTAGGCACCGAGACATATATAGACATGTGACCATTCAGGCTTTACCATAGAATGACAAAACTTCTGATTTGAATCTCGTAGCTTTGGACCTCTTTTCATGGTTTTGTTCTTCCGATATTTGTGTCGGATATATGGAAAAATAAACAAATAAAAACTTTTCTCTTATCTTTCCGTTTCTTGTGAAGGGTTTAAGATTTTGATGAAACATAGCCGTGGTTTTATACTAACTTGATCGGCAAATTGGACTTTTCTCTTATAACAATGTTATTTGTTAACTTGTGGTGCAAAATTATATTTGTGGCATAACTACTGGATTTCGAATTACAGTTTCGTAAAAGTAGGACTATTTCTTAAAGCATAATTGAAGAGTACATGTTTGCCTACATATATAAATTGACCAATTCCATAAGCGCGTGTATTACTTTAAGGTTGCCTTTGTACTTCGAAGAAATGAGTTTACAATGATTCGGTCAAAGGTATGATACGAGTTGATCCCTAATGAGAGTACGCGACGCGAGACGTTGAAGAAAAGAAACATCGGTTTCTTAAAATACTGGATGAAATTAGAACGCTATGTTGCACTGATGATCGTGTCGTTGTCCTAGATGGAGATGGGGGTATGTGGCATTTTACGAAACAAGGCATTTTGGACAACGGCACAAGCATCAATGCCTCATAGCGTTTTAATTTCATCCAGTATTTTAAGAAATCGATCTTTCTTTTCTTGAATGTCTCGCGTCGCGTAAGCTCATTAGCGATCAACTCGTATCATACCTTTGATCGAACCAACGTAAATTCTTTTCTTCGAAGCATAAAGGCAACCTTAAAGAAATACGAGCGCTTATGGAATTGATCAATTTATTTATGCAAGCCAATTCGGTAATAACATTATAAGGTGTCTAACTTTAGGAAACAAAATAATCTTAAACAAGAATGTGAACATGAATCATAATAAAATGAAAAAAATTTGTTTGCTTCGCAAAAGGAGCTTAATTAATCACGCTTGTATAATGTTGCACCACAAGTAACCAAACAACATTGTCATAAAAAAAAGTCCAATTTGTTGATGTACGCATTGTTATCATAAAACTCTCGTAAAATATGAATACACCTAGGGTGAAAGCTATTGCTATGCCCCTTGCGTAAAATGAAAATTTCTAGACTAAGGGTGAAAGTCGTTGCTAGGACCCTTAGATCAAAAAAGACTAAGAGTGAAAGATGTTGCTACGACTCTTGTAAAAAAATGAAAACACCAAGGGTGAAAGCTATTTCAATGCCCCTTGCGTAAAAGAAAATTTCTAGACTAAGGGTGAAAGCCGTTGCTACGACCCTTAGATAAAAAAAGACTAAGTTTGAAAGTTGTTGCTACTACTCTCGTAAAAAATGAAAACACCAAGGGTGAAAGCATCCCACGTGATGTTTAAAACGTCACTCAATTTCTACTACAAAAGTGAAGTCAATCTACACTTGAAGAAAAGATTACCTACTAGCTCATCATTTTTCTTACAAAACACACCAATTGGGGATACGGAATGACATGTCCTTATTTTAAGCCAAAAATTCCACAAGTTACCTCCAGGATGGATGCTTGCCATGTTATCTAAATTCAACTCATCAACTTCCGAAAATAGCAAAGTATTGTCTAAAAACTGTTAGGGAGTTAATTCAACTTTTTTTTCTGCCAAACGCATAGCCTTTTACAAAACCTTTCTCTTTTGCATAATAAATGAATATCATACGGAGGTTGAAGTTCAGTTAACCTAATCTTTGTATGGTATAAATAAAATTAACACACTTCTTCATTTCTTTCTAGTCCCAAAGCATTTATCGCCAAGGTCATCAAGAAAAGAATAAGTTTGGTTAAATATAGTTTGTATGTTTGAAGTTTTAAACCTGAAACACGTAACTATCAAACTAAGTTGCTATATCAGGTAAGTGACCGCGTATGCTTGAAAAGATGAAAAACTTAGAGGGCAATATGGAATAACAACTTATGTCAAGTACGAAATTGCAATTTTCACCTTCCATATTCACAATTGTAAATTGGATACTCAGAATCCATTGTTATTTTGTAATTTTTGTTACGATGAGCAAAAATCCAGCAACATATTAGGAAAATCAATATGAATGGAATCCGATTTCATTTACTTACCTTTTTTAACAATGTAACCCAATATTAACTCTACCTACTTATTTACCCCATTTCCCAGTACACCAATTCTGCTCAAACTCCATCACAAACGCTGCCATTTTCGGTTAAGAAATCCAGGTGATTTTCAGTTTATTTTTTTATGGAATTACTTTAGATCAAATAATATTCAAGATTTTTTATTGTATTTGAGCAGTTTTGATTTAATAAATGTTGATTTTAATTAGGGTAAAAAAGGGGTATGTTCGCATCTCTTATTGACTTTGCATTTAAAAGTGGATTATTGAATGCTTGATTTATTTTTTAAGAGACCTCAATGAAATTTATTATGTGGTTATGTTAAACGTGTGTTGTGTGTGAAGTTCCACAGGTTCAAGAAAATCATTTTTCGTATATAACTGTATTCATAATTCTACGAATAAATTCATCATATGACGTTATTGAATGAATTAATTTGGAAATTTTCTTGTTGTTAGATTCGGTGGATTTTCATAAGGTATCAAATATTTGTGGAACATGAAAAAAATTAATGAGAACACAAGTTGTAAGCATTTGATGTCTATCTAGGCACCGAGACATATATAGACATGTGACCATTCAGGCTTTACCATAGAATGACAAAACTTCTGATTTGAATCTCGTAGCTTTGGACCTCTTTTCATGGTTTTGTTCTTCCGATATTTGTGTCGGATATATGGAAAAATAAACAAACAAAAACTTTTCTCTTATCTTTCCGTTTCTTGTGAAGGGTTTAAGATTTTGATGAAACATAGCCGTGGTTTTATACTAACTTGATCGGCAAATTGGACTTTTCTCTTATAACAATGTTATTTGTTAACTTGTGGTGCAAAATTACATTTGTGGCATAACTACTGGATTTCGAATTACAGTTTCGTAAAAGTAGGACTATTTCTTAAAGCATAATTGAAGAGTACATGTTTGCCTACATATATAAATTGACCAATTCCATAAGCGCGTGTATTACTTTAAGGTTGCCTTTGTACTTCGAAGAATAGAGTTTACAATGATTCGGTCAAAGGTATGATACGAGTTGATCCCTAATGAGAGTACGCGACGCGAGACGTTGAAGAAAAGAAACATCGGTTTCTTAAAATACTGGATGAAATTAGAACGCTATGTTGCACTGATGATCGTGTCGTTGTCCTAGATGGAGATGGGGGTATGTGGCATTTTACGAAACAAGGCATTTTGGACAACGGCACAAGCATCAATGCCTCATAGCGTTTTAATTTCATCCAGTATTTTAAGAAATCGATCTTTCTTTTCTTGAATGTCTCGCGTCGCGTAAGCTCATTAGCGATCAACTCGTATCATACCTTTGATCGAACCAACGTAAATTCTTTACTTCGAAGCATAAAGGCAACCTTAAAGAAATACGAGCGCTTATGGAATTGATCAATTTATTTATGCAAGCCAATTCGGTAATAACATTATAAGGTGTCTAACTTTAGGAAACAAAATAATCTTAAACAAGAATGTGAACATGAATCATAATAAAATGAAAAAAATTTGTTTGCTTCGCAAAAGGAGCTTAATTAATCACGCTTGTATAATGTTGCACCACAAGTAACCAAACAACATTGTCATAAAAAAAAGTCCAATTTGTTGATGTACGCATTGTTATCATAAAACTCTCGTAAAATATGAATACACCTAGGGTGAAAGCTATTGCTATGCCCCTTGCGTAAAATGAAAATTTCTAGACTAAGGGTGAAAGTCGTTGCTAGGACCCTTAGATCAAAAAAGACTAAGAGTGAAAGATGTTGCTACGACTCTTGTAAAAAAATGAAAACACCAAGGGTGAAAGCTATTTCAATGCCCCTTGCGTAAAAGAAAATTTCTAGACTAAGGGTGAAAGCCGTTGCTACGACCCTTAGATAAAAAAAGACTAAGTTTGAAAGTTGTTGCTACTACTCTCGTGAAAAATGAAAACACCAAGGGTGAAAGCATCCCACGTGATGTTTAAAACGTCACTCAATTTCTACTACAAAAGTGAAGTCAATCTACACTTGAAGAAAAGATTACCTACTAGCTCATCATTTTTCTTACAAAACACACCAATTGGGGATACGGAATGACATGTCCTTATTTTAAGCCAAAAATTCCACAAGTTACCTCCAGGATGGATGCTTGCCATGTTATCTAAATTAAACTCATCAACTTCCGAAAATAGCAAAGTATTGTCTAAAAACTGTTAGGGAGTTAATTCAACTTTTTTTTCTGCCAAACGCATAGCCTTTTACAAAACCTTTCTCTTTTGCATAATAAATGAATATCATACGGAGGTTGAAGTTCAGTTAACCTAATCTTTGTATGGTATAAATAAAATTAACACACTTCTTCATTTCTTTCTAGTCCCAAAGCATTTATCGCCAAGGTCATCAAGCAAAGAATAAGTTTGGTTAAATATAGTTTGTATGTTTGAAGTTTTAAACCTGAAACACGTAACTATCAAACTAAGTTGCTATATCAGGTAAGTGACCGCGTATGCTTGAAAAGATGAAAAACTTAGAGGGCAATATGGAATAACAACTTATGTCAAGTACGAAATTGCAATTTTCACCTTCCATATTCACAATTGTAAATTGGATACTCAGAATCCATTGTTATTTTGTAATTTTTGTTACGATGAGCAAAAATCCAGCAACATATTAGGAAAATCAATATGAATGGAATCCGATTTCATTTACTTACCTTTTTTAACAATGTAACCCAATATTAACTCTACCTACTTATTTACCCCATTTCCCAGTACACCAATTCTGCTCAAACTCCATCACAAACGCTGCCATTTTCGGTTAAGAAATCCAGGTGATTTTCAGTTTATTTTTTTATGGAATTACTTTAGATCAAATAATATTCAAGATTTTTTATTGTATTTGAGCAGTTTTGATTTAATAAATGTTGATTTTAATTAGGGTAAAAAAGGGGTATGTTCGCATCTCTTATTCACTTTGCATTTAAAAGTGGATTATTGAATGCTTGATTTATTTTTTAAGAGACCTCAATGAAATTTATTATGTGGTTATGTTAAACGTGTGTTGTGTGTGAAGTTCCACAGGTTCAAGAAAATCATTTTTCGTATATAACTGTATTCATAATTCTACGAATAAATTCATCATATGACGTTATTGAATGAATTAATTTGGAAATTTTCTTGTTGTTAGATTCGGTGGATTTTCATAAGGTATCAAATATTTGTGGAACATGAAAAAAATTAATGAGAACACAAGTTGTAGGCATTTGATGTCTATCTAGGCACCGAGACATATATAGACATGTGACAATTCAGGCTTTACCATAGAATGACAAAACTTCTGATTTGAATCTCGTAGCTTTGGACCTCTTTTCATGGTTTTGTTCTTCCGATATTTGTGTCGGATATATGGAAAAATAAACAAATAAAAACTTTTCTCTTATCTTTCCGTTTCTTGTGAAGGGTTTAAGATTTTGATGAAACATAGCCGTGGTTTTATACTAACTTGATCGGCAAATTGGACTTTTCTCTTATAACAATGTTATTTGTTAACTTGTGGTGCAAAATTATATTTGTGGCATAACTACTGGATTTCGAATTACAGTTTCGTAAAAGTAGGACTATTTCTTAAAGCATAATTGAAGAGTACATGTTTGCCTACATATATAAATTGACCAATTCCATAAGCGCGTGTATTACTTTAAGGTTGCCTTTGTACTTCGAAGAAAAGAGTTTACAAATATTCGGTCAAAGGTATGATACGAGTTGATCCCTAATGAGAGTACGCGACGCGAGACGTTGAAGAAAAGAAACATCGGTTTCTTAAAATACTGGATGAAATTAGAACGCTATGTTGCATTGATGATCGTGTCGTTGTCCTAGATGGAGATGGGGGTATGTGGCATTTTACGAAACAAGGCATTTTGGACAACGGCACAAGCATCAATGCCTCATAGCGTTTTAATTTCATCCAGTATTTTAAGAAATCGATCTTTCTTTTCTTGAATGTCTCGCGTCGCGTAAGCTCATTAGCGATCAACTCGTATCATACCTTTGATCGAACCAACATAAATTCTTTACTTCGAAGCATAAAGGCAACCTTAAAGAAATACGAGCGCTTATGGAATTGATCAATTTATTTATGCAAGCCAATTCGGTAATAACATTATAAGGTGTCTAACTTTAGGAAACAAAATAATCTTAAACAAGAATGTGAACATGAATCATAATAAAATGAAAAAAATTTGTTTGCTTCGCAAAAGGAGCTTAATTAATCACGCTTGTATAATGTTGCACCACAAGTAACCAAACAACATTGTCATAAAAAAAAGTCCAATTTGTTGATGTACGCATTGTTATCATAAAACTCTCGTAAAATATGAATACACCTAGGGTGAAAGCTATTGCTATGCCCCTTGCGTAAAATGAAAATTTCTAGACTAAGGGTGAAAGTCGTTGCTAGGACCCTTAGATCAAAAAAGACTAAGAGTGAAAGATGTTGCTACGACTCTTGTAAAAAAATGAAAACACCAAGGGTGAAAGCTATTTCAATGCCCCTTGCGTAAAAGAAAATTTCTAGACTAAGGGTGAAAGCCGTTGCTACGACCCTTAGATAAAAAAAGACTAAGTTTGAAAGTTGTTGCTACTACTCTCGTAAAAAATGAAAACATCAAGGGTGAAAGCATCCCACGTGATGTTTAAAACGTCACTCAATTTCTACTACAAAAGTGAAGTCAATCTACACTTGAAGAAAAGATTACCTACTAGCTCATCATTTTTCTTACAAAACACACCAATTGGGGATACGGAATGACATGTCCTTATTTTAAGCCAAAAATTCCACAAGTTACCTCCAGGATGGATGCTTGCCATGTTATCTAAATTCAACTCATCAACTTCCGAAAATAGCAAAGTATTGTCTAAAAACTGTTAGGGAGTTAATTCAACTTTTTTTTCTGCCAAACGCATAGCCTTTTACAAAACCTTTCTCTTTTGCATAATAAATGAATATCATACGGAGGTTGAAGTTCAGTTAACCTAATCTTTGTATGGTATAAATAAAATTAACACACTTCTTCATTTCTTTCTAGTCCCAAAGCATTTATCGCCAAGGTCATCAAGCAAAGAATAAGTTTGGTTAAATATAGTTTGTATGTTTGAAGTTTTAAACCTGAAACACGTAACTATCAAACTAAGTTGCTATATCAGGTAAGTGACCGCGTATGCTTGAAAAGATGAAAAACTTAGAGGGCAATATGGAATAACAACTTATGTCAAGTACGAAATTGCAATTTTCACCTTCCATATTCATAATTGTAAATTGGATACTCAGAATCCATTGTTATTTTGTAATTTTTGTTACGATGAGCAAAAATCCAGCAACATATTAGGAAAATCAATATGAATGGAATCCGATTTCATTTACTTACCTTTTTTAACAATGTAACCCAATATTAACTCTACCTACTTATTTACCCCATTTCCCAGTACACCAATTCTGCTCAAACTCCATCACAAACGCTGCCATTTTCGGTTAAGAAATCCAGGTGATTTTCAGTTTATTTTTTTATGGAATTACTTTAGATCAAATAATATTCAAGATTTTTTATTGTATTTGAGCAGTTTTGATTTAATAAATGTTGATTTTAATTAGGGTAAAAAAGGGGTATGATCGCATCTCTTATTCACTTTGCATTTAAAAGTGGATTATTGAATGCTTGATTTATTTTTTAAGAGACCTCAATGAAATTTATTATGTGGTTATGTTAAACGTGTGTTGTGTGTGAAGTTCCACAGGTTCAAGAAAATCATTTTTCGTATATAACTGTATTCATAATTCTACGAATAAATTCATCATATGACGTTATTGAATGAATTAATTTGGAAATTTTCTTGTTGTTAGATTCGGTGGATTTTCATAAGGTATCAAATATTTGTGGAACATGAAAAAAATTAATGAGAACACAAGTTGTAGGCATTTGATGTCTATCTAGGCACCGAGACATATATAGACATGTGACCATTCAGGCTTTACCATAGAATGACAAAACTTCTGATTTGAATCTCGTAGCTTTGGACCTCTTTTCATGGTTTTGTTCTTCCGATATTTGTGTCGGATATATGGAAAAATAAACAAATAAAAACTTTTCTCTTATCTTTCCGTTTCTTGTGAAGGGTTTAAGATTTTGATGAAACATAGCCGTGGTTTTATACTAACTTGATCGGCAAATTGGACTTTTCTCTTATAACAATGTTATTTGTTAACTTGTGGTGCAAAATTATATTTGTGGCATAACTACTGGATTTCGAATTACAGTTTCGTAAAAGTAGGACTATTTCTTAAAGCATAATTGAAGAGTACATGTTTGCCTACATATATAAATTGACCAATTCCATAAGCGCGTGTATTACTTTAAGGTTGCCTTTGTACTTCGAAGAAAAGAGTTTACAATGATTCGGTCAAAGGTATGATACGAGTTGATCCCTAATGAGAGTACGCGACGCGAGACGTTGAAGAAAAGAAACATCGGTTTCTTAAAATACTGGATGAAATTAGAACGCTATGTTGCACTGATGATCGTGTCGTTGTCCTAGATGGAGATGGGGGTATGTGGCATTTTACGAAACAAGGCATTTTGGACAACGGCACAAGCATCAATGCCTCATAGCGTTTTAATTTCATCCAGTATTTTAAGAAATCGATCTTTCTTTTCTTGAATGTCTCGCGTCGCGTAAGTTCATTAGCGATCAACTCGTATCATACCTTTGATCGAACCAACGTAAATTCTTTTCTTCGAAGCATAAAGGCAACCTTAAAGAAATACGAGCGCTTATGGAATTGATCAATTTATTTATGCAAGCCAATTCGGTAATAACATTATAAGGTGTCTAAATTTAGGAAACAAAATAATCTTAAACAAGAATGTGAACATGAATCATAATAAAATGAAAAAAATTTGTTTGCTTCGCAAAAGGAGCTTAATTAATCACGCTTGTATAATGTTGCACCACAAGTAACCAAACAACATTGTCATAAAAAAAAGTCCAATTTATTGATGTACGCATTGTTATCATAAAACTCTCGTAAAATATGAATACACCTAGGGTGAAAGCTATTGCTATGCCCCTTGCGTAAAATGAAAATTTCTAGACTAAGGGTGAAAGTCGTTGCTAGGACCTTTAGATCAAAAAAGACTAAGAGTGAAAGATGTTGGTACGACTCTTGTAAAAAAATGAAAACACCAAGGGTGAAAGCTATTTCAATGCCCCTTGCGTAAAAGAAAATTTCTAGACTAAGGGTGAAAGCCGTTGCTACGACCCTTAGATAAAAAAAGACTAAGTTTGAAAGTTGTTGCTACTACTCTCGTAAAAAATGAAATCACCAAGGGTGAAAGCATCCCACGTGATGTTTAAAACGTCACTCAATTTCTACTACAAAAGTGAAGCCAATCTACACTTGAAGAAAAGATTACCTACTAGCTCATCATTTTTCTTACAAAACACACCAATTGGGGATACGGAATGACATGTCCTTATTTTAAGCCAAAAATTCCACAAGTTACCTCCAGGATGGATGCTTGCCATGTTATCTAAATTCAACTCATCAACTTCCGAAAATAGCAAAGTATTGTCTAAAAACTGTTAGGGAGTTAATTCAACTTTTTTTTCTGCCAAACGCATAGCCTTTTACAAAACCTTTCTCTTTTGCATAATAAATGAATATCATACGGAGGTTGAAGTTCAGTTAACCTAATCTTTGTATGGTATAAATAAAATTAACACACTTCTTCATTTCTTTCTAGTCCCAAAGCATTTATCGCCAAGGTCATCAAGCAAAGAATAAGTTTGGTTAAATATAGTTTGTATGTTTGAAGTTTTAAACCTGAAACACGTAACTATCAAACTAAGTTGCTATATCAGGTAAGTGACCGCGTATGCTTGAAAAGATGAAAAACTTAGAGGGCAATATGGAATAACAACTTATGTCAAGTACGAAATTGCAATTTTCACCTTCCATATTCACAATTGTAAATTGGATACTAAGAATCCATTGTTATTTTGTAATTTTTGTTACGATGAGCAAAAATCCAGCAACATATTAGGAAAATCAATATGAATGGAATCCGATTTCATTTACTTACCTTTTTTAACAATGTAACCCAATATTAACTCTACCTACTTATTTACCCCATTTCCCAGTACACCAATTCTGCTCAAACTCCATCACAAACGCTGCCATTTTCGGTTAAGAAATCCAGGTGATTTTCAGTTTATTTTTTTATGGAATTACTTTAGATCAAATAATATTCAAGATTTTTTATTGTATTTGAGCAGTTTTGATTTAATAAATGTTGATTTTAATTAGGGTAAAAAAAGGGGTATGTTCGCATCTCTTATTCACTTTGCATTTAAAAGTGGATTATTGAATGCTTGATTTATTTTTTAAGAGACCTTAATGAAATTATTATGTGGTTATGTTAAACGTGTGTTGTGTGTGAAGTTCCACAGGTTCAAGAAAATCATTTTTCGTATATAACTGTATTCATAATTCTACGAATAAATTCATCATATGACGTTATTGAATGAATTAATTTGGAAATTTTCTTGTTGTTAGATTCGGTGGATTTTCATAAGGTATCAAATATTTGTGGAACATGAAAAAAATTAATGAGAACACAAGTTGTAGGCATTTGATGTCTATCTAGGCACCGAGACATATATAGACATGTGACCATTCAGGCTTTACCATAGAATGACAAAACTTCTGATTTGAATCTCGTAGCTTTGGACCTCTTTTCATGGTTTTGTTCTTCCGATATTTGTGTCGGATATATGGAAAAATAAACAAATAAAAACTTTTCTCTTATCTTTCCGTTTCTTGTGAAGGGTTTAAGATTTTGATGAAACATAGCCGTGGTTTTATACTAAATTGATCGGCAAATTGGACTTTTCTCTTATAACAATGTTATTTGTTAACTTGTGGTGCAAAATTATATTTGTGGCATAACTACTGGATTTCGAATTACAGTTTCGTAAAAGTAGGACTATTTCTTAAAGCATAATTGAAGAGTACATGTTTGCCTACATATATAAATTGACCAATTCCATAAGCGCGTGTATTACTTTAAGGTTGCCTTTGTACTTCGAAGAAAAGAGTTTACAATGATTCGGTCAAAGGTATGATACGAGTTGATCCCTAATGAGAGTACGCGACGCGAGACGTTGAAGAAAAGAAACATCGGTTTCTTAAAATATTGGATGAAATTAGAATGCTATGTTGCATTGATGATCGTGTCGTTGTCCTAGATGGAGATGGGGGTATGTGGCATTTTACGAAACAAGGCATTTTGGACAACGGCACAAGCATCAATGCCTCATAGCGTTTTAATTTCATCCAGTATTTTAAGAAATCGATCTTTCTTTTCTTGAATGTCTCGCGTCGCGTAAGCTCATTAGCGATCAACTCGTATCATACCTTTGATCGAACCAACGTAAATTCTTTTCTCCGAAGCATAAAGGCAACCTTAAAGAAATACGAGCGCTTATGGAATTGATCAATTTATTTATGCAAGCCAATTCGGTAATAACATTATAAGGTGTCTAACTTTAGGAAACAAAATAATCTTAAACAAGAATGTGAACATGAATCATAATAAAATGAAAAAAATTTGTTTGCTTCGCAAAAGGAGCTTAATTAATCACGCTTGTATAATGTTGCACCACAAGTAACCAAACAACATTGTCATAAAAAAAAGTCTAATTTGTTGATGTACGCATTGTTATCATAAAACTCTCGTAAAATATGAATACACCTAGGGTGAAAGCTATTGCTATGCCCCTTGCGTAAAATGAAAATTTCTAGACTAAGGGTGAAAGTCGTTGCTAGGACCCTTAGATCAAAAAAGACTAAGAGTGAAAGATGTTGCTACGACTCTTGTAAAAAAATGAAAACACCAAGGGTGAAAGCTATTTCAATGCCCCTTGCGTAAAAGAAAATTTCTAGACTAAGGGTGAAAGCCGTTGCTACGACCCTTAGATAAAAAAAGACTAAGTTTGAAAGTTGTTGCTACTACTCTCGTAAAAAATGAAATTACCAAGGGTGAAAGCATCCCGCGTGATGTTTAAAACGTCACTCAATTTCTACTACAAAAGTGAAGTCAATCTACACTTGAAGAAAAGATTACCTACTAGCTCATCATTTTTCTTACAAAACACACCAATTGGGGATACGGAATGACATGTCCTTATTTTACGCCAAAAATTCCACAAGTTACCTCCAGGATGGATGCTTGCCATGTTATCTAAATTCAACTCATCAACTTCCGAAAATAGCAAAGTATTGTCTAAAAACTGTTAGGGAGTTAATTCAACTTTTTTTTCTGCCAAACGCATAGCCTTTTACAAAACCTTTCTCTTTTGCATAATAAATGAATATCATACGGAGGTTGAAGTTCAGTTAACCTAATCTTTGTATGGTATAAATAAAATTAACACACTTCTTCATTTCTTTCTAGTCCCAAAGCATTTATCGCCAAGGTCATCAAGCAAAGAATAAGTTTGGTTAAATATAGTTTGTATGTTTGAAGTTTTAAACCTGAAACACGTAACTATCAAACTAAGTTGCTATATCAGGTAAGTGACCGCGTATGCTTGAAAAGATGAAAAACTTAGAGGGCAATATGGAATAACAACTTATGTCAAGTACGAAATTGCAATTTTCACCTTCCATATTCACAATTGTAAATTGGATACTCAGAATCCATTGTTATTTTGTAATTTTTGTTACGATGAGCAAAAATCCAGCAACATATTAGGAAAATCAATATGAATGGAATCCGATTTCATTTACTTACCTTTTTTAACAATGTAACCCAATATTAACTCTACCTACTTATTTACCCCATTTCCCAGTACACCAATTCTGCTCAAACTCCATCACAAACGCTGCCATTTTCGGTTAAGAAATCCAGGTGATTTTCAGTTTATTTTTTTATGGAATTACTTTAGATCAAATAATATTCAAGATTTTTTATTGTATTTGAGCAGTTTTGATTTAATAAATGTTGATTTTAATTAGGGTAAAAAAGGGGTATGTTCGCATCTCTTATTCACTTTGCATTTAAAAGTGGATTATTGAATGCTTGATTTATTTTTTAAGAGACCTCAATGAAATTTATTATGTGGTTATGTTAAACGTGTGTTGTGTGTGAAGTTCCACAGGTTCAAGAAAATCATTTTTCGTATATAACTGTATTCATAATTCTACGAACAAATTCATCATATGACGTTATTGAATGAATTAATTTGGAAATTTTATTGTTGTTAGATTCGGTGGATTTTCATAAGGTATCAAATATTTGTGGAACATGAAAAAAATTAATGAGAACACAAGTTGTAGGCATTTGATGTCTATCTAGGCACCGAGACATATATAGACATGTGACCATTCAGGCTTTACCATAGAATGACAAAACTTCTGATTTGAATCTCGTAGCTTTGGACCTCTTTTCATGGTTTTGTTCTTCCGATATTTGTGTCGGATATATGGAAAAATAAACAAATAAAAACTTTTCTCTTATATTTCCGTTTCTTGTGAAGGGTTTAAGATTTTGATGAAACATAGCCGTGGTTTTATACTAACTTGATCGGCAAATTGGACTTTTCTCTTATAACAATGTTATTTGTTAACTTGTGGTGCAAAATTATATTTGTGGCATAACTACTGGATTTCGAATTACAGTTTCGTAAAAGTAGGACTATTTCTTAAAGCATAATTGAAGAGTACATGTTTGCCTACATATATAAATTGACCAATTCCATAAGCGCGTGTATTACTTTAAGGTTGCCTTTGTACTTCGAAGAAAAGAGTTTACAATGATTCGGTCAAAGGTATGATACGAGTTGATCCCTAATGAGAGTACGCGACGCGAGACGTTGAAGAAAAGAAACATCGGTTTCTTAAAATACTGGATGAAATTAGAACGCTATGTTGCATTGATGATCGTGTCGTTGTCCTAGATGGAGATGGGGGTATGTGGCATTTTAAGAAACAAGGCATTTTGGACAACGGCACAAGCATCAATGCCTCATAGCGTTTTAATTTCATCCAGTATTTTAAGAAATCGATCTTTCTTTTCTTGAATGTCTCGCGTCGCGTAAGCTCATTAGCGATCAACTCGTATCATACCTTTGATCGAACCAACGTAAATTCTTTTCTTCGAAGCATAAAGGCAACCTTAAAGAAAAACGAGCGCTTATGGAATTGATCAATTTATTTATGCAAGCCAATTCGGTAATAACATTATAAGGTGTCTAACTTTAGGAAACAAAATAATCTTAAACAAGAATGTGAACATGAATCATAATAAAATGAAAAAAATTTGTTTGCTTCGCAAAAGGAGCTTAATTAATCACGCTTGTATAATGTTGCACCACAAGTAACCAAACAACATTGTCATAAAAAAAAGTCCAATATGTTGATGTACGCATTGTTATCATAAAACTCTCGTAAAATATGAATACACCTAGGGTGAAAGCTATTGCTATGCCCCTTGCGTAAAATGAAAATTTCTAGACTAAGGGTGAAAGTCGTTGCTAGGACCCTTAGATCAAAAAAGACTAAGAGTGAAAGATGTTGCTACGACTCTTGTAAAAAAATGAAAACACCAAGGGTGAAAGCTATTTCAATGCCCCTTGCGTAAAAGAAAATTTCTAGACTAAGGGTGAAAGCCGTTGCTACGACCCTTAGATAAAAAAAGACTAAGTTTGAAAGTTGTTGCTACTACTCTCGTAAAAAATGAAAACACCAAGGGTGAAAGCATCCCACGTGATGTTTAAAACGTCACTCAATTTCTACTACAAAAGTGAAGTCAATCTACACTTGAAGAAAAGATTACCTACTAGCTCATCATTTTTCTTACAAAACACACCAATTGGGGATACGGAATGACATGTCCTTATTTTAAGCCAAAAATTCCACAAGTTACCTCCAGGATGGATGCTTGCCATGTTATCTAAATTCAACTCATCAACTTCCGAAAATAGCAAAGTATTGTCTAAAAACTGTTAGGGAGTTAATTCAACTTTTTTTTCTGTCAAACGCATAGCCTTTTACAAAACCTTTCTCTTTTGCATAATAAATGAATATCATACGGAGGTTGAAGTTCAGTTAACCTAATCTTTGTATGGTATAAATAAAATTAACACACTTCTTCATTTCTTTCTAGTCCCAAAGCATTTATCGCCAAGGTCATCAAGAAAAGAATAAGTTTGGTTAAATATAGTTTTTATGTTTGAAGTTTTAAACCTGAAACACGTAACTATCAAACTAAGTTGCTATATCAGGTAAGTGACCGCGTATGCTTGAAAAGATGAAAAACTTAGAGAGCAATATGGAATAACAACTTATGTCAAGTACGAAATTGCAATTTTCACCTTCCATATTCACAATTGTAAATTGGATACTCAGAATCCATTGTTATTTTGTAATTTTTGTTACGATGAGCAAAAATCCAGCAACATATTAGGAAAATCAATATGAATGGAATCCGATTTCATTTACTTACCTTTTTTAACAATGTAACCCAATATTAACTCTACCTACTTATTTACCCCATTTCCCAGTACACCAATTCTGCTCAAACTCCATCACAAACGGTGCCATTTTCGGTTAAGAAATCCAGGTGATTTTCAGTTTATTTTTTTATGGAATTACTTTAGATCAAATAATATTCAAGATTTTTTATTGTATTTGAGCAGTTTTGATTTAATAAATGTTGATTTTAATTAGGGTAAAAAAGGGGTATGTTCGCATCTCTTATTCACTTTGCATTTAAAAGTGGATTATTGAATGCTTGATTTATTTTTTAAGAGACCTCAATGAAATTTATTATGTGGTTATGTTAAACGTGTGTTGTGTGTGAAGTTCCACAGGTTCAAGAAAATCATTTTTCGTATATAACTGTATTCATAATTCTACGAATAAATTCATCATATGACGTTATTGAATGAATTAATTTGGAAATTTTCTTGTTGTTAGATTCGGTGGATTTTCATAAGGTATCAAATATTTGTGGAACATGAAAAAAATTAATGAGAACACAAGTTGTAGGCATTTGATGTCTATCTAGGCACCGAGACATATATAGACATGTGACCATTCAGGCTTTACCATAGAATGACAAAACTTCTGATTTGAATCTCGTAGCTTTGGACCTCTTTTCATGGTTTTGTTCTTCCGATATTTGTGTCGAATATATGGAAAAATAAACAAATAAAAACTTTTCTCTTATCTTTCCGTTTCTTGTGAAGGGTTTAAGATTTTGATGAAACATAACCGTGGTTTTATACTAACTTGATCGGCAAATTGGACTTTTCTCTTATAACAATGTTATTTGTTAACTTGTGGTGCAAAATTATATTTGTGGCATAACTACTGGATTTCGAATTACAGTTTCGTAAAAGTAGGACTATTTCTTAAAGCATAATTGAAGAGTACATGTTTGCCTACATATATAAATTGACCAATTCCATAAGCGCGTGTATTACTTTAAGGTTGCCTTTGTACTTCGAAGAAAAGAGTTTACAATGATTCGGTCAAAGGTATGATACGAGTTGATCCCTAATGAGAGTACGCGACGCGAGACGTTGAAGAAAAGAAACATCGGTTTCTTAAAATACTGGATGAAATTAGAACGCTATGTTGCACTGATGATCGTGTCGTTGTCCTAGATGGAGATGGGGGTATGTGGCATTTTACGAAACAAGGCATTTTGGACAACGGCACAAGCATCAATGCCTCATAGCGTTTTAATTTCATCCAGTATTTTAAGAAATCGATCTTTCTTTTCTTGAATGTCTCGCGTCGCGTAAGCTCATTAGCGATCAACTCGTATCATACCTTTGATCGAACCAACGTAAATTCTTTACTTCGAAGCATAAAGGCAACCTTAAAGAAATACGAGCGCTTATGGAATTGATCAATTTATTTATGCAAGCCAATTCGGTAATAACATTATAAGGTGTCTAACTTTAGGAAACAAAATAATCTTAAACAAGAATGTGAACATGAATCATAATAAAATGAAAAAAATTTGTTTGCTTCGCAAAAGGAGCTTAATTAATCACGCTTGTATAATGTTGCACCACAAGTAACCAAACAACATTGTCACAAAAAAAAGTCCAATTTGTTGATGTACGCATTGTTATCATAAAACTCTCGTAAAATATGAATACACCTAGGGTGAAAGCTATTGCTATGCCCCTTGCGTAAAATGAAAATTTCTAGACTAAGGGTGAAAGTCGTTGCTAGGACCCTTAGATCAAAAAAGACTAAGAGTGAAAGATGTTGCTACAACTCTTGTAAAAAAATGAAAACACCAAGGGTGAAAGCTATTTCAATGCCCCTTGCGTAAAAGAAAATTTCTAGACTAAGGGTGAAAGCCGTTGCTACGACCCTTAGATAAAAAAAGACTAAGTTTGAAAGTTGTTGCTACTACTCTCGTAAAAAATGAAAACACCAAGGGTGAAAGCATCCCACGTGATGTTTAAAACGTCACTCAATTTCTACTACAAAAGTGAAGTCAATCTACACTTGAAGAAAAGATTACCTACTAGCTCATCATTTTTCTTACAAAACTCACCAATTGGGGATACGGAATGACATGTCCTTATTTTAAGCCAAAAATTCCACAAGTTACCTCCAGGATGGATGCTTGCCATGTTATCTAAATTCAACTCATCAACTTCCGAAAATAGCAAAGTATTGTCTAAAAACTGTTAGGGAGTTAATTCAACTTTTTTTTTCTGCCAAACGCATAGCCTTTTACAAAACCTTTCTCTTTTGCATAATAAATGAATATCATACGGAGGTTGAAGTTCAGTTAACCTAATCTTTGTATGGTATAAATAAAATTAACACACTTCTTCATTTCTTTCTAGTCCCAAAGCATTTATCGCCAAGGTCATCAAGCAAAGAATAAGTTTGGTTAAATATAGTTTGTATGTTTGAAGTTTTAAACCTGAAACACGTAACTATCAAACTAAGTTGCTATATCAGGTAAGTGACCGCGTATGCTTGAAAAGATGAAAAACTTAGAGGGCAATATGGAATAACAACTTATGTCAAGTACGAAATTGCAATTTTCACCTTCCATATTCACAATTGTAAATTGGATACTCAGAATCCATTGTTATTTTGTAATTTTTGTTACGATGAGCAAAAATCCAGCAACATATTAGGAAAATCAATATGAATGGAATCCGATTTCATTTACTTACCTTTTTTAACAATGTAACCCAATATTAACTCTACCTACTTATTTACCCCATTTCCCAGTACACCAATTCTGCTCAAACTCCATCACAAACGCTGCCATTTTCGGTTAAGAAATCCAGGTGATTTTCAGTTTATTTTTTTATGGAATTACTTTAGATCAAATAATATTCAAGATTTTTTATTGTATTTGAGCAGTTTTGATTTAATAAATGTTGATTTTAATTAGGGTAAAAAAGGGGTATGTTCGCATCTCTTATTCACTTTGCATTTAAAAGTGGATTATTGAATGCTTGATTTATTTTTTAAGAGACCTCAATGAAATTTATTATGTGGTTATGTTAAACGTGTGTTGTGTGTGAAGTTCCACAGGTTCAAGAAAATCATTTTTCGTATATAACTGTATTCATAATTCTACGAATAAATTCATCATATGACGTTATTGAATGAATTAATTTGGAAATTTTCTTGTTGTTAGATTCGGTGGATTTTCATAAGGTATCAAATATTTGTGGAACATGAAAAAAATTAATGAGAACACAAGTTGTAGGCATTTGATGTCTATCTAGGCACCGAGACATATATAGACATGTGACCATTCAGGCTTTACCATAGAATGACAAAACTTCTGATTTGAATCTCGTAGCTTTGGACCTCTTTTCATGGTTTTGTTCTTCCGATATTTGTGTCGGATATATGGAAAAATAAACAAATAAAAACTTTTCTCTTATCTTTCCGTTTCTTGTGAAGGGTTTAAGATTTTGATGAAACATAGCCGTGGTTTTATACTAACTTGATCGGCAAATTGGACTTTTCTCTTATAACAATGTTATTTGTTAACTTGTGGTGCAAACTTATATTTGTGGCATAACTACTGGATTTCGAATTACAGTTTCGTAAAAGTAGGACTATTTCTTAAAGCATAATTGAAGAGTACATGTTTGCCTACATATATAAATTGACCAATTCCATAAGCGCGTGTATTACTTTAAGGTTGCCTTTGTACTTCGAAGAAAAGAGTTTACAATGATTCGGTCAAAGGTATGATACGAGTTGATCCCTAATGAGAGTACGCGACGCGAGACGTTGAAGAAAAGAAACATCGGTTTCTTAAAATACTGGATGAAATTAGAACGCTATGTTGCACTGATGATCGTGTCGTTGTCCTAGATGGAGATGGGGGTATGTGGCATTTTACGAAACAAGGCATTTTGGACAACGGCACAAGCATCAATGCCTCATAGCGTTTTAATTTCATCCAGTATTTTAAGAAATCGATCTTTCTTTTCTTGAATGTCTCGCGTCGCATAAGCTCATTAGCGATCAACTCGTATCATACCTTTGATCGAACCAACGTAAATTCTTTTCTTCGAAGCATAAAGGCAACCTTAAAGAAATACGAGCGCTTATGGAATTGATCAATTTATTTATGCAAGCCAATTCGGTAATAACATTATAAGGTGTCTAACTTTAGGAAACAAAATAATCTTAAACAAGAATGTGAACATGAATCATAATAAAATGAAAAAAATTTGTTTGCTTCGCAAAAGGAGCTTAATTAATCACGCTTGTATAATGTTGCACCACAAGTAACCAAACAACATTGTCATAAAAAAAAGTCCAATTTATTGATGTACGCATTGTTATCATAAAACTCTCGTAAAATATGAATACACCTAGGGTGAAAGCTATTGCTATGCCCCTTGCGTAAAATGAAAATTTCTAGACTAAGGGTGAAAGTCGTTGCTAGGACCCTTAGATCAAAAAAGACTAAGAGTGAAAGATGTTGCTACGACTCTTGTAAAAAAATGAAAACACCAAGGGTGAAAGCTATTTCAATGCCCCTTGCGTAAAAGAAAATTTCTAGACTAAGGGTGAAAGCCGTTGCTACGACCCTTAGATAAAAAAAGACTAAGTTTGAAAGTTGTTGCTACTACTCTCGTAAAAAATGAAAATACCAAGGGTGAAAGCATCCCACGTGATGTTTAAAACGTCACTCAATTTCTACTACAAAAGTGAAGTCAATCTACACTTGAAGAAAAGATTACCTACTAGCTCATCATTTTTCTTACAAAACACACCAATTGGGGATACGGAATGACATGTCCTTATTTTAAGCCAAAAATTCCACAAGTTACCTCCAGGATGGATGCTTGCCATGTTATCTAAATTCAACTCATCAACTTCCGAAAATAGCAAAGTATTGTCTAAAAACTGTTAGGGAGTTAATTCAACTTTTTTTTCTGCCAAACGCATAGCCTTTTACAAAACCTTTCTCTTTTGCATAATAAATGAATATCATACGGAGGTTGAAGTTCAGTTAACCTAATCTTTGTATGGTATAAATAAAATTAACACACTTCTTCATTTCTTTCTAGTCCCAAAGCATTTATCGCCAAGGTCATCAAGCAAAGAATAAGTTTGGTTAAATATAGTTTGTATGTTTGAAGTTTTAAACCTGAAACACGTAACTATCAAACTAAGTTGCTATATCAGGTAAGTGACCGCGTATGCTTGAAAAGATGAAAAACTTAGAGGGCAATATGGAATAACAACTTATGTCAAGTACGAAATTGCAATTTTCACCTTCCATATTCACAATTGTAAATTGGATACTCAGAATCAATTGTTATTTTGTAATTTTTGTTACGATGAGCAAAAATCCAGCAACATATTAGGAAAATCAATATGAATGGAATCCGATTTCATTTACTTACCTTTTTTAACAATGTAACCCAATATTAACTCTACCTACTTATTTACCCCATTTCCCAGTACACCAATTCTGCTCAAACTCCATCACAAACGCTGCCATTTTCGGTTAAGAAATCCAGGTGATTTTCAGTTTATTTTTTTATGGAATTACTTTAGATCAAATAATATTCAAGATTTTTTATTGTATTTGAGCAGTTTTGATTTAATAAATGTTGATTTTAATTAGGGTAAAAAAGGGGTATGTTCGCATCTCTTATTCACTTTGCATTTAAAAGTGGATTATTGAATGCTTGATTTATTTTTTAAGAGACCTTAATGAAATTTATTATGTGGTTATGTTAAACGTGTGTTGTGTGTGAAGTTCCACAGGTTCAAGAAAATCATTTTTCGTATATAACTGTATTCATAATTCTACGAATAAATTCATCATATGACGTTATTGAATGAATTAATTTGGAAATTTTCTTGTTGTTAGATTCGGTGGATTTTCATAAGGTATCAAATATTTGTGGAACATGAAAAAAATTAATGAGAACACAAGTTGTAGGCATTTGATGTCTATCTAGGCACCGAGACATATATAGACATGTGACCATTCAGGCTTTACCATAGAATGACAAAACTTCTGATTTGAATCTCGTAGCTTTGGACCTCTTTTCATGGTTTTGTTCTTCCGATATTTGTGTCGGATATATGGAAAAATAAACAAATAAAAACTTTTCTCTTATCTTTCCGTTTCTTGTGAAGGGTTTAAGATTTTGATGAAACATAGCCGTGGTTTTATACTAACTTGATCGGCAAATTGGACTTTTCTCTTATAACAATGTTATTTGTTAACTTGTGGTGCAAAATTATATTTGTGGCATAACTACTGGATTTCGAATTACAGTTTCGTAAAAGTAGGACTATTTCTTAAAGCATAATTGAAGAGTACATGTTTGTGTATTACTTTAAGGTTGCCTTTGTACTTCGAAGAAAAGAGTTTACAATGATTCGGTCAAAGGTATGATACGAGTTGATCCCTAATGAGAGTACGCGACGCGAGACGTTGAAGAAAAGAAACATCGGTTTCTTAAAATACTGGATGAAATTAGAACGCTATGTTGCATTGATGATCGTGTCGTTGTCCTAGATGGAGATGGGGGTATGTGGCATTTTTCGAAACAAGGCATTTTGGACAACGGCACAAGCATCAATGCCTCATAGCGTTTTAATTTCATCCAGTATTTTAAGAAATCGATCTTTCTTTTCTTGAATGTCTCGCGTCGCGTAAGCTCATTAGCGATCAACTCGTATCATACCTTTGATCGAACCAACGTAAATTCTTTTCTTCTAAGCATAAAGGCAACCTTAAAGAAATACGAGCGCTTATGGAATTGATCAATTTATTTATGCAAGCCAATTCGGTAATAACATTATAAGGTGTCTAACTTTAGGAAACAAAATAATCTTAAACAAGAATGTGAACATGAATCATAATAAAATGAAAAAAATTTGTTTGCTTCGCAAAAGGAGCTTAATTAATCACGCTTGTATAATGTTGCACCACAAGTAACCAAACAACATTGTCATAAAAAAAAGTCCAATTTGTTGATGTACGCATTGTTATCATAAAACTCTCGTAAAATATGAATACACCTAGGGTGAAAGCTATTGCTATGCCCCTTGCGTAAAATGAAAATTTCTAGACTAAGGGTGAAAGTCGTTGCTAGGACCCTTAGATCAAAAAAGACTAAGAGTGAAAGATGTTGCTACGACTCTTGTAAAAAAATGAAAACACCAAGGGTGAAAGCTATTTCAATGCCCCTTGCGTAAAAGAAAATTTCTAGACTAAGGGTGAAAGCCGTTGCTACGACCCTTAGATAAAAAAAGACTAAGTTTGAAAGTTGTTGCTACTACTCTCGTAAAAAATGAAAACACCAAGGGTGAAAGCATCCCACGTGATGTTTAAAACGTCACTCAATTTTTACTACAAAAGTGAAGTCAATCTACACTTGAAGAAAAGATTACCTACTAGCTCATCATTTTTCTTACAAAACACACCAATTGGGGATACGGAATGACATGTCCTTATTTTAAGCCAAAAATTCCACAAGTTACCTCCAGGATGGATGCTTGCCATGTTATCTAAATTCAACTCATCAACTTCCGAAAATAGCAAAGTATTGTCTAAAAACTGTTAGGGAGTTAATTCAACTTTTTTTTCTGCCAAACGCATAGCCTTTTACAAAACCTTTCTCTTTTGCATAATAAATGAATATCATACGGAGGTTGAAGTTCAGTTAACCTAATCTTTGTATGGTATAAATAAAATTAACACACTTCTTCATTTCTTTCTAGTCCCAAAGCATTTATCGCCAAGGTCATCAAGCAAAGAATAAGTTTGGTTAAATATAGTTTGTATGTTTGAAGTTTTAAACCTGAAACACGTAACTATCAAACTAAGTTGCTATATCAGGTAAGTGACCGCGTATGCTTGAAAATATGAAAAACTTAGAGGGCAATATGGAATAACAACTTATGTCAAGTACGAAATTGCAATTTTCACCTTCCATATTCACAATTGTAAATTGGATACTCAGAATCCATTGTTATTTTGTAATTTTTGTTACGATGAGCAAAAATCCAGCAACATATTAGGAAAATCAATATGAATGGAATCCGATTTCATTTACTTACCTTTTTTAACAATGTAACCCAATATTAACTCTACCTACTTATTTACCCCATTTCCCAGTACACCAATTCTGCTCAAACTCCATCACAAACGCTGCCATTTTCGGTTAAGAAATCCAGGTGATTTTCAGTTTATTTTTTTATGGAATTACTTTAGATCAAATAATATTCAAGATTTTTTATTGTATTTGAGCAGTTTTGATTTAATAAATGTTGATTTTAATTAGGGTAAAAAAGGGGTATGTTCGCATCTCTTATTCACTTTGCATTTAAAAGTGGATTATTGAATGCTTGATTTATTTTTTAAGAGACCTTAATGAAATTTATTATGTGGTTATGTTAAACGTGTGTTGTGTGTGAAGTTCCACAGGTTCAAGAAAATCATTTTTCGTATATAACTGTATTCATAATTCTACGAATAAATTCATCATATGACGTTATTGAATGAATTAATTTGGAAATTTTCTTGTTGTTAGATTCGGTGGATTTTCATAAGGTATCAAATATTTGTGGAACATGAAAAAAATTAATGAGAACACAAGTTGTAGGCATTTGATGTCTATCTAGGCACCGAGACATATATAGACATGTGACCATTCAGGCTTTACCATAGAATGACAAAACTTCTGATTTGAATCTCGTAGATTTGGACCTCTTTTCATGGTTTTGTTCTTCCGATATTTGTGTCGGATATATGGAAAAATAAACAAATAAAAACTTTTCTCTTATCTTTCCGTTTCTTGTGAAGGGTTTAAGATTTTGATGAAACATAGCCGTGGTTTTATACTAACTTGATCGGCAAATTGGACTTTTCTCTTATAACAATGTTATTTGTTAACTTGTGGTGCAAAATTATATTTGTGGCATAACTACTGGATTTCGAATTACAGTTTCGTAAAAGTAGGACTATTTCTTAAAGCATAATTGAAGAGTACATGTTTGCCTACATATATAAATTGACCAATTCCATAAGCGCGTGTATTACTTTAAGGTTGCCTTTGTACTTCGAAGAAAAGAGTTTACAATGATTCGGTCAAAGGTATGATACGAGTTGATCCCTAATTAGAGTACGCGACGCGAGACGTTGAAGAAAAGAAACATCGGTTTCTTAAAATACTGGATGAAATTAGAACGCTATGTTGCACTGATGATCGTGTCGTTGTCCTAGATGGAGATGGGGGTATGTGGCATTTTACGAAACAAGGCATTTTGGACAACGGCACAAGCATCAATGCCTCATAGCGTTTTAATTTCATCCAGTATTTTAAGAAATCGATCTTTCTTTTCTTGAATGTCTCGCGTCGCGTAAGCTCATTAGCGATCAACTCGTATCATACCTTTGATCGAACCAACGTAAATTCTTTACTTCGAAGCATAAAGGCAACCTTAAAGAAATACGAGCGCTTATGGAATTGATCAATTTATTTATGCAAGCCAATTCGGTAATAACATTATAAGGTGTCTAACTTTAGGAAACAAAATAATCTTAAACAAGAATGTGAACATGAATCATAATAAAATGAAAAAAATTTGTTTGCTTCGCAAAAGGAGCTTAATTAATCACGCTTGTATAATGTTGCACCACAAGTAACCAAACAACATTGTCACAAAAAAAAGTCCAATTTGTTGATGTACGCATTGTTATCATAAAACTCTCGTAAAATATGAATACACCTAGGGTGAAAGCTATTGCTATGCCCCTTGCGTAAAATGAAAATTTCTAGACTAAGGGTGAAAGTCGTTGCTAGGACCCTTAGATCAAAAAAGACTAAGAGTGAAAGATGTTGCTACAACTCTTGTAAAAAAATGAAAACACCAAGGGTGAAAGCTATTTCAATGCCCCTTGCGTAAAAGAAAATTTCTAGACTAAGGGTGAAAGCCGTTGCTACGACCCTTAGATAAAAAAAGACTAAGTTTGAAAGTTGTTGCTACTACTCTCGTAAAAAATGAAAACACCAAGGGTGAAAGCATCCCACGTGATGTTTAAAACGTCACTCAATTTCTACTACAAAAGTGAAGTCAATCTACACTTGAAGAAAAGATTACCTACTAGCTCATCATTTTTCTTACAAAACACACCAATTGGGGATACGGAATGACATGTCCTTATTTTAAGCCAAAAATTCCACAAGTTACCTCCAGGATGGATGCTTGGCATGTTATCTAAATTCAACTCATCAACTTCCGAAAATAGCAAAGTATTGTCTAAAAACTGTTAGGGAGTTAATTCAACTTTTTTTTCTGCCAAACGCATAGCCTTTTACAAAACCTTTCTCTTTTGCATAATAAATGAA
This sequence comes from Penstemon eatonii, assembly GCA_038501285.1. NCBI lineage: Eukaryota > Viridiplantae > Streptophyta > Magnoliopsida > Lamiales > Plantaginaceae > Penstemon > Penstemon eatonii. The sequence goes on from CM076713.1 coordinate 27,478,171, forward strand.
TATCATACGGAGGTTGAAGTTCAGTTAACCTAATATTTGTATGGTATAAATAAAATTAACACACTTCTTCATTTCTTTCTAGTCCCAAAGCATTTATCGCCAAGGTCATCAAGCAAAGAATAAGTTTGGTTAAATATAGTTTGTATGTTTGAAGTTTTAAACCTGAAACACGTAACTATCAAACTAAGTTGCTATATCAGGTAAGTGACCGCGTATGCTTGAAAAGATGAAAAACTTAGAGGGCAATATGGAATAACAACTTATGTCAAGTACGAAATTGCAATTTTCACCTTCCATATTCACAATTGTAAATTGGATACTCAGAATCCATTGTTATTTTGTAATTTTTGTTACGATGAGCAAAAATCCAGCAACATATTAGGAAAATCAATATGAATGGAATCCGATTTCATTTACTTACCTTTTTTAACAATGTAACCCAATATTAACTCTACCTACTTATTTACCCCATTTCCCAGTACACCAATTCTGCTCAAACTCCATCACAAACGCTGCCATTTTCGGTTAAGAAATCCAGGTGATTTTCAGTTTATTTTTTTATGGAATTACTTTAGATCAAATAATATTCAAGATTTTTTATTGTATTTGAGCAGTTTTGATTTAATAAATGTTGATTTTAATTAGGGTAAAAAAGGGGTATGTTCGCATCTCTTATTCACTTTGCATTTAAAAGTGGATTATTGAATGCTTGATTTATTTTTTAAGAGACCTCAATGAAATTTATTATGTGGTTATGTTAAACGTGTGTTGTGTGTGAAGTTCCACAGGTTCAAGAAAATCATTTTTCGTATATAACTGTATTCATAATTCTACGAATAAATTCATCATATGACGTTATTGAATGAATTAATTTGGAAATTTTCTTGTTGTTAGATTCGGTGGATTTTCATAAGGTATCAAATATTTGTGGAACATGAAAAAAATTAATGAGAACACAAGTTGTAGGCATTTGATGTCTATCTAGGCACCGAGACATATATAGACATGTGACCATTCAGGCTTTACCATAGAATGACAAAACTTCTGATTTGAATCTCGTAGCTTTGGACCTCTTTTCATGGTTTTGTTCTTCCGATATTTGTGTCGGATATATGGAAAAATAAACAAATAAAAACTTTTCTCTTATCTTTCCGTTTCTTGTGAAGGGTTTAAGATTTTGATGAAACATAGCCGTGGTTTTATACTAACTTGATCGGCAAATTGGACTTTTCTCTTATAACAATGTTATTTGTTAACTTGTGGTGCAAAATTATATTTGTGGCATAACTACTGGATTTCGAATTACAGTTTCGTAAAAGTAGGACTATTTCTTAAAGCATAATTGAAGAGTACATGTTTGCCTACATATATAAATTGACCAATTCCATAAGCGCGTGTATTACTTTAAGGTTGCCTTTGTACTTCGAAGAAAAGAGTTTACAATGATTCGGTCAAAGGTATGATACGAGTTGATCCCTAATGAGAGTACGCGACGCGAGACGTTGAAGAAAAGAAACATCGGTTTCTTAAAATACTGGATGAAATTAGAACGCTATGTTGCACTGATGATCGTGTCGTTGTCCTAGATGGAGATGGGGGTATGTGGCATTTTACGAAACAAGGCATTTTGGACAACGGCACAAGCATCAATGCCTCATAGCGTTTTAATTTCATCCAGTATTTTAAGAAATCGATCTTTCTTTTCTTGAATGTCTCGCGTCGCGTAAGCTCATTAGCGATCAACTCGTATCATACCTTTGATCGAACCAACGTAAATTCTTTTCTTCGAAGCATAAAGGCAACCTTAAAGAAATACGAGCGCTTATGGAATTGATCAATTTATTTATGCAAGCCAATTCGGTAATAACATTATAAGGTGTCTAACTTTAGGAAACAAAATAATCTTAAACAAGAATGTGAACATGAATCATAATAAAATGAAAAAAATTTGTTTGCTTCGCAAAAGGAGCTTAATTAATCACGCTTGTATAATGTTGCACCACAAGTAACCAAACAACATTGTCATAAAAAAAAGTCCAATTTATTGATGTACGCATTGTTATCATAAAACTCTCGTAAAATATGAATACACCTAGGGTGAAAGCTATTGCTATGCCCCTTGCGTAAAATGAAAATTTCTAGACTAAGGGTGAAAGTCGTTGCTAGGACCTTTAGATCAAAAAAGACTAAGAGTGAAAGATGTTGCTACGACTCTTGTAAAAAAATGAAAACACCAAGGGTGAAAGCTATTTCAATGCCCCTTGCGAAAAAGAAAATTTCTAGACTAAGGGTGAAAGCCGTTGCTACGACCCTTAGATAAAAAAAGACTAAGTTTGAAAGTTGTTGCTACTACTCTCGTAAAAAATGAAATCACCAAGGGTGAAAGCATCCCACGTGATGTTTAAAACGTCACTCAATTTCTACTACAAAAGTGAAGTCAATCTACACTTGAAGAAAAGATTACCTACTAGCTCATCATTTTTCTTACAAAACACACCAATTGGGGATACGGAATGACATGTCCTTATTTTAAGCCAAAAATTCCACAAGTTACCTCCAGGATGGATGCTTGCCATGTTATCTAAATTCAACTCATCAACTTCCGAAAATAGCAAAGTATTGTCTAAAAACTGTTAGGGAGTTAATTCAACTTTTTTTTCTGCCAAACGCATAGCCTTTTACAAAACCTTTCTCTTTTGCATAATAAATGAATATCATACGGAGGTTGAAGTTCAGTTAACCTAATCTTTGTATGGTATAAATAAAATTAACACACTTCTTCATTTCTTTCTAGTCCCAAAGCATTTATCGCCAAGGTCATCAAGCAAAGAATAAGTTTGGTTAAATATAGTTTGTATGTTTGAAGTTTTAAACCTGAAACACGTAACTATCAAACTAAGTTGCTATATCAGGTAAGTGACCGCGTATGCTTGAAAAGATGAAAAACTTAGAGGGCAATATGGAATAACAACTTATGTCAAGTACGAAATTGCAATTTTCACCTTCCATATTCACAATTGTAAATTGGATACTAAGAATCCATTGTTATTTTGTAATTTTTGTTACGATGAGCAAAAATCCAGCAACATATTAGGAAAATCAATATGAATGGAATCCGATTTCATTTACTTACCTTTTTTAACAATGTAACCCAATATTAACTCTACCTACTTATTTACCCCACTCATCATTTTTCTTACAAAACACACCAATTGGGGATACGGAATGACATGTCCTTATTTTAAGCCAAAAATTCCACAAGTTACCTCCAGGATGGATGCTTGCCATGTTATCTAAATTCAACTCATCAACTTCCGAAAATAGCAAAGTATTGTCTAAAAACTGTTAGGGAGTTAATTCAACTTTTTTTTCTGCCAAACGCATAGCCTTTTACAAAACCTTTCTCTTTTGCATAATAAATGAATATCATACGGAGGTTGAAGTTCAGTTAACCTAATCTTTGTATGGTATAAATAAAATTAACACACTTCTTCATTTCTTTCTAGTCCCAAAGCATTTATCGCCAAGGTCATCAAGCAAAGAATAAGTTTGGTTAAATATAGTTTGTATGTTTGAAGTTTTAAACCTGAAACACGTAACTATCAAACTAAGTTGCTATATCAGGTAAGTGACCGCGTATGCTTGAAAATATGAAAAACTTAGAGGGCAATATGGAATAACAACTTATGTCAAGTACGAAATTGCAATTTTCACCTTCCATATTCACAATTGTAAATTGGATACTCAGAATCCATTGTTATTTTGTAATTTTTGTTACGATGAGCAAAAATCCAGCAACATATTAGGAAAATCAATATGAATGGAATCCGATTTCATTTACTTACCTTTTTTAACAATGTAACCCAATATTAACTCTACCTACTTATTTACCCCATTTCCCAGTACACCAATTCTGCTCAAACTCCATCACTAACGCTGCCATTTTCGGTTAAGAAATCCAGGTGATTTTCAGTTTATTTTTTTATGGAATTACTTTAGATCAAATAATATTCAAGATTTTTTATTGTATTTGAGCAGTTTTGATTTAATAAATGTTGATTTTAATTAGGGTAAAAAAGGGGTATGTTCGCATCTCTTATTCACTTTGCATTTAAAAGTGGATTATTGAATGCTTGATTTATTTTTTAAGAGACCTTAATGAAATTTATTATGTGGTTATGTTAAACGTGTGTTGTGTGTGAAGTTCCACAGGTTCAAGAAAATCATTTTTCGTATATAACTGTATTCATAATTCTACGAATAAATTCATCATATGACGTTATTGAATGAATTAATTTGGAAATTTTCTTGTTGTTAGATTCGGTGGATTTTCATAAGGTATCAAATATTTGTGGAACATGAAAAAAATTAATGAGAACACAAGTTGTAGGCATTTGATGTCTATCTAGGCACCGAGACATATATAGACATGTGACCATTCAGGCTTTACCATAGAATGACAAAACTTCTGATTTGAATCTCGTAGATTTGGACCTCTTTTCATGGTTTTGTTCTTCCGATATTTGTGTCGGATATATGGAAAAATAAACAAATAAAAACTTTTCTCTTATCTTTCCGTTTCTTGTGAAGGGTTTAAGATTTTGATGAAACATAGCCGTGGTTTTATACTAACTTGATCGGCAAATTGGACTTTTCTCTTATAACAATGTTATTTGTTAACTTGTGGTGCAAAATTATATTTGTGGCATAACTACTGGATTTCGAATTACAGTTTCGTAAAAGTAGGACTATTTCTTAAAGCATAATTGAAGAGTACATGTTTGCCTACATATATAAATTGACCAATTCCATAAGCGCGTGTATTACTTTAAGGTTGCCTTTGTACTTCGAAGAAAAGAGTTTACAATGATTCGGTCAAAGGTATGATACGAGTTGATCCCAAATGAGAGTACGCGACGCGAGACGTTGAAGAAAAGAAACATCGGTTTCTTAAAATACTGGATGAAATTAGAACGCTATGTTGCACTGATGATCGTGTCGTTGTCCTAGATGGAGATGGGGGTATGTGGCATTTTACGAAACAAGGCATTTTGGACAACGGCACAAGCATCAATGCCTCATAGCGTTTTAATTTCATCCAGTATTTTAAGAAATCGATCTTTCTTTTCTTGAATGTCTTTCTTTTCTTGAATGTCTCGCGTCGCGTAAGCTCATTAGCGATCAACTCGTATCATACCTTTGATCGAACCAACGTAAATTCTTTTCTTCGAAGCATAAAGGCAACCTTAAAGAAATACGAGCGCTTATGGAATTGATCAATTTATTTATGCAAGCCAATTCGGTAATAACATTATAAGGTGTCTAACTTTAGGAAACAAAATAATCTTAAACAAGAATGTGAACATGAATCATAATAAAATGAAAAAAATTTGTTTGCTTCGTAAAAGGAGCTTAATTAATCACGCTTGTATAATGTTGCACCACAAGTAACCAAACAACATTGTCATAAAAAAAAGTCCAATTTGTTGATGTACGCATTGTTATCATAAAACTCTCGTAAAATATGAATACACCTAGGGTGAAAGCTATTGCTATGCCCCTTGCGTAAAATGAAAATTTCTAGACTAAGGGTGAAAGTCGTTGCTAGGACCCTTAGATCAAAAAAGACTAAGAGTGAAAGATGTTGCTACGACTCTTGTAAAAAAATGAAAACACCAAGGGTGAAAGCTATTTCAATGCCCCTTGCGTAAAAGAAAATTTCTAGACTAAGGGTGAAAGCCGTTGCTACGACCCTTAGATAAAAAAAGACTAAGTTTGAAAGTTGTTGCTACTACTCTCGTAAAAAATGAAAACACCAAGGGTGAAAGCATCCCACGTGATGTTTAAAACGTCACTCAATTTCTACTACAAAAGTGAAGTCAATCTACACTTGAAGAAAAGATTACCTACTAGCTCATCATTTTTCTTACAAAACACACCAATTGGGGATACGGAATGACATGTCCTTATTTTAAGCCAAAAATTCCACAAGTTACCTCCAGGATGGATGCTTGCCATGTTATCTAAATTCAACTCATCAACTTCCGAAAATAGCAAAGTATTGTCTAAAAACTGTTAGGGAGTTAATTCAACTTTTTTTTCTGCCAAACGCATAGCCTTTTACAAAACATTTCTCTTTTGCATAATAAATGAATATCATACGGAGGTTGAAGTTCTGTTAACCTAATCTTTGTATGGTATAAATAAAATTAACACACTTCTTCATTTCTTTCTAGTCCCAAAGCATTTATCGCCTAGGTCATCAAGCAAAGAATAAGTTTTGTTAAAGATAGTTTGTATGTTTGAAGTTTTAAACCTGAAACACGTAACTATCAAACTAAGTTGCTATATCAGGTAAGTGACCGCGTATGCTTGAAAAGTTGAAAAACTTAACGGACGGCTCCCTGTGTCGATTGCGCCCGGCCTCTCGATGCCATATACAGAATGAACTTATTTTGTAATATGCACCTTTTGAAGTTATTGCTGAATACTTTTTAAGTATCTGTAAACGTTTATGCTATATTAATCTATGCTTTGTTAGTTTGGAGTATTTCGTAGTTTTATTCTGTGTTTTTATTATTTGTAAACTTTGAAGTTCACCTTAGAACAAACACTTGGTCGAAATGTAGCTTTGAAGTTCACCTTTGAACAAACAATCAACTTTGAAGTAAACATTTTGGTCGAACAAATAGTTGGTCGAAATGTACCTTTGAAGTTCACCTTTGAACAAACAATCAACTTTGAATTAAACATTTTGGTCTAACAAACAGTTGGTCGAAATGTACCTTTGAAGTTCACCTTTGAACAAACAATTAGCTTTGAAGTTCATCTTCGAACAAACTTTGAAGTTCACCTTCGAACAAATAGTTGGTCGAACTTTTGGTCAGCTTCGAATTTAACAGACAATCAACTTCGAATTAAATATTTTGGCCGAACAAACAGTTGGGTAAATAAAACTTGTTGGTCGAACTTTGAAGTTTTTGTGTCTTTATTTTCAATTAGTTATCTATATATTAATATGTAAATGACCTCTGTAGATAATTATTAGCTGCTATTGTTCAGGTAAATACAATCATCCAACTATTCTTCGTAACCAGCAAAATTGGAAATTTAGTTGACAGAATCATGAGTATTAATGTATTATAGCTCAATAAAGTCAGGAAGGTCGAGTTAAAATTATGAATCTATGGACTCATTTTGAGTAACTAAAACAGAGAAAGTTTCGACATTCCTTATTGCTCTTTGTTGTCATATATGAAAAACTTTTGCAAGTCAAACTGAAGCTATATCGAGACATATATATATATATATATATATATATATATATATATATATATATATATATATATATATATATATATATATATATATATATGTCAATTGCTCCACGCTCCCGCGCGGAGGATATTGCCCAGTGCCAATGTATTAAACTAAGGACAATTAATAGCTAATATTGATTATATTAATAAAACACATGAACGTATTTGTAAAATAGATTTTTAATAGGCAATCTATTATATATATATATATATATATATATATATATATATATATATATATATATATATATATATATATATATATATATATATAATTTAGCATTTAAAATTCGTACTTAAAAATGTTGTAATATATTTGTAAATATTAATTTTCTAACAAATAGATGTATGCACAGGCAACAACAATGTGTTATAAATAAATAACCATTATGTTTATGTATTTAGATGAGTAACCATTGTTAGAAAGGAAGACTGTTTTCCTTGATTATCTTATTACGAATACTAATCTGATGAGCCAAGCAGAAGAGTTTAAGTTTTGAAATTTTAGCAACAAACGTTTATATTTTTACATTTATTTTTATACTGCTAAGAAAGAGACGCTCACAAATATATGACTATTCAATGAGGCAATTAACATTGTCTTATCAAGGTTGAAGTACATGGTCGATAGAAATAATATTTGACTTATCGATAAGTAGTTATTACTTATTAACCATTGCAATAGTTGGTCAGAACATAAACCTAAACATTTCTATTAACGGTTCTCAAATTAACATTCCGAACTAATTTATCAATATCGAAATCTTCGTGGACATGAAGGGGATGAGAGCTTAAGGAGGTATCCCAAAGCAATGATGGGATGAACCGCTGTTAGTTCTCCAATGTGGAAGACTTGGTTCAATGCTTTTCATGTTAACAGCATACCCCAAAAAGCCTTGTGGAGTACTACTGCCATCTGGCAAGGTAGGCTTCGTCAAAGGAAGTGGATCTTCTTGATTCGCATCATGCACGAAACAATATGTCTACAATGTGGTCAATCACAAAGGTTGCATAGAAGCCCTTGAATACTGTGCCAAATGTTGAGATTTTGCTCGATCTTTCCGATATAACCGATCGATTGCTAATCAGAAAACAATAAATTTTTTAACACATATTATCTTAGAGAGAAGATCTATAGATTTTTTGTGAAATAACTAACAGAAGTTGAAAATAGATACATTATTTTGGGCAGCCTCGTATATAGCATCAGCAAGGGTACAATAATTGTCTTCTTCAATAAGAGCCAACCTGTTATCCTTCAAAGTTTTATCATAAAATTTTGTACCCAAAATTTTCAATTCCACCCATACCAAAATAACTTTAGAAAAAATTATCATAGCTTTTAAGTTGAATAGCGATTCTTGCATTAAAAGGTACTTCAAATTCCATGCACGCAAACTTATCTGTGGAATATAGATTATGTACTTACTGAATCAACAACACAACTTTAATTTAAATAGAAAATATAATTGATGTGAGACAATTTATAGTGGCTATGGTAAAGATCCAACGACCATAATATTATAAGATAAACGGTGTAGATTGTATAATGGAAAACGTTCCCATCTTTTCAACTACTCATAGTTATGGGGGTAGAGGGTAGTTAAAATTATATACATAAAGTAAGATGACTTAAATGCTTCAACCTAATTAGACCTGCATATCTTGTAAAACGCACCAACAATAAATAAGTAAATAACTTTCTGTTTTATGAATGTTGTTTCATTTTCTAAATATAGCGGAAAATTTTCCACAGAATGTTAAATGTTAATATGTTCTGCAATAACATAATATTTACTTAACTCTATTCATATACAAAACATCTTAATTTATCAGCAAATATATTTAAATATTTTTTTAAAGAACATTGCTGTTAGAAATACACAGTTAATTAATAATAGAAAACATCACTAAAGCATTAAAATATAATATAAATAAATTATTTATAGAGCCGACCAATAATAGATCGCACTAGGAAACAAAATGGAAGCAATAAGACTGGTCGACAAACATGGCTGAATACATTTTATTGAGAATAAGGTATAAACGATAAAGACGAAATAAAAGCAAGAGCAATTAATTCCGGAAAAAAATTGCGCTGTTTCATTTCAATACCGTTATAAAAAAAACACAAAAACTCGGCAACCAAACGGCGCTATTTCATGATTATACTTACTAAAAATAAATTGCAAAAGTAGACTCGCACGACCGAAAATCCCATGCCGGGCCCACAGGTTGTTTCTTGACCGCTTCATCGGAAAACCGTAAAACAGGTTACCTGCAAAGTAAAAAGTTAAACCTCGGAAATAAATTATAAAAGGAAAACGGCGGCGTTTAATGATGATACTATTTTTTAAAAAAGGGCAAAAGTATACTGTATTGGAATATGACGAACATTGCACTGTTTCCTGGCCCATATAGTCGGGGGAGAAAATGGTCATCGACCTAAAAGACAAAAAAAAAATACACAGTTACTCCCTCCGTTTCATTTTATTCCATAAAGGTGAAATCGCTCACCCCGGGCGCCCCCCACCTCCCTGTCCGACGGGATTGTGAGAGGAGGTAAATCATGGTGACTCAACCGGCAATAGAGGCTGGGACCAGTACTCACTGCGCACAAGGAGCCCCCTTCATTTTTTGAGAGGTTGCTCCCACATTGTCGCTGGTGAGGTTCGATCCTTGGTCACTTGTTTCAACTTCCCCCTCTGTGACTCTCCGTTTCATTTTAGATGTCGTTTAAGGTTGTTTCACAAGGATTAAGAAATTATTTAATGCTCTAGATTTTAGAAAAATTAAATGATAGTTGGACAAAATTGCCCTTAATAAATGCATGGTTATTTGTTTTGAAAATTGGGAGATATTAAGTATAGCATTTAGGATTAAAGAAGGGTAAAAATGTCAAATTTGCATTTAAATCTATCTTGAAATTATAAAGTGACATGTATAGTAGAATATATTATTTTCTCTAAAGTGGCATGTAAAATGAAACGGAGGGAGTAATTAATAATAGAAAACAAGCCGACCAATAATAGAACGCACTAGAAAACAAAAGAAAATCAACGTCGCTGGTCGGGAAGGTAGGACGAATATAACTCATCTACAAAAAGGTATAAACAAAAACGGTGAAATAAAAGCAATATCAATTAATTACGTCACCAAACGGCACCGTTTCGTGATTATGCCGCTTAAAATTAAATTGCAAAAGCAAACTCGCACGACCACAATTCCCCTGCCGGGCCCATAGGTTGCAAACGGACGGCCAAGAAAGCATTAAACAAAAAGAGAAAACAAATTCAACGAAACAAAAATTGAAAGTAAATTATGTTCGAGATAAAGGTATAGACGAAAATAGTGAAATAAGATCAAGATAAATTAATTTTTGGACTAATATATGAGTCTTAGATTTTGTTATATAATATGTGCCTAAGATGTTTGTACAAATAATATTTTTTTATTACTATCTTCTTCAGAATTATTTCTTGGTAGTTATAATTTTGTTGTACACAAAACAATAATATTTAAATATTGCATTTAGTTCGAAAACAATGCACCGTATTTACTCGGTTAGGAGATTTAAAAAACAGAAAAATTAATGCATAGACAAGATGGAAAAGTACAACTTCGAACCATTCCATAGATGAAACTATTTAATAGACTCCTAATTTTAGATTATACGTTTAGGTTGACAGGAATACTATGTTTATTAAAATGTGTCAAACAAAACTTAATTTAAAAATATGTTAAAGTTACGGGGTGTTAGAAAATTGGTAATTCATTAATATTAATAATTGTATTTCTAGTGATAATAATCTGCAGTTTATGTGTCAGTGTGGCGTTTACGTTAATTAAATTTTGGTGAAGTGAAATAATTTATATAATTTTGCACAAATTTTTTTTTGGTATTGTTTATGTATTCAGAAAAAATTAAACAATTTATTTATGTAAATTATGTTTATTCAGATAATAAATTAATTGTATATATATATAGTAATAATAATAATAATAATAATAATAATCTACAATTTAAAAAAAAATAAAAAATAAATTGTTGATTCGACGCATTGGAATCGATAACACTATAGAGAACATCTGAATATTATAACATATTTAGCAAAAGAGTCGTGCTTTATTTATATATATGAAGATCGACATAAAAATATACGATGGTATATATGTCAAAATATTATTTTATCGATGAGATTAAAAACAATATTTGTTAAATATGTTATATCAGTCGACGAACAATATTTAACATTCGTCGATCAAAATGATGTCATATGACATTCCTAAAAGATAAGTTTATATCTTGATGGTGGAACGTAGTACATTGAATCTACATATAGTGATAACTTATTTGTTGGTTCGTTAAAGCAATTTACTGGTTGGATAGCTTCTTCATTAAGCTTTTGTTAAGTCGGAGCCGATCACATCAAGGTTATCTTTTACGATTTATTTTAAATGCTTTCTGTCGTTATTTTATTTGACACAAAATTAAATATAATATTTACTTCTACTCAGTATATACTTTACGTTAATTACATTTTTACAAAGTTAAATATTTTATATCATTTTAGTAAACAAAATAAATATTGGTTTTGTTTATGTATTTGGACAATAATAAATAATTACATTTATGTATATTCAGATAATAAAGTAATTGTATATATAGAGTATTAATAATAATAATAATAATAATAATAATAATAATAATAATAATAATAATAATAATAATAATAATAATAATAATAATATGAATATGCAATTTATTTGTCTTGGAAAACGAAACTGAATAACACAAGTATTTTTAATTATTAAATACAAATGTATTATAGGGTTAAAATATTTCCATTATCTGAAGCTGCAAATAGTTTAATTATATGTTATATGATAATTTTTTACAAAATATAATTGTTTAAGTATAATAATTAAGAAAATCTGTAATACCTAAATAATCTTTATAGGTCAATAACACGTATTTTTGGTTTATTAAATTACGTATTCTAATTAAATTTAGTAAATTTTATTTATTTTGTAAATATATTATTATTTTCTTTAGAATTATTGGCGATTAGTTTGTTTAGAAATGGTGGAGGAGCACTGAATTTGTTAAATATATTTATTTTTTTAATTCAGCTTAGTAAAGGTTTACTGTGACATGTTTTGCAATCGTGGTTTATTGATATTTTTAGGTCGATAAAATAGAGGATATGATACGAATATATTTATAAATTATAATAACGATTATATTAATAATACATAAGAAAAATATATATATATATATATATATATATATATATATATAAGCAAAATTATTTGATTTTGCCTCAGTATTGTTATACTTTTCATTTAATAATTTGGTCTTGTACAAATTGTTTATTAATGATAAGAGGGACCAGAAGTGATGTTTACCCAACAATAAAAAATGCACTGTTTTCTGGCCCATATAGTCGACGGAGAAAATGGACATCGAGCTAAAAGACAAACAAAAAATACAAATTTAATTAATAAATTATAATAGAAAACAAGCTGACCAATAATAGAAACCACTAGAAAACAAAATAAAAAAAAATGGTCGGGAAGTTAAGGCGAATATAATTTATCGAAATACAAGTATAAACGAAAACAGTGAAATAAAAGCAAGATTAATTAATTCCGGACTAATATATGAGCCTTATATTTTGTTTTATAATATGTGCCTAAAATGTTTGTACAAATAATATTTTTTTATTACTATCTTCTTCAGAATTATTTCTTGCTGCCTTTAAAAAACGAAAAAAAAAAAGTAATCTTTTGTTATTAAATATAGGTAGTAATAATTTTGTTGTACACAAAACAATAATATTTAAATATTGAATTTAGTTCGAAAACAATGCACCGTATTTAGTCGGTTAGGGGATTTAAAAGAAAAATTTATGCACAGACAAGATGGAAAAGTACAAGTTGGAACCATACCATAAATGAAACTATTTAATGGTCTGGTAATTTTAGATTATACGTTTAGGTTGACAGAAATACTATGTTTTCTAAAATGTGTCAAACAATACCTAATTTTAAAATATTTTAGGATCACTTGAAAAGTACTAAAGTGAAACAAATAATTCATAGTACGGAATAAAGTGGGAAAAATAACATAAGAGGGACTACTCTGTAAAAAGTTAACGATAAGAGGGACCAGAAGTGTTGTTTACCCAACAATAAAACATAATGAATCTATATTGTTCAGCCATCCAATTTTAATTAGCTTAGGGTAAAATAGGTAGTACAAGTAAATAAACAACTAACGTATTGCATAAATAACAAAGAAGCTGTGACTTAGCTTGTTTGTCGAAAAGCATATTCGTATTCAAAGGAAACGTCCGGTAGAATAACATATATTCTTATCGAATACAACGCTAACATATACTTTTTTTCAAAATTAAATATTTTGATGATTTCAGTAACAGTTAAATATTAGATACAATTTATAGAGCATAAATTACAAAGCAATTAAACATATTTATTTTGGTCCCTTTGCTATAGCATTAGGTCAAAGTCTTCAATATTTTAAGTAACCTATCATATTATAAATGATTCACATATTTTGTGTATTATAAACCTATTAATAATTAATATATACGACGTCATATGATATTATCCACTTATTAGTGAAATATATTAATCAAATTATGTATTACGTCTTGAACTTTTTTTTTATCATTCCCGCTACGTTTGGGACTTTTTTGTCAATTCGGCTTCTATAAATACCTGGTTAAATTAAAAATTTTGCACGTCTTTTTCGGCATCTATAAATAGCGGTTAATTTTTTTTTATTTCTGCACGCCTCTTTTGTGAAGCAGCAATCCCCTGTAAAAGTACAGAAGAAAGGTCGGTAAATCGTAAGAATTCGAGTATAAACGAATATGAAGAACGATTTGAACGGGTCGAACGGTTCCAAGGGCAGCTTCTTTGCTAAAGCAAAAAAAGGTTGTATCTGAACCACTAGTCCAAATAATCTTCCCAAGAAAAAATCCAGGATAGAGGAGCCAAGTAATGCAAATACAATAGTTGCAGATAAAATTGGAAAGGAAGTGTCTTCACAAGAAAAGATTGCGACCAAGTCTCCTACAAATCCTGTAACTTCTTCTCTGGGTGAGAAGGATGTTTTGAATGTCATTAGCAATACAAGGACCACAGAAAGCTCTTATGTTGTCATCGAACAACCCGTGGATGAAAATAATGCTCCCCCTGTAAAATCCCCAATTGAGCTGAATAACCCTTCGGTTCAGATTAATTCGGTTGATGTTATTTCTCACAACGAGGAAATCCTAAGAAGTTCCAAAAATTGGGCGGGTGTATATGCTACTGCAAGTCGGACTCTTGAAACCGAGTGGAATTCGCAAACAAATCAACCTATTGAATCTATTGTGAATAATAACCAGCAAAATAAAAGTATCGTGGCAGATATTGAGGTAAAAAGGGATTTTCCAAATGTTCTTGATGATCCTTCCATAATTGATGAACGTTCTCTCAGTGTTCAAATTGAGGAGATTAAGGAACTTAAAACTGAGCGTTCTGGGGGAGTCTCGTACAGTGCATTGATCCCTTCTTCTACTGAGCTAGATGGAGTGTCGTGGAATTTAGGCTTGGGTACTATTTTGCCTCGCGAAATGGAAAAGTTGCAAGACCATTCTCCTTTGTACCTTGTTCAATCAAGTTTTAAGCAAATAGAACTGGTATTTTTAAAATTATTGTTTTCAAGTATCCGTTATACATATCTTCATTTTTGCCTAAAAAGTTTTAATTTATTTATCTTAGGTAAAGCATAAAATGGCGCAGCTTGGGAAGCTAGTCGAAGATGTTTCATTTTCTTGGTCTATTGCAGATACTAAACTGGCTAATATGAATAATTCTCATCGAGCAATGGTGACCGAGGTGGAATTACTTCGAGCAGAAAATGAGAAGCTATTGAAGTTGAACGCTGATATATCTTCCGAGAAGCAGAAAGAGAACAACGATTTCAAAGAGCAGATCGAGCAAGCAAAGAGATCTGAATTTAGTAAGGGATTTCAACAAGGATATAAGCAAAGAACAAAGGAAATGGTTACTTATCTTGGTCAAGCTATTTCTCCTGATAATAATCTTGAACTGTGATTGTTGTATTTCTTTATTCTAAATTTTCTGTTTAACAATTTAACAATTTGTTTTTTAATTTGATTTGGCATCTATTAGTTAGTTCCATTTAATACCGTGATCTAGTAGTATTATTTTATTTGAACTTTTCAGTAGTCTCGAATTATCTACTTTCTTTGATATTGCTAGTCGTACATAAGTTTGTAGTACATTAATTCCGGGAGTATCTGTTAAAGCTTTAGGTAAAATTTTACAAAATTAGTAGAACGTCTTGTTATTTTATAACATATAGTATAACTGTTTTAATATACTGAACTATTGCAGAGTGACAATAAATGAAAGGATATTATTAATATATTAACTAAACTGCAAACATGTTCGATATATAAATAAAGTTAGTAACAGTACTAAATTTATTCGATTAATTGCTATGCTGATACAGAAGATATCATGCTCTCTGCTTCTTGCCATATACGATGAAGAAGAGTATATGTTTTATCATCATTCAACTTTGATCGAACTACTTCAGCTATTTCACCATCGTCTATAATCATATATAAGCATGTTCTTATCTTACTCGAAAAATTAGTGTTGTCACATACTGAACTTAAAAACTTTGGCTTTGAATATCTACAAATTCAATTAATATTGTTAATGATTAACCATTTTTTATTTTTCAATATTTACTTTAAAAGATGAATTTACCTTGTTCTGCCAAGACCGTAATTTGAAGACTCTGGTACATCGGCACTGGTTTGTAGCATATTCTCCGCAGCAATACTATTTATGAAATAATTTAGATTATTAAGTAAAGTAGTATGATAATATATATCTATATAAATTTATTTAGAATGCTTACTTGATAATTAGTTGTGTATTATGCTCGTGTAGTCTCTTGATGAAAGCCATTGATAGATTGAATTTTTGAAACATGCATAAATTTTGTTCGAGTAGGTTGAGGCCTATCCAGATTTCTAGACCGTTAAATTGAGAAATAATGTTTTTTATGAAATGGAGAAATTCGGTTTTCAGGAGTTCCATGTAAACACATGAATCGCATTTCCGCTGAAGTTGTTGAAGCGGCTCAACACAGCATCCTTGAACTATGCATGTTTCATATGTAATTCCTTGGCCTCCAATTATGCTCATTTTCTATATTTAAAAAAATATTTATTCAAGTAGTTTAGTTAGATATACATAAGCAGTAATTATCTTACTAAAACAATATTAGGTATTAATAATTTGTACTAAAGTAAATAAATTATTTCGTAAATAATATAAAAAAAATTTGAACATAAACAATTTGGTAAGGCAAAAATCTCACAAAATAAAACTCTTATTGCGAGCCTACACGTTGCAGTCAGAACATATGTAAAAAGAAAATCCATATTGAAGAGAGAGCAAATAATTTAGTAGAATAGAGAAAAAAAAACGTTTTGTGATTAAACTATGTTAAAATAAAAAGAAAATAAAATTAGCCTGGAATATTTCTTGACCGCTTGGTATGTTTTTTTACCAGAAAATTGAATATAACTTTTGTAGATCAATATAGATTACATCCGACAAGTCGATAGAAATATTCAAAGATAAATAAATATATGTATTATTTACATCACGCGAAATCAGATTAACTATATTATATCAAGATTAAGAGCTAATAATTTTACAAATTAAACAACTCAGTATTAAACGAAAACATTGAAATCGACAGTAATAAATTAAAACAGGAAACAATGAATCATACTATCAAACGGAAATGAGGAATAAATGCAATAAAAGAAAGAATTTGATAAAACAGAAATCCAAATCATTTCAGATAACTTATCTCATGAACATATAAATGCAAAAAATTAAAGCAAAATAACAACCAAAGTTCAACAACATACCGACTAATGAAAGATCAGGAAGAAACCTTGATAGCAAAAAACAAAGCATAAGAAAAATTATTTTTACACGAGTGATAAGAATAAAATATACGGAGTATACGTAATGATAAAAGAGAATATAGATTAGGCACAGCAATATGTAAGACGCAACCGACAATATAAGAAATATCTAAAAACTAAAAATAGAATTAATAAAATATTTTAATTAAGCTGAAAAGCATTATTCATTTTGCTGAAGTTAAATATTTTAAATAATAATAACAATAATAATAATCATAATAATAATAACAATAATAATATTAATAATTCTATTTCTAGTGATAATAAGCTGCAGTTTATGTGTCAGTATAGCATTTACGTTAATTAAATTTTGATGAAGTGAAATAATTGAAATCATATTGCACACAATTTTTTTAGGTATTGTTTATGTATTCAGAAAAAATTAAACAATTTATTTATGTATGTTGGATGAAGATAAAGATGAAGGCACTGAAGAAAGTTTGATAAGGGAGGTTTTGATGCATTCCAAAACTTCAAAGATTGGCTAAGTATGGAGTAACTTAGCTGATAGACTTATCAAGGAATTTTGACTAAGTAAAGAAGACATCAGAAGAGTCAAAGTTTCAAGGTCCAAGACTTCTGATCTGCTGAAGCAAAGTTATCAGATTAGTGAAGATCAGCCGACTCAAATCAGATTTGTTCAAGTTTGAGATCAGCCGAGTTCACCATCAGACGTATACTTTCGTCAGCCAAGTGAAGAAGATCATGAAGTGTTCCCAACGGTAATAAATGCCCCTTGGTGTAATAAATGCTGAAGTACGAGGATATTTAAGACAAATGATTGAAGAAAAGCTTCGCATCAGCCGAGTGCATTTAATGCTGCATTTAATGCTGCCTGCAGAATAGTACTGTTTACAGTACGGACAGACTGCAAAAGAGCCGTTCGCGGATTTTAAGGACCAGTACTCGAGGAATTTGAATCCTGTCTCTCTTCAACGGACACTTTTCAATCCTCAAGTATAAATAGCTGAAAGAGACGAAGAAGAAAGATGCAACACACTTTCTGAGAGAAATTTCCGAAGCAAAATTCTTTAAGTCTCAAGAACAGCTCACTCATCAGCTGAGTCATTTGTTGACGAAAGCAGAGTTGAAGAATCAAGAAAAATACATCTTCTGAGTGATTTTGTAAACAAGAGTGTTGTGCGGAGTTGTGATCCATCTTTGTGAGTGATCAAACTTCAGAGGATAGGTTTTCTGTGTGATTTCCTATTGCGAACTTGTGGTCGTTTCATTTGTTGTTCGACGCAAGCAGAGTATACTGTAAACTTTGTGATTATAGTATAACCCAAGATCTGAGTGACTTGGAAGAGTGGACTAAAGGATATTCAAATCCATATAACCACTATAAAAATTGATTGTGTTTTTACATTGATTTTAAACTTGCATATTTCCTGATTGCATAAAAACACATTAAGTTAACTGTTTGAAAAGAAGTTAAAAGGAGTTTATAAAACTGGGGAAACACTTTTCAAACTGCTCAGATTACTTGTGAAAAACACTTTGAAAATCCGCTGCAAGTACTCTAAGTATTAAAACTGATTTTTGCAAAATCAGCTAAGTAACTATCAGACGAGTGGTCAACAAGACTGTTCAAAGATTTGTTCGCGAACAGAATTGTAACTTACTAATCTGATCAGCTTAGTCTGTTCAGTAAGAGTAAAGTTTTAAAGTTAAATTTGAAAGAAAATTTTAAAGAGGTTTATTCACCCCCCCCCCTCTAAACCTCTTCTGACCACTTGGGACCAACAAGTGGTATCAGAGCAGGTGGTTCATTAGAATCAGCTGCCTGATCAACGAGCTTGATCCGAGTGTTTTTCAAAGGTTTTCAAAAACTTTTCAAAAGAGCATCTTTTTGAAAAACAAAAACTTTTTGAAAAATGGATTGTATCAGCCATGTTCCCCACATTGCTGGTATGTCCTTTGAGGACTGGAAAATCAGAATGGAGATTTTCCTTGCTGCCTATAATGACAACATGCATACATGTATCATTAAAGGTCCATTCAAATTCACCAAGACCATCATCGTAGATGAAGCTCAAATAGTGGTGGAAAAAGACTTAACAGAAATGACAGCAGAAGAAATAAAGCTGTTCAACCTGGACAAAGTCGGAAGATTCATCATGACCAAAGCCCTGGATAATGATCGGTTTGACAAAGTCAAGCATTGCAAAACTGCAAAGGAGATGTGGGATAAGGTTCGTGACATGAGTGAAGGCAATGATGCTATTAAAGAGCATCAGCTCAGTGTTGCCTTGGAGAAGCTGGACAACTTCAAGATGAAGTCTGGAGAAACCATTGATCAGATGGACACCAGATTCACCAGAACTCTGAATGAAGTTTTGAAGCTGGGAAAGACTTTCACTGACAAAGAGATTTCTGTCAGAGTACTGAAGGCTCTACCTCCCAAGTTCAACATGAAGGTGACTGCAATGGAAGAATCAAGAGATCTGGGCAAGATTTCTCTAACAGAGCTGTTCTCCGCACTCAAGGCTTATGAGTATAAACTGCCAAGGATGGGAATTGAAGAAACCTCAACTTCAGGACCCACAGCTGCACTGGTTGCTGCTGAAAATCAAAGAAGACCGGCTCAAAGAAATGCTGAAGTGGACTCATCTGATGAAGCCACTCTACTCAACAAAAAGGAGTACACTGCTGGAGATGTAGCATTATTGATGAACAACTTCAAGAAGTTCTACAAGAGAAAAATGAAAAACAAATACAATCATGCTGCTTCTACTTCTAAACCTAACTTTTCTTCTCAGGATAAAGAGGATTATAAATCAAAACTGATGTGTTACAACTGCAGGAAATTGGGACACTTCATAAGAGACTGCCCATATCCAAAAGCAGAGAAGTACACTGAGGAAGAGAAGAAAATGAGAAAAGAAAGAAAGCATCAGAGAGGCAAGGCAATGATGGTTGAAGCAGAAAAGCCAGCTGCTGTCTACTCATCTAATTCAGACTCAGACTCGTCTGATGAAGAATCTTCTGATGAAGAAAAACCTGCTCTCCTGTGCCTGATGGCAAAGGAATCTGATGACTCTGAGGATGAGGTAACTCCTCAAGAAAATGAACTGTTTAATTCTCTAGAGCAAATGATGTTGAATAATACTACTATTGCTGGAGAGTTTGTTAAGCTTAAGGAAGAGATGAACTTGCTAAAAGAGCAAAATAGTTCACTGAAACTTTTAGCTGAAAAGCCAAAAGAATCAGCTGAATATAAACAGCTTGAGCAAGAGCATGAATCTCTGAAAGCTGAATGTGAGGTTTATAAAGGGAAAATCATGGAACTTGAGAAAACTATTGAGTCTCATGATAAGTCAACTGTTGCATCCATGCATACACCTAAGAAACAGGAGACACCTTTAGAAAAGGATAAACTAGAGTTGAACCATACTGAAAAATTCATTTCAGCTGACAATAGTAAGGTCATTCTGTATGTTCAAACCTCTAAACCTACCTCATCTGAGAATGTGTTAAAGGAGAAGAAATCTCCTAAGGCTAAAAAGAGCAAAGAGCCTAGTGTAGGAAATCAGACTAGTAAGACCAAACAGCAGAGTCCTAAGAAGTCTGCTGATAAAGCTAAAGTCAATCAGACTAGTGGTAAAACTAAGTCAAAATCAAATGAGCAAGCATCTAGTAAACCAAAGAAGCATAAGAACAAGAAAAATCAAAATGCTTGGTATGGAAATGAGTCATATTATGTGCAACCTGCTGCATATCATCCGATGTATCATGCACCTCAATTTCCTAGTTACTATGCACCTTACCCTGCTCATCCAATGCATGCATATCCTGCATATCATGCACCTTACCCTGCTTATGAACATTATTCATATCATACTGATCATCAACATGACTTATCTGATAACTATGATAAAAATGAAACTGTTCATGCTCCTAAAACTCAGAAACCTAAGAAGCCTAAGACTTCAACATCTTGGGTTGTCAAGGGTGGAACTAATCCTTCAGGACCCTCTCAATAAGGGTACCTAAAACAATTTTATTTTTGTTTTGTAGGTTAGGATTAGGAGTAGGAGTAAAGTAGAAAAGATTTGGTACTTGGACAGTGGATGTTCAAGGCACATGTGTGGAAACATACATGAGTTGACTGATGCAGTTGCTGTGGATGGTCCAAAAGTCACTTTTGGAGACAGCAAGGAAGGCAAGATTAAAGCTAAAGGAAGATTAATCAAGGGAAACATAGAGATATCTGACGTCTCCTATGTTAAAGGCCTGAAATATAATCTGCTGAGCATAAGTCAATTTTGTGACAAGGGATATTCAGTCATCTTCTCAACAGATAAGTGCTACGTTGAACAGATTGGTACAAAGAAGGTAATTTTATCTGGAAGACGACAAGGAAATATCTACATAGTTGACTGGAATTCTGTTGACAAGAATTCAAGTGTTTGTTTGGTGGCATATGCACCAAGTGAAGTCAGTTGGCTATGGCACAAGAGGATGAATCATTTAAACTTCAAGACCATAAACAGATTAATCAAGAATGATTTGGTAGAAGGGATTCCAAAAGCAGTCATGAGCAAAGACAAGCTCTGTGACGCCTGTCAGAAGGGTAAACAAATCAAGTCATCTTTTAAAGAAAAGAAGCACCAATCTTCTGGAAGAATATTGGAGCTGTTGCATATGGACTTATTTGGACCCATTGATCCAGTCAGCAATGGTGGAAAGAAATACTGCCTAGCTGTTGTGGATGACTATTCAAGATATACTTGGGTGATTTTCATGAAGAAGAAAAGTGAAACCAAGGAACATCTTACCAATCTGATGGAACTGATCCAGAATGAAAAGAGTATCAAAATATTGAAGATCAGATCAGATAGAGGGACAGAGTTTACAAACTCTACTGTTGAAGAATATTGTAACATGAAGGGAATACATCATGAGTATTCTGCTGCAAGAACCCCTCAACAGAATGGTGTTGCTGAAAGGAGAAACAGAACACTAAAAGAAGCTGTCAGAACCATGATAGCTGAAGCTAAGCTGCCACAAAGATTTTGGGCAGAAGCAACAAATACAGCATGCTTTACCCAAAACAGATGTATGATCAACAAAAATCAGAACAAGACTCCATATGAAGTTTGGAACAATAGAAAACCAAACATTCATTACTTTAAGATTTTTGGTTGTAAATGTTTTGTATTGAATAATGGGAAAAATCACCTTACTGCATTTGCAGAAAAGGCTGATGAAGCTGTTTTTGTAGGATATTCTACTGTTAGTAAAGCTTATAGAGTGTTTAACAAAAGAACATTACTAATAGAAGAATCTATCCATGTAGTATTTGATGAGCCAAGTCAATCTTCTGAAAAGAATCAAAGTGTAAATCAAGATCTGTCTGCTGATTTACAGAAGTTAAATGTTGGAAGAAATGAAGAATATGTTCCCATCATACTACCTAATCTAAGTTCAGCTGCTAACTCAAGTGCTGTTCAAAATCACAGTGCTGATTGTCTAACAGACGAGTTGCTAACAGCTGACAGACCAGAGACTGTTCAACAGACGGCAAATGTTCAACAGACTACTACTGGAACTCCAACAGTAGTGTTGCAAGATCATAACAGAGGACAACATCCTGATTTGCAACCTGATCTCAGATGGCTCAAGAATCACCCTCCTGAATTAGTTATTGGTGATCCTTTAGATAGAGTGAAAACAAGAAGAGCTGCTGCACAAGATGCTATGTTTGTCACATTTCTATCTCAAATAGAGCCCAAGCAAATTGAAGAAGCTCTCAATGACTCCTTCTGGATAGAAGCCATGCAAGAAGAGTTGAATCAATTTGAAAGGAATGAAGTCTGGTACTTAGTTCCTAGACCAAGTCATCAAAGAGTAATTGGCACTAAGTGGGTATTCAGAAATAAAATGAATGAAGATGGTGTTGTCACCAGAAACAAAGCAAGACTAGTGGCCAAGGGTTATTGTCAAGAAGAAGGAATTGACTTTGATGAAACTTTTGCACCAGTAGCAAGACTTGAAGCAATTAGACTGTTTCTTGCCTACGCTGCTCACAAGAACTTCACTGTCTATCAGATGGATGTGAAGTCTGCCTTTCTCAATGGAGAATTGCAAGAAGAAGTGTATGTTGAACAACCTCCAGGATTTGAAGTCTATCAAGAAGAGGACAAAGTATATCGTCTGAAGAAAGCCCTTTATGGACTGAAACAGGCTCCAAGAGCATGGTATGATACCCTATCTGATTTTCTTTTAATTAAAGGATTTCGTAAAGGTAAGGTAGATAAAACCTTGTTCACTATTGAATGGGAAAATCATATATTACTTGTGCAAATATATGTGGACGATATTATTTTTGGTTCAACTAACCAACAGATGTGTGACAAGTTCTCCAAGCTGATGCAGAATAAGTTTGAAATGAGCATGATGGGTGAACTTAATTACTTTCTTGGATTGCAAGTTAGACAGTTGCCTGATGGAATATTCATCAGCCAAGCAAAGTACACAAGAGATCTGTTCAAGAAATTTGGTATGGAAACTAGCTCAACAGCTACCATTCCTATGTCTACAAGTCTTCGTTTGGATAAAGATGAAGATGGCAAATCAGTAGACATCACCAAATACAGAGGCATTATTGGTTCATTGTTGTATCTAACAGCAAGTAGACCTGACATAATGTACTCAGTTGGAGTCTGTGCAAGATTTCAATCAAACCCCAAAGAATCTCATCTTTTAGCTGCCAAAAGGATATTGAAATATGTTAAAGGCACTCAAGAATTGGGATTATGGTATCCTAGAGAATCTGGATTTGAACTAGTTGGCTATTCAGATTCAGATCTTGCTGGCTGCAAGATTGACAGAAAGAGCACAACAGGTGCCTGTCAGTTCTTAGGCAGTCGTCTGATCTCATGGATGAGTAAGAAGCAAACCTCAGTTTCTATATCTACTGCTGAAGCTGAATATATAGCTGCTGGAGCTTGCTGTGCACAGATACTTTGGTTGAAGCATCAACTAGAAGACTACAACATCAAGATCAGTGGAATTCCAATCTACTGTGACAATACAAGTGCAATTTCACTTACTCAGAACACTACAAGTCATTCAAGGACTAAGCATATTGAGATCAAGCATCATTTCATTAGAGATCATGTGGAAAAAGGCAATGTAATGATTGAGTATGTTCATACTGATAATCAGATTGCTGATATCTTCACCAAACCTCTAAGTGAAGTAAGGTTCTCAACTCTAAGAGCTGAGCTAGGACTACTAAATTTGGAAGCATAAGCTGAGGGGGAACTCATCAGAAGACTGGAGTTCAACAGCTTAGTAATTCGTTATTATCTTCAAGGATTAACTCTCAACAGACTAGTTAACTTATGAATTCTTAAACTCAGGGGGAACGTGTAAGACTAGCGATACTTCTGAACTAAAGATGAAATCTGTTAATGTCAGTTAGTTGAAGTTATGTTTTCATCAGAAGACTCAACTATCGAAGATTCAAGTTATATTATCTAGCTGGATTGACAAACAGCTGAGGAAGGTTATCAGCTATTGGCATTCTCTGATAACAGCATTGTCATCAGGACAGTAGTCCATCAGATAAGTGTTTATTATACTCATCTGATTACTTAAATAAAAGCGAACTATTTAAAAACGTTTTATTCAAAACACGCTTTTACAAGTAAACTGTTGGGCGGCACATTTTCCCGCTCCTCATTAAAATATCTTTTGAATTCGAAAGGTCGTAACTGACGCCGCACGATCAGCACTGACAGAAAAACGGATCTAACGGTTGGCGGATATCACGGAAACCGAAAAACCCCAACTCTATAAATCCTCATCTGATCAGTCGAGTAGCTCTTTACGCACCCTAAACTTTCAAAAGCAATTGTGAGAAAAACTTAAACAAGTTTTCTGCAAAAATCCTTTCCTTTTCACTAACTTTCAACAGATTGAAATGGCTGCTGAAGGTATGTTCTTAGATTATGAGTCCTATTATCAGTCTGGTACAAGTTTGATGAAAGAATTGTTGGAGAAATTCAAATCGGCACAGTTGGTAAATTTCATGGAGTACAATGAAGGAATAATCTGGACTGACCAGGTTATGGAGTATTATGGAACGGCAAAGGCTGACTACAACAAACTAGAAATCAAAGCGAAAGTGGGTGACAAATCTGTTGTCATCACTCCACAAGTTCTTCATGAACAGTTTGGTTTGCCCAAGTCTGGAAGACACGAAGTTACCGTACTGACTGAAGAGAAGCACCAACAGTTTTGGGCGATCTGCGCCAAGGAAGGAGAAATGTTGTCTGGCAACATTAAAAAGAAACAGCTTAAGGATGAATATCAGCGGATGGCTGATATGGTGTCAAAGCTGATTGAAAACTGTACTTTTTCTCTAGATGCTGTTACAATGAAGCGTTTCAGCATCATGGCTGCCGTATACTATGGGCTAGAGGTAAACTGGTCCATCATAATTTGGTATATACTTGCTGATTTTCTGGAAGTGAAGAAGGGAAAAGGCCCTTACACCAACCACAGAATCACTTTAAGTTACCTCTTATCAAAATTGGGCTGTGTCATGACAAATGGGAAAGAAATTCACAAGTCCAAAGCAATGAACAAGTATCTACCTGTTCAGAAGAGGAAGGCTGATGAGCCTGAAGGAGAAGAAGTTGAGGAACCAAAAGAGGTTCCTGCCAAAAGGCAAAGGAGATTAGTCAAAACAGCAAGTTTGGCTGCTGAGACTAAAAGGAAGAGGGCTGCTGATGAGCCCAAGAAGAAAGAATTAAAGCAGATGGAGAGAGTGACTTCTGCTGAAGCCACTAAGATTGTTGAGAACATTATTGCTGATGTAAGGACTGGATCCCCTGCATCACCGTCAAGAACTCCATCAGCAGAGAGGCCTGCTGAGGATATTTCTCAAAGGACAAGAAGTCAACTGAGAAGTACAGCTGCTACCATTTACCGTGAAGGTAGAACAAAGAAGTCTGCTAGAAAGCAGATGACATTCATTGAAAAACCTACTGATCTGGAAAATGTAGCTAGGGAGGACCCTGAAGCTACTCAAAGGCCTATTGAATCAGTTGAGACTGTTGTGACTAACAAAGCTGATAAGCAACAGCCAAGTCAGGAAGCACCAACAGCTGAGGTTGCTCAACCTCAAGAAGATCCAGATGTTCAAATCATCCATCCTATAGCTGCTGCTCCTATATCATCTGCTGGACCAGCCCCTGCTGATAAAGGCAAAAGAAAAATAGTGCTAAGGAGAAAGAAAGTCTCCAAAGCTGATAAGAAAGCAATGGAGGAAGCTGAACAGAGGAAGCAGGATGAACTTGAAGAGAAAAGAGCTCTTGAATTAAGCAAAGCTCAACAAGCAAAGGATGAGGCCAGAAGAAAAATGTCTGCAGCAGAGAGAAAAGCTGCTGAGGATGCTGAATTGGCCATGGTGATTGAACAAAGCAAGGTTGATGCCTATGGACCTGTCCATGGAGGTGGCATCAAGATTGGTGAAGGGCAGACTGAAGAAGACAAAAAGAAGATACTACTGCCTGCTCCCAAAGCCAAGTCCAAAGACAAGTTTGAAGTCAGAAAAGCTTTTGAGATAGTCTATGCTGATAAGGAATTGTTCAAGAAGTTTGAAAAGTCCTTGGCTTACTATGATCAGAAGCTTATGTTGATGACTCTGTTCAACCAAGAAAAGCCAAGATATATTAGTTGGAGGGACAACAGGCTGAACAAGTCAATTACTGAACTTCAAGATATGAAGGAGTTAGCTGATGAAGAACGATGGGTTCTAAGTTGGCTGAAGACAAACTCCATCCAAAAGGCTCTTGATCCAAGCTATGTGAGAGATATCATGCATAGCTATGCAAAAGGCTTTGCATTGGAGGAAGCCAAGAAAATCAAGAGCACCTTGCCTGAAAAGAAGAAGAAGTCTGAAGATGCTGAGGAAAGAGCAATTAAGTTTGCTGTTATGGCTGCCCTGAAGAGATGGGCTAAAAAGTCAAAGTATCAGCAAGGCTGTTCAAGTGATTTGCCACTACTGCCTAGTGTCCAGCAAATCATTTTTGGCAAGGAAGTGCAACCGTTCTATGAAGTGCCAAAGGGGAATAATGCTTTTGTTAACCCCTGGATCATTGTGAGGCAAATCAGACAAACCACTTGCTTCAATGATGATGGCACTATTACCAACTTAGTCTATGATGATGTTACTGATGAGCCTAAAGCTGCGGACAAGCCTGATGTCAAGTCTGCTGATCAGACTGAAGACAAGCCTGCTGATCAGACTGCTGACAAGCCTGCTGATCAAATTGCTGATAAGTCTGCTGATCAGACTGAAGATAAGTCTGCTGAAAAGGCTGCTGATGAACCCCTGGCCATTGAGTGGAAGGCTACGGACTCTGGAAATCATCAAGACGAAAAGATGGAAGATATTCCTGTCCACCAGGAAATTGATGAAAGGGATGTAGCTGCTGCTTCTGCTTCATCAGGTGATAAGCACTCATCACTGATGGAAGCAATCCAGATGCTGATGGAAAACCAACTTAAGGAACTGGAAGACAAGCACAAGCAACAGCTATTAAAGGTTAAGGAGGAGCTGAAAGCAGAGTTGGCAGAAACCAACAGACTTCAGCTGGAAACTGTTCAAGGATCAACAGAAGAGATCATCAAAAAGGAGATCAACAGTATTCCAATTCCTCAAGACAACTCATTGCAGTTGATACACAGCTTAAGAGAACTGAACCAGAACGTGGAAGATGTGAAGGGTGATGTGAATCATCTTCACACTGCTTTAAAATCAGCTGAGCACAAGATTGCTGACTTAACTGCAACTTTCATTAAAGTAAGTCATGAAGAGAAGGAAATCAATCTGGGAGTGTTGCAAGAAGTTGCAAAGGCTGCACAGGAAGTTCAAAATGAAATTGCAACTATCAACCTCAACATTGACTACTTCAATGATAAGACTGATGTCATCAGCACTGACCTTCATCATCTGACAGCTAGTCATGACGTGGTTAATCAGAATCTAAAGGCTTTGTGTGCTGGAGTGAAGATTCCAACAGTTGCTCTCAACCCTACTGTTGAACCTTCTAATGTCATCAGAGTTGATGATGACAAAAAGGGGGAAGATAAAAGGGAAGAACCAGCAAAGGAGGTATCTGCTGCTGAAGAATCAACTAAGGAAGAAACTGCTGCTGCAACCATTCAAGCCAAGGAAACTGAAGACACTACTGACAAAGCTGAAGTGCTTGGAAAGGTAGAAGAAGAAGAAAAGATTGAAAAAGAAGATACCAAGTACAAGAACACTGATTCTGCCAGAAAGGCTATGGAAGCTCTGAAAGCTCTTCAAGAACAAGAACTTAAGGAGAAGATGGAAGCTGCCAAAGCAACCTTGGAAGAAGAAGTTGATGAAGAAGATGATGATGAAGAATCATCATATGAATATGAAGAAGTGCTCGAATCTGATGAAGAAGCTGATAGTTAGAAATTGAAAAATCAATTGTAATCAGTTTACTTTTTCAGAAATCTCATCTGATGAATTTGTACATGTAATTCACTTTCTATATCAATAAAATGTTCAAGTTCAATCCAATAAACTTTTTCTATCTCAGAAAATTTTGAGGATTACAATCTTTAGTTTAGGTATTCAACAGGTACTAAGCTGAAGTTTTGTCATCATCAAAAAGGGGGAAATTGTTGGATGAAGATAAAGATGAAGGCACTGAAGAAAGTTTGATAAGGGAGGTTTTGATGCATTCCAAAACTTCAAAGATTGGCTAAGTATGGAGTAACTTAGCTGATAGACTTATCAAGGAATTTTGACTAAGTAAAGAAGACATCAGAAGAGTCAAAGTTTCAAGGTCCAAGACTTCTGATCTGCTGAAGCAAAGTTATCAGATTAGTGAAGATCAGCCGACTCAAATCAGATTTGTTCAAGTTTGAGATCAGCCGAGTTCACCATCAGACGTATACTTTCGTCAGCCAAGTGAAGAAGATCATGAAGTGTTCCCAACGGTAATAAATGCCCCTTGGTGTAATAAATGCTGAAGTACGAGGATATTTAAGACAAATGATTGAAGAAAAGCTTCGCATCAGCCGAGTGCATTTAATGCTGCATTTAATGCTGCCTGCAGAATAGTACTGTTTACAGTACGGACAGACTGCAAAAGAGCCGTTCGCGGATTTTAAGGACCAGTACTCGAGGAATTTGAATCCTGTCTCTCTTCAACGGACACTTTTCAATCCTCAAGTATAAATAGCTGAAAGAGACGAAGAAGAAAGATGCAACACACTTTCTGAGAGAAATTTCCGAAGCAAAATTCTTTAAGTCTCAAGAACAGCTCACTCATCAGCTGAGTCATTTGTTGACGAAAGCAGAGTTGAAGAATCAAGAAAAATACATCTTCTGAGTGATTTTGTAAACAAGAGTGTTGTGCGGAGTTGTGATCCATCTTTGTGAGTGATCAAACTTCAGAGGATAGGTTTTCTGTGTGATTTCCTATTGCGAACTTGTGGTCGTTTCATTTGTTGTTCGACGCAAGCAGAGTATACTGTAAACTTTGTGATTATAGTATAACCCAAGATCTGAGTGACTTGGAAGAGTGGACTAAAGGATATTCAAATCCATATAACCACTATAAAAATTGATTGTGTTTTTACATTGATTTTAAACTTGCATATTTCCTGATTGCATAAAAACACATTAAGTTAACTATTTGAAAAGAAGTTAAAAGGAGTTTATAAAACTGGGGAAACACTTTTCAAACTGCTCAGATTACTTGTGAAAAACACTTTGAAAATCCGCTGCAAGTACTCTAAGTATTAAAACTGATTTTTGCAAAATCAGCTAAGTAACTATCAGACGAGTGGTCAACAAGACTGTTCAAAGATTTGTTCGCGAACAGAATTGTAACTTACTAATCTGATCAGCTTAGTCTGTTCAGTAAGAGTAAAGTTTTAAAGTTAAATTTGAAAGAAAATTTTAAAGAGGTTTATTCACCCCCCCCCCCTCTAAACCTCTTCTGACCACTTGGGACCAACAATGTAAATTATGTTTATTCAGATAATAAATTAATTGTATATATATATATATAGTAATAATAATAAAAAATAATAATAATAATAATCTACAATTTCTATGTCATGGAAAACGAGACCGAAACATTTATATTATAGCAAATTTCACAAAAATAAATATATATATATATATATATATATATATATATATATATATATATATATATATATATATATATATATATATATATATATATATATATATATATATATATATAGATTGGTGATTCGACGCATTGGGATCGATAACACTATAGAGTATATCTGAATATTATAACATATTTACCAAAAGAGTCGTACATGATTTATATATATGTAGATCAACAGAAAAATATACGATGGTATATAGGTCGAAATATTATTTTATCGATGCGATTAAAAATAATATTTGTTAAATATGTTATATAAGTCGACGAACAATATTTAATATTGGTAGAACAAAATGATGTCATGTGACATTCCTAAAAGACACCAAATGATGCTTCAGCAAAAAGATAAGTGGCTTTATTTTGATTATGTTTTTTTGCTCTGGAGTTTCGTATAATGTTTTACTTATTTCTTAATGGTTCACGAACTTTTATTTTGTAATTTATATAATTTCGTTAGTATAATACAATTAATCAACACAAAAGTATTATAATTTTTTTTTAAAAAAAAATATATCTCACGTAAATGTTATAAACTTGTATTACAGAATAATTTTTTCATTATCTAAACCTGCATCACCTGAAAAGTTATATTTGAAGTTAGATGATTATTTTTTACTAAATACTATTGTTTTAGTAATAAAGATATCAAAAACTATATTAGCTAAATATTTTCTCCTGGTAGACGCTAAGTTTTTTATGTGTCGATTAAATAAAACATTCTAATTAAATTTAGTAAATTATATTTATTTAGTAAATATATTATTATTTTCTTTAGAATTGGCGGTGGTTAGTTTTTTAGTAATGGTGGACGAGTACTGAACTCGTAAAGTATATTTATTTTTTCCATTTTTATTGATATTTTTAGATCGGTAAAATAGTGGAGCTATGGCAGCATAGTTAAGATATAATTTATATAACTTTGTTAGTATAATATAATTAATCAAAACAAAACTATTATAAGAAGAGAGGTCGCACAAAAGATCCTATAAGATATTTGTCTTCAGACGACTACCTATAAGTACAAGAAATATAATAAGTTTCATAGATCGGATATTTTTTTTCTTGTTGGTTGATTAATTCATAATGATTTATTGTATAGAGTATTTTGATAATTAACGTTTTAATTTTATAATATTTTTATGCTTATATGTACGGACCCAGTATTTTAATATATTCATAGTGAACGAACATTTCTTTGTATTAACGTAATTAAATGGCTACGCTAAATAATTTGATTTGTAAATGACAACCTATTCATTTATAAAATTGCAATATTTCGGTCAATATAGTAAATTTATAGAGAGAAAGATATATTACGTTAATCTTATTAAGCATGCAACTAATCATTCGATAATTTTCTAATTAAGCAAATTCACTCTGCATGTATTAATCCTTAACCCAACCAACACACCCATAAATTCATACAACATCGACATATGGTTCATCAATCACTTCAAGAAAAATATGCAACAATATTTTTGAATAAAAATAATAATATATAATTTAAACAGTCAAGTAATTGTATAAATAATATTTTTTAAATCTTTACAGTAGATAATTTACGTAAACTGACTTGTAGGATATATATCAATGCAAATTATTTAATAAATAAATTTTTTTAAAAGCATATAAAAATATTATTAATGCTCCCAGAAGTTACACGCATTGCATATAAAAATACTTTTCTGATTTACAATATTTAAGTTAATATTATATTTTTCTGCATAACATAGTATGATATATAGCATATCTATATAGAAGTAAGCACGGTCTAGAGATATATTATAGTTTCTTTATATATTTAGCACATTGTTAGAGAAACATAGCAAAACAACATTTAATATAAATATATTGAATAATAAAAAAAAAAACTAAGCCCGAATATTTAAGAAATATATACAGGACTAAATTTGGATTTGATAATTATTGAACGAATAACGTAATAATAAAGTACAAGAAGTTCCAGTGTATATAAAGATTGTTATTGATTTTCTGAATTAAACAAAACCTGGACGACAAATTTTTTATTTGCACGAAGCATTATGTCAACGTTTTTCATATAAATAATTTAATATCCGCAGACATTCTTTATTAATTAAATAATATAGGTATACTATTACTCTTTACGTCCAATTCCATTAACATGCAATTAGGCAGCAAAAAAAGTACTCGTCTCATTTTTTCTTGATTGTCGGAAACATACATTTTTATAGTAATAATTCCAATATCTTTATCGTTTGACGGGAGATCTCCGTATATATTTCTGAAGAACAGCTTATAAAAATTTAATGCGTGCTGACATTTACTGTTACGCTTTGTCTTTAGTGCTTTGAAAATAGCGTTTGGCACTTGGCAGCATACTCGCCTCATTTCTTCTTTATTATGGAAAACTTACTTTTTCATGCCAATAATTTTAATATCTTCGTCGTCTGAGGAGATATGTTCATATATATTTCTGATGAACTACTAACCCAGATAGTAATTTTTTGTTCTACTTAACTTACAATTAAAATGTTCTTCCAAAAATTTAGTCATGAAACAAAATGTTTTAATTTGTACAAACTAAAAAGCAATAAAACACATGACAATCGTAGAAACAAAAAAGTTTGTCAAAATTCACTTTGGAGAATAATAATATTACCTTTATTTGCACTGCAGAATCAACACCAAAAAATATTCAGAGAAAAAATATTACAAATATAGTTATTTTGTAAAAATAAATAACAAGTATTATTTTTTATCGAGTATCAATCATGCCAAACCAAATGTAAGGTTAAAATAAACAGAACGTAGTATAATGATAAAAAAAGACAATCAATCGTGTTGTATATGTAAGCACGACTTGATTGATTAGTCTAAATTAAATGAACTGTTGAGAATAGGAGGTAGTATGCATTTTGAAAGATATATAAGCTATCAGATTTACAAGTGATATCATTATTTTATACTTCACATATTAACCAAGCTTATTTTATATACATTTAGTTATAAAATACATTACAGGGAAATGTACCAATATAGTTAACTCTGTTTTTTAAATTAAGTTGTATTTCGAAATATATAATATATGCAGTCAGATAATTTTTAAAACGTACTTATATTAACCAAGGACTTTTATATTCCATAAATATTTGATTACATGTTAAATCAGACAAATTAATTGATTGAAAACAAAAAAAAATTAGATAGTATATAAAATATATTCCGTAAATATTTGATTACATGTTAAAACATTTATATAATATATAAAATATATAAATATATATATACACACTGCTGTAGACGTTAAATCATTATTCGTATTTGCGTGTATCGGAAAACGGAATAAAATATAGTAACAGAAACAAATGTCTTGTCATTCAATTGACTTAATTCTAAAAGAAACAAGTATTTTCGTTTACCAATTTCTGAACAGATTGTACAGGAACAAACATAAATATTTCATTATTTTGTTATAGCATAGTTAATTTGTATTTGTAACTGGATTACTTTAATAATTCGTAAAACTTAAATTGTAATTCTCATTATCTCTAATAATCTATATTATAATGTAATTATGGAACTAAGTGTACTCGAAAAAATATTTAAATTTTTTTTTCTGGTCGATAAAATTATATTATTTTTCATTTTTTTTTATCACGCTTAATTTTTAATATAACTTCATTGATATTATTAATTACAAATATGGGTAACGTCAACTTTTGTTCGATTATTTAAAAATTGTTTAACCTTTCTTATTGTGATTAGCACTTTGTCAGTGGCTTTTGTACCTCTATAAGGAGTGGTTAAACATCCTTATTTTACCTCTATAAGAAGCGGTTATTTTATAGATATTAGAAAATATTTTTATCAAAAAATTTATTGCTGCCGAACATGGATTCGATCTCAGAGTATGACTACACAAAACAAAATTTAAGCAATGTAAACAGCAACATAAGCACCAATATAACTTCCAGCGAAGAGGAATTCGATTGGAGTACGATAAACTGGTACTATGCCAACCGCGACCAGCTGGAGATAGAAAACATTTCTCATTTAATGGAATCTTCAAATGACCTAACCTCAAATATTGCGCCATGTATTCAACTGAGGAATATTATTTCAAATGCTCCTGATAATCCTTCGTTAATAGATGGACGTCCTCTTAGTGTTCAAATTGAAGATATTAAGAGATCGGAAAATCTACGTTCTGGGGGAGTATCCAACAGTGCATTGATACCCTCTTCCACCGAGGTAGATGGGGTATCATGGAATTTAGGACTGGGTACTATTTTGCCCGGTGAAATAGACAAGTTGAAAAACAAATGTCCTTTGGAGCTTGTCCAATCGACCTTTAAACATATTGAACTGGTATTTGCTAAATCCTTATTTATTTTATTATTTTCTTTTACTTATATTAAAGTCTTGACTGTTGGAATTTATATTTATTAGTGTTGGATAAGGATGAAGATGAAGGCACTGAAGACAATTAGTTAAGGGAGGTTTTGAAGAATTCCAAAACTTCAAGATTTGCTAAGTATGGAGTAACTTAGCTGATGATCCATTAGAAGAAATTTTGACTAAGTAATGAAGACATCAGAAGAGTCAAATTTCAAGGTCCAAGACTTCTGATCTGCTGAAAGGAAAGTTATTAGACTGATGAAGATCAGCCGACTCAAATCAGATTTGTTCAAGTTTGAGATCAGCCGAGTTCGCCATCAGACTTGCAATTCCGTCAGCCAAGTGGAAAGGATCATGAAGTGTTCCCAACGGTAATAAATGCCCCTTGGAGTAATAAATGCTGAAGTACAAGGTTATTAAAGACAAATGATTGAAGAAATGCTTCGCATCAGCTGGGTGCATTTAATGCTGCCTGCAGAATAGTACTGTTCACAGTACGGACAGACTGCAAAAGAGCCGTTCGCGGATTTTAAGGACCAGTACTCGAGGAATTTGAATCTTGTCTCTCTTCAACGGACATTTTTCAAACCTCAAGTATAAATAGCTGAAAGAGACGAAGAAGAAACTAGCAACACAATCTCTGAGAAATTTTCGAAGCAGAATTCTTTAAGTCTCAAGAACAGCTCACTCATCAGCTTAGTCATTTGTTGACAAAAGCAGAGTTGAAGAATCAAGAAAAATACATCTTCTGAGTGAATTTGTAAACACTGAGTGTTGTGAGAAGTAGATATCCATCTTAGTGAGTGATATTATTTCAGAGAGTAGGATTTCTTTGTGATTTCTTACTGCGAACTTACGGCCTGTTCATTTGTTGTAAGGCGTAAGCAGAGTATACTGATTACTGTGTGTTTTTAGTATAACCCAAGATCTTTGTGACTTGGAAGAGTGGACTAAAGGATACTCAAATCCATATAACCACTATAAAAATTGCCTATGTTTTTATTTGCACTTTACTTGCATATTTTCAGCTGCATAAAACACATTAAGTTAACTGTTTGAAAAAGAACTTAAAAAGAGATTTTATAAATCTGGGAAAACATTTTTCAAACTGCTAAGACTACTTGTGAAAAACACTTTGAAAAATCCGCTGCAAGTACTCTAAGTATTAAAACTGATTTTAACAAAATCGGCTAAGTAACCATCAGACGAGTGGTCAACAAACCTGTTCAAAGATTTGTTCGCGAATAGAATTGTAACTTACTATTCTGATCAGCTTAGTCTGTTCAGTTAAAGAAAAGTTTTAAAGTTAAAATTGGAAGAAAATTTTAAAGAGGTTTATTCACCCTCCCCCCTCTCAACCTCTTCTGACCACTTGGGACCAACAATTAGACAAAGCATCGAATTGCTCAGCTTGGGCTATTCAATGAACATATGTATCAAGAGCTAGAAAGACTTAAAGCAGAAAATGAGAACTTGCTGAAGGTAAACGCATATATGGAAAACGAAAACAAGAATATCTTCGAGGAAAAAGAACATCTTTGTATTATAAACCAGAAATTACAAGATACTCTGGATGTGCAGATCGAGAAAGAAAAGAAAAAAAGTTATGAAGATGGATTTTCTCGTGGATACAAAACAAGGACGACGGAAATGCTTGATTACCTGAATAAACCTACAGATTTTCATAATGATTATGAACAATGATATTTGTACTTTTTTTGTTCTTAAATACTTGCATATATGAATCATACAATTAGATTTTGCTATCAGTAAACAGTTTTTTGTTCATAATTTTTAGCACTCTTACTGTTAATTTTCTTCGTAACTCGTAACTCTTGTCGATTTTCATCCTGCAGATTTTATTTTTCTCGGTTATTTTTTAGTAAAAACTGTTTCTTCCAATTTTTAACCTCAACTTAATACGATAATCTTAATAATATAAATAAACAGAAATATATTAAGAATTCAATATGTCGTATAAATTATATTTTTAGGTTGAAAAGTATCGGAAGAGAAAAATTTGGGGCGAGAATCACCAACATTTTATAAGCAAGGAGAGCAAAATCCTAGCGTTCTAAATCTGTAGGGAACAAAATATTTTATTGCTAAGTTAGAAAGTCAAATAAAATTGAAAATAAACACACTACTCTTCTGATGAATTTTATCAGTAAAACATATTATATGGTGCAAATTGTTAAATAAATTATATTTTGAAGCAGTAAAGTGCCAAAATTATTAATTAATATGTTCAACCGATATATAACATGAAAATATTTTTAAAATTTTTGTTGTTAAACAAAATTTTAAAATCTACATTTATTATAATATATAATATTATCTAAGTCAATATGACAAGTATAAAATTAGGTATATAATAAATATGCAAATTTCGTTATAAATATGAGCAGTTGGAAAATTTGAGTTTGCTTAATTTTTTTTGTATGCTTTGTCGATAAGACGCTGTTTATTCTTGTCCGAATCCTTAAAAGAATCGACTAAAAAAAAAAGATAAAACAAAATTAATAATAACACACCTAATAATATATGCAAATTAATAAGTAAACAAGCTGATGAGAAAAAGAAATATATATGGTTTAACTATCACTCAGAATCGTTGTCAGCATAATTGGTTATACAAATTATTCAGTCTGGTCAATTTTCGTTTTGTGTTATAGATAGACTCAACTTCTTTACTAATATAAGTATAATAAAAAAAAAATTTAACAAATATTAAAGCTAAGGTATCAACCTATAAAAAACAATTGATTTTACATCTAAAACAATATCACGTAATTCGACATTACATATATATAGACTTTATACGAGAAACTGATATCCTCTTATATTACCAATTAAGAATAATAAAAAAAAAGT
Organism: Penstemon eatonii; assembly: GCA_038501285.1. NCBI lineage: Eukaryota > Viridiplantae > Streptophyta > Magnoliopsida > Lamiales > Plantaginaceae > Penstemon > Penstemon eatonii. The sequence continues at coordinate 27,516,004 of CM076713.1, forward strand.
TAAAAGTATTATTTAAGTTTCATAATCATCTAAACTTGCCCGTATTGTTAAAAACAAACACCTAAAAAAAATTTAAATTAATAACATGAATTTTACTCTTCCTTTTCTCAAAATATTGAATTATTTATTCGAACAGACGAATAATGATTTACAAAACATCATCATTATATAGCCTGCGTGTCTAGTTAGATATACCCAAAAAAATAAACTGCACATCTATCGTTTCCCGAAAAAGTCATGATGAATACTGATTTGACCAGGATGAGGCGATTTATTTTAATGGTTAACATATTTTAAAAAAATATAGAAGCATATCCTATACCAACTTAATCGAAAATTTATATTTTTCCAATAATAAATAATACTTTATTTAAGTACATATTGAAATAATAATATAGTTTGTAATTAGAATAGAATATTTCTATTATCGAACCAAATTTTTTTATAAAAAAATAACTTCTTAAATATATGTTTAGTATAGGTTAACTTATATAGTTATATTAACATATAATAAATATCTAAAAACATATTCCTTGATTTTTTCTAACATTTACAAGAGACAAACAAACATTCGGTATACGTTACCTACATAAAATATCGAGTAACTTGGAATCATAAGATACATTAACAAAATAGAATACTACAAATTATACACCTATTCCTGCAGAATTAATTACAGTACACGAACATGGATGCGAAGACATATAAATATAAATAAATATCTTAAAACATATTTGGTAATTTTTTACAACACTTACAAGTACCAAGATACATCAAAATAATTAATTATACACCTTTTCTTGCGGAATGAATTATAGTACACGAAGATGGATGTGAAGAAGCGATCAGTTTTCGTTCGAGTTCTGACCAGCTTTCCACTTTTGGAAGACTATCTGAAAAAACCTCAATGACAACCCTCCTCAAAGAAATACAATATACGGGTAGTCATTTGTTGGTATTCTAGATGTGATCCCATTTTGAAGGGATCGGATTACTTATCATTTGTTGGTATTCCAGACGAATAGCAAAATATACAATATCGTACTGCTTGTAAAATAGTACGGATACGGATTTCAAACAGTTGTTTAGGAGATAGCGAGGTGTATAATAAGTTAGAAAGAATCATATTCATAAAATTCTGTAAAGTGATAATTCATTCTGCTCAGGTAAGATAACCAATTTATAGCAAAAAAAAATTAGATCCAACGGTTGAATTATCATATATAAACGGCCAAGATCACACCATTAATTTAAATATTTGTTTCGTTTCCCAAATATTACAGATCCTCCAGCGACCGAATTTTATTTGTTTATTTTTTTGTAAAATATTTTAGGTCGATACAAATATAGAACAAATACATTGGTTCTAAACTATGCTACTACATCACGTGAAAGCGAAACCTTATGTTAGATAATAGAAAATATATTTTAACAAACAAAAAATATATTGAGGAAAGGGTATTTTACGAGCTTTTATTATCTACAACATCTCCGACAAGTAAAATTATTGAATAATGAGACGATGAAGATATAATTAATCCAATTGCATTATAATATTATGATTAATTAACAAAACAATATAATAAAAAAATAACTTCTTAACTATATATTATGTAAATATTATTAGACAATATTACACCTTGTTATATAATCATTAGATTATATTAATTAAAGGATTAATTTTTTTTTGTTACAATTAAATGAACGTTTCATGAAAATCCAGATTTACATATTTTGTAACCATACGTTAAATATACGAAAACAATGATGAACCCTATTTTCTGAAAAATTTATTTTAAAATTAAATATTTACGAAAACAATATACTAAAAGAATTAATGAAAACAACTTTTAAGTTAGATACTATAAGAAATATACAAACAACATAATTTATAAATTTTGTTTAAAATGCTTTATTAATATCGAGTCAACAATAACAAAACAAAAAAAAAATTCAATTGATTTTTTGTTATTTCCCTTCATAAGTTATTTGATGTGTAGATTGCAATACCTAGGACTGTCCGACAAGTTTATCTTATCTGATTTTAAACAATACTCCCATTTTATTGTTTTATTTATCGAGTTAAAGTTAAATCTTTTCAGCTAAGTTTGGAATGATTCTTTACCAAATTAATTTATTTTAACATTTGTAGAATCGAATTAGATTATATACGAAATCCTTCGGAAGCAAAACGACTATTGTAATTTTGTTAACGTCAGTGCGTTACTGTAGACTGAACAAATATAGTAATTTTTTATGTTTGAATTGGCAAGATAAATTGGATAAGCCTAAATTGTTAAACGGGTTTGTGGGAAAACAATGTACTTGAAAGTTAATTTTTTTGCAGAATGGGCATGGTGCTTGGTAGCATGTCGTAGTATTTTCATATATTTTGATTTACATAATTAACTTTCAGAAAAAAAAAATTGAACTGACAAAATTACATAAGACTTCCTAAATAAAGAAACAACTTAATAATTATAGTTAGATCCGGATGAAGAAACGGAAGAAGAACCGGATGAAGAACTGGATGAAGAATGTTTACGCCGATAATAATTACGAGATGGCTTATACGGCTTACGGGTGTCGGACCGTAATATAGCAAATCCATTCGACGAGCCTTCATTCAAGTTTCTAATTGCCTTCCTCATTAGCATTTCGTCCAAGCGAGTTTTTGGCATTGGCACTCCTATGGGCAGATGTGTTATCTGGGATTGCGAGTAAATTTTTATTTCTCTTAAGCCAGCTGACTGAAAAATATCAATCAGGGGCATGATATCTTCATCACCATTGATACAGCGCAGTCCTTCACGAAAGTTCGTATTTGGTAAGCGATACCAAATACCGACTGGTGCCGGAAGTTTCAACTTTAAATGTGCATCAACAATGTGGTAGTAGTTGAAAGTGTCTCTATCAATGTCACGCACCCTACATTTGCTAAAATTTTCATACTCAATGCCTCGTTTGCCATCTACAAAGACTCCTCCCGCACTAATCAACAACGTGTACATATTTTTTTCCATTATAGGGAGTAGGGCAAAAAAATAAGTTCTTTATAACAAAAACAAAATAAAGGATCAAAGATGGCGGTAAGACAGATAGGATAACTTATGCAGAGTACATTTTCCAAATTATTCAATTTTAGTGATAAAGAAAGAAAAGGTGTATGTTCCTGTCGTTTTCTGAATAAGTGGTCTATATTTATTTATTACAAGAGTATTTTTGGAATTTGCGTTGGCCCCCATTTTAGTGACTGTGCATTTGTATTAAGTCATACATGTTGATTTGTATCAGACCTCGAGACAAGGACAATCTACTCTCTCCGTTTTCCAAAGCAGCTTCTTTAATTATATAAATAATAGTAAGATAAAAACTTTAAATTTAATCATAATCAAAATAATATATGTAAATAAGATAAATAAATGTATATGACTCTATATATAATAACTATAGACGCACCCAAAAAAAAATATTAACTTGCTTTATGACGGTTGATCTGCTTTCCTACTAAATAATAATGAAAGTTGATTTGACAAACGAGGACATGATTTTTTTTTTATATAAAACAAATTACAGCTTCTCGTATTATTGATAGAGTTCAATTATATAAAAGGTTTATCATTATCAAACATTGCCTATCCAGTAAAACATAGTGAAAATAAATAAGCAAATACTATTTTGTTTGGGATTGTTTATCCCCCTCTTACCTAAATATTTTAACAGATTTTACACAAATATTTTTGTTTATATTTTAATCTAAATATTAAACTGTCAATATAATTCTTCAATAATGGAATATTAATTTAAATATATGCATCTTGTAAATCTTAAAATATATCAGCAAAGTTCAGATCAGGATTTTTAATTGTTTTAAATTAACTAACAATTTAACAGTTTTGTAACATTTAAAATTTTAGCTTGAAAAAATTAATGAATAACATTCAATAAAAAAATATTTAAACTAACTTTTTTGTTTGTATTTGCTGAGTACATTTATGGACATATTGGAATGCCTAGGTATGTCAAATGAGTATATATCATGTTGTATGGACACTTAATGTTTTATCTCGTCAGACGAGTTTGAAATTAAATTTTCCACACTAATTGATGTTGGCCGTGATATGATCAAATATTAGTTGAATTATTTATAAGCTTTATTACTATCAGAACTTGCGTGTCTTGTTAAACACCCCCCCAAAAAAAATTTATGTATATTATGACAGACGATTCTTGTTTCCACAAATATAATGATGATACGACTGTTCGTCTGTCATTTCCCCAAATATTTTAACAAATTTTACACGTCTATTTACAAATTTTATTCAAAATATTGAAATGACAATATTATTATTTAATAATAATAAAATATTGATTTAATATATGCATATTTAAAATATCCCAACATATTATCAAATTTATATGAAGAATTTTTTTTTTTTTGTCTATTTCAAATTAATTGACAATTTTACAAACATTTAGTCTGAAAAAAATTACGCTTAACATTAAAAACAAAAAAGTAACTAATTTTTTTATTTACGAAGTTAATTTATGGACAGTTTGCAATACTTATGCATGTCAGACGAGTATACTTAATGTCCTTAATTAATTTTAATAATTAAAGAAGACGGAATACGTAGCATTTTTTTGTTACTATTTAACCGAGCCTTTCCACTCTTTTTAATTCCTGCGTTTCACTATTTCGAACTTGCACAACTCCAAATGGATCCTAATAAAGTAGTCTCCGAACAAGAAAAGGACGATGCTTACTGGTAAAATATAAAAATATATAAATATTTCGTTTCGTTTAAATAATTTAACAAATTTTTTTTTATTCAGGGAAGCTCTTGCCGAAGAGATGGAAAAATGGGTTAGAGAAATTATCGATGAAGAACGGAAAGTAGCTGAACGACAACCAACTGACCAACATCTTTCAGACGATGACCAGAAAAATGAAGAAATCAAAATAGGAAAACAAGAGAAACAAACAGGAGAGCATATTGTTCGAGAAGTGGATGAGAAAGACGATAGTGACGATGATGAGGAAGAAAAAATGGATGAGAAATACGATAGTGACGATGATGAGGAAGAAAAAATATGTTTTAAGATGGAGGAAGATTCCGATGAATCCGGTAACGAATCTTGGATGGATTATGTTGAAAATTTTATTTTAAAATAATATTTTAGTTTGTATTTTTAGTATTGTTTATTAAGTTATTTTATGTTTTAAGTTAATATATAATTCAATATTTATAAAATTAAGCACTTAATTATTATTTTTTTAAGATGGAGGAAGATTCCGATGAATCCGGTAACGAATCTTGGATGGATTATGTTGAAAATTTTATTTTAAAATAATATTTTAGTTTGAATTTTTAGTATTGTTTATTAAGTTATTTTATGTTTTAAGTTAATATATAATTCAATATTTATAAAATTAAGCACTTTATTATTTTTTTGCATTGATTAGTTTAATACTCCTATTTATATAACAACAGATTACTAAAATTAGAAAAAAAAAATTTTACTAACAAAAGCAATGGTAGAAAAATATATTTTATTTAGAATATTCAACATATTGTTGTTAAATTTATGTCATGTAAATGTTATATAAAAAAATATAATTACCTATATGTTGGATAAGGATGAAGATGAAGGCACTGAAGACAAATTTAGAAGGGAGGTTTTGATGCATTCCAAAACTTCAATATTGGCTAAGTATGGAGTAACTTAGCTGATGATCCCTTTGGAAGAAATTTTGACTGAGTACAAGAAGACATCAGAAGAGTCAAAATTTCAAGGTCCAAGAATTCTGATCTGCTGAGGCAAAGTTATCAAACTGATGAAGATCAGCCGACTCAAATCAGATTTGTTCAAGTTTGAGATCAGCCGAGTTCGCCATCAGACTTGTACTTTCGTCAGCAAAGTGAAGAAGATCATGAAGTCTTCCCAACGGTAATAAATGCCCCTTGGAGTAATAAATGCTGAAGTACAAGGTTATTAAAGACAAATGATTGAAGAAATGCTTCGCATCAGCTGAGTGCATTTAATGCTGCCTGCAGAAAAGTACTGTTCACAGTACGGACAGACTGCAAAAGAGCCGTTCGCGGATTTTAAGGACCAGTACTCGAGGAATTTGAATCCTGTCTCTCTTCAACGGACACTTTTCAATCCTCAAGTATAAATAGCTGAAAGAGACGAAGAAGAAGATGTAGCAACACACTTTCTGAGAGAAATTTCCGAAGCAAAATTCTTTAAGTCTCAAGAACAGCTCACTCATCAGCTGAGTCATTTGTTGACGAAAGCAGAGTTGAAGAATCAAGAAAAATACATCTTCTGAGTGATTTTGTAATCGAAAGTGTTGTGAGAAGTAGATATCCATCTAAGTGAGTGATATTACTTCAGAGAAGTAGGATTTCTTTGTGATTTCTTACTGCGCACTTGTGGCCGTTTCATTTGTTGATTGGCGCAAGCAGAGTATACTGTAAACTTTGTGATTATAGTATAACCCAAGATCTGTGTGACTTGGAAGAGTGGACTAAAGGATATTCAAATCCATATAACCACTATAAAAATTGATTGTGTTTTTACATCGTTTTTAAAACTTGCATATTTTCTGATTGCATAAAAACACATTAAGTTAACTGTTTGAAAAAGAATTAAAAGGAGTTTATAAAACTGGGGAAACACTTTTCAAACTGCTAAGATTACTTGTGAAAAACACTTTGAAAATCCGCTGCAAGTACTCTAAGTATTAAAACTGATTTCTGCAAAATCAGCTAAGTAACTATCAGACGAGTGGTCAACAAATCTGTTCAAAGATTTGTTCGCGAACAGAATTGTAACTTACTAATCTGATCAGCTTAGTCTGTTCAGTTGAAGAAAAGTTTTAAAGTTAAAATTAGAAGAAAATTTTAAAGAGGTTTATTCACCCCCCCCCCCCTCTAAACCTCTTCTGACCACTTGGGACCAACAAGTGGTATCAGAGCAGGTGGTTCATTAGAATCAGCTGCCTGATCAACGAGCTTGATCCGAGTGTTTTTCAAAGGTTTTCAAAACTTTTCAAAAGAGCATCTTTTTGAAAAATCAAAACTTTTTGAAAAATGGATTGTATCAGCCATGTTCCCCACATTGCTGGTATGTCCTTTGAGGACTGGAAGATTAGAATGGAGATCTTTCTAGCAGCCTACAATGACAAAATGTACACATGTATCATTAAAGGTCCATTCAAATTCACCAAGACTATAATAGTTGACGAAGCTGAATTAGTGGTGGAAAAAGATCTGACAGAGATGACAGCCGAAGAAATACAGCTGTTCAATCTGGATAAAGTTGGCCGTTTCATCATGACCAAAGCCCTGGACAATGATCGATTTGACAAGGTCAAACATTGCAAAACTGCAAAGGAGATGTGGGACAAGGTTCGTGACATGAGCGAAGGAAACGACGCCATCAAAGAGCATCAGCTCAGTGTTGCCTTGGAAAAGCTGGACAACTTCAAGATGAAATCTGGAGAGACCATTGATCAGATGGATACCAGGTTTACCAGAACATTGAATGAAGTTCTAAAGCTGGGAAAGACCTTTACTGACAAGGAGATCACCGTCAGAGTTCTGAAGGCCCTACCCCCCAAGTTCAATATGAAGGTGACAGCTATGGAAGAATCAAGAGATCTGGGGAAGATCTCTCTTACAGAGTTGTTCTCCGTACTCAAGGCGTATGAGTATAAACTGCCAAGAATGGGTGTTGAAGAAACCTCAACTTCAGGACCCACAGCTGCACTTGTTGCTGCTGAGAACACTAGAAGACCAGCACAGAAAAGCAAAGAAGTGGACTCATCTGATGAAGCCACCTTACTCAACAAAAAGGAGTACACTGCTGGAGATGTTGCACTGTTGATGAACAATTTCAAGAAGTTCTACAAGAGAAAAATGAAGAACAAATACAACAATGCTTCTACTTCTAGACCTAACTTTTCTTCTCAAGATAAAGATGATTATAAATCAAAACTAATGTGTTACAACTGCAGGAAATTGGGACACTTCATCAAAGACTGCCCATATCCAAAAGCAGAAAAGTACACTGAAGAGAAGAAGAAAATGAGAAAAGAAAGAAAGCATCAGAGAGGCAAGGCAATGATGGCTGAAGCAGAAAAGCTAGCTGCTGTCTACTCATCTGATTCAGATTCAGACACGTCTGATGAAGAATCGTCTGATGAAGAAAAACCTGCCCTCCTGTGCCTGATGGCAAAGGAATCTGATGACTCTGAGGAAGAGGTAACTCCTCTTAACGATGAATTATTCAATTCATTTGAACAAATGATGCTTAACAATACCAGTATTGCTGAAGCATACAAAAAGCTTAAGGAAGAGATGATATTGCTAAAAGAGCAAAATAGTTCACTGAAACTTTTAGCTGAAAAGCCAAAGAAATCAGCTGAATACAAACAGCTTGAGCAAGAACATGAGTCTCTGAAAGCTGAATGTGAAGTTTATAAAGGAAAAATCATGGAACTTGAAAAGGTTATCGAGTCTCATGACAAATCATCTGTTGCATCCACGCATACATCTAGTAAACAGAAGATACCTTTAGAACAGGATAAGCAAGAATTGAATCATACTGAAAAATTCATATCAGCTGACAATAGTAAGGTCATTCTGTATGTTCAAACTGCTAGACCTACTTCACCTGAGAAAGTGGTAAAGGAGAAGAAATCTCCTAAGGCTAAAAAGAGCAAAGAGCCTAGTGTAGGAAATCAGACTAGTAAGACCAAACAGCAGAGTCCAAAGAAGTCTGCTGATAAAGCTAAACAGAATCAATCTGTTGGTAAAACTAAGTCAAAACCAAATGAGCAAGCATCTAGTAAACCAAAGAAGCATAAGAATAAGAAAAATCAAAATGCTTGGTATGGAAATGAGTCATATTATGTGCAACCTGCTGCATATCATCCTATGTATCATGCACCTCAATTTCCTAGTTACTACGCACCTTACCCTGCTCATCCAATGCATGCATATCCTGCTTATCATGCACCTTACCCTGCTTATGAACATTACTCATATCATACTGATCATCAACATGACTTATCTGATAATTATGATAAAAATGAAATTGTTCATGCTCCTGTCAAAACTCAGAAACCTAAGAAGCCTAAGACCTCAACATCTTGGGTTGTCAAAGGTGGAACTAATCCTCCAGGACCCTCTCAATAAGGGTACCTAAAACAATTTTATTTTTGTTTTGTAGGTTAGGATTAGGAGTAGGAGTAAAGTAGAGAAGATTTGGTACTTGGACAGTGGATGTTCAAGACACATGTGTGGAAACATACATGAGCTGACTGATGCAGTTGCTGTGGATGGTCCAAGTGTCACATTTGGAGACGGCAAAGAAGGCAAGATTAAAGCTAAATGAAGATTAATCAGAGGAAACATAGAGATATCTGACGTCTCATATGTTAAAGGCCTAAAGTATAATCTGCTGAGCATAAGTCAATTCTGTGACAAAGGATATTCAGTCATCTTCTCAACAGATAAGTGCTACGTTGAACAGATTGGTACAAAGAAGGTAATTTTATCTGGAAGACGACAAGGGAATGTCTACATAGTCGACTGGAATTCTGCTAACAAGAATTCAAGTGTTTGTTTGGTGGCATCTGCTCCAAGTGAAGTTAGTTGGCTATGGCACAAGAGAATGAATCATTTAAACTTCAAGACCATAAACAGATTAATCAAGAATAATCTGGTAGAAGGGATTCCAAAAGCAGTCATGAGCAAAGACAAGCTCTGCGACGCCTGTCAGAAGGGTAAACAAATCAAGTCATCTTTCAAAGGCAAGAAGCACCAATCTTCTGGAAGAATATTGGAGCTACTACATATGGACTTATTTGGACCCATTGATCCAGTCAGCAATGGTGGAAAGAAATACTGCCTAGCTGTTGTGGATGATTATTCAAGATATACTTGGGTGATTTTCTTGAAAAAGAAAAGTGAAACCAAGGAACATCTTACCAATCTGATGGAACTGATCCAGAATGAGAAAAGTATCAAAATATTGAAGATCAGATCAGATAGAGGGACAGAGTTTACAAACTCTACTGTTGAAGAGTACTGTAACATCAAAGGAATACATCATGAGTATTCAGCTGCTAGAACCCCTCAACAGAATGGTGTTGCTGAAAGGAGAAACAGAACACTAAAAGAAGCTGTCAGGACCATGATAGCTGAAGCCAAACTGCCACAAAGATTTTGGGCAGAAGCAACAAATACAGCATGCTTTACCCAAAACAGATGTATGATCAACAAAAATCAGAACAAGACTCCATATGAAGTTTGGAACAACAGAAGACCAAACATTCATTACTTTAAGATTTTTGGTTGTAAATGTTTTGTATTGAATAATGGGAAAAATCACCTTACTGCATTTGCAGAAAAGGCTGATGAAGCTGTCTTTGTAGGATACTCAACTGTTAGTAAAGCTTACAGAGTCTTTAACAAAAGAACATTACTAATAGAAGAATCTATCCATGTAGTATTTGATGAGCCAAGTCAATCTTCTGAAAAGAATCAAAGTGTTAATCAAGATCTGTCTGCTGATTTACAGAAGTTGGACATTGGAAGAAATGAAGAATATGTTCCCATCATACTACCTAATCTTAGCTCAGCTGCTAACTCAAGTGATGTTCAAAATCACAGTGTTGATTGTCTAACAGACGAGTTGCAAACAGCTGACAGACCAGAGACTGTTCAACAGACTACTACTGATTCTCCAACAGTAGTGTTGCAAGATCAAGACAAAGGACAACATTATGATTTGCAACCTGATCTAAGATGGCTCAGAAATCATCCACCAGAGTTAGTAATTGGTGATCCTTTAGATAGAGTGAAAACAAGAAGAGCTACTGCACAAGATGCCATGTTTGCTAGTTTTCTATCTCAAATTGAGCCTAAACAAATTGAAGAAGCTCTCAGTGATTCCTTCTGGATTGAAGCTATGCAAGAAGAGTTGAATCAATTTGAAAGGAATGAAGTCTGGTACTTAGTTCCTAGACCAAATCATCAAAGAGTAATTGGCACTAAGTGGGTATTCAGAAATAAGATGAATGAAGATGGTATTGTTACCAGAAACAAAGCAAGACTAGTGGCCAGGGGTTATTGTCAAGAAGAAGGAATTGACTTTGATGAAACTTTTGCACCAGTAGCAAGACTTGAAGGAATCAGACTGTTTCTAGCCTATGCTGCTTACAAAAACTTCACTGTCTATCAGATGGATGTGAAGTCTGCCTTTCTCAATGGAGAATTGCAAGAAGAAGTATATGTTGAGCAACCTCCTGGATTTGTAGTCTATCAAGAAGAGGACAAAGTATATCGTCTGAAGAAAGCCCTCTATGGACTGAAACAAGCTCCAAGAGCATGGTATGATACCCTATCTGATTTTCTTTTAATTAAAGGATTTCGTAAAGGTAAGGTAGATAAAACCTTGTTTACAATTGAGTGGGAAAATCATATATTACTTGTGCAAATATATGTGGACGATATTATTTTTGGTTCAACTAACCAACAGATGTGTGATAAGTTCTCCAAGCTGATGCAGAATAAGTTTGAAATGAGCATGATGGGTGAACTTAATTATTTTCTTGGATTGCAAGTCAGACAGTTGCCTGATGGAATATTCATCAGCCAAGCAAAATACACAAGAGATCTGTTCAAGAAATTTGGTATGGAAACTAGCTCTACTGCTACCATTCCTATGTCTACAAGTCTTCGTTTGGATAAAGATGAAGATGGCAAATCGGTGGATATAATCAAATATAGAGGCATTATTGGTTCATTGTTGTATCTAACAGCAAGCAGACCTGATATAATGTACTCAGTTGGAGTCTGTGCAAGATTTCAATCAAACCCCAAGGAATCTCATCTCTTAGCTGCCAAGAGGATATTGAAATATGTTAAAGGCACTCAAGAATTGGGATTGTGGTATCCTAGAGAATCTGGATTTGAGCTTATTGGTTATTCAGATTCAGACCTTGCTGGCTGCAAGATTGACAGAAAGAGCACAACTGGTGCCTGTCAGTTCTTAGGTAGTCGTCTGATCTCATGGATGAGTAAGAAACAAACTTCAGTTTCTATATCTACTGCTGAGGCTGAATATATAGCTGCTGGAGCTTGCTGTGCACAGATATTATGGTTGAAGCATCAACTAGAAGATTACAACATCAAAATCAGTGGAATTCCAATCTACTGTGACAATACAAGTGCAATCTCTCTTACTCAAAACACTACAAGTCATTCAAGGACTAAACATATTGAGATCAAGCATCCCTTCATTAGAGATCATGTGGAAAAAGGCAATGTTGTGATTGAGTATGTTCATACTGACAATCAGATTGCTGATATTTTCACTAAACCTTTAAGTGAAGTAAGGTTTTCAACTTTAAGAGCTGAACTAGGACTACTTAATTTGGATGCATAAGCTGAGGGGGAACTCATCAGAAGACTGGAGTTCAACAGCTTACTCATCACTGTTATCTTCAAGGATTAACTCTCAACAGACTAGTTAACTTATGAATTCTTAAACTCAGGGGGAACGTGTAAGACTAGCGGTACTTCTGAATTAAAGATGAAATCTGTTAATGTCAGTTAGTTGAAGTTATGTTTTCATCAGAAGACTCAACTATCGAAGAACAAAGTTATTTTATCTAGCTGGATTGACAAACAGCTGAGGAAGGTTATCAGCTATTGGCATTCTCTGATAACAGCATTGTCATCAGGACAGTAGTCCATCAGATAAGTGTTTATTATACTCATCTGATTACTTAAAAGCGAACTATTTAAAACGTTTATTCAAAACACGCTTTTATAAGTAACTGTCGGGCGGTACATATTTCCGCTCTTCATTAAATATCTTTTGAATTTGAAAAGTCGTAACTGACGCCGCACGATCAGCACTGACAGAAAAACGGATCTAACGGTTGGCAGATATCACGGAAACCGAAAAACCCTAACTCTATAAATCCTCATCTGATCAGTCGAGTTGCTCTTTACGCACTCTAAGCATTCAAAAGTACTTGTGAGAAAATTACCTGCAATTCTCTGCATATTTCTCTTTGTTTTCCTAACCATCAACAGATTAACAATGGCCGCTGAAGGTATGTACCTCGTGTATGATTCCTACTATCAATCCGGTACGGATCTGATGAAAGAACTGCTCGAAAAGTTCAAAGCTGCTTCGCTGGTGAACTTCATGGAATACCACGAAGGAATTATTTGGACTGACCAAGTGATGGAGTACTACGACACAGCGAAAGCTGACTACAACAAACTGGAGATTAAGGCTTCAGTAGGAGACAAATCTATCACTATTACCCCAGCTGTTCTTCACGAGACGTTTGGGCTTCCTAACAGTGGAAGACATGATGTCACTGTGCTGACAGAGGGTAAGCACCAACAGTTCTGGGCGATCTGCGCCAAAGAGGGAGAGATGTTATCTGGAAATATAAGGAAGAAACAACTGAAGGATGAATATCAGCGGATGGCTGATATGGTATGCAAGCTGATTGAGAACTGCACCTTCTCACTAGATGCTGTTACCATGAAGAGGTTCAGCATCATGGCTGCCATATACTATGGACTGGAGGTCAACTGGTCCATCATAGTCTGGTACATATTGGCTGACTTTCTTGATGATAAGAAAGGAAAAGGCCCCTCCACCAACCACAGAATCACACTCAGTTATCTGCTGTCAAAACTGGGCTGTGACATGAAGAATGGAAAAGAGATTCACAAATCCAAGGCACTGTCCAAGTACATGCCTGTTCAAAAGAGGAAGGCTGGTGAGCCTGAAGAAGCTGATGTTGAGGAGTCAAAAGAGGTTCCTGCCAAAAGACAAAAGAGGTTAGTCAAAACAGCAAGCTTAGCTGTTGAGACTAAAAAGAAGAAGGCTACTGATGAGCCTAAGAAGAAAGAAGCTAAGAAGATGGAGAAAGTGACTTCTGCTGCTGAAGCCACTAAAATCGTTGAAAACATAATTGCTGATGTAAGGACTGGATCCCCTGCATCACCATCAAGAACTCCATCAGCAGAGAAGCCTGCTGAAAATGTCTCTTACAGAACAAGAAGTCAAATGAAAGACACTGCTGCTTCAAGGCCTATTCAGGGTTTGACTAAAAAGTCAGCAAGAAAGAAGATGACATTTGTGGAGAAGGATACTGAGTTGGTGGACTTGGTGAGATCAAGTCCAGAGTCTGCTGAAAGACCAGTTGAAACTACTGAAGTCTCTACTGTTGACAAAGCTGATGAGCAACATACTACTCAGACTGCACCAACTGTTGAGGCTGCTCAACCTCAAGAAGATCCAGATGTTCAAATCATACATCCTATAGCTGCTGCTCCCATATCATCTGCTGGACCAGCTCCTGCTCCTATTAATAAAGGCAAAAAGAAGATAGTGATTAAGAGAAAGAAAATCACTAAAGCTGACAAAAGAGCAAGGGAGGAAGCTGAACAGAGGAAGCAAGATGAACTTGAAGAGAAGAAGGCACTAGAGCTAAGCAAGGCTCAAGCTGCAAAGGATGAGGCCAGGAGAAGAATGTCTGAAGCAGAGAGAAAAGCTGCTGAGGATGCTGAACTGGCCATGGTGATTGAAAAGAGCAAGACTGATGCCTATGGACCTATCCATGGAGGTGGCATCAAGATTGGAGAAGTCAAAGATGAAGGAGATAAGAAGAAGATATTACTGCCTGTCCCCAAGGTCAAGTCAAAAGAAAAATTTGAAGTTCGAAAAGCCTTTGAAATAGTGTATGCTGATAAGGAGCTTTTCAAGAAGTTTGAGAAGTCCTTAGCTTACTATGATCAAAAGCTTATGTTAAAAACTCTGTTCAACCAGGAGAAGCCAAGGTATATCAGTTGGAGAGACAATAGGCTGAACAAATCAATAACAGAACTTCAAAACATGAAGGAGTTAGCTGATGAAGAACGTTGGGTTCTGACTTGGCTGAAAACAAACTCCATTCAAAAGGCCCTTGATCCCAGCTATGTAAGAGATGTTATGCATAGTTATGCAAAAGGCTTTGCATTGGAGGAGGCCAAAAAGATTAAAAGCACCCTGCCTGATAAGAAGAAGAAATCTGAAGATGCTGAAGAAAGGGCAATTAAATTTGCTGTCATGACCGCCCTGAAGAGATGGGCTAAAAAGTCAAAATATCAGCAATGATGTTCCAGTGACTTGCCACTACTTCCAAGCATTCAGCAAATAATATTTGGCAAGGAAGTGCAACCGTTCTATGAAGTGCCTAAAGGGAATAATGCTTTCGTTAACCCCTGGATCATTGTGAGGCAGATCAGACAAACTACTTGCTTCAATGATGATGGCACTATCACCAACCTGGTCTATGATGATGTTACTGACGAACACAAGAAGGCTGATAAGTCCTTAGCTATTGAATGGCAAGCTAAGACTTCTGAAGATCATCAGATGACTGATATGGAAGAAGTCCCTGTTCAACAGGCGACTGAAGAGAAGGAAGCTGATGCTGATGCTTCTGCTTCATCAGCTGATCAACATTCATCACTGATGGAAGCAATCCAGATGCTGATGGAAAACCAACTAAAGGAACTGGACGACAAGCACAAGCAACAACTATTGAAGGTTAAGGAGGAGCTGAAGGTTGAACTTAAAGCAGAGTTGACAGAAGCCAACAGACTTCAGCTGGAAACTGTTCAAGGATCAACAGCAGAGATCATCAAGAAAGAAATTAACAGTATTCCAATTCCTCAAGATCATTCCTTGCAGTTAGTGCACAGCTTAAGAGATCTGAACAAGAATGTTGAAGATGTGAAGGGTGATGTCAATCATCTTCATACTGCTCTGAAGTCAGCTGAGCACAAGATTGCTGATCTAACTGCAACCTTCATTCAAGTCAGCAAAGAAGAGAAGGAAATCAATCTAGGGATGTTGCAAGAAGTAGCAAAGGCTTCACAGGATATCCAGAATGAAATTGCAACTATAAACCTTAATATTGACTACTTCAATGACAAGACTGACGTCATCAGCACTGATATTCATCATCTTACAGCCAGTCATGATGTTGTCAATCAGAATCTAAAAGCTCTTTGTGCTGGAGTGAAGATTCCAACAGTTGCCCTCAACCCTGCTGTTGTACCTTCTAATGTCATCAAAGTTGATGATGACAAAAAGGGGGAAGATAAAAGGGAATAAACAGCTAAGGAACCTGCTGCTGCAACTATTGAAGACAAGAAGACTGAAGACAAAGCTGACAAGACTGAAGAAGAACTTGGAAAGGTTCAAGGCAAAGACAAGACTGAAGAAGAGACCAAGGAAGAAGCCAAAACTGATGAAGTAATGGCTGAATCCAAAGACTCTGCTGCTGATCAATCAGAGCCTTTGACTAAGTACAAAAATACAGAATCTGCCAAGAAGGCCATGGAAGCTTTGGAAGAACAAAAACTCAAAGAAAAGATGGAAGCTGCCAAAGCAATCTTGGAAGAAGAAGCTGATGAAGAAGAAGATGACGAAGAGTCATCTTATGAGTATGAAGAAGTGCTTGAAGGATCAGATGAAGAAGCTGATAGTTAGAACTTGTAAAATCCTTGTAATCAGTTTACTTTATCTATCTTCAGAAATCTCATCTGATGAACTTGTACTCTGTAACTCTTTTTCAATATTAATGAAAAGTCAAGTTCAATCCAATAAACTTTTTCTATCTCAGAAAATTTTGAGGATTACAAATTTTAGCTTAGGTATTTAACAGGTACTTAGCTGAAGTTTTGTCATCATCAAAAAGGGGGAAATTGTTGGATAAGGATGAAGATGAAGGCACTGAAGACAAATTTAGAAGGGAGGTTTTGATGCATTCCAAAACTTCAATATTGGCTAAGTATGGAGTAACTTAGCTGATGATCCCTTTGGAAGAAATTTTGACTAAGTACAAGAAGACATCAGAAGAGTCAAAGTTTCAAGGTCCAAGACTTCTGATCTGCTGAAGGAAAGTTATCAGACTGATGAAGATCAGCTGACTCAAATCAGATTTGTTCAAGTTTGAGATCAGCCGAGTTCGCCATCAGACTTGTACTTTCGTCAGCCAAGTGAAGAAGATCATGAAGTCTTCCCAACGGTAATAAATGCCCCTTGGAGTAATAAATGCTGAAGTACAAGGTTATTAAAGACAAATGATTGAAGAAATGCTTCGCATCAGCTGAGTGCATTTAATGCTGCCTGCAGAAAAGTACTGTTCACAGTACGGACAGACTGCAAAAGAGCCGTTCGCGGATTTTAAGGACCAGTACTCGAGGAATTTGAATCCTGTCTCTCTTCAACGGACACTTTTCAATCCTCAAGTATAAATAGCTGAAAGAGACGAAGAAGAAGATGTAGCAACACACTTTCTGAGAGAAATTTCCGAAGCAAAATTCTTTAAGTCTCAAGAACAGCTCACTCATCAGCTGAGTCATTTGTTGACGAAAGCAGAGTTGAAGAATCAAGAAAAATACATCTTCTGAGTGATTTTGTAATCGAAAGTGTTGTGAGAAGTAGATATCCATCTAAGTGAGTGATATTACTTCAGAGAAGTAGGATTTCTTTGTGATTTCTTACTGCGCACTTGTGGCCGTTTCATTTGTTGATTGGCGCAAGCAGAGTATACTGTAAACTTTGTGATCATAGTATAACCCAAGATCTGTGTGACTTGGAAGAGTGGACTAAAGGATATTCAAATCCATATAACCACTATAAAAATTGATTGTGTTTTTACATCGTTTTTAAAACTTGCATATTTTCTGATTGCATAAAAACACATTAAGTTAACTGTTTGAAAAAGAATTAAAAGGAGTTTATAAAACTGGGGAAACACTTTTCAAACTGCTAAGATTACTTGTGAAAAACACTTTGAAAATCCGCTGCAAGTACTCTAAGTATTAAAACTGATTTCTGCAAAATCAGCTAAGTAACTATCAGACGAGTGGTCAACAAATCTGTTCAAAGATTTGTTCGCGAACAGAATTGTAACTTACTAATCTGATCAGCTTAGTCTGTTCAGTTGAAGAAAAGTTTTAAAGTTAAAATTAGAAGAAAATTTTAAAGAGGTTTATTCACCCCCCCCCCCTCTAAACCTCTTCTGACCACTTGGGACCAACAAAAACAATATTTTATTACAAATCACCTATGAAAAAAAGAAATCATTGATGAATTTTGTCATTGAATCATATAAAAAAATGAAAATACTTGAAGTTTGAAAAAAAAAATGACTTTTCTAATGAAATTGATGCTTAAATATATTTATATAACTTATAATATAAAATATTTTTTTGTTTCTAGTTGATTTTGTTTATTTCAAAGTGAAAAATAGAAGAAGAGACGTGAGAGTACTGTTGAAGTTTAAAGGTCGCGGAAGAGAAATAAAAAACCGTAGCGTAACTTTTTTATTTTTATAAGTAAACCAGTGGTTCAATCGGTACACTGGTTCATTGATTTTACCGGTTTTTGAGCGATTTTTTCCGGTTCGAACTGGTCAGGAACAAAGGTGGTTTTGGAGGGTTAACAGGACTGGATTGACAACCAGTTACCTGTTAAATCGGTCGAACTGTCCGGTCCGGTCCGGATTTTAAAACACTACTGGTAGGATCTATATATATATATATACTTAAGTTTTTTAATTGCTCTAATTTATGTGAAAAAAAAAATGGATTCTTGTGTGATATAATCTCATTAAAAGGTGTGTTATTTTTATTAAGAAAATTGATTTGTCATTACTTCATTTATGTCATTAATTTTTGTTTGTATACAATTAGCGGTTTAGTGTAAATGACTTGAGTGATGTTGAACGTTATAGAGTTTAAGATTGATTTTAATTCTGTATCGAGCTTGAATTGTTTTTAAACTTAGTTTGATTTTTAAATGAGCCAAACTCGAACAAACTTTTGTGGAATGAGCTCGAGTTCTCTATCGAGTAATTTGTTATTTTTACATGTATGTTTGACGATTTTTTAGCTTATCAAGCAAGTTATCAAATGAAATTTTTTGTTAAAATTTGTTTGATTTGTATGACGAATTCACAGACGAGTTCGATTAACTTGGTTTGATATAATTTGGGGGTTGGTGTACTACTATAATGATATAGCCCAAATTCATGTGGACGAATGCTAGATTTTAGGCATGCCAATTAATTCTCATGAGAAATAATTATTTTTAAATTCATGCTTTCCTATTTTCTGAAGTACATCGAACTGAACATGCTTTTTAACTTAAAAACAACGCATTCACTTTTGATTAGGATTCTTCCAATATTTATTCAATTTATTAATTCCCCAATTCATATTAAACAATATTAAAATTATTAATAAAAATATACAAAACTTAAAAAAAAGAATTCTTTTGATGAGTAACATGTTTTCCTCTTCTGGAATAACAGTTAGATCTATTTCCATAAGATGTTTATCCGTGAAATTCTTCAAGTCGTTACTAGGTGATAGGTTGGAATTGCCATTTGTGATGCCCAACTACATATCACCTAGTAACGATTTGAATAATCTCACTGGTAAAAATCTTTTAGAAATAGAGCTTAATGTTGTGCCAAAAGAGGAAAACATGTCACCTATAAACATTTGATGGAGTTATTGAAAATTTCGAGTCAACCCTATAGGAGTTTGGTTTATTTGAACGGATTTCTTGCGGTCGCCATCTTGGACAAGGCTATAAGCACTTTGATTCGTAAGAGGAAACATCAATCAAGTTTTCGTAAGAACTTAATTTAATGAGGAAATCAACTATGTTGCGTGAAAAAATGGGAAATTATTTCAAAAGTTCGGTCCTCTGGTAAATCTCCTGACAAAGTTAATAAAGTAATTATTTCATTTTAATTTTCAATTGATTTGGATCTGATGCTTTTTAGTTTTAATTGATGATATATAAGATGTTTATACCAGGGATGCACCGTGCATTTTATGGATTTTTTTTACATGTATATCGCGATAAAAATGATTCTTTAAGGTCTGAGTATTTTTTATACTTTCTCTTATCACATGATAGTCCTTAAACAAGCTAATACATATTGGCTTATAGGGCACTATCCTTTCACTGCCTAGACTACCTTAAACTGGTAGCCATAGGTATTTTCTTGGTTGAAGTTAATATTTCTATTAACTGTGTATCGTGGGTGTTAGACACCGCAGCAGGTTCTCATATCTGCAATGATTTGCAGGTGATTGGAGCAGTAAGAAACCTGAAGCCCGGGAATAGAATCGTGCATTTTGGTAACGGAGCAAAAGTTGATGCTGAGGCTATAGGAGAGGTGGAGTTTTTTTTTTTTTTTTTTTTTTGGTTTTTCAAAGGTTTAATCCCTTTCGAGGCGCGTCGGGCACATAAAGTGGGAACCTCTCCCAACAGGGATTCGAACCTGAGTTCGCTACTTTGTAGGGACTAGTCCCTTCCACTAGACCAATCACCTGTTGGTATAGGAGAGGTGGAGTTAGTATTAGGGAATTTTACTTTGCTTTTAAGAGACTGTTTGTACGTACCAACTATAATTAAGAACATTATTTCTATTCCACTTTTAGACAATGATGTTTTAATTTTTCCATTGAGAATGGATCTTTATGCATAATTAAAAATGGTTTAACATATGCTCGTGGTACTTTGATGGATGGTCTATAATCCCTTGAACCTATAAACTCCAACATCATGCACATACAATCGAGAAAAAGAAAATATGATAATCACTCTCCATAACTTTGGCACGCTAGACTTGGACATATTTCCAAGAGTAGAATTCAAAAGTTGGTTTCCTCTAAGGCTCTTGAAATACAGAACTTACATGAACTCACAACTTGCGAATTTTGTCTCAAAGGAAAGATGACCAAATCATCCTTCACAGGAAATCCCGAGCGAAGCAAACAGACACTGGATTTAATCCACACTGACGTTTGTGGACCACTAAGTATCAGTGCGAAAGGAGGATTCTCCTACTTCATCACATTCACCGACGAATTTAGTCGTTATGGATATGTGTATCTTATGAAACACAAATCCGAAACCTTTGAAAAGTTCAAGGAGTTTCAAATGGAAATAGAGAACCAACTTGGACATAGTATTAAAGCACTTCGATCTGACAGAGGTGGTGAGTACTTAAGCCAATAATTCCTCGATTATCTGAAAGAAAATGAAATTCTAGCGCAGCGAACTCCCTCTAGGATGCCCCAACTCAATGGATTGTCTGAAAGGAGGAATCAAACTTTGTTAGACATGGTTCGTTCCATGATGAGCTTTGCTGAACTTCCCTTTTCATTCATGAAAACGATAAGTTGGACAGTGATCCAAGAACTTATGAAGAAGCTATGTCAGACATAGATTCGGGTGCGTGGCTCGAAGCCATGCAATCCGAAATGGATTCCATGCATTCCAACAAGGTTTGGACTTTGGTCGATCCACCTGAGGGAACAATCCCTGTAGGATGCAAATGGATCTTCAAGCATGAGCTTGGAATGAATAGAGAGGTATTAACTCATAAAGCTCGCTTAGTGGTGAAAGGTTATTCTCAAATGCCTGGAATAGACTATGAGGAAACCTTTTCCCCCATAGGGATGTAGAAACCATTCAGATACTTTTAGCCATAGCCGCGTGGTATGACTATGAGATATGGCAAATGGACGTAAAGACTGCATTTCTCAATGGAGACATTGACAAGAAGATCTTTATGCAACAGCCCGAAGTCTTTGCGTCCAAAGGACAAGAACAAAGTGTGCAAACTTCAAAGGTCAATTTATGGCCTCAAACCGGCATCCCGAACCTGGAACATACGATTTGATGAGATAGTAAAAGCTTTTGGCTTCATCAAAAACGTATTTGAACCTTGTGTGTACAAGAAGAATAGCGGGAGTTCGTTACAATTCATAGTTTTATACGTCGAGAACGTTGATCGGGGACAATATCGAAATGTTAACACAGACGAAAGCGTGGTTATCCGCGCAGTTCTCAATAAAAGATATGGGAGACGCATCTTACGTATTGGGAATACGTATCTATAGGGATAGATCGGAGAAGATGTTGGGACTCTCCCAACCTCAGTATATCAACACGATTTTGAAGAGATTCATAATGGAAGAATCCAAGAGAGGATTGCTTCCAATGAGACATGGTATCTTTTTTTCCAAGTCAAGGTGCCCTACAACTGACGAAGAAAAGATGAGAATGTCTCTCATACCTTATGCCTCTGCTATAGGGAGCATAATGTATGCAATGTTGTGTAGTAGACCAGACGTAGCAAACGCTCTAAGTGTAACGAGCCGCTATCAGTCGAATCCAGGCGAAGAGCATTGGACCGCCGTAAAAGCAATCTTGAAGTACCTGCGAAGGACTAAGGATATGTTCTTGGTCTACAGTGGTAGCGAAGAACTGAAACTTGAAGGATTCACTGATTCAAGTTTCCAGTCTGACGTGGATGATTACAAATCCAATTCTGGATACATATTCCGCCTCAATGGGGCAGCGGTGAGTTGGAAAAGTTCCAAACAGTCTACCACTTCTGACTCAACCACTGAAGCAGAATATATTGCAGCATCAGATGCAGCAATCTGATGCAGCGAAGGAGAGTGTTTGGATGAGAAACTTCATCCAAGAATTAGATGTAGTTCCTAGCATTGCCGAGCTTGTAGTAGTCTTCTGTGACAACAACGGAGCGATAGCTCAAGCGAATGAGCCGAGATCACACCACCAATCCAAGCACGTAATGAGGAAATACCATGTGATCAAGGAGGTCATTGGTAGAGGAGAAATACACATGGATTGTGTCGACTCAGAAGATAACAAAGCTGACCCACTAACGAAGCAACTTTTGCAAAAGGCGTGCAAGGGACATCTTGAAAAGATGGGTCTTAGAAACATTTTTGAATGACTTTAGGGCAAGTGGGAGATTGATAGGATAGTGCCCAGCAAGCCGATTCACTCTAGCTTGTAATAGGTCTATTCCGTAAATAAACAATCTTTGATTCTATAAATAATACGCACGTTTATTTATATTTGTATAGAATAAACAATGGCCAACTTCATCTCTCGCGAATACATTTAAGAGATTGGATGAAATCCTTAGATCACATTTGACTATGGGACGATTCACTTCGGTATTGAGTGCAATCATGAAACAGTCTCTAAGGTCGTGATCTTGATACACGTTCCAAGTCATAGATTCCGAAATGAGATAGGGTATCGTAGGAATCGTCAAGACTTGTATGAATATGCATGATTCACGTGGAGTGAATTTGTAGAGTTTCATGAACAAGACATTTGTGACAGTGCATATGAGTAGGTGGTTCGATAGGGGATCGAACGCATCGAACGGCCCAAACAGAGAAACCCATTGTGGAAGCGCATGATGCATATGGGTGATGGGATGTTTCTCAAGACTTATAATAGTGTACTATTTAGTCCTTAGACTTGAGGTGCTAGGGCGAATTCGGTACATGAGTGTGCATACTTAGATCTAGGTACAGGTCACGTAGCCTGACCATAATGTGCCTAGGTTGGGTGCGCATAGTTGTGTACGCCAGTGGTTAGTACAAATATGGAATCTACCGACTCATCGTAATGGATGAGGGAATTTCCTATATGATTTTTAGATAATAGATCCGAGAAACCCATGGCCACGGTCTGTGACGGATTTGGAAAGGGGGATTCCAAAATTAGTAGTAACACTGGATCATTATCCTGAATTAGAAAGTATAGTTATCGAGATAATTAGAGGTGTCGATCAATTCACACACCCTAGGTCTCGATCGGGGAATTAAGTCGATAAAATGACCGTATGTACATGGCAATTATAAGAGGTGAGGTTCACAAATATCAATTCACATGAAGTTGGGCTTCATGGGCTTGTGGCTAGATATCGACCATAAAATGTGGGTACTCCTGAATTAATAAGGGAGATTAACTCTGGGGTGGTCAATTAAAGGGGTTTAATTGATCGGAGCAATTAACTGCTCGTAAAGTAAATCACGAAGAGTTCGTGGGACTGCTGCCAATTGACGGTGAACCTAAAGGGTCATACACAATACAGTTGGACAGTGACAGTCATATAAGGAAATACTTGATTTAAGGAAGTTAAATCAATAAATGAATTAAAGTGTTAATTCAATTGGAAGACTAATTAATTAGATGATCTAATTAATTAAATATTAATTAAAGTGTTAATTAATTGAGAGAGATTTTAATTAATTAATTAATTGGGCTAATTTAATTATTGGTTAATTAAATTAACTTGCAAGACATGGGCCTTTAATTAAAAGCCCAGAAGAAGTCTTGCAAGACTAGGTTAAGTGGGAGGCTTATATAAGGAGTCTAAGTAAGACTCATAAAGAACAGTTGGTAGAAAATTTTACTTTCTTGCACAATAACCCTAGCCGCCCCCTCTGTCAGTGCCGCCCCCTTTCATTGTTCTTCCATTGCTGGATCTAGCTCTGAAACTAGATCTGGTCCTTCCTCCACTGACAACCTTAGAGATCTAGTTCGTAGCCTGCGACTTGAAGGTGTCCCTACAATCCAGCTGGTGTGGATAAGCTTTGGAGGTGAGACAATTGGATCACTGCCTATGAATCGAGAACAAAGCCAGAGGTTACCACCACCTTGACTGTGGTGAGGTAAAAATCGCATATCACCCTCTTTATTTATGTTTGTTGCTTGATTCAACCTTTTCTCATACATAAGATGGATAATTGTAACATGGGACTAATGGGTATCTCGGAAAAATTTTAAATTCCGCACTTTCATTGTTTTGACAACCGAGATATCCCAACAGGATGAAGATGAAGATAGAGTGCAAAAAGTTAAGGGAGGTTTTGATGATTTCCAAAACATGAAAATCAGCTAAGGAATGCTTAGATCCCTTAGAAGAATTTTGACCAAGTAAGAAGACTATCAAAAGGGTCAAAAATTCAAGGTTCAGAAGACTACTGATATGTTGCTGAAGTCCGAAATCAAACTTGTAGCTTTTTTGCTGACTCAAATCAAATTAGTTCAAATTTGGATCAGCAAGGTATCTATCAGACGGGTCATTTCGATCAGCAGAGTGGAAAAGATCAAGGAGTCTGCCCAACGGTAATAAATGCACTTCGAGTAATAAATGATGTTGAAGAAGGGTATTAATGTCAAATGATTGAAGACATTTTCGAATCAGCAGGGTGCATTTAATGCGACTGACAGAAAAGTACAGCAGAGTGTACAGTGCAATAGTTGCAGAGAGTCATTCCTGAAAATGGGGGACCAGTACTTGTAGCTTTGAAATTTGTCTTATCTTCAACGGATAGATTTCAAAAACAAGTATAGATAGAGCTGGATTCAAGAGTTAGAGACAACACAACAGCTGAAATTTCATTCGTGAAGCAAAATCTTTCTAAGTCTCAAAAGCTCAAGAACAGCTCACTCGTCTGCTGAAGTCAGTTGTTGACAAAAGCTAAGCTGAAGAAAAATAATACATCTTTCTGAGTGATTCTGTATTAGAAGAGTGTTGTGAGAAGTAGATATCCATCTAAGTGAGTGATCTAGCTTCAGAGGATAGGAGTTTCTTAGTGATTTCCTATTGTGAACTTACGGCTTATCATTTGTTGTAGAGCGTAAGCAGAGTGTGTTGTAAACTGAGTGTTTAGCATTGCATTATTTTTAAAGGATTTTCATCCATATAACCACTATAAAAATTCTGGTGTTTAGCATTGCATTATTTTCTTGCATATTTTTAAAGAACATTCAAACACTTGAATTATCTACTTTAAAGATTTTAAAGGAGTTTTAAACTGGGGATAAGATCTTTAATTTGACTAAGTTTACTTGTGAAAAACACTTTAAAACATCCGCAGCAAGTAATCTGATTAAAAGTTTAATCTTGCATATTCTTCCTCGGAACAATATTCCTCGGGGGATCACGCGAAGAACGTTTTGAGGTATTCGAAAAGAGGGAACTCATTCCCGAAAAATTATTATGAAAATTGGAAAATCGAAAGGCTTGCTCAAGTATTTTATCTAAGTGGGGACGCGTGGTAAAATAGTGAAAACTTTTTACCCCAGTATTTATAGTAAAGGAAAAGACGGGACGGTCCCTGGAAAAGGCGCGAAAAGCAGATTCAAAAAGGGAAGTTAATGAAATCGATTTATCAGCTCGACAAAATAATTTCGATAAAAGAAAACAAATTACACATTATGATGTAAAAGACTTATGTCTAAATTATCTGAAGAAATGATGTATTACAGGCAGAAGGGAAGAAAGGAAATAAGTTAGCAAAAAGTTTTTATCATACAAAAACTTATACAAAAAGTTACCTAACAACACATCCTAGATTAATCCTCCTATTCTTCTCAAGGTTCTTCGCCATTAGTATCCTCGTGATTTGCATCTTCCTCCTCCTCGTCCCGAGGACTATCTGCATGATTCGCGCCGGAGGTACCCTCACCATCCACATTAGGAGGGTCCCTGTCAGGATGAGGCACGGACAAAGGAACCCCAAGCTCCTTCACCAAATGTGCCAAACGAAGATGCTCTCGACTGTTAGGACATCTTCAGGAGAATACTCCTGGCCATTCCGATCTTCACCAACATGGATAGCATCGAAGTACTCTTTCTTACGATCTTCAATCAATTCGAGGGCTACTAATTGATGAACAGCTTTCTTGAATGTATTCTCCAAAAGCGGTCCAACCATCTGATGCACCAGGGCAGTATGAACCGGAGATGCAAGGAACTCCCTGATGACCTTCTCCTTCGGGTCAACACCAGCCCAGTTAATCAAAGCATCCAGATCTTCATCCTCATCCTGCTCGACGAGGCGATCTTGAAGGCCTGCAACCTAAAACTCGAGCTCACTAACTCTGGTTACATGTTTGATTTGTTGATCTTCTAGCTCCTTGGCCAGTTGTTTGCTCGCTCTTGAGCCTGGGTGGCCTCCATGACAGTGTTGATTATATGAGGATTGTATGCCTCCATGTTTGTGTTACTGCTAAGACCGGTTTGATGGGAGGAGGATGTGGCAGACCCAGCTGTTGCTAACCTCTCTTCCAAGTCCACTACCCTTTGCAGAAGAATCTTGTTATTTTCAACCAGAAATTGACATTCCTGCTTTAGCAATGCTGATTCATACATAGAAGACACCATGAATGCTCCAGACTGAAAAGAAAGGATTTGGCTAATTAAAAGGGGTATGGATAATGAATAAAGAAATTAAAGACCGCAGAGTATTTCTTCTTACTTTAATATGGGAGTAAGCGGCCTTGGTTAGCCTTTCTAAAGGATCCTTGTCCATGAAATGTTGCATTTCTCTAGTAAAAACGATCGAGAGAAGAAGTCGAGCAGGTTTATCAGCGGTGTTTTCCTTATCGTCGGACACTAACGCATCACGCTCGGAATATCCTGCCGCTCTTCTCCCGTCGAGATGATTTTCCACCATCTCGACCAAAGAAGCCTTATGATTTGTGTCGCCGTCTTGCGTAAGATTCTGGCCATGGTGATCATAGAAATGCTTCTTTTTCTTCATCACGGGACCAGTATAATTACGCTCAGGCCATGTTTTGCAACCAAGGATACCATACGCTGTTCTGAGATTCATTGGAAGATATCCTAAGCCCGTTCCGGTGGTTGATGAAGATGCCTGAGCTTGAGTAGAAGTAGACTCAGGAGGAAAGTTCCTAGTAAGGTAAGGAACTTCTGGAGTATCCTCCCTATTGTCTTCGGAATCCTGGCCCTGATCCCTTCTTCTCTAACGGGAATTTCTCTGTTCTATGGGCTAGTTGTCAGCAGTCTTGGTAGACTTGGAGAGAACCATTTTTCCTGTTTTTGAATGTCTAGAACTCTCAACCATAGATGCTGTGAGAGGAATAGAATGAACTAAAGAAAATCCTAAATGTTGAGATGGCAAAAAAGTACACAAGGCTAATAAGGAAACTTACCTAGAGATTGATCATTTACTGGAGTGGGGTAATTCAGGGAACTAAACCCAGCTTTCCGAAGAAAAGCCTCTCCCACGAGAACAGCACACTGATATTTGTCCGACCTAATCTCAAATATCATACTTAAAAGGGAAGGGTCGCCGGGAATCAGTTCGCCCTTGATTTTTTTACCACCAAATGTCCAAGTTGAATCGTGGTCCCATGAATACTCGAAAGGTACGGTCGATCCGTCTGCCAATGTTTGATGGAATGGAGGTCGAACGAAGTAATAGCTGGATTTCCAGGCGGAATTACTAGAGATAGGAGCATCAAAAATAGCACAGCCAGACCTCTGGCTCGCGAAGAAATATCCGTGATTGGAGGAAGTAGAAATGCTAAAGCGAAATAACTGAAAGAAGTTGCGAAAGGATGGTTTTAAACTCTTGACAACCATTAAAACGGCAAAAGAAACAATAAATGCGACAAAGTTGGGGACCATCAAGTGGTCAGAATTTCAAGAAAAAGGGAGAAAGAGGAAGCCTAAGACCATGTTGAAAGTGGGACGTATAGAAGGCACGGCAACCCTCAAGAGGAATATTGACCCTCTCTTCGGGAGATGGGAGGAATATTTCAAAACCTGAAGGAAAGAATCGGCTATAATTTTTTCGCAAGGTAGCCCAAGTCATCCTCCTTGTATCCGCAAGCAAGGAACTCAATTGATTCGGAAATTTGGGGGTTGGCACTTTTGGTTTTGGTAGCAGCATTAGCGACTACCTCTTCATCGGTGATGATTGTCACTACCAAGGTATCTTTCTCAACGGGATTTCTGTCCACAATTTCATTCTGCTCGGAAGGAGGGCTCTGAGAACCCTCTAGGACGATAGTAGGAACTACATAATCTCTGGATGAGGAGTTAGGATCCCTGGAAGAGGAGGCCATCTCGATGAAACAATAAATAACTCGACAAGTATGTTAATTACAGAGATTATCGACTTAAAGTTTTACTGCAAAGAGATGGAAGGCGGAAAGTAAAAAGTAATAATGAATCCTAAAACGTTTATATATATACAAGGTTGAAAAGACACTTTATCCCGTTCGCGACGCTTCCTTTTTCCGCCATCAGAATAAGTGAATGGACCCCACTAGTCTAAACGATGTGTGTCGACGATGAGTAATTTGTGACTGTTTATGAAGAGTTGCACTCTTTTCCTTGTTCGGATTTTTTCCCAAAGGGTTTTTTTCCGAGTAAGGTTTTTAACGAGGCACAATTCATAAATCGATCACTGAGATGGACTACTTCTACGAGCTTCGGCTACGTTTTCGCTCAAAGAAGTGAGGGAGTACTGATGGGGGCTATTTTACACCCTAAAAGATAATCGAGAACTTGAGAAGAATTGGGTCGTTCCGACCTAGTTATCAGCCTTGAATGTAGATCGAGCTTGAAGGTCATCTCGACCAAAAATACTCTTCTCGCCGACCTAGCTTAAGAATCCGAATCCCTGAAGGACATGGGTCTGAGTCGTATTTTTGATATGTTTCCTTGTATATCTAGGGGGAAAAGTCTATATAAATTCATCAATCACTTATATTGTATTAGGGCTGTTGGGATTCGGTAAGAAAAACAGCCCTAGGCACAGCGGAATATAAAAAATTTCTAGGGCCTCTTAAAGAATCTTGCCAGGATATTCTCTAGTTGCATATATATGAATATAAATAAATGACAGTATAAGTTTTCTCGTTTATACCTGTCTCCTTGCAAATCCTAGGCTAGTAATATGAGCTCTGAATTCTGACTCCGGTTGATCGACCCACACCTTTTGGTAGCGCCCCACGTGTTGCGCCTCTACGAGTTGATACACCACAATATCACGAAAATTAATATATCCTAATCGACTAGAACATAGGGTATATTAATATCTAGGTTTTAGAACGACTTTGAAACGAAAAACAAAGACGAAAAATTCTTCCAAAGTGGAAGAGCAGTTCGGCCGATCACAGGGAGAGGGAGGGAGAATTTTTGCTCTTGCAATTTTTCTTGTAGAGTTGTGTGTGAGATATGAGACCTAGTCTCTTATTTATAGATATCTCCCATACCCTAATCCTAATAGGATTAGGATACTTATTCTCCTACATGGGCCATGGCCCTCTTTAATTAGAAGACTAAGTCTTCTAATTAATTCATGGCCCATATTAATTAATCTTTCAGGGCTTTATTTAATCTCCCAATTAAATAGCCCAATTAATTAAATCATCTCCCAATTAATTAATTAAACTCCAAGTCTAATTAAATTAATTATTCCAATTAATTAAATCCTAATTAATTAATTTACTCATAAATTAAATTCCAATTTAATTTATAATCTTGATCCAATTCCAATTGGATCCATTTTCGTTCCATATGGGTCGACCCAGTCGACCCACCCATTTAATCGACCCAGTCGATTTTGACCCAGTCGACCCAGTCGACTGGTTCGTTCTTGTTTCCTCGCTTTCGCTACTTGTGTATTGTGTATGCCCCCGTAGGTTCACCACATAATTGGCCGTGGGTTGTAATTAAATATTATTTAATTACTCGAGCAATTAATACTCTAAATCAATCGAACACTCTGTCGATTAATCATTCCAAAATTAGCACCCCTGCTAATTTGGGAATTCTCCCACACTCCACGGTCGATGTCCAGCCACAAGCCCATGGAGCCCAATCACTGGTGAATTAATTCAGTGAACCTTTTATCATTTACAATTTCCATATACGACAAAATCTCTCCATCGATCAATCTCCCAGTCGAGACTTAAGGGTATGGTCTTTTATCGGATTCCCTTTTCTTTTGTCTTGACCTTATGTACTCTGGTCTCGAAATAAATTCCCTTTGACTTAATCTTTATGAGCTACTTACATAAAGTCGTCAGATACCTTGGCCAAGGATTTTACCAGAATTAATTTCTCACAGAAATCCATAGGAGAATTTCCCAACCTATCAAGTCGGGTCAACGGATCCTTTGTTGATGATATGAATCTGCATACGAGTTCCTCTATACCCAACATGAGTCCACAGAGACTTTCTGGCGATCCCCAGTCAGTCGGAACTCATATCAAAGTATAGATGTTCTCGCACCAGATAAACCCTATCATCTCAAGTTGTTAGGGATCGTTCCTCGTATACTATTGTAAATTGGAATAACTTCAACCCCGATATGCGACTACCGCTCCCATGGTGAGTTATTTCCTAATTGGGGTATTCAGTGCACTTGCCATCCCAGCAAGCCACCCACTTATGTGTATCGACTATCCCAGTCACGCTCGTGGACCCCAGCGTCTCCAGTTCATCGGAGTATACACAATAGTGAGAGTCTAACCGAATCCAACGATGTCCTATCTCGATTGGATTCTACGACTCTTGAATATGTTCTAGATCACGGCCTTAGAGATCAGTCCACGGGTTGTCCCATAGCCCTGTGATCTAAGGACTTCTATCCTTATGCGTAGACAAATATTACATAAGATAAAGATGACCATTTAATAAAAGTGCATTTATTAATCTAAATTGAATAGTTCCTCATTAATTACAATTAATGCTAGCCATACAGCTGGCTTGCAGGACACTATTTCTATCAAGGGCAACTCATACATCATACTCATATTCTACTTATTTTGTAATACGCGATTAAATCAATAAGATAGCCTTTGCTACACATATTACATATTTTTTGTTCTTTCGCTAATTGTGCTTTATAATCTTCCTTGTGTTGATCCATCCTGAGTAAAGTAACTAAGCCCTTAAATTATAATCGATCCAGCCTAAATCATCTTAATATTGATATTTTCGAACCTAACGAAATTCGGTAAAATCAGTGCCCATTCTTCTTAACAGCCAGAATATGGAAAAGATGAGCAGCCCAATTAACATCCAGGACATAGTAGATGCAGGCCATTGTATGGAACCTTCTCCTTGGCAGCCCATCCAAGGAACTGGTTGAACACTCTAGAACCTTTGCAATGATGTCAACAAATCTCTGAAACTCATCTTTCAGTTGCGTCTTCATAATTGTTCCAGAAATCTCTTCTCCTTCTTTCGCACATAAAGCCCAGAAGGCTTCCTCCTTCTCAGAGCCTAGAATAGAGACTTCACCTCCCTCATTTTTCAACCCATAAACTTCATTCAACACCGCGGGAGAGACGCGGTTCGTCTTCCCTCCTACTTGCCCAACCATAGTGCTCTTGGTCATGTCAATCCTTCTGGTTTTGTAAAACTCAGCCACATCCTCAAGGAATACCAATTCCTCGTGAGCTTCTAGAATAGTAACCAGACCAGAATCTTTGATTTTAACCAGCAACTCCTTCATGAGTGGAGTTCCAGATGCGTAGAATTTGTCATAGCTGGAGATAACTTCCTTCTGCTCCAGCCATTTCGAATGATATCAAGTAGTACTGTGAGATTGAAAAGCTTTAAGACAAGAATTTAGAGAGTTAGTAACTTCTTTTGTGCTTAAGAGAATTTAGGCTGCATAAGGTCGACCCTTCTGATCAGATCTGGATTTATAGATTTCTCCTTGTGTCGATTTTCGTGTTTCACGCGAACCGTTAAATTGATCTGACGGTTTTGAATCGTGTGAGCGAGATACGCGAATTTCAAATATTATATTTTAATGTCAGATGGGCGGGAAACTCAAGCGACACTAGTCTGTTACTTATAAAATAGCGTCTTTAAATATAACGTTTTTAGTACTCACTTATATAACATACCAGACGAGTAGAGTTTAACTTATCTGACAAACGAGTGATCTGATATCTTATATTACTAGTGAAAGCCAATAACTAGTAATCTTATTCTGCTATTTTTCAATCCAGCAAGATAAATTAATCTTCAATCTTCAAGAATTAAGAACATATTTTTCTGAACACATAACTCCAACTAACTGTCATCAACAAATTTCATTTGTAGATCAAGAGTACCGCTAGTCTTACACGTTCCTCCTGACTTCAAGAACCCATAAGTTAACTAGTCTGTTGAGAGTTAACCTTGAAGATGATAAGATAAGTAAGCTGATGAACTTGGGTCTTCTGATAAGTTCCCCCCTCAGCTTATGCATCCAAATTAAGTAGTCCTAGTTCAGCTCTTAGAATTGAAAACCTTGCATCACTTAGTGGTTTGGTGAATATGTCAACAATCTGATTGTCAGTATGAACATACTCAATAATGACATTTCCTTTTTCCACACGATCTCTAATAAAATGATGTTTGATCTCGATATGCTTTGTCCTTGAATGACTTGTAGTATTCTGAGTAAGTGAGATGGCACTTGTATTATCACAGTACATTGGAATTCCACTGATCTTTATATTGTAGTCTTCTAGTTGATGCTTCAACCAAAGTATCTATGCACAACATGCTCCTGCAGCAATGTATTCAGCTTTAACAGTAGAGATAGATATTGAAGTCTGCTTCTTACTCATCCATGAGAAAAGACGACTACCTAAGAATTGACAGGCACCTGTAGTACTCTTCCTATCAATCTTGCCGCCAGCAACGTCAGAATCTGAATAGCCAATAAGCTCAAATCTTGATTCTCTAGGGTACCATAATCACAATTCTTGTGTGCCTTTAAGGTATCTGAGAATCCTCTTAGCAGCTAAGAGATGAGATTCCTTAGGAATTGATTGTTATCTCGCACAAACCCCAACAGAATACATAATATCTGGTCTGCTAGATGTTAGATATAGCAGTGACCCTATTATGCCTCTGTACTAGGTTATATCCACTGACTTGTCATCTTCATCTTTATCCAGACGAAGTCCAGTAGACAAAGGAACACTAACAGTTGAACTAGTTTCCATACCAAATTTCTTAAACAGATCTTTTGTGTACTTAGCTTGGTTGATGAAAATTTCATCAGGCAACTGTCTAACTTGCAAACCAAGAAAATAGTTCAGTTCATCGATCATGCTCATTTCAAACTTGTTCTGCATCAGCTTGGAGAACTTGTCACACATATGTTGGTTAGTTGAACCAAAAATAATATCGTCCACATATATTTGCAGAAATAATATATGATCTTCCCATTCAATTGTAAACAAGGTTTTGTCTACTTTACCTTTTCGAAATTCTTTAATTAAAATAAAATCAGATAAATATCATACCATTCTCTTGGAGCCTGTTTCAGTCCATAGAGGGCTTTCTTCAGACGATATACCTTATCTCCTTCTAGATAGACTTCAAAACCAGGTGGTTGTTCAATGTACACTTCCTCTTGCAATTCCCCATTGTGAAAAGCAGACTTCACATCCATCTGATATACAGTGAAGTTCTTGTGAGCAGCATAGGCAAGAAACATTCTGATTGCTTCAAGTCTTGCTACTGGTGCAAATGTCTCATCAAAGTCGATGCTTTCTTCTTTGCAGTATCCCTTGGCAACTATTCTTGCTTTGTTTCTGGTGACAATACCATCTTCATTCATCTTATTTCTGAAAACCCACTTAAGGCCAATGACTATTTGATGACTTGGTCTAGGAAATAAGTACCAGACTTCATTCCTTTCAAATTAATTCAGCTCCTCTTGCATCGCTTCAATCAAGTTAGAAACACCGAGAGCTTCTTCAATTTTTTTGGGCTCAATTTGGGATAGGAAACTGACAAACATTGCATCATTTGCAGCAGCTCTTCTAGTCTTTACTCTATCCAAAGGATCTTGCAACACTACTGTTGGAGTTCCAGTAGTAGTCTGTTGAACATTTGTAGTTTGTTGAACAGTCTCTGGTCTGTCAGTTGTTGGTAACTCGTCTGTTAGACAATCAGCAAGCTGATTTTGAACAGCACTTGAGCTAGCAGCTGAGTTGAGATCAGGTAGTATGATGGGTACATATTCTTCTTTTCTTTCAACACTCAATTTCTGAAAATCGGTAGACATATTTGGATTAGTACTTTGACTCTTTTCAGATGATAGATTCTTCAACAAGTAAAGTTCTTTTGTTAAAGACTCTATAAGCTTTATTAACAGTAGAGTATCCTACAAAAATAGCTTCATCAGCCTTTTCTGCAAAGGCAGTAAGGTGATTTTTCCCATTATTCAAAATATAACATTTAAAACCAAAAATCCTACAGTAAGGTGAATATTAGGCTTTCTGTTGTTCCAGACTTCATAGGGTGTCTTGTTTTGACTTTTGTTGATCATGCATCTGTTCTGGGTGAAGCGTGATGTATTGTGGCTTCTGCCCAGAATCTTTGGGGCAGTTTTGCTTCAGCTATCATAGTTCTGGTAGCTTCCTTCAGAGTTTTGTTTCTCCTTTCAGCAACTCTGTTTTGTTGAGGGGTTTTGGCAGCAGAGTACTCATGATTGATTCCTCTGATGTTACAATACTCTTCAACAGTAGAGTTTGTGAACTCAGTCCCTCTATCTAATCTGATCTGATCTTCAATATTTTCATACTCTTCTCATTCTGGATCAGTTCCATCAGATTGGTAAGATGCTCCTTGGTTTCACCTTTCTTCTTCATGAAAACAACCCAAGTGTATCTTGAAAAATCATCCACAACAGCTAGGCAGTATTTCTTCCCACCATGGCTGATTGGATCAATGGGTCCAAATAAGTCCATGTGAAGTAGCTCCAATATCCTTGATGAAGATTGGTGCTTTTTGCTCTTGAAAGATGACCTGATTTGTTTACCCTTCTGACATGCGTCACACAGCTTGTCCTTGCTCATGACTGTTTTAAGAATTCCTTCTACCAAATCATTCTTGATTAATTTGTTTATGGCCTTGTAATTCACATGATTCATCCTTTTGTGCCATAGCCAACTAATCTCACTTGGTGTAGAAGCCACCAAACAGACATTTGAATTCATGTCCACAGAATTCCAGTCGATTACATAGAGATTCCCTTGTCTTCTTCCAGATAAGATGACCTTCTTAGTTCCAATCTGTTCAACGTAGCACTTATCTGATGAAAAGATGACTGAGAAACCATTGTCACAAAATTGACTTATGCTCAACAAATTGTATTTGAGGCCTTTAACATAAGAGACGTCAGATATCTCAATGTTGCCTTTGATTAGCTTTCCACACGCCACAGTTTTGCCTTCTTCGCTGTCTCCGAATGTAACATTTGGGCCGCCCACACCAGCAGCATCAGTCAATTCATGTTTGTCTCCACACATGTGTCTTGAACATCCACTGTCCAAGTACCATTTCTTCTCTACTTTACTCCTACTCCTGATCCTAACCTACAAAACAAAAGAAAATTGTTTTAGGTACCCTTTATTGAGAGGGTCCTGAAGGATTAGTTTCACATTTGACAACCAAAGATGTTGAAGTCTTAGGCTTCTTAGGTTTTAAGTTTTGGCAGGAGCATGAACAGTTTTCTCTTCATCATAATCAGCAGATGTGTTATGTTGATAATCAGTATGATGTGGATAATGTTCATAAGCAGGATAAGGTGCATGATATGTAAGATATGCATGCATAGGATGAGCAGGGTAAGGTGCATAGTAAGCTGGAAATCGAGGTGCATGATGTACAGGTGGATCTGCAGCAGGTTGCACATAATATGATGACTCATTTCCATACCAAGCATTTTGATTTTTCTTGTTCTTATGCTTCTTTGGTTTACTCTTTACTTGCTCTTTAGCAGACGACTTAGCTTTGTTACAAGTCTGATTGATTTTACTCTATCAGCAGATTTCTTAGGACTATGTTGTTTAGCCTTACCAGTCTTTTTTTCAGTTTTAAGCTCTTTGCTCGTTTTAGCCTTATGAGCTTTCTTCTCCTTTAATTCTTTCTCAAGTGAAGCAGGTTTAGTAGTCTGAACATACAATATGACCTTACTATTGTCAGCAGATATGAATTTTTCAATATGGTTCAGTTCTATCTTTTCCTGATCTAAAGGCAGTTTCTGTTTACATAGCGTGTTATCTAATGCAACAGTAGACTTATCATGAGACTCTATGACTTTCTCAAGTTCCATGATTTTACCCTTATAAACTTCACATTCAGCTTTCAAAGATTCATTATCTTGCTCAAGCTGTTTATATTCACCTGATTCTTTTGGTCTTTCAACCTTAAGTTTCAGTGAACTGTTTTGCTCTTTCGGCAATGTAATCTCTTCCTTAAGCTTAACAAATGCATCAACAATACTAGTATTATTAACAATCATTAGCTCAAATGAATTAAAGAATTCATTTTCAGCAAGAGTTACCTCATCCTCAGAGTCATCTGATTCTATGGCCATCAGACAGAGAAGTGCAAGATGCTCATCTTCAGTAGACTTTTCTTCTGAAGTATCTAAGTCTGAATCAGACGAGTAGATAGCAGCAAGCTTTTCTGCTTCAGCCATCAGCACTTTGCCTTTTTTATGATTTCTCTTCTTTCTTAATTTCTTTTCCAATGTATTTCTCAGCTTTAGGATATGGGCAGTCTCTGATGAATGTCCCAATTTCCTGCAATTATAGCACATTAGTTTGGATTTATAAGAATCCTTACTATCATGAGAAGTAGAGGTAGTATTAGAAGTAGAAGCATTATTGAATTTGTTCTTCATTTTTCCCTTATAAAACTTCTTGATATTATTAATCAACAGTGCAACGTCTCCAGCAGTGTACTCCTTTTTGTTGAGCAGTGTGGCTTCATTAGATGAGTCCACGTCTTTGCTTTTGTTTGCTGTTCTTCTAGCAGCAGCAACCAGTGCAGCTGTGGGGCCTGAAGTTGAGGTTTATTCAATACTCATTCTTGGCAGTTTATACTCCTATGCCTTGAGTACGGAAGAGATCTTCCCAGATCCCTTGATTCTTCCATGGCTGTAACCTTCATGTTGAACTTTGGAGGCAACGCCTTCAGTACTCTGACAGTGATCTCCTTGTCAGTGAAGGTCTTTCCTAGCTTTAGAACTAGCGTTCTGATAAACCTTGTATCCATTTGATCAATGGTTTTCCCAGACTTCATCTTGAATTTGTCTAACTTTATAAAAGCTTAATTAAGTATATGTGATCTTGGAATATATAAACATATAGTTTATTTACTAATATTTCATTCATTTATGGACATCAATGTTCTTATCTAACTATTTACTTGAAATAAAGGATTTCATATGTAAGTGGCAAAAAATAATAAAACAAACAAAAAAAAATATACAAATTTAAAAACAACTAAGTTGTTGAGCAAACAAAAAAAGATGTAAAAGAACAAAGTATTCAATAAAAAGAAAAACAATATTCAAGCAAGAACAAATTATTCCGCTTATGTTTCATTAATATAATCGCTATGTATAGATTGTACAACGAGAAACGTTCTCACCTTTTCAACTAAAAGAAATTTATAAAATTGGTTTATTTTCAATTCATCATTAACTTCCTATTATGTGAATAACCACAATATTTATACTTCATAAATAGATTAAATAGTTTTCTATTATTATTATAAAAGATATTTTTGTATTTAATGTTCTACTCATATTTTGAAATAGACATAATGAATATATCAAAACAATGAAAACAATTTTGTTTAAACTCGGCAAAGCTATTATATAAGTCATCTCACACTCATCTGAACAATAATGGCGTAAGATTGCAATGTCTAGTATCTTCAATGCGTCAAATCACCCCACTTATTTTTTATGTTTTAATCTTGTTATATTCGCAATAATTTCAATGATATTTCAAATCGATTTCCATATTTGTACTTTGTAATAAATTTATATTGCAGCTAATGATTAAATATCCACATTAATTCTCTTATCTGAAAAGATAAGTTTATTTGTTGGTAAAAAAAATATTATAAATAAATAATTTGTGAAAAAGTATGTAATATAAATGTTATAAAATAAATTATGGCTTCTTATATTAATCATCGTGTTAAATTACTTAAAATCTGAACTTGCGTGTCTTGTAAAACGGACCCAAAAAAATTAAGCAAATACTCTACCATTTTGTTTTGACTGTTGATCTTCCTTATCCCCATATATTGAAACAGATCTGAACTTGCGTATATTGTAAAACGTACTGAAAAAATAAAGCAAACTGATTTGTTTTGACTGTTTATCTTAAATTTTTTAAACTGCCCCCATAAATATGAGTAGTTGAAAATTTGGGAACGTTTTCCGTTGTCCAATCTATACCGTTTATCTTATAATTTACTGGTGGTTGGATCTTTTTCGTTGCTACTATAAATTTGGCTTACTTTTACGAGATTTTATAATTCATAATATGAAATATATTTAAATTAATAAATTAATGTTGTGTTGTAGAAAAGTATCGATTATAAAATCGTGTAAGAATAATCTATATGCAATGTATGAGTTGGTATGTGTGGTTCTGATCTAACGTGGTTTCGTTCAGGATCAATAATCGAAGGTAAAGACAAATAAAGGTGTGATAATGCTAATAACGGGATCAAACATATATATTATCGATCGTGATTACAATACAATTCGGAGTCCTATTTGAGCATTATTGGATGTCGTACAAACTAGAGGCTAATACATACGATGTGATCGAATGAAAGTTCCGAAGATGCTTCGAGCTGTAGCTTCGAGCAAGGAGCACCTGGGAAAGCGTGTCTGGCGTCATAAATGCTTGTGGTATTTATTGATACGAACCTCGCCACGAATAACGAGAACCGAATAATTAGGATTCCAAGGATCGTTCTACAATCAGGTTTAGATGGATTTAATGAAGACGCCACAAACGATGATGGATGAATCGCTTGATAAGTCGATGGATGAACGCCACAAGTCTTCTTGATAAGTTCATGAGGACGCCACAAACGATGTTGACTGAATCGCTTGATAAGTCGGAATGCCACAAGAATGCTTGATAAGTTCGGTAGGACGCCACAAACGATGGTGGATAAATCGTTTGATAAGTCATTGAACGCCACAAAGATTTTACTGATCTTTGATAAGTTCATGAAGAAGAATTCTTCAAAGAAGGTGGAGAATACTCAACACAAATTAATTGAAGACTAAATCTTGAATTCATTAAAGAATAAAGGTCCTTTAAATAGGACAAGATTACATCTTGAAAATAACTAGGAAACTATAAAATAGTAAACTAACCTAATAACAAAAGGAAACTAAATCCTAGTAAAGAATAAACTAATCCTACTAATACAAGGAGCTAAATTCGAAATTAAAAAGTAACTAAATTAAAAAGTCCCATATGACAAGTAATATTGGACTAAATCTCCTTCAATCTTGATGAGCAAGTAATCCTTCTAGACCCAACAACTTATCTTCAATTAATTCTTTCAAGTCTATTTTTGGGCACTTCACGATCACATCATTCTCCTCCTCTTAAAAGAGATTTGTCCTCAAATCTTCCCCAACCTTGTAGATCTAACATGTAAATATTGAAATACCATTTTTTTTTTTCGTTTTTTTTTTCTCTCTCAATTTTTTTTCAACCCTTCTTCTTCCCTCAATTTTTTTCGTTTTTTTTTTCAACGTTTTTTTTTTCGTTTTTTTTTTTTTTTTTTTTTGGCGAACTCTTTCTCTCTTTTTTTTTTTTTTTGTTCGACCTTTCTTCTTTTTTTTTTTTTTGTACTCTTTTTTTTTTTGAATAAAACTAGAAAATTATAAAGATACGCAAACCTGAGACTAGAATTTGGCTCTGATACCAAATGATACGAACCTCGCCACGAATAACGAGAACCGAATAATTAGGATTCCAAGGATCGTTCTACAATCAGGTTTAGATGGATTTAATGAAGACGCCACAAACGATGATGGATGAATCGCTTGATAAGTCGATGGATGAACGCCACAAGTCTTCTTGATAAGTTCATGAGGACGCCACAAACGATGTTGACTGAATCGCTTGATAAGTCGGAACGCCACAAGAATGCTTGATAAGTTCGGTAGGACGCCACAAACGATGGTGGATAAATCGTTTGATAAGTCATTGAACGCCACAAAGATTTTACTGATCTTTGATAAGTTCATGAAGAAGAATTCTTCAAAGAAGGTGGAGAATACTCAACACAAATTAATTGAAGACTAAATCTTGAATTCATTAAAGAATAAAGGTCCTTTAAATAGGACAAGATTACATCTTGAAAATAACTAGGAAACTATAAAATAGTAAACTAACCTAATAACAAAAGGAAACTAAATCCTAGTAAAGAATAAACTAATCCTACTAATACAAGGAGCTAAATTCGAAATTAAAAAGTAACTAAATTAAAAAGTCCCATATGACAAGTAATATTGGACTAAATCTCCTTCAATCTTGATGAGCAAGTAATCCTTCTAGACCCAAAGATTTAGTCTTCAATTAATTTGTGTTGAGTATTCTCCACCTTCTTTGAAGAATTCTTCTTCATGAACTTATCAAAGATCAGTAAAATCTTTGTGGCGTTCAATGACTTATCAAACGATTTATCCACCATCGTTTGTGGCGTCCTACCGAACTTATCAAGCATTCTTGTGGCGTTCCGACTTATCAAGCGATTCAGTCAACATCGTTTGTGGCGTCCTCATGAACTTATCAAGAAGACTTGTGGCGTTCATCCATCGACTTATCAAGCGATTCATCCATCATCGTTTGTGGCGTCTTCATTAAATCCATCTAAACCTGATTGCAGAACGATCCTTGGAATCCTAATTATTCGGTTCTCGTTATTCGTGGCGAGGTTCGTATCATTTATAGTTGAGGCGGTCGAGCAAGGAGCACCAAGGATCAGCCCAACAGTGAAATCCGAGCATGAATCCCTCTGCCAACGATCGGACTAGTCTGACTAGTATTGGAGATCGGCTGGTACGTCTTCGAGGTTGGATTCTGTGGCTTCCGATCATACAAGTCCTTCCTAAAATAGAATATGCAAAGTACCCCTCATAAATACTTCCCCACTTCTCGAGCGTAAGTGAAGCTGGAGCTCGGAGAAGTAGACGTTGCCACAAGATTGAGATGAATCATTACTTAGTGTTTCGGATATGCCTCATTATATTAAAACCTTAGCTCGGAAAAACCTATTGGGATAAAAACTGAACCAGGGAAAAAGAATGCATATCTTGAAAACTCTGAAATGATTAATCGTTGTGATGTAAATGATATTGACATTTCTCCTTTAAGTTGTTTTCTGTAACGATTGAGTTGGTTGAAAAATTGAGTTGACCTTGCTTCCTGTTTCGAATCCCTGGTTAATAGTTACGTTGATCAATAGTTGGGTTGATTGAACCCTCATTAATACTCCCCCACTTCTCGAGCCTAAGTGAAGTTGAGGCTCGGAGAAGTAGATGTATTCCGATGCCGAAAGGGTGCGTCTTCTGCGATAACCAGGCTATATAGCCTAAATTTGTAGAGTATAGGGGCTAAAAATGCAAATATCTGGAAATGTCACTTGAAGTTACTATTGGAAAGTTCAACCGTCACGGTTACTTGGGGTCCAATCTGCAATTTACCTTTTTAACCCCGTATATATATATATATATACGTTGACCGTTGAAGATTCATTTACGAAAGATTCCCAAAGCCTAGATCGGAGCCCAGTGATCGAAATTTTACAGAAGAATCCCGAAAGTTGATCACCCTAAAATTTATACTAAAAATGTCTACCTCTAGAGACCGTAAAGGGAAAGCGAAAGTAGTAGAAGGGTCGAAAGTCGATCCCGATTTGCTTATTGATAATTATAAAGCATCCGATGGGGATAAATCCGAAAATTCTGGAAGTACCTCCAGTTCCGATACTGAGGAAGGGGAGGTTCGTCAAGGTTCTGGCGAAGAAGGTGAAGCTGAAGATGAAACTTCCGAGGGTGAAGCAGTCGAGGCCGATATTCAAACATTGGGCGAGAATGAAGTCCAGAAATATAAGATTGGTGGTACAGCTGTTGTCACAATTTTTAAATGGGTAGAACCTACGACCAATGCCAATCACCATCGAACAAAACGTAGAGCATATCAGACTCCCAGCTCTTATACCGAAGAACACCGTGAGAAACTAGAGCTCGAATTCGGGAAATTCATCCCATATGGTTATTCGATCGTTATTCCTACTTCCGAGCAATGAGTCATCGACCCCCTGAAAGGCTGTCAAGCTTTCTACAGCAGGTAATTCCTCTTCGGACTGCGCATTCCTTTTATTCCCTTGCTTAGAGACCTACTCGAGGGTTTCAGGCTTGCTCCTGTCAAATATTGCCAAATTCGATCGCTTACGTCGTCGCCTTCAGCGTGCTCATGAAGGCCAAATGAGTACTTCTACGGCATCGAACGCTGGCTTCGTTTACTTTTCACAGAGATCAAATCGGTCCATTCTGTCGAACATGGTTTCCAGCAACACCAAAGGCTGGAAAGGACAATTCTTCTTCGTTTGAGGTCCCGACATTCCACCCTCTGGTGAGAGCTCCGAACCGAAACCACATGTCTAGAACGGGGAAGGACCCTGGATATATGGCAAACAGCAACTCAAAGGAAAGATCCCGCAAATTCTGTCAGAAAAATTCTTGGAGTCCCTTCAATCCGATCTCTATCAAACAACATTACTAACCCAAGACGGGGTCTTGAGATTGGCTGGACTCAGCCAAGGGACTTATCCCGCTCCGACGATTAAATTAGGACATGTCCCCAAAATTGAAAATAACCCTCAGGATGATCAACCTGCAGAGGCCCAAGCCATTGTCGCGCCTCTTTCGCTAGGTAAATCAATTTATTTTCTTAAGACGAGCTTTGTTTTTGCCTTTGATATTTTGCGTTAACTCAACTTCATGTTCGAATTTTGCAGTTGAGATCGTGGAGGGGTTCCAAACTTCGATAGCTGGTTCTAATGTCGCTTCTTTTTCGAAGAAAACTCAAGGGCAGCCTCGAAAACAGAAGAAATCGAAGGCGGTTAAGAACACTGGAGCGGCTGGTCCCAGTTCTACTACTTTGGTGGTTCCGCCTCCTGCTTTGAGCACTGCGAGAGTTGAAGCTGAGGGTACTTCCCAGACGGAGAGCATCGGCCGATTGAGGACGGTATTCTCGATCAACACCGCCGATCCTGACGCGGCTGGATACAGTTATTATGCCTTTAAACAGATCCAAGCCCAGCAAATGATAGAAGAGCGGTTGGCTCGAAAAAGAAACAGCGATGCCCCAGAGTCATCCAGAAGGGTCAGACCCTTTGGTCGGAATATCCCGGCCCAATTCCCTGCCGACCAGGAAGGACTCAACCAGATTTAGCGGATTACATTGAAGATCATCTTTGTGGTCCAAGGGCTACTGGTTATGCTGAAGATGGGAGCATTCTTTCAGGTTTTGGCCCCGAAGGAGAATATTCGGTGGACAAGTCGTTCCGGATCCTTTTGGCTGGACGATTTATGGATGACAACACTGAGCTGTTCGATAAGGATGGCTTTCAGGTCCTGGGCGATTTCTCTCGAGCATACCAAGAGGTAAATATTCAATCTCGTTTCATATTTCCCGATCTTAGAAAGCATAAAAACTTAAACAAACACTTTGTTCTTTTGCAGGCCGGAGACTTGTTCGTTCATCAATCCCACCGACTTGCCATTTTAGAAGAAGAGTCTCAACAAGCTCACCTTGCCCTCAGACGTATTTTGAAGGAAGATGAAGTAATGGCGGCTCAGCTAACAGAAACTTCGACAAAGTTGTCCGAGGTAGAGAAAGAGCTCGTTGACACTAAGAAAGAGCTTGAAGAGGCAAGAAGTGGCAGATATACGCCCGCGATTGAGGAGAACTTAGTTGGCGTGGTCGGAGAGAAGAGCGCCCTTGAGCTTGAGGTCGAACGCTTAAAAGCAGAGCTGGAACAAGCAAAGGCGGACTCAGAATGAGCGTATGCTCAAGGTCGAGATGAAGCCAGGCTTACGGCCATAAGGGAGTTTATGGATTCTCC
The DNA here is from genome assembly GCA_038501285.1 of Penstemon eatonii. Taxonomy (NCBI): domain Eukaryota; kingdom Viridiplantae; phylum Streptophyta; class Magnoliopsida; order Lamiales; family Plantaginaceae; genus Penstemon; species Penstemon eatonii. The sequence goes on from CM076713.1 coordinate 27,560,718, forward strand.
TTTCCTTGACGCATTGGTTCGGTTGAGATCTGGTCCGATCAATCAATCTTTCTTCTATAAGGGCGTTCAACAACAGATCATAGCTGGAAGGATCCCGGGCCAACTCTCGGATTATCTCCCATATATGAACGCTTATAAGAAAAATTTTGGAGAAAATTATAAGGCTTCATCTCTGCCTGCGGACCTTGGGGATTTACAAGGCCATGAGTTCACTCCCCTTCTTAACGAGTTCGGGGTTCCTATGCAAACCCGGATATGCTTGAAGCTTCCGGCTCTCCAGTATCAAAGCACGAGGTCGAAGAAGATAAAGAAGTAGACGTCGATGGTGACTCCGATGCTCAAGAAGAACAAAATCTTCCTCCTGTTGATAAGGCCGATGATGATGACGATGAAGACGACGATGAGGAGGGCGATAGTTCGGACAGTGAGGACGATGATTCAAGCGAGAGCGATTTCGACGATGAGGATGAAGAAGAGGGTGAAGAGGATGAGAGTGAAAAACCTGATAATTGATCATCATGTCCAAGTAATAGATTTTTCCTTGACGCAATTTCCTCTATGTATGTAACCTGAATTTTTGTTAACTTTGTACGTATGACATAATTTTGCTATTTGATGCTCGAAAATGTCCGACTATACTTGTGCTTGTCATATTTGCTCGAATTTTCTCGGGAGTCGCGACTATTCAATTTCAGTAAAATGACGCGTTGCTCCCGCTATAAATATAAGGGCCATTTCAAATCATTCCACTATCATATCAGATTATCACGATTGGAGCTCATAGATTGGCAATAAAATTCGAACCAAAACTTTTCCTTTATTAAAGATTATGGACAAAATATTGGGCTCTGCGATCGACCCTTCATCGCTTCTAGGTGGTGCTAAGAATAAGGTTTGGGATGGAAAAACCAAAATTAGTAATTAGTTTGGGAAAATATTCCGAAAAAAAATTAAATTACGGGATGAAATTCAGTGAGGTGATATAGTTTGGGACGAAAAACTAAAATCACTAATTAGTTTGGGAAGTTTTCTGCAATTTTGCCTTACTAAATTAGGAACAATTCTTTCTCTTGTATGTTCGGCCTCAACAAATGGAACTTCTTGTTATTTTGTACATGTTCTCTAACACAATTACCACTTGTATACTCTTCTTATATGCAATTTTTTTTATCTATCAACACCTTTATCAAGGATGGGTGTACTGGCCGGATTGTCTGTTTGTCTGAAACTATAAACAAACGTCTTCAGTTTAACATTGTTGTAACTGTGTAGTTATGTGCGTCGTTTCTTCGCAGGTTTTCCTGTCAAAACACTACGTACCGGAATCGTAGGTTGGGTGATCCAGGTTTAGCATTGGATTTTGAGGATATCTAAGTAACTGATCAAAAGAAAAAGTCGATCGCCAGGGCAAAAATTGTGGTATGCAAATTTTCAATCTCATTTTTTATTTCGTCAGAATTCATTCTGTTAATATCTTCTTCATAGCTCAGCTTGAGGAGTTTCACTTAATTATTGTTTTTTGTTTTATTTATATTTTAATCCTTGTACTTATATTTTGTGCTTGTTGTTATGGGATCAATCGCTTGTTATAGTTTGATTTCTTTTTAATTCTAACAACACTGACTTTTATACTGGACTTTTCCCTTGCAATGCGGCAGTACGAACCCCCGCGGTTTCGAACGAAGGAATTCAAGGAAGATTTCGGTGGAGGAAGCACTGAGGAACATGGCTTCGGATATGCCTTATCGATGTTCCTGTCGAGTTTCAACCTTGTTGGTGTACCTCTGCTGTAGTGTTAGTGGGTTTTTCTACCTATATAGATTTATGTCAACTGAGTTCGTGGCAGAAAATAATTTTTTGTCCTCTTTTTTCCACACTCTTGGGATGTTTGCTTTTGTTTTACTACAAATCAAATGTTCTTGTGATTTTCATGTCCCTTGGAAACTATTCCTTTTGTTTTGTTCCTACTCAATCTATCATCATTTTGTTACTCAGAGTCTCATACATTAATGCACAAGTTTATAGCTATATCGATTAATGACATAAGTTCTATGCTCCGTTATAGCTATATCGATTAATGACAAGAACTATTTCCAGCTCCGGGATTCTGGAAGGTTAGATCTATAGCTATATCGATTAATGACATAAGTTTATAGTAACCTTAACTTACACTACTGATGAAATAAGAAATAAAAAATTAAAATAAACATAAAATAAAAGGAACTTAATTACTGATGATCTAGAAAGAAAAAAGAATTTACAGTATTGATATTTCAATAGACTTCTATTTCATTCTTATCTCTGTAGCCACTCCATTTGATCTTATATATTTATTTTCAAAAACCTTGTCGACTTGTGCATTCAAACAAATATCCGAACATTAATAAGTGAGAAAAACATGCGCTCATTTTCTTTAAAGAGAATTGCACTTGTGGTATTAAATTATATATCGATTTTTACTTGTGATATCGTAAAAATCGAGATCGATACATTTGGTACCACAATTTAAAAAATCAATTAGTTTTAGTATCACCGTTAAAAATGGACGTTAACTGATAACGTGACAATTAAGCTTTATTGCAAAATTAATACCATTACTTATGTTGACTGGCAATTATGCCCCTAATATTTCAGGTTGTCGAAATAACCCCACATTTTCAAATTTACTAACAATATTTTGTCCATATTGTTGCCCAATTTCAAAATTGACTCGAATAAGACACGTGCGAACCAATTTAGAGATTTTATTTATTATATTTACATATTTATTTAACTTATTTAGTTTTATAAATAATATTAACAGAAAAAATAATACTTTAATATAAATCCAATAAAATACTAATTAAATCTAAAATTTATATAATAATATTAGTATATTTAATGTTTACTAAAAAATAAAGTTATACTATTATTAATAAATTAATTATAATAATATATAATTATAATTATAAGATTGAGTTTGAATGCTGGGATTTAGGGAAAAAATATGTGGATAAATTAATTATAATAATATATAATTATAATTATAAGATTGAGTTTGAATATTGGGGTTTAAGGAAAAAATATGTGGTAGGTGTCAAATCAATATCTTTTTTAGTGAGATTTGGGGGAGAAAGTAGGTGGTAGGTGTCAAATCACTATTTTATAGGTTTGAAGAGTTTGAGTATGAGTTTTTGAATAGGTTTTTATGGTTTTATGGATTTGACGAAAACTCATTTAAAAGAGTTTTGGCTTGATCTCGCGAAACCCGGCCAAAACTCATCCACATAGATTTGAATGATGTCTTTCATATGATGGTTCCTATTTTGAACTCCAGGATTCCCATAACTGTCAAAATGTTTTGATGGCTGCTTGTGATGAGTAAACTAAGTTGTTGAAGGTAGGCTAACGTGCAATTTATCTAAAAAAAATTCGAACAATTTTTTATTACTTAATTGCATTGCAAGAAAATACTTAAGTACTCTATTGTTTTTTATGGAATATGTTTTGTCGATAAAATTCCTTTTTGAATCAGATCTTCTTCATCATATCATTTCGAGAGTTTTGAAGGCTTCTTATGAAGAACATATGTGAAGGTATTTCAAATTTTGTAATTTAACCTGTCCTGTTTCGACAAAAGTACCGGTGGACAACTAATTCAACCTTTTGGGATATTTCATTGGCTTTATTTAATTATATATGAAGCATATATGTTTTGAATTTTTTGTTCTAACAAGTGTAATCTAATTGAATTATGACGCTTTTTATTTTTATTTTTTATAATTGAATTATGACGCTTAATCTTTTTGTCGATGCGTGATGTTATTGAGAAATTACTTGAAGTATTGAAATCATTATTATTATCTTGATGTATTGTATTTATTAATGTTATATCATTATTCTTATATTGAGGTATTTGATTTATTAATATTATTCAAACTACCCTGAGATTAAGATCACTTTTAATCTAGAATTCATTTACTTACACCTCATGTAGACCAATTTAACAAGATCATCAAATATTAACACATGAACTAGGCACACAGCACAGCGCCTTGCGCGGTGCATCCCCTAGTATATATATGAGTGGTGCTAGCATAACAGCCCACAACCGGCTGTACAAATGTATAGCCGGTTGTGGGCCTATTTCCTTTTCAAAAATAAGATGCAAAAATAAGTTGTAAAACAAAATTGCAAAATAAACCCATAATTAATCACCAAATAAAAATAAATCCTATTTATAAAATAAACCCTAAACCCGAAATCATAAACCCTAAATCCTAAACCCCTAAACCCTAGAACCTAAAACCATAAACCCTAACTAATCATCAAATAAAAATAAATCCTATTTATAAAATAAACCCTAAACCCTAAATCCTAAACCCTAAGCCCTAAACCCTAAACCCTAAAGCCCTAGACCCTAAAACCCTAAACCCTAAATTAAATATTATGTCATAAACCCTAAATTATAGGCATTGCAAATACTTTTAAATTATGATTGTATATTTTTATTGTAATTTTCAAGATAGTTTAAATTCAAATATTGATAAATGATAAATCAACATTGGAAAAGTAATGAATTATTTTTTATATGAGTAATATCATTTAATTTAGGTGTTATTTTGTAATTTTTTTAAGTTGAGATATAGGTTGTAAATTTTTTTAATGCATTTTAAGATTTTTAAATTATAGAATGTCACATCATGACAAAATCTAAATTTAGTGGTAAAAGTTGCAAAAAAAATTCACTATACAAATTTTTTGAAAATTGAGTGGGTTATTAGTAGAATAAAAAAAATTATTTGAAGAAAGAACATGTTAAACAAATAATATGTTACACAATTAAGTATGAAAGCATTAAATAGGGGCTGTACAAAGAGCTGTGAAGGTGTGGGCCGTTATATAATCATTTTCCTATATATGGAGTAGTGAAGACTCCATTAACCTAATGACTAATTAGCATATCAATTGGCAAAAATTGATATGCAAGAAAGTCTTGAACAAAAAAGATTAGCCGCCACTCATTCCTCTCAAAAGTAGTTTCGGCCGAGCACTTCTATTTAACAAATTGTTCATGTCATTTCTTTCTTCTTTCTTCCTTGTTTAATAACCTTTGGATCTTAGTTCTGACCCTATGGGTTCAAAGGGTGTGGATATCGCTAGAGGCACAACGTTTGGGGTGTTTCTTTGAGCCAAATCATCACATCTGAAAGAAGACTGAAGAAAAACCACTACCATTTCAGTGGTGATGTAAAATCGATAAACCCCCCATTGTTGGTTTATTTGAGGAAAATCGTTTTCGTATGACTAGATGAATAAATATTCTGCTTGGATTGTTTTCAAAAATTTAAAATTCCGCTGCTTTAACATTCTGATGTTACCAATAACCCAACACGTACACGACTATACGCACCCAACTTAGGCACATAATGGTCAGGCTACATGACCGGCACCTAGATCAAAGTATGTCACTCCCATGCACCGAATTCATCGAAGCACCTTAAGTCTAAGGACTAAATAATACACTAATATAAATATTGAGAAATATCCCATCACCGATAAGCGTCATGCGCATCTACAATGGGTTTCTCTGTTCGGGTCGTTCGATGCGTTTGATCTCCTATCGAACCACCTATTCATATGCATTGACATCAAATGTCTTGTTCATGAAACTCTACAAATTCACTCCATGTGAATCATGCATACTTGTACAAGTCTTGGCGATTCTTTCGATACCCCGTCTCATTCGGAATCTATGACTTGGAACGTGTTTTAAGATCACCACCTTTGAGACTGTTTTATGATTGCACTCAAACCGAAGTGAATCGTCCCATAGTCAAATGTGACCTAAGGATTTCATCCAATCACTTAAATGTATTCGCGAGAGATGAAGTTGGTCATTGTTTATTCTATACAGATATAAATAAACGTGTGTATTATTCATTGAATCAAATATTGTTTATTACAGAATAGACAATTACAAGCTAAAGTGAATTGACTTGTTGGATACTATCCTATCAGCACCGCCATTATCACGCTTCAGTTAAGAACCTTCCACTCGGGTCAACCCTCCACTCACTCATGGAAGAAGGACAATATAACATTTCTTCTAAATTTGTTTCATTAAGTTTCTTGCTCAATTTTACTGATATAAAAATAAGAAGTAAGCCTGCATTTCCCACACCATGGTGTTCCAGTACTAGAAAAAAATGAAGTTTTCATTGAAGCCTTCAAAGAAGAAGTGAAAGATATCAAAAAAAACAATCCTTGTGGTACTTGAAGTTAAAAAAAGTTAGTACTATTTTGGTTAATTAAAATGAATTCAAAATTGTACAACGATCCTTGGTGTCCTAATTATTCAGATCTCGTTTTTCTTAACGTGGTTCGTATTATTTCAATTTAATATTATTTGATTAAACTCGCTTCCTTCTGGAAGAGGTAGAAAGATGATAGATAAATTACAGGATCGAAGAAGTGAGAAGAAAGCATGAAACTTTAATGGAAGAAATGGGTAACTAATTTGAGACATTTAAGAGAGGGTGCAAAAAAATAATAAAGGCAAAAGAGAGAAAATAGTGATAATAAAGGTAGTTAATATATGTACCAATTTTGATTTAGAGCAAGGGCAAATTGGGTAGTTGATAAATTTTTCTCTTACAGCAATATTTTTTGCTCTGACAAATAGAACCGCAACTCAAAATTTAAGATTCCTAGACTGTACAATAAATAATAAGTATGAATACAACAATTTACATTTAGATAAATTTTGATGCTTTGATTAATTAATTTGATCGATGTGTTTTTGTGGTCTTGAAGCAGTTGCTAGAAATGTGAATGGTGAATGTATTGAATGGATCTCACTATGTATCAAACAACTGCTTGATCCTACCACGGTGGAAGCCAAAGCTGTATTTTTGGCGTTCAACTAGCTATGACTCGGAATTGGAATAAAGTGGTGATTGAAGGAGATTCAAACTTAGTGAATGCTGCAATTGAAGGCGTTTCTGGTGAAAGAGTCGTGTATGGTCCTATTATTGATGATATTAAAGCCCCAAAGGAAACTTTTAGTCTTGCTTATTCCGTCACGTCCTGGGGAAAGGAAATAAAGTAGCTCACGAAATAGTTAAGGTTTCATTCAAAGATTCTTTTAGTTTGGACGTTTTTTCAGATTTTATTTTTTAACATTGTATCCTTTCAATAAATAATTGAATGAAATATCTTTGGTTCTAATAAAAATGAGAAAAGGAACTTGAACCATTATCTGATATCTAATGAAATTACAAAAATTTCCTCTAATGGTGTGTTGGTAAGTTTAACGGGCAAAAGATTTTATATGTTAGTGTCATATTTTTGTGATAGATGATGAATTCACCGCGTGTAAGAGTCCATAAAATTTTGTTGAACACTTATCTATACATGTGGCACACAGTTGTGACATCAAAATGTAATAGAGCATGCAACCCCGATAGTTAACCTTATTCGATGGTTGGTGATCTTCTATGACATTATGGTGTTGCATAATTATGTCACACACATAAATTGATTAACAAATGTATATATTTAAATTTTTTGTGGATTTTTACATAAACTTGAAAGTTGATGTGTAACTATGACAGCGGTTCTTTCCTTATTTGATGCGGGATATTCTTACTTAAACCTGGTCTAAAATATTTTTACTAGACATTGTGGTTGAGAACATACCACATCATCACAATTAATGATGTGGTGCATTTTCAAACATCTTGTTTAGCTAGTTCATGTCTAAATAAGAATTTTCCATTTGATACATTTGCCTACCCTACAAAATTAATGCATTTCAATTATTTCAATAGGAAATGTTCATTATTGCTTCAATAGTTTGGGGTTTTTTGTACTTTGCCCCCACGAAATATGGGAAATAGGTACTTTGCGCCTCTGAAACTTAGATTTAGCACTTTGCACCTTCGAAATATGAAAAATATAGCACTTTGCACCCTCTTTTATTTTCAGACAAAAACTCAATGACAAAATAGGTAATTCAATTGTAAATATTTGGCACTTTGCACCCTCAAAACTTAAGAAATTGGCACTTTGCACCTCCAAAATAAAATTAGCACTTAACACCCTCTAATTAAGAAAAAATCAGCAATCTGCACTCCCGAAACACAATAAATGGAAACTTTACACCCCAAAATACAAAATTAATACTTAACACCCTCAAATTAAAAAAAAAATTAAAAACTCAGACCCCTCGTTTTTTCATCAAAGTTGACCATCAAGGTGAAAAAATCTAGGCAAAATACGTAATTCATTTTTTTTTCCTTAAAATTTTTGTAAAATACAATTATAAATACTATAATGCTAATTTCTCTCTCCATCTTTCTTTTCATCAATATACATATCCATAAATAACTAAATAAAGTAAAAGTAAACTTCTCAAAGACCCATTGTCTACTTCAAAATATCAAAGACCCATAAATAATTACCTATTTTGCCTTAGATTTTTTTCAACCTAATGGTCAATTTTGCCCAAAAAAATGAGGGGTTTGAATTTTTTTTTTAAATTTAAAGGTGTTAAGTGTTAATTTTGTATTTTAGGGTGCAAATTACCCATTTATTGTGTTTCGGGGGTGCAAGTTGCTGATTTGTTCTTAATTAGAGAGTGTCAAGTGCTAATTTTATTTTGGGGGTACAAAGTATCAAAGAAGTACCATAGAATTACCTATTTTATCCTTGAGTTTTTGCCTGAAAATAAAAATGGATGCAAAGTGCTGTATTTTTTAAATTTCTAGGGTGCAAAGTGCTAAATTCATATTTTGGAGGTGCAAAGTGTCTATTTTTCATGTTTCAGAGTGTAAAGTGCAAAAAACCCATAGTTTGGCCCCGGGAATCAATTGTTTGCTAATGCAGAAGTATCAGAAGAAATATTTTACGCTTTCTCATGTACTTGTATTTCTATAATGCATGCAACCCTAACCAATAAAAAAAAATTGATGGGTGTGTTTGTTTGACTTTTCATAAAATATTTAAATGTTTTTTGAAAAGTCAATTAAAAAAGAAATTTTGTGTTAAAAAGAGACTTATAATATAAAATAAAAAAATCCCAATTTACAAGAACAATCTTATAAAAAAATCTATATTATCTCTGAGAAGAATCTTTACAAATTTTATTTGATTTGATATAAAGTAATATATATAATATCTTAATTTATTTTATATATTTAATTTTGACATAAAATAACTTATTTTTCACCTTACTTTGATCTCTAAATTGCACAATTTTTTTAAATAACCTTATAATTTTTTGAAATATAATTTGTTATTATTTTCATCTTTAAAAATTCATTCAAACAAACTCTTTTCAAACATACAAAAACCAAGAACAAATATTTTCTCAAAAAACTCAAACAAAGGGCATAATTGGAAGAATTTTGGCTTAGTCTCGCGAGTCTCGTGAAACTGAGTACGAACTCATAGAAATGAAGTTTGACATAACTCATGAAATTCATCTTAAATCTACTCAGAAACTCATCTCAATTCTATTCAGAAACTCACAATCAAACTTTTGAAACTTATAAAATTTGATTTGACCAATACAATCTATTTTTTCCCAAAACTCTACACAAAAGACATGAATTTGACACATATAATCAATTTTGTTCCCTTAAACCCCAACATCCATACTCAACCAAATGGGGGTTTCAATTTTTTCAAAACCACAAATCCATCATCCAAAATCTAATAAAATGGGGTTTGAAAGGTTTCGGTCCAAAACCACCAAAATTATTTTTTTAAATCGAAACCAGCAAAATCAAGCCAAATTTCTTCCAAATAGAACTTACATGCCCGTAACTATCAGGCCCGGCTTTGCCTATAGGCAAGTTAGGCAAAGGCCTAGGGCCCCCACTTTTGGGGGCCCCAAGTTTTATATAATTTAATTTTTTTTATAATACATATTCATGTATGAAAAGAAATTATATTTATGTACTAAGATAAAATTATTAATGTTTTTTAAATTAAAAAACATTAATAATTTTATCTTAGTACATAAATATAATTATTTAAAAAATTAATAATTTTATCTTAGTACATAAGTATAATTTTATTTTTCATACATGAATATGTATTTGTTTATTCATTAATACAAATTATTGAACCTTTTTTTATTGTAAAATTATATTTTTATTAAAAATTATTTCTATACTATGACTTGATCAAATCAATCGATGTTTTTGTTTGCTTTTGTTATAAAACAGTATTTTCCAAAATCTTTGTTTATGTTAAAAGAAGCTTTCAAAACTGAAAAGTAATTAAAACATATTTACAATCGACTATATAACAAATATATTTTATTAGTAAAAATTATGTAATAAAATATCAAAACATTGATTTTAAATTAATACTTTTGTTCCGATTTGTATTATGAACTAAAAGTACTATCAAAAGTTATTCCTACCCAAATAGACAAACTAGTTGATTTATTTAATCATATAAATTTGATTAGTTCTTATCCAAATTCATATATTTGTTATAGAATTATATTCACTATAGCTGTAACAGTGGCTTCTGCTGAAAGAAGTTTTTTCAAATTAAAATTAATAAAAAGATGTTTACGTTCGACAATGACACAAGATATATTAAGTGACTTAGTTATTTTGTCTATAGAAGAAGATATGTTAGAAAAAATTAGAATATGAAGATTTAATAAACACTTTTGCATCTAAAAGAACAAGAAAAATAAATTTTACATAAAAAAATAAATTATATAAGGGCCCAATTTTCTTATTTTGCCTAGGGCCCCCAAAACCCTTGGGCCGGCCCTGGTAACTATGGCATAAATATTTAAACGATAATGTTTACATTCTTGGATTGTTTGAGTTAAATAATAGTTTCAAATAAAAAGAAGTGCGAGCTTGTTTCAAAACTTTAATTTTCAAAATAGAACTATTTTTCACAAAATTATCACGCCATATAAACTTAAAATGATGCCACTTATTATCAACACTAAAAATTTCAAAAAAAAAAAAAAGTATAAATTTCTGAATCCTTGCGAGGAAAACTAAAGAAAATAACGTTGGTAATATAATACTACTTAAAAAAAATATGTCAGGGTCACATTGAATAAAGAAAAACCTGTCTAACAGCAGCAACAGAGATTCTCTATTCTCCCGAAAAAAAAAATAAAAAAAATAAAAAAACCTATTAGCTGTTCCAAAATTGTTTTTGCCGCACTGAATTTTACATAAAGAAAAATCTAACCAAAATTTTACCTAATACTGTAAAAACGAGGATGATGGCAATATCAATATTATGGTACGTTACAATTAAATTTTTTTTTTCATTTTCTGATTTTCTCTCTCACACACACACAGAGTACACAGTCATATTCACGTGTGCTCTGCAGTACGGCCGTTGAGCTTTTCACACCGTTCCCCGCCATATCTCTACAACAACACCACCACCATTAAAAAAAAAAAAAAAAAAGTTAAAATTACACAAAACGTCTCGAACTAATTAGTAATTTTGAATTTTCATCCCAAACTATATTACCTCATCGAATTTCATCCCATAATTTAATATTTGTTTGAAATATCATTCTAAACTAATTATTAATTTTGATTTTTCGTCCCAATTAAACTATATCAACTCGTCGAATTTCGTCTCATAATTTACCATTTTGTATGAATTTAGTCCCAATATTAAATTTCTAATTTAAAGAAAATGGCGGTTCAATCTTGTAATTAGTTTGGGACGAATTCTTCAATATTATAAAATTATTCATGTTTAAATTTACCACATCATGACATGTAAGCAGCCATGTGATAATTTAACGGCAAATGTGTCATTTCAGTCTTATAATTAACGGTAGGACGATATTTCAAAAAAATATTAAATTATGAGAAAAAATTCGCCAAATTAAATAATTTGGGACGATTTTGCAATTTTGCAAAAAAAAGAAAAAAAAACATTTACACCCACAAACACTCTTTGCTGCGTGAAAAGCTCTTACTTTAACGTATCATATTTATCACTTTTATTTTGTTTCTTCCTACCTCAACCCTCACCTACCCTACCCACATATGTCTTTTGCAGCTTTTTCACCATTACCCAACAGTAATTAATCGATTTTTCTTCACTAATCCATGGAAATAAATTGGGTCGTTGATTCTTGAATTATTAACTCTGCACACAACTGTTTGTGGAAATGTCCAAGTGAATATTGTGTAGTTGTAATAGTGACAATTGGTTGTTGCGTGCCAGAAACTTTTGGGGCCTGGACCCCCTGTAATGTAATTACCCTGAGGAGTCAGAACCCTCAGTAATTATTTCCTCTGTCTTTTTTTTTTCCTTCTTCAATTCTAACTTCCCATACCTAACCGCATTTCCTCCCTGTCCCCTTTCTCTCTCTTTCTCTTTCGGCGGTGTCTATGTGTGTGTTCCTATGTGAATCAATAATTCTTTGTTCAATGCTTACAAGTATGTGACTATTTAAGTAGGTGTAGAAATAGTGCAGGGTAAAAGGATCTTGGAGAAATTTCTGGTGTAATGGGTAAATCCTCATTGCCATCTCTGCCACCGCCAAGGCCGAAGCCACCACCGGAATATCCGGATTTATACGGGAAGCGTCGAGAGTTAGCCAAGGTTCAGATGCTGGAGAGGGAAATTAGTTTTCTTGAGGTGATGATATAATATTACTCTGTTTTAGTAGGTTTCTATTTTAAGTACTAGCATATTTGAAATTTGAAAATTTGGATTTGGCCAATTCTTGGGAAATTTTAACTTGTGTTTCTGTAGTAGATTTGAGTGAATAAAACGCTAAGAAAATGTTGCTCTTGCATTAAATAATACCACAATGAGCTTCATTATTTGTTAATTTTTATTTTTCTTATCAGTTTACTGGAGAAAATGCGGGATACTCCTCTCTGTTATGCTAAACCCTGCAAGAAACTATCCTGTAAAATTTTTATTGCATCAAATTTTCTTGTGTTTTTAAAAACCTACAAAAAACACCCAATATGTAAAAAATAGGTCGTTTTGGATCGACATATTTCAAAAAAATAATTTTTAAAACCCTTCAAGTTGATCCCTACAACTTCACGTGATATACTTTTGAAATGATTCTTGAAAAATTTCGATCGAAAACGAGTTACTTTTTCCAAAAACAAAGCATAGAAATGGTGTTTCTTTGCGAATTTGTTGTAAATTAACAACTTTTTGATTAATTATGTTTTAAACATTCGCTAATGCATGTTGATTAAGGAAATGTTATTATGGCGTTAGATGATCGAACTTCGTTATTTGTTTACTCTCATTTTTTTTTTTTTACTCATGGATCAAAATTTCCATTTTTTCCATTGAAAACATCGAAAAGTTTCTGTTTTTGAATCAATCGAAACGAAAATAAGATGTATTTTTGAAACTCAATATTTGTCATGAAACTTTCTTTTTTTCTTAATTTAGTAATTTTTTTCATAATTTTTCCGAAATGTTTCCGGAAACTTTTCGAAAAGTTTCTTATGTTAAGCTGACCGAAACATATATCGAAAATAAAATTTTTATCCATGACTTTACTTACTGAATTTCAAGAACCGACTGTAACCTTGGTGTTTTTTGATAATTTTTTGCAAAGTAATAAAATTTTTATTAGTTTTTGTTTAAACATTTGCTAATGCATGTTGATTGATGATCTTCTTGTTTATTTTAAGTATGTTGTCTGGTAGGTGGGGAGGAGACTTGAATGAGACCTTACTTAGATAGCAAATGATGACTCTGACTCTTTTCTATTTATGGAAAATCAATACACTTGATATTTTGATGAGTGTCTTGTCATGTCATATAGATTATTTGCATTATGCAACTTCAATTAAGGGCTTCTTTGTTTGGAGTTTTTTAAAAGAAAAATCGTGTTTAGAAACTGCCAAACAAACATATTTCTTATTTTCTTAAATAAATTTTTCATCTCTCAATTTTTTCAGACTACTATCTCAAAACACAAACAAACAATAATTTTTTTATCTTTAAACAAAACTTATATAAACTCTATTTTGATTTGACATAAGGTAATATATCTCTTACACAATTTATCTCACAACAAACATGATTTGACATAAAGTCTTACACAATACCTACTATATTTCTCAAACCACTCTCTCAAAATTCAAATAAACAACATTACGTGAATCGAGATTATTTCACAAACATCCACTACTCCCAGACTATTTTCCCAAACATCAAACAAACAGTCCCTAAATATTTGGCAAAGTTTGGACCACTTCAATCAAACCAAAATGTGACACTTATGTTTTCTCTCTTTATAAATATAAACTTGAGGAAATTGTGAAATTCAATTTTCATAGAACTTATTTTACATAAGTGATTTCATAGAAGTTTTGTTGTAAGCAGGAAGAACTGAAATTTGTTGAAGTCCTTCAACCAGCTTCAAGATCCTGTAAAGAGTATGATACTTTCCCAGAATGCATTACATTTGAATTTCAAATTTCCACTTAATAAATTTGAAAGGGGAAATTGCATATTTGGTACCATATAATAGGGCACTTTGCAACCTTGATACCACTTGACACGTAAAGGCACATTTAGTACCACAATTTAAATATTTGTTGCAATTTCTATACCAAGGTCAAATATTTGGACCGAAATGCATGGAATAGACCACATACTCCGCACGTGACCATTATCTCGTCTTTTAGATGAAAAATGATCACGTTTCCCTCACTTTTGGAGGGAAATTATCACATTATTTCATCTTTTGGAGGAAAAGTTGTAACGTTTATCTCACATTATCATGTTATCATGTGAAAAAATTTGTTCAAAAAGACGAGATAACAGAGCGTGCACGTGGTTGATTTCGTTCATTTCAGTCCAATTATTTGATGATAGTACGAAAATTGCAACCAATATTTAAATTGTGGTACTAAATGTGCATTTACGTGTCCAGTGGTACCAATATTGCAAAGTGCTCTATCGTATGGTACCAAATTAATTTGCAATTTTCCCAAATTGAATATAAAACATACAATCATGTCAAATTATGGTTTTCATTTCTCAAATTATGCCAATTATGTTATTTAATTATTTGAACTTTGCAGGCTTGTCGATTTTGTCACGAGAAATGCAGATCCTTTTATCCCAACGTAGGAACAAGCACTGATTATATTTTCAATAACTCAGAATGCAGAATCCTACTAAGTTCTCATTTTTCATATATTTATTGTTTGATCTTTAAAAGCAGAACTAAGAAGATTCGAAGATCAAAAAGCTTTTGGAAATGGCTCTGGTAATGAATTGTGAATTCTGGTGATACGCATAATATTTAATTTACCCCCTGTGATTTGTAAAAGAGCATTTTACCCCTTAAAAATATAATTTGACAAAACAACCCCTCCTATATACTATACTTTCACTTAGTCAACTTATAAATGTTACACTCTCATTCCGACGGAAAATTGCTCCATTAAGGGTATTTACTGAATATTTCCTATTTTCATGAATTTACTAAAAACTAAGACGAGTTTCCTCTTTCATGCAGTGGAGTATCATGTTTCAACATTTCATCGATTTTCTGTTGTTGCCTGTGTCGTCTGAAGGGGGCAAAATGCTGCGAGGGCAGTATATGTCACTGCAGCAACCCATGTAGTAACTGCTGTATGCCTAAATGCCGATGTTCTTCCTGTTGGAGTAGCCAATGCTTTAGCATGTCTACATGTAGCTGGAATTGCTGTATCCCTAAGTGTACTTCATGCTTAAATTGTTGTAGCTTAAGAAGTTGTACATGTTATCCTAACTGTCCTAAGGTTAATATATTTTCATGTTGTTGTAACAAAGACTTCTGCTGTTACTCTTGCTACTTTTGTTAGAAGAAACTTGAGTTTATTTTATAAGCTTGTGTAGTTACAAATGTTGCCTTAAACATTTCTTAATCTCTCTATTTTAAAATGTCATTTTCTGGTTTGCAAGATATTGACAATTACGGTTACCTAGGGTGTTTATGTGATCTACTCCCTATTGTACATATTAGGTAAAATTGCATAAAACGTCCCAAATTAATTAGTGATTTTGGATTTTCGTCTCAAACTATATTACCTCATCAAACTTCGTTCTGTAATTTAATATTTGTTTGAAATATCGTCCTAAACTAATTACTAATTTTGATTTTTCGTCCCAAACAATATTAACTCACCGAATTTCGTCCCATAAATTACCATTTTGTATGAATTTAGTCACAAAATTAAATTTCTAATTTAATGGAAATTGCGGTTCAATCTTGTAATTAATTTGGGACAAACTCTGGAATATTATATAATTATTCATGTTAAAAAAATTTAACATTTTTTAATCTCTCTATTTTAAAATGTCATTTTCTGGTGATGAAGGGATATTTCGTCTGAGTACTTGGTCCAAGTATATCGTGCCATGTCGTCGCTGATATCCGTTCTACAGTAAGGAACTCTTGCCGGTCAGATCGAACAGAGCTCCTCTTTAGGATCATAATCCTGCGTTCAAAGGAATTCGTCAGGTTTTACCGGTGGTTGATCCGGCGTAGACCCTCCGATGCTAAAGTCAGTATAGTTTATGATAAGAATAGCAGAATGTATATTAATGGTTGTTGAATAACCTACCTTGAAGTGTAATGAATGCCATCTATTTATAGTTTTCCAAAGCGGATATTTCGGGTTGGATCTCACTTGGTACGATCCAATTGAGACATTCATGTCGAATAGTAGAATCGAACGGTTGATGTAGTAAGTTTATGCAGAAATGTACATCGAGCTAGGATCATATCTGGTAAATGTCGAATAGAACAAGTTTTACTAGGACCAGATCTGGTCCATGTCGAAGAGAACCAGATTTGGTCTATGTCGAAGAGAACCAGTTTTACTAGGACGAGATTTGATCCATGTTGATTAAGATGAAGTTTTAATCCTAATATTGATTTATCATCTAACGTGTAATATATCAAGTCACATATTGAATATTGAGGGAATTGCACTTTTTATACCAAACTTTTACCTACTTTTTACATTTCATACCACACCTTTCATAATTGCACATTTCATACCAAAATCAATCAACCTTTTTCAATTTACATACCACCGTTAAATTTTGGACGGAACTGGACACGTGCGCCGCACGTGTCCGTTAACTCTCAAAAAAAAAAAAAAAAGAGTTCTGAATTTCACTTTTCATACCAAACCTTTACCTACTTTACACATTGCATACCACACCTTTCAGAATGACACATTTCATACCAAAATCAATCAACATTTTTCAATTTTCATACCGACGTTAAATCACAAAAAAAAAAAACCTCGCGGGCACTGTACTACCACATATATTTGTAACCTTTCGAAAAAAAAAACAGGAATGTTATCGATCATATAATTTATTATGGTTTCCTCAAATTGAGAAGGCCCTATGTGGTACTACTGTTTCAATTCAAAATCATCATATTCATTAATTGATATAATTTATAACTGCCCATAAATTAAAAATTATTTCAATTTTTTACGTATTTATTAGTACTAATAACACCCAATGGTAAAATTGGATCATTTTAGGGGGCAAGGGGTTAATTATAAAAAAGTGACGAACCTGAGATACTTACCCTTTCGAAAAAGAAACGGGAATGTCATCTATCATATGATTTTTTACAGTTTCCTCAAATTAAGAATAACATATGTGGTAGTATAGTGCCCGCAAAGTTTTTTTTTTTTTTTTTTTTTTTTTTTTTTTTTTGTGATTTAACGTCGGTATGAAAATTGAAAAAGGTTGATTGATTTTGGTATGAAATGTGTCATTCTGAAAGGTGTGGTATGCAATGTATAAAGTAGGTAAATGTTTGGTATGAAAAGTGAAATTCAGAAATTTTTTTTTTTTTTTTTTAAGAGTTAACGGACACGTGCGGCGCACGTGTCCAGTTCCGTCCAAAATTTAACGGTGGTATGTAAATTGAAAAAGGTTGATTGATTTTGGTATGAAATGTGCAATTATGAAAGGTGTGGTATGAAATGTATAAAGTAGGTAAAGGTTTGGTATAAAAAGTGCAATTCCCTCATTGAATATTTAGTATATCAATAGTCCCTCAAGTTCAAGTATTCGATATATATTGTTTATAAAATCGAAGTCTTGAATTTGTGAGATTTAAAAGTTTTGAATTATTTGATAATCTGATAACTGTTACATATAGCAGTATTTGTCCCCAAGTTCAAGTATTCGATATTAAAATCGGATTATTGAATTTGTGAAGAAAAAATAATTTCATTCGATATATATATATATATATATATATATATATATATATATATATATATACTAATTTCTATTTAAAAAAAAACTAGTATATATATATATATATATATATATATATATATATATATATATATATATATATATATATATATATATATACTAGTTTTTTTTAAAATAGAAATTGAAAATAAATGGACTTATTAAATATAAGTGGCTTTAAATATAATCCTAATAAGAAAGATGTACGCCAAAAAATTATTTGTTACATGATGGAAATGACGTGAATAAGAATATCTATTCTCATACAAAGTCTTAATAATGCAAGTAATTTATTTGTTAAGTGTAGTTTCTATATTTTATTTCATAATTATTTTGGCAAAACTTTGTTTAAATAAAAATCTTATCAGATATAGATTTAAATAACATAATTTTATGACGTAAGCAAAAAGGAAATTGGTTTTAAAAATTTACTTATACTTAAATTTGAACACAATTATTCAG
The DNA here is from genome assembly GCA_038501285.1 of Penstemon eatonii. Taxonomy (NCBI): domain Eukaryota; kingdom Viridiplantae; phylum Streptophyta; class Magnoliopsida; order Lamiales; family Plantaginaceae; genus Penstemon; species Penstemon eatonii. The sequence continues at coordinate 27,579,444 of CM076713.1, forward strand.
TATTGGTTTCGGTATTTCCAATTTCGTTCAATTGATAGCGAATTCTACCATTGTTTTTCACATTACTTTTCTGTATTACGGCACAGGACATATGAGATCTTGACTATGTTTCGTACTTGATGCAGATTGGAAATGACTTAGAGCTTTTTGTTTTCGATGATTATGTTGTGATACCTCGTCCTCTATATATACCATTTACTAATGTCCTAGATTGTCTACATACGTTGTTAAGAAATGTCTTCCCTAAATGATGAAGATGAAGAAATTTTTGTTGTCTCTATATAAAATTTGCAAAGTGGAGATGTGATTAATTTAGTGGGGAGTTAAAGTTGTGATGAAGTTTATATATTTGTTGAGAATGTTTCAATATACTATCTTCGTCACAGTTTGAAATAAATTAAACCAAATTAGTTTGTTAAAGAGAAATTAATATGTGTTCAACTTTGATAGTTCTGATCTAAAAGATCCCAACTTACAATTTAAGTTTAATCAATATAAACTTTTTCAAAATTTGACGGTATTGAAACCGGCAAACAGAATTCAGATATAATAAAATTGCCTGACAAATTCGCAAAGAATTTTGAATTACAACTGCTTTAATAAACCAAAGAAATTATAATTAGTACATTAATTTATTTCTTTTTTCTTTTATTGATATATCAATATTTAATAGAAAATAGAAAAAGGAGTACATGAATCTATTCAGTTTTAGGTTTGCAAAACATATTATGTACGGTAGATTGTTTTAATGTAATACGATTCAATCAAATCTACCGAACATAGTTTAATGTGACCTTCAATCCAATTTAATCTACTTTAATTTCATGCACCCTACCAAACCGCCGCCTCTTACATGATTATATAGTTATATATGTATATGATAATCTATTTAGAAATAATATAAGAATCTGTTAAAAAAAAAATATCATTGGTGAAAATCACATTTAATTCAGAAGAAGTAATTGCAATTAGTAGGAAGAATAAATTTTCAGTTCTCTTTTTTTTTTTTTTTTTTAGTTTGGAGGGAAGAGAGTCTCGTCAATGGCGATAAGAAATATAGAGCAATAATAAATGTTTAAGACTTTAGAAGGGTAAGCTATGTAAAAAAATAAAAATTTCTCGAATTAAAACAATAATTGCTCTGACAATATCGTCAACCTTTATATAAAGTTTTAGAAATAAAATTATTAATCAAGTTAACTTAATATTGCGATAGATATCAAAAATGTAAGTACGAGAGATTATTTTGAACATAATTAACTTTGACATGAACATTTTCTTCGTGCTGATGTAATATGTAGTTCGGTGTTATATGGAAAAATTAAATAAGGAATTTTTTTAGTGTAAAGAAAAAATTCCGTGGTATTTTAGTTCTAAAGATAATAATTAGTTGGGCTTATCGAAATAAGGCTTTCTGACGAAACTTTGTTAAATTTGGGCCTCTAAAATATGCGACAGCTTCCAAAGGTTTGCGGTCTACGTTTTTATTTTCGTTGGACTTTTAAAATTGTGTTAGTTAAATAGCCTACTTTGAAAGTGGATTCTTCTTCATCCGAAATAAAGCAAGTGGATAGGGTACTGTTAGAAAATTGAAGGAGTGGTTTTTCAGTTGGATTTGGCGAGAAGAAGAGCTTGGATTCTAAAAATCGTAGGTAGATCAAGTCTGATTAGTCTGCTCCCACCGATTTTTTGTTTACTATTTACACTGAGGTATATCGGTGCGAGCGATTAATCAGCTTTGGAATATCTTCGATGTTAAGATGTTATCTGAAGAAACATCTCCAAGTGCGGAGAAAGCGAAACAACAGCTATGTCATATAAAACTAAGGTCTGGAAAAGGGAGTTTTTTCTTCCAGAAAATAATTAAATTATATGTTTTTGCTGATGTTATAAAGTGTGCATTTATTTTATAACAGGTGTTATGTTTTAGTTGTTCTTTGCCTATTTTATTGTTTTATGGAAAATTGACAGAAAAATAATGTGTCTATTTTGATTATGTAGTTTAAGTTGTGTAATCATAGTATTTATTGTTTCTGTATTGTGATCTAATGGCATTAAGTAAGTAGATAAATTTGAGAAGGAAGTATTCAGATAAAGTACATAAGATACAATACTGGTCTTAAATTACTTATGATTTAACAAAACAAATGGCCATGATATATACTTAGGTAAAAGTTGAACACTATTACAGAAATATGTTGTAGATGTTACATGATTTCTGAAGAAAAACAATACTCGTAACTCACAGAGAAGTAATTACATACAGGCAAAATTCCGGCTGAACAAACTTTCACGAAAAAGTGAGTGCCTTAGAATGAAAGTATTTTGTTAGCAGCAAATGCGATTTTTTTAAAAATATGCTGAGAAATAACACTGTAAAATGATGTCTGGTGTAATTAAGTAGGGGATATTTTATTGATGAAGACATTTAAGTATATGTTGCCGTGTTTTATAAGCTTGCGTTAATCCTCTACAGGAGGAATAAGTGATAGGGAAAATTTCTTTAGCGAATTTTTGTCTCTTTCGTAATAATTCGATATTAAGGGCTTTTTAAATTTTGTTAGTGTTTTTAGCAATTGCTTTTGTTTATTCTAAAATGAACCTGTAAGATATTTAGGAATTTATCAAAAGTGACACAATATAAAATATTTAATAATAATATTCGCAAACATATAGAATAAATAGAAACTATAATTACCAATACAATTAAAATAACAAAAACTTAACTTAAAAGCCAAAACTATAACCATTATCCTTGAAGCAAAAAGAATTTAGAGAGTAGATTAGAGGTATCTTTCAAAGAAAACCAATTTCAGCAATTCACCCAACATCATCTTAAGATCTGATTGAAGATCACTTGAAGACTCGCTGGAGCAGCCAACTTCCTTATCACAACTTATTTTTTGAGCATCAGCAATAGTAGTAAGGCGTAATTTTTTATGCATCAGTTTCTCAGTTACAGGTTTAGAAAGATCCGTTGTATCAGTTACAGTTGCAATCCAACCATACATTTTTCCTCTCAATTTTCCATCTACTTCATTGTATCGCCATAGGAAGTTCTCTCTTCCACATAAGTCGTCTTTTAAGGATTGGGTCATCAAAAGGGCATTACGAAGACCGATCATGTCCCCAGTTATTACAAGGAAAGGTTCAAGAGCTTACCTCAAGCTCTAATGGCGGCAATGAAGATTGTGGCAATGAGGATAGCAGCAGGATTAAGCTTTCTCCAAGTATTAATTCATCTAGCTTGCGTGAAGAGAAGAAATAAAGGAGCCGTTAGTTATTCCCAAAATCAAATTTAGGGATTTAGATTGTATTTTATTAAGTCGGTGTTTGTTTTGTAGTTAGTTATTTTTTTAAGTTCTGTTTTTACTTTTTTACCCTCGGTTTTTAGTTAGTTTAAATACTGTTTTCTTCCTTTGTATTTTTGTACAGATTTATTCATTCAATTCAATCATTCAATTTTTCTTCTCCAGTTTACAATTTTATTCTCTTATTTCTACGGCCAAACTCTGATCAGTTTTTCCGGCCAAGATACAAATAATTCTTTTCTCACAAATCAATTGTTTACATGGTTGAATTAATTAGATTAACATGGTATCAGTAGGAATTCTCACTTCCGCTTCAATTTGATCATCAAGAAATCCTTTCTTTCCTTCTCCGGCGCCTATTCCGGCCGTGATCTCACTATACATCTCTGAACTTACTGGTTTGTTCAGATTTCTTTCAAGATTTGGTGTCTATCTACTTTTCTGCCATCAAGAATTACAGGTTTTTATCTGCACTATTTTGTCTTTTTTTTCTGGTTCTTTCCCAGTTTCTCCACTCTCTCTTTCACAATGACTACTGTTGATACCGCCTCTGAAACCTCTCAAACCACCCCACTATTAATCAGAACCAGACCCCCCATTGAGGACCCCTCCAGCCTTTCTATCTTCATCCTGCCGATGGGCTAGGCCTCATTCTAGTCTCTGAAAAATTGGACTCGGACAACTACCAAACTTGGGAAAGATCCATGCTTCTTGCCCTTAAAGTCAAGAACAAGTTAGGTTTTATAGATGACACTATCATCAAACCCACAACCGACTCAGTCTTGGAAAACTATTGGGATAGGAACAACACTATTGTGGTTACCTGGATTCTTAATTCTCTCACCAAGAAAATCTCATCCACTATCATCTATCATACCTCTGCTATAGATATTTGGAAAGAACTAAAGCATAGATTCCAACAATCTAATGGTCCACGCATGTTTGAATTAAGAAGGGACATGATTAATCTTCAACAGCAGAATATGAGTGTTACTGACTATTTCTCTCGACTCAAAGTTCTTTATGATGAACTTACCAATTTTAGGCCTAAATGTGAGTGTGCTAAAATGGAAGCCTATTTTGAGAATGAATATCTATTAATTTTTCTAAATGGTCTACAAGATTCATTCTCTCACATTAGGAGTCAATTGCTCCTCATGGACCCTCTGCCAGATATGCATAAGGCTTATTCTCTCATTACTCAAGATGAAAAACAACAGTCTATTCACATCTCCTCCAAACCACTTGATTCCCTCACTTCAATGGCATTTTCTACTAGATCAAATACCTCTACCAATCAGTTTAAACCCAACAATTCATCCTACAATCAGAACTCATTCCCTAACAACTCCAAACCACCAAACTCCTCCATCAATAAACCATCCTATACCAATTCCAATTCCAACACTCACAATAATCAGTTTAGAGGTCAAAATAGACCCTACTGTACAAATTGTCAAAGGACAGGACACACAGTTGAGACATGTTTTAAAATCCATGGGTTTCCCCCTGGTTATAGAACAAACAATAATTCACAGAACAGGAAACAACAACAACAAGGAGTAAGAGCAAATCAAGTCACTACAACTACTACCTTGGATCAACTACAACACTCAGATTTCCAGAATTTTTTTAGTACCTTATCCCCAGAGCAGTGCAGTCAGCTGTCCAGTCTTCTCTCCTCCAAAATTTCAGTCTCACCAGCTTCTCCTGCACATGATCATCAATCTCAGTCCTCAAACAATTTTATAAATGCTCAGACATGTATTTGTTCATCTAATTTGCTCACACATTCACACTCCTACACCAACACATGGATAATTGATTCTGGAGCATCAAATCACATTTGTAATGATTTAAGTATGTTTTCTTCACTAACACACACATACAACACTAGCATTACTCTGCCTAACAAACTTTCTATACCTGTTTCTTTTCATGGTTCTGTCCCTATTCATTCTCATATTACCCTTCACAATGTACTTTATGTGCCTACATTTCAATTTAATCTACTTTCTGTTAGTGCACTATTACAGACCCTTAACTTCAACATTCAATTCATGCATGATCATTTCTTGATTCAGGACTTGAAAACTATGAAGATGATTGGCAGGGGTGACCTTGTTGATGGCCTATATATCATGCAGCATGCTCCACCTAGGACTATCAACATTTGTACTACTGTTTCTAGTAATATTTGGCACCTTAGGTTGGGTCACCCCTCAGTAGATAGGTTATTCAGTTTAAATAAGTTTTTACACTTTCCTTATGTTAGCAAGACTAACACTCCTGTACCTTGTGACCTATGGCAAAGCAAAAATGTTTACCTTTTCAGTCTAGAAATGCTATTTCTCCTTTTCTATTTCACACTGTTCATTGTGACATTTGGGGACCATTCAAAGTTCCCTCTTATAATGGATTTAGATATTTTCTCACTTTGGTTGATGATTATAGTAGATTTACTTGGCTTTTTCTCCTAAAGCATAAATCTGATGTTCACACAGTTATACCTAAGTTCATCAACATGATTAAAAATCATTTTAACTCTTCCATTAAATTTTTTAGAAGTGATAATGCCAAGGAATTATCCTTCACTAAACTTTTTGATGAACTGGGCATTTTGCACCAATTTGCTTGTGTTGAGACACCTCAACAGAACTCAATTGTCGAAAGAAAACATCAACATCTTTTAAACGTAGCTAGATCCTTACTTTTTCAGTCTAAGTTGCCTATTACTTATTGGAATGAATGTGTGTTGACTGCTGTTTTCTTGATAAATAGATTACCTGCTCCTCTTTTAAACAACCAAACTCCATTCTTTAGATTGTATGGAACTAATTTTGATTATTCATTTCTTAGAGTTTTTGGTTGTTTATCATATGCTTCTACTTTAAAAGATAAAAGAACCAAATTTGATCCTAGGGCTACTAAGTGCATCTTACTTGGCTACACTCCTGGCATTAAGGGTTACAAGCTCCTAGATATTACTACTCATTCTGTTTTTCATTCAAGAAATGTAGTGTTTCATGAGACTGTTGAACATTCCATGATCCAACTACTTTGAAATTTTTTTTGGGAGCTACTGACCCCTCTCCTATGACTCTTCTAACATCTTCTACCTTGATCCTCCTTCTTCCCCTCTCCCTGAACATACTGATCCTCCTTCTTCCCCTCCCCCTGCTCCCACTACTCTTTTACCTTTGATTCCATCTCCTGATCCTACTATTAACATTAGGAGATCTACTAGGTCACATAAACCACCCTCTTACTTGAATGATTTTCACTGTGGTTCTACTACTACTAATACCAAGACCAGGTATCTCATCTCCAATGTAATTGATTATTCACAAACTTCATCTTCCCATCAGGCTTTTATCTGTAACCTTTCTGCTCATACTGAGCCCCATACTTATAAACAAGCTATTAAGCATCTTGAATGGGTGCAAGCCATTCAAGAAGAACTCTCAGCTCTGGATAATACTAATACTTGGTCTGTTCAACATCTACCTCCTAATAAAACTGCCATAGGTTGTAAATGGGTGTTTAAAATCAAGAGAAAAGCTGATGGTTCTATTGAAAGATTCAAAGCCAGACTTGTGGCTCAGGGGTTCACCCAACAAGAAGTGGTTGATTATCTGGATACTTTCTCCCCTGTGGCTAAATTAGTCACAGTCAGACTTCTTTTAGCATTAGCTATTTCTAAACAGTGGGATTTGCATCAGTTAGATGTTACTAATGCTTTCTTGAATGGGGATTTGGATGAGGAAGTTTATATGCAACTTCCTAAGGGCTATACACCTACTACTAATATTTCTTCTTCTCAGTCTTTAGTTTGTAAACTACATAAGTCCATATATGGACTCAAACAGGCAAGCAGGCAATGGAATTTCAAACTTAAGACTGTTCTGCAGCAACTTGGGTTCACTCAGTCCAGGTCAGATTATTCCCTTTTTACCTCTGGTAAGGATTTTAATTTCATTGCACTTTTGGTTTATGTTGATGACATAATTGTGGTAGGTCCTAATACTTCTCTTATCTGTCAACTTACATCTAAACTTAGTACTTTCTTTAAATTAAGAGATTTGGGGAGATTAAAATTTTTCCTGGGCATTGAATTGGCTTATTCCAACACTGGCCTAGTTATTACACAAAGGCAATACACTCTCCAAATTTTAAAAGATACTGGTTATCTTGCATCAAAACCAGTAACCTTACCTATGGATCCAAAAATTACTCTAAAGCATGATGACACTGACCTTTTACCAGATCCTTCTCCCTATAGGAGGTTAGTAGGCAGGCTGATTTACCTAACTATTACCAGACCTGATATCAGCTTTGCTGTACACAAATTGAGTCAATTCATCTCTAAACCTACTTCTAAGCATCTACAGGCCACTCATCATTTGCTAAGGTATTTGAAAAGCAATCCTGCTCAGGGCATATTTTACTCTAAATCTTCTTCTTTATCCTTGACAGGGTTTTGTGACTCTGACTGGGGATCCTGTCTAGATACAAGGCGTTCTACTACTGGTTTTTGCATCTACCTTGGGGATTCTCTTATATCTTGGAAAGCTAAGAGGCAAAATACAGTTTCTAAGTCTTCTGTTGAGGCAGAGTATATGGCTTTGGGGGCTATCACTAGTGAGCTCTTATGGATTAATCAATTGCTAAGGGATCTACACATTCACCATTCTAATCCACCAGTTGTTTTCTGTGACAACCAATCAGCAATTTATCTAGCTCAGAACCCTATTTTTCATGAAAGATCAAAGCACATAGAAATTGATCTACATTTTATACGGGAACATATTGAAAAGAAGATCTAAAGGTGCTACCCATATCATCAAATTTACAGATAGCAGACATTCTAACAAAAGCATTACCACGCCCACAATTCTCATTTATATTATCCAAGATGGGTGTGAGCAAGCTCTACACTCCATCTTGCGGGGGGGTATTACAAGGAAAGGTTCAAGAGCTTACCTCAAGCTCTAATGGCGGCAATGAAGATTGTGGCAATGAGGATAGCAGCAGGATTAAGCTTTCTCCAAGTATTAATTCATCTAGCCTGCGTGAAGAGAAGAAATAAAGGAGCCGTTAGTTATTCCCAAAATCAAATTTAGGGATTTAGATTGTATTTTATTAAGTCGGTGTTTGTTTTGTAGTTAGTTATTTTTTTAAGTTCTGTTTTTACTTTTTTACCCTCGGTTTTTAGTTAGTTTAAATACTGTTTTCTTCCTTTGTATTTTTGTACAGATTTATTCATTCAATTCAATCATTCAATTTTTCTTCTCCAGTTTACAATTTTATTCTCTTATTTCTACGGCCAAACTCTGATCAGTTTTTCCGGCCAAGATACAAATAATTCTTTTCTTACAAATCAATTGTTTACATGGTTGAATTAATTAGATTAACACTAGTGAAATCAACCAAATGAAATCCTGTCTTGCCCTTTTTTTTTTCCCAAACTTCTCGAACGTTGCCGGGGCCAAAATTGTTCTCGTTTAAGTATTTTTGGACAATAGGTGATGTGATAACTGATAAATCAGGTTCGTAGAAATAAACAATGGCTGTAGGAGGCCATACATACACCAACATAGTTGAAAAGGAAGGACAACTACGGAATTTTTCTTTTGATACATCTTTTACTGATTCAATTAATTTGAAAATACCACGGTGACGAGCATTTTTGAGCAACTTACCAACCATGTTGCTCTGCACATGTTGTTCAAACTGAGATAGGGTCCATTGTTTTCGTTTTCTTGACAAACATGCAGGATCTGGACAATGATTAATTGGTTCCTCGAGATTGAAGGTAGGATGTTGTTGAAGATAAAGAAAAAACGTAGAAGATTCACTTTGTAACTCCTCCTTATCTAGTTCTTCGGTTTCTGAATATTTCATATGTTCGAATGGGCTAATATATGATGTATTTATAGAAGACATTTTTTGAAGATCGAATATGGATTGAAGATTAAAGTTGCGTACTGTGTTTTTGTGAAGAAAAAATTGAATGACAACATACTTGAGAGATTAACGTATTTATAAGAATATAAAAAACAACCTTTCATTAACCAACACACCTTTTCGGTAAATACATTATAAACTTAATTGATGAAACTAAACATAAGGGTGACAAGTTCCTTTGTCTAAAGGTGACAAGTTTCTTTTCCTAAGGTTGACAGGTTTGCTTAAAAGTGACAAGTTTTTTTGCCTAAGGATGACAAATCTTTATGCCTAAATGAGTTGGCAAGACATTAAAATGTATTAGTGTCACTTATGTGGACAAATTCAATTGAATGTAGAGCACCGTCTATAGTTAATCTTCTTTTTTAAGTTCTATTAATTTCAAAGTAAAAGGAAATAATTTCATACAAATTCCTGGATGGAGTTGTTATTGATCATGATTTTGAAGAAGGAATTCCTTAGAATTGATTCCATTTTTTATCCTTTGTCTGTTCATGCGATAAAATTAAGGGAAATTGATTTTCGAAGTTATATTCGATTTATGATGTGTGTTAGTATATAAAAGTTTGGGTTATTTACATGTATAGTCCCTCATGTTTCGCCATATTACGAATAACCTTGCACTGTTTAAAAAATTACGTTGAAGACTCTTAATACTTTAACATATTACAAAAAACCCTTTACGTTAGTAAAAGTACATGGATTTTTACTACGTTAGCAAAAAAACGTTTTCTCTTCAAATTTATCTTCGCATAAACTCGTGGAAAATAATAATTATACTACTGAATTCTATATATGATAAATTTACGAAAGTAGACTAAGTTTTGCAAAAATGCTTTATTTTTTAATCATTATCTGAACTCAACAGATTTTTTTAAAAAGCCCACATCATTTTCATCATTTAAGATATTTTCTGATGTAAGAATAAACTTATATCCCACATTGAAATAATGCATTGCAAAAATTCATCTTAAATATAGTAATGTATATTGAATTAAATGCGTTGCTTGTTTATTTAGCGTGAAATATCGTAAAATTACGTACAATAGTTCACGCCAAATAAACATGCATTGCCTTTTGCGCATATTTTAAAATTTTATTTATAAATTCAAAAATAAGGAAAAATTCATTACATATAAATAGATCTTTTGAAGAACTTAACAACATGTTTGTAGTCGGTGATGTATTAATATTTTTTATTGTGAATATGGGGTATGGTATACAATACTTTGTAGAAATTATATTATAAAAAAAAACAAATTTTAAAAAAATTTCGTATCTAAAGAGGACCTTATATTCGATAAAGACATAATGTAAAGGTTTTTGGATACGGGCTAATTTTTTTTAGTAAAATAGAATAGTTTATTCAAAATGCAATATAATTTTTTTTTATGAATATGTCAACAATTTGTTTATATTAGTAAAATATATTATTAAAATTTTATTTAATTAAATATTTTACAATTTAACATGTTAATAAATATATAAGGTCCTTTTTTTTGGATGATAGTATGGTCACATGTGTGATCACATATCTACAAGACTAAAACTTAAATCAACTTAAAGTAAAAATTGAACAAGAAAAGCCAACAGAATAATTTTAATCTGTAAGAGCAACCTTAACTTCAGGTGGTCCTTGGATCTACATCATGCATATTGGACTGAGGACCTACCTATATGTTCAATAGTGACGAAGATCAAAGAATACCGTAGAGTGAAATGCTTGATGATGTAAGAATAAACTTCTATCGTACATTGAAATAATGCATTGTGAAAACTCATCTTAAATATAGTAATGTAGATTGAATTAAATGTGATGCTTGTTTATTTAACGTAAAACGTGTTTGTAGTCAAGGACGTATTAATGCTTTAAAATAAATTTCCTTTTTTCTTACATAATAAAATTATGTTTATTTCATAGGAATTTATTTTGTCACTAAATAAATACAAAATCGAAATAAAAGATTTACATTTAATGAAAAAACATATAGAAACTTAGGAAAATATATCCTTATAATGTAACTTCTCAAAAAACACTTGACTAATAAATTACTTACATTAGTAAAATTTTGTATTAGAACATATATTCTTATTAAAAAGTAACAAACAGGCATGCTCATAAGCTACTAATTAAAATAACTTGACTACCAATTCTGGTTTGTTTATTAAGTTTTATTTGGACTTAAGAATTTTTTTTTTAAAGTCTACGTCATTTTCATTATTTAACAGATAATTTGAACATTTACCTCCTAAAAATTTATAAAAATATGGAAGGTAAATTTGAAAAAATAAACGAAGATGACAAAGTAGAAATGAATTGAATTGACTATTCAAATTCCTAATCTCTGAATGGGAAATTAGATTTATTTATTTTATTTTACTTTTGTTTATTTTTAGTATTGGATTATAGTTCTATTTTGTACACACTTTTAGTTAATCTGTAAAACAATTTTCAGTTACAATAGTGCACAAGTTTAATTTTCTCTTAAGTTCTGTTATTCTATTTTATACTATACATATTCATCTGTGAACACACAAGCCTAAATGCTCTACATAACAGATAAATAGTAGAGCAACTAAAAATTTTAAGATAAAAAATAAAAGAAATAGATAGTTCTAGATTTTCTTGTTTAAAAATTGAAGTATGGATTTCGGGTCTATGACGAAAGTAGATATAAAAATATCTAAGCATGAATTGTTGACATGGTTGGTTGATGGGTATGATACAAGAACCCAAACTATTAATGTTTTGGGCAAACAAATAAAAATTATGGCAAAAATAGTTAGTCAAGTATTTGGCTTACCGAATACAATATGTTCGATATTAATATGTTTTCTGAAGAAAATTTTCCAATTAGGAAAATAGCAAGGCAGCAGTTTTGTTAGATATGATTAAGGTTTGCGAATAAATTTTTTTATTTTCAGGATTTAATTTAAGAATTTGTATTTTCAGAATTTAAGTTATGTGAATTTAGTGATGTAGTGTATTTGGTGTTTATTTTGCGGAATTCATTATGTTTTAGTTTTTTTTTAAATAAATTCATTGTTTTACTAAAGATTTATAGAGAAACAATGTGTGTATTTTGATTTAGTGGTTTAAGTGAAAGTATTCACTTTTCCTATATTGTTATGTAATAATATTGAGTAAACAAATAGGTTACTGAAGCAGATATTTACATAAACTACATAAGTTATAGACAAAATACAGTACTGGTCTTAGGATACTTATGATACAACAAAAGGAATGCCCTATGGCATATACTTAGGCCAGAATTGAGCATCATTACAAAAGGAAGTTGTGGAAGTTCGATGATTAGCGAAGAAAATTCCGTTGTCTTGTAGTATCAATAAAAACCGATCGGTAAGTTAAGAGCATCCATGTTCATAACGACGTTCTCCACGTTATTTTGTTGTTCCGATGTTGATCCTGCTGCAGTTGTCCAATCTGTCTTTTAAAGAGTATCATAAATGTATTGGTTTTACCAAAATATGTATTTGAAATTAGTTATCCTACCGGTTGTGTAGAGTAGTGTATGATCAGTGGTGTTTATGTTTGTTGCTGATGAATGGATGTTTGGTGATTCTCCAATTGTGATTTTTTTGGAATATGTATACCGTAATGTGAACAAGTAGAATAATCAGTAAATGTTTATATAAAAAGTACAAAAATTTCGTACAATTAGTATGTTCACCTGGTTTCGGAGTTCTGTTATTGAGGACAGAGATATTAGGCTGAAAAGTGCTGCCGAGGAATTCGATGCCTTTAAGAATATATCGGCTTTCAGAACGGCCTTTGTTAAAGTGATGCTTTTTTTGAAGTTTTATTAAAAACCACTTGTTACATAGCACGTTGTTTATGTACTCAAGTGGAAAGTGCTGTTTCTTTAATTTGCAAGTAGGATTGAATTCATTAGAAATATATATAACTATGTCGTATTCGATTAAATGCCATACTGTAATACCTTGTTGTAGAAATCCATTGATGTAGAGGCATCTAATCCCGTGATGTTTGATGCTTGTTCACCTAGAGCAACGATATTCAGGGTCGCTGTACCATCACATATATATAGTCGAATTTTTTCCCTGTTGGAAATATCAATAATGTATTTTAACATAATGCAGTATAAAGTTTATTTGAACATATTTTAATATTTAACCTCAAAATTGGTCTGTTAAATTTGCCGCATGAAGGACAATTGTAGAGATATCCAACGATTCCGTGGATGCTTGAGCAGCAGTATTCACAGTTGACAAAGAAGTAGTTAGACGCAGGCAAGACTCTTAGTGAGTGAACTTTCACTAAAAAGTAGCTGTCCTGTGATTAAAATGAAATTAATGTGTTAGAAGAACTTGTGTCTTTATTAAAAACATGATGTGAACTAACAGAGAGATATAATTTATACGGTGTAATTATATAGGGAATATTTTATAGGTAAAGGCGTGTAGGTATGTATTTGAGCGTTTTGCAAACCTGTGTTTCTGCAATCACTGTTTCTATAGGAACGATACGTAGTTGCCGGGTATTGTATGAGTTCCAAATTGGCTGATATAATGGTAGTCTAAAGGTACCATTTACCAACTTCAGGAAGTTTCTTTCCCGCCTGCGTAACATAGGAAGAGTTAAAGCAACTGTGTATCTTTATTGTTACATATATTTACGATCACGTTGCTATTATGACTCACCATTTGTACAGGTTTGCTGCCTCTGGTATTTGTGGATTTAATGCAATAATCGTGGATGAAGTAGATCCTAACGAAACCACCTACTTTAATAAGAGTATATGTAAAATAATTGTTTAAGTAAATGAATTAGTGTATCGTAGATTTTGTCTATATAGTAACCTTGAAAGTCCGAAATTGCCAAGCTTGTGGCTCGTATGATTGGCAGGACTTCATTAGAGCCGTCTATTATTGGTCCTTCAGATGACGCGATGTTGTTCCACAATGTTAGTAGAACAACTGCTCCTCTAGTAAATTTAACATGTATAAAATAATATGTTAGGCAATGAGTAATATAGCATTTTGTTAGCCGAAAAGTTGATGATTAACAAACGAACTTTTAATATATTGGTGCTCTTTAGTTTTATGATTTGGACAGGTTCTTATTTATAAAAGAGCAACCCATTTGGAGTTTGAGATAGTCCAAAACAATGAAGAAGGCCCAAGTTTGATACGAAAAGATTTATTCGAATTATGAAGGAAGATCGTGAGAAGGCCAATTTTAGCTAAAGGCTCGTTATGAATGAAGATCAAGATCGAAGCCCCTAGCACCCCTGAAGGGCCCAATTTTTGATTCATGAAAATTGTGGTCTACTTAGTAAGTATTTTTCAATTGATTAAAAGAGCAAGAAAATTCCTAGCCCAAACGTTTTAAATACTCCTGGCCCAAAGTCTTTTAATAAAATGATCATTCATTTAATTAGGCCATAGTAATTTATCAAATCAGCCCATCCACTTTTTGAAATATATTCAAAATGATTGTCACCTATTTTGGCCGAAAATTGCATATCAATTAATCTTGCTTACATTATTTACTAATCTTTTAAAAGAAGCAAGATCTCTCATTTATTCTAATCAGCCATGTTTAAAAGTCAACCTTGTTTTAAATCCTTTCCTAAAACCTCTTGGCCGAATCATTCCTAGTTTAATTGATCTAGTGCAAATCTCACAAATCCTTTTGAAAAGAAAAAAATTCTCTTTAACTTGCCATTAGATCATGGCTTCATTCATTTAAATTTTCTAAATCACATCTTTGTCATATCTATTCAAATCGGCAGAATATATTTTATTTGTGACAAAAACATCTTTGTTTTTTAAGGAAAGATTTATTAAAGAAAATCTTGCCCATTTTACATATTGCTAGCTCACCTATAAATTGAGCTCTCTCGAATCATTTTACACACAACTCAATTCTCTAAATTTTCACTTGCTAAATCATTTCTCTTAGTTAAAGTCTTTGAGTGCTCTTAATTTTGATAAAATCTTTTTTTCTCAAAAGGGCTTTTTAAAAATATCTTTTCTTCTTGCTCTTGAAATCTTGAATATACTCTAAGTAATAGAAGAAAAAGATTAGCGTTTTCTCAATTGCAAAATCAGCTCACTTTGGAGCATTTACTTGTAATCAAAATTTTACTATTGTTTTTGAGCGAAAGTTTTGTACTTGCAAGCTCGTAGTGCGATAGGACTGAGTGTTCTAGCAAGCACTGTTTTTGTGCGATAGGTAGGAACCTAGCAAGCACGCTTTTTGTTGAGCGATAGGTTAGGCCTAGCAAGCTCGTTTCAAGAGAAAGAATTGATCTTGTAATCTCGAGTGGCGAAGGTTTGTCCTGCAAGCCACGATATATTAGTGAATTTTACCCAGGGGTGCTGGAAGAGAGGAAGTAGGCCGTTGGGGCGCGAACCTCTATAAATTGTGTTTGCTTTCTCTCCTTTTATTATTTGCACTTTATTTCTTATCGTAACTTTAATATTAAAATCATTGGAACGATTACAATTTATTTAAAGTTACTGGAACTATTTACTAATTGTCTTCTGGGAAATAAACTCTTTGAAAAAGTTATATACCTAATTCACCCCCCCTCATAGGTATCAATTGGTACCAGAGCAGGTGCTCTATTATTTATTTAACTGTGCGGGTTAACCCCCGAGAGCTAACGATCTTATGTCTACTTTTAGCAATGATGTTTTCGCAGAAGGACAATCGCATAACAGGCCCCTACTATTTGATGGAACTGCGTACTCAATATGGAAAAATAGAATGGAGGAATTCATGATCTCCATTGATTGTGATCTATGGAGTGTAATTCTTGAAGGACCTTCCATACCAATGAAAACCGAAGGCGAGAAGCAAATCCCCAAAGCATGGAAGGAACTAACCGACACTGACAAGAAACTGGTGTCACTAAATTCAAAGGCCAAAAATCTACTAGCATGCGCCCTCACCAAATCCGAATACAATCGGGTATGTTCGTGCGCTACGGCAAAAGACATGTGGGATATGTTACAAGTAACTCATGAGGGGACAAGTCAAGTCAAAGAGCAATGAATCACCATATTGGTTCATCAATATGAAATGTTTAACATGAAAGAGGATGAAAGCATAAGTCAAATGTATGCTCGATTCATGGAGATCATTAACCCCATGACTGCACTTGGAAAAATATACCCTCAAAGTGAGCAAGTCAAGAAGATTCTGAGATCTCTCCCACGAGAATGGACACCTAAAGTCACTGCCATACAAGAAGCCAAAGACCTCAACAAAATGACCATGGCTGAACTCATAGGCTCACTCACATCACATGAACTCACGATCCTGTCTAAGGATGAGGTAAGCGCAATTAA
The DNA here is from genome assembly GCA_038501285.1 of Penstemon eatonii. Lineage (NCBI taxonomy): Eukaryota > Viridiplantae > Streptophyta > Magnoliopsida > Lamiales > Plantaginaceae > Penstemon > Penstemon eatonii. The sequence goes on from CM076713.1 coordinate 27,596,063, forward strand.
AGATAGAAGATCTATCGCATTTAACTCAAATATTTTGCAGGACGATGATAGTGACATCGAGGAACTAGACGAAGATGAGCGGAATGAAGAGATAGCCATGCTTACCAAAATACTTAACCAACTTTCAAGAAATAGGTTCACAAAAAGATTTTCGAAAAACAACAAGAAGCCATTCAAAGCCGAGAACAAAGTGAGATGCTACGAATGTTACGAAACGGGACACATACGTACTGAATGTCCAAAGTTAAAGAAAACCGAGAAGGCATTCATGAAAACCAAAAGCAAAGGAATGATCGCGTCCTGGGATGAACCGGACTCCGAAGAAGAACAAACGGAAGACGAATCTGGAAATCTTTGCTTCATGACTCGAAATGAGGTATTACCTTCATACTATTTTGATGAATGTGATGATTTAGATAATGAAATAGATTGTGAAGATGAATGGACCGTTATGATAAATGAATGCAAAAAAGATCTTAAAAATCTTGCTTCTAAAAATGAAAAACTCAAGAAAAAGATAACTTTGCTAAATAGAGAAAGAGAAGAATTTGACACTAGAATGAAAGAAAGCCTTGAGAAAATTGAAAAACTTGAAAATGAAAATTCTCGTATTTCAAAAGAAAATGCTTTTCTTAAAGCCAAAGTTGTTGATCTAACTAGATGTCTAGAAAAACTCACTAAAGGAAAGGAGAATCTAGATAGACTTCTAGGAATGCAAAATGTGTCACTAAATAGAGCCGGAATTGGATATGAACACTCTTTTGATAAATTGAGCAAACTTGCAAAAAATTCTTCTTTGTCTTACCATACTTGCAATTTCTGTGGAAAAATCGGTCACAAATCTTTCAATTGCATCTACAAAAGAAACAATGCCAATAAACTTGTATGGATGCCAAAAAATGTTGTAACTAACCCGCAAGGACCCAAAATTTGGGTACCTAAAGTGCAAACTGTGTCTCATTGTTGAACAGGTACAAAAGACTCCTTCACGAAAAGACAAATGGTTTCTTGATAGTGGCTGTTCGCGTCACATGACGGGAGATCTATCAATATTTTGTGAAATTGATAAATGTGAAGGAGGCTATGTCACTTTTGCGGACAACACGAAAGGTAAAATGATTGGACGTGGAAATGTTGGTAAGAATTCATCTACATGCATTAAAGACGTTTGGTTTGTTAAAGGATTAAAATATAATTTATTGAGTATTAGCCAATTCTGTGATAACGGATATGAAGTTTATTTTGAAACATTCAAGTGCATTGTTAATGATAGGATAGTGCCCTGCAAGCCAGTTCATTTAGCTTGTAATAGATCTCTCTTGTATATAACAATCTTTGATTTTAAAATAATACGCATGTTTATTTATATATGTATAAGGATAAACAATGGCCAAACTTCATCTCTCGCGAATACATTTAAGTGATTGGTTGAAACCCTGAGATCACTCATGACTATGGGACTATACACTTCAGTACTGAGTGCACTTATCATGAAACAGTCTCAAAGGTCGTGATCTCGAAAATGTTCCAAGTCATAGATTCATATCGAGACGGGGTATCGAGTGAATCGTCAAGACTTGTACGATTATGCATGATTCACACGGAGTGAATTTGTTGTAGTTTCATGAACAAGGCATTTGAGGCCAGTGCATATGACTAGGTGATTCGATGGAGGATCGAATGCATCGAACGACCCGAACAGAGAAACCCATTGTGGAAGCGCATGACGCATATCGGTGATGGGATGTTTCTCAAAGGATTATAATAGTGTACGATTTAGTCCTATGACTTGAGGTGCTAGGGCGAATTCGGTGTATGAAAGTGCGTACTTAGATCTAGGTATAGGCCACTTAGCTTGGTCATAAAAATGCCTAGGTTGGGTGCGTATGGACATGTACGCGAGTGGTTAGTACCAAGATGGAATCTGTTGACTCATCGTAATGGATGAGAATATTTCCTATACGATTCTTAGATAATGTTTCCAATGAATCTACGGCCGTAGTCGGTGACGGATTTGGAAAGGGGTTTCCAAATTAGGCAGTCACACTGGAACATTATCCTGAATTAGAAAGTATAGTTATCGAGACAAATTTAGAGGTGCCGATCAATTCACACACCCTAAGTCTAGATCGGGAAATTGGTCGACAGAAGGACCGTATGTACATGGTAATTATATGAGGTGAGGTTCACTAAATATCAATTCACCTGATGTTGGGCTTCATGGGCTTGTGGCTAGACATCGACCATGAAGTGTGGGTACTCCTGAATTAGTAGAGGAATTGATTCTAGGAGTGGTCAATTAAAGGTAGTTTAATTGATCGGAGCAATTTATTGTTCATAAATTAAATCACGAGGTTTCGTGAGCCTGCTGCCAATTGATGGTGAACCCAGAGGGTCACACACAATACAATTGGACGGTGACTGTTCTGTAGGAATATAAAAGGAATTAATTGATTTAAAAGTAATTAAATCAATTAAGTGTATTAAAGTGTTAATTCAAGTGGGAGATAAATTAATTAATTGATTTAATTGATTTAAATGACAATTGATTAATTAAACTAAATATTAATTAAGTAATTAATTAATATGGGCTGGATATTTAATTAAGTAATTAATTAAATTAAGGTGGGCTTGCAAGAGATGGACTCCTAAGCCCATTAGGAATCTTGTAACCCTAGGTCTTGAGGAGTGCTTATAAATAGAGCTCTGACAGAACTCAGAGATCGAACACCTAAGCAAAAACCCTAGTCTTCTCTTGCCCTAAGAAATCCGCCCCACCCTGCGCCGCCCAAGCCCTAGCGCCGCCGCCGCGTGCTGCCGTAACACCGCCGCACCGCCGCCGTGAAAGCCCTAGTGCCGCCGCCGCATATCTTCTCCCTCATTCCTTTTGTGCAGAATTTTGATCTGTCAAATAGATCTGCACAATCCTTCATCAACAAACCTCTTAGATCTAGTTCTGAGCCTAAGACTAAGAGGTGTCATCATAATCCAGTTGGTGTGGACTTTTCTCTGGAGGTGAGACGCTTGGATCACTCCAGTGAACCAGAACCTTAATCAGAGTTCAGAATCAGAGTTGGAGGTTTCCACCACCTTGCCTGTGGTGAGGTAAAAATCGAAAACCCCCTTTGTTAGATTATTTCTGTGCTTTGTTTTGTGTCTTTCGTATATATAACTTGGAGATATTATTATGGGACCTGTGGATGTGCCTTGAAAAATTTTAATTTCCGCACTTTGTTGTATTGACAATCGAGGCATATCCCAACAGTGGTATCAGAGCCAACTCCATGATTATTATACGAAAGGCTTGAACATAATATGTGTTTATATTATATGTTTAATTATGTATATTAAAGCGCATGATAATTATGTTATGTCGATTGATTCTTACTTGTTATGACTAGATCTACAATTGGGTAAAACTGTTTTTCAGATCTATAGCGTTTTCATAGTTTTTGAAAACTTCAGGACTTTTTGGGCAAAAATCGAAATTAGGGTTTTAAAGGGCTAAAAATTCGAAATTTTAGAATCTGGAAATTTCAAAAATTCTGGACTGTTTTCGCAAACTGGTCGCACGCTTTTTGGGGTCATTTTGTAATTTCCGAAAGTTTTGGGACTGTTTTGCAATCACCGAAACTTCAAGGATCTGTTTGGAAAAATCGAAAATTTTCAGAATTCAAAATTTATTTTCTGGAATGCTGGCCGAAACTGCTTTGGGTGTTTTTGTAACTTTTTAAAAGTTTTGGGGTCAAAGTGCAATTTTCGAAAATTGAGGGGCCGAAAATGCAATTTTCAAAAGTTGAAAAACAGAATCTGATTTTCAGCAGGAAAATTTATTTTGCTTACCCGAAAGTTTATTTTGTCATAATCAGTAGTGACTAAAAGTAAGAATCAATGGAAGTTAGTTTTAAAAGGATGTTTTAAAATTAAACAAGGAGAAAGTAAAATGTTGTTTACATGTTTCTTGGCAAATTCTAAAATAAGATTCCATGATAAGTGACCTTTCTTGAGATATGTCAATCTGAGCCTTTAAATTTAAAAAAAGTAGATCTAGACCGTTAATATTTGTACAACTGTACAAATAATCATGATAATTTTGCACATGTACAATAAAATGTTGTACAATCACAATGACGATAATACCCTTATATAAAAGAAAAAAATATTAGCGTAAAACTAATTTTTCTTCAAAACAATCTCCCGTTCCTCTCCACAATTTTTTTCTCCCAACCACCCGAATCCTTCAAAATAGATCAACCACCCACTCTTATGCCAATCAATTGCATAATAAAATGGCCAGTTCTTTTTGTCTCCGGCAGATCTTACTTCGGCGCGGCGGCGCATTTAATTTTAGCACAAAAACTCTCGGTTAGTGAATTTTCAGTATCAGTAGAGAGAAAGAGTTGAGAACTGATCGTGGAAACCATATGAATTAAAACTAGATACATTTGTTTATTAATAAGGGTAAACTTGTAATTCACATATTAAACTATTAAAAATAAAAATAAATTAAGCCATGTGTCATTTTCTGACAAGCTATCTCAAGGAAGGCTTGAATCAAAGTATCTCACATTAGAAATGCCCATGTTTCTTGCTCTACGTGAACTGTTTACGTGATTTTCGATCGAGCCGAGCCTTGACCTTAGGGTAGATGTGATTGGTTTAATTTAATGTTTGGTTTTTATTAAGGCCTGCGAGCCTTTTATGTTTTTGGGCCAACTTTGAGCCTTTGTAATAGAATAGGGCTTTAATGCTTTCCTAGTCTAGGATGGAGGCCCGTTACAAGCAAGATGGGAGCCCAAGGAGATATGAAGGCCATGTATGCATGGTGATTAATGTAATAGCATAGGCCTGTTTGAGAACCCTTTAGATTGACCAATAGGACCAACATCATGGCTCGATGATGGTCCACATAGGAGGCTCCCGATCGAAAACATATTGTGGTAGAATGCATGCTAGGCTTGTATGTTTTTAATTTATTTGTCGATTTATATTTAGCTTGTATGTGATGCGCGCTAGAATCTAGATCGTAATAAAAGAATAAAGCATAACTTACACGGTGAGATCTCGAGGAGAGTTAGTATAACTTTCAAACCAGAAATACCCCTCTCGAAATAAAATATTAAGTCATATTGGGTAAACTATAAAATGAAGTTTTATAGATCCAAGCCTTCCATCAATAGGGACTAGTGTATGTTGTCTCCTTATCGATAGAGGTGATCCAGAGTCTGGCACCCGAGTCGAAGAAAGGGACAATACACGAAATTCCTCGATTCTTGTTTTTAACTAAACAAGACAAGGGTGGGAACTTGTCGGGATGTGAAAATCGACCGATAACTAGTTACGGGGATTTCATGACCGGGCCTGTTGCTCATCAAGATTGACTGGGTCAGACTTAAACGAGGAGTAACATCTATGATGTAGCAGTGCTAGATAGGTGCGAGAATCGAGGCAAAATAGCTTGAAGGTTGTGGAGTAACACAATTGGTAAAAGTATACCTACCTGGAGAATTACTTGTATGGCCACGAGTCGTGGGTGCAATTAATTGCTGCTGGGACGTCAAGACCTACTAGGAAATAGAATTTCCCGAGCAATCAAAGGGGTGATTGTTTCGACAAAATAGTGGGAGAACTTTTTCGAAACTAAGTCCAACTTCGATAATTATAAGTATTAGACATAAGATCAGTTAGCTTAATGTTGTCTTCTTTCCTATTGTAGATATTAATTACAATGTCTAAGAATCCATTATCTGTTATCCTCGACGCAAACAAATTGAATGGTTCAAACTTTGTCGACTGGCTGAGAAATTTGAGGATAGTCCTAGACTCCGAACGTCGCAGTTATGTGCTCGACACACCCATGCCTGCTGCACCCGCAGCACGAGCTAGTGAGGAACAACGAACCGCCCATGCTAAAAGGGTTGATGATGATCTTCAGGTTCGTTGCCTCATGCTAGCTTCGATGTCAAACGAACTGCAGAAACAGCATGCTGCTATGCCGCTTGCTAGAGATATGCTTCTCCATCTCCAGCAGATGTTTGGGGAAAGGTCTCGCGCTGAAAGATTCGCGACCTCTAAAGAGTTGTTTAATCTCAAGATGGCTGAGGGAAGCAGTGTAAAAGATCACTGTCTGCGTTTCATCAACTTGGTTGAAAAACTGGGGCGATTGGACGTGGATTTGCACGCTGATCTTAGCACTGACCTCCTTCTCCATACGCTGCCCCGTTCATTTGACCAGTTCGTGTTGAACTTCAATATGGAGGAAAGAAACCTCGCTCTTCACGAACTGACCAATTTATTGGTAACGGCAGAATCGACTCTCAAGAAAGAGAAACCTGTAATGATTGCACACCAATCGAAGGCTGCAAAGCCTAAGAAAGGTAAGAAAAAGAAGAAGGTATTTTCTTCAAAGGCAGTCACCAAGGTGGTCGAGAAAAAGCGCAAAAGCCCAGAAGACGAATGTTTCCACTGCAAGAAAGCAGGGCACTGGAAAAGGAACTGCCCAGACTACCTAAAGATGAAATTGGTAGCCAAAGGTATTTTTCTAGTTGAAGTTAATATTTCTATTAACTGTGCATCGTGGGTGTTAGACACCGCAGCAGGTTCTCATATCTGCAATGATTTGCAGGTGATGGGAGCAGTAAGAACCCTGAAGCCCGGGGATAGAATCCTGCGTTTTGGAAACGGAGCTAGGATCGCCGCCGAGGCTATAGGAGACGTGGAATTAGTATTAGGGAATTTTACTTTAATTTTAAGGGATTGTCTGTACGTACCAAACGTTATTAAAAACATCATTTCTATTCCTATGTTAGACATTGATGGTTTTAATTTTTCCATTCAAAATGGATCTTTTTGCATATTTAAAAGTGATTTAATGTATGCTCGTGGTACTTTGATAGATGGTCTATATTCCCTAGAACCTATAAATTCCAACGTCATGCACATTCAATCTAGAAAAAGGAAATATGATAATCAAACTCCACAACTTTGGCACGCTAGACTTGGACATATTTCCAAGAGTAGGATTCAAAAGTTGGTTTCCTCTAAGGCTCTTGAAATAAAGAACTTAGATGAACTCCCGACTTGCGAATCTTGTCTCAAAGGAAAGATGACCAAATCACCCTTCACCGGGAATCCCGAGCGAACCAAACAGACATTGGATCTTATCCATACTGACGTTTGTGGGCCATTGAGTGTCAATGCGAGAGGTGGATTCTCTTACTTCGTAACATTCACCGACGATTTTAGTCGTTATGGATATGTGTATCTTATGACACACAAATCCGAAACCTTTGAGAAATTCAAAGAGTTTCGAATGGAAGTAGAGAACCAACTTGGACATAGTATTAAAGCACTTCGTTCTGATAGAGGTGGTGAGTATTTAAGCCAAGAATTCCTTGATTATCTAAAAGAGAATGGAATTCTCGCACAGCGAACTCCCCCTAGGACACCTCAACTCAATGGAGTGTCTGAGCGGAGGAACCGGACTTTGTTAGACATGGTTCGTTCCATGATGAGCTTTGCTGACCTTCCCTTTTCGTTTTGGGGCTTAGCCCTATTAACTGCTTCGAAGATACTAAACATAGTACCTTCAAAGTCATTGCCAACAACGCCGCACCAAGTATGGTATGGTAAAGCACCCGTGTATTCGTTCTTACGAGTATGGGGATCTCCTGCGTATGTAAAGAACAAGAAGGGAGATAAGCTAGATAGTAGATCTAGTTTGTGCAAATTTGTGGGTTATCCAAAGGACTCTATTGGATACCTGTTCTTCGATCCTAAAGAACGTAATACGTTCGTATCTAGGAACGCCCACTTCTTGGAAGAGGATTTCCTCACCAACCGAAATGGGACAATCGTAGAACTTGATGAAGTCCAAGAATCGGACCCATCCCCACAAACAGTGGGAGCTGAACCAGAATTAACTGAACCTACTAGTACACCTAAGCTTCAAAGGTCAATCTATGGCCTCAAACAGGCGTCCCGAACCTGGAACATACGATTTGATGAGACAGTCAAAGCTTTTGGCTTTATCAAAAACGTATATGAACCTTGTGTGTACAAAAGGAATAGTGGGAGCTCAATACAATTCATTGTTTTGTACGTCGATGACATTTTGTTAATCGGAGACGATATCAAGATGTTAGCGCAGACTAAAGCGTGGTTATCCGCGCAATTCTCTATGAAAGATATGGGAGACGCATCTTACGTATTGGGAATACGTATCTATAGGGATAGATCGAAGAAGATGATAGGACTCTCCCAATCTCAGTACATCAACACGATCTTGAAGAGATTTAGTATGGAAGAATCTAAGAAAGGATTTGTTCCAATGAGACATGATATCTCTCTTTCTAAGTCTATGTGCCCTACAACCGACGAAGAAAAGACGAGAATGTCTATCATACCTTATGCCTCTGCTATAGGGAGTATAATGTATGCAATGTTGTGTACTCGACCAGACGTAGCACACGCTCTAAGTGTAACGAGCCGCTATCAGTCAAATCCAGGCGAGAAGCACTGGACTGCCGTAAAAGCAATCCTAAAGTACCTGCGAAGGACTAAGGATATGTTTTTGGTCTACGGTGGTAGTGGAGAACTGAAACTTGAAGGATTCACTGATTCGAGTTTCCAGTCTGACGTGGATGATTTCAAATCCAACTCTGGATACATACTCCGCCTCAATGGAGGAGCGGTCAGTTGGAAAAGCTGTAAACAGTCTACCACTGCCGACTCAACCACAGAAGCAGAATATATCGCAGCATCAGATGCAGCAAAGGAAAGTGTATGGATGAGAAACTTCGTCCAGGAATTGGATGTTGTTCCTAGCATTGCTGAACCTGTAGTCGTCTTTTGTGACAACAACGGGGCAATAGCTCAAGCAAAGGAGCCGAGATCACACCATCAATCCAAACACGTACTGAGGAAGTACCACGTGATCAGAGAGATCATTGGTAGAGGAGATATGCATATGGAGTATGTCAAATCAGAAGACAACATAGCTGACCAACTAACTAAGCCACTTTCGCAAAAGGTGTTCGAGGGACATCTAGATAAGATGGGTCTAAGAAACGTTTGTGAATGGCTTTAGGGCAAGTGGGAGATTGATAGGATAGTGCCCTGCAAGCCAGTTCAATTAGCTTGTAATAGATCTATCTTGCATATAACAATCTTTGATTTTAAAATAATACGCATGTTTATTTATATATGTATAAGGATAAACAATGGCCAAACTTCATCTCTCGCGAATACATTTAAGCGATTGGTTGAAACCCTGAGATCACTCATGACTATGGGACTATACACTTCAGTACTGAGTGCACTTATCATGAAACAGTCTCAAAGGTCGTGATCTCGAAAATGTTCCAAGTCATAGATTCATATCGAGACGGGGTATCGAGTGAATCGTCAAGACTTGTACGATTATGCATGATTCACACGGAGTGAATTTGTTGTAGTTTCATGAACAAGGCATTTGAGGCCAGTGCATATGACTAGGTGATTCGATGGAGGATCGAATGCATCGAACGACCCGAACAGAGAAACCCATTGTGGAAGCGCATGACGCATATCGGTGATGGGATGTTTCTCAAAGGATTATAATAGTGTACGATTTAGTCCTATGACTTGAGGTGCTAGGGCGAATTCGGTGTATGAAAGTGCGTACTTAGATCTAGGTATAGGCCACTTAGCTTGGTCATAAAAATGCCTAGGTTGGGTGCGTATGGACATGTACGCGAGTGGTTAGTACCAAGATGGAATCTGTTGACTCATCGTAATGGATGAGAATATTTCCTATACGATTCTTAGATAATGTTTCCAATGAATCTACGGCCGTAGTCGGTGACGGATTTGGAAAGGGGTTTCCAAATTAGGCAGTCACACTGGAACATTATCCTGAATTAGAAAGTATAGTTATCGAGACAAATTTAGAGGTGCCGATCAATTCACACACCCTAAGTCTAGATCGGGAAATTGGTCGACAGAAGGACCGTATGTACATGGTAATTATATGAGGTGAGGTTCACTAAATATCAATTCACCTGATGTTGGGCTTCATGGGCTTGTGGCTAGACATCGACCATGAAGTGTGAGTACTCCTGAATTAGTAGAGGAATTGATTCTAGGAGTGGTCAATTAAAGGTAGTTTAATTGATCGGAGCAATTTATTGTTCATAAATTAAATCACGAGGTTTCGTGAGCCTGCTGCCAATTGATGGTGAACCCAGAGGGTCACACACAATACAATTGGACGGTGACTGTTCTGTAGGAATATAAAAGGAATTAATTGATTTAAAAGTAATTAAATCAATTAAGTGTATTAAAGTGTTAATTCAAGTGGGAGATAAATTAATTAATTGATTTAATTGATTTAAATGACAATTGATTAATTAAACTAAATATTAATTAAGTAATTAATTAATATGGGCTGGATATTTAATTAAGTAATTAATTAAATTAAGGTGGGCTTGCAAGAGATGGACTCCTAAGCCCATTAGGAATCTTGTAACCCTAGGTCTTGAGGAGTGCTTATAAATAGAGCTCTGACAGAACTCAGAGAACTAACACCTAAGCAAAAACCCTAGTCTTCTCTTGCCTTAAGAAATCCGCCCCACCCTGCACCGCCCAAGCCCTAGCGCCGCCGCCGAGTGCTGCCGTAACACCGCCGCACCGCCGCCGTGAAAGCCCTAGCGCCGCCGCCGCATATCTTCTCCCTCATTCCTTTTGTGCAGAATTTTGATCTATCAAATAGATCTGCACAATCCTTCATCAACAAACCTCTTAGATCTAGTTCTGAGCCTAAGACTAAGAGGTGTCATCATAATCCAGTTGGTGTGGACTTTTCTCTGGAGGTGAGACGCTTGGATCACTCCAGTGAACCAGAACCTTAATCAGAGTTCAGAATCAGAGTTGGAGGTTTCCACCACCTTGCCTGTGGTGAGGTAAAAATCGAAAACCCCCTTTGTTAGATTATTTCTGTGCTTTGTTTTGTGTCTTTCGTATATATAACTTGGAGATATTATTATGGGACCTGTGGGTGTGCCTTGAAAAATTTTAATTTCCGCACTTTGTTGTATTGACAATCGAGGCATATCCCAACAGTTAAAAGGGATGGAAAAATTGTTTTTGAAGCTTTAAGAGAAGGTAATACTTATTGCATTGATTTTGTTGATTTATCTAACCAAAATGTCAAGTGTTTAGCAGTAAGTGATAACTCCCAATCAATCTGGCATAGACGTCTTGGCCACGTAAACACTGATTTAATATCAAAAATTGCCAAGTCGGACCTTGTAAGAGGAATACCAAAAATCACTTATCAAAAGGAAGGACTTTGCGATGCTTGCCAAATGGGCAAACAAATCAAGAGCTCATTCAAACCCAAAAAGGTAGTAACCACAACAAGACCTCTTGAACTACTGCACCTTGATCTTTTTCGGTCTTATGAAAACAAGAACTCTAGCAGGTAAAAGATTTGTTTTCGTCATTGTTGATGATTATTCTCGCTTTACATGGGTTATATTTCTTGCGCACAAAAATGAAGCCTTAGATGCGTTTATTTCTTTGACTAAAAAGTTGCAAAATAAAAAGGGTTATCTTATTAATTCGATTAGAACTGATCATGGTACTGCGTTTGATTCTAAATACTTTGCTTCATTTTGTGATGAAAACGGTTACTCTCATAATTTTTCTGCACCTAAGACCCCTCAACAAAATGGGGTAGTTGAAAGAAAGAATCGTGTTTTACAAGAAATGGCAAGAACTCTTTTACATGAATATAATGTACCTAAATCTTTCTGGGCTGAAGCCGTTAGTACTGCATGCCATATATCCAATCGTGTTTTTCTTAGATCCATCTTAAATAAAACTCCGTATGAACTTTGGAATGGGAAAACTCCTAATATTGCTTACTTTAGAGTCTTTGGTTGCAAATGTTATATTCTTAATGATCGTGATTATCTTACTAAATTTGATCCTAAAGCTGATGAACGCATGTTTGTTGGATACTCTGTGACTAGTAAAGCATATCGTGTTTATAACAAAAGGAAACAAACTATACAAGAATCTGTGCATGTTCGTTTTGATGAAACTAATCCCTTTGATGCCAAGAAATCCTTGAGCAATAATGTTTCAGATGTTGAAGACGAAATCACAATCGAAAAACAGAAACTATCGGAACCAGTACTGGAACAAGTAACCAAAATAGAAGAACGTTCCGAAAAGGATTCGGAACATGAAGCTGAAGCAGAAACAGAAACTGAAGAAGGAAGTTCCAGAACCAAAAATGAACCAGCCGTTAGAAAGTTCAAACATGCATCAAGCCATCCCACTACACAAGTGATTGGTGATCTAAAGAGTGGACTTCAAACCAGATCAAAGGTACAACAACATCAAAGTGCCAATTTCATCCTACTCTCAATCACCGAACCAAAAGACGTTAATGAAGCACTAAGGGATGAATCTTGGGTTGCCGCTATGAAAGATGAGCTCGCTCAATTCGACAAAAATCAGGTATGGACTCTAGTCGAAAGGCCGAGTAAGCACACCATCATTGGAACAAAATGGGTATTTAGAAATAAACTCAATGAAGAAGGTGAGGTTACTCGAAACATGGCGAGATTAGTCGCTAAAGGATACAATCAACAAGAAGGTATCGATTTCGATGAAACCTATGCTCCTGTTGCTAGACTTGAATCTATTCGTATGTTACTCGCTTATGCCTCTTTTAGAAAATTTACTCTTTTTCAAATGGACGTTAAAAGTGCCTTTTTAAATGGTTTTTTGAATGAAGAAGTTTTTGTGGAGCAACCCCCGGGTTTTGAAAATGAAAAATTTCCTAACCATGTTTTTAAATTGTCAAAAGCTCTTTATGGATTAAAACAAGCCCCTAGGGCTTGGTACGAAAGATTAAGTAAATTTCTTTTAGAAAATGGTTTTTCTATTGGTACCGTTGATACAACACTTTTTCTAAAAGCAAATAAAAATGGTTTATTAATTGTTCAAATTTACGTTGATGATATAATATTTGGTGCTACTAATGATCTTCTTTGCCGAGACTTTGCTAAGTGTATGCAGGATGAATTTGAGATGAGTCTTATGGGCGAACTAACATATTTCCTTGGGCTTCAAATAAAACAAAATGAAAAGGGAATCTTTATTTGTCAAACGAAATACACAAAGGAACTCATCAAAAGATTTGGAATGGACGAGTGCAAAGAAATGGGTACTCCCATGAGCCCTACCACGAAACTTGATAAGGACGAGAAAAGTAAACCCTTTGATGAAACAAGGTATCGAGGTATGATCGGAAGTCTTCTTTACTTAACTGCTAGTAGGCCCGATATAATGTTTGCCACTTGTTATTGTGCTCGTTTTCAATCTGCACCAAAAGAGTCGCATTTTGTCGCTGTCAAAAGAATTTTTCGGTACTTAAAAGGAACCATAAATTTTGGTCTATGGTATCCAACTAGCAAAATTTTTAATCTCACTGGCTACTCTGACGCGGACTTAGCAGGATGCTTGCTAGACTGTAAAAGTACCAGTGGCACATGTCAACTCTTGGGAAATTGTCTTGTTGCATGGTATAGTAAAAAACAAAACTCTGTTGCACTTTCAACCGCTGAAGCGGAATATGTTGCATTATCTAATTGTTGTGCTCAAATTATGTGGATGAAAAATTATTTGCGTGATTTTGGTTTAATGTTTGAAAATGTGGAAATATTATGTGATAATTCGAGTGCCATTAGTATTACCAAGAATCCAGTGCAACATTCTCGTACTAAGCATATAGATATTAAATTTCATTTCATACGTGACAATGTGCAAAAAGGAAATATTTGTGTTAATTTTGTGAACTCTGAAAATCAACTTGCAGATATTTTTACAAAGGCAGTCGCTGAAGATCAATTTTGTTTGAATAGAAAAAATTTGGGCATTTTAAGTGAAAATGAAATTTGAAAAGATTATGCTTCCGCCTAATTATCGTGAAACTCTGATCTTAGATTGCGAATATTGCCTAACTTAAGAGTGAACTGATTGATTGACAAAAGGGGGAGAAGTAATTTGATGCTTGTTCAAAGATCTGCTTATATTTTGAATATTATCCCTTGATTATTGCTTATTGATAGTATGCTTTGGACTTAACTTGCTCATGTATACATTGGCATTGCATGATTTTGAAAATTTGCATAAAAATATTTTTTCAAAAATTCATTGGTCAAAGAGACTTAACAATTAATGTTAAGGCCACTTATATTTCCCAAGAAATATTTTTTTGAAAATGCCTCAATTGAGGGGGAGTTTGAAATTTTCAAAATTGCATAAAGTTAGGGGGAGTTCCCTTAAAATCTTTTTTGCATCAAAAGTTGTTTGTCAATCAAGGGAGAGATTGTTAGCCGAAAAGTTGATGATTAACAAACGAACTTTTAATATATTGGTGCTCTTTAGTTTTATGATTTGGACAGGTTCTTATTTATAAAAGAAAAACCCATTTGGAGTTTGAGATAGTCCAAAACAATGAAGAAGGCCCAAGTTTGATACGAAAAGATTTATTCGAATTATGAAGGAAGATCGTGAGAAGGCCAATTTTAGCTAAAGGCTCGTTATGAATGAAGATCAAGATCGAAGCCCCTAGCACCCCTGAAGGGCCCAATTTTTGATTCATGAAAATTGTGGTCTACTTAGTAAGTATTTTTCAATTGATTAAAAGAGCAAGAAAATTCCTAGCCCAAACGTTTTAAATACTCCTGGCCCAAAGTCTTTTAATAAAATGATCATTCATTTAATTAGGCCATAGTAATTTATCAAATCAGCCCATCCACTTTTTGAAATATATTCAAAATGATTGTCACCTATTTTGGCCGAAAATTGCATATCAATTATTCTTGCTTACATTATTTACTAATCTTTTAAAAGAAGCAAGATCTCTCATTTATTCTAACCAGCCATGTTTAAAAGTCAACCTTGTTTTAAATCCTTTCCTAAAACCTCTTGGCCGAATCATTCCTAGTTTAATTGATCTAGTGCAAATCTCACAAATCCTTTTGAAAAAAAAAAATTCTCTTTAACTTGATATTAGATCATGGCCTCATTCATTTAAATTTTCTAAATCACATCTTTGTCATATCTATTCAAATCGGCAGAATATATTTTATTTGTGACAAAAACATCTTTGTTTTTGAAGGAAAGATTTATTAAAGAAAATCTTGCCCATTTTACATATTGCTAGCTCACCTATAAATTGAGCTCTCTTGAATCATTTTACACACAACTCAATTCTCTAAATTTTCACTTGCTAAATCATTTCTCCTAGTTAAAGTCTTTGAGTGCTCTTAATTTTGTTAAAATCTTTTTTTCTCAAAAGAGCTTTTTAAAAATATCTTTTCTTCTTGCTTTTGAAATCTTGAATATACTCTAAGTAATAGAAGAAAAAGATTAGCGTTTTCTCAATTGCAAAATCAGCTCACTTTGGAGAATTTACTTGTAATCAAAATTTTACTATTGTTTTTGAGCGAAAGTTTTGTACTTGCAAGCTCGTAGTCCGATAGGACTGAGTGTTCTAGCAAGCACTGTTTTTGTGCGATAGGTAGGAACCTAGCAAGCACGCTTTTTGTTTAGCGATAGGTTAGGCCTAGCAAGCTCGTTTCGAGAGAAAGAATTGATCTTGTAATCTCGAGTGGCGAAGGTTTGTCCTACAAGCCACGATATATTAGTGAATTTTACCCAGGGGTGCTGGAAGAGAGGAAGTAGGCCGTTGGGGCGCGAACCTCTATAAATTGTGTTTGCTTTCTCTCCTTTTATTATTTGCACTTTATTTCTTATCGTAACTTTAATATTAAAATCATTGGAACGATTACAATTTATTTAAATTTACTGGAACTATTTACTAATTATCTTCTGGGAAATAAACTCTTTGAAAAAGTTATATACCTAATTCACCCCCCCTCTTAGGTATCACATTTTAAGGGAAACGTAGAGGTAATATGTGGTACTTACTCTTAATTCACGATTACGTATTCTTTTTTTAACATATGTTCTTCTTCGACCTCTATGTGCCGTTGTCTTCTTTTTTCTACCACTATAGCCAGAACATCTACCATAGGAAAATACTTTTTCTGAATAATGTTTACGTCTTGTAGGTGTGATATTCATATATCAAACATATTCTCATGTATTTTGTTTACCTGTCAGTATTCTTTGATCAACGAAGTCACTGAGTCCTCGAAGTGATGCGAAATGGTACGTTAATAGCGAAGGATCTATGATGTTGTTCCTTTCATAACGGACCTTAGTAAAGTGCTTAAGTATCCATTGGAATGGGTAGTTGTATATGTTGTATTTGCTTTGTTGATGTGATACATAAGCGTTGGAGATAATGTAGGTTTTATATAACTGAAACTTGGTTCCGATTGTATTGATCTCCGCAACATATGCTGTTGATGTTACCTTTTGTTCCTAAAATGTAACAGTTTTTTGGTTCAATTATTTTATTTTACAGAATTGAAAAAAAAAATAGTAATTTAAAAATTTCAAAAAAAAAAAAGCTTACCATTTCATCCACAAGAATTATCCGCTGGTAAGGATTAGGACTTGATGGAGAAACACGTGGTTGTGTTTTGTCACAAACAATGACCTTAACTCTCCAGTTGCGAGAGCTTGGTCCGATATCACGGATATATTGGAAGTTCATTCTGAAAATATTATGGACATATAACTTGTTAAAGCTATGATTGAAAATCTAAGAAATAAACAAATATGTAAAAGGCTGTATCAATGTGAGAGAAAATTACATGAAGTATCAAAGTAAATAGGTAGATCAATAATAGAATAAGTTCATATTTTCACAACAACTTTAATATTTAAATAGAGTATATAGTATTGAACTTTGTTGAACAATTTGAAATGTATTTTTAATTTGTATAACAATTTAAGCAACACATATTAGCATTTAAGCAAAGATAAAAATACAAAAAATGAAAAATAAAAAATGTAAAAATTAAAAAATAAAAAAAATTAGTAATAATAACAAGTGGAGAATATTAGTGTCATGAGACTAAAGGAATTTAAAAAATATACATACATATATATATATATATATATATATATATATATATATATATATATATATATATATATATATATAGACTGTAAGAATAGAAGTTTGATGTGAACATATGAAAGCCCTTCTACTGTAAAGAAAGTGGGCCTATTTCGAAATTTTGTTGGGTTACTTCGGCCCAGTAACTGAAATTAATAAAAAAAGAAATTCAAAAAGTTTAC
The DNA here is from genome assembly GCA_038501285.1 of Penstemon eatonii. Classification (NCBI taxonomy): domain Eukaryota; kingdom Viridiplantae; phylum Streptophyta; class Magnoliopsida; order Lamiales; family Plantaginaceae; genus Penstemon; species Penstemon eatonii. The sequence continues at coordinate 27,613,337 of CM076713.1, forward strand.
ATTAAACTGGAAAAAAACCATTTTGGCCGTGAGTATATATAATTAATTTTTAATGATGAATATAAGCGCTTTTATATCAATGTTAAAATTTAATGATGTTTAGAGAAGGTTTTAAAAATAATGGAACAAGGCAGACATTTTTTGTTCTTTTATTATTTCAACTTAATGAAACATGCAGTACATATATATTTCAATTGTTCATATATTCATATTTTCAGAGTAACTTTAATATTTAAATAGGGTATATAGTATTGAATTCTGTTGTAAAATTTCAAATGTATTTTTAATTTGTATAACAATTTAGGCACCACATCGTGACACTCTACAAAAGAAAGAAAAAAAAAATTCACTTATTAATGATACCAGGTGCCGTAAAATATTTACTGTTGGAAGAAATATATTGAAAAATAGAAAGTTATCGCATAATTATTTTCGTATATTAAGTGCAATTGTAAATTTTTTTTGATTATAACGTACTTTATAAATTTGTAATAAACTACTTAGGTGAATTTGAAATAATAAAATTTATAATAATTATAGTTTCTGTTGGGCTAATTATACTACATTTTATTTCAGATTTTTATTCAAGACTATGAAACAGGTCTGAGTGGGTTCATTCTAATGAAAGTGGGCCTATTTTGATGGTTCGTTGGGCTACTTCAGACCAAAAACTCTACTTAGTATAAAAAAAAAATTTAAAAATTTTACACCCAAGTGATAAAAATACATTTTTTGTATCACCATGCACAAATAATTTTAAATGATCTATCTAACCACTTTTATATTAAAATTTAATTATGTTTCAAAAAAGGTTTAAAAATAATAGAACAAGAAAAATATGTCTTTTCCTTCCGTTTTTTCACTATAACTGAACATACAATACATATATTAAAATTTTGATTATGAAAATATATATTTGATTTAAAATTGGATGCTTATATTTGAAAAATAAGATTAACATAATAAAATAAAAAACAACTGTTTGATAAAAAATGATATTTATTTCAGTAGGAGAAGTAATACAAAATCTATAAGTAATGTTTGGAAATTCTAATTTTAAAAAAATGGAATATATTTTTAACTTATGATAAGTTGGTTAAAAATAAATGAAAAAGCTATTGATTTAGTTTAGTAACAAAAAAATTGTTATTGTTAATTAATCTATTAACTTATTAACCATTAATTTTTTATGTTTTTTCATTTTTACTATCATAATTAAACATGCAATGCATGTAAAGTAATACTTGAGATGTTGATAATTTAATTTAAATAATTGACGGAAATATGTATAACTTTTGTGGTTTAGGAAGGAAAAATCATCGTTATTATTAAAGAATTAAAGGCATATCAGTAATTAAAACATAATCATATGATTAAATATGTTTTTTACTTCAGTAGAGTTTCTAAAATCTTGATGCGTACCTTAGAGTTGTGAAGGAGACTATGCTATATCTAATTTCCTTACTTCTTTAAACAATAAATTCTTTTGCTATATGGAAATATGTATTGCTTCAGCTCTGGACGTCTTTATATAGTTGTAGGAGGTTGAAGGTGTTGGAAGAAGTGAGAGTTGGAATCGGTTCACGACAGTAGAGGAAAAGATGAGTTGACATAGTAAGGGTGATGTTCTTTCATAATTTTTTCAAATGTTTAAATATTTATTTCACTGTATAAGATCACTTCTCTGTACCGAGTTAAGATTGTCTGAAGTGGATATCATTTCTATATATATAATTTTATTGAAGTGGAAGAGTGATAGAACATTTCTTGAAGGTATGTGCATACTTGCTTTATTGATGTTCGGAATTCATCATAGCTAGTGTATATATGTATTTATATGATTCATCATGTAAAATCTGTATTGTGTATAATAGTATGTTTATTTTTTTACAATTTTATTTTTTTTCCCATAATTAATAACCAAATATCATGTGTGTTTATTGTTAATCATCTGTTTATAAATTTAACATAGTCATAGATAGGTACGTGTGTGTTTTATTTTTTGAAAAATTTTATATCTCGTTCCGACTTCCCCGTCTGAGACCAGTTGAGCTGCCCATTCAGACGAAAAGTTTTATATCTAATTTTATTAATAAGTGATTAGATGAATTACGTATTCAAATGGTTTAGAAATTAAGATATATATTTGCTCTACGATTTGCAAGTTATTAAACTTTTATAAAATGTTCATGTTAGTCTTGTAGTTATTGTAAATTATTGAACTGATGGGTATAATTCATCTCTATATATTTTATTAAAATTGTATATATACTTTAAAATATAATTGTCTACTTATAAACAATTTTTTTCTTATTTACTTAACATTGTTCAGTATAGAAAAAATTAGTTCATTGATATATTGGTAAATACAAATTTGAGAGGATACTTTAAATAAGCATTTTTTTAATACGAGGAACATAAAAGGAAAATCGCATACCAGTTTTAGGTTTTAGATGTATCTTACATAATATTTTTAAATTTATGTCTTATAAACATTTTTTGAACTTATCCAATAGAAAAACAACCATTAAATTTGTACATACATTATTTTAAGTGGACATCATTTGGTAATTGTTTTATTTAATTATATCATGACATTCATAGCACGTTGAATTTACTAAAGAAATGAATAAGCAAATTATATGTTAATTTATTTTATAATCAAAAGGAATGAAGAACACCAGAAATAATCACTTTTATTTTTATCTTCACTTTTTTAGCATTTCAAATGTAGGGTCTTTTTAATCAATCGTTAACAAATATATGCGAAATAATATTTACTATTTATATAATTACGATAAGTTCTCATAAGGATATGCTTCCATTATTACGTCAACATTACTTGTTGTAAACACACATCTGAAATGTGTGGACAATATATTACGTAAAAAATTTTGATTAATTATAATGCCATAAATGTAAGAATTAATCTTCAACATCCATAACAGAAAGGTAGTAGAACTAAAGAAAATATTATTAAGCAAATATTTTGTCAGAATTTCAAGTATGACAATGTTCATCATCGAAAAATATATGCAATTTTAATTACTCTAGGTAAAACTTTTGCGTGCTAAATAATTTCGATTACTCCAATTCTATTGTAATAAAGTTGATGAAGTTAATTGTTTAAGCTATGACGTCACAAACAAAATCTTCTAATTAGTAAAATAAAATATCGACGTTTATACTTTCTGAACTAAATAATCTAAATAAAATATGTGTCATCCTTTACATAAACTTTTCCAAAATTTTTTTTTATTCAATTTTTATGTGAAGATACTAATAATGATCATATGGCTATGTATACTCTTTTGCATTCAAATTTCTTGGTAATATACCTAACGAATTTAAACATAATTCAAATGGTAGCATTTATCAATAATAACTTAAGGAGAAAAAAACAATTTCAGAAAAATAGGATCTAGATAGGATTTTCATAGTAGTAATATTAATTACATATTAATAAAGTTTTTAAACACAACAAAATAGAAATTCTGAGTCTAAATATTACATCATATTTTTCGACTTCATTTTTCTTCTTCAAAAATACATCTGTGGCTTATTTGGTAAATATGATCATAAGCATCCTCTTCCTTCGACATTTCCTTAATTATCTTTAACGGTTTGAGGGTGTTAACCTTATTTAGTACTCGTGGCACACGTTCAGGCAACGCACGAATAGCTAAACCCTGCGAATCAAGCTACACCAATTTCCTCTGTGCATAGATGCACATTTTGTAGCTTCCAGCAGCCATTAAAAGGTCGAATATAGTGCGGATATTCTGATTACTACTTATAATTCGTAGCCCGTCAGCAAATTCGGAATTTGGAACCCTGTACCACAAACCTTCGGGTATGTACTTTCCAAGCTTGTAGATCACATGCACCAAATGTCGCAATTTAAATTTTTTTATATCTATATTCATCAGTATCGCTCCAGGATTGGCTGAGTAGCCTATTCCGTCATATTTGCGGAAAAAATAACCCTCATAAAAGAGATACAGTTCACATTTCTTTGCCCTCTTTCTTGTCTGTACAAAAAGTAACAATATAATTAAAGTATAAGTACTGTGATGTACATATGAGAAAAAATGATACCTAAATAATAAAAAGGTTATATATCTTTAGAAGCATAAGAAAAGTATGATCACTTCCTAGAGTTCTTGTTCTCATTTAGTTTAGAAACACACTGCATGAAAGGTAATGGTTATTAAATTGAAGATATGCAATAAGGAAAATTTACTATCACATTATAAGTAAAATAGCACCAAAATTCAAGGTTTAATAATAAGGCAATTTTCACCTTCTACAAATTTTCAATGAAATATATCTTGGATTCATTGTAGACATAAGTTCTTGGTGTAAAGCCTCTTTGTACCTATAAAAAATATAACCACATTTAGGAATAAATACATATTATAATGTGATAATATATTCAATTACTTTACCTGCATGATTATATTATACTGATAAACTTCTCAATAATCTGCAATATAAACAAATGATTTCAGTTCATAATGTAACTGTGTAATTTAAGTTAGAAACTTGTAATCTGCCAATGTAAAATGGAAATAAACATAATTAAATACTTAATTACAGGAAATTTGCATAAATATACAAGAAATACAAACATAATGAAGAAAATGTATTTCACTTGTTCATCATACAAGAACTTTACTGCTATCTTGACTTCTTATATATTATTGTCTAAGAACACGAAAAGAATAAAAAATATCAAGTAAACATAAGTAATGAGATTAACTTGCTATAATATATATTTACAAAATCAGCTGTACAAACTATTTCCAAATTGTACGAAAACAAAGTTATGGAAGTTCTTCACAAAATTATCTAAACTTCAAAAATGTTTGTCTTAATAAAAGAAATTTAGTTTTTTTTCTTTTAATTTGTGTAAAACTGAAAACAGGACAAAAAACATATTTGTGCAAAAATTATAACTATCTATTTGCAAGCTGGAAGCGAAATAATAGTAAGAATATACATTTTCTTCTATTAGCTACCATTTTTCTCCCATACCTGGATTCTCAAAATTTTCTGAAATGATGAACAGTGAACGGGAAATGTAGGGGCTTATGGGAATGAATGTCATCTACTGACACACGTAAAGGAGACTTCTTATTATCGATAATTACTATCATTATTTTCTTTTGGACAGAACAATCTAGTGTTGGGCCATTTTAACTGGGCAAATGAACATATTGATTTTTATTTTTGATTGAAATTGAATTAATTCAGTATTGGGCCATTTTAACAAGACACATGGACATATTCGTTTATATTTCTTATTGGGCTATTCAGATTTACGATTTACGAAATCCAAATAATGTTATCTCAAACGGAGGCCTTGTTTAAAATCTTCTAATAAAACGGTTATATTTAGGTTTGTTTAATATAAAGTTTTGTAGTTGTAATATATTGTATTTTAATAAACTATATGTCGGTTTTATTTAATATTTAAGTCTATAGCTTCCGTTTATTTGTATGCTTATACAGTGGTACGATATAAAGAAGAATATTTGATTTTACTCTTATATGATATCATCCTATGTTACTATTTTTTATATATACTACTACTGTTAAAAATATTTTTGGTGAACAATTTTTAGACTTTTTATTTAAGAAAAAGAATACGTGAAGTGATGATAATTTATGATTAGGTGATTTATTTAGTGAAGAATTACACGAATTTAATCTTTGATTATGTGCCAACGGAGGCATTTCGTGGTATAATACATATTATTTTTTATTTTTCGGTGGAAAAAAACATTTGCTTTTCAGGTACAATTATGAATGTAAATTGTAAATATTTCATATTTCGAATTTTGATAATTTTTTGGCTATTGTTATATTTATGGTGGGTAATATTTAGGTTTTTTCTTTTGTTAAATTTAGAATAATCGTTACGTATACTTATAATAATTCAATTTTAGGAAAATAACATTGCTAATTTTACAGAGTAATAAGGGATTCAGTTTAAAATAAACATTAAACACTAAAAATAATATCTCAATATTTTTTTTTAATTGAGAATATTATTTTACTAAGGACAGTTTTTTCTTAATAACAACAACCCGATACTATTATCCATTTCTTAAAAGCCAATATTACTTTTATCACCAAACTGAAGAAAGTCCTCCTAAATAATAATGGAAAAAAACTGCTTTTCATTTTACTTTTTCTTTCTTTCGTTAAATGAGTGTTTTTTTTTTAATAATAATTGGATATTAAAAGTTTTTAAAATTTCTTCAGTGTTTTTAGAAGTCGATTTTTCTTATTCCAAAATAAATCTAAAAGATATTCACTAATCTATCAAAACTTACACAATATAAAGAAGTTGATAATAATAATAATAATCACAAACATGCGTACTAAATATAAATTATAACTAAAATTATCTTTAGAAAACTAAGACATTAGATTATATGATTTAAATATTGAGGTACTTCAAAAAAAACAAAAACATATTTAATTACATAAACGTTATTAAAAAAAAAATTAAGAGAAAGAAGTTTTCAGAGCGAGTTAAAGGTATCTTTGAAACCAGACAAATTAGACTGAGTCACTTAACCGCAACTTTAATATCCATCCGAAGAATCACTTGAGTAATCGCTCAAGCAATAAACTCCATTATTAGTTCCTACTTTTTGAGTTTCTGGAAAAGTAATGATTAATTCTTTGTGCGTTAGCTTCTGAAGTACACGTTGAGAAACATCCTTTATATCAGCTATAGCTTCTCTTTGTTGCTTTGATTAATTTCATCAAGTTTCCGTTTGCCACTCCCCCGTGTATTATTTTTTCTGATGTCCCTGATAAGAAAATAACATTGTTATAGTCTAAATCTAGACTAATTATTTTGTTTAACACAAACGGACAATTGCACCATATGAGATTAACATTTTATAAATATTATCTTTTTTTTTTTTTCAGTACATATAATGCTCAATTGTAGATATTCACAAAAAGGAAAATTTTCTGCCATATGATAATCATAAGGTGATTAAAAATAACTGGAAGAAAATTCCAACATTTTTGTTCATGAGCCAAATTACATGAGAAATCGGACTATAAGAAACTATTATTACTTTGAATAATGAAACAAGCCAACATGAATGGACCATAAATGAGTCTCTTAAATTTTGGGTCAAGCTTAAGTTACTTAAAAAATCGGCCCAAAATGAACCATCCCAATTATTGTGTATGCAAGGTCAAATTCTATCCCACATTCAAATAATGCACTGTGAAAACTATCTTAAATATAGTAATGCAAATTGAATTAAGTGAGATGCTTGTTTATTTAACGTGAAATATTGTGAAATTGTGTTCAATAATTCACGCTGAATAAGCAAGCATCGTCAATTTTATTTTTAAAATAAAAAATAAAATAAAAAGTTCATTACATATAAATAAATCCTTAAATATAATTAAACAAGAATATAAAATATCTTTCAGAGAACTTAATAACGTGTTCATAATCAAGGACGTATTAATGATTTAAAACCAATTTCCTTTTTTCTTACACCATAAAATTATTTATAAATCTATAACTGCCATGTATTTTATGACTAACGTTTTTTTAATTATAATAGACACTTTTATCCAATCTAAAAAAAGAAATGTATCTAATAATTATAAATATTAAATGCTTCTTAAATGTTTTTTTTTTTTTTGTTTTTTTTCATCGTTGTAATAAATAGATGAAAAAATCGAGTTTCTTTTTCTGTGTTGACAAAAAAAAAAAAAAAATAGGGGTGCATCTATTAGCCATAGAAATCATGGGAGAACAACGACAGTTGAATCCGTGCATAATAGATTCAGAATCCACAGGCTTGATTCATTTGCTTACATCGGTCCCTTTATTTTAGCATTTTTAAATATTTCTTAGTTTTAAGACAAACAACAAAATCTTCCTATATAACAGTAAAAGATAAAAACAAAGTAAGTAGTAATATTGATAAAATAAATGGACAGTATAATATCATTAAATCAGATTAATTGCAATTATAAAACTGAGTCATTGTTCACATAAACTTTCTGATTAGACGATAGTATAATACCATGTAAATTGCTAAATTATTTAATAAAATATATTCACCGTGAAAATATAGTAAAGGATATCCAAATAATGATGTATGTTTATTTACAATAGTAAGCCATTATATTATAACTTAATGTTTGTAGACTATTGTTGAGTTGTACTTAATCATGCTATGGTGACTTTTAATTCAAGTAGTTATATTTACTAAATTTTTATTTTCGTTTAAAAAAAAAGGAAAAAAAAAAGGCCCCAATTAAAGCTACAAAATCAATAACATAACTTTTCATATGTATGAAATTAATGCTAAATATTAAACAACTTTGTTAAAGGAATATGCTGTGAAAAATTCTTTAAAGTGAATACACAAATGTAGGAAATATGACTCTTACACAATAACAAATATATATTTTCTTACCAAATTATTGAAGTTAATAATACATATCTCATCCCAAAACAAAACGCAAAATACATTACAACACTTCAAAAATTATGAATAAAAAAATCACAAAATTTATTTCGTATCAAATTATACCAATGCTATTAAAAGTACTCCTGCTTTTAGTAGACTTTTTCTCCTTCTCATTGTACGAAGAAATGTCTTCATCACTATCTATTTCATCCGCAGGAAGTTTGAATGTAACAATAGTTCAACTGCAGATGATTTATTATAGATGATTTATTGAAATTAATCATTTATTGAATATAATAATTCCATAACAATAAAACCAAAGAAGACATAACATAGATGAAATCGTAAATAATTGAAATATTACATTGATTTAATTTGTCGCTGAAGCTAGATAAAATAGTGGCATAAATCAACACAGCAACTTCTTATTATTATGTTTTAATTTATGAATCCTGTTTCATCAGTATGTAAATAAAAAGAGTATCATTATGATGTAATAGTAAGCAAGAAAACTTCTACTAACATAATTTAATTGAACACAATTTATTTTTTCAACACAAAAATAGTTAAAACAGAAGAAGTACTTGAACTAACTCATCTATGAAAATTTATGATATAGCTGTGTAAAAAGGATTGGCTTATATATATACATGGGCAACATTTTCTTTATTTTTTAATATAAACTGTTTGTTAAAAAGAATGTATAATTACAATATAAAATTCTGAATATGACCGATCATATGGCATAATAACAGGACACGTATCTATTGTATTGTTGATGAGTCATCACATAAGTTCTTCTAAATCCAAATGTGGCAATCAATTTACTGTTCTATTATTAACATGCCAATATAAAAAAAATTCATATAATCATTATATATATTCCTTTAATATTGTTATTTTTGGTATAATAATTAGAAATTTATTACACACCTTATTATAACAGGAAATTAAAATAATTAAGTTTCAAAGATTAAGTGAACATCTGCATATCTTAACTAATTAATTAACATAATTTATACGACATGAGTACAAAAAAAAAATTTAAACAAACTTTCAATTGCAAAATTGTAATTTCTTTATTACATGATAAATATTATAACGAATTCAGCCGATTGATTTGAAATGTAATGGAATTATTGCACATGATACTATAACAGTGCATTGGGACCTATTTTCTGCTATAATTTTTTGGATTTATCGTATCAATAGTCACCTTTCCATTACAGACACAAAATCAGGTAATGAACGATTCGTGTCACTTTTTTTTGCCACTTGTATTACTAATAAGTTGAAGTGCGTGCCTTTGTAAATTATTAATATATAATATCTAAAATATAATATCAATATGTTTAAAATGGTTCATATTCTAACTATATATATATACTGACAATATTTTCATAAGGAAGCACACTAAAATATCTTGTTCTTGTGTGATTGAAAAAAAATTTAAACACAAAGCATTGTTCTTATACATATGGATGGCACAAGATATATTTGAAGTATCTTCTCAGAAATTTGATTTCAATATTAATTGAAATATGTCATGTTCCATCAGTATGTATAAAAACGATAGCGTTGTTTCAGCAAATAAATCTTGCGTCTTTGGTAAGTGTTTATGTTATTCAATAACAAAGTATAAGAAGGTATGTAATCTAAGGAGTTAATATTTGTAAATGTAATTCAAGAAGAAATTATTAAATTGGTATAAGGTTTACTCGTAATTAATAAGTTTTTCTGTTGTAAACAATTATCGAAAATAAAACACATATAACGATCTCCCGTATATATATAAGTTTGCTATAATTTCATCGACTGATTAAACATGTTATATTGTAATTAGTAATTATATACGAAAGTGGATTTATCTTAAGCACGCCGATTTTTGTTTTTTATCAAATTCACAAACTTGCTTACGTAATAATATTGTCAATCCTTAAATTTAATATAAAAATATTGTACATGCTAATAATTACATAATCCAGGACCATGTCACATTGGTTAATATGAAAAGAAATCCAAAGTGAAACTTCATTATAATAAAAATTATGTAGCTTAAACGAATTATTTATTTAAATATGTAAAATAATAACTATTGTAACATTTTTTACCTTGAGGACTGAACAATTCCGATTTATTTGGATAAAGATATGTTAACTATTATAAACTACTCTATTACTTAAAGTAAACTGAATAAAGAAATTAATTAAAAATATATTCTTTTTCAACCATATTATAAGAACAAAGGATTAAGTATAAATATTACGTAAAAAATTTCTGACAGATTTGTTATGACTATATTAGCCGTAATACAAATAAAATGGGAATTTTTTCCTTTGGAATGTTTAACGTATGTAAAAAATGGTCATACTTAATTTTTAAGCAAAACTTAGAACTTCCATGAACAAGAAATAAAAATATTACAAATACAGTAAATATACATAACCAATAATATGAAACGTGACTAAGTTAAACTAATAGTATAAAAAAATAGTCAACATCAATGTCAAATAGTATGCAACAACATCATTATTGTTTATCATGGGATTTTGGATCATCATTATCATAAGCATACACTTATAAATATAAAAAATGATAAAAGAGTATTAATGAGAAGTTCGAATTTTCAATAGTAAAAAACATTGGAACAAATCAATGAAATTACTCATTCATCAAGACTAATCCATGTGAACCAAAAAAGGTAATCGCCTAGCGAGAGCCTTTTTTATTAGTTTAGAAAAGTAAAGCTTTGATCCCCTAAAGAGTAAAGAAATGAAAAATAAAATTTCTTTTTATTATTCGAACACAAGTGTACGAATTCTACAATACTTAAATTGTAAGTGCAAATTACAATATAATGTATTAATATGTCTACAAATCTTATTACGCACATGTTATAGATGTAGTGTTGTACCACGGGTAAAAAACTTCATTCTGTTCGTTATCGAATATTACTACTCTAAATGAGAAATTCCTTGTAAGGAAAAAGAAAACGGTTTTTTGAATGAGACTGTGGTCTTCATAAAATTATGTCCAACCACTGCCAAAACCTGTATTATCTAGAGTTACTTTGCAACTTCTTTTTCCAGATTTTAGTTTGATTCGTCTTCTCTTGTGTAATCTTGCTGCATGAATGAATTGAGTTGGTATCATCTGTAAAGAAGAAAAAATGTTATAATATTGAAGCCTATATTAATTTCCTTATATTACAAACCCATAAAGAAGTAAGTATTTTTACAAGATGAACTGATTTCACCAATACATATATGTAGAACGCCTGAGTTTGTGAGAATTCGTCCTTAGAATTTAGTAACCACGGAGTTACAAAGTTTGGTACCTCAATTTGACTCTTATAGGCCGTAGTAATACTTTTTGAAAATTCATACTCGTTAAACCACTGAGTTTTTTTTTATTCCCTGTACAGTAAATACAACAAGTTCAAAAACATTTATAAAAGATCGATAAAATATAATTTTATCGTCTATATCTACTTCATTATCGATTAAAAGTTTAGTCCACCGTTTCTTTAGTTGCGATGTTCTCGTTGGTAGTAACCAATATTTACTTCCATTTCGTACAACAACAATTTGTCCTGGCACTTCAGTTATGATTATGGATATATTTTCAGGGAAATTCTGCATGAATTCAATATGAGTAAGAAATACATATCTGAAAAAAAAAGTGAGAATTTCTTAAAGAGTACATATAATACCTTATTAAAAAGCATAGTTACGTTAGCTTGTAAAAAAAATATTCCTCGTTTGTTGTTCAGATTCGATAGTTGTGGGTCTTCATGGCTGATTATGCCGCTCTCCGGCTCACTTACTCTGAAAGCTGTTGATTTATATTCTTGCACTAAATCTCTTATCAAGCTCTTCTTCCTAGTTAAGTTGTAACTAAAGTATTCTTCTAGCATCTCTTTAATAGAAGAAGTTGTTATGGTTTCAGGATCCAAGTTTTTAACTTTCTTTAGAAATACTTCTCGAACCAACATATCATCTATATATCATTTTCACTAAAATTTGTTGTTAAACAATTGTGTAGTATGGATGAATTATATATACATATATATATATATATATATATATATATATATATATATATATATATATATAAAAATAGTGGAGATTTGTATAAATCATAACCATGTATCCTATACAATAATAAAGGTGATGTTGTAGTAGTTCACTTTATACATTTAATTTTATTAAATATATTATTTAATGATATAATATCGATTACAGTAATAAAATATGTAACTTTATACCACGGAAAATATAACCTAAAATACAAATAAATATACATTATTTTTTTCGATTTTAAATTAACGTTATTTCTTATTAGTTCATATTGTTTCTCTCATACACAATAATAAAATCAATCGTCTATATATAATAGTAATAAAGAAACTCAACCTTATTAATATGTATAAATTTAATTTTTCGTAAATTGAAGCATTTTTAAGTTTACTTTCTTGGTCGGCAGAGGAACAAGTTTCACTGAGCCTCTACACATATCGAAATAGAGTACTGTACACTCGGTATTAACATTTTATCAGACAGACATGTGATGGACACATAATAATTGTTTCCAATCATATTTAATACATTAAACTATTAATTGGTGGAAGTTAATTTGTCCTCAGAGTAAATGATAAGAATATACGCCATTTTATAATAGCTATGAAATTTCCATTTTTTTTAATCAGTAATCAATATTCTAAATCTTATATAAAGGACCATTGCCACACTTCCTCTTATTAAGCTTCTATGTTAAACAAAATCGATTACCAAGAAAATGTTTTATCAAATTATATATACAGAGTTAATATGTATATAAATTTTCATATTATATATCTTAGCATGCAGACACTATCCAAACAGTATGTTATACACAGAAGAATCTGAACAATTTTCGATTTAGGTAAGTATATCATATGAAAATCATATTAATTTTCTATTTGTTCTAACTGCTCCTACTATATACACGAGTAAACAAATCCGTTACTTTGTTTTAACATTTTATTAATTTCTAACCAAAAAGTATGTATCATTATAACGAATCCGGTAGTAATATAAGTTTTTATAATCAAGGTAATTTGATAATTCTTCTTGAAGAAGGTACTTTCAATGACCATGTTATATTTTCCGCTTATGATATATGAGCTATAAGCATGACAATTCATATTCCTATTTTATATGATAACTGCACAGCATATAAAGTTCATATCTACAATGAAAGCCAAAATTTTCCTAATAATGAAAAAAAAAATATCCATTCTATTTGTCAACGGTGCAAATATTACTTTTAGAGAGTTCATTTGGAAACTGCGAAGTTTGATAGCAGAACATAATACGGATGTTTTTTTTTAATTTTGGACTACCAATTTCGTTATGAATGTATGTGGGAAGCGTTGTTCGACACAGAATATGAGTTAGAAATTTGGACACAACGTTTGTGGATTTTGAGTAAGGCAGGTAGGAGAAATGTTCACCAGGCAAATTCAAGAGAAGGAGGTATCTCTACATATATTATAAGTTAGTGTTTAAATTTATATGATTCATGTTTAGATAATTGCTCCATGGTGTAAAATTATTTCTTTTTTTATTTCTTGTAAATATCCGTTATTAATAAACTATATATTGAAATTAGCAACATCACATTAATTATTACTTAATTACACATGTATAATTTAGTATAGGAAAATAAATAAATTAACGTATAGAACGTGGGCAATAATCTATAGATTTATTCTAATCACCATCATATGTATTAGATGACAAATTTTAAGATTTTATTACGAATAAAATATACATTAACAAGTTTGTTGGTCCCAAGTGGTCAGATGAGGTTTAGAGGGGGGGGGGGGTGAATAAACCTCTTTAAATATTTCTTTCCAAATTTTAACTTTAAAACTTTCCTCTAACTGTGAGCAGACTAAGCTGATCAGAGTAATAAGTTACAAGTCTGTTCGCGAACAAATCTTTGAACAAGTTTGATGACCACTCGTCTGATAAATACTTAGCTGATTTTGTTAAAATCAGTTTTAATACTTAGAGTACTTGCAGCGGATTTTTCAAAGTGTTTTTCACAAGTATTCTCAGTAGTTTGAAAAATGCTTCCCCAGTTTTATAAACTCCTTTTAAACTCTTTTCAAACAGTTAAGTAAAGTGTTTTATGCAATCTTGAAATATGCAAGTAAAAATGCAAATAAAAACACAAGTAATTTTTATAGTGGTTATATGGATGTAAATATCCTTTAATCCACTCGTCCAAGTCACAAAGATCTTGGGTTATACTAGAAACACAAAGTAACCAGTACACTCTGCTTACGCCTAACAACAAATGAACAGGCCGTAAGTGCGCAGTAAGAAATCACAAAGAAATCCTACTCTCTGAAGTAATATCACTCACTAAGATGGATATCTACTTCTCACAACACTCTGTTTTACAAATTCACTCAGAAGATGTGTTTAGCTTTGTTCTTCAACTTCGCTTTTCGTCAACAAATGACTAAGCTGATGAGTGAGCTGTTCTTGAGACTTAAAGAGTTCTGCTTCGAAAATTCTCTCAGAAAGTGTGTTGTTATTAATCTCTTCGTCTCTTTCAGCTATTTATACTTGAGGTTTGAAAAATGTCCGTTGAAGGGAGACAAGATTCAAATTCCTCGAGTACTGGTCCTTAAAATCCGCGAACGGCTCTTTTGCAGTCTGTCCGTACTGTGAACAGTACTATTCTGCTGGCAGCATTAAATGCACCCAGCTGATGCGAAGCATTTCTTCAATCATTTGTCTTTAATAGCCTTGTACTTCAGCATTTATTACTTCCAGGGCATTTATTACCGTTGGGAAGACTTTATGATCCTTTCCACTTGGCTGACGAAAGTGCAAGTCTGATGGCGAACTAGGCTGATCTCAAACTTGAACAAATCTGATTTGAGTCGGTTGATCCTCATCAGTCTGATGTCTTTCCTTCAGCAGATCAGAAGTCTTGGACCTTGAAATTTGACTCTTCTGATGTCTTCATTATTTAGTCAAAATTTCTTCAAATGGATCATCAGCTAAGTTAAGCCACACTTAGCCAATCTTGAAGTTTTGTAATCCTTCAAAACCTCCCTTAACAAATTGTCTTCAGTGTTCTTCATCTTCATCCTTATCCAACAAAGTTAAAAAACATATTGGAAACTAAAAGAACAATGCTTACGGAAAACAAAGATACTATAATAAAGATTCACTCATTTATTTGATGCGATGCCATTTTCATGCTGACTTTCAGTTTTATAGCGTATCGTGCCATCCTGCTCTTGAATTAATACACTGATAAAAAATACATAAAAATTTAAAAACAATTTAAAAAAATAACAAGTACACTCTGTTTAAACATAAAATGACAAATATACCGTTGGATTATACGATTGGATTTATATTCAGGACGAACAAAAGAAGAGTATATGAGTGGCCATTGCAACGGATCGTAACAACCAACATAATACTTGACAATTTTATTAGAACTTTCAATAGAATCGATACTCATATTTCCCTTGGTAGCTTCATCCGCCATTCAATACCTTACTAAAATCAAATATATGTAGTGTAGAAAATTAATTTAAACGCTATGAAAATAATTCTAACTAAAAGACCTTTAAATAGCTTAACCTTTAATAAGTCCTTTTATCAAGAATCCAACCAAATGTTCAATAAATAAATATTTTCTGAATTCCGAGAACATGTCCCAACGTGGAGTAAGTGTAAGGAAAGCTGGTGATTATTTTGCATTGATAACACAAATTTTCAGTCTTTCTTGAACAACCCAGGACGCAAGTTCCTATGCAATTTTTGTCGGATGAGTTTATCTATTTCTTCCTACCAAATATTGAAAACAAAATAGCCAAACAGAATCAATAACAATTACGGCATTAAACAAATTTAACTATTACTAATTTAATAAAATATTACAGTTTCTTACTTTTTAGCTAACAAAAATCACTAATAACATATTATTATTAGAAACTTGAAATTTTTATTCAATATACAATACAAAATAAAATGTGAACTAAATAATTAGATTACTTATAAAATCTTAAAATAATATACGTATATGATATTAATTTTTATAAAATTAGATATTAATTCATAAAACTATTTGTAAATTTATTTAATATTCATTACCAGTTTAACTATTGCAAAATTACACTTTCAAGTCGTCCGAGAGTTAACATTATGGACGAAAATAAAAATGAAAACATTATTATTAATGTCATTACTTTTTTATGAAATTACCTTTATTCTTTTTGAACTTTTATTATATCGACAAATAAAATAGGTTTGATTAACTATCTTTTTGATATATAAATAAGGCATTTTCCGAATAATTCAAATCGAAGCAATGGAATGAAAATGTTCGATTATTAATTAATTTTAATATAATAATAAACTGGTCTTAATTATATATAACATCCAACCGCAAAATTTTCACAATTAATAAAGATTCTTCGTAATATATATACAACCATCATTCCGTCTCATGAGTAATGGCATATGAAAAACAAAATTAAAGAGTAAGCAAAATTAAGATTTTATATCAAATTCGTAACTACTAATATATTAGTATGCAAAACTACTTTCTTGTTTACTACTAACATTATTCGATAACGCTTAAATAATTTTCCAAAAGTTTACAATATTAAATACAATAAATGAATCACTTTAAACATACATTTCTTAAATGATTCGTATAACAAAGACAATTTAACTTCTCAATATCGCTACAACCGTGTCAGACTGGATACATCATCTAATTCTACTCAAGCTTCAATTACAGATTAAAGTTTTCATATATTACAATATTTTGAACTCTTAAATTCTATATTTTCTTCAAGTGCTTGCTCCATTCCAACAAATTTAAAAACTACGTGAAGATTTTTTTATCAAGTGATTAACTTCCTAGATTTAAATAAAAAGGTAATCTTAATAAAGAAGTGAATAGAAGTAAAAGAAATGTTACATTTTTGTATTTTGGGATTGTAATCAAACAATTTTGTAGAAATTTCTATTGTAAAACACCATTTCCTTATTTCTGAGAAGATAGAACACGAAAAAAACTTCATTGTTATTATTAAAATGTCATAATCTTTTATTCTTTAGAATTGTAATGTAGTGTATATATATATATATATACTACATTACAATTCTAAAGAATAAAAGATTATGACGGTCAATTATTGATATAAATATAAAGTTTATCACCTTCGTTTATGCAAATATCGAAATACTACTCAAGATAACATATATAGTCAAAATGTTTCATAAGGCATATTTTTTTGAAACGCCACTTATTTATTTCTATATAGTTATCATCTCATAACAAACTGACTAAGTCTTACACATATAATTATCAATTTCGGAAAAGATGAATCTGAGGAAGATTTGATGAACAATAATAACTAAAAATGTTTTTTTAAATAATGAAAACGATAATTTACAAGTTATTCTATGTAAGGGAAAATGTGAATACAGAAATATAAAAGTACTTATAAATATAAAGTATGCTTCTCAATGAAAAAAAAAATAGGCCCTCTGTTTCAAAATATTTGTCCTTTCACATGTATGCACACAAATTAAGAAAATCATTGAATATGACTAAATTCTATTAAAAAAAATGAAAAAGACTGAAATACCCTTTTAATTATTTATCCTCCAGTAATGTTTGAGAAACTTTATAAGCAAAAAGGGCAAAAATGAAAGAAGAGCAATTAATGCTTTACTGAAAATCCAAAGTGATAGATAATATGGCACAAGAAGATCTTTCCAAAGGGACAGATATAGTCAAAATGTTTCATAAGGCATATTTTTTTGAAACGCCACTTATTTATTTCTATATAGCTACCATCTCATAACAAACTGACTAAGTCTTACACATATAATTATCAATTTCGGAAAAGATGAATCTGAGGAAGATTTGACGAACAATAATAACTAAAAATGTTTTTTTAAATAATGAAAACGATAATTTACAAGTTATTCTATGTAAGGGAAAATGTGAATACAGAAATATAAAAGTACTTATAAATATAAAGTATGCTTCTCAATGAAAAAAAAATAGGCCCTCTGTTTCAAAATATTTGTCCTTTCACATGTATGCACACAAATTAAGAAAATCATTGAATATGACTAAATTCTATTAAAAAAATAAAAAAGACTGAAATACCCTTTTAATTATTTATCCTCCAGTAATGTTTGAGAAACATTATAAGCAAAAAGGGCAAAAATGAAAGAAGAGCAATTAATGCTTTACTGAAAATCCAAAGTGATAAATAATATGGCACAAGAAGATCTTTCCAAAGGGACAGATATTATGAAATGGAGGGAGTATATCTTAATAAACCCAATCTACATTCATATATATATATATATATATATATATATATATATATATATATATATATATATATATATATATATCCCCTACAAACAGTATAATTGGGATGAAGAAATGAATAAATCTGAAAAGGAAATGAAAACAAAAAAGGAAGAAGAAAGTCAAGATAACCAAGTAACTAATGCCACAAGAATTCAAGCACACCAGAAGATCTAGTCAGAAGGTATGATTTACATCATGTAAAAAAACCCACATTCCTCTATTTATTAAGTAGTATTTATCCAAATTGAAGTATTGCAAGTGAAAAATATTTGACGATGCAACAGTGACGTATATTTGATGCTTGTGCGCTATCAGTACAATAACTTATACAAAGGGATTAAGAAGGATGATGACCACAAAGACGGAAAATCTTTCACTTTGAAGAATCTAGATGAATAATGAGAAGATGGTAAAGAGGAATATGACATAATTGGGTTTTAATAAAGTCATTATGTATTAAGATTTCGTTATTAATAAATTTCGTAAAATGAAATGTTTGATTGTTAATGTCATAGACGGCACTCAAATTAAATTAACTACTTCTAATTTTATAACAAGACAAATTTATAGTTTTATTTTTTCATTGAATTCTACAAATTAACTTCATAATCACATTATTATACTCGAGATATGTATGAGATATATATATATCATGAAAGTTTTAAGTTTTGCTTAAAACTTAGGTATTACCATTTTTTACATACGTTAAGCATTCTAAAAAAAATATTTAATTTTATTTCTACCAAAGCTAATATATTCGTAACAAATCCATCCCAAATTTCTTATGTAATATTTATACTGAATCCTTTCTTCTTATATATATGATTGAACAAAGATATATTTTTAATTAATTTCTTCGTTAAGTTTAATTTAAATAATATAGTACTTTATAATAACTAACTAACACTTCTTTATTCAAATAAATCGTAATAGTTTATTTCTAAAAGTAGAGAATGTTACTATTGTTATTATTTTACATATTTGAATAAATAATTTACTTAAACTACAGAATTTTTACTATTATCAACTTTTACTTTGAATTTTTTTATATATTCATCAATCTGATGACACAAAGTTTTTATTATTATGAAGTTTCACTTTGAGTTTCTTTTCATATTAATTAATGTGACAAGGTCGTTCATTATGTAATTATTAGCGTGTACAGTATTTTTTCTTTAGTATATTAGAAATTGTTAAGACGTGTACCAAAATTATGGATAGACAATATCATTATTTAAGTAAATTTGTGAATATTTTAAAAAGAAAAAATCGATATGCTTAAGATAGATTAAATTTCGTGCATAATTACTAATTATAATGTAGTATGTTTAATCAGTTCATGAAATTATAACAAACTTATATGTATACAAGATATTTTTATGCGTATTTTACTCTCGTTAGTTGTTAACAACAGGAAAACTTATTAAGTAAGAGTAAATTCTACAGCGATTTAATAATTTTTTCTTGAATTACATTTAAAAATATTAACTTGTTAGATTACATAATGTCTTACACTTTATTATCGAATAACATGAACACTTATCAAAGACTTAAGATTTGTTTGGTCAAACAACACTATCGTTCTTATACAAACTAATGGAACAAAACATATTTTAATTAATATTGAAGTCAAATTTCTGAAGAAAAACTTGAAATATATTGTGTCCTATCCATACGTATAAGAATGATACTTTGTGTTATTATCGAATAACATGAACACTTATCAAAGACTTAAGATTTGTTTGGTCAAACAACACTATCGTTCTTATACAAACTAATGGAACAAAACATATTTTAATTAATATTGAAGTCAAATTTCTGGAAAAAAAACTTGAAATATATTGTGTCCTATCCATACGTATAAGAATGATACTTTGTGTTTAAATTTTTTTTAAATCACACAAGAAGATGATGTGAATCGCTAGAAACATGTGAAGTGTATGGCTAACCCAATAACGAAAGTTTCGTAAAGAGACTGGAGTAGGTTATCAATTAGAATATTTATCATGTAATAAAAAACTTATAATTTTGTAATTGAAAGTTAGTGTTTATATGTGATTTATCTATCGTTTCATTTTTAAATTCATAAAGAAGATGTTTTCAACTGATACCGTATAAGCTATATTAATTGATTAGTTAAGATATGCAACCTTTCGCTTTATCTTTAAAACTTAATTTTTTAAATTTTATGTTATGATAAAGTGTGTAATAAATTTCTAATTATTACATCAAAGATAACAATATAAAAAGAACATAAATAATGATTATATTAATTCTTTTAGATTTGTATGTTAATAAAGTAGAAGAATAAATTGACCGCAACATTTGGATTTAAAAGAACTTATGTGGAGATTCATCAACAATACTATCTAGACTCAAGAGATTTTTTTAAAAAGCCCACATCATTTTTATCGTTTAAGATACTTTCTAATGTAAGAATAAACTTATATCTCACATTGAAATAATGCATTACAAAAATTCTTCTTAAATATAGTAACGTATATTGAATTAAATCTATTGCTTGTTTATTTAGCGTAAAATATTGTAGAATTACGTACAATAATTCACGCCAAATAAATATGCATCGCCTTTTGCGCATATTTTAAAATCGTATTTAAAAATTAAAAAATAAGAGAAAAGTCATTACATATAAATAAATCCTTAAATTTAAAAGCAAGAATATAAAATGTATTTCGAAGAACTTAACAGCATGTTTGTAGTCGATGATGTATTAACATTTTTATTGTGAGTATGGGGTAGGGTATACAATATTTTGTAGAAATTATATTATAAAAGAAAAGAAATTTTTAAAAAATTTTGTATCTAAAGACGGCCTTATTTTCAATAAAAGCATAATATAAAGGTTTTCTCCGAATTTTTTTCATGAATTCTCTTTAATTTGTCTGTTACATCAAATAATTTCCAATGTGTATATGTATTTTATTATTATTACGTACAGGTCCCCTTGAATTTTTTTTCTTCTGCTTTTAAACTTAAGAAATTTTAAATTTCATCAAATTATACTGATCATAATGTCTTCTCAGCATTAATATTCTTCATGTGCAATAGAAGTTTATTGAAATTTATTTCTATGTAAAATAAATGTTTTTTAAAATTATCTCTTTTTTTTCTTTAACTTAAATCTTTATTTTTTCGAAGTGGTTTTATTACAGTCATGTACCAATCGTTTGTCTTACTTAATACTTTCATTTATATACAAAAACAATTTTAATTTTCTAGAATCATAATTTGATCCCATATTTCCAAAAGAAACCTAGAATTGTAATTATAATTTGCAGAGGTACACTCCAAATTATAAACGCCCAATTATATTCTTCTTCTGATTTTCTCTTAATTAATTGGATTCTAATTACATTTAAAACTGAAAACTTAAACGATGCTAAAGTAATTTTTAGAGACAGGACTGAGGTCTCTGATGTATTCTTTATAACTTCTATTTAATTTCATTCGATGATTAGTGGTTAAAGTGGTAAGAAGCATATTATTATTTACATATGTATTGAAGATAGCTTTTATTATTTTTCATTTAACTATATAAACTTTCTATAATAATTATTGGGCTTTCAATTTCTTAAAATTTCGAAATTTGAAATCCTATTTAACAATGATGAATTTAAAAACGGGATAAAAATGAGATTGACTAAAGAATTGATACTAATATAAATGGGATCAAACAGAGATTTATTAGAATATTGTTAAAGGTAAATTTTTTATTAGAAAATTTGAGGCATTTTCTAATACAGTAACAATGATTAAAAGATTATCCTTTGTAATTTGCAAATCTTCAAACCATCTTGGATTAATCTCTATTTCTACTTTAACTCAACCTGCGTACATATTAACGAAGTCACTCCCGCGCTCTCAATTTCAATCAATCCTATCCAAGATGAATATACGAAATTTGTACACGCCATTTTTTCAAGATTTATGAAGAGTTGTTGAAATGGAAGATAAATTAAAAGAAAGAAATGAAGAACACAAATAAGAGATAAGTTTAATTGATAATTCAAATCCCTTACACTAATTTTATTTTTTCTCAAATTCTATTATTTTATTCTATACTATACGTATTCATCTGTCAGAGAAACTATAATCCACCACACAATAAATAAGTAATAGAACAATTAAAAAGTTTAAAATAAAAAATAAAAAAATGGGTATTTCTAGGTTTTTTTGTTCAATAATTGATTTTTATTTATTTATTTATTTTCTCATTTCTTTCTTGAGTTTTTTATTTTATCTAATTATGCTTAATTAAGTGTTACGTTCGATTTTGTAATGGAAGTCATATATTTTCCTTCGGACTGTCTATAGATGAATTCATAAATTATATATGATTTTAGATGAATTTTGGTAACACATAATTTTGATAGGAAATATAAGTTTACTGAAATTTATATCCTTGTACGATATAAACTAATTTATCAGATATAGATTTTAGTAATATAATTATAATTTTTCATGTGTTTATGTAAGTGTAAATTTCAAAAAGAAAAAATTTTCTTCCTGAGATTACAAAAATTTACTTACTCTTACGGATGTAAAGAGTTTCTTATAATATGCAATGGTTTTAAGGGTCAAGAACGTAATTTTCCAAACAGTGCGTTATTTGTAATTTGCTGAACCATGAGGGACTATACATGTAAATAACCGAAATATTTATATAATAAAATACATCATAAGTCGAACATAATTTCCAAAATCAAATTGCCCTAATTTTATCGCAGGAAGAGGTAAACGGTAAAAAATGGAATCGATTTCAAGGAATTCCTTCTTCAAGGTCATGATCAACAAAAATTTCACTCGGGAACTAGTATGAAATTCTTTCTTATTACTTTCAAATTAATAGAATTTTGTTGTTTATTTGTAGGTATGATGATTCTTTGTTTTATGTAGCAAATACCTCCGCGTTTCATGAGCTTACACGCGGAGATTTTGTCGACGAAAGCTACACTTAGAATAAGTTCAGGTGAAACATGGAACGTGAAGGTTGAACAAACCAGTGACAAACGATATTTGTTCACTAAGGGCTGGAATAAATTTGTAAAATGTTCTAGACTTGAACTCGGGGAATTTGTTTTGTTTACTTTATCCGGAAATTCGATTTTTGATGTTACAGTGTTTGGAATAAATCAATGTGATAGGAAAATTGATTTCTTGGATTCTAATTCACATGAAGAGCAAGGTTAGAAATATTTTCTGCTTTTTATCTAAAAAAATTGTGGAAAACATTGTAGTTATTTTTGTTTATTTTTTTTTTAACTTATAGTATGAAAAATAAAACAGATGAGAATAGTGAAGAAGCTGGGAATATTGGGAAATCTAAATCTCCTCTGTACATGGAGATTTCTTTGAAAGTATATAACAAATCGAAAGTGGTATTAAGATTCAATTTTATCTAATTTTTTCGTTTTTAAATTATATACGGCATATAAATATGTAGTTTAAAGATAATATTGTTTTTCTTACATTATTTGTTATATGTGTTGAATCCAACATCTTCGCAAGGAATTTTCGATTGCAATTGGTTTAATAAACCAAAAAGAAGTGATGGTAGAATATGTGCCTACTCAATCTCGTCATACAATTTTTACTCTTTTAATTAATGTTACATTTTAAATCTACATTTAAGTTTCTAAGAGCATATTTTTGTACTTAATGTACCCTAGAATTAAATTGCTATTGCATTTTATCGATTTCAAAGGGTCAAAAGTGTGTTTTATATAGTTTATGTAACATATTTTCTATGTTATACAATATTATAATCCTAATAGTGTGAGTATGATCTATATATTTATATTTTTAAAGTAGAGATATTGTTTTCGTTTTTCATAGGTAGAAATATCTACTTCCTTGAATTACCACAGAAAGCTTATTATGTCACAAAAGCCGTCTTTCAAGAATTGGACCATTAAAAAGACATTACGAATGCCGACTATGTTCCCAGTGAAATCAACCAAATGAAATTTGGTCTGGTCCATTTTCTTTTTCCCAGAAATTTCTCGAACGTTGTCGAGGCCAAAATTGTTCTCGTTTAAATATTGTTCGACAATAAGTGAACAATATAATTAGAATGTAAGCATTCATACTCATACAAAAAGGGAAAGAAAGTAAGAAATAAAAAATCGATATATCTTCATTGTCACAAGAAAGGTATGACAAAATTCCCAACTCTCTTAATAACAAAGAACTGAAATTGTCACTTAAGTTTATAAACTGTGCAAAAACAGAAAATTAAAAACAGAAAGACAAAATTAACAGCAAAGATATTTACCGACATGGAAAATAAATGAAAAAATTGAAAAATAAGTAACTGAATAACGTAGTTAAAAACGAAGGACAGCTAAGGTATTTCTCCTTCTCTACATTTTTTAGTGATTTAATAAATTAGAAAATAAGAGCACACGAGAAAAAGAATTAAATACCGAGAATTACATCTTCTAAAAATGTTTTTGGCCTTGTGCCAAGTCTAGTCTCAAAACTTTCAATAAAGTTCTATCCCACATCGAAATAACACATTGTGAAAACTCATCTTAAATATAGTAATATGAATTGAATTATGAGAAGATGGGAAAGAAGAATATGACATAATCGGGTTTTAATAAAGTCATCTTGTACTAAGCTTTCGTTATTAATAAGTTTCGTAAAATGAAATGCTTGATTGTTAGCGGCATAGACGGCACTCAAGTTAAATTAACTACTGCATAGTTTCCATCACATTATAAGATTTAATACACACTTGCGATATTACACTATACCGTCTTAAAACAACGAAATTATTTGTAATAAATAAAGGAATACAAATATGCAAACAAAAGCTTAGGAAAACAAACACACATTAGACATAAAGAGAAAATCCGTATACTTGGACAGGGTAAGTAACACACTACAGCATGACAAACCAAACAGTATAAACAAATATAAAATCGAGAACATAACAAATAAACAAACGAACGTACTGTATATATTCCTAAAAAAAGGTCTTAGTACAGGTTACAAAATTACCAGACTGCAAATAAACAGGACACAAAATATATGGGAAGTAAATATCCGCGAATCAAGGTTGGCTGATTTCATGTTGCAGATGTGCTCGTCGAAGAAGAAGTAGTATCGTCCGATTGAACCGCATCTGTCAAGCCCAACAACAATTGTAAAATAATATCTATAAGAATCTGCACTCAAACCCGACGCATGTCTAAATTAAACAGCAATATAAAACTAACCTCCAGGAAGAACTGAGCGTGAGATCGATTTACCCTTCAAATCTCCAGTATCGTCTTTATCATCATTCAGCTGTACGGATGATAGAGGAGTGCTAAACTGAACATCTCCTTCTTGAACAATACTAATGATTGTATACTGAATCTCAACACCATTCCGAGTACGCCTTTGACGCTTGCGTATCCTTGCGAGGAAAAACGTATCAGCTAACTGTGAATTCACACAATCCGCATCGACCAGCAGACCCTGTAGCAAAAGTGAAATGCGCAGATGTTTTACGTACGGAAAAATAATTTAAGTATCAAAAGTGATGTAACTACCAGAAGAAGTAGTACGACACGGAAAAAGCAGGAACAACCATAAAAGTAAAGGAACATCAAGAGGAAGCATCAAATCCAAGATGGCAAAGAAGAACTCTAAGAAAAACATGTGTGAATTTCACAGAAGAACAGATGCTCTTATGAAGAAAAAATTCAAAATAACATAAATGTGAAAGACATACCTTTTCATAAGATTCCATACTATCCTTAGCATTACGTTTGATTAATTTCTCCGCGGAATCACCAAAAGCGACGACATCTAAAGAACCACTGTCGTCTGATATCCTGATCGATATTTTATGCCTACGTCAAATTTTTTTAGGAAAAGGTCAATATGTGCAAGGATTTCAGCAATAAATATGCCAACAACAACGTAAGTGTTACCTTGGAACATCAACTGCAGATTTAGAGCAGTACGTGCAGATATAAGTATCCCCCATCTCTGCATCCACACCTCCCGTACACTCATTACAAGACATGTAGTAAACTTTCTGTGATGCGTCAACTATTGACACCTTAACCCGAACAAGGAACTTGGACACCTAAGAGAAGGTCAAATTTCAATCACCGTAAGTAAGGCCCGACAAGAAAAGATTAGTAAAGTGAAAACGAACGATCTCTTTACCGTATTTATTGAGACAACATCAGCTAAAGAAGTAAGATCTTTCTCAGATGGCATACTGATAGAATCATCAAATGCTAAATACCGCTTCTCTGATATTGCGTCACTAATTAGGGTGAGGTTATTTGATCTCCTAAAATAAAAATTAGCCACCAAATCATAGAAATTTAAATTTAGGAAAATTATCAGTTCGTAAGTATGGAGAAAAATCTCATACCAATTCTTTAAGCTTTGAACTTCAGGAATCTGGGAATCCAACGCTATAGATGTTTGTGTAGTTGAACGAAGCGATAAGCCTACATTCCACATAGCTTAGTAATCAAGAAAAGGAGAACGTGTATATCAAGTAAAAATACAAGTAAGTGAAATACGAATTACCATAAAACGAAGAAACACATAATCCGGTAACTTTAATCACTGGCATGCTCTCTGTGGTTTCATCCAGTAATTTGCCCTCAGACTCAGCTATAGTATTCCAGAGAGTCAACGCCAACGGCCTATTGCTGTACAACGAGGGGAAAAAATTATTTATACGTGAAGAAAAATTAGAATAAACGAAAAAGAACAAAAAATTCCTGAAAACAAGAATCGATAAATAAGCCATATTTAAGTAACTCTTCATCAATGACGCCAATATCCCGGACCCACTTCCCATTCCCACTAGGAGGCGCTCTACGCTTAATTCCCTTGTCAATAACGAGCACCAGCACATCTTTAAAGAAAATAAAAAAATAGTAAAAAAAATAACAAAGCATTAGAGAATAAGTAAAACAATGAACACAGCATAGCGGAAAACGTAAAAGAAAAAAAAACAAGAATACCTATTAAATCTCCAGGGCCGCTGGGTTTCTAAAGATGACCAAGAGATACAAAACGGTACTTAAGAGCAGCCCGTGGAATTGGCTGGTCAACAACATGAGTGATACAGGTCTGAGTAGTGAGAGTCCACTGGTAAGGATATCCATGAGTATTATATTTTTCGTCCAACGGACGTGCCCTGGGGTTTTTTATGAGAGAAGTGTGATAGAGAACAAGTTTTTTCCTGAGAGGCTCAATGTTCCCATCAAAAACAGTAGCAACAACCTTTTGCCCCTATATAGCAAATGGAAGAAAATTGATAAAATGATAAGAGCACATACTTCGAAGCCTAAATAATTTTGAAGGTCTCATCCATCGACGATCCAAACAAAATAAAAGATCAAACGATACGCATGTACCTAATCCCACCAGTGTAAGAAGTACGGGGTTCAGATTTCTCACATAATACCACCTTCACCTGCAAGTGTTTTTTCCCCGGGAGAACATCAGCAATGTAAACGTAATCTTTCGACGTCATCCTGTTTCAACGCACCGAGTCAATAAATAGTAAAGAAACAAATACAATATTATGCAGAAAAATACGACACGTACACCAAACAAAATGAAGCCTAAGAAAACATAATTACACCAAGGAATGAATTAAGAGCAAATAATTTAAAAGAAACCTTGTGCTAGCGAAAAAATTTCCGGGAAGACTACATTTTTCGTAAGGCCCTGCCCTAAGGCCTTTGCAGAGCCTGGATGAATTAGTATTTTTACAGAAGATCCATTCCTGGCTCTTGATAAAGCAACATACAATTGACCATGAGAAAAAACAGGCTCACGAAGGTATACACCCACGTAATCTAACGTCTGACCTTGAGATTTGTTTATTGTCATAGCAAAGCAAGGCCTTATGGGGAACTGCGTCATTTTAAAAGAAATTGGACATTTAATTTTATCGGAAGATTCCAATGGAATCCGAGGAATTAAAACATGATTCCCCTTAAATTCCCCAACAACAATTTCGGCACCAATAAAATTTTGACCCAATTCTTTACAGATTAACCTAGTCCCATTACAAAGGCCCTCTACTGGATTCAAGTTCCGCAGAAGCATAATAGGACTATTAACCTTAAGCTTTAATACATGAGGTGGAAGACCACTAACCGATACACCGTTTAAATAATCTTCGTATTCAGCCTGATCGACAGAATCTACAGTAGCATTAAAACTAACATACTGCCTTACTCCTCCAGGAAACCAATCCATTAACATGTCGTTGATTTCTTCGACAGTTTCATTTTTTGGAGTAGGTATCGCCCTATTAATGAAGGAAAACGGGTCTAAATGGAAATCTTCTAACGAAGGGAAGACTTATCCTAATAACGTATCTAAGGAATCGTGCACATTAGTAAATGGTATGTATAAAGGACGAGGTATAGCAACATAATCATCGGAAACAAAAGGTTCTAAACCATTTCCAATCGTCATCAAGTACGAAACAAATTCAGGATCTTCCCTAGCTCGCATATTCTCATGCAAGCGCAGCTTAATTACCAACGGCCAATTCGACCAACTCACAACGCTTGCTGCTATCATAGCATCTCTATCCCCTCTAGGTACAATAGGCAAAGTTTGTCTGAAGTCACCCCCTAACAAGACAACTTTGCCTCCAAATAAAGACTTACAATCACACAGGTCCTGCAATGTAGAATCCAATGACTCAATTGAGAAACGGTTTGCCATCGTTGCTTCGTCCCAAACAATTAGCTCGGCGGAAACGATCAATTTCGCTAAGCTACTCTGCTTGCTAATGCTACCGACATACTTGTCGTCATTATTAAGAGGAAGCTGAAATCTAGAATGAGCAGTCCTCCCTCCAGGCAACAAGGAAGCAGCAACGGCTGAAGTTGCAACAGCCAAAGTTATTCTGTTCCGAGTACGAACAAAAGCTAAGAGAGCGCGATATAAAAAAGTCTTGCCAGTACCAGCAGGACCATCAATGAAGAACGCGCCCCCGTTGCGTGAGAGTATCCGTTCAACAATTCTGTTATAAGCAATCCGTTGATTAGCATTAAGAAGAGTTGTTGACGTACGATCTTCTTCTGAAACATGCATATTCTGCTCAAAAACATAATCATGACTCATTCTATCATGCATAAGCACATACGGGATCGAAAAACGCAGGCCGAATTCTGAAATAGATTTATCCATAGGCGACAAGAAATTGTCGATTTCAGCAATCGTTTTTTGCTGTACATCAAAAGGCGTTGCAGCTGGAATGCACGCAAAATCCTCGGACATACTTCCATAGTACTTGTCCCATAACAACTGTGGATTTCCACAAACTCCAAACACAAGGACAAGAGCAAATAATTTACGTAAACTACAGGGCATCTGATAAAAAGAAGCCTCTTGCAAACAATCGTCCGCATACTCGTCAACATGAAGAAGTCCCCTATACTCCGCCGCCTGCCTAAACGTTCCAACAGCTCCAGAGGCAAGGGTCCTTAAATGATCAAATGACGTAGGACACTTTACATGCATAAGTAGCAACCTTTCAAAGTACCGCTCACCCTCAAAAGGGCTAACGGTGCAAAGACGACCGACAACAGTCTTTTTACGGCGAAGCTTCCATTTCCTACGAGTGCCATCCCAAATAAAGTACTCGGGGAAATCCTTGTACAATAAATTCAAATGACGCGCGTCAGGATCATTACAATTCATCCAGAAAAACTCTGTCAACATAGTCTTAGCCGATTGAGGATTTGATGCCAACTGCTCCAATGACTGAGTCAAACCAAATCTCAGCGGCTGGTGGCCTGGCAAATGAACCGGCAGAACTATGACTGGAGGATAAATCTCGAACATGGGGAAACCAAATATTCGCCATAAAGCCTCAGGCGCACAAATATAACGCGCAGACTGATAAGCTTGAATTTCGTCGTACGTGTCAGGACCAGTAGGAGCAAGTACATGGTAAGCAGCCTTATCATGCCCCTTGTAAACGTACTTGTATAAATATTTGACTAACCTCATATCCGAGCATACCTCAACGTTAATATGGCAGTCAAACTTTGCAAGCAAACGTGGACAATACGGGACCACCCACGTATTATTCAATCTGACGTTACGAACTAAAATCGTTCTCCCATCGTAGCGACGTCTGTAAGAAGGGTATGAACTCCCACCATGTGCAGTAACAGGTATAAACTCCTTAGGGTAGTAGTTCTTACACTGACCATCACGCATGCACACGTTGTCCGGATTTGCGGATCCACAAGGCCCGTGCATCATGTGACGAGCCACGTACGATCTAAGAAAAGGATGTGAGTCATCTGGGATTTCCGCTGAAATAATAGTATCGTACATTTCAGGAGACACGATCTTGTCGCGCGAAATCAAGATTATAACCCAATGAACATGTGGTAGGCCTCTTTTCTGATACTCCACAGTGTAAACATAACCGGCAACATCACGGAACAATTTTTTCCTTACGACCTCGTCCTTCAACTCCTCTAACTTAGCCTTAAAAACCCTTGCAATTAAGTATGGACGATCATGAGAAAATTGACCAGGAATCAGATTATCCGTTATTTCCTTCCAAGACGGATTACAAGTCATAGTCAAGAAAATATATGGTTTCCCAAACTTCTGCACCAACGCCATTGCATTGACGTATCGCCTACGTATATCCCTAGGCCCCCCAATAAAAGAAGACGGAAGGAAAACCTTCTTTCCTACATTAGCTGGGTTCGTCTCACCGTCAACACAAATAGAGTCGACAATCCCTTGCAAAGACTCGACACGATACTGCTGCTGGGTATGATCGGATCTGTAATAATCAAACCTTGAAGTTTCCATTTTGATATAAGAGTCTATCCAGAATTGATGACCTAATCTGCCAGAGTGCAGAAGGTACGACCTGGAAGATTTGTGTATCTGGGCACGATAACAAATGAACTCTCTACAAGACACGTTATCACGAGACCATCTGTTCTCCTCCAAAACTAAATAAAGACAAATGTATAACTGAAGAAGTCAGACAAAGAAAGAATAAACAGGCAAATCAGTAAGAAGGGAAAAAAAACTGACCTTCGTCTTCACGAAGGAGGACATCGTCAGCAGAAGCACATGTAGAAGGATCTATCGAGCCTATACTGTTGGGATTCGGTAAGAAAAACAGCCCTAGGCACAGCGGAATATAAAAATTTCTAGGGCCTCTTAAAGAATCTTGCCAGGATATTCTCTAGTTGTATATATATGAAGATAAATCAATGACAGTATAAGTTTTCTCGTTTATACCTGTCTCCTTGCAAATCCAAGTTGGCTAGACGAACTCTGAATTCTCTCACAGAAAAATCGATCCAAGCTTTTTGTATAGCGCCCCACGTGTTGCGCCTCTACGAGTTGATACACCACAATATCACGAAAATAATATAACCTAATCGACTAGAACATAGGCTATATTAATTCAGGACTTTAAGAACGATTTTGGAACAAAGATCGAACACGAAAAATTCTTCCAAAGTGGAAGTAGGTTCGGCCGATCACACTTGGGAGAGGGAGAGAGATTTTTGCTTTGCTCAATTTTTGCTTAAGGAGTTGTGTGAAAAATAACTAGAAGAAAGCTATTTATAGTTTTCTTTCTATCCTAGTCCTATTAGGACTAGGTCTTCTCTCTCCTACATGGGCCATGACCCTATTTAATTAGAAGACCTAGTCTCCTAATTAATTCATGGCCCATATTAATTAATCTTTCAGGGCTTTATTTAATTTCCCAATTAAATAGCCCGATTAATTAAATCATCTCCCAATTAATTAATTTAAACTCCAAGTCTAATTAAATTAATTATTACATTAATTAATTAAATCCTAATTAATTAATTTACTCATAAATTAAATTCCAATTTAATTTATAATCTTGATCCAATTCCAATTGGATCCAATTTTGTTCCATATGGGTCGACCCAGTCGACCCACCCATTTAATCGACCCAGTCGATTTTGACCCAGTCGACCCAGTCGACTGGTTCGTTCCTGTTTCCTCGCTTTCGCTACTTGTGTATTGTGTATGCCCCCGTAGGTTCACCACATAATTGGCCGTGGGTTGTAATTAAATATTATTTAATTATTTGAGCAATTAATGCTCTAAATTAATCGAACACTCTGTCGATTAATCATTCCAAAATTAGCACCCCTGCTAATTTGGGAATTCTCCCACACTCCACGGTCGATGTCCAGTCACAAGCCCATGGAGCCCAATCACTGGTGAATTAATTCAGTGAACCTTTTATCATTTACAATTTCCATATACGACACAATCTCTCCATCGATCAATCTCCCAGTCGAGACTTAAGGGTATGGTCTTTCATCGGATTCCCTTATCTTTTGTCTTGACCTTATGTTCTCTGATCTCGAAATAAATTCTTTCTGACTTGTTCTTTATGAGCTACTTACATAAAGTCGTCAGTTACCTTGGCCAAGGATTTCATCAGAATTAATTTCTCACAGAAATCCATAGGAGAATTTCTCGACCTATCAAGTCGAGTCAATGGATCCTTTGTTGATGATATGAATCTGCATACGAGTTCCTCTATACCCAACATGAGTCCACAGAGACTTTCTGGTAATCCCCAGTCAGTCGGAACTCATATCAAAGTATAGACGTTCTCGTACCAGATAAACCCTATCATCTCAAGTAGTTAGGGATCGTTCCTCGTATACTATCGTAAATTGGAATAACTTCAACCCCGATATGCGACTGCCGCTTCCATGGTGAGTTATTTCCTAATTGGGGTATTCAGTGCGCTTGCCATCCCAGCAAGCCACCCACTTATGTGTATCGACTATCCCAGTCACGCTCGTGGACCCCAGCGTCCTCCAGTTCATCGGAGTATACACAATAGTGAGAGTCTAACCGAATCCAACGATGTCCTATCTCGATTGGATTCTACGACTCTTGAATATATTCTAGATCACGGCCTTAGAGATCAGTCCACGGGTTGTCCCATAGCCCTGTGATCTAAGGACTTCTATCCTTATGCGTAGACAAATATTACATAAGATAAAGTTGACCATTTAATGCATTTATTAATCTAAATTGAATAGTTCCTCATTAATTACAATTAATGCTAGCCATACAGCTGGCTTGCAGGACACTATTTCTATCATATACCACAGCACGATTGCGACCTAACCGAAGGGGAAGAAGAAGCACTAATCTTGCGTTTCTTAATCCAAGAATGCCATCCGGGTTCACCGTAAGGAAATAGTATCGGATACTGCAAAGGATCGTAACAGCTGTAGAAATACCTAATCTGTCGACCCTTAGAACCAGTAGTGTAAACTCGAATATCGCGTTCGCGACCTAAATCGCCCTCCCCTGAATCGTTCCAGACCGTGGCAACCTCGTCTATCGTGGGTAAGTTATGCGTCCTCGGATCGAGAGTACTGTCACCCCTAAGGACAACACGAGCATCTTGCAAGTTATCCCACAAACGCAGTCGCTTGAAAAACCGTGTGTAAGAATTCACCGATAATGCCTCGACTATAAGATCCATTACGTCGGCCCGCAAACCCCTCGCCGCAATTACGGAAGAGTCTAATTCAGCAACACTATCGAGGAAAAAAAGTTGTAGCAAATCGCGAGTATTAGGAGAACCATTAATAGGATTCATATAGTGGAACACCTGGCCGAAGAATCCAAATAAAGACTTACAATCACACAGGTCCTGCAATGTAGAATCCAACGACTCAATTGAGAAACGGTTTGCCATGTTGCTTCGTCCCAAACAATTAGCTCGGTGGAAACGATCAATTTCGCTAAGCTACTCTGCTTGCTAATGCTACCGACAGACTTGTCTTCATTATTAAGAGGAAGCTGAAATCTAGAATGAGCAGTCCTCCCTCCAGGCAACAAGGAAGCAGCAACGGCTGAAGTTGCAACACCCAAAGTTATTCTGTTCCGAGTACGAACAAAAGCTAAGAGAGCGCGATATAAAAAAGTCTTGCCAGTACCAGCAGGACCATCAATGAAGAACGCGCCCCCGTTGCGTGAGAGTATCCGTTCAACTATTCTGTTATAAGCAATCCGTTGATTAGCATTAAGAAGAGTTGCTGACGTACGATCTTCTTCTGAAACATGCATATTCTGCTCAAAAACATAATCATGACTCATTCTATCATGCATAAGCACATACGGGATCGAAAAACGCAGGCCGAATTCTGAAATAGATTTATCCATAGGCTATAAGAAATTGTCGATTTCAGCAATCGTTTTTTGCTGTACATCAAAAGGCGTTGCAGCTGGAAAGCACGCAAAATCCTCGGACATACTTCCATAGTACTTGTCCCATAACAACTGTGGATTTCCACAAACTCCAAACACAAGGACAAGAGCAAATAATTTACGTAAACTACAGGGCATCTGATAAAAAGAAGCCTCTTGCAAACAATCGTCCGCATACTCGTCAACATGAAGAAGGCCCCTATACTCCGCCGCCTGCCTAAACGTTCCAACAGCTCCAGAGGCAAGTGTCCTTAAATGATCAAATGACGTAGGACACTTTACATGCATAAGTAGCAACCTTTCAAAGTACCGCTCACCCTCAAAAGGGCTAACGGTGCAAAGACGACCGACAACAGTCTTTTTACGGCGAAGCTTCCATTTCCTACGAGTGCCATCCCAAATAAAGTACTCGGGGAAATCCTTGTACAATAAATTCAAATGACGCGCGTCAGGATCATTACAATTCATCCAGAAAAACTCTGTCAACATAGTCTTAGCCGATTGAGGATTTGATGCCAACTGCTCCAATGACTGAGTCAAACCAAATCTCAGCGGCTGGTGGCCTGGCAAATGAACCGGCAGAACTATGACTGGAGGATAAATCTCGAACATGGGGAAACCAAATATTCGCCATAAAGCCTCAGGCGCACAAATATAACGCGCAGACTGATAAGCTTGAATTTTGTCGTACGTGTCAGGACCAGTAGGAGCAAGTACATGGTAAGCAGCCTTATCATGCCCCTTGTAAACGTACTTGTATAAATATTTGACTAACCTCATATCCGAGCATACCTCAACGTTAATATGGCAGTCAAACTTTGCAAGCAAACGTGGACAATACGGGACCACCCACGTATTATTCAATCTGACGTTACGAACTAAAATCGTTCTCCCATCGTTGCGACGTCTGTAAGAAGGGTATGAACTCCCACCATGTGCAGTAACAGGTATAAACTCCTTAGGGTAGTAGTTCTTACACTGACCATCACGCATGCACACGTTGTCCGGATTTGCGGATCCACAAGGCCCGTGCATCATGTGACGAGCCACGTACGATCTAAGAAAAGGATGTGAGTCATCTGGGATTTCCGCTGAAATAATAGTATCGTACATTTCAGGAGACACGATCTTGTCGCGCGAAATCAAGATTATAACCCAATGAACATGTGGTAGGCCTCTTTTCTGATACTCCACAGTGTAAACATAACCGGCAACATCACGGAACAATTTTTTCCTTACGACCTCGTCCTTCAACTCCTCTAACTTAGCCTTAAAAACCCTTGCAATTAAGTCTGGACGATCATGAGAAAATTGACCAGGAATCAGATTATCCGTTATTTCCTTCCAAGACGGATTACAAGTCATAGTCAAGAAAATATATGGTTTCCCAAACTTCTGCACCAACGCCATTGCATTGACGTATCGCCTACGCATATCCCTAGGCCCCCCAATAAAAGAAGACGGAAGGAAAACCTTCTTTCCTACATTAGCTGGGTTCGTCTCACCGTCAACACAAATAGAGTCGACAATCCCTTGCAAAGACTCGACACGATACTGCTGCTGGGTATGATCGGATCTGTAATAATCAAACCTTGAAGTTTCCATTTTGATATAAGAGTCTATCCAGAATTGATGACCTAATATGCCAGAGTGCAGAGGGTACGACCTGGAAGATTTGTGTATCTGGGCACGATAACAAATGAACTCTCTACAAGACACGTTATCACGAGACCGTCTGTTCTCCTCCAAAACTAAATAAAGACAAATGTATAACTGAAGAAGTCAGACAAAGAAAGAATAAACAGGCAAATCAGTAAGAAGGGAAAAAAAACTGACCTTCGTCTTCACGAAGGAGGACATCGTCAGCAGAAGCACATGTAGAAGGATCTATCGAGCCTATACCACAGCACGATTGCGACCTAACCGAAGGGGAAGAAGAAGCACTAATCTTGCGTTTCTTAATCCAAGAATGCCATCCGGGTTCACCGTAAGGAAATAGTATCGGATACTGCAAAGGATCGTAACAGCTGTAGAAATACCTAATCTGTCGACCCTTAGAACCTGTAGTGTAAACTCGAATATCGCGTTCGCGACCTAAATCGCCCTCCCCTGAATCGTTCCAGACCGTGGCAACCTCGTCTATCGTGGGTAAGTTATGCGTCCTCGGATCGAGAGTACTGTCACCCCTAAGGACAACACGAGCATCTTGCAAGTTATCCCACAAACGCAGTCGCTTGAAAAACCGTGTGTAAGGATTCACCGATAATGCCTGGACTATAAGATCCATTACGTCGGCCCGCAAACCCCTCGCCGCAATTACGGAAGAGTCTAATTCAGCAACACTATCGAGGAAAAAAAGTTGTAGCAAATCGCGAGTATTAGGAG
Organism: Penstemon eatonii; assembly: GCA_038501285.1. NCBI lineage: Eukaryota > Viridiplantae > Streptophyta > Magnoliopsida > Lamiales > Plantaginaceae > Penstemon > Penstemon eatonii. The sequence continues at coordinate 27,650,881 of CM076713.1, forward strand.
AACCATTAATAGGATTCATATAGTGGAACACCTGGCCGAAGAATCCAAATAAAGACTTACAATCACACAGGTCCTGCAATGTAGAATCCAACGACTCAATTGAGAAACGGTTATCCATCGTTGCTTCGTCCCAAACAATTAGCTCGGCGGAAACGATCAATTTCGCTAAGCTACTCTGCTTGCTAATGCTACCGACAGACTTGTCTTCATTATTATGAGGAAGCTGAAATCTAGAATGAGCAGTCCTCCCTCCAGGCAACAAGGAAGCAGCAACGGCTGAAGTTGCAACACCCAAAGTTATTCTGTTCCGAGTACGAACAAAAGCTAAGAGAGCGCGATATAAAAAAGTCTTGCCAGTACCAGCAGGACCATCAATGAAGAACGCGCCCCCGTTGCGTGAGAGTATCCGTTCAACTATTCTGTTATAAGCAATCCGTTGATTAGCATTAAGAAGAGTTGCTGACGTACGATCTTCTTCTGAAACATGCATATTCTGCTCAAAAACATAATCATGACTCATTCTATCATGCATAAGCACATACGGGATCGAAAAACGCAGGCCGAATTCTGAAATAGATTTATCCATAGGCGACAAGAAATTGTCGATTTCAGCAATCGTTTTTTGCTGTACATCAAAAGGCGTTGCAGCTGGAAAGCACGCAAAATCCTCGGACATACTTCCATAGTACTTGTCACATAACAACTGTGGATTTCCACAAACTCCAAACACAAGGACAAGAGCAAATAATTTACGTAAACTACAGGGCATCTGATAAAAAGAAGCCTCTTGCAAACAATCGTCCGCATACTCGTCAACATAGAGAAGGCCCCTATACTCCGCCGCCTGCCTAAACGTTCCAACAGCTCCAGAGGCAAGTGTCCTTAAATGATCAAATGACGTAGGACACTTTACATGCATAAGTAGCAACCTTTCAAAGTACCGCTCACCCTCAAAAGGGCTAACGGTGCAAAGACGATCGACAACAGTCTTTTTACGGCGAAGCTTCCATTTCCTACGAGTGCCATCCCAAATAAAGTACTCGGGGAAATCCTTGTACAATAAATTCAAATGACGCGCGTCAGGATCATTACAATTCATCCAGAAAAACTCTGTCAACATAGTCTTAGCCGATTGAGGATTTGATGCCAACTGCTCCAATGACTGAGTCAAACCAAATCTCAGCGGCTGGTGGCCTGGCAAATGAACCGGCAGAACTATGACTGGGGGATAAATCTCGAACATGGGGAAACCAAATATTCGCCATAAAGCCTCAGGCGCACAAATATAACGCGCAGACTGATAAGCTTGAATTTTGTCGTACGTGTCAGGACCAGTAGGAGCAAGTACATGGTAAGCAGCCTTATCATGCCCCTTGTAAACGTACTTGTATAAATATTTGACTAACCTCATATCCGAGCATACCTCAACGTTAATATGGCAGTCAAACTTTGCAAGCAAACGTGGACAATACGGGACCACCCACGTATTATTCAATCTGACGTTACGAACTAAAATCGTTCTCCCATCGTTGCGACGTCTGTAAGAAGGGTATGAACTCCCACCATGTGCAGTAACAGGTATAAACTCCTTAGGGTAGTAGTTCTTACACTGACCATCACGCATGCACACGTTGTCCGGATTGCGGATCCACAAGGCCCGTGCATCATGTGACGAGCCACGTACGATCTATGAAAAGGATGTGAGTCATCTGGGATTTCCGCTGAAATAATAGTATCGTACATTTCAGGAGACACGATCTTGTCGCGCGAAATCAAGATTATAACCCAATGAACATGTGGTAGGCCTCTTTTCTGATACTCCACAGTGTAAACATAACCGGCAACATCACGGAACAATTTTTTCCTTACGACCTCGTCCTTCAACTCCTCTAACTTAGCCTTAAAAACCCTTGCAATTAAGTCTGGACGATCATGAGAAAATTGACCAGGAATCAGATTATCCGTTATTTCCTTCCAAGACGGATTACAAGTCATAGTCAAGAAAATATATGGTTTCCCAAACTTCTGCACCAACGCCATTGCATTGACGTATCGCCTACGCATATCCCTAGGCCCCCCAATAAAAGAAGACGGAAGGAAAACCTTCTTTCCTACATTAGCTGGGTTCGTCTCACCGTCAACACAAATAGAGTCGACAATCCCTTGCAAAGACTCGACACGATACTGCTGCTGGGTATGATCGGATCTGTAATAATCAAACCTTGAAGTTTCCATTTTGATATAAGAGTCTATCCAGAATTGATGACCTAATCTGCCAGAGTGCAGAAGGTACGACCTGGAAGATTTGTGTATCTGGGCACGATAACAAATGAACTCTCTACAAGACACGTTATCACGAGACCGTCTGTTCTCCTCCAAAACTAAATAAAGACAAATGTATAACTGAAGAAGTCAGACAAAGAAAGAATAAACAGGCAAATCAGTAAGAAGGGAAAAAAAACTGACCTTCGTCTTCACGAAGGAGGACATCGTCAGCAGAAGCACATGTAGAAGGATCTATCGAGCCTATACCACAGCACGATTGCGACCTAACCGAAGGGGAAGAAGAAGCACTAATCTTGCGTTTCTTAATCCCAGAATGCCATCCGGGTACACCGTAAGGAAATAGTATCGGATACTGCAAAGGATCGTAACAGCTGTAGAAATACCTAATCTGTCGACCCTTAGAACCAGTAGTGTAAACTCGAATATCGCGTTCGCGACCTAAATCGCCCTCCCCTGAATCGTTCCAGACCGTGGCAACCTCGTCTATCGTGGGTAAGTTATGCGTCCTCGGATCGAGAGTACTGTCACCCCTAAGGACAACACGATCATCTTGCAAGTTATCCCACAAACGCAGTCGCTTGAAAAACCGTGTGTAAGGATTCACCGATAATGCCTGGACTATAAGATCCATTACGTCGGCCCGCAAACCCCTCGCCGCAATTACGGAAGAGTCTAATTCAGCAACACTATCGAGGAAAAAAAGTTGTAGCAAATCGCGAGTATTATGAGAACCATTAATAGGATTCATATAGTGGAACACCTGGCCGAAGAATCCAAATAAAGACTTACAATCACACAGGTCCTGCAATGTAGAATCCAATGACTCAATTGAGAAACGGTTTGCCATCGTTGCTTTGTCCCAAACAATTAGCTCGGCGAAAACGATCAATTTCGCTAAGCTACTCTGCTTGCTAATGCTACCGACAGACTTGTCGTCATTATTAAGAGGAAGCTGAAATCTAGAATGAGCAGTCCTCCCTCCAGGCAACAAGGAAGCAGCAACGGCTGAAGTTGCAACAGCCAAAGTTATTCTGTTCCGAGTACGAACAAAAGCTAAGAGAGCGCGATATAAAAAAGTCTTGCCAGTACCAGCAGGACCATCAATGAAGAACGCGCCCCCGTTGCGTGAGAGTATCCGTTCAACTATTCTGTTATAAGCAATCCGTTGATTAGCATTAAGAAGAGTTGCTGACGTACGATCTTCTTCTGAAACATGCATATTCTGCTCAAAAACATAATCATGACTCATTCTATCATGCATAAGCACATACGGGATCGAAAAACGCAGGCCGAATTCTGAAATAGATTTATCCATAGGCGACAAGAAATTGTCGATTTCAGCAATCGTTTTTTGCTGTACATCAAAAGGCGTTGCAGCTGGAAAGCACGCAAAATCCTCGGACATACTTCCATAGTACTTGTCCCATAACAACTGTGGATTTCCACAAACTCCAAACACAAGGACAAGAGCAAATAATTTACGTAAACTACAGGGCATCTGATAAAAAGAAGCCTCTTGCAAACAATCGTCCGCATACTCGTCAACATGAAGAAGGCCCCTATACTCCGCCGCCTGCCTAAACGTTCCAACAGCTCCAGAGGCAAGTGTCCTTAAATGATCAAATGACGTAGGACACTTTACATGCATAAGTAGCAACCTTTCAAAGTACCGCTCACCCTCAAAAGGGCTAACGGTGCAAAGACGACCGACAACAGTCTTTTTACGGCGAAGCTTCCATTTCCTACGAGTGCCATCCCAAATAAAGTACTCGGGGAAATCCTTGTACAATAAATTCAAATGACGCGCGTCAGGATCATTACAATTCATCCAGAAAAACTCTGTCAACATAGTCTTAGCCGATTGAGGATTTGATGCCAACTGCTCCAATGACTGAGTCAAACCAAATCTCAGCGGCTGGTGGCCTGGCAAATGAACCGGCAGAACTATGACTGGAGGATAAATCTCGAACATGGGGAAACCAAATATTCGCCATAAAGCCTCAGGCGCACAAATATAACGCGCAGACTGATAAGCTTGAATTTTGTCGTACGTGTCAGGACCAGTAGGAGCAAGTACATGGTAAGCAGCCTTATCATGCCCCTTGTAAACGTACTTGTATAAATATTTGACTAACCTCATATCCGAGCATACCTCAACGTTAATATGGCAGTCAAACTTTGCAAGCAAACGTGGACAATACGGGACCACCCACGTATTATTCAATCTGACGTTACGAACTAAAATCGTTCTCCCATCGTTGCGTCGTCTGTAAGAAGGGTATGAACTCCCACCATGTGCAGTAACAGGTATAAACTCCTTAGGGTAGTAGTTCTTCCACTGACCATCACGCATGCACACGTTGTCCGGATTTGCGGATCCACAAGGCCCGTGCATCATGTGACGAGCCACGTACGATCTAAGAAAAGGATGTGAGTCGTCTGGGATTTCAGCTGAAATAATAGTATCGTACATTTCAGGAGACACGATCTTGTCGCGCGAAATCAAGATTATAACCCAATGAACATGTGGTAGGCCTCTTTTCTGATACTCCACAGTGTAAACATAACCGGCAACATCACGGAACAATTTTTTCCTTACGACCTTGTCCTTCAACTCCTCTAGCTTAGCCTTAAAAACCCTTGCAATTAAGTCTGGACGATCATGAGAAAATTGACCAGGAATCAGATTATCCGTTATTTCCTTCCAAGACGGATTACAAGTCATAGTCAAGAAAATATATGGTTTCCCAAACTTCTGCACCAACGCCATTGCATTGACGTATAGCCTACGCATATCCCTAGGCCCCCCAATAAAAGAAGACGGAAGGAAAACCTTCTTTCCTACATTAGCTGGGTTCGTCTCACCGTCAACACAAATAGAGTCGACAATCCCTTGCAAAGACTCGACACGATACTGCTGCTGGGTATGATCGGATCTGTAATAATCAAACCTTGAAGTTTCCATTTTGATATAAGAGTCTATCCAGAATTGATGACCTAATATGCCAGAGTGCAGAGGGTACGACCTGGAAGATTTGTGTATCTGGGCACGATAACAAATGAACTCTCTACAAGACACGTTATCACGAGACCGTCTGTTCTCCTCCAAAACTAAATAAAGACAAATGTATAACTGAAGAAGTCAGACAAAGAAAGAATAAACAGGCAAATCAGTAAGAAGGGAAAAAAAACTGACCTTCGTCTTCACGAAGGAGGACATCGTCAGCAGAAGCACATGTAGAAGGATCTATCGAGCCTATACCACAGCACGATTGCGACCTAACCGAAGGGGAAGAAGAAGCACTAATCTTGCGTTTCTTAATCCAAGAATGCCATCCGGGTTCACCGTAAGGAAATAGTATCGGATACTGCAAAGGATCGTAACAGCTGTAGAAATACCTAATCTGTCGACCCTTAGAACCTGTAGTGTAAACTCGAATATCGCGTTCGCGACCTAAATCGCCCTCCCCTGAATCGTTCCAGACCGTGGCAACCTCGTCTATCGTGGGTAAGTTATGCGTCCTCGGATCGAGAGTACTGTCACCCCTAAGGACAACACGAGCATCTTGCAAGTTATCCCACAAACGCAGTCGCTTGAAAAACCGTGTGTAAGGATTCACCGATAATGCCTGGACTATAAGATCCATTACGTCGGCCCGCAAACCCCTCGCCGCAATTACGGAAGAGTCTAATTCAGCAACACTATCGAGGAAAAAAAGTTGTAGCAAATCGCGAGTATTAGGAGAACCATTAATAGGATTCATATAGTGGAACACCTGGCCGAAGAATCCAAATAAAGACTTACAATCACACAGGTCCTGCAATGTAGAATCCAATGACTCAATTGAGAAACGGTTTGCCATCGTTGCTTCGTCCCAAACAATTAGCTCGGCGGAAACGATCAATTTCGCTAAGCTACTCTGCTTGCTAATGCTACCGACAGACTTGTCTTCATTATTAAGAGGAAGCTGAAATCTAGAATGAGCAGTCCTCCCTCCAGGCAACAAGGAAGCAGCAACGGCTGAAGTTGCAACAGCCAAAGTTATTCTGTTCCGAGTACGAACAAAAGCTAAGAGAGCGCGATATAAAAAAGTCTTGCCAGTACCAGCAGGACCATCAATGAAGAACGCGCCCCCGTTGCGTGAGAGTATCCGTTCAACTATTCTGTTATAAGCAATCCGTTGATTAGCATTAAGAAGAGTTGCTGACGTACGATCTTCTTCTGAAACATGCATATTCTGCTCAAAAACATAATCATGACTCATTCTATCATGCATAAGCACATACGGGATCGAAAAACGCAGGCCGAATTCTGAAATAGATTTATCCATAGGCGACAAGAAATTGTCGATTTCAGCAATCGTTTTTTGCTGTACATCAAAAGGCGTTGCAGCTGGAAAGCACGCAAAATCCTCGGACATACTTCCATAGTACTTGTCCCATAACAACTGTGGATTTCCACAAACTCCAAACACAAGGACAAGAGCAAATAATTTACGTAAACTACAGGGCATCTGATAAAAAGAAGCCTCTTGCAAACAATCGTCCGCATACTCGTCAACATGAAGAAGGCCCCTATACTCCGCCGCCTGCCTAAACGTTCCAACAGCTCCAGAGGCAAGTGTCCTTAAATGATCAAATGACGTAGGACACTTTACATGCATAAGTAGCAACCTTTCAAAGTACCGCTCACCCTCAAAAGGGCTAACGGTGCAAAGACGATCGACAACAGTCTTTTTACGGCGAAGCTTCCATTTCCTACGAGTGCCATCCCAAATAAAGTACTCGGGGAAATCCTTGTACAATAAATTCAAATGACGCGCGTCAGGATCATTACAATTCATCCAGAAAAACTCTGTCAACATAGTCTTAGCCGATTGAGGATTTGATGCCAACTGCTCCAATGACTGAGTCAAACCAAATCTCAGCGGCTGGTGGCCTGGCAAATGAACCGGCAGAACTATGACTGGAGGATAAATCTCGAACATGGGGAAACCAAATATTCGCCATAAAGCCTCAGGCGCACAAATATAACGCGCAGACTGATAAGCTTGAATTTTGTCGTACGTGTCAGGACCAGTAGGAGCAAGTACATGGTAAGCAGCCTTATCATGCCCCTTGTAAACGTACTTGTATAAATATTTGACTAACCTCATATCCGAGCATACCTCAACGTTAATATGGCAGTCAAACTTTGCAAGCAAACGTGGACAATACGGGACCACCCACGTATTATTCAATCTGACGTTACGAACTAAAATCATTCTCCCATCGTTGCGACGTCTGTAAGAAGGGTATGAACTCCCACCATGTGCAGTAACAGGTATAAACTCCTTAGGGTAGTAGTTCTTACACTGACCATCACGCATGCACACGTTGTCCGGATTGCGGATCCACAAGGCCCGTGCATCATGTGACGAGCCACGTACGATCTAAGAAAAGGATGTGAGTCATCTGGGATTTCCGCTGAAATAATAGCATCGTACATTTCAGGAGACACGATCTTGTCGCGCGAAATCAAGATTATAACCCAATGAACATGTGGTAGGCCTCTTTTCTGATACTCCACAGTGTAAACATAACCGGCAACATCACGGAACAATTTTTTCCTTACGACCTCGTCCTTCAACTCCTTTAACTTAGCCTTAAAAACCCTTGCAATTAAGTCTGGACGATCATGAGAAAATTGACCAGGAATCAGATTATCCGTTATTTCCTTCCAAGACGGATTACAAGTCATAGTCAAGAAAATATATGGTTTCCCAAACTTCTGCACCAACGCCATTGCATTGACGTATCGCCTACGCATATCCCTAGGCCCCCCAATAAAAGAAGACGGAAGGAAAACCTTCTTTCCTACATTAGCTGGGTTCGTCTCACCGTCAACACAAATAGAGTCGACAATCCCTTGCAAAGACTCGACACGATACTGCTGCTGGGTATGATCGGATCTGTAATAATCAAACCTTGAAGTTTCCATTTTGATATAAGAGTCTATCCAGAATTGATGACCTAATCTGCCAGAGTGCAGAAGGTACGACCTGGAAGATTTGTGTATCTGGGCACGATAACAAATGAACTCTCTACAAGACACGTTATCACGAGACCGTCTGTTCTCCTCCAAAACTAAATAAAGACAAATGTATAACTGAAGAAGTCAGACAAAGAAAGAATAAACAGGCAAATCAGTAAGAAGGGAAAAAAACTGACCTTCGTCTTCACGAAGGAGGACATCGTCAGCAGAAGCACATGTAGAAGGATCTATCGAGCCTATACCACAGCACGATTGCGACCTAACCGAAGGGGAAGAAGAAGCACTAATCTTGCGTTTCTTAATCCCAGAATGCCATCCGGGTTCACCGTAAGGAAATAGTATCGGATACTGCAAAGGATCGTAACAGCTGTAGAAATACCTAATCTGTCGACCCTTAGAACCAGTAGTGTAAACTCGAATATCGCGTTCGCGACCTAAATCGCCCTCCCCTGAATCGTTCCAGACCGTGGCAACCTCGTCTATCGTGGGTAAGTTATGCGTCCTCGGATCGAGAGTACTGTCACCCCTAAGGACAACACGAGCATCTTGCAAGTTATCCCACAAACGCAGTCGCTTGAAAAACCGTGTGTAAGGATTCACCGATAATGCCTGGACTATAAGATCCATTACGTCGGCCCGCAAAACCCTCGCCGCAATTACGGAAGAGTCTAATTCAGCAACACTATCGAGGAAAAAAAGTTGTAGCAAATCGCGAGTATTAGGAGAACCATTAATAGGATTCATATAGTGGAACACCTGGCCGAAGAATCCAAATAAAGACTTACAATCACACAGGTCCTGCAATGTTGAATCCAATGACTCAATTGAGAAACGGTTTGCCATCGTTGCTTCGTCCCAAACAATTAGCTCGGCGGAAACGATCAATTTCGCTAAGCTACTCTGCTTGCTAATGCTACCGACAGACTTGTCGTCATTATTAAGAGGAAGCTGAAATCTAGAATGAGCAGTCCTCCCTCCAGGCAACAAGGAAGCAGCAACGGCTGAAGTTGCAACAGCCAAAGTTATTCTGTTCTGAGTACGAACAAAAGCTAAGAGAGCGCGATATAAAAAAGTCTTGCCAGTACCAGCAGGACCATCAATGAAGAACGCGCCCCCGTTGCGTGAGAGTATCCGTTCAACTATTCTGTTATAAGCAATCCGTTGATTAGCATTAAGAAGAGTTGCTGACGTACGATCTTCTTCTGAAACATGCATATTCTGCTCAAAAACATAATCATGACTCATTCTATCATGCATAAGCACATACGGGATCGAAAAACGCAGGCCGAATTCTGAAATAGATTTATCCATAGGCGACAAGAAATTGTCGATTTCAGCAATCGTTTTTTGCTGTACATCAAAAGGCATTGCAGCTGGAAAGCACGCAAAATCCTCGTACATACTTCCATAGTACTTGTCCCATAACAACTGTGGATTTCCACAAACTCGAAACACAAGGACAAGAGCAAATAATTTACGTAAACTACAGGGCATCTGATAAAAAGAAGCCTCTTGCAAACAATCGTCCGCATACTCGTCAACATGAAGAAGGCCCCTATACTCCGCCGCCTGCCTAAACGTTCCAACAGCTCCAGAGGCAAGTGTCCTTAAATGATCAAATGACGTAGGACACTTTACATGCATAAGTAGCAACCTTTCAAAGTACCGCTCACCCTCAAAAGGGCTAACGGTGCAAAGACGACCTACAACAGTCTTTTTACGGCGAAGCTTCCATTTCCTACGAGTGCCATCCCAAATAAAGTACTCGGGGAAATCCTTGTACAATAAATTCAAATGACGCGCGTCAGGATCATTACAATTCATCCAGAAAAACTCTGTCAACATAGTCTTAGCCGATTGAGGATTTGATGCCAACTGCTCCAATGACTGAGTCAAACCAAATCTCAGCGGCTGGTGGCCTGGCAAATGAACCGGCAGAACTATGACTGGAGGATAAATCTCGAACATGGGGAAACCAAATATTCGCCATAAAGCCTCAGGCGCACAAATATAACGCGCAGACCGATAAGCTTGAATTTCGTCGTACGTGTCAGGACCAGTAGGAGCAAGTACATGGTAAGCAGCCTTATCATGCCCCTTGTAAACGTACTTGTATAAATATTTGACTAACCTCATATCCGAGCATACCTCAACGTTAATATGGCAGTCAAACTTTGCAAGCAAACGTGGACAATACGGGACCACCCACGTATTATTCAATCTGACGTTACGAACTAAAATCGTTCTCCCATCGTTGCGACGTCTGTAAGAAGGGTATGAACTCCCACCATGTGCAGTAACAGGTATAAACTCCTTAGGGTAGTAGTTCTTACACTGACCATCACGCATGCACACGTTGTCCGGATTTGCGGATCCACAAGGCCCGTGCATCATGTGACGAGCCACGTACGATCTAAGAAAAGGATGTGAGTCATCTGGGATTTCCGCTGAAATAATAGTATCCTACAGTTCAGGAGACACGATCTTGTCGCGCGAAATCAAGATTATAACCCAATGAACATGTGGTAGGCCTCTTTTCTGATACTCCACAGTGTAAACATAACCGGCAACATCACGGAACAATTTTTTCCTTACGACCTCGTCCTTCAACTCCTCTAACTTAGCCTTAAAAACCCTTGCAATTAAGTCTGGACGATCATGAGAAAATTGACCAGGAATCAGATTATCCGTTATTTCCTTCCAAGACGGATTACAAGTCATAGTCAAGAAAATATATGGTTTCCCAAACTTCTGCACCAACGCCATTGCATTGACGTATCGCCTACGCATATCCCTAGGCCCCCAAATAAAAGAAGACGGAAGGAAAACCTTCTTTCCTACATTAGCTGGGTTCGTCTCACCGTCAACACAAATACAGTTGACAATCCCTTGCAAAGACTCGACACGATACTGCTGCTGGGTATGATCGGATCTGTAATAATCAAACCTTGAAGTTTCCATTTTGATATAAGAGTCTATCCAGAATTGATGACCTAATCTGCCAGAGTGCAGAAGGTACGACCTGGAAGATTTGTGTATCTGGGCACGATAACAAATGAACTCTCTACAAGACACGTTATCACGAGACCGTCTGTTCTCCTCCAAAACTAAATAAAGACAAATGTATAACTGAAGAAGTCAGACAAAGAAAGAATAAACAGGCAAATCAGTAAGAAGGGAAAAAAAACTGACCTTCGTCTTCACGAAGGAGGACATCGTCAGCAGAAGCACATGTAGAAGGATCTATCGAGCCTATACCACAGCACGATTGCGACCTAACCGAAGGGGAAGAAGAAGCACTAATCTTGCGTTTCTTAATCCCAGAATGCCATCCGGGTTCACCGTAAGGAAATAGTATCGGATACTGCAAAGGATCGTAACAGCTGTAGAAATACCTAATCTGTCGACCCTTAGAACCAGTAGTGTAAACTCGAATATCGCGTTCGCGACCTAAATCGCCCTCCCCTGAATCGTTCCAGACCGTGGCAACCTCGTCTATCGTGGGTAAGTTATGCGTCCTCGGATCGAGAGTACTGTCACCCCTAAGGACAACACGAGCATCTTGCAAGTTATCCCACAAACGCAGTCGCTTGAAAAACCGTGTGTAAGGATTCACCGATAATGCCTGGACTATAAGATCCATTACGTCGGCCCGCAAACCCCTCGCCGCAATTACGGAAGAGTCTAATTCAGCAACACTATCGAGGAAAAAAAGTTGTAGCAAATCGCGAGTATTAGGAGAACCATTAATAGGATTCATATAGTGGAACACCTGGCCGAAGAATCCAAATAAAGATTTACAATCACACAGGTCCTGCAATGTAGAATCCAATGACTCAATTGAGAAACGGTTTGCCATCGTTGCTTCGTCCCAAACAATTAGCTCGGTGGAAACGATCAATTTCGCTAAGCTACTCTGCTTGCTAATGCTACCGACAGACTTGTCGTCATTATTAAGAGGAAGCTGAAATCTAGAATGAGCAGTCCTCCCTCCAGGCAACAAGGAAGCAGCAACGGCTGAAGTTGCAATAGCCAAAGTTATTCTGTTTCGAGTACGAACAAAAGCTAAGAGAGCGCGATATAAAAAAGTCTTGCCAGTACCAGCAGGACCATCAATGAAGAACGCGCCCCCGTTGCGTGAGAGTATCCGTTCAACTATTCTGTTATAAGCAATCCGTTGATTAGCATTAAGAAGAGTTGCTGACGTACGATCTTCTTCTGAAACATGCATATTCTGCTCAAAAACATAATCATGACTCATTCTATCATGCATAAGCACATACGGGATCGAAAAACGCAGGCCGAATTCTGAAATAGATTTATCCATAGGCGACAAGAAATTGTCGATTTCAGCAATCGTTTTTTGCTGTACATCAAAAGGCGTTGCAGCTGGAAAGCACGCAAAATCCTCGGACATACTTCCATAGTACTTGTCCCATAACAACTGTGGATTTCCACAAACTCCAAACACAAGGACAAGAGCAAATAATTTACGTAAACTACAGGGCATCTGATAAAAAGAAGCCTCTTGCAAACAATCGTCCGCATACTCGTCAACATGAAGAAGGCCCCTATACTCCGCCGCCTGCCTAAACGTTCCAACAGCTCCAGAGGCAAGTGTCCTTAAATGATCAAATGACGTAGGACACTTTACATGCATAAGTAGCAACCTTTCAAAGTACCGCTCACCCTCAAAAGGGCTAACGGTGCAAAGACGACCGACAACAGTCTTTTTACGGCGAAGCTTCCATTTCCTACGAGTGCCATCCCAAATAAAGTACTCGGGGAAATCCTTGTACAATAAATTCAAATGACGCGCGTCAGGATCATTACAATTCATCCAGAAAAACTCTGTCAACATAGTCTTAGCCGATTGAGGATTTGATGCCAACTGCTCCAATGACTGAGTCAAACCAAATCTCAGCGGCTGGTGGCCTGGCAAATGAACCGGCAGAACTATGACTGGAGGATAAATCTCGAACATTGGGAAACCAAATATTCGCCATAAAGCCTCAGGCGCACAAATATAACGCGCAGACTGATAAGCTTGAATTTCGTCGTACGTGTCAGGACCAGTAGGAGCAAGTACATGGTAAGCAGCCTTATCATGCCCCTTGTAAACGTACTTGTATAAATATTTGACTAACCTCATATCCGAGCATACCTCAACGTTAATATGGCAGTCAAACTTTGCAAGCAAACGTGGACAATACGGGACCACCCACGTATTATTCAATCTGACGTTACGAACTAAAATCGTTCTCCCATCGTTGCGACGTCTGTAAGAAGGGTATGAACTCCCACCATGTGCAGTAACAGGTATAAACTCCTTAGGGTAGTAGTTCTTACCCTGACCATCACGCATGCACATGTTGTCCGGATTTGCGGATCCACAAGGCCCGTGCATCATGTGACGAGCCACGTACTATCTAAGAAAAGGATGTGAGTCATCTGGGATTTCCGCTGAAATAATAGTATCGTACATTTCAGGAGACACGATCTTGTCGCGCGAAATCAAGATTATAACCCAATGAACATGTGGTAGGCCTCTTTTCTGATACTCCACAGTGTAAACATAACCGGCAACATCACGGAACAATTTTTTCCTTACGACCTCGTCCTTCAACTCCTCTAACTTAGCCTTAAAAACCCTTGCAATTAAGTCTGGACGATCATGAGAAAATTGACCAGGAATCAGATTATCCGTTATTTCCTTCCAAGACGGATTACAAGTCATAGTCAAGAAAATATATGGTTTCCCAAACTTCTGCACCAACGCCATTGCATTGACGTATCGCCTACGCATATCCCTAGGCCCCCAAATAAAAGAAGACGGAAGGAAAACCTTCTTTCCTACATTAGCTGGGTTCGTCTCACCGTCAACACAAATAGAGTCGACAATCCCTTGCAAAGACTCGACACGATACTGCTGCTGGGTATGATCGGATCTGTAATAATCAAACCTTGAAGTTTCCATTTTGATATAAGAGTCTATCCAGAATTGATGACCTAATCTGCCAGAGTGCAGAAGGTACGACCTGGAAGATTTGTGTATCTGGGCACGATAACAAATGAACTCTCTACAAGACACGTTATCACGAGACCGTCTGTTCTCCTCCAAAACTAAATAAAGACAAATGTATAACTGAAGAAGTCAGACAAAGAAAGAATAAACAGGCAAATCAGTAAGAAGGGAAAAAAAACTGACCTTCGTCTTCACGAAGGAGGACATCGTCAGCAGAAGCACATGTAGAAGGATCTATCGAGCCTATACCACAGCACGATTGCGACCTAACCGAAGGGGAAGAAGAAGCACTAATCTTGCGTTTCTTAATCCCAGAATGCCATCCGGGTTCACCGTAAGGAAATAGTATCGGATACTGCAAAGGATCGTAACAGCTGTAGAAATACCTAATCTGTCGACCCTTAGAACCAGTAGTGTAAACTCGAATATCGCGTTCGCGACCTAAATCGCCCTCCCCTGAATCGTTCCAGACCGTGGCAACCTCGTCTATCGTGGGTAAGTTATGCGTCCTCCGATCGAGAGTACTGTCACCCCTAAGGACAACACGAGCATCTTGCAAGTTATCCCACAAACGCAGTCGCTTGAAAAACCGTGTGTAAGGATTCACCGATAATGCCTGGACTATAAGATCCATTACGTCGGCCCGCAAACCCCTCGCCGCAATTACGGAAGAGTCTAATTCAGCAACACTATCGAGGAAAAAAAGTTGTAGCAAATCGCGAGTAATAGGAGAACCATTAATAGGATTCATATAGTGGAACACCTGGCCGAAGACCTTTAAGGCGTACTTGCCCTCACGCGCCCACCAAGACTCCGAGTCAGTAGACATTCCGATAGAAGTAAACGCAAATGCATTGTAGTATGTACGAGCCCGTCGCCTAAACTCACACGCAATCTCTGATAGATCAGTAGACAGAAAATGTAGGATCGAACAAACTTCGCTTTCTGGAATGCAAACTTGACCATTCAAGCAGCAAAAAGCAGGACCTTCACGATAAAAACGATGAGCACCACAATGGATACACGGACCAACAACATGAAGAGTCCATGGAACAGTATGTACATCTCCAATTCTGGAAGAATGGCGCGACGGTGCCCGCATGCGACGCGAACGATGTTGTGTAGAAGAAGACACATTAGGCTCTGTGAAGAGCAACCATGGAAAACAATCATGGAAAATTATAAAAGGAAAAGGGAACGGAAAGTAAGAAAAAATCAAAGAAATAACGAAAGCAAGTAGCACTAAGGGAAAATAGGAAATAAGCCTACGGGAAGAGAAAACCCGATCAATCAAATAGAAAGAATTCAGGACGGAAGTACAACGTAAAGAGAAAACTCAAAGCATACCAATTAAGGATTCATCACATGTAGTAAAAGGACGCAGACGAGGCGAAGTAAAAGCAGCAGACGACTCCGAAATAGTGAAACAAGATAAGCAAATACAGATGAAGAAAATACAGCGAAAATGAAACGAACTATCGAACATTACAAGGTAATCCAACCATGGAAAAAAGCAGCAGAAAACTGAGACGCACCTCCAGACTCGGACACGGAGGGGAGATACTCTGAGGTAAGAGGACGCAGAGTAGAAGACATCCGCACTTCTACATTGTCCGACGATGCGCATGCAGTAAAACCTAGGAAAGAAAAACAAATCAAGATACATACCTCGAACCCGATAAATAAGCAACCAAGCAATACGGACAACAGAATTTCTAAAATTATGACAGTGAACTAAATACAGTAAAAATAATACGCACCAAGAGCAGGAGAAGAAGCGCGCACTGCAGGGGACAAATTTATGGAGACCTGATCACGAGGATCAAGCGAACGAATAGTAGGGGTAGACAAGTCCAAGGAATTAGACTAACAGGATACCCGAGAAGATTGGGAGGTATTCACGGAATCTACAGAAGGATGATCTACTACATTAGACAGAAATTCTGCAGGAGAAGCAGACGACGATGGACAACGAATAGACACTCTACGAAGATATGCAGCACGCTGGCGTGCGGAAGCTGCATTTTTTTGTTCAGTCGATCGAGATGCATACCGAAGACGCCTTTGCTCTCTACGACGCTCACTCTTTCTCTCATCACTATCCATCTAGCAAACCAGACTATACTAAAAAAAAAGGTTGCAGAACGAACAAATACGAAAACCATACCAACAACAATGCGAGTTGACGGTACAATACAACACATACTCGAAGCACCGTGGAAGATAAAATCAAGCAACGTAAAGTTCAAAAAGAAAATGAGAGCACCGTAATAAAATAGCAAAAGCATAAACCAAGCATTAAGCACAAAAAATAACAAGCAAGCACCAATAAACTAACACGACGAACAAAGTTACTAAACAAAAATGTACAAGAAAGCTAAGAAACAAATAAACAAGGACAACATAAAAAATGAAGAGCAGCTGATCAAGAGTACCTTATATATGACTATATGGAATAAGACACCTGTCCCAGAAAACCTATCAAGCAAAACACAGATTACAAAACAAAGTTTACATTAAAAAGTTAAACAGGCGAAAATAAGAAGTAATCTATAATAAAATAATAATACATAACACATGCGGAAAGAAGACGACGGAAAACACCCTCAGACAACCTAAGAAAGAAATGGAGAACACAAACATGATCACAAGTTTTTAACTGCTGCATTATAAGAATGTGCACAATACGTTCCTTAACTCCCAATCTTTATTATTATACTTAAATTACATATGTATTTCAAAGTAGCATTAAAAGTTGGTTAATATCTCAAAAATCATTTTTTGGAAAGATTTTAATAACATAACTCAATGCAGAAACCGTATAAACTAAAACAATACGCAGAATTATAACAACAATTGAGAAACATAAAAAAAACAAGTAATTAAATACCTCCTCAAGCCAACAACCTCAAACAACAAAATAAAATTTCAAAAGAATTACATTTAACAAAGTGCATAAGTTGTTTAATATTGAAGCATTAGGTTCTTTACTGTTCCATAACAAAATTTAAAAAAAAGTCTTATAATCTTGTGCAACTATATAATCTATGTAATAGCTTTGTTTTCTGGTCACCACTCACTTATATACTGAAATATGGCAAGTTCTTGAATGATTTTAAAGGCCTCCAGACCCCATTGTTAAAATCCATCCATGCTTATTTGCTTAGTTCCATTCCAGTATAGAACTCAGACTGAGATCATATTAGCGATTTTGAATTTGGGGAAACCCAGTTTATTCTAGAACAACAGAGAAGTTCCAGTGAACAAAAAACACTCTCTTTCAGAGGCGCATACTTAAATTAGAGTATTTCACTTAGAGGACAGAAACTGAAATTTTTAAAAAAAAAGGGAAGGGAAGAAAGCAAAAACACACAAATACATACATGACATGCAGTATAATTAATCAGCAATAATAAAAAAATTATAGATACGTAGAGCAAAAAAATTAGAAACCAATATTGAACATAGGTAATGAATAACTCACACTGATACAGGGAAGAAAAAACACGAGCGTATTCTAGATAGGGAGAGGAGAAATTTAAAGAAGGAAAAAAACAGAGGAGTTACAATTCAAAAAAATGAAGAAGTTTATATAAAAAAAAAAAAGAAACAGGGCCAAGTACCAAGGAGCATAAATCCATGCTTCTTGAGAAGAACAACCAAGCGAGGTTGGCGGGCACAGTGAAGCGGAAGCAAACAGTAAAGCAATCACCGTGATGAACCGCCTTAGAAAAGAACGTTAATTGAACAAATTACACAACTTGAAGGCCACTGTTAAATTAACTCCGTGAAACATCGATTCCTGGGGATGAACAGAGCGCCCACTTTGAATTTATTCTAGTTAATTTAAAGAGTAGAAAAGCCCAGATCATTTGAAAAGTGCTCTTGTTTTTTTTTTTCTTTTCTTTTTGTAATCAAGTGACGATAGCGTTGGGAGGTGTAGGTCGAAACGACGTCATTTTGAGGCTGAACGTCAGCAAAAATTAAAAAGAAGGAGGGAAAGTGGAAAGAGCTGAGTCATAGTCTGCCCTTTTCCCACGATGACGCCTGGCACATTTAAAACGATGTCGTTTTGCGGAAGATCTAAGAAAAAAAATGAAACACTGTGGCATTGAAGGGCAAAAAGGGAAGGAAGTGGCATTTTTCATCGACCAAATTTTTTACTGTAGATAGGAGCCTTACGCTCTTATAAGTTGTTTAATATTGAAGCATTAGATGTCTATTAGGTTCTTTGATGTTCCATAACAAAATTTAAAAATAAGTCTTATAATCTTGTGCAACTATATAATCTATGTAATAACTTTGTTTTTTGGTCACCACTCACTTATATACTGAAATATGGCAAGTTCTTGAATGATTTTAAAGGCCTCCAAACCCCATTGTTAAAATCCATCCATGCTTATTTGCTTAGTTCCATTACAGTCTAGAACTCAGACTGAGATCATATTAGCGATTTTGAATTGGGGAAACCCAGTTTGTTCTAGAACAACAGAGAAGTTCCAGTGAACAAAAAACACTCTCTTTCAGAGGCGCATACTTAAATTAGAGTATTTCACTTAAAGGACAGAAACTGAAAATTTAAAAAAAAAAAGGGAAGGGAATAAAGCAAAAACACACAAATACATACATGACATGGAGTATAATTAATCAGCAATAATAAAAAATATTATAGATACGTAGAGCAAAAAAAATTAGAAACCAATATTGAACATAGGTAATGAATAACTCACACTGATACAGGGAAGAAAAAACACGAGCGTATTCTAGATAGGGAGAGGAGAAATTTAAAGAAGGAAAAAAACAGAGGAGTTACAATTTAAAAATATGAAGAAGTTTATATAAAAAAAAAAGAAACAGGGCCAAGTACCAAGGAGCAGAAATCCATGCTTCTTGAGAAGAACAACCAAGCGAGGTTGGCGGGCACAGTGAAGCGGAAGCAAACAGTAAAGCAGTCACCGTGATGAACCGCCTTAGAAAAGAACGTTAATTGAACAAAATACACAACTTGAAGGCCACTGTTAAATTAACTCCGTGAAACATCGATTCCTGGGGATGAACAGAGCGCCCACTTTGAATTTATTCTATTTAATTTAAAGAGTAGAAAAGCCCAGATCATTTGAAAAGTGCTCTTGTTTTTTTTTTCTTTTCTTTTTGTAATCAAGTGACGATAGCGTTGGGAGGTGTAGGTCGAAACGACGTCATTTTGAGGCTGAACGTAAGCAAAAATTAAAAAGAAGGAGGGAAAGTGGAAAGAGCTGAGTCATAGTCTGCCATTTTCCCACGATGACGCCTGGCAAATTTAAAACGACGTCGTTTTGCGGAAGATCTAAGAAAAAAAATGAAACACCGTGGCATTGAAGGGCAAAAAGGGAAGGAAGTGGCATTTTTCATTGACCAAAAATTTTACTGTAGATAGGAGCCTTACGCTCTTATAAGTTGTTTAATATTGAAGCATTAGATGTCTATTAGGTTCTTTGATGTTCCATAACAAAATTTAAAAATAAGTCTTATAATCTTGTGCAACTATATAATCTATGTAATAGCTTTGTTTTCTGGTCACCACTCACTTATATACTGAAATATGGCAAGTTCTTGAATGATTTTAAAGGCCTCCAGACCCCATTGTTAAAATCCATCCATGCTTATTTGCTTAGTTCCACTCCAGTCTAGAACTCAGACTGAGATCATATTAGCGATTTTGAATTGGGGGAAACCCAGTTTATTCTAGAACAACAGAGAAGTTCCAGTGAACAAAAAACACTCTCATTCAGAGGCGCATACTTAAATTAGAGTATTTCACTTAGAGGACAGAAACTGAAAATTTTAAAAAAAAGGGAAGGGAAGAAAGCAAAAACACACAAATACATACATGACATGCAGTATAATTAATCAGCAATAATAAAAAATATTATAGATACGTAGAGCAAAAAAAATTAGAAACCAATATTGAACATAGGTAATGAATAACTCACACTGATACAGGGAAGAAAAAACACGAGCGTATTCTAGATAGGGAGAGGAGAAATTTAAAGAAGGAAAAAAACAGAGGAGTTACAATTCAAAAAAATGAAGAAGTTTATATATAAAAAAAAAAAAAAAAAAAACAGGGCCAAGTACCAAGGAGCAGAAATCCATGCTTCTTGAGAAGAACAACCAAGCAAGGTTGGCGGGCACAGTGAAGCGGAAGCAAACAGTAAAGCAGTCACCGTGATGAACCGCCTTAGAAAAGAACGTTAATTGAACAAAATACACAACTTGAAGGCCACTGTTAAATTAACTCCGAGAAACATCGATTCCTGGGGATGAACAGAGCGCCCACTTTGAATTTATTCTATTTAATTTAAAGAGTAGAAAAGCCCAGGTCATTTGAAAAGTGCTCTTGTTTTTTTTTCTTTTCTTTCTGTAATCAAGTGACTATAGCGTTGAGAGGTGTAGGTCGAAACGACGTCGTTTCGAGGCTGAACGTCAGCAAAAATTAAAAAGAAGGAGGGAAAGTGGAAAGAGCTGAGTCATAGTCTGCCCTTTTCCCACGATGACGCCTGGCAAATTTAAAACGACGTCGTTTTGCGGAAGATCTAAGAAAAAAAATGAAACACCGTGGCATTGAAGGGCAAAAAGGGAAGGAAGTGGCATTTTTCATCGACCAAAATTTTTACTGTAGATAGGAGCCTTACGCTCTTATAAGTTGTTTAATATTGAAGCATTAGATGTCTATTAGGTTCTTTGATGTTCCATAACAAAATTTAAAAATAAGTCTTATAATCTTGTGCAACTATATAATCTATGTAATAGCTTTGTTTTTTGGTCACCACTCACTTATATACTGAAATATGGCAAGTTCTTGAATGATTTTAAAGGCCTCCAGACCCCATTGTTAAAATCCATCCATGCTTATTTGCTTAGTTCCACTCCAGTCTAGAACTCAGACTGAGATCATATTAGCGATTTTGAATTGAGGGAAACCCAGTTTATTCTAGAACAACAGAGAAGTTCCAGTGAACAAAAAACACTCTCTTTCAGAGGCGCATACTTAAATTAGATTATTTCACTTAGAGGACAGAAACTGAAAATTTTAAAAAAAAGGGAACGGAAGAAAGCAAAAACACACAAATACATACATGACATGGAGTATAATTAATCAGCAATAATAAAAAATATTATAGATACGTAGAGCAAAAAAAATTAGAAACCAATATTGAACATAGGTAATGAATAACTCACACTGATACAGGGAAGAAAAAACACGAGCGTATTCTAGATAGGGAGAGGAGAAATTTAAAGAAGGAAAAAAACAGAGGAGTTACAATTCAAAAAAATGTATAAAAAAAAAAAAAAGAAACAGGGCCAAGTAACAAGGAGCAGAAATCCATGCTTCTTGAGAAGAACAACCAAGCGAGGTTGGCGGGCACAGTGAAGCGGAAGCAAACAGTAAAGCAGTCACCGTGATGAACCGCCTTAGAAAAGAACGTTAATTGAACAAAATACACAACTTGAAAGCCACTGTTAAATTAACTCCGTGAAACATCGATTCCTGGGGATGAACAGAGCGCCCACTTTGAATTTATTCTATTTAATTTAAAGAGTAGAAAAGCCCAGATCATTTGAAAAGTGCTCTTGTTTTTTTTTTCTTTTCTTTCTGTAATCAAGTGACGATAGCGTTGGGAGGTGTAGGTCGAAACGACGTCATTTCGAGGCTGAACGTCAGCAAAAATTAAAAAGAAGGAGGGAAAGTGGAAAGAGCTGAGTCATAGTCTGCCCTTTTCCCACGATGACGCCTGGCAAATTTAAAACGACGTCGTTTTGCGGAAGATCTAAGAAAAAAAATGAAACACCGTGGCATTGAAGGGCAAAAAGGGAAGGAAGTGGCATTTTTCATCGACCAAAAATTTTACTGTAGATAGGAGCCTTACGCTCTTATAAGTTGTTTAATATTGAAGCATTAGATGTCTATTAGGTTCTTTGATGTTCCATAACAAAATTTAAAAATACGTCTTATAATCTTGTGCAACTATATAATCTATGTAATAGCTTTGTTTTTTGGTCACCACTCACTTATATACTGAAATATGGCAAGTTCTTGAATGATTTTAAAGGCCTCCAGACCCCATTGTTAAAATCCATCCATGCTTATTTGCTTAGTTCCACTCCAGTCTAGAACTCAGACTGAGATCATATTAGCGATTTTGAATTTGGGGAAACCCAGTTTATTCTAGAACAACAGAGAAGTTCCAGTGAACAAAAAACACTCTCTTTCAGAGGCGCATACTTAAATTAGAGTATTTCACTTAAAGGACAGAAACTGAAAATTTTAAAAAAAAGGGAAGGGAAGAAAGCAAAAACACACAAATACATACATGACATGCAGTATAATTAATCAGCAATAATAAAAAATATTATAGATACGTAGAGCAAAAAAAATTAGAAACCAATATTGAACTTAGGTAATGAATAACTCACACTGATACAGGGAAGAAAAAACACGAGCGTATTCTAGATAGGGAGAGGAGAAATTTAAAGAAAGAAAAAAACAGAGGAGTTACAAATCAAAAAAATGTATATAAAAAAAAAACAGGGCCAAGTACCAAGGAGCAGAAATCCATGCTTCTTGAGAAGAACAACCAAGCGAGGTTGGCGGGCACAGTGAAGCAAACAGTAAAGCAGTCACCGTGATGAACCGCCTTAGAAAAGAATGTTAATTGAACAAATTACACAACTTGAAGGCCACTGTTAAATTAACTCCGTGAAACATCGATTCCTGGGGATGAACAGAGCGCCCACTTTGAATTTATTCTATTTAATTTAAAGAGTAGAAAAGCCCAGATCATTTGAAAAGTGCTCTTGTTTTTTTTTTCTTTTCTTTCTGTAATCAAGTGACGATAGCGTTGGGAGGTGTAGGTCGAAACGACGTCGTTTCGAGGCTGAACGTCAGCAAAAATTAAAAAGAAGGAGGGAAAGTGGAAAAAGCTGAGTTATAGTCTGCCCTTTTCCCACGATGACGCCTGGCACATTTAAAACGACGTCGTTTTGCGGAAGATCTATGAAAAAAAATGAAACACCGTGGCATTGAAGGGCAAAAAGGGAAGGAAGTGGCATTTTTCATCGACCAAAATTTTTACTGTAGATAGGAGCCTTACTCTCTTATAAGTTGTTTAATATTGAAGCATTAGATGTCTATTAGATTCTTTGATGTTCCATAACAAAATTTAAAAACAAGTCTTATAATCTTGTGCAACTATATAATCTATGTAATAACTTTGTTTTCTGGTCACCACTCACTTATATACTGAAATATGGCAAGTTCTTGAATGATTTTAAAGGCCTCCAGACCCCATTGTTAAAATCCATCCATGCTTATTTGCTTAGTTCCATTCAAGTCTAGAACTCAGACTGAGATCATATTAGCGATTTTGAATTGGGGAAACCCAGTTTATTCTAGAACAACAGAGAAGTTCCAGTGAACAAAAAACACTCTCTTTCAGAGGCGCATACTTAAATTAGAGTATTTCACTTAAAGGACAGAAACTGAAAATTTTTTAAAAAAAAAAGGGAAGGGAAGAAAGCAAAAACACACAAATACATACACGACATGGAGTATAATTAATCAGCAATAATAAAAAATATTATAGATACGTAGAGCAAAAAAAATTAGAAACCAATATTGAACATAGGTAATGAATAACTCACACTGATACAGGGAAGAAAAAACACGAGCGTATTCTAGATAGGGAGAGGAGAAATTTAAAGAAGGAAAAAAACAGAGGAGTTACAATTTAAAAAAATGAAGAAGTTTATATAAAAAAAAAAAGAAACAGGGCCAAGTACCAAGGAGCAGAAATCCATGCTTCTTGAGAAGAACAACCAAGCGAGGTTGGCGGGCAGAGTGAAGCGGAAGCAAACAGTAAAGATATCACCGTGATGAACCGCCTTAGAAAAGAACGTTAATTGAACAAATTACACAACTTGAAGGCCATTTTTAAATTAACTCCGTGAAACATAGATTCCTTGGGATGAACAGAGTGCCCAATTTGAATTTATTCTATTTAATTTAAAGAGTCGAAAAGCCCAGATCATTTGAAAAGTGCTTTTGTTTTTTTTTCTTCTTTTCTTTCTGTAATCAAGTGACGACAACGTTTGGACGTGTAGGTCGAAACGACGTCGTTTCGAGGATGAACGTTTGCAAAAATTAAAAAGAAGGAGGAAAAGTTGAAAGAGCTGAGTCATAGTCTGCCCTTTTCCCACGACGATGCCTCGCACTTTTAAAACGACGTCGTTTTGTGGAAGCTCTAAGAAAAAAAAATGAAACACCGTGGCATTGTAGGGCAAAAAGGGAAGGAAGTGGCATTTTTCATCGACCAAAAATTTTACTGTAGATAGGAGCCTTACGCTCTTATAAGTTGTTTAATATTGAAGCATTAGATGTCTATTAGGTTCTTTGATGTTCCATAACAAAATTTAAAAAAAATGTCTTATAATCTTGTGCAACTATATAATCTATGTAATAGCTTTGTTTTCTTGTCACCACTCACTTATATACTGAAATATTGCAAGTTCTTGAATGATTTTAAAGGCCTCCAGACCCCATTGTTAAAATCCATCCATGCTTATTTGCTTAGTGCCATTCCAGTCTAGAACTCAGACTGAGATCATATTAGCGATTTTGAATTGGGGAAACCCAGTTTATTCTAGAACAACAAAGAAGTTCCAGTGAACAAAAAACACTCTCTTTCAGAGGCGCATACTTAAATTAGAGTATTTCACTTAGAGGACAGAAACTTAAAATTTTAAAAAAAAGGGAAGGGAAGAAAGCAAAAACACACAAATACATACATGACATGCAGTATAATTAATCAGCAATAATAAAAAATATTATAGATACGTAGAGCAAAAAAATTAGAAACCAATATTGAACATAGGTAATGAATAACTCACTCTGATACAGGGAAGAAAAAACACGAGCGTATTCTAGATAGGGAGAGGAGAAATTTAAAGAAGGAAAAAAACAGAGAAGTTACAATTCAAAAAAATGAAGAAGTTTATATAAAAAAAAAAAAAAAGAAACTGGGCCAAATACCAAGGAGCAGAAATCCATGCTTCTTGGGAAGAACAACCAAGCGAGGTTGGCGGGCACAGTGAAGCGGAAGCAAACAGTAAAGCAGTCACCGTGATGAACCGCCTTAGAAAAGAACGTTAATTGAACAAAATACACAACGTGAAGGCCACTGTTAAATTAACTCCGTGAAACATCGATTCCTGGGGATGAACAGAGCGCCCACTTTGAATTTATTCTATTTAATTTAAAGAGTAGAAAAGCCCAGATCATTTGAAAAGTGCTCTTGTTTTTTTTTTCTTTTCTTTCTGTAATCAAGTGACGAGCGTTGGGAGGTGTAGGTCGAAACGACGTCGTTTCGAGGCTGAACGTCAGCAAAAATTAAAAAGAAGGAGGGAAAGTGGAAAGAGCTGAGTCATAGTCTGCCCTTTTCCCACGATGACGCCTAGCAAATTTAAAACGACGTCGTTTTGCGGAAGATCTAAGAAAAAAAATGAAACACCGTGGCATTGAAGGGCAAAAAGGGAAGGAAGTGGCATTTTTCATCGACCAAAAATTTTACTGTAGATAGGAGCCTTACGCTCTTATAAGTTGTTTAATATTGAAGCATTAGATGTCTATTAGGTTCTTTGATGTTCCATAACAAAATTTAAAAATAAGTCTTATAATCTTGTGCAACTATATAATCTATGTAATAGCTTTGTTTTTTGGTCACCACTCACTTATATACTGAAATATGGCAAGTTCTTGAATGATTTTAAAGGCCTCCAGACCCCATTGTTAAAATCCATCCATGCTTATTTGCTTAGTTCCACTCCAGTCTAGAACTCAGACTGAGATCATATTAGCGATTTTGAATTGGGGAAAACCCAGTTTATTCTAGAACAACAGAGAAGTTCCAGTGAACAAAAAACACTCTCTTTCAGAGGCGCATACTTAAATTAGATTATTTCACTTAGAGGACAGAAACTGAAAATTTTAAAAAAAAGGGAACGGAAGAAAGCAAAAACACACAAATACATACATGACATGGAGTATAATTAATCAGCAATAATAAAAAATATTATAGATACGTAGAGCAAAAAAAATTAGAAACCAATATTGAACATAGGTAATGAATAACTCACACTGATACAGGGAAGAAAAAACACGAGCGTATTCTAGATAGGGAGAGGAGAAATTTAAAGAAGGAAAAAAACAGAGGAGTTACAATTCAAAAAAATGTATATAAAAAAAAAAAAAAAAAACAGGGCCAAGTACCAAGGAGCAGAAATCCATGCTTCTGGAGAAGAACAACCAAGCGAGGTTGGCGGGCACAGTGAAGCGGAAGCAAACAGTAAAGCAGTCACCGTGATGAACCGCCTTAGAAAAGAACGTTAGTTGAACAAATTACACAACTTGAAGGCCACTGTTAAATTAACTCCGTGAAACATCGATTCCTGGGGATGAACAGAGCGCCCACTTTGAATTTATTCTATTTAATTTAAAGAGTAGAAAAGCCCAGATCATTTGAAAAGTGCTCTTGTTTTTTTTTTCTTTACTTTCTGTAATCAAGTGACGATAGCGTTGGGAGGTGTAGGTCGAAACGACGTCGTTTCGAGGCTGAACGTCAGCAAAAATTAAAAAGAAGGAGGGAAAGTGGAAAGAGCTGAGTCATAGTCTGCCCTTTTCCCACGATGACGCCTGGCACATTTAAAACGACGTCGTTTTGCGGAAGATCTAAGAAAAAAAATGAAACACCGTGGCATTGAAGGGCAAAAAGGGAAGGAAGTGGCATTTTTCATCGACCAAAATTTTTACTGTAGGTAGGAGCCTTATGCTCTTATAAGTTGTTTAATATTGAAGCATTAGATGTCGATTAGGTTCTTTGATGTTCCATAACAAAATTTAAAAATAAGTCTTATAATCTTGTGCAACTATATAATCTATGTAATAACTTTGTTTTCTGGTCACCACTCACTTATATACTGAAATATGGCAAGTTCTTGAATAATTTTAAAGGCCTCCAAATCCCATTGTTAAAATCCATCCATGCTTATTTGCTTAGTTCCATTCCAGTCTAGAACTCAGACTGAGATCATATTAGCGATTTTGAATTGGGGAAACCCAGTTTATTCTAGAACAACAGAGAAGTTCCAGTGAACAAAAAACACTCTCTTTCAGAGGCGCATACTTAAATTAGAGTATTTCACTTAAAGGACAGAAACTGAGAATTTAAAAAAAAAAGGGAAGGGAAGAAAGCAAAAACACACAAATACATACATGACATGGAGTATAATTAATCAGCAATAATAAAAAATATTATAGATACGTAGAGCAAAAAAAATTAGAAACCAATATTGAACATAGGTAATGAATAACTCACACTGATACAGGGAAGAAAAAACACGAGCGTATTCTAGATAGGGAGAGGAGAAATTTAAAGAAGGAAAAAAACAGAGGAGTTACAATTTAAAAAAATGAAGAAGTTCAAATAAAAAAAAAAGAAACAGGGCCAAGTACCAAGGAGCAGAAATCCATGCTTCTTGAGAAGAACAACCAAGCGAGGTTGGCGGGCACAGTGAAGCGGAAGCAAACAGTAAAGAAGTCACCGTGATGAACCGCCTTAGAAAAGAACGTTAATTGAACAAATTACACAACTTGAAGGCCACTGTTAAATTAACTCCGTGAAACATCGATTCCTTGGGATGAACAGAGTGCCCAATTTAAATTTATTCTATTTAATTTAAAGAGTAGAAAAGCCCAGATCATTTGAAAAGTGCTTTTGTTTTTTTTTTTTCTTTTCTTTCTGTAATCAAGTGACGACAGCGTTTGGAGGTGTAGGTCGAAACGACATCGTTTCGAGGCTGAACGTCAGCAAAAATTAAAAAGAAGGAGGAAAAGTGGAAAGAGCTGAGTCATAGTCTGCCCTTTTCCCACGACGACGCCTGGCACTTCTTAAACGACGTCGTTTTGTGGAAGCTCTAAGAAAAAAAATGAAACACCGTGGCATTGAAGGGCAAAAAGGGAAGGAAGTGGCATTTTTCATCGACCAAAAATTTTACTGTAGATAGGAGCCTTACGCTCTTATAAGTTGTTTAATATTGAAGCATTAGATGTCTATTAGGTTCTTTGATGTTCCATAACAAAATTTAAAAAAAAGTCTTATAATCTTGTGCAACTATATAATCTATGTAATAGCTTTGTTTTTTGGTCACCACTCACTTATATGCTGAAATATGGCAAGTTCTTGAATGATTTTAAAGGCCTCCAGACCCCATTGTTAAAATCCATCCATGCTTATTTGCTTAGTTCCACTCCAGTCTAGAACTCAGACTGAGATCATATTAGCTATTTTGAATTTGGGGAAACCCAGTTTATTCTAGAACAACAGAGAAGTTCCAGTGAACAAAAAACACTCTCTTTCAGAGGCGCATACTTAAATTAGAGTATTTCACTTAGAGGACAGAAACTGAAAATTTTAAAAAAAAGGGAAGGGAAGAAAGCAAAAACACACAAATACATACATGACATGCAGTATAATTAATCAGCAATAATAAAAAATATTATAGATACGTAGAGCAAAAAAAATTTGAAACCAATATTGAACATAGGTAATGAATAACTCACACTGATACAGGGAAGAAAAAACACGAGCGTATTCTGGATAGGGAGAGGAGAAATTTAAAGAAGGAAAAAAACAGAGGAGTTACAATTCAAAAAAATGAATATAAAAAAAAAAAAAACAGGGCCAAGTACCAAGGAGCAGAAATCCATGCTTCTTGAGAAGAACAACCAAGCGAGGTTGGCGGGCACAGTGAAGAGGAAGCAAACAGTAAAGCAGTCACCGTGATGAACCGCCTTAGAAAAGAATGTTAATTGAACAAATTACACAACTTGAAGGCCACTGTTAAATTAACTCCGTGAAACATCGATTCCTGGGGATGAACAGAGCGCCCACTTTGAATTTATTCTATTTAATTTAAAGAGTAGAAAAGCCCAGATCATTTGAAAAGTGCTCTTGTTTTTTTTTTCTTTTCTTTCTGTAATCAAGTGACGATAGCGTTGGGAGGTGTAGGTCGAAACGACGTCGTTTCGAGGCTGAACGTCAGCAAAAATTAAAAAGAAAGAGGGAAAGTGGAAAGAGCTGAGTCATAGTCTGGCCTTTTCCCACGATGACGCCTGGCACATTTAAAACAACGTCGTTTTGCGGAAGATCTAAGAAAAAAATGAAACACCGTGGCATTGAAGGGCAAAAAGGGAAGGAAGTGGCATTTTTCATCGACCTAAATTTTTACTGTAGATAGGAGCCTTACGCTCTTATAAGTTGTTTAATATTGAAGCATTAGATGTCTATTAGGTTCTTTGATGTTCCATAACAAAATTTAAAAACAAGTCTTATAATCTTGTGCAACTATATAATCTATGTAATGACTTTGTTTTCTGGTCACCACTCACTTAGATACTGAAATATGGCAAGTTCTTGAATGATTTTAAAGGCCTCCAGACCCCATTGTTAAAATCCTTCCATGCTTATTTGCTTAGTTCCATTCAAGTCTAGAACTCAGACTGAGATCATATTAGCGATTTTGAATTGGGGAAACCCAGTTTATTCTAGAACAACAGAGAAGTTCCAGTGAACAAAAAACACTCTCTTTCAAAGGCGCATACTTAAATTAGAGTATTTCACTTAAAGGACAGAAACTGAAAATTTAAAAAAAAAAAAAAGGGAAGGGAAGAAAGCAAAAACACACAAATACATACATGACATGGAGTATAATTAATCAGCAATAATAAAAAATATTATAGATACGTAGAGCAAAAAAAATTAGAAACCAATATTGAACATAGGTAATGAATAACTCACACTGATACAGGGAAGAAAAAACACGAGCGTATTCTAGATAGGGAGAGGAGAAATTTAAAGAAGGAAAAAAACAGAGGAGTTACAATTTAAAAAAACGAAGAAGTTTATATAAAAAAAAAAGAAACAGGGCCAAGTACCAAGGAGCAGAAATCCATGCTTCTTGAGAAGAACAACCAAGCGAGGTTGGCGGGCACAGTGAAGCGGAAGCAAACAGTAAAGCAGTCACCGTGATGAACCGCCTTAGAAAAGAACGTTAATTGAACAAATTACACAATTTGAAGGCCACTGTTAAATTAACTCCGTGAAACATCGATTCCTTGGGATGAACAGAGTGCCCAATTTGAATTTATTCTATTTAATTTAAAGAGTAGAAAAGCCCAGATCATTTGAAAAGTGCTTTTGTTTTTTTTTTCTTTTCTTTCTGTAATCAAGTGACGACAGCGTTTGGAGGTGGTCGAAACGACGTCGTTTCGAGGCTGAACGTCTGCAAAAATTAAAAAGAAGGAGGAAAAGTGGAAAGAGCTGAGTCATAGTCTGCCCTTTTCCCACGACGACGCCTGGCACTTTTAAAACGACTTCGTTTTGTGGATTCTCTAAGAAAAAAAAATGAAACACCGTGGCATTGAAGGGCAAAAAGGGAAGGAAGTGACAATTTTCATCGACCAAAATTTTTACTGTTGATAGGAGCCTTACGCTCATATAAGTTGTTTAATATTGAAGCATTAGATGTCTATTAGGTTCTTTGATGTTCCATAACAAAATTTAAAAAAAAGTCTTATAATCTTGTGCAACTATATAATCTATGTAATAGCTTTGTTTTCTGGTCACCACTCACTTATATACTGAAATATGGCAAGTTCTTGAATGATTTTAAAGGCCTCCAGACCCCATTGTTAAAATCCATCCATGCTTATTTGCTTAGTTCCATTCCAGTCTAGAACTCAGACTGAGATCATATTAGCGATTTTGAATTGGGGAAACCCAGTTTATTCTAGAACAACAGAGAAGTTCCAGTGAACAAAAAACACTCTCTTTCAGAGGCGCATACTTAAATTAGAGTATTTCACTTAAAGGACAGAAACTGAAAATTTAAAAAAAAAAGGGAAGGGAAGAAAGCAAAAACACACAAATACATACATGACATGCAGTATAATTAATCAGCAATAATAAAAAATATTATAGATATGTAGAGCAAAAAAAATTTGAAACCAATATTGAACATAGGTAATGAATAACTCACACTGATACAGGGAAGAAAAAATACGAGCGTATTCTAGATAGGGAGAGGAGAAATTTAAAGAAGGAAAAAGAACAGAGGAGTTACAATTCAAAAAAATGAAGAAGTTTATATAAAAAAAAAAACAGGGCCAAGTACCAAGGAGCAAAAATCCATGCTTCTTGAGAAGAACAACCAAGCGAGGTTGGCGGGCACAGTGAAGCGGAAGCAAACAGTAAAGCAGTCACCGTGATGAACCGCCTTAGAAAAGAACGTTAATTGAAAAAATTACACAACTTGAAGGCCACTGTTAAATTAACTCCGTGAAACAACGATTCCTAGGGATGAACAGAGCGCCCACTTTGAATTTATTCTATTTAATTTAAAGAGTAGAAAAGCCCAGATCAATTGAAAAGTGCGCTTGTTTTTTTTTTCTTTTCTTTCTGTAATAAAGTGACGATAGCGTTGGGAGGTGTAGGTTGAAACGACGTCGTTTCGAGGCTGAACGTAAGCAAAAATTAAAAAGAAGGAGGGAAGTGGAAAGAGTTGAGTCATAGTCTGCCCTTTTCCCACGATGACGCCTGGCACATTTAAAACGACGTCGTTTTGAAGAAGATCTAAGAAAAAAAATGAAACACCGTGGCATTGAAGGGCAAAAAGGGAAGGAAGTGACATTTTTCATCGACCAAAATTTTTACTGTAGATAGGAGCCTTACGCTCTTATAAGTTGTTTAATATTGAAGAATTAGATGTCTATTAGGTTATTTGATGTTAAATAACAAAATTTAAAAATAAGTCTTATAATCTTGTGCAACTATATAATCTATGTAATAACTTTGTTTTCTGGTCACCACTCACTTATATATTGAAATATGGCAAGTTCTTGATGATTTTAAAGGCCTCCAGACCCCATTGTTAAAATCCATCCATGCTTATTTGCTTAGTTCCACTCCAGTCTAGAACTCAGACTGAGATCATATTAGCAACTTTGAATTGGGGAAACCCAGTTTATTCTAGAACAACAGAGAAGTTCCAGTGAACAAAAAACACTCTCTTTCAGAGGCGCATACTTAAATTAGAGTATTTCACTTAAAGGACAGAAACTGAAAATTTAAAAAAAAAAAGGGAAGGGAAGAAAGCAAAAACACACAAATACATACATGACATGGAGTATAATTAATCAGCAATAATAAAAAATATTATAGATACGTAGAGCAAAAAAAATTAGAAACCAATATTGAACATAGGTAATGAATAACTCACACTGATACAGGGAAGAAAAAACACGAGCGTATTCTAGATAGGGATAGGAGAAATTTAAAAAGGAAAAAAACAGAGGAGTTACAATTTAAAAAAATGAAGAAGTTTATATAAAAAGAAAAGAAACACGGCCAAGTACCAAGGAGCAGAAATCCATGCTTCTTGAGAAGAACAACCAAGCGAGGTTGGCGGGCACAGTGAAGCGGAAGCAAACAGTAAAGCAGTCACCGTGATGAACCGCCTTAGAAAAGAACGTTAATTGAACAAATTACACAACTTGAAGGCCACTGTTAAATTAACTCCGTGAAACATCGATTCCTTGGGATGAACAGAGTACCCAATTTGAATTTATTCTATTTAATTTAAAGAGTAGAAAAGCCAAGATCATTTGAAATGCACTTTTTTTTTTTTTTTCTTTTCTTTCTGTAATCAAGTGACGACAGCGTTTGGAGGTGTAGGTCGAATCGACGTCGTTTCGAGGCTGAACGTCTGCAAAAATTAAAAAGAAGAAGGAAAAGTGGAAAGAGCTGAATCATAGTCTGCCCTTTTCCCACGACGACGCCTGGCACTTTTAAAACGACGTCGTTTTGTGGAAGCTCTAAGAAAAAAAAATGAAACACCGTGGCATTGAAGGGCAAAAAGGGAAGGAAGTGGCATTTTTCATCGACCAAAAATTTTACTGTAGATAGGAGCCTTACGCTCTTATAACTTGTTTAATATTGAAGCATTAGATGTCTATTAGGTTCTTTGATGTTAAATAACAAAATTTAAAAATAAGTCTTATAATCTTGTGCAACTATATAATCTATGTAATAACTTTGTTTTCTGGTCACCACTCACTTATATACTGAAATATGGCAAGTTCTTGAATGATTTTAAAGGCCTCCAGACCCCATTGTTAAAATACATCCATGCTTATTTGCTTAGTTCCACTCCAGTCTAGAACTCAGACTGAGATCATATTAGCGATTTTTGAATTGGGGAAACCCAGTTTATTCTAGAACAACAGAGAAGTTCCAGTGAACAAAAAACACTCTCTTTCAGAGGCGCATACTTAAATTAGAGTATTTCACTTAGAGGACAGAAACTGATAATTTTAAAAAAAATGGAAGGGAAGAAAGCAAAAACACACAAATACATACATGACATGCAGTATAATTAATCAGCAATAATAAAAAATATTATAGATACTTAGAGCAAAAAAAATTAGAAACCAATATTGAACATAGGTAATGAATAACTCACACTGATACAGGGAAGAAAAAACACGAGCGTATTCTAGATAGGGATAGGAGAAATTTAAAAAGGAAAAAAACATAGGAGTTACAATTTAAAAAAATGAAGAAGTTTATATAAAAAAAAAGAAACAGGGCCAAGTACCAAGGAGCAGAAATCCATGCTTCTTGAGAAGAACAACCAAGCGAGGTTGGCGGGCACAGTGAAGCGGAAGCAAACAGTAAAGAAGTCACCGTGATGAACCGCCTTAGAAAAGAACGTTAATTGAACAAATTACACAACTTGAAGGCCACTGTTAAATTAACTCCGTGAAACATCGATTCCTGGGGATGAATAGAGCTCCCACTTTGAATTTATTCTATTTAATTTAAAGAGTAGAAAAGCCCAGATCATTTGAAAAGTGCTCTTGTTTTTTTTTTTCTTTTCTTTCTGTAATCAAGTGACGATAGCGTTGGGAGGTGTAGGTCGAAACGACGTCTATTCGAGGCTGAACGTCAGCAAAAATTAAAAAGAAGGAGGGAAAGTGGAAAGAGCTGAGTCATAGTCTGCCCTTTTCCCACGATGACGCCTGGCACATTTAAAACGACGTCGTTTTGCGGAAGATCTAAGAAAAAAAATGTGTTGGTCCCAAGTGGTCAGATGAGGTCTAGAGGGGGGGGGGAGGGGTGAATAGACCTCATAAACTTTAAAAATTTCTTTAACTTCTCTTCTATAAGTAGAGTTCGCTCATCAGCTAAATTAGATGACTATGCTGATTTTGCACTTGGCTTATCAGCAGAGTAAGCTGATCTTATTCGTGAGACTACTATGCTGATTTAGCACTTAGCTTATTCAGTGGAGTAGACTACTATGCTGATTTTGCTTTATCAAACTTATATAATCAGAGTTTTAAACAATGATGCAGCGGATAATGTTTATGTGTTTTTCAAACAATGTTTTCAACTCAATTAAACTTTTAAAGCACAAAGAAAGTTTTACCCCAAGTTGGAAATTCCTCAATTTAAAAGACTCTTCTTTTAAAGCATTTACTTAGCTTATGAAATATGCAATGCAAGACAATTAAAGTAAATAACACAAGGAATTTTTATAGTGGTTATACAGGAACAAATCCTCTTAATCCACTCTTCCAAGTCACTTAGATCTTGGGTTATACTATAAACACAAAGTTTACAATATTTCTCCACTTACACCAAAACAACAAATGAGAAGGCTGTAAGCTCACAATAGGAAATCACTAAGAAGACCTATCCTCCGAAGTAATATCACTCACAAAGATGGATATCTACTTCTCACAACACTCAGTTGAATATCACTCAGATATACAAGGGTTTAATCTTGTTCTTCAACAATCAGCTTCATCATAAGATGACTAAGCTTATGATAAGATGACTCAACTGATGGATTCTTGCTCTAAAGATTTGATCTTGAAAGTGTGCAAGTCTCTTTTGAATCTTCAGTTTACCATCTATTTATACTCCTGGATTTGTAATTTTGCCCGTTGAAGGTTGGCAAAATTGCATTTAAGTCCTTGAGCAACGGTCATAATTTGAATGGTAACTTTTGCAGACTGTCACACTGTTCACTGTGCACTCTGCTGTACTTTCTGTCAGCAGCATTTAATGCACTTAGCTTGTTACCGTTGGAGAGTAGCTTGCTGACCGATTTTACTTAGCTGATGGGATCCACTCCGCTGATGATCACTAGTCTGATGCACTAGTCTGATCACTAGTCTGATGCACTAGTCTGATCACTAGTCTTATGCACTAGTCTGATGCACTAGTCTCATGCACTAGTCTCATGCACTAGTCTGATCACTAGTCATCTCATGATCAGTCATCTGATGATCACCCATCTCATTTCCACCAAGCTGATTTTCAATCTTTCACTAATCTGATTTTCACTCTTATCATAAGATTGAATCTTCATTTCTTGAATACTTTTGTTCTTGAATGATTCTCTTTTAAACCAAGTATCCAATCTTCAAAGGCTTACTAAGCTTCCGTAACTTAGTTGATGACACCTTTTTGTTATCATCAAAACCTTTTAACTAACTTAATTAACTCAACTGATAAGATAACTTAGCTGTTCTTGAGTTAATAAATTCTTCCAACAAAATGAAACACCGTGGCATTGAAGGGCAAAAAGGGAAGGAAGTGGCATTTTTCATCGACCAAATTTTTTACTGTAGATAGGAGCCTTACGCTCTTATAAGTTGTTTAATATTGAAGCATTAGATGTCTATTAGGTTCTTTGATGTTCCATAACAAAATTTAAAAATAAGTCTTATAATCTTGTGCAACTATATAATCTATGTAATAACTTTGTTTTCTGGTCACCACTCACTTATATACTGAAATATGGCAAGTTCTTGAATGATTTTAAAGGCCTCCAGACCCCATTGTTAAAATCCATCCATGCTTATTTGCTTAGTTCCATTCCAGTCTAGAACTCTGATTTAACCTGATTTCGTCGGGTTAATTGTATCAGTGAATATTTGATATTGGGGATTCTCAATATATATGATTTATAGGGCTCTGTTACTTTATTCAGTATGGATCAATCTCAAGGAAGAACAATTTCGTAAGAACAACAAGTAATTATCGTATCCAACGTAAGAATAACACAAATATGAAGAGAAAACTCTTTTCTTTATTGAATGATAGTGGGTTCTGCCCTTTTTGCAGAATTCAATGGCGTATTTGCCTTGTGATTAAGAGTTGTTTAGTACAATGATTGACTAGGTATTTATATCATTCTAAACCTAGTGTTACAAGGAAATATAATTCTAATAGGACTCGGCCCAAATATCCTTCTTGAGTCCGGAGTGTAGTCTTCTTGTCGAAGAGAGCTGTATTCGGCCGGGTCGATAAGATGA
Source organism: Penstemon eatonii (assembly GCA_038501285.1). NCBI lineage: Eukaryota > Viridiplantae > Streptophyta > Magnoliopsida > Lamiales > Plantaginaceae > Penstemon > Penstemon eatonii. Next base: position 27,687,706 of record CM076713.1, read on the forward strand.
TCCCGAACTATCTTGTTTGGTCGAACCGATCTTCAGTACTTCAGTCGATCCGTACATTATAAGGGGTGCGAAGTAACCCCCATCAGTACTCCCTCACTTCTTCGAGCGTATAGATAATAGAAGCTCGTAGAAGTAGATAATTTTTTACGACTATTTTTCTTCTATGAATGGTGCCTCGTTAAAAACCTTACTTAAGAAAAAACCTTGTGGGAAAAAATCTTAAGTAAGGAAAAGAGTGCTACGCATCATAGATAGTCGTTTTCTCTTTCCAATTACGAATCGCCACGCGTCCTTTCGGGGAGGCTTTTTATCTTCTTCCATTTTTGGCGGGAATGTGATTAGTTGTGACGAGTTTGAAACGTCTTTTCTCTTCTCAGTATAAATAGGTGACTATTGAGTTTGTCATTTCTCCTTTATACTTGCTTATAGTTCGTAGTCTTTTTCTTGCTTAGTCGTTCATCATATAAAGTTTTCCTTTTATCGACTTATATCCTCCGAGAATCTGAAAATATGGCTTCTTTAAGAAAATCTTCTTCTTCCTCTAGGGAGAATGTCGCTCCTAATAACGAGGAGGAGTTGCATTCTAATCTTTCGGGCGAACAAACTGCAGTTCCTGAATTTGTTGTTCCTGTTGAAGACACTTTTAAGGTACAAATCCTTTCTGATACTGATGTTGCTGCCCGAGCCAAAAAGGGCAAAGGTACTGCTCCTCAAATTTCTGAACCAATTGAGGACCTAGCTTGTGCTTATACGGTGGACACTTTTCCGGAGGTTGTGAATAATTATGCCAAATATTTCCCGGAGGATTCTGAGATAATTCTCCCTTCTCCTTCTGATAGGGTTACATCTCCACCGGAAGGATGTCGAGCCTTTTACACGGCCCATTTTAATATCGGTCTGCGTCTTCCGTTGTCTCCCCTCTTTCTTGATATTCTAAAAATATTTAGTGTGTCCTTGACACAATTAGTTCCAAATTATGTGGCCTTCGTAGTTTGTTTTTCTGTCTTAATGATCGCGAAAGGGTTCAAACCTTCCTTTCGTAACTTTACACAACTTTTTCGGTTCAATATTTCCAGTTCTTCCAATCGCGGATATTTCTTCGCTAGTCAGAGGCCTAGTCGAGCAATTTTCGATTCCCCTGTTTCTAGCAACCCTTTTTGGAAATCTCATTTTTTCTTTGTTCGTCCCCCACCTCATCTTCGTTTAGCGGATGGTTCGACTATGCCCTTCTCGTGGGATCATGGCTCCAAATGGGTTTACGGAGGTCGCCTGCCGACTGGTGAATTCATTCCCGATGATGCTCAGTTTATTGGTGAAATCCCCGCTATGCGTGCCAATAAATATCAGAGTGCTCTTCTGATTGGGGAAGCATTCCTTCGTAAAGCGGGGTTGAGTGCTCATAATTTTCCAATCAGTTCATCATCTGAATCACTTGGTAAGCATTTGACTTTAGCTTAGTGTTGTGACGATACTTTCTATATAGAGAAACTGACTTTCATTTTGTTTCTCTTTCAGCTCGTATGGTAGAAAATTCCCGACATTCTTCAAAGGGAAAAATGGTGTTGTCCAAATCCTCCAAATCCATTGAGAACGTCCCTATCGAGCAGAGAGTGTCTCGGAAGAGAAAGCTAGAGTTGAGTCATGACTCCGAGGAGAATGGAGAGGAATCTCCAGATTCTTCCCAAGATTCCCCTATTCGTCAGGGGACTGGATCCGGTTATCCCCCCTTTCAGCTTAGGACATCCTTAGGTATTCGTGGATGTCGCAGCTGGTCGATGCCTTATCCTAATGATAATCCAGTGGAGAGAAAGAGGAATTACTATGGTCGTTCTGGTAACGATCTCTCTTTACCTGGCGATAATCATCCAAAACCTACTTTGGTCGAAATGATTGAGGATCATTTAGAGGGAAAAAGGGCTGCTGGTTATTCTGAAAAAGATTCTCTTGTCCACGACGAGAGCGAGAATGCGGTTGATAAGGCAACTCGTGTTCTTTTATCCGGCGTTTTTACTCGCGATCTGAATAAGCTTCTTCGGAAGGATCCTCTGGAGAAATTTCAGCGAGCTTCTCTGTATGCTGAAAAGGTAACCTCTTTTTAAGTTTGCTTTATAGGATATTTTCCTTCGAAGATCTTTTTATTTTGCTAACTTATTTGTTTTAATCCTTTACTTTTTCAGACTAAGACTTGTTTAGCCTCATATGCTTATGAAACTGCTCTCTGGAAACAACAATGTGAGTTTCTGGACGAGAAATACAAAGCTTTACTCCATAAGTCCTCTGGTTCAGTGGTAGGCCCATCAACATCTTCTTCCGTTCCGGTCGCAGAGACTAGGGCTACGGGGACTGAAGACCAGGAGATCATGAACAGGGTTCTGGAGACTTCCCGTGCTCAAGAGCAAGCCGATCAAATGGCTAAAAAGTTAGAGGAGTTCCAGCTTCAGAGTACTGCTCGGATTAGCGAGTTGGAATCTCAAGTGTCAAGTCTTCAAGCCTCTTTAGAGGAGTATGAGGGGCACATTCCTCTTAGTGGACTTAGGGACCGGTATGGCAGAAATCCTGATGAAAAAGTGATTCGTGAATTCCTTAATTCTCCTGTCCATATGGCGTTGGTGTATCAGATGGTCGGTCCTCTCTTAGAGAGTACTTTCAAGAAGGCGGTTCATCAGTTGGTCGCTTTTGAAATGATAGAGGATCGCCGAAAGGAATATTTTAAGGCGGCACATATTCGGTTGAACCGCTATGACGAAGTATACTCTCCTTCCGAGCTTCCAGACGTCGTTTATCAAAATTTTCCTTTGGCTCACCTCGTCAAAGAGTTCGGAAACCCATTGCCGATTCCTCCTTCTGATGTTAACGATGAGCTTGATGATAATTTTATCGATCCAGAGGAAGAGGAAGAGGTTTTTGAGCCAGCAAAAGGAGAAGACGTCGTTAGTGAGCAGACGATTCCGGAGGGCGATCAGGCTGTATGATATATTGATTCATGAAGATACCCTTGTAACCATTTATTGTAGGTCTAAATGTAATTTTACACTTTTAACCCTTTGTACGCTAAACGTTTCATATTCTGACAGTCACGTCTTTTCACCTTCGCCGTAATAATTCAGACAAGTCATTAACTTCGCCGTAATCATTATGCGTGTGTCTTTTCAAATTCTAGTGTTTATTCCAAGGTCAGTTTTTCTATTTCGCGCCCATTCCTTGTGTCTGTCGCGTCTTTTCGTATAGTATAAATATAAAAGGTAAAAATTTGTCTGGCTATTTACTACTTTGCTTATCTCTCAACAGAATACTCCTTCTTTGTTAGGTAGATAAGCTTTCTCGATATTTTAAATTTAGTTCTTGAATTCCGATCATGACTAATCTTTTTGGTAATACATCAAAGCGTCCTTCCCGTGAGAACGCTAGAAATCCCAGACTAAAAAAGTCTCGAACAGAAGGACCCTCGATGGAACCTCCTCGTTCATCTTCTGTTAGTAGGTCGTTGACCGATTCCCTTGTCGTCCCCTCCGAACCTTTTCCTGTAGTTAATTCATCATTTACAGAACCAACCTTTCCTTCTTCCGCTGTAGTTGGAAATATGCCTTCCCCTGGTCGGGTGGCTTTTGGCGATATGTCCAATGAGGAGCAAACTTATAATATACCCGTTACTTCAGGTGTTTCTTCCTTTGAGCATGCTTTTCACGGAGAGGTTCCTAACAGCTCCGTTTCTTGCTCAGTATCTTCCGCCCAGCTTGTGAGCGGACCCTTAAGGGGAGATGCAGCGGGGGCAGTTGGTGAAGATTCTTTCTTGGATTCGTCTATGACCCAATCTGTGTCACATGATTTTTCTGATTTTTTGTTTCATGATACAACTATCGTTAATACCTCCTTTGAATCTGGCGGACCTTCTGGAGGTCGAACTGATTCAAGGCCTGGTCGCTGGACCGTTATATCTTCTTCGGGTAAAGAAACCTCGGTTAGCCCTAACGAGAGGGAATCCCCTCGTCTGTTAGATGATCGTTGTATCCTTGAGCAGGTTAAGGATATCTTGCGGTCAGCGACTCCCCGCCCTGACAATGTCCCTCTTCTTAGTGAACTGCCGGGCTCTGTTGAGCCCGATGCTTTGTCCTGGGATCTGGGCTTGAGCACTATTTTGCCCGGTGAGTTGAGGAAGCTTGAGAGTACTTCCAATGTGCGCCTTGTTCAGTCGCTAGTGAAGTTGTGCGAGCAGGTAGACCTATCTCTCATTATTTTTCTTGCTTTCATTTTGATTGCCTTGTTACATAAGGAGTGTTTTCTTTTTCCAGGCTAAGTACTTTGCACTCCAGCTGGGTGTGCAAAACGACGATCTGTGGATAAGCAGATATGCTTATCAATGTCGTTTGGAATCAGAGTTGGCCAAGGTCAGAGGGCAGAGTCTCCAGCTGCAGCTTGCCAATGATGATTTGAAAAAATTGCAAGAAGAGAAGTCCGTCTGGGAGAAAGAGAAAAGTGACTTGATTCAGGCTGCTGCCCTAGCAGAGGAGTCTCGACGACGGTCCTATGAGGAAGGTTATGATTCCGGTTATCTAAAGCGTCAGGAGGAGTTGATGGCGTTTGCTGGTAACTTGACTCCTCGGAAGACTGTTTCTGCTAGTCGGCCTGTTAACAACTCTTCTCAGTGATTTGTTCGACCTGGCAGGCCTTGGACCTTTTTTTTTTTTTTTTTTTTTTTTTTGGTGCCCAACTTTTTGTGTAGTTGCTTGGGCTGAATTTTTTGTATTGGGAGAACGACTAACTTGGAAACTATGATCTTTTGTAGGCAGATCCTTGCCTTGATCAATTTTATTTTATTTGATATTGATCTTTGCGGAGAATATTCAGAATATAGAAAAGGTAGCTTAATCTTGCTCGGTCACTATTTAAGTAACTGAATGATATAATATTTGCTCTGCAAATCAAAAATTTTTTGTTGATCAACCCAGTATAGTCCCTTGGGTTATATCCAAAATCACGTTGTATATCAAAATGTAGATAGTTGGTTATTCGTATCGATAATCGATTGAATATTTGTTAAGGAACGCTCAGCATCTTGGTCGATGTTCAATCCATGCCTTGTAAGTTTGTCCTTTTGTGGTGTATATCTTATATAAGGAGGCTATTATTCCTTCTGTTGAACTCTGATTTTCTTTTCATAAGACTAAGAGAAGATATCCCTTTCAGTATCTTCCTAAACTTTATGTTTCTCTGCATTAACTGTGAACTATATGTTCCTCAATCAGTGTATCATTATATCATTTCTTTGATATGGGAGGAATTGGAAAATGTAGAAGTCTTGGCCAGATCTGACCTGTTCAGACCTCCTTCAGCAATTCTTTGGAAAATTAGGCAGTGACGACCTTGCAGTCTAGCCTGGTAGTATTAATCGTCTTTAGTAACGACGTCAGATTTCTTGGACCCCAATGGAGTTCTTGTATAGCCAAGTTAATGGTTTTTCATATAATATATGAGGCAGTGACGACCCTCGTATGGTGGAGGGTTTGGTCTTTTATCTCTGGGCGAGCAAGTATCCTTTTTACCCTGGTTTTAAACTTGTATGCCTTCGTTGTGGATCCTAGGTTTTCAGGCGATCGACTATCATATATGAATGTGCAGACCTTTCTGGTCCGGAGCTCTTTTAGGTCCGCTTGGATTATTTCGCTGATCGCTTCGGTCTACGGCCTCTTTCGTTATCGACCGGTTGAGTCGATTAGATAGTGCCGTTCCAACTTTCTTGCATTAATTATAGGAAGTCAGACGGTCGCATTTCCGTCCCTTGATCAAATACTTTTTCAACCGTTGGATTGCTTAGGTCTATCCCTATAAATAGGGAAGTGAGTTGCATACTTCATTTGCAATTTCTCAAAAAGGATGGAGATCTCAGTCCCCTTGGATTTTATTTTACCTTCAGATCCCATAATATTCAAAAAGTCACATTATCGTGATTCATACCATAATAGCTTAATGTTCTTTTGCCTTGTACTGACGAGTCCCATGGAAGCCCTACCTTGTACTAACGGGTCCCACGAGGCCTCAATCTTTGTTATCACAGATTTGAGGTCCGTGGTTTCTGTTTGCACATGGAGGGTTCATATTTACCAGTCACCCTCGCTCTTGGATGTTACCTCCGGAGTGATAGACCACCGAGGTGGCTGGTAAATTTTATCGTTCACGGCGGCCCCGAAGAAATGCTGCTTTAGAGTAAAAATCAAATTTAATGTAAAAGCAGTATCTCTGTTGTGGGTGAATGAGTATTGCCGGTTATCTGGCTGGTAATGCTCATTTCGTCTGGAACAACATTTGGTCTTCAGAGCCTGGACATCGAACTAAAGAAGTCGACCATCCTGAGCAGCATGCTTCTTTAGGTGGTCGATCATAATCGTCGAGGTACTAGGGAGGAGATTGGTGTTTCCGTGGACATTGTCGTGAAGATCGCTGATCCATAGGATCGTTTTATCTAAACCATTGTAATGATGTTTGAGTAGCATGTAGATCTCTGTAATTTGATTAGATCTTTTGTATGTAATAGATTTGATGAATAAAACATTACTTTTATCCCTTGCATTCTCCTTGTTGTTGATTTTGTGTTAATCTTATTTATGAGGAGCTTTTGTCGAGTATATCAATTTACACTCAACTCATTTTTATTTAGACTCAGGTTTTTGTACCAAAGGCCTTTTTGATCGTTGAAAACAGATCGAGGAGTGTTTATTGAGCGGATCAATGTATACTCAACTGTTTTTTTATTTATTTATTTAGACTTAGGTTTTTATACCAAAAGTCTTTTTGATCGTCGAAAACAGATCGAGGAGTGTTTATTGAGCGGATCAATGTATACTCAACTGTTTTTTTTTTTATTTATCTAGACATAGGTTTTTATACCAAAAGTCTTTTTTATCGTTGAAAACAGACCGAGGAGTGTTTATTGAGCGGATCAATGTATACTCGACTCGTTTTGACTTAGACTTAGGTTTTCATACCAAAAAGCCTTTTTAATCGTTGTAAATACATCGAGGAGTGTTTATTGAGCGGATCAATGTATACTCGACTCGTTGTTTGGACTTAGGTTTTTAATACCAAAAGTCTTTTAATCGTCATAAGTAGATCGAGGAGTGTTTATTGAGCTGATCAATGTATACTCGACTCGTTGTTTGGACTTAGGTTTTTAATACCAAAAGTCTTTTAATCGTCATTAGTATATCGAGGAGTGTTTATTGAGCGGATCAATGTATACTCGACTCGTTGTTTGGACTTAGGTTTTTAATACCAAAAGTCTTTTAATCGTCATAAGTATATCGAGGAGTGTTTATTGAGCGGATCAATGTATACTCGACTCGTTGTTTGGACTTAGGTTTTTAATACCAAAAGTCTTTTAATCGTCATAAGTATATCGAGGAGTGTTTATTGAGCGGATCAATGTGTACTCGACTCGTTGTTTGGACTTAGGTTTTTAATACCAAAAGTCTTTTAATCGTCATTAGTATATCGAGGAGTGTTTATTGAGCGGATCAATGTATACTCGACTCGTTGTTTGGACTTAGGTTTTTAATACCAAAAGTCTTTTAATCGTCATAAGTATATCGAGGAGTGTTTATTGAGCGGATCAATGTATACTCGACTCGTTTGTATGGTTGGATTGAGGAGTGTTTATTGAGCGGATCAATGTATACTTAACTCCTTTTGTCCCGATCTCAACCGATATGATAGTAGGATTCCAAGGAGTGTTTACCGAAACAATCGATTTATACTCAATCTTGACTTAATATTTAAAATTGCTAAAATCTTTAATAATCGAACTGTAGGCTAAGGCCTTTATTACAAAGATTTAAACTTAATAAAATAAAATAAAATAAAGCAGCATAATCTGCTAAAATTTATTTACCATAGTATTTCCTAAGGTTGACTGCATTCCAGGTTCTTGGTAAGGCTGTTCCATCCAAGTGTGCAATTTTGTATGAACCTTTCTTTCCTACGCCAATGACAACGTAAGGTCCATCCCAATTTTGTTGTAATTTTCCCACATGCTTGGATACTTCTACCTTCTTCAAGACCAGGTCTCCTTCTTTGAAGGTTCGGATGCGTACCTTTTGATTGTACGCCTTTTCCATATTTGCTTTAGTGACTTGCAATCGTACAGCGGCTTTTTCTCTTAAAGCTTCTGTTAAATCGATATCATTTTCTCTCGTTTTTTCATTTTCCTGCTCATCGTACATTTCAATTCTTGGTGTTGGAATTAGAGTTTCAACAGGAATAACAGCTTCCGAACCATATACCAAGCTAAATGGGGTTTCCCCGGTTGAGCTTCTGAATGTGGTTCGATTAGCCCAAAGTACTCCTGGGAGTTCATCGAGCCATTTTCCTTTGGCCGCTCCTAATTTTTTTTCCAAGGATTTTATTATTTCTCGGTTTGCTACTTCAGTCTGTCCGTTCGCTCTTGGATGTCCGACCGAAGTAAAATTTTGCTGAATCCCTAGTTTTGAACACCATTCTATTACCTGTTTTCCCGCGAATTGGGTTCCATTATCAGAAATTAGGATTCTCGGGATGCCAAATCGATATACTATGAATTTCCATAGGAAATTTATCACTTGGAATTGAGTTATTCGTGCAAGGGCGATGCACTCTATCCATTTGCTGAAGTATTCAACAGCGACCAGGACATAAGCTTTCTTGGATCTAGCCGCTGGGAACGGTCCCACGATGTCCATTCCCCATTGATCGAAAGGCCAACATACCGGTATTGGGTGCATGTTTTCTGCTGGTCGATGACATATATTAGCATGGACTTGGCAGTGATGACATTTTTGGACATACTGAGCGGCATCATTGTTGATGGTAGGCCAATAATAACCGGTTTGGAGGCATTTTAAAGCTAATGCCCTTGCTCCGATGTGATTCCCTGTGTCTCCTTCATGTACCTCTCGTAGAATATCAGAGGTTTGTGATTCAGAGACGCATTTCAGAAGAATTCCTGATACTGATCTCCGGTAGAGTTTTTCTTCTAGCAATGTATACTTTGGAGCCCGATATTTTATTTTCCGAGCTTCATTTTGGTCGAGCGGCAAATTTCCTTCTTGAAGATAGTCTATCATTGGAGTCATCCAGTTTTCTTCTGCTTCTTCGATTTCCATTATATCTATCGCCGGTGTTTCATCGATGTCGATGGCCGGTGTATTAGAAATTAACCAGTTGATCACCCTTTCGGTTTTTCCGTCATGGGCTCCTGTGAACCTAGATAGTTGATCGGCCCATTTATTTTCCGATCGTGGAATGTTCTGTATACCGAAGCTTTCAAATTTTTCAGCTAGTGTTTTCACTTTGGCAAGGTATTTAACCATATTAAATTCTTTAGCCTCGTATATGCCTTCTATTTGTCTTTGCACTAACTCCGAATCGGTTAATACTTTAAGGCTTTTAATGTTGGCCTTGATCTTCATTTCCATTCCTGCGATTAACGCTTCGTATTCGGCTTCATTGTTTGTTACGACGAAATCCAATGTTATCGCATAATTTAAATCCTCTTTATTCGGTCCGGTGAAGTTGATTCCGGCGCCTCCTCCTTCTCGGCACGAAGCACCGTCAACATGCATTAACCAATTTTGATCTTCCATGATCAAGATATCGTCGTTGAGACTGTTCGATAGTTCGGTTGCCTATGTCGGAGTTTCCAGTAGGAAATCAGCTAGCACTTGGGCCTTAATCGCAATTCTCGGTTTGTAGTCGATTTCGAATTGACCAAGTTCGATCGCCCATTTGATTAGTCTTCCAAAAGCTTCTGGCTTTGCTAAGACTTGTCTTAGTGGTTGGTTTGTTAAAACCACGATTTTGTAGGTCAAAAAGTAAGGTCGAAGTTTTCGTGCTGCCACTACTAATGCCAAAGCGAATTTCTCAATTTCCAAGTAATTCTTCTCTGCCCCTTGCAGTAATTTGCTTAAATAATAGACGGGCTTATGTTCTGAACCTTCTATTTTGATCAGTACTGAACTAACTTCCGCATCGGAGATCGAGATGTAGATATACAATGGTTCCCCTTCCGTCGGTTTGGCCAACAACGGGGATGTTGTCAAATATTCTTTGAGCTGGTCGAAGGCCCGATCGCATTCCTCGGTCCAAACAAAGTTTTTTGCTTTTCGAAGCATTTGGAAGAAAGGCAAACTTCTGTCTGCTGATTTTGATATGAATCTGTTCAAAGCTACGATCTTCCCTACTAAGCTTTGTACTTGGGAGATGGTCTTGGGAGGCTTCATTTCAGCTATGGCTCAAATTTTTTCTGGGTTGGCTTCGATTCCTCGTTGATGTACCAAATAGCCCAAGAATTTTCCCGACTTAACACCGAAAGTGCATTTCGCGGGATTTAATTTCATGCGGTATTTTCTCAATATTCGGAAACATCGATCAAGATGTTTTACGTGATCCGCCTCGTTCATGCTTTTGACTAACATGTCGTCTTCGTAGACTTCCATTATTTCTCCGAATAACTCTTTGAACATTAGGTTTACTAACCTTTGGTAAGTAGCCCCGGCATTCCTCAAGCCGAATGGCATTACTATAAAGCAATATACTCCCTGCTCGGTTATGAACGCAGTTTTCTCTTGGTCCCGCTCGTCCATGTATATTTGATAAAACCCTTGAAAGGCATCCATCATACTGAAGATCGCGAAGCCAGCGGTTGAGTCAACTAATAAGTCGATCCTTGGGAGGGGATATGGATCACGCGGGCATAATTTGTTAAGGTCGGTAAAATCGTTACACATTCTCCACTTGTTATCCTTTTTATCCCCTTTTGCTACTAGAACGACATTACATAGCCATTCTGAGAAGTGTATTTCTCGAATTTGTTTTGCTTTAAGTAGCCTTTCTACTTCTGATTTGATGATTTTATCTTTTACTGGCCCGTGATTTCTCTTCTTTTGTCTAGCGGGTTTTGCCAAAGGATCAATTTTTAGCGAATGCTTGATTACTCGAGGATCAATTCCTTCAATGTCATTCGCACTCCAAGCGAAGACATCAACATTATCTCTGAGAAAGTCAATCAACATTACTTCCCCTTCTTTGCTTAACTCAGTACCTATTCTTGTTGTTTTCGACGAGTCCCCTTGCACTAGGATTACATCCTTATGTTCTGGTGGCTTCAGAGCTAAATCTACCGGCTCTTTTCCCCTTTTATCTATTCGATCAGTGCTGGGGATTTCAACCTCGTTTCTAATGACATCGTCTACGAGCTTTCTTTTGCTCGGGGTAATTGATTCAGGGTGGTTTTTCAAAGTTAATGAGGTGTTGTAGCAATCCCATGCCATACAGTGGTCATTCATTATTTTCCCGATACCTCTGTCGGTCGGAAATTTTATCTTCTGATGATAAGTAGAGACAACGGCTCGGAATAGGTTGAGTGCTGATCGCCCTAATATCGCATTATAAGCAAAAGGTGTTTCTACCACTAGAAATTTTACTAGCTTTACTGTCCGGTGCGGTTTCCTTCCGAGTGATACACTTAAGGTTATTGTTCCGCTGGGGACAATTTCGGATCCTCCAAACCCCACTAATGGCGTAGCTACTTTCTGTAGGTTTATCTGTCCCAAGTTCATCTGGGCTAAAACCTCCCGGGAGATAATATTGGCCGAGCTCCCATTATCGATTAGGATCCTTTTGACGCTATAATTTGCTATTTCTAGTGACACCACCATCGGGAAATCGGGGTTATCCTCTTTTGTGTCCCAAACAATATTTTTGGGTACTTCGCCCTCGTTGAAGCTGATCAGCTGGTCGTTTGTTGATTTGCTTTCTAGAGTCCATATTTCTTTTGGGTATTTTAAGCTTCCAATTATGGATCTAGCGGTCCTTCGTCGAGCGTTACGACTATCCCCGCCTGCGGGTCCTCCGAAAATTGTATGGATGGTACCATTGATCTGGTCATGGTTCAACTCCTGTGCAGGACCGTGCTCGGGTGACCTTCGACGGGAACTCCTTCTTTGATTATTATTCCGAGGGCTTCTACTTCTTCCCCTCTTGCGGTTATCTCGCTCTAAATAGTCGTCTAGTTTTCCCTGTTCGGTTAGTTTTTCAATTTCTTTTTTAAGGTGAAAACAATTTTCTGTTCGATGTCCATGTGCCCGATGGTACTTGCAGTATAACTCATAGTTTCGTGATCCTGGTCTGAGCTGAGCGATTTTCTTTGCTTCCGGGAGCCAGTTATTCCTTTCTAGTACTTCCAATATCTCTTCTATCGGAACAGTTAGCCTCGGGTGTTCTACTTGATTAACCCTGCCTCTGATCGCTAGTTCGGGGTTTCTTGGTCTTTGATAGAAATTAGGTTGTCTGTCTTGGTCGGTTTTATTGTATTCCAACCGCTGGAAAACGTTACCTTTTCTAAAAGATCGTTCATAATCCATGGATCTTTGGGCAGGAATCCTATCTTGCCGTTTGGAGCCTGAGGCTGTGACTTTATTTTTGTTTTTATCTTTAAAGGAATTCATCTCTTCTTGGGTCATATATTTAGATGCCAAGCTAATGATGTCGGCGAACGTTCTTGGTTGTTTTCGACTGAGGGCATTTCCGAACTGCCTATTCTTCGTGAGGTCGAAGAGAATAGAGATTATGTAATCGATATTTGGGGAATCGATTTTAAGTAATTCTACGTTAAATCTTGCCAACCAGTTTCTTAAGGATTCTCCCTCTTGTTGGTGTATAGTTCCTAAGTAGCTCATCGGAAGTTTTTGCCTCTTCTGACTGGCAAACTGTTGTGTCAATTTGTTGCATAATTCCCGAAAACTGAATATGGAGTTGGCAGGTTGCTTGGCGAACCAGTCCAAAGCGAGTCCTTCAAATGTGGTCACCATTAATTTGGCGGTGAATTCCGCCGAGTGAGCGTATAAGTTCATTATATTCGTGAAGCTAAAAATATAATCATCTGGATCAGTGGTTCCGTCGTATCGGGGTAGTCTACCCGGGACCTGTCCGATTGACTGTGCCTCTTTTATTTCTCTGCAGAAGGGAGAACAGGCCGCAAGGCTCTCCTGGAGTTCCATGGTTTGGGCCCACGGGTTTTGAACAGATCGTAGGCGTTGTTCGAGTCGTTCCTGTACCATCCTTTCGATTTCTCTTTCCGAGAATCGCATTGTTCGTGGTCGATCTGGGATTGCATCATCTATGTCATCCTCGATAGGGATTATTGTACGTTCCTTGGACCCGCTGCGTCCCGGCTGTGGTTTTCTTTGTCCTGGTCTCCTTCGGGGATGGTTATCGGAGGGTGTTGAATTGCCCTGCGACGGACTGTGTAGCGAGCGCTCGTTTGCCGGGCTGTCAGCTTGTTGAGAGATTTGATCGTTCTTCCTTGGTGCTCTTTCAGCGGGATTTGCCCTAGCAGTTCTAACGTTTCGAGGAACTTGTTCAAGTACGAGTAATTCCTCTGGGGAGAGTGATTTAACGAGCATAGCAATCTGTCGCAATTTCTCCTGAGCGCCTGGGAGAGGAATGGGGATTGCAGGGACATCCGGTTCTTCCGGTATTGTACCGGGAAGACCTCCTTGGGGTTCCTGCTGATGAGGAAGAGGACCCTGCAAATTCTCGTTGGTGTCGTGGGCGTTATTATCATTATTGTCCTGTGGATCTTCAGATGTGTTATGACCGGTGGTTGTGTTACTTCTTGCTCCGATACGAGCGCTTTTCCTTGGGCGAGCCATATGTCGGTCGAATAATTAACCTAGCCCCTCGGTGGGCGCCAACTGATTTAACCTGATTTCGTCGGGTTAATTGTATCAGTGAATATTTGATATTGGGGATTCTCAATATATATGATTTATAGGGCTCTGTTACTTTATTCAGGATGGATCAATCTCAAGGAAGAACAATTTCGTAAGAACAACAAGTAATTATCGTAACCAACGTAAGAATAACACAAATATGAAGAGAAAGCTCTTTTCTTTATTGAATGATAGTGGGTTCTGCCGTTTTTGCAGAATTCAATGGCGTATTTGCCTTGTGATTAAGAGTTGTTTAGTACAATGATTGACTAGGTATTTATATCATTCTAAACCTAGTGTTACAAGGAAATATAATTCTAATAGGACTCGGCCCAAATATCCTTCTTGAGTCCGGAGTGTAGTCTTCTTGTCGAAGAGAGCTGTATTCGGCCGGGTCGATAAGATGATCCCGAACTGTCTTGTTTGGTCGAACCGATCTTCAGTACTTCAGTCGATCCGTACATTATAAGGGGTGCGAAGTAGCCCCCATCAAACTCAGACTGAGATCATATTAGCGATTTTGAATTGGGGAAACCCAGTTTATTCTAGAACAACAGAGAAGTTCCAGTGAACAAAAAACACTCTCTTTCAGAGGCGCATACTTAAATTAGAGTATTTCACTTAAAGGACAGAAACTGAAAATTTAAAAAAAAAAGGGAAGGGAAGAAAGCAAAAACACACAAATACATACATGACATGGAGTATAATTAATCAGCAATAATAAAAAATATTATAGATACGTAGAGCAAAAAAAATTAGAAACCAATATTGAACATAGGTAATGAATAACTCACACTGATACAGGGAAGAAAAAACACGAGCGTATTCTAGATAGGGAGAGGAGAAATTTAAAGAAGGAAAAAAACAGAGGAGTTACAATTTAAAAAAATGAAGAAGTTTATATAAAAAAAAAAAAGAAACAGGGCCAAGTACCAAGGAGCAGAAATCCATGCTTCTTGAGAAGAACAACCAAGCGAGGTTGGCGGGCACAGTGAAGCGGAAGCAAATAGTAAAGCAGTCACCGTGATGAACCGCCTTAGAATAGAACGTTAATTGAACAAATTACACAACTTGAAGGCCACTGTTAAATTAACTCCGTGAAACATCGATTCCTTGGGATGAACAGAGTGCCCAATTTGAATTTATTCTATTTAATTTAAAGAGTAGAAAAGCCCAGATCATTTGAAAAGTGCTTTTGTTTTTTTTTTTCTTTTCTTTCTGTAATCAAGTGACGACAACGTTTGGAGGTGTAGGTCGAAACGACGTCGTTTCGAGGCTGAACGTCTGCAAAAATTAAAAAGAATGAGGAAAAGTGGAAAGAGCTGAGTCATAGTCTGCCCTTTTCCCACGACGACGCCTGGCACTTTTAAAACGACGTCGTTTTGTGGAAGCTCTAAGAAAAAAAAAATGAAACACCGTGGCATTGAAGGGCAAAAAGGGAAGGAAGTGGCATTTTTCATCGACCAAAATTTTTACTGTAGATAGGAGCCTTACGCTCTTATAAGTTGTTTAATATTGAAGCATTAGATGTCTATTAGGTTCTTTGATGTTCCATAACAAAATTTAAAAAAAAGTCTTATAATCTTGTGCAACTATATAATCTATGTAATAGCTTTGTTTTCTGGTCACCACTCACTTATATACTGAAATATGGCATGTTCTTGAATGATTTTAAAGGCCTCCAGACCCAATTGTTAAAATCCATCCATGCTTATTTGCTTAGTTCCACTCCAGTCTAGAACTGAGACTGAGATCATATTAGCGATTTTGAATTGGGGGAACCCCAGTTTATTCTAGAACAACAGAGAAGTTCCAGTGAACAAAAAATACTCTCTTTCAGAGGCGCATACTTAAATTAGAGTATTTCACTTAGAGGACATAAACTGAAAATTTTAAAAAAAAGGGAAGGGAAGAAAGCAAAAACACACAAATACATACATGACATGGAGTATAATTAATCAGCAATAATAAAAAATATTATAGATACGTAGAGCAAAAAAAATTAGAAACCAATATTGAACATAGGTAATGAATAACTCACACTGATACAGGGAAGAAAAAACACGAGCGTATTCTAGATAGGGAGAGGAGAAATTTAAAGAAGGAAAAAAACAGAGGAGTTACAATTCAAAAAATGAAGAAGTTTATATAAAAAAAAAAAAAAAGAAAGAAACAGGGCCAAGTACCAAGGAGCAGAAATCCATGCTTCTTGAGAAGAACAACCAAGCGAGGTTGGCGGGCACAGTGAAGCGGAAGCAAACAGTAAAGCAGTCACCGTGATGAACCACCTTAGAAAAGAACGTTAATTGAACAAATTACACAACTTGAAGGCCACTGTTAAATTAACTCCGTGAAACATCGATTCCTGGGGATGAACAGAGCGCCAACTTTGAATTTATTCTATTTAATTTAAAGAGTAGGAAAGCCCAGATCATTTGAAAAGTGCTCTTGTTTTTTTTTTTTTCTTTTCTTTCTGTAATCAAGTGACGACAGCGTTGGGAGGTGTAGGTCAAAACGACGTCGTTTTGAGGCTGAACGTCTGCAAAAATTAAAAAGGAGGGAAAGTGGAAAGAGCTGAGTCATAGTCTGCCCTTTTCCCACGACGACGCCTGGCACTTTTAAAACGACGTCGTTTTGCGGAAGCTCTAAGAAAAAAAAATGAAACACCGTGGCATTGAAGGGCAAAAAGGAAAGAAAGTGGCATTTTTCATCGACCAAAAATTTTACTGTAGATAGGAGCCTTACGCTCTTATATATCTTTAATATATATATATGTGAAGCTATATCGATACATTATAACTTGTAAGTGTGTATGGCAGTTTGAACAGTGCATTTCAATTATTTTTTTCCTTTTTGTTTGGCTGTTTTATTCAGTAAACGGCGTGGTTTTCTTGATTTTAGCCCTGTTTTGTGCTTGTGTTGATTTTCTTTTTCCTTTTTTTCACCTCTAATTTCGGTGGTCCGCCTATCCATGTGGGCCCCTGCTTAATTTCCTTTTATTTTCAGCGTAACTGAAACGATGAAGTTCCCTTTTTCTTTTTCTGCGGCTGCTTTTTTATTTTTTGTCCGCTCGTCTCTTAAACGACGTCGTTCCCTTTTTTAATTTTAATTTTTTTAGGGAAATTTTTATTTTTATTTTTGGTCTGAATAGAAGTTTCCTTCTTCTTAAGGAAGATGCACAGTTCCCTAAATCCTGCACATTCAATCTCTTCTACTAAAATCGTATTTTTTCTCTTTCTCTTCGAAACTTTTTTTCCGATAAATATCTCTTATCTCTTTTCTCTTTTCTATTTTACTCATGAATCCTAATTGATCGCTCACACACCAGGGAGAGAGAGAGGTTGCACTGCTGAGAGTGAGAAAACGCGCACAAAAATTCACCCACTTAGACACGTGATTTAGTGACACCAAGAGGTGCGATCAGATTGAGATGGAGGGAGAAAGGGAGACGACCTCACATAATGGGACAAGGGAGCCCGCGCGACGGTGGTGCCCGTGCCGCCGTTGTTTTTCTCAAATTGTGGATTAGACGAATACAACTCTATTTTTTCTTCTTTCAAAATAATTATTTCTTAGGTTTTCTTTTCATTTTTTTGCTTGTTCTGATTTTAAATATGATTTAAGTTTTCTTTCATGTTTTCGGACGCTCTTAATTTTGAAGGAGGTGGAAGATTCAACAGTTTGTATTGCCAACAAAGATGGTTAGATCTACATTCACTTAATGTGTTTTAGAAGAAAAAAATGGTTAATTTCCGTGAATATCTTCAGAAAGCAAGAATTAAACAGAGCTCTTTCATGCTTATCACTCTTTCTATTAACTTTGGTCTTGGGTTGCATAAAATATCTTAACCTTACATATTAGATTTTCTTTTAGGTTGCAGAAAACTAAGCAGGAGGCGGTCATTCATCAAAGTTTCTCTCAACTAATAAGGCATGTTTCCTTTGTGTTAAATCGACATCATAAACTATGTTTTGTTCAAGTATAGTTGGATTAAATTAGAACATAAATGTTTGATTGATTTAAATTGACTTTTGGTCATATACTGTATCAAAATTCAGTTGTCATAATTAGTATACTGCTATGCTCGTTTAGAGTAATAATTTTGTGTTTTTTTATTAAAAATCTGCAATAAAATTATGGTTGAATATGTGACATTTTCTGAATCCTCGAGTGTGACTAGCGCAGAGATATTGTGAACTTTTATGTTTTTCTTTTACAAAAAGTATTAATTTCTAGATTTCTTATTTGGATCAGGTATTTGGGCTGAAGATCGGAGCACTTCATTTTTATTTTAGTTAATTTGTACGTATTTTGCTTCAGTTTTGTAGTGATTTTGTAAGGTGGTAATGCAGGCAAGGGTTATTTCTTTTATATTTTCATTTATGTTCTTCTTTTGCACCACAACACATATTTTATTTGTTTGATGTGTTCTTAATATTATCTTGAGTATATTTTGCATTTCAACCTCTGTATAACCATGGTTTTTCATTCTATAGGTTTGGCCATGTTCGTGTACTGACCTAAGATGCCTCAAACGTTTATGTTGTTTTTATTGCACTTCGTTTATATATTCATCATGGTTTTCTTTAGATTTAGGCCAAATGTTTTGTTATTTTAGCCTATTAATGTGGTATAAAACTTCTTGTCTGCTTACTATATCTTTGAGGTCTCATAATGAATTCATTTTTGCTTAGATTTCATAAAAAAATGGTGTATTAAGTGTCGTTGATGACATTATAACTAATTTGTTTCAGCATTCGACTTTTTATTTTGCATCTGGGTTGTAAACAAAAGGATCGAAGATATTGATTTAAGCTTTGAAGTTGCACATACAAGGATGGTCAATCGTGAGGGCGTAAAAAATTAATGTGCAGAGTATAAATGAGCTTTTCATAATTCCTGCATCAAGTAAAAGGTGCTGATATTTGAGGAATTTTTATATTTTATGATATCAAGTAATTAGTTGACTTGTTGGCTTAATTAATATCAACTAATTCGTTGAATTATTGACTTATTTAATCTAGATGTGTCGCAGGGATGAATTAAGAGTCCTCATAGGTGCAACTTGATTAGTTATCTTCAAAAGTTACTGCAAATTTTTTCCCCTTGTTTTTACACAAAAGGTGAGTTTTGGATTTTCATGTGATAGTTGGTAATATCTACTATGGTTGATTTTTGGAATAACTATTATATAGCTTCACATGTTTATACCCATCTGCATTATTTTCATTTTTTTGACATTATTTGAGCTATCCTTTTTGTCCGAAGTTATAGTTCCTTTAATGCTAGAAAATAGCCATTGAAACTAAATAACTGCTTTTATTTATTTTTTGTTTAGTGTTCCATGTGTATGTCCATTGGTAGTTTCGAGCAATAAGTACAGTAAAATGAATTTAAGTTGTTTGGAGTACAAGACTAGGAATGTGTTCTACAATTAAGAGTTAGTAGGCATTTTATATCCACCCATAAACTTTCCTTGCACTAGATACAATCAACGTATGGGAAAGTTTAAATGTATCATGTGTGGTGAAATTCCCTCTAAAATTGTGCCATGGAAAACGAAGAAGGGAAACTACTTCAGAGCTATAAAAATGGATTAAAATACTTCCTATACCGAATTCCTTAATACAAATTCAGATGTGATGTTGTGTTTCAGTGCAGAATATCAAGGGTCTTGCATTTGATCAGGCCCTGCTTATTTCTGCAGTATAATACAAGCTTTGAGATTATAATGTCATGGTTCGTGATATAACTATCATAAATAGTCTTTTATGTCACCTCAAATTCAATAACTCCAAAGGAGTTAAGATCGACAATATTACGATTTCTGTCCCTGAAAGTAGCCCAAACACTAATGAAATTCACCTACAAAACACCCATGATGTAGAAATTCAGAATTCTAACATTGCATCTGGTAATTGAATTCTAACATTTTCGGATTTTTTAACAGGTTCTCATATATATATTGATTTAATTTTTGTCCAATTAGAACCTTCTCATGGATATAGTGGATTTCAACAAGAATTGTGTTCTAATTCTTATGGAAAATCAATGGGACCTCTTGTTCCTACAAGTATAGATTATTGTGCAAGAAGTGAAAGTGATTATGTCAAGAGAATATCAAGATCACATGATTATTATTGTTGGTAAATAATTAATTATTATGTAATAGTTTCTGAATTTTGTGCTTGGTTTTTATTATTTTCCCTTATGTAATATTTTAAATTCAGAGGGTGATGGTTTGGATTGATTTAACAGTCATAGTTTGTAGAGTTTCTCTTTGTGCAAATGAAATAAATTGACTTTGGGAACTCCATTTTCACCTGTGTTTTTTTTGTACACATGACATTCTTAGCTTTACATGTTGGGTATGATAACAGTTGTATTTGTGGTGAAGAGGCACGTGATGTGGATCTGCATAATCGAATTGTGACGTTTGGGCTGTTATCTATAATATTATCTATAACAGTGTGAATATTTCTATGTTATTAATTCTTTATCTTACATATATTTCCTACTGAAAGCCAAGGAAAATACAAAGATAAAGGGGAAGATTGAGCTCTTTATTTTATTTTATTATCATTTGCATTGAAGTATCGACATTTGGTTGCAGTATACCATGTGATCTACAAAATTTTACAGGAGCCGCAAATAGATCTGCATCTTCTGTAAAATCAATTACCTTTATTATAAGCAAAAGACAAAAACACCCCCTATACTTTGTCTAACTCCCAAAAATCCTCCTGTGTTATTTTAACTATCAAAAAATCCCATGTGTTAGATTTTAAATACCACACTCGACTCAAGTAGTATATACTTATAATTTTATTTTTGACTTTTGGTGGAATGACAAGATTACTCCTATGTGTTTTTTTTTTAAATTTTTTTTTTGAAAAAATAAGTATATACTAATTGGGTCGAGTGTGGTATATAAAATCAAACACAGGGGGATTTTGGGGATTTAAAATTACATATACGGGGTTTTTTGGGAGTTAAACAAAGCATATGGGTGTTCTTGTCTTTCGATGTCAGGGGTAAAATTGTCATATCAAAAGTAAAATGTGAACATATACTTGCAATTTTGGCGTTTGAAACACACTCTCTCTTTTGAGGGTGTATTTGGCACTTATTTAAAATCAGGTAAAATTGCAGAAAACGTCCCAAACTAATTACTGATTTTGGATTTTCGTCCCGAACTATTTAACTTGGCGAATTTCGTCCCATAATTTAATATTTTTTTGGAATATCGTCTCAAACTAATTACTAGTTTTGATTTTTCGTCCCAAACTATATCAACTCGCCAAATTTCGTCCCATAATTTATCATTTTGTATGAATTTAGTCCCAATATTAAATTTCTAATTTAATGAAAACGACGTTCAATCTTGTAATTAATTTGGGACGAACTCTGCAATATTATATAATTATTCATGTTAAAATTTATCATGTCATTCATCGGCAAATGCGCTTATAATTATGGTGGGACGATATTCCAAAAAAATATTAAATTACGGGACGAAATTCGCCAAATTAAATAGTTTGGGACGAAAATCCAAAATCAGTGATTAGTTTGGGACGATTTTTGCAATTTTGCCTTAAAATCATAGGGGGTTTTGGGGAATTAAAATAATACAAAGGGATTTTTGGGAATCAGACAAAGCATAGGGGGTGCTTTTGCCTTTTGCTCCCTTTATTATCTATTTAGCTGTCGAATACTTCGGAATAAAGATTGATGCTTGGCCATTGTACACATATATTTAATTTATAGTCATGTTGATAATGAAAGAGGGAAACTATTTGATCAAACAATTACAAAACATGCAATGCCCAACTCATAAATATAAATTCTAAACTTACAAAATAACACATCATTAATAAACTACACAATAACTAGACACATTTGCAATTCACTACACTAATCCTTCACACCTAACCTCCATCTGGTTCACACAAAACAAACCACCAAAACATAGCAGAAAACAGGAGATGGAAGAACAGCGGCAGAAGAAAAAAGAGCACAATAGAGAGAAACCAAAAAAATAAAACAAAGCTAGAAATAAACTTGTACAAAATGAACATTCTCATTCACCAAGTTGACAGAATAAGTTCACCAAAAACTTAATAGCAGCAACATGAAATAGAAACAAGATAACAATTATACAACTCCTACAACATAAACGAACTTGTATTATCTACTCATGAAAGCAATCAAAATACAAACATCTCAGAAAAACAACATGAACACTGGGCACCAGACACCGCGCCTTGCGCGGTGCAGCCCGCCTAGTATATATATACACATGTATATATACTCGATATACATACGCATGTGAAATCTAAATAATGAAAATAAATGATCCATACACAATTGAGTTTTTTGGGCTGATATATCGAGGCCAAAACCAAAGTGTATTTTAGTGGAGATTAATTAAGTGGATACCATCTTTGTGTCTAAAAATAATATGTCGAAGTGTTGAAAACAAATCTGGTCGAAGGCTTAAGTAGCAAAACTCGATATTTCCATGACGAATAAATTTAACCTATTCGATATATGCGTATATATTTCTTCATTTGGGTAAAAAATGTAATTTCCAATATTCTGAAGGTAAATTTTTTTTTGGATCGAAAAAACATGGGTTCGGAAATCGAACCGTCTCATAAGTCGAAGGGTTAATTGTGTAATTTACCCTTTTCATCTATGTATATAAAGGGCCTTTTGCCATTACCCTCATAACATAACTTCACTATTCTGGAGCAGATTTTGGTCGAAAGGGCAGAGGCTTTAGGTCGAAAAACACAATCAACTTGTAGTCGAATTCTCCTCCCATCCGGGTAATTTTATGTCTTCTTCGTACTTCGATTAAGATGTCTTTAAATTCCTTTAGTAGTGCGGCTAGTACTGAGCTTGATTAAGATGATTCCCCTGTTGTTTCTTCTTTTACTGATTTTATCAATATAACTAGTGATGATGAAATAGATAGCAATAGAGTTCACTCTGTATTATTTGGTAATGCCGGTCCAAATATTGAAAATTTAGAATCAGTTGCCAATGTCGAATTAGGGCAAATCGATGGAAGTGATGTCGAATTAGGGACTTTTGAAGGGAGTGATGTCGAATTAAGGCAAGTCGAGGGGGGTGATGTCGAAGAAGTTGGCCCATCTGATCGTTATAAAACAGCAGATCGATATGATCATATTATGCCTGGGTTTTTTAGAGTTCCGGTTTTTTCTTTAGCACTGACATATTCTTTTCCTAGTGGTTGGTCTAATTTAACAGTTTTTCGTTGGGTTAGATTAAATCAATGATGTGTGTTTTAGAGGTGAAATTAAGTGTAGGTTATAGGGCTTTGTTACTTTATTCCGGATGGATCAATCTCAAGGAAGAACAATTACGTAAAGAACAATAAGTAAGCAAGACGATGAATATGTAAATAGTATAGCAAAAGCTTTTCTATTAAAGATGATATCAGATTGCTAAAGTATGTAGGCGTAAGCTCTGATTGTATGATGTCTTGAATACAATGTTTAACTAGGTATTTATATGACATTAACCCTAGCTTTACAAGGAAACATAATCCTAGTAGGACTAGGTATAGCAATCCTTACGGAACTCGGACATCACTCTTGGTCGCCAAGGGTTGATAGCACAGATCGGACCGGGCAGCTCTTTAGTGAATTAGACTCCTGGTCGGTCCGAGCGTATAAGGATTAGTCATTCCGATTATTATAAGGGGTGCGAAATAGCCCCCATCAGTACTCCCTCACTTCTTTGAGCGCATATGTAATAGAAGCTCGTAGAAGTAGATGGTCGATTACGACTGTATTTTTCTATGAATTGTGCCTCGTTAAAAACCTTACTTGGAAAAAACCCTATGGGAAAAAAATCCTAAGTAAGGAAAAGAGTGCTACGCCTCATAGATAGTCGTTTCGTCGTTCCGATCTTGAACCGTGACGTGTCTTTTGAGGAAGCGTTTCGACTTTTACCGTTTGGCGGGAATGTGATCACCCGTGAGAAGTTCGAAACGTCTTTTCATCTCTCTTTATAAATAGGTGATCGTTTAGTCACTTTTTACTTTCTACTTCCCACATTTTCGCAGTAACTTTCTTACTCGATAATATCTTTCCCAAGTTGCTTTTACCGACCTATATTTTCCGAGGATCCCAAAAATGGCTTCAATTTCAAAGAAACATGCTTCGTCTTCAAGGGAAAGAGTTACTTCTTCCATCGAGGAGGGGGTACCTCCGAGCCCTCCAACCGAGCAGGCCGGAATGTCTGAAACCACTATTCCGGATAAGGACACTTTTAAAGTCCAAATTATATCTGATACTGACGTCGCTGCCAGGGCCAAGAAAGGCAAGGGTATGGTTCCTCAAATTTCTGAACCGATCGAGGACCTCGCTTGCGCCTACACTGAAGAGACTTTCAACGATGTCGTGGATAATTATGCGAAATACTTTCCGGAAGGTTCTAAGATCGTCCTTCCTTTTCCTTCCGATAGGGTTACTTCTCCACCGGAGGGTTGTCGGGCTTTTTATACCGCCCATTTCAACTACGGTTTACGTCTTCCCTTGTCCGCCTTATTTCTTGACATTTTGAAAATATTTAGCGTATCCCTGACACAATTAGTCCCAAATTATGTGGCCTTTGTGGTGTGCTTTTCTGTTTTGATGATAGCGAAAAGATTCCAGCCATCTTTTCGTAATTTTACACAATTATTTCGTTTTAATATTTCTAGCCCTTCCAACCGCGGATACTTTTTCGCCAGTCAAAAGTCTGGTCGCTCTATTTTCGATTCTCCAGTTTCCAGCAATCCTGCCTGGAAATCTCATTTTTTCTTTGTACGTCCCCCTTCTCATATCGTGTTAGCTGACGGTTCCTCCGAGCCATTCTCGTGGGATCATGGCTTCGAATGGATTTATGGTGGTCGCTCAGTTACAGGTCATTTTATTCCTGACGACCCACAATTAGCTGGCGAGATCATGGAGATGCGTGCCGACAAGTACCAGAGCGCTCTTCTTATTGGTGAGGCTTTTCTCCGTAAAGCGGGTTTGAGTCCTCATACTTTTCCTATCACTTCCCCTTCTCAATTGCTGGGTAAGCGTTTTATTTTAATGTCGCATTATATTTTCTTTTACTAACACGTCTAATTTAGAATTCGATATCTTCAGTTTTTATGGTAGAAAACTCTCGGCACTCCTCAAAAGGGAAGATGGTTCTGTCCAAATCTACCAAAACGGTAGAGAACCTTCCAATCGAACAGAGAGCGTCCAAGAAGAGAAAGTTGGATTTGAGCCATGATTCAGAGGATTACAGAGAGGAATCTCCAGATTCATCTCAAGAAACTCCTCCGATTGCACAGGCTCCAGTTTACCAAGGGACAGGATAGGGTTATCCTCCTTTCCAGCTTTGGACTTCCCTTGGCATTCGCAGATGTCGTAGTTGGTCAATGCCTCATCCTATTGATAATCCGGTTAAGAGAAGAAGGCATTACTATGGTCGTTCAGGTGAGGATCTTTCTCTGCTTGGTGAAGAGCATCCGAAGCCCACTTTCGTTGAGACGATCGAAGATCATTTACAGGGGAAGAGAGCAGCTGGTTACCCAGAGAATGATTCTTTAATTCATGATGAGAATGAGAATGCCGTTGACAAGGCAACCCGTATTCTTCTTTTCGGTGTTTTTACTCGTGATGTCAATAAGCTGCTTCGGAAAGATCCTTTGGAGAAGTTACAAAAAGCTCTCTTTACGCCGAGAAGGTATTCGCTGTCAAATATGTTTCTTTATTGACTTTCCTAATGGGCTTACAACTCATTGATTCGTCCTTTTTGTTCTTTAGACAAATATTTGCCTGATGTCGTATGCCTACGAAGCTGCTCTTTGGAGACAACAATGCGAATTTTTGGATGAGAGATACAAGGCATTGCTTCACAAGGCTTCTGGTTCAGAGGCTGGTCCCTCGACATTCTCTTCTTTTCCACTTCCGGTCACAGAATCTCAGGCTATGGGAACTGATGACCAAGAGATCATAAATAAAGTTTTGGAGACTTCTCGCGCTCAAGAGCAGGTTGATCAGTTGGCTAAGAAATTGGAAGATTATCAACTTCAGAGTACTACTCGAATCAGTGAGCTGGAATCTCAGGTCGCAGATCTTCAAGCCTCCTTGGAGGAGTATGATAAGGACCTTCTTCTTAGCGGTCTTACAGATCGATATGGTAGAAATCACGACGAGAGGGTGATTCGTGAGTTTCTTAGTTCCCCTGTTCATACTACCTTGGTGAATCAGATGGTCGGTCCGCTCCTTGAGAGTACTTTCAAAAAGGCGATTCATCAGATGGTCGCGCTGGGATTGATCGAAGATCGCCAAAGGGAGTACTTCAAGGCGACGCATGTACGTCTGAATCGTTATGGTGATGAATACTCTCCTTCCGAGCTGCCATATGTTATCTATCAACAATTTCCATTGGCTCACCTTGTCGAAGAGTTCGGGAAGCCGTTGCCGATTCCTCCTTCGGACATTAACCCGGAGGTCGATAATAATTTTATCGATCAAGAGGAAGAGGAGGAGAATGTAGAGGCAGCGAACGAGGGAGCGAACGAAAGAGAGGCAGCTGTCGATCAGGGAGTTCCATATGGCGACCAGGTTGTGTGAAGTGGGGAGCGACGAATCTGTCCTCAAGAAATAACTTTGACGATAACCAACATAACTTGATTTGTAATTTTACTTTTTTATCCTCTTGTAAATAAGACGATTCGTATTCTGACAGTTATGTCTTTTCGGCTTCTCTATTGATAATAATCTAGACAAGTCATTAACTTCGTCGTAATCATTATGCTTATATCTTTTCGAATCTTTGCGGCTGTTCATAGGTCAGGTTTTCTGTTTCACGCCCGTTCTTAGGGTCTCCTGCGTCTTTTCGTCTAGTATAAATACATTCGGTAAAAACTTTACTCGCTATTTACCTTTTTACTCAACTCCGATAGAATACTCTCTCGTTGGAGGTCGATAAGCTTTTTCGATAGTTAAATATTCTTTTCTATTTCCGAATATGAGCAATCTTTTTGGCAACACTTCGAAGCGTTCTTCCCGTGAGGGTAGTCGAAACCTGAGACCGAAACGGTCCCGTACTGAGGGGCCTTCGTTAGATCCTCCTCGTCCCCCCTCGATTAGGAGGTCGGATATTCAGACTCCCGTTATTCCTTCCGAAACTCTTCCCGTAATTAGTTCAACTTTTACTCAACAGGATTTCCCCGTTTCTGGTGAGGTCGAAAGGAGGGCCTCCCCCGGTCGGGTGGCCTTCGGAGATATGTCCAATATGGAACAAACTTTTAATATACCCGTTTCTTCAGGTGTTTCTTCTTTCGAGCATGGCCTACATGAGCATGTTCCAGATAACTTCGTTCCTTCCACTGCTTCTACTAACCTAGTTATTGGCGGAAGCCAAGGGAATGCTGTCGCGGGGGCAGTTAGCGGAGATTCCTTCTTGAATCCATCCATGAGACAGTCTGTTCCTCAGGATTTTTCTGACTTCTTATTTAATGATACCACTGTTGTGACCACCTCTTTTGAAACCGGCGGGCAGGCTCTAGGTCCGGTCGGTGGACCGTTATCTCTGCTTCGGGCAAGGAGACCTCAGTGAGTCATAGCGAGAGGGAATCCCCTCGTATGTTAGACGACCGTTGTATTCTTGAGCATGTTAGGGATATAACGGAGTCAGTGATTCCTTGGCCTGACCGTATTCCCCTCGATAGTGAACTGCCCAGCTCTCTCGAGCCCGACGCTTTGTCCTGGGATTTGGGTCTGAGCACTATCTTGCCTGGTGAGTTGAGGAAGCACGAAGGTACTCCCAATGTTCGCCTTGTTCAATCGCTCGTCAAAATGTGCGAGCAGGTAATTATATTTCCGACTGTATTTCTTGCTATTATTTTGATTGCTTTGTTACGTATGACCTTTTTCTTTTTAGGCCAAATATTTCGCGCTGCAGCTGGGTGTGCAAAACGACAATCTGTGGCTCAGTAAGGAGAGCCATAAGCAACGCTTGGACTCGGAGATCGCGAAGGTCGAAGGACAGACCCTCCGACTCAGGCTTCTCAATGATGATCTTGAGAAATTGCGGGAAGAGAAGTATGTTCTTGAGAAGGAGAAAAGTGACTTGGTCCAGGCTGACGCCCTTGCAGAGGAGTCTCGTCGGCAGGCATATGAACAAGGTTATGAAGCCGGTTATCTGAAACATCAGGAGGAGTTAATGGCGTTTGTGGGTAATGCGACTCCTCGGAGGGGTGCTTCTGCTAGTCGGCCCAGCGATGGCAACCCACCTCAGTGACCTGTTCTGATCTAGCTGCTATAGTGGAATGCTTTTCCCTTTTTTTTTTCTTTTTTTGTTTTTAGACAATGCAGGCCCCAATCTTTATGTGGTTGTCGAGGCTGAATATTTTTGTATGTAAAAGAAAATTAATGAAAATGACGATCTGATTTGATCAGTTTCATGCCTTGATTGAGTTCAGTCAATAGATATATTTTGATAAATTATGTCATGCACAATTTTATCGTTATAAATAAGTATAAATTTTCTAAATAAGCAAGAGATTTTAGCGGACTTATCTGACATTAATTTCCTGGGAGATCATCTTTTGTTTGAAAGTAGCTCGTTCTTGGCTGATCATTCTTGAATAGCTGAACGATGTAGTGTTTCCTTAGCAAATCAAACTTTTAATCAAGTATAAGTATGATGATCGATCAAGCATAGTCGTTGATGCTATTTATGCAGTCACTTTGGACATTAGAATGTTGATCGTAGGTCATCCACGTAAACAATTAATTGAAGAATTGTGAAGGACGTTTAGTTCTCTTGTCGATAATCGATCAATGCTTTGTAAAAATTGTCCATTTGCCATAGACTTCTTATATAAGGACGTTGTCATTTCCTCTCTTGAGCATCGCTTTTCTTTTAAAAGTCTAAGCCCGTAGAAAGAATATCGGTTTATTCATCTTCTTAAAATCCATGTTTCTTTGCATTGATTGTGAGTTCCATGTTCCTCAAATAAAGCAATCACTATTTCCTTAAGGTGCATTCTTGGTACGAGAGGAATTGGAAATGTGTAAGTAATTAGTAAGATTCACTCTCGTATAGGTGAACTTGGTTCATTTAATTCTTAGGGATAATAAGGATCCACTGGGAAGACTGGAGTACTATCTTCATTAGCCTCTGCTGTCAATTTCTTATTCATTCATGGCGCTCGGCCGGTGCTCCTTTCTCATCTCAAACCAGAACAACTCTGAACGTTAGGGAAGATAAGGGAAGACCACCTGAGCCCAGCTATCCGGGCGTATAATGAGATGTCGACAAGATCATCTGGCTGCTTGTGAGCGAATTTGTTGATGTTTCACCCATGAAGTATGGAAAGTGCCAAACATTGGGAACTACCCGGGGTTTAACCGATTCAGACCTCATTTAGCAATTCTCTGAAATATTAGGCAGTGACGATATTGTAGGCCAGAATATTGATGATCATTCCTCTAATTTTCATGTCAGATTTCTTGGACTCCAGTAGAGGTCTAATATAGTTAATTAACAATCTGCCATGTGATATATGAGGCAGTGACGACCTCGTATGCCGGAGTATGAGATCTTATACCTCTAAACGAGCTAGTACCTGTCATATTGGTGCAAACTTATATGTCTGCGTCGAGGATCTCTTGTTCTTTATCAAGCGATTAGCATTTGTAAGTGTGCAAGCTTTTTCAGTCTGGAGCTCTTCAGATCCGCTTTATTTTTGTGTTGATCGCTTCGATCTTGATTCTTCTTTACAATCGAATAGTCTTTCCGACCATAGAGGAGCCGTTCCAACTTACTCGCATTAATTACGGAAAGTCAAAAGGTCGCATTTTCGTCCCTTGATCAGACCTCTATCCAACCGTAGGATTAACTTAACGCTTTCCCTATAAATAGAGATTCAGTTTCTTTCCATATCTATTCATACCGTACGAAATGAAGATATCATATTCTTTGGGTTTCATTCTGCCCAGTGATCCCATAACCTTCAAAAAGTCTCATTATCACGAATCGATTGATAGGATAGTGCCCAGCAAGCCAGTTCAATTAGCTTGTAATAGATCTATCTTGTATATAACAATCTTTGATTTTATAATAATACGCATGTTTATTTATATATGTATAAGGATAAACAATGGCCAAACTTCATCTCTCGCGAATACATTTAAGCGATTGGTTGAAACCCTGAGATCACTCATGACTATGGGACTATACACTTCAGTACTGAGTGCACTTATCATGAAACAGTCTCAAAGGTCGTGATCTCGAAAATGTTCCAAGTCATAGATTCATATCGAGACGGGGTATCGAGTGAATCGTCAAGACTTGTACGATTATGCATGATTCACACGGAGTGAATTTGTTGTAGTTTCATGAACAAGGAATTTGAGGCCAGTGCATATGACTAGGTGATTCGATGGAGGATCGAATGCATCGAACGACCCGAACAGAGAAACCCATTGTGGAAGCGCATGACGCATATCGGTGATGGGATGTTTCTCAAAGGATTATAATAGTGTACGATTTAGTCCTATGACTTGAGGTGCTAGGGCGAATTCGGTGCATGAAAGTGCGTACTTAGATCTAGGTATAGGCCACTTAGCTTGGTCATAAAAATGCCTAGGTTGGGTGCGTATGGACATGTACGCGAGTGGTTAGTACCAAGATGGAATCTGTTGACTCATCGTAATGGATGAGAATATTTCCTATACGATTCTTAGATAATGTTTCCAATGAATCTACGGCCGTAGTCGGTGACGGATTTGGAAAGGGGTTTCCAAATTAGGCAGTCACACTGGAACATTATCCTAAATTAGAAAGTATAGTTATCGAGACAAATTTAGAGGTGCCGATCAATTCACACACCCTAAGTCTTGATCGGGAAATTGGTCGACAGAAGGACCATATGTACATGGTAATTATATGAGGTGAGGTTCACTAAATATCAATTCACCTGATGTTGGGCTTCATGGGCTTGTGGCTAGACATCGACCATGAAGTGTGGGTACTCCTGAATTAGTAGAGGAATTGATTCTAGGAGTGGTCAATTAAAGGTAGATTAATTGATCGGAGCAATTTATTGTTCATAAATTAAATCACGAGGTTTCGTGAGCCTGCTGCCAATTGATGGTGAACCCAGAGGGTCACACACAATACAATTGGACGGTGACTGTTCTGTAGGAATATAAAAGGAATTAATTGATTTAAAAGTAATTAAATCAATTAAGTGAATTAAAGTGTTAATTCAAGTGGGAGATAAATTAATTAATTGATTTAATTGATTTAAATGACAATTGATTAATTAAACTGAATATTAATTAAGTAATTAATTAATATGGGCTGGATATTTAATTAAGTAATTAATTAAATTAAGGTGGGCTTGCAAGAGATGGACTCCTAAGCCCATTAGGAATCTTGTAACCCTAGGTCTTGAGGAGTGCTTATAAATAGAGCTCTGACAGAACTCAGAGAACGAACACCTAAGCAAAAACCCTAGTCTTCTCTTGCCCTAAGAAATCCGCCCCACCCTGCGCCGCCCAAGCCCTAGCGCCGCCGCCGCGTGCTGCCGTAACACCGCCGCACCGCCGCCGTGAAAGCCCTAGTGCCGCCGCCGCATATCTTCTCCCTCATTCCTTTTGTGCAGAATTTTGATCTGTCAAATAGATCTGCACAATCCTTCATCAACAAACCTCTTAGATCTAGTTCTGAGCCTAAGACTAAGAGGTGTCATCATAATCCAGTTGGTGTGGACTTTTCTCTGGAGGTGAGACGCTTGGATCACTCCAGTGAACCAGAACCTTAATCAGAGTTCAGAATCAGAGTTGGAGGTTTCCACCACCTTGCCTGTGGTGAGGTAAAAATCGAAAACCCCCTTTGTTAGATTATTTCTGTGCTTTGTTTTGTGTCTTTCGTATATATAACTTGGAGATATTATTATGGGACCTGTGGATGTGCCTTGAAAAATTTTAATTTCCGCACTTTGTTGTATTGACAATCGAGGCATATCCCAACAGTGGTATCAGAGCCAACTCCATGATTATTATACGAAAGGCTTGAACATAATATGTGTTTATATTATATGTTTAATTATGTATATTAAAGCGCATGATAATTATGTTCTGTCGATTGATTCTTACTTGTTATGACTAGATCTACAATTGGGTAAAACTGTTTTTCAGATCTATAGCATTTTCATAGTTTTTGAAAACTTCAGGACTTTTTGGGCAAAAATCGAAATTAGGGTTTTAAAGGGCTAAAAATTCGAAATTTTAGAATCTGGAAATTTCAAAAATTCTGGACTGTTTTCGCAAACTGGTCGCACGCTTTTTGGGGTCATTTTGTAATTTCCGAAAGTTTAGGGACTGTTTTGCAATTACCGAAACTTCAAGGATCTGTTTGGAAAAATCGAAAATTTTCAGAATTCAAAATTTATTTTCTGGAATGCTGGCCGAAACTGCTTTGGGTGTTTGTGTAATTTTTTAAAAGTTTTGGGGTCAAAGTGCAATTTTCGAAAATTGAGGGGCCGAAAATGCAATTTTCAAAAGTTGAAAAACAGAATCTGATTTTCAGCAGGAAAATTTATTTTGTTTACCCGAAAGTTTATTTTGTCATAATCAGTAGTGACTAAAAGTAAGAATCAATGGAAGTTAGTTTTAAAAGGATGTTTTAAAATTAAAGAAAGGAGAAAGTAAAATGTTGTTTACATGTTTCTTGCTCTACGTGAACTGTTTACGTGATTTTCGATCGAGCCGAGCCTTGACCTTAGGGTAGATGTGATTGGTTTAATTTAATGTTTGGTTTTTATTAAGGCCTGCGAGCCTTTTATGTCTTTGGGCCAACTTTGAGCCTTTGTAATAGAATAGGGCTTTAATGCTTTCCTAGTCTAGGATGGAGGCCCGTTACAAGCAAGATGGGAGCCCAAGGAGATATGAAGGCCATGTATGCATGGTGATTAATGTAATAGCATAGGCCTGTTTGAGAACCCTTTAGATTGACCAATAGGACCAACATCATGGCTCGATGATGGTCCACATAGGAGGCTCCCGATCGAAAACATATTGTGGTAGAATGCATGCTAGGCTTGTATGTTTTTAATTTATTTGTCGATTTATATTTAGCTTGTATGTGATGCGCGCTAGAATCTAGATCGTAATAAAAGAATAAAGCATAACTTACACGGTGAGATCTCGAGGAGAGTTAGTATAACTTTCAAACCAGAAATACCCCTCTCGAAATAAAATATTAAGTCATATTGGGTAAACTATAAAATGAAGTTTTATAGATCCAAGCCTTCCATCAATAGGGACTAGTGTATGTTGTCTACTTATCGATAGAGGTGATCCAGAGTCTGGCACCCGAGTCGAAGAAAGGGACAATACACGAAATTCCTCGATTCTTGTTTTTAACTAAACAAGACAAGGGTGGGAACTTGTCGGGATGTGAAAATCGACCGATAACTAGTTACGGGGATTTCATGACCGGGCCTGTTGCTCATCAAGATTGACTGGGTCAGACTTAAACGAGGAGTAACATCTATGATGTAGCAGTGCTAGATAGGTGCGAAAATCGAGGCAAAATAGCTTGAAGGTTGTGGAGTAACACAATTGGTAAAAGTATACCTACCTGGAGAATTACTTGTATGGCCACGAGTCGTGGGTGCAATTAATTGCTGCTGGGACGTCAAGACCTACTAGGAAATAGAATTTCCCGAGCAATCAAAGGGGTGATTGTTTCGACAAAATAGTGGGAGAACTTTTTCGAAACTAAGTCCAACTTCGATAATTATAAGTATTAGACATAAGATCAGTTAGCTTAATGTTGTCTTCTTTCCTATTGTAGATATTAATTACAATGTCTAAGAATCCATTATCTGTTATCCTCGACGCAAACAAATTGAATGGTTCAAACTTTGTCGACTGGCTGAGAAATTTGAGGATAGTCCTAGACTCCGAACGTCGCAGTTATGTGCTCGACACACCCATGCCTGCTGCACCCGCAGCACGAGCTAGTGAAGAACAACGAACCGCCCATGCTAAAAGGGTTGATGATGATCTTCAGGTTCGTTGCCTCATGCTAGCTTCGATGTCAAACGAACTGCAGAAACAGCATGCTGCTATGCCGCTTACTAGAGATATGCTTCTCCATCTCCAGCAGATGTTTGGGGAAAGGTCTCGCGCTGAAAGATTCGCGACCTCTAAAGAGTTGTTTAATCTCAAGATGGCTGAGGGAAGCAGTGTAAAAGATCACTGTCTGCGTTTCATCAACTTGGTTGAAAAACTGGGGCGATTGGACGTGGATTTGCACGCTGATCTTAGCACTGACCTCCTTCTCCATACGCTGCCCCGTTCATTTGACCAGTTCGTGTTGAACTTCAATATGGAGGAAAGAAACCTCGCTCTTCACGAACTGACCAATTTATTGGTAACGGCAGAATCGACTCTCAAGAAAGAGAAACCTGTAATGATTGCACACCAATCGAAGGCTGCAAAGCCTAAGAAAGGTAAGAAAAAGAAGAAGGTATTTTCTTCAAAGGCAGTCACCAAGGTGGTCGAGAAAAAGCGCAAAAGCCCAGAAGACGAATGTTTCCACTACAAGAAAGCAGGGCACTGGAAAAGGAACTGCCCAGACTACCTAAAGATGAAATTGGTAGCCAAAGGTATTTTTCTAGTTGAAGTTAATATTTCTATTAACTGTGCAACGTGGGTGTTAGACACCGCAGCAGGTTCTCATATCTGCAATGATTTGCAGGTGATGGGAGCAGTAAGAACCCTGAAGCCCGGGGATAGAATCCTGCGTTTTGGAAACGGAGCTAGGATCGCCGTCGAGGCTATAGGAGACGTGGAATTAGTATTAGGGAATTTTACTTTAATTTTAAGGGATTGTCTGTACGTACCAAACGTTATTAAAAACATCATTTCTATTCCTATGTTAGACATTGATGGTTTTAATTTTTCCATTCAAAATGGATCTTTTTGCATATTTAAAGGTGATTTAATGTATGCTCGTGGTACTTTGATAGATGGTCTATATTCCCTAGAACCTATAAATTCCAACGTCATGCACATTCAATCTAGAAAAAGGAAATATGATAATCAAACTCCACAATTTTGGCACGCTAGACTTGGACATATTTCCAAGAGTAGGATTCAAAAGTTGGTTTCCTCTAAGGCTCTTGAAATAAAGAACTTAGATGAACTCCCGACTTGCGAATCTTGTCTCAAAGGAAAGATGACCAAATCACCCTTCACCGGGAATCCCGAGCGAACCAAACAGACATTGGATCTTATCCATACTGACGTTTGTGGACCATTGAGTGTCAATGCGAGAGGTGGATTCTCTTACTTCGTAACATTCACCGACGATTTTAGTCGTTATGGATATGTGTATCTTATGACACACAAATCCGAAACCTTTGAGAAATTCAAAGAGTTTCGAATGGAAGTAGAGAACCAACTTGGACATAGTATTAAAGCACTTCGTTCTGATAGAGGTGGTGAGTATTTAAGCCAAGAATTCGTTGATTATCTAAAAGAGAATGGAATTCTCGCACAGCGAACTCCCCCTAGGACACCTCAACTCAATGGAGTGTCTGAGCGGAGGAACCGGACTTTGTTAGACATGGTTCGTTCCATGATGAGCTTTGCTGACCTTCCCTTTTCGTTTTGGGGCTTAGCCCTATTAACTGCTTCGAAGATACTAAACATAGTACCTTCAAAGTCAGTGCCAACAACGCCGCACCAAGTATGGTATGGTAAAGCACCCGTGTATTCGTTCTTACGAGTATGGGGATCTCCTGCGTATGTAAAGAACAAGAAGGGAGATAAGCTAGATAGTAGATCTAGTTTGTGCAAATTTGTGGGTTATCCAAAGGACTCTATTGGATACCTGTTCTTCGATCCTAAAGAACGTAATACGTTCGTATCTAGGAACGCCCACTTCTTGGAAGAGGATTTCCTCACCAACCGAAATGGGACAATCGTAGAACTTGATGAAGTCCAAGAATCGGACCCATCCCCACAAACAGTGGGAGCTGAACCAGAATTAACTGAACCTACTAGTACACCTATGCTTCGAAGGTCTAATCGAATTCGTAAGGAGCCAGAGCGATTTGGTCTCATTCACGAAAACGAGAAAGTTGATGCTGATCCAAGGACCTATCAAGAAGCGATGTCTGACATAGATTCGGGTGCGTGGCTCGAAGCCATGCAATCCGAAATGGATTCCATGCATTCCAACAAGGTTTGGACCTTGGTCGATCCACCTGAGGGAACTATCCCGGTAGGATGTAAATGGATCTTCAAGCGTAAGCTTGGAATGAATGGAGAGGTAATTACTCATAAAGCTTGCTTAGTGGCGAAAGGGTATTCTCAAAGGCCTGGTATAGACTATGAGGAAACCTTCTCTCCCGTGGCGATGTCAAAATTCATTCGGATATTACTTGCTATAGCCGCGTGGCATGACTACGAAATATGGCAAATGGACGTAAAGACCGCCTTTCTCAATGGAGACATTGATAAGGAGATCTTTATGTAACAACCTGAAGGTTTTGCGTCCAAAGGAAGTGAGCACAAACTGTGTAAGCTTCAAAGGTCAATCTATGGCCTCAAACAGGCGTCCCGAACCTGGAACATACGATTTGATGAGACAGTCAAAGCTTTTGGCTTTATCAAAAACGTATATGAACCTTGTGTGTACAAAAGGAATAGTGGGAGCTCAATACAATTCATTGTTTTGTACGTCGATAACATTTTGTTAATCGGAGACGATATCAAGATGTTAGCGCAGACTAAAGCGTGGTTATCCACGCAGTTCTCTATGAAAGATATGGGAGACGCATCTTACGTATTGGGAATACGTATCTATAGGGATAGATCGAAGAAGATGATAGGACTCTCCCAATCTCAGTACATCAACACGATCTTGAAGAGATTTAGTATGGAAGAATCTAAGAAAGGATTTGTTCCAATGAGACATGGTATCTCTCTTTCTAAGTCTATGTGCCCTACAACCGACGAAGAAAAGACGAGAATGTCTATCATACCTTATGCCTCTGCTATAGGGAGTATAATGTATGCAATGTTGTGTACTCGACCAGACGTAGCACACGCTCTAAGTGTAACGAGCCGCTATCAGTCAAATCCAGGCGAGAAGCACTGGACTGCCGTAAAAGCAATCCTAAAGTACCTGCGAAGGACTAAGGATATGTTTTTGGTCTACGGTGGTAGTGGAGAACTGAAACTTGAAGGATTCACTGATTCGAGTTTCCAGTCTGACGTGGATGATTTCAAATCCAACTCTGGATACATATTCCGCCTCAATGGAGGAGCGGTCAGTTGGAAAAGCTGTAAACAGTCTACCACTGCCGACTCAACCACAGAAGCAGAATATATCGTAGCATCAGATGCAGCAAAAGAAAGTGTATGGATGAGAAACTTCGTCCAGGAATTGGATGTTGTTCCTAGCATTGCTGAACCTGTAGTCGTCTTTTGTGACAACAACGGGGCAATAGCTCAAGCAAAGGAGCCGAGATCACACCATCAATCCAAACACGTACTGAGCGGTGATGGGATGTTTCTCAAAGGATTATAATAGTGTACGATTTAGTCCTATGACTTGAGGTGCTAGGGCGAATTCGGTGCATGAAAGTGCGTACTTAGATCTAGGTATAGGCCACTTAGCTTGGTCATAAAAATGCCTAGGTTGGGTGCGTATGGACATGTACGCGAGTGGTTAGTACCAAGATGGAATCTGTTGACTCATCGTAATGGATGAGAATATTTCCTATACGATCCTTAGATAATGTTTCCAATGAATCTACGGCCGTAGTCGGTGACGGATTTGGAAAGGGGTTTCCAAATTAGGCAGTCACACTGGAACATTATCCTGAATTAGAAAGTATAGTTATCGAGACAAATTTAGAGGTGCCGATCAATTCACACACCCTAAGTCTTGATCGGGAAATTGGTCGACAGAAGGACCGTATGTACATGGTAATTATATGAGGTGAGGTTCACTAAATATCAATTCACCTGATGTTGGGCTTCATGGGCTTGTGGCTAGACATCGACCATGAAGTGTGGGTACTCCTGAATTAGTAGAGGAATTGATTCTAGGAGTGGTCAATTAAAGGTAGATTAATTGATCGGAGCAATTTATTGTTCATAAATTAAATCACGAGGTTTCGTGAGCCTGCTGCCAATTGATGGTGAACCCAGAGGGTCACACACAATACAATTGGACGGTGACTGTTCTGTAGGAATATAAAAGGAATTAATTGATTTAAAAGTAATTAAATCAATTAAGTGAATTAAAGTGTTAATTCAAGTGGGAGATAAATTAATTAATTGATTTAATTGATTTAAATGACAATTGATTAATTAAACTGAATATTAATTAAGTAATTAATTAATATGGGCTGGATATTTAATTAAGTAATTAATTAAATTAAGGTGGGCTTGCAAGAGATGGACTCCTAAGCCCATTAGGAATCTTGTAACCCTAGGTCTTGAGGAGTGCTTATAAATAGAGCTCTGACAGAACTCAGAGAACGAACACCTAAGCAAAAACCCTAGTCTTCTCTTGCCCTAAGAAATCCGCCCCACCCTGCGCCGCCCAAGCCCTAGCGCCGCCGCCGCGTGCTGCCGTAACACCGCCGCACTGCCGCCGTGAAAGCCCTAGTGCCGCCGCCGCATATCTTCTCCCTCATTCCTTTTGTGCAGAATTTTGATCTGTCAAATAGATCTGCACAATCCTTCATCAACAAACCTCTTAGATCTAGTTCTGAGCCTAAGACTAAGAGGTGTCATCATAATCCAGTTGGTGTGGACTTTTCTCTGGAGGTGAGACGCTTGGATCACTCCAGTGAACCAGAACCTTAATCAGAGTTCAGAATCAGAGTTGGAGGTTTCCACCACCTTGCCTGTGGTGAGGTAAAAATCGAAAACCCCCTTTGTTAGATTATTTCTGTGCTTTGTTTTGTGTCTTTCGTATATATAACTTGGAGATATTATTATGGGACCTGTGGATGTGCCTTGAAAAATTTTAATTTCCGCACTTTGTTGTATTGACAATCGAGGCATATCCCAACATCGATATCATATAATAACTCAAACATCATTTGCCTTGTACTGACAGGTCCCATTGATGCCCTACCTAGTACTGACGGGTCCCATGTGGCCTCAGCTTTAGTCTTCACGGTGTTGAGGTCCATGGTGTTTTGTTAGACACATGGATGGTTCATACTTACCAGGCATCCCTATTCTTGGAGGTTACCTTCGGAGTGATAGGCCGTCGGGATGTGCTGGTAAGTTTTCACTTTTGCGACGGTCCTCGAGAGATGCTACTTTAGAGTAAAAATCAACCCCATTACACAAGCAGTATCTCGTTTTGGGCGAGTGGCCGTTATCGGGCATCTGGCTGGAAATGGTCATTTCGTCTGGAAGAACATTTGATCTTCAGAGCCTGGCCATTGAACCAAAGAAGTCGACCATCCTGAACAGCATGCTTCTTAGGTGGTCAATCACAATCATTGAGGCACTAGGGAGGAGATTGATGTTTCCGTGGACATTGTCGTGAAGACCACTAATCTATAGAATAGGATTATTTTATCTAAACAGTTGTGATGATATGTAGATTGTATAAAGTTCTTTGTACTCTGATAAAAACTTCGTATGTAATTTGAGACATGTTCTCAGAACTCAGATGAATAATACTTCAATATTATTACTTTCACATTTCTTGTTGTTGATTTCACTCGACCTGTTTTTATTTATCATCGATATCAAGGAGCGATTGTAGAGCAGATTGGCTTTTACTCAACCGTGAAAAACTTAGGTTTTTTTTTTTACCAAATCTTTCGGCTTGTAACCTATTTTTATCGTTATTGTGGAGATCGAGGAGTGTTTATCGAGCGGATCGATTTATACTAAACTCATTTTGAGACTTAGGTTTTTTACCAAAGTTCTTGGTTTTAACCTTTTTATCGTTGTTTATGGAGATCGAGGAGCGTTTATCGAGCGGATCGATTTATACTCAACTCATTTTGAGACTTAGGTTTTTTACCGAAGTTTTTGGTTTTAACCTTTTTGTCGTCGTTTATGGAGATCGAGGAGCGTTTATCGAGCGGATCGATTTATACTCAACTCATTTTTCGGGACTTAGGTTTATTAACCTTTTATGGAGGTCGAGGAGTGTTTATTGAGCGAATATGTTGGTCCCAAGTGGTCAGATGAGGTCTAGAGTGGGGGGGGTGAATAGACCTCAGAAAATTTTTAGACTTAAAAACTTTTCAGTCGTCTGTCAGCAGACTAAGCTTATGAAGAACAGTAAGCTGACTATGCTGATCGTGAACAAATCTTGAATAACAGAGAGACCACTCTTCTTATAGTAACTTAGCTGATTTCAGCAAAATCAGTTTTATCAAGAGTATACTTGCAGCGGATGTTTGAAAGTGTTTTTCACAAGTAGACTAAGTCCTTTAAAAGATTTTATCCCCAGTTTAAAACTCCTTTAAAATCTTTCAAAATAATTCAAGGTGTAAACTTATGCAATTTTGAAATATGCAAGAAAACTTAAATGCAAAATCAACACAAAGAATTTTTATAGTGGTTATATGGATAAAAATCCTTTAGTCCACACTTCCAGATCACTTAGATTCTAGGTTATACTATAAACAAAAAGTTTACAATATTTCTCCACTTATACCTAAACAACAAATGAAAAGGCTATAAGCTCGCAATAGGAAATCACTCAGAAAACCTATCCTCTGAAGTTAAATCACTCACAAAGACGGATTTAAACTTCGCACAACACTCAGCTAATACAAATTCACTCAGAAGATGTTTTTCTATTTGCTTCAACTGGGTTTCTGTCAACAGATGACTTCCACCAGACGAGTGAGCTGTTCGAGCTTCTTGAGACATAGAAAAATTTCTGCTTCAAAACGAAATCTCATAATGTTGTTGTGTGTCTCTCTCTTCGAAATCAGCTCTATTTATACTTGGATTTGAAAATATGACCCTTGAAGGAAATCAAACTTCAAATCCATAGCCTTAGCCCAAATTCAGAACGGCTCCCTGCTACAGTACCTTTTCTGCTGTACTTTCCTGTAGCTGCATTAAATGCACCATGCTGATACGAGAATATTCTTCAATCATTTGTCATTACTACCCTTCTCTTGCAGCATTTATTACACCAAGTGCATTTATTACCGTTGAACTTATCTCATGATCTCTTCTACTCTGCTGATCGAGGCAACTCTGCTGATCAAATACTGAACTAATCTGATTTGAGTCAGCTGACGGTCTACCCTTCTGATTGCTGTTTCAGCATGAGATCAGTAGTCTCCTGGGCTTTGAACTTTGAACTCTTCTGATGTCTTCTTTACTTGTTCAAAATTCTTCTAAGGGACCTAAGCTTTCCATACTTAGCTGATTTTGACGTTTTGGAAATCATCAAAACCTTCCCTTATCTTCTTATCTTCTTTGCACTTCATCTTTATCTTCATCCAACAATTTCCCCCTTTTTGTTGATGACAAAACTTCAGCTAAGTACCTGTACCTTAACTAAAGTTTTGATCCTCAAATATTTCTGAGATAGAAATAGTTTATTGGATAAAACACTTGAACTTTTATAGATTTGTAAAAGGATTACATATTACAAGTTCAATCAGATGAGATGTGCAAAAATAAAAATTACAAGGATTTAGACATAAGTGACCTAGACTAGACTAGTTTTCTGTCTTGTCTTCTTCTTTCTTGTCTTCTCCTTCCTTGTTTTCTTCTTCTTCTTCAGCAGGTTTGGAAGACTCTCCTTCCAATTCCTCGAAGAACTTTTGTTTTAACAGCTCCAACTTCTTCTTCTTGACATCATGATCTAGCTGTTCTTCAGCTGAGTCCTTAGCAGCAGCTATCTCTTTGTCAGACTTAGCTTTTGCTTCAACTTCAGTTTCATCAGCTTCACCTTATTCTTCTGTGTCAATCTGATCTACTGGTCTGCTGTTTCCTTCATTTTCACTTTCTTCCTTGGCAGATTCTTCCAGTAATTCAGTATCACCCAATTCAGCAGTCTTGGAGAAAGAGTTACCACCTTCAGCTTCATCTTCAGCTTCATCTTCTTTTTGGCTAACTTTTTCTTCTTCACCAGGTACCTTATCTTCCCCCTTTTTGTCATCATCAGCAGGGTTGACTTGATACTTGGGTAAGACTGGTGTGATTTGGAGTGAACCACAGAGAAGCTTGATGTTCTCTTCCATAGCATCAAGTTGAGCTTGTTGTCTGAGTTGATTGGCCTCAAAAGCTTCTATTCTGTTAAGGACAACTTCTCCTTGGTCACCTAGCTGAATCTGAGTTGCAAGTAATAGATCAGCAGATGCCTTGAAGTCCTTCGTCAGATTTATTAAGACTTCATCCTCAGCTTGAATGGCCATTTCAAATGTCTCTGTAATCTGTCTCCAACCAGCAGCTGTACTTTGAGTTCTTCTCCTGATTACATCCATATCTTGACAGATAGACTTCACATTTTGAGCAGTGTCTTCTATCAGAGATGTTGGAACAGCAGCAGCTTTCTGAGTTGGTTGACTTAGAGCGGTCAACAGATTAGTAGTCACCTTCTCTTCTAACTCCTTCATTGATTTTGAAATCATCTGCTGAATGGAATCCAACAGAGATGTTTGCTGTAAGTTATGAGAAGTAGAGGCAACTCTAGATGGAATTGGAGGTAAGGCAAGAGGTTCTGTTTCAGTGATCTGATCTGCTGAACCAGGAGTGATCTCCTTTTCTTTGGTTTCATCAGCTTGACTGGGAGTGCTTTCCTTCTCCTCAGTCTGATCAGTAGCCTTCTCTTCCTTATTTTCCTCTTTATCTTTGATCTGATCAGCAGGATTAGAGGTGTCTTCTGTTTCTTTGGTTTTATCAGCTTGGTCAGAAGAGCCTTCTTTCTCTTTATTCTGATCAGCAGGAGGTGCTTTGATCTTCTTAACTTCTGTAACAGTGTGCACTTTTCCAGCTTCATCCAAAGCAGTCCTGTGAGTGATCCATGTTAAGTCATCAATGGGAACAAATGGAGATACAGGATCCTCAGGTAGTTCTTCATATGGCCTAATAGCAGGTCCATACACAATTTGTTTCAGACTAGGAAGGGGAATCATGGAGCTTGGTTGTCCCTTCATCTTTCTAGTCTTCTTGGCCCATGTTTCCATAGTTTGGGAAACTGCCAACCTTATTGACCGTTCCTTTAGGTCTTCATCATCAGCATACTCTTCAGGAACTGAGTCATATATCTTCTTTGCCTCAGCTTTCACAATGTGACAGATTCTCAATCTCAATTTGTCTAAAAAGAATTCTGAGTCTAATGCTTGGATCAGTGAACCTGTCTCAAGCCACTTCAGCACCCAGGCTTCTTCATCAGCGAAGGCTTTCCAACTTGCAATCTGATCTTTACTCTTTGTCAGACGATAGTCCCTCCATCTGTTGTAACGGACTTTCTCCTTATTGAACATCGTCAGACGAGTGATCTTTGCATTTTCAGCATCCAACCTAGCAATGAATTCATCAAATGCTTCAGGATTATCTCTGACAATCTCCAATGCCAGTTTTACTTC
The DNA here is from genome assembly GCA_038501285.1 of Penstemon eatonii. Taxonomy (NCBI): domain Eukaryota; kingdom Viridiplantae; phylum Streptophyta; class Magnoliopsida; order Lamiales; family Plantaginaceae; genus Penstemon; species Penstemon eatonii. Next base: position 27,731,093 of record CM076713.1, read on the forward strand.
TGATCTTCTCTTAGGTTGAATAGCAGGAGTTGGCATGACTCGTTTGGGCTTGGTGGGATCACTTGGTTCTTCAATCCTTATACCACCAGCTTGCCTTGGACCATGAGAGTCCTTGGCACTTGCTTCAATAGCAGCAGCCAACTCTGCTGCTTCTATAGCATCCCTTTGTGCTTGAGTCATTTTGCTGGCTTCTTCTTCCAGCCTTTTGAGCTCAAGGTTTTTCAGACGATCCTCCTCAGCCTTTTCTGCAGCTTTCTTTTGTCTTTCAGCCTCATCTTGTCTCTTCTTTTCAGCAGCAGAAACATAAGGAATCACAGTCTTACCAGTCCTCAGCTTCTTTGCTTCTGGACTTTCCACAACTTGAATTGGAGTGGCAGCAACAGGAGTGGGGTGCAACAGGAGAGCTTCTCCCTCACTTGTTGTGCTAGTCTGCTGTTCTTCTTTATCCTTAGCAGACACTCCAACAGCAGGTTCTCCAGCAGACTCAACAGCAGTCTCATTAGTCGGCTCTTCAATGATGATTGGTCTTTCTGCTGATGCAGGTGTCTCCCTCACTGTTTCAGTTGTTTCTTCATAGAATGTAACTTTTCTCTTTGCCTTTGACTTGGCAATCTTTCTTGAAGTTTTAGCTTGAGGAGGTCCCTTTGCAGAGCTCCTTGTCCTCATTCTCTTTGTAATTTTGGGAACAGTTTCATCAGATTCTATTCTTTCTGGAGATGATACAGTCTCCATCTTCTCAATTTCTTTAGTAAAGTCATCAATTACTTTCTCAGGGATCAAAATTTCAGGTTGTGCTGATCCAGCTTCAACAGTGGTGGTCACTGTTTGATCAGCAGACCTACTGGTCTGACCATCCTTCTTGCTCTTCTTGGAAGGTTCCTTAACAACCTTTGCAGGAGCCTTTCTCTTAGAAGTAGTCACACTTCTAACTGGCTCATACAATTTAAACTCATTGCCTCCATGAATAGGCTTGCCACCTCCCAATGGGCAACCCAAACTCATGAACAGATGACTCAGCAAAATCCCATAGTTTGTCTTCTTGTCACTTAGCAGATCATATATGTGAGCTGCCCAGTTAACCTTCAGTCCATAGAATATGCAAATCATAGTGTAATATCTTCTTCGGGGCAAACCATCTAAAGAACTAGTACTGCAATCCAGTACTTTAGCAATTATGTCAGCGAACCTCTGATACTCATCTTTCAGTTGAGTCTTCATCAGAGTTCCTGTCATCTCTTCTCCCTTCTTAGCACAAATCAACCAGAATTTCTCCTATTTTTCAGACCCTAGGTCTGTCACATCTCCTCCTTCGTTTGTTAGCCCATAAACTTCACTCAAAACAGTAGCCGAAATACAAATCTTCTTCCCTCCAACAGTGGCAGTCATAGTAGTCCTTTCAGTGTTGAACTTCCTGGTTCTGTAGAAGTCATCAACATCTTCAAGGTACACCCGATCCTCATGAGCTTCCTGAACTGGTACTAGTGATGCTTCTTAGATTTTCTTCATGATTTCTCGCATCAGATCGGTGCCAGAGGAGTAAAATTTGTCGTAACTTAGGTATCTTCCTTCAATGACATCCATTTCGTGATTGAGTGATGTAGTTCTGTAAGAGATTGAGAGCTAGAAAACAGAGAGCTTAGAGAGTTAGAGAATTTTGGAATTTTTGTGTGCGTAAGACGACTACTCTGTTCAGATCGGATTTTATACGTTTCTTTCTGTTTTGGTTATCGTGATTAATTTGAATCGTAAGATTGATCTGACAGTTTTAAATCGTGCGGGTGAGAATACCGGATTTCAAATTTATTATTTTAATGTCAGATGGGCGAGAAACTCTATCGGCACCTATCTGTTACTTATAAAAGCGTGTTTCTAAAGATACGATTTATAACCATGCTTATATAATGTATCAGATGAGTAGAGTTTAACTTATCTGACAGACGAGTGATCTGTTATCTGATATTACTAGAGAAAGCCAATAGCTAGTAATCTTCCTCTGCTGTTTGTCAATCCAGCAAGATAATTTGATCTTCAATCTTCAAGAATTAAGAACAGATCTTCTGATAACATAACTTCAACTAACTGTCATTAACCAATTTCATCTTTTAATCAGAAGTACCGCTAGTCTTACACGTTCCCCCTGACTTTAAGAATTCATAAGTTAACTAGTCTGTTGAGAGTTAATCCTTGAATATAATAATGGATGACTGTGCTGATGAACTTCAGTCTTCTGATAAGTTCCCCCTCAGCTTATGCATCCAAATTAAGCAGTCCTAGCTCAGCTCTTAGAGTTGAAAACCTTACTTCACTTAAAGGTTTAGTGAAAATATCAGCAATCTGATTGTCTGTATGAACATACTCAATCATGACATTTCTTTTTTCAACATGATCTTGATAGGATAGTGCCCTGCAAGCCAGTTCAATTAGCTTGTAATAGATCTATCTTATATATAACAATCTTTGATTTTATAATAATACGCATGTTTATTTATATATGTATAAGGATAAACAATGGCCAAACTTCATCTCTCGCGAATACATTTAAGCGATTGGTTGAAACCCTGAGATCACTCATGACTATGGGACTATACACTTCAGTACTGAGTGCACTTATCATGAAACAGTCTCAAAGGTCGTGATCTCGAAAATGTTCCAAGTCATAGATTCATATCGAGACGGGGTATCGAGTGAATCGTCAAGACTTGTACGATTATGCATGATTCACACGGAGTGAATTTGTTGTAGTTTCATGAACAAGGCATTTGAGGCCAGTGCATATGACTAGGTGATTCGATGGAGGATCGAATGCATCGAACGACCCGAACAGAGAAACCCATTGTGGAAGCGCATGACGCATATCGGTGATGGGATGTTTCTCAAAGGATTATAATAGTGTACGATTTAGTCCTATGACTTGAGGTGCTAGGGCGAATTCGGTGCATGAAAGTGCGTACTTAGATCTAGGTATAGGCCACTTAGCTTGGTCATAAAAATGCCTAGGTTGGGTGCGTATGGACATGTACGCGAGTGGTTAGTACCAAGATGGAATCTGTTGACTCATCGTAATGGATGAGAATATTTCCTATACGATTCTTAGATAATGTTTCCAATGAATCTACGGCCGTAGTCGGTGACGGATTTGGAAAGGGGTTTCCAAATTAGGCAGTCACACTGGAACATTATCCTGAATTAGAAAGTATAGTTATCGAGACAAATTTAGAGGTGCCGATCAATTCACACACCCTAAGTCTTGATCGGGAAATTGGTCGACAGAAGGACCGTATGTACATGGTAATTATATGAGGTGAGGTTCACTAAATATCAATTCACCTGATGTTGGGCTTCATGGGCTTGTGGCTAGACATCGACCATGAAGTGTGGGTACTCCTGAATTAATAGAGGAATTGATTCTAGGAGTGGTCAATTAAAGGTAGTTTAATTGATCGGAGCAATTTATTGTTCATAAATTAAATCACGAGGTTTCGTGAGCCTGCTGCCAATTGATGGTGAACCCAGAGGGTCACACACAATACAATTGGACGGTGACTGTTCTGTAGGAATATAAAAGGAATTAATTGATTTAAAAGTAATTAAATCAATTAAGTGAATTAAAGTGTTAATTCAAATGGGAGATAAATTAATTAATTGATTTAATTGATTTAAATGACAATTGATTAATTAAACTAAATATTAATTAAGTAATTAATTAATATGGGCTGGATATTTAATTAAGTAATTAATTAAATTAAGGTGGGCTTGCAAGAAATGGACTCCTAAGCCCATTAGGAATCTTGTAACCCTAGGACTTGAGGAATGCTTATAAATAGAGTTCTAACAGAACTCAGAAAAAGAACATCTAAGCAAAAACCCTAGTCTTCTCTTGCCCTAGGAAATCCGCCCCACCCTGCGCCGCCCAAGCCCTAGCGCCGCCGCCGTGTGCTGCCGTAACACCGCCGCACCGCCGCCGTGAAAGCCCTAGTGCCGCCGCCGCAAATCTTCTCCCTCATTCCTTTTGTGCAGAATTTTGATCTGTCAAATAGATCTGCACAATCCTTCATCAACAAGCCTCTTAGATCTAGTTCTGAGCCTAAGACTAAGAGGTGTCATCATAATCCAGTTGGTGTGGACTTTTCTCTGGAGGTGAGACGCTTGGATCACTCCAGTGAACCAGAACCTTAATCAGAGTTCAGAATCAGAGTTGGAGGTTTCCACCACCTTGCCTGTGGTGAGGTAAAAATCGAAAACCCCCTTTGTTAGATTATTTCTGTGCTTTGTTTTATGTCTTTCGTATATATAACTTGGAGATATTATTATGGGATCTGTGGGTGTGCCTTGAAAAATTTTAATTTCCGCACTCTGTTGTACTGACAATCGAGGCATATCCCAACAGTGGTATCAGAGCCAACTCCATGATTATTATACGAAAGGCTTGAACATAATATGTGTTTATATTATATGTTTAATTATGTATATTAAAACGCATGATAATTATGTTCTGTCGATTGATTCTTACTTGTTATGACTAGATCTACAATTGGGTAAAACTGTTTTTCAGATCTATAGCGTTTTCATAGTTTTTGAAAACTTTAGGACTCTTTGGGCAAAATCGCAAACTAGGGTTTTAAAGGGAATTTCAAAAATTCTGGACTGTTTTCGCAAACTGGTCGCACGCTTTTTTGGGGTCATTTTGTAATTTCCGAAAGTTTAGGGACTGTTTTGCAATTACCGAAACTTCAAGGATCTGTTTGGAAAAATCGAAAATTTTCAGAATTCAAAATTTATTTTCTGGAATGCTGGCCGAAACTGCTTTGGGTGTTTTTGTAACTTTTTAAAAGTTTTTGGGGTCAAAGTGCAATTTTCGAAAATTGAGGGGCCGAAAATGCAATTTTCAAAAGTTGAAAAACAGAATCTGATTTTCAGCAGGAAAATTTATTTTGTTTACCCGAAAGTTTATTTTGTCATAATTAGTAGTGACTAAAAGTAAGAATCAATGGAAGTTAGTTTTAAAAGGATGTTTTAAAATTAAAGAAAGGAGAAAGTAAAATGTCGTTTACATGTTTCTTGCTCTACGTGAACTGTTTACGTGGTTTTCGATCGAGCCGAGCTTTGACCTTAGGGTAGATGTGATTGGTTTAATTTAATGTTTGGTTTTTTATTAGGGCCTGCGAGCCTTTTATGTTTTTGGGCCAATTTTAAGGCTTTGTAATAGAATAGGGCTTTAATGCTTTCCTAGTCTAGGATGGAGGCCCGTTACAAGCAAGATGGGAGCCCAAGGAGATATGAAGGCCGTGTATGCATGGTGATTAATGTAATAGCATAGGCCTGTTTGAGAACCCTTTAGATTGACCAATAGGGCCAACATCAATGGCTCGATGATGGCCCACATAGGAGGCTCCCGATCGAAAACATATTGTGGTAGAATGCATGCTAGGCTTGTATGGCTTTTATTTATTTGTCGATTTATATTTGGCTACCCGCTAGAATCTAGATCGTAATAAAAGAATAAAGCATAACTTACACGGTGAGATCTCGAGGAGAGTTAGTATAACTTTCAAACCAGAAATACCCCTCTCGAAATAAAATATTAAGTCATATTGGGTAAACTATAAAATGAAGTTTTATAGATCCAAGCCTTCCATCAATAGGGACTAGTGTATGTTGTCTACTTATCGATAGAGGTGATCCAGAGTCTGGCACCCGAGTCGAAGAAAGGGACAATACACGAAATTCCTCGATTCTTGTTTTTAACTAAACAAGACAAGGGTGGGAACTTGTCGGGATGTGAAAATCGACCGATAACTAGTTACGGGGATTTCATGACCGGGCCTGTTGCTCATCAAGATTGACTGGGTCAGACTTAAACGAGGAGTAACATCTATGATGTAGCAGTGCTAGATAGGTGCAAAAATCGAGGCAAAATAGCTTGAAGGTTGTGGAGTAACACAATTGGTAAAAGTATACCTACCTGGAGAATTACTTGTATGGCCACGAGTCGTGGGTGCAATTAATTGCTGCTGGGACGTCAAGACCTACTAGGAAATAGAATTTCCCGAGCAATCAAAGGGGTGATTGTTTCGACAAAATAGTGGGAGAACTTTTTCGAAACTAAGTCCAACTTCGATAATTATAAGTATTAGACATAAGATCAGTTAGCTTAATGTTGTCTTCTTTCCTATTGTAGATATTAATTACAATGTCTAAGAATCCATTATCTGTTATCCTCGACGCAAACAAATTGAATGGTTCAAACTTTGTCGACTGGCTGAGAAATCTGAGGATAGTCCTAGACTCCGAACGTCGCAGTTATGTGCTCGACACACCCATGCCTGCTGCACCCGCAGCACGAGCTACTGAGGAACAACGAACCGCCCATGCTAAAAGGGTTGATGATGATCTTCAGGTTCGTTGCCTCATGCTAGCTTCGATGTCAAACGAACTGCAGAAACAGCATGCTGCTATGCCGCTTGCTAGAGATATACTTCTCCATCTCCAGCAGATGTTTGGGGAAAGATCTCGCGCTGAAAGATTCGCGACCTCTAAAGAGTTGTTTAATCTCAAGATGGCTGAGGGAAGCAGTGTAAAAGATCACTGTCTGCGTTTCATCAACTTGGTTGAAAAACTGGGGCGATTGGACGTGGATTTGCACGCTGATCTTAGCACTGACCTCCTTCTCCATACGCTGCCCCGTTCATTTGACCAGTTCGTGTTGAACTTCAACATGGAGGATAGAAACCTCGCTCTTCACGAACTGACCAATTTATTGGTAACGGCAGAATCGACTCTCAAGAAAGAGAAACCTGTAATGATTGCACACCAATCGAAGGCTGCAGAGCCTAAGAAAGGTAAGAAAAGGAAGAAGGTATTTTCTTCAAAGGCAGTCACCAAGGTGGTCGAGAAAAAGCGCAAAAGCCCAGAAGACGAATGTTTCCACTGCAAGAAAGCAGGGCACTGGAAAAGGAACTGCCCAGACTACCTAAAGATGAAATTGGTAGCCAAAGGTATTTTTCTAGTTGAAGTTAATATTTCTATTAACTGTGCATCGTGGGTGTTAGACACCGCAGCAGGTTCTCATATCTGCTATGATTTGCAGGTGATGGGAGCAGTAAGAACCCTGAAGCCCGGGGATAGAATCCTGCGTTTTGGAAACGGAGCTAGGATCGCCGCCGAGGCTATAGGAGACGTGGAATTAGTCTTAGGGAATTTTACTTTAATTTTAAGGGATTGTCTGTACGTACCAAACGTTATTAAAAACATCATTTCTATTCCTATGTTAGACATTGATGGTTTTAATTTTTCCATTCAAAATGGATCTTTTTGCATATTTAAAGGTGATTTAATGTATGCTCGTGGTACTTTGATAGATGGTCTATATTCCCTAGAACCTATAAATTCCAACGTCATGCACATTCAATCTAGAAAAAGGAAATATGATAATCAAACTCCACAACTTTGGCACGCTAGACTTGGACATATTTCCAAGAGTAGGATTCAAAAGTTGGTTTCCTCTAAGGCTCTTGAAATAAAGAACTTAGATGAACTCCCGACTTGCGAATCTTGTCTCAAAGGAAAGATGACCAAATCACCCTTCACCGGGAATCCCGAGCGAACCAAACAGACATTGGATCTTATCCATACTGACGTTTGTGGACCATTGAGTGTCAATGCGAGAGGTGGATTCTCTTACTTCGTAACATTCACCGACGATTTTAGTCGTTATGGATATGTGTATCTTATGACACACAAATCCGAAACCTTTGAGAAATTCAAAGAGTTTCGAATGGAAGTAGAGAACCAACTTGGACATAGTATTAAAGCACTTCGTTCTGATAGAGGTGGTGAGTATTTAAGCCAAGAATTCCTTGATTATCTAAAAGAGAATGGAATTCTCGCACAGCGAACTCCCCCTAGGACACCCCAACTCAATGGAGTGTCTGAGCGGAGGAACCGGACTTTGTTAGACATGGTTCGTTCCATGATGAGCTTTGCTGACCTTCCCTTTTCGTTTTGGGGCTTAGCCCTATTAACTGCTTCGAAGATACTAAACATAGTACCTTCAAAGTCAGTGCCAACAACGCCGCACCAAGTATGGTATGGTAAAGCACCCGTGTATTCGTTCTTACGAGTATGGGGATCTCCTGCGTATGTAAAGAACAAGAAGGGAGATAAGCTGGATAGTAGATCTAGTTTGTGCAAATTTGTGGGTTATCCAAAGGACTCTATTGGATACCTGTTCTTCGATCCTAAAGAACGTAATACGTTCGTATCAAGGAACGCCCACTTCTTGGAAGAGGATTTCCTCACCAACCGAAATGGGACAATCGTAGAACTTGATGAAGTCCAAGAATCGGACCCATCCCCACAAACAGTGGGAGCTGAACCAGAATTAACTGAACCTACTAGTACACCTATACTTCGAAGGTCTAATCGAATTCGTAAGGAGCCAGAGCGATTTGGTCTCATTCACGAAAACGAGAAAGTTGATGCTGATCCAAGGACCTATCAAGAAGCGATGTCTGACATAGATTCGGGTGCGTGGCTCGAAGCCATGCAATCCGAAATGGATTCCATGCATTCCAACAAGGTTTGGACCTTGGTCGATCCACCTGAGGGAACTATCCCTGTAGGATGTAAATGGATCTTCAAGCGTAAGCTTGGAATGAATGGAGAGGTAATTACTCATAAAGCTCGCTTAGTGGCGAAAGGGTATTCTCAAAGGCCTGGTATAGACTATGAGGAAACCTTCTCTCCCGTGGCGATGTCAAAATCCATTCGGATATTACTTGCTATAGCCGCGTGGCATGACTACGAAATATGGCAAATGGACGTAAAGACCGCCTTCCTCAATGGAGACATTGATAAGGAGATCTTTATGCAACAACCTGAAGGTTTTGCGTCCAAAGGAAGTGAGCACAAACTGTGTAAGCTTCAAAGGTCAATCTATGGCCTCAAACAGGCGTCCCGAACCTGGAACATATGATTTGATGAGACAGTCAAAGCTTTTGGCTTTATCAAAAACGTATATGAACCTTGTGTGTACAAAAAGAATAGTGGGAGCTCAATACAATTCATTGTTTTGTACGTCGATGACATTTTGTTAATCGGAGACGATATCAAGATGTTAGCGCAGACTAAAGCGTGGTTATCCGCGCAGTTCTCTATGAAAGATATGGGAGACGCATCTTACGTATTGGGAATACGTATCTATAGGGATAGATCGAAGAAGATGATAGGACTCTCCCAATCTCAGTACATCAACACGATCTTGAAGAGATTTAGTATGGAAGAATCTAAGAAAGGATTTGTTCCAATGAGACATGGTATCTCTCTTTCTAAGTCTATGTGCCCTACAACCGACGAAGAAAAGACGAGAATGTCTATCATACCTTATGCCTCTGCTATAGGGAGTATAATGTATGCAATGTTGTGTACTCGACCAGACGTAGCACACGCTCTAAGTGTAACGAGCCGCTATCAGTCAAATCCAGGCGAGAAGCACTGGACTGCCGTAAAAGCAATCCTAAAGTACCTGCGAAGGACTAAGGATATGTTTTTGGTCTACGGTGGTAGTGGAGAACTGAAACTTGAAGGATTCACTGATGCAAGTTTCCAGTCTGACGTGGATGACTTTAAATCCAACTCTGGATACATATTCCGCCTCAATGGAGGAGCGGTCAGTTGGAAAAGCTGTAAACAGTCTACCACTGCCGACTCAACCACAGAAGCAGAATATATCGCAGCATCAGATGCAGCAAAAGAAAGTGTATGGATGAGAAACTTCGTCCAGGAATTGGATGTTGTTCCTAGCATTGCTGAACCTGTAGTCGTCTTTTGTGACAACAACGGGGCAATAGCTCAAGCAGAGGAGCCGAGATCACACCACCAATCCAAACACGTACTGAGGAAGACAACATAGCTGACCCACTAACTAAGCCACTTTCGCAAAAGGTGTTCGAGGGACATCTAGATAAGATGGGTCTAAGAAACGTTTGTGAATGGCTTTAGGGCAAGTGGGAGATTGATAGGATAGTGCCCTGCAAGCCAGTTCAATTAGCTTGTAATAGATCTATCTTATATATAACAATCTTTGATTTTATAATAATACGCATGTTTATTTATATATGTATAAGGATAAACAATGGCCAAACTTCATCTCTCGCGAATACATTTAAGCGATTGGTTGAAACCCTGAGATCACTCATGACTATGGGACTATACACTTCAGTACTGAGTGCACTTATCATGAAACAGTCTCAAAGGTCGTGATCTCGAAAATGTTCCAAGTCATAGATTCATATCGAGACGGGGTATCGAGTGAATCGTCAAGACTTGTACGATTATGCATGATTCACACGGAGTGAATTTGTTGTAGTTTCATGAACAAGGCATTTGAGGCCAGTGCATATGACTAGGTGATTCGATGGAGGATCGAATGCATCGAACGACCCGAACAGAGAAACCCATTGTGGAAGCGCATGACGCATATCGGTGATGGGATGTTTCTCAAAGGATTATAATAGTGTACGATTTAGTCCTATGACTTGAGGTGCTAGGGCGAATTCGGTGCATGAAAGTGCGTACTTAGATCTAGGTATAGGCCACTTAGCTTGGTCATAAAAATGCCTAGGTTGGGTGCGTATGGACATGTACGCGAGTGGTTAGTACCAAGATGGAATCTGTTGACTCATCGTAATGGATGAGAATATTTCCTATACGATTCTTAGATAATGTTTCCAATGAATCTACGGCCGTAGTCGGTGACGGATTTGGAAAGGGGTTTCCAAATTAGGCAGTCACACTGGAACATTATCCTGAATTAGAAAGCATAGTTATCGAGACAAATTTAGAGGTGCCGATCAATTCACACACCCTAAGTCTTGATCGGGAAATTGGTCGACAGAAGGACCGTATGTACATGGTAATTATATGAGGTGAGGTTCACTAAATATCAATTCACCTGATGTTGGGCTTCATGGGCTTGTGGCTAGACATCGACCATGAAGTGTGGGTACTCCTGAATTAATAGAGGAATTGATTCTAGGAGTGGTCAATTAAAGGTAGTTTAATTGATCGGAGCAATTTATTGTTCATAAATTAAATCACGAGGTTTCGTGAGCCTGCTGCCAATTGATGGTGAACCCAGAGGGTCAAACACAATACAATTGGACGGTGACTGTTCTGTAGGAATATAAAAGGAATTAATTGATTTAAAAGTAATTAAATCAATTAAGTGAATTAAAGTGTTAATTCAAATGGGAGATAAATTAATTAATTGATTTAATTGATTTAAATGACAATTGATTAATTAAACTAAATATTAATTAAGTAATTAATTAATATGGGCTGGATATTTAATTAAGTAATTAATTAAATTAAGGTGGGCTTGCAAGAAATGGACTCCTAAGCCCATTAGGAATCTTGTAACCCTAGGACTTGAGGAGTGCTTATAAATAGAGTTCTAACAGAACTCAGAAAAAGAACATCTAAGCAAAAACCCTAGTCTTCTCTTGCCCTAGGAAATCCGCCCCACCCTGCGCCGCCCAAGCCCTAGCGCCGCCGCCGTGTGCTGCCGTAACACCGCCGCACCGCCGCCGTGAAAGCCCTAGTGCCGCCGCCGCAAATCTTCTCCCTCATTCCTTTTGTGCAGAATTTTGATCTGTCAAATAGATCTGCACAATCCTTCATCAACAAGCCTCTTAGATCTAGTTCTGAGCCTAAGACTAAGAGGTGTCATCATAATCCAGTTGGTGTGGACTTTTCTCTGGAGGTGAGACGCTTGGATCACTCCAGTGAACCAGAACCTTAATCAGAGTTCAGAATCAGAGTTGGAGGTTTCCACCACCTTGCCTGTGGTGAGGTAAAAATCGAAAACCCCCTTTGTTAGATTATTTCTGTGCTTTGTTTTATGTCTTTCGTATATATAACTTGGAGATATTATTATGGGATCTGTGGGTGTGCCTTGAAAAATTTTAATTTCCGCACTCTGTTGTACTGACAATCGAGGCATATCCCAACAGATCTCTAATGAAGTGATGCTTGATCTAAATATGTTTAGTCCTTGAGTGACTTGTAGTGTTCTGAGTAAGTGAGATTGCACTAGTATTGTCACAGTAGATTGGAATTCCACTGATCTTGATATTGTAATCTTCTAGTTGATGCTTCAACCAAAGTATATGTGCACAGCAAGCTCCAGCAGCTATATACTCAGCTTCAGCAGTAGATATAGAGACTGAAGTTTGTTTCTTACTCATCCATGAGATCAGACGACTACCTAAGAACTGACAGGCACCTGTTGTGCTTTTTCTGTCAATCTTGCAGCCAGCAAGGTCTGAATCTGAATATCCAATAGGCTCAAATCCAGATTCTCTAGGATACCACAATCCCAATTCTTGAGTGCCCTTAATATATTTCAGTATTCTCTTGGCAGCTAAGAGATGAGATTCCTTGGGATTTGATTGAAATCTTGCACAAACCCCAACAGAGTACATGATATCAGGTCTGCTTGCTGTTAAGTATAACAGTGACCCAATAATGCCTCTATATTTGGTTATGTCCACTGATTTGCCATCTTCATCTTTATCCAAACGAAGACTAGTAGACATTGGAACAGTAGCAGTGGAGCTAGTTTCCATACCAAATTTCCTAAACAGATCTCTTGTGCATTTTGCTTGGTTGATGAATATTCCATCAGGCAACTGTCTAACTTGCAAACCAAGAAGATAATTTAGTTCACCCATCATGCTCATTTCAAACTTATTCTGCATGAGCTTGGAGAACTTGTCACACATCTGTTGGTTAGTTGAACCAAAAATAATATCGTCTACATATATTTGCACTATTAATATATGATTCTCCCATTCAATTGTGAACAAGGTCTTGTCTACCTTACCTTTACGAAATCCTTTAATTAAAAGAAAATCAGATAGGGTATCATACCATGCTCTTGGAGCCTGTTTCAGTCCATAGAGGGCTTTCTTTAGACGATACACCTTGTCTTCTTATTGATAAGCTTCAAATCCAGGAGGTTGTTCAACATACACTTCTTCTTGCAATTCTCCATTAAGAAATGCTGACTTCACATCCATCTGATAAACAGTGAAGTTCTTGTAAGCAGCATAGGCAAGAAACAGTCTGATTGCTTCAAGTCTTGCTACTGGTGCAAATGTTTCATCATAGTCAATTCCTTCTTCTTGACAATAACCCTTGGCCACTAATCTTGCTTTATTTATGGTAACAATACCATCCTCATTCATCTTATTTCTGAAAACCCATTTAATGCCAATTACTCTTTGATGACTTGGTCTTGGAACTAAGTACCATACTTCATTCCTTTCAAATTGATTTAACTCTTCTTGCATAGCTTCAATCCAGAAGGAATCACTGAGAGCTTCTTCAATTTGTTTAGGCTCTATTTGAGATAGAAAACTAGCAAACATAGCATCTTGTGCAGCAGCTCTTCTTGTTTTCACTCTATCCAAAGGATCACCAATCACTAACTCTGGTGGGTGATTCCCGAGCCATCTAAGATCAGGTTGCAGGTCTGGATGTTGTCCTATGTTTTGATCTTGCAACACTACTGTTGGAGTTCCTGTAGTAGTCTGTTGAACAGTCTCTGGTCTGTCAGCAGTTTGCAACTCGTCTGTTAGACAATCAGCACTGTGATTTTGAACAGCACTTGAGTTATCAGCTGAATTGAGATTAGGTAGTATGATGGGAACATATTCTTCATTCTTTCCAACATCCAACTTCTGTAAATCAGTAGACATATCTTGATTAGTGTTTTGATTATTTTCAGAAGATTGACTTGGCTCATCAAATACTACATGAATAGATTCTTCTATTAGCAATGTTCTTTTGTTAAAAACTCTATAGGCCTTACTAACAGTAGAGTATCCTACAAAAACAGCTTCATCAGCCTTCTCTCTGCAAATGCAGTAAGGTGATTTTTCCCATTATTTAACACAAAGCATTTACAACCAAAAATTTTAAAGTAATGAATGTTTGGCTTCCTGTTGTTCCAAACTTCATATGGAGTCTTGTTCTGATTTTTGTTGATCATGCATCTGTTCTGGGTAAAGCAGGCTATATTTGTTGCTTCTGCCCAAAATCTTTGTGGCAGCTTAGCTTCAACAATCATTGTTCTGACAGCTTCTTTCAGTGTTCTGTTTCTCCTTTCAGCAACACCATTCTGTTGAGGGGTTCTAGCAGCTGAATATTCATGATGTATTCCTTTGATATTACAATACTCTTCAACAGTAGAGTTTGTGAACTATGTCCCTCTATCTGATCTGATCTTCAATATTTTTGTGCTTTTCTCATTCTGGATCAGTTCCGTCAGATTAGTAAAATGTTCCTTGGTTTCACTTTTCTTTTTCATGAATATCACCCAAGTATATCTTGAATAATCGTCCACAACAGCTAGGCAGTATTTCTTTCCACCCTTGCTGACTGGATCAATGGGTCCAAATAAGTCCATGTGTAGCAGCTCCAAGATTCTTTCAGAAGATTGGTGCTTCTTGCTTTTGAATGATGACTTGATTTGTTTACCCTTCTGACATGCGTCACAGAGCTTATCTTTGCTCATGAATGTTTTTGGAATCCCTTCTACCAGATCATTCTTTATCAATCTGTTTATGGTCTTGAAGTTTAAATGATTCATCCTTTTGTGCCATAGCCAACTGACTTCACTTGGTATTGATGCCACCAAACAAACACTTGAATTCTTGTCAGCAGAATTCCAGTCAACTATGTAGACATTTCCTTGTCGTATTCCAGATAAAATTACCTTCTTTGTACCAATCTGTTCAACATAGCACTTATCTGTTGAGAAGATGAATGAATATCCTTTGTCACAAAATTGACTTATGCTCAGCAGGTTGTACTTTAGGCCTTTAATGAGACGTCAGATATCTCTATGTTTCCTTTGATTAATCTTCCTTTAGCTACAATCTTGCCTTCTTTGCTGTCTCCAAAAGTAACCTTTGGGCCATCCACAACAACTGCATCAGTCAGCTCATGTATGCTTCCACACATGTGCCTTGAACAACCACTGTCCAAGTACCAAATCTTCTCTACTTTACTCCTATTCCTAATCCTAACCTACAAAACAAAAATAAAATTGTTTTAGGTACCCTTATTGAGAGGGTCCTGAAGGATTAGTTCTACCTTTGACAACCCAAGATGTTGATGTCTTAGGCTTCTGAGTTTTGACAGGAGTATGAACAGTTTCATCTTTATCATAGTTAGCAGATAAGTCATGTTGATGATCAGTATGATAAGAATAATGTTCATAAACAGGGTAAGGTGCATGATAAGCAGGGTATGCATGCATTGGATGAGCAGGGTAAGGTGCATAGTAAGTTGGAAATTGAGGTGCATGATACATAGGAGGATATGCAGCAGGTTGCACATAATAAGACTCATTTCCATACCAAGCATTTTGATTTTTCTTATTCTTATGCTTCTTTGGTTTACTAGATGCTTGCTCATTAACAGACGACTTAGTTTTACCACTAGTCTGATTCAATTTAGCTTTATCAGCAGACTTCTTAGGACTCTGCTGTTTGGTCTTACTAGTCTGTTTTCCTACACTAGGCTCTTTGCTCTTTTTATCCTTAAGAGTTTTTGTCTCCTTTAACACTTTCTCAGGTGAAGCAGGTTTAGTAGTTTGAACATACAGAATGACCTTACTATTGTCAGCAGATATAAATTTTTCAGTATGATTCAATTCTAACTTATCCTGTTCTAAAGGCATCTTCTGTTTACAAGACATATGAGTGGATGCAACAGATGATTTCTCATGAGACTCAATAACTTTTTCAAGTTCCATGATTTTACCCTTATAAACTTCACATTCAGCTTTCAAAGATTCATGTTCTTGCTCAAGCTGTTTATATTCCGCTGATTCTCTTGGCTTTTCAGCTGTGAGTTTCAGTGAGCTGTTTTGCTCTTTTAGCAATATCATCTTTTCCTTAAGCTTTTTGTATGCTTCAGCAATAGTAGTATTGTTAAGCATCATTTGTTCAAATGAATTAAATAATTCATTATCAAGAGGAGTTACCTCATCCTCAGAGTCATCAGATTCCTTGGCCATCAGGCAGAGGAGAGCAGGTTTTTCTTCATCAGAAGATTCTTCATCAGACGTGTCTGAGTCTGAATCAGATGAGTAGACAGCAGTCAGCTTTTCTGCTTCAGCCATCATTGCCTTGCCTCTCTGATGATTTCTTTCTTTTCTGATTCTCTTCTCTTCTTCTGTGTATTTTTCTGCTTTTGGATATGGACAGTCTTTGATGAAGTGTCCTAATTTCCTGCAGTTATAACACATTAGTTTGGCTTTATAATCATCTTTATCTTGAGAAGAAAAGTTGGGTTTAGAAGTAGAAGTATTGTTGCATTTGTTCTTCATTTTTCTCTTGTAGAACTTCTTGAAATTGTTCATCAGCAATGCTACATCTCCAGCTGTGTACTCCTTTTTGTTGAGTAATGTGGCTTCATCAGATGAGTCCACTTCTTTACTTCTCTGTGCTGGTCTTCTGGGATTTTCAGCAGCAACTAAGGCAGCTGTGGGTCCTGAAGTTGAGGTTTCTTCAATTCCCATTCTAGGCAGTTTATACTCATAAGCCTTGAGTACTGAGAACAGCTCAGTGAGAGAGATTTTTCCCAAATCCCTTGACTCCTCCATAGCTGTTACTTTCATATTGAATTTCGGAGGTAAAGCCTTCAGTACTCTGATGGTTATCTCCTTATCCGTGAAAGTTTTTCCAAGCTTTAAAACTTCATTCAATGTCCTTGTAAACGTTGTATCCATCTGATCAATGGTTTCAGTAGACTTCATTTTGATGTTGTCCAGCTTTTCCAGAGCAACACTCAGCTGATGCTCTTTAATGGCGTCGTTTCCTTCGCTCATATCTCTGACTTTATCCCACATCTCCTTTGTAGTCTTGCAATGTTTGACCTTGTCAAACCGATCATTATCCAAGGCTTTAGTCATGATAAATCTTCCGACTTTATCCAGATTAAATAGCTTTATTTCTTCTGGAGTCATCTCATGAAGATCTTTCTCCACCACGGTATCAACTTCATTTATCTTTATCGTCTTGGTGAATCTGAATGGACCTTTTATGATACATGTGTACATGTTATCATTATAAGCAGCCAGGAAAATCTCCATCCTGATTTTCCAGTCTTCAAAAGACATACCAGCAATGTGGGGAACATGGCTGATACAATCCATTTTCAAAAAGTTTTTATTTTTCAAAAAGATGCTCTTTTGAAAAGTTTTGAAAACCTTTGAAAAATACTTGGATCAAGCTCGTTGATCAGGCAGCTGATTCTAATGAACCACCTGCTCTGATACCACTTGTTGGTCCCAAGTGGTCAGATGAGGTCTAGAGGAGGGGGGGTGTATAGACCTCAGAAAATTTTTAGACTTAAAATTTTTTCAGTCGTCTGTCAGCAGACTAAGCTTATGAAGAACAGTAAGCTGACTATGCTGATCGTGAACAAATCTTGAACAGCAGAGAGAGCACTTTTCTTATAGTAACTTAGCTGATTTCAGCAAAATCAGTTTTATCAAGAGTATACTTGCAGCGGATGTTTGAAAGTGTTTTTCACAAGTAGACTAAGTCCTTTAAAAGATTTTATCCCCAGTTTAAAACTCCTTTAAAATCTTTCAAAATAATTCAAGGTGTAAACTTATGCAATTTTGAAATATGCAAGAAAACTTAAATGCAAAATCAACACAAAGAATTTTTATAGTGGTTATATGGATAAAAATCCTTTAGTCCACTCTTCCAGATCACTTAGATTCTGGGTTATACTATAAACACAAAGTTTACAATATTTCTCCACTTATACCTAAACAACAAATGAAAAGGCTATAAGCTCGCAATAGGAAATCACTCAGAAAACCTATCCTCTGAAGTTAAATCACTCACAAAGACGGATTTAAACTTCGCACAACACTCAGCTAATACAAATTAACTCAGAAGATGTTTTTCTATTTGCTTCAACTGGGTTTCTGTCAACAGATGACTTCCACCAGACGAGTGAGCTGTTCGAGCTTCTTGAGACTTAGAAAAATTTCTGCTTCAAAACGAAATCTCAGAATGTTGTTGTGTGTCTCTCTCTTCGAAATCAGCTCTATTTATACTTGGATTTGAAAATATGACCGTTGAAGGAAATCAAACTTCAAATCCATAGCCTTAGCCTAAATTCGGAACGGCTCCCTGCTACAGTACCTTTTCTGCTGTACTTTCCTGTATCTGCATTAAATGCACCATGCTAATACGAGAATATTCTTCAATCATTTGTCATTACTACCCTTCTCTTGCAGCATTTATTACACCAAGTGCATTTATTACCGTTGAACTTATCTCATGATCTCTTCTACTCTGCTGATCGAGGCAACTCTGTTGATCAAATACTGAACTAATCTGATTTGAGTCAGCTGACGGTCTACCCTTCTGATTGCTGTTTAAGCATGAGATCAGTAGTCTTCTGGGCTTTAAACTTTGAACTCTTCTGATGTCTTCTTTACTTGTTCAAAATTCTTCTAAGGGACCTAAGCTTTCCATACTTAGCTGATTTTGACGTTTTGGAAATCATCAAAACCTTCCCTTATCTTCTTATCTTCTTTGCACTTCATCTTCATCTTCATCCAACAGAATCAATTTTACTCAACTCGTTTTGAGACTTGGGTTTTACACCCTTTGTAAGTCGTCATTTATTAGAGGTCGTGGAGTGTTTATTGAGCGGATCAATTTTACTCAACTCGTTTTGAGACTTAGGTTTTTTACCAAAGTTCTTGGTTTTAACCTTTTTATCATTGTTTATGGAGATCGAGGAGCGTTTATCGAGCGGATCGATTTATACTCAACTCGTTTTGAGACTTAGGTTTTTTACCGAAATTTTTGGTTTTAACCTTTTTGTCGTCGTTTATGGAGATCGAGGAGCATTTATCGAGCGGATCGATTTATACTCAACTCGATTTTTGGGACTTAGGTTTATTAACCTTTTTTGGAGGTCGAGGAGTGTTTATTGAGCGAATCAATTTTACTCAACTCGTTATTCTTTAGATCGAGGAGCGTTTATTGAGCGAATCAATTTTACTCAACTCGTTATACTCTTTAGATCGAGGAGCGTTTATTGAGCGAATCAATTTTACTCAACTCGTTATACTCTTGGATAAATTTTTTTTTTTGGATTCAACCAAGTTGATTGCAGAATTTCGAGGAGCGTTTATCGAATTGATCGATTTATACTCAACTCGTTTGATACTTCGGCCTTAACTTCAAGTGAATCTTTGATTTGGTATTCAAAATTGTAACCATTGATAAAATTTTGAGAATTAATCTCAGGCCAATGCCTTTATTACAACGAATTATATGAGAAATAAAAATATAACAGACTAAATCAAAAGAAATTAACCAGTACTATCTACTAGGATTCAATTTCCATAGTATCTTCTTAGGTTGACTGCATTCCACGTTCTTGGTAGGGGTGTTCCGTCCAAGTGTGCAATTTTGTATGAACCTTTCTTTCCTACATTAACGACAATGTATGGTCCATCCCAATTATGTTGTAATTTTCCCACATGCTTGGATACCTCTACCTTTTTTAGTACCAAGTCCCCTTCTTTGAAGGTTCGTATGCGTACTTTTTGATTGTAGGCTTTCTCCATGTTTGATTTAGCGACTTGCAATCGTACGGCCGCTTTCTCTCTTAATGCTTCTGTCAAGTCGATATCACTTTCTCTTGCCTTTTCGTTTTCCTGGTCATCATACATTTCAATTCTTGGTGTTGGAATTAGTGTTTCGACTGGAATTACAGCTTCCGAGCCATATACTAGACTGAACGGGGTCTCCCCGGTTGAAGTTCTGACTGTCGTTCGATTAGCCCAAAGTACTCCGGGGAGTTCATCTAGCCATCTTCCTTTGGCTGCCCCTAATCTTTTCTCCAAAGATTTTATTATTTCTCGGTTCGCTACTTCAGTTTGTCCATTTGCTCTTGGATGGCCAACTGAAGTGAAGTTTTGCTGAATTCCTAGCTTGGTACACCATTCCATTACTTGTTTTCCTGCGAATTGCGTTCCGTTATCAGAGATCAGGATTCTGGGGATGCCAAATCGACATACTATGAACTTCCATATGAAGTTGATCACTTGGAATTGAGTTATTCGAGCAAGGGCGATGCATTCTATCCATTTACTGAAATATTCGACAGCGACTAGAACATATGCTTTCTTAGACCTGGCTATTGGGAAAGGCCCCACGATGTCCATTCCCCATTGATCAAATGGCCAGCATACTGGTATTGGGTGCATGTTTTCGGCTGGTTGATGACTTATATTTGCATGAACTTGGCAATGATGACATTTTTGAACATATTGCATGACATCATTGTTGATGGTAGGCCAATAATAGCCCGTTCTAAGGCATTTTAAGGCTAAGGCCCTTGCTCCACTGTGATTTCCTGCTTCTCCTTCATGTACCTCTCGAAGGACATCGTTGGTTTGAGATTCGGAGATGCATTTTAGAAGAATTCCTGATACCGATCTTCGGTAAAGTTTTTCTTCTAACAATGTGTATTTTGGAGCTCGATATTTTATTTTCCGAGCTTCGTTTGGATCAAGCGGTAATCTTCCTTCTCGAAGATAGTCTATCATCGGAGTCATCCAGTTTCTTTCAGCTTCTTCGATTTCCATCATCTCAGCGACCGGTGCCTCGTCGATGTCAATTGCCGGTGTATTGGAAATTAACTAGTTGATTACTCTTTCTGTTTTACCGTCATGAGACCCTGTAAATCTAGAAAGTTGATCGGCCCATTTATTATCCGATCGTGGAATGTTCTGTACCTCAAAATTTTCGAACTTCTCAGCCAATTCCTTTACTTTGGCGAGGTATTTGACCATGTTAAATTCTTTTGCCTCGTATAGGCCTTCTATCTGCCTTTGTGCTAACTCTGAGTCGGTTAGTACTTTGAGACTCTTCATGTTGGCCTTAACCGCCATTTCCATTCCTGCGATTAGCGCTTCATATTCTGCTTCGTTGTTTGTTACTACAAAGTCCAATGTAATAGCATAGTTTATATCCTCTTTATTTGGTCCGGTAAAGTTGATTCCGGCACCTCCTCCTTCTCTGCATGAAGCTCCATCGACATGCATCAACCAGGTTTGATTTTCTACGATCAAGATATCATTGTTATGGCTGGTCGATTCACTGTGTTCAGTAGTCTGGGTCGGAGTTTCTAACAGGAAATCGGCTAGGACTTGGGCCTTACTCGCAATTCTTGGTCTGTATTCGATTTCGAACTGACCGAGCTCGATTGCCCACTTGATCAATCTTCCAGAGGCTTCCGGCTTCGCTAAGACCTGTCTCAGCGGTTGGTTGGTTAACACCGCAATTTTGTAGGTTAAAAAGTAAGGTCGGAGCTTGCGTGCCGCCACTACTAAGGCCAAAGCGAATTTTTCTATTTCCAAGTAGTTCTTTCCGCCCCTTGTAGTACTTTACTTAAGTAATAAACAGGCTTATGTTCCATGCCTTCTACTTTTACTAAAACCGAACTAATGGCCACATCGGAAATTGATATGTAAATGTATAATGGTTCTCCCCCAGTTGGTTTGGCCAATAGTGGGGAGGTCGTCAGGTATTCCTTTAGCCGGTCGAAGGCCTGGTCGCATTCTTCGGTCCAAACAAGGTTTTTTGCTTTTCGTAAAGTTTGAAAGAAAGGCAGACTTCTGTCGGCCGACTTGGAGATGAATCTGTTTAACGCTACGATATTTCCTACCAAGCTTTGTACTTGGGAGATCGTTTTGGGAGGTTTCATTTCGGTTATAGCTCGAATTTTTTCTGGATTGGCCTCAATTCCTCGTTGATGTACCAAGTAGCCTAAAAACTTTCCCGATTTAACTCTGAAAGTGCATTTTGCAGGATTCAGCTTCATACGGTATTTTCTCAATATTTGGAAGCATCGATCGAGATGCTTTACATGGTCAACTTCATTCATGATTTTGACCAGCATATCATCTACGTAGACTTCCATTATTTCTCCGATCAGCTCCTTGAACATCAGGTTTACTAACATTTGGTAAGTGGCCCCGACATTCCTCAGGCCAAATGGCATGACTATGAAGCAGTAAACACCCTGCTCTGTTACGAAGGCAGTTTTCTCTTGGTCTCGTTCGTCCATGTATATTTGATAAAAACCTTGGAAGGCATCCATCATGCTGAAAATTGCAAAACCAGCGGTTGAGTCGACTAATAAGTCGATCCTCGGGAGGGGATATGGATCGCGCGGACATAGTTTGTTAAGGTCGGTGAAATCATTGCACATTCTCCACTTATTATCCTTTTTATTCCCTTTCGCTACTATCACGACATTACATAGCCATTCCGAGAAGTGTATTTCTCGAATTTGTTTTGCCTTGAGTAGCCTTTCTACTTCTGCCTTGATTATTTTATTCTTTATCGTCCCATGATTCCTCTTCTTTTGTCTAGCAGGTTTTGCCATGGGGTCGATTTTTAGCGAATGACTGATTACTCTGGGATCAATCCCTTCAATGTCGTTCGCACTCCAGGCTAAGATATCTATGTTTTATCTGAGGAAGTTTACCAGCATTACTTCCCCTTCCTTACTGAGTTCGGTTCCTATTCTGGTTGTTTTTGTTGGATCCCCTTGCACTAGTAGGACATCTTTTTGTTCCGGTGGTTTCAAAGCCAAATTAACCGGTTCCTTTCCTTTTTTATCTATTCGGTCTGTGCTGGGGATTTCAATTTCGACTCTGTCAACGTCATCTTCGAGTTTTCTTTTTGCTGGGGTAAACAATCTGGAACGGTTCCCCAATGTTAAGGAGGTGTTGTAATAGTCCCATACCACACAATGATCGTTTATTATCTCTCCGATTCCCATGTCAGTCGGAAATTTTATCTTCTGATGGTAAGTTGAAACAACCGCTCAAAATAGGTTGAGGGCGGGTCGTCCTAGGATCGCATTGTAGGCAAAGGGAGTTTCTACTACCAAGAATTTGATTAACTTCACCGTACGACGTGGTTTCTTTCTGAGTGATACACTTAAAGTTATTGTGCCACAGGGAACAATTTCGGAACCTCCAAATCCTACTAAAGGCGTAGCTACCTTTTGGAATGTTATTTCTCTCAAGTTCATGAGCTAGGACCTCTTTAGAGATGATGTTCGATGAGCTTCCATTGTCGATCAGGATTCTTCTGACGTTGTAGTTCGCTATTTCCAGCGATACCACCATCGGGAAATCAGGGTTGTCCTCTTTCGTGTCCCAAACAAAGTTCTTTGGTACCTCGCTCTCATTAAAACTGACCAGCTGGTCCTTCGGTGGTTTGCTTTCTAGCGTCCACACTTCTTTTGTGTACCTGATGTTTCCAAGTATGGACCTGGCGGTCCTGCGGCGAGCATTGCGACTGTCCCCGCCGGCTGGTCATCCTGAGATCGTATGAATGGTGCCGTTAATCTGACCAACGTTCAACTCTTGTGGGGGACCATCGTTAGGGGACCTTCTTCCGGAGCTCCCTCTTTAGTTATTATTCCGAGGACTCCGACTTCTATCCCTCTTGCGGTTGTTCCGTTCTAAATAGTCATCTAATTTTCCTTGTTCGATCAGTTTTTTAATTTATTTTTTAAGGTGAAAACAATCTTCAGTGCGATGCCCATGTGCCCGGTGATATCTACAGTATAAATCATAGTTTCGTGCATCTGGCCTTGGCTGAGCGATTCTCTTCGCTGCCGGGATCCAATTGTTCCTCTCAAGTACTACCAAGATTTCTTCTATTGGAACAGTCAACCTGGGGTATTCTACTTGGTTAATTCTGCTCCTGTTCGCCGGCTCGGCCGATCTAGGTCTTTGATAGACATTAGGTCGTCTGTCTTGATCGTTTCGATTATATTCTAATCGCTAGAAGACATTGCCTCTTCTGATGGATCGATCATAATCCATGGATTTTTTAGCAGGAACTCTATCTTGCCGTTTGGAGCCGGAGGCGGGAGCTTTATTTTTATTCTTGTCTTTAAAAGAGTTCATCTCCTCTTGGGTCATGTATTTCGATGCCAAGGTCATAATATCAGCAAACGTTCTTGGTTGCTTTCTACTGAGGGCATTCCCGAATTGCCTATTTTTGGTGAGATCGAAGAGAATGGAGATTATGTAATCGATATTTGGGGAATCGATTTTAAGCAATTCTACATTAAACCTTGCCAACCAGGAACGGAGGGTTTCTCCGTCTTGTTGATGGATGGTCCCTAGGTATCTCATTGGCAATTTCTGTCTCTTCTGGCTATCGAACTGCTGAGTTAGCTTATTGCTTAATTCCCTAAAGCTGAATATGGAATTGGTGGGTTGTTTTGCAAACCAGTCCAAAGCTAGTCCCTCGAATGTGGTGACCATCAGCTTTGCAGTGAATTCAACCGAGTGAGCATATAAGTTCATTATGTTCGTGAAGCTGAATATATAGTCATCTGGGTCGGTGGTTCCGTCATATCTGGGTAGTCGTCCCGGAACCTGTCCTGACGATTGTGCTTCTTTTATTTCCTTGCAGAAGGGGGAGCACACTGCTAGGCTCTCTTGGATCTCCGTGCTTCTGGCCCATGGATTTTGAACAGTTCGTAGGCGTTGTTCCAGACGTTCCTGTACCATCTTTTCAATTTTTCTTTCCGAGAATCGCATGGTTCGTGGTCGATTGGGAATTGCGTCGACTACGTCATCTTCGATGGGAATTATGGTATGTTCCTTTGATCTGGGGCGGACGGGTTGCGGACTCGTCCGATCCGTTTTTCTTCGGATATGTTCATCGGAGGGTTTCGAATTATTCTTTTGGGGACTGTGCAATGATCGTTGCTCGCTTGCAGGGCTGTCCGCTTGTTGCGAGATCTGATCGACCTGCCTCGGTGTCTTTTGAATAGGATTTGCCCTAGTCGCTCTAGGGTTTCTAGGAACCTGCTCGGGTACTAGTAATTCCCTTGGGCAGAGTGAATTAAAGAGCATAGCGATCTGTCGCAGCTTCTCCCGAGTGTCTGACAGGGGAACATGGATTGCTGGAGCCACATGGTCTTTTGGTACCGCACTGGCGGGAATCCCTTGTTGTCCTTGGGGGTTTTGGATATTTATCCCTTGTGGTTCCTCCTGATTCGGCAGCTGCTCGTTCTCTTGCTGATTGTCATTTATTATAGGGACGTTATTGTTAGTATCGTCCGGTTGATCCTCAGATGTGTTACGAGGGTTCGTCGTGTTACTCCTTGCTCAGTTACGGGCGCTCTTCCTTGGGCGAGCCATATGTCGATCGAATAATTAACCTAGCCCCACAGTGGGCGCCAACTGATTTAACCGTTATTCATTGGGTTAGATTAAATCAATGATGTGTGTTTTAGAGGTCAAATTAAGTATAGCTTATAGGGCTTTGTTACTTTATTCCGGATGGATCAATCTCAAGGAAGAACAATTACGTAAAGAAAATAAGTAAGCAAGACGATGAATATGTAAATAGTATAGCAAAAGCTTTTCTATTAGAGATGATATCAGATTGCCAAAGTATGTAGGCGTAAGCTCTGATTGTATGATGTCTTGAATACAATGTTTAACTAGGTATTTATATGACATTAACCCTAGCTTTACAAGGAAACATAATCCTAGTAGGACTAGGTATAGCAATCCTTACGGAACTCGGACATCACTCTTGGTCGCCAAGGGTTGATAGCACAGATCGGACCGGGCAGCTCTTTAGTGAATTAGACTCCTGGTCGGTCCGAGCATATAAGGATTAATCATTCCGATTATTATAAGGGGTGCGAAATAGCCCCCATCATGGTCAGTAATCGAACCAGTAGAAAGTGATCGAATGAATGCCCCACCAGATAATTGTAAAGCTATCAATATTATCATCTCGAACTTGGTCTTCGATTTCCCATACCTGTCGAAGTGGCTGATATTCTGAATCAATTATCCTTATTTCCTATACATATAGTTCCTAATGGGATGTATTACATCATTGCCTTTTGTTTGATAATGAAAACTCTAGGTCAATCCCTTTATTTTGCAAATTTTAACAATTTGTTTGTTGTTACTGAGTCTCCGAAGTCAAATGTTGTTTTTTTATTACATTAAATCGAGGAATAAGAAAAGTTTTTTGACGCAAATTCAATCCAGCTATGGCAAGGATTGAAAACATCGATTTGTCTACATTGCTCCCCCTTAAGGTTATGTTTGGAATGTTCGAAGAGAGTGGCGTATTAGGCCTATTAGAATCGATAGTGTAGCAAATCCTTCATGGGGTTCTGGGTTTTTGAATCAGTTAAAAGAAACTAAATTTAATCCTAAGAAATTACTTCGAGAACCTGTTCTTCAATTAGGGGGAATGTCGATGTCGAAGGCTCGAAGAAGATATCCCACTTTAGGTAGTGAATATCTATTATTTTGATTTATTTAAGTAGGTTTTCTTGCTTTCTTCTTTAACTAATTCGATTTATTGACAACTCTATGCAGAGCAAGCAGTTTTTGCTACTATGTCTCAAAGAGCAAAAAGGATGATCGAAATGGCTCGAGGAACAGGGTCGAACCCAGCACCTCGTCCCACCCAAGGTCAGAATCCGAGTTCTCATTCGAATCATCCAAATCGAGCACCAAATTTCTCATCGAATCATCTCAGCAATCATGTTCGAAGTATAACAGATGGTTTGACACATCAAGTTGTTCGAAACTCACAAGCTACAGGGTCCCAAAGGAGTACTCGTTCGAGAGAACCAGGTTCTTCGACTCCTGAATCTGGTCGAGGTAGTAAAAGGCCCAGAGAAGAAAATGAGGTTGTGGCTCGACGTCCTGGAAAAGAGCTTGTTCTCGAGGTTTCTTCTGATGAGGATATTGAGAGCATAATGAATTCTGAGCTACCTCGTGCTGGAGGAATTTCTCTCGACTCTTCAGTTTAGATCAAGAAGATGAAGGAAAGGTTTGGAAAGTATTTCAATCCGTGATCTTCAAGAAGGATCAGATTAAGATGAGCAAAAAGAAGATTAAACTAAATTTGAAGAAGGGATCCCGCGACCTTATTTCTGTAAGTTTCTTGGTCGAATTTGTTCATTCGATATATATGAATCTTGATATGCAGCAATTCGTCATTTCTTGTTGATTTTGTAGGCATGCAACGTAATGTATCAAGTTTATGTTCTTGCCGAGCGTGCCTTTAAGGATCTCGACAAAATGAAAAAGAAAATGAAGTAGCAACATAACTCGATGAAAGCCCTTTCTGCGAGTTCTAAGGATGCGAAAAGAAGCAGAAGGATGCTGAAACTGAACTTCAAAGGAAAGATGATCAGTTGATTGATGCTATAGAGAAACTTACTGCCCGTAATGCTGATGTCGAAGGTCTACAGAAAAAAGTTAAGGAACAAAACATCGAAATTGAACAATTGAAGGTAGAGTCGAATCAAAGCTATGAAAGAGGTCGAACTGAGGGCATGTCAATGCGACAGTGCCAAATCTTGAACAGAAGCTAGCAATTGCTCGAGAGTTTTACCGTTCTCCTACTTATGATGCTCTATCTAATATGAAAGCAGGTGTCGAATTGCTTGGCGTGTTTGAGAAAAGTTGGAAACAATGCAGAAAGCTCGGCTTTTTGAATGAGCGTTTTGACGCAGGAGCCCTAGATCAATAAAAATGATGATTGCGAACCGTTTCCAATCACTGAGAATGTCGATGAAGGTCCAAACCTCGAAGATGATGTTTTTTATCCTATTTTTCTCGAAGCAACGGACTCAAGAGTATCTCATGGAACAGCTGACAATGCTCATGTCGAACTAGAGTAGTTTCAAGGTGATCGAGAGCAGCCCCGAATCGAATCATTAGCAACTGAGCAGAATCGAGTTGTGCAGCACGAGGTTCTTACAGGTGAACAGATTGACAATATGATTGATCAAGGCCTTGATAATGAAACTACCCTGAATACTGATACATTTGATCATATTGATTTAGAGAATCTGGTGGGGAAGGATTCTCATAGTACTGAATGATATTGCGCTTTTTTGAAAGGGTGGCTAGATGTTCTGAATTAGTGCTGATGAGGGGATTTTTGGGATCCTATTCCCTATCCAACATGAGAGCTCGAAGAATCTCCTATCCCGACCGTAGAAGATCGAACTGCACGAGGACAGATGTTTAAAGATCCAAAATCACTGTTGGGCCGAGCCCTGATCCAGAGTTATGGGCCGAGAGATATTGATCTATGGCTGGATCACCTAAACCCTACCTTCAGCTATAAATACCCCAAGCATTAATGACGACGACACAACTTCCCAGGTGCTCACTACTCGAAGCCACCGTTCGGAATCATAGGCTTAGGCTCTGAAATATGTATTTCGTCCTCTAGCTTGTACGGCATCCAATAGGGCTCGGATAGGACTCCCGATATTTGTATTCTCGTATCAGTGTAATCGAGCAGTTGGAATACAATATTATTGATCTTTATTATTTTCGCATATCATTTAATCGATCTCACCACTCATTATTTGCACTTACGAAATTCGGTAAGATCAATTGGCGCCCACCGTGGGGCCTTATTCGAATCTTAGATCGAAATATGCCTACCACGAGGAGAAATACGTACAACAGAGGAGAGCCTTCCCATGCAGTGGGAGCTCAAAATTCTGTCAACAATGAGCCTGACGATTTATCACGCGCAGCGCAACAACAGCCAGAGGGGCCGCCAGCGGTTCCTCAAGATAACGTACCAATACACACGACCCTGGGTGACTTAAGGTCTATAATTGACACGATATGCAGGGAATTCATGAACAGCGGAAGGGCAGATCAGTCACCTGTCGATCAACCAGAAGTTCATGTAAGGCAGGAACTACCCTCTGCGAACTTGCAGAGGGAGAACAGTGCGTCTCGAGCTCAGCCAACACTTCCACCACGAGCCGCCCCCTCGAATACTAATGTCCGACCTGAGAATCCAGCTGCGAGGGCAATTGATGTAGAGGATTCCGTCGTGGGAGAAAGTCATACAGCCGGTGCCAAGACGAGAAACAAACCAACCTATAAAAGGTTTACCGAAATGGAGTTGGAAAAAATAGTACGGGAAAGGGTGGCCAAGAAGTTGGAGGAACGAGATACTATGATGGAGATCCCCTTCAACAATCAGATTACGAGGAGGACAGGGAACGCACCAATCAGGGAAAACCTGCGAGACGGGGAGGTCTCGAATAATATCATGCGTTGCTCACCTTTCTGTCGAGAAATACGCGAGGCTCGAAACACAGAAACAGTACCAACCAGGTTGCCACGGTATAACGGGACTACCGACCCCGGGGAGCACATTAACAGTTTCATTAATGTGATGAACTTATATGGTCATTCGGAGGATTTCTGTTGCAAGATTATGGTCACTACGTTCGAAGGAATCGCCTTAGACTGGTTCGGAAAGTTACCTCCAAACTCCATCTTTTCTTTTGAAGAATTTTGTGATAAGCTAAAACATCAGTTTGCCAGCCAAAGGAAACCAAGACTGCCAGCAAATCACTTGGGTACTATAAAACAGTTAGAAGGAGAAACGTTGAGGCAATGGTTGGCGAGATTCAGTATTGAGCTTTTAAAGGTAGACACGCCACAGATTGAGTACCTATCATCTCTGATGTTCGAACTAACCAAGAGTACCCAGTTCGGAAATGCATTATGTAGAAAACAACCCAAGTCTTTCGAGCGAATAATGGAAATAGCTGAAAAATACATGATACAAGAGGAAATGAACAAATTAAAAAGCTCACATATCGACAAGTCTCTCCTTAGCAAAAAACCGGATCGGGCTCCGATCCCGAAGCCTGGTGACTATGGAGGATCGACTAAGGGATCAGTCTGGCAACGAATTAACACTTATAAGCCACATTTGCAGACTCAAGCTCCGAATTCCTATGCACCGCACTACGATCGAAATCGAATCCCGAGATCAAGTAAAATTCAGTTTACTGAACTCAACAGTTCAAAGGAAGAAGTGTTGACAGTGTTGGAAGAAGGGAATTTGATTCCAGAGGCCCAAAGAATTACACAGGCAAGGCCTGGTGCGCCAGGCTACGACCAATACTGTCGGTATCATCGAGCCCGGGGGCATAGTACAGAGAATTGCTACCAATTGAAGGTTGAGATAGAGAAATTGATTGCCCAAGGGAAGCTGAAAGAATTCGTCAAGAATGGCAACTATAGCAACCGCTATAGATCTCGTAGCCCGAGAAAATTCAACGCTCAGCAAAGACAGGTTCGAAACCAAGCAGAGGAACAGTTGAATGGAGTGATAAACGTGATAGCTGGCGGACCCGCCGGAGGGGATAGCAGGAATGCCAGAAAAAGAACCTTGAGGTCGATTAGGGCAGGAATTTCTGCGAGAAAAGAAGTTCTATCCTTGGAATTCTCATCGATGGAAAACCAAGTCATTAGTTTTACAGAAGCAGATCGACCCGCCGACGTTCATTGGGATACAAGTGAGGATGATCCCGACTTTTCTATGGTACTGACACTCAAGATTGCGAACTTTGAAGTCAAAAGAATACTGGTCGATAACGGAAGCTCGGCAAGTATAATTTCTTCAGAAGCACTTACAAGAATGAATCTCTGTCATCCACGCTTGGATAAAGTAACAACCCCATTGGTCGGATTCGGGGGATCGGAAATCGTTCCGCTCGGAACCATACTTTTAAGCACCACCTTGGGGCTAAAACCGAAGAATGTCACGAGAATGATAAAATTTTTAGTGGTAGACACACCATTCGCTTACAATGCCATTTTGGGAAGACCGGCTCTGAATACCTTTAAGGCTGTCGTGTCTACTTACCATCAAAAGATAAAGTTTCCGACCGAGGGAGGAGTGGGAGAAATGAGGAATGACCAATATATGGCATGGGAATGTTATAATTCGTCCCTAACTATCAAGGGGAAAATGGAACCCGAGCTCCCTGTTAAGAGAAAGCTGGATGACTCGATTTCTAACCCCGAGATTCCAATTCCGGATAATGAAAGGATACAAGGAAAGAAAGGAAGAGTCGTGGATATGAGTGTACAAGCGCCCGACAGCAAAAAGGTGAATTTGGTACCGGGATCTCCAGAAAAATTCACAAAAATTGGAACGGAGTTGAGTAGCGGCATGGAAGCAAAACTCATTGGATTTTTACAAGAAAACGTGGATGTCTTTGCTTGGAGCTCGGATGATATAGTAGGAATCGACCCACGTGTGATAACTCATTCCTTAAATATTGATCCTAAGGCTAAACCGGTGAGACAAAAGAAGCGCAATCATGGTCGTGAAAAGGATAAGATTATTAATGCAGAGGTCGATAGATTGCTAGCTGCGGGGCAGATCAAGGAAATAAAATTCACAGAATGGCTATGCAACGTAGTCTTAGTTTCAAAGGGAGAAAAGATTGAGAACAAATGGAGAATGTGCAATGATTTTACCGACTTGAACAAACTGTGCCCAAGGGACCCCTACCCATTGCCTCGAATAGATATGCTCGTAGACTCCACCGCGGGATTCGTGTTGTTCAGTATGATGGATGCTTTTCAAGGTTTCTATCAAATCTTCATGAATGAAAAAGATCAGGATAAAACGGCATTTGTCACTGAACGGGGAGTGTACTGCTTCATCGTTATGCCCTTCGGGTTAAGGAACGCTGGTGCAACTTATCAAAGGTTGGTTAACATGATGTTCAAAGAACTGATAGGAGAAATCATGGAAGTATATGTAGATGACATGCTCGTAAAGAGCATGTCCGAGGAGGATCACATCAATCACCTTGACAAGTGTTTCAAAATTTTGAGGAAATATAGAATGAAGCTGAATCCGGCTAAATGCACTTTCGGAGTACGGTCAGGCAAATTCCTGGGATATTTGGTTCAGGAAAGAGGAATCGAAGCAAATCCCGAAAAAATCCGAGCGATCACTGACCTTAATCCTCCAAGGAAACTTTCTGATGTTCAAAGCTTGATCGGAAAAATTATTTCATTGAATAGATTTATATCTAGGTCTGCGGACAAGAGTCTCCCTTTCTTCAAACTCTTACGCAAATCTAAGACCTTCGAGTGGAACGACGAATGTGATAAGGCATTCGAAGAGTTAAAAGCGTACTTGACCTCACCCCCAATGCTAGCAAAACCATCCGAAGGGGAACCTTTGTATTTATACATAGCTGTATCTGGAGAAGCCATCAGCTCGGTTTTGGTCAAACTTGACAAGGCTGAACATAGACCAGTTTACTATTTGAGTAAATTGCTGCAAGGTGCGGAAAAGAACTATATGGAAATCGAGAAATTCGCGCTGGCCTTAGTCGTGGCCGCCCGAAGGTTAAGGCCCTATTTTCAAACATACAAGATTATTGTTTTAACCAATCAACCTTTGAGACAGGTCTTGTCGAAACCTGAGGCCTCGGGCAGATTAATTAAATGGGCAGTCGAACTAGGTCAGTTCGAAATCGAATACCAACCGCGGGTCGCAGTAAAAGCTCAGGTCCTAGCTGATTTCGTACTTGAGTCAACCGAAATATCGAGCGCAAGAGAAGAAGCATCCTCGGAGCTGAGTATGATCGAAGAAACAAGTAACCGAGCATGGTTAATGCATGTGGATGGCTCCTCGACCAAGGAGGGAGGCGGCGCTGGAATTCATTTCCAAGGACCCAACGACGAAGATCTAAGTTATGCAATAACGTTGGATTTCATCGTCACCAACAACGAGGCCGAATACGAAGCACTGATCGCCGGACTAGAGATGGCCATTAAAGCAAAGGTAAAATCGATTGTTGTATTAACTGATTCCGAACTTGTTCATAGGCAGGTGAAAGGTACGTACGAAGCCAGAGAGTTCAATATGGTGAAGTATCTGAACAAAACAAAGGAATTAATCTCCAAGTTCGAGAAATTCGACATTCAGCCTATACCAAGAGAGGAAAATCTTTGGGCTGACATACTATCAAAATTTACGGGATTAATTGATGGAAAAACTGAAAGATCTATCACTTGGCTGCTATCAAATATGTCCGCCATCGAATTAGATGCTACGCCTGAGGTCGATATCATGGAAATCACAGAACCGCAAAAGTCATGGAGCGATTCTCTTATCGCATATCTGAAGGAAGGAAAGCTTCCGGAAGACGCTAATGAGGCTCGAAGAATCAAATATAGAGCGCCATCTTTCACGATAATAAACAATCAGCTTTACAAGAGATCCTCTTCGGGAATTCTATTGAAATGTGTCCATGAAACCCATCACGGTTCCATCTTAAAGGAGGTTCACGAAGGAGAAGCAGGAAATCATTGTGGTGCACGAGCGTTAGCTCTTAAATGCTCAAGGTCTGGATATTATTGGCCTACTCTTTTTTCCGACTCTGTAGAATATGTAAAAAAATGCCATCATTGTCAGATACACTCGAACTTGATTCACCAGCCCGCCGAACATATGCATTCTATTCCTATCTGTTGGCCTTTCGATAAGTGGGGCATTGATATCGTCGGACCTTTCCCGACAGCTCGAGCCAGGAAAAACTATGTACTCGTGGCAGTTGAGTATTTCAGCAAATGGATCGAATGTGTCGCCTTGACAAAAATAACTCAATTCCAGGTTATAAATTTCCTATGGAAGAATATTGTCTGCAGGTTCGGAATTCCCAGGATTTTAATATCCGATAACGGAACGCAATTTGCTGGGAAAAAGATCACGGATTGGTGTGAAAGGTTCGGAATACAACAGAATTTTGCATCGGTAGGGCACCCTCAAGCCAACGGACAGACTGAAGTCGCAAATCGAGAGATCGTTCGATCTCTGGAAAAACGCTTATCGGAGGCAAAAGGAAAGTGGCTAGATGAATTACCTGGAGTATTATGGGCCAACAGAACGACAATTAAGGCCGCAACCGGAGAAACTCCATTTAGTCTGGTTTATGGGTCGGAAGCAGTTATCCCTGTAGAAAATCTTATACCCTCGCCTAGGGTCGAATTTTACGACCTAGAAGAAAATCAGCCCTTGAGGGAAATGGAAGTGGATCACGCGGATAGTCGACGAGACCGTGCGAAGTTAAAAATTCAAGCTGCCAAAGCCAACATGGAGAAATCCTATAACCGAAATGTGAGACTTCGATCCTTCAAAATAGGAGATCTGGTACTTAGAAAAGTGGAAGTATCAAGGCACGTCGGAAAACTCCAACCCAACTGGGATGGTCCTTTCGTAATCGTCGAGGTTGGGAAGAATGGATCTTACAAGATTGCCTATCCCGATGGGGAAACCCTGCCCAGAGCATGGAATGCAGTTAATTTGAGAAGATACTATGGAAGATAAAGTATTATTTCCCAAGTCGATCACCAAGTTCAGTTGGTTCTATTACTTTAAAGAAGAATGTATCTGTCGCAAAGGCTTATTTTGTCTGAATTATCTCTTTAATGAACTTTCATTTTCATCAGATTTCTTATTAGTTCTGTTAATTGTAATATTGCCGATCCGTAATCTACTCATACATTATCAGGGCTCGGCTCTCAAAAATTATAAAAATGGGTGAAAGCCTCTGCTAGGACCCTCGGGCTAAAAATGCTCTGAAAAACGACTAAGGGTGAAAGCCGTTGCTATGCCCCTTAGATCGAGAAATTATCAAAATGGGTGAAAGCCTCTGCTATGACCCTTGGGCTAAAAATGCTCTGAAAAACGACTAAGGGTGAAAGCCGTTGCTATGCCCCTTAGATCGAGAAATTATCAAAATGGGTGAAAGCCTCTGCTATGACCCTTGGGCTAAAAATGCTCTGAAAAACGACTAAGGGTGAAAGCCGTTGCTATGCCCCTTAGATCGAGAAATTATCAAAATGGGTGAAAGCCTCTGCTATGAACCTCGGGCTAAAAATGCTCTGAAAAACGACTAAGGGTGAAAGCCGTTGATATGCCCCTTAGATCGAGAAATTATCAAAATGGGTGAAAGCCTCTGCTATGACCCTTGGGCTAAAAATGCTCTGAAAAACGACTAAGGGTGAAAGCCGTTGCTATGCCCCTTAGATCGAGAAATTATCAAAATGGGTGAAAGCCTCTGCTATGACCCTTGGGCTAAAAATGCTCTGAAAAACGACTAAGGGTGAAAGCCGTTGCTATGCCCCTTAGATCGAGAAATTATCAAAATGGGTGAAAGCCTCTGCTATGACCCTTGGGCTAAAAATGCTCTGAAAAACGACTAAGGGTGAAAGCCGTTGCTATGCCCCTTAGATCGAGAAATTATCAAAATGGGTGAAAGCCTCTGCTATGACCCTCGGGCTAAAAATGCTCTGAAAAACGACTAAGGGTGAAAGCCGTTGCTATGCCCCTTAGATCGAGAAATTATCAAAATGGGTGAAAGCCTCTGCTATGACCCTCGGGCTAAAAATGCTCTGAAAAACGACTAAGGGTGAAAGCCGTTGCTATGCCCCTTAGATCGAGAAATTATCAAAGTGGGTGAAAGCCTCTGCTATGACCCT
Organism: Penstemon eatonii; assembly: GCA_038501285.1. Lineage (NCBI taxonomy): Eukaryota > Viridiplantae > Streptophyta > Magnoliopsida > Lamiales > Plantaginaceae > Penstemon > Penstemon eatonii. Next base: position 27,766,563 of record CM076713.1, read on the forward strand.
CGGGCTAAAAATGCTCTGAAAAACGACTAAGGGTGAAAGCCGTTGCTATGCCCCTTAGATCGAGAAATTATCAAAATGGGTGAAAGCCTCTGCTATGACCCTCGGGCTAAAAATGCTCTGAAAAATGACTAAGGGTGAAAGCCGTTGCTATGCCCCTTAGATCGAGAAATTATCAAAATGGGTGAAAGCCTCTGCTATGACCCTCGGGCTAAAAATGCTATGAAAAACGACTAAGGGTGAAAGCCGTTGCTATGCCCCTTAGATCGAGAAATTATCAAAGTGGGTGAAAGCCTCTGCTATGACCCTCGGGCTAAAAATGCTCTGAAAAACGACTAAGGGTGAAAGCCGTTGCTATGCCCCTTAGATCGAGAAATTATCAAAATGGGTGAAAGCCTCTGCTATGACCCTCGGGCTAAAAATGCTCTGAAAAACGACTAAGGGTGAAAGCCGTTGCTATGCCCCTTAGATCGAGAAATTATCAAAATGGGTGAAAGCCTCTGCTATGACCCTCGGGCTAAAAATGCTCTGAAAAACGACTAAGGGTGAAAGCCGTTGCTATGCCCCTTAGATCGAGAAATTATCAAAATGGGTGAAAGCCTCTGCTATGACCCTCGGACTAAAAATGCTAAAAAAAAAAAAAAAAAAAAAAAAAACAAAAAAACAAAAAAAAAAAAAAACGATTAAAGGTGAAAGCCGTTGCTATGCCCCTTAGATCGAACTTACTAAGCAAATCTCAAAGTTGGAACTTACCAAAGTTATGTCCTACATCTATCGCGCAATCGCAAGCTAAGGGTATTGTCCAGATTGGAGAGCGTATTCTTTCAAGACTCGAGGAATTCTCACAGTACGTAAGAGTTCGAAGTTATCATTACAAGGCAAAAATAAGACCTATCTGCGAATTATTTAACATAAATATCATTACAAGTACAAAACTGCTCGAAGTACAGATTACCAAGAAAAAACATCTCGAAGCACAGTTTATTGAAATGCAACGGCTTATCGATATGGTTACAACAAGATAATATTACAACAGAGAAAAATCCTAGCGCAACTAGACATTCTCGGAAAGAAGTTTTCGAACTTCGGCACTGCGGTCGGCATATCCGCGCGCATAAGCCTCTTTCTCGCGAAGGTCGAAATTCTTCTTCTCAAATTCGCAGACATTTTTCAACCTTTCTATCTCCAGACTCAGCTTTTCCAGAAGACTTTCGCCACAAACCCGGGACTCTTTACTTTTCTCACAAGACAATTTCTTTTTGAAAAATCTATTGGCTTCCAATGCCCGATCCAGCTCGGCCTTTTTCCGGGCCAACTCAAGAGTAATATTAGCTCGATGCTTGACCTCGCGCTTCGCCATCGAATAAAGCACGGAAAAACATTCGCCAACCTGCAGGGAAACACGTCAAGACAGAAGCTGAAAAATCTAGCATAGTACCACAATAAGAGCTACCTGGGCAAGAAAGTCGGATCCAGAATGAAACAAAAATGAGGAATGATCTCCACTCGGAAACATTGACTCAGAAAGAGAAATCTCAGCTCGAACTAAGCTTAGGTCGTGTTTCCCTGAAGAAACCTTGTTAGAACGAACAATGTTTCGCTTGGTGGCGAAGATTTCATCCGCAAAGGTGACCTTCTTAGCCTTTTTATGAGCACTCCTACTTTTCAGACAAGAGGAGGGCGTAAAATTAAAAGAATTACCCTCTCCATAGAAAGTATGGTCGAAAGGAAATTTAGACCAAGCAGGAGCTTGCCTTTTCCTTTTTAAGGCGTTATTCCTATCTGATTGGGGTGACCCTACAAGAGGGAATAAGGAAGCTTTCAGATCATGGCTCATTTTTTGAACGGGTGATATATCTCCAAATGTCAACAGAAACGAGAAAAAGAAAAAGCAGTTTCTTAATCGGTAAGCTCGAAAAGCTCGAACTCGCATATATTCCCCTAAGCCTCGATCGTCAGAAGGGAAGAAATATTATTAAGACAGGCTATCATAGCCTAAGTATTTATAAGGAACGCAGATTACCCAAAATAAAAGAAAAGTAGGCCATGGGCGAGTTACTTTTCCCAAGGAAAGATTCGATGACGCAACAAAAGACATAAGGGTGACGCAAGAAAAATATGTCATAATAAATTCATATCAACATTACATGAAGAATAAGCTCCAGAAAGAAAATACAAACTTAGGAAAAGTCACTATTACAAATTAAATGACTGTGAACATTTATCACATTGCCAAAACCCTCAACTATTGGAATCCTTGGAGTCGGAACCGTCACCCGACCTCACCTTCTTGTCCCCGCTCCGTGAACCGCTCTCCGAGCTCTCAGAATCATCACTGCTTGAACTGGTATTCTCTTCACCACCATCATCCTTACCGCCGGAGGTCGATCCTTCCAACTTGGCAGAAGAATTGCCCAGTTCTCCACGGGTGCTCGAGTCGCCTTCGATGTCCACGTCCTGATCGTCAAATTTCGCTTCAAGAACGTCAGGATTGGACATGGGAACCCCGAACTCTTGAAGGAAGAAGAAAAACTCATGATCCTTGAAGTCTGAAATCTTAGGGGGAAGAGAACTAGGTCTGTAATCTTTCCCATAAATATTTTTGAAAGGGTCCAAAAACTCAAGGTAGTCGTCGATGGAACCAGCGAGTTGTCCGGCCGAGATAAGCTGTTGAACCCCCTTATAGTGGAAAGCCTGGTTTATTTGCCCAGTCTTCAAACGAACCAGAGCATCCAAAATTGGAGATTCCAGAAATTCTCTTATGGCTGGAAGTCGGGCTTCTTGGCGGCCTCGCTCATAAGAACGTTCGGCGGATGCTTTGGCCTGTTCGAGTTCTAATTTTAATTTCTCCACCTCCCCTTCTAAAGTTTTCATCATCTCCAGCTCCTTCTTACTCTGTTCGAACTTAGCTTCGATCTCAGACAATTTGGTATTGGTCTCTTCTAATTGGCTAGTTCTAGCGGCATCGTCTTTCAGAATGTTGTAAAGGCCTTTCTGTGCCGCTTGGGATTCTTCGTTCAGCACGGCCGTTCGAAAAGCGTTTTGAACAAATAGATCTCCCGCCTAAAAAAAAAAAATAAAATAAAAATAAAAATAAAAATAAAAATTTTAGACACGGTACAGGGATTATGAAGAAAATATTAAGACTTTTTCAGAAACAGGCAATACCCTTTGGTGAGCTTCGGCATAATCACCTATTATCTCAAACTCTGACCTAGTAAAGGATTGAACAACGTCATCTTTGAATCTTCCCGCCAGAAACATTCGGAGGGATTTGTCCACTATGTGCTCACCCCCGGGGCCTAGATCGGATTCGATTGTCCCGTCCTCGGGATATCCTGCCGCCCTAGGTCCTCGAAGATGATCTTCGAGGAAATCAGCAAGTTCGGGATCGGAGCAACCAGCCCTACAAGGTATCGGATCTGGTCCTCTGCCAAAGATTTTGGTTCTCCTGGATGGCTCGGGAGCATTACTACTCCTCTTCCGAGCCATCCTAGCTTCTAGAATCTCTTTGGCACGATTTTCCATCAATGTATAGCGACTGTACCCCGCATCGCTCGGGTTAGTGGAGCCGATCGGAAAAATAGATCGAATAACAGCTGAAGATTGGGGGTCGGAAGTTCCCTCCGCCTCGGTCCGAAATTGTGAAGTTCCCGCCTCTCTAACCGAAGGAACGACCATCAAAGCATTCGGCCCCGCCGCAGGACCAGCTCGAATTTTGGCTTTCTTTGCCTTCCGAGATGGTTTTGATGCTTGAGGACGAGGTCGGCCTTTGCTACCCTTCGAGAAGGAAGCAACGTGATTACCAGCGACGGAGGTTCGGAAATTATCAACTATATCCGCTAAGCTGGAGGGAGGGTTGGCAGGATCAATCCGAGCTTCTCCGAAATTGATTGGATCAGCGGGGAAGGTACAACTACTAAGGTCAGCCAACCTCAGGACAGCTTCTTGAGTCATCAAAGCAGTTTGATGAGTATCGGCACGAAGAACTTTCAAAAACTCATCTGTAATCTCGTTCTTCATACTTCCCCTGAGAAGGCGCCGACCATATATCCATGACTTCGCCCCAGGCCAGTTGTAAGGAACCGGCTCGGAATTATCTTCAGCAGGTGGAGTATCTGGTCCTCGAACAAAGAAGAATTCATGTTTCCACCCTTTGAGGTTACTACTAACATTGGCTGAAAGAATTGAAGTTTTAGGCCTCTGGGAGAAGTATACGTATCCGGCATTGGAAGACGTTGAGGCACTCATCTGAAAAACCCGCCAGAAATTCTGAAAAACCGCCTTTTTTCCCTTAGCCTTCATCAACACGCAAAAAGCTATGATGAGGCCAATCGAGTTCGGAAGAATTTGACAGGGAGTCAAATCGAAGGCCTCCAAGATCTGCTCCACCAAAGGAGGAAAGGGGATACGAAGGCCGTAATGAAAATGCTTGGTGTAAAAAGCTTGACAACCGGCAGGAGGGTGGGTGACCCGTTGATCGGAAGAAGGGAGGACAATCGAAAAACCAGCACCAAGATACGGTCCGAACTCCTCCTGCAAAGCCCCCAAATCCGTTTCCTTGAAAGAACAAACTATCTCGTCAGCCCTCTCCTCCGTCCTATTCAGGCCTGCGCTGGTCGACGGTTCCTCCCAATCGAAAATAGTTACCACAGCTTGCTTACCCAGCCTAATTTTCTTTTGCTCATTCTCTCCTAGAATGAGATCTTCATCCTCCTCAGGTTCATCGTCGGAAACTGTCGCCCCGCTAGAACTTTCATCTTCGCTATCTTCTGAATTAGAATTGGAGTCTCGCTCATCCCCAGACTCGGAAGACGAACTCGAATCCTGAGCATTACCGACCTCGGATGAATATGTTGCTACGAATTCTTCTTCTCGATCATCAGCAGAGTTTTTCCCCGAAGGAGATTTTCCCTTCGAATCCGCAGAGTTAGACATGATGTATACGTAAAGACGTGCTCGAAATATAATTATTTCGATTTGCTATTCGACCTGTTTGCTCCGATCAAGAATTTTTTACCTTCAGAGCTTGTGGTAAATAAAGATCCTCGTCAAAGTATATATACAGGGACAAAATGGGAAATTGCAAAAGGGTCCCCGAGTAACCGCGACGGTTGAATTCCCGCAGAAAAAAGCCAGTATTCGTATTCTCAGAAATCACATTTACGGTCCTCATACTTTGGAAAAACGCCATAATCAAAGACCCATGAAAATTATGACACGTTCAAAGATTTATCAGATCCTTATATTTTTATCAACCTGACGAATAATATGGTCGGGTCATACCATTAAAACATATGAAAAGGGGGGCCGGAGTGTGAACTCTCCTTCTAACAATGGGTAATAAGAGCAACTCCCTTGATGACTCCGTTATAAGTTTCTTAAGTATGCACTCTTTTTCCCCGATTCGGTTTTTATCCCGAAAGGGTTTTTCCGAATCAGGTTTTTAATGAGGCATACCTAAAGACTTGCATTAAGATCAATCCAACTCACAGTTTCACTTCCCTAATTGATCCTACGATACATATATATACTTCTTCGAGCCTAAAAGCTCCGCATTACGCTCGAGAAGTGGGGGAGTATTGATGAGGGGATTTTTGGGATCCTATTCCCTATCCAACATGAGAGCTCGAAGAATCTCCTATCCCGACCGTAGAAGATCGAACTGCACGAGGACAGATGTTTAAAGATCCAAAATCACTGTTGGGCCGAGCCCTGATCCAGAGTTATGGGCCGAGAGATATTGATCTATGGCTGGATCACCTAAACCCTACCTTCAGCTATAAATACCCCAAGCATTAATGACGACGACACAACTTCCCAGGTGCTCACTACTCGAAGCCACCGTTCGGAATCATAGGCTTAGGCTCTGAAATATGTATTTCGTCCTCTAGCTTGTACGGCATCCAATAGGGCTCGGATAGGACTCCCGATATTTGTATTCTCGTATCAGTGTAATCGAGCAGTTGGAATACAATATTATTGATCTTTATTATTTTCGCATATCATTTAATCGATCTCACCACTCATTATTTGCACTTACGAAATTCGGTAAGATCAAGTGCCTCGAACGGACGGCTCCCTGTGTCAATTGTGCCCGGCCTCTCGATGTCATATATATATATATATATATATGATGACTTTATTTTGTAATATGCACCTTTTGACTTTTTCTCTCGGCTAGTAATATTTTAAGTATGTGTAACTTTTATGCTACCTTAATATATGCCCTATTTGTTTGGATAATTTCTGAATTTGATTCTGTGTTTTGATAATTGTTATTCAGTAATCCAAACGTCGTAATTTTAACAAGCTGATCGAATAAAGACACGTTTTTGTCTAATCGATTTTGACTAAAAATAATCATAAATATGCATCTATTTGAGCAAGTGTATTCTCATTTGGTCGGACAAATGAGTAGCAATTTGGTCATAATTTTGATCGAATAAATTAGTGGTAATTTGGTCGAACAGATCAAAAGTTTCGCATTTTGTAAGATCAAAGTGTTTGGTCGAGCAAATTAGTATCAACTTGGCCTAAAAGATAAGTATCAATTTTGATCAAATATATGAATAACTTGTTTTCGTTTTGAAATCTACCATTTTTCAACTTATCACTTTTATAGTGTAAGGACTAGAAGCTTCGAAAGCTGTCGAAAATGATCGATGCTTTGAAAGTTGTCGATTGTTCCCCTTATCACTTTTATAGTGTAAGGATCCGAGGCTTTGAAAGCTGTCGAAAATGATTGATGCTTTGAAAGTTATCAATTGTTCCATTTATCACTTTTATAGTGTAAGGATTCGATGCTTGAAAGCTGTCGAAAATGATTGATGCTTTGAAAGCTATCAATTATTCCTATCACTTTTATAGTGTAAGGATTCGATGCTTTGAAAGTTGTCGAAAATGATTGATGCTTTGAAAGCTATCAATTATTCCTATCACTTTTATAGTGTAAGGATTCGATGCTTTGAAAGCTGTCGAAAATGATTGATGCTTTGAAAGCTATTAATTGTTTAATAAGAACAGACACTGTAATTTTGTATAAAAGATAATTCAGTTTCATTGATTGTTCTTCGCAGTGGTACAAACTTACAAAATATTGATCAATGTAATGACCAAAGTACAAAATACAAAAACTGATCATTTATGATCATCTTAACGAAAGAAAATCCTATGCATTGAACTTTCTTAAATTTCTTCCATTCCAGGTTCTTGGTACGAGCTTTTCGTCCAGATATTGTACTTATATGCTCCTTTTCTTCCAACTTCGATGAATTTATAAGAGCCTTCCCATTTTGGGTCGAGTTTTCCCGTGTCTTTGGATACCTCGATTTTCTCAACACTAGATCACCGACTTGAAATGTTTTTAATCGCACTTTCTTGTTATAAGCTTTAGCCATTGTGGTTTTATACGCTTGTATTTTTGTTAAAGCTTTTTCTCTTCTAGCTTCAGCTTTGTCTACTTCGTATCTTCGTCGTTCCTCATTGGCTTTCTCTCTATACAATTTTATTCTTGTTGTGGGTACTTGTATTTCAGTTGGAACCACTACATCAGAACCATAGACCAAACTGAATGGAGTTTCTCCCGTAGCTGTCCTCTCCTTTGTTCGATTAGCCCATCTCACCCATGGAAACTCATCAAGCCATGCTCTACTTGCTCTTTCAAGTCTCTTTTTTAATAGTTGGGCAATATCTTTATTCGTGACTACCGTTTGCCCATTTGTTTGTGGACATCCTACTGAGGTAAATCAGTGTTTTATTCCATGCTTGGTACACCATGCAGTAACTCTAGCTCCCACAAATTGTCCTCCACTATTCAGATATAATAGTCATTGGCAAACCAAATCGATATACAATATTCTTCCAATAAAAATTGATGATATGGGTCTGTGAAATGGTAGCAAGAGCTTCAACTTCGATCCATTTACTGAAATATTTGACGCCAACAAGCAGATACTGGATTTGTGCCTTAGCCATAGGAAGGCCCGACTAAATCGACTCCCCACTGATCGAATGGCCATGCAATCGATACTGGTTCCATATTCTGAGCAGGTTGATGAGGGATATTAGCATGAAATTGACATTTTGCACATTTTCGTGCAAACTCATTTGCTTCGCGAGTTAGCTCTGGCCAGTTGTCTCGATACTCTTAAGGCCAATGACCGACCTCCTGAGTGACTTCGACATGAACCTTCATGTACTTCTTTCAAAACTATTTTGGCCTGTGTCGAGGCCAAGCATTTTACCAAAGGACCAGAAATTGATCTTCTGTATAAATCTCCATTGAGAAGTATGTATCGAGGTGCTCGATATTTCAAACGTCTTGCTGCATTTATATCATTAGGTAAAGTTTTGTCCCTCAGATACTCGACAAATTCAGTCTTCCAGTTTTGCTCTACCTCTTCAATGTTCACTATTTTTGGCATAATTTCCTCGGCTTTGATCTCGATTGAGGATTTAACAGACCATATCAGGGTGACATTTCTTTGTTTAATGCTTTCGATTAGATTTCCAAATTTTGAAAGTGCATCTGCTCGAGTATTCTCTTCTCTCGGAATGTATTCGATTTGAAAGCTTTCGAATTTTGCAGCTAATTCATGAGCCAAAGCCAGATATTTAATCATAGATTTTTCCTTGGCTTCAAACAGCCCCTTGAATTGTTTTTCTACTAGCTGTGAGTCAGTGTAAACTACCAAACTTTTTACGCCAGTCTCAAAAGCCATTTTGGGACCAGAAACCAATGCTTCATACTCTGCCTCGTTATTTGTAACGAGAAAGTCCAATTTAAAGCAAACTTACTCAATATTATCTGGTCCTTGGAAGTAAATCCATGCTCCTCCTCCTGCTGATGTCGAAGATCCATCGATATTCATCATCCAAGTTGCTGTTGGATTCACAGATTCAGACGATGAGCTCTCCAATATGAAATCTGTCAATATTTAAGCCTTTGCTGTTGTTTTTGGTTGAAATTTGATATCATATTATCCTAATTCGACAGCCCACTTATCAGCCTTCCGGACGCAAGAGGTTTGGAGAGAACTTGTCTCAATGGTTGGCTTGTCAAGACGATTATCTTGTGAGATTGAAAATAAGGTCTGAGTTTTCGTGTTGTCGTCATAAGAGCAAGTGCAAATTTCTCTATATGGATATAATTCTTTTCTGGCCCTTGTAACACTCTGCTTACATAATATATTGGTTGATGCTCCTTTCCCTCTGATCTTACTAATACTGAACTTAAAGCTTGATCTGAGATGGCCACATAAAGATACAGTAGCGACATGTTTTGCTAGCAATGGTGAGGAGGTTAAATATAACTTTAACTGGTCGAATGCTAGGTTACACTCCTCAGTCCAATTGAACTTTTTCACATTTTTCAGTATTTTGAAGAAGGGCAGGCTTTTATCAGCAGATCGTGATATAAGTCGATTTAAAGCTGTTATTCTCCCAACAAGTATTTGTACTTCTTTGACAGTTTTCGGTGGTTTCATGTCCATGACTGCTTGAATTTTTCTGGATTATCCTCAATTCCTCGCTCATTTACCAAATAGCCAAAGAATTTTCCTGCTCGGACTCCAAAGGTACATTTTGACGGGTTTAACTTCATCCCATACTTTCTCATTATGTCGAATACCTGCTTGATATGAGCCAGATGATCAGATTCTTTTAAGCTTTTGACCAGCATATCGTCGACATAAACTTCCATTGACTTTCCTATAAGTGGTTCGAACATTAGATTGACTAATATTTGATAAGTTGCACCTGAATTTTTTAGACTAAATGGCATCACTTTGAAGAAATACACCCACTTCTCGATGACAAAAACAGCTTTATCTTGATCTTCCAAAGCCATAAAAAACTAATAGAAACCTTGAAATGCATCCATCATAATCAATATTGCAAAACCAGCAGTTGAGTCGACCAAAGTATCGATTCTGGGTAGCGGGTATGGATCCCTTGGACAAAGTTTGTTTAGATTTGTGAAGTCATTGCACATTCTCCACTTTCCTTCCTTTTTCGGGACCAAAACTATATTGCATAGCCAGTCAGTAAATTGTATTTTGACCACATATCCTGCCTTCAAAAGTTTGTTCACTTCTTCTTCGATGATCTTATTTCTTTCAGGACCGAAGTTTCGCTTCTTCTGTCTGAGCAGGTCAACCCGAAGGATCTATGTTGAGTCTGTGGACTATTATACTTGGATCGATGCCTTGCAAATCACTGGTTGACCAAGCAAATACATCAACATTCTTTAGAAGGAATTGTATTAACAGGACATCCAACCCTTCACTTAATTGCGTACCTATTCTGGTTGTTTTGCTTGATTCTCTAGGAATTAGCTCGATTTCTTTAAAACCTTCAAAAGGTTCGACCCTCGGAGCCTCAAAGTATCGCTTTCTCGAAGAAGCTTCTTCGATAGGAGGTGTGTTAAAAATGTCTTCCCCTTTTTTCGATTTCTTGGTTAAGTGTAGGTCTTCAGCCTCTTCATTCGAGTCGGTGTTGTGCGACCTTTTTCTTATCCACTGAAACAGTGTAACAGTCCCAGGCTTCTTTAGATTCTTCGACACCTAGCTTGGTAGGGAACTTCATTTTTTGATGATAAGTAGATAGAACCGCTTGAAAAACGTTCAAAGTTGGTCTTCCCAGGATCACATTGTACGCACATGGCGAGTCTACCACCAAGTATTTGATCATCCTGGTTCTGCAGTTAACTTCACTACCAAGAGTGGCAGATAACGTTAACGTTCCTAATGGGATGACTTCTGCTCCACCGAAACCAGATAAAGGCGTGTTGATAGGTTGTAACGAACTCACTCACAACTCCATTTGGGTAAGCGCGTCGAGGAACAAAATGTTAGTTGAACTGCCTGAATCAATAAGGATTCTCTTCACCATGCAATTCCTGATGTCAGATGTTATAACCATGGGCCAGTCTGGGATGTCATGATCTTTAAATAACAGATAGTCAGCATGTAGATCGGAGTCATCGAAAGTAATTTTATTGTTCCAATTCGAGATAGAATTGATAGAATATATTTTATTTCTTTTATCGAACTGCCCGGTCTGTAATGACCTTGAAACCTTTCTTCTCGAATTTTTTGTTGTCTCCACCTGCCGATTCACCAGATATCATATTTATCACTACTCGAGCAGGTTGCCCTTGATTATTTTGCTTCCTTACTTAATTTCTTATCTGGCGACTTTGATCTTTGTCGATCATTTCTGTAGCTAGAAACTTTCATTGCATGGGATCCAGCACCGTCTCTCTTCATATAATATGTTAAGTGTCCTTCAGATATTAACCTTTCGATTTCATCTCTTAGCTGAAAACAGTCATTCGTGTCATGCCCATTTTATTTGTGGAATCGACAATATATGTTCGATTGAGGTTGATTTTTCAATGGATATGGCATATTTCGATCCTGAATAGCCATCATAATTTGAGACTGGTTACTACTTAATGGAGTGAAGACATTCGATCTTTTGTTTGGTGATCTTACCCTCCGTTGATTTCTTTGATCAAATCTTCTGTCTGCTGTTTTAAAATTTCTATCTATTTGTCTGTCAAGACTGTGTTGTTGGACATGATGTTCATTTGCTCTATTGTTGCCAAAGAAGTTCCCTCTCATGATATTCATTTCTTCTTGCGTCATGTATTGTCTTGCGGTATCCATCAGTTTCTCATAAGTTTCTGGATTTTCTCTCACGATGGTATTGGCAAAATCTTTGTTTTTAGCATTTTGAAATAACACTTTTATGAGAAGTCGATTCTTGGCATTTCAACTTTCAAAAGTTTCGTGTTAAATCTTTGCATGAATGCTCTGAAACTTTCTCCATTATGTTGGATGATTGAATACAGATGATTGGTGGGTGGTTTGATCGCTTTTCCACTTGCAAACTGATGAACAAATTTATTATATAACTAGTCGATTGAACTAATTGAACCTCCTTCCAGTCAACCAAACCATCTTTGTGCCACATCAAACAGAGTTGTGGTAAATAATTTGGCTGGCAAGTTGTCCGAAAGATCATGTACGTAGTTGCATAATGTGTGTGAATTGTGTAATATGTTCTTCATGATCTCCTTTCCCATCATATCTAGGCAATCCTGTTGGCATTCTTTGCGTCGACAACAATCTTTCGAAGTATATTTCATCACAAAATGGGGATCTTTTGTTTGTTCGAATTACTGGAGCTTTTTCTTCGACTCTTCTTTCTTGGTTTTCTAACTTCCTTGTTAAGCATTTGACATGAGATGCAAGTTTATTCACTTCGATGGAGAACTCCATTGGTCTTGCTTTGTTTTGTTCGGTTGGTCGATCTTCTTGCTCTTTTGGCCTATTATTTACTTCCTCTGAGACTGCTTGTTCATTTCTTGCTCGCCCCGAGTGATGTTCCGGGAACTTAGGCCTTCGAGCTTCGACATCCTGCAGCATTGATTTGCGCATCCATTCTTTATTCGTTGTGTTGATCAGTTCTTTCAGCTCTTCTCGAGTAAATTTGTAAACTTCTTCCGCCGGGCGTGAAGGTCCAGCACCTTCCCGCTCCTCATCATCCATGCTAACTCGACTATCTACTAAATTGTCTCATTGTTGCTCACATTCGAGTGTTGCGGCTTCTGCCATTGCTGCTATTGTTGCTTTCGATCTTGTTGTCATTCCTCCTCGAACACTAATCAGTGGTTCCCACAGACGACGCCAACTGATGAAGGGGTATTTCGTCCGAGTACTTGGTCCAAGTATATCGTGCCACGTCGTTGCTGATATCCGTTCTACAGTAAGGAACTCTTGCCGGTCAGATCGAACAGAGCTCCTCTTTAGGATCCTAATCCTTCGTTCAAAGGAATTCGTCAGGTGTTGCCGGTGGTTGATCCGATGTAGACCCTTCGATGCTAAAGTCAGTATAGTTGATGATAAGAATAGCAGAATGTATATTAATGGTTGTGGCATAACCTACTTTGAAGAGTAATGAATACCATCTATTTATAGTTTTCCAAAGCGGATATTTCGGGTCGTATCTCACTTGGTTCGATCCAATTGAGACATTCATGTCGAACAGTAGCATCGAAGGGTTGATGTAGTAAGTTTATGTAGAAATGAACATCGAGCTAGGATCATATCTGGTAAATGTCGAAAAGAACAAGTTTTACTAGGACCAGATATGGTCCATGTCGAAGAGAACTAGATCTGGTCTATGTCGAAGAGAATCAGTTTTACTAGGACCAGATCTGATCCATTTTGATTAAGATGAAGTTTTAATCCTAATATTGATTTATCATCTGACGTGTAATATGCCAAGTCACAAATTGAATATTTGGTATATCATCTGGTTTGCAAGATATTGACAATAGCGGTTACCTCGGGTGCTTATGTGATCTACTCCATACTTTACATATTAATTGGTACATTTAGGTTTTTAATGTATTTTTTTTTATTTTGTCCCTTCTCTCATTGGAGTTGGAAAACTCAATAATCACCACTCACTAATAATAAATTTAAAAGTATCCATCATTAAGATGTGTATTTAAGACATTTTACCATATAAAAGTGATTTATCATAAGATTTCTTAATATGTGTGAAAAGTAACAATGTGTCAATTAATATAAACCAGATGGACTAGTTTTTTAGAATACATTAGTTTATCGTTAATGATAATATCATCATTTAGAAAGCGACTAGTCACTACAAAGTAGCGGACTCAGGTTCGAATCCCTGTTGGGAGAGGTTCCCACTTTATGTGTCCGACGCGCCTCGAAAGGAATTAAACCCTTGGGAAACCAAAAAAAAAGATAATTTTCCAAGTACAACGTAAATCGCAATCAAACACTATTATTTAACTAAAAAAAATTGATATCATTGCCTCTTGTTTTAAATAACATAGGAGCTAGAAGGCATGGTATGAGATTTCGGTTACACTTCTATGAATTTATATAACTTTGAGAGCTCTAACTTTTGAAAAGAAATTCTCCCTAGTCTTATATATCATGAAACGTCCTCCAATTGTGAGAATTACCACAAGCCTGTTGGAAAGTTTACACCAAAAATGGGCTGGATTTGAAAAGCAGCAAATATAATGTCGAAATTCAGCGATGTCAAAAATCGATTTCCTCCAAGTCGCGCAGATTCTACGCTCTCCTCAAAACAATATTCGCCCTCACAATGTGTAAACGAGTTCTACAGCGAATTTGTCCCAGGATACAATAGAGCCCAGTAATAAACTATTTGTTTGTTTGCGAATTACACTTTCGAAAACAAACTCAAATACTCAAGTACAAATAACCAAAAATGTTGATTGAATTTCTACTGGAAATAAAGTAAAATTCATAATATAAATATGAAAGAAAAGTCAAAACAGAACAATGTGACTTCTTCTTTTTTCCAGTAGTTGTGCGTAAGGTAAAATGGCATAAGATAAATTTTTCTATATATAAAACCGTGAGACCATGTGTCTATATATATCATGCATATACCTTTTCCTTAAAGATCACAATGCTTTGATATATAGCAACGATTAGTGTTTTTTTTAAAAGGGTTTCAATCAAAATTCAAAAGGTGTAATATTGAATAGTGGCCAATATAACAGTTATTAATGAAAGGTCCAGATTTAATTTCAAAATTAAAAGTAATTTTGAAAATATATAACATTCCTCCACCATTTTCAAAATTATTAGTTTAGGTTCCGAAGTTTGTGTTTCAATAATGGTGTCTTACGACTTGAACCATTACCTAGTGATAGTATTTCAAATCTAACCAAGAAGAGTGGTAGACTTGTCTTTGAACCAATTTCTTATACGATTAGCCGGAAACATTATTACAAACAAACTCCAATGTTTTTGAGTATTCTAACAAGCCGACACGTGGATTGGCCTTGTGTCTATATCATGTTTCATGAGCGCTCTAGAGTTAAGCCCTTAACTCATAGAAGGCGGCACCACCCTCTACACTCATATAGGTAGACTTATCGAAAGTGCCCTGTAACTTTAGCACTTTAAAACACATGTCTTATAAGTCTGTTAAGAGCATATAGCTCACCCTAACTTTAGCATTACAGTTACAAGCACTATTCACTCGGGATGATATATTGCTAGTGCTTCAACCACTTCATATATTATACTTTGCTCATTGAACTCTTAGACTTGAATTTCAAGAATAGAGTTGAGTTTCTAACATTGGTGGTTATCGAAATAGGCTTAAAACTCATCCCTCTAGTAGTTTGATTAATCATATATCTTGTTAATCGTTTTGTCAAAGGATTCGTCATATTTTGATTTAATTGTACAAAATCAATCGTAATTACTCCATCATTTTCATAGCTATGTCTCAGTCCAATAAGTCCGGACTTTTCATTACAAGCCTTACTATAGGCTCCTGACAGTGTGGCCTCACTGTCACAATGAATAACTATAGGTGGCTTAGACTTTGGTCATAACGAAATTTCGATCGTTAATAATATTATCAATTCCACTAACTCCACCTTTACGAGTGAAGATCCACCCACTTATGAATGTATGATATTCCCGCTCAGTTATCCAACTGGCTTCAACAAATCCTTCTAAAACCGAAGGATACCCTTTAAATGAAATTCATGATTCAAGGTTTTCTTAAAATGCTTCTAGTATTTTGTTTACCAAGTTCCAATGGTTATGACTAAATGTATTATTTCATATACTTAGTTTATCAATAAAAGTAACATCATATTGAGCACTAGTAGTATACAAAAGATAACTTACTACTTAGCAAAATTCAATTTGATTTACATCTCTACCATTAATTTTTAATGCAAATGATATGTTAACAAGAATGCAATTATATTAATCAATCACTATTCGTAAATTATTTTAATATCAAGAATAACATCATGTATGCTCATATGTTTCATGTCAAAGCTACAAGCAAATAAAAGCATTTATATTAATTTAAAAGTTACTTTAATTACAACTATTCTATCAAATTATAATAAAATAAATTTATTCAGCAGCAATCTAACCAATGCTACAACTCTAAAACTTTTAGATAATCAAAATTCGGTCTATTTCCTTTTAAAGTTCATAAGGTATAAAGTATTTTGCTTCATGAATTATGCCGAAAGACTCTCACGTCAGAAAAGTGATTCATTCATATATTTTTTCAACTTATTGAACAATTTACTTTATGAATGTAATACATAAAAATGACAATACTTTGAATATTCATCAATTAAAAGAAAATTACATGTCCTATCAATCATGATATGAAAATAAAATAAAGAATCTAAACTATAAATAGAGTAATTACTATTTAATTAATATCAAGTTTAAACATTCCTCATACAAATATCCTTTTCCGACAAAGGTTCCACTCTTGGACAAAATGAATTTATCAGATTCGAACACAAGCTTCAAACCATGCTTGTTCAAAAGGCTACCAGAAACTAAATTCTTTTTGAGTTCAGGGACATGATACACATCTTTCAAAGATAAAATCTTTCCCGAAGTGAATTCCAAATCCACTGTTCCTTTGCCCTTTACAATAGCCGTCGACGAATTACCCATATACAAGACATTGCTTTCATGAACAGGTTCATAAGTAGTAAAGCAACTTCTATCCTTGCATACGTGCCTCGTCGCCCCGGAATCAATCCACCAAGAACCATCATCTTGTACCATATTAAGTTCAGAAACTACAGCGATATATTTTTCTTTATTACTTTGTTGACCAACTTTATTCTTAAGTTCTCTACAATCTTTCTTTAGATGACCAAGTTTTCCACAATGCCAACAACATCCTTTTTGCTTCTTATTTTCATTATTTTGGTTATTAGTGTATGGTTCCTTTCTCTTACGATTTTCATTGTTTTTCCCGGAGTTTCGATGTTGTGTGAACTCTTTAGTTTCCTCCACCATATGCACCTTAGTAGACTCTTTTACTTGTGGTTCTTCACTTTCTTGCATTCTAGATTGCTCTTCAATGCGAAAGATAGAACCCAACTCTTTAACACTAATATCTTCCTTTTTATGTTTTAGACCTTTTTTAACTATTTTCCATGAAGGAGGAAGCTTATCTATTATGCAAGACACAACAATGCACTCATCCATATTCATATTCAATTGTTTCATATGGCCTAACATCGATTGTAATTCATTAAATTGCTCACTTACTGATTTTTTCATCGACCATCTTGTAATTCATAAATTGAGATGCTAAAAATTTCTTACTTGTAGAATCTTCAACCAAGTACCGTGCATTGAGAGTATCCCAAAGTTTCTTTGCCGTTTCAACATCTTGATAAATGTCAAACAAACTGTCCGTCAATGCATTTAAGATATGACCCTTACAAATTTCGTCGTCTTTCCCCCACTTTGTTCTTCTTCGAGATTCAGCCAATGTTTCGTTTTCAAGTTCTTGCGGCTTTGGTGTTGTCAACACGTATACCGAAAGTGACAATAAAAGAAAATGAATCTTCTTTTGCCATCGCCTAAAATTTCCACCATCAAACCTCTCCAATTTGACGAAATCGGTAGTGAGTTGTTGCAAGCTTTGAGATGCCATAATATTGTGTTGGTCCCAAGTGGTCAGATGAGGTCTAGAGGGGGGGGGGGGGTCAATAGAACTCTGAAAATTTTTAGACTTAAAAACTTTTCAGTCTTCTGTCAGTAGACTAAGCTGATGAAGAACAGTAAGATGACTATGCTGATCGTGAACAGATCTTGAACAGCAGAGTGACCACTCTTCTTACAATAACTTAGCTGTTTTTCAATAAAACAGTTTTATAAGAGTATACTTGCAGCGGATGTTTGAAAGTGTTTTTCACAAGTAAACTAAGTCCTTTTAAAAGATTTTATCCCCAGTTTTAAAACTCCTTTTAAAATCTTTTAATAATTCAAAGTGTAAACTTATGCAATTTCAAAATATGCAAGAATAACACCAAGAATTTTTATAGTGGTTATATGGATAAAAATCCTTTAGTCCACTCTTCCAGATCACTTAGATTCTGGGTTATACTATAAACACACAGTTTACAATATTTCTCCACTTATACCTAGACAACAAATGAAAAGGCTATAAGCTCACAATAGGAAATCACAAAGATAACCTATCCTCTGAAGTTAAATCACTCACAAAGACGAATTTAAACTTCGCACAACACTCAGCTAAATACAAAATCACTCAGAATGTATTTTTCTATTTTCTTCAACTGGGTTTCTGTCAACAGATGACTTCCACCAGACGAGTGAGCTGTTCGAGCTTCTTGAGACTTAGAAATTTTTTGCTTCAAAAACGAAATCTCAGAATGTTGTTGTGTGTCTCTCTTTTCGAAATCAGCTCTATTTATACTTGGATTTGAAAATATGACCGTTGAAGGAAATCAAATCTCAAATCCATAGCCTTAGCCCGAAAATCAGAACGGCTACCTGCTACAGTCCTTTCTCTGCTGTACTTTCATGTAGCTGCATTAAATGCACTCTGCTGATCCGAGAGTAAATTCTAATCATTTTCCATTACTACCCTTCTCTTGCAGCATTTATTACACCAAGTGCATTTATTACCGTTGGACTAATCTCTTGATCTCTTCTACTCTGCTGATCGAAGCAACTCATCTGATAGGTACTCTGCTGATCAAATGTTGAACTAATCTGATTTGAGTCAGCTGATGATCTACCCTTCTGATTGCTGTTTCAGCACGAGATCAGTAGTCTTTTGGGCTTTGAACTTTGAACTCTTCTGATGTCTTCTTTTATTTGTTCAAAATTCTTCTAAGGGAACTAAGCTTTCCATACTTAGTGATGGGGGCTATTTCGCACCCTACATATTACTCGGACCAAACGAAGAAGTTAAGATCGGTTCGACCAATCCAAACAGATCGGGATCATCTAACAGACCCGGCCAAGTGCAGCTCTCTTCGATCAAAGGACGATACTCCGGACCCATGAAGGATATTTGGGCCGAGTCCTATTAGGACTGTGTTTCCTTGTAATGCTAGGTTTAACATTGTATAAATACCTAGTTAATCATTGTATTAGACAACTACGAAATCCCTCAACTCTAAGAATACATGATTATACTCTGCTTACTACAGCACAACTGAATAAGATTTAATATTATTCATAGCTTTTGATCTCCATATTGGTGTGTTCTTTGCTTTGTTTGTGGTTTTGCTTCTTGTTCTTGCTTATTGCTTTTCTTTGTGATTGATCCATCCGGAATAAAGTAACAGAGCCCTATATAATAAATATAAAAGTATCGAAAATCCCCCGATATCACAAATTCACTGATATACAATTAACCCGACGAAAAACGGTTAAATCAGTTGGCGCCCACCGTGGGGCTAGGTTAATTATTCGAATCGACACATGGCTCGCCCAAGGAAAAGCGCTCGCATTGGAGCGAGAAGTAATACGACCACCGGCCACAACACATCTGAAGATCCACAAGACAACAACGATAACAACAATCCCAACACCAATGAAAATCTCCCAGATACCCGTTCCCGTCAGCAGGAACACCAAGGAGGTCTTACCGGTGCAATACAAGAAGAACCGGAAGTTCCCGAAATACCCGTTCCTCTCCCAGGCGCTCAGGAAAAACTGAAGCAAATAGCAATGCTCTTCAAATCACTCTCTCCAGAAGAATTGCTAGTTTTAGACCAAATTCCTCGAAACGTTACGGCTCCCAGGACAACTCCCGCGCCAGGAATGCCAAGGCCGAACGAACGAACCTCTCAACAAGCTGATAGCCCAGCAAGTGAGCGACGCTCGCTACACAGCCCACAGCAGGTCAATTCTAAACCCTCCGATAACCGTCCCCGAAGAAGAACTGGTCGAAGAGTACCACAAGCAGGTCGCTGCGGATCGAAGGAACGAACGATCATCCCAATCGAAGATGACGTAGATGATGCAATCCCAGATCGACCAAGAGCGACTCAATTCTCAGAAAGAGAAATTGAAAGGATGGTACAGGAGCGACTTGAACAACGATTACGATCTGTTCAAAACCCATGGGCCCGGACTGCAGAACTCCAGGAAAGCCTTGCGGCTTGCTCTCCTTTCTGCAGGGAAATAAAAGAGGCACAGTCCGCGGGACAGGTCCCGGGAAGACTACCCCGATATGATGGAACCTCCGACCCGGACGATTATATCTTTAGCTTTACGAACATAATGAATTTATATGCCCACTCCGCCGAATTCACCGCCAAGCTAATGGTGACAACATTCGAAGGACTCGCGCTGGATTGGTTTGCCAAATAGCCGGCAAACTCTATATTCAGTTTCCGAGAATTATGCAATAAACTAACACAGCAATTTGCCAGTCAGAAGAGACAAAAACTTCCGATGAGCTACCTAGGAACCATACACCAACAAGAGGGAGAATCCCTAAGAAATTGGTTGGCGAGATTCAACGTAGAGTTACTCAAAATCGATTCTCCAAATATCGATTACATAATATCTATCCTTTTCGATCTCACAAAAAACAGGCAGTTCGGAAACGCCCTCAGTCGAAAACAACCGAGAACGTTCGCCGACATCATGAGCTTGGCGTCTAAGTATATGACCCAAGAAGAGATGAATTCCTTTAAGGATAAGAACAAAAACAAAGTCACAGCTTCAGGGTCCAAGCGGCACGACAAGATTCCTGCCCAAAGATCCTTGGATTTCGAGCGATCTTCCAGGAGAGGTAACGTTTTCCAGCGACTGGAATACAGCAGAGCCGACCAAGAAAGGCAACCTAATTTCTACCAAAGACCAAGAAACCCTAATCCCAACGCCAAGAGTAGAGATGTTCGATGATCAAGAAAATGAAAAGTCAAGAGAAAATGACATTGATTTAACAGAAGCTTTGAGAGATAAAGCTGCTGTGCGCCTACAAGCCACTAAAGCTAATATGGAGAAAGCATACAATCAAAAAGTACGCATCCGAACCTTCAAGGAAGGAGACTTAGTCTTGAAAAAGGTAGAAGTATCCAAGCATGTGGGAAAGTTACAACAAAATTGGGATGGACCTTACATCGTCATCGGTGTAGGGAAGAAAGGTTCATACAAAATTGCACACTTGGATGGAACTGCCTTACCGAGAACCTGGAATGCTGTCAACCTTAGGAAATACTATGGTAAATAAATTTTAGCAGATTATACTGCATTATTTTACTTTTTTTACTTTATCAAGTTTCAATCCTTGTAATAAAGGCCATAGCCTACAGTTCAAAATAATAAAGATTTCTTTAGCAATTTATATATATCGATTATATCGGTTAACATACATTGGAATCGCACTGTCATATTGACCTGGTTCAAACGTCAAATCAAAACCGAGTCGAGTAAACATTGATCCGCTCAATATAAACTCCTCGATATATCAAAAAGACTTTTGGTGAAAAACCTAAGTCTAAATTACAACGAGTCGAGTAAACATTGATCCGCTCAATATAAACTCCTCGATATATCAAAAAGACTTTTGGTATGAAAAACCTAAGTCTAAATTAAAACGAGTCGAGTAAACATTGATCCGCTCAATATAAACTCCTCGATATATCAAAAAGACTTTTGGTATGAAAAACCTAAGTCTAAATTAAAACGAGTCGAGTAAACATTGATCCGCTCAATATAAACTCCTCGATATATCAAAAAGACTTTTGGTATGAAAAACCTAAGTCTAAATTAAAACGAGTCGAGTAAACATTGATCCGCTCAATATAAACTCCTCGATATATCAAAAAGACTTTTGGTATGAAAAACCTAAGTCTAAATTAAAACGAGTCGAGTAAACATTGATCCGCTCAATATAAACTCCTCGATATATCAAAAAGACTTTTGGTATGAAAAACCTAAGTCTAAATTAAAACGAGTCGAGTAAACATTGATCCGCTCAATATAAACTCCTCGATATATCAAAAAGACTTTTGGTATGAAAAACCTAAGTCTAAATTAAAACGAGTCGAGTAAACATTGATCCGCTCAATATAAACTCCTCGATATATCAAAAAGACTTTTGGTGAAAAACCTAAGTCTAAATTACAACGAGTCGAGTAAACATTGATCCGCTCAATATAAACTCCTCGATATATCAAAAAGACTTTTGGTAAAAAACCTAAGTCTAAATTACAACGAGTCGAGTAAACATTGATCCGCTCAATATAAACTCCTCGATATATCAAAAAGACTTTTGGTATGAAAAACCTAAGTCTAAATTAAAACGAGTCGAGTAAACATTGATCCGCTCAATATAAACTCCTCGATATATCAAAAAGACTTTTGGTATGAAAAACCTAAGTCTAAATTAAAACGAGTCGAGTAAACATTGATCCGCTCAATATAAACTCCTCGATATATCAAAAAGACTTTTGGTATGAAAAACCTAAGTCTAAATTAAAACGAGTCGAGTAAACATTGATCCGCTCAATATAAACTCCTCGATATATCAAAAAGACTTTTGGTATGAAAAACCTAAGTCTAAATTATAGACGAGTCGAGTATACATTGACCCGCTCAATAAACACTCCTCGATTTATTTTAACGACGAAACGAGTCGAGTATACATTGATCCGCTCAATAAACACTCCTCGATATATATACAACGATTGAAAGACTTTTTGGTATGAAAAACCTAAGTCTAAATTATAGACGAGTCGAGTATACATTGATCCGCTCAATAAACACTCCTCGATTTATTTTAACGACGAAACGAGTCGAGTATACATTGATCCGTTCAATAAACACTCCTCGACATATATACTACGATTGAAAGACTTTTGGTACTAAAAACCTAAGTCTAAACAAAACGAGTCGAGTAAACATCGATCCGCTCGATAAAAACTCCTCGACATATACATTCAACAATAATAAAGACTTTTTGGTATTAAAAACCTAAGGCTAAACAAAATGAGTTGAGTAAACATCGATCCGCTCGATAAAAACTCCTCGACATATACATTCAACAATAATAAAGACTTTTTGGTATTAAAAACCTAAGTCTAAACAAAACGAGTTGAGTAAACATCGATCCACTCAATAAAAACTCCTCGACATATACATTTAACAATCATAAAGACTTTTCGGTGCGAAAAACCTAAGTCTAACAATAAAACGAGTTGAGTAAACATTGATCCGCTCAATAAAAACTCCTCGATTAATTTCAACGACAAAAAAAAAGGCTTTTTGTATAAAAAGCCTAACTCTAAACAAAACGAGATGAGTAAACATTGATCCGCTCAATAAACACTCCTTGATCTGTTCCTAACGATCTAAATGATACGCTAATACTCCTAAAGTTTTGGAAGATAAATCAAGTATGAATTCATCTGCTCGGAAGTTATTCTTCGAAAATAAAATTATCAACGACAAAGAAGATGCAAGGAATAAAGTAACATTTTATTCATTAGATCATTTACATACAAATATCCTACGTTACAAAGATCTGCTTGCTACCTAAAGATCGTTACAATGATCTAGTTAAATTGATCCTATAAGATCGACCATCTTCACGAAAATGTCCACGGAAACACCAATCTCCTCCCTAGTACCTCGTCGATTATAATAAACCACCTAAGAAGCATGCTGCTCAGGATGGTCGACTTTTTTAGTTCAATGGCCAGGCTCTGAAGATCAAATGTTCTTCCAGACGAAATGAGCATTACCAGCCAGATAACCGGCAATACTCATTCACCCACAACAAGATACTGCTTCTACTTTAAATATAAAACATTTTACTCTAGAGCAGCATCTCTTCGGGACCGTCGTAAAACGGTAAGTTTAACAGCCACCCTTGGTGGTCTATCACTCCGGAAGTAACGTCGAAGAACGGAGGCGGCTGGCAAAATATGAACCCTCCATGTGCAGACGGAAACCACGGACCTCTAAGGTGATGAAGACTAAAGCAGAGATCTCATGGGATCCGTCGATACAAGGAAGGGCTGACATGGGACCCGTCAATACAAGACTGGGAACGATTTCTCTGCTGCAAATGAACGAATCACGATAATGTGACTTCTTGAATATTATGGGATCTGAAGACAAAATGAAATCTAAGGAAGCTGAGATCTCCATTGTTATGAATGGAAAATAAGGAAACTGCCTACTTATTTATAGGCACCCGTGAAAAAGATCCTACGGATGATATGAATTTAATCAAGGGACGAAAACGCGACCCCTTGACTCCCCGAATTAAATGCAAATAAGTTGGAACGGCACCATCTATTCGCCTCAACTGGTCGACAACAAAGAAGTCGTGGATCGAAGCGATCACCCAAATAACACAAATAAACCTAAAAGAACTTCGGATCGGACATACCGGAACGGTCATACTTCATGGTCTAAACAGGCCAGATCTGGCCAAGACCCCTGCATTTTCCAATTCCTCCCATATCAAGGAAATAATATAGTGATACGCTGACTGCGGAACGTACACTTCACAGTTAGTACAGAAAAACATAAAGTTCAGAAAAACATCTTCTATCAGTCTTATGAAAGGAAGAACAAATTTCAACAGGAGAAATAATAGCCTCCTTATATAAGATATACGTCACAAAAAGACAAATTTACAAGGATTGGATTGAACATCGACCAAGACACTGAGCGTTCCTTGACGATCGATTATCGACGTAAAAGAACCTACTATCTACATTCTCTGAAAGTACTGCGCAATGTTGGGTATAACCCATGGGACTATACTGGGTCATTCTCCATTCTTAGTATTCTGATAAAATGAGGGATTACCGACCGGTATATCATTCAATTACTACGCAAGGATTAAAATCAGATAAATACGCCAAGTCTGTGCTGGTTATTTCATGATGATATATTTGCGTATGACAGGAGATTGTGCACAACAAAGAATATCAACAGAATAAAATTGATCAAGGCAAAGGTCCGCCTATGAAATATCATATTCTCCAATTTCATTGTTCTCCCAGTACAAAAGTTCAGGCCAAAACAACTACACAAAAAGTTGGGCACCTAAAAAAAAAAAAAAAAAAAAAAAAAAAAAAAAAAAGAAAGGGACAGTCCAAGGCCTGACAGGTCGAATAAAATCACTAAGAAGTATCTCCAGCAGGGCGACTAGCAGAAACAGCCTTCCGAGGAGTCATATTGCCAGCAAACGCCATCAACTCCTCTTGACGCTTTAGATAACCAGCGTCATATCCTTCCTCATAGGACCGCTGTTGAGTCTCCTCTGCTAAGGCAGCAGCCTGAACCAAGTCACTTTTCTCTTTCTCCCAAACGGACTTTTCCTCCTGCAATTTTTTCAGCTCATCATTGGCAAGCTGCAGTTCGAGAGACTGCCCAGCAACCTTCGCCGACTCCGATTCCAAACGACGTCGAAAAGTATCTTTACTTCTCCAAAGTTCATCGTTTTGAACACCCAGTTGAAGTGCAAAATACTTACCCTGGAAAAAAGAAAACAATCCTTACGTGAGAAGGAAGTCAAAACTTAAAACGAATGAAAAAATGAAAACACTCGCCCACCTGTTCACATATCTTCACCTGCGACTGAACAAGGCGTACGTTGGAGGCATCCTCAAGCTTTTTCAAGCTCACCAGGTAAAATGGTACTTAAACCCAGATCCCATGACAAAGCATCAGGCTCAACTGAGCCGGGCAACTCGCTATTAGAAGGGACACAAAAGAACGAGGAATCTCCGACAACATAATGTCCTTGACTTGCTCAAAGATACATCGATCATCTAATAGACGAGGAGATCCTCTCTCGTTAGGGCTAACGGAGGTCTCCTTGCCAGAAGCAGAAATAACGGTCCGACGACCAGACCTGGAACCGGTTCGACCGCCGGAAGGTCCTTCCGATTCAAAGGAAGTAGTCATCACAGTAGTATCATTAAACAAATAATCAGGACAGTCCTGCACAATAGATTGTGTTACGGAAGAATTGACAAGTAAATCATCACCAGTTTGCCCTCCGCTGGCAAGTGGCGCAATAGAAACAGACAAAGGAAGGGAAATAGCAAAATCCCCTCCACGAAAAACGTGCTCAAAGGAAGGAGCATTTGAACTAACAGCTATATTATAAGCCGTTTCCTCGTTGGACATATCGCCGAAAGCAAATCGACCAGGGGAAGGCATGCTTCCTACTTGAGTCGAAGCAGAAAGAATTGGTTCAGAAAACGATGAGTATACCACGGAGAGAGGTTCAGAAGCAATAACACTGGTATCGATCTCCGACCTAATTGTATGGGACGAACGAGGAGGCTCCATCGATGGCCCGTCTCTTCGATGTTTTTTTAGATCTATTATCTCTAGCGCCCTCACGGGATGGTCGCTTCGAAGTATTACCAAAAAGGTTACTCATGGTCGGATTATGAAGAAATACAAATTAATATCGAGAAAGTTTATCGACTAACTAAAGAAAGAGTATTCTGTTAAAGAGAGGAGTATAGCAGTAAAAACAAGTCAAGTTTTTACCTTTCGTATTTATACTACACGAAAAGACGCGACAGACCTAAAGAAAGGGCGCGAAACAGGAAAACTGACCTGGGAGCAAACGCTAGAATATGAAAAGACACACGTATAATGATTACGACAAACTTAATGACTTGTCTGAATTATTACGGCGAATGTGAAAAGACACGACTGACAGAATACGAAACGTTTAGCATACAAAGAGAAGAAAAGGTAAAGTTACATTTAATACCTACGAGTAAATAATTACAAGGATTATTCAAAAAAAATCACTGTTTTAAGAAGCCTGCTCGCTATCCGGAATTCTCTGGTCGGTACCAATGTCCTCAGTCATACCGATATCCTCTTCCTCTTCTTCCTCGACTTCGGGATCAACAAAAGTGTTATCGAGCTCTTCGTTGACGTCAGAAGGAGGAATTGGCAATGGATTTCCAAATTCTTCGACAAGGTGAGCCAGAGGAAAACCTTGATATACAACATCTGGGACCTCAGAAAAAGAATAAAGTTCACCATAGCGATTCAACCGAATATGAGCAGCCTTAAAATACTCCTTTCGACGATCGTCGATCATCTCCAGAGCGACCAGCTGATGAATCGCTTTCTTAAAGGTATTTTCAAGTAAAGGACCGACCATCCGATACACCAACGCCGTATGAACAGGGGAATTGAGGAATTCACGAACAACTCTTTCGTCAGGATTCCTACCGTATCGATCCCTAAGTCCACTAAGTGGTACATCCTTTTCGTACTCCTCTAAAGAAGTTTCAAGGCTTGACACTTGAGATTCCAGCTCACTAATTCGAGCCGTACTCTGTAGCTGAAATTCCTCTAACTTTCTAGCCATTTGGTTGGCCTGCTCTTGAGCACGAGAAACCTCCATCACCCTGTTTATCATTTCTTGATCTTCAGTCCCGTTAGCACGAGTCTCTACGGCAGGAACGGAAGAAAACGTTGAGGGACCAACCTCTGAACCGGAGGATTTACGAAGTAAAGCTTTATTCTTCTCCTCCAGGAACTCGCACTGTTGTTTCCAAAGTGCATTCTCATAAGCGTATGACGCAAGACACGTCTTAGTCTGAACAAACAAAGAGAGCAAGAAAAAGAGATGGGTTAGTAAAATAAGGAAGACCCTCAAAATTACCTGTTAACATGATTAAAGGAAAAAGATATCACCTTTTCAGCATAAAGAGAAGCTCGCTGGAATTTCTCCAGAGGATCCTTATGAAGAAGCTTATTCAGATCACGAGTAAAAACACCAGACAAAAGAACACGGGTTGCTTTATCGACCGCGTTCTCATTATCATCGTGAATAAGAGAATCCTTCTCGGAATAACCAGCGGCCCTCTTTCCCTCTAAATGATCCTCGATCATTTCGACAAGAGTAGATTGTGGATGCTTATCTCCGAGTAAAGAAAGGTCGTCACCAGAACGTCCATAGTAACTCCTTTTTCTATCAACTGGATTATTAGTAGGATGAGGCATCGACCAGCTGCGACATCCTCGAATACCCAAAGAGGTCCTAAGATGAAGAGGAGGATAACCAGATCCCGTGCCTTGACGAATAGGGGACTCACGAGAAGAATCTGGAGATTTTTCTCTATTCTCTTCAGATTCATGACTTAACTCCAGCTTCCTTTTTCGTGACGCTCTCTGCTCGATAGGGGCATTCTCTACGGATTTGGAAGATTTCGACAGCACCATTTTTCCCTTCGAAGAATGCCGAGAGTTCTCCACCATATCGGCTGAAAAAGAAGTAAATTATAAGTTATTTTTCTTCCCTATAAACGGTATCATCATAACACTAAGCCAAAATAAAGTACTAACCAAGAAGTTCAGATGATGAACTGACGGGAAAGTTATGAACACTTAACCCCGCCTTACGAAGGAAAGCTTCCCCGATCAGAAGAGCACTTTGATATTTGTTCGCACGCATTTCGGGGATCTCAGCGATAAACTGAGCATCATCAGGAACTAGTTCGCCAGTTGGTAAGCGACCCCCAGGAATCCAACTGGAACCATGATCCCATGAAAAAGGCACACTCGTACCATCTGCTAAGCGAAAATTAGACGGAGGACGAACGAAGAAGAAATGAGATTTCCATAAAGGATTACTAGAAACAGGGGCGTCAAAGATCGCTCGACTAGGCCGCTGACTAGCAAAGAAGTATCCACGATTTGAAGAACTAGAAATGTTAAAGCGAAAAAGTTGTGTAAAATTACGGAAAGAAGGTTTAAAACCCTTGGCGATCATTAAACAGAAAAGCAAACTACAAAAGCAACGGAATTTGGAACCAACTGTGTCAAGCACACACTAAAGGTTTTCAAAACTTCAAGAAAGAGAGGAGACAAAGGAAGACGAAGTCCGCTGTTGAAGTGAGCCGTATAAAAGGCTCGACATCCCTCCGGGGGAGATGTGACCCTATCAGTAGAGGAAGGAAGAATTATCTCAGAACCTTCCGGAAAATATTTGGTATAATTACTCACAACCTCCGGAAATGTTTCCGCTGTATAAGCGCAAACGACGTCCTCAATTGGTTCAGAAATCTGAGGAACAGTACCTTTGCCCCTTTTGGCCCGGGCAGCTACATCCGCATCGGAAAGGATTCGCACCTTGTAAGTATCTTCTACAGGGACGACGAGGTCAGATACCATAGTTTGTTCACCCAGAGGATTATAATGTAACTCCTCCTCGTTATCGGGAGCGACGATCTCTCTAGGAGAAGAAGAAGATCTTCTTACGGAAGCCATATATTCTAGTTCTCGGAAGAATAAGGTCGATAAAAGGAAAATTCTATATGACGAACGACCAAACTAGAGAATAACTACGATCTGAAAGCAAATATAAAAGAGAAATGGCAAACTCGAAAGTCACCTATTTATAAGGAAATGAGAAAAGACGTTTCGAACTTATTGCAGCTACTCATATTCCCGCCAAAAACGGAAGAATACGAAAAGCTTCCGGAATAGACGCGTGGCGATCCGTAACTGGACAGAGAAAACGACTATCTATGATATGTAGCACTCTTTTCCTTATTTAAGATTTTTTCCCACAGGGTTTTTTCTTAAGTAAGGTTTTTAACGAGGCTTCATTCATAGAAAAGAAACAGTCGTAAAGACCTATCTACTTCTACGAGCTTCTATTATCTATACGCTCGAAGAAGTGAGGGAGTACTGATGGGGGCTATTTCGCACCCTACATATTACTCGGACCAAACGAAGAAGTTAAGATCAGTTCGACCAATCCAAACAGATCGGGATCATCTAACAGACCCGGCCAAGTGCAGCTCTCTTCGATCAAAGGACGATACTCCGGACCCATGAAGGATATTTGGGCCGAGTCCTATTAGGACTGTGTTTCCTTGTAATGCTAGGTTTAACATTGTATAAATACCTAGTTAATCATTGTATTAGACAACTACGAAATCCCTCAACTCTAAGAATACATGATTATACTCTGCTTACTACAGCACAACTGAATAAGATTTAATATTATTCATAGCTTTTGATCTCCATATTGGTGTGTTCTTTGCTTTGTTTGTGGTTTTGCTTCTTGTTCTTGCTTATTGCTTTTCTTTGTGATTGATCCATCCGGAATAAAGTAACAGAGCCCTATATAATAAATATAAAAGTATCGAAAATCCCCCGATATCACAAATTCACTGATATACAATTAACCCGACGAAAAACGGTTAAATCACTTAGCTGATTTTGACGTTTTGGAAATCATCAAAACCTTCCCTTATCTTCTTATCTTCTTTGCACTTCATCTTCATCTTCATCCAACAATTTTCCCCTTTTTGATGATGACAAAACTTCAGCTAAGTACCTGTACCTAAACTAAAGTTTTGATCCTCAAAAATTTCTGAGATAGAAATTGTCTGTTGGAATCAAACTTGAACATTTTATAGATTTGAAAAGTATTACATAACACAAGTTTAATCTGATAAGATGTGCAAAAAAAATAAAGTTACAAGGAAATAAACATAAGTAATCTAAACAAGACTAGTCTTCTAGCTTGTCTTCTTCTTTCTTGTCTTCTTCAGCTTCCTTGTTCTTTTCTTCTTCTTCAGCAGGATTGGAAGTCTCAGCTTCCAATTCCTTAGGGAACTTTTGTTTTAACAGCTCCAACTTCTTTTGTTTAACAACAGGGTCAAGCTGTTCTTCAGCTGAGTCCTTAGCAGCAGCTATCTCTTTGTCAGACTTAGCTTTTGCTTCAGCTTCACTTTCATCAGCTTCACTATCTTCTTCTGTGATCTTCTCATCTGTTGGTCTGCTTGTGCCTTCATTATCTTCATCAGTCTTTTCATTATCAGCAGATTCCTCCAGCACTTCAGTTCCTTCAAAATCATCAGTCTTTTCAAGAGATTTGTCATCTGGTTTATCTTCTTCTTCATCAAGTATCCTATCTTCCCCCTTTTTGTCATCATCAGCAGGGTTGATTGGATATTGTGGCAAGACTGGTGTGATCTGAAGTGAATCACAGAGAAGCTTGGTGTTTTCTTCCATGGCATCCAGTTGAGCTTGTTGTCTAAGTTGATTGGCTTCAAAAGCTTCCATTCTGTTTAGAACAACTTCTCCTTGGTCACCTAGCTGAATCTGAGTTGCCAGTAACAGATCAGCAGATGCCTTGAAGTCCTTGGTCATATTGATTAAAACTTCATCCTCAGCTTGAATAGCCATCTCAACTGTTTCTGTAATCTGTCTCCAACCAGCAACTGTACTTTGAGTTCTTCTCCTGAGTACATCCATATCTTGACAGATAGATTTGACATTCTGAGCAGTATCTTCTATCAGATAAGTTGGAACAGCAGCAGCTTTCTGAGTTGGTTGACTTACAGCAGTCAACAGATTAGCAGTTACTTTTTCTTCTAACTCCTTCATTGATCTTGAAATCATCTGCTGAATTGAATCCAACAGAGATGCTTGCTGTAAGCTCTGAGAAGTAGAAGCAATTTCAGAAGGAATTGGAGGTAAGGCAAGAGTTGCCTCTTCAGTAATCTGATCTGCTGCAGGAGTTGTCTCTTCAGTTGTCTGATCTGCTGGACCAGAAGCAAGTTCTTCTTCCTTGGTCTCATCAGCTTGACTAGGAGTGCTTTCCTTCTCCTTAGTCTGATCATTTTGCTCAGCAGAGTCCTCCTTTTCTTTGTTCTGATCAACAAGATCAGAAGTATTATCCTTACATGTCTCTTTGTTCTGATCAGCAGGGTCAGAAGCACCCTCTTTTCCTTTGTCTTGATCAGCAACATCAGACTTGTTATCTTTTTTTTTTGGATTGATCAGCAGGATCAGAGTTTCCTTCTTTTTCCTTAGTTTTATTTTCAGGATTAGAAGTTCCTTCGTTCTCCTTGTTCTGATCAGCAGGTGGTTGAACCTTCTTAACAGATTTAACAGTTTTCATCAGACCTGCATTATCCAAAGTAGACCTGTGAGAAATCCAAGTAAAATCATCAATAGGAATGAACGGAGAGATTGGATCCTCAGGCAGCTCTTCATATGGCCTAATAGTAAGTCCATAAACAATTTGCTTCAGACTAAGAAGGGGAATCATAGTGCTTGGTTGCCCCTTCATCTTTCTAGTCTTCTTGGCCCATGTTTCCATTGTCTGGGAAACTGCCAACTTAATTGATCTTTCCTTGAGGTCTTCATCTTCAGCAAACTCCTCAGGAACAGATTCATAGATCTTCTTTGCCTCAGCTTTCACAACTTGACTGATCCTCAGTCTCAATTTGTCCAAGAAGAACTCTGAGTCTAGTGCTTGAGTAAGAGAACCTGTCTCAAGCCACTTTAGCACCCAGGCTTCTTCATCAGCAAAGGGCTTCCAGTTTGCAATTTGATCTTTTCTCTTTGTCAGACGGTAATCTCTCCATCTATTATATCTGATCTTCTCTTTGTTGAACATCGTCAGACGAGTGATCTTTGCATTCTCAGCATCCAACCTTTTAATGAATTCATCAAATATTTCAGGGTCATGACAATCTCCAATGCCAGTTTTACCTCTGATTTTCTTTTAGGTTGTATTGCTGGAGTAGGCATAACTGGTTTAGGCTTGGTCGAATCTCTCTGTTCACCAATCACAATGCCACCAGTATGCTTTGGACCATGTGAGTCCTTAGTACTTGCTTCAATAGCAGCAGCCAACTCTGCTGCCTCAACAGCATCCCTTTGCTCTTGAGTCAATTTACTGGCATCTTCTTCCAGTCTTTTGAGCTCAAGGGCCTTAAGGCGATCTTCTTCGGCCTTTTTAGCATCCTTCCTTTGTCTTTCTGCCTCATCTTGTTTCTTCTTTTCAGCAGCAGTGACATAAGGAATTGTAATCTTACCAGTCCTTTGCTTCTTAGATTCAGGACTTTCAACAACTTGAAGTGGAGTTGCAGCAACAGGAGTGGGATGCAGAAGAAATACATCTCCTTCACTTGTTGTGTCAGTCTGCTGTTCTACTCTTTCCTCAACAGACTCTCCAACATCAATAGCAGGTTCTTCAGCAGGCTTGACAGCAGGCTCTTCAATAATGATTGGCCTCTCAGCTGATGCTGGAACCTCTCTCACAGTTGTAGTTGTTTCCTCAGAGAATTTCACTTTTCTCTTTGCCTTAGACTTGGCAATTCTTTTTGAAGGTTCAGGTTTAGGAGGTCATTTAGCAGCACTCCTTGTCCTCATTCTCTTTTTGGATTGAACAGGAACAACTTCCTCAGACTCTGTTCTTTCTGGAGATGATCCAGTCTCCATCCTTTCAATCTCTTTAGTAAAGTCATCAATGACTTTCTCAGGGATCACAATTTTAGGCTGTGCTGATCCAGCTTCAACAGTAGTGGTTACTGTTTGATCAGCAGACCTACTAGTCTGACCAGCCTTCTTGCTCTTCTTTGCTGGAACCTTAGCAGTTTTTGCAGGGCCCTTTCTCTTAGAAGTACTGATTTACCCATTTTTCGTCGGGTTAATTAGTATCAGTGAAGTAAGTGATATCGGGGATTGTCAATATAAAGGGCTCTGTTACTTTATTCAGGATGGGTCATTTTCAAGGAAAAACTATTAGATGGAACAATCAGAATAAACGAAAACTTGTAAATATGATAATATAGTCAAAACTTTTCTATTCAATAATATCAGATTCTTTAGAGTACAGGCGTATGTTCTGTATTCAGAAGAGAGAGAGAAAAAAGATTCCCCCCATACAATGATAAACTAGGTATTTATAATAATCTAAACCTAGCTTTACAAGGAAACATAGTTCTAGTAGGACTCGGCCCACTTGTCCTTCTTGAGTTCGGATTGTATCCTGCTCGTCGTGGAGCGTATCCAGCTTGGGTCGATAGAAACTTCTGAATGGGTTTGTCTGGTCGAAACGATTCCATAACCCCTAGTCGATCCGGATATTATAAGAGGTGCGAAATAGCCCTCATCAGTACTCCCTCACTTCTTCGAGCGTATATGTAGTAGAAGCTCGTAGAAGTAGAAAGTCAATTTCGACTGTAATTTCTATGAATTGTGCCTCGTTAAAAACCTTACTTAAGAAAAAACCCTGTGGGAAAAAATCTTAAGTAAGGAAAAGAGTACTACGCCTCATAGATAGTCGTTCTCTTGTTCCAATTGTAAACTGCTACGTGTCCCTTAGGGGAAGCGTTTCCTTCTTTTCCATTTGGCGGGAATGCAATCAGCCGTGAGAAGTTCGAAACGTCTTTTCATTTTTCCCTATAAATAAGTGATTGTTATATCAGTTATTCTTTTACTTTATGCTTCCTTTGATTTTGCAGTAATTTTCTTGGTTGGTCGTTTGTCTTCCCGTAATTTCTTCTTATCGATTTCCATTTTCCGAGACTCCAAAGAATGGCCTCTATGAGAAAATCTTCCTCGTCTTTAAGTGAGGGTGTCGCTCCTACCAACGAAGAAGTTCTACAGTCCAATCCTTTAGGCGAGCAGGTCGGAGTTTCTGAGTTCATTGTTCCTATGGAGGATACTTTTAAGGTACAGATTTTATCTGATTCCGTCGTCGCTGCCAAAGCCAAGAAAGGCAAAGGTACAACTCCTCAAATTTCTGAACCGATTGAGGATCTAGCCTACGCTTACACCGTGGATAATTTCTCTGAGGTCGTGAGCAATTATACCAAATACTTTCCCGCCGGTTCTGAGATAATTCTCCCTTCTTCCACTGACAGGGTTACATCTCCGCCGGAGGGATGTAGAGCCTTTTACACAGCCCATTTTAATAGTGGCCTGCGTCTTCCGTTGTCTCCCCTCTTTCTTGATATTTTAAGAATATTCAGTGTGTCTCTAACACAATTGGTTCCTAACTCTGTGGCATTCGTGGTTTGTTTTTCTGTCTTAATGATCGCGAAAGGGTTCAAGCCTTCCTTTCGCAACTTTTCACAATTGTTTCGTTTTAATATTTCTAGTTCTTCAAATCATGGATATTTCTTCGCTAGTCAGAAACCTAGTCGCGCAATCTTCGACTCCCCGGTTTCTAGCAACCCCTTCTGGAAATCACATTTTTTCTTTGTTCGTCCACCGTCCGATCTTCGTTTGTCGGATGGTTCGAGTGCCCCCTTTTCATGGGATCACGACTCAAAATGGGTTTACGGAGGTCGCCATCCGACTGGGGAACTTATTCCCGATGATCCTCAGTTTATCGGTGAGATTCAAGTTATGCGTGCCAACAAATATCAGAGTGCTCTTCTTGTAGGAGAAGTTTTTCTTCGCAAGGCGGGATTGAGTGCTCATGATTTTCCAATCAGTTCATCATCCGAATCACTTGGTAAGCATTTTACTTCAACTTAGTGTTGTGATGATATCTTCTTTACAGAGAATCTAGTTTTTATCTTGTTCCCATTTTCAGCTCATATGGTAGAAAACTCCCGACATTCTTCGAAGGGAAAAATGGTTTTGTCCAAATCTAGCAAGACATTAGAAAATGTTCCCATCGAGCAGAGAGCATCTAGAAAGAGAAAATTGGAGTTGAGTCACGAGTCTGAGGAGAATAGAGAGGAATCTCCAGATTCTTCTCAAGAATCCCCTATTCGTTTGGGAACTGGATCTGGTTATCCCCCTCTCCAGCTTAGGACATCTTTGGGTATACGGGGATGTCGCAGCTGGTCGATGCCTCATTCTAATGACAAGCCGGTGGATAGGAAAAGGAGTTACTATGGTCGTTCTGGTAATGATCTTTCTCTACTCGGTAGTAATCATCCAAAGCCTACTTTGGTTGAAATGATCGAGGATCACTTAGAGGGAAAAAGGGCCGTTGGCTATTCCGAGCATGATTCACTTGTTCATGATGATAGCGAGAACGCGGTCGATAAGGCAACTCGTGTTCTTTTGTCCGGCATTTTTACTCGCGATCTGAATAAGCTTCTTCGTAAGGATCCTTTGGAGAAATTTCAGCGAGCCTCTCTCTATGCTGAAAAGGTGATATCTTTTTTCTTTGATCATGCTAACAAAGTAATTTTCTTTAAGGATCTTTCTTAATTTGCTAATCCATTTCTTCTCGCTCCCTTTGTTCTTTCAGACTAAAACTTGTCTGGCATCATACGCTTATGAAAATGCTCTTTGGAAACAACAGTGTGAGTTCCTGGAAGAGAAGTATAAAACATTGCTTGGCAGGACCCCCGGTTCAGAGGCCGGTCCCTCAATGACTTCTTCTGTTCCAATCATGGAGAGTCAGGCTATGGCGGCCGATGAACAAGGGATTATAGACAAGGTTCTGGAGATTTCTCGTGCTCAAGATCAGGCGAATCAATTGGCTAAAAAGTTAGAAGACTTCCAAGTCCAGAGTACTGCTCGAATCAGCGAGTTGGAATCTCAAGTATCAAGTCTCCAGGCTTCTTTAGAGGAGTACGAGAGTGATATCCCTCTTAGTGGACTCAAGGATCGTTATGGCCGGAATCCTGACGAGAAATTAATTCGTGAATTCCTCAGCTCTCCCGTTCATATGGCGCTGGTAAATCAGAAGGTTGGTCCCCTTTTAGAAAATACGTTCAAAAAGGCCATTCACCAATTGGTCGCTTTAGGAATGATAGATGATCGCCGAAATGAATATTTTAAAGCGGCGCATATTCGGTTGAATCGTTATGGTGAAGAATATTCTCCTTCCGATCTTCCGGATGTCGTTTATCAAAATTTTCCTTTGGCTCACCTTGTTAAAGAGTTTGGGAAACCGTTGCCAATTCCTCTTTCAGATATCAATGATGAGCTCGATAACAATTTCATCGATCAAGATGATGAAGAAGAAGATATTGACAGATCGGAGGAAGGAGAAATCGGTAGCGAACAGAAAATTCCAGATAGCGACCAAGTTGTATAATATATTGATCTTCTGGAATAACCTCTGTAACTATTTACTTATAGGTTTAATTGTAAGATTACCTTTTCTTCCCTTTGTGAAATAACGTTTTTGTATTCTGACAGTCACGTCCTTTCGTGTTCTTTGTAATAATTCAGACAAGTCATTAACTTCGCCGTAATCATTATGCGTATGTCGTTTCAAATTCTATTGTTTATTCCAAGGTTATTTTCTGTGTTTCGCGCCCTTTCTTTGGGTCTGTCGCGTCTTTTCGTATAGTATAAATATAAAAGGTAAAAACTTGGCTTGATTTTTACCGCTATACTCATTTCTTCAAATAGAATACTCTTTCCTCAGTTAGTCGATAAGCTTTCTCGATATTTGATTTGTTCCTTTCAAAAATCCGATCATGAGTAATCTTTTTGGCAATACTTCGAAGCAACCTTCCCGTGATGGCGCTAGGGATACCAGATTGAAAAAGTCTCGAACAGAGGGGCCCTCGATAGAAACTCCTCGTTCGTCTTCAATTACTAGGTCGGTGACCGACACTTCTGTCATCTCTTCTGAACCTTTTTCCGTAATCAGTTCGTCTTTTGTACAACCAAATTTTTCTTCTTCTACTGAAGTAGGAAGTAGGCCCTCCCCTGGTCGGGTGGCTTTTGGTGATTCGTCCAACGTGGAGCAGACCTTCGATATACCTGTTTCTTCAGGCATTTCTTCTTTTGAGCATGGTTTTCATGGAGGGGATTTGGTTAATTCCCTTCCTTTTTCTACTTCTACTACCCATGTCCTCCGCGGAGGCCAAGTTGATGAGGGCTCCTTTGTTAATCCCTCCGTAGCACAATCTATTTTTCAAGATTGTCCTGATTATTTGTTTAATGATACTACTGTGATGACTACTTCTTTCGAGTCTGGTGGGCCTTCTGGAGGTCGGATTGGGTCGAGGTTTGATCGTCGAACCATTATTTCTGCTTCGGGTAAGGAGACCTCAGTTAGTCCCAACGAGAGGGAATCCCCTCGTCCGTTAGATGACCGTTGTGTCCTTGAGCAAGTTAAGGATATTATGTTGTCGGAGACTCCGCGCCCCGACGGTGTCCCTTCTAATAGCGAACTGCCTGGCTCTGTTGAGCCTGATGCTTTGTCCTGGGATCTAGGTTTAAGCACCATTTTGCCTGGTGAGTTGAGGAAGTTTGAGGGTACCTCCAACATTCGCCTTGTCCAGTCGCTGGTGAAAATATGCGAACAGGTATACATATATTTGACAATTTTTCCCACTTTATTTCGATTCTCTTGTTGTGTGAGAGTTTTTCTCATTCTTTCTTCTTTTCTAGGCCAAATATTTTGCCCTTCAGCTGGGTGTGCAGAATGATGATCTGTGGAACGGTAAGGAAGCTTACCAAGGTCGTTTGGAGTCGGAAACGGCGAAAGCCGCCGGGCTGGCTCTGCAACTGCAGCTTGCCAAAGATGATCTTCAAAAATTAGAGGCCGAGAAAGTGGCCCTTGAGAAAGAGAAAAATGATTTGGTTCAGGCTGCTGCCTTGGCGGAGGAGTCTCGTCGGCAGGCCTATGAAGAAGGTTATGATGCCGGCTATCTTAAGCGTCAGGAGGAGTTGATGGCGTTTGCTGGTAACTTGACTCGTCGGGGGACTGTTTCTGCTAGTCGGCATGTTGATAACAACCCTTCTCGGTGATTTTGTTCGACCTGGCAGGCCTAGGACTGTCTCTTTTTTTTTTTTTTTTTTTTTTTTTTTTTTTTGGTGCCCAACTTTTTTGTGTAGTTGCTTGGGCTGAAGTTTTTGTACTGGGAGAATGATTTAATTAGGAAGAACTATGATGTCTTACAGGCAGATCCCTGCCTTGATCAATTTCGTTTCGTAGAAATATTTTGTTATGCACATTTCGTTGTTATGTATAAATATAACTGCATGAAATAATCAGTATAGATTAGCATACTTATCTGATATTGTTCTTCACGGAGAATATTCAGAATAGAGAAAAGGTAGCCTAATCTTGCTCAGTCAGTGTTTAAGTAACTGAATGATATAACGTTTGCTCTGCAAATCAAATTTTTGTTGATCAACCCAGTATAGTCTCTTGGGTTATATCCAAAGTCACGTTATACATCAAAATGTTGATAGTAAGTCATTCGTATCGATAATCGATTGAATAGCTGTTAAGGAACTCTCACCATCTTGGTCGATGTTCAATCCATGCCTTGTAAATTTGTCTTTTTGTGATGTATCTCTTATATAAGGAGGCTATTATTCTTTCTGTTGAGCTCTGCTTTTCTTTCCATAGGACTAAGTTTGAAGAGAAGATATCCCTCTAAGTATCTTCCTAAACTTTATGTTTCTCTGTACTGACTGTGAGTTATATGTTCTTCAAACAGAACAACCAGTGCATCATTATATCATTTCTTTGATATGGGAGGAATTGGAAAATGTAGAAGTCTTGGCCAGATCTGACCTGTTCAGACCCCCTTCAGCAATTCTTTGGTATGTTAGGCAGTGACTTCTTTGTAGTCTCGAATAATGAGGACTATTCTCCTGATTTCCATGTCAGATTTCTTGGACTCTAAAGGAGTTCTTGTGTAATCGAATTAATAACTTCCCATATGATATATGAGGCAGTGACGACCCTCGTACGCTGGATGGTTAGTTTTTATTCTTCTTAGCCGAATCAACAATTATGTTTTTTAAAATTGTGTAAACTCGTATACCCTCGTTGAGGATCTTAGGCTTTCTGTCGAGCGATTATCGCATGCGAGTGTGCAAAATTTTCCGGTCCGGAGCTCTTTTTAGATCTGCTTCGAGAGTTCTTTGATCGCTTCGATCTAAATTTTCTTTGTCGTTGATTTGTTGATTCGATCAGTGGGATGCCGTTCCAACTTACTCGCATTAATTAGGGGAAGTCAAAAGGTCGCAATTCTGCTCGTTGATCAAATATTTATCCAGCCGTTGGATTACTCAGATCTATCCCTATAAATAGGGAGGTGGTTTGCACACTTCATTTGTAACTTTTCAAAACGGATGGAGATCTCAACTTCTTTACACTTCATTTTGCCTTCTGATCCTATAATATTCAAAAAGTTCCATTATCATGAATCATATTATCGAAGCGGTTTGAATTTCGTCTGCCTTGTACTGACAGGTCCCATTAATGCCCTACCTTGTACTAACGGGTCCCATGTGGCCTCTGCCTTATTCTTCATGGGTTTGAGGTCCGTGGTTTCTGTTTGCACATGGAGGGTTCATATTTACCAGTCACCCTCGCTCTTGGATGTTACCTCCGGAGTGATAGACCACCGGGGTGGCTGGTAAATTTACCGTTTCACGGCGGCCCGGAAGAAATGCTGCTTTAGAGTAAAAAATTGACTTTAAAGTAAAAGCAGTATCTCTGTTGTGGGTGAATGAGTATTTGCCGGTTATCTGACTGGTAATGCTCATTTCGTCTGGAACAACATTTGATCTTCAGAGCCTGGACATCGAACCAAAGAAGTCGACCATCCTGAGCAGCATGCTTCTTTAGATGGTCGATCATAATTGTCGAGGTACTAGGAAGGAGATTTGGTGTTTCCGTGGACATTGTCGTGAAGATTGCTGATCCATAGGATCGTTCCATCTAAAACCTTTGTAATGACGTTCGAGTAGTATGTAGATCTCTGTAATTTGATTAGAACTTCTGTATGTAATCGATTTGATGAATAAAACATTACCTTTATCCCTTACATTCTCTTTGTCGTTGATTTTGTGTTGATCTTATTTATGAGGAACGTTTATCGAGCATATCAATTCATACTCAACTCATTTTTTATTTAGACTTAGGTTTTTATACCGAAAGCCTTTTTTATCGTTGAAAGTAGATCGAGGAGTGTTTATTGAGCGGATCAATGTATACTCAACTCTTTTATTTAGACTTAGGTTTTTATACCGAAAGCCAGTAGATCGAGGAGTGTTTATTGAGCGGATCAATGTATACTCAACTCTTTTTATTTAGACTTAGGTTTTTACAACGAAAGCCTTTTTGATCGTCGAAAGTAGATCGAGGAGTGTTTATTGAGCGGATCAATGTATACTCAACTCTTATTTATTTAGACTTAGGTTTTTATACCAAAAGTCTTTTTGATCGTCGAAAGTAGATCGAGGAGTGTTTATTGAGCGGATCAATGTATACTCAACTATTATTTATTTAGACTTAGGTTTTTATACCAAAAGTCTTTTTGATCGTCGAAAGTAGATCGAGGAGTGTTTATTGAGCGGATCAATGTATACTCAACTCTTATTTATTTAGACTTAGGTTTTTATACCAAAAGTCTTTTTGATCGTCGAAAGTAGATCGAGGAGTGTTTATTGAGCGGATCAATGTATACTCAACTCGTTATAATTGCTGATCGAGGAGTATATATTGAGCGGATCAATGTATACTCGACTCGTTTTTATTGCTGGATCGAGGAGTGTTTATTGAGCGGATCAATGTATACTCGACTCGTTATAATTGCTGGATCGAGGAGTGTTTATTGAGCGGATCAATGTATACTCGACTCGTTTTTATTGCTGGATCGAGGAGTGTTTATTGAGCGGATCAATGTATACTCGACTCGTTTTTCAATCAATTCTTACAGTAGAATTGCGAGGGGAGTTTATCGAATCATTTGATTTATACTCAATCTTTATTAAAAATTGCTAAAATCTTTTTAATAATCAAACTATAGGCTAAAGGCCTTTATTACAAAGAATATAACTTTAATAAAATAAAGCAGTATAATCTATTAAGATTTATTTACCATAGTATTTTCTAAGGTTGACTGCATTCCAAGTTCTTGGTAAGGCTGTTCCGTCCAAGTGTGCGATTTTGTATGAACCTTTCTTTCCTACACCAATGACAATGTAAGGCCCATCCAAATTTTGTTGTAACTTTCCCACATGCTTGGATACTTCCACCTTTTTTAAAACCAGGTCCCCCTCATTGAAGGTTCGGATGCGTACCTTTTGATTATACCCCCTTTCCATATTTGCCTTAGTAACCTGCAAACGTACGGCTGCTTTTTCCCTTAAAGCTTCAGTTAAATCGATATCATTTTCTCTTGTTTTCCTGGTCGTCATACATTTCAATTCTTGGTGTGGGAATTAGTGTTTCAACAGGAATAACAGCTTCCGAGCCATATACCAAGCTAAACGGGGTTTCCCCGGTTGAGTTTCTGACTGTGGTTCGATTAGCCCAAAGTACCCCGGGAAGTTCATCGAGCCATTTTCCTTTGGCTGCTCCTAATCTTTTCTCCAAGGATTTTATTATTTCTCGGTTTGCTACTTCAGTCTGTCCGTTCGCTCTAGGATGCCCGACCGAAGTGAAATTTTGCTGAATCCCTAGTTTTGAACACCATTCTATTACCTGTTTTCCCGCGAATTGGGTTCCATTATCAGAAATTAGGATCCTAGGGATGCCGAATCGACATACTATGAATTTCAATAGGAAGTTGATCACTTGGAATTGAGTTATTCGTGCAAGGGCGATGCATTCTATCCATTTGCTGAAGTATTCAACAGCGACTAGGACATAAGCTTTCTTGGATCTAGCCGTTGGGAATGGTCCCACAATGTCCATACCCCATTGGTCGAACGGCCAACATATTGGTATGGGGTGCATGTTCTCTGCTGGTCGATGACATATATTAGCATGGACTTGGCAGTGATGACATTTTTGGACATACTTAACGGCATCATTGTTGATGGTAGGCCAATAATAACCTGTTCGGAGGCATTTTAAAGCTAATGCCCTTGCTCCGCTATGATTCCCAGCGTCTCCTTCGTGTACCTCTTGGAGGATGTCAGTGGTTTGTGACTCAGCGACGCATTTCAGAAGAATTCCAGAAAATGGGTGTTTCCTTCTGCATCTTCGATTTCCATTATATCGACTATAGGTGTTTCATCGATATCGATCGCCGGTGTATTAGAGATTAACCAGTTGATCACCCTTTTGGTTTTTCCGTCATAGGCTCCTGTGAACCTAGAGAGCTGATCGGCCCATTTATTTTCCGAGCGTGGAATGTTCTGTACACCAAAGCTTTCGAAATTTTCCGCTAGTGTTTTTACTTTGGCAAGGTATTTTATCATATTAAATTCTTTTGCCTCGTACAGGCCTTCTATTTGTCTTTGCACTAACTTTGAATCAGTTAACACTTTAAGGCTTTTAATGTTGGCCTTGATCACCATTTCCATTCCTGCGATTAATGCCTCATATTCTGCTTCATTGTTCGTTACGACGAAATCCAATGTTATTGCAAAATTTAGATCCTCTTTATTTGGTCCGGTAAAATTGATCACGGCGCCTCCTCCTTCTCGACATGATGCACCGTCAACATGCATTAACCAGGTTTGGTCTTTTACGATCAAAATATCGTTGTTGATGCTATTAAATAGTTATGTTGCCTGTGTCGGAGTTTCTAATAGGAAATCAGCTAATACTTGGGCCTTAATCGCAATTCTAGGTTTGTAGTCGATTTTGAATTGTCCGAGTTCGATCGCCCATTTGATTAGTCTTCCGGGGGCTTCTGGTTTTGCTAAGACTTGTCTTAGTGGTTGGTTTGTTAAGACCACGATTTTGTAGGTCAAAAAGTAAGGTCGGAGTTTTCGTGCTGCCACTACCAAGGCCAAAGCGAATTTTTCAATTTCCAAGTAATTCTTCTCCGCCCCTTGTAATAATTTGCTTAAATAATATATAGGCTTATGTTCTGATCCTTCTATTTTGACTAGTACCGAGCTAACGGCCGCATCGAAGATTGAGATGTAGATATACAATGGTTCCCCTTCAGTTGGTTTGGCTAACAACGGGGATGTTGTCAAATATTCTTTTAGCTGGTCGAAGGCCCTATCGCATTCTTCGGTCCACACGAAGTTCTTTGCCTTTCGAAGTGTTTGGAAGAAAGGCAAACTTCTGTCCGCTGATTTTGATATGAATCTGTTCAGTGCTACTATTTTCCCCACCAAGCTTTGTACCTGGGAGATGGTTTTAGGAGGCCTCATTTCGGTTATGGATCGAATTTTTTCTGGGTTGGCTTCGATTCCTCGTTGATGTACCAAATAGCCCAAGAATTTTCCGGATTTAACACCAAAGGTGCATTTCGCAGGGTTTAATTTCATGCGGTAT
The DNA here is from genome assembly GCA_038501285.1 of Penstemon eatonii. Classification (NCBI taxonomy): domain Eukaryota; kingdom Viridiplantae; phylum Streptophyta; class Magnoliopsida; order Lamiales; family Plantaginaceae; genus Penstemon; species Penstemon eatonii. The sequence goes on from CM076713.1 coordinate 27,810,357, forward strand.
TTTCTCAATATTCGGAAACATCGATCAAGATGTTTTATGTGATTCTCCTCGTTCATGCTCTTGACTAACATGTCGTCTACGTAAACCTCCATTATTTCTCCGATTAATTCTTTGAACATTAGGTTTACTAACCTTTGGTAAGTAGCCCCGGCATTCCTCAAGCCGAACGGCATTACTATAAAGCAATACACCCCCTGCTCGGTTATGAACGCAGTTTTCTCTTGATCCCGCTCATCCATGTATATTTGATAAAACCCTTGAAAGGCATCCATCATGCTGAAGATCGCGAAACCTGCGGTCGAATCAACTAACAAGTCGATCCTTGGGAGGGGATATGGATCACGTGGGCATAATTTGTTAAGGTCGGTAAAATCGTTGCACATCCTCCATTTGTTATCCTTTTTATCCCCTTTTGCTACTAGAACGACGTTACATAGCCATTCCGAGAAGTGTATCTCTCGAATCTGTTTTGCTTTAAGTAACCTTTCTACTTCTGCTTTGATAATTTTATCTTTTACTGGACCGTGATTTCTCTTCTTTTGTCTAGCGGGTTTTGCCAAAGGATCAATTTTCAGCGAATGGTTGATTACTCGAGGATCAATCCCTTCAATGTCATTCGCACTCCAAGCGAAGACGTCAACATTATCTCTGAGAAAGTTAATCAACATTACTTCCCCTTCCTTGCTTAACTCGGTACCTATTCTCGTGGTTTTCGACGAGTCCCCTTGTACTAGTATTACATCCTTATGTTCCGGCGGCTTCAAAGCTAAATCTACCGGCTCTTTTCCCTTTTTCTCTATTCGATCAGTGCTAGGGATTTCATCCTCGTTCCCAAGGACATTGTCTTCGAGCTTTCTTTTGCTCGGAGTAAATGATTCAGGGCGGTTTTTTAAAGTTAACGAGGTGCTGTAGCAATCCCATGCCATACAGTGTTCATTTACTATTTCTCCGACACCTCTGTCGGTCGGAAATTTTATCTTCTGATGATAAGTAGAGACAACAGCTCGAAATAGGTTGAGGGCTGGTCGCCCTAAAATCGCATTATAAGCGAAAGGAGTTTCTACAACTAAAAATTTTACTAGCTTTACTGTCCGTTGTGGTTTCCTGCCGAGTGTGACGCTTAAAGTTATTGTTCCGCTGGGGACAATTTCGGATCCTCCAAACCCTACTAACGGTGTAGCTACTTTTTGTAAGTTTATCTGTCCCAAATTCATCTGGGATAAAACCTCCCTGGAGATGATATTCGCCGAGCTCCCATTATCGATTAGGATCCTTTTGACGTTGTAATTTGCTATTTCTAGCGACACCACCATCGGGAAATCGGGGTTATCATCTTTTGCGTCCCAAATAAGATTTTTGGGCACTTCGCCCTCATTGAAGCTGATCAGCTGGTCGTTCTCTGATTTGCTTTCTAGAGTCCATATTTCTTTCGGGTATTTTAAGCTTTCAATTATGGATCTAGCGGTCCTTCGTTGAGCGTTACGACTATCCCCTCCTGCGGGTCCTCCGAAAATTGTATGGATAGTACCATTGATCTGGTCGATGTTCAACTCCTGTGCAGGACCGTTCTTGGGGGACCTTCGACGGGAACTCCTTCTTTGATTATTATTCCGAGGGCTCCTACTTCTTCCCCTTTTTCGGTTATCTCGCTCCAAATAGTCATCCAGCTTTCCCTGTTCGATTAGTTTTTCAATTTCTCTTTTAAGGTGAAAACAATTTTCTGTTCGATGTCCATGCGCCCGATGGTACTTGCAGTATAGCTCATAGTTTCGTGATCCTGGTCTGGGCTGAGCGATTTTTCTTGCTTCCGGGATCCAATCATTCCTTTCTAATATTTCCAATATCTCTTCTATCGGAACAGTTAGCCTCGGGTGTTCTACTTGATTAACTCTGCCTCTCATCGCTAGTTCGGGGTTTCTGGGCCTTTGATAGAAATTAGGTTGTCTGTCTTGGTCGGTTTTATTGTATTCTAACCGCTGGAATACGTTACCTTTTCTAAAAGATCGTTCATAATCTACCGATCTTTGGGCAGGAATCCTATCTTGCCGTTTGGAGTCTGAGGCTGTAGCTTTATTTTTGTTCTTATCTTTAAATGAATTCATCTCTTCTTGGGTCATATATTTAGATGCCAAGCTCATGATGTCAGCGAATGTTCTTGGTTGTTTTCTGCTGAGGGCGTTTCCGAACTGCCTATTCTTCGTGAGGTCGAAGAGAATAGAGATTATATAATCGATATTAGGGGAATCGATTTTTAGCAATTCAACGTTAAACCTTGCCAACCAGTTTCTTAAGGATTCTCCCTCTTGTTGGTAGATAGTTCCTAAGTAACTCATCGGAAGTTTTTGCCTCTTCTGACTGGCAAACTGCTGTGTCAATTTGTTGCATAATTCCCGAAAACTGAATATGGAATTGGCAGGTTGCTTGGCGAACCAGTCTAAAGCAAGTCCCTCAAATGTGGTCACCATTAATTTGGCGGTGAATTCCGCCGAGTGAGCATACAAGTTCATTATATTCGTGAAGCTAAAAATATAGTCATCCGGATCAGTGGTTCCGTCGTATCTGGGTAGTCTACCCGGGACTTGTCCGGTTGACTGTGCCTCTTTTATTTCTCTGCAGAAGGGAGAACAGGCAGCAAGGCTCTCCTGGAGTTCCGTGGTTCGAGCCCACGGGTTTTGAGCAGATCGTAGGCGTTGTTCAAGTCGTTCCTGTACCATTCTTTCGATTTCTCTTTTCGAGACCCGCTTTGTTCGCGGTCGATCTGGGATTACATCATCTACGTCATCCTCGATAGGGATTATTGTACGTTCCTTGGATCCGTTGTGTCCCGGCTGTGGTTTTCTTTGACCTAATTTTCTTCGGGGATGGTTATCGGAGGGTTTTGAATTGCCCTGCGGCGGACTGTGTAGCGAGCGCTGCTCGCTTGCCGAGCTGTCAGCTTGTTGAGAGATTTGATTGTTTTGCCTTGGTGTTCTTTGAACAGGATTTGCCCTAGCAGTTCTGACGTTTCGAGGAAGTTGTTCGAGTACGAGTAATTCTTCCGGGGAGAGTGATTTGACGAGCATAGCAATCTGTCGTAATTTCTCCTGAGCATCTGGGAGAGGGACGGGGATCGCAAGGACGTCTGGTTCTTCCGGTATTGTACCGGGAAGATTTCGTTGGGGTTCCTGTTGATTAGGATTGGGCCCCTGCAAATTCTCGTTAGTTTCGTGGGCGTTATCATCATTATTGTCCTGTGGATCTTCAGATGTGTTATGACCGGTCGTTTTGTTGCTTCTTGCTCCAATACGAGCGCTTTTCCTTGGACGAGGCATATGTCGATCGAATAATTAACCTAGCCCCACGGTGGGCGCCAACTGATTTACCCGTTTTTCGTCGGGTTAATTAGTATCAGTGAAGTAAGTGATATCGGGGATTGTCAATATAAAAGGCTCTGTTACTTTATTCAGGATGGGTCGTTTTCAAGGAAAAACTATCAGATGAAACAATCAGAATAAACGACAACTTGTAAATATAATAATATAGTCAAAACTTTTCTATTCAATAATATCATATTCTTTAGAGTACAGGCGTATGTTCTGTATTCAGAAGAGAGAGAGAAAAAAGGTCCCCCCCATACAATGATAAACTAGGTATTTATAATAATCTAAACCTAGCTTTACAAGGAAACATAGTTCTAGTAGGACTCGGCCCACTTGTCCTTCTTGAGTTCGGATTGTATCCTGCTCGTCGTGGAGCGTATCCAGCTTGGGTCGATAGAAACTTCCGAATGGATTTGTCTGGTCGAAACGATTCCATAACCCCTAGTCGATCCGGATATTATAAGAGGTGCGAAATAGCCCTCATCAAGTACCCACACTTCTAACAGGCTCATACAGCTTAAATTCTTTGCTACCATAGATGGTTTTTCCTTCTCCCATTGGACATCCTAGGCTCATGAACAGATGACTTAACAGAATAGCATACTTGACCTTCTTGTCACACAAAAGATCAAACACATGAGCAGCCCAGTTGACTTTCAACCCATAGTATATGCTAATCATAGTATAGTACCTCTTTCTAGGCAAACCATCCAACGAACTAGTACTGCAGTCCAGTACCTTAGCAATGATGTCAGCGAACCTCTGATACTCATCTTTCAACTGAGTCTTCATCAGAGTTCATGTCATCTCCTCCCCTTCTTTAGCACAAATCAGCCAGAATTCTTCTTCCTTTTCAGACCCTAGGTCTGTCACATCTCCTCCCTCATTAGAAAGCTTGTACACTTCACTTAATACAGCAGCCGAAATACAAATCTTCTTCCCTCCGATAGTAGCAGTCATAATAGTCTTTTCAGAGTTGATCTTTCTGTTTCTGTAGAACTCATCAACATCTTCAAGATACACATGCCCCTCGTGAGCTTCCAGAATTGGTACTAGTGATGCTTCTTTGATTTTCTTCATGATTTCTCGCGCATCAGATCGGTGCCAGAGTTGTAAAATTTTTCATAGCTTAGATATCTTCCTTCAACGACCTCCATTTTGTGATTAAGTTATGAAAATCTGTAGAAAACAGAGAGCTAGAGAACAGAGATCTTAGAGAGTTAGAGATTTTGGATTTTTGTGTGCGTAAGACGACTAGTCTGTTCAGATCGGATTTTATAGGTTTCTTTTGGTGTTGATTATCGTGATAAACATGAACCGTAAGATTGATCTGACAGTTTTAAATCGTGCGGGTGAGAATTGCGGATTTCAATTTTATTATTTTAATGTCAGACGGGCGGGAAACTCTATCGTCACTTATCTGTTACTTATAAAAGCGTGTTTCTAAAGATACGATTTATAACCATGCTTATATAATGTATCAGATGAGTAGAGTTTTACTTATCTGACAGACGAGTGATCTGTTATCTGTCATTACTAGAGAAAGCCAATAGCTAGTAATCTTCATCTGCTGTTTGTCAATCCAGCAAGATAAATTGATCTTCAATCTTCAAGAATTAAGAACAGATCTTCTGATAACATAACTTCAACTAACTGTCATCAACAAATTTCATCTTTTAGTCAGAAGTACCGCTAGTCTTGCACGTTCCCCCTGACTTTAAGAATTCATAAGTTAACTAGTCTGTTGAAAGTTAATCCTTGAATATAATAACGGATGACTGTGCTGATGAACTTCAGTCTTCTGATAAGTTCCCCCTCAGGTTATGCATCCAAGTTAAGTAGTCCTAGCTCAGCTCTTAGAGTTGAGAACCTTACTTCACTTAAAGGTTTAGTGAAAATATCAGCAATCTGATTGTCAGTATGAACATACTCAATCATAACATTCCCTTTTTCCACATGATCTCTAATGAAGTGATGCTTAATCTCAATATGTTTAGTCCTTGAATGACTTGTAGTGTTCTGAGTAAGTGAGATTGCACTAGTATTGTCACAGTAGATTGGAATTCCACTGATCTTGATATTGTAGTCTTCTAGTTGATGCTTCAACCAAAGTATATATGCACAGCATGCTCGAGCAGCTATATATTCAGCTTCAGCAGTAGATATAGAAACTGAGGTCTGTTTCTTACTCATCCATGAGATCAGACGACTACCTAAGAACTGACAGGCACCTGTTGTGCTTTTCCTGTCAATCTTCCAGCCAGCAAGGTCTGAATCTGAATAACCAATAAGCTCAAATCCAGATTCTCTAGGATACCACAATCCCAATTCTTGAGTGCCCTTAATATATTTCAGTATTCTCTTGGCAGCTAAGAGATGAGATTCCTTGGGATTTGATTGAAATCTTGCACAAACCCCAAACAGAGTACATGATATCAGGTCTGCTTGCTGTTAGATATAAAAGTGACCCAATAATGCCTCTGTATTTGGTTATGTCCACTGATTTGCCATCTTCATCTTTATCCAAACGAAGACTAGTAGACATAGGAATAGTAGCAGTAGAGCTAGTTTCCATACCAAATTTCTTAAACAGATCTCTTGTGTATTTTGCTTGGTTGATGAATATCCCATCAGGCAACTGTCTAACTTGCAAACCAAGAAAATAATTTGAGTTCACCCATCATGCTCATTTCAAACTTATTCTGCATGAGCTTGGAGAACTTGTCACACATCTGTTGGTTAGTTGAACCAAAAATAATATCGTCCACATATATTTGCACAATTAATATATGATTCTCCCATTCAATTGTGAACAAGGTCTTGTCTACCTTACCTTTACGAAATCCTTTAATTAAAAGAAAATCAGATAGGGTATCATACCATGCTCTTGGAGCCTGTTTCAGTCCATAGAGGGCTTTCTTTAGACGATACACCTTGTCTTCTTGTTGATAAGCTTCAAATCCAGGAGGTTGTTCAACATATACTTCTTCTTGTAATTCTCCATTGAGAAAGGCAGACTTCACATCCATCTGATAGACAGTGAAGTTCTTGTAAGCAGCATAGGCAAGAAACAGTCTGATTGCTTCAAGTCTTGCTAGTGGTGCAAATGTTTCATCAAAGTCAATTTCTTCTTCTTGACAATAACCCTTGGCCACTAATCTTGCTTTATTTCTGGTAACAATACCATCTTCATTCATCTTATTTCTAAAAACCCATTTAGTGCCAATTACTCTTTGATGACTTGGTCTAGGAACTAAGTACCAGACTTCATTCCTTTCAAATTGATTTAACTCTTCTTGCATAGCTTCAATCCAGAAGGAATCACTGAGAGCTTCTTCAATTTGTTTAGGCTCTATTTGAGATAGAAAACTAGTAAACATAGCATCTTGTGCAGCAGCTCTTCTTGTTTTCACTCTGTCCAAAGGATCACCAATCACTAACTCTGGTGGGTGATTCCTGAGCCATCTAAGATCAGGTTGCAGGTCTGGATGTTGTCCTCTATCTTGATCTTGCAACACTACTGTTGGAGTTCCAGTAGTAGGCTGTTGAACAGTCTTTGGTCTGTCAGTTGTTTGTAACTCGTCTGTTAGACAATCAGTGATCTGATTTTGAACAGCACTTGAGTTATCAGCTGGGTTGAGATCAGGTAGTAAGATGGGAACATATTCTTCGTTCTTCCCAACATTCAACTTCTGTAAATCAGTAGACAGATCTTGATTAGTATTTTGATTCTTTTTAGAAGATGGACTTGGCTCATCAAATACTACATGAATGGATTCTTATATTAGTAATGTTGTTTTGTTAAAAACTCTATAAGCCTTACTAACAGTAGAGTATCCTATAAAAATAGCTTCATCAGCCTTTTCTGCAAATGCAGTAAGGTGATTTTTCCCATTATTTAACACAAAGCATTTACAACCAAAAATTTTAAAGTAATGAATGTTTGGTTTCCTGTTGTTCCAAACTTCATATGGAGTCTTGTTCTGATTTTTGTTGATCATGCATCTGTTCTGGGTAAAGCAGGCTGTATTTGTGGCTTCTGCCCAAAATCTTTGTGGCAGCTTAGCTTCAGCAATCATTGTTCTGACAGCTTCTTTCAGTGTTCTGTTTCTCCTTTCAGCAACACCATTCTGTTGAGGGGTTCTAGCAGCTGAATACTCATGATGTATTCCTTTGATATTACAATACTCTTCAACAGTAGAGTTGGTAAACTCTGTCCCTCTATCTGATCTAATCTTCAATATTTTTGTGCTTTTCTCATTCTGGATCAGTTCCATCAAATTGGTAAGATGTTCCTTGGTTTCACTTTTCTTTTTCATGAATATCACCCAAGTATATCTTGAATAGTCATCCACAACAGCTAGGCAGTATTTCTTTCCACCATTGCTGACTGGATCAATGGGTCCAAATAAGTCCATGTGTAGCAGCTCCAAGATTCTTTCAGAAGATTGGTGCTTCTTGCTTTTGAATGATGACTTGATTTGTTTACCCTTCTGACAGGCGTCACAAAGCTTATCTTTGCTCATGACTGTTTTTGGAATCCCTTCTACCAGATCATTCTTGATCAATCTGTTTATGGTCTTGAAGTTTAAATGATTCATCCTTTTGTGCCATAGCCAGCTAACTTCACTTGGTGTTGATGCCACCAAACAAACACTTGAATTCTTGTTGACAGAATTCCAGTCGACTATGTAGACATTTCCTTGTCGTCTTCCAGATAAAATTACCTTCTTTGTACCAATCTGTTCAACGTGGCACTTATCTGTTGAGAAGATGACTGAATATCCTTTGTCACAGAATTGACTTATGCTCAGCAGGTTGTACTTTAGGCCTTTAACATATGAGACGTCAGATATCTCTATGTTTCCTTTGATTACTCTTCCTTTAGCTACAATCTTGCCTTCTTTGCTGTCTCCAAAAGTAACTTTTGGACCATCCACAGCAACTGCATCAGTCAGCTCATGTATGCTTCCACACATGTGCCTTGAACAACCACTGTCCAAGTACCAAATCTTCTCTACTTTACTCCTACTCCTAATCCTAACCTACAAAACAAAAACAAAATTGATTTAGGTACCCTTATTGAGAGGGTCCTGGAGGATTAGTTCCACCTTTGACAACCCAAGATGTTGATGTCTTAGGCTTCTTAGGCTTCTGAGTTTTAACAGGAGCATGAACAGTTTCATATTTATCATAATTAGCAGATAAGTCATGTTGATTATCAGTATGATAAGAATAATGTTCATAAGCAGGGTAAGGTGCATGGTAAGCAGGGTATGCATGCATTGGATGATCAGGGTAAGGTGCATAGTAAGTTGGAAATTGAGGTGCATGATACATAGGAGGATATGCAGCAGGTTGCACATAATAAGACTTATTTCCATACCAAGCATTTTGATTTTTCTTATTTTTATGCTTCTTTGGTTTACTAGTTGCTTGCCCATTAACAGACGACTTAGTCTTACCACTAGTCTGATTCAATTTAGCTTTATCAGCAGACTTCTTAGGACTCTGCTGTTTGGTCTTACTGGTATGTTTACCTATACTAGGCTCTTTGCTCTTTTTAGCCTTAGGAGATTTCTTCTCCTTTACCACTTTCTCAAGTGAAGCAGGTCTAGCAGTTTGAACATACAGAATGACCTTACTATTGTCAGCAGATATAAATTTCTCAGTATGATTCAATTCTTGCTTATCCTGTTCTAAAGGCATCTTCTGTTTACTAGACATATGAGTGGATGCAACAGATGATTTCTCATGAGACTCAATAACTTTTTCAAGTTCCATGATTTTTCCCTTATAAACTTCACATTCAGCTTTCAGATATTCATGTTCTTGCTCAAGCTGTTTATATTCAGCTGATTCTCTTGGCTTTTCAGCTGTGAGTTTCAGTGAGCTGTTTTGCTCTTTTAGCAATATCATCTCTTCCTCAAGCTTTTTGTATGCTTCAGCAATAGTAGTATTGTTAAGCATCATTTGTTCAAATGAATTAAATAATTCATTATCAAGAGGAGTTACCTCATCCTCAGAGTCATCAGATTCCTTGGCCATCAGGCAGAGGAGAGCAGGTTTTTCTTCATCAGAAGATTCTTCATCAGACGTGTCTGAGTCTGAATCAGATGAGTAGACAGCAGTCAGCTTCTCTGCTTCAGCCATCATTGCCTTGCCTCTCTGATGCTTTCTTTCTTTTCTGATTCTCTTTTCTTCTTCAGTGTATTTTTCTGCTTTTGGATATGGACAGTCTTTGATGAAATGTCCCAATTTCCTGCAGTTATAACACATTAGTTTGGTTTTATAATCATCTTTATCTTGAGAAGAAAAGTTAGGTTTAGAAGTAGAAGCATTGTTGTATTTGTTCTTCATCTTTCTCTTGTAGAACTTCTTGAAATTGTTCATCAACAATGATACATCTCCAGCTGTGTACTCCTTTTTGTTGAGTAGTGTGGCTTCATCAGATGAGTCCACTTCTTTACTTTTCTGTGCTGGTCTTCTTGTGTTTTCAGCAGCAACTAATGCAGCTGTGGGTCCTGAAGTTGAGGTTTCTTCAATTCCCATTCTAGGCAGTTTATACTCATAAGCCTTGAGTACTGAGAACAGCTTAGTGAGTGAAATCTTTCTCAGATCCCTTGACTCCTCCATGGCTGTTACTTTCATGTTGAACTTGGGAGGTAAGGCATTTAGTACTCTGACTGTGATTTCTTTGTCAGTAAAGGTTTTTCCCAACTTTAGAACTTCATTGAGTGTTCTGGTGAACCTGGTATCCATTTGATCAATGGTCTCTCCAGACTTCATTTTGAAGTTGTTCAACTTTTCAAGAGCAACACTCAGCTGATGCTCTTTAATGGCGTCGTTTCCTTCGCTCATATCTCTGACTTTATCCCACATTTCCTTTGCAGTCTTGCAATGTTTGACCTTGTCAAACCGATCATTATCCAGGGCTTTAGTCATGATAAATCTTCCGACTTTATCCAGATTAAATAGCTTTATTTCTTCTGGAGTCATCTCATGAAGATCTTTCTCCACCACGGTATCAACTTCATTTATTTGTATCGTCTTGGTGAATCTGAATGGACCTTTTATGATACATGTGTACATGTTATCATTATAAGCAGCTAGGAAAATCTTCATTCTGATTTTCTAGTCTTCAAATGACATACCAGCAATGTGGGGAACATGGCTGATACAGTCCATTTTTCAAAAAGTTTTAATTTTTTAAAAAGATGCTCTTTTGAAAAGTTTTGAAAACCTTTGAAAAACACTTGGATCAAGCTCGTTGATCAGGCAGCTGATTCTAATGAACCACCTGCTCTGATACCACTTGTTGGTCCCAAGTGGTCAGATGAGGTCTAGAGGGGGGGTGAATAGACCTCTGAAAATTTTTAGACTTAAAAACTTTTCAGTCTTCTGTCAGCAGACTAAGCTGATGAAGAACAGTAAGATGACTATGCTGATCGTGAACAGATCTTGAACAGCAGAGTGACCACTCTTCTTACAATAACTTAGCTGTTTTTCAGTAAAACAGTTTTATAAGAGTATACTTGCAGCGGATGTTTGAAAGTGTTTTTCACAAGTAAACTAAGTCCTTTTAAAAGATTTTATCCCCAGTTTTAAAACTCCTTTTAAAATCTTTTAATAATTCAAAGTGTAAACTTATGCAATTTCAAAATATGCAAGAAAACTTAAATGCAAGAATAACACCAAGAATTTTTATAGTGGTTATATGGATAAAAATCTCTTAGTCCACTCTTCCAGATCACTTAGATTCTGGGTTATACTATAAACACACAGTTTACAATATTTCTCCACTTATACCTAGACAACAAATGAAAAGGCTATAAGCTCACAATAGGAAATCACAAAGATAACCTATCCTCTGAAGTTAAATCACTCACAAAGACGAATTTAAACTTCGCACAACACTCAGCTAAATACAAAATCACTCAGAATGTATTTTTCTATTTTCTTCAACTGGGTTTCTGTCAACAGATGACTTCCACCAGACGAGTGAGCTGTTCGAGCTTCTTGAGACTTAGAAATTTTCTGCTTCAAAAACGAAATCTCAGAATGTTGTTGTGTGTCTCTCTCTTCGAAATCAGCTCTATTTATACTTGGATTTGAAAATATGACCGTTGAAGGAAATCAAATCTCAAATCCATAGCCTTAGCCCGAAAATCAGAACGGCTACCTGCTACAGTCCTTTCTCTGTTGTACTTTCCTGTAGCTGCATTAAATGCACTCTGCTGATCCGAGAGTAAATTCTAATCATTTGCCATTACTACCCTTCTCTTGCAGCATTTATTACACCAAGTGCATTTATTACCGTTGGACTAATCTCTTGATCTCTTCTACTCTGCTGATCGAAGCAACTCATCTGATAGGTACTCTGCTGATCAAATGCTGAACTAATCTGATTTGAGTCAGCTGATGATCTACCCTTCTGATTGCTGTTTCAGCACGAGATCAGTAGTCTTTTGGGCTTTGAACTTTGAACTCTTCTGATGTCTTCTTTTATTTGTTCAAAATTCTTCTAAGGGAACTAAGCTTTCCATACTTAGCTGATTTTAACGTTTTGGAAATCATCAAAACCTTCCCTTATCTTCTTATCTTCTTTGCACTTCATCTTCATCTTCATCCAACATATTGTTTTGAGATTGTTGGAAAGTTTACACCAAAAATGGGCTGGATTTGAAAAGCAGCAAATATAATGTCGAAATTCAGCGATGTCAAAAATCGATTTCCTCCAAGTCGCGCAGATTTTACGCTCTCCTCAAAACAATATTCGCCCTCGCAATGTGTAAACGAGTTCTACAGCGAATTTGTCCCAGGATACAATGGAGCCCAGTAATAAACTGTTTGTTTGTTTGCGAATTACACTTTCGAAAACAAACTCAAATACTCAAGTACAAAGAACCAAAAATGTTGATTGAATTTCTACTGGAAATAAAGTAAAATTCATAATATAAATATGAAAGAAAAGTCAAAACAGAACAATGTGACCTCTTCTTTTTTGCAGTAGTTGTGCGTAAGGTAAAATGGCATAAGATAAATTTTTCTATATATAAAACCGTGAGACCATGTGTCTATATATATCATGCATATACATTTTCCTTAAAGATCACAATGCTTTGATATATAGCAACGGTTAGTGTTTTTTTAAAAAAGGTTTCAATCAAAATTCAAAAGGTGTAATATTGAATAGTGGCCAATATAACAGTTATTAAAGAAAGGTCCAGATTTAATTTCAAAATTAAAAGTAATTTTGAAAATATATAACAAAGCCTTCGATTAAAACGATGTTAATTTATACGCGCTAAATGCAAAAATGCCCCATATGTTTTATCTAATTGGCAAAAATCTTGATGTATTATTTTTATTAGCAAAAACCTCTTCGTGTTCCTTTTTTATTAGCAGAAGATCTCCACTTGTCAATTTTTAGTTCAATAAGGGTGTTCTTGCATTTTTTGTGAAAGGGTATAATTATCATTTTTTCTACAAAATAGGTACTACAACTTAGGAGGGAATTTTTTTTGTTAACTTAAAAAATAACACAGAGGGGTTTTTTGGTAATAAAAATAATACATGGAGGTTTTGCTAATTAGACAAAATATAGGGGATAGTTTTGCATTGAGCAAAAGACAAAACAACCCCTATGCTTTGTCTTACTCCCAAAAATCCCCCTATTTTATTTTAACTCCTAAAACACCCCCTATGATTTCAAATATGTGTCAAATACACCCCCAAAAAAGAAAGTGTGTTTCAAACGCCAAAATTACAAGTATTTGTTCACAATTTGCTTATGATATGACAATTTTACCGACATTGAAAGACAAAAACACCCATATGCTTTGTTTAACTCCCAAAAAACCCCCTATATGTCATTTTAAATCCCCAAAACCCTCGTGTGTTTGATTTTATACACCACACTCGACCCAAGTAGTATATACTTGTTTTTTCAAAAAGAATAAATAAATTTAAAAAAAAAACAAATACATAGAGATAATCTTGCCATTCCACCAAAAGTCAAAAATAAAATTATAAGTATATACTATTTGGGTCGAGTGTGGTATTTAAAACCAAACACAGAGATTTTTTTTATATTAAAATAACACAGGAGGTTTTTGTGAGTTAGACAAAGCATAGGGAGTGTTTTTGTCTTTTGCTCGTTTTGCATTTCACTCCAATTTATACAAATTTACCATTCTGCAATTTTGTGTTTTTGTGCCGGAATAAAGTTACTTCCCATTAAAAAGGAAAAAAACAGATAGGCTAACAAATCTGGCATGGAATGTCGACTTTTCACTACATTCAACATCATTAATACACGAAAATCAACCAACCTTGGGAAAAACTTATGTTAATAAACACTTGTATTTGCAAATGAAGTCTAGTCAGGCCCCTTACTGTAATAACTGAAGCCCAGAAGGTCAATGCAATCTTCATAAGCGCGTCCATGAGAAGGCAACCGGGCTCTTGACTTGATTTTGCGCATTAGTCCAAGAAATCGAGCCAAATGCATTCCTCAACGGACTCACACCCTTCTGAGACACGAACGTAACTGTATACCTCAACTTATCCCCAACATTTCGAAAGACAAGTTTGGATGGCTTCACACTCATCATAACATCACGCGGTGCTTCGGCTGAAACTTGGTAAACGGACCCCGCAACACCCACATTAGTTAGTTCTCGAGTGTACCTCACAACCCTCGACTTCCCAAACAAAACGGAGAACGAGGGATAGTTAAGCTGGCCAGGATCACGGAATTTCTTAGCACAAGTGACATTTGGTCTCTTAGCAATGGTTTGAATCATCTCAATGGTGTAATCCAAAGAGCAAAGGAATGAAATGTAATCTTCGGGTGTGGCATCATATACGAGCCCTGGAGTGAGCGCCTTGTGGGGGTCAACGTGGCCTGCCCCGTGAGCGAAAGAAGTGGAGAGTGAGTAATCAGCTGCGTCACGGAGAGAGGAGTTGGTGTTATCGACTGTGTAGGATGTGGTCATTAGTGCTGATTTTATGGCACTTGGGCTCCATTCAGGATGTGCGGCCTTTAGCAAAGCTGCTAGTCCACTTATGTGTGGGCAGGACATGGATGTACCTACACATTTCATCAAACAGTTAAGAGTCAATAAAGTAATAACAATGGCAATGACCAAACATTAATTAAAACAAAATAATGGAATTTGAGTGCCCTTTATCAGAAATGAAGCACGTTGCATTTAAAAAGTATGGACTTTGAGTACTTTACAGCTCATGTTGCTCTATAATTCAGATCTTCTTTCTTTTTGTAGATCCCTATTCCATTAATTAAGGGAGATTGCTTGTATATCTAAGGCGTAATCATGAAGTGGGAACCCATCCCACCATATATGAATAATTTAAAGTTGATTTAGACACATACCCCCTTTAGTTTATCATAATTAGAAAAAAAAAACTCTATAATTTCAAAAATTATAAGAACAACCCCTCTTGAAGTTTTTGTAAACATTTTCGTAAATTGTAGGAGTGTTTTTGTAAGGACGGTTGAATTTATAAGAGGTGTTTTGATACATAATTTATAATAAAGAAGATATCCATGTAATTCATGAAACTTTAGGAGTTCCTTGTAATACAACTAAACATCAAAGTCCGATCGCAAATCACCCATAATTTAATTCAAACCAAAATCATGATAATTTTGGATCTACATACATTATACACTACACAACCGCACTAGTATTTATTCAATTAGTAAAAAAAAATTAGTGGCATTACATTAAATAAACTAAAGGCACCACAAGCTTTTCGGACATAGAGATCCTACACATACCAATCTAGGGAGAAAATAATTGAACACACTTTTGTAAAGTGAACAATGTTCACCAGCTTTGCCTTCATCTTTAAAAGATGAAATAACTACTTGCACCATATAAATTAAATGAGCCTCCATAAATTACCAAAAACATAAAATTGAAGCTACCAGGATTCCTAACCCATGTACATCATGAGCTAACCCGACAAAACATTAAAAAAGGCATAACAAGCATTGAGATGATACATAGCATGGATCAAAACATCGAAAAATTTCTGTTTTTGAATCAATCGAAACGAAAATAAGATGTATTTTGGAAACTCAATATTTATCATAAAACTTTTTTTTTTTTTAATTAAGTAACTTTTTTCATAATTTTTCCGAAACTTTTTAAAAAGTTTCTTATGCTAAGTTGATCGAAATATATTTCGAAAACGAAACTTTCATACATGATATATAGTACTAAACAATAAATGATAAATATAAATAGAAAATAATGAAATATAGTAGCCGTTATTAATTGATATTCAAACTCACCAGACATGATGTTGAACTGAGTCTTCCTTTTATCCTTAGCAAGACCAGTGGGCCCCACAGCCTGTGACCAAGCTGCCAAAATATTCACACCCGGCCCAATCACATCCGGTTTCAATATCTCCGGAGTCACCATATTCGGTCCCCTCGAACTAAATGCCGCCACCACAGGCGACGGCTTAACATTCAACACCGTCCCACCAAAGCTCAGCACCGCCGTTGCCCTCTTCTCCGTCTTTAAATACTGTCTTATCTCATCCCCCGCTTTCCTCCCCACCGCCACAGCTGGCAACAAATGACTATCCGCCACCAACTCCTCACCACTCTCCTCCGTGTTCGCAAGTATCATACCCACCCCACCCGCATCTCTAACAACCGCACCCTTTTCGACCCTCGCATTAACACCTCTATCACATAAGACAACCTTTCCACTCACGATTTTCGGGTCGAGTGAACCCGGCATACACAAATTGCTAGAACTATTGTTCCCCTCGTTATAAACTAAGTCCACCATTTTCATCCCCATTCCTTTTCCACTGTACAAAGACATCCCAGTAAATTTCTTTCCGTTTCCTAAAGTAGCAAAAGCAGGGAAATCCCTATCAATTGTACCCGCACCAACAGTCAAGATCCACGGCGCTACATTAGCTAAAGAAGCTTTAGCGGGCCCACTATTCCCCGCCGAACACGAAACCACTATCCCCTTCTCCATAGCCGCAAAAGCACCAACAGCAATTGTATCACGAGAATAAGGCGCAGATCCACCGCCTAAGGACATAGACAACACATCAACCCCGTCGAGAATCGCACGATCAATTGCTGCTAATATATCCGACCCGAGACAACCCGATTTCCAACACACCTTGTAAGCTGCAATTCTAGCGTGTGTCGCCATTCCTCGAGCATTTCCTTTTGCGTAGCCTAATAAACTCGCATTTCTTACCAAATTTCCGGCGGCGGTGCTCGCCGTATGGGTCCCATGGCCATCGTTATCGCGGGGAGACTGCGTTTCCGTTTCTCCTGAAGCCGCCATAGCGTAACCTCTGGAGAAGAATCTGGCTCCAATCAACTTCTTATTACAGTGAATCTTCGGATCGAAATCAGCAGCAGCCTCACATTCACCACGCCACCTTGACGGAACATTAGGCATGTTCACATCACTAAACGACTTCGATTCAGGCCAGATTCCAGTATCCAGAACCCCAATTATAACGTCCTGTGAAGCCTGATTGAGTTCCTGAATACTATGTCCTGTCCACGGGCCGAGTTCCGTATCAAGCCCTAGAAACTCGGGAGTGCGTGTGGTGTGGAGAGTGTAAACTGTGTCTTCGTAAACTCCTAAAACGGCGTCGGATTGGCGGAGCGATTCGACCTCGGAAGGAGAGAGTGCGGCCGCGAAGCCGGGGTAAGCGGCGTCGTAGGTGTAGAGGATGGAGTCGGAGGAGGCGGAAGTTAGGGTTTGGAAGTGATCGGAGTACCATTCCGATTGGGTGGCGTAGGTTGTGGGTTTCTGGTGGTGCTTCATTTGGACAATGTAAGTTTTTTTGGCGGAGATTAGTTGAAGTAGAAGAAGGAAGATAATATTGCAGAAGCAAATCAAAGATCTTAACGCCATTGTTGTTGTAGAATGAAGTAGAAATCTACTGTGTGTTTGTGTGTGAAAAATGGGGGCACAGCCTGCGGTGAGACTGTCAGAGGATTGAAGAGGAAGGAAAGGTGGTATGGGGGTTATAAACGAGGAGGGAAATATAATAAGGCTTGAATTTCAAGTTTATTACGAGAATGCCATTGCCAACACATGGGGTAGGGGAAAGAGGTGGTGGTTTTTGTTTTCGTGCGTAACGGAACCGATGGTGGGAGCGGAACCTTTTTCCTTTTTTCTTTTTTATTTTTTTTGTAATTTAGACGGTAACAAAATGGGTAAAATTTTAAAAATAGTCCATTGGAATCATTTCAAAAATAATCCTGTGACTATTATAAACACACATCTATATATTTAAGTTTCATCAAATTTTACTTTTAGTTCTATGTGTAATAAATTTTATCTTCTAAATTCAATTACAAATTGAGATAATTGCATTTTTGGCACTGAGCTTTAGGTCAATTCCCACTTTTGATACACAACTTTATGTGTTCAACACATTTGGTGCACCGCTTTAACAAACTTTGACACATTTGGTACAACCGTTAAAAATTGGCGTTAAGTGATGACATGGAAGTGAAGTCTAATTACAAAGTTGATGTCATTACTTATGTTGACTGATAATTTTACCCCAAAACATTTTAGACCATAAAAAAAAGCCCCACATCTCAAAATTTAGTGACGATTTTAGTCTAAATTGTCGCCAAATCTCAAAATTGACTCGAATAAGACCACATACAGATCAATTTGGAGGTTTAACTTATTATATTAAATAACTAATTTGATTTAGAAACAATATTAATAAATTAAATAATACTTTAATATAGATCTAAAAAAGAATTAAGAAAACATATTTTTTTCAAATATAAAACTTATATAATAGTATTAATCTATTTAATATTTATTAAAATAGTAAATTATATAATTAAAATAAATCATAAATAATTATAATTAAAAAAAAATCAATCCAACCCACCCACCCGCCCCCCTCCTCCGCCAATTCCTAGGCCTAGGATCAGATAACCTAAGTCGTCGACATGGGTTATGTTCTGCTTCAGAACCCAGGTTGGCGGTCTGTGTTCTGCGATCCCAGGCAACCGCAACCTAGGACCGAAGATTCCAGGCCGGTGGGGGCTAGGAATTGGAGGGGAGGGAGGGGGATGGGTTAAGGGGGTGGGGTGGGTTGGTTGGTTGGTTTTTTTTTAAATTATAATTATTTATTTTTTTAAATTAATATTAAATATTTTTAATTATATAATTTATTATTTTAATAAATATTAAATAGATTAATACTATTATCTAAGTTTTATATTTGAAAAGAATATGTTTTGTTAATTCTTTTTGAGATTTATATTAGAATATTATTTAATTTATTAATATTGTTTCTAAATCAAATTAATTATTTAAATATAATAAGTTGAATCTCCAAATTGATCAGCACATGGTCTTATTCGAGTCAATTTTGAAACTTGGCGACAATGTAGACTATAATCGTCACTAAATTTGGAGAGGTGAGGTTTTTTTGATAGTCTGAAATTTTTTGGGGGTAAAATTATCAGTACACATAAGTAATGGCATCAACTTTGTAGCTAGACTTAACTGCCACGTCACCACTTAACGCCAGTTTTTAACGGGTGTACCAACTGTGTCAAAATTTGTTAAAGCGGTGTACCAAATGTGTTGGGACATACAAAGTTGTGTACCAAAAGTGAGAATTGACCTAAAGCTCAGTACCAAAAATGCAATTCTCTTAATCTCTCATTACAAATTTGATCTTGTTACTGTAGAATTTTTTTTGTAATTGTATGACAAAAAATGAAACTTATTGAGAGTCAGAGGAAAAATTTGTAATTGCATGGCGATAATTGAAATCTATTGAAATTTAAAAAATATAAAATGAGTTAAAGTTAAAGAACTAAGGCCATCTCCAATGGTCACCTCCGGGCTCGGGGCGGGGTCGGGCTGGGCTGGGAAAATGGTTGGAGATGGAGAGGGCTCGGGGCGGGGCTTGGCGGCGGGGCGGAACGGGCGGGGCCGCGGGCTGCGCGGAGCACGCAGACCAGCCCGCGGCTCGCGTGGGTTTGTTGGGGAAGAAGAGGGGCGCGTGGCTTTAAAACAGGTGTCGCCAAGTGGCGGCACCTGATTGGGTCTTTCTTTTATTTTATTTTTTTTGTTTTTCTTTTAATGAATTATGATATGTATAATTTAATGTGTGTATGGTTAATTTTGTATAATTAATGTCTTGTATGTGATTTTAATTAATGTGTTATTTTAATTAGTGTTTTATTTTAAAAAATGTGTTATTGTAATTAATGTGATTTTTAATGTGTTATTTTAATTAGTGTTTTATTTTAATGAATGTGTTATTGTAATGAATGTGTTATTTTAATTAATGTGTTATTTTAATTAGTGTTTTATTTTAATTAATTTGTTATTGTAATTAATGTGTTATTTTAATTAATGTGTTGTTTTAATTAATGTGTTGTTTTAATTAATGTGATAGGTTTTAATTATATAGTATATAATATGATTAATTATTTAAAGTAATTTTAAATAAAATTATGATATACTAATAAATATAGAAATAGTCCATTTAATTTAACACTCACACAAATAATTTTTTTTTAAAATACAAAATTAGTTAAAAATACAAAATAAACACTCATACAAATAAAATTTAGATTAATTTTAAATAAAATTATGATATACTAATAAATATAGAAATAGTCCATTTAATTTAACACTCACACAAATAATTTTTTTTTAAAATACGAAATTAGTTAAAAATACAAAATAAACACTCATACAAATAAAATTTAGATTAATACTTAATCTAAATTAAATATTTAAATACATACTAAAATAGACAAGAAAATTAAATTTAAACACATATTTTTAACCGTATTTTGCATAAACATGTTCTATTAAGTCTTTTTGGAGTCTACGGTTGGTCACCTTGGAACGAATTGCTTCATGACGCAGCATAAAATTATCCAACGTTTGTCTTCTTCGTGCAACATCTTGAAACTCTACTCCGCGACGGTCATAAATTCTAGCGCGTGCTCTACGAGACGTGCTAATGTCAGTATCATCATCGTCCGAGTCATCGTCCTTGTATTCGTTTGCGTATTATGTATTAATTTAAAGTTACTTTAATTAAATAATTCTGTTTAATATTAATATTTTAATATAATTAATAATTAAATTACGAGTACTAATATAATTACTATTATTAATATTAATATTAAACAAATTTAAAACTATAATATTATTAGGTGAGAGTGGGCAAAGGAAAAAATGGAATTAATTCCCCCACGGAGCCCCAACCATTGGAGACGACCAGCAGGGCCCCGGGCTGGCCCTGGGCTAGCCCCGGGCTCGGGGCTAGCCCTCAACCATTGGAGATGGCCTAAGTGTGTGTTAATAATAGTTATAGAACTATTATTGAAAAAATAACAAAGTTGCATGACTCTACTTCTCAAATTTTGCCATAACAAAATGGGCAAAATTTAAAAAAAAGTCTGGTAACTTTGGGATTCTTTTAAAAGTAGTCTTGTAATCATATTGAACACACATTTAGTCCTCTAACTTCCACTTAATTTTAATTTTAGTCCTATAAATAATAAATTCCGTCATGTAGTTACAAATTTTGACCTCCAACTCTTAATATGTATCAAATTTTGTTCTTCAGTTACAAAAAATTTCTCTAGTAATAAAACCAAAATTTGAAATTGCAGGACAAAAATTGAAAGCTATTGAAAGTTAGATGACGATAATTGGTATGCATAGGACTTGTTGGGTGAAGATGAGGAAGATGAAGGAAAGTTTTGATGATTTTCAAAAGTCATCAACTAAGTAATGAAAACATAGCAAACCTTTGAAAAGTTCAATCGAGAAGACAAGTAAAATCAGAAGATTGAATTTTGGTCAGGAAGACAAGTGATCTCAAGCTGAGTGCGGAATCAGATTGGTGGATATCATCAGAGTCAAATCAAATAAATTTGGTTTGAATCAGCAGAGTGAAAAGAGATCAGAAGTTGTCATTCCAACGGTAATAATCACTTGGTGTAATAAATGCTGTCCGAGAAGGTATTCATGGTAAATGATTGTAGGAGTTCATTCAAATAACATGTATCAGCATGGTGCATTTAATGCGACTGACAGATTCGTACAACATATTTTACAGTGAACAGTTGCAGGGAGACGTTTAAGGACTTGACCGGAACTCGAGGAAGATCTGAATTTATGTCTCACTTCAATGGACAAAATTTGAATTGTCGAGTATATCTACGTTCAAGAGTTAGAGATAACACAACAACTGAAAGAATTAATCGAGCAAATCTTTTTAAGTCTCAAACTCAAGAACATATCACCATCAGCTAAGTCATATATGACAAAGTGAAGTTGAAAGAAACAATTCAAACATATAATCTTAGTGATTTTTGTTCAACTGGAAGTAGATATCCATCTTTGTGAGTGATATTACATAGTATACTAGGCTTTCTTTGTAATTTCCTATTGAGAACTTGTTGTTTGGTCATTTGTTGTAAAGGCACAACTAGTAGAACCTAAATCTTCGTGATTTAGAAGAGTCGACTAAAGGTATTCTGCCTGTCGAACCACTATAAAAATTTCGGTGTTTATTTGTTTGCTCTTAATTTGCATATTTTCATTAGTGAACAAAAGTTTTTAAAAGACAAATCTTTTAAAGGAGAAATTTATAAAAGTCGGGGATAAAACCTTAAGTAAAACATGTTTGAAAAACTTCACCTGCACATCCGCTGCATACAAGTTTGAAACTCTGAAATTGTGTGAAAAAATTAGAAAATCAGACGAATGGTCTAACTTACGCTGAATAAGCTAAGTGATAAATCAACTTACTTTGTTGAAACAAAATTGGAGATTTTTTTTTTAAAATACAGAGGTCTATTAACATGACTAAAACTAAAATTGGGTGAAAGATAAAGGACTAAATTTGTTATGCATAGAACTAAATGTGTATTCAGTATAGTTACAAGACTATTTTTAAAAATATTCCAAAGTTACAGGGCCATTTTCTAAAATTTGCGATAACAAAATCATGAAAACAAATTTATGAAGTAGTTTTTCTAAAAGAAATTTCACTTTTCAAAATATTCAGCTTCGGACCTTTGATTTTAAAAGTGAATTGATTCATTTCGAGATAAGTATAGTTGAATATTATTTAAAAAAAAAAATTCAGTTAAATTTTCTTTTTAAAGTATCACATAATATTACGCAAGAATTATTAGATCACGATAATTATAAATTAAAATTCATAAATAACAAATTCATTAGTATGAATCACACTAAGGTTTCACAATTTTGTACTATTGTAATTAGAACCAAAAAAATCGCATTAATCATGAAACCTCTCAACCTTTCAGTGGGTCGGGGATCATATTAATAATCATTAACATGAACAACATATGATTGGTCTAATGAAAGGGACTATTCACTACAAAGTAGCGGACTCAGGTTTGAATTCTTGTTAAGAGAAATTCCCACATTATGTGCTCGACACGCCTCAAAAGAAATTAAACCCTTGAGAAACCAAAAAACTAAAATAATCATTCACATGAAATTGGATTGATTTTCTATTCTTTTTTCATGATAATATTGAAATTAGATGGGCTTGAAAAAGATACTAAAGATAAAGGTTACTTAGATCTTACACTAGTGGATTTAATCCATTGGGGTTGAATGAATGCCACATGGACATGAAAGGACAAAAAATTATCCTTACATACTCATGTGTCATTCATCCAACACTCGGGTGGATTAAATCTATCGAAATAGGTACTAATTTTCCCTAAAGATGGTCAAAGTTTGGTAGAAAATCATTAGTAGTCTGAATCGAATTTGGTCCAATTTAATTAACTTTTTGAGTGGTAACATTATGATGAAGTTTGTACAATAATGATGGTACAGCTACAAGTTGGATTCTTGTTGTTGTGGACGACAAGAGAAAGAGGTGAGCAATGGTTCTTTTATCTTTGCCTCAATCACTAGAGATTTGTTTTCGGATTCAACCGCTGCTGAAACTTCAATCATCAAAATTGTTCTTCAATTTGCGGATCAAGTCGATTATGAGAAGATTATTATTGAAAGCGATTATTTGCATGCGGTTTTAATGATCACCAACGCCTCTCCATCTTTTGAATGTGCCAGTTTTACATATGCGAATCATGTTAGACGTATGCTTCTCAAATGGCCATTTTGAAAAGTTAAAAAGATCTCATGTTTTGAAAACAAAGCGGTTCACAATCTTGCAAAATGGGGTCTCTCTTGCAATTGGAATGTTAATGTTTCCTTTCCAATTTACCCCGTAGTGTTTTGATTGATTCTAGTTCTTCTAATTTCATTGTAAGGAACACTTCTATTTTTCTTAATGATTAAATTTTAATTAATTATAAAAAAAAAAAACTACAAGTTAGAAATCATTACTCATAGTGTAGCCGTTTTTGAAGTAAGATACTTATTGGAATATATTTTAATAGACTCGAAATTAATTACTCATTATTCTACATATAATTTGTGTATATTAATTTATAATTGGATTTGATAAAAGCTCAAGAATCTATTAATCTAGTTTGACCATGACTCGAAACCACTATGCAGTAATAGAGTTGGATCCACTTACATTAGAATACTTTCCAACTTATTGTATTTATACAGCTTGGATCATTAGCAATGATCATCACTTAATCGTCATCAAATGTGCAAATATCGATCTCAACATAAATACTCAAATACAAATTGTAATTTATCTATTCATGCCTCAAAACAAAAACAAAAAAATATGAAAAATAGAGCTAAATAACATGATGTTCTAGTAAAGTTGGCCCCATTAAACCTCATTAAAAAAAAAGGCACCTGCCTTCAATAAAAGTAGGCAAAAAAGCAATAATAATTCTTTCATTTTGGTAGGGACGTGAAAATGAGACACTTTTAGTTTCGACAAGCAATTTATATCCAATTGGATCTGAATGATTCAACTCAGTGATAAACAGGATCGAACTAATTCGACCCAATTGTGGATCGAATTTGATGGATTTTATGTTTCTAATATATTTTAAAATTAATTTACATAACTAGGAGGATCTCACAAACGATAATATTTTAATTATGCAAAAGAAAGAAAAAAAGAAAACTTATAAAAAGCTTCATGTCCTTCGATTTTTTGGTTGAACTTTTGCCTTCATGATTTTTTTGAATTTGATGAACAAACTTCTTTGATATTTTTTTTCCCCATTGATATCAACCATATTCTCCTTCTACTTGGCGTGTGGGCAATAACTTAAGATAATCAAAATTTTCTTTAACGTATTGGAAATCAAAATTTCAAGATGAAAATTTATTTTTGTTTCTTGAACAAGGGGCGCCTTTTTTATGTTTACGGTTGAAGAGTTTTTTATTTTGAGTGTAATCTTAGTGATTTCATAAATTGTTATTACTCTCTTCTAGATCTATATCTTATGTGTATATATAGATAGTTATGAAAAAAGTTGAACTCTACCATTTATCACTCAAAGATTTCTATTGGGAAAATATTTTTTTTATCTCTTACATTAAGAGTGTTTTTAATTAAATACAACTCTTGTAAGTAATTAAAACACACACAAATATCTTATATATATAATTTTGAAAATAACATATATAAATATAAATTTTTCCTTTTATTTACTAATAAATATATCACATATACTTATATAGTAAATAATGAATTTTTATAATTAGACATTCCATAAGTGTCAATGTTTCCTTTTTCTTGAATCTGGTATTCTATTTCCATTAGATTCAATTCTATAATTAAATCTAATATAATTAATCATGATATTTTTTTATTAACTAATTCTAAATTAATTACTTAAATATCATATAATTAATTCAAAAGTTTTATTTTGGGAAATAATTTTCAAAATACAACGTGAATGAATTCATTCTAATTTCTTAAATTCAAACATAGATAATTGGGAGCCATGGTTGAAGACCTATGAACATGTAACTTCAAGCTTCAATAGATCGAATAATTTATAAACTTTTTAATATAATTAATTTAATCTATTAATTCCAAGTGACTCCACTAAGAACTTGGAATTGAACTCTTGTCATTACAATATAATTTACTCAAAAGATCAAGATAGTCCATTGATATAATCACTACATGCAATTTGATCCTCCAATAATTGATTCATAACTAGAGCTAGGCGTAATTACTGTTTTACCCTCTAATTACTTCTTTATCCTTAAGTTCCATTAGTTCACTAGTGAACAATTTGACTTATGAACTTATTCATAAATCAGAGCGCTATATTGTTCAGTTCCCAAACTAACACTTAAGGAAATCAATATTCCAGCTTTTCACAAGAAGGGTTGGATTCCATATATGTGGAACACATTTTCAACCATTTTTCTCAACGGATCTTCAAGACATAGGCTTGACATGGTTACGGGTCATTACCTATGAGTAACTCGTTAACATAAACTGGAGTTTATGCATTCTCAGGATATAGATCAATTCGCATACGATCTGACATGTTCTAGAACCATAATATCAACGGTATCTTATTTGTGCTTCTAGATCATGTCTAGTCCAGTCCTATGTAATCGAATTACACAAAGTACCTGAACTTCGATGTCTCTACATAAGTAATTTGGATCAAGATTACTACATTGTAAATGTTATGTAGACCATACTAGTAGTGTTTAATCAAAGATCCCATCTTTAACTAACTACAGATTTTTTAGTCTATTAGCTATAACTTTATCCTCCAATATAACATATATACTTAAGTCATAGTCTCTTTAATAGACTTGAAATATTTTGATGTTTATATTATGCAATAGATGCATAATCAAAATGATTATATGAAAAATGAATTTTAAATTTATTTATTTCACTTAAAGAATGTCAAATACATGTTTTAAGAGCATCATGTCTAACATTAGGCTATCTCCAGTCGAAGCATGTCATAGACCCCTCTTGTCTGCATGTCTTGTCTAGTCTGTCATCTCTAACCGAATCAACAATCCTATACATTTTATTCAATTTCAAACTTTCCCCAGTCTCACATAAAAATAACAATAACAATAACTATAATATTAATAAATAAATAAATAAATAAGGCATTCATAAAAATAAGAAAATAAAAAACTACTAAATATAATTAATGAAAAACAACAACAATTATTATTAATCCACTTGGAGTGAAAAGAAAACACAACAAATATTACACACCAACTTTTTTAGATATTAACTCGTAGTTTATCAAAATACACCCAACTTTTTTATACACACATAAATATTTTTTTAATCCTTAAATAAAAAATAAAACATATATAAATATTAATACCCAACAAATATATATATGTTTTATTTTTTATTTAAAAAATGACCAATTAATATTTTTACACACATATATGTATAATTAATATAATTTATAAATTTTGTTTACACACATTTTAAATTATTTTTTAAAATTTAAAATTAAAAAAATAAATAAATAAGGGGTGGCCGCCAAATGGTGGCCATGCACGTTCAGGCCATGTCTGCCTGCCTAGATGAACCCCCGGCTGCCCTATTGTCCGCCTTGCCCTCCAAAAAAAAATTCATTCGCAGCCAACGACCCCCCTCTTGTCTGCCTCCCCGCTTCGGCTGGAGATGGTCTTACACCTTTTTTGTTTAATGTGTCACAGTTTTAGTCCTCTTACCCGCGATTTGAGTCCTAAATTCACTTGAAGTAAAATTAGTGCCCTTAAAATTATTAACCAAGCAACAAATTGAAGTATTATAACATTTTTGCTAATAATTAGTAGTTAGGAAAAGAAATAGAAGAAATAAGGTGTTAGTTTTTCTTCGATTTTAGTTAATTTGACTATGTATGTGGTGGATTATCATCCCGTGGCACTCAAAGGGACAAAACCCCCCAATTTGTTTGTTTGCATAACAATTTTAAGGACACTAACTTTAATTTTGGTGAATTATGGACTGACATTGGGACTTTTTGGCACCCTGAAAATATTGAGATTTGACACTTTGCACCTCGACTTAAAATTTTTGATACTTTGCACCCTAAAATATAGAACTTTGACATTTGTATACTGAAAATACAAAACTTAAGCACATTCCACCCTGATTTAAAAACTTTGACACTTTGTACTCTAGAAATATATTTTCTAATATTTTGTACCCTAGATATATATTTAAGGTGTAAAGTGTCAATATTCCATATTTTTAGGGTGCATAGTGCCAAATACTATATTTTCAGAGTGCAAATTGGCATATAAAAAAATGACAATTTTACCCTTCCTACATGGAAATTTTCTCACAAAAATATACATTAGGGTGTAAAGTGCCAAAAGTTTTAAGTCAAGATGCAAAGTGTCAAAATGTCATATTTTTAGGATGCAAAATACCAAAAAATTACTTAAATTGTTTTTTGCCAAAACTATAAAGTTTAATTTTTGTGTCACTGCCAAAGGTAAATCACTACAATTGTTTTTCCACTCACAATTCAACTGGGTGTCATTTGCAAAATTTGTAAAAACACGAATCGAGCAAGGGCATTCTTGGGAAAGAGATGTGGAAAGTGGAAACATTGATCATTCATGAACTGTAACGGCTATATTTCGGCATGGGATTCTGGCCTTTAGGATCCTTTTTGACTGAAAATTTGTTTACCTTTCCTTTTTCACGTTTTACTGTTAAATAAACTACTTTAGGAAGAGCTGGTTAGTTTTCAAAAAGTACTAACCAAAAAGCATACGGAACAACCTGATACTTGTCTCTTAAGAATAAAGAACAACCTGACACACGTCTCTTAAGATATATAATAAAGTATAGTTAGGTCATTTCAAGTCGAAACAGAAAATAGCCTCTCATGTATGTTTGTATGTCTGATTGTCTTGTTTAGTCTGTCATTTTCAATCGAACTAACAATTCAAAATATTTAATTCATTTCAAATTTTTTTCATTCTCACTTAACAATAACAAGAGTAAGCATCACTAATGATCTTCCTTATCATTAGTTTTTTACAGAGTGGTCCCTCTTATGTATTTTATCCCACGTTAGTCCCCAATATGAATTATTTGTTTCACTTTGGTCCTTTTCAGGTGGTCCAATGTGAACTAAAGTGCTAAAACAATTTTATGAGGGACTAAATTGATACAAAACGATTTTATGAGAGACTAAAGTGTAACAGTATAAGTAAAAGGCTCCTTGTAAATGATCAAAGTTAAACAAATAATTCATAGTGGGGACTAACATGGGAAAAAAAAACACAAGAGGGATCACTCTGTAAAAAGTTACTGATAAGGAGGACCATTAATGATGTTTACCCCAATAATAATAATAATAATAATAATAATAATAATAA
Organism: Penstemon eatonii; assembly: GCA_038501285.1. Taxonomy (NCBI): domain Eukaryota; kingdom Viridiplantae; phylum Streptophyta; class Magnoliopsida; order Lamiales; family Plantaginaceae; genus Penstemon; species Penstemon eatonii. Next base: position 27,839,077 of record CM076713.1, read on the forward strand.
TAAGGCATTCATAAAAATAAGAAAATAAAAAACGAATAAACATAATTAATGAAAACGACTATATAATAATTTTTATCATTATTAATAATATTTTTTTCTTTTGAAAACGTTAATAAAATTTAATTTATTGAGCGACTATAATTGTACTTCACATTGAATGATTGAATTGATCCATGTTAAATCGATCAAGCAAGCATGCTTTAGTAAGATAGTCTTACCAAATTGCTAAAAAAAAATTATTTTGTTTAACAAGAGCTAAAAGTTATGTCTATGCTTGGATTTACGGATGAAAATATTAAGGAAATGTTCTTTTATATACATAATTATGTTTTCTTTTGTTTCAAGTAATAGAATCCTGTGTTTTGTTTTTTATTCCGTTTCATTAAGCACTAATCTTTCTTTATTCAAATTTGAGATTCTAACTTAATGTTACTGAGAAAGAAAAAATATCACATCATTCAAGTGTATTTTTTATTTAAAAGTTATTAATCTAAACATGTAAAAAATATATAAACACTTTGTAATAGTACTTATTAATTATGATTTAATATTTTCTTTTAAAAAAAATTAACCATAATTTTGAAAGATATAATGTCTTCTCTTTCAAATTTATACTACTTGAAGGTCATTCAAACACTATTTTCAAACTAATATGCAATAAGGAGAGTTAAGTTTTTGTCCTACAATAATTTGAAAATAGTGTTTGAGTCAATGTTCAATGTAAAATCGAACCGGACCGATCGGTCCGACCGGTTTGACCGCGAACCGGAGGTTGGTCAGGTCCTATTTACCCCCTAAAACCGCTTGACTCAAAAATCAGACTGAACCGAGTTGAACCGGTCCAAAACCGACGAACCAGTTTGGACCGGTTCAACCTGGTTCTGAATTCCTCTTTTTTTTTCGATTTTTAAAATTTTTTTAATGTAAAAAATAATCTAAAATTTATTGTAAACGGTGGGATTTGAACACCTAACCTCTTGCATGAAACATAACTTTCTAACCATTTGAGCTACATTATTTTTGTTAAACCTTTAGTACAAAATTTTATAAGTTTAAAAAAACGTGTAGCCAAATTTATTTATAAATTAGATTATGATAATTAACTCAAATTAACATTTTACACATTATCAATGAAAATTAATACTCAAATATTTTTATTAAAATTTGTTCTATAAGATATTTCTTTTCAATATTATTTTTAGAATAAAGAGTGTCAAATTTTGAAATTGAAATAGATATATTATGCAAATTTGATTTTGAATATTAGACTTTTATACATAATAATACATTAAAATTTATTAATCTCTTAGTTTGTTGTATTTTTAACTTACACTTTCAAAATTTTATAAAGAAATATAATCATATTATATTTATACGAGCTTACAAATTATTATCACATTACCATTATGATATAAGTTAGATAATTATTATATGATCTAATTTAAATATAATCTAAAATTTTGAATATTTAAAATTAATTATAGGATAATGTTTAAATTTTATGCATATTACATATACTTTAAACTTAAATATATTTATTATATCATTATGACATCATCCGGTTCGACAACTAAAACTAGTAACCAGTCGGCTTACCGGTTTACTGTCCGATCAAATTCTAAAAACATTGGTTTGAGTGATATTCTAGTAATATAAATATGAAAAAGAAAATATTATATCTTTTAAATTTAAAATTATGGTTGTGTTTTTTATTTTAGAAAATATTAAATCATAATTAACGTTATTATTATTATATTTCAAACATTTGAGTGGTTTTTTTTATATTCTTAAAAATGATAATTTAAAATTAATGGTGTCAAATCATTAATTTCATATTTAAAGAAATAATATTATGGTAAATTGCCATGTGACTCTGTGTTTGGGTTTTCATCTTCAACATTTTTTTTTGTTTTATCATTTTCCCTTGAAGTAAAAGCAGCTTATTCTAAATTATTTTCGAACCGTATGCGGTGACGTCATTCAAGATAGAGTTCCCATAGTGGCTGCTCATGGGCTCATTGGAAATTGAATTATAATTCCACTTTACAAAGTTATAATAGGAGTAAATCATAATTATAATGGCTTGAGATTTAAATATGGTGAGTAGCTGAAACCTTAATTCTCTGAATAATTTATAACAAAACTGCTCCCATTATGCTAGTTTATTTCTACTTCATCTTCTAAACTTGCAGTATATTATATATACTTGATATTTAGTATGAGATGAGAAAAAAATTAATTTAACAAAATAAATTTCATGAATTTATAAAGTATGTTTATATATTTTTTCAATTCAAGGAGAGACGAAAAAAGAGAAAGAAAGACGATGGAGGAAAAGAAACTATGTTTTTGTTTTCAATATGGGGCATATTTGTCATAAATTATTATTTGCTTTGGAAGTAACATCCTTTGCTTTGACAATATCGTTAGCTTTTAAGAATGGAAGAAATACATACTCCCTCCGTCCTTTTATTCCCGTTCTTTTTATATTTGCACGGACTTCTAAGTAAAAGTTATAAAAGTAAAATTATAAAAGTAAAATTTTTTAGTGTTCTTTTTTAATATCCTTATAAAAATAGTGGTTCAAAATTAGTGGTGTCAAATTAGTAATTTATGTGAAATGTTATTTTTTAAAAAAATAATTATATTTATAGAAAATGAGTCTTATTTTGGGACGTTAAAAAAAGGAAGTATTAAATATTTTTCAGAAAGAAAAGAGAGGAAAATGAATGAGAGAAATGAAAAGGGGTCGATAAATGATCACTTAATAAGAGATTGAATATTTAGTAATGCCTGAAATAATATCAGAATAATGATTGAATTTCACTTTAAAATCGCAATGAAAGTAAATTACAAGAAATAAATAACTAACAAGTTACTAAGATTAATAAGAAACTAGATAAATATCTGCACCTGAACTTGATAAATATCAGTAATCCTAGCCCAAATAAAAAATTAGTCCAATTCAAATTCAACCCAACATCAACCAATCCCGCCCTAATATTACAAATATTACATAACTGATCAGGACGGGATTTCGGATAATTCAGGATGGAATTTTTGGGATTCGGGTTTTGATTTTTCCTACCCGAATTCATTCGAATTGACTTGGTCCCGGTATTTCAATTTTCTGAACGGGTTTTCGGGATTGGTATTCAAGTTTCCCGAAAATAGTAATTTTAAGCTCATATATGATAGAAGTAGCACACTTTTCTTTATTTTTCTCCTTCATAGCATTATATTTTTCTTTATGGTCTTGAATTTTTAATTTCAAGACCATGGGGTAGGTGATGGGGCTTGGGTTTGGGAGTGAGATATTGATTGAAAGGGGTAATTTATTTTGTATAGTAAGGAATTCGAGGATTTGATTTTTCCGATTGGGTGTGAAACATTAACCGAATACCGTCCTGATTTAGTTTGTCGGGTCAAACCCGAATATCCACCACATTTTCCATCCCAAACTACAAAATCCTGACCGGGATGGGACAGGTTCCCGAAACCCAATGCCAAATGCCCACCCCTACTTAACTTACCCAAGCCCTAATTAAAGCCCAAATCTTCTTCCAACTCCTAATCCACTCCCAACATTTCTAAATCCTAACCCTAGCCGCATTCGGATATAAAGATAGTAAATAATTGACTTCGTAATCGAATGGGCGATCAATAGCTAATTGATAATCTAGTTGTCTTTATAGAGAGAGACATATTAGTAGTATTTCGAACGATGCTATCATAGACCTGATTTCAAGAAATAAAAAAATCGTCGTGGTCAATTATTAATGTAAATACGTAGATATTTTGGGTTCTTTGGAGACTATAACGGGGTATCATATGTTATTAAAATATCTCGTGGGGGTTATTTTCTCAAATTCCACCTCCCGTTTTTGTATTTATGTCATATATTTTCTCGTGAATAATATAAGGTTTAAATTTGACTATTTGATTGAAAATTTTCTTTTCAATTTATACTATTTCAGCCCTCGACCAAAAATCTTGGATCCAGTGCAGTCCATCAGGTGGCGCTAGGGTTGAAAATCAAATCAAATTACTTGATACTCGACTCAAGCTCGTATGAGCTTGGTTCGTCGTACAAATCAAATAAACTTGAACATCATTTTCCATTCCATAATTTTTAAAGTTCAGTTCGAGCTCTATTCGATAAATAAAAGCTTGATGATGAAATACATGTAAAATATCAAGCTACTTAATACTCGAGCTCGTTCGATAAAAGCTAGTTTGAGCTCGGTTCGTTTAACAATCAAACAAAGCTCAAACATAAAATTTCAAGCTCGATAAAATTCAAACCAAGCTTGAATAATGTGTTGTTCCACACTACTCGGCTCGATTATACCCCTAATTGACGCCACCTCATGCTTCCCTTTTTTTTCTTTGCCGTGAATGGCAATAACAATTTCCCTATTTTTTTTCCTGTGTTAAAGCCGTGAATGGCATCCACAATTTTCCTTTTTTTCTTTCTATCTTTTTCAATACATTTTTACATGGATAATTTATTTTTCACATTTTTGTAAATTAGTTTTTGTATTGAAATTTTATATTCTTTTTAATAAATTGCATTTTAAAATAAATCATCAATATTATCTCAAGGTATATTTTTTAAATCTTTAATTTTAGATTTAATTAGAATATAATTGAATGTATATTTAATACGAATTTCGAAATTAAATTTCAATATGATTCAAGTTAAACAATACAATTTCCAGTTTAAAAGATATCGACTTAATTGGAAATACAATTTAACACTTAAACAAAACATGATTTAAATCCATCCACAATTCAAACACTTAAGCAAAATAGGAATTAATTTGAAATACATTTTGACAAACACTTAAATAAAAAAAATTTAATTTTTAAATACAATTATTATAATTATTTTTAATTTTAATATTTTAATATTATTATTTTTAATTTAATTATATTATTATTATCATCATCACTACTATTATTATTATTATGGTGAAAGTGAAGAATAGTTGAATTGGAATTAATCGGAGAAAAGAGCCCCATGATTGAAGACGACTAGGCAATGATAGCTCCAAGACTTTCAAGCGCGAGCCCTACCCCAGGATTGGAGATGCCATCATAATAAGTTAGTGAAAAATGACTTCGCTTAGATTGATTTAAGATACTCGTTTTACTTTTACCACTATTTTTTTTTTTTTTGTTGAATGAGATGAAAGTTTTTGTTGCACAACATTTTGACCACTCGCATTTCAAGTCCAGACCAAATCAAAATGCACTTTTTTTCATTTTTTTTAAAAAAAAAAAGCACTTGCAAATTATGTAACAATGTTGTTAAATTTGCCTTCTAATTCGCACCGCATGTCTTTGATTTAAAATTATAGTTGTACCAAAATTCAATATTATTTAATTTTTAGGGTGACCTAAATGTCACATTTCCATATGACTTAAACAGTGGGACTCACATGCATAATAAAAAAGAATCAAAATGAACATGAAATGATCGGGAGCAGGTGGAATTAGAAGCGCATATGGTGGCGCTATTCGCTCTTTTTAATTAACACTCTCTAGTCGGAGTATGTTTTCTTCTGAGAAAATCTGCCAGGATATACGCATGCCTGCCCATTCTTTCTCAATTCATTATTTAATTAATTTTTGGGTGAAATACACTTTTCCTCCATAATATGGGGTGACATCAGTTACCCCCTAAAATATCAATTGTAACAAAATAATACTTACTCCATGTGTTATAGTATTAAACGTTTTACCCCCTTATGAAATAAACATTTTATTTCAAAAACTGTATTTCACCCTTAATTTTTCGTTTTTGTTTGGGCATAAGTACAAGAAAAACTAGTAATATTATATTTCGATTTTCTTCGGTTTTATGGTCTCAAATTTATTTATTTATTTTCGTCTCATTTTTTTCTTGATTTATGTTTCAATTTGTTTTGTTCATTTTATGTTTCGGTTTTTTATATTTCTATCTCAATATTTTTCTATTTTTATATTTGGTGATAAATTTTTTTTGGTATGAATTATTATTAAAAATATTGAGTAATTCTCTTCCGAATTCTTTTCGCAAAATTCACGATTGACACCAAGTAATATTATGTTTTAATTTCTTCATTTCTTCATCAATTTTTTTTATTAATTATGAATACATCCATTTACCAAACAATATTAAATTTTAATCTCTTCATATATTTTGCTTCTTTGGTTATAAAAAATGTGATGAAAATAAAGAAGAAATCTGAGATTGAAAAAAGTATGGTAAAAAAATGAAAAAATTAAAATATAATGTTATTTGTTGGATGAATGGAGTCATAATTAATAAAAAGACAATTTTATTTTTATAAATTAATAAAGATATTTTTATTTATGAAAGGGGCTGGGGTATTTTAGGAATAAAAACTACAAAACTATAACAAGCGGGTAAGTGTTACAATTGATACTTTAGGAGAGTAACTGATACCACTCCATACTTTAAGGGGGAAAACTGTATTTCAACCTAATTTATACCATTTATGTTTTAAGTTATCGCAATTTTAGTTCACTTATCCATAATTTTGGTTCTATATCCGTCGGAACTAAAACTGATATCCTTAAAAACTACAAAACTATAACAGAGGGGGGTAAGTGTTACAATTGATACTTTAGGAGGGTAACTGATACCACCCCATACTTTAAGGGGGAAAACTGTATTTCACCCTAATTTATACCATTTATGTTTTAAGTTATCGCAATTTTAGTTCACTTATCCATAATTTTAGTTCTATATCCGTCGGAACTAAAACTGATGTCCATAAATTGCCACATAAACAAACAACTTAAGGTATTTTAAATTTTTTCCCCCCAATAATTAGTATATAGGAAAATAAATTATTTTTCATTCAATATAAATTAATTTAATTAGGTGATTACAATTGAGTGACAGCCAGAGAGACAAAATTACACGTGTCCCATTTTCATTATTTAATTTTTTGTTTTTGTTTGGTCATAAGTACATGAAAAACTGTTAATAGAATAATCGCTTTCCCACCCACGCGGCTTGTACTTTTCTCAAAATTCAGTCCGGACAGCTATCTAGCTAGCACGATTTTCAATTATGTGTTTCATCTTTCAATTATGTCTTAATATGGAATTGTTGAAGCAAGAGCGTCGGATACAAATGAGGTTGAATTATTTGATTGACTGAATAGTATTTTTTGTCCTTTTTTATTGATTAAAATTTACATTTTTGTTCTATCTTAATTTTTTTATAGGGAAAATTTATTCCTCTTATCAATGTAGTGTATAACATTCGTCCCCTTTTATAACACATTTGTTCTTTTTAACTTTTTGTAGCGGATTCGTCCCTCTTATCAATGTAGTGCATCATAGTCGTCCCTTTTAAATTAATTAAAATCATCAACTTTTGTCCATTTTAGAATATATTTTAGATTTAAGTGATGTATTTTGTATTTAAAAGGGACTAATGTGTTACACTATATTGATAAGATGGGCGATGAAAAATTTAAGAGGAACGAACATGTTACACTATATTGATAAGAGGGACGAATGTGATATACTACATTTATAAGAGGGACAAATTTACTACAAAAAAATTTAAGAGAAGCGAAAATGCAAAAATTAATCCACAAGGAGAACCAAAATTGCGATTCACTCTTATTGAATTATGAGTTATTATCATTAAAAATATCACAAGTTGGTGTATTGATGCAAAAACAAAAAATAATAAAAGTTATTCTCGAATTAGATTAACTTTAACACGTTGCATTATAATGAGCCAAAATGTTGCTATGATTATCAAAGTTGTGAATAAAGGGGTATTTGCAAATGCTTTTGAAGACTCAAAAGTAATTATTTAAAGTAAAAATAAAAAATAAGTACTTTATTAAGCAGGAGGTGTTTGCAAATATATAAAAAAAAAATAGATTTAATTATTACAAAAATGACACCCAGAAAAAGTTATAGAAAACGCAGCTCCTTTGTTGCTTCTTATCCACCTGCTTTTCAATTGAAAAAGCAATAACAAAAAGATCTAATTGCAAATACTATCAAAATGCTTTAAGCACAAAAAAAGCAAAAAAATTACTTAAAATTATTTACAAATACGGAAAATTCTTGTCTAGACTTGGTCTTTCATAGATCATACACAAAATCTTACAAATATGTTTGATGGATGCACTAATTTCATTCATGGTCTATGAAAGATAAGTATCACCCTGCAAATACCCTTAAATTCCTTATAGTAAAGCTATCGGTTGCACGCATACAATTGCGATTCACTCTATGGACTTCGATTTCGTCCATGAAGTACATCGTTTCCTCTTCAAAATTATATTTTTAATATTTTATGTCATTTTTCTAAAGTTTTTTTCTATTAATTATGAGGCCCAGATTTATCACGGTCCTTATTTCATTACATACTTCAATTTTAGCTTGATTTTTGGATTTTACCATTTTGATTATATCTTTTTACTCGGGCATCTCTAATGACTAGTAGGGAGATGTCCTTGAGGGTATATGGGGAAGGGGAAAAAAATTCATCTCTAATGACTAGGGGAAAAGAGAGGGTATACGGACTGGAGGACCGGACCCTGGAGGGACCCTAGAGGGAGGGGGAGAGGAGCTTCTCCTATCCAAGCCCCCTCCCTCACATGTTATTTTTTTTTTTGTTTTATTTGTTTTTTTTTATCTTTATTTAAAAATAAAAAATTCCTAAAATTTGTATATTATTTGAAGATAATTATTTTTAATTATAAAAATATAACTTTCATTTCATTAAATTAACACTATTATTTTAATATTGATTTGTTTTAATAATTTTGGGGTTGTATTTATCACCCAAAAATAATTCTTTCTAAAAATTTGAAATAATACGATACAATCATGAAATCATATTTGACTAAAACATAAACCTTAATTTTGAACTAATTGGAACTAAAAGAGCTAAGTAGAAGAAGGCCAAAGGAAATCACACGTCTAGTCCTAGTGAGGAAGCCGCCCGAATTGAGTCTTATCGTCTTGCTGCACAAAACATGTTGATCTTAGAAGAAGGTCGTAATCGACGGCATGCTAAAACGATGGCTAATAAAAAAGAGGCTGACGAACGAGAGATTATGAAAATGGATTGCTCATACATGACCCCTAATACAAAAGAATATTAGCATGAGGTGAGGACTGAAATTCGTGAAAAATGTTGTCGGGCTTGTTTATTTGGAGATTCGTCAGGAGGTTCGATCAATCTAGACGGTGGCGGTAGCAATATCAACGACAGCAATAATAGTGGCAACAAATATGGTGGAGATGATGAATTTCCTTATATGAATTAATTTAATATTTGATGTAATCCCTAATATACTTTTGATTTTAAATTAATATTAATTTTAAATTTATTTTGGTATAATAATAATAATAATAATAATAATAATAGTAGTAGTAGTAGGATAAAATTTATTATTAAATGGATTTGATAATATGAGTCATTAAAGATGACTAAAAAACTAGGGAGAGAGGGAAAGGGAGGGGGAGAGGGAGAGGGTATTACCTCTCGGAGTCATTAGAGATGCTCTTAGTGACTATACAATTCGGGTTGGGTCCTGTTCTGGAACCAATTAAGCTAATTTAGATTACGGTTCTATTTGGATGGGTTTTGGCTCGATTTTGCGAGTCTCGATTTAAAGAAAATGGTTTGAGTGGTTTCGATGAAACTTTTGAGACCTCATTTGGATGGGTTTTGGATGTTGGGTTTTGTGGTTTGAATAAGTTGAAACCCTACTTGGATTGAGTTTGGATGTTTGGGTTTAGGAAAAAAAATTAGGTGGTAGATGTCAAATCAATGTTTTATAAGTTTGAAGAATTTGACTATGAGTTTCTGAATAGGTTTTTGAAGGTTTTATAGATTTGGTGAAAACTAATTTGAAAGAGTTTTGGCTCGATCTCGCAAAACCCGCGAGACCGAGTCAAAACCCATCCACTTATACCCGTAAATACGAAATTGGTCTCTCAAAGATTTGTTGGTCCCAATTGGTCAGTTGAGGTCTAGAGGGGGGGGGGGGGTGAATAGACCTCTGAAAATTTTGGATTTTAAAACTTTTAAAGTCGTTTGTCAACTGACTAAGCTGATCGAGAAATGTAAGTTGACTCGGCTGATCGTTCACACAACTTGAACATCATAGTTGACCACTCTTCTAATGATAACTTAGCTGATTTCAGCAAAATTAAATTTTCAATCAAAATACTTGCAGCGGATTTAAAACAATGTTTTTCACAAGTAGTCTTATAAAGAATTTTATCCCCAGGTTTGTAAAAATCTTTTGAAAAATTGTTTCTATCAGTTTTCAAAGTGTTTTTATGCAGTTTTGAAATATGCAAGTAAATAATGCAAGACAAAAATACAGAGAATTTTTATAGTAGTTATATGGATCAAAATCCTTTAGTTCACTCTTCCAAGTCACTTATATCTTGGGTTATACTATAAACACACAGTTTACAATATACTATGCTTGCGCTTAACAACAAATGATAAGCCACAAGTTCGCAGCAGGAAATCACAAAGAAAGTCCTGCCCTCTGAAGTAATATCACTCACTTAGATGGATATCTACTTCTCACAACACTCCTCTAACGCATATTCACTCAGAAAATGTTTTCTTTTTGCTTCAACTTAGCTTCTGTCAACACATGACTTCAGCAGACGAGTGAGCTGTTCTTGAGTTTTTGAGACTTAAAAGATTTCGCTTCGTAAATGATCTCAGTTGTTATGTCCATCTTCTAACTCTTGAATTCAGCTCTATTTATACTTGGATTCGAAAATGTATCCGTTGAAGAAAGACATATTTCAAATCGCAAAGTACTGGTCCCCCAAAATCTGAAAGGGCTTCCTGCAACTGCTGCACTGTATACTCTGCTGTACTTTCTGTCAGTCGCATTTAATGCACCCTGCTGATTCGAGAATGTCTTCAATCATTTGCCATTAATACCTTCTCTAGCAGCATTTATTACTCCAAGTGCATTTATTACCGTTGGGCAGACTCCTTGATCCTTTCACTCTGCTGATCGAAATGACCCGTCTGATAAATACTCTGCTGATCAAAACTTGAACTCATCTTATTTGAGTCAGCTGATAACCTACCCTTCTGATTTCGAATTCAGCATAAGACTAGTAGTCTTCTGGACCTTGAATTTTGACCCTTCTGATAGTCTTCTTACTTGATCAAAATTCTTCTAAGGGTTCTAATCATTCTTTACTTAGCTGATTATGATGTTATGAAAATCATCAAAACCTTCCTTATCTTCTTGACTTCTTTGCACTCATCTTCATCTTCATCCAACAATTTCTCCCTTTTTTATGATGACAAAACTCCAGCTAAGTACCTGTACCTATACTAAAGTTTTGATCCTAAAAAATTTCTGATATAGAAATAATCTGTTGGAGTCAAACTTGAGCTTTTATAAATATAGACCATGATTACAAGTTACAAGTTTTGATGAGATGTGCAGAAAGTAAATTACAAAGATAACAAGTTATTATAAGAGACCTAGCCTAGTGAACTAGTCTAGTCTTCCTTGTCTTTAGGCTTGTCTTCTTCTGTATCTACTTCATCTTCTTCATCTGGAGTAGAATATTCTTCTTCAATCTCTTTGATGAATCTCTTCCTTAGATGTTCTAGTCTTTTGTACTTGACATCTGGATTAAGCTGTTCTTCAGTTGAATCCTTGGCAGCAGCAATTTCTTTATCAGATTTTGCTGGTTCCTTAGATTCTTCTTCTTCGTCAGATTCGTCAGCAACATCATCAGCTTCCTTCTCTTTTTCAGCAGTTGGTTGATTAACTGGTCTGCTTGTGTTTTCATCTTCATTTTTCTCATCAGCAGATTCTTCCAGTTGCTCAGTAACATCAGCATCAGCCGTCTTAACGACAGATTCACCATCTTCCCCCTTTTTGTCATCATCAGCAACAGGGTAGATTGGAAGAACTGGCGTGATGTTAACTGCTTCACATAGTAGCTTAAGGTTCTGCTCCATAGCTTCCTGTTGAACATCCTTCCTGAGTTGTTGTAGTTTGGCATAGGAGTCTATCTTTGCAAATGTGAGTTCTCCTTGTTCACCTAGCTCAATCTGAGTTTGTAGCAACAGATCAGCTGAGGCCTTGAAGTCTCTCATCATATTTTCAATCTTTTCATCCTGAGCCTCCAATGCATTCTGAACAACTTCAGTTATACTCCTCCAGCCAGCTGCAGTACTTTCAGTTCTTGCTTTGTAAGTATCCATGTCCAATTTGATACTTTTCACATCTTCTTTTATCTCTGTAATCTCTTCAACTATCAGTGGACTGGGGTCAGCAGCTTTGTGAGTATGTTGAGCAGCAGCAGTCAGCAGAGATGAGGCCAGATCCTCAAACCTCTTAATTTGCTCCCTATTCCTTTCCTCCATTTCCCTCATAGAGTTGGCAATCAACTCCTAAATTGACTCCAGTAAGGTTGGTTGCACTTCGGTTGATGTTGAAGGAACTTCTGTTGAAGTTGAAGGAATGTCTGCTGTTGCAACTTGTCTTCTTCAGGAGCTTTCCACTCAATAGCAAGTGGCTCCTTCTCTCTTATTACATCATCCAGCGAAATCTTCTGATGATCAGTAGATAACTCCACTGATGATGTGCTTGCCTAGTTTTCTTCTGTCTTTTGGGGCATTGACCTCTTTTCTTTCACTATCACATTACCATCGTCAGTTATCACAGTTTTATACATAAAAAACATCATGAGGTTGAAACGGTGAGTGATTCTGCTCTGGTAGCTTTTCATAGGTCTTGACAGCTGGTCCAAAGACAATTTGCTGTAAGCTGGGCATGGGCGTCATGGAGCTGGAATCTCCCTTCTGAAATCTCATCCTCTTACCCCACATTTCCAAGGTTATGGAAATGGCCAGCTTGACTGCTCTGTCTAGAAGGTCTTCATTTTTCTGAGGCTTCTCAGAGACAGAGTCAGTTATCTTCTTGGCTATAGCTTTGGCCAACTTCCTCATTTTATAGTGCAGCATGTTATGGAAGTGGTCTGAATCCAAAGCTTGTCTTATGCAGCCAGTTTTAAGCCATTTCAGCACCCAGGCTTCTTCAGCATCAAACTCTTTCCAGCGCATAATCTGATCCTTTGTCTTTGTCAGACGATAGTCCGTCCATCTGTTGTATCCTACTTTTTCAGCAACGCAGAGACTTCGACGGATCAGCATTTGATTATACTTCTCCAATTCAGCTTTAAACTTGTTAAATGCTTCTGGACTGCTGTCTACAATCTCCAGAGCATGTCTGATTTCACTTCTCTTTTTCTTATCTTGCCTTGGAGCAGGCATACTAGTCCTAGGCTTCCTCTTTTCACCAATCGCAATGTTTTAATTGTGACTAGGACCGTGAGATTCTTTGACACTAGCTTCAAGTGCCTTAGCTAGGTCTTCTGCTTCCTTTTCAGCTATCTCAGCATCAGAGGGTAGTTTTGGCTGAGACTCTAGCTTACTAAGCTCAATAGCTTTTTGATATTCTGCATCTGCCTGTTCTTCTTCCTTTTTCTTTTTGGCAGCTTCCTCCCTTTTTCTCTGGGCAGCAGATATCATTCCCTTACCTTTTCTTTTCTTCCTTAAGGCAGGGGATTCCACTGTTGCAAGTGGTACATCATCAATGGGTTGAGGTTGGATAAGAGGCACATCTTGTACATCCTCCTCAACATTTGTGTCAGTCTGCTGATGCTCTTCTGGAGCAGCAGACTTGGTCAGAGAAAGATCTTCAGCAGGCCTCTCTTCAACAGCCTTTTCTTCAACATCAATAGGTTGTACAACTGAAGCTCCCTTTTCTCTGATAGTAGTTGCTTCTTCCGAGAAGGTGACCCTCATCCTTGATCTGGATTTGATCATTTCTCCAGTGGGTTGCAGTTGCACATGCAATCTCTTCACTGAGCTTCTAGTCCTTCTCCGAAGTATTTGAGGTTGAACTGGTTCTTCTGATTCAGTTATTTCTGGAGATGATTCAGTATCCATCTCCTCAATTTCCTTATTCATTTGAGTGACTATCTCCTCATCAACTTTTGCCTCAGACTCTGCTAATCCGGCTTCAACAGCAGGGTTAGCTGTTTGATTAGCTGACTTACCGATCTGTCTGGCAGTCTTAGCCTTCTTGGCAGGAAGCTTTTCAGCCTTTCCTTTCGCCCTTCTTTTAGGCGTAGTAAGAAGTTTGGCTTCACTCCTTACTGTTTCATACGTCTTCAGCTCTTTCAATGGATGAAATTGTTTTCCATTTACCATGGTGCATCGAAGAGCCATGAACATATGACTCAGCATAATAACGTTCATTTGCAAAATGTTGAAGAAGTGGGCAGCCCAGTTGACCTTCAGCCCAAAGTCAATGCAAATCATGGTATGAAATCTCCTTCTTGGCAATCCATCTAGAGAACCAGTTGAACATTCCAAAACCTTAGCAATAATGTCCGCAAACCGTTGATACTCATCCTTCAAGTGAGTTTTCATCAACGTTCCAAACATTTCTTCGCCTTCCTTAGCACAAATCTTCCAAAATTCCTCTTCCCTTTCAGATCCTAGACTTGTTACATCTCCTCCCTTGTTAGTCAGCCCATAAATTTCCTCTAATACAGCAGGAGAGACGCATATCGTCTTCTCTCCAACCTCCGCAACCATTGTACTATTTTCCTTATCAACTTCTCTGGTTTTGTAGAAGTCAGCTATATCATCAATGAAGACCAGTTCTTCGTGAGCCTCCAGAACATTTACTAACGATGAGTCCTTAATTTTCTTCATTAATTCCTTCATCAGTGGAGTTCCAGACGAGTAGAACTTGTCGTAACTTAAGTACCTTCCTTCAGCTCCAGCCATTTTTTACTTTGATTGCAGGTAAACTATGAGATTAAGGAACTTTAAGATAGAATGTAAGAGATTAGTAACTTCTTGGGGGTTGAGAATTTTAGGGGTGCGTAAGGATAACCCTTCGGATGAGATCTGAATTTATAGATTTCAATCAGCGTCAGTTTTCGTGTTTCTCCCTAACCATTGGATTGATCTGACAGTTTTTAGATCGTGTGGGCGAGAATTACGAATTTCAAAATTTATATTTTAATGTCAGATGGGCGGGAAGCTCAATCGATACTAGTCTGTTACTCATAAAAGCGCGTTTTTAAATAATGCAGTTATAATACACACTTATATAGTATATCAGACAAGTAGAGTTTTAACTTATCTGATAGACAAGTGATCTGATATCAAGTTATTACTAGCAAAAGCCAATAGCTAGTAATCTTCCTCTGCTGTTTGTCAATCTAGCAAGATAAATTAATCTCCAGTCTTCAAGAATTAAGAATAAATCTTATGAGAACATAACTTCAACTAACTGTCATTAACAAATATCATATGTGGATCAAGAGTACCGCTAGTCTTACACGTTCCCCCTGATTTCAAGATTCTATAAGTTAACTAGTCTGTTGAGAGTTAACCTTGAAGATGATAAGATGAGTAAGCTGAAGAACTCGAGTCTTCTGATGAGTTTCCCCTCAGCTTATGCATCCAAATTTAGTAGTCCTAGTTCAGCTCTCAGAGTTGAATACCTTGCGTCACTTAGTGGTTTGGTGAATATATCAGCAATCTAATTGTCAGTATGAACATATTCTATGATGACATTTTCTTTTTCCACGTGATCTGACTTGTAGTGTTCTGAGTAAGTGAGATAGCACTTGTACTGTCACAGTAGATTGGAATTCCACTGATATTTACGTTGTAATCTTCTACTTGATGTTTCAACCAAAGTATCTGTGCACAACATGCTCCAGCAGCAATGTATTCAGCTTCAGCGGTAGAGATAGAAACTAAAGTCTGCTTCTTACTCATCCATGAGATTAGACGAATTCCCGAGAATTGACAGCAATGTATGTATATCCCAACTTTATCCCATTTATGTATATGTATGATAGACTGAGGGGCTATTTTCATATTCTTTCCAGTATTCTTCCGAGTTTATGTGTCACGGAAATTCGGAATAGAGAATCTATATCAATGAAAGGTCTAACTGGTGTAGAATAAAGGTCTCCATTGCTATTTGATCCGGTGTTTTTAAGAAAATTGGTCTATTAAGTGAAGGTATGGAAAGAGAGGGATTCGAACCCTCGGTAAACAAAAGCCTACATAGCAGTTCCAATGCTACGCCTTGAACCACTCGGCCATCTCTCCTACATAATGATTATGTACCAAAAACCGAGTGAATAGCGAGTTCTTCCTATTTCCATTCTAAATTATTGGATAAGTATGACCAATCCCATTTTCACTATAAATATTTTCACTATAATATTAAATATTAGAAATAAAGAAATAAAAATAGAAAATTTTTCATCTAAAGTAAAGAAAGATCCTTCTTTTGAGGCTTCGAGATAAAAGATAAAGAGAAGATTCTTTTCTCACGAAAAAACATATTAAAAAGGGGGGATTCTTGTTTGCAAAAATAACTCCCTTCTGTTTGCAAAAATAACTCTTTCTATCAATCTTGCAACCAACAAGGTCCGAATCAGAATATCCAATAAGCTCAAATCCCGATTCTCTAGGATACCATAATCCCAAATCTGGTGTGCCTTTAAGACATCTGAGAATTCTTTTGGCAGCTAAGAGGTGAGATTCTTTAGGAATTGATTGATATCTCGCACAAACCCCAATATAATACATAATATCTGGTCTGCTAGCTGTTAGATATAACAGTGACCCTATTATGCCTCTGTACTTGGTGATGTCCACTGATTTTCCATCTTCATCTTTATCCAGACGAAGTCCAGTAGACATGGGAACACTAAAAGTAAAGCTAGTTTTCATACCAAATTTCTTAAACAGATCTTTTGTGTACCTAGCTTGGTTGATGAAAATTCCATCAGGCAACTGTCTGACTTGCAAACCAAGAAAGTAATTCAGTTCACCCATCATGCTCATTTCAAACTTGTTTTGCATCAGCTTGGAGAACTTGTCACACATCTGTTGATTAGTTGAACCAAAAATAATATCGTCCACATATATTGCACAAGTAATATATGCTCTTCCCAATCAATAGTGAACAAGGTTTTATCTACTTTACCTTTTCGAAATCCTTTAATTAAAAGAAAATCAGATTAAGTGCCATACCGTGCTCTTGGTCTTCTGATGAGTTCCCCCTCAGCTTATGCATCCAAATTTAGTAGTCCTAGTTCAGCTATCAGAGTTGAATACCTTGCGTCACTTAGTGGTTTGGTGAATATATCAGCAATCTAATTGTCAGTATGAACATATTCTATGATGACATTTCCTTTTTCCACGTGATCTCTGATAAAATGGTGCTTTATTTCAATGTGTTTAGTCCTTGAATGACTTGTAGTGTTCTGAGTAAGTGAGATAGCACTTGTACTGTCACAGTAGATTGGAATTCAACTGATCTTTACGTTGTAATCTTCTACTTGATGTTTCAACCAAAGTATCTGTGCACAACATGCTCCAGCAGCAATGTATTCAGCTTCAGCGGTAGAGATAGAAACTAAAGTCTGCTTCTTACTCATCCATGAGATCAGACGAATTCCCGAGAATTGACAGACACTTGTAGTACTCTTCCTATCAATCTTGCATCCAGCAAGGTCCGAATCAGAATATCCAATAACTCAAATCCCGATTCTCTAGGATACCATAATCCCAAATCTGGTGTGCCTTTAAGATATCTGAGAATTCTTTTGGCAGCTAAGAGATGAGATTCTTTAGGATTTGATTGATATCTCGCACAAACCCCAACATAAGACATAATATCTGGTCTGCTAGCTGTTAGATATAACAGTGACCCTATTATGCCTCTGTACTTGGTGATGTCCACTGATTTGCCATCTTCATCTTTATCCAGACGGAGTCCAGTAGACATGGGAACACTAAGAGTAGAGCTAGTTTTCATACCAAATTTATTAAACAGATCTTTTGTGTACCTAGCTTGGTTGATGAAAATTCCATCAGGCAACTGTCTGACTTGCAAACCAAGAAAGTAATTCAGTTCACCAATCATGCCCATTTCAAACTTGTTTTGCATCAGCTTGGAGAACTTGTCACACATCTGTTGATTAGTTGAACCAAAAATAATATCGTCCACATATATTGCACAAGTAATATATGCTCTTCCCAATCAATAGTGAACAAGGTTTTATCTACTTTACCTTTTCGAAATCCTTTAATTAAAAGAAAATCAGATAAAGTGTCATACCATGCTCTTGGAGTCTGTTTCAGTCCATAGAGGGCTTTCTTCAGATGATACACATTATCTCCCTGTAGATAAACTTCAAATCCAGGTGGTTGTTCAACATATACTTCTTCTTGTAATTCTCTATTGAGAAAAGCAGACTTCACATCCATCTGATAGACGGTAAAGTTCTTGTGAGCAGCATAGGCTAGAAACAGTCTGATTGCTTCAAGTCTTGCCACTGGTGCAAATGTTTCATCAAAGTCAATGCCTTCTTCCTGGCTGTATCCCTTGGCTATTAGTCTTGCTTTATTTCTGGTAACAATACCATCTTCATTCATCTTATTTCTGAAAACCTACTTAGTGCCAATGACTCTTTGATGACTTGGTCTAGGAACTAAGTACCAGACTTCATTCCTTTCAAATTGATCCAGCTCCTCTTGCGTAGCTTAAATCCAGCTAGAATCACTTAGAGCTTCTTCAATTTGCTTAGGCTCCATATGGGATAGAAAACTGACAAACATAACATCATATGAAGCATCTCTTCTAGTCTTTACTCTATCCAAAGGATCACCAATCACTAATTTTGGAGGGTGATTCTTGAGCCATCTGAGATCAGGTTGCAGATCAGAATGTTGACCTCTTGATTGATCTTGCAACACTAGTGTTGGAGTTCCAGTAGTAGTCTGTTTAACATTTGCAGTATGTTGAACAGTCTCTGGTCTGTCAGCTATTTGTAACTCGTCTGTTAGACAACAACAGACTGATTTTGAACAGCACTTGAGCTAGCAGCTGAGTTGAGATCAGGTAGTATGATGGGTACATATTTTTCATTCTTATTAACTCTAAATTTCTGAAAATCAGTAGACATATTTTAATTTGCACTTTGATTCTCTTCAGAAGATTGGCTTGGTTCATCAAATACTACATGAATGGATTCTTCTACAAGTAAAGTTCTTTTGTTAATGACTTTGTAAGCTTTACTGGCAGTAGAGTATCCTACAAAAACAGCTTCATCGGCCTTTTCTACAAAAGCAGCAAGGTGATTTTTTCCATTGTTTAAGACAAAACATTTACAGCCAAAGATTCTAAGATAATGAATATTTGGTTTCCTGTTGTTCCAAACTTCATATGACGTCTTGTTCTGATTTTTATTGATCATGCAACTGTTCTGGGTGAAGCAGGCTGTATTTGTGGCTTCTGCCCAAAATCTTTGAGGCAATTTTGCTTCAGCTATCATTGTTCTGATAGCTTCTTTCAGAGTTATGTTTCTCCTTTCAGCAACTTCGCTTTGTTGAGGGGTTCTGGCAGCAGAGTACTCATGGCTGATTCCTCTGGTATTACAATACTCTTCAACAATAGAGTTTGTAAACTCAGTCCCTCTATCTGATCTGATCTTTAATATCTTCATGCTTTTCTCGTTTTGGATCAGTTCCATCAGATTAGTCAGATGTTCCTTGGTTTTACTTTTCTTCTTCATGCAAATCACCCAAGTATATCTTGAATAATCACCCACAACAGCTAGACAGTATTTCTTTCCACCGTTGCTTATTGGATCAATGATCCAAATAAGTCCATGTATAGTAGCTCCAATATCCTTGAAGAAGATTGGTGCTTCTTGCTTTTGAAGGATGACTTGATTTATTTACCCTTCTGATAGGCGTCACACAACTTATCTTTGCTCATGACTGTTTTTGGAATTCCTTCTACCAGATCATTCTTGATTAATCTGTTGATGGTCTTGAAATTCACATGATTCATCCTTTTGTGCCATAGTCAACTAATCTCACTTGGTGTAGATGCCACCAAACAGACATTTGAATTCCTGTCCACAGAATTTCAGTTGACTACATAGATAATCCCTTGTCGTCTTCCAGATAAGATGACCTTCTTTGAACCAATCTGTTCAACGTAGCACTTATCTGATGAGAAGATAACCGAGAAACCTTTGTCATAAAATTGACTAATGCTTAGCAAATTGTATTTGAGGCCTTGAACATAAGAGACATCAGATATCTCAATGTTGCATTTGATGAGCTTTCCGCATGCTACAACTTTGCCTTCTTTGCTGTCTCCAAATGTGATTTTCGGACCGTCTACATCAACCGCATCTGTCAACTCATGTATGTTGCCAAACATGTGTCTTGAACATCCACTGTCCAAGTACCACTTCTTTTCTACTTTACTCCTACTCCTAATCTTATCCTACAAAACAAAAATTTTTTTTAGGTACCCTTATTGTGAGGGTCCTGGAGGATTAGTTTCACCCTTGACAACCCAAGATGTTGAAGTATTAGGCTTCTTAGGCTTTTGAGTTTTGACAGGAGCATGAACATGTTTATCTTCATCATATTCAGCATGTGTGTTATGTTGATAATCAGTATGATAAAGATTATGTTCATAAGCAGAGTCTGGTGCATGATATGCAGGATATCCATGCGTTAGATGAGCTGGGTAAGGCGCATAGTATTGTGGAAATTGAGGTGCATGATATATCGGTGGATATGTAGTAGATTGCACATAATATGATGACTCGTTTCCATACCAAGCATTTTGATTTTTCTTGTTCTTATGCTTCTTTGATTTACTAGTTGCTTTCTCATTAACAGACGACTTAGTTTTATTACTAGTCTGATTGGTTTTACTCTTATCAGCAGACTTCATGGGACTCTGCTGTTTGGCTTTACCAGTCTGTTTTTCTAATTTAGGCCTTTTTCTCTTCTTAGCCTTAGGAGCTTTTGTCTCCTTTAATTCTTTCTCAGGTGAAGCAGGTTTAGTTGTCTGAACATACAAAATGACCTTACTATTGTCAGTAGATATGAATTTTTCAGTATGATTCAGTTCTAACTTATCCTGATCTAAAGGCATATTCTGTTGACTAGACATGTGAGTGGATGCAACAGATGATTTATCATGAGACTCAATGACCTTTCAAGTTCCATGATTTAACCTTATGTACTTCACATTCAGCTTTCAGAGATTCATTTTCTTGCTCAAGCAGTTTGTATTCAGCTGATTCTTTTGGTTTTTCAACCTTAAGTTTCAGTGAACTGTTTTGCTCTTTTAGCAACATCATCTCTTCCTTAAGCTTTGCAAATGCATCAACAATACTTCTATTATTAACTACCATTTGCTCAAATGAATTAAATAATTCATTTTCAAGAGGAGTAACCTCATCCTCATAATCGTCAGATTCCTTGGCCATCAGACAAATAAGAGCAGGGTTCTCATCTTCAGTAGACTCTTCTTCAGAAGTGTCTGAGTCTGAATCAGACGAGTAGATAGCAGCCAGCTTTTCTGCTTCAGCTATCAACACCTTGCCTTTCTGATGTTTCCTCTTCTTTCTTATTCTCTTTTCTTCCTCAGTGTACTTCTCAGCTTTAAGATAAGGGCAATCTTTGATGAAATGTCCCAGCTTCCTGCAATTATAACACATTAGTTTGGATTTATAAGCATCCTTACTATCATGAGAATAGGAGGAAGGGTTAGAAGTAGAAACATTATTGTATTTGTTCTTCATTTTTCTTTTGTAGAACTTCTTGAAATTGTTGATTAACAATGCAACGTCTCCAGCAGTATACTCCTTTTTGTTGAGCAGTGTGGCTTCATCAGATGAGTCCACTTCATTGCTTTTGTTTGCTGTTCTTCTTGGGTTTTCAGCAGCAACCAGTGCGGCTGTGGGGCCTGCAGCTGAGGTTTCTTCAATAACCATTCTTGGCAGTTTATACTCATATGCCTTGAGTATGGAGAACAACTCCGTTGGAGAGATCTTCCCCAGATCCCTTGACTCTTCCATAACTGTCACCTTCTGTTGAATTTTGGAGGCAGAGCCTTCAATACTCTGACAATGATCTCTTTGTCAGTGAAGGTCTTTCCCAGCTTTAGCACTTCATTCAGTGTCTTTGTAAACTTTGTATCCATCTGATCAATGGTTTCCGCGGACTTTGTCTTGAAGTTATCTAACTTTTCAAGAGCAACACTCAGCTGGTGCTCCTTAATGGCGTCGTTTCCTTCGCTCATGTCACGGACCTTATCCCACATTTCCTTTGCAGTTTTGCAATGTTTGACTTTGTCAAACCTATCATTGTCCAGGGCCTTGGTCATGATGAAACGGCCAACTTTGTCAAGATTGAACAGATTCACTTCTTCCGCTGTCATCTCTTCAAGTTCTTTATTCACCACTATATTGACATCATCAACCTTTTCAGTCTTGGTGATCTTGAATGTACCTTTTGTTATACATGTGTACATATTGTCATTGTAAGCAGCAAGGAAAATCTCCATCCTGATTTTCCAATCCTCGAAACTCATACCGCCGATGTGGGGAACATGGCTGATACAGTCCATTTTCAAAGAGTTTTTAATTTTCAAAAACGTGCTCGTTTGAAGACTTTAAAACCTTTGAAAAATACTAGGATCAAGCTCGTTGATCAGGCAGTTGATTCAGATGAACCACCCGCTCTGATACCACTTGTTGGTCCCAAGTGGTCAGTTGAGGTAATACTTTTAAATTCGTCTGTCAACAGACTAAGCTGATCGAGAAATGTAAGTTGACTCGGCTGATTGTTGACACAGCTTGAACAGCGGAGTTGACCACTCTTCCAATGATAACTTAGATGATTTCAGCAAAATCAAATTTTCAATCAAAGTACTTGCAGCGGATTTAAAACAGTGTTTTTCAGAAGTAGTCTTATAAAGAATTTTATCCCCAGTTTTGTAAACTCCTTTTGAAAAATTCTTTCTAACAGTTTTCAAAGTGTTTTTATGCAGTTTTGAAATATGCAAGAAAATAATGCAAGACAAAAACACAGAGAATTTTTATAGTGGTTATATGGATCAAAATCCTTTAGTCCACTCTTCCAAGTCACTTAGATCTTGGGTTATACTATAAACAAACAGTTTACAATATACTATGCTTGCGCTTAACAGAAAATGATAAGCCACAAGTTCGCAGCAAGAAATCACAAAGAAACTCCTGCCCTCTGAAGTAATATCACTCACTTAGATTGATATCTACTTCCCACAACACTCCTCTAACACAGATTCACTCAGAAAATGTTTTCTTTTTGCTTCAACTTAGCTTCTGTCAACACATGACTTCAGCAGACGAGTGAGTTGTTCTTGAGTTTTTGAAACTTAAAAGATATTGCTTCGTAAATGATCTCAGTTGTTGTGTCCATCTTCTAACTCTTGAATTCAGCTCTATTTATACTTGGATTTGAAAATGTATCCGTTGAAGAAAGAGAGATTTCAAATCGCAAAGTACTGGTCCCCCAAAATCTGAAACGGCTTCCTGCAACTGCTGCACTGTACACTCTGCTGTACTTTTCTGTCAGTCGCATTTAATGCACCCTGCTGATCCGAGAATGTCTTCAATCATTTGCCGTTAATACCCTTCTCTAGCAGCATTTATTACCGTTGCAGACTCCTTGATCCTTTCACTCTGCTGATCGAAATGACCCGTCTGATAGATACTCTGCTGATCAAAACTTGAACTCATCTGATTTGAGTCAGCTGATAACCTACCCTTCTGATTTCGAATTCAGCATAAGATCAGTAGTCTTTTGGACCTTGAATTTTGACCCTTCTGATAGTCTTCTTACTTGATCAAAATTCTTCTAATGGTTCTAATCATTCTTTACTTAGCTAATTCTGATGTTTTGGAAATCATCAAAACCTCCCTTATCTTCTTGACTTCTTTGCACTCGTCTTCATCTTCATCCAACAAGATTTATTGTCTTGCTTCTCAATTCATATGGATACTCATATTTCTTGAAACGTCATAACTATTAGGTTCCCTACTTTATTCGTAGAGAACCAGTTCACTGGAGGATGAGTCTAATTTCTTAGAAGTTATTCCATTTCCCTTTTTTTTATTTGTCGTTTTGGTAAAAAAAAATATTTACTTTTATTTGTTGTTATAAAACTTTAATGTAAAATTAATATTCTTTTACAAATTTTACCTTTTTTTACTAATACTCGTCTTTAATACTAATTAGGGATTTTTGCACGTTACTCTCCAGAAAAGTTTTATTTTCGCACTTTCCCCCCTATGATTGAAAAACATGACAGTACCTCTAGAAGTTGCTAAGTGAGTGCACTTTTGTTGGATTTCAAAGGGTAGAAATATAAATTTGGGGTTTAGTGCAATAATTTTATTCTTTTGGGAGCTAAGTGCACAAAATATTATTATTTAAGTTATTAGAATATCACATTTTCATAGAATTCCTTATCTTAATAATCACATCGTAATTTAATTTTAGTCTTATAACATTATTTTTTATTTTAACTGTTTACTTTCAAATTTCTTTGATTTGATTAAAAATATTCTTAGTATAGAGATGATTTATTGTAAATAAATAAATAAACAATTAAGATTAATGATGATTTCATTAAAAAAAACATCTAAATTTGAATTTTAGTACAAAAATATAACTAAATATTTTTTTATTATTTTTATTTTTTCAAATTGCAAGTCACATTTGGATATTTTTTAATTTTGTGTACTTAACCCCCTAAAAGTTTTTTGTTATTGTACAAAACCCCCTGAGTGACGTTTTACCCTTTAAAAATTACTTACAAATGACCAGGGGGCAAAATGCACTAATTTGTCAATTTCTAGGGGGCACTGTCATGTTTTTTCAATTGTAGGGGGAAAGGGCGAAAATAAAACTTTTCTGGGGGATGACGTGCAAAAATTCCGACTAATTAATGCTAAGATTATTTGATTAAAAGACTCATGATATTCCTTAATTCGTGTGCAATCCTAAAAACAACAAATAAAAAAAATAGAGGGAGTATTTTCTAAATACAAGTTACTATGCTTGGTGAAGTAGGCATTCATCCCTTTCTGTTAGAAGAAAATTTTAAAACAATACCTAAATTGATTTATAATCTCGACAATTATCATTAAATGGGCTGCCGTATATACTCACCAACTTAAAACAAGCCATGTTTTGACATTAAAGTTACTATATCAATATATGGCGCAAAAAGTATATCATGTAAGAAAAATCAAATCAAACCAAAAAGTGATTGGTTTAGTAGAAGGGACTAGTCCCTACAAGTAGCAGATTCAGATTCAAATTTCTGTTAGAAGAAATTTTCACTTTATGTGCCCGATGCGCCTCGAAAGAAATTAAACATTTGATAAAAAAAAATGTAAGAAAAATCAAACATTTCACCAACGTTAGCAATCAAACCTTATTAATGTAAGCCATCTGGCAATTCCGGGCACGTGTCTTGCAGTTAGGTACTTATGGTCAGAAGATATAATTGCATATGTTATCTAGTGGTGTGTGAAATTAATTAATTATTATGAAACCTATGATGTAGGAGTGAAATTTTTTTTCTAGAAAAAAGTGAAGTCTTATCCCAAGACATGATTTGTTCAGCCAAAAGAGGAAGCACAATTATTAGTGTTTTTTTTTCATATCTTGATGGCATTATGTGGGCTACATATGACTGCATTATCTTATTTTTTTTATCTCCAGATACAATATTGATAAGTTCTTAAAGATTGTAATATCAATTCATGACAATGAATGACGTCATAAAGATCGTATAAATTAAACTGTTATGACCAAATTAAAAAAAGCGTCGCTTTGGCCGAGTGGTTAAGGCGTGTGCCTGCTAAGTACATGGGGTTTCCCCGCGAGAGTTCGAATCTCTCAGGCGACGAGAAATTTTTTATTTTTTTAAATGAGCTTCTCCATCTATTTTACATGAAAATCGGCCTTGGAGTGTTTCAATAATTTGATAGGCCAAACACTATTCAATTTTTGAATTTTTTTCCAAATAAGTTTTTCAATTTATTTTACTAGCAACAGCCGCACGCGTCCCTGCGTGCATCTCTCTCTACATAAATAGTAAGTAAAATTGCAGAAAACGTCTCAAACTAATTAAGTGATTTTGAATTTTCGTCCCAAATTATATTACCTCACTGAATTTCGTCCCGCAATTTAATATTTGTTTGAATATCATCTTTAAATGAGCTTCTCCATCTATTTTATATGAAAATCGGCCTTGGAGTGTTTCAATAATTTGATAGGCCAAACACTTTTTCCAAATAAGTTTTTCAATTTATTTTACTAGCAACAGCCGCACGCGTCCCCGCGTGCATCTCTCTCTACATAAATAGTAGGTAAAATTGCAGAAAACGTCTCAAACTAATTAAGTGATTTTGAATTTTCGTCCCAAATTATATTACCTCACTGAATTTCGTCCCGCAATTTAATATTTGTTTGAATATCATCCCAAACTAATTACTAATTTTGATTTTTCGTCCCAAATTATATCAATTCGCCGCATTTCTTCCCATAATTTACCATTTTGTATGAATTTAGTCCCAATATTAAATTTCTAATTTAATGTAAATGACGGTTCAATCTTGTAATTAGTTTGGGACGAACTCTGCAATATTATATAATTATTCATGTTACCATGTCATGAAATGTAACCAGATATGTGATAATTCAACGGCAAATGCGCAATTTCCGTCTTATAATTAACGGTGAGACGATATTCCAAAAAAATATTAAATTACGGGACAAAATTCGCCAAGTTGAATAGTTTGGGACGAAAATCCAAAATCAGTAATTAGTTTGGGACAATTTTTGTAATTTTGCCTAAATAGTAAAACTTGTTTTGATCAAATGATATATTCATGAATATCACATTTTAATTATGGGGTGGTCTAGATAAATTTGATCCGAAATAGTTAACTTGGTAAATTTATAAGTACAATGTAGGAATTCATTTCACAACTTGATACTAGTTCAAACACATAGTGAAACACCCAAGTGTACAAATTTAACAAAAGAAAAGTTAATGTAAATCTATGTCGTACTTATTAGTTACTTCAAGAATTATGTTACATGCAAAAACACGATTACTCCTTCACCAAGTCTTTGTAGTATTTCCTTCCAATTTTCTCTTACAAACTTTGAGCAAAATTTACCAAGTCTTTGTAGTCTTTTCTTCCAATTTTCTCTTACAAACTTTGAGCAAAATTTCTTGGAAACCTGAGACACCAAAAAAAAAACTTTATTAGGAGGTTGGCAATGTATGGGAAAAAAAGGAATTAGCATGAAGAATTCAATCGGGTACGAAAACAGAAAATATATTATATGGTCAAATGATGAAAGAAACATCAAAACATCTCAAATTATTGTATCCATGTTACATGAATCATGGACCAGACATAACTTGTGAAAATTTGAAAACAATTAGCCATGAAGCAAAGATAATAATTAGCAGCAAATATATGAATCGAAAACTGATTGGAAATTATGAATCGAAAAACAAATTGGTCATACTAAAGCAATTTTCTGTAAACCCGAGAACTTCTTAATTACTTCTTTCAACAAAGCAAGTGAATGAACTTCATCATTGCAAATAGAAAGCTTTTATAAGCTTGTACCTCAAAATTTGACATATGGTTATTAGTCGTCTAATTTTGAGGGCTGAGAACTTGCTCCATAGTCATTTTCACACAATCAAATTCACAGGAAACAGGGCCGGCCCAAGGGATTTGGGGGCCCTAGGAGAAATAAAAAACTGGGCCCTCATATAATTTATTTTTCTATGTAAAATTTATTTTTCTATGTAAAATTTATTTTTCTTGCTCTTTTAGACGCGAAAGTGTTAATTAAATCTTCATATTCTAATTCTTTTAACACATCTTCTTCTATAGACAAAATAGCTAAGTCACTTAATTTTTCTTGTGTCATTGTCGAACGTAAACAAGTTTTTATTAACTTTAATTTGGAAAAACTTCTTTCTGCAGAAGCCACTGTTACAGGTATAGTGAATATAATTCTATAACAAATATACGTATTTGGATAAGAACTAATCAAATTTATATGATTAAATATATCAATTGGTTTGTCTATTTGGGTAGGAATAACTTTTGATAGTACTTTTAGTTCATAATACAAATCGGAACCATCAACGTCTGATATTGAGTCATGTTTTAAAGCATTTTCAAGATTATTACAACATTCTTTCAAAGTTTTATCATCTAAAGACTTTAAAGCTTTAACATCTAATAAAAAACCGAAAGTATCTTTCAAAGTCTTAAATTTTTATAGCTTTAACATCTAATAAAAACCGAAAGACTTTAAGGTTTTTTTTTTTGTTTTGAACTGAGTTCATGGAAAAGAGGAAAATAAAGCATTATATCGGCTGACGCTTCTCTACATAACGTTCTATTTTTTTTTAATTATATTGTGAAGATATGGGCTTCAAAAGTTGAGCTCAATTCATTAAAAAAAAACTAACAGTTGAGCCATTAATATAGATAAGCAAACTGAGAGAAGAAGCCCTAAGAATTTGGGTGCTCTAGGCAAAAACCCGAGTTGCCTATGAGCTGGGCTGGCACTGACAGGAAATCCTATTAAATTAAGACCATAAAACCATATGACAAAGTAAAATCATTTTGCGAAAATTGATCAGATCTTAGTCGTCTTACCTAGTAAGAGTAATCTTTCGGGGGATTTTGTCGAACTTTTGGCGTTCTGTCTAACATTGCATCAATTCAAACTCCAAGGCCTGTATTTTACCCAAAAATTAATAACAAGTAATTGTAATTAATTTGTAAGAAGGGTGTTTATTTTTGTCGGACGTGACGTACTGGGCGAAAGTTAGGTACCCCCAATCCGACCACTAGATTTTGAGTCAATTAATCTGAACCATTAATTTGGAGATCAAGGCAACCGGTTCAGTAGGTTGACGTACTATTAAGAGTACTGACGTACTCAGTTCAAAAAAAGAATTCAATTGCAAAGTTAGGTACCTTTCCAATATTTCCCTCATCAATTTCCAAAAAAACATAACAGAATAATTAACTTAAAACACCCATCAGTCCATCGCCCCTCACCCACCCACTCAACCAAAACCCTTCCCCCGTCTCCTCCAAGCGGATTGCCACCACCGCCGCCGAGACAAGCATTGACCCTTCCCCGTCTCCTCTAACCCTTCTCCCTCAATTTTCTTGTTAGGGCAAAAGATTTTCAATCAATTTTCTGGAATTTTCGCAAATGGAGTTCATGTATGAAGAAGATTTTGATTTTGCTTCATCTACCGAGGAAAAGAACAACTCTAATATCAAGGAGCAGAAAAATATATCTTCAGACGGTGAGAATAATTTCTCCTCCTGTGATACAGAAACTAGAAATTTCAACCGCAACTTGGAGCTCTTCACAGCAACAAGATACATGAAATAAGTTTTGGTTCTATTGAAGATGCTGACAGTTTTTATATTGAATATGGTAGAAAAATGGGGTTCGATGTTCGTAAGTGTCATGTGAAAACTGGAAAAAATAATATTGTGAAGAATAGACATTGGGAATGCACTCGGGCCGGATACCCGCGTCCTTCAAATAATCATTATTCACGACGAAGTAAACATACAACAAGGTGTGGATGTAAAGCTCGATTTCGAGTAGCTCACGATATTAATGATGGATTATACAGGGTGAGCTATTTTTCACCCCACCACAACCATGAATTGGAAAATTATGAAACACAACATCGGTCGAAGTGTAACATGTACTAATTTTAGGATAATAGGTTTATGTTCTAATTAATGAGTGTGAAATTTTTAATTTGATATATTGATTAAGATAATTTTTCATAAATGTTAGGTATATTTCACCAGCTCATAAGGCATTGTTAAATGGTTTGACTGAATCTGGAGTTAGGACTTGTGAAGTCCTCAATTATTTGGAGAGATGTGAAGGAGGAGCATCCCAATTACCCTTTAGTAGGAGAGCTGGATACAATTTCTTGCAGAAAAACAGAATGCAACTTATCAAGTGGGGAGATGTGAACACTGCACTTTCTTTTCTAGAAGGCTTGAGGGTACATGATAAAGATTTGATAGTCGAATACACAACAAATGAGGACAAATCTCTAGAGAGGTTGTTTTGGACGGATAGTTGTTCAAGAGATGAATATAAGTTGTTTGGTGATGTACTTATATTTGATAGTACCTACAAAACAAATACTTATCGTTTTCCTTTTGTTGTTTTCTCTGGTATAAACAACCACATGAGCACATGCATATTTGGCGCTGCCATGTTATATAATGAGACTGTTGATTCTTATACATGGTTGTTGGAGAAGTTCAATGAAGCAATGGGAAGTCAAACTCCATTATCAATCCACACTGATCAAGATGCAGCGATGCGTGCAGCTATCCAAAATGTGTATCCTGATGCAAAGCACAGATTATGCTGCTGGCATTTAGAGCGTAATGCCCAGAAAAAAGTTTGTATCCCGTCATTTACAACTGGCTTTGGAAAGCCACTCCAGAAGAATCAGTCCATCAAAGAATTTGAGCAAGCTTGGATAAAGTTGATCCAAGATAAATGCTTAGAAAACCATCCATGGGTTGTTGATATATATGCTAAAAAGGAGTTATGGTGCGAGGCATATTTTCGCAGCTATTTTATGGGAAGGACTAGAAGTACTCAAAGAGCCGAATCAACCAATGCCCATCTTAAGAACGGGGGTAGAAAATCCTACAGGATTGCAGAATTACTTATGCACTTCCACAAATGGCTTGATAAATGTAGATCATCTTTTAAAAGAAACAAGAATCACGTGAGCGAGTCAACAGTAAACCACCACCTGTTTTCACTGCAATACCGAATCTTGAGATTCATGCTAGGCATTTGTATACTGAAAAGGTTTTTTATGTGGTTCAAAGGGAAATTATGAAGGAGCAAGCACTCTTGCTTGAATCAGCAAGGAACGAAGATGATAGAATATTCCATTTCACATTTGGGCGGTAAGGCAAGGCAATTTCTAAAAGGGTGTGCGTACGAATAGATTGGAAATCTGGTACATTTGAATGTGAGTGTAAAATGTTAGAGTCTGAGGGCCTGCCATATAGGCATTTATTTTCGAGTTTCAAGTTTATGCAGATCTTTAAGATTCCATCCCCTTGCATATTTGAGAGGTGGACATGAATTGCTAGACATCATACCAAAGACAGCTCCGTTGATAGAACCCCAAAGGCAGAGATTCTTGCGACTTTACAATGAGAGTTCTAGTCTTTGCGTAAATGCTTATCAATCTGAATCAGTGACCAACATGTCCTTAAGGCGTATTAGAGCGATTGCAGAAGAGGCGAAGAAAGCTTATATTGATGATATGGAAGATGAAAAGGGAAAGTTGGAAACTGAAAATGGTTGTGATAAATTTGATAATATTAATGATCCAGTCAAATTATCCAAATATCCTGAAGTTCGTGATCCTAAGAGGATTAAGTCAAGGGGAGCTCCAAAGGCAGTGAAGCAGAAATGTGGCGCATGCGGGTATATGATTATATTAATCCCATCT
The DNA here is from genome assembly GCA_038501285.1 of Penstemon eatonii. NCBI lineage: Eukaryota > Viridiplantae > Streptophyta > Magnoliopsida > Lamiales > Plantaginaceae > Penstemon > Penstemon eatonii. Next base: position 27,870,621 of record CM076713.1, read on the forward strand.
TTAACATTTTTTTTCATATATGTTCAAATTAATTTAATCCTAAGTTATTAAATTTTTCATTTTAATTAGGGAGCCTGGCCACAAAAGTACCACGTGTCCTAGTAAAACATGTTGTGAAGGCGATGACAACCTCAACAAAAAACAACATAAAAAGACCAAGGACACAATGTAGAAGCCCTAACATGGAATGATATTTTTTCCAATCTTATTTAATTGTACTTCATAATGTCATGTACTTACGAATTGCTAGTGGCCTGACTTGATATGGTTTTAACAATTAAATGATCCATATTTATTTATGAAGTAGAGGGAAAAAAAGTCTTACTTCTCTATTAATCCTAGTTCCAGTTGTTGTTGCTAATGTATTGGGACAATAACACTACAACAAAAATTAGTTATTGAGGTCCCAAAAAGCGTCTCAACAACTCTTTTGTTGTGACACTTAGGCTATTGAGGCGCTCCATTATTGCGCCCCGTAAAGAGGGGTATCAATAGCCCTTGCGACACTCTTTACAGCCTCAACATGGCTGGTGATAAGGCGCTTTATAGCGCCTCAATCTCAAGTAAATACGACTTTTATAAGGGTCACAAATAGTATCCATGAAACTGAAATAAAGATAGTCATAAATGTCTCAACATGAACAAATTGAGGCTTTTCAAAGTGGGACTATAGTTCTGTTTTGATACACTACAAAATGTCACATAAAAGATTCAAAATTTTAAATTATTACACTTCTAAGCGCCTCAAAATTGTAACATTTCATTATCAATATGCCTGAATTTTTCTAATTAAAAATAAATCACAAAAATAAAAATAATTCATATTCTACAAACAAAATAACATAATTCTGAAAGAAATTTCATTAAGTACCTAAATAAAATTGCACCTTTCCATCACATGTTCACGATTTATATTCAACATATATATATATTAAGTCTCAAAACAACATTCTCTTCAAGATAATTGCAAGTCCAATATATAAAGTCAAAAGAGTTCTACTTGAACCAAGTATTTCTTCAAAAGAGTTTTTCTTCAACCAAGTGTTTCAAAAGAGCTCTTCTTCAAAAGGGTTATTCGACAAAGTCATTTCTTCAACTGAAGTCTTCTTCTGCCATCACCTACACAATATTAAACCACAAAATATTTAATAAGAAAATAAGCTTCATATGGAAAAGAGGATACAAGTATTGGATTTGTAAAGAAACTATACCAAGTGGCAAGGCCATGCAATTGTAGCTCCTTCGGCATGCTTGATAGTTTTGAAACGGGCATAAGGCCTTGGCAATTTTTCTCCACATTCAATAGCAACTTGAATATGAACTTCACACCAATTCGGTCCAAGCAATTGACTGCCAACCTTTAGACTTGGGTCTAATCCATAAACTCTTCCGGTTGCCACAATTCTTGAGGAATCAAACAAACTTCTTATAGAAACTCGAGCTCCAACATTCAATAGATTCCATTGATGATTGCAATCAAAATCCAAATTAGACTCTAACATATTGGGTACTTTATAAATCTTGTACTATACTAGTGAAAGTAGATTCCCCTTAATTCACCAACGAAAAATGCCATTAGATTTTTTTCCTATCGCCTCTATTCAAACATACAAACAACAACAACTATCACTCAAGCATCTGAGGTTCAATTCAACAAACAATTAAGCATTTTGGGCTCACTATCACGTTAAGCAAATAGATGATGACATTAAGCAACAAATGATATATATCTTAAAATTCAAAAGCAAGTTCAATCTCTTGTAGTTAACATGGATTATAAATGCTCAAAGTATCACTTAACACAAATTAAAAAATCAAGCAAACAAATAAGTGAAAATAGAAAATAATGATGAAGTATTCGTATATCTATATTGCCCGCAGTATTTGAGTGCTCGCATTGGTTGATGAAAAATGGTTTGAGGTTGATGATTCAGCCCTATGCACTTCAGTTGGAGTACTAGCATTTCTCATTTGCTCCATGCTAGCCATCTTTGCTTTCATTTCCAAAAGCTCCTTTTGCATTTTTGCCATATTTTTCTCATACTCTGAGATAATGCGATAGTTTGGTCTTCGAGTTGGAGCATCACCCACACATCCTTTTGAGAAACACCAAAGCCAAACAAACTTGCTCTTCCACCTACTCTTTCTCCCATTACTTGTCCATATATATCATCAGGACCATAAGTATCTTTTGTACCCTCAGGTAGTTGAGAAGCCAATTCCTTCATTTGATTCTAGCAAAAATATTTACCAATAAATTTTAACAAGTTAGCTACACAAGGACCAAGAATATACTTTCCTGTAGTTATTAAAACTTAATATTTTGTTAGAACGAAATTATTAAAACTTAATATAGCAAAGATTATGTGTAAAAGTACTTACCAGTTTTTCTCCAACCTCATTACTCGATGGAACTCCATTCACTGCGTAGCATTTATCATATAATATTGCTCGAGTCGGTTTTTCTCCTTTTGCTTTAGCCTATGCACACAACACATAAATATACCAAATAGAATTTAAATTCATTTTAAGGCCATGAAGAGACGAGAGTACCTCTTTATCTTCAATTTCAGCAAAGCTATTTTGCCCTGTTATGTGATTCATCGTTTTCTTCTCTCTATTTTCAATATTTTTTATGCTTCGATCCTGCAAGAAATTTGATAAAATAAAAATTACAAACATACACGTTCTGTAAATTTATTAAGCTTTAACACCTACTATATCATCTTCTTCATTCCACTGATCCAACAAATTTTTGTATTGACTAAATACAATACGCTTGTCCGAAGGTCTAACAAGTTTTTGTGCGCAATTGAAACATTTGGATCATAAAAATCTTGTTTCACTCTTGCTTTCCAATTTTTCCATTTCTTGCCTATATTTTGTATAGTCCATGCATGGCATGCTGTTGGAATTACAAACTTTTCCTGCAAATTCAACAATATACACAAGTTAAAGAAACTAGCAATTCAGATCATGTAAATGACAATTCAAATCATGTTAATACCTTCACATTATCAAGCATTTTGTTCTTATGTTCCACCTTACGCCAATCTCTAACATCAATAGGAGCTAGATCTCCTTTTCTAGCTAATGTACCCAAAAACATAACAAACTTTTTTTTGTTATCACCAATTGGCTGCCCCCTCTCGTGAAACTCCACCACAATTCGGTTATCTTCACCATAAAAAAGATTTGCACTTAACGCCCAAATTTTTGTTGCAAGAGTTGGACCTCTAGTTGTTTTTTTATCAGTAGCATCAATATCTACACATAATATGAAAGCACTCATCAATCAATGAGTTTAATTACGAATGAACGTAACCGTAGAAATGGTAAAACCAAGCTATAGATAATATTTCATTAGAAAAATATATCAAAATCAGTTTTTAACACCTTGAGGTAAATTATTTGGCAATGGTTCAGCGGCTTGGCCCCAAGAAGTAGTGGGTGCAGCTGCATGTCATTTTCTTTTACTTGTACGAGCCATTAGTGCAAATCAATTTCCTGCAAGTAGAAAAAGAAAACCATTTAACTTTCATATAACAAGTCAAATAAATAAAGCTGACTTTAATGAATAAGAAATTAGAAAAAAAATATGCAAAATGAAAATCAATTATAGACAATGAAAAGGAAATAAAGCCATAAATGTCATTACAACTTTAACATTTAATAATAAATACTCAAAACAACATCAACGTCAAAATTATAAGTCCTTGGATTTCGGATTCACTACAACATGCCACCATTTTTCATTAGGATCTTCCACTTAGTAAACTTGTTTTACTTGAGATGCAAGAACATATGGCTCATTGTGGCGTTTAATGTTTTTGAAGTTGGCTAATGTGAAGTCATCATCATCTCTCTTCAGTCTCTTACTCTTGGAAACCCAATCACATTCGAACAACACAACTTTTCTTCCTCCCGTGTAGTCTAGTTCAATGATATCTCTTAAGACCCCAAAATATTGCAAGTCACTAGAGATGGGATTGTCATCTTTAGCACTTGAAAAACTGGATGTTGTTGCACTAACTACTAACCCACTATTTTGTGTCTTTCTCTTCCTCTCCCATTCTTTTACATGAAATCTAGTACCATTAACCATAAATCTTTTATATCCTATTCCAATATGATTAGGCCCCATAGCCAAATATTTAATATCTTCCATAGTTGGATCGTCTTCAGTAGTGGGAATTTTTCCAACCTAACATTGATAATAGATAATAAATATATGTTAGTATTACAAAGAAATTTTAAATTTTTTATTGAATAAATTATATAGATTAGTTAGTTGGTACTTACGCAAGTGGAAAACCAACCTGCAAATGTTTCACTATGAATGCGTTTTCTGTCATGTTTTCTCAATCGAGAGTATTGCATTTCAATAAGTTCGCTATGCTGCCTGCATAATAATATTTTTTTCATGAATAATACCAATATTTCAATCATTTATAAATCATTCATTATAAAAACTTACTCAATATACGTCGAAATTGCATCACAGTTGAAAAGTATGTAGCGATGTGCTTTATCCAAGGTTTCTTCATCTAGTGCTATAGGCGTTGCCTTTCCTAATGGACGACCTATCCTTGAGAAAATATCTAATCCTTCTCTAGCACGACCACCACTATCTTCATTTCTACCTAGTTGATTAAACTTTGTGTCCACCTCATTAGATAAGTATGAGGAACAAAAGGCCATGCATTCTTGTGCCAAATAACCCTCTGCGATTGAACCTTCTGGCCGACTTCTATTACGGACATAAGATTTCAATGTACATAAGTTCCTGCAATAGTTTGTATTTTGACATTAAAGAATAATATATAGCCAAAAATATAAAAGAAATACTAAAAAGCATATACAAAAAAGAATTACCTTTCAGCTGGATACATCCAACGGTAATGAACAGGGCCAGCTATCCTAGCCTCCGTTGCCAAGTGAATCGGCAAATGGACCATGACATCAAAAAAATAGGGTGGAAATATCAACTCAAGTTCGGAAAGAGTTATGACTATCTCACTTTCAAGTCAAACCAAATCACGTGACAAAGATCTTTAGAACACAAGTCTTTAAAATAACGACATAACTTGATTAGAGGAGACTTAACTTTACTTGGTAGTGTTTTACGCATACATAGTGGGAGCAATTGTTCCATCAAAATGTGGCTGTCATGACTCTTTAAGACGAAAATCTTTGGTGGTTTCATCTGCACACATCTAGAAATGTTCTATGCATGGCCATCTGGAAGTTTACCATTTTTCAAAATGCTACAAAATTTCTCTTTTCCTTTCTTATTTAGTGAATAACAAGCTTCTGGTAGACTACCATCTTCATTCGGGTGGAGTTCTGGTCTCACTCCTCTTTGTTGGCAATCTAGACGTGCATTAACGTGATCTTTTATTTTTCCACTAATATCTAGCAAGGTTCCAATAATATTATCACAAACATTTTTTTCTATATGCATAACATCAAGATTGTGACGCATCAAGTTTTTTTCCCAATATGGCAACTCAAAGAATATACTTCGTTTTTTCCAATTATGAGGTAACACAGGATTATCCTTAACCAATTTTCCAAATCTAATTTCAAATCCCTCCAAGTCAGACAATATCATAGACCCGGTGAGTTTTGGGGGTGGAACACCAAGTTCAACTTCTCCATTGAAAGATTCGTCAAATCTATAAGGGTGATTCTCTTCAAGAATTCTACGATGACCCATGTAGACATTCTTATGAGAATTTTCTAAACGACAAGAACATGTAAATTCATGGCATACTGGACATGCTAAATAACCCTTGGTGCTCCAACCAGATATATTAGTATGACCTGGAAGGTCACTTATGGTCCACAAAAGTGCTGCACGCATATTGAAGGGTTGCTTAGTTGAATCATCAAAAGTATTCACCCCTAACAACAGTTCATTTAGCTCAGCTATTAAAGGTTGCAAGTAAACATCGATATTATTTCCAGGTTCTGTAGGTCCAGATATCAGCAAAGATAACATAAAGAAAGGTTGTTTCATACACATATCTGGTGGCAGATTATACGGCATCAAAACAACTGGCCATGTAGAGTAATTAGTGCTCATATTCTTAAAAGGATTAAAACCATCTGTAGCCAGCCCCAATCTAACATTACGAGGATCTTTTGCAAATTCAGGATTTTCAAAATCAAAGTTTTCCAAGCTGGAGAATCAGCTGGATGCCTCATTTTACCATCATCTATACGACTTTCGGCATGCCATTTCATAAAAGTTGCAGTATTTGATGATATAAACAATCTTTGGAGCCTAGGTTTTAAAGTGAAATGCCATAAAACCTTAGCTGCAACTTTGTGTTCTTTCTTACTATTCTCATGTGCATTATTGTTGCGTGAGTTACCAAGTTCATGTGAAATTTCGGTTATCGGTGTTATCCACCTAGGTTCTTTACAAATATTGCATTGCTCCTTGTCTTTGTTCGGCCCCCAATATAGCATGCAATCATTTTTACAAGCATCATATTTCTCATAACTAAAACCCATTTCCTTAATGAATTTTTTAGTATCATAATACGATTTGGGTAGTTCCACACCACTAGAGAATGCATACCTTAACAAGTCAAGTATCCTTGTAAATGTCCTATCACTCATACTACCCAAACACTTGATATTAAGTAAGTGAACAAGAAAGGAGAGTTTTGTGTACTTTTCACTTCCAGGGAACAAAGGTTGTTGTGAATCATCTATCAATTTACAAAATGTTTTGTATCAGCCATATTATTATCCATTGTGTCATCATCTTCCATATCATTATCAAGATCTGGAATTCCAAAAGCATCACGTAATAACCCTTCCATATCATCGTGTTTATTTGGAACCCTTTGACTATTAGAGTTAAGTGTAGTGTTAAGACAAGATTCACCATGTCCTGTCTATTTAATATAACCCCTAATGAACCCATCACATATTAAATGCTCATATGCATCTTGTCTTGACACCCACAATCCGTTACCGCAATTTTTACAAGGACATAATATCATACCATCAAGACTTGCATGATCAAATGCAAAATCAAGGAATAAATTGACACCATTCTTGTACAAATTATGCATTCTTGGTAAATTCATCCAACTTTTATCCATAACTGAACACGTAAAGAATTACCTGAAATTAATGCTTCGGAAATATCTTAAGCTTGGATTCACTAGAACAAAACTTGAACCTGAGTTAAAGAAATAAAAGTAATTAGTAAGGCAAAAAAACTTGTTGCTATGTGACAGATAAGATAATCAAATTAAGTTTTATATAAGAAAATAACCCAAAAAGATAATGGATTGGACATTTTATAAAACTTTTGTCTTAGTTTTCTTAGTCAATCCCCAGTTGCTTCCTATCCACAACCCTTCTATATCTTACTTTAACAAAATAGTTCATACAAATACTTGACCACTCTCCACTTATTAGTTCATGTTTGCCATTTCAGTTTTGTCAATAGTTTGATTGCTTCATAGTAGAGCTAATCCACAACTAACCTAAAAAATATCAAATTAAGACCTTATGCTAACCTAAAAACAGCCAAAAGATTTAATTGGACTGAGATATAATTTTACAGCCTTGGTACTATGTAGTTTAAGTTAAAAAACATCTTTAAATTTAGGAGTAAGATGTATGGAAAATTAGTAGAAATCAATAGCCTTTACATTTCTTGCATAAGACTCTCACATTCCCAACATAGGCAACATAGAAACCAAATCAATTATGTAGAAAATTACATCATTGAACCATTTCATAAACAAGTTGGGCAGAAAATTACATCAACCTAGCAAATGACCTCATACAATAATTCTTTTAATTATACAAGTTCAAATGAATAGTTTCATTAAATAAATCCCTAGACACCTCTACATGTCAAACTAAAATGTCTTATAATAGGACCAATTTTCTGCATAATTTGACCACAAATTTCATCTTAAATCATTCACACTACCACCAACATGAAATTATGCAAATAACCTTCAACTATATACACACATGTCAAAGAATGGAAGTAAAACTATTGATTGTGATAAAATAATACCTTACAGGATTCGTAGAACTCCAGTAGAGGAAGTAATGAACCCAATTTGTTTCATCTTTCTATTTTCAAAACCCACTTGAAGCACTAAAAATTGCCATTTCAGAATAGAGAAAAAGTCAAGCGGCTATAAGCACAAAAACAGAGAGCTTTCAGGATAGAGAGAAATTGCCGTTTCAACATACCAGATATCTATGAGATTCGCAGAGAGAGAAATAGCAAATGAAAGGAGAGATTGGGCTGTTTTTTCTGCAACTATTTTATTAGAGTAAAGATATTACAATCCTTCTTTTACAAAGTATGTGCCCCCCTTATTATAATGAAGGGTCCAACTTATATAGTAAACATAATCCTAGCCCTATTAGTATCCTACAAGCATTAGGAAACTTGCATGGCCCAATAAGCATTCAGATTCTTCTACTAGATCGATAGGACATGAATCGCGGGTCGGGTCGATTTTCTATCTTCCGAAGAGCTTTGACATGTTCAAGGGATCGGGTCGACTTGGACAAGCTCGAAGCGTCTGATCCGGCCTTACGTTTAAAATAGCCCACATCAATACTCCCCCACTTCTTGAGTGTAAGTGTAGCTGAAACTCGAAGAAGTAAATAAACAAGGAAATGCTGATCGAACTTATCATCTTGGTACTTCAGATATGCCTCATTAAAAACCTAGCTCGGAAAAACCCTGTGGGACAAAAACCAAACTAGGAAAAAAGAGTACATATCCGTTGAATCCATTCCGTAGCATTTGCGTCGTATAAAGCGTTGATGCATACTTTGGCTAGAATCGATCGATAATGATGAGGACTGATCAAGATTGGGATGCTCCAGATCGAGATTGAAATGCTCCAGATCGATATTGATCAGGTCGAAGAATTCGACCAGGCTAAATACGAAATAGCACCCATCAATACAAAATCCGCGTCTTGAGCGAAAGTGTAGCTGCAGCTCGGAGAAGTAAAATTATGCCTTTGAATGGCTTCCTGATGTATATCGAACATGCCTTGTTAAAAACCTTGCTCGGAAAAACCCATTAGGATAAAAACCGACCAAGGGAAAAAGAGTACATATCCCTCGTGATATCAGGGTTTGTCAATGCATGGGTATTGTGTTGTAGCAATCTCTGAGTATAGCATAATTTCTTCAATGGTTGAATTTGCAATTCTCCAAAATCAGGAGGGAGATCGGAGTAGTTAAAAATCCCACACGGTAATTCTTCGACCCTTTTCTGATAAAATGTCGATCTCATAAATGAACCAAGATCTTTACATCCCGAATGGTGTCAAGATCGGATAGAACACATGAAGCGCTTAATAGAGGCATGCCGGCTCATATTTTGATCAATACCAATTTTCAGAAGATTTTCCGGACTAGTTAGCCTTATAGTGGTAATAGTGTAGATACGTATAAGACCTAGGATTCCTAATCGATCTTTAGAGATCGAGCACGAATGTAATTGTCTTTTAGTAATCTTTATACGTCCTCTCATTCTTAAGAAAGTGTTTTCTTCTGCACTCCCCTTTGTCTTCGTCTTCTTTGAATGAACTAGGTAGTTGTTTGACTGATCATATAAGAGACTTATTCATCCAAATCATCCGTTTTATCAGTTTGAAGGTCGATTGATTATTGTCGATCTCATGCAAATTATCTTGTTTAACTTAGAATCCACACCAATTTAATGGTCTGAGCTTTAGTTTTGTAGTCCTAGTATATCGCTGAGTGTACACCGAACTAACAGTTTTACTCAAATTAATAAAAAATTTGGATGGCTAACCAATTATAGGTTTTAACCCTTTGTACATCGTAGATCGAAGATTGTAGATCGAGCTTTACCGATAGCTGGTTTATGCTCATAAAATTAGAAATTTTGCCATCTTAATGGCTTTATTCCTTTATCTACCATAGATCGTTGATTGCAGATCGAGCTTTATCAATCGACGGTTTATGCTAAATATGTACTTGGGGGAGGTTTACCAAGTTAATGGTTTTACTCAATATTTTTCGATCAAGATTTTAATGGATTTACTTATTATTTTCTATCAAGAGTTTATACCAAATTAGTGGTTCTACTCAGGACCATTAATCAAGAGTTTATACCAAATTATTGGTTTTACTCTTTATTTTCGATCAATAATTTATACCAAATTAATGGTTTTACTCTTTACTTTCTATCAAGAGTTTATACCAAATAGGTTTTACTGTTTAGTTTATACCAAATTATTGGTTTTACTCAGGACCATTAATCAAGAGTTTATACCAAATTATTGGTTTTATTTTCAATCAAGAGTTTATACCAAATTACTGTTTATTTTCGATCAAGAGTTTATACCAAATTATTGATTTTACATAGGACCATTAATCAAGAGTTTACACTAAATTATTGGTTTTACTCTTTTATTTTCGATCAAGAGTTTATATCAAATTAATGTTCTACTCATATTTTCAATCAAGAGTTTATACCAAATTAATGGTTCTACTCATTATTTTAGACCAAGAGTTTATACCAAATTAATGGTTTTACTCTTTATTTTTTATTTAAGAGTTTATACCAAATTAATGGTTTTACTCTTTACTTTCGATTTAAGAGTTTATACCAAATTAATGGTTTTACTCTTTATTTTTGAGTTAAGAGTTTATACCAAATTAATGGTTTTACTCATTATTTTCGACTTAAGAGTTTATACCAAATTAATGGTTTTACTCTTTACTTTGATTTAAGAGTTTATACCAAATTATTGGTTTTACTCATTATTTTCGACTTAAGAGTTTATACCAAATTAATGGTTTTACTCATTACTTTCGATTTAAGAGTTTATACTAAATTAATGATTTTACTCTTTACTTTCGACTTAAGAGTTTATACCAAATTAATGGTTTTACTCTTTACTTTCGATTTAAGAGTTTATACCAAATTAGTGGTTTTACTCTTTATTTTCGACTTAAGGGTTTATACCAAATTAATTGTTTTATTCTTTACTATCGATTTAAGAGTTTATACCAAATTAATGGTTTTACTCTTTACTTTCGATTTAAGAGCTTATACCAAATTAATGGTTTTACTCTTTACTTTCGACTTAAGAGCTTATACCAAATTAATGGTTTTACTCTTTACTTTCGACTTAAGAGTTTATACCAAATTAATGGTTTTACTCTTTACTTTCGATTTAAAAGTTTATACCAAATTAATGGTTTTACTCTTTATTTTCGACTTAAGAGTTTATATCAAATTAGTGGTTTTACTCTTTACTCTTTCTTCAAGTTCGAACAAGCAGACAACTTAATCTCAATCAATCCATTGTCAACAACTATCTCATATAAAAGCAACCAAGAAGCGGCCACCTTAAATATCGCAAACAATAACAATGAAAACCCCTCGATTCACAAGTAAACCAAGCAGATAGCTGAAATTAATCCTGAGCTGAAATTAATTCTGATCAAGGTAATCAATAGAATATTACAATAGCAAGCAAGTAGCTGAATAATGATCTCACAATTTCAATGCCAAGCATCCAGCACTAAGTAATTCTCCATATAGCAACCAATGGAGTTAATCAAATTAGGGTATATTCTGTTTGCCATATTAATAATTGGGCTGTATTATTATTTGAGCCAATAACTTATCTAATTAGGGGCTTAGTAGCATGTTTGGCACATTAGTATTTGAGCCAATAACTTATCTAATTAGGGGCTTAGTAGCATGTTTGGCACATTAGGAATTGGGCTTATTAAAATCGGGCAACTAGATCAAACTCCAGTTCGGTTGGCCCAACTGGATCTCGGAAATGGGCAATGTCTATTTTGCCCCTGATCCGAGTGGGCGAATTTCATCACAGTCGTTCATTTGAAATGACTCGATCTGGGCCGTTCATTTTCGTGTATAAGTAATCTTGAACCAAACCTAATTCAGTTTTGCCTTCTCTCATTTCTCTAATGTTTGTAAATAACCCGACCAAAATGCATTATCGGCCTTCCAACCATTAGTAAGCATATTCTTCAAGCAATGTAATAATTGTTGTTCTTCAAGCTCATTCCAAGTTCTCCGAACAGATTGTGTCTTTCTTTGAGGTGGTGCCGTATCACCATATCGTGGAATGGATGTCATCTCAAGATTAACACAAACCTACCTAATAAAGTGCAAAGTTCATTAAACCTGTACAAAACTAACAGGAATAAGTCCACAAGTCATGGTCACAATCAAATTGTATTATAAACTCTAAAATCCAATTAAAGAAACTCAATTCAACAAATTCACGTAAAAATAATAAAATATTACAATGACAAATAAATGAATTGTTCATAAAGTACAAACTAGTACAAATAAAAATGAAAATTAGTTCACAACATCCATGCATAACATAAGAATATCAAGATGAAACTGATTTGTTTAAAGACAAGTGATGGTTCCCTTCTAATGACGCTCTTGATTCCATTTTATGAACATATTACGAGCCATATTGTCGCGAAAATTGTTTCACCCATGCGACGGCTCAACGACATCAATGTAATCATCAACAACTGCGTCGTTATCATCATCACTTGAATCACTTGATGAACTTGAATCACTAGAATTTTCCTCCGTATACCACACATCAAAGTCCATTGTTCGCCGCATAAAATTCTGAATCAAGAACAATTCCATTATAATCCGGTTTTGCGTCTCAAGGGGTAGAATGCATTGCTTCTTAGAATTGTCCATTTTTTTTAACTTGTCCAAAGCTCCGCTCTATTACATTCCGGGCTTGTGAATGCTTCATGTTAAAATATTCTTTCTCATTTTGCGGGGCCTCCATTCCCACGCCCCACTCTTTCAAATGGTATCGCACCCCTCTATATGGTGCAAGAAACCCTTCTCCATTGGTATAACCATTATCACATAAGTAATATGTACCTAAATTAAAAAAAATTTAAAATTAAATGTACCCACTGCCTAGTTATACGTTAAACTTTTTAAATTGTTTCCCATTTATAATGTCTATATTTTCGAACCTGTAGGCACCCTCAACCCATTGTTCCGGTTGATTGCATCCTGTAAGTGTTGGGATATGCCTCGATTGTCAGTACAACAGAGTGCGGAAATTAAAATTTTTCAAGGCACACCCACAGATCCCATAATAATATCTCCAAGTTATATATACGAAAGACATAAAACAAAGCACAGAAATAATCTAACAAAGGGGGTTTTCGATTTTTACCTCACCACAGGCAAGGTGGTGGAAACCTCCAACTCTGATTCTGAACTCTGATTAAGGTTCTGGTTCACTGGAGTGATCCAAGCGTCTCACCTCCAGAGAAAAGTCCACACCAACTGGATTATGATGACACCTCTTAGTCTTAGGCTCAGAACTAGATCTAAGAGGCTTGTTGATGAAGGATTGTGCAGATCTATTTGACAGATCAAAATTCTGCACAAAAGGAATGAGGGAGAAGATTTGCGGCGGCGGCACTAGGGCTTTCACGGCGGCGGTGCGGCGGTGTTACGGCAGCACACGGCGGCGGCGCTAGGGCTTGGGCGGCGCAGGGTGGGGCGGATTTCCTAGGGCAAGAGAAGACTAGGGTTTTTGCTTAGATGTTCTCTCTCTGAGTTCTGTTAGAACTCTATTTATAAGCACTCCTCAAGTCCTAGGGTTACAAGATTCCTAATGGGCTTAGGAGTCCATTTCTTGCAAGCCCACCTTAATTTAATTAATTACTTAATTAAATATCCAGCCCATATTAATTAATTACTTAATTAATATTTAGTTTAATTAATCAATTGTCATTTAAATCAATTAAATCAATTAATTAATTTATCTCCCATTTGAATTAACACTTTAATTCACTTAATTGATTTAATTACTTTTAAATCAATTAATTCCTTTTATATTCCTACAGAACAGTCACCGTCCAATTGTATTGTGTGTGACCCTCTGGGTTCACCATCAATTGGCAGCAGGCTCACGAAACCTCGTGATTTAATTTATGAACAATAAATTGCTCCGATCAATTAAACTACCTTTAATTGACCACTCCTAGAATCAATTCCTCTATTAATTCAGGAGTACCCACACTTCATGGTCGATGTCTAGCCACAAGCCCATGAAGCCCAACATCAGGTGAATTGATATTTAGTGAACCTCACCTCATATAATTACCATGTACATACGGTCCTTCTGTCGACCAATTTCCCGATCAAGACTTAGGGTGTGTGAATTGATCGGCACCTCTAAATTTGTCTCGATAACTATACTTTCTAATTCAGGATAATGTTCCAGTGTGACTGCCTAATTTGGAAACCCCTTTCCAAATCCGTCACCGACTACGGCCGTAGATTCATTGGAAACATTATCTAAGAATCGTATAGGAAATATTCTCATCCATTACGATGAGTCAACAAATTCCATCTTGGTACTAACCACTCGCGTACATGTCCATACGCACCCAACCTAGGCATTTTTATGACCAAGCTAAGTGGCCTATACCTAGATCTAAGTACGCACTTTCATGCACCGAATTCGCCCTAGCACCTCAAGTCATAGGACTAAATCGTACACTATTATAATCCTTTGAGAAACATCCCATCACCGATATGCGTCATGCGCTTCCACAATGGGTTTCTCTGTTCGGGTCGTTCGATGCATTCGATCCTCCATCGAATCACCTAGTCATATGCACTGGCCTCAAATGCCTTGTTCATGAAACTACAACAAATTCACTCCGTGTGAATCATGCATAATCGTACAAGTCTTGACGATTCACTCGATACCCCGTCTCGATATGAATCTATGACTTGGAACATTTTCGAGATCACGACCTTTGAGACTGTTTCATGATAAGTGCACTCAGTACTGAAGTGTATAGTCCCATAGTCATGAGTGATCTCAGGGTTTCAACCAATCGCTTAAATGTATTCGCGAGAGATGAAGTTTGGCCATTGTTTATCCTTATACATATATAAATAAACATGCGTATTATTATAAAATCAAAGATTGTTATATATAAGATAGATCTATTACAAGCTAATTGAACTGGCTTGCAGGGCACTATCCTATCAATCTCCCACTTGCCCTAAAGCCATTCACAAACGTTTCTTAGACCCATCTTATCTAGATGTCCCTCAAACACCTTTTGCGAAAGTGGCTTAGTTAGTGGGTCAGCTATGTTGTCTTCTGATTTGACATACTCCATATGCATATCTCCTCTACCAATGATCTCTCTGATCACGTGGTACTTCCTCAGTACGTGTTTGGATTGGTGGTGTGATCTCGGCTCCTTTGCTTGAGCTATTGCCCCGTTGTTGTCACAAAAGACGACTACAGGTTCAGCAATGCTAGGAACAACATCCAATTCCTGGACGAAGTTTCTCATCCATACACTTTCTTTTGCTGCATCTGATGCTGCGATATATTCTGCTTCTGTGGTTGAGTCGGCAGTGGTAGACTGTTTACAGCTTTTCCAACTGACCGCTCCTCCATTGAGGCGGAATATGTATCCAGAGTTGGATTTAAAGTCATCCACGTCAGACTGGAAACTTGCATCAGTGAATCCTTCAAGTTTCAGTTCTCCACTACCACCGTAGACCAAAAACATATCCTTAGTCCTTCGCAGGTACTTTAGGATTGCTTTTACGGCAGTCCAGTGCTTCTCGCCTGGATTTGACTGATAGCGGCTCGTTACACTTAGAGCGTGTGCTACGTCTGGTCGAGTACACAACATTGCATACATTATACTCCCTATAGCAGAGGCATAAGGTATGATAGACATTCTCGTCTTTTCTTCGTCGGTTGTAGGGCACATAGACTTAGAAAGAGAGATACCATGTCTCATTGGAACAAATCCTTTCTTAGATTCTTCCATACTAAATCTCTTCAAGATCGTGTTGATGTACTGAGATTGGGAGAGTCCTATCATCTTCTTCGATCTATCCCTATAGATACGTATTCCCAATACGTAAGATGCGTCTCCCATATCTTTCATAGAGAACTGCGCGGATAACCACGCTTTAGTCTGCGCTAACATCTTGATATCGTCTCCGATTAACAAAATGTCATCGACGTACAAAACAATGAATTGTATTGAGCTCCCACTATTCTTTTTGTACACACAAGGTTCATATACGTTTTTGATAAAGCCAAAAGCTTTGACTGTCTCATCAAATCGTATGTTCCAGGTTCGGGACGCCTGTTTGAGGCCATAGATTGACCTTTGAAGCTTACACAGTTTGTGCTCACTTCCTTTGGACGCAAAACCTTCAGGTTGTTGCATAAAGATCTCCTTATCAATGTCTCCATTGAGAAAGGCGGTCTTTACGTCCATTTGCCATATTTCGTAGTCATGCCACGCGGCTATAGCAAGTAATATCCGAATGGATTTTGACATCGCCACGGGAGAGAAGGTTTCCTCATAGTCTATACCAGGCCTTTGAGAATACCCTTTCGCCACTAAGCGAGCTTTATGAGTAATTACCTCTCCATTCATTCCAAGCTTACGCTTGAAGATCCATTTACATCCTACAGGGATAGTTCCCTCAGGTGGATCGACCAAGGTCCAAACCTTGTTGGAATGCATGGAATCCATTTCGGATTGCATGGCTTCGAGCCACGCACCCGAATCTATGTCAGACATCGCTTCTTGATAGGTCCTTGGATCAGCATCAACCTTCTCGTTTTCGTGAATGAGACCAAATCGCTCTGGCTCCTTACGAATTCGATTAGACCTTCGAAGTATAGGTGTACTAGTAGGTTCAGTTAATTCTGGTTCAGCTCCCACAGTTTGTGGGGATGGGTCCGATTCTTGGACTTCATCAAGTTCTACGATTGTCCCATTTCGGTTGGTGAGGAAATCCTCTTCCAAGAAGTGGGCGTTCCTTGATACGAACGTATTACGTTCTTTAGGATCGAAGAACAGGTATCCAATAGAGTCCTTTGGATAACCCACAAATTTGCACAAACTAGATCTACTATCCAGCTTATCTCCCTTCTTGTTCTTTACATACGCAGGAGATCCCCATACTCGTAAGAACGAATACACGGGTGCTTTACCATACCATACTTGGTGCGGCGTTGTTGGCACTGACTTTGAAGGTACTATGTTTAGTATCTTCGAAGCAGTTAATAGGGCCAAGCCCCAAAACGAAAAGGGAAGGTCAGCAAAGCTCATCATGGAACGAACCATGTCTAACAAAGTCCGGTTCCTCCGCTCAGACACTCCATTGAGTTGAGGTGTCCTAGGGGGAGTTCGCTGTGCGAGAATTCCATTCTCTTTTAGATAATCAAGGAATTCTTGGCTTAAATACTCACCACCTCTATCAGAACGAAGTGCTTTAATACTATGTCCAAGTTGGTTCTCTACTTCCATTCGAAACTCTTTGAATTTCTCAAAGGTTTCGGATTTGTGTGTCATAAGATACACATATCCATAACGACTAAAATCGTCGGTGAATGTTACGAAGTAAGAGAATCCACCTCTCGCATTGACACTCAATGGTCCACAAACGTCAGTATGGATAAGATCCAATGTCTGTTTGGTTCGCTCGGGATTCCCGGTGAAGGGTGATTTGGTCATCTTTCCTTTGAGACAAGATTCGCAAGTCGGGAGTTCATCTAAGTTCTTTATTTCAAGAGCCTTAGAGGAAACCAACTTTTGAATCCTACTCTTGGAAATATGTCCAAGTCTAGCGTGCCAAAGTTGTGGAGTTTGATTATCATATTTCCTTTTTCTAGATTGAATGTGCATGACGTTGGAATTTATAGGTTCTAGGGAATATAGACCATCTATCAAAGTACCACGAGCATACATTAAATCACCTTTAAATATGCAAAAAGATCCATTTTGAATGGAAAAATTAAAACCATCAATGTCTAACATAGGAATAGAAATGATGTTTTTAATAACGTTTGGTACGTACAGACAATCCCTTAAAATTAAAGTAAAATTCCCTAAGACTAATTCCACGTCTCCTATAGCCTCGGCGGCGATCCTAGCTCCGTTTCCAAAACGCAGGATTCTATCCCCGGGCTTCAGGGTTCTTACTGCTCCCATCACCTGCAAATCATTGCAGATATGAGAACCTGCTGCGGTGTCTAACACCCACGATGCACAGTTAATAGAAATATTAACTTCAACTAGAAAAATACCTTTGGCTACCAATTTCATCTTTAGGTAGTCTGGGCAGTTCCTTTTCCAGTGCCCTGCTTTCTTGCAGTGGAAACATTCGTCTTCTGGGCTTTTGCGCTTTTTCTCGACCACCTTGGTGACTGCCTTTGAAGAAAATACCTTCTTCTTTTTCTTACCTTTCTTAGGCTTTGCAGCCTTCGATTGGTGTGCAATCATTACAGGTTTCTCTTTCTTGAGAGTCGATTCTGCCGTTACCAATAAATTGGTCAGTTCGTGAAGAGCGAGGTTTCTATCCTCCATGTTGAAGTTCAACACGAACTGGTCAAATGAACGGGGCAGCGTATGGAGAAGGAGGTCAGTGCTAAGATCAGCGTGCAAATCCACGTCCAATCGCCCCAGTTTTTCAACCAAGTTGATGAAACGCAGACAGTGATCTTTTACACTGCTTCCCTCAGCCATCTTGAGATTAAACAACTCTTTAGAGGTCGCGAATCTTTCAGCGCGAGATCTTTCCCCAAACATCTGCTGGAGATGGAGAAGTATATCTCTAGCAAGCGGCATAGCAGCATGCTGTTTCTGCAGTTCGTTTGACATCGAAGCTAGCATGAGGCAACGAACCTGGAGATCATCATCGACCCTTTTAGCATGGGCGGTTCGTTGTTCCTCAGTAGCTCGTGCTGCGGGTGCAGCAGGCATGGGTGTGTCGAGCACATAACTGCGACGTTCGGAGTCTAGGACTATCCTCAGATTTCTCAGCCAGTCGACAAAGTTTGAACCATTCAATTTGTTTGCGTCGAGGATAACAGATAATGGATTCTTAGACATTGTAATTAATATCTACAATAGGAAAGAAGACAACATTAAGCTAACTGATCTTATGTCTAATACTTATAATTATCGAAGTTGGACTTAGTTTCGAAAAAGTTCTCCCACTATTTTGTCGAAACAATCACCCCTTTGATTGCTCGGGAAATTCTATTTCCTAGTAGGTCTTGACGTCCCAGCAGCAATTAATTGCACCCACGACTCGTGGCCATACAAGTAATTCTCCAGGTAGGTATACTTTTACCAATTGTGTTACTCCACAACCTTCAAGCTATTTTGCCTCGATTTTCGCACCTATCTAGCACTGCTACATCATAGATGTTACTCCTCGTTTAAGTCTGACCCAGTCAATCTTGATGAGCAACAGGCCCGGTCATGAAATCCCCGTAACTAGTTATCGGTCGATTTTCACATCCCGACAAGTTCCCACCCTTGTCTTGTTTAGTTAAAAACAAGAATCGAGGAATTTCGTGTATTGTCCCTTTCTTCGACTCGGGTGCCAGACTCTGGATCACCTCTATCGATAAGTAGACAACATACACTAGTCCCTATTGATGGAAGGCTTGGATCTATAAAACTTCATTTTATAGTTTACCCAATATGACTTAATATTTTATTTCGAGAGGGGTATTTCTGGTTTGAAAGTTATACTAACTCTCCTCGAGATCTCACCGTGTAAGTTATGCTTTATTCTTTTATTACGATCTAGATTCTAGCGGGTAGCCAAATATAAATCGACAAATAAATAAAAGCCATACAAGCCTAGCATGCATTCTACCACAATATGTTTTCGATCGGGAGCCTCCTATGTGGACCATCATCGAGCCATGATGTTGGTCCTATTGGTCAATCTAAAGGGTTCTCAAACAGGCCTATGCTATTACATTAATCACCATGCATACATGGCCTTCATATCTCCTTGGGCTCCCATCTTGCTTGTAACGGGCCTCCATCCTAGACTAGGAAAGCATTAAAGCCCTATTCTATTACAAAGCCTTAAAATTGGCCCAAAAACATAAAAGGCTCGCAGGCCCTAATAAAAAACCAAACATTAAATTAAACCAATCACATCTACCCTAAGGTCAAAGCTCGGCTCGATCGAAAACCACGTAAACAGTTCACGTAGAGCAAGAAACATGTAAACGACATTTTACTTTCTCCTTTCTTTAATTTTAAAACATCCTTTTAAAACTAACTTCCATTGATTCTTACTTTTAGTCACTACTAATTATGACAAAATAAACTTTCGGGTAAACAAAATAAATTTTCCTGCTGAAAATCAGATTCTGTTTTTCAACTTTTAAATTGCATTTTCGGCCCCTCAATTTTCGAAAATTGCACTTTGACCCCAAAAACTTTTAAAAAGTTACAAAAACACCCAAAGCAGTTTCGGCCAGCATTCCAGAAAATAAATTTTGAATTCTGAAAATTTTTGATTTTTCCAAACAGATCCTTGAAGTTTCGGTAATTGCAAAACAGTCCCTAAACTTTCGGAAATTACAAAATGACCCCAAAAAAGCGTGCGACCAGTTTGCGAAAACAGTCCAGAATTTTTGAAATTTCCAGATTCTAAAATTTCGAATTTTTAAGCCCTTTAAAACCCTAGTTTGCGATTTTGCCCAAAGAGTCCTGAAGTTTTCAAAAACTATGAAAACGCTATAGATCTGAAAAACAGTTTTACCCAATTGTAGATCTAGTCATAACAAGTAAGAATCAATCGACAGAACATAATTATCATGCGTTTTAATATACATAATTAAACATATAATATAAACACATATTATGTTCAAGCCTTTCGTATAATAATCATGGAGTTGGCTCTGATACCACTGTTGGGATATGCCTCGATTGTCAGTACAACAGAGTGCGGAAATTAAAATTTTTCAAGGCACACCCACAGATCCCATAATAATATCTCCAAGTTATATATACGAAAGACATAAAACAAAGCACAGAAATAATCTAACAAAGGGGGTTTTCGATTTTTACCTCACCACAGGCAAGGTGGTGGAAACCTCCAACTCTGATTCTGAACTCTGATTAAGGTTCTGGTTCACTGGAGTGATCCAAGCGTCTCACCTCCAGAGAAAAGTCCACACCAACTGGATTATGATGACACCTCTTAGTCTTAGGCTCAGAACTAGATCTAAGAGGCTTGTTGATGAAGGATTGTGCAGATCTATTTGACAGATCAAAATTCTGCACAAAAGGAATGAGGGAGAAGATTTGCGGCGGCGGCACTAGGGCTTTCACGGCGGCGGTGCGGCGGTGTTACGGCAGCACACGGCGGCGGCGCTAGGGCTTGGGCGGCGCAGGGTGGGGCGGATTTCCTAGGGCAAGAGAAGACTAGGGTTTTTGCTTAGATGTTCTATCTCTGAGTTCTGTTAGAACTCTATTTATAAGCACTCCTCAAGTCCTAGGGTTACAAGATTCCTAATGGGCTTAGGAGTCCATTTCTTGCAAGCCCACCTTAATTTAATTAATTACTTAATTAAATATCCAGCCCATATTAATTAATTACTTAATTAATATTTAGTTTAATTAATCAATTGTCATTTAAATCAATTAAATCAATTAATTAATTTATCTCCCATTTGAATTAACACTTTAATTCACTTAATTGATTTAATTACTTTTAAATCAATTAATTCCTTTTATATTCCTACAGAACAGTCACCGTCCAATTGTATTGTGTGTGACCCTCTGGGTTCACCATCAATTGGCAGCAGGCTCACGAAACCTCGTGATTTAATTTATGAACAATAAATTGCTCCGATCAATTAAACTACCTTTAATTGACCACTCCTAGAATCAATTCCTCTATTAATTCAGGAGTACCCACACTTCATGGTCGATGTCTAGCCACAAGCCCATGAAGCCCAACATCAGGTGAATTGATATTTAGTGAACCTCACCTCATATAATTACCATGTACATACGGTCCTTCTGTCGACCAATTTCCCGATCAAGACTTAGGGTGTGTGAATTGATCGGCACCTCTAAATTTGTCTCGATAACTATACTTTCTAATTCAGGATAATGTTCCAGTGTGACTGCCTAATTTGGAAACCCCTTTCCAAATCCGTCACCGACTACGGCCGTAGATTCATTGGAAACATTATCTAAGAATCGTATAGGAAATATTCTCATCCATTACGATGAGTCAACAGATTCCATCTTGGTACTAACCACTCGCGTACATGTCCATACGCACCCAACCTAGGCATTTTTATGACCAAGCTAAGTGGCCTATACCTAGATCTAAGTACGCACTTTCATGCACCGAATTCGCCCTAGCACCTCAAGTCATAGGACTAAATCGTACACTATTATAATCCTTTGAGAAACATCCCATCACCGATATGCGTCATGCGCTTCCACAATGGGTTTCTCTGTTCGGGTCGTTCGATGCATTCGATCCTCCATCGAATCACCTAGTCATATGCACTGGCCTCAAATGCCTTGTTCATGAAACTACAACAAATTCACTCCGTGTGAATCATGCATAATCGTACAAGTCTTGACGATTCACTCGATACCCCGTCTCGATATGAATCTATGACTTGGAACATTTTCGAGATCACGACCTTTGAGACTGTTTCATGATAAGTGCACTCAGTACTGAAGTGTATAGTCCCATAGTCATGAGTGATCTCAGGGTTTCAACCAATCGCTTAAATGTATTCGCGAGAGATGAAGTTTGGCCATTGTTTATCCTTATACATATATAAATAAACATGCGTATTATTATAAAATCAAAGATTGTTATATATAAGATAGATCTATTACAAGCTAATTGAACTGGCTTGCAGGGCACTATCCTATCAGTAAGACACGACCATCTGCAGCGGATCCCTCCCAACCAACAAGTGCATACGTGATGATTTAACCGAGTTTCGTAGTATTAGATTAAATCAATAATGATGGTTTATGGTAAAGTTATATCAAGATTATAGGGCCTAGTTACTTTATTCCGGATGGATCAATCTCAAGGAAGAACAATATGTAACGACGTTAATGAGCAAATAATAAAGTAATAATCAATATGTATAGCAAAAGCTCTTGTATTAATCTTAGATTGCCCAAGTATGTAGGCGTAAGTTTTGATGTTGTTGTCTATTACAATGATGAATCTAGGTATTTATATGATACAAACCCTAGCCATACAAGGAAACATAGCCCTATTAGGACTTGGAACATTTATCCTTCTTCAGTTCGGATTGTAGCCTAGTCGCCGTGGAGAGTCGACTCTAATCGGGTCGAACCGTTATAGTGCATGAACTATATGGTCGGGCCGACCTCATATGCTTGTCTCGATCCGATTATCATAAGGGGTATAAAATAGCCCCCATCAGTACTCCCTCACTTCTTTGAGCGGATATGTAATAGATGCTCGGAGAAGTATTAGGCCTTATTTGACTGACTTCTCAAGAATTGTGCCTCATTAAAAACCTTACTTGAAAAAAACCTTATCGGAAAAAATCCTAAGCAAGGAAAAGAGTGCAACGTTTCATAGAGAGTTGTTATGTCGTTATCGAGCTGTTCTTTTGCCTAGTTTCGAGGAGTCAGCTCTCTTCGTTTTATGGCGGGAACATGAATAGTTGCGAAAGGGGTTAAAAAGGTCCTTTCATCTTCGTGTATATATATGTGATCCTGGTTTCATCCACATTTTTTACTTTCCGCCTTCTGTCTCTTAGTAGTAAAATTCTTTAGTCGATAATTCACCCAAATATCGTATTTGTTGACCATCATCTTACGAGAATCCTTGTCATGGCTTCAAATTCGAGAAAGGCCACCTCCTCCTCTGCTCACAATGCTAATCCTATTGTCGACATGGAGGCTTCTCCTAGCCCTCCTCCAGAGCAAATGGGGAGGCCCAATGTAAATATCCCCTCGGAGGATACTTTCAAGGTAAAAATTCTTTCCGATGCCGAGGTGACTGCTAAGGCTAAGAAGAGTAAAGGTGCCAATCCCCAGATATCTGATCCTGTTAAGAGCCTTGCTTGTGCTTATACCGATGAATTCACGAGGTTCTGGATAATTATACAAAGTATTTTCCTGAGGGTTCTCAAATTCTTCTCCCATCCTCTACTGATAGGATAACTTCTCCGCCGGCAGGTTGCCGTGCCTTTTACACTGCTCATTTCAATCACGGTCTTAGACTCCCATTGCCTCCTTTATTCTTGGAGATATTAAAGATATTTAGTGTTTCTTTGACTCAGTTTGTTCCCAATTTTGTGGCGTTCGTCGTTTCTTTTTCTGTATTGATGATTGCCAAAGGGTTCCAACCTTCCTCGTAATTTTAGTCAGTTATTTCGTTTCAATATTTCCAGTTCCTCCATTCATGGTTACTTTTTCGCAAGCCAAAAATCTGGTCAATCTATCTTCGATTCTCCAGTTTCCAGTAATTCCGACTGGAAGTTTCGCTTTTTCTTTGTTCGCCCTCCTTCTCATCTGACTTTAGCAGATGGCTCTAGCGAACCATTCTCCTGGGACCATGATTCCGAGTGGATTTTTGGTGGTCGCTCTGTTGAGGGTCAGTTTATCCCCGATGATCCGAAGTTGATAGAAGAGATAGAGAAAATGTGTGCGGATAAATATCAATATGCTGTTCTCATTGGCGAAGCTTTTCTTCGTAAGGCCGGCCTAAGTTCTCACACTTATCCTATATCCTCATCCTCTCAGTCACTTGGTAAGTATTATGTTTAACCATTATATTCCCTTTATCATTATTCCCAATAATGATTATAACTGGATTTTTCGTTCTCTTCAGCCTCCATGGTCGAGGACTCCAGGCATTCTAAGAAAGGAAAGATGGTTCTTTCAAAGTCTACTAAGACGGTGGAGAATCATCCCATTGAGCAATGGGTGTCAAGGAAAAGAAAATTGGAATTAGGCCAAGATTCTGATGATAATAAAGAAGAGTCCCCAGATCCTTCCCAAGAGACTCGCGATGAACCTTCTTCTTCCCAAGATCCAGGTTCCACAAGGACTGGACAAGGTTATCCTCCCCTGCAATTAAGGACTTCCCTAGGTATTCGGGGCTGCCGTAATTGGTCACTACCCAATTCATCTGGTTCTGTGGCTAAAAGAAGGAAGCAGGTCTATGATCGTTCTGGTGAAGACCTTTCTTTAATTGGCGAGCTGCATCCCAGACCTACCCTTGTCGAAATGATAGAGGATCACCTTGTGGGGAAGAGAGCGGCTGGTTACTCTGATCACGATTCTCTAATTCATGATGACAAGGAAAACGTAGCCGATAAGGCTACTCGAATTCTTCTTTCTACCCTTTTCACACGCGACGTTCAGAAATTACTTCATAAAGATCCCCTGGAGAAGTTGCAGAAGGCTTCTCTTTTTGCTGAAAAGGTGAATAGTTTATCTATTTTTCTGTTTAGGTCTAACTTTTCTCAAGGGGTTTTATTTAAAGAGCTTATTCCTTTGACTCCTCAGACTAGTACTTGTTTGCTATCCTTCGCTTATGAAGCAGCTCTTCTGAGGCAACAATGTGAACACTTGGAGGAGAGGAACAAAGCATTGCTTCAGAAAGAGACATGATTGGAACATGGTGCGACAGGGGCTGATCCTTCCACGTCTTCTATCCATCCATTCCAGGCTATGGGGACCAATAATCCCCATATTTTAAACAGTATTTTGGAAACATCTCATGCTCAAGAGCGAGTCAACCAGTTGTCCAAAGAGTTGGATGATCATCAGGTTCAGTATACTACTCGTATCAGCGAACTGGAATCCCAAGTTGCTAGCCTTCAGGCTTCATTAAAAGAGTATGAAGAAAACCTCCCTCTTGGTGCACTTACTGATTGATACGGTAGAAATCCTAATGAGAAAGTGATTCGTGAATTCCTTAATTCTCCTGTTCATACTGCTTTGGTCTATGAAAAAGTGGGCCCTCTTTTGGAAAGCACTTTCAAGAAAGCTGTTCATCAAATGGTCGCCATGGGTTTGATTGAGGATCGTCGAAAGGAATATTTCAGGGCCATTCATGTCACCCTCGATCGTCATGGTCAGAAGTATAGCTCCTCTGATGTTCACACTGTGGATTTCGAGCATCTTCCTTTGGCGCACTTGGTAAAGGAATTTGGAGTACCTTTGCCAACACCTCCTCCTGATGTTGACCCTGAGCAGGATAATGATTTAGGCGACCATGAAGAGGAAGAGGAGAACCCTGGCCCCACAAATAATGTTAACGAGAAGAATCTGGTTGAGGGAGACGAGCGAGCTGGGGGTGAAGCCGAGAAGCGGAACTCTAACGAGGGTTATCATCAAAATCAAGGCGAAGGCGAGCAGTAGTTTTAGGAATAGTAATCGTGACATTGTGACTTGTACTTTTACTGTATTAACCCTTTATTCTGAGACGATTCGTATCCCATCATTATGATTTAACTGTCTCGTTAATCTCGCATGTTCAGACATATGTCTTTATTTTCAATATATTTATTACGCGCACGTTTTTTTGAATTCTGTGCGACTGTTCATTAGCTAGGTAATCTCTTTCGCGCTTGTTCGCAAGGTCCAATGCGTCTTTTCCCTTAGTATAAATATTTGAGGTAAAAAGTTCTTTGCTATTTTACCGCGCGTCCCACTTAGATAAAATATTCTCCCCAACAGGTCGATAACTCCACTCGATATTCCTATTATTTTCTCAATTTCCCGAGAATGAGTAGTCTATTCGGAAATACGTCCAAGCGCTCTTCGTGCGATCGTCCCAGAGATACTAGGTCAAAAAGGTCCCGCACTGAAGGGCCTTCTACTGATCATTCTCATCCCCGAACATCCACCAGCTCGGGGGCACAAGTCTCTACCATCCCTCCGAGTGGTTCTACAGATACAAGCGATGCTAATGCTCGCTCAAACCTTCAACAAAATCCCCTTTCGTCTGAGGTTCGACAGCGACCTTCTCCAGGTCGGATTGCCTTTGGGGATATATCTAATGAGGAGCAATCCTCGGATATTCCCTTGTCGACGTCCATTCCCCCGCTCGAGCAAGAATTATACACTTATGCTCATGATGATTCAAGTTTATTGAATTCTTCTGCTGACCCAATCATCAGTCAGGGCCAAGTAAACGATACTGTTGGGCCAGTAAGCAGTGGCCTGGTTATAGGTCCTTCTTTGGGTAGTTCTAATCCGCAGTCAGTCACCCAAAGTGTTGCAGATTTTTTACTTTCTGATACTACCAACATGACTACTTCCTTTGAGGCTGGTGGTTCTTCTGTAGGTCGGGCCGGACATAGGTCTGGTCGGAGAACTGTAATCTCTTATTCGGGTAAGGAGACTTATGTGAGTCCTAACGAGAAGGAATCCCCACGTGTTTTGGATGAGCAATATGCTCTGGAGAAGATTAAGGATATACCTGAGTCTGAAGTTCCTCGTCCTGATAAGATTCCTCTCGATTCTGTTCTGCCCGACTCTTGTGAACCCGATCCACTATCCTGGGATCTGGGTCTTAGTACCATTTTTCCCGGCGAGTTGAAGAAGCATGAGGGTACTTCTTCCCTTCGTCTTGTTCAGTCCCTCTTCCAACAATTTGAGCATGTATTTATCTTTTCGATCCTGTCTTTGTTTTTTTTTGTTGTTTGTGGCTTATTTCTTTTTTCTTCTCAAGGGAAGTATTATGCTCTGCAACTGGGTGCCCAGTGTGATAACTTGTGGTTCAGCAGAGAGAACCTGAGGCATTGCCTGGATGCGGAGAGATCAAAGGCTGGTGGACTTGCCCTTCAAGTTGAACTTCTTACTGATGATCTCCAGAAGTTACGCGACGAAAAATTAGCTCTTGAGAAGGAGAGGGATGATTTGGCTCAACTGAATGCCAATTCAGAGGAGTCTCGTCGGCGTGCTTTTGAAGAAGGCTATGATGAAGGTTATCAGAAGCGTCAGGAGTAGATCAGATCGTTTCTGGATATGCCTACTCCCCGCAAAGGTGCTTCTTCGAGCAGGCCAACCGGTCTCGATCAGCCCTATAACCTCCATTGGCATTGCTTCTCCTATTTTTTTTTTTAAAGGAATAATAATTCCTTAATACTTTTGTATATATATATATTTTCGTATAAATACAATTTTTGTTATTTTCAATCTTCATCGAGAAGTAGTCTAGATTACCTGATCCATTAGGCGTAATCTGATAGTATAAGTATCTATCATTTTACTGTTTAAGCAATGTTTGGCTGCTTGTTAGTAAATGATTTATGCATAGAACTTAGTAAAAGCTTATCTTGATGGATTTATTGTAGATTTCTTTAGCGATCTTCAAGTATTTTCCTTATAGCGACCATCCTTATAGGTCGAGAAAAAGTGGTATGTCGCTGTCGACTAGACATGGGTCTTTCCTTTGTTTTGGAGATGTTACTCATATTGTATGACGTTTCACCTACCCTATGTAGTGTTTTATGTGCTTATAAATATGGATATTCCATGTAACCTTTCTATAATGGCTTCATATGTGTCTCCACCCGTTCCTTCTGTAGGAGTAACAAAGTATGATATTTTTTGCCAAACCAAACTGCGCTTAGGTTGTCCAGGATCTCTGTTCTTCTTTGGTTTGGGTGGAATCGGAAAAGTAAAGGAACCATCTTTCTCTGAGGGATCCATTGTTTCTGAACCAGTTTTAAGGGAAAACTGGTCAATTCATCAAAAAGGGCCAACACTTCTTTATTTCCAGCATGTCGCTCGATTACGACGATTGTCATATGCTGCAGGGGTGAAGTGTTTTTCACTATTATTGTCCTCCGTTAGCCTTGCAAAAGCCTTTGTTGAATATGTGTGCCCCTTTGGTCCAGGGTGCATTACTAGTATCCTTTTATGATCAAGCAGGATACTTCGCCTTTAAGGTGCTGGTCGCAAAAAGCGTAGTAATAAGTCAAAGACTTAGTCGATCATGGTTGTAGGACGTCACTAGTCATTTGTAATAGATGTAATGAAAAAAGTGTAATCCTGTAATATTGCTGAATGTAATCTCGTAATAAAATTGTTTTAAATTTAGACCAATTGTTTTCATTTCTTCTCTAAAGACTGATGAATTCTGTTTATCCAAATGGATCAAATCGTGTCTCAACACTGCCGACCGTTTGTGAACCAATCCAATATTTCACTGAGTTTTGTGGATATTAGAATTGGTACACTAAAGTTCATATCTGTCACTCAGCAAGTTCATGTAGGTCGCTAGAACTTTTTAATTGTAAGTTCGACCTAGATAATTAATTTGAATAGTTCTTCTCTCTGTCCAAACTTTAAAATTGCCGGGTAGTAAGTTTGCCGTTCTTATCGATAATCGATTAGCTGAAGATGTCAGACACTATTTTATCTTTTACAAAGATCTATATAAAGCTTTTCTTTGTAGTTCTTTCGCCTACATTATTCTGATCAGAATTAAGCTTGTAGGATAGCTCGTCTGCCATTTTCTGAATCAATGTTTCTGGGTACTGACTGTGAGCTTCATTTTCCTCAAATAAAACAACCATTATGCCATCATGTCAAATCTTTGGTAGGGGAGAAATTGGAAAATGTAGAACCATTAGGTAGATCCAGTCTGTCCAGACCTCCTTTAGCAATTCTTTGGAATGTGAGGCAGTGACAAGTCAGTATGCTCTAGCAAGGACAACTGTCTCTTTTATTATTCCGTCAGATTTCTTGGACTCTAAGAGGAAAACTGGATTCTATATTATTGTATTCTCATTAGACTTCAAAACGATCAACTATTTTTTCAAACTCCGTGTAGAAAGAACAGACCTGGCATTTTGTATAGAAATGCTCATTCCCTATCGTATTTTGTTTTTCGGTGTTGATCGTCAGTCGATTTTCTGTTCTCAACTTACGAAACTGTTAGTCATCAAATTGACCTTGTTGCGCATTGGTTTTGACATGTTAGTCGTTTTCTATCTCAACGTCCCGTTCTCGCCGAGCAACTTTTATCGACCATTCTTGTGCCGTTCCAACTTACTCGCATTAAATACGGGGAGTGGAAAGGTTCTTTTTTCGTCTGTTGATTTAATTAATCTCCAACCGTAGGATCAAATCAGACTTCCTTATAAATAGGTAACAATTCTTTCCATCATTTCAACTTATACCGTACAGAATGGAAAATTCAGTTTCCTCAAGATTTACTTTACCAAGCGATCCCATAATCTTTAGAAAATCACACTACTATGAGTACCCATTTTTGACCACTCAATCACCATCTTGCCTTGTACTGACAAGTCCCATTACTGCCCTACCTAGTACTGATGAGTCCCATGTGGCCTCAGCCTTTGTCTTCATGGGGTTGGGGTCCATGATATTTTGTTTGCACATGAAGGGTTCATACTTACCAGGCATCCCTGTTCCTGGATGTTACCTCCGGAGTGATAGACTGACGGGGTGTGCTGGTAAATTTTAACTTTTGCGATGGTCCTAGCGAGATCCTGCTTCGGACGAATAACTGCTGCAATCTCTCAAGCGGGAGCTCGCTTTGGTCGAATGACAACTACAAGTTATCTGGCTTGTAAAGGCCGTTCCGATCTAAGGGAGAATCGATCTTCAGAGTATGGCCATCGAACTAAATAAGTCGACCATCCTAAGCAGCATGCTTCTTAGGTGGTCGAAGAAGATCGTCGAGGCACTAGGAAGGAGATTGGTGTTTCCGTGGATATTGTCGTGAAAAGCTCTGATCTATCGGATAAGATTTTCCACTTTTGTACTTGTAACGATTTGTAAATCGAAAGATATTCTTTGTACACAGATGAATAAAAGCTTTATATTCTCTATATTTTGTCTCATATGTTTATTCTTGCTTATATTATTTCCGATCTTTACTTCAATCAGTCTGTCGAAGACTTAACTTTGGATATCACTGAGTGTTTTAGCGATTAAGTTAATTTTACTTGAACTTAATAAGTAGGTTGTCTACCAATAAATGCTTTTAATCTCTTTTTTGGAGATCGATGAGTATTTATCGAGCAGGTCGATTTTACTCAATTTTAGACCTATGTTGTTTACCAATTATTGGCTTTAACCCGTTAAGTCTTTTTGTTTTTGGAGATCGACGAGTGTATACCGAGCGGGTCGGTTTTACTCAATTTTTTACTTAGGTTGTTTACCAATCATTGGCTTTAACCTTTTTTCGTAGATTTGGAGATCGGTGAGTGTTTATCGAGCGAGATCGATTTTTACTCAATTTTGTAGTAGGTTGTTTACCAATTATTGGCTTTAACCTTTTTCGTCTTTGCTGTGGAGATCGATGAGTGTTTATCAAGTGAGATCGATTTTTACTCAATTTTGTAGTAGGTTGTTTACCAATTATTGGCTTTAACCTTTTTGCGTAGATTTGGATATCGGTGAGTGTTTATCGAGTGAGATCGATTTTCACTCAATTTTGTAGTAGGTTGTTTACCAATTATTGGCTTTAGGCTTTTTTCGTAGATTTGGAGATCGGTGAGTGTTTATTGAGCGAGATCGATTTTTACTCAATTTTGTAGTAGGTTGTTTACCAACAATTGGTTTTAACCTGTTAAATCGTAGCTTTGGCTAATATTATATAACCCTGGAACATATCCTAAAAGAATTTTAAGCAAAAGCTTTTATTGCAATCAACAGTACGAAATTTTTGGAACAAACATGACAAATGACAATTAAAATAAATAAAGGAAAATAGGAAGGATAATTCATAGAAGTTATCTTCCGTAGTATCTTCTCAAGTTAACTGCATTCCAAGTCCTGGGTAGGGGTGTCCCATCCATGTGCGCTATCTTGTATGAACCTTTCTTTCCCACCCCAACAACGATGTAAGGTCCATCCCAATTCTGTTGCAGTTTTCCGACGTGCTTGGATACCTCTACCTTTTTTAGTACTAAGTCCCCTTCTTTGAAGGTTCGTATGCGTATGTCTTGATTATAGGCTTTTTCCATATTCGATTTAGCGACTTGCAAACGTACTGCAGCTGTTTCTCTTAAAGCTTCGGTCAGGTCGACATCATCCTTTCTAGTCTTTTCATTCTCTTCGCTGTCGTACACATCGATCCTTGATGTTGGGATCAATGCTTCGACTGGAATAACAGCCTCCGAGCCGTAAACTAAACCGAACAGGGTTTCGCCAGTTGAGGTTTTGACAGTCGTTCGGTTTGCCCAAAGCACCCAGGGAGTTCATCTAACCATCTCCCTTTGGCTGCCCCTAATCTTTTCTCCAAGGATTTCACTATCTCACGATTTGCTACCTCAGTTTGTCCGTTTGCCCTTAGGTGTCCTACTGAAGTAAAATTTTGTTGAATTCCAAACTTAGAGCACCATTCTAATACTTGTTTTTCCGCGAATTGAGTTCCATTGTCAGAGATTAGGACTTGTGGGATGCCAAAACATACAATAAATTTCCATAAGAAATTAATTACTTGATACTATGTTATTCGGGCCAGAGCAACGCACTCTATCCATTTACTGAAATACTCGATAACGACTAGGACATAAGTTTTCTTCGACCTGGCTACTGGGAAAGGACCTACAATGTCTATTCCCCATTGATCAAAGGGCCAGCAGACTGGTATCGCGTGCATCTTCTCCGCAGGTTGATGGCTTATGTTAGCGTGAATCTGGCAGTGATGACATTTTTGCACACATTCAATAGCATCCCTGTTTAAATTTGGCCAGTAGTATCCTGTTCGGAGACATTTCATAGCCAAGGATCTGGCTCCACTGTGGTTTCCTGCCTCCCCGTCATGTATTTCTTGAAGTACGTCATTGATTTGTGGTTCTGAAATGCATTTTAGTAGGACTCCTGATACTGACCTTCTATAAAGCTTTCCCTCCAAAACCGTGTACTTTGGTGCTCGATATTTTATTTTTCGAGCTTCATTCTGATTGGGCGGCAGGTTTCCTTCCAGAAGGTAATCCATCATAGGAGACATGCAATTCCTTTCTGCTACTTCAATTTCCATCATTTCAGCGGCAGGTGTGTCGTCGATGTCGATTGATGGAGTATTCGATATCAACCAAGTGATTACACTTTCCATTCGTCCATCTCTCGATCCCGTGAATCTGGAGAGTTGATCAACCCATTTGTTTTTTGAACGGGGAACATTATGTATTTCGACATTCTCGAATTTTCCTGCTAACTCCTTTACCTTGGCGAGGTACTTGATCTTTTTAAATTCTTTTGCTTCGTATAAGCCATCTCTCGATTCCGTGAATCTAGAGAGTTGATCAACCCATTTGTTTTCTGAACGGGGAATATTCTGTATTTTGAAATTCTCGAATTTTCCTGCTAACTCCTTTACCTTGGCGACTTACTTGATCATGTTGAATTCTTTTGCTTCGTATAAGCCATCTATTTGTCGTTGTACCAACTCCGAGTCAGTTAATACTTTAAGTCTTTTTATGTTGGCTTTAATTGCCATTTCCATTCCTGCAATCAATGCTTCATACTCTGCCTCGTTATTGGTTACCATGAAATCTAACGTGATTGCATAGTTCAAATCTTCATTATCTGGTCCGGTAAAATTGATTCCAGCTCCGCCTCCTTCTCTGCTCGAGGCACCGTCGACATGCATTAACCAGGTGTGATTTTCGACAATCAAGATATCATTATCACAGCCGGTTGAGTCGTTAGGTTCTTGTATTGAGGTCGGTGTTTCTAATAGAAAGTTGGCTAGAACTTGAGCCTTAATTGCGGTTCGTGGTTTATATTCAATTTCGAATTGTCCTAATCCGATCGCCCATTTAATCAATCTGCCAGAGGCTTCTGGCTTTGCCAATACTTGTCTTAGTGATTGGTTTGTGAGTACCACTATTTTATAGGTCAAAAAGTATGGTCCGAGTTTGCGTGCTACCACCACTAAAGCTAAAGCAAAATTTTCTATCTCCAAATAATTCTTCTCGGCTACTTGTAGTAGTTTACATAACGTTCTATTTTTTTTAATTATATTGTGAAGATATGGGCTTTAAAAGTTGAGCTCAATTTTTAAAAAAAAAAACTAACAGTTGAGCCATTAATATAGATAAGCAAGATGAGGGAAGAAGCCCTAAGAATTTGGGGGTTCTAGGCAAAAACCCGAGTTGCCTATGAGCTGGGCCGGCTCTGACAGGAAATCCTATGAAATTAAGACCATAAAACCATATGACAAAGTAAAATCATTTTGCGAAATTGATCAGATCTTAGTCGTCTTACTTAGTAAGAGTAATCTTTCGGGGGATTTTGTCGAACTTTTGGCGTTCAGTCTAACATTGCATCAATTCAAACTCCAAGGTCTGTATTTTACCCAAAAATTAATAATAAGTAATTGTAATTAATTTGTAAGAAGGGCGTTTATTTTTGTCGGACGCGATGTACTGGGCGAAAGTTAGGTACCCCCAATCCGACCACTAGATTTTGAGTCAATTAATCTGAACCATTAATTTGGGATTAAGGCAACCGGTTCAGTAGGTTGACGTACTATTGAGAGTACTGACGTACTCAGTTCAAAAAAAGAATTCAATTTGCAAAGTTAGGTACCTTTCCAATATTTCCCTCATCAATTTCCAAAAAAACATAACAGAATAATTAACTTAAAACACCCATCAGTCCATCGCCCCTCACCCACGCACTCAACCAAAACCCTTCCCCCGTCTCCTCCAAGCGGACTGCCACCACCACCGCCGAGACAAGCTTTGACCCTTCTACGTCTCCTCTAACCCTTCTCCCTCAATTTTCTTGTTAGGGCAAAAGATTTTCAATCAATTTTCTGGAATTTTCGCAAATGGAGTTCAAGTATGAATAAGATTTTGATTTTGCTTCATCTATCGAGGAAAAGAACAACTCTAATATCATGGAGCAGGAAAATATATCTTCAGACGGTGAGAATAATTTCTCCTTCTGTGATACATAAACTAGAAATTTCAACCGCAATTTGGAGCTTCTTCACAGCAACAAGATACATGAAATAAGTTTTGGTTCTATTGAAGATGCTGACAGTTTTTATATTGAATATGGTAGAAAAATGGGGTTCGATGTTCGTAAGTGTCATGTGAAAACTGGAAAAAATAATATTGTGAAGAATAGACATTGGGAATGCACTCGGGCCGGATACCCGCGTCCTTCAAATAATCATTATTCACGACGACGTAAACATACAACAAGGTGTGGATATAAAGCTCGATTTCGAGTAGCTCACGATATTAATGATGGATTATACAGGGTGAACTATTTTTCACCCCACCACAACCATGAATTGGAAAATTATGAAACACAACATCGGTTGAAGTGTAACAGGTACTAATTTTAGGATAATGGGTTTATGTTCTAATTAATGCGTGTGAAATTTGTAATTTGATATATTGATTAAGATAATTTTTCATAAATGTTAGGTATATTTCACCAACTCATAAGGCATTGTTAAATGGTTTGACTGAATCTGGAGTTAGGACTTGTGAAGTCCTCAATTATTTGGAGAGATTTGAAGGATGAGCATCCCAATTACCCTTTAGTAGGAGAGCTGGATACAATTTCTTGCAGAAAAGCAGAATGCAACTCATCAGGAGGGGAGATGTGAACACTGCACTTTCTTTTCTGAAAGGCTTGAGGGTACATGATAAAGATTTGATAGTCGAATACACAGCAAATGAGGACAAATCTCTAGAGAGGTTGTTTTGGACGGATAGTTATTCAAGAGCTGAGTATAAACAACCACATGAGCACATGCATATTTGGCGCTGCCATGTTATATAATGAGACTGTTGATTTTTATACATGGTTGTTGGAGAAGTTCAATGAAGCAATGTGAAGTCAAGCTCCATTATCAATCCACACCGATCAAGATTCAGCGATGCGTGCAGCTATCCAAAATGTGTATCCTGATGCAAAGCACATATTATGCTGCTGGCATTTACAGCGTAATGCCCAGAACAAAGTTTGTATCCCGTCATTTACAACTGGCTTTGGAAAGCTACTCAAGAAGAATCAGTCCATCAAAGAATTTGAGCAAGCTTGGATAAAGTTGATCCAAGATAATTGCGTAGAAAACCATCCATGGGTTGTTGATATATATGCTAAAAAGGAGTTATGGTGCGAGACATATTTTCGCGGCTATTTTATGGGAAGGACTAGAAGCACTCAAAGAGCCGAATCAACCAATGCCCATCTTAAGAACGGGGGTAGAAAATCCTACAGGATTGCAGAATTACTTATGCACTTCCACAAATGGCTTGATAAATGTAGATCATCTTTTAAAAAGAAACAAGAATCACGTGAGCGAGTCAACAGTAAACCACCACCTGTTTTCACTGCAACACCGAATCTTGAGATTCATGCTTGGCATTTGTATACTGAAAAGGTTTTTTATGTGGTTCAAAGGGAAATTATGAAGGAGCAAGCACTCTTGCTTGAATCAGCAAGGAACGAAGATGATAGAATATTCCATTTCACATTTGGACGGTAAGGCAAGGCAATTTCTAAAAGGGTGTGCGTACGAATAGATTGGAAATCTTGTACATTTGAATGTGAGTGTAAAATGTTAGAGTCCGAGGGCCTGCCATATAGGCATTTATTTTTGAGTTTCAACTTTATGCAGATCTTTAAGATTCCATCCCCTTGCATATTTGAGAGGTGGACATGAATTGCTAGACATCATACCAAAGACAGCTCCGTTGATAGAACCCCAAAGGCAGAGATTCTTGCGACTTTACAATGAGAGTTCTAGTCTTTGCGTAAATGCTTATCAATATGAATCAGTGACCAACATGTCCTTAAGGCGTATTAGAGAGATTGCAGAAGAGGCGAAGAAAGCTTATATTGATGATATGGAAGATGAAAAGGGAAAGTTGGAAACTGAAAATGGTTGTGATAAATTTGATAATATTAATGATACAGTCAAATTATCCAAATATCCTGAAGTTCGTGATCCTAAGAGGATTAAGTCAAGGGGAGCTCCAAAGGCAGTGAAGCAGAAATGTGGCGCATGCGGGTATATGATTATATTAATCCCATCTTTAACATTTGTTTTTCATATATGTTCATATTAATTTTATCCTAAGTTGTTAAATTTTTCATTTTAATTAGGGAGCCTGGCCACAAAAGTACCACGTGTCCTAGTAAAACTTGTTGTGAAGGCGATGACAACCTCAACAAAAA
Organism: Penstemon eatonii; assembly: GCA_038501285.1. Classification (NCBI taxonomy): domain Eukaryota; kingdom Viridiplantae; phylum Streptophyta; class Magnoliopsida; order Lamiales; family Plantaginaceae; genus Penstemon; species Penstemon eatonii. The sequence continues at coordinate 27,907,677 of CM076713.1, forward strand.
ACAACATAAAAAGACCAAGGACACAATGTAGAAGCCCTAACAGGGAATGATATTTTTTCCATTCTTATTTAATTGTACTTCATAATGTCATGTACTTACGAATTGCTAGTGGCCTGACTTGATATGGTTTTAACAATTAAATGATCCATATTTATTTATGAAGTAGAGGGAAAAAAAGTCTTACTTCTCTATTAATCCTAGTTCCAGTTGTTGTTGCTAATGTATTGGGACAATAACACTACAACAAAAATTAGTTATTGAGGCCCCAAAAAGCGTCTCAACAACTCTTTTGTTGTGACACTTAGGCTATTGAGGCGCTCCATTATTGCGCCCCGTAAAAAGGGGTATCAATAGCCCTTGCGACACTCTTTACAGTCTCAACATGGCAGGTGATAAGGCGCTTTATAGCGCCTCAATCTCAAGTAAATACGACTTTTATAAGGGTCACAAATAGTATCCATGAAACTGAAATAAAGATAGTCATAAATGTCTCAACTTGAACAAATTGAGGCTTTTCAAAGTGGGACTATAGTTCTGTTTTAATACACTACAAAATGTCACATAAAAGATTCAAAATTTTAAATTATTACACTTCTAAGCGCCTCAAAATTGTAACATTTCATTATCAATATGCCTGAATTTTTCTAATTAAAAATAAATCACAAAAATAAAAATAATTCATATTCCACAAACAAAATAACATAATTCTGAAAGAAATTTCATTAAGTACCTAAATAAAATTGCACCATTCCATCACATGTTCACGATTTATATTCAACATATATATATATATATATATTAAGTCTCAAAACAACATTCTCTTCAAGAGAATTGCAAGTCCAATATATAAAGTCAAAAGAGTTCTACTTGAACCAAGTATTTCTTCAAAAGAGTTTTTCTTCAACCAAGTGTTTCAAAAGAGCTCTTCTTCAAAAGGGTTATTCAACAAAGTCATTTCTTCAACTGAAGTCTTCTTCTACCATCACCTACACAATATTAAACCACAAAATATTTAATAAGAAAATAAGCTTCATATGGAAAAGAGGATACAAGTATTGAATTTGTAAATAAACTATACCAAGTGGCAAGGCCATGTAATGTAGCTCATTCGGTATGCTTGATAGTTTTGAAAAGGGCATAAGGCCTTGGCAATTTTTCTCCACATTCAATAGCAACTTGAATATGAACTTCACACCAATTCGGTCCAAGCAACTGACTGCCAACCTTTAGATTTGGGTCTAATCCATAAACTCTTCCGGTTGCCACAATTCTTGAGGAATCAAACAAACTTCTTATAGAAACTCGAGCTCCAACATTCAATAAATTCCATTGATGATTGCAATCAAAATCCAAATTAGACTCTAACATATTGGGTACTTTATATATCTTGTACTATACTAGTGAAAGTAGATTCCCCTTAATTCACCAACGAAAAATGCCATTAGATTTTTTTCCTATCGCCTCTATTCAAACATACAAACAACAACAACTATCACTCAAGCATCTGAGGTTCAATTCAACAAACAATTAAGCATTTTGGGCTCACTATCATGTTAAGCAAATAGATGAAGACATTAAGCAACAAATGATATTGATTTAACCGTTTTTCGTTGGGTAAGATTAAATCAATAAGATGTAATTAGGAGGTCAGGTTCAGTACGAATTATAGGGCTCTTTTACTTTATTCTGGATGGATCATTTTCAAGGAAGAACAATTATGTAAAAGAACAAAAAGGTAAACAACACAATGAATGAATAAAATAGTATAGCAAAAGCTTTTCTATAAGATATTTGTTTGCCCAAGTATGTAGGCGTAAGTTCTGATTGTATTTCATCCCCTAATACAATGCTTTAACTGGGTATTTTTATGATATTAACCATAGCTTTACAAGGAAACATAGTCCTAATAGGACTCGGCATAACTGTCCCTCTCGAGTCAGGATTGTAGTCTGGTCGCCGAGGAGAATCGTCTCTGTTCGGGTCGATGGATGATCCCGAATGAGCTTGTATGGTCGAACCGATCTGATATCCCGTAGTCGATCCGAGTATTATAAGGGGTGCGAAATAGCCCCCATCAGTACTCCCTCACTTCTTCGAGCGTATATGTAGTAGAAGCTCGTAGAAGTAGATGGTAGATTACGACTGTATTTTCTATGAAATATGCCTCGTTAAAAACCTTTCTTAGGAAAAAACCCTGTGGGAAAAAATCCTACGTAAGGAAAAGAGTGCTACACCTCATAAATAGTCGTTTTGTTGTTCCAATTATGAACTATCACGTGTCTCTTTGAGAAAGCGTTTCAATTTTTTCTGCCGCTTGGCGGGAATGTGATCAGCCATGAGAAGTTCAAAACGTCTTTTCATCTTTCTCTATAAATAGGTGATCGTTGTTTCAGTCAACTTTTACTTTCTACTTCCATATTCAACAATTATTTTCTTATTCGCTCATATCTTCTCTAATTTGCTCTTATCGACTCGTATTCTTCGAGGATCCTAAAAATGGCTTCAATCTTAAGAAAATCCTCTTCGTTAATCAAAGAAAGAGTTACTCCTAATGTCGAGGAGGAGGTTCCCCCGAGCCCCCCGACTGAGCAAACCGGAGCGTCTGAATTCACTGTCCCTGACGATGATAATGTTAACGTGCAAATTATATCTGATACGGATGTTGCCGCCAGGGCCAAGAAGGGTAAAGGTACAGTTCCTCAAATTTCTGAACCAATTGAGGACCTCGCTTGTGCTTATACCGAGGAGACTTTCCACGAGGTCGTGGATAACTACGCGAAATATTTTTCGGAAGGTTCTAAAATTATTCTACCTTCTCCTTCGGACAGGGTTACTTCTCCGCCGGAGGGTTGTCGAGCCTTCTATACTGTTCATTTTAACTATGGTTTACGCCTTCCTTTGTCTGCTTTATTTCTTGACATTTTGAAAATATTTAGCGTATCTTTGACGCAATTAGTCCCAAATTTTGTGGCCTTTGTGGTGGCCTTTTCCGTTTTGATGATAGCAAAAGGATTCCAGCCTTCTTTCCGTAACTTTACGCAGTTGTTCCGTTTTATTGTTTCTAGTTCTTCCAATCGCGGATATTTCTTTGCCAGCCAGAAGACTAGTCGCTCCATTTTTGACTCCCCGATTTCCAGCAATCCTTGCTGGAAATCTCATTTTTTCTTCGTACAACCACCTTCTCATGATTCTTTGGCGGATGGTTCTACCGAGACCTTCTCGTGGGACCATGATTCCAAATGGATTTATGGTGGTCGCTTGGCGACTGGCGATCTTATCCCTGACGACCCTCAATTGATTGGCGAAATTCAGGGAATGCGCGCCAACAAATACCAAAGTGCTCTTGTTATTGGTGAGGCCTTTCTTCGCAAGGCGGGACTGAGTTCTCATAGTTTTTCCATTTCTTCCCCTTCTCAATCGTTGGGTAAGTATTTTTTCTTTTGTATCAACTCATTACAATCCCTTTTTAACATTATGTCTAACTTTGACTTTGTTTCATTTTAGTTCTCATGGTAGAAAATTCCCGACGTTCTTCTAAGGGAAAAATGGTTTTATCCAAATCCACAAAAACCATAGAGAACTTCCCTATCGAGCAGAGAGCGTCCCGAAAAAGAAAATTGGAATTGGGCCACGATTCTGAGGAAAACAGGGATGAATCTCTGGATTCCTCCCAAGAATCTCCTGTCGGTAACGGGACCGGATCCGGCTATCCTCCCTTCCATCTTCGAACGTCTCTTGGTATTCGTGGGTGTCGTAGCTGGTCGATGCCCCATCCTAACGATAAGCCAGTGGAGAGAAAAAGGTGTTACTACGGTCGCTCTGGTGAGGACCTGTCTCTACCAGGTGAGAATCATCCGGAGCCCACTCTCGTCGAGATGATCGAGGACCATCTACAGGAGAGGAGAGCCGCCGGTTATCCTGAGAATGATTCTTTAGTTCATGACGAGAGCGAGAATGCGGTGGACAAGGCAACTCGTGTCCTATCTGGTGTGTTTACTCGCGATATGAATAAGCTCCTTCGAAAGGATCCTTTGGAGAAATTTCAGCGAGCTTCTCTTTATGCTGAAAAGGTGATCTCCTTTTATGTGCGTTCGTAGGGTAATTTTACTTAACGAGTACTTTAGCTCGCTAACTTATTTCATTTATCATTTTCTCTTTCAGACTAAGACTTGTTTGGCATCGTACGCCTATGAAGCCGCTCTCTGGAAACAACAATGTGAGTTTCTGGATGAGAAATATAAGATTTTATTTCATAAGACTTCCGGTTCAGAGGTTGGTCCCTCGATGTCTTCTTCTCTTCCGGTCATAGAGACTCAGGCTACGGGGACTGACGACCAGGAGATTATAAATAAGGTTCTGGAGACTTTCCGCGCTCAAGAACAAGTCAATCAATTGGCTAAAAAATTGGAAGATCATCAATTTCAGAGTACTGCTCGAATTAGCGAGCTGGAATCTCAGGTGTTAAGCCTTCAAGCCTCTTTAGAGGAGTATGATAAGGATATTTCCCTTAGCAGTCTAAAGGATCGCTACGGTCGGAATCCTGATGAAAGAGTCATTCGCGAATTCCTCAATTCTCCTGTTCATACAGCGTTGGTGTATCAAATGGTTGGACCGCTCTTAGAAAGTATTTTTAAGAAGGCGATCCATCAGCTGGTGGCTCTGGAACTGATTGAAGATCGTCGAATGGAATATTTCAAAGCAGCACATGTTAGGCTGAATCGTTACGGTGAGGAATATTCTCCTTCCGAGCTGCCAGACGTCATTTATCAACAATTTCCTTTGGCTCGCCTTGTCGAAGAGTTCGGGAAGCCATTGTCGATTCCTCCCTCGGATATCAATGATGAGGTCGATATTAATTTTATCGGACCAGAGGAAGAGGGGGAGAATGTGGAGGCGGCGGACGATGGAGCGGACGAAGGAGTGATCGCTGGTGAACAGGGAGTCCCGGATGGCGATCAGGTTGTGTGAAGAGGGAGTGATCCATCGACCTGTGGAACAATCCTTGTGATGGTTAACATGACACGGCTTGTAATATTACCTTTTTATCCTCTTGTACAATAGACGATTCATATTCTGACAGTTACGTCTTTTCGGCTTCTCTGTAATAATTTAGACAAGTTATTAACTTTGCCGTAATCTTTATGCTTATGTCTTTTCGAATTCTTGCGGCTGTTCATAGGCTAGTCTCTGTGATTCGCGCCCATTCTTTAGGTCTCCTGCGTCTTTTCGTATAGTATAAATACAAGCGGTGAAAATTTTACTCGCTATTTACCGCTTTTACTCAACTTCAATAGAATACTCTCTTGCTAGGAGGTCGATAAGTTTTCTTGATAATTAAAGTTTCTTTTTTATTTACGAACATGAGTAATCTTTTTGGTAATACATCGAAGCGTCCCTCCCGCGAAAATAGTAGAGGTGTTAGACCTAAAAGGTCTCGTACAGAGGGGCCTTCGATAGAACCTCCTCGTTCATCCTCAACTAGAAGGTCAGAGATCGAGAGTCCCGTTATCCCTTCTGACGCTTTTCCTGTAATTAGTTCAAGTTTTATTCAGCAAAATTTTCCCACTTCTGGTGAGGTAGAAAGGAGGCCTTCCCCCGGTCGGGTGGCCTTTGGCGATTTGTCCTTCATGGAGCAAACTTTTAATGTACCTGTTTCTACAGGTGTTTCCTCTTTTGAACATGGTTTAAATGATCATGTTCCTGATAACTCTGTTCCTTCCTCTATATCTACTGCCCCGGTTGTTAGCGGAAGCCAAGTGAGCGTCGCTGCGGAGGCAATTAGTGGGAGTGCCCTTTTGAATTCATCGGTAACACAATCTATTTCCCAAGATTTTCCTGAGTTTTTGTTTAATGATACTACTGTGATGTCTACTTCTTTCGAAGCCGGCGGACCTTCTGGAGGTTGGGCAGGCTCTAGGTCCGGTCGGCGGACTGTTATCTCTGCTTCGGGCAAGGAGACTTCGGTGAGTCCTAACGAGAGGGATTCCCCTCGTATGTTAGACGACCGTTGCATTCTTGAGAAAGTTAAGGATATAATGTACTCGGTTGCTCCTCGGCCTGATCGTGTTCCTCTCGATAGTGAACTGCCCGGCTCTGTTGAGCCTGATGCTTTGTCCTGGGATTTGGGCCTAAGCACAATTTTGCCTGGCGAGTTGAGGAAGCACGTAGGTATTCCCAATGTTCGCCTCGTTCAGTCGCTGGTTAAGTTATGCGAGCAGGTAATCATGTTTATGACTATTTTTCTTTGCTTTATCTGGATTGCCTTGTCACTTATGAGCTTTTTTCTCTTTTCAGGCCAAGTATTTTGTGCTCCAGCTGGGTTTGCAAAATGATGATCTGTGGACTGGTAGGGATGCCCAACAACGTCGCTTAGATTCGGAGATGGCGAAGGTCGCGGGGCAAACCCTCCAGTCAGCTTGCCAATGATGATCTTCAGAAATCGCAAGAGGAGAAGTCTTTCCTTGAAAAGGAAAAAAGTGACTTGGTTCAGGCTCTCGCTCTTGCTGAGGAGTCTCGACGGCAGGCCTATGAACAAGGTTATGATGCCGGTTATCAAAAGCGTCAGGAGGAATTGATGGCGTTTGTAGGTAACGCGACTCCTCGGAGGGTTGCTTCTGCTAGTCGGCCCGGCGACAGCAACCTATCTCAATGACCTGTTCTGATTTAGTCGTTTATTTCTCTTTCTCCCCTTTTTTTTCTTTTTTTTTTGCGGGCCCCAACCTTTGTGCGGTTGTTTGGGCTGAATTTTTGTATGGGAAGTATGAATTAATGATGATTTTTTACGACCAGATTCGTGCCTTGGTCAATTTTAGTCAGTAGATATATTTTGTTATGCACATCTTATTTCTATGAATAAGTATAACTTCTTTAAATAAGCAGGGGAATTTAGGGTTACTTATCTGATATTGATCTTATGGGAGATTATCCTTTGTTGGAAAAGGTAGCTCTGTCTGGCTCGGTCAGTCTTAAGTAACTGAATGACATAATGTTTGTTCTGCAAATCAAACTTTTTTAATCAAGTAAAAGAATGATGATTGACCAAGTATGGTCCCTTAGGCTTGTTCCGAAGTCACTTTAGACATTGAAATGTGGACTGTAGGCCATCCACGTAAATAATTTATTGCACAATTGTGAAGGAACGCTTAGCGTTCTTGTCGATGATCGATCAATTCCTTGAAAATTTGTCCTTTTGTCATGGATATCTTATTTAAGGACGCTGTCATTTCCTCTATTGAGCTCTGCTTTTCTTATCATAGGTCCAAGTTCGTGGAAAAGATATCGTTCCAGGCATCTTCTTAAAACCCATGTTTCTCTGTACTGATTGTGAGTTCCATGTTCCTCAAATAAAGCAACCAATGTATCAATATATCAATTCTTTGATATGGGAGGAATTGGAAAATGTAGAATTATTACTTAGATCTAGATTATTCAGACCTCCTTCAACAATTCTTTGGAATGTTAGGCTGTGACTTTTTTTTGTAGTCTGGAATAATGACGACTATTCTCCTGATTTTCATGTCAGATTTCTTGGATTCCAGTAGGGGTCTAAATATGGTTGGTTCATAGTTTTTCCATGTGATATATGAGGCAGTTACGACCTCGTAGGACGGAGTATGAGATCTTTATTCCTCTAATCGAGCTAGTACTTTGTTGCAATGTCGAGGATCTCTCGCTCTTTATCAAGCGACTAGCATATGTGAGTGTGCAAGCTTTTCTAGTCTGGAGCTCTTTTAGATCTGCTTTTATTTTTGCATTGATCGCTTCGATCTGGATTCTCTTTTTCGAATCGAATAGGCGATTTGACCATAGAGGAGCCGTTCCAACTTATTCGCATTGATTACGGGCAGTCAAAAGGTCGCGCTTTCGTCCCTTGATTAGACCTCTATTCAACCGTAGGATCACTTGCATCTGTGCCTATAAATAAGTAGGCAATTTCCATACTTTGTTTATAACTTCTCAGAAAAGATGGAGATCTCAGTTTCCTTGAATTTCATTTTGCCCTCTGATTCCATAATATTCAAAAGGGAAATTTACATAGACACCCCCTGACTTTTTCCCTAATTACAAGAAATTACCCTACCGTTTGAAATATTACAAAAACACCCCCTCAACCAAAAATTGTATTACAAGGACACCCCCTTGTTACACCAAAAATATTACCAATTTGGTCCCTAAAATCATTACAAATACACCCCTCGAGGGGGTGTTTTTGTAATATTTCAAACAATAGGGTAATTTCTTGTAATTAGGGTAAAAGTCAGGGGGTGTCTATGTAAATTTCTCTATTCAAAAAGTCACATTATCGTGAATCAAATTATCATAATGACTTAGATTTCATCTGCCTTGTACTGACAGGTCCCATGGCAGCCCTACCTTGTACTGACGGGTCCCATGAGGCCTCAACCTTTGTCTTCACAGGTTTGAGGTCCGTGGTTTCCGTTTGCACATGGAGGGTTCATATTTACCAGTCACTCCCGCTCTTCAATGTTACCTCCGGAGTGATAGGCCATCGGAGTGTGCTGGTAAATGTTCTCACCGCGACGGTCCTCGCGAGATGCTGCTTCAGAGTAAAATATCAACTCCTAATGTAGAAGCAGTATCTTGTTGTGGGTGAATGAGTATTGCCGGTTATCTGGCTGGTAATGGTCATTTCGTCTGGAAGAACATTTGATCTTCAGAGCCTGGCCATCGAACTAAAGAAGTCGATCATCCTGAGCAGCATGCTTCTTAGGTGGTCGATCATAATCGTCGAGGCACTAGGGAGGAGATTGATGTTTCCGTGGACATTGTCGTGAAGATCTTTGATCTATAGGATATGATCATTTTATCTAAACAATTGTAACGATGTGTAGATCGTAATAAGATCTTTGTACTCTGATCGAAAACTTCTGTATGTAATTTAATACAAGTTCTCAGAACGCAAATGAATAAAACTTTTTGTATTATTTCTTTCGTATTCGTTGCTGTTGATTTCTTCCCAACCTGTTCTTTTATTGATGTCGAGGTCAATTTTACTCGACTTGTTTTAGGACTTAGGTATTTTTCCCAAATGTTTTTTGATCGTTTGATATAGATCGAGGAGCGTTTATTGAGCGGATCAATTTATACTCAACTCATTTTAAGACTTAGGTATTTTTCCCAAATCTTTTTTGATCGTTAGATACAGATCGAGGAGTGTTTATTGAGCGGATCAATTTATACTCAACTCGTTTTAAGACTTAGGTATTTTTCCCAAATCTTTTTGATCGTTAGATATAGATCGAGGAGCGTTTATTGAGCGGATCAATTTATACTCAACTCGTTTTAAGACTTAGGTATTTTTCCCAAATCTTTTTGATCGTTAGATATAGATCGATGAGCGTTTATTGAGCGGATCAATTTATACTCAACTCGTTTTAATACTTAGGTATTTTTCCCAAATCTTTTTGATCGTTAAATATAGATCGAGGAGCGTTTATTGAGCGGATCAATTTATACTCGACTCGTTTTAAGACTTAGGTATTTTTCCCAAATCTTTTTGATCGTTAAATATAGATCGAGGAACGTTTATTGAGCGGATCAATTTATACTCAACTCGTTTTAAGACTTAGGTATTTTTCCCAAATCTTTTTGATCGTTAAATATAGATCGAGGAGCGTTTGTTGAGCGGATCAATTTATACTCGACTCGTTTTAAGACTTAGGTATTTTTCCCAAATCTTTTTGATCGTTAAATATAGATCGAGGCGCGTTTATTGAGCGGATCAATTTATACTCAACTCGTTTTAAGACTTAGGTATTTTTCCCAAATCTTATTGATCGTTAAATTTAGATCGAGGAATGTTTATTGAGCGGATCAATTTATACTCGACTCGTTTTTAAGACTTAGGTATTTTTCCCAAATCTTTTTGATCGTTAGATATAGATCGAGGAGCGTTTATTGAGCGGATCAATTTATACTAGACTCGTTTTACCATTAGATCGAGGAGCGTCTATTGAGCGGATCAATTTTACTCGACTCGTCATACTTCAAGATCAACTTATTGGATCAAACCAAGTTGATTGTAGAAATCCGAGGAGCGTTTATCGAATTGATCGATTTATACTCAACTCGTTTTAATGCTTCGCCTTTTACTCAAGTGAACTTTTGATTTGGTACTCAAAATTGCAAAAATCTTTAAAAATGAATTTCGGGCCAAGGCCTTTATTACAACGAATAAAAAATAAAACGGACTAGATCAAAAGAAATGAACCAGCATAATTTACTATGATCTATTTTCCATAGTATTTTCTAAGGTTGACTGCATTCCAAGTTCTTGGTAGGGGAGTTCCATCCAAGTGTGCAATCTTGTACGAACCTTTCTTTCCTACATTGATGACAATGTATGGTCCATCCCAATTCTGTTGTAATTTTCCCACGTGCTTGGATACCTCTACCATTTTTAAGACCAAGTCTCCTTCTTTGAAGGTTCGTATGCGTACCTTTTGATTGTAGGCTTTTTCCATATTTGATTTAGCGACTTGCAATCGTACGGCAGTTTTTTCTCTTAAGGCTCCTGTTAAATCGATATCATTTTCTCTTGCCTTTCTGTTTTCCTGGTCATCATACATTTCAATTCTTGGTGTCGGAATTAGTGTTTCGACTGGAATAACAGCTTCCGAGCCATATACTAGACTGAATGGGGTCTCCCCGGTTGAAGTTCTGACCGTAGTTCGATTAGCCCAAAGTACTCCTGGGAGTTCATCTAGCCATCTTCCTTTGGCTGCCCCTAATCTTTTCTCCAAAGATTTTATTATTTCCCGTTTCGCTACTTCAGTTTGTCCATTCGCTCTTGGATGCCCAACCGAAGTGAAATTTTGCTGAATTCCTAGCCTTGCACACCATTCCATTACCTGTTTTCCCGCAAATTGGGTTCCGTTATCAAAGATCAGAGTTCTTGGGATGCCAAATCGACATACTATAAACTTCCATAAGAAATTGATCACTTGGAATTGAGTTATTCGAGCAAGGGCGATGCATTCAATCCATTTGCTGAAGTATTCTACAGCGACTAGAACATATGCTTTCTTGGATCTAGCTGCAGGGAAAGGTCCCACGATGTCCATTCCCCATTGATCAAACGACCAACATACTGGTATTGGGTGCATGTTTTCGGCTGGTTGATGACTTATAATAGCATGGACTTGGCAATTATGACATTTTTGGACATATTGGATGGCATCATTGTTGATGGTAGGCCAATAATAACCTGTTCGAAGGCATTTTAAAGCCAAGGCCCTTGCTCCGCTGTGATTTCCTGCATCTCCTTCATGTACCTCCCGAAGGATATCGTTGGTTTGAGATTCGGAGACGCATTTCAGAAGAATTCCCGATACTGATCTTCGGTAAAGTTTTTCTTCTATCAATGTATATTTTGGAGCCCGATATTTTATTTTCCGAGCTTTGTTTTGGTCAAGCGGCAATTTTCCTTCTCGAAGATAGTCTATCATCGGAGTCATCCAGTTTCCTTCAGCTTCTTCGATTTCCATCATTTCGGTAGCCGGTGTCTCATCGATATCGATTGCCAGCGCATTGGAAATTAACCAGTTGATCACCCTTTCAGTTTTTCCATCGTGAGATCCTGTGAACCTAGACAGTTGATCGGCCCATTTATTTTCCGACCGTGGAATGTTCTGTATCCCAAAACTTTCGAATTCTGCCAATTTTTTCACTTTGGCGAGGTATTTGACCATATTAAATTCCTTTGCCTCGTACAGACATTCTATCTGTCTCTGTATTAAATCTGAATCGGTTAATACCTTAAGGCTTTTTATGTTGGCTTTGATTGTCATTTCCATTCCTGCGATCAGCGCTTCATATTCTGCTTCGTTGTTTGTTACGATGAAGTCCAACGTTATCGCATAATTTATATCCTCCTTATTTGGTCCGGTAAAGTTGATTCCGGCACCTCCTCCCTCTCGGCATGAAGCACCGTCGACGTGCATCAACCAGGTTTGATTTTCTACGATCAAGATGTCGTTGTTATGACTAGTTGATTCGGTATGTTCGGTTGCCTGGGTTGGAGTTTCTAACAGGAAATCGGCCAAGACTTGGGCTTTAATCGCAATTCTTGGTTTGTACTCGATTTCGAACTGACCGAGTTCGATCGCCCATTTGATCAATCTTCCAGAGGCTTCTGGCTTCGCTAAGACCTGTCTTAGTGGTTGGTTCGTTAAGACCACAATTTTGTAAGTTAGAAAATAAGGTCGGAGTTTTCGTGCTGCTACCACTAAAGCCAAAGCGAATTTTTCTATTTCCAAGTAGTTCTTCTCGGCCCCTTGTAGTAAATTGCTTAAGTAATAAACATGCTTATGTTCTAAACCTTCCACTTTAACCAAAACCGAACTAATGGCCACGTCGGAGATTGATATGTAGACATATAATGGTTCCCCTATGGTTGGTTTGGCCAATAACGGGGATGTCGTCAGATATTCCTTTAGCCGGTCAAAGGCCTGGTCGCATTCTTCGGTCCAAACAAAGTTCTTTGCTTTTCGAAGAGTTTGGAAAAAAGGCAAACTTCTGTTAGCCGATTTGGATATGAATCTATTTAACGCTACGATCTTTCCTACCAAGCTCTGTACTTGGGAGATCGTTTTGGGAGGCTTCATTTCGGTTATGGCTCGAATTTTTTCTGGATTGGCCTCAATTCCTCGTTGATGTACCAAATAGCCCAAAAATTTTCCCGACTTAACACCGAAAGTGCATTTTGCAGGATTTAGCTTCACTCGGTACTATCTCAATATTCGGAAGCATCGATCGAGATGCTTTACATGATCAGCTTCATTCATGCTTTTGACCAGCATATCGTCTACGTAGACTTCCATTATTTCTCCAATCAATTCTTTGAACATCAGGTTTACTAACCTTTGGTAAGTGGCCCCGGCGTTCCTTAGGCCAAATGGCATAACTATGAAGCAGTACACTCCCTGCTCGGTTATGAAAGCAGTTTTCTCTTGGTCTCGCTCATCCATGTATATTTGATAAAAACCTTGGAAGGCGTCCATCATGCTAAAAATCGCAAAACCAGCGGTCGAGTCGACTAATAAGTCGATCCTTGGGAGGGGATATGGATCGCGCGGACATAATTTATTAAGGTCGGTGAAATCATTGCACATTCTCCACTTGTTATCCTTTTTATTCCTTTTTGCTACTAGCACAACATTGCATAGCCATTCCGAGAAGTGTATTTCTCGAATAAGTTTTGCCTTAAGTAACCTTTCTACTTTTGCCTTAATTATTTTATCCTTTATAGGCCCATGATTCCTCTTCTTTTGTCTAGCAGGTTTTGCCATGGGGTCGATCTATAGCGAATGATTGATTATTCGAGGGTCGATCCCTTCGATGTCGTTCGCGCTCCAGGCGAAGATATCTATGTTTTCTCTGAGAAAGTTGATCAACATTACTTCCTCTTCCTTGCTCAGTTCGGTCCCTATTCTGGTTGTTTTTGTTGGGTCCCCTTGTACCAGCAGGATATCCTTATGTTCCGGCGGTTTCAAAGCCAAATCTACCGGTTCTTTTCCCTTTTTATCTATTCGGTCGGTACTAGGGATTTCAATTTCGACTCTGTCGACGTCGTCTTCGAGCTTTCTCTTGCTCGGGGTAATCGATCTAGAGCGGTTCCCCAAAGTCAGGGAGGTGTTGTAGCAGTCCCATGCCATACAATGATCGTTCACTATTTCTCCGATACCCATGTCAGTTGGAAATTTTATCTTCTGATGATAGGTTGAAACAACAGCTCGGAATAGGTTGAGGGCGGGTCGCCCTAAGATTGCATTGTAGGCAAAGGGAGTTTCCATTACTAAAAATTTGACTAGCTTCACCGTCCGACGTGGTTTCTTTCCGAATGAGACACTTAAAGTTATTGTGCCACTGGGGACAATCTCGGAACCTCCAAATCATACTAAAGGCGTAGCTACCTTTTGGAATGTTATTTGTCCCAAGTTCATCTGGGTTAGGACCTCTTTGGAAATGATGTTTGCTGAGCTTCCATTATCGATCAAGATTCTTTTGACGTTGTAGTTCGCTATTTCTAGCGATACCACCATTGGGAAGTCGGGATTGTCCTCTTTTACGTCCCAAACAAGGTTCTTCGGTACCTCGCCCTCGTTGGAACTGATCAGTTGGTCGTTTGTTGGTTTACTTTCTAGAGTCCATACTTCTTTCGGGTATTTTAAGCTTCTGATTATGGATCTGGCGGTCCTGCGACGAGTATTTCGACTGTCCCCGCCAGCGGGTCCTCCTGAGATTGTGTGGATGGTACCATTAATCTGATCATTGTTCAACTCCTGCGGGGGATCATCATTAGGGGACCTTCTACGGGAATTCCTTCTTTGATTACTGTTCCGAGGACTCCTACTTCTTCATCTCTTGCGGTTATTTCGTTCTAAATAGTCATCTAATTTTCCTTGTTCAATTAGTTTTTCAATTTCTCTTTTAAGGTGAAAACAATCTTCAGTGCGATGCCCATGTGCCCGATGATATTTGCAGTATAATTCATAGTTTCGTGCACCTGGTCTGGGCTGAGCGATTCTCTTTGCTTCCGGGATCCAATTATTCCTTTCTAGTACCGCCAAGATTTCTTCTATTGGAACAGTTAGCCTTGGGTGTTCTACTTGGTTAACTCTGCTTCTGATCGCCGGCTCGGCCGATAAGTCTTTGATAGACATTAGGTCGTCTGTCTTGATTGTTTCGATTGTATTCCAATCGCTGGAAGACATTGCCTTTTCTAAAAGATCGTTCATAATCCATGGATTTTTGGACAGGAACCCTATCTTGCCGCTTGGAGCCTGAGGTGGGAGCTTTATTTTTGTTCTTATCTTTAAATGAGTTCATCTCTTCCTGGGTCATATACTTCGACGCCAAGCTCATAATATTAGCAAACGTCCTTGGTTGTTTTCTACTGAGGGCATTTCCAAACTGCCTATTCTTGGTGAGGTCAAAGAGAATGGAGATTATGTAATCGATATTTGGGGAATCGATTTTGAGTAATTCCACATTAAACCTTGCCAACCAGTTCCTTAGGGATTCACCCTCTTGTTGATAAATGGTTCCTAAATAACTCATTGGTAGTTTCTGCCTCTTTTGACTGGCGAACTACTGTGTCAGCTTGTTGCATAATTCCCGGAAACTGAATATGGAGTTAGTGGGTTGCTTGGCGAACCAATCCAAGGTAAGTCCTTCGAACGTGGTCACCATTAATTTAGGGGTGAATTCTGCCGAATGAGCATATAAATTCATTATGTTCGTGAAGCTAAATATATAGTCATCTGGATCAGTAGTTCCATCATATCTGGGTAGTCTCCCAGGAACTTGTCCAGATGATTGTGCTTCTTTTATTTCTTTGCAGAAGGGAGAGCACGCCGCTAGGCTCTCCTGGAGTTCCGTGGTTCTGGCCCATGGGTTTTGAACAGTTCGTAAGCGTTGTTCAAGTCGTTCATGTACCATCTTTTCGAGAAACGCATAGTTCGTGGTTGATTGTGGATTGCGTCGCCTACGTTATCCTCGATGGGGATTATGGCATGTTCCTTAGACCCGGTGCGTCCTGGTTGCGGTCTCCTTCGATCCGCTTTTCTTCGGACGTTCTCATTGGAGGGTTTTGAAATGCCCTTTTGCGGACTATGCAGCGATCGTTGCTCGCTTGCCGGGCTGTCAGCTTGTTGAGAGATTTGATCGACCTGCCTCGGCATCCTTTGAATGGGATTTGCCCTAGTGGTTCTAGGGTTTCGAAGAACCTGCTCGGGTACGAGTAATTCCTCTGGGCAGAGTGATTTAAAGAGCATAGCAATCTGTCGTAGCTTCTCCTGAGTGTCTGATAGGGGAACTGGAATCGCTGGAGCTGCATGTTCTTCCGGTACCACACCAGCAGGGATCCCTTGTGGTTCCTTCTGATTCTGAAGATGCTCGTTCTCTTGCTGATAGTCATTGGTTATAGGGGCGTTATTATCAGTATTGCCCTGCGGACCCTCAGACGTGTTATTCGGGTTGGTCGTGTTACTTCTTGCTCCATTACTCATGGGGGCTATTTCGCACGCCTCTTTAATATTCAGATCGACTAAAAAATATAAGATCGATTCGACCAGACAAGTCAGTGAGGGATCTTCTTTCGACCAGATAGAATACGACCCTCCTCAACAAGCTGATTACTATCCGGTCTCAAGAAGGACAACTGGGCCGAGTCCTACTAGAACTATGTTTCCTTGTAAAGCTAGGTTTTATATGATATAAATACCTAGTTTATCGTTGTATTACGGACACCTTTTTGGACATACACAGCTTACACCTGTACACAAAACAATTTGAGATTATTGAATAGAAAAGCTTTTGCTATACTATCATATTCACGGTTTTGCCTTTTATACTGATTGTTCCATCTAATTGTTCTTCCTTGAGATTGATCCATCCTGAATAAAGTAACAGAGCCCCTTAAATCATATATATTGAGAATCCCCAATATCACATATTCACTGATATAATTAACCCGACGAAAACAGGTTAAATCAGTTGGCGCCCACCGTGGGGCTAGGTTAATTATTCGATCGACATATAGCTCGCCCAAGGAAGAGCGCTCGTATAGGAGCAAGAAGTAACACAACTACTGCTCATAACACATCTGAAGATCCACAGGACAATACTAATAATAACGCCCCAGAGACCAACGAGAATTTGCAGGGACCTCTTCCTCATCAGCAGGAACCCCAAGGAAATCTTACCGGTACAATACCGGAAGAACCTGTAGTCCCAGCGATCCCCGTTCCTCTCCCAGACGCTCAGGAGAAATTGCGACATATTGCTATGCTTCTAAAATCACTCAGCCCGGAGGAACTTCTCGTACTCGAACAGGTTCCCCGAAACCCTAGACCTACTAGGGTAAATCCAATTCACAGGACGCCGAGGCAAAATGATCAAATCTCACAACAAGCTGATAGCCCGGTAAGCGAGCAGCGCTCGTTACACAGTCCGCAAAAAGGGAACTCAAAACCCTCCGATAACAATCCCCGAAGAAAGCCGGGTCAAAGAAAACCATAGCCGGGACGCAGCGGGTCCAAGGAACATACGATAATCCCTATCGAGGATGACATAGATGATGCAATCCCAGATCGACCACGAACTATGCGGTTCTCGGAAAGAGAAATCGAAAAGATGGTACGGGAACGACTTGAACAACGCTTACGATCTGTTCAAAACCCGTGGGCCCGAACCACGGAACTCCAGGAGAGCCTTGCGGCCTGTTCTCCCTTCTGCAGAGAAATAAAAGAGGCACAGTCAATCGAACAGGTTCCGGGTAGACTACCCAGATACGACGGAACCACTGATCCAGATGACTATATCTTTAGTTTCACAAACATAATGAACTTGTATTCTCACTCGGCGGAGTTCACCGCTAAGCTAATGGTGACCACGTTAGAAGGATTAGCTTTGGACTGGTTCGCCAAACAACCAGCCAACTCCATATTTAGTTTTCGAGAATTATGTAACAAACTAACACAGCAGTTCGCCAGTCAAAAAAGACAAAAATTGCCAATGAGCTATTTAGGAACCATTTATCAACAAGAAGGTGAATCTTTAAGGAACTGGTTGGCAAGATTTAATGTCGAATTACTCAAAATCAATTCCCCTAATATTGATTACATAATCTCGATTCTCTTCGACCTCACAAAGAATAGGCAGTTTGGAAACGCCCTCAGCCGAAAACAACCAAGAACGTTCGCGGACATCATGAGCCTGGCATCTAAGTATATGACCCAGGAAGAGATGAATTCTTTTAAAGATAAGAACAAAAACAAAGCTACGGCCTCGGGCCCCAAACGACAAGATAGAATTCCTGCCCAAAGATCCATGGACTATAACCGATCTTTTAGAAAAGGCAACGTCTTCCAGCGATTAGAATATAATAAAAATGACCAGGATAGACGACCTAACATCTATCAAAGACCTAGAATCAGCGAACCAGCAATCCGGAGCAGGGTCAATCAAGTAGAGCACCCAAGACTAACCGTTCCAATAGAAGAAATCTTGGCTGTACTAGAAAGGAATAATTGGATCCCAGAAGCAAAGAAAATCGCTCAGCCCAGACCAGGTGGATGAAACTATGACTTATACTGCAAGTATCACCAGGCACACGGGCACCGCACTGAAGATTGTTTTCACCTTAAAAGAGAGATCGAAAAGCTGATCGAACAAGGAAAACTAAATGACTTTTTGGAGCGGGATAACCGCAAGCGAGAAAGAAGCGGGAGTCCTCGGTATAACAACCAAAGAAGAAATTCCCGTAGAAGGTCCCCTAATGAAGGTCCCCCACAAGAACTAAATAATGATCAGATCAACGGAACCATACACACGATCTCAGGGGGACCCGCAGGGGGAGATAGTCGTAATGCTCGTCGAAGGACCGCTAGATCCATAGTCGGAAGCCTAAAATATCCGAAAGAAATATGGACCTTAGAAAACAAAGCAACGACGCACCAGCTAATTAGTTTCAACGAAGGCGAAGTACCCACAAACCTTGTTTGGGACACGAAAGAAGATAGCCCCGACTTCCCAATGGTGGTATCCCTAGAAATAGCAAATTACAACGTCAAAAGAATCCTAATTGATAATGGTAGCTCTGCAAATATCATCTCTAAAGAGGTACTAGCCCAGATGGATTTGGGACAAATAATATTCCAAAGAGTAGCCACGCCTTTAGTAGGATTCGGGGGATCGGAGATTGTCCCCAGTGGCACAATAACTTTAAGCGTCTCTCTCGGGAAGAAACCCTATCGAACGGTGAAGCTAGTAAAATTTTTAGTAGTAGTAACTCCCTTTGCCTACAATGCAATACTAGGGCGACCAGCACTCAACCTATTCCGAGCTGTAGTTTCTACATACCATCAGAAAATAAAATTTCCAACTGACGCAGGGATCGGAGAAATAGTTAACGATCATTGCATGGCATGGGACTGCTACAGCACATCGCTAACCTTGGGAAATCGCCTAGGATCGATTACCCCAAGCAAAAGAAAGCTTCAAGACAACGATTATAGAATCGAAGTTGATATCCCTAGCACCGACAGAATAGACAAAAAGGAAAAGGAACCAATGGGTTTAGCTTTAAAACCAACGGAACACAAAGATGTCCTATTGATACAAGGGGACCCAACAAAAACGACAAGAATAGGAACTGAATTAAGCCAAGAAGGGGAAGTAAAGCTGATCAACTTTCTCAGAAATAATGTAGATATCTTCGCCTGGAGCGCGAACGACATTGAAGGGATTGACCCCCGGGTAATCAGTCATTCCCTAAAAATCGACCCTCTGGCAAAACCTGCTAGGCAAAAGAAGAGGAATCATGGACCAATAAAGGACAAAATAATTAAAGCCGAAGTAGAAAGGCTGCTCAAGGCAAAACAAATTCGAGAAATACACTTCTCGGAGTGGCTATGTAATGTCGTACTAGTAGCAAAGGGAGACAAAAAGGATAACAAATGGAGGATGTGCAACGATTTCACCGACCTTAACAAATTATGCCGGCGGGATCCATATCCTCTCCCAAGGATCGACTTATTAGTCGACTCCACCGCTGGTTTTGCAATTTTCAGTGTGATGGATGCTTTCCAAGGTTTCTATCAAATATACATGGATGAGCGGGACCAAGAGAAAACCTCGTTCGTAACCGAGCAGGGAGTGTATTGCTTTATAGTAATGCCGTTCGGCTTGAGGAATGCCGGGGCCACCTACCAAAGGTTAGTTAACCTGATGTTTAAAGAATTAATTGGAGAAATAATGGAAGTATACGTAGATGATATGTTGGTCAAGAGCATGAATGAAGCTGATCACGTAAAACACCTCGATCGATGCTTCCAAATATTGAGAAAGTATCGAATGAAGCTAAACCCTGCCAAATGCACTTTCGGGGTTAAATCCGGAAAGTTTTTGGGATATCTGGTACATCAACGTGGAATTGAGGCCAACCCAGAAAAAATTCGAGCGATAACTGAAATGAAGCCTCCAAAAACGATATCCCAAGTACAGAGCTTGGTAGGCAAAATTGTGGCGCTAAACAGATTTATATCCAAGTCAGCTGACAGAAGCTTGCCGTTCTTCCAAACGCTTCGAAAAGCGAAAAACTTTGCTTGGACCGAAGAATGCGACCAGGCCTTTGAACGATTAAAAGAATATCTAACAACGTCCCCACTATTAGCCAAACCAACCGAAGGAGAACCGTTATATTTATACATCTCGATCTCCGATGTGGCCATTAGTTCGGTACTAGTTAGAGTGGATGGCTTAGAGCATAAGCCTGTTTATTACTTAAGCAAACTATTGCAGGGGGCCGAGAAAAACTACATTGAAATAGAGAAGTTCGCCTTAGCCTTAGTAGTGGCAGCAAGAAAACTCCGACCATATTTTCTAACTTATAAAGTTGTGGTATCAACCAATCAACCATTAAGACAGGTCTTAGCAAAACCTGAAGCCTCTGGAAGATTGATTAAGTGGGCGATCGAACTCGGTCAGTTCGACATCGAGTACAAATCCAGAATCGCAATTAAAGCCCAAGTCTTAGCCGATTTTCTATTAGAAACTCCGAGCCAGGCTGTTGAAAATCTTGAATCGACCAGCCAAGCAAATGATATCCTGATCATAGAAAATCATACCTGGTTAATCATACCTGGTTAATGAGCCTGCCGAGAAGGGGGAGGTGCTGGAATCAACTTTACCGGGCCAAATAGGGAGGATATCAATTACGCGATAACACTGGACTTCATCGTGACAAACAACAAAGCGGAATATGAAGCATTGATCGCAGGAATGGAAATGGCAATCAAGGCCGACATAAAGAGTCTTAAAGTACTGACCGATTCAGAGTTAGTACAAAGACAAATAGAGGGCCTATATGAGGCAAAGGAATTTAACATGATCAAATATCTGGCCAAAGTGAAACAACTAGATGAAAAATTCGAAGATTTTGGGATACAGAACATTCCAAGATCGGAAAATAAGTGGGCCGATCAACTCTCTAGATTTACAGCATCTGATGACGGAAAGACTGAGAGAGTAATCACTTGGTTAATTTCTAATACACCGGCAATCGATATCGATGAAACACCGATCACCCAAGTAATGGAAATCGAAGAGGCCGAAGCAAATTGGATGACTCCGATGATAGAGTACCTTCGAGAAGGAAAACTGCCGCTGGACCAAAACGAAGCTCGTAAAATAAAATATCGGGCTCCAAAATATACATTAATAGAAGAAAAACTTTACCGAAGGTCGGTATCGGGAATTCTTCTAAGATGCATCTCCGAATCTCAAATCGATGATATACTCCGAGAAGTACACGAAGGAGAAGCAGGAAATCACAGCGGAGCGAGGGCCTTGGCTTTAAAATGCCTTAGAACTGGATATTATTGGCCTACCATCAACAATGATGCAATCAAATATGTCCAAAGATGCCATCATTGTCAAATACATGCTAATGTATGTCATCAACCAGCCGAAAACATGCACCCCATACCAGTTTGTTGGCCATTCGATCAGTGGGGAATGGACATCGTGGGACCTTTTCCAGCAACTAGATCCAAAAAAAGCATATGTTTTAGTCGCCGTTGAATATTTCAGTAAATGGATAGAATGCATTGCCCTTGCACGAATAACCCAATTCCAAGTGATCAATTTCTTATGGAAATTCATAGTATGTCGGTTTGGAATCCCAAGGATTCTGATCTCTGATAACGGAACCCAATTCACGGGAAAGCAGATCATAGAATGGTGTGCTAAGCTAGGAATTCAGCAAAATTTCACCTCGGATGGGCATCCTAGAGAAAATGGACAAACTGAAGTAGCGAACAGAGAAATAATCAAGTCTTTGGAAAAAAGATTAGGGGCAGCCAATGGAAAATGGCTTGATGAACTCCCCGGAGTACTTTGGGCTAATCGAACCACATTCAGAACCTCAACCGGGGAAACCCCATTTAGCTTGGTATATGGCTCCGAAGCCGTTATTCCGATCGAAACTTTAATTCCAACACCAAGAATTGAAATGTATGACGATCAGGAAAATGAAAAGACAAGAGAAAATGATATTGATTTAACAGAAGCTCTAAGAGAAAAAGTTGCTGTACGTTTGCAAGTCACTAAAGCAAATATGGAAAGGGCGTATAATCAAAAAGTACGCATCCGAACCTTCAAAGAAGGGGACCTGGTCTTGAAAAAGGTAGAAGTATCCAAGCATGTGGGAAAGTTACAACAAAATTGGGATGGACCTTACGTTGTCATTGGTGTAGGAAAGAAAGGTTCATACAAAATCGCACACTTGGACGGAACAGCCTTACCAAGAACGTGGAATGCAGTCAACCTTAGAAAATACTATGGTAAATATATTTTAGTAGATCATGCTGCTTATTTTATTTTAGTAAGTTTTATTTTTTGTAATGAAGGCCTTAGCCTACAGTTGATTATTAAAGATTTTTAGCTATTTTAAATATTAAATGAAGATTGAGTGTAAATCGATTGATTCGGTAAACTCTCCTCGCAATCCTACGATAGTATTGGATGAATTCAAGATACAACGAGTCGAGTATACATTGATCCGCTCAATAAACACTCCTCGATTTATTTACAACGATTAAAAGACTTTTGGTATTAAAACCTAAGTCTACACAAAAAAAAAGTCGAGTATACATTGATCCGCTCAATAAACACTCCTCGATTTATTTACAACGATTAAAAGACTTCTGGTATTAATACCTAAGTCTACACAAAAAACGAGTCGAGTATACATTGATCCGCTCAATAAACACTCCTCGATCTATTTACAACGATTTAACGACTTTGGGTATTAAAACCTAAGTCTACACAAAAAAAAAAAACGAATCGAAGTATACATTGATCCGCTCAATAAACACTCCTCGATCTAGTTACAACGAATAGAAGACTTTTGACCTAAGTCTACACAAAAAAGAGTTGAGTATACATTGATTCGCTCAATAAACACTCCTCGATCTATTTTTAACGATAAAAAAGGCTTTTGGTATAAAAACCTAAGTCTAAATGAAAAAGAGTTGAGTATAAATCGATCCGCTCGATAAACGCTCCTTGATGATAATAATAAATAAGATTGCGACGAAATCAACAGCAAGAAATATGCAAGGAATAATAATAAACTTTTATTCATCTGTGTCATAAATTACATACAGAAAGCCTTGATCAGATCACAAAGGTCTATGTACAATCTACACATTGCTACAATTGTTTTGATTAAATCTTATGCTCTTCACGACAATGTCCACGGAAACATCAATCTCCTCCCTAGTACCTCGAGGGTCGGAATTAACCACCTAAGAAGCATGCTGCTCAGGATGGTCGACTTCTTTAGTTCGATGTCCAGGCTCTGAAGACCAAATGTTGTTCCAGATGAAATGAGCATTACCAGCCAGATAACCAGCAATACTCATTCACCCACAACGAGATACTGCTTGTATAAAGGGGTTGACTTTTACTCTAAAGCAGCATCTCTTCGGGGCAGTCGAAAAGGACAAAACTTACCAGCACACCCCAGTGGACGACCACTCCTGAGGTAACATCCAAGAACAGGGATGCCTGGTAAGTATGAACCCTCCATGTGCAAACAAGAAACCACGGACCTCAAACCCATGAAGAATAAGGCAGAGGCCACATGGGACCCGTAATTACAAGGTAGGGCATCAATGGGACCTGTCATTACAAGGCAAATGAGATTTAAACCACTTTGATAATATGATTCATGAGAATGCGACTTTTTGAATATTATGGGATCAGAAGGCAAAATGAAGTGTAAGGAAGCTGAGATCTCCATCCTTTTTTTAGAATTACAAATGAAATATGCAAACCACCTCCCTATTTATAGGGATAGATCTGAGTAATCCAACGGCTGGATAAATATTTGATCAAGGGACGGAAATGCGACCTTTTGACTTCCCGTAATTAATGCAAGTAAGTTGGAACGGCACCTCTCTGACCGACACAATGAATCGACGAGAAAAGAAAATTTAGATCGAAGCGATCAGAGAACACTCGAAGCAGATCTAAAAAGAGCTCCGGACCAGAAAGATTTGTACGCTCACATATGATAGTCGCTCGACAGAAATCTTAAGATCCTCAACGAAGGCATGCTAGTTTACACCATTATAAAAAAATATATATTAGTTCGACTAGAAATATAAGAACTAACCTTCCAGCATACGAGGGTCGTCACTGCCTCATATATTATATGGGAAATTATTAACTTGGCTATACAAAGAACTCCATTGGAGTCCAAGAAATCTGACGCCGATATTAAGGCGGTAAATACCATCATCCCAGACTGCACTATCGACACTGCCTAATATTCCAACGAATTGCTTAAGGAGGTCGGGAGAATCTAGATCTAGCTAGTAATTCCACATTTTCCAATTCCTCCCATATCAAAGAAATGATATATTGATGCATTAGTTTTTCTATTTGAGGAACATGGAACTCACAATCATTACTGAGAAACATAAATTTTAAAGGAGATACCCAGAGAGATATCTTCTCTTCAAACTTAGTCCTATGGTAAGAAAGGCAGAGTTCAACAGAAGGAAAGATAGCCTCCTTATATAAGATATATAGAACAAAAGGACAAATTTACAAGACATTGATTGAACATCGACCAGAACGCTGAGCGTTCTTTAACAGTTATTCAATCGATTATCGACACGAGTCGCCTACTGTCCACATTTTAATGTCTAACGTGACTTTGGATATAACCCAAGGGACCATACATAGTTGATCATCATTCTTAATTGAAAAGAGTTTGATTTGCAGAACAAACGTTATATCATTCAGTTACCTAAACACTGATCAAGCAAGACTAAGCTACATTTTCGAAGACTGGATATTCCCCCAGAAGACTAATATGAGATAAGTATACTAATCTATACTGATTATTTAAATATGCATAACAAAAATATATCTAGGGATTGAAATTGATCAAGACATGGATCTGCACATAAAAGATCATAGTTTTGATTAAATCATTCTCCCCATACAAAAACTTCAGCCCAAGCAACTACACAAAAGGTTGGGGCACTAAAAAAAAAAAAAAAAAAAAAAAAAGAGAAGAAAAGAGAAAAGAAACTCAAAATAACAGCCGGGTCGAAATCAGATCACCGAGAAGAATTGTTATCACCAGGCCTCCTAGCAGAAGCGCTCTTCATATAGTGCAAATCAATTTCCTGCAAGTAGAAAAAGAAAACCATTTAACTTTCATATAACAAGTCAAATAAATAAAGCTGACTTTAATGAATAAGAAATTAGAAAAAAAAATATGCAAAATGAAAATCAATTATAGACAATGAAAAGGAAATAAAGCCATAAATGTCATTACAACTTTAACATTTAATAATAAATACTCAAAACAACATCAACGTCAAAATTATAAGTCCTTGGATTTCGGATTCACTACAACATGCCACCCTTTTTCATTAGGATCTTCCACGTAGTAAACTTGTTTTACTTGAGATGCAAGAACATATGGCTCATTGTGGCGTTTAATGTTTTTGAAGTTGGCTAATGTGAAGTCATCATCATCTCTCTTCAGTCTCTTACTCTTGGAAACCCAATCACATTCGAACAACACAACTTTTCTTCCTCCCGTGTAGTCTAGTTCAATGATATCTCTTAAGACCCCAAAATATTGCAAGTCACTAGAGATGGGATTGTCATCTTTAGCACTTGAAAAACTGGATGTTGTTGCACTAACTACTAACCCACTATTTTGTGTCTTTCTCTTCCTCTCCCATTCTTTTACATGAAATCTAGTACCATTAACCATAAACCATTTATATCCTATTCCAATATGATTAGGCCCCATAGCCAAATATTTAATATCTTCCATAGTTGGATCGTATTCAGTAGTGGGAATTTTTCCAACCTAACATTGATAATAAATATATTTTAGTATTACAAAGAAAGTTTAAATTTTTTATTGAATAAATTATATAGATTAGTTAGTTGGTACTTACGCAAGTGGAAAACCAAGCTGCAAATGTTTCACTATGAATGCGTTTTTTGTCATGTTTTCTCAATCGAGAGTATTACATTTCAATAAGTTCGCTATGCTGCCTGCATAATAATATTTTTTCATGAATAATACCAATATTTCAATCATTTATAAATCATTCATTATAAAAACTTACTCAATATACGTCGAAATTGCATCACAGTTGAAAAGTATGTAGCGATGTGCTTTATCCAAGGTTTCTTCATCTAGTGCTATAGGCGTTGCCTTTCCTAATGGATGACCTATCCTTGAGAAAATATCTAATCCTTCTCTAGCACGACCACCACTATCTTCATTTCTACCTAGTTGATTAAACTTTGTGTCCACCTCATTAGATAAGTATGAGGAACAAAATGCCATGCATTCTTGTGCCAAATAACCCTCTGCGATTGAACTTTCTGGCCGACTTCTATTATGGACATAAGATTTCAATGTACATAAGTTCCTGCAATAATATATAGCAAAAAATATAAAAGAAATACTAAAAAGCATAAAAAAAAAGAATTACCTTTCAGCTGGATACATCCAACGGTAATGAACAGGGCCAGCTATCCTAGCCTCCGTTGCCAAGTGAATCGGCAAATGGACCATGACATCAGAAAAATAGGGTGGAAATATCAACTCAAGTTCGGAAAGAGTTATGGCTATCTCACTTTCAAGTCGAACCAAATCACGGGGACAAAGATCTTTAGAACACAAGTCTTTAAAATAACGACATAACTTGATTAGAGGAGACTTAACTTTACATGGTAGTGTTTTACGCATACATAGTGGGAGCAATTGTTCGATCAAAATGTGGCTGTCATGACTCTTTAAGACGAAAATCTTTGGTGGTTTCATCTGCACACATCTAGAAATGTTCTATGCATGGCCATCTGAAAGTTTACCATTTTTCAAAATGCTACAAAATTTCTCTTTTACATTCTTATTTAGTGAATAACAAGCTTCTGGTAGACTACCATCTTCATTCGGGTGGAGTTCTGGTCTCACTCCTCTTTGTTGGCAATCTAGACGTGCATTAACGTGATCTTTTGTTTTTCCTCTAATATCTAGCAAGGTTCCAATAATATTATCACAAACATTTTTTTCTATATGCATAACATCAAGATTGTGACGCATCAAGTTTTTTTCCCAATATGGCAACTCAAAGAATATACTTCGTTTTTTCCAATTATGAGGTAACACAGGATTATCCTTAACCAAATTTCCAAATCTAATTTCAAATCCCTCCAAGTCAGACAATATCATAGACCCGGTGAGTTTTGGGGGTGGAACACCAAGTTCAAATTCTCCATTGAAAGATTCGTCAAATCTATAAGGGTGATTCTCTTCAAGAAATCTACGATGACCCATGTAGACATTCTTATGACAATTTTCTAAACGACAAGAACATGTAAATTCATGGCGTACTGGACATGCTAAATAACCCTTTGTGCTCCAACCAGATATATTAGCATGACCTGGAAGGTCACTTATGGTCCACAAAAGTGTTGCACGCATATTGAAGGGTTTCTTAGTTGAAGCATCAAAAGTATTCACCCCTAACCACAGTTCATTTAGCTCAGCTATTAAAGGTTGCAAGTAAACATTGATATTATTTCCAGGTTCTGTGGGTCCAGATATCAGCAAAGATAACATAAAGAAAGGTTGTTTCATACACATATCTGGTGGCAGATTATACGTCATCAAAATAACTTGCCATGTAGAGTAATTAGTGCTCATATTCTTAAAAGGATTAAAACCATCTGTAGCCAGCCCCAATCTAACATTACGAGGATCTTTTGCAAATTCAGGATTTTCAAAATAAAAAGTTTTCCATGTTGGAGAATCAGCTGGATGCCTCATTTTACCATCATCTATACGACTTTCGGCATGCCATTTCATAAAAGTTGCAGTATTTGATGATATAAACAATTCTTGGAGCCTAGGTTTTAAAAGGAAATGCCATAAAACATTAGCTGCAACTTTGTGTTCTTTCTTACTATTCTCATGTGCATTATTGTTGCGTGAGTTACCAAGTTCATGTGAAATTTTGGTTACCGGTGTTATCCACCTAGGTTCTTTACAAATATTGCATTGCTCCTTGTCTTTGTTCGGCCCCCAATATAGCATGCAATCATTTTTACAAGCATCATATTTCTCATAACTAAAACCCATTTCCTTAATGAATTTTTTAGTATCATAATACGATTTGGTTAGTTCCACACCACTAGGGAATGCATCCCTTAACAAGTCAAGTATCCTTGTAAATGTCCTATCACTCATACTACCCAAACACTTGATATTAAGTAAGTGAACAAGAAAGGACAGTTTTGTGTATTTTTCACATCTAGGGAACAAAGGTTGTTGTGAATCATCTATCCATTTACAAAATGTTTTGGTATTAGCCATATTATTATCCATTGTGTCATCATCTTCCATATCATTATCAAGATCTGGAATTCCATAAGCATCACGTAATAACCCTTCCATATCATCGTGTTTATTTGGAACCCTTATTAGAGTTAAGTGTAGTGTTAAGAGAAGATTCACCATGTGCTGTCCATTTAATATAACCCCTAATGAACCCATCACATATTAAATGCTCATATGCATCTTGTCTTGACACCCACAATCCGTTACCGCAATTTTTACAAGGACATAATATCATACCATCAAGACTTGCATGATCAAATGCAAAATCAAGGAATAAATTGACACCATTCTTGTACAAATTATGCGATCTTGGTAAATTCATCCAACTTTTATCCATAACTGAACACGTAAAGAATTACCTAAAATTAATGCTTCGGAAATATCTTAAGCTTGGATTCACTAGAACAAAACTTGAACCTGAGTTAAAGAAATAAAAGTAATTAGTAAGGCAAAAAAAACTTGTTGCTATGTGACATATAAGAAAATCAAATTAAGTTTTATATAAGAAAATAACCCAAAAAGAAAATGGATTGGACATTTTATAAAACTTTTGTCTTAGTTTTCCTAGTCAATCCCCAGTTGCTTCCTATCCACAACCCTTCTTTACTTTAACAAAATAGTTCATACAAATACTTCTCCACTCTCCACTTATTAGTTCATGTTTGCCATTCCAGTTTTGTCACTAGTTTGATTGCTTCATAGTAGAGCTAATCCACAACTAACCTAAAAAATATCAAATTAAGACCTTATGCTAACCTAAAAACAGCCAAAAGATTTAATTGGACTGAGATATAATTTTACAGCCTTGGTACTATGTAGTTTAAGCTAAAAAACATCTTTAAATTTAGGAGTAAGATGTATGGCAAATTAGTAGAAATCAATAGCCTTTACATTTCTTGCATAAGACTCTCACATTCCCAACATAGGCAACATAGAAACCAAATCAATTATGTAGAAAATTACATCATTGAACCATTTCATAAACAAGTTGGGCAGAAAATTACATCAACCTTGCGAATGACCTTGTACAATAATTCTTTTAATTATACAAGTTCAAATGAATAGTTTCATTAAATAAATCCCTAGACACCTCTACACGTCAAACTAAAATGTCTTATAATAGGACCCATTTTCTGCATAATTTGACCACAAATTTCATCTTAAATCAATCACACTACCACCAACATGAAATTATTCAAATAACCTTCAATTTCAACTATATACACACATATCAAAGAATGGAAGTAAACCTATTGATTGTGATAAAATAATACCTTACAGGATTCGTAGAACTCTAGTAGAGGAAGTAATGAACCCAATTTGTTTTATCTTTCTATTTTCAAAATCCACTTGAAGCACTAAAAATTGCCATTTCAGGATAGAGAAAAAGTCAAGCGGCTATAAGCACAAAAACAGAGAACTTTCAGGATAGAGAGAAATTGCCGTTTCAACATACCAGATATCTATGAGATTCGCAGAGAGAGAAATAGAAAATGAAAGAAGAGATTGGGTTGTTTTTTCTGCAACTATTTTATTAGAGTAAAGATATTACAATCCTTCTTTTACAAAGTATGTGCCCCCCTTATTATAATGAAGGGTCCAACTTATATAGTAAACATAATCCTAGCCCTATTAGTATCCTACAAGCATTAGGAAACTTGCATGGCCCAATAAGCATTCAGATTCTTCTACTAGATCGACAGGACATGAATCGCGGATCAGGTCGATTTTCTATCTTCGGAAGAGCTTTGACCTGTTCAAGGGATCGGGTCGACCTGGACAAGCTCGAAGCGTCTGATCCGGCCTTACGTTTAAAATAGCCCCCATCAATACTCCCCCACTTCTTGAGTGTAAGTGTAGCTGAAACTCGAAGAAGTAAATAAACAAGGAAATGCTGATCGAACTTATCATCTTGGTACTTCAGATATGCCTCATTAAAAACCTAGCTCGGAAAAACCATGTGGGTAAAAAACCAAACTAGGGAAAAAGAGTACATATCCGTTGAATCCATTTCATAGCATTTGCGTCGTATAAAGTGTTGGTGCATACTTTGGCTAGAATCGATCGATAATGATGAGGACTGATCAAGATTGAGATGCTCCAGATCGAGATTGAAATGCTCCAGATTGATATTGATCAGGTCGAAGAATTCGACCAGGCTAAATACGAAATAACACCCATCAGTACGAAATCCGCGTCTTGAGCGAAAGTGTAGCTGTAGCTCGGAGAAGTAAAATTATGCCTTTGAATGGCTTCCTGATGTATATCGAACATGCCTCGTTAAAAACCTTGCTCGGAAAAACCCATTAGGATAAAAACCGACCAAGGGAAAAAATGTACATATCCCTCGTGATATCAGGGTTTGTCAATGCATGGGTATTGTTTTGTAGCAATCTCTGAGTATAGCATAATTTCTTCAATGGTTGAATTTGCAATTCTCCAAAATCAGGAGGGAGATCGGAGCAGTTAAAAATCCCACACAGTAATTCTTCGACCGTTTTCTGCTAAAATGTCGATCTCATAAATGAACCAAGATCTTTACATCCCGAATGATGTCAAGATCGGATAGAACACATGAAGCGCTTAATAGAGGCATGACAGCTCATATTTTGATCAATACCAATTTTCAGAAGATTTTCCGGACTAGTTAGCCTTATAGTGGTAATAGTGTAGATACGTATAAGACCTAGGATTCCTAATCGATCTTTAGAGATCGAGCACGAATGTAATTGTCTTTTAATAATCTTTATACGTCCTCTCATTCTTAATAAAGTGTTTTCTTCTGCACTCCCCTTTGTCTTCGTCTTCTTTGAATGAACTAGGTAGTTGTTTGACTGATCATATAAGAGACTTATTCATCCAAATCATCCATTTTATCAGTTCGAAGGTCGATTGATTATTGTTGATCTCATGCAAATTATCTTGTTTAACTTAGAATCCACACCAATTTAATGGTCTGAGCTTTAGTTTTGTAGTCCTAGTATATCGCTGAGTGTACACCGAAGTAACGGTTTTACTCAAATTAATAAAAAATTTGGATGGTAAACCAATTATAGGTTTTAACCCTTTGTACATCGTAGATCGAAGATTGTAGATCAAGCTTTACCGATTGGTGGTTTATGCTCATAAAATTAGAAATTTTGCCAACTTAATGGCTTTATTCCTTTATCTACCATAAATCGTTGATTGCAGACCGAGCTTTATCAATCGATGGTTTATGCTCAATATGTACTTGGGGGAGGTTTACCAAGTTAATGTTTTTACTCAATATTTTTCGATCAAGATTTTAATGGATTTACTTATTATTTTCGATCAAGAGTTTATACCAAATTAATGGTTCTACTTAGGACCGTTAATCAAGAGTTTATACCAAATTATTGGTTTTATTTTCAATCAAGATTTTTTACCAAATTATTGGTTTTACACTTTATTTTCGATCAAGAATTTATACCAAATTAATGGTTTTACTATTTACTTTAAATCAAGAGTTTATACCAAATAGGTTTTACTGTTTAATTTATACCAAATTATTGGTTTTACTCAGGACCATTAATCAAGAGTTTATACCAAATTATTGGTTTTATTTTCAATCAAGAGTTTACACCAAATTATTGGTTTTATTTTCAATCAAGAGTTTACACCAAATTACTGTTTATTTTCGATCAAGAGTTTATACCAAATTATTGGTTTTACTCAGGACCATTAATCAAGAGTTTACACCAAATTATTGATTTTACTCTTTTATTTTCGATCAAGAGTTTATATCAAATTAATGTTCTACTCATATTTTCAATTCCAGAGTTTATACCAAATTAATGGTTCTACTCATTATTTTAGACCAAGAGTTTATACCAAATTAATGGTTTTACTCATTATTTTTTATTTAAGAGTTTATACCAAATTAATGCTTTTACTCTTTACTTTCGATTTAAGAGTATATACCAAATTAATGGTTTTACTCTTTTTTTCGAGTTAAGAGTTTATACCAAATTAATGGTTTTACTCATTATTTTCGACTTAAGAGTTTATACTAAATTAATGGTTTTACACTTTACTTTCGATTGAAGAGTTTATACCAAATTATTGGTTTTACTCATTACTTTCGATTGAAGAGTTTATACCAAATTATTGGTTTTACTCATTATTTTCGACTTAAGAGTTTATACCAAATTAATGGTTTTACTCATTACTTTCGATTTAAGAGTTTATACCAAATTAATTGTTTTACTCTTTACTTTCGACTTAAGAGTTTATACCAAATTAATGGTTTTACTCTTTACTTTCGATTTAATAGTTTATACCAAATTAATGATTTTACTCTTAACTTTCGACTGAAGAGTTTATACCAAATTAATGGTTTTACTCTTTACATTCGATTTAAGAGTTTATACCAAATTAATGGTTTTACTCTTTATTTTCGACTTAAGAGTTTATACCAAATTAATGGTTTTACTCTTTACTTTCGACATAAGAGTTTATACCAAATTAATGGTTTTACTCTTTACTTTCGATTTAAGAGTTTATACCAAATTAATGGTTTTACTCTTTACTTTCGATTTAAGAGTTTATACCAAATTAATGGTTTTACTCTTAACTTTCGACTTAAGAGTTCATACCATATTAATGGTTTTACTCTTAACTTTCGACTTAAGAGTTCATACCAAATTAATGGTTTTACTCTTTACTTTCGATTTAAGAGTTTATACCAAATTAATGGTTTTACTCTTTATTTTCGACTTAAGAGTTTATATCAAATTAATGGTTTTACTCTTTACTCTTTCTTCAATTTCGAGCAAGCAGACAACTTAATCTCAATCAATCCATTGTCAACAACTATCTCATATAAAAGCAACGAAGAAGCGGCCACCTTAAATCTCGCAAACAATAACAATGAAAACCCCTTGTTTCACAAGTAAATCAAGCAGATAGCTGAAATTAATTCTGATCAAGGTAATCAATAGAATATTACAATAGCAAGCAAGTAGCTGAATAATGATCTCACAATTTCAAAGCCAAGCAACCAGCACTATGTAATTCTCCATATAGCAACCAATGGAGTTAATCAAATTAGGCTATGTTCATTTGGCATATTAATAATTGGGCCAATAACTTATCTAATTAGGGGCTTAGTAGCATGTTTGGCACATTAGGAATTGGGCTTATTAAAATCGGGCAACTAGATCAAACTCCAGTTCGGTTGGCCCAATTGGATCTCGAAAATGGGCAATGTCTATTTTGCCCCTGATCCGAGTGGGCGAATTGCATCACGGCCGTTCATTTGAAATGACTCGATTTGGGCCCTTTATTTTCGTGTATAAGTAATCTTGAACCAAACCCTAATTCAGTTTTGCCTTCTCTCCTTTCTCTAATGTTTGTAAATAACCCGGCCCAAATGCATTATCGTTCTTCCAACCATTAGTAAGCATATCCTTCAAGCAATGTAATAACTGTTGTTCTTCAAGCTCATTCCAAGTTCTCCGGAAAGATTATGTCTTTCTTTGAGGTGGCGCCGTATCATCATATCGTGGAATGGATGTCATCTCAAGATTAACACAAACCTACATAATAAAGTGAAAAGTTCATTAAACATGTACAAAACTAACAGGAATAAGTCCACATGTCATGGTCACAATCAAATTGTATTATAAACTCTAAAATTCAATTAACGAAACTCAATTCAACAAATTCATGTAAAAATAATAAAATATCACAACGACAAATAAATAAATTGTTCATAAAGTACAAACTAGTACAAATAAAAATTAAAATTAGTTCACAACATCCATGCATAACATAATAATATCAAGATGAAACTGATTTGTTTAAAGACAAGTGATGGTTCCCTTCTAATGACGCTCTTGATTCCATTTTATGAACATATTACGAGCCATATTGTCGCGAAAATTATTCCACGCATGCGACGGCTCAACGACATCAATGTAATCATCAACAACTGCGTCGTTTTCATCATCACTTGAATCACTAGAATTTTCCTCCGTATACCACACATCAAAGTCCATTGTTCGCCGCATAAAATTCTGAATCAAGAATAATGCCATTATAATCCGGTTTTGCGTCTTCAAGGGGTAGAATGCATTGCTTCTTAGAATTGTCCATTTTTTTTAACTTGTCCAAAGCTCCGCTCTATTACATTCCTGGCTTGTGAATGCTTCATGTTAAAATATTCATTCTCATTTTGCGGGGCCTCCATTCCCACACCCCACTCTTTCAAATGGTACCGCACCCCTCTATATGGTGCAAGAAACCCTTCTCCATTGGTATAACCATTATCACATAAGTAATATGTACCTAAATTAAAAAAAATTAAAATTAAATGTACCCACTGCCTAGTTATACGTTAAACTTTTTAAACTGTTTCCCTTTTATAATGTCTATATTTTCGAACCTGTAGGCACCCTCAACCAATTGTTCCGGTTGATTGCATCCCGTAAGACACGACCATCTGCAGCGGATCCCTCCCAACCAACAAGTGCATATGTGAATCCTCCACTAATATCACACGCAGCTAAGATATTCGTCGAAACAACACCTTTGCGTGATCTATATCGTGGCCTGTCTGCCAACGACACTTGAATTCCAATGTATGTTCCGTCCAATGCCCCTATGCAGCCCTATATATGAAACTATTAAAACTATGCACTCATTTTTTAATGCCAAAATATTTTTAAGAATGTAAAGGCTCACCGGAAAACAATTCCACCTTGCATCGTCACAATCATCTGGAGCTGGTTCTGGTACGGATAATAAAATCTTATGAAGGGTTAACGTACAACCCAATAGGCGGTAAAAGCACTTGCTCACGGTGTCGCCGGAACGTTTATAATCACCACCAACAATTCGAATCTTCTTATGGTGAGAAAGGACACTTAGGAAAATGGCTACTTGTTCTCTAATCGGAACATATTTCGTATCCCTTAACCCCCCTCGTTATGTAGCAAG
Organism: Penstemon eatonii; assembly: GCA_038501285.1. NCBI lineage: Eukaryota > Viridiplantae > Streptophyta > Magnoliopsida > Lamiales > Plantaginaceae > Penstemon > Penstemon eatonii. Next base: position 27,943,108 of record CM076713.1, read on the forward strand.
CAACAAAACTTTTCAAAGGAACTCTTATCAAGTCGTAGGTTGTTTTTGCTTCTTACATTTTTCTTCATAGTGATCTTACGAACATACATGGCTTGCTTACGTTTCCTACGTATTAGACTATATCGAATTGGTGGGTTCAAAGCTTGTGCATGAAGGTGTGCAATAATACGTAGGCACATAACATAAACGCCCATCCAAAAAAAATGATAAAATATTAATAAGAAAAGGTGCTTTCTTCGGGGTTCCATTTGCAGTTTGGCTGTCAATACAAGTCCTATAAAATTTTAACACAATTCAGTTTTTTTTGGCAATGGAGGACAAGAACATCCTAAACTTCATAACCATATAAACACAAACCTTATTTATTATACATAAATGTTGATAGGCAACAATTCATCTTATCCGAACACTCAAAATGCAAACTAAAGAAGTGTTGTGAATTGAATCTATAAACTTTTATATCTTTCACAAAGTGAGACCAAATCAAATGGTACAAATATTATGCAAGCTCTAGATTTATCCGTATTATATCGAACATTCAAAATGCAACCTAGACTTCATATTAAACAGTGGCAACAAAGTTCACAAAAACAGGGAGGCAATTGCAATTTAAAAACCTCTACCAATTTTGCAATTATCTTTAATCGGTCCAACCAACAAAATATATACTCCAATGCCAAACTTGGCAAATGGAAAAAGAATAGTCTAACCCAGAATCGGAGAACAACAATAGTCACATATATATTTACGGCGCAAAAAGAAACCAAAGTACCAAACTTGAAAGGAAAAATTTGCAAATGGAAAACAAAATTAATTCATAACTACCCATTGAGACATACGAACTGTCCATTAAACCGCACAAAAACACATGAAATTTCTCCTATAAAACTGACCTAGCTTGTGCTTGAATCGAAGTGGAATGGGAGCTTCGATGCTCTAACCTAGAAATCAAGAAAATTCAAACATTAGTGCAAGCAAATAGCATGGATAATTGAATAAATATGTATAATTAACAAAATGAAGGAAGGATTCGAAGGCATTTTATCCATCCATGGCGTCGATGCTCACTTGAGAAGAAGGGGGAAAATTCTAATTTTTAGACTTTTGTTAAATTTGGGCAGGTTATTTTGTAATTCATATCAAATCAAGGGGCAAATTCGGGAGACAGAACTTAATATGGTCTGCCCAATTATAATCGCATAGGAGCCTCTCAAATTGGAATGGGCCGAATAAAGGGGGGTGGCCCACATATCCGGCGAATTAAGACGGGCTGCCCGCAATTTTATCAGCCTAAATGAACACATTTTATTGACCCCAATTAGTTGAATCTGCCGCATAAAAATCCTTATTTGGGCTTAATATGGCAAACCGAACGTAGCGTTAATTCAAGCCACCAGCGAATCGAATAACAAACAACTCAATTACTTAAAGTTTCTCGACCAACATACATCTAAATCTCAATTAATCAACCAGTCGAATAACAATCAGCTCAATTAATTAAAGTTTCTCCACCACCAGACATCTAAATCTCAATTAATCAACCAGGTGGTTCTCTGTTTGTTTGCTGCTGATCACGATAGCTACTCGGAGAAGATAAGATGAGAAATTGCCCAACTTAGTCCATTATTGCAATTTCTCCGAACATATCAATAATCTAAACATCAAATTAAGGCAAATCATCCCAAATTAAGGGTTCTAACAACCATAATTCAAAGTATAGGGACCAAAATCAGCCAAAATTAAGAATTTGAAGGGCTTGTAATCGGATTGAAAGCTGTTGCTAAATTCAGCCGAACTAGAAGCAATTACTGTGAAACCAATAGACCACACTTACTAGTCAAGGAAAAGGAGAAGAAACCATCTCAAAAATTAAGCCCAAACTCGCTGGAATTCACGGCCCGAGTTTGTTCTTGACGGCCCGAAGCTCCAAAACACCAATTGATTATGGAAAACCAAAATTAGGCAATCAAGGAGTGGTTTTCGATCAGCAAGGAGAAGAAATCTGAAAGTAATCAACTAAAACAACCTGATATTGATGAATCGGCAATTGGGGATCGGTATCTTCCTCCGTCCTAATTTTGAATTTTCCGAAATCTAGCTAAGTATGTTACGTGCATTTCTGCTTGCAACATGTTGAGACAAAATAATTGCAAAACCCCCTGCTATTTTAATTAAATAGATGAAAGAAGTTGGGTTCGAACTCAACCACAACCAGAGAAGGAAAAAACGTTTTTATAAGTAAGACGAGGGAACAGAAACGGTGTCGTTTAAGAACACGCGGGCAATGAAGTGGCAGCTGACTCAGCTCCTACGCACACGTGGCTAGAAAAGTGCAGGACCACTCCCTAACGTCTATTTCATCTGGGAATCACGCACTGCAGCATAACACCTTGAATACGTAAGTCTTCCTTCCTCTCAGTTCTCTGAATTTTTACTCGTGCGCACCATTGATCAGCTGCCCTGATTCTCATTTCAGGTACATGGGAATCTGGAGTTGATTTTGGCTGTTCGATTGAGATTTCAATCCTACTGTCCATTGTTGTTGATTGTTAATTAGTGATTCGGATTGATTATTGTTGTGGTTGAGTTGTGTAGCTCAGTTCATTCATTAGTTTGTAATTGATCTATATTGGAGTTTGGGTTGATTAATTGATTCGGTTATTTTCCTTTTTCTTGCCTGTTGAGTTGTGATTTTAGTATTTGGATTATTTGTGTGTTTCAGTGGTATCTAGAGCCAGCGTTCCTTGTGCATGAGTGTAGGTACATATGGCTGGGAACACTAGATCACAGGATATACAAAAAGAGTTAGATCAATTGAAAGCTAACTCAATGGGATTGGAGTTAAAAGTTGATCAATGTATGGAGGAAATGAGGAGGAATTTTGCGGAGTTGTTGAGTGAGAGAAATAGTGATCTTACGCAGTTTCGTAGGGGATTAAGATACGTGCGTGAACTAATAAAAACACTATGTTAAGAAGGAGAAGATCAATGATGTATATATATCGAGTGTGAGGGTACCAATTACATATGATAGGGTCCTATCTGAGCATTACAGGATGCCGTACAAGATAGAAACTAAATACATATAAGAGCGAAACTAGTCTAACTTTCCAAGGTAGTCCGATCAATAGCCTCGAGTTGTGAGAACCTGGGAAAGCGTGTCTGGCGTCATAAATGCTTGTGATATTTATAGTTGATGGGGTGAGCTAGCTGAACCATCTGCGGGGGAACATTTTTCGGCCCATAGGCCTGGGCCTGTGGTCGGCCCAACAGTAATTTCTGACCTTAAGCTTTAGTCTAAAAGATCGGACTGGGCAGACTGGGATTTGGGATCGATATTATGTTTCGGAGGTTGGGATTCGTGATTTTTGACCCAGCGTATCCTATTTTCGATTCGGTACCAATTCCGAAGTGTGGAGGATCCAAAATACCCCTCATCAATACTCCCCCACTTCTCGAGCGTAAGTGAAGCTGAAGCTCGGAGAAGTAAATGTTGTCTCAATACGAGATAAATCATTTATGATGTGTTTCGGATATGCCTCATTAAAAACCTAATTCGGAAAAACCCAATGGGATAAAAACTGAACCAGGGAAAAATAGTGCATATCTTGGAAACCTTCAAATGAGTATCTGTTGTGGAGATGTGAGTTCTGATGTCGATGATTTTGGTTGAAATTTTTCGTGATTGGTAGTTGAGCAGTGGCGTTTGTTGATAAAAATTGATCTTTCCATAATGATTTATTCCTCATTAGTACTCCCCCATTTCTTCGAGTGTGAAGTGAAGCGAGAAAGTCGGAGAAATAAGTACATTCCGAGGCTGAGAAAACATGTCTTTTCCAGTAGGCTGTTTGCGGTCTAAATCCGTAGAGTATAGGGGTCGAAAATGCAATTATATGAATGGTAAATTTGAATTTACTATTAAGAAGTTGAACCGCCACGGTTATTCGAGGTTCGAATTGAAATTTACCTTTTGACCTTATATATATACGTAGATCGTTAGAGTTTTACTCATGAGAGATTTCAAAAAACCCTAGATCGGAGCGTAGAGATCGAATATAGTTAGAAAACCCCAAAAGTCGTTCTCCCATATTTTCGTGTTATTCAAAATGTCTAGCTCGACAGATCCTAAAGGTAAAGGCAAAGTGGCAGAGGAATGGGAATCCGAGCCCGATGGAGGTTGAAAATTCTCGACCACCGTTAATAGAGAATTCGGAAACCTCGAACTCTGGTTCCGACTCTGACAGGGAAGAAGGAGGGTTGAATTCGGATTCTGAGAATGAGGGAAATGGGACCTCATCCGAGGAGACTGATGATGAAGCCGCTGAAGACGATAGCTTTACTTTGGCGAGGGATGAATTCAAGAAGTACAGGCTCGGTAGTAATGTTATTGTTACAATTTTCAAATGGGTAGAACCATCGACCATCGCCAAGCTTAACATGACTGAGTTAAGAGCTGATCAAACTATTTGCCGTTATAAGGAAGAAGACCTAGATTCCTTGAAGCTCGAGTTCGGAAAGAATATATCGAATGAGTTTTCGATCGTTATTCCGACTCCCGATCAACGAGTCACTAATCCTCCGAAGGGGTGCCAAGCGTTCTATACCAGGCAGTTTTTCTATGGTCTGCGCATCCCTTTTATTCCACTGATTCGTAGTATCTTAGAGGCTTTCTCTCTTACTCCCTCTCAAATTCTTCCCAACTCGATTGGATATATAATCGCATTCTGTGTGCTCATGAAGGCCAAATGGAGAAAGGCGACTTTCCAAAATTTCTGGCAAGATTTTCAAATGAGTTCATCTACAGCCTCGAATGCCGGGTTTGTATATTTTTCTCAAAGATCAAACCAATCAATTTTGTCAAGTAATATTTCGAGTAATGCAAAAGGATGGAAGGAAGAATTCTTTTTTGTTCGTCGTCCGAATTCTCCGGCCTTCGCAGACGGTGAGGAGCCGACCCCATACGGATGGGATGGAGAGGAGTCTTGGATCTATGGTAGACGGAGGCTCACATGGAAAATCAATCATGAGCTTACGGATGAGTTTCTGGGGACCCTTCGGTCCGACCTTCATCAAACTGCTTTATTAACCTAAGAAGCGGTCCTGAGAATGGCTGGGCTCAACAAATGCTCTTATCCGGCCCCCACGATCGATTTTGGGCTTTCGACTTCAGGATCGGACAATACCCAAAATAACCAAGAAGTTCTACCTGCTGCCGAGGAGGCCACCCATGAAGTCCAACTTGCCACCGGGGAGGCCGCCCAAAAAGTTCAACTCGCTGCCGGGGAGGTCGATGCTGTCATTGCTCCTTCTACTTTAGGTATGCTAATTCACTTCCCATGGTCCAATCGATTCACCTTAGCAATGGGCTAATTTACTTTTCACGTTTATTAGCTGAGAACATCGCCAAGTTTCGAACATCCACAGCTGGTTCGAACGTTGCCTCCTCCTCGAAGAAAACCCAAGGCCATCCTCGTACCCAAAAGAAAATAAAGGCCAGTCGAAAAACTGGGGCAGCTGACTCCAATACTGACAAGACTATGATTCCGACCCCGGTTGTGACTACTCCTCAAATAGCTGTTGGGAGAACATCACAAGCTAGAGGTGCTGCCCCTCTGCGGTCGGTGTTCTCGATCAACGCGTCTGATCCGAACGCAGCTGGGTACAGTTATTACTCGTGTAAGCAGAGTCAAGCTCATCAAATAATAAAGGATAGGATGGCTAGGAAGAGGAGTAGTGAAATTCCTAAATCCTCCCGAAGGGTAATGTGACACCCCAGTGTCACCCGCCTATGATTTTCCTTCCAAGGTTATATCTTTTCTTTGTCGGAAAATCACAAGAACGGATCAAATGAAGTAATGGCCGAAATGAGCCATGTACTAAAGCATAATATACCTCTTTCAAATGAAGTTGTCTCGGATTACGACCCGAACCATTTTACTCAATCAGTGTCCTCAAAGAACATTGTTATTAAATACATTTCATCATCCTTGCATACAACTACCTGAGGAAATAGAACACGAGAAAACAAAGAGGGTGAGTCTCAAATGACTCAGTGAGGGTATAAGCACAAACAAAGGAAATAAGATACTTTACGATTAACGATTGATAAGGTATGATTCTTACAAACGAACCAAATTATAAACATGATAGACATAGAAGGTAGTTGAATCAATTCACATGTAAATTTAAGAATGGAGCAACTTTCATGTATAGTTATGGATATGAACAAAGTTATGCTAGATGTGAGCACGTATACCATATAAATATCACCTTGTATATATATATATATATATATATATATATATATATATATATATATATATATATATATATATATATATATATATATATTCCATCGAGTAGCGACCTCGTGGCTTGACTTGTAACTTTCTTGTAAGCTTTTAAGCTTATAACTTGTAACTTGTACTTGTAATTGGTTTATGTGCTCGAACTTTGGAATAAGAATTCGAAGTCGTGTAAAAGACAAGATATAAACTTTCTGCATCAATTTCCACAAGAATTGAGATAACTTGTATATGATTTCAAGTGGTATGAGAGATATAAGAATATGCAAGAATTCATCCAGATTGGATTTCGACAAAGATAACAAGAAGTTAGTTGAATTAAACTCTAATGAGTTAACAAGAAGGTAAGTGAATCAGAAGTTATGATAACAAGAAGATAATCGAACTAGAAGTTCATTACAATAATGAGAAGGCATATGAATTAAAGTATCATTAGACATAATGAGATGAGATTCGAGTTTAGAGTCTAAATAAGAATATCAAACATTCAAGTAGAGTTAGAGATTTAACATGATACAAGAATTCATTCAGATTGAAATACAATTAAAGATAACAGAAAGCTAAATGAATTAAACTCAAATGGATTAACAAGAAAGGTAATCGACCCAGAAATATGTTACGATAACGAGGAGACAAATGAATTAAAGTAGCATTGGAGATATCAAATAGATATATGAGTTTAAAAACTCAATAAGAGTAGTAGGCATTCAAGAATATTTCGATCAACGAACAGTCAATTCAAAAGCTAGTGGTTGGAGTCCAATAGGAGGGAGTTAAGCCCAGAAGTTATACCTAAAGTGTTCAAGAGAGCTTGATCGAATTACAATCAATCCGGAGAGTAAAAATGTGAGGATTTCACATTAGAAGTAATGATTAACATATTGGGTGATAAAGAGCAATTCAGAAAATGAATATGAAGTAAATATAATATCCAAGAGAAGTTAATGAAACTTGGATCATTGACATGAAAAGTCTAGAAATATACTACATGCTTGGACCCCATGAATAAAAGCTAATCTTAGAATAATTAAATCAAGCAATTAGAATCAAACATGAGTTATCAATTTGCAACAAAATAAACATGTTCAATTTCCTCAGGGCATTGTGCCAAAAGTGTGAAAGAAACGGATAGAATCCCTCACCTGATCTCCGACGATGCGTTACATAACAACTTTAAGCTCTATTCTTGATTGTGACCATCGACACGTTCAACACCTATAGAAGTAGTTTATACTCCATGAGATATGCACTATATATTTATCCGACTGCTTTGTAATTTATTCAACTCATGATAACCAGTGAAGTCCACTTCATAACATATGTCCTAATGTACTTCCGATATTACTAAAATATATTTGATGATAAGATAAATCTATCATTTTTACCCAAATCAAATATGGTGTTAATCACAAGTCATTCAACACCTATTTGTATACTTGATCTTCATAATTCCAGCCTTATATGTAACTAAGAATTATGTCTAAATTTAATTTAAAGTTAAGTGTTCATAAGGGAATTAAGAGTTTACCTGCTGCCACCTTTTATTCCAACCAGCACCGTATAACCCTTGAATCTCCGATCGCTCCAAATTTACACTGTTCCAAATCTATCAACAATATCTACGACTTTGAAAAAGACATCGACCCCAAATTCTCATTACCAGAAAATCTCCCCTCCTTAAAATAGTCTGGTCCCCAGATTCTCACTTTATTCACCGTAAAGCTTGTAGTAAGTGTGGGGCATTTCTTTCTCATGTTCTCACGTTGCTAGCTTGACTCATGAATATTTCAGTTGCTTCTCGTCTATCCTTCCCGAAAGTAATACCTTAATGCTTCTATTATCCGTTTAGGAACTCACATAATTTTGGTTAAATCCAAGGTGAAGTTAAGTAAATTCAAACATTGATAGTCAAATGAACAATGATTTTTGAATCGAAGAAATAGTGACAATATATTTTCAAATGAATGTTAAGGAATCACATTAATGAGCATATGAAATTCTGAGATATTGTACGAAATAACGAGATTAGGAAATATGTAAATGAGAAATGATAAATAACATTATGGACTATAGAATTTATAAAAGAAAATTCTATAAGGGGTTGAGAAGCTGAACACGCGCAATAAATTTGAAATTCTCCTACGATGAAGAATTATGGACATGGTAAGCATTAGATACATGGGTTTAGAACTTTTAATCCGAGTATGATTACTAGATGTGAACTTGGAATTTAAGTAAGAAGAATATCAAGGAATTAGAACGTGAGATATATGAAACAAAAGAAAGTACCATTAAGTTAGAATTACAATAGTAACTCCTAAGCAAGATTGGTTGAACAAGTAGAACCAAATGAGATTGTACAAGTAGTAAAAGAATGACCGTGAAATTTAGCAAAACCACATTTGAATTTCGAAAGAAAAGAACCAAGATAAGAGTACAATAAAGGTACTTGAGGATACAATAATGCGTTAAATGATTCGAGCTTAAGAGTCAAAGATTTTCAGATAGAGTAGCTTATGGACTTACGGTTCAACAATAAGTTAAATTGGATATTTATACACATAGAAGCATGATGGAATTATGGCTACATAGAGTACAATTATTTGGGTGTTCTTCTTTAACCTTTGATTGTTAAGATTTTGAAGCTCTAAGTTAATTCTTTTAATAACAAGTTTAGTCCAACTACCACGTCATTTGTCTTTAATCCATCGACCCATTTTACACAAGGAAAGAAGTAACTCTTCATATATACACTTCTAATTTGTCGTACCAGGTCCAACGATCTTTGTCATTTGGTAAGTCGAACTGGAGCCCCAGCTGGTTAGTGTGATCTTATTAAATCTCTATCACGAACCAGTCGAAGAAATCACGGGCCGATGGGTTGTTTGAGAGGTTCATCGTTCGTCTTTACACTTTTGTGGTCCTAACTTGATATTACCTTAAGTTTCTCCATAAGTCGGCTTTTTCCTCCATGGTCGTGGTTGATGATCCACATCGGCTTGATCGAGTATTGAAGTCTACCTCCTAATTGGTGTTTCAGCCATAGTGGCGAATATTATTTATATCCCACCGAACTTGCAATCGTGATCGTTCTACAATCTATCATCCTCACCTCGGCTGGCAATAATGTGAAGCCTATTAAATCACCCAATCGATCTAAACTTCATGTTCGACCAACAATATAGTTCACCAGAAAATATCCATGACTCCCATGAATAAAAGCTAATCTTAGAATAATTAAATCAAGCAATTAGAATCAAACATGAGTTATCAATTTGCAACAAAATAAACATGTTCAATTTCCTCAGGGCATTTTGCCAAAAGTGTGAAAGAAACGGATAGAATCCCTCACCTGATCTCCGACGATGCGTTACATAACAACTTTAAGCTCTATTCTTGATTGTGACCATCGACACGTTCAACACCTATAGAAGTAGTTTATACTCCATGAGATATGCACTATATGTTTATCCGACTTCTTTGTAATTTATTCAACTCATGATAACCGGTGAAGTCCATTTCATAACATATGTCCTAATGTACTTCCGATATTACTAAAATTTATTTAATGATAAGATAAATCTATCATTTTTACCCAAATCAAATATGGTGTTAATCACAAGTCATTCAACATCTATTTGTATACTTGATCTTTGTAATTCCAGCCTTATATGTATTTAAGAATTATGTCTAAATTTAATTTAAAGTTAAGTGTTCAATAAGGGAATTAAGAGTTTACCTGCTGCCACCTTTTATTCCAACCAGCACCGTATAACCCTTGATTCTCCGATCACTCCAAAATTTACACCGTTCCAAATCTATCAACAATATCTACGACTTTGAAGAAGACATCGACCCCAAATTCTCACTCCAAGGTTGTCAATAGAGCCTCTAAAAGTTACATTGATTTTCTGTCCCCTGTTTGACAGATTTGCATCACTTCGTTTTACCCAGATTTTGTTCTACTAAAATTATGAATACTACAAAAAATATAATACTTACTTATATTTATGGATGTTATCTACAACTTTCATGAAGAAGATATTTCCAAATTCCTTCTCCAAACAAGTCAAAATCTCCTTCAAACTTATGGTCGCACAATGTAATTGTCTGCAGATTATGGACTGCTGCTGCTGCGGCCTCGATTACTCCATCGTAAAATCAGTTTGAGACAAAATAGTTTGATGATTCTCTTAGTAATAGACCTCCTCTACAACTTTCGTGAAGAACTCAAGTCCAAATTCCCAATCTAAAAGCTTCAAAAAAGGCCCCCAAACTTTCAGCTTACACTCTGTCTTCTTTCCCGGATTCCAGCCACCATCTCCGGCCAACGCCAGAGAAAACCACCACCATTAGAAATTTTTCGTCTCAAGCTTTCCAACGATACCTCCTGATTGTTAAAATTCGAAACCGAAGACCTCCATACAAGCCTTTCTTTGAAGAAGGTATTGTAATAGGATAACTTATTTACAATCATTAACTCTCCAATCAACATTTAACTACTTTAATCTCCAATCTCTCTAATTTTCAGTATATGTTTAGCCCCTTTAATTTATTCTTGGTAGAGAGAATTTAGTGATGAATTGGGGATCTAGTGTGTGTGTGGAGTTGTGAAATGGATGTGGAAGGTGAATGGTCAAATTATAGTTGTGATATTATTTCACACACTCCTCAATTCTTGAAGCTTTCCATTGAACCTCTAAACTAATTCCTTATTTAAATTGGGTCCTCAAAGTTTCAAGTCTTGTTAATGTACCATGAAAAATATTAAAGATTGCCATTTGAGTAGTATTATTAAATTATTATTCTTGTGTGTATATATATAAATATGTGTATTTATATTTTGAATTTCTTAGTTGAAATTTTTTGAAGTGTCACAGGTAAGGCCCTTTGGTCAGAGCTCAGTTCCCATCCAATGCCGCCCTGGACGAGCAGAACCAGACTTAACGGATTACATAGAGGATCATCTCCGAGGACCTAGAGCCGCCGGATATGCAGAGGACGGGACCATCGAATCAGATTTCGGTCCCGATGGCGAACACTCCGTGGATAAATCTTTCCGGATCCTCTTGGCTAGAAGATTTAGAGATGATAATACCGAGCGCTTTCATAAGGACGGTTTTCAGATCATGGTTGATTATGCTCGGGCGCATCATGAGATATAAACTTTCGAATGCATTGCGTTTACTTTACAATTTATGTTGTGCTAAAAGCTGTTTTGTTTTCAGGCTGGGGACCTGGCCGTGCATCTGTCCCATCGACTGGCTATCCTAGAAGAAGAGTCCCAGCAGGCTCATGATGCCCTTCACAATATCCTTGCAGAGGATGAAGTTGTAGCAGCTCAATTAACAGAAACAACAACCAAATTATCTGAGGTTGAAAAGGAGCTTGCTGACACAAAGAAAAAGCTCGAAGGAAAGGACGCCCTCGAACAAGAGGTCGAGAAATTAAGGGCAGAGCTTGAGCAAGCCAAAATACTTTCAGAAGAGGCACGCACTCAAGGGCAGAATGAGGCCAGGCTTCCTGCTATAAGGGAATTTTTGGAGTCCCCTTTTCTTGACTCCCTGGTTCGTTTAAGATCGGGCCCGATAAACCAAGCCTTTTTTCTATAAGGGAGTTCAACAACTTATAGTGGCCAAGAAAATCCCAGGCAATCTTGGCGATTACTACGATCATATGAGCCCTTATAAAAATATTTTTGGGAAAAACTATAAAGCTTCCTCCTTGCCCCCAGATATTGCAAATCTTCAAGATCATGTGTTTGCTCCATTCCTTGCTGAATTTGGGGTGCCCATGCCAAACCCCGATATGCTCGAAACAGAAGGTGAGGTCGAGGTGGATGAGGAGTAGATATTGATGGTGACTCCAACGACTAGGGAGAGCAAAATAATCCTCCCACCGAGGCGAATAATTGTGCTTCTGATAATCAAGGTGATGATGATGGGGACGATAGCTCGGATAGCAGTGATGGTGATAGTTCGGAAGAAAGTAATTCCGACGATGAAGACGAAGAAACGAACGAGGGAGAGGGTCGTAATTCAGAAAAAGAAAAATCCGATTACTGACGATAATTATGTAATAGGGTTTTCCTTAGTTTGTAATTGGGATACTTCTTGTCTTCGGATATATATATATTTTGATTGCTTTTTACCGTTCTAAAAATAGTATCATTCTTGATCGAATTTTGGCATTCTCTACCGAATCTTCTAGGGGATTGCGCTATTTCGTTATTTCCAAAGTAAAATCTTACTCTCGCTTATAAATACACGGGCCGTTTTGAATCATTTCATTACAACATTCAAGCATTGATATCGGAGCTCTCAGATTAATATACAACTTCGAACTTCGCATCCTTCCTCTTGGGCATTATGGACAAGGTGTTAGGTGCCCCACTCGACTACAAATCGTTATTAGGCGGTTCCAAGAATAAGGGGCCGTCCAAAGATTGAAAACTGAACAAGGAGAAGAGATCTTCCAAGACTTCTCCCAAGCCTTCCGTGTCTTTTCCCAAAGCCTCTAATGGTGGTGAGAGTAAGAAAGAAAAACAAGTTTTAACAAAATCTGCTAAGGTCGTACCCGGCAAATCGATACTTTCGGATGAGAAATCTGATTACGATCCCGAGGGTTCTCCTTCTAAGCCCGGCCCCTTGATCATTCCAAACGAGCCTTTCTTAGACCAAAGGCAGTTGAGCTTGTCTTGAACAAGAGACCTCCCCCTGATGTGACTACTCCGACTGAGATATTGGACAAATTTGTTACTGAAAATAAGTCCTTGATTGGTATTCTCGCATCTGATTCCGAGAGCGAGGGTCCGAGCAAGAAAACTAAACTTTTTTCTTTTGGGGAGAATGCCACTATTCATGCATCCTTTCTGAACAAAATATCAGCAGAGCCCTCTAAGGTTGAAAATACTTGCGATCAACTGTTTTCCTCTATTACTCCGTCGATCCCTTCTTTCCGAGTTGGCCTATCTAAAGGAAAAAGTCCCTCACGTTTGTTTCAGTCGGGATCGAACTTTCTTACCCAGGTATTTATCTGATTCGACGAGAAAAATGCGCAGAAAAGGAAGTCTATAGGAAGAAATCTACTTTTCTGTTTCTTCTTTTTGTTAACTCCTCACTCTCCTTCTCCCTCCTTTTATATATATATATATATATATATATATATATATATATATATATATATATATATATATATATATCAGGCTGGTCAGAATCTCCTTGAGCTGAAGATGTTAGCCGAGCAGGAGATCGAGCGACGAGCAGCTCTTGCGCTTGAGCTGGAAAAAAATAAGGCCGAGTTGGATCACACCTTAGAGATCAATAAGTCCTTCGAGGAGAAACTATCTCTAGAGAAAGAGAAAACTTCCAAGAACCAAGGAGAGGAGATCCATGAGAGGCTGAGCAAAGAGCTGGAGGGGCTCAGAGAGATATATGAGCGGGAAAAGAAGAAGCTCGAGCTCCGTGATGAGAAAGCCTATGCTCAGGGGTACTATGACCGCAGTGCGGAGCTTCGGAAGATTTTTTCTGAGAACAAACTTTTGTAGATGTATCTCATTATCTGTTGTAATTTTAAGATTTCGAAAAATTTGTTTCATGTATTTCCGATTTAATCCTCGGATCTTGTACTAGGCCTAGCGCCATTTTCTGATTAGTACATTGTTTTTCCGTGCTCAAACTTATCCTCATTGATAAAATAAGTAGTTTCTGCGACCTGAAGTAATCAAGCACCATTCATGATCAATAAATTTGTGAATAAAAATCTTTCTTTGAGACATAAGCCCATGCTCCGTTTTCTAAATTCACATGGCTACGCATATCAGTTGATTCCCTTGTCATTTCATGAATTAAGCATGTCAGACCGATCTTAGGAATCGATCGTGTTCGTAATGTTTTTGGACTTTCGTAGGAATTAATTCGTCCGTCTTAACCAAACGGTCCCCTATTTTTTGGGAAGCGAAACGGTCAGCGCATTTATCGCTCGTATCATGGCCGTTCGTGCTATACCATCTTAACCGTCGATGTCATTTTCCTTTTCCTATAAATAGTTCCAAAGTTACTGCTGCATCTTTACTTTCTCTAAATGTGTCGTTCGATCTTCGTGGTTATATTTACTTTCTTTGATCAATATGATTAGTGTCATATCGCAGATAAAGATGTTCGATATTCGAACTCGTACCCTCTTCTATGATTTTTTATTTCCTTTCGAGGAAAGTTTTATTTGACTAGAATATCGGCAGACGAAAATCCTTGCGACTAGGATACCGGCAGACGACCTGCTTTCTTGGGTATCATGTATCCGAGATGGGTTCGGATTCCTTTATCCTGTCGCTCCACCCGATCAGATAGCGGGTCAACTCCTGGAGGAGTTTCTTTGATCTCGATCTCAACTTCTTCAAGGTACTTGTTGGATGAAGATGAAGATAAGTACATTAAAGATAAGGGTGGTTTTGATGATTTCCAAAACACATCAAGATCAGCTAAGTATGAAAAACTTAGTTCAAAACCCATAGAAGAATTTTGACCAAGTAAAAAGACAAATCAGAAGGGTCAAATATTCAAGGTCCAGAAGACTACTGATCTGCTGAAGGACAAAATCAGACTGGTGAAGATCAGCCGACTCAAATAAGATTTGTTCAAGTTTGGGATCAACTCTGTTCAGTCATCAGACTTGTGTTCTCATCAGCCAAGTGGAAAGGATCAGGATGTCGTCCCAACTGTAATAAATGCCCCTGGAGTAATAAATGCTGAAGTTCGAGGATATTAATGGCAAATGATTGAAGAAATACCTCGTATCAGCTTGGTGCATTAAATGTTGCCTGACAGAAATTAAGGACCACAAACCAAGAAATTCAAATTGTGTCTCTCTTCAACGGACACTTTTTGAATCTGTGAGTATAAATAGCTGAAGAGACGAAGAGAAAACATATACAGAACAACTGAGAGAATTTACGAAGAAGAATATTTTCTAAGTCTCAAGAAGCTCAAGAACAGCTCACTCGCCTGCTGAAGTCATTTGTTGACAGAAGCTTGTTGAAGTTTAAAGATAACACATTTTCTGAGTGAATCTGTAAAGAGAGTGTTGTGAGGAGTACTTATCCGTCTTTGTGAGTGATAAGTCTATGTAGAATAGGTCTTCTTTGTGATTTTCTATTGCGAACTTGCGGTCGTTTCATTTGTTGTTCGACGCAAGCAGAGTATACTGTAAACTTAGTGATTATAGTATAACCCAAGATCTGTGTGACTTGGAAGAGTGGACTAAAGGTATTAAATCCATATAACCACTATAAAAATCCTTGTGTTTTTACTTTGCATTTTAACTTGCATATTTTCAGTTTGCATAAAAACACTTTGATAAAACTGTTTGAAAGGGATTTTAAAAGAGTCGTTTATAAATCTGGGGATAAAATCTTTCAAACTACTAAGTATACTTGTGAAAAACACTTAAAATATCCGCTGCAAGTATTCTGGTATTAAAACTGATTTTGACTAAATCAACTAAGTGACTATCAGATTAGTGGTCAACCAAGCTGTTCAAAGATTTGTTCGCGATCGGCTTAGTCAACTTACTGCTCTGTAACAGCTTAGTCTGATTACAGTTAAGTGAAAGTTTTAAAGTTAAAATTTGATTAAAATTTTCAGAGGTCTATTCACACCCCCCCCTCTAGACCTCATCTGACCACTTGGGACCAACAAGTGGTATCAGAGCAGGTGGTTCATTAGAATCAGCTGCCTGATGAACGAGCTTGATCCTAGTGTTCTTCAAAGGTTTTCAAACTTTTTCAAAAGAACATATTTTTGAAAAATAAAAACTTTTTGAAAATGGACTATATCAGCCATGTTCCCCACATTGCTGGTATGAGTTTTGAGGACTCGAAGATCAGAATGGAGATCTTCTTAGCTGTCTACAATGATAACATGTACACATGTATCATCAAAGGTCCATTCAAATTCACCAAGACTATCAAGGTTGATGAAGTCGATATAGTGGTGGAAAAAGACTTAACAGAAATGAAAGCTGAAGAAATCAAGCTGTAGAATCTGGATAAAGTTGGCCGTTTCATCATGACCAAGGCCCTGGACAATGATAGATTTGACAAAGTCAAGCATTGCAAGACTGTCAAAGAAATGTGGGATAAGGTTCGTGATATGAGCGAAGGAAACGACGCAATCAAAGAGCATCAGCTGAGTGTCGCTCTGGAAAAGCTGGATAACTTCAAATGAAGTCTTCTGAAACCATTGACCATATGGATACAAGGTTTACAAGGACACTGAATGAAGTTCTAAAGCTTGGAAAAACCTTCACAGACAAGGAGATAACCGTCAGAGTGTTGAAGGCTCTACCTACGAAGTTCAATATGAATGTGACAGCTGATAGAAATAGTGTCCTGCAAGCCAGCTTATGGCTAGCATTTATTGTAATAAATAATGAACTATTCAATTTCGATTAATAAATGCACTTTATTAAATGGTCATTTTTATCTTATGTAATAAATATCTACGCATAAGGATAGAAGTCCTTAGATCACCGGGCTATGGGACAACCCGTGGACTGATCTCCAAGGCCGTGATCTTGAACATATTCAAGAGTCGTAGAATCCAATCGAGATAGGACATCGTTGAATTCGGTTAGACTCTCACTATTGTGTATACTCCAATGAACTGGAGAACGCTGGGGTCCACGAGCGTGACTGAGATAGTCGATACACATAAGTGGGTGGCTTGCTGGGATGGAGCTGCTTTCTTCCCTTTGGCCTTCATTAGCACGCTGAAGGCGACAATATACCCGATCGAATTCGGGAGAATTTGGGATGGAGCTAGGCGAAAATCCTCTAAAACGCTACAAATTAAAGGAGCGAAGGGGAATCGTAGGCCGTAGAAGAATTGTCTAGTGTAAAAGGCTTGGCACCCCATAGGAGGATCGGTGACACGCTCCTCAGGAGTGGGAATGACGATCAAAAATCCGTCATCTAAATACTTACCGAAATTAGTCTCCAAGTATTCTCGGTGTTTTTTAGTATAACGGCAAACGATTTGATCGGCCCTTTCCTCAGTTTTATTAAGCCGTACGCTGGTCGAAGGTTCCGTCCATTCGAAAATCGTAACCACAACACTTCTACCTATTCTATACTTGGCTTGCTCGTTCTTCCCTAAGGGAAGATCATCCTCCTCCACGGCCTCTTCGTCAATAGCCTCACTCGAACTATCGCTTTCACTGCTCTCTGGACGGGAGTTTGACTCCTCTTTCTCGGAACTAGAACTAGGGCTCGGGACTTTTGGAATCTCAGCTTCGAAGAATTGAGCATCCACTATTTGCATCTCATTCGAACCACCATCTTGTTCTTCTGCTGCCTTGCTTTGCCTTTGGGATCTGTTGAACTAGACATTTTATGCTCGGGACGATCGGACAAATATTAGGATTTTTTCTAATCGATCTATACACTCCGATCTTGGGTTCTTTGAGAGTCTTGTGCAAGTGAATCTCCGATTATCAGCTTATACATGCAAGGTCAAAACGGTATATTGCAAACCAGTTCTCGAATAGTCGCGACGATTGAACTCCCGCAGCATGATTTCAAACCTACCTTTTTTTATTGCACATTAGACCCCTATACTCTATGGACTTATGGGCCACAGCCCAACACATGAAGAAAAAACGACTTCTAGACTTCACTGTTTGTTTATTATTGCATGATCGGAGGAGCTTGGCTGGAGAAATTAAGGAAGTTACATCAAGGAATTAATCGCGGCATCACGAAGTACGAAGCAATAAGATGCTTTTGAAAAGCCTGACCATCAGTATTGGCGAGAAAATCTATATATCGCGACAATCATTATGGTGTTTCCATGATATACACTCTTTTTCCCTGGTTCGGTTTTTATCCCAATGGGTTTTTCCGAATTAGGTTTTTAATGAAGTTTATCCGAGACATCATAATCAGATTCGCCTATCCCGACGTATCGCGTACTTCTCCGAGTTTAAGCTTTGCTTCGCGATCGAGAAGTGGGGGAGTATTGATGATGGATATTTTTGGAATTTACCTTTAGGAACCCAAGTAAGGTCAAACGTTATCAATATCCGATCATTTAGAAGCAATATCGGGCTCGAATCGCTGATGTTCCGACCCAGGCTACCACAAATGGAGTTTTGCGACCTATGGTTACTGTTGGGCCGATCAAAGGCCCATCCCTAGGGATCCTGTACTATATGCGTACGGATGGTCCAAGAAGTTCAGTTTCCCCAGCTATAATTACTACAGACATAAATGAAGGAGACACGAATTGCCAGGTGCACTCCATTCGAAGCTACCGCTCGGAAAGATAGTATAGGTCATTTTATATGTATTTCGCACTCTAGCTTGTACGGCATCCTATAATGCTCGAATAGGACCCCCGATTCTTGTAATCAATATACTAACGATTGCAATATACATAATTGATCTGTTCACCATTTAAGTCGTATCGTGTTTGCTTTGTTTAATTATTATAATCGATCATACCACGAATTCGTGCAAGATCAAGAATTTATTTCGAGACCAGAATACATAAGGTCAAGACAAAAATAAAAGGGAGACCGATGAAAGACCATACCCTTAAGTCTCGACTGGGATATTGATCGATGGAGAGATTATGTCGTATATGGAAATTGTAAATTAGATAAAAGGTTCACTGAATTAATTCATCAGTGATTGGGCTCCATGGGCTTGTGGCTGGACATCGACCGTGGAGTGTGGGAGAATTCCCAAATTAGCAGGGGTGCTAATTTTGGAATGATCAATCGACAGAGTGTTCGATTGATTTAGAGTATATGTTACTCGAATAATTAAATAATATTTAATTATAACCCACGGCCAATTATGTGGTGAACCTACGGGGGCATACACAATACACATGAAGCGAAAGCGAGGAAAAGAGAATAACCGAGTCGACTGGGTCAATAATTGACTGGGTCGATTAAAGTGGGTGGATCGATTGGGTCGACCCAATTGGAACTAAATAGGATCAAATTGGAATTGGATCAAAATCATAAATTAAATTGGAATTTAATTTGTGAATTAATCAATTAAGTTGTATTTAATTAATTAAAGGAAAAATTAATTAAATAGACTTGGAGTCTAATTTAATTAATTGGGAGAGTAGTTAATTAATTGGGATATTTAATTGGGAGATTAAATAAAGTCTGGTCAAATTAATTAACTGGGCCATGAATTAATTAGGAAGACTTGGTCTTCTAATTAAAGTTGGCCATGACCCATGTAGGAGAATTAAATTCCTAATCCTAATAGGACTAGGTTGATGAGATACCTATAAATAGGGGACTTGATGTCATATCTCATACACAACTCTAAGAGCAAAAACTGAGCAAAGAAAATTCTCTCTCCCTCTACCACACACTAGATCGGCCAAACCCTCTTCCATTTAGGAAGAATTTTTCGTTTTCGATTTAAGTTCCAAAGTCGTTCTTAAATCCTAGATATTAATATACCCTATGTTCTAGGCGATTAGGATATATTAATTTTCGTGATATTGTGGTGTATCAAATCGTAGAGGCGCAACACGTGGGGCGCTAGTAGCAAGACTTTGGATCGATCCAACCGAGGGAGAAAACGCAACTTTGCAGAGCTACTTGGATTTGCAAGGAGATAGGTATAATTTGGATCTAATTATTCTTGTCGTTTTAATATTCATATATATACACCTAGGATAGTATCCTGGCAAGATTCCGTAAGAGGTCCTATAAAATTTTAAATTCCGCTGTGCCTAGGGCTGTTTATCTTACCGAATCCCAACAGTGGTATCAGAGCCAACTCTAGGCTTTGTATATATATGAATTTGCAAACTCTGTGAATTAAATCATATGTTTGATTTATGTGGCTAGTTCTTTAAATTTGCATGTTTTAGGACTGTATAGTTTAACATGGAGTTAATGAGGAATTTTGATTCAAGAATTTTATCATGTTAGTTTTAATTTTGGATTGTGATTTAATTGACTAAATCTGCTTAATTAAATCATGGGTAATCGAACAACACAAAAAAAAAATTTGAATCCAACCGCGGTGGCACGCGACAGCGCACTGCGGCTGGGCGGCCACCACGTGCGAACAGCACGCTGGGCGCGCGAGCAGCGGACGACAGCAGCCTACGGGCTGCCAGCCGTGTGCTGCCGCGCGCTACCACGCGCCGACTTCGTCGCTGCGCGTGTGCTGTCCACGTGGCAGTCTTCGATTGGCCTCGACTGGTTAATTATGGTTGGACTCTAATTCTGCCTATTTTGGAAACTTTGAAAATTTTAGAATTTTGTAAGATTAGGAAACTTGGAATTTTTGGTTAAGGTAGTTATCTTGTTAGATTTAATCACTACCTTAATTAAACTAATCTAGACAAAATAGGATTATCTTGAAAATCATGGAGATTGGAATATTTGGGAAACATAGAGTTTTGGATAAGGTAGAAATCTTAGAGATTTGTGATAGGATAGTGCCCAGCAAGCCAGTTCAATAAGCTTGTAATAGGACTATTCTGTATAAGACAATCTTTGATTTTATAATAATACGCATGTTTATTTATATATGTATAAGGATAAACAATGGCCAACTTCATCTCTCGCGAATACATTTAAGAGATTGGATGAAATCCTTAAATTACATTAGACTATGGGACGATTCACTTCAGTACTGAGTTCAATCATGAAACAGTCTCTAAGGTCGTAATCTTAAAACTGTTCCAAGTCATAGATTTCGAACGAGACGGGGTATCGTAGGAATCGCCAAGACTTGTACGAGTATGCATGATTCACATGGAGTGAATTTGTAGCGTTTCATGAGCAAGGTATTTGAGGCTAGTGCATATGAGTAGGTGGTTCAATGGAGGATTGAACGCATCGAACGACCAGAACAGAGAAACCCATTGTTGAAGTGCATAACGCATATCGGTGATGGGAAGTTTCTCAAGGCTTATAATAGTGTACGATTTAGTCCTTTGACTTGAGGTGCTAGGGCGAATTCGGTGCATGAATGTGCGTACTTAGATCTAGGTATATATCACTTAGTCTGATCATAACATGCCCAGGTTGGGTGCGTATAGTTATGTACGCGAGTGGTTAGTACCAATATGGAATCTATTGACTCATCGTAATGGATGAGAGAAATTCCTATACGATTCTTAGATAATATATCCAAGGAATCTACGGCCGTAGTCGGTGACGGATTTGGAAAGGGGTTTTCAAATTTAGCAGTCACACTGGAATATTATCCCGAATTAGAAAGTATAGTTATCGAGAAAAATTTAGAGGTGCCGAACCTAAGTCTTGATCGGGAATATTAGTCGATAGAAGGACCGTTTGTACATGGCAGTTATAAGAGAGACGAGGTTCACAAATATCAATTTACCTGAAGTTGGGCTTCATGGGCTTGTGGCTAGACATCGACCATGAAGTGTGGGTACTCCTGAGTTAATAGATGATTTGATTCTAGGAGTGGTCAATTAAAGGTTGTTTAATTGACCGGAGCAATTTATTGTTCATAAATTAAATCACGAGGAATTTGTGGGCCTGCTGCCAATTGATGGTGAACCCAGAGGGTCACACATTATACAATTGGACGGTGACTGTTATAAAAGGACATGAAAGGAATTAATTGATTTAAAGGTAATTAAATCAATTAAATGAATTAAAGTATTAATTCAAGTGGGAGATTAATTAATTAGTTAAATTGCTAATTAATTAATTAATGAAAATATTGATTTATTAATATGGATTGGGTTTTAATTAAAGTAGTTAATTAAAAGAAGGCTTGCAAGACATGGACCTTTAATTAAAAGCACATAAGGAGTCTTGCAAACCTAGGTCAAGTAGAGTTTATAAATAGAGTTCTACCAGAGCTCAGA
This sequence comes from Penstemon eatonii, assembly GCA_038501285.1. Taxonomy (NCBI): domain Eukaryota; kingdom Viridiplantae; phylum Streptophyta; class Magnoliopsida; order Lamiales; family Plantaginaceae; genus Penstemon; species Penstemon eatonii. Next base: position 27,965,296 of record CM076713.1, read on the forward strand.
AGGCTAACACCTTAGCATAAAAAACCTTAGCCTCTCTCTCTCTGACCTAGCGCCGCCCCTCTCCCTGCGCCGCCAACTGCAAGCCGCCGCCACCTCTGGTCGTGAGCTTCCAACCGCCGCCGCACTTCCTCCCTTGTTCCACCGTGCTAGATTTTGCCCTGTCAAGTAGATCTGCACAGTCCTGCATTAACAAATCTCCTAGATCCAGTTCTGAGCCTAAGACTAGGAGGTGTTACCAGAATCCAGTTGGTGTGGACTAAACTCTGGAGGTGAGACATTTGGATCACTCCCGTGAACCAGAATCAGAATCAGAGTTGGAGGTTGCCACCACCTTGCCTGTGGTGAGGTAAAAATCGAAACTCCCTTGTTCTAATGCATTGTGTGTTTTGTTTCATGCTTTCGTATACATAATATGGAGATCTAACACATGGGACCTTGGGTGCTTCGAAAAATTTTAAAATTCCGCACTTTATGTTGTTCAGACAATCGAGGCAACCCTCCATACTTATTATACGAAAAGCCTGAACATAATGTGTGTTCACCGTATATGTTTAATTATGTATATGTAAACACGTGATAATTATGTTCTGTAAGTTGATTCTTGCTTGTTATGACTGGATCTATGATTGGGTAAAACTGCCTTTTCAGATCTGTGGCGAATTTATATTTTTTGAAAACTTCAGGACTTTTTTGCAATAAGATCGAGATTAGGGTTTCAAAGGGCTGAAAATTCGAGATTTTAGAATCTGGAAATTTCAAAAATACTGGACCATTTTGCAAATCTGGTCGCATAGATTTTTGGGGTCGTTTTGTAATTTCCGAAAGTTTGGGGACTGTTTTGCAATTACCGAAACTTCAGGGGTCTGTTTGAAAAATCAAAAATTTTCAGAATTCAAAATTTTATTTTCTGGTCTGCTGCCCGAATATGTTCTGGGGTGTTTTTGTAACTTTTTAAAAGTTTTGGGGTCAAAGTGCAATTTTTGAAAGTTGAGGGGCGAAAATGCAATTTTCAAAAGTTGAAAAACAGAATCTGAATTTGAGCAGAAAATTTATTTTTGTTTACCCGAATATTTATTTTGTCATAATTAGTAGTGACTAAAAGGTAAGAATCATAGGAAGTTAGTTTTAAAAGGTTGTTTTAAAATTAAGAAAGAAATAGGTAAATGATGTTTGCATGTTTCTTGCTCTACGTGAACTGTTTACGTGGTTTTCTATCGAGCCGAGCCTTGACCTTAGGGTAGATGTGATTGGTTTAATTTAATGTTTGTTTTTAATTGAGCCTGCAAGCCTATTATATTTTTGGGTAAAAGCATAGGTTCTTTGAGAACCCTTTAGATTGACCAATTGGGCCAACATCATTGGCTCGATGATGGCCTGCATAGGGGGCTCCCGATCGAAAACATATTGTGGTAGTATGCATGCTAGGCTTGTATGGCTTTTATTTATTAGTCGATTTATGATCGCTTGTGTGAATGAGCGCTAGAATCTAGATCGTAATAAAAGATAAAGCATAATTGAATCGGTGAGATCTCGAGGAGAGTTAGTATAACTTTCAAACCCGAAATTCCCCTCTCGAATTTAATATTAAGTCTATTGAGTACATTTAAAATGAAGTTTTAAAGATCCAAGCCTTCCATCAATAGGAACTAGTGTATGTTGTCTACTTATTGACAGAGGTGATCCAGAGCCTGGCACATGTGTCAAAGAAAGGGACAATACACGAAATTCCTTGACTCGTGTTTTTAACTAAACTCGACAAGGGTGAGGACTGGTCGGGATGTGAAGATCGACCGATAACTAGTTACGGAGAATTCACGATCGGGCCCGTTGCTCATCATGATTGATGGGTTCTACTTAACGATTAGTAGCATTTATGATGTAGCAGTGCTAGATAAATGTGAAAACCGAGGCAAAATAGCTTGAAGGTTGTGAGGTGCCACAATTGGTAAAAGTATACCTACCTGGAGAATTAATTGTATGGCCACGAGTCGTGGGTGCAATTGATTGGTGCTGGGACGTCAAGACCAGCTAGGAATTAAATTTCCTAAGCAATCAAAGGGGTGATTGTTTCGATAAAATAGTGGGAGAACTTTTTCGAAAACAAGACCAAAATTCGATAATTATAATTATTAGACATAAGATCAGTTAGCTAAACATTGTCTTCTTTCCATTTGTAGATATTAAGTACAATGTCTAAGAATCCATTATCTGTTATCCTCGACGCAAACAAGTTGAATGGCTCAAACTTTGTCGACTGGCTAAGAAATCTTAGAATTGTCCTCGACTCCGAGCGACGAAGCTATGTGCTCGACACACCCATGCCTGCTGCACCCGCAGCACGAGCTAGTGAGGAACAACGAACCGCCCATGCTAAAAGGGTTGATGATGATCTTAAGGTTCGCTGCCTCATGCTAGCCTCGATGTCAAATGAACTGCAGAAACAGCATGCTGAAATACCACTTGCTAGAGATATACTTCTCCATCTCCAGCAGATGTTTGGAGAGAGGTCTCGCACCGAAAGGTTCGCGACCACTAAGGAGCTGTTTCATCTCAAGTTGGCTGAAGGAAGCAGTGTCAAGGATCACTGTCTGCGTTTCATCAACCTGGTTGAGAAACTAGGGCGATTGGACGTGGACTTGCACGCTGATCTTAGCACTGACCTCCTCCTCCATACGCTGCCCCGTTCTTGTGACCAGTTCGTGTTGAACTTCAACATGGAGGATAGAACCCTCGCTTTTCACGAACTGACCAATTTGTTGGTAACGGCATAATCGACTCTCAAGAAAGAGAAGCCGGTAATGAGTGGACACCAATCGAAGGCTGCAAAGCCCAAGAGAGGTAAGAAGAAGAAGAAGGTGTTTTCTTCGAAGGCAGTCACAAAGGTGGTCGAAAAGAAGCGCAAAAGCCCAGAAGATGAATGCTTCCACTGCAAGAAAGCAGGGCACTGGAAAAGGAATTGCCCAGACTACCTAAAGATGAAACTGGTAGCCAAAGGTATTTTCTTGGTTGAAGTTAATATTTCTATTAACTGTGCATCGTGGGTATTAGACACCGCAGCAGGTTCTCATATCTGCAATGATTTGCAGGTGATGGGAGCAGTAAGATACCTGAAGCCCGGGGATAGAATCCTGCGCTTTGGAAACGGAGCTAGGATCGCCGCTGAGGCTATAGGAGACGTGGAATTATTTTTAGGGAATTTTACTTTAGTTTTAAGAGACTGTTTGTACGTACCGACAATAATTAAGAACATCATTTCTATTCCGATGTTAGACATTGATGGTTTTAATTTTTCCATTGAAAATGGATCTTTTTGCATTTTTAAAGGTGGTTTAACATATGCTCGTGGTACTTTGATAGATGGTCTGTATTCCCTAGAACCTATAAATTCCAACGTCATGAGCATTCAATCTAGAAAAAGGAAATATGATAATCAGACTCCACAACTTTGGCACGCTAGACTTGGACATATTTCCAAGAGTAGGATTCAAAAGTTGGTTTCATCTAAGGCTCTTGAAATAAAGAACTTGGATGAACTCCCAACTTGCGAATCTTGTCTCAAAGGAAAGATGACCAAATCACCTTTCACAGGGAATCCCGAGCGAACCAAGCAAACATTGGATTTAATCCATACTGACATTTGTGGACCATTGAGTGTCAATGCGAGAGGAGGATTCTCGTACTTCGTAACATTCACCGACGATTTTAGTCGTTACGGATATGTGTATCTTATGAAACACAAATCCGAAACTTTTGAGAAATTCAAAGAGTTTCGAATGGAAGTAGAGAACCAACTTGGGCATAGTATTAAAGCACTTCGATCTGACAGAGGTTGTGATGATAGAATAGTGCCCAGCAAGCCAGTTCAATTAGCTTGTAATAGGTCTATTCTGTAAGGAACAATCTTTTGATTTTATAATAATACACGCGTTTATTTATATGAGTATAAGGATAAACAATGGCCAACTTCATCTCTCGCAAATACATTTAAGCGATTGGATGAAACCCTTAGATTACATTTGACTATGGGACGATTCACTTCAGTACTGAGTGCAATCATGAAACAGTCTCAAAGGTCGTAATCTTAAAACTGTTCCAAGTCATAGATTCCGAACGAGACGGGGTATCGTAGGAATCGCCAAGACTTGTACAAGTATGCATGATTCAATGGAGTGAATTTGTTGCGTTTCATGAGCAAGGCATTTGAGGCCAGTGCATATGAGCAGGTGGTTCAATGGAGGATTGAACGCATCGAACGACCCGAACAGAGAAACCCATTGTGGAAGCGCATGTCGCATATCGGTGATGGGATGTTTCTCAAGGATTATAATAGTGTACGATTTAGTCCTTTGACTTGAGGTGCTAGGGCGAATTCGGTGCATGGAAGTGCGTTCTTAGATCTAGGTATAGGCCACGTAGCTTGGTCATAACATGCCTAGGTTGGGTGCGTATGGACATGTACGCGAATGGTTAGTACCGATATGGAATCTATTAACTCATCGTAATGGATGAGAGAATTTCCTATACGATTCTTAGATAATATATCCAAGGAATTTGCGGCCGCAGTCGGTGATGGATTTGGAAAGGGTTTCCAAATTTAGAAGGTCACAATGGAATATTATCCTGAATTAGAAAGTATAGTTATCGAGACAAATTTAGAGGTGCCGATCAATTCACACACCCTAAGTCTTGATCTGGAATATTAGTCGATAGAAGGACCGTATGTACATGGTAATTATATGAGACGAGGTTCACAAGTATCAATTCACCTGAAGTTGGGCTTCATGGGCTTGTGGCTAGACATCGACCATGAAGTGTAGGTACTCCTGAGTTAATAGAGGAATTGATTCTAGGAGTGGTCAATTAAAGGTTGTTTAATTGACCCGAGCAATTTATTGTTCATAAATTAAAACACGAGGAATTCGTGTGCCTGCTGCCAATTGATGGTGAACCCAGAGGGTCACACACAATACAATTGGACGGTGACTGTTGAAAAGGATACTAAAAGGAATTAATTGATTTAAAGGTAATTAAATCAATTAAATGAATTAAAAGTATTTAATTCAAGTGGGAGATTAATTAATTGGCTAACTTAATTAATTAAATACTTAATTGAGTTGCTAATTAATTATATAAAAGAATTAATGATTTAATTGGACTGGGCATTTAATTAAGTAATTAATTAAATGAAAAGGCTTGCAAGACATGGGCCTTTAATTAAAAGCCCATAAGGAGTCTTGCAAAATCTAAGTTGAGGGAGTCTATATAAAGGGGATCTACTTGAGCTTAAAAGCTAACACCCTAGGAAGAAAAACCCTAGCTCTCCTCTCAACCTAGCCGCCGCCCCCCTTGTGCTAGAAGCCCTAGCCGCCGCCGCCACCAAGAGACGCCGCCACTCTGCTGCCGTGAGCTCCTCTTGTGCCGCCAATCATCTCCTCTTGTTCCTCTATGATAGATCTTGACCTGTCAAGAGAATCTACACAATCCTGCTTCGACAAGCCTCCTGAATCCAGTTCCGAGCCTAAGATCTTGAGGTGTTGCCAGAATCCAATTAGTGTGGACTTACTTTGGAGGTGAGACGCTTGGATCACTTCTGTGAACCAGATCCAGATCCAGTTTCAGATTCAGAATCGAAGGTTGCCACCACCTTGCCTGTGGTGAGGTATATCGCATAAACACCCTTGTTCTATTTCTATGTGTGTTTTGTTCTTGCTTACGTATAATTAATAAGGAGAATTAATATGGGACCTTTGGTACTTCGATAAAAATTTTAAATTCCGCACTTTTGTTGTTCTGACAATCGAGGCAACCCAACCACTAACCCAACAGTGGTATCAGAGCCAACTCCATCATTGTTATACGTAAAGCCTGAACATAATGTGTTTTCACCATATATGTTTAATTATGTATATGTAAACACGTGATAATTATGTTCTGTAAGTTGATTCTTACTTGTTATGACTGGATCTATGATTGGGTAAAACTGTTTTTTAGATCTGTGTCGTTTTTATAGTTTTTGAAAACTTCAGGACTTTTATGCTAAAAATCGAGATTAGGGTTTTAGAGGGCTGAAAAATTCAAATTTTTGGAATCTGGAAATTTCAAAATACTGGACTGTTTTTGCAAATCTGGTCGCACGCTTTTTGGGGTCATTTTGTAATTTCCGAAAACTTTGGGGCTGTTTTGCAATTACCGAAACTTGAGGGGTCAATTTGAAAAATCGAAAATTTTCAGAATTCAAAATATTATTTTCTGGTTGCTGCCCAAATCTGCCCAGGGGGTGTTTTTGTAACTTTTTAAAAGTTTTGGGGTCAAAGTGCAATTTTTGAAAGTTGAGGGGCGAAAATGCAATTTTCAAAAGTTGAAAAACAGAATCTGAATTTGAGCAGAAAATTTATTTTTGTTTACCCGAATATTCATTTTGTCATAATTAGTAGTGACTAAAAAGTAAGAATCATAGGAAGTTAGTTTTAAAAGGTAGTTTTAAAATTAAGAAAGAAATAGGTAAAGGATGTTTGCTTGTTTCTTGCTCTATGTGAATTGTTTACGTGGTTTTCGATTGGGGCCGAGCCTTGACCTTAGGTTAGATGTGATTGGTTTAATTTATTGTTTGGTGTTTATTGGGCCTGCGAGCCTATTATGTTTTTGGGCCATTTTGAGCCTTTGTAATAGAATAGGGCTTTACTGCTTTCCTAGTTTAGTATGGAGGCCCGTTTACAAGCAAGGTGGGAACTCAAGAAGATATGAAGGCCATGTATGCGTGGTACATTGTGTAATAGCATAGGCCCATTTGCAAACCCTTTAGATTGACCAATAGGGCCAACATCATTGGCTCGATGATGGCCCACATAGGAGGCTCCCGATCGAAAACATATTGTGGTAGTATGCATGCTAGGTTTGTATGGCTTTTATTTATTTTGTCGATTTATATTTAGCTTGTATGAGATGCGCGCTAGAATCTAGATCGTAATAAAAGATAAAGCATAACTGAATCGGTGAGATCTCGAGGAGAGTTAGTATAACTTTCAAAACCAGAAATTCCCCTCTCGAATTATATATTAAGTCATATTGGATTAAAATAAAATGAAGTATTTATATAAATCCAAGCCTTCCATCAATAGGGACTAACGTATGTTGTCTACTTATCGATAGAGGTGATCCAGAGTCTGGCACCTGAGTCGAAGAAAGGGACAATACGTGAAATTCCTTGACTTCTGTTTTTAACTAAACATGACAAGGGTGAGGACTGGTCGGGATGTGAGGATCGACCGATAACTAGTTACGGAGAAGTCACGACCGGGCACGTTGCTCATCATGATTGATGGGTTAGACTTAACGATTAGTAACACTTATGATGTAGCAGTGCTAGATAAGTGCGAAAACCGAGGCAAAATAAGCTTGAATGTTGTGGAGTAACACAATTGGTAAAAAGTATACCTACCTGGAGAATTGGTTGTATGGCCACGAGTCGTGGGTGCAATTAATTGCTGTTGGGACGTCAAGACCTACTAGGAATTAAAATTCCCGAGCAATCAAAGGGGTGATTGTTTCGATAAAATAGTGGGAGAACTTTTTCGAAAACAAGTCCAAAATTCGTTAATTATAAGTATTAGACATAAGATCAGTTAGCTTATTGTTGTCTTCTTTCCATTTGTAGATATTAAGTACAATGTCTAAAAATCCATTATCTGTTATCCTCGACGCAAACAAATTGAATGGCTCAAACTTCGTTGACTGGCTGAGAAATCTCAGAATCGTCCTCGACTCCGAGCGACGTAGCTATGTGCTCGACACACCCATGCCTGCTGCACCCGCAGCACGAGCTAGTGAGGAACAACGAACCGCCCATGCTAAAAGGGTTGATGATGATCTTCAGGTTCGATGTCTCATGCTAGCCTCGATGTCGAATGAACTGCAGAAACAGCATGCTGCAATGCCGCTTGCTAGAGAGATACTTCTCCACCTCCAACAGATGTTTGGAGAGAGGTCTCGTACCGAAAGGTTCGCGACCACTAAGGAGTTGTTTCATCTCAAGATGGCTGAGGGAAGCAGTGTCAAGGATCACTGTCTGCGTTTCATCAACCTGGTTGAAAAACTAGGGCGATTGGAAGTGGACTTGCACGCTGATCTTAGCACTGACCTCCTTCTCCATACGCTGCCCCGTTCTTTTGACCAGTTCGTGTTGAACTTCAACATGGAGGATAGAACCCTCGCTCTTCACGAACTGACCAATTTGTTGGTAACGGCAGAATCGACTCTCAAGAAAGAGAAGCCGGTAATGATTGCACACCAATCGAAGGCTGCAAAGCCCAAGAGAGGTAAGAAGAAGAAGAAGGTATTTTCTTCGAAGGCAGTCACAAAGGTGGTTGAAAAGAAGCGCAAGAGCCCAGAAGACGAATGTTTCCTCTGCAAGAAAGCAGGGCACTGGAAAAGGAACAGCCCAGACTACCTAAAGATGAAATTGGTAGCCAAAGGTATTTTCTTGGTTGAAGTTAATATTTCTATTAATTGTGCATAGTGGGTGTTAGACACCGCAGCAGGTTCTCATATCTGCAATGATTTGCAGGTGATGGGAGCAGTAAGATACCTGAAGCCTGGGGATAGAATCCTGCGTTTTGGAAACGGAGCTAGGATCGCCCCTGAGGCTATTGGGGACGTCGAATTGGTTTTAGGAAATTTTACTTTAATTTTAAGGGATTGTCTGTACGTACCAAACATTATTAAGAACATCATTTCTATACCTGTATTGGATATTGATGGTTTTAATTTTTCCATTGACAATGGAGCTTTTTGCATATTTAAAGGTGGTTTAATGTATGCTCGTGGTACTTTGATAGATGGTCTTTATTCCTTAGAACCTACAAATTCTGACGTCATGCACATTCAATCTAGAAAAAGAAAATATGATAATCAAACTCCACAACTTTGGCACGCTAGACTTGGACATATTTCCAAGAGTAGGATTCAAAAGCTGGTTTCCTCTAAGGCTCTTGAAATAAAGAACTTGGATGAACTCCCAACTTGCGAGTCTTGTCTCAAAGGAAAGATGACCAAATCACCCTTCACCGGGAATCCAGAGCGAACCAAGCAAACATTGGATTTAATCCATACTGACGTTTGTGGACCATTGAGTGTCAATACGAGAGGAGGATTCTCATACTTCGTAACATTCACCGACGATTTTAGTCGTTATGGATATGTGTATCTTATGAAACACAAATACGAAACTTTTGAGAAATTCAAAGAGTTTCGAATGGAAGTTGAGAATCAACTTGGACATAGTATTAAAGCACTTCATTCTGATAGAGGTGGTGAGTACTTAAGCCAAGAATTCCTTGATTATCTAAAAGAGAATGGAATTCTCGCCCAGCGAACTCCCCCTAGGACGCCCCAACTCAATGGAGTGTCCGAGCGGATGAACATAACATTGTTAGACATGGTTCGTTCCATGATGAGCTTCGCCGACCTTCCCTTTTCGTTTTGGGGCTTAGCCCTATTAACTGCATCGAAGATACTAAACATAGTACCTTCGAAGTCAGTGCCAACGACACCGCACCAAGTATGGTATGGTAAAGCACCCGTGTATTCGTATCTACGAGTATGGGGATCTCCTGCGTATGTAAAGAACAAAAAGGGAGATAAGCTAGATAGTAGATCTAGTTTGTGCAAATTTGTGGGTTATCCAAAGGAATCCATTGGATACCTATTCTTCGATCCTAAAGAACGTAATACGTCCGTATCTAGGAACGCCCACTTCTTGGAAGAGGACTTCCTCACCAACCGAAATGGGACAATAGTAGAACATGATGAAGTCCAAGAATCGGACCCATCCCCACAAACAGTAGGAGCTGAACCAAAATTTATTGAACCTACTAGTACACCTAATCTTCGAAGGTCTGATCGAATTCGTAAGGAGCCAGAGCGATTTGGTTTCATTCACGAAAACGAAAAAGATGATAATGATCCAAGGACCTATCAAGAAGCGATGTTAGACATAGACTCGGGTGCGTGGCTCGAAGCCATGCAATCCGAAATGGATTCCATGCATTCCAACAAGGTTTGGACCTTGGTCGATCCACCTGAGGGAACTATCCCTGTAGGATGCAAATGGATCTTCAAGCGTAAGCTTGGAATGAATGGAGAGGTATTAACTCATAAAGCTCGCTTAGTGGAGAAAGGGTATTCTCAGAGGCCTGGAATAGACTATGAGGAAACCTTCTTTCCCGTGGCGATGTCGAAATCCATTCGGATACTACTTGCCATAGCCGCGTGGCATGACTACGAAATATGGCAAATGGACGTAAAGACCGCCTTTCTCAATGGAGACATTGACAAGGAGATCTTTATGCAACAACCTGAAGGTTTTGCGTCCAAAGGAAGTGAGCACAAATTGTGTAAACTTCAAAGGTCAATCTATGGCCTCAAACAGGCGTCCCGAACCTGGAACATACGATTTGATGAGACAGTCAAAGCATTTGGCTTCATCAAAAACGTATATGAACCTTGTGTGTACAAGAAGAATAGTGGGAGCTCGATACAATTCATTGTTTTGTACGTCGATGACATTTTGTTAATCGGAGACGATATCAAGATGTTAGCGCAGACTAAAGCGTGGTTATCCGCGCAGTTTTCCATGAAATATATGGGAGACGCATCTTACGTATTGGGAATACGTATCTATAGGGATAGATCGAAGAAGATGATAGGACTCTCCCAATCTCAGTACATCAACACTATTTTGAAAAGATTCAAAATGGAAGAATCCAAGAGAGGATTGCTTCCGATGAGACATGGTATCTCTCTTTCTAAGTCTATGTGCCCTAAAACTGACGAAGAAAAGACGAGAATGTCTCTCATACCTTATGCCTCTGCTATAGGAAGCATAATGTATGCGATGTTGTGTACTCGACCAGACATAGCACACGCTCTAAGTGTAACGAGCCGCTATCAGTCAAATCCAGGCGAAGAGCACTGGACTGCCGTAAAAGCAATCCTAAAGTACCTGCGAAGGACTAAGGATATGTTTTTGGTCTACGGTGGTAGTGGAGAACTGAAACTTGAAGGATTCACTGATGCAAGTTTCCAGTTTGACGTGGATGACTTCAAATCCAACTCTGGATACATATTCCGCATCAATGGAGGAGCGGTCAGTTGGAGAAGCTGTAAACAGTCTACCACTGCCGACTCAACCACAGAAGCAGAATATATCGCAGCATCAGATGCGGCAAAAGAAAGTGTATGGATGAAAAACTTCATTCAAGAATTGGATGTTGTTCCTAGCATTGCTGAACCTGTAGTCGTCTTCTGTGACAACAACGAGGCGATAGCTCAAGCAAAGGAGCAAAGATCACACCATCAATCCAAACACGTAGAGAGGAAATACCATGTGATCAGGGAGTTCATTGGTAGAGGTGACATGCACATGGAGTATGTCAAATCGGAAGACAACGTAGCTGACCCACTAACTAAGCCACTTTCACAAAAGGCGTTCGATAGTCATCTAGAGAAGATGGGTCTTATAACCATAGGTGAATGGCTTTAGGGCAAGTGGGAGATTGATAGAATAGTGCCCAGCAAGCCAGTTCAATTAGCTTGTAATAGGTCTATTCTGTAAGGAACAATCTTTTGATTTTATAATAATACGCGCGTTTATTTATATGAGTATAAGGATAAAAAATGGCCAACTTCATCTCTCGCAAATACATTTAAGCGATTGGATGAAACCCTTAGATTACATTTGACTATGGGATGATTCACTTCAGTACTGAGTGCAATCATGAAACAGTCTCAAAGGTCGTAATCTTAAAACTGTTCCAAGTCATAGATTCCGAACGAGACGGGGTATCGTAGGAATCGCCAAGACTTGTACAAGTATGCATGATTCAATGGAGTGAATTTGTAGCGTTTCATGAGCAAGGCATTTGAGGCCAGTGCATATGAGCAGGTGGTTCAATGGAGGATTGAACGCATCGAACGACCCGAACAGAGAAACCCATTGTGGAAGCGCATGTCGCATATCGGTGATGGGATGTTTCTCAAGGATTATAATAGTGTACGATTTAGTCCTTTGACTTGAGGTGCTAGGGCGAATTCGGTGCATGGAAGTGCGTTCTTAGATCTAGGTATAGTCCACGTAGCTTGGTCATAACATGCCTAGGTTGGGTGCGTATGGACATGTACGCGAATGGTTAGTACCGATATGGAATCTATTGACTCATCGTAATGGATGAGAGAATTTCCTATACGATTCTTAGATAATATATCCAAGGAATCTGCGGCCGCAGTCGGTGACGGATTTGGAAAGGGGTTTCCAAATTTAGAAGGTCACAATGGAATATTATCCTGAATTAGAAAGTATAGTTATCGAGACAAATTTAGAGGTGCCGATCAATTCACACACCCTAAGTCTTGATCGGGAATATTAGTCGATAGAAGGACCGTATGTACATGGTAATTATATGAGACGAGGTTCACAAGTATCAATTCACCTGAAGTTGGGCTTCATGGGCTTGTGGCTAGACATCGACCATGAAGTGTAGGTACTCCTGAGTTAATAGAGGAATTTATTCTAGGAGTGGTCAATTAAAGGTTGTTTAATTGACCAGAGCAATTTATTGTTCATAAATTAAATCACGAGGAATTCGTGGGCCTGCTGCCAATTGATGGTGAACCCAGAGGGTCACACACAATACAATTGGACGGTGACTGTTGAAAAGGATACTAAAAGGAATTAATTGATTTAAAGGTAATTAAATCAATTAAATGAATTAAAAGTATTTAATTCAAGTGGGAGATTAATTAATTGGCTAACTTAATTAATTAAATACTTAATTGAGTTGCTAATTAATTATATAAAAGAAATAATGATTTAATTGGACTGGGCATTTAATTAAGTAATTAATTAAATGAAAAGGCTTGCAAGACATGGGCCTTTAATTAAAAGCCCATAAGGAGTCTTGCAAAACCTAAGTTGAGGGAGTCTATATAAAGGGGATCTACTTGAGCTTAAAAGCTAACACCCTAAGAAGAAAAACCCTAGCTCTCCTCTCAACCTAGCCGCCGCCCCCCCTTGTGCTAGAAGCCCTAGCCGCCGCCGCCACCAAGAGACGCCGCCACTCTGCTGCCGTGAGCTCCTCTTGTGCCGCCAATCATCTCCTCTTGTTCCTCTGTGATAGATCTTGACCTGTCAAGAGAATCTACACAATCCTCCTGAATCCAGTTCTGAGCCTAAGATCTTGAGGTGTTGCCAGAATCCAATTGGTGTGGACTTAATTTGGAGGTGAGACGCTTGGATCACTTCTGTGAACCAGATCCAGATCCAGATCCAGTTTCAGATTCAGAATCGAAGGTTGCGACCACCTTGCCTGTGGTGAGGTATATCGCATAAACACCCTTGTTCTATTTCTATGTGTGTTTTGTTCTTGCTTACGTATAATTAATATGGAGAATTAATATGGGACCTTGGGTGCTTCGATAAAAATTTTAAATTCCGCACTTTTGTTGTTCTGACAATCGAGGCAACCCAACCACTAACCCAACAGGTGAGTACTTAAGCCAAGAATTTCTCGATTATCTAAAAGATAATGGAATTCTCGCACAGCGAACTCCCCCTAGGATGCCCCAACTCAATGGAGTGTCTGAGCAGAGGAACCGAACTTTGTTAGACATGGTTCGTTCCATGATGAGCTTCACTGATCTCCCCTTTTCGTTTTGGGGCTTAGCCCTATTAACTGCCTCGAAGATACTAAACATAGTACCTTCGAAGTCAGTGCCAACAACACCGCACCAAGTATGGCATGGTAAAGCACCCGTGTATTCGTATCTACGAGTATGGGGATCTCCAGCGTATGTAAAGAACAAGAAGGGAGATAAGCTAGATAGTAGATCTAGTTTGTGCAAATTTGTGGGATATCCAAAGGAATTCATTGGATACATGTTCTTCGATCCTAAAGAACGTAACCTGTTCGTATCTAGGAACGCCCACTTCTTGGAAGAGGATTTCCTCACCAATCGAAATGGGACAATCGTAGAACTTGATGAAGTCCAGGAATCGGACCCATCCCCACAAACAGTGGGAGCTGAACCAGAATTTACTGAACCTACTAGTACACCTACTCTTCGAAGGTCTGATCGAATTCGTAAGGAGCCAGAGCGATTTGGTTTCATTCACGAAAACGAGAAAGTTGAAAGTGATCCAAAGACATTTCAAGAAGCGATGTCAGACATAGACTCGGGTGCGTGGCTCGAAGCCATGCAATCCGAAATGGATTCCATGCATTCCAACAAGGTTTGGACCTTGGTCGATCCACTTGAGGGAACTATCCCTGTAGGATGCAAATGGATCTTCAAGCGCAAGCTTGGAATGAATGGAGAGGTATTAACTCATAAAGCTCGCTTAGTGGCGAAAGGGTATTCTCAAAGGCCTGGAATAGACTATGAGGAAACCTTCTCTCCCGTGGCGATGTCGAAATCCATTCGGATACTGCTTGCCATAGCCGCGTGGCATGACTACGAAATATGGCAAATGGACGTAAAGACCGCCTTTCTCAATGGAGACATTGACAAGGAGATCTTTATGCAACAACCTTAAGGTTTTGCGTCCAAAGGAAGTGAGCACAAACTGTGTAAGCTTCAAAGGTCAATTTATGGCCTCAAACAGGCGTCCCGAACCTGGAACATACGATTTGATGAGACAGTCAAAGCATTTAGCTTCATAAAAAACGTATATGAACCTTGTGTGTACAAGAAGAATAGTGGGAGTTCGATACAATTCATTGTTTTGTACGTCGATGACATTTTGTTAATCGGAGACGATATCAAGATGTTAGCGCAGACTAAAGCGTGGTTATCCGTGCAGTTCTCCATGAAAGATATGGGAGACGCATCTTACATATTGGGAATACGTATCTATAGGGATAGATCGAAGAAGATGATAGGACTCTTCCAATCTCAGTACATCAACACAATTTTGAAGAGATTCAAAATGGAAGAATCCAAGAGAGGATTGCTTCCAATGAGACATGGTATCTCTCTTTTTACGTCAATGTGCCCTACAACCGACGAAGAAAAGACGAGAATGTCTCTCATACCTTATGCCTCTGCTATAGAGAGCATTATGTATGCAATGTTGTGTACTCGACCAGACGTAGCACACCCTCTAAGTGTAACGAGCCGCTATCAGTCAAATCCAGGTGAAGAACACTGGACTGCCGTAAAAGCAATCCTAAAGTACATGCGAAGGACTAAGGATATATTTTTGGTCTACGGTGGTAGTGGAGAACTGAAACTTGAAGGATTCACTGATTCGAGTTTCCAGTCTGACGTGGATGACTTCTAATCCAACTCTGGATACATATTCCGCATAAATGGTGGAGCAGTCAGTTGGAAAAGCTGTAAACAGTCTACCACTGCCGACTCAACCACAGAAGCAGAATATATCTCAGCATCAGATGCAGCAAAGGAAAGTGTATGGATGAAAAACTTCATCCAAGAACTGGATGTTGTTCCTAGCATTGCTGAGCTTGTAGTAGTCTTCTGTGACAACAACGGGGCAATAACTCAAGCAAAAGAGCCGAGATCATACCATCAATCCAAACACATACAGAAGAAATACCACGTGATCAGGGAGATCATTGGTAGAGGAGACATGCACGTGGAGTATGTCAAATCAGAAGACAACATGGCTGACCCACTAACTAAGCCACTTTCACAAAACGCGTTCGATAGTCATCTAGAGAAGATGGGTCTTAGGAATATCTGTGAATGGCTTTAGGGCAAGTGGGAGATTGATAGGATAGTGCCCAGCAAGCCAGTTCAATAAGCTTGTAATAGGACTATTCTGTATAAGACAATGATTGATTTTATAATAATACACATGTTTATTTATATTTATATAAGGATAAACAATGGCCAACTTCATCTCTCGCGAATACATTTAAGCGAATGGATGAAATCCTTAGATTACATTAGAATATGGGACGATTCACTTCAGTACTGAGTGCATTCGTGAAACAGTCTCTAAGGTCGTAATCTTAAAACTGTTCCAAGTCATAGATTCCGAACGAGACGGGGTATCGTAGGAATCGCCAAGACTTGTACGAGTATGCATGATTCACATGGAGTGAATTTGTAGCATTTCATGAGCAAGGCATTTGAGGCCAGTGCATATGAGTAGGTGGTTCAATGGAGGATTGAACGCATCGAACGACCCGAACAGAGAAACCCATTGTGGAAGTGCATAACGCATATCGGTGATGGGATGTTTCTCAAGGCTTATAATAGTGTACGATTTAGTCCTTTGACTTTAGGTGCTAGGGCGAATTCGGTGCATGAATGTGCGTACTTAGATCTAGGTATAGATCACTTAGCCTGATCATAACATGCCTAGGTTGGGTGCGTATAGTTATGTACGCGAGTGGTTAGTACCAATATGGAATCTATTGACTCATCGTAATGGATGAGAAAAATTCCTATACGATTCTTAGATAGTATATCCAAGGAATCTACGGACGTAGTCGGTGACGGATTTGGAAAGGGGTTTCCAAATTTAGCAGTCACACTGGAATATTATCCCGAATTAGAAAGTATAGTTATCGAGACAAATTTAGAGGTGCCGATCAATTCACACACCCTAAGTCTTGATCGGGAATATTAGTCGATAGAAGGACCGTATGTACATGGCAGTTATAAGAGAGACGAGGTTCACAAATATCAATTCACCTGAAGTTGGGATTCATGGGCTTGTGGCTAGACATCGACCATGAAGTGTGGGTACTCCTGAGTTAATAGAGGATTTAATTCTAGGAGTGGTCAATTAAAGGTTGTTTAATTGACCGGAGCAATTTATTGTTCATAAATTAAATCACGAGGAATTAGTGGGCCTGCTGCCAATTGATGGTGAACCCAGAGGGTCACACACAATACAATTGGACGGTGACTGTTATAAAAGGACATGAAAGGAATTAATTGATTTAAAGGTAATTAAATCAATTAAATGAATTAAAGTATTAATTCAAGTGGGAGATTAATTAATTAGTTAAATTGTTAATTAATTAATTAAAGGAAATATTGATTTATTAATATGGATTGGGTTTTAATTAAAGTAGTTAATTAAAAGAAGGCTTCCAAGACATTGGCCTTTAATTAAAAGCCCATAAGGAGTCTTGCAAACCTAGGTCAAGTAGAGGCTTATAAATAGAGTTTTACCAGAGCTCAGAAGGATAACACCTTAGCACAAAAAACTTTAGCCTCTCTCTCTCTGACCTAGCGCCGCCCCTCTCCCTGCGCCGCCAACTGCAAGCCGCCGCCACCTCTGGCCGTGAGCTTCCAACCGCCGCCGCACTTCCTCCCTTGTTCCACCGTGCTAGATCTTGCCCTGTCAAGTAGATCTGCATAGTCCTGCATTAACAAATCTCCTAGATCCAGTTCTGAACCTAAGACTAGGAGGTGTTACTAGAATCCAGTTGGTGTGGACTAAACTCTGGAGGTGAGACATTTTGATCACTCCCGTGAACCAGAATCAGATTCAGAGTTGGAGGTTGCCACCACCTTGCCTGTGGTGAGGTAAAAATTGAAACCCCCTTGTTTTAATACATTGTGTGTTTTGTTTCATCCTTTCGTATACATAATATGGAGATCTAACACATGGTACCTTGGGTGCTTCGAATTTTTTTAAAATTCCGCACTCTATGTTGTTCTGACAATCGAGGCAACCCAACAATTTGGTCTACCTTAATTTACCAATTTAATCAAGATAAGGTTTGTAGATTACATAGAACTCAAGTAAGAGTTAATTAATCTTAGAGATTAATTGTTAATTCAAAATTAATTAACTAAGATAAATTCTTGTGAATTAAAACTAAAGGAGCCGGTAAATTTACAGTTATGCCCTTATGTGAATTTATGCATGTTTTTGGTTTATTTATGTGAATATGTGGATGGGTCGATTTTGCCCTTAAGCCCTGTATAGTTTTTGGTTTATTTATTTTATGGGTTGTAATTAAATGAGCCTGATTGGTGCCCTTACTTGCGCAAACAAATGTAATAGAATAGGACCATTTAAATTTGTAAGATAGGCTTAGATTAGGCTTGGAGCCGAGAAGACCTCATGAAGACTTGGAGATCCACATGGAGGCCCATTACCTTGGAGGACATGGAGGCCAATTCATTACATGGAGGCCCAATCCAGCTGGATATTACAAGAAGGCCCATGATGCATGTGTTTGAAAATTGTAATCGTTAGAACATTTAATTTCCACACTAGACTGACCAATTGATTCATCACATTGCTCGTGATTGATCGCATAGGATGGATAATCGATCAATCATATCCTGCTAGGCATCCATGTCGAATGAGCTTCAAAAGCAGCATGAGCATATGAAGTCTTCTTTTGAAATCTACACGCACCTGAATGGTCTATTTAGGGTGCAAAGTAGATATGAGCGGTATGAAACTGCCAAGACTTTGCAACAAACGAGGATGGCTGAAGGTGTTGATGTTCAATCTCACTGCATCAAGATGATTGGGCTTATTGAAAAGCTTGGTCATCTTGACGTAAAGATGGACAAAACCTACTGCCAGGATATAATCCTCCAATCGTTGCCAAGATCATTCGAGCAATTCGTAGTGAACTACAACATGCACAAGATGGATGTTGAACTTCACGAGTTGGCTAATATGCTCGCCACTGCCGAGGCTTCCATGAAAAGAGAGAAGCCAGTGATGGTTGCTACCTCGACACAATTCAAGTCCAAAAGGACAAAGAAAGGGAAAGGGAAAGGAAATGCTTCTTCAAGCAAAGGCAAATGACCATCTGGGCCCATAGGAAAGGGAAAGAAGCGTAAAGCTTCGTCCTGTGAACGAAAATGTTTCTACTGCAAGAAACCTGGACACTGGAAGAGGAACTGCAAAGAGTTCTTGGAGAGCTCGAAAGGTATATTCCTTGTTGAAGTTAACTTATCAATTAACTATGCATCATGGGTGCTAGACACTGCTTGTGGTTCTCATCTTTGTAACGATTTACAGGTGTTGGGAGCAACAAGGCCACTTAGGCCAGGGGATTGGATCCTGAGATTTGGCAATGGAGCTAGAGCTGCTGCCGAGGCCATAGGCGAAGTGGAGTTAGATTTAGGTGGTAATAAATTAGTCCTTAGGAACATTCTTTATGTACCTGGTTTAGTGAAAAACATTATTTCAATTCCTGTTTTGGATAATGAAGGTTTTAATTTTATAATTGATAAAGGTTCCTTTTCATTATTCATGAATGATAATTTGTTTTTCACTGGTACATTGAAAGATGGACTATACACCATTGAACCACCTAAGTTAGTTATGCACGTACAATAAAACAAAAGGAAACAAGATAATGAAATATCTGCCCAATTGTGGCACGCTCGACTTGGACATATATCTAAGTCGAGGATTCAAAAGTTAGCATCATCTGGCGCGATTGAAATCAATCGCATTGATGAAATGCCAACTTGTGAACCATGTATAAAGTGTAAAATGGCTAAGTTGCCATTTATGGGAAACCCTGAGCGAGCCAAACAAACATTGGACTTAATACATACTGACGTATGTGGACCACTAAGAAAAAGCGCCCGAGGTGGCTATGACTACTTCAACACTTTCATTGACGACTATAGTCGTTATGGATATGTGTTCTTGTTGAAGCACAAGTCTGAAGCCTTTGAGCGATTCAAAGAATTCAAGATGGAGGTAGATAATCAACTTGGTCATACGATAAAGGCTCTTCGTTCTGACCGAGGTGGAGAATTTCTTAGTAACGAATTTCTGAATTATCTTGTAGAGCATGGAATACTATCGCAGTGGACTCCTCCTGCAACACCCTAATTAAATGGAGATGCAGAGAGAAGGAATCGAATCTTGATGGACATGGTTCGATCCATGATGAGTGCCACTGACCTTCCTCTTTCATTTTGGGGACATGCCCTCCTCACGGCAACGAAGAAACTGAACATGGTACCTTCTAAATCCGTAGAAAAGACACCATACGAAAAATGGTTTGGCAAGGCACCCTCATACGCATTCATGCGCATATGGGGATCTCCCGCTTACGTTAAAAAGCTAGTGGGAGATAAATTGGAAACTAAATCCACTTTGTTCAAATTCGTGGGGTATCCAGAAAACTTAATAGGATACGAGTTCTACGATCCTACAAGACAAACTACGTTTGTCTCAAGGAACGCACACTTCTTAGAGAAGGATTTCTTGGTAGACAAGAAAGAAAACAACGTAGAACTAGATGAGGTCACAGAAGCTGAAAAGGCCGAAGAGGTCGATCAAGCTGACCCGTCGCCACAGGCAGTGGGAGAACATGAGCACGAAAGTGCACCAGAAAGTACACCGATACTTCGTAGGTCAGAAAGACAACGTAGAGAACCCGAGAGGTACTACGGTCTGCTGCATGAGACTGGACAGTCTCTAACCGACCCAAGGACGTACGAAGAGGCTATGCTAGACATAGACTCGAGAAAGTGGTGCGAAGCCATGGAATCCGTATTGGACTCCATGCACTCGAACAGGATCTGGGCCTTGGTAGATCCACCAGTGGGAGTGACTCCCGTGGGTTGCAAGTGGATCTATAAGAGAAAGCTTGGAGTGAACGGAGAGGTAATAACCTACAAGGCGTGATTAGTGGCAAAAGGATACACTCAAAGGCCAGGTATCGACTTTGAGGAGACCTTCTCGCCCGTCGCAATGCCTAAATCCATTCGAATCTTGCTGGCCATAGCTACGTGGTATAACTACGAGATATGGCAGATGGATATGAAGACTGCCTTTCTCAATGGGGACATTGACAAGGAGATCTACATGGAGCAACCAAAAGGATATGCATCCAAAGGAGATGAACACAAGGTGTGCAAACTCCAGAGGTATATTTATGGACTGAAGCAAGCTTCCCGAAGTTGGAACATCCGTTTCGATGAAACAATCCAAACTTTTGGATTCATCAAGAACGTGTTCGAACCTCGTGTTTACAAGAAGATCAGTGGGAGTACAGTTGAATTTTTGGTGCTTTACGTTGACGACATTCTTCTCATTGGTAACAATGTGAAAGTATTGTCCGAAACTAAAGCATGGTTATCTACACAATTCTCAATGAATGATTTGGGAGAAGCAACCTTTGTACTAGGTATAAGGATCTACCGAGGTAGATCAAAAGGACTGCTGGGCCTCTCCCAATCCCAGTACATAGATAAAATCTTGAAGAGATTTAACATGGAAGAATCCAAGAGAGGATTGCTTCCAATGAGACATGGAATTGCACTCTCTAAGTCTATGGGCCCAAAGACGCCTGAAGAGAGAAGCAATATGTCTCGAGTACCATATGCATCCGCAATAGGAAGCATAATGTATGGTATGTTATGTACTAGACCAGACGTAGCGTACGCTTTAAGCGTTACTAGTCACTACCAGTCTGATCCAGGAGAGCAGCACTGGATAGCCGTAAAGGCAATTCTGAAGTACCAGAGAAGGACTAAGGAATTGTTCTTGGTATACGGTGGAGGAGAATTGAAATTGGAAGGCTATACAGACTCGAGCTTCCAATGTGATGTAGGCGACTTCAAGTCGACATCTGGATACGTATTCTGCCTCAATGGTGGTACAGTTAGCTGGAAGAGCTCCAAGCAAGACACTACCGCATATTCAACCACCGAAGTAGAATACATTGCCGCATGTGATGCAGCAAAGGAAGGTGTTTGGATGAGGAACTTCATCCAGGAATTGGATGTGATACCTAGCATCGCTGAGCCCATTAATATCTTCTGTGATAACAATGGGGCAATAGCGCAAGCAAAGGAGCCGAGATCTCATCAGAAATCCAAGCACGTACAAAGACGATACCACGTGATAAGAGATATCATTGGTAGAAGAGACATTAAGATGGAACGTGTCGACTGAGAAGATAATACCGCGGACCCGCTAACGAAGCCTCTGCTTCAAAAGGCATTTGAGAAACATCTGCTTAAGATGGGACTCAAGAACATAAAAGACTGGCTTTAGGACAAGTGGGAGATTGATAGAAATAGTGTCCTGCAAGCCAGCTATATGGCTAGCATTTATTGTAATAAATAAGGAACTATTCAATTTCGATTAATAAATGCACTTTATTAAATGGTCATCTTTATCTTATGTAATAAATATCTACGCATAAGGATAGAAGTCCTTAGATCACAGGGCTATGGGACAACCCGTGGACTGATCTCCAAGGCCGTGATCTAGAACATATTTAAGAGTCGTAGAATCCAATCGAGATAGGACATCATTGGATTCGGTTAGACTCTCACTATTGTGTATACTCTGATGAACTGGAGAACGATGGGGTCCACGAGCGTGACTGGGATAGTCGATACACATAAGTGGGTGGCTTGCTGGGATGGCAAGCGCACTGAATACCCCAAATTAGGAAATAACTCACCATGGAAGCGGTAGTCGCATATCGGGGTTGAAGTTATTCCAATTTACAATAGTATACAAGGAACGATCCCTATCTACTTGAGGTGATAGGGTTTATCTGGTGCGAGAACGTTCATGCTTTGATATGAGTTCCGAATGACTGGAGATCACCAGAAAGTCTCTGTGAACTCATGTTGGGCATGGAGGAACTCGTATGCAGATTCATATCATCAACAAATGATCCATTGACCTGACTTGATAGGTTGGGAAATTCTCCTATGGATTTCTGTGAGAAATTAATTCTGGTAAAATCCTTGGCCAAGGTATCTGACGACTTTATGCAAGTAGCTCATAAAGATTAAGTCAAAGAGAATTTATTTCGAGACCAGAATACATAAGGTCAAGACAAACATAAAAGGGAGACCGATGAAAGACCATACCCTTAAATCTCGACTGGGAGATTGATCGATGGAGAGATTATGTCGTATATGGACTTTGTAAATGAGATAAAAGGCTCACTGAATTAATTCACTAGTGATTGGGCTCCATGGGCTTGTGGCTGGACATCGACCGTGGAGTGTGGGTGAATTACCAAATTAGCAGGGGTGCTAATTTTGGAATGATCAATCGACAGAGTGTTCGATTGATTTAGAGTATATATTACTCAAATAATTAAATAATATTTAATTATAACCCACGGCCAATCATGTGGTGAACCTACGGGGGGCATACACAATACACATGAAGCGAAATATGTGGTGAACCTACGCGGGCCAATTATGTGGTCGACTGGGTCAATAATCGACTGGGTCGATTAAAGTGGGTGGGTCGACTGGGTCAACCCAATTGGAATTGGATCAAGATCATAAATTAAATTGTAATTTAATTTGTGAATTAATTAATTAAGTTGGATTTAATTAATTAAAGGAAAAATTAATTAAATAGACTTGGAGTCTAATTTAATTAATTGGGAGAGTAGTTAATTAATTGGGCTATTTAATTGGGAGATTAAATAAAGCCTGGTCAAATTAATTAACTGGGCCATGAATTAATTAGGAAGACTTGGTCTTCTAATTAAAGTGGGCCATGGCCCATGTAGGAGAATTAAAGTCCGAATCCTAATAGGACTAGGTTAATGAGATACCTATAAATAGGGGACTTGATGTCATATCTCATACACAACTCTAAGAGCAAAAACTGAGCAAAGAAAATTCTATCTCCTTCTCCCTACACACTAGATTGGCCGAACCCTCTTCCATTTAGGAAGAATTTTTCGTTTTCGATTTTAGTTCCAAAGTCGTTCTTAAATCCTAGATATTAATATACCCTATGTTCTAGTCGATTAGGATATATTAATTTTCGTGATATTGTGGTGTATCAACTCGTAGAAGCGCAACACGTGGGGCGCTAGTAGCAGGACTTTGGATCGATCCAACCGAGGGAGAAAACGCAACTTTGCTGAGCTACTTGGATTTGCAAGGAGACAGGTATAATTTGGATCTAATTATTCTTGTCGTTTTAATATTCACATATATACACATAGGGTAGTATCCTGGCAAGATTCCGTAAGAGGTCCTATAAAATTTTAAATTCCGCTGTGCCTAGGGCTATTTATCTTACCGAATCCCAACAACAGCCATGGAAGAGTCAAGAGATTTGGGAAAGATCTCACTCACCGAGCTGTTCTCAGGACTCAAGGCGTATTGAGTATAAACTGCAAAGAATGGGTGTTGAAGGAACCTCAACTTCAATTTCCACAGCTGCCCTGGTTGCCGCTGAAAATCCTAGAAGACCAGCGTACAAAAGCAAAGATGTGGACTCATCTTATGAAGCCACAATACTCAACAAAAAGGAGTACACAGTTGGAGACGTTGCATTGCTGATGAACAACTTCAAGAAGTTCTACAAAAGAAAAATGAAGAACAAATTCAACAATGCTTCTACTTCTAACCCTACTTCTTCATCTCAAGATAAGGATTCTTATAAATCCAAAATGATTTGTTATAATTACAGGAATTGGGCCATTTCATCAGGGACTGCCCATATCCTAAAGCTGAGAAGTACACGGAAGAGGAAAAGAGAATCAGAAAAGAAAGGCAACGTGCTGTTAGCAGAAGCTGAGAAGCTGGCTTCTATCTACTCATCAAATTCAGACTCATACACTTCTGATGAAGAGTCTTCTGAAGAAGATGTTGGGATTCGGTAAGATAAACAGCCCTAAGCACAGCGGAATATAAAACTTTTAGGACCTCTTAAGGAATCTTGCCAGGATATTCTCTAGTTGTATATATATGAATGTAATTAAACGATAGTATAAGTTTTCTCGTTTATACCTATCTCCTTGCAAATCCTCGGCTAGCAAAACGAACTCTGATTTCTGCTCCAGCAAAATCGACCCACACCTTTTGAGTAGCGCCCCACGTGTTGCGCCTCTACGAGTTGATACACCACAATATCACGAAAATAATATATCTCGATCAGCTAGAACACGAGATATATTATGAACTAGGAATTAGGAACGATATAGGAACAAAACTCGAAAACAAAAAATTCTTCCAAGTGGAAGAAGGGTTCAGTCGATATAGCTAGGGAGAGGGAGAGAGTATTTTTGCTCTTGCTCAATTTTGCATGTGGAGTTGTGTGAAAAACAACTATAAGAAAGCTACTTATAGTTTTCTCTCTAACCTAGTCCTATTAGGACTAGGTCTTCTCTCTCCTACATGGGCCATGGCCCTCTTTAATTAGAAGACCAAGTCTTCTAATTAATTCATGGCCCAGTTAATTAATTTGACCAGGCCTAATTTAATCTCCCAATTAAATAGCCCAATTAATTAACTTAATCTCCCATTTAATTAAATCAGACTCTAAGTCTATTTAATTAAAATCCTTTTCTAATTAATTAAATCCAACTTAATTAATTAATTCACAAATTAAATTCCAATTTAATTTATGATCCTGATCCAATTCCGATTGGATCCCATTTTGTTCCAATTGGGTCAACCCGGTCGACCCACCCAATATAATCGACCCAGTCGACCCAGTCGACTTGGTCGTTCTTATTTCCTCACTTTCGCCACTTGTGTATTGTGTATGCCCCCGTAGGTTCACCACATAATTGGCCGTGGGTTATAATTAAATATTATTTAATTATTCGAGTAAGACTTACTCTAAATCAATCGAACACTCTGTCGATTGACCATTCCAAAATTAGCACCCCTGCTAATTTGGGAATTCTCCCACACTCCACGGTCGATGTCCAGCCACAAGCCCATGGAGCTCAATCACTGGTGAATTAATTCAGTGAACCTTTTATCAGTTATAATTTCCATATACGACATAATCTCTCCATCGATCAATCTCCCAGTCGAGACTTAAGGGTATGGTCTTTCATCGGATTCCCTTTCCTTTTGTCTTGACCTTATGTACTCTGGTCTCGAAATAAATTCTCTTTGACTTAATCTTTATGAGCTACTTACATAAAGTCGTCAGATACCTTGGCCAAGGATTTTACCAGAATTAATTTCTAACAGAAATTCATAGGAGAATTTCCCAACCTATCAAGTCGGGTCAATGGATCCTTTGTTGATGATATGAATCTGCATACGAGTTCCTCTATACCCAATATAAGCCCACAGAGACCTTCTGGCGATCCCCGGTCAGTCGGAACTCAAATCAAAGCATAGACGTTCTCGCACCAGATAAACCCTATCACCTCAAGTAGTTAGGGATCGTTCCTCGTATACTATTATAAATATGGAATAACTTCAACCCCGATATGCGACTGCCGCTTCCATGGTGAGTTATTTCCTAATTGGGGTATTCAGTGCGCTTGCCATCCCAGCAAGCCACCCACTTATGTGTATCGACTATCCCAGTCACGCTCGTGGACCCCAGCATCCTCCAGTTCATCGGAGTATACACAATAGTGAGAGTCTAACCGAATCCAACGATGTCCTATCTCGATTGGATTCTATGACTCTTGAATATGTTCTAGATCACGGCCTTGGAGATCAGTCCACGGGTTGTCCCATAGCCCTGTGATCTAAGGACTTCTATCCTTATGCGTAGATAATTATTACATAAGATAAAGATGACCATTTAATAAAGTGCATTTATTAATCGAAATTGAATAGTTCCGTATTTATTACAATAAATACTAGCCATACAGCTGGCTTGCAGGACACTATTTCTATCAATCTCCCACTTGTCCTAAAGCCAGTCTTTTATGTTCTTGAGTCCCATCTTTTGCAGATGTTTCTCAAATGCCTTTTGAGGCAGAGGCTTCGTTAGCAGGTCCGCCGTATTATCTTCTGAGTCGACACGTTCCATCTTAATGTCTTCTCTACCAATGATATCTCTTATCACATGGTATCGTCTTTGTACGTGCTTGGATTTCTGATGAGATCTCGGCTCCTTTGCTTGCGCTATTGCCCCATTGTTATCACAGAAGATAGTAATGGGCTCAGCGATGCTAGGTATCACATCCAGTTCCTGGATGAAGTTCCTCATCCAAACACCTTCCTTTGCTTCGTCACTCGCGGCAATGTATTCTGCTTCGGTGGTTGAGTCCGCGGTTGTTTCCTGCTTGGAGCTTTTCCAGCTAACCGCACCACCATTGAGGCAGAAAACGTATCCTGATGTCGACTTGAAGTCGTCTACATCACATTGGAAGCTCGAGTCTGTATAGCCTTCCAATTTCAATTCTCCTCCACCATATACCAAGAACAATTCCTTAGTCCTTCTCAGATACTTCAGAATTGCCTTTACGGCTATCCAGTGCTGCTCACCTGGATCAGACTGGTAGCGACTTGTTACGCTAAGAGCGTACGCTACGTCTGGTCTAGTACATAACATACCATACATTATGCTTCCTATCGCGGATGCATATGGTACTCGAGACATATTGCTTCTCTCTTCAGGCGTCTTTGGGGCCATAGACTTAGAGAGTGCAATCCCATGTCTCATTGGAAGCAATCCTCTCTTGGATTCTTCCATACTAAATCTTTTCAAGATTTTATCTATGTACTGGGATTGGGAGAGGCCCAGCAGTCATTTTGATCTATCTCGGTAGATCCTTATACCTAGTACAAATGATGCTTCTCCCATATCCTTCATTGAGAATTGTGTAGATAACCATGCTTTAGTTTCGGACAACGCTTTGACATTGTTTCCAATGAGAAGAATGTCGTCAACGTAAAGCACCAAAAATTCAACTGTACTCCCACTGATCTTCTTGTACACGCAAGGTTCGAACATGTTTTTGATGAATCCAAAAGTTTGGATTGTCTCATCGAAACAAATGTTCCAACTTCGGGAAGCTTGCTTCAGTCCATAAATGGACCTTTGGAGTTTGCACACCTTGTGTTCATCTCCTTTGGATACATATCCTTTTGGTTGCTCCATGTAGATCTCCTTATCAATGTCCCCATTGAGAAAGTCAGTCTTTACATCCATCTGCCATATCTCGTAGTTATACCACGCAGCTATGGCCAGCAAGATCCGAATGGATTTGGGCATTGCGACGGGCGAGAAGGTCTCCTCAAAGTCAATTCCAGGTCTTTGAGTATATCCTTTTGCTACTAATCGCACCTTGTAGGTTATTACCTCTCCGTTCACTCCAAGCTTTCGCTTATAGATCCACTTGCAACCCACGGGAGCCACTCCCACTGGTGGATCTACCAAGGCCCAGACCTTGTTTGAGTGCATGGAGTCCAGTTCGGATTCCATGGCTTCGCGCCACTTTCCCGAGTCTATGTCTAGCATAGCCTCTTCATAAGTCCTTGGGTCGGTTAGAGACTGTCCAGTCTCATGCAGCAGACCGTAGTACCTCTCGGGTTCTCTACGTTGTCTTTCTGACCTACGAAGTATCGGTGTACTTTCTGGTGCACTTTCATGCTCATGTTCTCCCACTGCCTGTGGCGACGGGTCAACTCGATCGACCTCTTCGGTCTTTTCAGCTTCAGTGACCTCATCCAGTTCTACGTTATTTTCCTTCTTGTCCACCAAGAAATCCTTCTCCACGAAGTGAGCGTTCCTCGAGACAAACGTAGTTTGTCTTGTAGGATCGTAGAACTCGTATCCTATTGAGTTTTCCGGATACCCCACGAATTTGCACAAAGTGGATTTAGTTTCCAATTTATCTCCCACTAGCTTTTTAACGTAAGCGGGAGATCCCCATATGTGCATGAATGCGTATGAGGGTGCCTTGCCAAACCATAATTCGTATGGTGTCTTTTCTACGGATTTAGAAGGTACCATGTTCAGTATCTTCGTTGCCGTGAGGAGGGCATGTCCCCAAAATGAAAGAGGAAGGTCAGTGGCACTCATCATCGATCGAACCATGTCCATCAAAGTTCGATTCCTTCTCTCTGCTACTCCATTTAATTGGGGTGTTGCAGGAGGAGTCCACTGCGATAATATTCCATGATCTACAAGATAATTCAGAAATTCGTTACTAAGAAATTCTCCACCTCGGTCAGAACGAAGAGCCTTTATCGTATGACCAAGTTGATTCTCTACTTCCATCTTGAATTCTTTGAATCGCTCAAAGGCTTCAGCCTTGTGTTTCAACAAGAACACATAACCATAACGACTATAGTCGTCAGTGAAAGTGATGAAGTAGTCATAGCCACCTCAGGCGCTTTTTCTCAGTGGTCCACATACGTCAGTATGTATCAAGTCCAATGTTTGCTTGGCTCGCTCAGGGTTTCCCTTAAATGGCAACTTAGCCATTTTACCCTTTAAACATGGTTCACATGTTGGCATTTCATCAATGCGATTGATTTCAATCGCGCCTGATGATGCTAACTTTTGAATCCTAGACTTAGATATATGTCCAAGTCGAGCGTGCCATAATTGGGCAGATATTTCATTATCTTGTTTCCTTTTGTTTTGTTGTACGTGCATGACTAACTTAGGCGGTTTTATGATGTAAAGTCAATAATTCCATGTACCAAATGAAAAACTAAAACAGGAGCTTTTATTAAAATCAACATTATTCATTAACATGAATAAAAGTTTTTCATTAATAACTAGGTACATAAATGAAAGTTTCCTAATGACTTTATCAAACCACCTAAATCTACTTTTGCCTACGGCCTTGGTAGCAGCTCCAGCTCCATTGCCTCATTCAAGGATCCAATCCTCAGGCTCCAGTTTCCTCAACGTTCCCATCACCTACAAGGATGAGAACTCCAGTCAGTGTCTAACACCAAAAATGCACAGTTAATTGTAAAATTAACTTCAACAAGGAATATACCTGTTCGAACTCTCCATATGTTCGAATTTAATCCTTTCCCTTGACCTTGTGCAGTAAGGAGCTCTGGTTTCCATTTGCTTTGGTTTTGAATGCCGCCCAGTCCTTTCGCCAACCCTCGCTTTCTTTCCAAAAGAAGCTTCGTGTTCCTCGAGCATTTGTCGCAGGACATGCACAGTGATCTCTCGCCTCTGGAGATTCAAGTCCGCGATAAATCGGTCATATGATCTAGGAAGAGATTGTAGAATAATATCTACTCGGAAATCATTGTCCATCACGACACCCATATCATCGAGTTCAGAAAGAAGTCGAATCATCTTGTGTACGTGGATTCCGACAGGAGTTTCCCTTCTCTTTCTTGCTTGCAAGAGTTCCCTCGTCATCGCGAATCTGCGACGACCATCTCTAATCCCATAAAGGAATTTGAGATTCGAGAGAATCTCTTTCGCGGATGCCATATGCTCATGTTGCAAACGCAGATCAAGTGACATATATTCCAACATGTATTCACGAGCTAAGCCATCATCCAGTTTCCATTTGGTGATGCTTTTTCGGAGCTCATCAGGAACGTCATGTGAAATAGTAATGGGTGGTGGCACAGACAAAACATAGGATATGTTTTCAGCTTCAAATAATCCATTCAAATGATGCGTCCAGAAATGCAAGTTGGGTCCAGTTAAAATATTACGTTCAAGTGATGAGATGGACAAATCTCTAAGTGCTCTAAGCTCTTTTGACATCATATCTATAAAATGACGAGAGAAGAAATAAATACGCGAAAGATTAATTTAAAATGCACAATTTACAAACATGGATTTTATTTGTAAATTACTCCCACTATTTTAATCAAAATCTTATGCCCCCACATAAGTTTCGGGAATTTAAAATATCCTAGTGGGCTTAAGGCCCAAATGCAATTTCCTAGTACCCACGACTCGTTGGCCATACTATTTGATCCACTTGGTTGTCGATTACGTCGACGGTTAACCATCGCAGCTAACCCTTAAGTTCATTTAGCCTCGTTTTTCGATATGGACCCACGACTCGTGAGACATCCATACTTACTAGCGTTAAATCATGTCCAATACTCGTGAAGAGAAATAGTTCAATCTTAGACACCCCACGACTCGTGAGACAGCGCCTAAAACCTTGCTATCCCCTCCCTTGGCACTTTCTCGTGCATCGAGGCAGTAGACATATCATCTTCCTATAGCTCGACCCACGACTCGTGAGACATCGAGATATATTCGTACAATATGCCTAAGACCTAGTAATTGGATAGGCTCGGACCATAGACACCATTCTTATGCGCCCGTTATTCGATTTAATATTCTAATTGAATTTTAACGTTCAATTGGAGGTTTTAAGTTTTCTTGTGCGAGGTCTCATCAGATTATGCTTTATCTTGTTTACGTCTTTCTATCCAAAGCATGCATCTCATACATCAAAGAATAATTGCGAAAAAGTAAACATTCATCACCTAGCAGGATATGATTGATCGATTGCCCATCTTATGCGATTCATCACGAGCCAAGTGATGAATCAATTGGTCAGTCTAGGGTGGAAATTAAATGTCCTAAACTATTACAATTTTCAAACCCATACATCATGGGCCTTCTTGTAATATCCAGCTTGATTGGGCCTCCATGTAATGAATTGGGCCTCCATGTCCTCCAAGGTAAATGGGCCTCCATGCGGATCTCCAAGTCTTCATGAGGTCTTCTCGGCTCCAAGCCTAATCTAAGCCTAGCTTACATAATTTAAATGGTCCTATTCTATTACATTTGTTTGCGCAAGCAAGGGCACCAATCAGGCCCATTTAATTACAACCCAAAAATAAATAAACCAAAAGCTACACAGGGCTTAAGGGCCGATCAATCCACACATTCACTCAAGAACATGCATAAATTCACATAAGGGCATAAATGTAAATTTACCGACTTCATTAATTTTAATTCGCAAAAATTCATCCAAGTTAATTAATTTTGAATTAACAATTAATCTCTAAGATTAATTAGCTCTTACTTGAGCTCTAAGTAATCTACAATTCTTATCTTGATTAAATTGGTTAATTAAGGTAATCTAAATCTCTAAGATTCTTACCTTATCCAAAACTCTAAGTTTCCCAAAATTCCCAAATCTCCAAGATTTTCAAGATAATCCTATTTTGACTAGATTAGTTTAATTAAGGTAGTGTTCACATCTAACAAGATAACTACCTTATCCAAAAACTCTAAGTTTCCTAATCTTCCAAAATTCTCCAAGATTTTCAGGATTTTCAAAACAGGCAGAATTAGAGTCCAACCCAAAAACGACTAGTCGAGACCAATCACGGACTGCCACGTGGACAACCCACGCGCGACCACCAGGTGCGCGTGAGCTGCACGCGACAGCAGCCGCGGCGCGTGGGCTGCGTGCGGCAGCAGGCTGCCGCGCACAGCAGCACGCAGACCACGCTGCCGCAGGTCGCGGCTCGCGGTGGCCTCCTAGCCGCGGTGCGCTGCCGCGCACCGCCGCGGGTTGGATCCAATAAAAAAAAAAAATTTGTTTCTTCGATTACTTATGATTTAATTAAACAAACCCAGTAAATTAAATCCCAATCCAAAAATAAAACTAACATGATAAAATTTTCGAATCCAAAATTAAACATTAACTCCAAGTTAATTAAACATACGTCCTATAACATGCAAAGTTAAAGAACTAGCCACATAAATCAAACATATGATTTAATAAACACAGAATTTGCAAATTCATATATATACAAAGCCTAGAGTTGGCTCTGATACCACTGTTGGGATTCGGTAAGATAAACAGCCCTAAGCACAGCGGAATATAAAACTTTTAGGACCTCTTAAGGAATCTTGCCAGGATATTCTCAAGTTGTATATATATGAATGTAATTAAACGATAGTATAAGTTTTCTCGTTTATACCTATCTCCTTGCAAATCCTCGGCTAGCAAAACGAACTCTGATTTCTGCTCCAGCAAAATCGACCCACACCTTTTGAGTAGCGCCCCACGTGTTGCGCCTCTACGAGTTGATACACCACAATATCACGAAAATAATATATCTCGATCAGCTAGAACACGAGATATATTATGAACTAGGAATTAGGAACGATATAGGAACAAAACTCGAAAAAGAAAAATTCTTCCAAGTGGAAGAAGGGTTCGGTCGATATAGCTAGGGAGAGGGAGAGAGTATTTTTGCTCTTGCTCAATTTTGCATGTGGAGTTGTGTGAAAAACAACTATAAGAAAGCTACTTATAGTTTTCTCTCTAACCTAGTCCTATTAGGACTAGGTCTTCTCTCTCCTACATGGGCCATGACCCTCTTTAATTAGAAGACCAAGTCTTCTAATTAATTCATGGCCCAGTTAATTAATTTGACCAGGCCTAATTTAATCTCCCAATTAAATAGCCCAATTAATTAACTTAATCTCCCATTTAATTAAATCAGACTCTAAGTCTATTTAATTAAAATCCTTTTCTAATTAATTAAATCCAACTTAATTAATTAATTCACAAATTAAATTCCAATTTAATTTATGATCCTGATCCAATTCCAATTGGATCCCATTTTGTTCCAATTGGGTTGACCCAGTCGACCCACCCAATATAATCGATCCAGTCGATTTTTCACCAAGTCGACCCAGTCGACTTGGTCGTTCTTATTTCCTCGCTTTCGCTACTTGTGTATTGTGTATGCCCCCGTAGGTTCACCACATAATTGGCTGTGGGTTATAATTAAATATTATTTAATTATTCGAGTAAGACTTACTCTAAATCAATCGAACACTCTGTCGATTGACCATTCCAAAATTAGCACCCCTGCTAATTTGGGAATTCTCCCACACTCCACGGTCGATGTCCAGCCACAAGCCCATGGAGTCCAATCACTGGTGAATTAATTCAGTGAACCTTTTATCATTTATAATTTCCATATACGACATAATCTCTCCATCGATCAATCTCCCAGTCGAGACTTAAGTGTATGGTCTTTCATCGGATTCCCTTTCCTTTTGTCTTGACCTTATGTACTCGGGTCTCGAAATAAATTCTCTTTGACTTAATCTTTATGAGCTACTTACATAAAGTCGTCAGATACCTTGGCCAAGGATTTTACCAGAATTAATTTCTCACAGAAATTCATAGGAGAATTTCCCAACCTATCAAGTCGGGTCAATGGATCCTTTGTTGATGATATGAATCTGCATACGAGTTCCTCTATACCCAATATAAGCCCACAGAGAATTTCTGGCGATCCCCAGTCAGTCGGAACTCAAATCAAAGCATAGACGTTCTCGCACCAAATAAACCCTATCACCTCAAGTAGTTAGGGATCGTTCCTCGTATACTATTATAAATATGGAATAACTTCAACCTCGATATGCGACTGCCGCTTCCATGGTGAGTTATTTCCTAATTGGGGTATTCAGTGCGCTTGCCATCCCAGCAAGCCACCCACTTATGTGTATCGACTATCCCAGTCACGCTCGTGGACCCCAGCGTCCTCCAGTTCATCGGAGTATACACAATAGTGAGAGTCTAACCGAATCCAATGATGTCCTATCTCGATTGGATTCTATGACTCTTGAATATGTTCTAGATCACGGCCTTGGAGATCAGTCCACGGGTTGTCCCATAGCCCTGTGATCTAAGGACTTCTATCCTTATGCGTAGATAATTATTACATAAGATAAAGATGACCATTTAATAAAGTGCATTTATTAATCGAAATTGAATAGTTCCGTATTTATTACAATAAATACTAGCCATACAGCTGGCTTGCAGTACACTATTTCTATCAGAAGAGAGTCCTGCTATTCTCTGCCTGATGGCCAAGAATCTGATAACTCTGAGGATGATGAGGTAACTCCTCTTGATAATGAATTATTTAATTCATTTGAACCAATGATGCTTAACAATACTACTATTGCTGAAGCATTTACTAAGCTTAAGGAGGAGATTATATTGCTAAGAGAGCAAAACAGCTCACTGAAACTTAAAGCTGAAAAGCCAAAAGAATCAGCTGTGTATAAACTGCTTGAGCAAGAGAATGAATCTTTGAAAGCTGAATGTGAAGTCCATAAAGGAAAAATCATGGAACTTGAAAAGTTAATTGAGTCTCATGAAAAGTCATATGTTGCATCCATTCCTATCTCTAGTAAACAGAAGACACCTTTAGAACAGGATAAGTTAGAACTGAACCGTACTGAAAAATTTGTATTAGCTGACAATAGTAAGGTCATTTTGTATGTTCAGACTAATAAACCTGCTTCACCTGAGAAAGTGTTAAAGGAGAAGAAAACTCCTAAGGCTAAAAACAACAAAGAGCCTAGTATAGGTAAACAGACTGGTAAAACCAAACAAAAGAGTCCTAGGAAGTCTTCTGATAAGGATAAAACTAATCAGACTAGTAAAACTAAGTCGTCTGTTAATGAGCAAGCATCTAGTAAACCAAAGAAGCAAAAGAATAAGAAAAATCAAAATGCTTGGTATGAAAATGAGTCTTATTATGTGCAACCTGCTGCATATCCTCCTATGTATCATGCACCTCAACTTCCAACTTACTATGCACCATATCCTGCTCATCCAATGCATGCATATCCTGCTTATCATGCATCTTATTCTGCTTATGAACATTATCCTTATCATGCTGATTATCAACAACATAGCAAATTCGATAAACGTGATGAAGGTGAAACTGTTCATGCTCCTGCCAAAAATCAGAAGCCTAAGAAGCCTAAGATTTCAACATCTTGGGTTGTGAAAGGTGGAACTAATCCTTCAGGGCCCTCTCAATAAGGGTACCTAAAACAGTTTTTTTTTTTTTGTAGGTTATGATTAGGAGTAGGAGTAAAGTAGAGAAGATTTGGTACTTGGACAGTGGTTGTTCAAGACACATGTGTGGAAACATACATGAGCTGACTGATGCTGTTGTTGTGGATGGCCCGAAAGTTACTTTTGGAGAAAGCAAGGAAGACAAGATTGTAGCAAGTGGAAAGTTGATCAAAGGCAACATTGAGATATCTGACGTCTCTTATGTTAAATGCCTCAAATACAATTTGCTGAGCATAAGTCAATTTTGTAATAAAGGATATTCAGTCATCTTCTCAACAGATAAGTGCTACGTTGAACAGATTGGTACAAAGAAGGTTATTTTATCTGGAAGACGACAAGGAAATGTCTACACAGTTGACTGGAATTCTGTTGACAAGAGTTCAAGTATTTGTTTGGTGGCATCAACACCAAGTGGAGTCAGTTGGCTGTGGCACAAAAGGATGAATCATGTGAATTTCAAGACCATGAACAGACTTATCAAGAATGATCTGGTAGAAGGAATTCCAAAAACAGTCATGAGCAAAGATAAGCTCTGTGACGCCTTTCAGAAGGGTAAACAAATCAAGTCATCATTCCAAAGCAAGAAGCACCAATCATCTGGAAGGATCTTGGAGCTGCTACATATGGACTTATTTGGACCCATTGATCCAATCAGCAATGGTGGAAAGAAGTACTGCCTAGCTATTGTGGATGATTATTCAAGATAAACTTGGGTGATTTTCATGAAGAAGAAAAGTGAAACCAAGGAGCATCTTACAAATCTGATGGGGCTGATCCAGAATAAGAAGAGTATGAAGATATTGAAGATCAGATCAGATAGAGGGACTGAATTTACAAACTCTACTGTTGAAGAGTATTGTAATGACAGAGGAATCAGCCATGAGTACTCTGCTGCAAGAACCCCTCAACAGAACGGAGTTGCTGAAAGGAGAAACATAACTCTAAAAGAAGCTACCAGAACTATGATAGCTGAAGCAAAGATGCCTCAAAGATTTTAGGCAGAAGCAACACATACAACATGCTTTACCCAAAACAGATGCATGATCAACAAACACCAAAACAAGACTCCATATGAAGTTTGGAACAACAGGAAACCAAACATTCATTACTTTAGAATTTTTGGTTGTAAATGCTGTTTTAAACAATGGGAAAAATCACCTTACTACTTTTGCAGAGAAGGCTGATGAAGCAGTATTTGTAGGATATTCTACTGTTAGTAAAGCTTATAGAGTCTTTAACAAAAGAACTTTACTTGTAGAAAAATCCATTCATGTAGTATTTCGATGAACCTAATCAATCTTCTGAAAAGAATCAAAGTACTGATCAAAATCTGTCTACTGATTTTCAGAAATTGAGTGTTGAAAGAAATGATGAGTATATACCCATCATACTACCTGATCTCAACTCAGCTGCCAACTCAAGTGCTGTTCAAAATCACACTGCTGATTGTCTAACAGAAGAGTTGCAAACAGCTAACAGACCAGAGACTGTTCAACAGACAACTGCTGTTCAACAGACTACTACTGGAACTCCAACAGTAGTGTTGCAAGATCAAAACAGAGGACAACATTCAGATCTGCAACCTGATCTTAGATGGCTCAAGAATCACCCACCAGAGCTGGTGATTGGTGATCCTCTGGATAGAGTAAAGACAAGGAGAGCCGCTGCAAGTAATGCAATGTTCGTCAGCTTCCTATCTCAAATAGAGCCTGATGAGGGGAATATTGGATTCAGCATTTCTACGGTCTAGCAAGGTCGAAAGTCACAAATCTCGATCTCATGAGCATAAATTCGAGCCCAAAGCTCAAGAGTCCAACGTTAGTTCTGCAAAGGAAGCTGATGGAATAGTGCCCAGCAAGCCAATCTAAATTAGCTTGTTTGAGGACTATCTTCTTATGGTTTATAATTAATACGCCCGTTTATTCATAGTACGTGAATTAAACAATGGCCAACTTCATCTCTCGCGAACCTATCTAAGCGATTGGATGAAATCCTGAGTTCACAATAGACTATGGGACTATACACTTCAGTACTGAGTGCACTTATCATGAAACAGTCTCAAAGGTCGTGATCTCGAAAATGTTCCAAGTCATAGATTCATATCGAGACGGGGTATCGAATGAATCGTCAAGACTTGTACGATTATGCATGATTCACATGGAGTGAATTTGTTGTAGTTTCATGAACAAGGCATTTGAGGCCAGTGCATATGACTAGGTGGTTCGATAGAGGATCGAATGCATCGAACGACCCGAACAGAGAAACCCATTGTGGAAGCGCATGTCGCATATCGGTGATGGGATGTTTCTCAAGGATTATAATAGTGTACGATTTAGTCCTTAGACTTGAAGTGCTAGGGCGAATTCGGTGCATGAAAGTGCGTACTTTGATTTAGGTATAGGCCACTTAGCTTGGTCATAACATGCCTAAGTTGGGTGCGTACGGAAGTGTACGCGAGTGGTTAGTACTAAGAAAGGATCCATCGACTCATCCTGATAAGGTGGGAGAATTTCCTGTACGTCTTCGATAATAGTTCCGAGAAACCCGTGGCCACGGTCAGTGACGAATTTGGAAGGGGCTTCCAAATTTAGCAGTCACACTGGAATTACTATCCTGAATTAGAAAGTACAGAATCGAGATAATTAGAGGTGCCGATCAATTCACACACCCTAGGTCTCGGTCGGGAAATCAGTCATGGAAGGACCGTATGTACATGGCAGTTATAATAGGTGAGGTTCACAAATATCAATTCACCTGAAGTTGGGCTTCATGGGCTTGTGGCTAGACATCGACCATGAAGTGTAGGTACTCCTGAATTAATAAGGAAATTAATTCTGGAGTGGTCAATTAAAGATAGTTTAAAGTTGATCGGAGCATTTAATTGCTCGTTAATTAAATCACGAGAGTCGTGGGCCTACTGCCAATTGATGGTGAACCCAGAGGGTCACACACAATACAATTGGACAGTGACAGTCATTAAGGGAAATGTGAATGATTTAAAGTTGTTAAATCAAAGTTATTGAATTAAAGCATTAATTCAAGTAAGAGATTATTAATTAGATATTTAATTAATTAATGTTCAATTAATTAATTAAGGGTTATCTGATTAATTATGAAGTTAATTAAAGTGGTTAATTAATTAAGTTGGAAGAATAAATTTAATTGGTAATTTTCGGATTAGCCAATTAAATAAAGGGGGTCGATTTGTAATTATCACAAATAGAAGTGATAGGGGGCGATTTTTAGAGATAAGGAAAAGGAAGTTTTTAAGCTTGGGAGATAAGCAAGAAGAGATATATCAAATCTTAGAATCCTTGTTAGATAAGGAAGAAGAGATTTGATGAACAAGGAAAAGATATCTTATAGGAGTAGGACTCTTCTCCTATAAATACCTTCTTCCATTCTCTTCATTAAAAAGAAGAACAATAACAGAATTTTTCAGAGTAAGAAAACCCTGCAAAATTTTTGAGAAAAACAAAGTAGCCGATTTTTGAGAGAAGAAAAATCTGATTTTCGAAAATAAGTTTTAGAAATTGCATATCCGCCCCAAACTATTTCGCCCCGAACCCTAGTCGCCCATCCTAGCTCGGCCGAACCTAACCTGGCCGATCCAAGCTTGGCCGAACCAAATCCAGCCGCATAAGCCCTGCGTGTTTGGTCTTCTTCCAGTTGATCTCCAAACCCGAACCTAGATCAAAGTCCTGATCAAGTTCAGAAGTACCTTTGTTGACAAACTTTCAAGTTCCAGTTCTTAGCCTACGACTTGGAAGTGTTGCTACAATCCAGTTGGTGTGGATACATTCTGGAGGTGAGACACTTGGATCACTATATTGTGAATCGAACATGAAGCCTGGAGGTAACCACCACCGAGCTGTGGTGAGGTAATTTCGATTAACCCCCTATGTTTTATTTATGCTTGCGTTCGTTTCTTGCTTTTCGTATACATAATATGGAGACTTTATTAATGGGACTGTGGGTGTGTCTTGAAAAATTTTAAATTCCGCACTCTGTTGTTTTGACAATCGAGGCACAAACCCAACAGTGGTATCAGAGCCAACTCCATACTTATTATACGTAAAAGCCTGAACATAATGTGTTTATCGTATATGTTTGATTATGTGTATGAAAACACTTTAGAATTATGTTCTGTCGATTGATTCTTACTTGTTATGACTGGATCTATAATTGGGTAAAACTGCTTTTTCAGATCTGTGGCGTTTTTATAGTTTTTCGAAAAATCAGGACTATTTTGCAATAATCGCAAATCTTGAAAATTAGGGCTGAAAATTATTTTTCTGTTTCTGGAAATTTTAGAAAATTATGGGCTGTTTATGAAATTCTGATCGCACGGGTTTTTGGACCATTTTGCAATTTTCGAAAATTTATGGGCTGATTTGTAATTTCCGAAAGTTCAGGGGTCAGTTTGCAAATTCGAAATATTTTCTGGATTCAAAAATTTATTTTCTGGTCCTTCTGTCCGAAAAATGTTTTTGGGGTGTTTTGTAACTTTTCAAAAGTTTTGGGGTTAAAAGTGCAATTTCCGAAAGTACAGGGGCCGAACTGCAATTTTTAAAAAGTTGAAAATCCGGATCTGTTTTAAAGCAGAAAACTTGTTTTGTTTATCTGAGAATTTTTCTTGTCATAATTAGTAGTGTCTAAAAGTAAGAAATCAATAGGAAGTTAGTTTTAAAAGGTAGTTTTAAAATTAAGAAAGAAAGTAAAAGATGTTTACATGTTTCTTGCTCAACGTGAACTGTTTACGTGGTTTTCGATCGCGCCGAGCCTTGACCTTAGGGTAGATGTGATTGGTTTAATTTAATGTTTGGTTTTATTGGGCCTGCGAGCCTGTTATTGTTTTGGGCCACTTTGAGCCTTTGTAATAGAATAGGGCTTTACTGCTTTCCTAGTCTAGGATGGAGGCCCGTTTACAAGCAAGGTGGAAGCCCATGAAGAATTGAAGGCCGCGTATGCGTGGTACATTGTGTAATAGCATAGGCCTGTTTGAACCCCTTTAGATTGACCAATAGGGCCAACATCACTGGCTCGATGATGGCCTGCATAGGAGGCTCCCGATCGAAAACATATTGTGGTAGCATGCATGTTAGGCTTGTATGGCTTTTATTTATTTGTCGATTTATGATTGCTTGTGTGTATGCGCGCTAGTATCTAGATCGTAATAAAAGATAAAGCATAATTGAAACGGTGAGATCTCGAGGAGAGTTTCTTCAAACTTTCAAAACCGAAAATCCCCTCTCGAATAAATATTAAGTCATATTGGGTAAACTATAAAATGAAGTTTTATAGATCCAAGCCTTCCATTAATAGGGACTAGTGTAAGTTGTCTACTTATCGATAAAGGTGATCCAGAGTCTGGCACCCGAGTCGAAGAAAGGGGCAATACACGAAATTCCTCGATTCCTATTTTTAACTAAATACGACAAGGGTAGGGATTGGTCGGGATGTGAATATCGACCGATAACTAGTTACGGGGAGTTCACGACCGGGCCCGTTGCTTATCACGATTAATGGGTTAGACTTAAACGCGTAGTAACATTTATGATGTAGCAGTGCTAGATAAATGCGAAAAACGAGGCAAAATAGCTTGAAGGTTGTGTTGTAGACACAATTGGTAATATGTATACCTACCTAGGGAATTAATTGTATGGCCACGAGTCGTGGGTACAATTAATTACTGCTGGGACGTCAAGACCTACTAGGAAATAGAATTTCCCGAAACTAGAAGGGGTCACAGTTTCGATAAAATAGTGGGAGAACTTTTTCGATAAAAAGTCCAAATTTCGTTAATTATAAGTATTAATGTTAAACCTGTCTGTTTATATGTTGTCTATTTTTGTTAGCCATTCACCATCCACTGTCCCATTCAAACAAGTTGTGTTACGTTTTCAAACCGAACAAACTTTGGGGAACATTATGAGCTATTCACTCTATGAGACAAACATGGATAAGTTTGACAATGTTAGAGAATATTGTTCTTACTTAGCCAAGATGTTCAAACGACTCAGAAAGTTTGGAACTCGAATATCTAAAGAAGATGAGATAACCATTACTCTCAATGGCTTGTCTGAAGACTTCGATCATTTCTTGCAACATTGTGATATTCCGTTTGATGGGATTGAAACAAAACACTTGCATGAGTTGTTAGACAAATATGAGGATGTCCATCTACTTGGATATGGTCTATATGAGTGGGGCTGCCATATGTTTGACTACGAAGAACAAATGAAGGATTATGCTGGAAAGAAATTCCTGAACAGAATTAACAATGGTATGACTTTTAAGTTATACACCTGTTAAATTCTTTATGATGTAAGACATCTGATAAAACTTTCATGTCTGTAAAAGTGTTTGCAGGTGATGATGGTGTTCCCTCTCGACCTAAAAGGAAGAAATTCCTTAAAAGGAGGATGCAATCAATGCATAGAGAGATAAGGGAGAATCACTTCAGGGATTGGGTCAAGGACTATCTAGACCTAGAACTTTGCATAAAGAGATATTAGTTTTTCGTATTAGCATAAGTCTTTAGTTTTAGTTTGTCTTTGAGATTTTATTTCAAATTTTTGTACAAGACATTATTGCTTT
The DNA here is from genome assembly GCA_038501285.1 of Penstemon eatonii. Taxonomy (NCBI): domain Eukaryota; kingdom Viridiplantae; phylum Streptophyta; class Magnoliopsida; order Lamiales; family Plantaginaceae; genus Penstemon; species Penstemon eatonii. The sequence continues at coordinate 28,007,412 of CM076713.1, forward strand.
ACCATTGAGAATGGAATTTATTTAACTAAAGTTATTTAACTTTGTACAAATATTGATGCTTTAAAGCATAGAAATAAATACAATGATAAACAAATCAAAACTACGAAAAACTATATGCTGAATCGAAAAACGTGGCAAAATAATCGTCCACGATTGAAATGTTCTTTTTGGACATTCTTCCTGAAGATAGATACGAAAGGGAAGCTTTTATCTATTGTTCTTGAAATAAGGAACTTGGATAAATTCATAACTTTCAAATCTTGAAGGAATGATATCCGAAATTAATGGAATATTTAGCATTCCAAATAATTCAACCGAATGGATTCAATCCATTAGGACAAACGTGGAAGAACTAAAAGCACTAGTTCAAGAAGAACGTTACTTCAGATATACTTACGATTTCTTAATCGTCAAAGCATATGTGTCTTAATTGAAGTACAATTCTGAGACTATTGAAGCAATTCAACAGACGTCTTGGAAATGAAGCAACTAAATGCATTATGACGAAAGCACTTTTGATCTAATCAAGCTTGCTGAAACATAAGCAATTAATTCCACGATTATCTAAAACGAGAATAGAATTCTCATGAAGCAAATCAAGAAGGGGGTCGAACCTAGTTCGATTCACAACTATGATCTTGCTAAACTTCCTTCATTCACGTTAAGGGGATAGCCTCTCCTGACTCTTCAAGAAACTTGGTGTAGTGCCTTCCGAAGAAAGTTCTTACACTACCAAATCATTTATGAAATGAGAGAATACCCATGTATGAGAAATTCGATGGTAGATCCGATTCATACAAATATTTGTGGGGTATCCGAAGAAATCCATTGGATACCTGTTCTATGACAACGAGAAACGAAAGTATCTCGTGAGTAGCTTATTCCTATGTTGACGAATCTTTTGTCAAAGGAAATAAGGGAATGTCATAAAACTTGATTAAGTCCAAAAGACATTGGACCCATCCCCACAAATAGTGGGAGTAAACCCCGAAACCCAATGAACCGATTTTTGCACAAATTCTTAGTAATCTAATCAAATTCGTAAGGAACTCACAATTCCATTTTACGAAATTGAGTGATTAGATATTTAATCCAAGATTACAAAGAAAAATATGTTTAGACATAAATCAAGGGATATGGCATGAAGCCATAAGATTCAAAGTGATAATTTTGACTCGCTAAATGGCGATAGGTGATTATTCAAAAGTCCTTTAAAAGATCTATGAAAATACCTTCTCTCCATTTAAAACGTCAAAACCCATTTTGAAACTATTAGCCATAGAAAGGTGGTTGTAGACTACCAAGAAATGACTATTGGAAATGGATTCTGCATCTCACGATTGATGAGATGATCTCTATTCAAATCCAAAGGTCAATCTATGACTTTTTCCGAATTGGAACATGCAACTTGATAAGTCAATCAAGAATGTTGAATTGTCAAAAGGCATATGGATTCCATTTGTGCAAAAGGATCAGTGGGAGTACAGTTGAGTTCGAAAAGTAACAAGAAGATGTTCTATACATCAAGATTGATATAAGAATATCAGAGAAGCACAGACGAAAGCGTGTTAATCACGCAATTCTCCATGAATAGATTTGGAATTGCATCTCACGTACTGGCGATACGTGTCTAAAGTAGATAAAGAAAAGTAGATGTTGAAATTCACAAATCTAAGTACAAAGACTATATGGAAAATCCAAGAAAGGATCAATTCCATAGAGATATGAATTTCTCTGTCTTATTTAATGTGAATGCCCTGCATTTAATAAGTAAAGAAGAAATTGTCTCAAGAAGCCTTATGCTTAAGCGTTTGGATTGCATGTAGCATGCAAAGTCTTGTACATGACCTGACTCATCAAAAGCTCTGATATTTCACGAGCTACTAATAAGTCAAACTCCAGTCAAGGACACTGGACTACCATAAAGCAATCCTCGAAGATAATTAAAGGATATGTTGCTGGTCTATGGTAATAGTGGAGAATTGAAACTCGAAGGATTTATTAATTCGAGATTTTCAAAGTCAAAAGTGGATGATTTATTCTGTTTCGATGGAGCAGAGGTATATTGGAAGAAATTCCAATAATATACCCTTGCCGATTCAAACAAGAATAAAGAGGCACCATTATAATGCTGCACAAAAGAAAGTGTTTAGATGAGAAAATTTTCATCCAACGACTGGATGAAATACCTAGCATGACATTTGCCCATCATAATCTTAACCGATTTAGATGAGGCAATTGCTCAATGAAAGGAAATCGAGATCTCACCTATAAATCTGAACACAACACCATATGATTGAACAAGTCAAAGGTGGTTGAGACGAGTAGAAGCATTACTTCATCTCGACAAGGACAAACTTAACAGATCCACTAATGAAGCTCTTTCACAAATGGTTCGAGGGACATCTTGGTATAGATGGGTCTTAGAAATGTTGTGATTGGCTTTAGGGCAAGTGGGAGATTGATGGAATAGTGCCCAGCAAGTCAATCTAAATTAGCTTGTTTGAGGACTATCTTCTTATGGTTTATAATTAATACGCCCGTTTATTCATAGTACGTGAATTAAACAATGGCCAACTTCATCTCTCGCGAACCTATCTAAGCGATTGGATGAAATCCTGAGTTCACAATAGACTATGGGACTATACACTTCAGTACTGAGTGCACTTATCATGAAACAGTCTCAAAGGTCGTGATCTCGAAAACGTTCCAAGTCATAGATTCATATCGAGACGGGGTATCGAATGAATCGTCAAGACTTGTACGATTATGCATGATTCACATGGAGTGAATTTGTTGTAGTTTCATGAACAAGGCATTTGAGGCCAGTGCATATGACTAGGTGGTTCGATAGAGGATCGAATGCATCGAACGACCCGAACAGAGAAGCCCATTGTGGAAGCGCATGTCGCATATCGGTGATGGGATGTTTCTCAAGGATTATAATAGTGTACGATTTAGTCCTTAGACTTGAAGTGCTAGGGCGAATTCGGTGCATGAAAGTGCGTACTTTGATTTAGGTATAGGCCACTTAGCTTGGTCATAACATGCCTAAGTTGGGTGCGTACGGAAGTGTACGCGAGTGGTTAGTACTAAGAAAGGATCCATCGACTCATCCTGATAAGGTGGGAGAATTTCCTGTACGTTCTTCGATAATAGTTCCGAGAAACCCGTGGCCACGGTCAGTGACGAATTTGGAAGGGGCTTCCAAATTTAGCAGTCACACTGGAATTACTATCCTGAATTAGAAAGTACAGAATCGAGATAATTAGAGGTGCCGATCAATTCACACACCCTAGGTCTCGGTCGGGAAATCAGTCATGGAAGGACCGTATGTACATGGCAGTTATAATAGGTGAGGTTCACAAATATCAATTCACCTGAAGTTGGGCTTCATGGGCTTGTGGCTAGACATCGACCATGAAGTGTAGGTACTCCTGAATTAATAAGAAAATTAATTCTGGAGTGGTCAATTAAAGATAGTTTAAAGTTGATCGGAGCATTTAATTGCTCGTTAATTAAATCACGAGAGTCGTGGGCCTACTGCCAATTGATGGTGAACCCAGAGGGTCACACACAATACAATTGGACAGTGACAATCATTAAGGGAAATGTGAATGATTTAAAGTTGTTAAATCAAAGTTATTGAATTAAAGCATTAATTCAAGTAAGAGATTATTAATTAGATATTTAATTAATTAATGTTCAATTAATTAATTAAGGGTTATCTGATTAATTATGAAGTTAATTAAAGTGGTTAATTAATTAAGTTGGAAGAATAAATTTAATTGGTAATTTTCGGATTAGCCAATTAAATAAAGGGGGTCGATTTGTAATTATCACAAATAGAAGTGATAGGGGGCGATTTTTAGAGATAAGGAAAAGGAAGTTTTTAAGCTTGGGAGATAAGCAAGAAGAGATATATCAAATCTTAGAATCCTTGTTAGATAAGGAAGAAGAGATTTGATGAACAAGGAAAAGATATCTTATAGGAGTAGGACTCTTCTCCTATAAATACCTTCTTCCATTCTCTTCATTAAAAAGAAGAACAATAACAGAATTTTTCAGAGTAAGAAAACCCTGCAAAATTTTTGAGAAAAACAAAGTAGCCGATTTTTGAGAGAAGAAAAATCTGATTTTCGAAAATAAGTTTTAGAAATTGCATATCCGCCCCAAACTATTTCGCCCCGAACCCTAGTCGCCCATCCTAGCTCGGCCGAACCTAACCTGGCCGATCCAAGCTTGGCCGAACCAAATCCAGCCGCATAAGCCCTGCGTGTTTGGTCTTCTTCCAGTTGATCTCCAAACCCGAACCTAGATCAAAGTCCTGATCAAGTTTAGAAGTACCTTTGTTGACAAACTTTCAAGTTCCAGTTCTTAGCCTACGACTTGGAAGTGTTGCTACAATCCAGTTGGTGTGGATACATTCTGGAGGTGAGACACTTGGATCACTATATTGTGAATCGAACATGAAGCCTGGAGGTAACCACCACCGAGCTGTGGTGAGGTAATTTCGATTAACCCCCTATGTTTTATTTATGCTTGCGTTCGTTTCTTGCTTTTCGTATACATAATATGGAGACTTTATTAATGGGACTGTGGGTGTGTCTTGAAAAATTTTAAATTCCGCACTCTGTTGTTTTGACAATCGAGGCACAAACCCAACAGAAGCTTAGGGTCCAAAATCACTGTTGGGCCGAGTTCATGCCCAGGCATGTGGGCCGAGAAATGCACATCTGTGGGTGGATCACCTAGCTCCAGATCTCAGCTATAAATACCCCTAACATTTATGACGATGACACAACTTCCCAGGTGCTCTTCCTCCGAGGCCGCTGCTCGGACATACGTAGGAAAAATAGTATAGGCTATTTATATGTATTTCACACTCTAGCTTGTACGGCATCCTATAATGCTCGGATAGGACTCTCAATACTTGTAATTTGTACTCAATCATCCCGAATACAAATACTATTGATCTCTTTCTTTTATTTTTAAGCGTTTATACGGCTTTTGATACCACCTAGATCGAACAGACGAAAACACGTAAGATCAATTGGCGCCCACCGAGGGGCCTTATTCGAGTATTAGATCGAAATATGCCTACTACGAGGAGAAATACGTATATCAGAGGAGAGCCTTCCCATGCAGCAGGAGCACATAATTCGGTCAACAATGAGCCCGATAATCTGTCGCGCGCGGATCAACAACAAGAGGTTCCACCAATTGTTCCGCAGGATAATGTTCCAATTCACACGACCGTTGGTGATCTAAGGTCCATCATTGGCACGATGTGCAGGGAATTTCTAAACAGTGGAAGGGCTGATCAATCACCTGTAAATCAGCCAGCAGTTCACGGGAGACCGAAAATACCATCTTCGAACATCCAGAAGGAGAATAGTGTACTACGATCTATATCGCACGCGCCAGCAACAAACCCTCCTCGAGCCGCACCTTCGAAAATCAATGTCCGATCAGAAATCCCGCCTAAATCAGTACATGATGTGGAAGATTCAGTAGTAGGGGAGAGCCACCCTGCTGGTGCTGTCAGAGGCAAAAAATCGCCTTACAAAAGAGTTACTGAATCTGAACTGGAAAGGATAGTGCAAGAAAGAGTAGCTAAGAAGTTGGAGGTGGAAGGTACGCTGATAGAGATTCCTCACAGCAATCATGCTGCCAGGCGAGCGAAAAACGTTCCGAGTAGAGAGAATCTACGAGATAGGGAGGTTTCGAACAGTATCATGCGTTGTTCGCCGTTTTGTCAAGAAATACGCGAAGCTCGAAACGCGGAAATAGTACCGACCAGGCTACCACGGTATAACGGGACTACCGACCCCGGGGAACACATCAACATCTTTATTAATGTGATGAACTTATACGGACATTCTGAGGACTTTTGTTGCAACATCATGGTTACTACCTTCGAGGGGATTGCCCTCGATTCGTTCGGAAAGTTGCCACCTAACTCCATTTTCTCCTTCGAAGAATTTTGCGACAAACTAAAACACCAATTTGCTAGTCAAAGGAAACCGAGGTTACCAGCGAATCATTTGGGGACCGTAAAACAGTTGGAAGGAGAAACGTTGAGACAATGGTTAGCGAGGTTCAGTATCGAACTTCTCAAAGTTGACACTCCGCAGATCGAATACCTGTCCTCTTTAATGTTCGAGCTGACAAGGAGCACTCAGTTCGGAAAGGCCTTGTGCAGAAAACAACCGAAATCCTTTGAGCGAATTATGGAGATCGCAGAGAAATACATGATTCAGGAAGAGATGAATAAGTTAAAAAGCTCGCACACTGTGAAACTTCCTCTTAACAAGAAACAAGATAGGTCTCCTATCCCGAAACCTGGTGATTACGGAGGATCGACCAGGGGGTCTGTTTGGCAACGAATCAACACCTATAAGCCACATATGCCGCCCAAAGGGTCGAATTCCTACGGACCTCATTATGAGCGAGTTCGACCTCCAAGGCCGGGAAAAATTCAGTTTACCGAACTTAATAGTTCAAAGGAAGAGGTGTTAACTGTGCTAGAAGAAGGAAATCTGATTCCCGAGGCTCAAAGGATCACTCAGGCTAGGCCAGGTGCGTTGGGTTATGACCAATACTGTCGATACCACCGGGCACGGGGGCACAGCACCGAAAACTGTTACCAACTGAAAGTCGAGATAGAAAAACTAATTGCACAAGGAAAACTCAAAGAATTTGTCAAAGGAGGCAATTGTAACAACCGTTATAGGTCCAGGAGCCCGCGGAAGTTTAATACTCAACAAAGGCAGGTTCGAAATCAGATGGAAGAGCAGTCAAATGGAGTGATAAACATGATTGCTGGCGGAGCAGCAGGAGGAGATAGCAGAAATGCTAGAAAAAGAACGTTGAGATCGATAAGGGTTGGGGTCTCTACAAAGAGGGAAATTCTATCCTTGGAGTTTCCCTCCATGGAAAATCAAGTTATAAGTTTCAATGAGGCCGATCGACCTTCGGATGTTAATTGGGATACAAATGAAGATGATCCGGATTTCTCCATGGTGTTGACATTGAAGATTGCTAATTTTGAGGTAAAGAGAGTGCTGGTCGATAATGGAAGCTCGGCAAACATTATCTCTTCGGAAGCTCTCACAAGGATGAATCTTTGTCACCTGCATCTAGATCGAGTAACCACTCCTTTGGTTGGTTTTGGGGGATCGGAGATCGTCCCGTTTGGAACCATTCTATTGAGCACGACTCTAGGAAGCAAGCCAAAGAATGTAACAAGGATGATCAAATTCCTAGTGGTAGATACGTCGTTCGCTTACAATGCCATATTAGGGAGACCAGCTCTAAATATCTTCAAAGCAGTTGTATCTACTTATCACCAAAAGATAAAGTTCCCGGCCGAGGGAGGGGTAGGAGAAATGAGGAACGACCAATACATGGCCTGGGAATGTTATAATTCATCTTTAAGTTTTAAAAAGAAAGTGGAGCCCGAGCCCCCGATTAAGAGGAAAATAGCTGAATTAGAGTCTGGCGTAAAATCACCGATTCCCGACTACGAGAAATTACAAGGAAAGAAAGGGAAAAATGTTGACATGAGTGTGCAAGCACCCGACCACAAAAAAGTAACTTTAGTTCCGGGATCCCCTGAAAAATTCACCAAAATCGGAACGGAGTTAAGCGAGGGCATGGAAACCATGCTCGTTGAATTTTTACAGAAAAATGCGGACGTTTTTGCCTGGAGTTCAGATGATATAGTTGGAATCGACCCTCGGGTGATAACACATTCTTTGAACATCGATCCAACGGCAAAACCCGTAAGGCAAAAGAAGCGCAATCATGGCCGCGAAAAGGACAACATAATCAATGCAGAGGTCGATAGATTGTTAGCAGCGGGCCAGATCAGGGAAATAAAGTTCACAGAGTGGTTGTGTAATGTGGTCCTAGTTTCTAAGGGCGAAAAGATTGAAAACAAATGGAGAATGTGTAATGACTTTACAGACCTAATCAAATTGTCCCCAAGAAATCCTTATCCATTACCTCGGATCGATATGCTTGTAGATTCCACCGCGGGGTTTGTATTTTTTAGTATGATGGATGCTTTCCAAGGATTTTATCAGATTTTTATGAACGAAAGAGACCAGGATAAAACAGCGTTCATCACCGAGCGACGAGTCTATTGCTTCATTGTCACGCCTTTTGGCTTAAGGAATGCGGGCGCAACCTATCAAAGGTTAGTCAATATGATGTTTAAAGATCTGATAGGGGAAATAATGGAAGTTTATGTAGACGACATGCTCGTAAAGAGTATGACGGAGGAGGACCACATCAACCATCTTGATCGATGTTTTGGAATTTTAAGGAAATATGGAATGAAGTTGAATCCTGCCAAGTGCACTTTTGGTGTGCGATCGGGAAAGTTCCTCGGATATCTCGTCCATGAAAGAGGAATCGAAGCCAACCCCAAAAAAATTCGAGCAATTACCGATCTACAACCACCAAGAAATCTCTCAGATGTCCAAAGCTTGATTGGGAAGATTATTTCGTTGAATAGATTCATCTCACGATCTGCTGATAAGAGTTTACCATTCTTCAAACTATTGCGTAAATCTAAGAACTTTAAGTGGAATGCAGAATGTGACAAAGCTTTCGAAGACCTGAAAGCATACTTAACCTCCCCACCAATGTTAGCCAAGCCATCCGATGGAGAACCTCTATATTTATACATAGCCGTGTCGGAAGAGGCCATTAGCTCAGTTTTGGTAAAGCTCGATAAGTCTGAGCATAAACCAGTTTACTATTTGAGCAAGTTATTGCAGGGTGCTGAGAAAAATTACATGGAGATTGAGAAATTCGCGCTTGCTTTGGTGGTAGCTGCACGAAGGTTAAGGCCTTATTTTCAGACATACAAGATCATCGTTTTAACTAATCAACCTTTGAGACAGGTCCTATCAAAGCCAGAAGCATCAGGCAGATTGATAAAATGGGCGGTCGAGCTGGGTCAATTCGAGATTGAATATCAACCACGGGTCGCTATAAAGGCCCAGGTATTAGCTGACTTCGTAGTCGAGTCAACAGGCCTATCGAGTGTTGAAGAAGGAGCAATCTCCGAGGTAAGCATGGTCGAAAAAGCCAAAGATCAGGTCTGGCTGATGCATGTGGATGGCTCTTCGACCAGGGAAGGATGTGGAGCAGGAATTCATTTTCAAGGACCCAATGGGGAAGACTTGAGTTATGCTATCACTTTGGACTTCGTCGTTACAAACAACGAAGCGGAATATGAAGCCCTGATCGCTGGATTAGAAATGGCCATAAAGGCAAAGGTAAAATCAATTGTTGTGTTAACAGATTCTGAACTCGTTCATAGACAGGTGAAAGGCACTTACGAGGCCAGGGAGTTCAATATGATCAAATATTTGAACAAGACAAAAAAGTTGATCTCTGAATTCGACAAGTTTGATATTCAACCTATACCGAGGGAGGAAAATCTATGGGCAGATCTATTATCGAAGTTCACAGGACTTGCCGATGGGAAGAATGAAAGGATAATCACATGGCTGTTATCGAATACGTCTGCTATCGAACTGGATGTGACTTCCTCAGTCGACATCATGGAAATCGATGAGCCAAGGATCTCTTGGATCGACCCTCTTATTGCCTATCTCAAAGAAAGGAAGCTCCCAGAAAACTCAAACGAAGCTCGAAGGATCAAATACCGAGCGCCATCGTTCACTCTAGTTGATAATCAACTCTATAAAAGATCCTCTTCTGGAATTTTATTAAAATGTATCTCCGAAGTGCACTATAATGTTATTTTAAAGGAAGTTCACGAGGGAGAGGCAGGAAGTCATTGCGGTGCTCGGGCATTAGCTCTTAAATGCTCGAGGTCAGGATATTATTGGCCTACTCTTTTCTTTGATTCTGTTGATTATGTGAAGAAATGCCACCATTGTCAAATTCATTCGAATTTGATCCATCAACCGGCTGAACATATGCACTCTATTCCGATCTGTTGGCCTTTTGATAAATGGGGCATTGATATTGTTGGGCCATTTCCAACAGCAAGAGCCCGGAAGAATTATGTATTGGTTGCAGTAGAATATTTCAGCAAATGGGTCGAATGCGTTGCTCTGACAAAGATCACTCAGTTCCAAGTTATTAATTTTTTATGGAAAAATATTGTCTGCAGGTTCGGGATTCCTAGGATCTTAATATCTGATAACGGAACGCAGTTCGCCGGGAAAAGAATCACAGAATGGTGCGAAAAGTTCGGAATACAGCAGAATTTCGCATCAGTAGGGCATCCTCAAGCTAATGGACAAACTGAAGTCGTGAACAGAGAGATCGTTCGATCTCTGGAAAAACGTCTATCTGAGGCAAAGGGAAAATGGCTCGACGAACTGCCAGGAGTTTTATGGGCCAATAGAACTACTGTTAAAGCTGCAACAGGAGAAACTCCATTCAGTCTGGTTTATGGGTCGAAAGCTGTTATTCCAGTCGAGAACCTCGTACCTTCTCCCAGGGTCGAGTTTTATAATCCCGAGGAAAATCGATCTCTAAGGGAAATGGAATTTGATCACGCAGATGGTCGAAGGGACCGTGCAAAGTTGAAAATTCAATCTACCAAGTCTAGCATGGAAAAATCTTATAATCGAAACGTTCGAGTCCGAACATTCAAAGTGGGAGATTTAGTGCTCAAGAAAGTGGAAGTGTCGAAGCATGTTGGAAAACTTCAACCTAATTGGGATGGCCCTTTTGTGATCGTTGAGGTTGGAAAGAAAGGTTCTTACAAAATTGCTCATCCTAATGGAGAGGTCCTACCTCGAGCATGGAATGCTGTTAATTTGAGAAAATATTATGGAAGATGAAGATGTATAGTTAAATTCTAGGCTACCACTATTTAGTCATCTCGTTCTGTTTCTTTGTTTCTCGTGATTAAGAAAACTATGTGTTCAATGAAAGTTTATTTCGGCTGAGTTATTTATTCAATGAAAGTTCATTTCGCCAAAATTATTATTTATTCGTCATATTCTCGATATTCTCGATCTCTATTCATCTATTATCAATCTCTATTTTTCTCCATCAACTATTAAACGGGTGAAAGCTATTGCTACGACCCTCGAAAATCGACCAAGGGTGAAAGCCGTTGCTACGCCCCTTGAATCGGAAAAAATTGGGTGACGACCCTCGGGCTAAAAATGCTCTGAAACGACTAAGGGTGAAAGCCGTTGCTACGCCCCTTAGATCGAAATTATTAAATGGGTGAAAGCTATTGCTATGACCCTCGGGCTAAAAATGCTCTGAAACGACTAAGGGTGAAAGCCGTTGCTACGCCCCTTAGATCGAAATTATTAAATGGGTGAAAGTTGTTGCTACGACCCTCGGCCTAAAAATGCTCTGAAATGACTAAGGGTGAAAGCCGTTGCTACGCCCCTTAGATCGAAATTAGTAAATAGGTGAAAGCTGTTGCTACGACCCTCGGCTAAAAATGCTCTGAAACGACTAAGGGTGAAAGCCGTTGCTACGCCCCTTAGATCGAAATTATTAAGTGGGTGAAAGTTGTTGCTACGACCCTTGGGCTAAAAATGCTCTGAAACGACTATGGGTGAAAGTCGTTGCTACGCCCCTTAGATCGAAATTATTAAATGGGTGAAAGCTGTTGCTACGACCCTCGGGCTAAAAATGCTCTGAAACGACTAAGGGTGAAAGCCGTTGCTACGCCCCTTAGATCGAAATTATTAAGTGGGTGAAAGATGTTGCTACGACCCTCGGGCTAAAAATGCTCTGAAACGACTAAGGGTGAAAGTCGTTGCTACGCCCCTTAGATCGAAATTATTGACTGGATGAAAGCTGTTGCTACGACCCTCGGGCTAAAAATGCTCTGAAACGACTAAGGGTGAAAGCCGTTGCTACGACCCTTAGATCGAAATTATTGACTGGGTGAAAGCTGTTGCTACGACCCTCGGGCTAAAGATGCTCTGAAACGACTAAGGGTGAAATTATTAAATGGGTGAAAGTTGTTGCTACGACCCTTGAAGATGGCTAAGGATGAAAGCCGTTGCTATGCCCCTTAAGTCTAAAAGTATAATTAAGATCGATCGAAATTCTGTCATATCCCTTCTACGCAATTATTGAATGAAAGATCAAGAGTATTATTCGAGCTAAGGTAAATATTTCTTCGAACTAGGAGAATCCCCAAGTGTTCTATGTACAATAAAGGTTAAATTATTTGAAGTTGTTTTGAGAAGTTACAAGATCGTGGATCAATAGGTGACGGGATAAAATTAATTTCCATTAAGATTTTCGAAATGAAAATACAGAGAAAAAAAAATGATTTCATTCATAAACCATTCGAACAATTACAAGTGATTCCTCGAAATACAGAGATCAAAATACAACGAGAAGATTGGAATTCGAAAAGAAAGTTACATTTGTTCCTATTCTACTACAAATGCTGCAAAAGAGCTAGAGGTTTTCATACCAAAAAGGTCGGAGCTTGCATCCCGCACTCGTAGCAGATCCGAGATCTTCGTTCGTGAATAATGATGACCACGAGCTTAAAAACAAAAACCAGCTGCAAGGAGGCAGTTTTCCAGCATTCTTGCTACCGGATCCCCGCTGGCTCTCTAAGAATATTATCCGGTCAAGGAAAAGAGGAAGCATATCCAGTTAGAGTACTTAAGAGCAATCTCGAAGACATCATTCCCCGACAAGCACCTCGAAGAAATTGATGCTCGAAGATTTAAAGAACTCCTCTAAAAATTAACCCACTAACCGACCGGATGAAGCGACAGAATACCGGAATTCTATCCCTCACAGAAGAGATGACTCCAAAGAAGCAGGTCGCCTGCCGATACCCTAGTCGCAATCCTTTTCGCCTGTCGATACCCTAGTGGAATTTGTTTCCCATACAGGCACGCCGAGAAGACCGAGAAAGAAAGTTCGAATTCGAATCTCGAACGTTTTAATCGCTGACATCAAGGGGAACGTGGAGTTGGTCGATGGGAGTACAAACATAACCATGTCGATCGAACGAAACATTTACAGACAAATAAAATATGAAGGTAATTTTTGCACTATATATAAGGGGGGAATTTCGCATCAACGGTGTAGATCTCGTGAAATGAACGGCCACGATACAAGCATTAAACGCTCCGACCGTTCCACTTCCCAAGAAATCAGGGACTGTTTGGCTAAAAGAAGATGGGACGCAACAGTAAGAATTCAAAGGTAAGTCCAATCGCAACAAACAAGGAAAATGTCCAATCTATGCTACAAAAAAAAAAAAAAAAAAAAAAAGGGGAAAGGGGAGAGAGGAACGATAGAATTTCCTAGAACATTTCGACAATATCACTGCTACAACAAGATTATGTTACAACAAAGAAAAATCCAGATACAACAAAACGAAATCATTCTCGAAAAGGATTTTTCGAACTTCAGCACTGCGATCAGCGTAGCCTCGGGTATAAGCTTCCCTCTCGCGAAGCTCAGAGTTTTTCTTCTCACGTTCGTAGATATCTTTGAGTCTCTCTAATTCCGAGCTCAACTTGTCCTGAGACAATTTCTCCTTAAAGAATATATTAGCTTCCAGTGCGCAATCCAGCTCAATCTTCTTCCTGGCTAGCTCGAGAGTAATGGTAGCTCGTTGTTCGATCTCACGCTTTGCCAACGCATAGAGCCTAGAAAAGTCTTCGCCAGCCTGAACTTATAAGAAGACATGTCAAGACTAAAATAAAGAAACTAGAAAGCCAGGATAAGGAAGTTAGCAAGAATTACCTGGGCAAGGAAATCCGACCCAGACTGAAATAAGAACGAAGAATATTCTCCTTTTGATAGGATTGCCTCGGAGATAGAGATATTGGCCCGAAGAAGGGTCGGATCGGATTTCCCATGAGGAACTTTGTCAAAATGAATTATGTCCCTCTTAAATGGGGAGACACTAGAAGGAAACAGTAAACTGAAAGATCCTCCGACCTTCGAGGGCGCGAACCGAGCAGGAAAGGGTGCGCGCGCAGAGACATCCTCCCCAAAGGAAACCTTTTTTGTTTTTTTGTTTGAGCCCCTGATTTTCAAGCATGAAGAAGGGGCGACAATCGAAGACTTATATCCTTCATGGAAAATCAGCTCGTTGGAAGTAATGGACTTAATCAGAGCTCGTCTCCCTTTCTTTATAATTCTGCCGTCATTAGGTTTGGGAAAAAGCACGGAAGGAATTACGGGAATGTTCGGATTTTTATTCATCTCTTGGTTTTCGGATAGTTATTTGACCGTAATAATTTCCGACGGTTCGGGATCATGGAAAAATGAATTTCATAGATGATCAAAATAAGGGTCTGGGAGATCGAATGTGGGTTTATTTCCCGAAGCTCCGATCACTGCGTACGATGTTATCGTAAAAGCAAGATAAAATGGCCTTAGTATTTATAAGAGACGCAGCATCATACAAATCACAATAATCAATAAATCACCATTCCCAAGGAAAGATTCGATGACGCAATCAAGTATGCAAGAATGACGTTATAAAGTGGACCAAAATGGTCGAGCAGGCGTTAGATTAAACATGGCACAAAGGGAAAAGTGTAAATTCAAGCATCCACAAATTGAGAAAAGCATAAGACTATAAAAACGAATCTGCAATTACAATGATTAGCTAAGTAAACCCTATTACATGATAATTCTTAATGGCTAGATTCCTTCACGCCAGAACTGTTATCCGATCTCTCTTTCTCATTCCCTTCACTAGAGTCGCCCTCCGAGCTATCGGAATCACTACTGCTCGAATTACCTTCTTCTTCATCATTACTTTGGTCTTCAGCTGCAGATTTACTTGACTCGGAAGATGGAGTTGCCTTGCTCTCCCTGATCGCGAGAATCTCCTTCGATATCCACCTCTTCATCCTCAAATTGTGCTTCGAGCACATCAGGGTTTGGCATCGGCACTCCAAATTCATCAAGGAATGGAGCGAACTCATTATCGGATAAACCTTCGAGCTTGGGAGGAAGAGAAGAAGCCTTGTAATTTTTTCCGAAAATGTTCTTATAAGGATCCATGTAAGGAAGATAATCGTCGATGGTGCCTTGAACCCTTCCGGCTGTGAGGAGCTGCTGAATTCCTTTATAATAGAAGGCTTGATTAACTTCGCCCGACCGCAAATGAACCAAGGCATCAAGAAAGGGCGACTTTAAAAATTCTCTTATGGCAGGAAGTCTGCCTTCTTCTCGGCCTCGAGCATACGCCTGATCGGATAATGCCTTAGCCTGCTCAAGATCAGATTTTAATTTGGTTATCTCTTCCTCGAGGACTCTTTTTCCATCAAGTTCCTTCTTAGCTTCCTCAAGCTTCTTCTCGACCTCAGATAACCTAGCCATGGTATCCTTTAACTGATCAGCCTTAGTAGCCTCTTCCCTCAGGATATCGTGAAGGGCATTCTGGGCCATCTGAGACTCCTCGTTTAATGTCGCCAGTCGGTAAGCCTGATGATTGAATAAATCTCCGGCCTAAAGGAGAAAGTAAGTGTTAATGATGAAGCAAAGGTGTTGAGGAAAAATTAGTATATTTGAAAACTCATATACCTTTTGTAGAGCATAGGCGTAATCACCCGCGATCTCGAAGTCGTTCTTAAGAAATAGTGCGGTGTTATCGTCCTTAAATCTCCTGGCCATGAATATCCAAAGAGACTTATCCACTGCATGTTCACCATCAGAGCCCAAATCGGACTCGATGGTTCCATTCTCCGGGAATCCAGCAGCCCTTGGTCCTTGAAAGTGGTCCTCTATGAAATCGGCCAGGTCTGGCTCGGAATGGCCAGCCCGGCATTGGATCGGACCCGATCCTCGACCAAAAGGCTTCACCCTTCTAGAGGACTCGGGGGCACTGCTACTTCTTTTCCAAGCCATTCTCGCTTCCAGTATCTCCTGGGCTCGGACCACTTTTAGGGTATAATGGCTAAATCCCGCCTCATTCGGATTAGAAGAACCGGTTGGAAAAATGGACCGGAGATCGAAAGCTCGAGAGTTGGAAGTTCCCTCGATCGCAGCATGAGGTTCGGAAGTTCCCACAATAGCAGTTTGGGGAAAAGTCACCAAAGCATTCGAAACCATGTTGGTATCGACCCCAAGAGCGGATTTTACAACCTTCCGGGAAACCTTAGATTTTTTATGGCGAGGTCGACCTTGGTTACCCCTCGAAAAGGAAACGACGACCGAACCAGCTAACGACGTCCGAAACTTATCAACGATCCCAGCTGCGAAATACAAGGGAGTTAGCTTTGATTATAGAAAGATAAATCGAAATGCATGTGATAATTTGACACACCTAAAGTGGAGGGAGCAACAGCAGGGTTGACCTCTCCTTCGACCCATCCAAGTTGCTCGGTTGGATTGTTATTTGGAGTGATCAGAGCCTTTCCGAAATCGATCTCAGGCGCTGGAAAAGTGCATGAGCTGAGCCCAGCCAGTCGCAAAACCGTCTCTTGAGTCATCAGAGGAGTCTGATGAAGGTCGGTTCGAAGGGATTGCAAGAATTCATCTGAGATCTCATGGCTCATATTTCCCCTAAGGCGTCGTCTGCCATAGATCCACGACTTCGCCCCGGGCCATCTGTGTGGAATAGGCTCGGGATTATCTGCAGAAGGCGGAGAATCTGGGCCGCGAACGAAAAAGAATTCATGTTTCCAGCCTTTTGAATTGCTACTAACATTGGTCGATAAAATCGACATATTCGGTCTCTGAGAAAAGTATACATAACCGGCGTTCGAAGCCGTGGAAGAGCTGATTTGGAAAATTCGCCAGAAATTTTGGAAAGCTGCCTTCTTTCCTTTAGCTTTCATCAGGACGCAAAAAGCTATTATGAGTCCGATCGAATTCGGCAGGATTTGAGAGGGAGTAAGTTGGAAAGCCTCCAGAATGCTGCGTATCAAAGGAGGGAAGGGAATACGTAAACCATAGTGGAACTGTTTAGTATAAAAAGCTTGACACCCTTCAGGAGGATCGGTGACTCGCTGTTCGGGGGTTTGAATAACGATCGAATACCCAGCGCCGATATACTTGTTAAATTCTGCCTCCAATTTCTCCCGATCTTCTTCGGTGTAGCGACAAATGGTCTCGTCTGCCCTATCCTCGGTCATATTCAGCCCCGCACTGGTCGACGGCTCTACCCAGTTAAGGATCGTAACCACGACGCGGCCGCCTATGCTATACTTCTTTTGCTCGTTCTTCCCTAAAGGAAGGTCGTCATTCTCTTCGACTCCCTCATCGGAGACTGTCACCTCACTCGAACTATCATCTCCGTTGTCCTCTGATTCGTTATCCGATTCTCCTTCATCTCTGTTGGAATCGGAGTTGGGGCTCGGATTTCCCATATTCTCCGCTGTGGATGGTCGAATATCCTCAGTCTGCATCTCCTCAGGACCACTCTCTGGACTTTCCACTACATGGGACTTACCTTTCAGATCTACGGTACTGGACATATTGAATATATGGAAACTGATCGAAGAAGTTGCTAAAATTCTCTTATCGAACTGTTCGCTCCGATCTAGGGTTTCTTAGAACTTATGCAGATAAGCGGCCCACGATCAACATATATATACAGGGACAAAATGGGAAATTGCAAACCGGTCCCCGAGTAACCGCGACGGTAGGACTCCCTCAGGGTGAATACAAAATTATATTACCAATAATTGCAAATATGACCCATATACTTTCCGGAATCATGAGATGAAGTCCAACATTTGAAAATATGCCCTTCTTGGATATCAATTCCATATTACCCCACTGATCCGTCATATTAAGATCAAAGGAATAAAGAGATATTGCTGAAAATCAACTAAAGCACCATAATAAGTAACAGTGAAAAGATCCTGATATGGAAGTCCTATGTAAACCACAGACAACCAGGGTAATATCAAGACGATGCCATTATATTGTTTTCGAGACATGCACTCTTTTTCCCTAGCTCGGTTTTTATCCCAAAGGGTTTTTCCGAGTTAGGTTTTTAATGAGGCATATCCGAAACTTATCCTAAAAATGCTTCATCTCACCCCAGCGTTCAGAAAAATTTATACTTCTTCGAGCTTAAACTCCTCTTTACGCTCGAGAAGTGGGGGAGTATTGATGAGGGGAATCTTGGATTCAGCATTTCTACGGTCTAGCAAGGTCGAAAGTCACAAATCTCGATCTCATGAGCATAAATTCGAGCCCAAAGCTCAAGAGTCCTACGTTAGTTCTGCAAAGGAAGCTTAGGGTCCAAAATCACTGTTGGGCCGAGTTCATGCCCAGGCATGTGGGCCGAGAAATGCACATCTGTGGGTGGATCACCTAGCTCCAGATCTCAGCTATAAATACCCCTAGCATTTATGACGACGACACAACTTCTCAGGTGCTCTTCCTCCGAGGCCGCTGCTCGGACTTATGTAGGAAAAATAGTATAGGCTATTTATATGTATTTCACACTCTAGCTTGTACGGCATCCTATAATGCTCGGATAGGACTCTCAATACTTGTAATTTGTACTCAATCATCCCGAATACAAATACTACTGATATTTTTCTTTTATTTTTAAGCGTTTATACGGCTTTTGATACCACCTAGATCGAACAGACGAAAACACGTAAGATCAGAGCCTAAACAGATTGAAGAAGCTCTTAATGATTCAAACTGGATTGACGCTATGCAAGAAGAGCTGAATCAATTTAAAAGGAATGATGTCTGGTAATTAGTTCCTAGACCAAGTCATCAAAGGGTAATTGGCACTAAATGGGTATTCAGGAATAAAATGAATGAAGATGGTGTTGTCACCAGAAACAAATCAAGATTAGTTGCCAAGGGTTATTGTCAAGAAGAAGGTATTGACTTTGATGAAACTTTTGCACCAGTAGCAAGATTGTAGGCAATCAGATTGTTTCTAGCCTATGTTGCTCACAAAAATTTCACAGTCTATCAAATGGATGTGAAATCAGCTTTTTTCAATGGATAACTGCAAGAAGTAGTCTATGTTGAACAACCACCTGGATTTGAAGCATATAATGAAGGAGACAAGGTGTATCGTCTGAAGAAAGCCCTTTATGGACTGAAACAGGCTCCAAGAGCATGGTATGATACCCTATCTGATTTTCTTTTAATTAAAGGATTTTGTAAAGGTAAAGTAGATAAGACCTTGTTCACTATTGAGTGGGCAGAACATATATTGCTTGTGCAAATATATGTGGACCATATCATTTTCTTGGAGAAGCTGATGCAGAACAAGTTCTCAAAGCTGATGCACAAAGGAGAACTTAATTATTTTCTCCAACAGATGTGTGATAAGTTCTCAAAGCTGATGCAGAACAAGTTTGAAATGAGCATGATGGGAGAACTTAATTATTTTCTTGGTTTGCAAGTAAGACAGTTGCCTGATGGAATATTCATCAACCAAGCAAAATACACAAAGGATCTGTTCAAGAAATTTGGTATGAAAACTAGCTCTACTGTTAGTGTTCCTATGTCTACTGGACTTCGCTTGGATAAAGATGAAGATGGCAAATCAGTGGACATTACCAAATACAGAGGCATTATTGGGCACTGTTATACTTAACAGCTAGCAGACCTGATATCGTGTACTCTGTTGGGGTTTGTGCGAGAAATCAATCAAATCCTAAGGAATCTCATCTCCTAGCTGCCAAAAGGATACTCAAATACCTTAAAGGTACTCAGGAATTGGGATTGCGGTACCCTAGAGAATCTGGATTTGAACTTATTGTTTATTCAGATTCTGACCTTGCTGGCTGCAAAATTGATAGGAAGAGCACAACAGGTGCCTGTCAATTTTTAGGTAGTTGCCTGATCTCATGGATGAGGAAGAAACATACTTCAGTATCCAAATCTACTGCTGAAGCTGAGTACATAGCTGCTGGAGCTTGCTGTGCACAAATACTAAGGTTGAAGCATCACTAGAAGATTACAACATCAAAATCAGTGGAATACCTATCTACTGTGACAATACAAGTGCAATCTCCCTTACTCAAAACACTACAAGTCATTCAAGGACTAAACATATAGAGATCAAACATCACTTCATAAGAGATCATGTGGAAAAAGGAAATGTCATAATAGAAAAAGTTCATACTGATAATCAGATTGCTGACATCTTCACTAAACCTCTAAGTGATGCAAGGTTTTCGACTTTAAGAGCTGAACTAGGTCTACTAAATTTGGATGCATAAGCTGAGGGGGAACTAATCAGAAGACTGAAGTTCATCAGCTTACTCATCTTATTATCTTCAAGGTTAACTCTCAACATACAAGTTAACTTATGGATTCTTAAAGTCAGGGGGAACGTGTAAGACTAGGGGTACTTCTGATTAAAAGATGAAATTTGTTGATGAAAGTTAGTTGAAGTTATGTTTTCATCAGAAGATCTAAAATTTGAAGATTGAAGATTAATTATTTAGCTGGATTGACAAACAGCCGAGGAAGGTTATCAGCTATTGGCTTTCACTGATAACAGTCTGTCATCAGGACACTAGTCCCATCAGATAATTATTTATTTCACTGACACAAAACGCATCCAACGGTTAGCGTGTATCACGGAAACCAAAATACCCTAACTAAAAAAATTCAGACCTGATCAGCTTTGTAACTCTTTACGCACCCAAAAATATTCATAGGCATTTGTGAGAAATTCTGCTTTCATTTCTGCAAAATTTCTTGTGTTTCTTCTCTAATCTTCTACAGAATCGAAAATGACTACTCAAGAAGAAGCTAAGGCTGAAGGTATGTATCTAGTTTATGATACATATCACCATTTTGGCACCCCTGTAATGAAAGAAATCTTGGAGAAGTTGAAGGCTGCAACACTTGTGAAGTTCATGGAATCTCATGAAGAAATGGTCTACAAGCATCAAATAATGTAGTACTACAATACTAAGGACGTTGTTGATTTTGAAAAATGAGAAATCAAAGCTACTGTCGTAGGAAAAGCAGTCGTCATCACTCCTGCTCTGTTGCACGAGAAATTTGGACTGTCAAATCAGGGAAGAACTGATGTGTCTTCTATGGCATAAGACAAAATCCAAGAGTTCTGGGCAATCTGTGCCAAGGAAGGAGAAGTCATGTCTGGCAACATAAAGAAGAAACAGCTGAAGGATGAATATCAGCGCATGGCTGATATGGTCTCAAAGCTGATAGAGAATTGTACCTTCTCTCTAGACAGTGTCACCATGAAACACTACTGCATTATGATGGCCATTTACTACGGCTATGAGGTGAACTGGTCTGTTGTGATCTGGTATATTCTTGCGCACTTTCACCAGAAGAAGCAAACCAATCACATGATTACTCTGAGTTATCTGTTTTATCAGCTGGGATGTGTAATGTCCCATGGAAATGAGATTCACAATGCCAAAGCTATGGCTACATATCAAGCTGGTAAGGGAGTAACTAAGAGGAAAAATGATGAGGAGGAAGAAGCTGAAGAACCTAAAGGACAAAGTTCCTGCAAAGAGGCAAAGAAAGTCTGTTCAAACAGCAAAGCCTGTTGTTCAAGCCAGAACAGACAAGAAAAAGCAAGCTGCTACTGATGCTGCCGTAAAGAAGGTTCTTGATGAAGTTTTGGAGATATCAGCTGATTTTCCATCAAGAAAAGTGTCAGAAGAAATATCTGCTGACAAAGTAGCAAAGAGGACTAGAAGCCAGTTGAGAGACACAGTTGCTTCTAAATCTGTCAAAGAGAAGCCTACTACAAAGAAGTCTGCTAAGAGGAAAGTGGTTTTTGAACCATCTCCTGCTAAGCCCTCAGACTTAGCCAGACAAAGTCCTTAATCAGCAGAGAGGCCTGCTGGAGCTGAAGAAAAGTCTGCTAAGGAGAAGCAAACTGCTGATCAAACTACCCCACAGACTACTTCAATCGCACCAACAGCTGAGGTTGCTCAACCTCATGATGATCATGAAGTGCAGATCATCGAACCTGTTGCAGCTGCACCAATTGCATCTGCTAGTCCTGAACCTTCTGCTACCCATGAAGCACAGACAGCTGACAAGAAGAAAGGGAAGAGAAAGCTTGTCATCAAAAGGAAGAAAGTGTTTATTGCTGATAAAAGAAAGAGGGAAGAAGCAGAGCAGAGGAAGCGGGGTGATCAAGAAGAGCAAAGGGTCATTGAGCTCATCAAAATTGAAGCTGAAAAAGAAGAGAAAAGAAGAAAAATGACTGAGGCTGAACGCAAAGCTGCTGAAGATGCAGAGTTAGGAAAAACGCTCATGGTCCTAACGTAGCTGGTGGCATTAAAATTGGAGAATCAATGAACGCAAAGAAGAAAATGCCTGCTAGTGAAATACCTGAGAAGAAAAGGTTTGAAGTCAGGAAAGCCTTTGAGATTGTTAATGCTGACCCTGTTGTTTTCAAAAGATTTGATGCAGCCTTGGCTCACATTGATAAGAAACTTCAACGTCAAACCCTGTTCACCCTAGAAAAGGAGAGATACATGAAGTGGAGGGATTACAGGATGACAAAATCTGTTGAAGAAGTCCAGAGCTGGAAAGAGTTTGCTGATGAGGAGAAGTGGGTCCTCAGCTGGTTGCAAACTATTTCAATCACTAAAGCTCTGGATGCTGATTATGTCAGAGATGTGATGCATAAATATGCACAAGAAGCTGTTACTGCTGAAGCCAAGACCATCTCTGATACTTTGCCAGCCAAGAGAAGAAAGCAAGATGATCCCATTAAACGGGCTGTGCAAATTGCTGTTCATACTGCCTTAGAAAGATGGGCTGCATGATCAAGGTATGAACAAGGATCTCCAAGTGATCCGCCTAGTCTACCTAGTGTACAGCATATTACATTTGGCAAAGAAATAAAAGATTATCAAGAGATGCCTAAAGTGAAGACAACTGCTGCAAACCGTTTGCCTGTTGTTAGGAAAATTCGCCAGACTACTGTTTTCACTGATGATGGCATAATTGTTAATAAAATCTTTGAAGACGTCATAGATCAGACTGCTGCTGCAAAAGAGCCCTTAGCTATTGAGTGGACTGCTAAGGAAAAGCCTGAATAAGAAGCTGAACTTAAAGACACTCTTGTTCAACAGGAAGAAGATCAAACTGCATCAACTCCTATTCCAACAACTGATACGCACTCATCACTGATGGAAGCCTTCCAAATTATGTTTGAAAATTCCTTGAATGAAATGGAAGGGAGGAACAGACTGCAGATGGAGCAAATGCAGAAGGAAACTGCAAAAATGGTTAAGGATACCATTGATAACTTCCCATTGCCAGAAGACAATACTTTGAGGATGACAACTTGTATCTTAGACATGAACATAAGTATTGAAGATGTCAAAGCTGATGTTGATCATCTTCATGCTGCCTTGAAGAGAAATGAAGATAGTATTGCTCATCTGACAAACACATTCATCAAAGATGCTGATGAGGAGACGACTAAGAATTATTTGTTGGTAGAAGAAGTTCACAAAACTGCCACAAAGATTGATGAGGAAATCTCTACATTGCAACTCAACATTGACTGCATCAATGATCAAGCTGACAACATCACTATTGCTCTAAATCATCTCAAGTCAAGCCAAGACTTAATGAACCAGAACATCAAGACCTTGTGTGCTGCTGCCAAGATCCAAGCTGTTGGACTCAACCCTCCTGTTAACCCTGATGATGACAAAAAGGGGGAAGAGAAAATAGAAGAGACAACTGTTCAAGCTGCTGAAGTAGACTCTGCTGCTGCTCAAGAGGAACTAGAAGAGCCAGAGAACCAAGCACTTGAAGAAAAGGCTGAAGGAAATGACGAAGCTGAAAACAAGGAAACTGATGCTGCTGAAGAAGATGGAAATGTTGATGGCAAAGAAACTGATGATGTTGAAGACTTTGAAGAAGAACCCAAGGAACCAGTCAAGTCTGATAAAGAATTGGCTGCATCTAAGGAGACTCCTGAAGAGCAACCGGATCCATTCACCGAGTACAAGAATGTAGAACGCTTGAAAAGAAAAATCACTGAAGCACAACAGGAAGTGATGCGTGAAAATGAAATGAAGCAGAAGATGGAAGCTGCCAAGGCAAATCGGCTTGCTGATGATGAAGTTGATGATGAAATTGATGATGAAGATGATGATGATGAATCAGAGTATGAATATGAGGAAGTTATTGAAAAAGGAAGTGAAGAAGTTGATGATTAGAATAGATTATTCATTGTAATCAGTTTACTTTATTTTCCTTTCAGTTACCTCATCTGAAAGACTTGTACTTTGTAATATCTTTCAATCATTTATAAAAGTTCAAGTTCTTTTCCAACATATATTTCTATCTCAGATATTTTGAGGATCAAAACTTTAGTATAGGTAACAGGTACATAGCTGAAGTTTTGTCATCATCAAAAAGGGGGAAATTGTTGGATGAAGATGAAGATAAGGGTGGTTTTGATGATTTCCAAAACACATCAAGATCAGCTAAGTATGGAAAACTTAGTTCAAAACACTTAGAAGAATTTTGACCAAGTAAAAAGACAAATCAGAAGGGTCAAATATTCAAGGTCCAGAAGACTACTGATCTGCTGAAGGACAAAATCAGACTGGTGAAGATCAGCCGACTCAAATCAGATTTGTTCAAGTTTGGGATCAGCTTTGTTCAGTCATCAGACTTGTGTTCTCATCAACCAAGTGGAAAGGATCAGGAAGTCGTCCCAACGGTAATAAATACCCCGGGAGTAATAAATGCTGAAGTCCGAGGATATTAATGGCAAATGATTGAAGAAGTACCTCGTATCAGCTCGGTGCATTAAATGCTGCCTGACAGAAAGTACAGTCTGCAGTACTGTCACTGTGCAGAGAGCCGTTCGCGGAAATTAAGGACCATAAACCAAGAAATTCAAACTGTGTCTCTTCAACGGATACTTTTTGAATCTGTGAGTATAAATAGTTGAAGAGACGAAGAGAAAACATATACACAACAACTGAGAGAATTTACGAAGCAGAATATTTTCGAAGTCTCAAGAAGCTCAAGAACAGCTCACTCGCCTGCTGAAGTCATTTGTTGACAGAAGCTTATTGAAGTTTAAAGATAACACATTTTCTGAGTGAATCTGTAAAGAGAGTGTTGTGAGGAGTACTTATCCGTCTTTGTGAGTGATAAATCTCTGTAGAATAGGTCTTCTTTGTGATTTCCTATTGCGAACTTGCGGTCGTTTCATTTGTTGTTCGACGCAAGCAGAGTATACTGTAAACTTGGTGATTATAGTATAACCCAAGATCTATGTGACTTGGAAGAGTGGACTAAAGGATTTAAATCCATATAACCACTATAAAAATTCTTGTGTTTTTACTTTGCATTTTAACTTGCATATTTTCAGTTTGCATAAAAACACATTGGTAAAACTGTTTGAAAGGGATTTTAAAAGAGTCATTTATAAATCTGGGGATAAAATCTTTCAAACTACTAAGTATACTTGTGAAAAACACTTAAAATATCCGCTGCAAGTATTCTGGTATTAAAACTGATTTTGACTAAACCAGCTAAGTGACTATCAGATTAGTGGTCAACCAAGCTATTCAAAGATTTGTTCGCAATCAGCTTCGTCAACTTACTGCTCTGTAACAGCTTAGTCTGCTTACAGTTAAGTGAAAGTTTTAAAGTTAAAATTTGATTAAAATTTTCAGAGGTCTATACACCCCCCCCCCCTCTAGACCTCATCTGACCACTTGGGACCAACAGTACTTCTTGGGAACGGTGCCTTCGAGATTGCTTGAAGTAATTCTTCTGGAGTTGCTTCCCTTTTTCTTGGCTCGGATAAATGTGCGGAATGAGCCAGCAGGGAAGTGGTAGCAAGAATGCTGGAAAGGCGGTATCAAACTCACGGTGGCTCGCTCTGTAATTCATATTGCCTAGATGAAGACCTCAGATCGGTTAAAAATCCTGATTTCATCCAGCAATCGGAATCAACTCTCCGCCGCCCTTTATTATTTCATAGTATTTGTAGTAGGATAGCCATAAATGTAATTTCGATCTGAGTTTGGTGTTGGGATTCGGTAAGATAAACAGCCCTAGGCACAGCGGAATATAAAAATTTTAGGACCTCTTACGGAATCTTGCCAGGATATTCTCTAGTTGTATATATATGAATATAAATAAAAACGATAGTATAAGTTTACACGTTATACCTATCTCCTTGCAAATCCTTTGGCTAGCAAAACGGACTCTGAATTTCTCCTCAGCAAAATCGACCCAAGCTCTGCAGGAGCGCCCCACGTGTTGCGCCTCTACGGGTTGATACACCACAATTACACGAAAATAATAAATCTTGATCAGCTAGAACACAAGATATATTATGATCTAGGATATAGGAACGATTTTGGAACAAGATCGAAAACGAAAAATTCTTCCAAGTGGAAGACAGGGTTCGGCCGATCACTAGGGAGAGGGAGAGAGAATTTTTGCTCTTCTCAATTTTGCTTGTTAAGTTGTGTGAAAAATAACTATAAGATAGCTACTTATAGTTATCTCCCTAACCTAGTCCTATTAGGACTAGGGTTCTTCTCTCCTACATGGGCCATGGCCCTCTTTAATTAGAAGACCAAGTCTCCTAATTAATTCATGGCCCAGTTAATTAATTTGACCAGGCTTTATTTAATCTCCCAATTAAATAGCCTAATTAATTAACTTAATCTCCCATTTAATTAAATCAGACTCTAAGTCTATTTAATTAAAATTCTTTCTAATTAATTAAATCCAACTTAATTAATTAATCCACAAATTAAATTCCAATTTAATTTATGATCCTGATCCAATTCCAATTGGATCCTTCTTTGTTCCAATTGGGTCGACCCAGTCGACCCATCCATTATAATCGACCCAGTCGATTATTCATCCAGTCGACCCAGTCGACTCGGTCGTTCTTATTTCCTCGCTTTCGCTTCATGTGTATTGTGTATGCCCCCGTAGGTTCACCACATAATTGGCCGTGGGTTATAATTAAATATTATTTAATTATTCGAGTAAGATTTACTCTAAATCAATCGAACACTCTGTCGATTGATCATTCCAAAATTAGCACCCCTGCCAATTTGGGAATTCTCCCACACTCCACGGTCGATGTCCAGCCACAAGCCCATGGAGCCCAATCACTGGTGAATTAATTCAGTGAACCTTTTATCATTTACAATTTCCATATACGACATAATCTCTCCATCGATCAATCTCCCAGTCGAGACTTAAGGGTATGGTCTTTCATCGGTTTCCCTTTTCCTTTGTCTTGACCTTATGAATTTTGGTCTCGAAATAATTCTCTTTGACTTAACCTTTATGAGCTACTTACATAAAGCCGTCAGATACCTCGGCCGAGGATTTTACCAGAATTAATTTCTCACAGAAATCCATAGGAGAATTTCCCAACCTATCAAGTCGGGTCAATGGATCCTTTGTTGATGATATGAACCTGCATACGAGTTCCTCTATACCCAACATGAGTCCACAGAGACCTTTTGGTAATCTCCAGTCAGTCGGAAACTCACATCAAAGTATAGACGTTCTCGCACCAGATAAACCCTATCACCTCAAGTATTTAGGGATCGTTCCTCGTATACTATTGTAAATTGGAATAACTTCATCCCCGATATGCGACTACCGCTTCCATGGTGAGTTATTTCCTAATTGGGGTATTCAGTGCGCTTGCCATCCCAGCAAGCCACCCACTTATGTGTATCGACTATCCCAGTCACGCTCGTGGACCCCAGCGTTCTCCAGTTCATCGGAGTATACACAATAGTGAGAGTCTAACCGAATCCAATGATGTCCTATCTCTATTGGATTCTACGACTCTTGAATATATTCTAGATCACGGCCTTGGAGATCAGTCCACGGGTTGTCCCATAGCCCTGTGATCTAAGGACTTCTATCCTTATGCGTAGATAATTATTACATAAGATAGAGTTGACCATATATATAAATGCATTTATTAATCCAATCGAATGGTCCTTTCAAAATGCAGCCAAAACAGTTGGCTTGCAGGACACTATTCTATCAATCTCCCACTTGTACTAAAGCCAACTTTTCATACTTCTGATTCCCATCTTAGACAGATGTTTTCGGATGCCTTTGAGGCAATGGCTTAGACAGCGGGTCCGTCGTATTATCCCTTGAGGTGACACGTTCCATCTTTATGTCTCCTCTACCAATGATATAACATATCAAATGGTATCGTCTTAGTTCGTGCTTGGATTCTGATGAGATCTCGACTCCTTCGCTTGCGAGATAGCTCC
Source organism: Penstemon eatonii (assembly GCA_038501285.1). NCBI lineage: Eukaryota > Viridiplantae > Streptophyta > Magnoliopsida > Lamiales > Plantaginaceae > Penstemon > Penstemon eatonii. The sequence goes on from CM076713.1 coordinate 28,035,614, forward strand.
ATTATTATCACAGAAGATAGTAATGGCTCGACAATGCTAGGTAACATCCAATTCCTGGATGAAATTTTTCATCCAAACACCTTCCTTTGCTGCTTCACATGCGGCAATGTATTCTGTCTCGGTGGTTGAATCTGCGGTAGTGTCTTGCTTGGAGCTCTTCTAGCTTACCGCACCACCATTGAGGCAGAACACGTATCCAGATGTCGACTTGAAGTCGTCTACATCACATTAGAAGCTAGAAACAGTATAGCCTTCCAATTTCAATTCTCTTCCACCGCATACCAAGAACAATTCCTTAGTCCTTCTCAGGTACTTCAGAATTGCCTTTACGGCTATCCAGTGCTGCTCACCTGGATAAGACTGGTAGCGACTTGTAACGCTTAAAGCGTATGCTACGTCTGGTCTCGTACATAACGTACCATACATTATGCTTCCTTTTGCGGATGCATATGGTACTTGAGACATGTTGCTTCTCTCTTCAGGGGTCTTTGGGGCCATAGACTTAGAGAGTGCAATTCCATGTCTCATTGGAAGCAATCCTCTCTTGGATTCTTCCATGCTAAATCTTTTCAAGATTTTATCTATGTACTGGGATTGGGAGAGGCCCAACAGTCATTTTGATCTATCTCGGTAGATCCTTGTACCTAGTACAAAGGATGCTTCTCCCAAATCCTTCATCGAGAATTGTGTAGATAACCATGTTTTAGTTTCGGACAACACTTTCACATTTGTGCCCAATGAGAAGAATGTCATCAACATAAAGCACCAAAAATTCAACTGTACTCCCACTGACCCTTTTGTACACACAAGGTTCGAACACGTTTTTGATGAATCCAAAAGTTTGAATTGTTTCATCGAAACGGATGTTCCAACTTTGGGAAGCTTGCTTCAATCCATAAATGGACCTCTGGAGTTTGCACACCTTGTGCTCATCTCCTTTGGATGCATATCCTTTTGGTTGCTTCATTTAGATCTCCTTGTCAATGTCCCCATTGATAAAGGCAGTCTTCACATCCATCTGCCATATCTCGTAGTTATACCACGCAGGTATGGCCAGCAAGATTCGAATGGATTTAGACATTGCGACGGGCGAGAAGGTCTCCTCAAACTCGATGCTTGGCCTTTGAGTGTATCCTTTTTGCCACTAGTCGCGCCTTGTAGGTTATTACCTCTCCGTTCACTCCAAGCTTTCGCTTATAGATCCACTTGCAACCCATGGGAGCTACTCCCACTGGTGGATCTACCAAGGCCCAGACCTTGTTCGAGTGCATGGAGTCCAATTCGAATTCCATGGCTTCACGCCACTTTCCCGAGTCTATGCCTAGCATAGCCTCTTCGTAAGTCCTTGGGTCGGTTAGAGACTGTCTAGTCTCACGCAGCAGACCGTAGTACCTCACGGGTTTTCTACGTTGTCTTTCTGGCTTACGAAATACCGGTGTACTTTCTGGTGCACTTTCATGCTCATGTTCTCCCACTGCCTGTGGTGATGGGTCGGTTTGATTGACCTCTTCGGCCTTTTCAGCTTCAGTGACCTCATCTAGTTCTACGTTGTGTTCCTTCTTGCCTAGCAAGAAATCCTTCTCCAAGAAGTGTGCGTTCCTTGAGACAAACGTAGTTAATCTTGTAGGATCGTAGAACTTGTATCCTATAGAGTTTTCTGGATACCCCACGAATTGCATAAGACGGACTTTACATCCAACTTATCTCCCACCAGCTTATTCACATAAGTGGGAGACCCCATATGCGCATGAATGCATATGAAGGTACAATACCAAAACTCATATCACGTGATATGTTTTGGATCTGGCTTCAGAGATACTTAGCTCAGTATCTTCGATTTTCTCGATCAAGTTTCATTTGTTTGAATAAGGAATTTCATGTAAGATTTCTTAATGGACATTTACATGTCCAGAATGCTTGACAACAGACAACGTTTCGAGCGGGTCTTACATTTCGAGAATCTAATTCTCTATTAAATAATCAATGGCGTACTGCCAATGCATGTTCGATTTTAAATCGATCCAAATCTCTTACATGCTTTCATAGATTAAGCTCTCTTCTTTTATTCCAAAAGTAATTTGGAATTGTACATCACAACGTACTTTTACCCATGAGGGCACAAGAGACGCCTTATCTCCCACTAATGCTTTAGTGTTTCTACACACTTATAAATGGATTAAATCCATTGCAATTGTTTATGCCTCTTGGTTGCCTAGCAACCAATTACTAAATCTAATTTCCACTAAGCAAGATTCGAAAGTCGGTTACTATTTACAGCATCCCAGTCAAGTTCGACCAAGTCGAGCTCAGTCTTTGAATCTTTTAATTCGGAAATATATTTTAGTATTCGTGTATCGCCTTTCGGTTTTTACAACGACTCAAGTGTGTGAAATCTTGATTATTTATATTTTATTGACTATGCATATTTTATTTAGTCGATATATGAGTATCCATACTCATTTGCTTATGTACACCTTTTGCGTATAAATCTTATAGCGCAATCAGTTCCAACCATTATGGAACTATCACATCCCTTAAGCTAAGAGATGGTATAAGCAAATTCCAATGATCTAAATAATTCATGGCTTTAGATGCATTGAATGCATCAATGAGTGCTTCATCGGGCATCCAACACCCTTATGCATTACTTTAACCATAAGGTTAAGTTCAATAAAATTTAATCATCCCTTATGGGATGAATATGTTCAATTCCCTCTTTCCCTTGATCTTAATCCATGGAAGAACCATTTTGATTGACTTTACAACTTATCATCCTTACAGAAAAACCTCCAAGGTTAATTCCCTTTAGAGAGGATACATTCATCTTCTTCCATCTCTCGAGCCTTTTGAGGCCTTTTAACAAGATGTTACTTCCCATTTATGGGAGATTTCATTTTTGCCTTCAAGAAAATTTGGGCTTGAGAACCATCCTCAACCCTCTGGTGAAACTTATCACCTTTCTTATTTGAAGAGTAACTTCGAAAAAGGCAGCTTGGTGAAACCTATCACCATTCCAGTCGAAGTGTAACTTCGAAAGGAAAAACAATGAAATCTTTTTAAGGAGATTAGTCCTTGCTTGGACTCGAGAATAATTTCTCAAGTTTCGAAGTCATTCAAAATTCCTTTGGGTTCAGTCAATTTATTTGATTCAAGTATGATGGTAAATATTCATGGATACATAACTTATGATAAACTATCATAAACATGACGATAAATACGCGGCAGATTAATATCAATGCATAATTTACAAACATGGTTTTCATTTGTAAATTACTCCCACTATTTTTGTCGAATACTTATGCCCCCACATAAGGTTCGGGAAATAAAAATTTCCTAATGGGCTCAAGGCCCAAATGCAATCGCTCAGTACCCACGACTCGTTGGCCATACCAATCGATCCACTTGGTGGGTGATCACGTCGCCGGTTAACCATCCCAGCTAACCCTTGAGTTCATTCAGCCTCGGTTTTCGTTATGGACCCACGACTCGTGAGACATCCATACTTACTCGCGTTAAATCATGTCCAATACTCGTGAAGAGAAATAGTTCAATCCTAGACGCCCCACGACTCGTGAGACAGCGCCTAGAACCTTGCTATCCCCTCCCTTGGCACTAAATTGTGCATCGAGGCAATAGACATATCATCTTCCTATAGCTCGACCCACGACTCGTGAGACATCGAGATATATTTGTACAATATGCCTAAGACCTAGTAATTGGATAGGCTCGGACCATAGACACCATTCATATGCGCCCGTTAATCGATTTAATATTCTAATTGAGTTTTTAAGTTCAATTGGAGGTTTTAAGTTTTCTTCGTGCGAGGTCTCATCAGATTATGCTTTATCTTGTTTACGTGATCTATTCTAAGCATGCAAGACATACATCAAAGAATAATAGTAAACATATATCACCTAGCATTGCACATATGATTGGTCGATTGCCCATCCTATGCGATCCATCACGAGCCACATGATGGACCAATTGGTCAGTCTAGGGTGGAAATTAAATGTCCTAACTATTACAATTTTCAAACCCATACATCATGGGCCTTCTTGTAATATCCACCTTGATTGGGCCTCCATGTAATGAATTGGGCCTCCATGTCCTCCAAGGTAATGGGCCTCCATGTGGATCTCCAAGTCTTCATGAGGTCTTCTTGGCTCCAAGCCTAATCTAAGCCTAGCTTACAAATTTAAATGGCCCTATTCTATTACATTCGTTTGCGCAAGCAAGGGCACCAATCAGGCCCATTTAATTACAACCCATAAAATAAATAAACCAAAACTACACAGGGCTTAAGGGCAAAATCGACCAATCCACATATTCACTCAAGAACATGCATAAATTCACATAAGGGCATAAATGTAAATTTACCGGCTCCTTTAATTTTAATTCACAAAAATTATCCAAGTTAATTTAATTTTGAATTAACAATTAATCTCTAAGATTAATTAACTCTTACTTGAGTTCTAAGTAATCTACAACTCTTATCTTGATAAAATTGGTTAATTAAGATAGTTATAAATCTTCCAAGATTACTATCTTATCCAAAACTCTAAGTTTCCCAATTTTACAAATCTCCAAGATTCTCAAGATAATCCTATTTTGAATAGATTAGTTAACTAAGGTAGTGTCCAAATCCACCAAGATTTCTACCTTATCCAAAACTCCAAGTTTCCTAATTTTATAAGATCTCTAAGATCTTTAATCTTGGTAACTTACTAGAAGAGATTAATTTTAATTAAATCTCTTATCACAATTGAAACTCTAAGTTTCCTTGTTTAATAAGATCTCTAAGATCTTTAATCTTGGTAATTAACTAGAAGACATTAATTATAATTAAATGTCTTATCACAAATGAAACTCTAAGTTTCCTTGTTAATTAGATCTCTAAGATCAATCCAAGATTCACCAAGATTCCATATCAACCAAATCTCCAAGATTTTCAGATTTATCAAAATAGGCAGAATTGGAGTCCAACCAAAAATCAGCCAATACGTGACCAATCGAGGACTGCCACGTGGCCAACACACGCGACCACAAAGTCCGCGCGTGGGCTGTCCTTGGCAGCGCACGGCAGCGTGTGGCTGTGCGTGACAGCAAGCGACAGACAGCCCGTAGGCTGCTGCAGTGTGCCGCACGCGCAGCCAGCGTGCTGTTCGCACGCTGCCGTGGGCAGCAGCCCACGGTGGCCGCCTACGCCGCGTGCCACCGCGGTTGGATTCCAATTTTTTTTTTTGTTGTTGTTGTTTCGATTACTATTTGATTTAATTAAAAACAGATCCAATTAATTAAATCCAAATCCAAAAATTAAAAATTAACGTGATAAAATTTCGAATCAAAATTTTCTTTTAACTCCAAGTTAAAACAGATCTACGTCCTATAACATATACAGTTAAAGAACTAGTCATACATAAATCAAACATATGATTTAAATCACAGAATTTGCAAATTCATATATATACAAAGCCTAGAGTTGGCTCTGATACCACTGTTGGGATTCGGTAAGATAAACAGCCCTAGGCACAGCGGAATATAAAAATTTTAGGACCTCTTACGGAATCTTGCCAGGATATTCTCTAGTTGTATATATATGAATATAAATAAAAACGATAGTATAAGTTTACACGTTATACCTATCTCCTTGCAAATCCTTTGGCTAGCAAAACGGACTCTGAATTTCTCCTCAGCAAAATCGACCCAAGCTCTGCAGGAGCGCCCCACGTGTTGCGCCTCTACGGGTTGATACACCACAATTACACGAAAATAATAAATCTTGATCAGCTAGAACACAAGATATATTATGATCTAGGATATAGGAACGATTTTGGAACAAGATCGAAAACGAAAAATTCTTCCAAGTGGAAGACAGGGTTCGGCCGATCACTAGGGAGAGGGAGAGAGAATTTTTGCTCTTCTCAATTTTGCTTGTTAAGTTGTGTGAAAAATAACTATAAGATAGCTACTTATAGTTATCTCCCTAACCTAGTCCTATTAGGACTAGGGTTCTTCTCTCCTACATGGGCCATGGCCCTCTTTAATTAGAAGACCAAGTCTCCTAATTAATTCATGGCCCAGTTAATTAATTTGACCAGGCTTTATTTAATCTCCCAATTAAATAGCCTAATTAATTAACTTAATCTCCCATTTAATTAAATCAGACTCTAAGTCTATTTAATTAAAATTCTTTCTAATTAATTAAATCCAACTTAATTAATTAATCCACAAATTAAATTCCAATTTAATTTATGATCCTGATCCAATTCCAATTGGATCCTTCTTTGTTCCAATTGGGTCGACCCAGTCGACCCATCCATTATAATCGACCCAGTCGATTATTCATCCAGTCGACCCAGTCGACTCGGTCGTTCTTATTTCCTCGCTTTCGCTTCATGTGTATTGTGTATGCCCCCGTAGGTTCACCACATAATTGGCCGTGGGTTATAATTAAATATTATTTAATTATTCGAGTAAGATTTACTCTAAATCAATCGAACACTCTGTCGATTGATCATTCCAAAATTAGCACCCCTGCCAATTTGGGAATTCTCCCACACTCCACGGTCGATGTCCAGCCACAAGCCCATGGAGCCCAATCACTGGTGAATTAATTCAGTGAACCTTTTATCATTTACAATTTCCATATACGACATAATCTCTCCATCGATCAATCTCCCAGTCGAGACTTAAGGGTATGGTCTTTCATCGGTTTCCCTTTTCCTTTGTCTTGACCTTATGAATTTTGGTCTCGAAATAATTCTCTTTGACTTAACCTTTATGAGCTACTTACATAAAGCCGTCAGATACCTCGGCCGAGGATTTTACCAGAATTAATTTCTCACAGAAATCCATAGGAGAATTTCCCAACCTATCAAGTCGGGTCAATGGATCCTTTGTTGATGATATGAACCTGCATACGAGTTCCTCTATACCCAACATGAGTCCACAGAGACCTTTTGGTAATCTCCAGTCAGTCGGAAACTCACATCAAAGTATAGACGTTCTCGCACCAGATAAACCCTATCACCTCAAGTATTTAGGGATCGTTCCTCGTATACTATTGTAAATTGGAATAACTTCATCCCCGATATGCGACTACCGCTTCCATGGTGAGTTATTTCCTAATTGGGGTATTCAGTGCGCTTGCCATCCCAGCAAGCCACCCACTTATGTGTATCGACTATCCCAGTCACGCTCGTGGACCCCAGCGTTCTCCAGTTCATCGGAGTATACACAATAGTGAGAGTCTAACCGAATCCAATGATGTCCTATCTCTATTGGATTCTACGACTCTTGAATATATTCTAGATCACGGCCTTGGAGATCAGTCCACGGGTTGTCCCATAGCCCTGTGATCTAAGGACTTCTATCCTTATGCGTAGATAATTATTACATAAGATAGAGTTGACCATATATATAAATGCATTTATTAATCCAATCGAATGGTCCTTTCAAAATGCAGCCAAAACAGTTGGCTTGCAGGACACTATTCTATCATTTGGATGTTCTTATTGTAACCAAGAAATCATTTGTAATTATTCAAAAAGCTCATAATAGAATATTTTCACATTGTTATCTTTGCCTCTTTCTTTGCTTCTTTGCTTTAATATTAATAAAGCTGGAGTTTGAACTGGATAACTCGAATTTAAAAATCACGTAAGTTAGATAAATTGGTCGAACTCAACTTGTCATTGGTGATTTAATCATCATAATTTTGAAAAAAGATGACTATTGTTATTTCGATAAACTCCTCGGAACTTTGGTTTAATCGTTTTAGAACTGGTTCAACCCGACTTCTTTCGTTGATTCGAAAAGAATATTTTTGAAATAATCATTAATACACTTTTTGATGTATTCTGATAGGAAAGAGGCCATGATCGAATTTCGAGCTTAGAGTCGATTTCTTATTTTTTTATCTAAAGGGCATAGCAACGGCTTTCACCCTTGGTCAATTTTGAAGGTCTTAGCAACAGCTTTCACCCATTTTGTATTGTTTTTTATCTAAGGGGCATAGCAACGGCTATCACCCTTAGCGATTTCGAGGGTCTTAGCAACAGCATTCACCCATTTTTTATTATTTTTGATCTAAGGGGCATAGCAACGGCTTTCACCCTTAGTCAATCTCGAGGGTCTTAGCAACAGATTTCACCCATTTTTTATTATTTTTTATCTAAGGGGCATAGCAAAGGCTTTCACCCTTAGTCAATCTCGAGGGTCTTAGCAACAGCTTTCACCCAATTTTTTTATTATTTTTTATCTAAGGGGCATAGCAACGGCTTTCACCCTTAGTCAATCTCGAGGGTCTTAGCAACAACTTTCACCCATTTTTTTATTATTTTTGATCTAAGGGGCATAGCAACGACTTTCACCCTTAGTCAATCTCGAGGGTCTTAGCAACAGCTTTCACCCATTTTTTATTATTTTTTATCTAAGGGGCATAGCAACGGCTTTCACCCTTAGTCAATTTCTAGGGTCTTAGCAACAGCTTTCACCCATTTTTTTATTATTTTTTATCTAAGGGGCATAGCAACGACTTTCACCCTTAGTCAATTTCGAGGGTCGTCACCCTTTTGCTGGTCCAAGGGGCATAGCAACGGCTTTCACCCTTGGCCAATTTAATTTTCGAGGGTCTTAGCAACAACTTTCACCCTTAATCAATATTTGATATGATAATATTTGCTCGAGCATAGAATGGAATTGATAAGATCCTTAGAGAATAGAAAACTTTCATTGAATCAATAATCTTCGATGATATGAGAAATAAATGGAACAATAAGCCATAATAGTAGATAAGCTAGAAATTGCTAATACAATCATCATTTTCCGTAATATTTCCTCAGATTAACGGCGTTCCAAGCTCGGGGTAAGACCTCTCGTTAGGATAAGCAATCTTGTATGAGCCTTTTTCCCCAAGTTCGAGAACAACATAGGGGCCATCCCAATTAGGCTGAAGTTTCCCAACATGGTTTGAAACTTCCACTTTTTTGAGCACTAAATCTCCAACTTTAAAGGTCCGAATTCGAACTTTCTGATTGTAGGCCTTTTCCATATTGGATTTTGCAGCTTGAATTTTCAATTTTGCCCGATCCCTCATGCTATCTGCTTGGTCTATCTCCATTTCTCTCGATGATTGATTGTCCTCGGAGTTATAAAATTCGACCTTGGGAGATGGTATAATAGTTTCAATGGGAATAACATCTTCCAAACCGTAGACCAGACTAAATGGAGTCTCTCCCGTAGAAGCTTTCATAGTTGTCCTATTAGCCCATAAAACTCCTGGAAGTTCATCGAGCCTATTTCCCTTGGCATCATTTAAGCGCTTTTCCAGAGATCGAACGATCTCCCTATTTACTACCTCTGTTTGTCCATTTGCCTGCGGGTGCCCAACTGAAGTGAAATTCTGCTGTATTCCGAACTTCTCATACCATTCCATGACTTTTTTGCCCGCAAACTGAGTTCCATTGTCGGAGATCAAAATCCTATGAATTCTGAATTTGCATACAATATTTTTCCAGAGGAAATTTATAACTTGGAATTGGGTGATTTTTGTTAGAGCAACACACTCGACCCATTTACTGAAGTATTCCATAGCGACCAACACATAATTCTTTCTAGCCCTGGCGGTTGGAAAAGTACCAACAATATCGATTCCCCATTTGTCGAAAGGCCAGCAGATCGAAATAGAATGCATTTGTTCGGCGGGTTGATGAATCAAATTCGAATGAATTTGACAATGGTGACATTTTTTTACATAATCCACTGAGTCAGAGATAAGAGTAGGCCAATTATACCCTGCCCTCGATCATTTTAGAGCTAACGCTCGAGCACCACAGTGATTCTCTGCTTCTCCTTCGTGAACCTCCTTCAGAATAATATTAAACTGATCCTCTTGAATACATTTTAATAAAATTCCGGAGGAGGAGCGCTTGTAGAGTAGATCATTTGCCAAAGTGAATAACGGAGCTCGATATTTGATTCTTCGAGCCTCGTTTGCATCTTCAGATAGCTTTCCTTCTTTCAAGTAATTGATGATAGGGTCGATCCAAGAGATCTTCTGCTCGTCGATTTCCATGACATCGACACAAGGAGCTACGTCTAGATCAATGTCGGATCTAATTGATAACAGCCAGGTAATCACCCTTTAACTCTTTCCATCAGCGATTCCTGTAAATTTTGATAGCAAATCTGCCCACAAATTTTCTTCTCTTGGGACAGGCTGAATTTCAAACTTTTTGAATTTGGAAATCATATTATTTACTTTATTTAGGTACTTGATCATATTGACCTCCTTGGCCTCGTAAATGCCTTTCACCTGTCTATGAACAAGTTTGGAATCGGTTAACACAGTAAGTGACTTTACCTTCGCTTTCAAGGCCATTTCCAATCCGGCGATTAGAGCTTCGTATTCTGCCTCGTTGTTCGTAACAACAAAGTCCAGTGTTATGGCGTAACTCAAATCTTCGCCATTCGTCCCTTGAAAATGAACTCCTGCCCCGCCTTCTTCCCTGGTCGAAGAGCCATCCACGTGCATTAGCCAGATCGGATCATTGATCTTTCCGACCACATTTATTTCGGAAGCACTTTCATTTTCAGAATTCTTCGATCCAGTGGATTCAACCAGGAAGTTAGCTAACACCTGGGCCTTCACCGCAATTCTTGGTTGATATTCGATTTCAAATTGACCCAGTTCTACCGCCCACTTTATCAATCTGCCAGAAGCTTCAGGCTTAGATAAGACCTGCCTCAAAGGTTGATTGGTTAGAACAATAATTTTGTAAGTTTGAAAATAAGGCCTCAATCTCCGAGCAGCCACTACTAAAGCGAGCGCAAATTTCTCGATCTCTATACAATTCTTCTCAGCACCCTGCAGTAGTTTGCTTAAGTAGTAGACTGGTTTGTGTTCGGAGTTTTCTATCTTTACTAGAACTGAGCTAATAGCTTCTTCCGAAACGGCTATGTAGAGATATAAAGGTCCTCCATCGGAGGGCTTGGCCAACATCGGGGGTGAGGTCAAATATGCCTTCAGATCTTCAAAAGCTTTGTCGCATTCAGCGCTCCATTCGAAATCCTTTGACTTTCGCAACAACTTAAAGAATGGCAAACTTTTATCAGCTGATCGGGAAATGAATCTGTTCAAGGAGATAATCTTTCCAATCAAACTCTGGACATCTAAAAGCTTCTGGGTTGGCCTCAATCGCTCGTTCGTGGACGAGATAGCCAAGAAATTTCCTCGATCGTACTCCAAAAATGCATTTTGCTGGGTTCAACTTCATTCCGTATTTTCTCAAGATTCCGAAGCATCTGTCGAGATGCTTGATGTGGTCTTCTTCTGTCATACTCTTTACGAGCATGTCGTCCACATAAACTTCCATGATTTCACCTATCAGTTCTTTAAACATCATATTAACCATCCTTTGATAAGTCGCACCTGTGTTTCTCAATCCAAAAGGCATAACAATAAAGCAGTAGACTCCACCCTTGGTGATGAATGCAGTTTCATCCTGATCTCTTTCGTTCATAAAAACCTGATAAAACCCTTGGAAAGCATCCATCATGCTGAAAAATACAAAACCTGCAGTGAAATCATTGCACATTCTCCATTTATTATCGACCTTATCACCTTTAGAGACAAGACTACGTTACATAACCATTCGGTGAATTTGATCTCCCTGATTTGCCCAACAGCCAATAATCTATCGACCTCAGCACTGATGATTTTATCTTTCTTGCACCTATGATTACGCTTCTTTTGTCTTACTGGCTTCGCCTTTGGATCGATATTTAGGGAGTGGGTGATCACCCATGGGTCGATCCCCACTATATCATCTGAGCTCCACGCGAAGACATCTACGTTCTTTCGCAAAAATTCGATAAGCATAGTCTCCATAGCTTCACTTAATTCGGTTCCAATCCTTGTAAATTTTTCAGGGGATCCGGGAACTAAAACAACTTTCTTATGATCGGGGGCTTGCACACTCATGTCCACGTTCATTCCCTTCTTTTCTTGCAACTTTTCGCAATCGGGGATCGGTAATTTCGAAATCGATTCCATCTCTAAATCCACCATTTTTCTTTTTCTCAAGAGTCCGGGTTCCACTTTTTGTTTTATGGACAAAGAAGAGTTATAGCATTCTCACGCCATGTATTGATCGTTTCTCATTTCACCTACTCCTCCATCGGTCGGGAACTTTACCTTTTGATGATATGTTGACACCACATCCTTGAATGTGTTTAATACTGGCCTCCCTAATATTGCATTATAAGAGAAAGGCGTTTCTACTACTAAAAACATCACGATTCTGGTTACACTCTTTGGTTCCTTTCCGAGTGTTGTGCTTAACAATATGGTTCCTAGCGGTACAATCTCCGAACCGCCAAATCCAATTAAAGGTGTAGCGACTCGATCCAAATGAGGGTGCTGGAGGTTCATCCGAGCAAGCGCCTCGGACGAGATAATGTTGGCCGAACTTCCATTATCAACTAGAACTCTTTTGACTTCGTAATTAGCGATTCTCTGATTTAGCACTATTGAGAAATCTGGACCATCATCGTTTACATCCCAAGTGACATCAGCTGGTCTATAAGAGTCACTGAAGCTTATAACCTGATTTTCCATGGGTGGAAGTTCCAAAGAGAAAATTTCTCTTTTGGCCGAGACAATCGTCTTTATCGACCTCATAGTTCTTTTCCTTGCATTCCTGATATCTCATCCCACTGGTCCACCTGCAATCATGTTTATTACTCTATTCAGTTGCTCATCAGCCTGGTTTCGAGCTTCACGTTGCTGGGTGATGAACTTTTGAGGGTTCCTGGATCTATAACAATTGTTGTAGTTCCCTCTCTTAACAAATTCCATGAGTTTTCCTTGCACGATTAACTTTTCTATTTCAACTTTCAGCTGATAACAATTTTCGGTGCTATGTCCCCGAGCCCTATGGTACCGACAATATTTGTCATAGTTTAATGTTCCTGGTCTTGCTTGAGTAATTCTTTGAGCCTCGGGAATCAAATTCCCTTCTTCCAGCACAGTCAGAATTTCTTCCTTCGTGGTGTTTTACTCAGTGAAATGAATCTTCCCAGGTCGTGGAGGCTGATCGGAAAAAAGAGGCGAACCGTAGACATTGGATCTTTGGGTTTGGGCCTGATGCTTGTATGTATTGAGTCGTTGCCATACTGATCCTCTGTTCGATCCTCCGTAATCGCCTGGTTTTGGAATAGGTGCTCTATCTTGCTTTTTTACGAGCTGAAGCTTAGGGTTGTGAGCATTTTTCAATTTGTTCATTTCTTCCTGGATCATATATTTCTCCGCGATTTCCATGATCCGCTCGAAAGATTTTGGTTGTTTTCTGCATAACGCGTTTCCAAACTGCGTATTCATTGTTAGTTCAAACATCAAAGAAGATAGATATTCGATCTGCGGAGTATCAACCTTCAGGAGTTCGATACTGAATCTTGCTAACCATTGCCTTAGAGTTTTGCGATCCAATTGTTTCACAGTTCCCAAATGATTTGCTGGCAATCTAGGCTTTCTTTGGCTTGCAAATTGATGTTTTAGTTTATCACAAAACTCATTGAAAGAAAATATAGAGTTCGGCGGTAGTTTTCCGAACCAATCGAGGGTGATTCCTTCGAAAGTGGTGACCATAATTTTACAGCAGAAATCCTCCGAATGGCCATATAAATTCATTACATTGATGAAACTATTAATGTGTTCTCTGGGGTCGGTAGTCCCGTTATACCGTGGCAATCTCGTTGGTACAGTTTCAGTATTTCGAGCCTCACGTATTTCCCTACAAAATGGTGAACATCTCACGATACTATTCCCAATCTCCCTATCCCTGATGTTTTCTCGAATAGTTTCTTTGTTTGGGATCATTTCCGTACGCCTAGCAGTCGTCGCTGCTCGGCAAATATCTATTACCGTGTCCTCCCTGTCTAACTTTTTAGCAACTCTTTCCTGCACAATTCTTTCCAGTTCGGATTCCGTGATTCTTTTGTAAGTTGGTTTCTTCGTTTTTTCAGCACCTAAAGGATGACATTCCCCGACTACGGAATCTTCCAAATCGTGCACCGTCTTTAGAGGTATTCCTTATCGAATGTTTGATTTTGATGGAGCTGTACAGGGGAGATTTGGCAATGGTGCATTAGACATCGATCGGAGTACACTTTTTTCCTTTTGAACGTTCGAAGAGGGAATCTCCGGTCTTCCATGCACTTCGGGCTGATCGACTGGTGATTTATCAGCTCTTCCACTATTCAAAAATTCCCTGCACAACGTGCCTATTATAGACCTCAAGTCGGCGACATTTGTTTGGATCGGAATATTGTCCTGTGGAATGATTGGAGGTGCTCCAGGTTGTTGAGCGCTCGAGACAGATTATCGGGCTCATTGTTGACAGAATTCTGCATTCCAGCTACTTGAGAAGGCTCTCCTCGATTATATGTATTTCGTCTCGTGGTAGCATTTTTCGATTTAACACCCAAATAGAGCCCCACGGTGGGCGCCAATTGATCTTACACAGTTTCGTAGGGGATTAAGATACGTGCGTGAACTAATAAAAACACTATGTTAAGAAGGAGAAGATCAATGATGTATATATATCGAGTGTGAGAGTACCAATTACATATGATAGGGTCCTATCTGAGCATTACAGGATGCCGTACAAGATAGAAACTAAATACATATGAGAGCGAAACTAGTCTAACTTTCCAAGGTAGTCCGATCAAGAGCCTCGAGTTGTGAGCACCTGGGAAAGCGTGTCTGGCGTCATAAATGCTTGTGATATTTATAGTTGATGCGGTGAGCTAGTTGAACCATCTGTGGGGGAACATTTCTCGGCCCATAGGCCTGGGCCTGTGGTCGGCCCAACAGTAATTTCCGACCTTAAGCTTTAGTCTAAAAGATCGGACTGGGCAGACTGGGACTTGGGATCGATATTATGTTTCGGAGGTTAGGATTCGTGATTTTCGACCCAACGTATCCTATTTTCGATCCGGTACTAATTCCGAAGTGTAGAGGATCCAAAATACCCCTCATCTAATAGTGTAAATCGTGGGGAAACAGCTCCTCATGATTCTCCTAGGGGTGCTTCTGTTCATACTGGAAATTTTCATCAATTTTCAACAAGGCAGAACATGAGGCTGGATTTTCAAAAATTTTATGGGGATAATGTGAAGGATTGGGCATTCTCATTGATTCAGGTAGTACTCATAACTTTATTGATTTATATACAGCTAGAAAATTGGGGTGTAAATTGGAGAAAACCACCCCTCTTGCTATTACTGTTGCTGAAGGTGATCAAATATATAGTGAACACTGTTGCAAAGGGTTCAAATGGTCAATGCATGGTACCATTTTTTGTATTGATGTAATGGTGTTGCCTTTAGGGGGTTGTGGTTTAGCGCTGGGTGTACAATGGTTGGTGTCATTGGGTACCACTGAGTGGAACTTCAAGGAGTTATTTATGAAGTTCACTGTGGAAGGAAAGAAAGTGTGTTTAAGAGGGAAACATAATGATATCAAAGTAGTGAAAAACAACAAAATGAAGAAACACACGCCGAGACTGTTTTGGGTCTTTTGATTCTTTTGGGTTATTTGCACAAGTTTTGGCCTTCTATCCTAAAAATTAAACACTTTGATACTTAGTTAATAAAATAATATGAGTAATAGTTGATTTAAACTTGCATATTGAATGAATATATATTAACTATGATGCTACTACTTCTTGTTAGACACCATTAAAGAACCTTTAACTTTTTAAAGCCTATTCACTTGAATATGGTTGAATATTTTCTATGGTATTATAACACTTTACCTTGTATATTATGAGTTAGAATATTGGATTAAACTTTGTTTGACTTTCAATTAATATATTGCTAGGCCTCCAAGAATTCTTTTGGGCGATCTAATAAATAATCCGGGACTTTTTTAGCCTTTTTACATGTTTGAGTTAATTTTCCCAAATTTGGCCTTCTATCTTAATATAAACCCACTTTGATGCTTGAATGTTGAAATAAGATCATTATTATATGATCAAAATGTGCAAAATGGATAAATATGGACACTAGTTCTTGTTGTGGGATTTAATTGAAAATTTTATAACTTATTGAAGATTATAACTTGAATATTGTTGATTCTTCAATTCAAAAGATGTTCTTGTTAATACTTCAACTTGAATACTATGTTGATTAAGTTATAAAAATGGACTAAATATTTGATCCAATTTAATAAAAAGGTTGTCATGAATAAATACTATCTAGGCTTCTAAAAGATTACTCTTAGATGTTGTTGCAAGTTTTAACTTTAACTTGAGACTGTATTGTAAGTGCAAAACTCAAATACTAAGTGGAACTAGTTTGAGGTAGAAAATCATATAATTCGATTTAACATCATTTTGATACATGTGTAGAAAGTTTTTGAACTCACAAGCATAATTGCCGATGTTGAATGAAAATAGGCTACAAGCAACTGGTTGTTTGTTTTACTTTTTACACTATAACATGGTGAATATACAAAAATACATGCTTGAAATGAATATTTGTAATAAATTTATGAGTTAGGCACGATTAGGTTCACGTACAAAAGAATCACAAGTATAGGATTAATGGTTGAATTAGTCGGATAAGATGGATTTGAAAATTATAGTTTATGGTTGGGAAACAAACATTGATATTGTTTACTTGAATTAGGTCTTGGGGATACGCCAACATTTGGACTTGAAGGTGAGGTTTCCCGTTCTTTGTGTACCCATCTTGGCACAACGCCTGAAGAAAAATGGCATGATTTTGTGATTCATATACCACTTTCTTCACTTCTAACAATTCAATAGGTATCAAATATTTTTAATAATCTCTCTCCTAATAATGTTTCTTGGTATATTCCATTTTTATTGTGAATTCGGATCAACATTGTCGTATGTCAATTTTGTTCAACGCATTTTGGTACTTCTATCTTTCGCTATTGAAAATTATTCAAGCATCCACTAGTTATTCGATACTTCGTTATTTCTAAAGGTGATACTAATTCCTTATGATATTCTCATGAATAATTTTCTATTATCTTTTTGAACTCAACTCACTCTTGTCTGAAAAATTTATCATCTGCTCATTTGGTTATACAACCTGATATATTTTGCTCTGCGTGGTTATCAAACACTTTTCAAGTATGTTCTTGTTGATCGTCAAATGCTATATTGGTATTGAGCCGTGTATGAACAACGGACTACGTCCGAATTCTAGTTCAATTTATTTCATTTATTAATACCCTTGGGGACGCCCTTGGGAAGTTGGGCCCTGGGACTAACAGAGGTGACTGTTGGGCGGCATCGGGCCGTCAGTGTATGGTCTCTTTGTTCAGTACCCCCCCCCCCCCCCCCCGTGATTCAGTTTTGCGCATAGTTGGAGGTAGCTGTGCTCTGAGCTGGATCGGCATGCGCCCGGGCATGCCATCTGTTTTGTTCTCGAGGTAGCTCCTCGATGGGAGGTATAAGGTAGTTACAATGGCTAGGGGATATAAGTTGGTGCCATAAAAGTAAATACAGATGCGGAAGGTATGTGCTATGTGGAACTAGATATTTACCTGTAACTTCTGAGTGATTATCCGTGAGGAAACTCCAGTGTTGCGCCACACTGTGACTTGGTCTGGTGTATCCTTGTGAAGTTACGGGGGAGATACCTCTAGAGTCCGCAATAGTCATTCCTAAAATCCACATCTGACATGTTACATGCTCAATATCTTTTGGTTCATTATATTTCTTGTCATTACCATTTGTTCGGTATCTTTTCTTCAGTTTATTACCATTCTATTTAGTTCAATTACTCACACCTTCCTATTTTATGTTCTCTTTATCTCTCTCGTTATATTCTTTTTATCATTATTGTTTTCATATCTTTATTTTATTCAAGTTCATGAATTAAATCTCACTAAGTCAAACACGACTTACTCCTCCTTTTATCTTCCTTTCCTCAGAGATATGGGATGAAAAAAAAAAGGGAAATTTACCTAGACACCCCCTGGGTTTAGCCTAATTACAGGAACTTACCCTCTTGTTTGAAATATTACCAAGACACCCCCTCTGGCAAAACAGTATTACAAGATGACCCCTTACGGCGTCAATTTTTAACGGCAGAGGATGACATCATCAATTTATTTTAATGTTTTCCAATTTTGCCCCCAAGGGGTGTATTTGTAATATATTTTGTATTACAGGGGCTGTCTTTGTAACCGTGTAATAAATATTATAAATAAATTTATTAAATTTTAATATTATAACAAACCAATTTAAAATTTAATAAATTTATTTACAATAACACAATTCGATAAATAAAGCTTTAATAACTTTACAATAACACAATTTGACTGATTTTGCAGATTACTCATCTTCTTCATTTCACCAATAACATATATTTTCTTACAAAAATAAAACAAATCAATAACATATGGATGTCACATGAGTCGTGGGTCCATATCAAAAAACGAGGCTAAATGAACTTAAGGGTTAGCTGCGATGGTTAACCGACAACGTAGTCGACCACCAAGTGAATCAAATAGTATGGCTAACGAGTCGTGGGTACTAGGAGATTGCATTTGAGCCTTAAGCCCGCTAGGATATTTTAAATTCCCGAAACTTATGTGGGGGCATAAGATTTTGATTAAAATAGTGGGAGTAATTTACAAATAAAACCCATGTTTGTAAATTGTGCATTTTAAATTAATCTTTCGTGTATTTATTTCTTCTATCGTCATTTTATAGATATGATGTCAAAAGAGCTTAGAGCACTTAGAGATTTGTCCATCTCATCACTTGAACGCAATATTTTAACTGGAAACAAAATGGAAATTGTTTGAAGCTGAAAACAGATCATATGTTTTGTCTGTGCCACCACCCATTACTATTTCACATAATGTTCCTGATGAGCTCCGAAAAAGCATCACAAAATGGAAACTGGATGATGGCTTAACTCGTGAATACATGTTGGAATATATGTCACTTGATCTGCATTTGCAACATGAGCATATGGCATCCGCGAAAGAGATTCTCTCGAATCTCAAATTCCTTTATGGGATTAGAGATGGTCGTCGCAGATTCGCGATCACGAGGGAACTCTTGCAAGCAAGAAAGAGAAGGGAAACTCCTGTCGGAATCCACGTACACAAGATGATTCGAGTTCTGTCTGAACTCGATGATATGGGTGTCGTGATGGACAATGATTTCCGAGTAGATCTTATTCTACAATCTCTTCCTAGATCATATGACCGATTTATCGCGGACTTGAATCTCCAAAGGCGAGAGATCACTGTGCATGTCCTGCGACAAATGCTCGAGGAACACGAGGCTTCTTTTGGAAAGAAAGCGAGGGTTGGCGAAAGGACTGGGCGGCGTTCAAAGCCAAATCAAATGGAAACCAGAGCTCCTTACTGCACAAGGTCAAGGGAAATGATTAAATTCGAACCTATGGAGAGTTCGAACAGGTATATTCCTTGTTGAAGTTAATTTTTCAATTAACTAGGCATCTTTGGTGTTAGACACTAACTGGAGTTCTCATCTTTGTCATGATTTACAGGTGATGGGAGCAACAAGGCAACTGGAGCCTGAGGATTGGATCCTTGAATAAGGAAATGGAGATGGAGCTGCTACCAAGGTCGTAGGCAAAAGTAGATTTAGGTGGTTTGATAAAAGTCATTAGAAAATTTTCATTTATGTACCTGGTTTTAGTGAAAAACTTCTATTCATGTTTTTGGATAATGTTGATATTAATAAAAGCTCCTGTTTTTCGTTTTTCATTTGGTACATTGAAATATTGACTTTACATCATAAAACCACCTAAGTTAGTTATGCACGTACAACAAAACAAAAGGAAACAAGATAATGAAATATCTGCCCAATTGTGGCACGCTCAACTTGGACATATATCTAAGTCAAGGATTCAAAAGTTAGCATCATCTGGCGCGATTGAAATCAATCGCATTGATGAAATGCCAACTTGTGAACCATATCTAAAGGGTAAAATGGCTAAGTTGCCATTTAAGGGAAACCCTGAGCGAGCCAAACAAACATTGGACCTAATACATACTGACGTATGTGGACCACTAAGAAAAAGCGCCCGAGGTGGCTATGGTTACTTCATCACTTTCACTGACGACTATAGTCGTTATGGATATGTGTTCTTGTTGAAACACAAGTCTGAAGCCTTTGAGGGATTCAAAGAATTCAAGATGGAAGTAAAGAATCAACTTGGTCATACGATAAAGGCTCTTCGTTCTGACCAAGGTGGAGAATTTCTTAGTAACGAATTTCTAAATTATCTTGTAGAACATGGAATATTATCGCAGTGGACTCCTCCTGCAACACCCCAATTAAATGGAGTAGCAGAGAGAAGGAATCGAACCTTGATGGACATGGTTCAATCCATGATGAGTGCCACTGACCTTCCACTTTCATTTTGGGGACATGCCCTCCTCACGGCAACGAAGATAGTGAACATGGTACCTTCTAAATCCGTAGAAAAGACACCATACGAATTATGGTTTGACAAGGCACCCTCATACGCATTCATGCGCATATGGGGATCTCCAGCTTACGTTAAAAATCTAGTGGGAGATAAATTGGAAACTAAATCCACTTTGTGCAAATTCATGGGGTATCCGGAAAACTCAATAGGATACGAGTTCGACGATCCTGACCCGTCACCACATGCAGTGAGAGAACAAGAGCATGAAAGAGCACCAGAAAGTACACCGATACTTCGTAGGTCAGAAAGACAACGTAGAGAACCCGAGAGGTACTACGGTCTGCTGCATGAGACTAGACAGTCTCTAACCGACCCAAGGACTTACAAAGATGCTATGCTAGACATAGAATCGGGAAAGTGGCACGAAGCCATGGAATCCGAATTGGACTCCATGCACTCAAACAAGGTCTGGGCCTTGGTAGATCTACCAGTGGGAGTGACTCCCGTGGGTTGCAAGTGGATCTATAAGCGAAAGCTTGGAGTGAACGGAGAGGTAATAACCTACAAAGCGCGACTAGTGGCAAAAGGATACACTCAAAGGCCAGGTATCGACTTTGAGGAGACCTTCACGCCCGTCGCAATTCCTAAATCCATTCGAATCTTGCTGGCCATAGCTGCGTGGTATAACTACGAGATATGGCAGATGGATGTGAAGACTGCCTTTCTCAATGGGGACATGGACAAGGAGATCTACATGGAGCAACCAAAAGGATATGCATCCAAAGGAGATGAACACTAGGTGTTTAAACTCCAGAGGTCCATTTATGGACTGAAGCAAGCTTCCCGAAGTTGGAACATCCGTTTCGATGAAACAATCCAAACTTTTGGATTCATCAAAAACGTGTTCGATCCTTGCGTGTACAAGAAGACCAGTGGGAGTACAGTTGAATTTTTGGTGCTTTATGTTGATGACATTCTTCTCATTGGAAACAATGTGAAAGTGTTGCCCGAAGCTAAAGCATGGTTATCTACATAATTCTCAACGATGGATTTGGGAGAAGCATCATTTGTACTAGGTATAAGGATCTACCGAGATAGATCAAAAGGACTGCTGGGCCTCTCCCAATCCCAGTACATAGATAAAATCTTGAAGAGATTTAATATGGAGGAATCCAAGAGAGGATTGCTTCCAATGAGACATGGAATTGCACTCTCTAAGTCTATGGCCCCGAAGACGCCTGAAGAGAGAAGCAATATGTCTCGAGTACCATATGCATCCGCAATAGGAAGCATAATGTATGGTATGTTATGTACTAGGCCAGACGTAGCGTACGCTTTAAGCATTACTAGTCGCTACCAGTCTGATCCAGGAGAGCAGCACTGGATAGCCGTAAAGGCAATTCTGAAGTACCTGAGAAGAACTAAGGAATTGTTCTTGGTATACGGTGGAGGAGAATTGAAATTGGAAGGCTATACAGACTCGAGCATCCAATGTGATGTAGACGACTTCAAGTCGACATCTGGATACGTATTCTGCCTCAATGGTGGTGCAGTTAGCTGGAAGAGCTCCAAGACATTACCGCAGATTCAACCACCGAAGTAGAATACATTGACGTGTGTGATGCAGCAAAGAAAAGTGTTTGGATGAGGAATTTCATCCAGGAATTGGATGTGATACATAGCATCGCTGAGCCCATTACTATCTTCTGTGATAATAATTGGGCAATAGCGCAAGCAAAGGAGCCGAGATCTCATCAGAAATCCAAGCACGTACAAAGACGATACCACGTGATAAGAGATATCATTGGTAGAGGAGACATTAAGATGGAACGTGTCGACTCAGAAGATAATACTGCGGACCCGCTAACAAAGCCTCTGCCTCAAATGGCATTTGAGAAACATCTGCTTAAGATGAGACTCAAGAAATAAAAGACTGGCTTTAGGACAAGTGGGAGATTGATAGAAATAGTGTCCTGCAAGCCAGCTGTATGGCTAGCATTTATTGTAATAAATAAGGAATTATTCAATTTTGATTAATAAAAGCACTTTATTATATGGTCATATTTATCTTATGTAATAATTATCTACGCATAAGGATATAAGTCCTTAGATCACAGGGCTATGGGACAACCCGTGGACTGATCTCCAAGGCCGTGATATAGAACATATTCAAGAGTCGTAGAATCCAATCGAGATAGGACATCGTTGGATTTGGTTAGACTCTCACTATTGTGTATACTCCGATGAACTGGAGAACGCTGGGGTCTACGAGCGTGACTAGGATAGTCGATACACATAAGTGAGTTGCTTGCTGGGATGGCAAGCGCACTGAATACCCCAATTAGGAAATAACTCACCATGGAAGCGGTAGTCGCATATCGGGGTTGAAGTTATTCCAATTTACAATAGTATACGAGGAACGATCCCTAATTACTTGAGATGATAGGGTTTATCTGGTACGAGAACGTCTATGCTTTGATATGAGTTCCGACTGACTGGAGATCACCAGAAAGTATCTTTGGACTCATATTGGGTATAAAGGAACTCGTATGCAGATTCATATTATCAACAAAGGATCCATTGACTCGACTTGATAGGTTGGGAAATTCCCCTATGGATTTTTGTGAGAAATTAATTATGGTAAAATCCTTGGCCAAGGTATCTGACGGCTTTATGTAAGTAGCTCGTAAAGATTAAGTCAAAGAGAATTATTTCGAGACCAGAATACATAAGGTCAGGACAAAATAAAAGGGAGACCGATGAAAGACCATACCCTTAAGTCTCGACTGGGAGATTGATCGATGGAGAGATTATGTCGTATATGGAAATTGTAAATGAGTTACAAGGTTCACTGAATTAATTCACCAGTGATTGGGCTCCATGGGCTTGTGGCTAGACATCGACCGTGAATTAATCTCACACACACACAACTCTAAGAGCAAAAACCAAGCAAAGAAAAATTCTCTATCCCTCTCCCTGCACAAATCGGCCGAACCTACTTCCTATTTGGAAGAATTTTTCATTTTCGATTTTAGCTCCTAAGTCGTTCTTAAATCCTAGACATTAATATACCCTATGTTCTAGTCGATTAGGTTATATTAATTTTCGTGATATTGTGGTGTATCAACTCGTAGAGGCGCAACACGTGGGGCGCTACAAGAAGGCTTTGGATCGACCTGCCCGAGGGAGAAATGCAACTTTGCTGAGCTACTTGGATTTGCAAGGAGACAGGTATAATTTAGAACTAATTATTCTTGTCGTTATTATATTCATATATATACACCTAGAGATTATCCTGGCAAGATTCCCCGTAAGAGGTCCTATAAATTTTTTAATTTCGCTGTGCCTAGGGATGTTTATCTTAACGAATCCCAACACGTTCCACCATTGAGGCGGAATATGTATCCAGAGTTGGATTTGAAGTCATCCACGTCAGACTGGAAACTCGAATCAGTGAATCCTTCAAGTTTCAGTTCTCCACTACCACCGTAGACCAAAAATATATCTTTAGTCCTTCGCATGTACTTTAGGATTGCTTTTACGGCAGTCCAGTGTTCTTCACCTGGATTTGACTGATAGCGGCTCGTTACACTTAGATGGTGTGCTACGTCTGGTCGAGTACACAACATTGCATACATAATGCTCTCTATAGCAGAGGCATAAGGTATGAGAGACATTCTCGTCTTTTCTTCGTCGGTTGTAGGGCACATTGACTTAGAAAGAGAGATACCATGTCTCATTGGAAGCAATCCTCTCTTGGATTCTTCCATTTTGAATCTCTTCAAATTTGTGTTGATGTACTGAGATTGGGAGAGTCCTATCATCTTCTTTGATCTATCCCTATAGATACATATTCCCAATACGTAAGATGCGTCTCCCATATCTTTCATGGAGAACTACGCGGATAACCACGCTTTAGTCTGCGTTAACATCTTGATATCATCTCCGATTAACAAAATGTCATCGACGTATAACACTATGAATTGTACCGAACTCCCACTATTCTTCTTCTACACACAAGGTTCATATACGTTTTTTATGAAGTCAAATGCTTTGACTGTCTCATCAAATCGTATGTTCCAGGTTCGGGACGCCTGTTTGAGGCCATGGATTGACCTTTGAAGCTTACACACCTTGTGCTCACTTCCTTTGGACGCAAAACCTTCAGGTTGTTGCATAAAGATCTCCTTGTCAATGTCTCCGTTGAGAAAGGCGGTCTTTACGTCCATTTGCCATATTTCGTAGTCATGTCACGCGGCTATGGCAAGCAATATCCGAATGGATTTCGACATCGCTACGGGAGAGAAGGTTTCCTCATAGTCTATTCCAGGCCTTTGAGAATACCCTTTCGCCACTAAGCGAGCTTTATGAGTTATTACCTCTCCATTCATTCCAAGCTTGCGCATGACGATCCATTTGCAACCTACAGGGATAGTTCCCTCAGGTGGATCGACCATGGTCCAAACCTTGTTGGAATGCATGGCTTCGAGCCGCGCACCCGAGTCTATGTCTAACATCGTTTCTTCATATGTCCTTGGATCACTTTCCAATTTCTCGTTTTCGTGTATGAAACCAAATCGTTCTGGCTCTTTACGAATTCGATCGGACCTTCGAAGAGTTGGTGGACTAGTAGGTTCAGTGAATTCAGGTTCAGCTCCCACTGTTTGTGGGGATGGGTCCGATTCTTGGACTTCATCAAGTTCTACGATTGTCCCATTTCGGTTGGTGAGGAAATCCTCTTCGAAGAAGTGGGCGTTCCTAGATACGAACGTGTTACGTTCTTTAGGATCGAAGAACAGGCATCCAATGGATTCCTTTGGATACCCCACAAATTTGCACAAACTAGATCTACTATCCAGCTTATCTCCCTTCTTGTTCTTTACATACGCAGGAGATCCCCATACTCGTAGGTACGAATACACGGGTGCTTTACCATACCGTACTTGGTGCGGCGTTGTTGGCACTGACTTTGAAGGTACTATGTTTAGTATCATCGAGGCAGTTAATAGGGCCAAGCCCCAAAACGAAAAGGGAAGGCCAGCGAAGCTCATCATGGAACGAACCATGTCTAACAAAGTTCGGTTCCTCCTCTCAGACACTCGATTGAGTTGGGGCGTCCTAGGGGGAGTTCGTTGCGCGAGAATTCCATTCTCTTTTAGATAATCGAGGAATTCTTGGCTTAAGTACTCACCACCTCTGTCAGATCGAAGTGCTTTAATACTATGCACAAGTTGGTTCTCTACTTCCATTCGAAACTCTTTGAATTTCTTAAAAGTTTCGGATTTGTGTTTCATAAGATACACATATCCATAACGACTAAAATCGTCAGTGAATGTTACGAAGTAGGAGAATCCTCCTCTCGCAGTGACACTCAGTGGTCCACAAACATCATAATGGATTAAATCTAGTGTCTGTTTGGTTCGCTCGGGATTCACTGTGAATGGTGATTTAGTCATCTTTCCTTTGAGACAAGATTCGCAAGTTGGGAGTTCATCCAAGTTCTTTATTTCAAGAGCCTTAGATGAAACCAGCTTTTGAATCCTACTCTTGGAAATATGTCCAAGTCTAGCGTGCCAAAGTTGTGGAGTTTGATTATCATATTTTGTTTTTCTAGATTGAACGTGCATGACGTTGGAATTTATAGGTTCTAGGGAATACAGACCATCTGTCAAAGTACCACGAGCATAAGTTAAACCACCTTTAAATATGCAAAAAGATCCATTCTCAATGGAAAAATTAAAACCATAATTGTCTAACATAGGTATAGAAATAATGTTTTTAATCATGGTCGGTACGTACAAATAGTCTCTTTAAACCAAAGTAAAATTCCCTAAAACTAATTCCACGTCTCCTATAGCCTCAGCGGCGATCCTAGCTCCGTTTTCAAAACACAGGATTCTATCCCCGGGCTTCAGGTATCTTACTGCTCCCATCATCTGCAAATCATTGCAGATATGAGAACCTGCTGCGGTGTCTAACACCCATGATGCACAGTTAATTGAAATATTAACTTCAACCAAGAAAATACCTTTGGCTACCAGTTTCATTTTCAGGTAGTCTGGGCAGTTCCTTTTCCAGTGCCCTGCTTTCTTGCAGTGGAAGCATTCGTCTTCTGGGCTTTTGCGCTTCTTTTCGACCACCTTGGTGACTGATTTGGAAGATAACACTTTCTTCTTCTTCGTACCTCTCTTGGGCTTTGCAGTCTTCGATTGGTGTGCAATCATCAGTGGTCTCTCTTTCTTGAGAGTCGATTCTGCCGTTACCAACAAATTGGTCAGTTTGTGAAGAGCAAGGGTTCTATCCTCCATGTTGAAATTCAACACGAACTGGTCAAAAGAACGAGGCAGCGTATGGAGAAGGAGATCGGTGCTAAGATCAGCGTGCAATTCTACGTCCAATTGCCCCAGTTTTTCAACCAGGTTGATAAAACGCAAACAGTGATCCTTGACACTGCTTCCCTCAGCCATCTTGAGATAAAACAACTCCTTAGTGGACCTCTCTCCAAACATCTGCTGGAGGTGGAGAAGTATATCTCTAGCAAGCGATATTTCAGCGTGCTGTTTCTGCAGTTCATTTGACATCGAAGCTAGCATGAGGCAACGAACCTGAAGATCATCATCAACCCTTTTAGCATGGGCGCTTCGTTGTTCCTCAGTAGCTCATGCTGCGGGTGCAGCAGGCATAGGTGTGTCGAGCACATAGCTTCGTCGTTCGGAGTCGAGGACAATTCTAAAATTTCTTAGCCAGTCGACAAAGTTTGAGCCATTCAGTTTGTTTGCGTCGAGGATAACATATAATGGATTCTTAGACATTGTACTTAAATATCTACAAATGGAAAGAAGACAACTTTTAGCTAACTGATCTTATGCTTAATACTTATAATTAACGAATTGCGCGGGAAATCTAATTCCTAGTAGGTCTTGACGTCCCAGCAGCAATTAATTGCACCCATGACTCGTGGCCATACAATTAATTCTCCAGGTAGGTATACTTTTACCAATTGTGGCACCTCACAACCTTCATGCTATTTTGCCTCGGTTTTCACATTTATCTAGCACTGCTACATCATAAATGTTACTAATCGTTAAGTAAAACCCATCAATCATGATGAGCAACGGGCCCGGTCGTGAATTCTCCGTAACTAGTTATCGGTCGATCTTCACATCCCGACCAGTCCTCACCCTTGTAGAGTTTAGTTAAAAACAAGAGTCAAGGAATTTTGTGTATTGTCCCTTTCTTTTACTCGGGTGCCAGACTCTGGATCACCTCTGTCAATAAATAGACAACATATACTAGTTCCTATTGATGGAAGGCTTGGATCTTTAAAACTTCATTTTAAATGTACCCAATAGACTTAATATTAAATTCGAGAGGGGAATTTTGGGTTTGAAAGTTCTACTAACTCTCCTCGAGATCTCACCGTGTAAATTATGCTTTATCTTTTATTACGATCTAGATTCTAGCGCGCATCTCATACAAGCTAAATATAAATCGACAAATAAATAAAAGGCATACAAGCCTAGCATGCATACTACCACAATATGTTTTCGATCAGGAGCCTTCTATGTGGGCCATCATCGAGCCATGATGTTGGCCCAATTGGTCAATCTAAAGGGTTCTCAAACAGGCCTATTCTATTACATAAACTACCATGCATACATGGCCTTCAGATCTTCTTGGGCTCCCACCTTGCTTGCAACGGGCCTTCATCCTAGACTAGAATTGCAGTAAAGCCCTATTCTATTACAAATGCTCAAAGTGGCCCAAAAATATAACAGGCTCGCAGGCCCAATAAAAACCAAACATTAAATTAAACCAATCACATCTACCCTAAGGTCAAGGCTCGGCGCGATCGAAAACCACGTAAACAGTTCACTTAGAGCAAGAAACATGCAAACAACTTTTACCTATTTCTTTCTTAATTTTAAAACAACCTTTTAAAACTAACTTCCTATGATTCTTACTTTTTAGTCACTACTAATTATGACAAAATAAATTTTCGGGTAAACAAATATAAATTTTCTGCTTAAAAACAGATTCTGTTTTTCAACTTTTGAAAATTGCATATTCGGCCCCTCAACTTTCGAAAATTGCATTTTGACCCCAAAGTTTTGAAAAAGTTACAAAACAACCCAAAACCAAATCGGCCAGCAGACCAGAAAATAAAATTTGAATTCTGAAAATTTTCGAATTTACAAACAGACCCCTGAACTTTCAGTAATTACAAAACAGTCCCCAAACTTTCAGAAATTGCAAAATGACCCAAAAAGTGCGTGCGACCAGATTTGCAAAACAATCCAGATTTATTGAAATTTCCAGATTCAGAAAAATTGAATTTTTCAGCCTTCTAAAACCTAATTTGCGATTTTGCACAAAAGAGTCCTGAAGTTTTCAAAAACTATAAATTTGCCACAGATCTTAAAAAGCAGTTTTACCCAATCATAGATCCAGTCATAACAAGTAAGAATCAATTTACAGAACACAATTATCACGTGTTTTCATACATATAATTAAACATATACGTTAACACACCATTATGTTCATGCCTTTTCGCATAATAAGTATGGAGTTGGCTCTGATACCACTGTTGGGTTGCCTCGATTGTACGAACAACAAAGAGTGCGGAATTTTAAAAATTTTAAGACACCCACGGTTCAATAATTAATTCTCCATATTATGTACACGAAAGGCATGAATCAAAAACACATAAAGTACTTTAATCAAGGGGGTTTTGATTTTTACCTCACCACAGGCAAGGTAATGGCAACCTCCAATGTAGTTTTCGATTCACAGGTAGTGATCCAAGTGTCTCACCTCCAGAGATTGATCCACGCCAATTGGATTATGGCAACACCTTCTAGTCTTAGGCTACGAATTGGATCTATAAGGTTTGTTACTAAAGGACTGTGTAGATCTGCTTGCAGAGCAAGATCTAGTACAAGGTGAGCAGGAGAGGAGCTACGGCAGCACAAGAGCAGCTCACGGCCAAGGGAGGCAGCGGCGGCTAGGTGGCAGCGCAGGGGCAGGTTGCAGCTAGGTCAGAGGGGGCGGCCAGGGTTTGTGCTTGGGTGTTACCCCTTTGAGTTCATGTAGAACTCTATTTATAAGCCTCTTTCTTGACCTAGGTTTGCAAGACTTCTTATGGGCTTTTAATTAAATGCTCATGTCTTGCAAGCCTCCTTTTAATTAACCACCTTAATTAAAACCAAGTCCATATTAATTAATAAATTAATATTTCCTTTAATTAATTAATTAACACTTTAATTAATTAGATAAACTAATTGATTAGTCTCCCACTTGAATTAATACTTTAATTCATTTAATTGATTTAATTACCTTTAAATAAATTAATTCCTTTTGTACTCTTTTATAACTGTCACCGTCCAACTGTATTGTGTGTGACCCTCTAGGGTTCACCATCAATTGGCAGCAGGCTCACGAATTCTTCGTGATTTAATTTATGAACAATAAATTGCTCCGATCAATTAAACAACCTTTAATTGACCACTCCTAGAATCAATTCCTCTATTAACTCAGGAGTACCCACACTTCATGGTCGATGTCTAGCCACAAGCCCATGAAGCCCAACTTCAGGTGAATTGATATTTGTGAACCTCACCTCTTATAATTGCCATGTACATACGGTCCTTCTATCGACTAATTTTCCCGATCAAGACTTAGGGTGTGTGAATTGATCGGCACCTCTAAATTTGTCTCGATAACTATACTTTCTAATTCGGGATAATATTCCAGTGTGACTGCTAAATTTGGAAACCCTTTTCCAAATCCGTCACCGACTATGGCCGTAGATTCCTCGGATATATTATCTAAGAATCGTATAGGAAATTCTCTCATCCATTACGATGAGTCGGTAGATTCCATATTGGTACTAACCACTCGCGTACATAACTATACGCACCCAACCTAGGCATGTTATGATCAGGCTATGTGATCTATACCTAGATCTAAGTACGCACACTCATGCACCGAATTCGCCCTAGCACCTCAAGTCAAAGGACTAAATCGTACACTATTATAAGCCTTGAGAAACGTCCAATCACCGATATGCGTCATGCGCTTCCACAATGGGTTTCTCTGTTCGGGTCGTTCGATCCTCTATCGAACCACCTACTCATATGCACTGGCCTCAGATGCCTTGCTGATGAAACGCTACAAATTCACTCCATGTGAATCATGCATACTTGTACAAGTCTTGGTGATTCCTACGATACCCCATCTCGTTTTGGAATCTATGACTTGGAACATGTTTTAAGATTACGACCTTAGAGACTGTTTCATGATTGCACTCAGTACTGAAGTGAATCCCATAGTCAGATGCAATCTCAGGATTTCATCCACTCGCTTAAATGTATTCGCGAGAGATGAAGTTGGTCATTGTTTATCCTTATACACATATAAATAAACGTGCATATTAATTATAAAATCAAAGATTGTTATTTACAGAATAGGCCTATTACAAGCTAAATGAATTGGCTTGCTGGGCACTATCCTATCAAGTTTTTGATCGACAATTTAGGTGGCGACCACCTTGATCATATAGTGCAATATATATATATATATATATATATATATATATATATATATATATATATATCTGAGTGTTATTGTACTATCTGCTCAAAGTGGGGCGTCACAGGTGGTATCAGAGCATTGGGATTTGGTTCTGGAATTTTTGCTTTGAATATAGATAATATGGTACAGTTAGATTTTTTTTTTTTTTTTTTTTTTTTTGGCGAAGTTTAGAAATATGATTTCGGATTGAAATGCTTGGGGTTCGTAAATAACATGTTATTAAATTTTTTTTAGTGTCCTTAGGATTTGATGTCAAGAAGGGATTGTGGAATTACTCGTGTGTCAAATAACGGTATAACACTATTCGGTTAGAATTACTGATTAATTTATCAGAATTTCGCTTAGGAATAATACTGGTGTTCGGTTAAGACATTTAAAAAAAAAATATTAAGCTTTAGAAACTATAATTGAAATTAAGCTAGTGAGTTACTTAGCATGATTTGAATTCCATTTGATTAGGACTTAGGAGTTCGTATTGTTCTCTTTTGACATTAGCTTAGTACGAATCCCTTAGAAAATTTAAAGTTACTTGATATTAATATAATGGCCCTAGTTCTTTTGAGACTTCTATGGAATCAATAGAAAAGATTTCAATGCCCCCTCTCTTAAACCCCAAAAATACGGATTCACCTATTTCCAATTCGGGGAGATGATATCGTCCCGGGTCAGAAGTCCAAGCAAAGACAAAGAGCTTTCTTCTTACAACAAACATTTCAATCAATGAGTACACTTGCTAAGCTACATTTTCTGCTTAGATAGGAGTGCTTGAAAATGGTCATATTCACTTGGTCCAAAGAAGAAGAAGAAGAAAAAAAAAAAACCGACTTCCGCCATCAACCATTGATTTAGATGCTCTTATTTCGAAGAGTAATAGTTGCGTGAAAAAAATAAAAAAATAAAAACCAATTCTTTGTTTTTTTTTTTTTTGGCAGCTTCAGACCCACAAGTTGAATGAAAGTGCATCGATGTAGGATTTTCATTATCTAGTACCACTTTCTTTAGAAGAGTTTATATCGGTGTGCATTGTACCAAATAGGCCCTTTTGCTAGAATTTAAATCATCTTAACTTTCTTTTTTTTTTTTTTTTTTTGGTAGCTTCAGACCCACAAGTTGAATGAAAGTTCATCGATGTAGGATTTTCATAATCTAGTACCACTTTCTTTAAAAGAGTTTATATCGGTGTGCATTTTCCTTGCTTTCTGATTCGATTTACTGCTTGTTAACCACAAGTCCTAGTAGCAAATGCTTATGCTTTGAGAGATATAAATGATAACTTATCTTGATCATGTACCATCCAGTGTCTATCAAGATACTTGAACAAATAAGATAGATGATTCATAAGATAGACTTCATATCTATTATGGTTAGAATAAATAACCACATGTCTAAGTTTTTCTAGGTTATCTTATTATTGACGTCATCAAAATTGAAGAATCTCTAACGAGAATATCCCCTACCATCAAGAGCTAAACTAGATTACCCTATTATTCATGAATTTGTTGATTCAATGGTGACACTAATTATATATTCAATATGACCTAACTATAAGCTATTTATCTGCTTGCTTCTATTTCCTTATGCGATTTTGGGCTCAGATAGGTAGCTCACCAAGAATAGTCTACATTGCGATAGGACAATTTTCTATGATCCCATCTCAAGGTCGATATCTAAGGCTACCCATATACGACTTATATTAATGAAGTTTTTCTGGTATACAAATCTTATGCCATTTCATCCGCTATAGTTAACCCGAATTCGAATTCCGTCACCATAATCTCTCAATCCTAATACTGTGATAAAGTGAATTATTCTCTTACTCTAAGATGTTCATTCTTGATCATCAAATGGTGTTGTGGAGCTAGATGGATTTACTCAACACACATAAATTAATTTTTCATTCATATTCCTTTAATTTTATCCTTCATAAATCATATGAACTACACTCATGACTTCATACCATTTATATGTTAATAGTGTTCCCATGAATTCTCGAATAAGAAATTTAATTATTTCTCCTTCTAATTCATGTTCCTAAAATTTTGAATTACCTACTACTTCGGAACTTTATTCTAACTGAAAATCAAAATTTCATATAAGTTATTAGAACTGTCATTTTTTTTACTTCTATAGAACATTAGATTATAACCATTACCATATTGATTTAGTACCTATTCGACCTTATAATTTTTCTACAAGTATAACACAATCTTCATTTTTCTTATTGCTTTAAACTTCATCAAACATTTGATATCATTCTTTTTAATTTTTTTGCATGTCTAACATCCCATTTCCTCAATTGATAGTAAAGCTTCTAGTCCCCATTTTAGACTATCATTTCACAACTATATTCTAGAATCTAATTTTTTTTTATATGAAACTTAAGAACTTTTCATCTTCATAATGTGATCTCTTAATTTTCATTCAAAATTGTGATTCACAATAATCATTTTGTTAAGTAGTTTCATCTATTATGAGTTGTGCTTATCTCATAGATTAGTAGATATCATTAGTCATATATATATATATATATATATATATATATATATATATATATATATTACTTTATTCTAACAGAGTATAACTACTGTAGCGTAAATTATTGTTTCATGCACAATTCATCATGATGATTTAGAAAGATTGAATAAGTAGAATTTGGGGACCAAATTCTTTAAGGGAGGGGGGGGGGGGGGGAGAGTGTGAAACCCCAACTAAATTTGTAAAAAAATAGATAATTTTATTATTTCAAACATTTATAAAACATACCCAAAACTTCTAATGATACCCCATATGGTCCCTAAATTTTCAATAAAATAGTTATAGTCTAATATATTATTATCTTCTCAATTTTTGTGTTAAACAAGTCATAATATCCATAAAATCTATGGAACGAAATATTAAAACACATGATATATAAAATGAAAGACTAAAATAAGTATTAGAATAAGATGGTGGATATTCTACTAGTTTATGATTTAATGATTAAATTACTCGATTTGAAAAAGTTTAAATCATAATTCATCATGTCAAAACTTATTTATACAAACTATATAACCTTAAATTATGTGATAGATATATTAGTTCCCAAATCTTATCAAAGTATATGAGGAAGAAAGCATGAGAAAATTTACTGTAAACTAATGCATCTTATAGTTGTAATTAATCGATCTTCTTAGATCAAGTGAATTATCTTATTTAAAGATCCTCAAATATGTTTTCTAAACAAAGCCTTAGGGCGACATTAATTTTTCCAAAATGCCCCTAATTTCCCCTATAAATGAATGACTTCCCCTTACCATTCATTCACCCCATTCCATACACACTACACACACCCACACACTTTCACTTCACTTCTTCACTTCCCTACCATCTTCTCCAAGCTCCCCTTCAAAAGTAAAGTATCTACACACCTAAATATTTAATTTAGAGTTCCAAAACTAATTTTAATGTCTTTAATAAGTAAAATTCATGGTGAAACTTGAAGAAGAAAAGTAGGACAGCCCCTGTTTTACTGTAGCAGCGTTTGATGGTTCTATTGAGGGTCTTAATGGACGAATT
Organism: Penstemon eatonii; assembly: GCA_038501285.1. Classification (NCBI taxonomy): domain Eukaryota; kingdom Viridiplantae; phylum Streptophyta; class Magnoliopsida; order Lamiales; family Plantaginaceae; genus Penstemon; species Penstemon eatonii. The sequence continues at coordinate 28,070,216 of CM076713.1, forward strand.
TCTTCGAACTGAATCACGGTCATGTAGCCCTTTGAGTGTAGAACAAATTCCCTTTGGCCCTTCTTGAATATCATCATCACACAAGGAGTAATTGAGGTATGAACCAACACTGCCCTAATCTGCGCACCTTTCGTATTTAAGCCATAACCTGATATTGGCTTGGTGTTTTATTAAATTAAATACATGGTTGGAAAGGCAACAAACAGTAGATTGTGGTTGTGATGGCGGTGTCACCACCTCCGGCGCGTCAGTACGTTGGTGGCGCGATTTCTGAACAGTACCGGCGAGTGGGTCACACACGCCGAGACTGTTTTGGGTCTTTTGATTCTTTTGGGTTATTTGCACAAGTTTTGGCCTTCTATCCTTAAAATTAAACACTTTGATACTTAGTTAATCAAACAATATGAGTAATAGTTGATTTAAACTTGCATATTGAATGAATGTATATTAACTATGATGCTACTTCTTCTTGTTAGACACCATTAAAGAACCTTTAACTTTTGAAAGCCTATTCACTTGAATATGGTTGAATATTTTCTATGGTATTATAACACTTTACCTTGTATATTATGAGTTAGAATATTGGATTAAACTTTGATTAACTTTCAATTAATATATTGCTAGGCCTCCAAGAATTCTTTTGGGCGATCTAATAAATAATCCGGGACTTTTTGAGCCTTTTTACATGTTTGAGTTTATTTTCCCAAATTTGGCCTTCTATCTTAATATAAACCCACTTTGATGCTTGAATGTTGAATAAGATCATTATTATATGATCAAAATGTGCGAAATGGATAAATATGGACACTAGTTCTTGTTGTGGGATTTAATTGAAAAGTTTATAACTTATTGAAGATTATAACTTGAATATTGTTGATTCTTCAATTCAAAAGATGTTATTGTTAATACATCAACTTGAATACTATGTTGATTAAGTTATAAAAATGGACTAAATATTTGATCCAATTTAATAAAAAGGTTGTCATGAATAAATACTATCTAGGCTTCTAAAAGATTACTCTTAGATGTTGCAAGTTTTAACATTAACTTGAGACTGTATCGTAAGTGCAAAACTCAAATACTAAGTGGAACTAGTTTGAGGTAGAAAATCATATAATTCGATTTAACATCATTTTGATACATGTGTAGAAAGTTATTGAACTCACAAGCATAATTGCCGATGTTGAATGAAAATAGGCTACAAGCAACTGGTTGTTTGTTTTACTTTTTACACTATAACATGGTGAATATACAAAAATACATGCTTGAAATGAATATTTGTAATAAATTTATGAGTTAGGCACGACTAGGTTCACGTACAAAACAATCACAAGTATAGGATTTATGGTTGAATTAGTGGGATAAGATGGATTTGAAAAGTATATTTTATGGTTGGGAAACAAACATTGATATTGTTTACTTGAATTAGGTCTTGGGGATACGCCAACATTTGGATTTGAAGGTGAGGTTTCCCGTTCTTTGTGTACCCAACTTGGCACAACGCCCTGAGGAAAAAGGACATGATTTTGTGATTCATATACCACTTTCTTCACTTCTAACAATTCAATAGGTATCAAATATTTTTAATAATCTCTCTCCTAATAACGTTTCTTGCTATATTACATTTTTATTGTGAATTCGGATCTACATTGTCGTATGTCAATTTTGTTCAACGCATTTTGGTACTTCTATCTTTCGCTATTGAACATTATTCACGCATCCACTAGTTATTCGAACTTCGTTATTTCTAAAGGTGATACTAATTCCTTATGATATTGTCATGAATAATTTTCTATTATCTTTTTTAACTCAACTCACTCTTGTCTGAAAAATTTACCATCTGCTCATTTGGTTATACAACAACCTGATATATTTTGCTCTGTGTGGTTATCAAACACTGCTGGTATAAAGAAGAGAAGGTTTTGAAGATGACAAAAAGGCCATAATGGTTTTGAAGATCAAAAGGTCAAGTCATCAACTAAGAACAACTTAGTGAAACCTATCTCAATGTCTGGAAGCTATGTGACCGAATCAGCCGAGTGGGATATCAGATCAGTGAAGATCAGATTGGTTATCATCAGCCGAGTCAAGATAGATGTGTTCATTCTTGAATCAGCAGAGTAGCCATCAGACGAGTGATCATCAGTAGATTGATCATCAGCAGAGTACTCCCATCAGTAAAGTGAAGACGATCAGTAAGCTACCAAACGGTAATATGCTGAGTGCATTAAATGCGACTGACAGAAATTACAACAGACTGTACTGTAGCAGTTGCAGAGAGCCGTTCCAGAAACTGGGGACTAGAACTCGAGGACTGTAGAATTCTGTCTCATCTTCAACGGGCAGAAACTCAAATCCAAGAGTATAAATAGAAGACAAACTGAAGATCGAAAGAGAGACTTGCACAATTCAAGATCACATCTTAAGAGCGAGATCCATCAGTTCAGTCGTCTGATCACAAGCCCAGTCATTTGTTGACGAAGATTTTCGTTGAAGAACAGAGAACTTGCGTTGTCTGTCTGAGTGACTTTCAACTGAGAAAAGAAATGAGTGTATATCCATCTGTGTGAAGTGATATAGCTTCTTAGTGTAGGTTTTCTTTGTGAACTCCTACACTGAAAATAGCGTGAGGAGTGTAGATCCATCTGTGTGAGTGATCTAGCTTCGGAGAGTAGGATTTATTTGTGATTTCTTACTGCGCACTTGTGGCCATTTCATTTTTTGTTTGGCACAAGCATTGTATACTGTTAACTTTGTGTTTTCTATTATAACCCAAGATCTGTTTGACTTGGAAGAGTGGACTAAAGGATTTTTATCCATATAACCACTATAAAAATTATGTGTGTTTGATTCATAGTTTCATTACCTTGCTTACTTTCAAAAGAACTCAAACATACGAACTGAACCAAAAGATTCAAAAAGGAGTTGTAAATATTGGAGATAAAATATTTTGAGTGAGAAAACTTAAAGAGGAACAGATTGGTTGAAAAACACTTGATAAATCCGCTGCCAACTACTTTCTAAAGCTCTGATATTTCATCTGAATCAGCTGAGTGAAATCAGATGAGTGGTCAACTCTGTTGCTCAAAGCTTTGTGCGCGAACAACTTAGTAGTCTTACGAATTCTAGATTAGCTTAGTCTGCTGACAGAAAAAAGTTAGAGAAAAAGTTTTAAAGTTTATGAGATCTATTCACCCCCCCCCTCTAGATCTCATTGACCACTTTTGGGACCAACAAGTGGTATCAGAGCGGGTGGTTCATTAGAATCAGCTGCCTGATCAAACGACCTTGATCCAAGGTGTGTTTTTCAAATTTTTCAAAAAGAGAGCATATTTTGAAAATAAAAAACTTTTTGAAAAATGGATGTCATAAGCCATGTTCCTCACATTGGCCTTATGGACTTTGAAAGCTGGAAAATCAGAATGGAAATCCTTCTTGCCGCATACGACGACAACATGCTTACTTGTTTTACAAAAGGACCATTCAGATTTCAGAAGACTGTGAAGGTTGCTGGCCAACCAGATAAGATAGTTGACAAAAATCTGGATGAGCTGACTCCCAAAGAAATCAAGTTAGTAAACCTTGATAAAAAGGCTAAGCTCATTATGTTCAAAGTTGTAGACGATGAAAGATTCCATAAGATCAAGCATTTCAAAACTGTCAAAGAGATGTGGGATAAAGTCTGCGAGCTAAGCGAAGGAAACAACGCTATCAAAGAACATAAGCTCAGTGTAGCTCTTGAGGAGTTTGAAAATTTCAAGATGAAGTCTGCTGAAACGATTGATCAAATGGAAACCAGATTTACCAAAGCTCTGAATGAAGTTCTAAGGTTTGGTAAAGAATTTTCGAACAAGGAGATCACCGCAAAGGTTCTCAAGGCTTTGCCACCTAAATTCAACATGAAGGTGACAGCTATGGAAGAATCAAGGGATTTCGAGAAGATTTCTCTTTCCGAACTGTTCTCATCCCTCAAAGCATATGAGTATCAAATGCCAAGAATGGGATTAGAAGTGTCAACCAGTTCAGACCCTACTGCTGCTCTAATAGCGTTAGACAAGTCAGGAAAATCAGCAGACAAGTCAAAACAGAAGACTCTGCTGAGTTCAGAAAAAGTCTACACTGCTGACGACGTTACCCTGCTGCTGAATGATTTTGAGAAGTTCTACAAGAAGAAAATGAAATTAAAATATAAAAATGCTACTTCATCTTCTTCTGATCATTTTCAGGACAACAGGGATTCCTCCAAAGCAAAACTTAGAGACTACAATGAAGAGGAGTATGGACTCTTGATCAAAGATCATTCTCACTCATCATCTGAAAAGTTTGCTGGAAAGGAAAAGCGTGCCAAAAAGGAGCGTAAGCTTAGTAAGAGCAAATCAAAGTTAGCTGATGCAGCAAAGCTAATAAACTCCGGCATATCTTATTCAGACAACCAGTCGTCTGATAAAGAATTTGAAGAAGTACCTGAAACTCTATGCTTAACTGTCATAGAATCTGATGATTCTGAAACTGAGGTAACTTCTACTATTAATTAAATGCACTATTTGAATCGTTTGAATAAATGCTAAATCACAAATTCAAATATTGTTTGTGCATTTGCCAAGCTTAATGAAGAGATGGCTCTGCGAAAAAGAGCAAATCAGATTACTGAAACTTTAGGTTGAAAAACCTCAAGAATCAGCTGACTACCAAAAAGCTTGAGCATGAGAATGAAACTCTAAAAGCTGAGTATGCAGTTTGTTTTGAAGATATAAATGAACTTTAAAAGAAAAACTTGCATCATTCTCTAAATAGAAAGAAAATCAGAGGCTTAGAAGAACAAGTCTACTGATGCTCAACAGGTTAGAACACCTAGTAAGCTACCTAAGACGAATCAGACTACTAAAACCCATCAGCCGAATAGGCTGCTGATAGGAGTAAAATTTAAATGTCAAGTCTGCTAAATCTAAGGTGAGTTATTAAATAACTCATGTAAGAAATTGAGGCAAAAATGAATCATCTGGCAAGAATTTGAATCACATTGTGATAATTATTATTATGACATGCACTATGCCTATTCATATTATCATGTTGATCATGTTCACTGTGCTGATTGCCATCCTCATTTCAATATGCATGTTCATCACACGCTTCATGCATCTTACCTTGCTTATGAGCATTGTTTTAATCATGACCAGAAAGTGGTATCATAATGACAAGTGGTATCATCATGATAGAACATAAGTCACTAGATCATCACATGTTAAAGGTTACACTAACCCTGCTGGACCCAAGAAATAAGGGTACCAAAAAATAGTGATATGTTTTACAGGTGAAGTACATGTGAGATGACAAAAATGAGTTGACTGCCTTGCAAATTTCACCAAGTTCAACAAGTGGTCTCACCAGCAAGCATGTACCAACAAGTGTTATCAAATAAGTGGTATCAACAAAGTAGTATAATTCAAGTGGTAGACTCTACATTTCGAGATTTCAAGGAACGCAAGAGTGTTGAAAAGTTGAAGATTATCAAAGAATAACAAGTGGTATTAGAGACCAACAACTGATCGCAACAAGCAGTATCACCAACATGTGTGGTAAGTCAACCATGTGACAAAGAAAGTGGTTTGTTGATTTTGGATTCATAAGTTCAGGGGGAACTTATCAGAAGACTAACCCAGAACAGCTTACTGGAATTCAACGGCTGAGTGTCTTTGAAGAGAAACTCTCATCAGACTACTTGACCACGGATTCTTGAACTTAGGGGGAACGTGTACGACTAGCGGTACTCCTAAATAAAGATGAAGTTTTCAATAAGTCAAAATGAAGCTATCAGAAGACTGCTTTTTATCAGCCGAGTGGAACTCAACAGCCAAGTGTTATTCAAGAATGTACTACATCAAGTGGTATCAGCAAGTGATATCAACTGACAAATCTGATTTACATTCATAAAAGTAGTATCAAACTACAAGTAGCATCAGACTACAAGTGGAATCAGACCACAAATAGCATCAAGTGGTATCAATTCTTGAAGTTAGGAGGAATTTTCTAGCTGGAGTTATAAACAGCATCGAAGACTACCTAAATTAGCCTAGTACTCACCTAATTGTCTTCAACATACTAAGTTTGCAATCCTATAAAGAGAAAAAGGGGAAGAAGAGATGCAACTCAAGTATTGGCGTTGATGACAAAAAGGGGAAAGATAAAGGATGCAACTAAGAACCCTTTAAGCATAAGATCAGAAAAGGGAAAAAGAACCAACTATTGGTATTTTTTTGAAAGCTGTATCAGATCAATAAATTTCTATCTCATGGTATGAAGATCAAATCTGAAGACTTAGAAGACGTTCTTAGTTGAAGGTTTTGTCATCATCAAAAAGGGGGAAATTGTTGGTATAAAGAAGAGAAGGTTTTGAAGATGACAAAAAGGCCATAATGGTTTTGAAGACCAAAAGGTCAAGTCATCATCTAAGTACAACTTAGTGAAACCTATCTCAAGGTCTGGAAGCTATGTGACCGAATCAGCCGAGTGGGATATCAGATCAGTGATGATCAGATTGGTTATCATCAGCCGAGTAAAGATAGATGTGTTCATTCTTGAATCAGCAGAGTAGCCATCAGACGAGTGATCATCAGTAGATTGATCATCAGCAGAGTACTCCCATCAGTAAAGTGAAGACGGTCAGTAAGCTACCAAACGGTAATATGCTGAGTGCATTAAATGCGACTGACAGAAAGTACAACAGACTGTACTGTAGTAGTTGCAGAGAGCCGTTCCAGAAACTGGGGACCAGAACTTGAGGACTGCAGAATTCTGTCTCATCTTCAACGGGCAGAAATTCAAATCCAAGAGTATAAATAGAAGACAAACTGAAGAACGAAAGAGAGACTTGCACAATTCAAGATCACATCTTAAGAGCGAGATCCATCAGTTTAGTCGTCTGATTACAAGCCCAGTCATTTGTTGACGAAGCGTTTTCGTTGAAGAACAGAGAACTTGCGTTTGTGTCTGAGTGACTTTCAACTGAGAAAAGAAAGGAGTGTATATCCATCTATGTGAAGTGATATAGCTTCTTAGTGTAGGTTTTCTTTGTGAGCTCCTACACTGAAAATAGCGTGAGGAGTGTAGATCCATCTGTGTGAGTGATCTACCTTCGGAGAGTAGGATTTCTGTGTGATTTCTTACTGCGCACTTGTGGCCATTTCATTTGTTGTTTGGCACAAGCATTGTATACTGTTAACTTTGTGTTTTCTAGTAGAACCCAAGATCTGTGTGACTTGGAAGAGTGGACTAAATGATTTATATCCATATAACCACTATAAAAATTATGTGTGTTTGATTCATAGTTTCTTTACCTTGCTTACTTTCAAAAGAACTCAAACATACGAACTGAACCAAAAGATTCAAAAAGGAGATGTAAAAACTGGGGATAAAATCTTTTGAGTGAGAAAACTTAAAGAGGAACAGATTGGTTGAAAAACACTTGATAAATCCGCTGCCAACTAGTTTCTAAAGCTCTGATATTTCATTTGAATCAGCTGAGTGAAATCAGATGAGTGGTCAACTATGCGGCTCAAAGCTTTGTGCGCAAACAGCTTAGTAGTCTTACGAATTCTAGATCAGCTTAGTCTGCTGACAGAAAAAGTTAGAGAAAATGTTTTAAAGTTTATGAGATCTATTCACCCCCCCCTCTAGATCTTATGGACCACTTTTGGGGCCAACAAACACTTTTCAAGTATGTTCTTGTTGATCGTCAAATGCTATATAGGTATTGAGCCGTGTATGAACAACGAACTACGTCCGAATTCTAGTTCAATTTATTTCATTTATTAATACCCTTTGGGACGCCCTTGGGAAGTTGGGCCCTGGGACTAACAGAGGTATCTGCAGGGCGGTATCGGGTCGTCAGTGTATGGTCTCTTTGTTCAGTACCCCTCCATGATTCAGTTTCGCGCATAGTTGGAGGTAGCTGTGCTCTGAGCTGGATCGACATGCGCCCGGGCATGCCATCTATTTTGTTCTCGAGGTAGCTCCTCGATGGGAGGTATAAGGTAGTTACAATGGTTAGGGGATATAAGGTGGTGCCATAAAAGTAAATACAGATGCGGAAGGTATGTGCTATGTGGAACTAGATATTACCCTGTAACTTCTGAGTGACTATCCGTGAGGAAACTCCAGTGTTGCGCCACACTGTGACTTGGTCTGGTGTATCCTTGTGAAGTTACGGGGGAGGTACCTCTAGAGTCCGCAATAGTCATTCCTAAAATCCACATCTGACATGTTACATGCTCAATATCTTTTGGTTCATTATATTTCTTGTCATTACCATTTGGTCGGTATCTTTTCTTCAGTTTATTACCATTCTATTTAGTTCAATTACTCACACCTTCCTATTTTAAGTTCTCTTTACCTCTCTCCTTATATTCTTTTTATCATTATTGTTTTCATATCTTTATTTTATTCAAGTTCATGAATTAAATCTCACTAAGTCAAACACGACTTACTCCTCCTTTTATCTTCCTTTGTCCTTTCCTCAGAGATATGGGATGAAAAAAAAATGTTATGTAGAGTGGGAGTACCACATATCAACTTAAACTTGGAGCACACCGTGTTGACACATATTTGGATATACGCTATCATTTGATAAGGGTGATTTTGTGATTAGCTAAAATGGAGTCTAAATAATGGAATTTGTTGAAGAATTACAATTAGTCAATGTAGCCTTCAAGTTTTTGTTTCTTCTATCTTCATAGTTTCACTAAAATTATTTATCTAAGCTATATGTAATGCAGTGATTCGATTTAGTAAGTTTTTTATCGAAAATTTAGGTGGCGACCACCCTGATCATATAGTGCAATATATATATCTGAGAGTTATTGTACTATCTGGTCAGAGTGGAGCGTCACATGCGCACCATTAATCAGCTGCCCTCATACTCATTTCAGGTACATGGGAATCTGAAGTTGATTTTGGCTGTTCGATTGAGATTTCAATCCTACTGTCCATTGTTGTTGATTGTTAATTAGTGATTTGGATTGATTATTTTTGTGGTTGAGTTGTGTAGCTCAGTTCATTCATTAGTTTGTAATTGATCTATATTGGAGTTTGGGTTGATTAATTGATTCGGTTATTTTCCTTTTTCTTGCCTGTTGAGTTCTGATTTTAGTATTTGGATTACTTGTGTGTTTCAAAGTAATGCAAAATTGGAGTCGTGAATGGTGATTAAGCACTACAAGGAGCAGAATCACGAAGCCAATTTGAAGCAAAACTCCATAAATTCGAAGACCCATGAAGAGGCCGAATTTGGTGAGCTTTTACAATCAAGCGAAATAAGCAGTAGAATGTAAAATTGAAAGTATAGGAATTATCGTGATAATGAGGGGAGCAAGTAGCAAAAAGAAGTTCAGAAATCCATCCACAAATGAGTGAGTTGTGGATGAATTTAGCTCCTACTTGAATGACAATGGCCAAGAAAAGAGAATCTCACATAGCCAAGGTGTGATCGCACATACTGTAGTCCGTGTATGGTCGGGATTTTTGTCCTGCCGGAGGTTGCAAATTATCAACGTCCTCCCTTTGGGAATTTTCGCGCAAATCCTCTATCGCAGGAGGAGGTTGAGTAGGCGCACTTTTTCCAGGGTTACGTGTACTTCTCCTTGGGTTAACCATATTTCGTTCGAGTAATTAGCCTAGCCCCACGGTGGGCGCCAACTGATTTTACCGAATTTGGTAAGACCGCGGTAATATCAATAATAATAATAACGTATGATCGTGATATATTCGATCTGAATTATGGGCTTGGATAATTTACTCAGGATGATGTAACACAAAGTAAAAAGCAAAGTAAGAACAATGATAATTACGTAGAATTGATGGACAGCAATAGCTATTTTATTAGAGTAAAGATATTACAATCCTTCTTTTACAAAGTATGTGGCTCCCTTATTATAATGAAGGGTCCAACTTATATAGTAAACATAATCCTAGCCCTATTAGTATCCTACAAGCATTAGGAAACTTGCATGGCCCAATAAGCATTCAGATTCTTCTACTAGATTGATTGGACATGAATCGCGGGTCGGGTCAATTTTCTATCTTCCGAAGAGCTTTGACCTGTTCAAGGGATCGGGTCGACCTGGACAAGCTCGAAGCATCTGATCCGGCCTTTTGTTTAAAATAGCCCCCATAACATCTGATTGGGGGGGAGGGGAGTTCCATGATCGTCTCAACTGGAGTTTCAGTTTCACAGGGGCAAACAACCTTTGTCTCCATCTCCTCAGATTCTTCTACAGTTTCATCAAAAACCTTATCATAAATTTATTATAATTTACTTCACCTTTGATAATAAATCAAATAATTTACTTCACCTTTGATAAAAAATCAAATAATTTAGTTTACCTTTGATAAAAACCTTTCCGTTCAGCATGGACCGAAGCTCTCAACAAGATTCGTTAAACACAAAAGCCAAAAATATCAAATTATCACAATATTCAAAGAAAAGTATAGAGTTCTCATCCAACCATAGTTCTTGCACAAAATCGATCCGGCAAGGTCCACAAAATTGTGCTATACTATTGTTTTTCTGAAGATTTATCCTCCAGATCCCCCAACGTGTAATAACTTTGGCAGTAACAACACTTCCATCTTCGATATTCAAAAATCCAGAAAATTCAGTGGGCAAAATCTGCACATGGGCCAACATTAGCAAAGTACTTGATTGGTGTATAATCATGATTTATGTCAAATATAAAAATCAGAGACGAAAATTACCAATTTTGACTCATAATCTTCAGTCATCCCTATACAAAACTTTATCGGTATCCTCTTTAGAAACTTATCAATTTTGTTTAACCAAGTTATTCAAAAAAAAGTATATCATCTCGTCCGACAATATAAATATGCAACCAATTTTCAAAATTCCTTCCACAAAACTTGAACCTTCTCTTTACCAAATCAACTTCAACTTGAGTAACCTGTACTGCTTTAGTATGAGTCAAACTTGTAGTTCTAAATAAATCCTTCATTACAATTTCATTCCTCATCACCTTAACAAACTCTTGAGGGTGATCCAAAGCTTAGTATAATCATGAATAAGAAATGTTCAGTGGATATAACCATAAACCCTAAATAGGTAACGTGATTTAATAGCTTACCATTCGAGCTCGAAAATCAATTCCTTTTATAAAAAAACCTCATGCCTAAAACCATCCTTTTGTTGGTCATCTGCGTTTATATAACACAAAATCACATAAATTTAAAAAAAAAAAAACAGCTTATAAAATTAGATAATATTATGTTAATACTTGCTTTGTTACCTTGTTGCCTTGGCCCGATCTCTTGAACATGAAGGACTCAAGATGAGAGACTTGGTTTTGTTTTTGTTTTGAAGTGGGCAATAATCCAAAAAATTCAGTGGGCAAAAAGGATATGAAGAAGACGGTTTGGTTTTGTTTTGTGTCTAGCAGGCATCAATTAATACGACTTGGACAGCTGGGCATCAATTAATCCAGCGTGAGTTCTGAGACCCAGTTGCCTTTTTTAATGAAACCCTAGCCTTGTGAGGGGTGAGTTCTGTGATAGGATAGTGCCCAGCAAGCCAATATTAATTAGCTTGTTGAAGAACTGTTTTCTTATGGTTTATAATTGACACGCCCGGTTGTTCATAGTACGTGAATTAAACAATGGCCAACTTCATCTCTCGCGAACTTATCTAAGCGATTGGATGAAATCCTAAGGTAACAATAGACTATGGGACGATTCACTTCAGTACTGAGTGCAATCATGAAACAGTCACTAAGGTCGTGATCTTAAAATCGTTCCAAGTCATAGATTCGAAACGAGACGGGGTATCGTAGGAATCAACAAGAAATATGCATGATTCACATGGAGTGAATTTGTAGCGTTTCATGAGCAAGGCATTTGAGGCCAGTGCATATAAGTAGGTGGTTCGATAGAGGATCGAACGCATCGAACGACCCAAACAGAGAAACCCGTTGTGGAAGCGCATGATGCATATCGGTGATGGGATGTTTCTCAAGGCTTATAATAGTGTGCGATTTAGTCCTTGGACTTAAGGTGCTAGGGCGAATTCGGTGCATGAGTGTGCGTACATAGATTTAGGTACTGGTCACGTAGCCTGGCCACAAAGTACCTAAGTTGGGTGCGTACACAACTGTACGCGAGTGGTTAGTACCAAGAAAGGATCTATCGACTCATCCTGATAAAGTGGGAGAATTTCCTTTACGTTCTTCGATAATATGTTCCTAGAAATCCATGGCCATGGTTGGTGACGAATTTGGAAAGGGGTTTCCAAATTTAGCAGTCACAGCAGAATTATTATCCAGAATTAGAAAGTAAAGAATCGAGATAATTAGAGGTGCCGATCAATTCACACACCCTAGGTCTCGATTGGGAAATTAGTCTTTAGAAGGACCGTATGTACATGGCAATTATAAGAGGTGAGGTTCACAATTATCAATTCACCTTTAATTGGGCTTCATGGGCTTGTGGCTAGACATCGACCATGAAGTGTGGGTACTCCTGAATTAATAAGGAAATTAATTCTGGAGTGGTTAATTAAAAGTTGTTTAATTGATCGGAGCATTTAATTGCTCGTTAATTAAATCACGAAAGTCGTGGGTCTGCTGCCAATTGATGGTGAACCCAGAGGGTCACACACAATACAATTGGACAGTGACAGTCATAAAGGGAAATAAGTGATTTAAAGTTGTTAAATCAAAGTAATTGAATTAAGGTATTAATTCAATGGGAGAATATTAATTAGATATCTAATTGATTAATGTTTAATTAATTAATTAGGGTTATCTGATTAATTATGAAGTTAATTAAAGTTGTTAATTAGATAGAAGATTAAATAATTACCCAATCTTATGATTGGATAATTATATGGGTTGATTTGTGATAATCTTGAAAGTAGGGCATAGGGGGCGATTTTTGTGATAAAGAAGGAAGAGTTTTTGTTTCTTGCAAAACAAGGAAGAAGAGATTTATCAAATCTTACATTCTTAAGTTGATAAGGAATGGTGATTTGATAAAGATGGGAAGAAGATATCTTTTAAGAGAAGGACTCTTCACTTATAAATATTTCTTCACATCTCTTCATTATTAACCAACACAATTTTTGTAAATACACCTCTGAGAACTAGAAGAGAAAAACCGATTTTTATAGTTCAAAGAAATCTGATTTTACGAAGAATTTTTATTACAAAATCGCCCCACATACTTTCGCCTCTAACCCAAAGTCGCCCAATCAAACTCGGCCGAACCCAACCCTGGCCGATCCTGACTTGGCCGAACCTGGTCTGACCACACAAGGACTGTGGTTTTATCTTCTTCCATTAGATCTCCCAATCTAGATCCAGATCTAAGTCCTGATCGAGATCTGCAGAATCCCTTGCTGATAAACCTTCAAAATCCAGTTTGTAGCCTACGATTTAGAGGTGTCATTACAATCCAATTGGTGTGGATCAAATTTGGAGGTGAGACACATGGATCACTCAAGTTGTGGATCAAACGAAAAACCCGGAGGTAACCACCACCGAGTTGTGGTGAGGTAAATCGCAAATAACCCCCTTTGTTTATGTTATTGTTTGATTCAACCTTTTCATAGGATTAACTATGGAGACAGATTTATGGGACTAATGGGTGTCTCGAAAAATTTTAAAATTCCGCACTTTGTTGTATTGACAATTGAGCCCCACAAAACTCAAAAGTGGTATCAGAGCCTGGTCCATAATTATTAAGCGAAAAGGCCTGAAAATAATAGTGTGTTTACGTATATGTTTAATTATATGTATGAAAACGCGTGAGAATTATGTTCTGTTAATTGATTATTGCTTGTTATGACTGGATCTATGATTGGGTAAAACTGCTTTTTTCAGATTTGTGGCAAATTTATAGTTTTTCGAAAAATCAGGACTCTTTTCGCAAATCATGAAATTAATGGCTGAAAATTCAATTTTCTGTTTCTGGAAATTTTAGAAAAATCTGGGCTGTTTTTGAAATTCTGATCGCACGTATTTATGGGCCGTTTTGCAATTTCCAAAAATTCAAGGACTGTTTTGTAATTTTTTAATGTTCAGGGATCAGTTTGCAAAATTCGAAAATTTTCTGGATTTCAAAATTTAATTTTCTGGTCCTTCTGTCCGAAACTGTTCTTGGGGGTATTTTGTAACTTTTCAAAAGTTTTGGGGTCAAAAGTGCAATTTCCAAAAGTATAGGGGCCGAACTGCAATTTTCAAAAGTTGAAAAAAATCAGAATCTGTTTTTTAAGGAAGAAAACTCGTTTTGTTTACCCGAGAATTCATTTTGTCATAATTAGTAGTGACTAAAATGTAAGAATCATAGGAAGTTAGTTTTAAAAGGTAGTTTTAAAATTAAGAAAGAAATACGTAAAAGTTCTTTGCATGTTTCTTGCTCTACGTGAACTGTTTACGTGGTTTTCGATCGCGCCGAGCCTTGACCTTAGGTTAGATGTGATTGGTTTAATTTAATGTTTGGTTTTTATTGGGCCTGCACGCCTGTTATTATTTTTGGGCCACTTTGAGCCATTGAAATTGAATAGGGTTTTACTGCTTTACTAGTTTAGGCCTGTTTACAAGCAAGGTGGGAGCCCAAGAAGAAATGAAGGCCATGTATGCATGGTACATTGTGTAATAGCATAGGGCCTGTTGGAGAACCCTTTAGATTGACCAATTGGGCCAACGTCATTGGCTCGATGATGGCCCGCATAGGAGGCTCCCGATCGAAAACATTTTGTGGTAGTATGCATGCTAGGCTTGTATGGTTTTTATTTATTAGTCGATTTGTAATTGGTTGTGTGTATGCGTGCTAGAATCTAGATCGTAAATAAAAGATAAAGCATAATTAAAGCGGTGAGATCTCGAGGAGAGTTTCTTTAAACTTTCAAAACCGTAAATCCCCTCTCGAATAAATATTAAGTCATATTGGGTTAAATATAAAATGAAGTTTTATAAATCCAAGCCTTCCATTAATAGGAACTAGTGTATGTTGTTTACTTATCGATAGAGGTGATCCAGAGTCTGGCACCCGATTCGAAGAAAGGAACAATACACGAAATGCCTTGATTCTAGTTTTCTTAAAACTCGACAAGGGTGGGGACTGGTCGGGACGTGAAGATTGACCGATAACTAGTTACGGAGAATTCATGACAGGGCCCGTTGCTCATCATGATTAATGGGTTAGACTTAACGCGTAGTAACATTTATGATGTAGCAGTGCTAGATAAATGCGAAAAACGAGGCAAAATAGCTTGAAGGTTGTGTAGTAGACACAATTGATAAAATGTATATCTACCTAGGGAATTAATTGTATGGCCACGAGTCGTGGGTGCAATTAATTCCTGCTGGAACGTCAAGACCTAATAGGAAATAGATTTTTCCCGAAACTAGAAGGGGTTATTGTTTCGATAAAAATAGTGGGAGAACTTTTTCGATAAAAAGTCCAAATTTCGTTAATTATAAGTATTAATATTAAATCTGTCTGCTTATTGTTGTCTGTTTTATTGTTAGCCATTCACCATCCACACGAGTCTTAATGCGTTTTAGAACCGAACCAACTTTGGGAATATTATGTGCAATTCACTTCACGAGACGAGCATGGCTAAGTTTAACAATGTTAGGGAATATTGCTGTTACTTGACCAAGATGTTCGATCGAATCAAAGGGTTTGGAGCCCGATTGTTTCTCGAAGATGAGATAGAAATAACTCTCAATGGCTTGTCCGACACCTTCACTCATTTTATGCGACATTGTGATATTCCGCCTGATGGAATCAAAACAAAACAATTGCATGAGTTGTTAGACAAATATGAGGAAGCTCATCTGCAAGGATTGGGTCTGTATGAATGGAATTGCCCTCTGTGTAAGTACGAAAAGAAATTAAGGAAGCTTACTGAAAAGGAATTCCTGGATAGACTTAACAACGGTATGACTTAAAGTTATACATCTGTTAATTCTTTTTGATGTAAGACATCTGATAAACTTTCATGTCTGTAAAAGTGTTTGCAGGTGATGATAGTATTCCCTCTCCACCTAAAAAGAGGAAATTCCTTGAAAGGAAGATGCAAGTAGTGCAAAGAGAGATGAAGGAAATCGAATTCAGGGATTGGGTCAAGGAAGAACTGAACCTAGACATTCCCTTTTAGCAGAAGAAGTTTTAATTAGTTTTTCGTATTAGCATAAATTTTAGTTTTAGTTTATTTTGAGTATTATTTCGAATTTTTGTACAAGAATTTATTGCTTTACCATTGAGAATGGAATTTATTTAATCAAAGCTATTTAACCTTGTACAAATATTGATGTTTTGAAACATAGAAATAAAACAACGATAAACAAGACAAAGCTTTAAAAGCTACGTGCTGAATCGAAAATGAGTAAAACGAACAAGATAATCGTCCACATCTGAAATGTTCATTCTTCCTAAAGAGATAATCGAAAGGAAAGTTTTCATCTACTGCTCTTGAAATATGGAACTTAGATGAACTCGTAACTTTCAAATCTTGAAGGAACAATAACTAAATAAAGGATTGCTAGGCATTCCAAGCATTTCAATCGAATGGATTTAATCCATAAGGACAAAACGTGGGGAACTAAAAGCACTAGTTCAAAGGGATGCTATTTCATATATACTTACGATTTCAATCGTTAAAGTGTATGTGTACTTTTCTGAAGTACAATTCTAAAACTGTTGAAGTAATTCAATAGAAGTTTTGGAAATGATGTAACTAAGTGCATTATGTGGAAAGCATTTTGATCTAATCAAACTCGCTGATACATAAGCAACTAACTCCTCGATTATCTAAAACGAGAATAGAATTCTCATGAAGCAAATCAAAGAAAGGAATCGAACTTTGTTTGATCCACGACTCTGATCTTGCTGAACTTCCTTAATTCACATTAAGGGAAAGCCTCCCCTTACTCTTCAAAGATACATGGTCTAGTACCTTTCGAAGTAAGTCCTTACACCGCCGTATCATTCATGACATGTCAAAATACCCTTATATGAGAAATTGGATGGTAGATCCGATTCATATAAAGCTTGTGGGGGTATCCAACGAAATACATTGGATACCTGTTCTACGACAATGAGAAACAAAAGTATCTCGTAAGTAGCTTGTTCCTATGTTGACGAAACATTTGTCAAAGGAAATAAGGAATGTCATAGAATTTGATGAAGTCCAAAGAATTGGACCCATCCCCACAAACAGTGGGAGTAAAACCCTGAAACTTGCTGAACCGATTCATGCACAAATACTTAGTAATCTAATCAAATTCGTAAGGAACTCAAAATTCCATTTTACGAAACTAAGTAATAAGATTACAAAGAGATAATGTTAAACATAAACTAAGGGATATGGCATGAAGCCATAAGACTCGAAATGGAAAGTTATTAACTTGTTTGACTCGCATAATGGCGATGGGTCATTATTCAAAAGTCCTTTTAGGACCAATGAAAAATACCTTCTCTCCATTTGCAATGTCAAAATTCATTTCGAAACTATTAGCCATAGAGAGATGGTTTTGACTACCAAAATATGACTATTGGATATGAATCCTGTCTCTCACAATTGAAAAATTGATGAGAAGATCTCTATTCAAATCCAAAGGTCAATCTGTGACTTTTTCCCAGATTTGGAACATGCAACTTGATAAGTTGATCAAGAATGTTGAAGTTGTCAAAAGGCATGTGAATTCCAATTGTGCAAAAGAATCAGTGGGAGTGTAGTTGAGTTCGAAACGTAACAAGACGATGTTTTATACATCAAGTATGATATAAGAATATCAAAACGCAGACGAAAGCGTGTTCTTCACGCAATTCTCCATAATTAGATTTGGGAGTTACATCTCACGTACTGGCAATACGTATCTACAGTAGATAGATGGAAGTAGATGTTGCAATTCACCGAATCAAAGTACAAAGACTATATATTGAATAAATTCAATATGGAAGAATCCAAGAAAGGATTGGTTCCAAGGAGACAAAGTCTCTCTCACTTATTTAAAGAGCCCTACATATAAATGAGTGAAGAAGAAACTATCTCAAGAAGCCTTATGCTTTGGCATTTGGATTGCATGTAGCATGCAAAGTCTTGTACAAGACCTGACTCATCAAAAACTCTGACCATTCACGAGCTACTGATAGTCGAACACCAGTAAAGGACACTGGACTACCATAAAAGCAAATCCTCGAAGATAATTAAAGGATATAATGCTGGTCTATGGTAGTAGTGGAGGATTGAAACTCGAAGGATTAGTAATTCGAGATTTCCAGTCTGAAGTGGATGATTTATTCTGTCTCGATGGAGCAAAGGTAAGTTGGAAGAAATTCCAATAGTATACCATTGCCAACTCAATCAGAATAAACGCAGCATTGGGATGCAGCAGAAGAAAGTGTTTAGATGAGAAACATTCATCCAATGATTGGATGAATTACCTAGCATGACCAAAGCCTATCGTAATCTTAACCGATTTATATAAAGTAATTGCTCAATGAAAGGGAAACGAGATCTCACCGTTAATCTGAACACAATACCATATGATTGAACAAGTCATAGGTAGTTGAGATGCGTAGAAGTATTACGACATCTCAACAAGGACGACTTAGCAGATCCACTAGTTAAGCTCTTTCACAAAAGGGTTCGAGGGACATCGTTACAAGATGGGTCCTAGAAACGTTGTGATTGGGTTTAGGGCAAGTGGGAGATTGATAGGATAGTGCCCATCAAGCCAATATTAATTAGCTTGTTGAAGAACTGTTTTCTAATGGGTTATAATTGATACGCCCGTTTGTTCATAGTACGTGAATTAAACAATGGCCAACTTCATCTCTCGCGAACTTATCTAAGCGATTGGATGAAATCCTAAGGTCACAATAGACTATGGGATGATTCACTTCAGTACTGAGTGCAATCATGAAAAAGTCTCTAAGGTCGTGATCTTAAAACCGTTCCAAGTCATAGATTCCGAATGAGACGGGGTATCGTAGGAATCGCCAAGACTTGTACAAATATGCATGATTCACATGGAGTGAATTTGTAGCGTTTCATGAGCAAGGCATTTGAGGCCAGTGCATATGAGTAGGTGGTACGATAGAGGATCGAACGCATCGAACGACCCGAACAGAGAAACCCATTGTGGAAGTGCATGACGCATATCGGTGATAGGATGTTTCTCAAGGCTTATAATAGTGTACGATTTAGTCCTTGGACTTAAGGTGCTAGGGCGAATTCGGTGCATGAGTGTGCGTACTTAGATTTAGGTACTGGTCACGTAGCCTGGCCACAAAGTGCCTATGTTGGGTGCGTACACAACTGTACGCGAGTGGTTAGTACTAAGAAAGGATCTATCGACTCATCCTGATAAGGTGGGAGAATTTTCTGTACGTTCTTCGATAATATGTTCCTAGAAATCCATGGCCATGGTTGTTGACGAATTTGGAAAGGGGTTTCCAAATTTAGCAGTCACACTAGAATTATTATCCAGAATTATAAATTACAGAATCGAGATAATTAGAGGTGCCGATCAATTCACACACCCTAGGTCTCGATCGGGAAATTAGTCTTTAGAAGGAATGTATGTACATGGCAATTATAAGAGGTGACGTTCACAATTATCAATTCACCTTTAATTGGGCTTCATGGGCTTGTGGCTAGACATCGACCATGAAGTGTGGGTACTCCTGAATTAATAAGGAAATTAATTATGGAGTGGTCAATTAAAAGTTGTTTAATTGATCAGAGCATTTAATTGCTCTTTAATTAAATCACGAAAGTCGTGGGCCTGCTGCCAATTGATGGTGAACCCAGAGGCTTATGGCATGGTGAACCCAGATGGGTCTTACCATATTTTTCCCGTTCCAAGAAGAGGCTTATGGCATGGTGACGGGCGTTAGTGAGTAACTTTCCTCTCATCTGGCCTTTAATATGTTGTTCAAAGTCCAAGAGATCCCATCGTTTTCCATTTCCAGCCATACACCTAGTATGAGGACAGTGGGTGATGATTTGGTCAACATTTAAGTTGTAATTTTGTTCAAGATATTTGAGAAATTCAGTGGTCTCGCATATGAACTCTTCATCGGGAATATCTTCAAGTTCAATATATAGAAGAGATTGAAGTGGGCTTACGTATTCTGGTATTTTTGTCTAAGGATTTATTTTGAGAGGATGAATAATTTTGATAGGATTGGAAATGCAGACTAATAATTTAAGAAAAATTATAAATTTTCTAACAAAAGTGAACTCTAATCGAACTCTTATATGGAACGGTTTGGAAGAGTACGGAAAAACCTTAAAATTGTGTGGGGTCTAACCAAATACGGAAAATTATGGTAGATATACATTAAAGACAAACTATATAAGTTCTTTTTTTATACGGATAAGACATATTCAAAAAATATTTCCTTAATAATTTTTTGAAATCCTCAACTTATTTTCAATATTTTAAGTGAAGAAAATCCTTCTAAATAATATTTCAATGTTTTATTTGTTTTTAGTAAAAAAATTCTTTTTTTTAGGTGAGTTTTTTTCTTTTTAGTAATAATTCGATATTATGTGTTCTTTAGATCTCAATATTATTTTAATCGTTTACTGTCTATTTCAAAAATAATTCCTTATTATTTTTCAAAATTCTCAATATTATTTTCAATATTTTAAGTGAAAAAATCCCTCTAAATAATATTTCAATGTTTTATTTATTTTTAGTAAATTTTTTCTTTTTTTTAGGTGAGTTTTTTTTTCTCTTCAATAATAATTCGATATATGTGGCCTCCTAGGGCCATTGTTTATTTTTATGAACCTGGTTTGTCCAGGAAAATCTGAACGAGAAAAGGGCTGGCCCCGGCGACATTCGTGAAGTTTTGGAAAACAAAAGAATGGGCCGGATCGGATTTCATCTGGTCGACTTCGCTGGGGACATGATCGGCCTCCATAATGCTATTATGATGAACCAGTCCTTCAAATACGACGGTTGTGGCAGGAGAACTTTCTTTGGCAGTTCAAGGCATCTGGAGGAAAACTGATGGGGAAGACATATGGTTGGATTGCAACCATAGATGATACACAGGAGCTCCCTGAACGGGTTATTGAGAAATTGATGCACCAAATGACTTGCCTTACTGTTGCTGAGGCTCAAAAAAGGGTTTGCAATTAGGTGGTAGGTTGCTCGGGCGGGTCTACTGGTGGTTGTCCGGGCGGATCTTGTATTAGTGGTTCAGGTGGGTCTTCAGGTGGTGATTCGGGCGGGCCTTTAGGTGGTTCTCCGGGTGGGTCTTTAGTTGGTGGTTTGGGTGGGTCTTAAATAATTATAAAAAAATTAATTAACAGTCATAAGAAAAATAATATATTCATAACAAATATTTAATTAACATAATTATAAAGTTCAATTAACATAGTTGTAAAAAAAAAAAATCTACCATCTTAAGAAAAAAAAAACTCAATCAATTTTATATATATATGATATATGAAAAGTCCTGACACACATTTAATAAATATGTGAAGGTTGAAGGTGCTTTGGAATTGGAAAAGCTGCTGTCATGATGAGGGGGCTATTTATGGGGTTTAGGAATGAATGAATGTAGTGGGAATCGAGAAAGTCGTTTGCCGAATATTTAATTTTTAATACTACTTGGAGTTGGAATCAGTTGCAAACTTGCATATATATATATATATATATATATATATATATATATATATATATATGTTAACCCCATAAAATTAATAAAATTTTATTTCCTGATCAAATACATATAGATTTTGATTTTGCAGTGTATTCTTGTATTATGTTATTTTGATTATTATTCAATTTCAAGTATTTAAGTTATTTTTATAATTAAAAGAGCTGCATTGGGAAACGGAGGGAGTAGATTGTCCTTGTCTCGAGTTCTGATACAAATCAACAAGTTTGACCTGATACAAATCCACAATCACTAAAATGGGGGGCCAACACGAATTCCAAAAATACTCTTGCAAATAGATACATACTACTTATTCAAAAAACGACGGCAACATGCGCCAATTCTGCCTTTATCACTAAAATTGACTAATTTGGAAAACGTACTCTGTGGAGAAATTATCCCATCTTTCATACCTTTTTTTTTTGTCTAAAAATCTTATTTCTTTGCCCTAACCCCTATAATGGAGAAAAATATATACACGTTGTTGATTAGTGCCGGAGGAGTCTTCGTAGATGGCAAACGAGGCATTGAGTATCAAGAGTTTAGGAAATGTAGGGTGCGTAACATTGATAGAGACACCTTCAACTACTACAACATCGTTGATGCACATCTAAAGTTGAAACTTCCGGCACCGGCCGGTATTTGGTACCGCTTACCAAATACAAACTTTCTTGAAGGACTGCGCTGCATCAATGGTGATGAAGATATTGTGCCCCTGTTCGACATTTTTCAGTCAGCTGGCTTAAGAGAAACAAAAATTTGCACGCAATCCAAAGTAATACATCTACCCATAGGAGTGCCAATGCCAAAAACTCGCCGGGAAAAAATGCTAATCAGGAAGGCAATTCAAATGCTTAATGAAGACTCGTCGAATGGATTCGCCATATTACAGTACGACACCCATAAGCCCTATAAGCCACCTCGTAATTATTATCACCGTAACCATTCTTCATCCGGTTCTTCATCCAGTTCTAACTAGAATTATTAAGTGGCTTCTTTAAAAAGTCTTATGGAATTTTTATCTTCTCAATTTTTATTTCCGAATGTTAATTATGTAAATATTTTATGCTATATATCATAATTTGTGTTGGCTTTTTAGACTTAGACTATGTATTAATCGAGTAACACAAATTTTATAATTCAAGCAATTATGCTAGACATAGAACACAAACACTTGCACAATCCAAACAATCCAAACAATCAGAATTACAATCCAAACATCAATTAAGCTGCATAAAATTTGGAATTCAAATTCACACCAGTGCCATTCATCAACACAAATACCAAAATAATTAGAATTAGAGCACTTGCCAAACTTGCTTTCTTCAATCTAGATTCACATAATTCCAATTTTGACTTGTAAATATTAGTCTTCATCTTCCACAACTGCAATTTCTCTTTGCATTTACACTTCTCTGTCTCCAATAGCCTGATCAAATTCGTGTCTTTCACTTTTTCATCTTCAAAATTATTAATTTTTTTTAGAAGTCCAGGAATTATTTTTCTACCTCTTTCACAACTGCTACTATCATACCACTGAAAAATCCACAACCTGTTGATGTCTGAAATTGAATCAAAATTAGATACAGCTAATGTCATTTCCAATATATCAAATTTTAGGACAAAATATGAAACTCACCCCATAATTTGGGCATTTGTGAAACCTTCTCCCGGGGTCATCTTTCTCCCAATAGGTAACTAATTTTAAAGCATGTCCACACTCACATCTCACGACTGGAATTCTCTCACCATAGTGACAATATGTTGTGGATGTGGAAGAGCTATTGGAAGACATATGGCTCAAATCTTGAGATACAGAGTTAAAAAAATAAACACTTGAATTGATTTGAAGAAAATGTGGAGAAGTTCAGAATGTGGCAGGGCGCGGACCTGTTAAGGGATTGAATTTATATCCACATATGATACATATTAACTTGCTATTGAATTATCAATATTTTTCATCAGCTGACTCAGCATGGGGCGAAAATTATTACTCTAAACCCTAAATCTATAACCCTAACTCTAAACCTAGCCCTAAACCCTAAATCTCTAACCCTAACTCTAAACAATATTTTCAATTGTAAAATTAGGTCATCATGTAAAATTATACTTGACCGTTTCATCGAATAAGTGACGGAGTCGCAAAATTTTCAAAAATCGTTACGTATTCTCACATTACGGAGGACATAGTGTCACATGGCCGTATACTAGACCGTATCATCGAATAAGTGACGGAGTCATAAAATTTTCAAAAATCATTACGTATTCTCACATTACGGAGGACCTAGTGTCACATGACCGTATACTAGACCGTTTCATCGAATAAGTGACGGAGTCGTAAAAATTTCAAAAATCGTTACGTATTCTCACATTACGGAGGACCTAGTGTCACATGACCGTATACAAGACCGTTTCGTCGAATAAGTGACAGACTCGTAAAAATTTCAAAATCCGTTACGTATTCTCACATTACGGAGGATCTAGTGTCACATGACCGTATACTAGACTGTTTCATCGAATAAGTGACTCGTAAAAATTTCAAAAGTCGTTACGTATTCTCACATTACGGAGGACCTAGTGTCACATGACCGTATACTAGACTGTTTCATCGAATAAGTGACTCGTAAAAATTTCAAAAGTCGTTACGTATTCTCACATTACGGAGGACCTAGTGTCACATGACCGTATACTAGACCGTTTCATCGAATAAGTGACGGAGTCATAAAATTTTCAAAAATCGTTACGTATTCTCACATTACGGAGGACCTAGTGTCACATGACCGTATACTAGACCATTTCATCGAATAAGTGACGGACTCGTAAAATTTTCAAAAATCCTTACGTATTCTCACATTACGGAGGACCTAGTGTCACATGACCGTATACTAGACCGTTTCATCGAATAAGTGACGAAGTCATAAAAATTTCAAAAATCGTTACGTATTCTCACATTGTGGAGGACCTAGTGTCACATGACCGTATACTAGACCGTTTCATCGTATAAGTGACGGAATCGTAAAAAATTCAAAAAAATCCTAAAATTTACCATTAATCTTGTCTTCAATTTTTTCACAATTGTTAGATCTGGGTGCAGGTCGGGTATTTAGAGTTTTGGGTATTTTCGGTTTGAATTTCACACCCATAACCCGATCCGATTGGAATGTATTGAATTTTCATATCCAAAACCAGATCCAATCTGGGTACCCAAAATTTCGGGTATTTAGTCCTTAATATAATAAACTTAATGCACCAACATTTTTTATTCAAAAAACCCATTTTTCAGTCCCAAACGAGAAGTTCTGGATCGGGTCGGGACGGATCCCAAAAAATCGGACCCAAATGCACAGCCCTATAAGAATCTTATTTTATAAAAAAATTAACCGAAATGATTTATTTTCAATATTTTTCTTAAATTTACAATTTGTTCAAAATTTATTCTAAATTTTTTTTGGGAAAATTTAACTAATTACAACAAACCACGAAATAAAACATAAATCCATGCCCGCTATTGATTTACCGAAGTTGTAATACATACATATTAATTTGCTATTGAATTTATATCCACATATGCCATATTGATTTGTATGAGAAACAGGATTTTATTTAAAGAAAATAATTAATACACTGTAATTGGCGGGAACGAGTTGGCTTCCACTTGCCAGGTGTCGGCCAAAGAGGGGATGGGATCAATCCAAAGGTGTAGGATCGAAGTAACCCGAATGAATGAAGACAAGTTTTTTAAGTTCCCTCTATTAACTTTGCAATTAATGTCAATCACCATAATAGGTCTGCTCAAGTTTGCATGAAGTGGTGAAAGCCTGAATAAACCTTCCCATTTTGGTCGATTATATTTATTTTACAATATATTATAGTACACCCGAAATAGAAACCTTTAGTAAATGTCTCAAATAGGGGATGCTTTTGATGTCTTGGACACTGGTATAATTAATTAAATTCATTGTTGTCTACTCATAATTAAGTCGGGGCTACTTTGGATGAATATAAACAACCACCATAATATTTGAAAATAAAGAATAGGAGAAGGTGAAGAAGCCATTAAAGAAGCACAACCAACCACTTCAAACATAATAGGAGTGCTACTAGAAAGCATTAAAATTGATGTAAGTATCATTTATGTGTAGTATTAAAGGTTGGATGTATTAAATAGTTATGTGATAATGAAGATGCTTAATTTCTCGTGAAAAGTTCATAGATACTACTCCAATCCCTGATATTAAATGGTTGTGTGATTAATGAGTATATTGTAATAACATAAATTTATTGATTTATTACAGGGATAAGAGCAATCAAAAAAGAAAGTCGGATGCTCCAATCCCAGATATTAAATGTAAAAGTGGGAGTGCACGGGCTGGAGTAAAATGGAAAGATCCTATATGTTCCCCTACATCAGTGAGACCTACTATGTTTGGGATGCCCCCACCCATGTGTAAAGGAATGTCACCACCTAATACTAGTAAATGAGACGTTGATAAAGAAGGATGTACTTCTTGCTTCGAAAAATCAAGATTAAGGGTCAACGCTTGCATCCCACCTGAAGTCAGTTTTAATTTTAGATTAAATGCCCTATATTGATGTGAAGAACTCCCTCAAATGAATATTCGTAGACTTATTTGTTTTTTTTGTTTTTGTTATAATAGCAGCCAAGTACACCTGGAACTCTCTCAAAAGAAAATTGTGCATTCAATACCCAAGACAATGTTGATTTGGACCCACAGGTAAGGACCATTGGCACGGACTCTATTTCGGGACATTGCATTACTGTGTCACAAATTTAATGGTTGTGGGATAACACGTGTGTGAATTATAATACCATTTTGGCCCCATTAGCATACAAATATTGTTCTCGATTCCCCTAAGCATAATTAGTTTCTTAATTTCAAATGATCAGGTTTTAAAGGCTGAAAACATAACCTCGCTCCCTAAACTAATTGAGGTTAATGAGAAGCTAAGTCGGGGACAATTAAACGCAGTTAGGTTGATGGGCTTTGGTAGCTTCACCCAAACTCGTATAAAATATGTGGATAAGAATATAATACACTTCTTAAGTAGAAGCTTCGACACTAGTACAAGTGTATTGAGTTTGCATGGTAGAGATATTCCCATCAACACTAAGACGGTTGGTGATGCATTTGGAATCCCTATTACTGGAAATTGGAAAGGGGGGTTAAGAAAATGTTGAGCATATTGTTTGCACAAAATCATAATGAAGAGCATATGGACTTGTCTGGATTAGTATCGAAATATCAAGATGTACTACACATGGCCGTGAGTTCAAATTACTCTACATGATGCTTTTATTTACTACAATATTTCTCCCCTGGTATGGGAACAAATTAGATTTGAAAAATTTGGAACTCCTAACTGATTTGGACAACATGTCAACGTACAACTGGGGAGAGTATGTTTTGGAGAAACTTATTGAGGGTGTGAAAACATACAAAGACAAGAATTTGAAGTATATAACTGGATGCATCGTATTGTTGAAGGTAAGTTCGGTGTATTTTCAAATTTTAATTATATGTGAAGTTACGAATGAGCTTTAACAAATTATGCTCACATGTTATCAATTACAAAGTGGTCCCTCTTGTGTTTTTTTCCCACTTTAGTCCCTACTATGAATTATTTATTTCACTTTAGTCCCTACTATGAATTATGTGTTTCACTTTAGTCCTTATCAGGTGGTTCTGATAACACGTGTCATGCATATGAATATTTTTTAGGGCATTTTCGTCTGTTCGCTATTGAGACCATTTGAGATATTGTTTAATTGGTGAGCAATTTTGGTGTTTGAAGAAGATTTTGGGAGAAAACTTTAGTTTGGAACGAAATGGACGATTAAGTTGGACTGGAATGAAAGCCTAGTTTGGAAGAGATTTAATCTTTAGTTTTTTTCAAATGATTAGAAAGACAGAAATATCCATGTTAGTTTACTTGAAATGACGAAATTGCCCTTATGAGCATATCACATGTTACCGAAATCGCCCTGGAACACCTGAAAAGGACTAAAGTAGAACAAATAATACATAGTAAGGACTAAACTGGGAAAAAAAACATAAGAGGGACCACTCTGTAAAAAGTTAATGATAAGAGGGACCAAATTTGGTGTTTACCCTTTCATATTTATTAAACATATTTCATGTATAGGATTGGAGTGTTCCTACAAAGAAATCAAATATCAATTTTAATGATGCTATCGGCAAGCTATTTGTGATAATGTACCAAAGACTCACAAGTTTGGAGAACCTAATGATCAACTTGTCGAGTAGCGGAAACATTGGTAATTTGAGTGTCATTACTGAAGTAATGCAAATGATAAGAGCCCAACTGACGACATTGACAAGTTCGGTCAATCTGGACATCCCACAAAAGGGGGGGGGGGAGACAAGAAACAAGCTAGTGAAACAAAACAATCAAAAGTGATCTGCAATACTAGCACAACTACGAATTCTGGAGTGGAAGGGGACCTAGAAAGCACTGTAAAACCTCATGTAATGGAATTTGAAGAAGAGGAGAATAACAATCAACGAATAATAGACTGTTATGAGCTACTTTTTGAATGCCTTCAATCTCATAAAGAAGCAGAAAAATACATATTTCAACCACTTTTCAGATCGAGGTACTACATCAACAAATCATTTCCTCTTTAAATTTAAACAATTTATCACTGATCGTGGATGTGGATTTATTTTGTACAGACAAATATTGTTGATTTTGGCGATTGGACAATAACTAGGGAGCAAATGTTATGCTTAAATGAAAAATCATGGATTTCAGGATGTGTAAGTACATTACAAAAAAACCCCGCATAGTTCAATTCGCCTTACCCTACTTGACCCAACCAGATCCTGTATTTACAGTTGATTGACTATGTTGCTTTTCTTTGTTGGTCTGAAAGAATAAGACTCTTCCAGGATTGTGAAAATTGGGTTCTCCCCGCTATGTTCTGTGTAAGCATTGCCTTTTAATAAGTGGAAATGTCTTGGTCTGAAAGAATAAGACTCTTCCAGGATTGTGAAAATTGGGTTCTCCCCGCTATGTTCTGTGTAAGCATTGCCTTTTAATAAGTGGAAATGTCTTACTTAGACTACATCATCTACTCACGTATAACTTGTTATTCTTATAGAACATGACTTCTTCTGACCAATACAATGACAAGGAAATTCATAAAGCAATATTTGGTAATTGTGATCGTTTTCGGGGCCCAACAGAAAAGCGTCGAACAATTACAATGCCCATGAACGACCAAGGATCACATTGGTATATGGCCATCTTTCGTATGGACTTAGATACTATCACAATATATGATACACTACGTACTTCGTCCAGTGATGCACGTAGGCAATCAACGGTAAAAAAAATGGTAAGAAAATAACCCATAAATAAATTGGCCTTTGATCTTACGCATTTTCGTAGGCGTTCAAAGTGTGATATAATCGAGCCACAATGCAATATATATAAAGGAGAAGATCAATAATATATATATTCCGATCATGAGTGTACAAATTACAAAGGTCCTATTCGAGCGCTATAGGATGTCGTACAAGCTAGAGGCTAAATACATACAAGGAATGACGTCTAATCTAATCTCCTATATTTGTCCGAGCAGGAGGATCGAGCCGGGGGTGCGTGAAAAACGTGTGTGTTGTCATAAATGCTTGTGGTATTTATAGTAGAGGCGGTGAGCTAGCTAAACCATTAGCAGGGGAATTTATTTCGGCCCATAGGATTGGGCCTAAGATAGGCCCATCAGAGGTTTTCGACCAGGGGCCTTCAGCTTTGCGATCGGACTGGGCATGCACTGCTTGGAGGTCGACTTTATGTTTGTGAGGTCGGAATCAGTGTTCTTCCACCTATTTTATCCCAGCATGGGTTCTGGTAAGTAGAGAATCCAAAGTACCCCTCATCAATACTCCCCCACTTCTCGAGCGTAAGAGAAGTTGAAGCTCGGAGAAGTAAATGTCACCGCTTGACAAGGACGAGTCATTACTTAGCGTTTCGAATGTGCCTCGTTAAAAACCTTGCTCGAAAAAACCCATTGGGATAAAAACCGAACCAGGGAAAAAGAGTACACATCTTGGAAACTCTAAGATGACTATCTATTCGCGAAGTAAACTGTTTTAAAATTCTTGCTATAAATCGTCTGTTGCAATGTTGGTTGATACTTATTAAAAAACTCTGAGCTAAAATTTGCGATCAATCCCACTTCTTCGAGTTGTAAATGCAGCTGGGCTTCGGAGAAGCAAATTTGTCTTGATAATGGTCCCATATATCTCGTCAATCAGGTGGGTAGAAATCTAAATTGATATGGTAGGGGGACCGAAAAAGCAATTTGTCGGGAAGATGAATGTGAAATTATCATTAGGAAGTTCAAGCGTCGCGGCTGTCCAGGGTTGTCCAGGGTTTGGGTTGCAATTCACCTTTTTCACCCTATATATATATTTTAATTGTTAGAGAATTATTTACGTAGTATTTTTTATCCTCGGGTCGGAGTATAGCGGTCGATCAAATAGTCTTTCTTCATCCGATCTTGCAAGTTCATTTTATTACAATGTCCAGTTCGAGAAACCCAAAAGGCAAGGAGAAAGTTGTAGAAGAGCCGGACTCTGATCCTGATATGAGGCTTATCGATAACTTCAGATTTACTGAAAAGGAGAATCCCCAACTCGAAGATGGGGAGTTCCATCCCGAGCAAGAAGGTGCCGAACAGGTTGAATATCTCGAGGAGAACGTAGTTGAGAAACGTAGTATAGGTGATAACGCATTCGTTAGGATATATAAGTCGGTTGAAACTTCGAACGTAGGTGGTCCACCGAAGAACGATCTTCGCGCTGATCAAACTTCCTGCAGTTTTAGCAATAGCGATCGCGCTTTTCTAGAGAAGGAGTTCGGGAAATTTCTTCCAGTGGGTTTTTCCATAGTGATTCCCTCTTACCGTCAACGCGCGACCAACCCTCCGGCCGGTTGCCAGGCATTTTATGATAGTCAATTTTCTCATGGATTACGCATTCCCTTTATCCCGCTGGTTAGGAATATTCTAACAACCTTTTCACTTTCTCCCGCCCAAATTTTACCGAATTCTATTGCATATATTGTTGCGTTTAGTATCCTTATGGAAGTCAAGGGGGAAGAGGCCTCCTTTCGAAACTTTTGGCAAATATTCAATATGAGCATATCGACCGGCTCTAATGCAGGGTTTGTGCATGTCACTCCTCGGTCGAAACAGTCGATCCTTTCGAGTGTTTCCCTGAATAGACCGAAGGGCTGGAAAAGGAGATTCATTTTGTTAAAGGACCCGATGTTCCTGTTTTCGATGGTAGTTCCAAGACTAGACCTTATCGATGGGATGGGGTTGAGTCCTGGGTTTATGGACGTCGTCATATCAGGGAGAAGATTAAACATCATCTTTCTGATGAATTTCTAGAACAATTGAGGTCCGACCCTTACCAAACCATGCTCCTTGTTCAGGAAGGGGTTTTGAGGATGGAAGGCCTTAGTACTTACGAATACCATGCTCCGACGATCGAATATTGTCTTCCTTCGAAGAATCAATCCATTGGGGAACTTGACCGGTCGATTGGATTTTCGTCCGAACTATCCACCGTCACCCAAGCATCTCTTTCTTTAGGTATATTATCAACTTTTTTGTTTTAAAATGCAATTGATACTATTAGTTTAGCCTTCAGAATATTCTGTGTTTTCTTTCTTAGGTAGAATAGTCGAGAGATTTAGGACGTCCGCTGTCAGACCTGCAGTGACCACCATCTCACGGAATGCACCAAACTAGTTATTTCAACAACAAAAAATCAACAACCCGAATCGAGGAATGAGGGTAACCAACCTGATTGATGACCATGTCGAGACTCCCTTACCATTCCCACCGCTGAGAGGGATCGGAAATGCAAGTTCATCCAATCTCATCAGGTCAGGCCCTTTGCGTAGCGTATTTTTGCTCGATACTTCTAATCCTTCCTCTGCTAGTTAGAGTTTGTATTCTTGGAATCGGATTCAAGGTACTCGAGAATATGAGGAGCGCATGGCTCGAAAAAGGAATAGTGATCAACAGGAACCTCCGAGGTGGGTCAAGCCATTTGGCAGGAATTCTGATACGGTGCCTTATCGATCAGGAAGGTCCGAACCAGATGTCGCAGATTTTATGAGTGAACATTTACAAGATACCAGAGCCACCGGATATCCAGAAGAAGGAACCATCTCTAGCGATCTTGAGCCAAACGGTGAGAACGAATTTGATAAATCCATAAGGATCTTTTTGGCCGGGCGATTTAGACGAGATTTACTTTATCATTCTGCCAAGAGCGAAAATTCATTGTTTTATTTCCTTGGACGGCTTTTGTTCTCTTGTATCTAGAAATATCTGTTGACAAACTCTTCCTCTTTTTTGTTTATTTGTTTTGAATATAGACCGGAGATTATTTCGCTCTTCAAACTTATCGATTATCCCTTTTGGAGCAAGAATCACAGGAAGCTCATGATGCGTTCGCCCAAACATTGGCCGAGAATAAACGTCTTCAGTCTCAGTTAAATGATACAACAAAAAAGTTGGCTGATAGTCGACACGAAATATCTAAAGCAAAGAAGGAGCTGGAGAGTGCCAAGAAAGAAAAATATACCCCTGCTGCTGAGGATGATTTAGTGTCGATTGTCAAGGAAAAGAGCGCCGTTGAAGAGAAGCTTAAGAAAGTTAAGATCAAGCTCGAACAAGCCAAACAGGATTCCGAACGTTCAAATAAGCAAGGACAGGAGGAAGCTAGATATCCGGTGATAAGGGAGTTCTTGAAGTCCCCTATTCTTGATCCCTTAGTACGAAAATGAATAGGAGGGGTTCTCCAAACGATCTTCTATAAAGGAGTTCAACAACTCATTGAGGCTAAGAGAATTCCGGGTAGTTTGGACGACTACCTTCCGTACATGAATCCTTTCAAGAATTCCAAAGGACAAGATTATAGAGCTTCATCTTTACTCGGGAAGCTGGGGATTGGCAAACTCATGAATTTGCCCCTTATGTTGAAGAGTTCGTTACTCCTATGCCGAATCCGGACATCCTCGAGCAGGCTGTCGCCAACACCCATTCGGCCTCGAGGGAAAATGAATTTGATGAGTATGTAGATATTGACGGCGAATCTGAAGAGGAGAGAAATCAACCCGATGATATTCTGGCTAGGAGAATTCCGAATAGTATAGAGAGAGAGATCAACACGAGGATCGAGGCGAATCCCTAATTAGCGAAGACGAAGATAGTGACAGCTCGGATAGCGAAGATGATAGCTCTGGAGAAGGCGATTCCGACGAGGGACACGATGAAGATAATGGTAATTCCGAATCTGAAGGCTAGAAGTCCGATCCTTGATAATTTGTAGTAGGAAGTTTTCTAGTATTTTCTTTAATATTTCTTTCAGTAGTTTGTAATCAAGACATTTCTCTTTCTTTCTTTGAATGCACATGTATATGCTTGACTTCATTCCTTGTTGTTCGAAAATTTTATTCTTTACAGTCGAATTCTATTATTTTTAGCCCCGTTCTCTCTGGAGATGTAACAGTTTATTTACTGTTAAGGAAAAACACTGTCTGCATTATAAATACAAGTGTCATTTCAACTTATTTTATCATAACGCCTTAGTATTAAGATCGGTGCACCAAGCTTAGCATACAATTTCGGAGTTTAAACTCTTTCTTTCGACCGTCATGGATAAAAATTTTGGGTGCCCCGATCGATCCCAAAATGTTATTAGGCGGTTCGAATAACAAAGCTCCCTCCAAAGATAAAAAGTCGACCAAGGAGAAGAAATCTACCAAAGATTCTCCGCGGACTTCCGAGCCTTCTTCTCAAATTTCTGTTGGTGGGAAAAATAAGAAAAAGAAGAAAATTGCTAAGGCCGAATCTAGCAAACCCATCATTTCGGATGAGGGTTTCGATGGGGAAACCGAGGGCTCTCCCTCTAGGCCCTTTGATAATTCCAAACGAGCATTGGCTAGGCAAAAGGTTTCGGAACTTTCTTCGAGTAAAAGGCCCCATCCTGATGAGAGCGCCCCCATTGAGACTTTGCAGAAACTTAGTATTGAGGATACACCTCTGCCTGATGCTCTTGCACCTATTTTCGAGAGCGGAGGGCCAAATAAGAAACTTAAGTTAATCGCTACTGGTGAAAATATTCATGCTCAGGAAACCTTTGCCGAGTCCTTAGAGACCAAAAATCCTCCGGAGCCTCATTTTATCCCTGTTATCCCCGAGAGATCTTGTTTGCCATCTGGAGACTTGAAGAACAAGTCCCATTCCGAAGATTTACTTGATAACCCCGTTCCAAGCCTTGTTCAAGCCCACATTTTCATTTTCGAGACGGATCTCGCCAAGGGGAAAAGCCCTTCGCAGTTGTTTCAATCAGGATCGAATTTTCTTGCTCAGGTACATCCTTTTGTTTAACATTTGAAGTATGCTCCCCCCCCCCTTTTCATTTAATATATATATATATATATATATATAGTCGACCCATGCGTCTGACAATAGGCCGGTCAAGACTTTTTCGAGCTTAAGATATTGGCTGAGCGGGAGATTGAACAGCACGCTGTACTTCTCCTTGAACTTGAGAAGAAAAAATTTGAGTTGGAAGGCGCCTTAGAGGCCAAGAAGTCGGCCGAGGAGAATTTGGCTATAGAAATGGAAAAAGCTGCTAAGGATAAAGGCGACGAGATTTATCAGAACTTGAGGAAGGAGCTCGAAACGCTCCAAGGAATCTATGAGCAGGAGAAGAAGGAGTCCAAGCTTTGTGAGCAGGAAGCTTATGCTCGTGGGTACGATGATCGCAATACCGAGCTCCGGAAGATATTTGCTGATAACAAACTCTTTTAAATATACTTCACTACGCGTTGTAATTTTAAGTTTTTGTCTCCTCAGATTCTGTAGTTTTGAATAATCTGTCTTGCATGTCTTTTAACTGAAACTTTGTACTAGGCTTCGCCGTATTTTCCTATTGATATACCGTTTTCTAATGCCCGGACTTCCTACGATAATATTTGTGATTGCGATATATATATATATATATATATATATATATATATATATATATATTTGTTCGGAATCTTATTGTCGCGAGGGAATTTCGGTCGTCGAGCAATAATTTTGCTGATTCCATAATAGTTATTTGAATTAGGCTGAAATCCTCGTGATCTTTTATTGCCAAACGTTCCCTATTCCTCGGGAAGCGGAACGGTCACCGAATCTCAAACGTCCATCTGAGTAAATTTCAGTCGTTGAATCGAGTGCGACTGTCGCTATAAAGGGGGTCCTCCCTTGTTTGTTCATTCTCCATCTTAACCAATAATTCGCTCCAAGTATGATAGTCGAATACTCTTTGCTTTCGATCCAATATTTTGAATTCAGACTCCGAATTTTCTTTGACAGAAATATCAGCGTTTCTTACCCGCTTAGAATATCGACAGGCAAATCTATTTTCGATCTTGAAGGCCCATATGCCGGATCCGGAAAACCAATGAACTACCGATCCTCACTTGGGATCAGTTGACAGAGGATAATACCTTGGTATTGCTGACCACCTGGGATCCTGAGAACTTGCTCATCCTACAAAAGTGTAGGTTGAATACGAGCACCAAGTTCTTCAAGGATGGTCGGTAGTTTTTATCGTCCCTCTGGCATGGGTCTCTTTTCGGGGGACATATTGCCACAATGCATTTAGGAAGACTTGCTGGGGTGGTGGCGGAGGACGAGGTCACCTAATAAAGGAAGCACCAGCCCCTGCGTCTTCGATATGGCGTAAATAAAGACAAAAGCATGCGGGTCGAAAGGAGATTCCAGGCTCTGGTGTAGACTATATCGATCGTCTGGCGGGAGAAGAAGCCGAAAATTTCATAGGATTTTGGAATGTAATAAGATTGGAATATGATGTATTATCTTGTGATAGGATTGGACGCATCTCTGGTATTTTTTGATGTTTTGTATCTTTGTAACGAAATCAAGATTGTAAACAATTTTTTTGTTCGAAATAAGATTCGTAAGTATCATTGATTCTGAATAGTTGTTTCGATCAAAGCGGCTGATCGACCCCTTTAATTTGAAAAATTCGATCTGACTGGAATAATTAATCGAATGATGATTTCTACATTGTCTTTTCGAGCATTAACTTTGATGAACTGATTTTTTCTCATCGAACGCCCATATTTTCCGTCCTTTAGCGCTTGGTTCATCGTAAATGAAGGTCTCACGCCGATCAAATTTCTTATAATTCGACCATTAATGATTGGTTGTAAATAGATGATAAGCATGCTGGCTTTTGAGTGCAAATCGTTGCTCATTTTACTTGCATTGAGTCTTCCGAATCTGCGCTTGTTTATCGAGTACAAGGGTCAAAAGATAGAATTTAAACGAACATCTTGATTCGAGCATTGCCCCTTTTGATCAATCAACAGATAAAAACTATCAAATCACTTTATGTTTAATATTTTACTTTTATCGTTCTCGGAAAAATTTTCGGTTGATGTAACTCAACGTCTATTTTCAATGTTTTTCGATCATGACAGACATCTTTCTTGGCTTTAAACCGTTTGACATGGGTCAATTAATAATTCGATCATGTTTCGGAAATTCCGATCGTGTGTTTATACGAATTCTCCTTTTTCCCACAAAACAAGACCCTATTTCTCGGGAAATGATACTGTTATTGCATTTATTGCTGTGATCATAGCCGTCCGTGAAGTATCATCTGATCCGTCGATCTTAAACTTTTACTATTATAAATAGTTCCAATTTTACCGTCACATTTTTCACCCATCACAAATGCCTTGTCCGAACATTACACCTCAAATTTTAAGTTCTTTTTGCAACATGTTTCAGAATGCAAAAATAAAAGAGTTTGAAATTAGGACTCGGACCCTATTTTCCGATCATAGTTCCTTTGGTACAGCTTCTCTTGCTTAGAATATCATCAGGCAAAGTAAATTGCGCTTAGAGTATCGGCAGGCAACCTGCTTCTTTGGATTCATCCAATTCGAGGCTGGTTGGTTTTCTGATCTTGTGACGCCGTACCCCTCCAACCCATTGGTCACCTCCTTTAGGATTCCCCTTGATCCCGAGCAGCAGCTTCTTCATTGTATTTCTTGAAAAAAATATTGCCTTGGCTAGCTCGGAGGAATGGGGGAAATTTACGAAGACTATGCGATCAATGGGTGAGAAACCTTAGGACCTCCGATCAAATGTTGTCTGACCGTGTCGGATTGGTCACGGTAATCTTTATTTATAGACGAAGATATTCGATCGTTTAGCAGTCCGGGGTTTAAGTTTTTATTCTGCTCTTCTCTTCTCCGAAGCTCGATCGGAGACAAATTAGCGTAGTTCGTATGATTTGTAGTAGGGTAGGAGTGAATGTATTATTCTTTTCGAGCTCGAATTTCACCATTGTACTCGAGAATTCCTTTGTAATTTGCTCGAAGAATGAATGCAGATTTTACTTCCTGCTTATTTTTGTTGCATGTTTCCTTGGCTACGTTGGTCGAACAATATATAAAACGACCTTTCAAAATAAATGATGTGAACGAACGTAATTGAACTTGTGTGATTGTAACTAACTTGTGTAATTAGCTAGCCTGAAGTTATTGAAAACTTGACGTTCGAAAGTAAATTCCTTCGGTGATTGGATAATCTTCAAAATATGTTGCGAATTTAAAGATTTGTATAATCCACTATCATCATACTGATCGATCTGTCGATATTTCGTCGATTGTAGGATCGATTCCCCTTGAAGTAGCTATCGACCGAGAATATCAAATTAATTCTGTATCAGTTGATTGAGTAAAATATCTAACAAACTTTTCCTTCGCCCGATTATATTGGTCGTAATAAAAACAGCAATCATCGATGATGAATGGGTTGATAATTGGAAAGTAATAAATAAATCAATAATTTATTGATCAATAAAAGTATAGAGAAGTGATTTTTCATCTTATCTTCGAAATTGTTTGATTCAACCGTTGATGTTCTTTTCGCAAATTCGATCTAAGAGGCATATTGACAGCTTCCACCCTTAGTCGATTTTAAATCGGTCATAGCAACGGCTTTCACCTGAGGGTCTTAACAACGACTTTCACCCTTTTCGTTTTGATCGGTCATAGAAAAAGCTTTCACCTGAGGGTCATAGCAACGACTTTCGCCCTTTTCATTTTGATAGGTCATAGCAAAAGCTTTCACCTGAGGGTCATAGCAACGGCTTTCACCCTTTTCATTTTGATCGGTCATAGCAAAAGATTTCACCTGATGGTCATAGCAATGGCTTTCACCCTTTTCATTTTGATCGGTCATAGCAAAAGCTTTCACCTGAGGGTCATAGCAATGGCTTTCACCCTTTTCATTTTGATCGGTCATAGCAAAAGCTTTCACCTGAGGGTCATAGCAACGACTTTCACCCTTTTCATTTTGATCGGTCATAGCAAAAGCTTTCACCTGAGGGTCATAGCAATGGCTTTCACCCTTTTCATTTTGATCGGTCATAGCAATAGCTTTCACCCTTTTCATTTTGATCGGTCATAGCAAAAGCTTTCACCTGAGGGTCATAGCAATGGCTTTCACCCTTTTTCGTTATCTCGAACTAAAGGGGAATAGCAATGGCTTTCACCCATAGTCGATTTTTGAAGAGAGGCCGAGTGCCCATTCCAAAGTTAATATATAGCTTATAAAGATATATAGAATAGATAAGAGAATTTTGACAATATAAATTTTGATTCCTTTCTATAATAGAAGACACACTAGATTCCCATGAAGAATAAAAATCGGTAGATAACCCGCGAAACCAAATACATAATTTCCATTTCCCGCAATGCTTCCTAAAATTGACTGCATTCCATGTTCGGGGATATTCTCTAGTTGTATATATATGAATATAAATAAACGATAGTATAAGTTTTCTCGTTTATACCTATCTCCTTGCAAATCCTCGGCTAGCAAAGCGAGCTCTGAATTCTGCTCCGGCAAGATCGACCCACACCTTTTGAGTAGCGCCCCAAGTGTTGCGCCTCTACGAGTTGATACACCACAATATCACGAAAATAATATAACTTGATCAGCTAGAACACAAGATATATTATAAACTAGGAATTAGGAACAATTTGGAACAAAACTCGAAAACGAAAAATTCTTCCAAGTGGAAGAAGGGTTCGGTCGATATAGCTAGGGAGAGGGAGAGAGAATTTTTGCACTTGCTCAATTTTGCATATGGAGTTTTTGTGAAAATCAACTTTAAGAAAGCTACTTATAGTTTTCTCTCTAACCTAGTCCTATTAGGGCTAGGTCTTCTCTCTCCTACATGGGCCATGACCCTCTTTAATTAGAAGACCTAGTCTCCTAATTAATTCATGGCCCAGTTAATTAATTTGACCAGGCCTAATTTAATCTCCCAATTAAGTAGCCCAATTAATTAACTTAATCTCCCATTTAATTAAATCAGACTCTAAGTCCATTCAATTAAAATCCTTTTCTAATTAATTAAATCCAACTTAATTAATTAATTCACAAATTAAATTTCAGTTTAATTTATGATCCTGATCCAATTCCCATTGGATCCCATTTTGTTCCAATTGGGTCGACCCAGTCGACCCACCCAATATA
Source organism: Penstemon eatonii (assembly GCA_038501285.1). Classification (NCBI taxonomy): domain Eukaryota; kingdom Viridiplantae; phylum Streptophyta; class Magnoliopsida; order Lamiales; family Plantaginaceae; genus Penstemon; species Penstemon eatonii. The sequence continues at coordinate 28,109,550 of CM076713.1, forward strand.
ATCGACCCAGTCGATTTTTCACCCAGTCGACCCAGTCGACTCGGTCGTCCTTATTTCCTTGCTTTCGCTACTTGTGTATTGTGTATGCCCCCGTAGGTTCACCACATAATTGGCCGTGGGTTATAATTAAATATTATTTAATTATTCGAGTAAGACTTACTCTAAATCCATCGAACACTCTGTCGATTGACCATTCCAAAATTAGCACCCCTGCCAATTTGGGAATTCTCCCACACTCCACGGTCGATGTCCAGCCACAAGCCCATGGAGCCCAATCACTGGTGAATTAATTCAGTGAACCTTTTATCATTTATAATTTCCATATACGACATAATCTCTCCATCGATCAATCTCCCAGTCGAGACTTGAGGGTATGGTCTTTCATCGGATTCCCTTTCCTTTTGTCTTGACCTTATGTACTCTGGTCTCGAAATAAATTCTCTTTGACTTAATCTTTATGAGCTACTTACATAAAGTCGTCAGATACCTTGGCCAAGGATTTTACCAGAATTAATTTCTCACAGAAATTCATAGGAGAATTTCCCAACCTATCAAGTCGGGTCAATGGATCCTTTGTTGATGATATGAATCTGCATACGAGTTCCTCTATACCCAACATGAGTCCACAGAGACTTTCTGGCGATCCCCAGTCAGTCGGAACTCATATCAAAGTATAGACGTTCTCGCACCAGATAAACCCTATCACCTCAAGTAGTTAGGGATTGTTCCTCGTATACTATTATAAATATGGAATAACTTCCACCCCGATATGCGACTACCGCTTCCATGGTGAGTTATTTCCTAATTGGGGTATTCAGTGCGCTTGCCATCCCAGCAAGCCACCCACTTATGTGTATCGACTATCCCAGTCACGCTCGTGGACCCCAGCGTCCTCCAGTTCATCGGAGTATACACAATAGTGAGAGTCTAACCGAATCCAATGATGTCCTATCTCGATTGGATTCTACGACTCTTGAATATGTTCTAGATCACGGCCTTGGAGATCAGTCCACGGGTTGTCCCATAGCCCTGTGATCCAAGGACTTCTATCCTTATGCGTAGATAATTATTACATAAGATAAAGATGACCATTTAATAAAGTGCATTAATTAATCGAAATTGAATAGTTCCGCATTTATTACAATAAATACTAGCCATACAGCTGGCTTGCAGGACACTATTTCTATCAATCTCCCACTTGTCCTAAAGCCAGTCTTTTATGTTCTTGAGTCCCATCTTATGCAGATGTTTCTCAAATGCCTTTTGAGGCAGAGGCTTCGTTAGCGGGTCCGCCATATTATCTTCTGAGTCGACACGTTCCATCTTAATGTCTCCTCTACCAATGATATCTCTTATCACGTGGTATCGTCTTTGTACGTGCTTGGATTTCTGATGAGATCCCGGCTCCTTTGCTTGCGCTATTGCCCCATTGTTATCACTGAAGATAGTAATGGGCTCAGCGATGCTAGGTATCACATCCAGTTCCTGGATGAAGTTCCTCATCCAAACACCTTCCTTTGCTGCGTCACTTGCGGCAATGTATTCTGCTTCGGTGGTTGAATCCGCGGTTGTTTCCTGCTTGGAGCTTTTCCAGCTAACCGCACCGCCATTGAGGCAGAAAACGTATCCTGATGTCGACTTGAAGTCGTCTACATCACATTGGAAGCTCGAGTCTGTATAGCCTTCCAATTTCAATTCTCCTCCACCGTATACCAAGAACAATTCCTTAGTCCTTCTCAGGTACTTCAGAATTGCCTTTACGGCTATCCAGTGCTGCTCACCTGGATCAGACTGGTAGCGACTTGTTACGCTAAGAGCGTACGCTACGTCTGGTCTAGTACATAACATACCATACATTATGCTTCCTATCGCGGATGCATATGGTACTCGAGACATATTGCTTCTCTCTTCAGGTGTCTTTGGGGCCATAGACTAGAGAGTGCAATCCCATGTCTCATTGGAATCAATCCTCTCTTGGATTCTTCCATACTAAATTTTTTCAAGATTTTATCTATGTACTGGGATTGGGAGAGGCCCAGCAGTCCTTTTGATCTATCTCGGTAGATCCTTATACCTAGTACAAAGGATGCTTCTCCCATATCCTTCATTGAGAATTGTGTAGATAACCATGCTTTAGTTTCGGACAACGCTTTGACGTTGTTTCTAATGAGAAGAATGTCGTCAACGTAAAGCACCAAAAATTCAACTGTACTCCCACTGATCTTCTTGTACACGCAAGGTTCGAACATGTTTTTGATGAATCCAAAAGTTTGGATTGTCTCATCGAAACGAATGTTCCAACTTCGGGAAGCTTGCTTCAGTCCATAAATGGACCTCTGGAGTTTGCACACCTTGTGTTCATCTCCTTTTGATGCATATCCTTTTGGTTGCTCCATGTAGATCTCCTTATCAATGTCCCCATTGAGAAAGGCAGTCTTTACATCCATCTGCCATATCTCGTAGTTATACTACGCAGCTATGGCCAGCAAGATCCGAATGGATTTGGGCATTGCGACGGGCGAGAAGGTCTCCTCAAAGTCAATTCAAGGTCTTTGAGTGTATCCTTTTGCCACTAGTCGCGCCTTGTAGGTTATTACCTCTCCGTTCACTCCAAGCTTTCGCTTATAGATCCACTTGCAACCCACGGGAGCCACTCCCACTGGTGGATCTACCAAGGCCCAGACCTTGTTTAAGTGCATGGAGTCCAGTTCGGATTCCATGGATTCGCGCCACTTTCCCGAGTCTATGTCTAGCATAGCCTCTTCGTAAGTCCTTGGGTCGGTTAGAGACTGTCCAGTCTCATGCAGCAGACCGTAGTACCTCTCGGGTTCTCTACATTGTCTTTCTGACCTACGAAGTATCGGTGTACTTTCTGGTGCACTTTCATGCTCATGTTCTCCCACTGCCTGTGGCGACGGGTCAGCTCGATCGACCTCTTCGGTCTTTTCAGCTTCAGTGACCTCATCCAGTTCTACGTTATTTTCCTTCTTGTCCACCATGAAATCCTTCTCCAAGAAGTGAGCGTTCCTTGAGACAAACGTAGATTGTCTTGTAGGATCGTAGAACTCGTATCCTATCGAGTTTTCCGGATACCCCACGAATTTGCACAAAGTGGATTTGGTTTCCAATTTATCTCCCACTAGCTTTTTAACGTAAGCGGGAGATCCCCATATGCGCATGAATGCGTATGAGGGTGCCTTGCCAAACCATAATTCATATGGTGTCTTTTCTACGGATTTAGAAGGTACCATGTTCAGTATCTTCGTTGCCGTGAGGAGGGCATGTCCCCAAAATGAAAGAGGAAGGTCAGTGGCACTCATCATGGATCGAACCATGTCCATCAAAGTTCGATTCCTTCTCTCTGCTACTCCATTTAATTGGGGTGTTGCAGGAGGAGTCCACTGCGATAATATTCCATGCTCTACAAGATAATTCAGAAATTCGTTACTAAGAAATTCTCCACCTCGGTCAGAACGAAGAGCCTTTATCGAATGACCAAGTTGATTCTCTACTTCCATCTTGAATTTTCCGGACCCTATTTTCCGATCATAGTTCCTTTGGTACAGCTTCTCTCGCTTAGAATATCATCAGGCAAAGTAAATTGCGCTTAGAGTATCGGCAGGCAACCTGCTTCTTTGGATTCATCCAATTCGAGGCTGGTTGGTTTTCTGATCTTGTGACGCCGTACCCCTCCAACCCATTGGTCACCTCCTTTAGGATTCCCCTTGATCCCGAGCAGCAGCTTCTTCATTGTATTTCTTGAAAAAAATATTGCCTTGGCTAGCTCGGAGGAATGGGGGAAATTTACGAAGACTATGCGATCAATGGGTGAGAAACCTTAGGACCTCCGATCAAATGTTGTCTGACCGTGTCGGATTGGTCACGGTAATCTTTATTTATAGACGAAGATATTCGATCGTTTAGCAGTCCGGGGTTTAAGTTTTTATTCTGCTCTTCTCTTCTCTGAAGCTCGATCGGAGACAAATTAGCGTAGTTCGTATGATTTGTAGTAGGGTAGGAGTGAATGTATTATTCTTTTCGAGCTCGAATTTCACCATTGTACTCGAGAATTCCTTTGTAATTTGCTCGAAGAATGAATGAAGATTTTACTTCCTGCTTATTTTTGTTGCATGTTTCCTTGGCTACGTTGGTCGAACAATATATAAAACGACCTTTCAAAATAAATGATGTGAACGAACGTAATTGAACTTGTGTGATTGTAACTAACTTGTGTAATTAGCTAGCCTGAAGTTATTGAAAACTTGACGTTCGAAAGTAAATTCCTTCGGTGATTGGATAATCTTCAAAATATGTTGCGAATTTAAAGATTTGTATAATCCACTATCATCATACTGATCGATCTGTCGATATTTCGTCGATTGTAGGATCGATTCCCTTTGAAGTAGCTATCGACCGAGAATATCAAATTAATTCTGTATCAGTTGATTGAGTAAAATATCTAACAAACTTTTCCTTCGCCCGATTATATTGGTCGTAATAAAAACAGCAATCATCGATGATGAATGGGTTGATAACTGGAAAGTAATAAATAAATCAATAATTTATTGATCAATAAAAGTATAGAGAAGTGATTTTTCATCTTATCTTCGAAATTGTTTGATTCAACCGTTGATGTTCTTTTCGCAAATTCGATCTAAGAGGCATATTGACAGCTTCCACCCTTAGTCGATTTTAAATCGGTCATAGCAACGGCTTTCACCTGAGGGTCTTAACAACGGCTTTCACCCTTTTCATTTTGATCGGTCATAGCAAAAGCTTTCACCTGAGGGTCATAGCAACGACTTTCACCCTTTTCATTTTGATAGGTCATAGCAAAAGCTTTCACCTGAGGGTCATAGCAACGGCTTTCACCCTTTTCATTTTGATCGGTCATAGCAAAAGATTTCACCTGATGGTCATAGCAATGGCTTTCACCCTTTTCATTTTGATCGGTCATAGCAAAAGCTTTCACCTGAGGGTCATAGCAATGGCTTTCACCCTTTTCATTTTGATCGGTCATAGCAAAAGCTTTCACCTGAGGGTCATAGCAACGACTTTCACCCTTTTCATTTTGATCGGTCATAGCAAAAGCTTTCACCTGAGGGTCATAGCAATGGCTTTCACCCTTTTCATTTTGATCGGTCATAGCAATAGCTTTCACCCTTTTCATTTTGATCGGTCATAGCAAAAGCTTTCACCTGAGGGTCATAGCAATGGCTTTCACCCTTTTTCGTTATCTCGAACTAAAGGGGAATAGCAATGGCTTTCACCCATAGTCTATTTTTGAAGAGAGGCCGAGTGCCCATTCCAAAGTTAATATATAGCTTATAAAGATACATAGAATAGATAAGAGAATTTTGACAATATAAATTTTGATTCCTTTCTATAATAGAAGACACACTAGATTCCCATGAAGAATAAAAATCGGTAGATAACCCGCGAAACCAAATACATAATTTCCATTTCCCGCAATGCTTCCTAAAATTGACTGCATTCCATGTTCGGGGATATTCTCTAGTTGTATATATATGAATATAAATAAACGATAGTATAAGTTTTCTCGTTTATACCTATCTCCTTGCAAATCCTCGGCTAGCAAAGCGAGCTCTGAATTCTGCTCCGGCAAGATCGACCCACACCTTTTGAGTAGCGCCCCAAGTGTTGCGCCTCTACGAGTTGATACACCACAATATCACGAAAATAATATAACTTGATCAGCTAGAACACAAGATATATTATAAACTAGGAATTAGGAACAATTTGGAACAAAACTCGAAAACGAAAAATTCTTCCAAGTGGAAGAAGGGTTCGGTCGATATAGCTAGGGAGAGGGAGAGAGAATTTTTGCTCTTGCTCAATTTTGCATATGGAGTTTTTGTGAAAATCAACTTTAAGAAAGCTACTTATAGTTTTCTCTCTAACCTAGTCCTATTAGGGCTAGGTCTTCTCTCTCCTACATGGGCCATGACCCTCTTTAATTAGAAGACCTAGTCTCCTAATTAATTCATGGCCCAGTTAATTAATTTGACCAGGCCTAATTTAATCTCCCAATTAAATAGCCCAATTAATTAACTTAATCTCCCATTTAATTAAATCAGACTCTAAGTCCATTCAATTAAAATCCTTTTCTAATTAATTAAATCCAACTTAATTAATTAATTCACAAATTAAATTTCAGTTTAATTTATGATCCTGATCCAATTCCAATTGGATCCCATTTTGTTCCAATTGGGTCGACCCAGTCGATTTTTCACCCAGTCGACCCAGTCGACTCGGTCGTCCTTATTTCCTTGCTTTCGCTACTTGTGTATTGTGTATGCCCCCGTAGGTTCACCACATAATTGGCCGTGGGTTATAATTAAATATTATTTAATTATTCGAGTAAGACTTACTCTAAATCCATCGAACACTCTGTCGATTGACCATTCCAAAATTAGCACCCCTGCCAATTTGGGAATTCTCCCACACTCCACGGTCGATGTCCAGCCACAAGCCCATGGAGCCCAATCACTGGTGAATTAATTCAGTGAACCTTTTATCATTTATAATTTCCATATACGACATAATCTCTCCATCGATCAATCTCCCAGTCGAGACTTGAGGGTATGGTCTTTCATCGGATTCCCTTTCCTTTTGTCTTGACCTTATGTACTCTGGTCTCGAAATAAATTCTCTTTGACTTAATCTTTATGAGCTACTTACATAAAGTCGTCAGATACCTTGGCCAAGGATTTTACCAGAATTAATTTCTCACAGAAATTCATAGGAGAATTTCCCAACCTATCAAGTCGGGTCAATGGATTCTTTGTTGATGATATGAATCTGCATACGAGTTCCTCTATACCCAACATGAGTCCACAGAGACTTTCTGGCGATCCCCAGTCAGTCGGAACTCATATCAAAGTATAGACGTTCTCGCACCAGATAAACCCTATCACCTCAAGTAGTTAGGGATTGTTCCTCGTATACTATTATAAATATGGAATAACTTCCACTCCGATATGCGACTACCGCTTCCATGGTGAGTTATTTCCTAATTGGGGTATTCAGTGCGCTTGCCATCCCAGCAAGCCACCCACTTATGTGTATCGACTATCCCAGTCACGCTCGTGGACCCCAGCGTCCTCCAGTTCATCGGAGTATACACAATAGTGAGAGTCTAACCGAATCCAATGATGTCCTATCTCGATTGGATTCTACGACTCTTGAATATGTTCTAGATCACGGCCTTGGAGATCAGTCCACGGGTTGTCCCATAGCCCTGTGATCCAACGACTTCTATCCTTATGCGTAGATAATTATTACATAAGATAAAGATGACCATTTAATAAAGTGCATTAATTAATCGAAATTGAATAGTTCCGCATTTATTACAATAAATACTAGCCATACAGCTGGCTTGCAGGACACTATTTCTATCAATCTCCCACTTGTCCTAAAGCCAGTCTTTTATGTTCTTGAGTCCCATCTTATGCAGATGTTTCTCAAATGCCTTTTGAGGCAGAGGCTTCGTTAGCGGGTCCGCCATATTATCTTCTGAGTCGACACGTTCCATCTTAATGTCTCCTCTACCAATGATATCTCTTATCACGTGGTATCGTCTTTGTACGTGCTTGGATTTCTGATGAGATCCCGGCTCCTTTGCTTGCGCTATTGCCCCATTGTTATCACTGAAGATAGTAATGGGCTCAGCGATGCTAGGTATCACATCCAGTTCCTGGATGAAGTTCCTCATCCAAACACCTTCCTTTGTTGCGTCACTTGCGGCAATGTATTCTGCTTCGGTGGTTGAATCCGTGGTTGTTTCCTGCTTGGAGCTTTTCCAGCTAACCGCACCGCCATTGAGGCAGAAAACGTATCCTGATGTCGACTTGAAGTCGTCTACATCACATTGGAAGCTCGAGTCTGTATAGCCTTCCAATTTCAATTCTCCTCCACCGTATACCAAGAACAATTCCTTAGTCCTTCTCAGGTACTTCAGAATTGCCTTTACGGCTATCCAGTGCTGCTCACCTGGATCAGACTGGTAGCGACTTGTTACGCTAAGAGCGTACGCTACGTCTGGTCTAGTACATAACATACCATACATTATGCTTCCTATCGCGGATGCATATGGTACTCGAGACATATTGCTTCTCTCTTCAGGCGTCTTTGGGGCCATAGACTAGAGAGTGCAATCCCATGTCTCATTGGAATCAATCCTCTCTTGGATTCTTCCATACTAAATTTTTTCAAGATTTTATCTATGTACTGGGATTGGGAGAGGCCCAGCAGTCCTTTTGATCTATCTTGGTAGATCCTTATACCTAGTACAAAGGATGCTTCTCCCATATCCTTCATTGAGAATTGTGTAGATAACCATGCTTTAGTTTCGGACAACGCTTTGACGTTGTTTCTAATGAGAAGAATGTCGTCAACGTAAAGCACCAAAAATTCAACTGTACTCCCACTGATCTTCTTGTACACGCAAGGTTCGAACATGTTTTTGATGAATCCAAAAGTTTGGATTGTCTCATCGAAACGAATGTTCCAACTTCGGGAAGCTTGCTTCAGTCCATAAATGGACCTCTGGAGTTTGCACACCTTGTGTTCATCTCCTTTGGATGCATATCCTTTTGGTTGCTCCATGTAGATCTCCTTATCAATGTCCCCATTGAGAAAGGCAGTCTTTACATCCATCTGCCATATCTCGTAGTTATACTACGCAGCTATGGCCAGCAAGATCCGAATGGATTTGGGCATTGCGACGGGCGAGAAGGTCTCCTCAAAGTCAATTCAAGGTCTTTGAGTGTATCCTTTTGCCACTAGTCGCGCCTTGTAGGTTATTACCTCTCCGTTCACTCCAAGCTTTCGCTTATAGATCCACTTGCAACCCACGGGAGCCACTCCCACTGGTGGATCTACCAAGGCCCAGACCTTGTTTAAGTGCATGGAGTCCAGTTCGGATTCCATGGATTCGCGCCACTTTCCCGAGTCTATGTCTAGCATAGCCTCTTCGTAAGTCCTTGGGTCGGTTAGAGACTGTCCAGTCTCATGCAGCAGACCGTAGTACCTCTCGGGTTCTCTACGTTGTCTTTCTGACCTACGAAGTATCGGTGTACTTTCTGGTGCACTTTCATGCTCATGTTCTCCCACTGCCTGTGGCGACGGGTCAGCTCGATCGACCTCTTCGGTCTTTTCAGCTTCAGTGACCTCATCCAGTTCTACGTTATTTTCCTTCTTGTCCACCATGAAATCCTTCTCCAAGAAGTGAGCGTTCCTTGAGACAAACGTAGTTTGTCTTGTAGGATCGTAGAACTCGTATCCTATCGAGTTTTCCGGATACCCCACGAATTTGCACAAAGTGGATTTGGTTTCCAATTTATCTCCCACTAGCTTTTTAACGTAAGCGGGAGATCCCCATATGCGCATGAATGCGTATGAGGGTGCCTTGCCAAACCATAATTCATATGGTGTCTTTTCTACGGATTTAGAAGGTACCATGTTCAGTATCTTCGTTGCCGTGAGGAGGGCATGTCCCCAAAATGAAAGAGGAAGGTCAGTGGCACTCATCATGGATCGAACCATGTCCATCAAAGTTCGATTCCTTCTCTCTGCTACTCCATTTAATTGGGGTGTTGCAGGAGGAGTCCACTGCGATAATATTCCATGCTCTACAAGATAATTCAGAAATTCGTTACTAAGAAATTCTCCACCTCGGTCAGAACGAAGAGCCTTTATCGTATGACCAAGTTGATTCTCTACTTCCATCTTGAATTCTTTGAATCGCTCAAAGGCTTCAGACTTGTGTTTCAACAAGAACACATAACCATAACGACTATAGTCGTCAGTGAAAGTGATGAAGTAGTCATAGCCACCTCGGGCGCTTTTTCTTAGTGGTCCACATACGTCAGTATGTATCAAGTCCAATGTTTGCTTGGCTCGCTCAGGGTTTCCCTTAAATGGCAACTTAGCCATTTTACCCTTTAGACATGGTTCACACGTTGGCATTTCATCAATGCGATTGATTTCAATCGCGCCAGAAGATGCTAACTTTTGAATCCTAGACTTAGATATATGTCCAAGTCGAGCGTGCCATAATTGGGCAGATATTTCATTATCTTGTTTCCTTTTGTTTTGTTGTACGTGCATGACTAACTTAGGCGGTTTTATGATGTAAAGTCAATAATTCCATGTACCAAATGAAAAACTAAAACAGGAGCATTTATTAAAATCAACATTATTCATTAACATGAATAAAAATTTTTCATTAATAACTAGGTACATAAATGAAAGTTTCCTAATGACTTTATCAAACCACCTAAATCTACTTTTGCCTACGGCCTTGGTAGCAGCTCCATCTCCATTGCCTCATTCAAGGATCCAATCCTCAGGCTCCAGTTTCCTCAACGTTCCCATCACCTACAAGGATGAGAACTCCAGTCAGTGTCTAACACCAAAAATGCACAGTTAATTGTAAAATTAACTTCAACAAGGAATATACCTGTTCGAACTCTCCATAGGTTCGAATTTAATCCTTTCCCTTGACCTTGTGCAGTAAGGAGCTCTGGTTTCCATTTGCTTTGGTTTTGAATGCCGCCCAGTCCTTTCGCCAACCCTCGCTTTCTTTCCAAAAGAAGCTTCGTCTTCCTCGAGCATCTGTCACAGGACATGCACAGTGATCTCTCGCCTCTGGAGATTCAAGTCCACGATAAATCGGTCATATGATCTAGGAAGAGATTGTAGAATAAGATCTACTCGGAAATCATTGTCCATCACGACACCCATATCATCGAGTTCAGAAAGAAGTCGAATCATCTTGTGTACGTGGATTCCGACAGGAGTTTCCCTTCTCTTTCTTGCTTGCAAGAGTTCCCTCGTGATCGCGAATCTGCGACGACCATCTCCAATCCCATAAAGGAATTTGAGATTCGAGAGAATCTCTTTCGCGGATGCCATATGCTCATGTTGCAAACGCAGATCAAGTGACATATATTCCAACATGTATTCACGAGCTAAGCCATCATCCAGTTTCCATTTGGTGATGCTTTTTCGGAGCTCATCAGGAACGTCATGTGAAATAGTAATGGGTGGTGGCACAGACAAAACATAGGATATGTTTTCAGCTTCAAATAATCCATTCAAATGATGCGTCCAGAAATGCAAGTTGGGTCCAGTTAAAATATTACGTTCAAGTGATGAGATGGACAAATCTCTAAGTGCTCTAAGCTCTTTTGACATCATATCTATAAAATGACGAGAGAAGAAATAAATACGCGAAAGATTAATTTAAAATGCACAATTTACAAACATGGATTTTATTTGTAAATTACTCCCACTATTTTAATCAAAATCTTATGCCCCCACATAAGTTTCGGGAATTTAAAATATCCTAGTGGGCTTAAGGCCCAAATGCAATCCTAGTACCCACGACTCGTTGGCCATACTATTTGATCCACTTGGTGGTCGATTACGTCGATGGTTAACCATCGCAGCTAACCCTTAAGTTCATTTAGCCTCGTTTTTCGATATGGACCCACGACTCGTGAGACATCCATACTTACTAGCGTTAAATCATGTCCAATACTCGTGAAGAGAAATAGTTCAATCTTAGACACCCCACGACTCGTGAGACAGCGCCTAAAACCTTGCTATCCCCTCCCTTGGCACTAAACTGTGCATCGAGGCAATAGACATATCATCTTCCTATAGCTCGACCCACGACTCGTGAGACATCGAGATATATTCGTACAATATGCCTAAGACCTAGTAATTGGATAGGCTCGGACCATAGACACCATTCTTATGCGCCCGTTATTCGATTTAATATTCTAATTGAATTTTAACGTTCAATTGGAGGTTTTAAGTTTTCTTGTGCGAGGTCTCATCAGATTATGCTTTATCTTGTTTACATCTTTCTATCCTAAGCATGCATCTCATACATCAAAGAATAATTGCGAAAAAGTAAACATTCATCACCTAGCAGGATATGATTGATCGATTGCCCATCATATGCGATTCATCACGAGCCAAGTGATGAATCAATTGGTCAGTCTAGGGTGGAAATTAAATGTCCTAAACTATTACAATTTTCAAACTCATACATCATGGGCCTTCTTGTAATATCCAGCTTGATTAGGCCTCCATGTAATGAATTGGGCCTCCATGTCCTCCAAGGTAAATGGGCCTCCATGCGGATCTCCAAGTCTTCATGAGGTCTTCTCGGCTCCAAGCCTAATCTAAGCCTAGCTTACATAATTTAAATGGTCCTATTCTATTACATTTGTTTGCGCAAGCAAGGGCACCAATCAGGCCCATTTAATTACAACCCAAAAATAAATAAACCAAAAACTACACAGGGCTTAAGGGCAAAATCGATCAATCCACACATTCACTCAAGAACATGCATAAATTCACATAAGGGCATAAATGTAAATTTACCGGCTTCATTAATTTTAATTCGCAAAAATTCATCCAAGTTAATTAATTTTGAATTAACAATTAATCTCTAAGATTAATTAGCTCTTGCTTGAGCTCTAAGTAATCTACAATTCTTATCTTAATTAAATTGGTTAATTAAGGTAATCTAAATCTCTAAGATTCTTACCTTATCCAAAACACTAAGTTTTCCAAAATTCCCAAATCTCCAAGATTATCAAGATAATCCTATTTTGACTAGATTAGTTTAATTAAGGTAGTGTTCACATCTAACAAGATAACTACCTTATCCAAAAACTCTAAGTTTCCTAATCTTCCAAAATTCTCCAAGATTTTCAGGATTTTCAAAATAGGCAGAATTAGAGTCCAACCCAAAAATGACTAGTCGAGACCAGTCAGTACTGCCACGTAGGACAGCCCACGCGCGACCACCAGGTCGGCGCGTGAGCTGCCTCGCGACAGCAGCCGCGGCGCGTTGGCTGCGTGTGGCAGCAGGCTGCCGCGCACAGCAGCACGCAGACAGCAGCCCGTGGGCTGCTGCTGTGCGCAGCGTGCGCGGACAGCGTGCTGTTCGCACGCTGCCGCAGGTCGCGGCTCGTGGTGGCCGCCCAGCCGCGGTGCGCTGCCGCGCACCGCCGCGTGCCACCGCGGGTTGGATCCAATAAAAAATATTTTTTGTTTCTTCGATTACTTTCAGATTTAATTCAACAAACCCAGTCAATTAAATCCCAATCCAAAATTAAAACTATCATGATAAAATTTTCGAATCCAAAATTAAACATTAACTCTAAGTTAACCAACATACGTCCTATAACATGCAAAGTTAAAGAACTAGCCACATAAATCAAACATATGATTTAATAAACACAGAATTTGCAAATTCATATATATACAAAGCCTAGAGTTGGCTCTGATACCACTGTTGGGATTCGGTAAGATAAACAGCCCTAGGCACAGCGGCGTATAAAACTTTTTAGGACCTCTTACGGAATCTTGCTAGGATATTCTCTAGTTGTATATATATGAATATAAATAAACGATAGTATAAGTTTTCTCGTTTATACCTATCTCCTTGCAAATCCTCGGCTAGCAAAGCGAGCTCTGAATTCTGCTCCGGCAAGATCGACCCACACCTTTTGAGTAGCGCCCCACGTGTTGCGCCTCTACGAGTTGATACACCACAATATCACGAAAATAATATAACTTGATCAGCTGGAACATAAGATATATTATAAACTAGGAATTAGGAACGATTTGGAACAAAACTCGAAAACGAAAAATTCTTCCAAGTGGAAGAAGGGTTCGGTCGATATAGCTAGGGAGAGGGAGAGAGAATTTTTGCTCTTGCTCAATTTTGCATATGGAGTTTTCGTGAAAATCAACTATAAGAAAGCTACTTATAGTTTTCTCTCTAACCTAGTCCTATTAGGGCTAGGTCTTCTCTCTCCTACATGGGCCATGACCCTCTTTAATTAGAAGACCTAGTCTCCTAATTAATTCATGGCCCAGTTAATTAATTTGACCAGGCCTAATTTAATCTCCCAATTAAATAGCCCAATTAATTAACGTAATCTCCCATTTAATTAAATCAGACTCTAAGTCCATTCAATTAAAATTCTTTTCTAATTAATTAAATCCAACTTAATTAATTAATTCACAAATTAAATTTCAATTTAATTTATGATCCTGATCCAATTCCAATTGGATCCCATTTTGTTCCAATTGGGTCGACCCAGTCGACCCACCCAATATAATCGACCCAGTCGACTCGGTCGTCCTTATTTCCTTGCTTTCGCTACTTGTGTATTGTGTATGCCCCCGTAGGTTCACCACATAATTGGTCGTGGGTTATAATTAAATATTATTTAATTATTCGAGTAAGACTTACTCTAAATCAATCGAACACTCTGTCGATTGACCATTCCAAAATTAGCACCCCTGCCAATTTGGGAATTCTCCCACACTCCACGGTCGATGTCCAGCCACAAGCCCATGGAGCCCAATCAATGGTGAATTAATTCAGTGAACCTTTTATCATTTATAATTTCCATATACGACATAATCTCTCCATCGATCAATCTCCCAGTCGAGACTTAAGGGTATGGTCTTTCATCGGATTCCCTTTCCTTTTGTCTTGACCTTATGTACTCTGGTCTCGAAATAAATTCTCTTTGACTTAATCTTTATGAGCTACTTACATAAAGTCGTCAGATACCTTGGCCAAGGATTTTACCAGAATTAATTTCTCACAGAAATTCATAGGAGAATTTCCCAACCTATCAAGTCGGGTCAATGGATCATTTGTTGATGATATGAATCTGCATACGAGTTCCTCTATACCCAACATGAGTCCACAGAGACTTTCTGGCGATCCCCAGTCAGTCGGAACTCATATCAAAGTATAGACGTTCTCGCACCAGATAAACCCTATCACCTCAAGTAGTTAGGGATTGTTCCTCGTATACTATTATAAATATGGAATAACTTCCACCCCGATATGCGACTACCGCTTCCATGGTGAGTTATTTCCTAATTGGGGTATTCAGTGCGCTTGCCATCCCAGCAAGCCACCCACTTATGTGTATCGACTATCCCAGTCACGCTCGTGGACCCCAGCGTCCTCCAGTTCATCGGAGTATACACAATAGTGAGAGTCTAACCGAATCCAATGATGTCCTATCTCGATTGGATTCTACGACTCTTGAATATGTTCTAGATCACGGCCTTGGAGATCAGTCCACGGGTTGTCCCATAGCCCTGTGATCCAAGGACTTCTATCCTTATGCGTAGATAATTATTACATAAGATAAAGATGACATTTAATAAAGTGCATTTATTAATCGAAATTGAATAGTTCCGCATTTATTACAATAAATACTAGCCATACAGCTGGCTTGCAGGACACTATTTCTATCAACTTTCACACTTTTCATTTTGATCGGTCATAGCAAAAGCTTTCACCTGAGGGTCATAGCAATGGCTTTCACCCTTTTCATTTTGATCGGTCATAGCAATGGATTTCACCCTTTTCATTTTGATCGGTCATAGCAAAAGCTTTCACCTGAGGGTCATAGCAATGGCTTTCACCCTTTTTCGTTATCTCGAACTAAAGGGGAATAGCAATGGCTTTCACCCATAGTCGATTTTTGAAGAGAGGCCGAGTGCCCATTCCAAAGTTAATATATAGCTTATAAAGATACATAGAATAGATAAGAGAATTTTGACAATATAAATTTTGATTCCTTTGTATAATAGAAGACACACTAGATTCCCATGAAGAATAAAAATCGGTAGATAACCCGCGAAACCAAATACATAATTTCCATTTCCCGCAATGCTTCCTAAAATTGACTGCATTCCATGTTCGGGGAAAGATTTCCCCATTTTTATAAGTAACTTGATGCGAGCCTTTCTCCTCAATTTCGATCACAACATAGAGACTAGCGAAATCGAGTTGCTATTTCCCTTCCATGTTTTGAAATATGTATCTTACTCAAGACTAAGTCATCGACTCTAAAGGCTCGGTCCCAACCTTATGGTCGTATATTTTCCTTTGTATTACTTTGAATCAGAATATCGTCCCGGGTATAATTGGAATAGTTTCTAGCTGTTGAGCCATTCAAGATTGTCGAGCTTGTTGTAGACTAAATTCTGCACTCCAGCTATGCGAGAAGACTCTCCTCGAATGTACGTATCTTGCCTCGTAGTAGACATTTTTCGATCTAACACCCAAATAAGGCCCCTCGGTTGGCGCCAATTGATCTTACGCATTTTCGTAGGCGTTCAAAGTATGATATAATCGAGCCACAATGCAATATATATAAAGGAGAAGATCAATAATATATATATTCCAATCGTGAGTGTACTAATTACAAGGGTCCTATTCGAGCGCTATAAGATGTCGTACAAGCTAGAGGCTAAATACATACAAGGAATGACGTCTAATCTAATCTCCTATATTTGTCCGAGCAGGAGCATCGAGCCGGGGGTGCGTGGAAAAACGTGTGTGTTGTCATAAATTCTTGTGGTATTTATAGTAGAGGCGGTGAGCTAGCTAAACCATTAGCAGGGGAATTTATTTCGGCCCATAGTATTGGGCCTAAGATAGGCCCATCAGAGGTTTTCGACCAGGGCCTTCAGCTTTGCGATCGGACTCGGCTTGCGCTGCTTGGAAGTCGACTTTATGTTTGTGAGGTCGGAATCAGTGTTCTTCCACCTATTTTATCCCAGGATGGGTTTTGGTAAGTAGAGAATCCAAAGTACCCCTCATCAGCCTTCAACAAATTCTTGGATGATTTATTTCTGATTACTTGGTGCATAAAGTTGGAACGTTTGGAGAGAATTATTGTTTTAGAAGATGCTAAAGAATTTTAAGAAAAGCATTGGTCAACATCCTTCAAATGCATAAACTACAACAGTATTCAACAGGATAGTAGGTAAACTGCTCCTTCTTCATCATATATGTTTTTCTCATAATTAATTACTATCTAAAGCTTTATACGTATTATAATCAGCTACGATTGCGGCCTATATGTGTGCCTTATGATGCTGCTATCACAACCTTACTTTGTTGATCGTCTATTCACAAAGGTATCAATACGATTCAGATTTTGTGTGTTTGTTTTGTTACCTAGTCATAACTGTTTTGCAATTGTGTAGGAAGAGTCTCAGGAACTACGCAAAAGGTTGGTTGTGAAGCTTCACGCATGCAAAGAAAATAAAGCTTAACAAAGGTGTCGTTAACAATAATATTTCAATGTTTATATTGAAATATTCATTTACATAACATCGTTTAACACAAACAAATTTGTTGCTTATTTTGTTCATAGGCATGCTGTGAACATAGAAATATTAGAAGAGACAACATGTGTCAATATGGGTTACTATGACGACTCCTTGGATGTAAATTTGGAAGCAATAACAAATCGAGCATTCGAGTTGAGATACCGCAATCCACCTCACATAGAATTTTATGATGTAACTGTCAAGGGAACCACATGATCTCAGACATCAACAAAAAGTAGATGATAGAGATCTTATACCAATAGCTGATGACAGAGACTTCAAGAAATTTCTTAAATCTTACACAGAGCAAGGATATGGTGGATATAAAAGTGGAATTCCTGGAGAGATGCAGATTGATGTCAAAGGATCATGATATGGACAAGGAGCCCACATATTCTTCTGATTTGCAATGAATAAACATATTTTGGTGGTTTTGAATATGGTTTGTTTTCAAAATTAATCTTCTCTTTTGTTATCGGAAGATTAATCTTGAATACTGAACAATAGTTTGTAATTTTTTGCTATGCATTTGAATACAACATGGTTTGTAATTTTTTTCCTATCATTTGAATTATCACTAGGCTATTTTGCTACTACAAGCACAATGATCGTTTATCAATTATCATTATTACACTTCCAAATTTATAAAAACCAAGAACTTAGATATATTGATTGGGAAATTCGACATAACATTCATCACCTTAATCCAAATAAATCTTCACATTTGCTTAAATACAAACCCCAAGAATAGCAGTCAAAACTAAACTAGAACTCTAAAAAAAACGACTAACAATAGCAGTTGATGCAGGATTTATAAACGCAAGTATACGCAATCGCAGCAAGTAATATAATGATAAGTAGAGTATCGTCTCCATAGGGAATTAATGAACTAAACAACTAATTACTAAAGATCACTCTTTTTCTTATCCAAATTAAACGAATCTTTGTGATTATTATAACTAAGCAACAATGAAAGTAAAACTAAATTATAAACTGACAAGATTAACTATGATGATTAAAGCCTAGGATTACAATTTCCTTCAATGTTAAACTAATTGCTTTTATTTTCCCAACAATTCTATTTTAATTAAGATTTATTGCTAGTCTAGGGCACTTAAGTTTTTACAATTTCTTTCCAGAATATTGTAAAACTAATCTAACCTAATCAAAGAGCTATATTCCTATGCCAATGAAGTTAGGCCAAATCGAGTCAAGAACAAGCCCTAATTATGACTACCTAAGGCAATTAAGTATATTCCTATCTTAATTGCTAAACAAATTACCCAATTCGATGTGGGTGCAATTCGTACAAAGGTTACCCAATCTTTAACCTAAAACCTAATTTTCTCTCCCGATTCAATTAGATTTGTTAAATAATAGTTGGCCAGACTAAAGAAATTCAAGCACAAGAATGGGTAAACAATAAACCTCAATAAGATGAAATAAGGAAAAATAAACAACAATCAATTTAAACAAAGAAATCCATTGTAATCCTAGAAAACTAAATTTAGTTCATAGCTAAAACGGAAATAAACTCAAGAATCATCAAAGTCATGATTACAAGAACACAAAAGAGAAAAGAAATTGCAAAAGATGAGAAAAGAGAAGTAGATCTGTTTTTCCAATCTTCAAGAATTGTCTTCTCAGATGTTGTTCCACGCTTCTCAATGATATTTTCTTGTTATTGGTCTCTCCTCTTGTCAAAAAGTGTTCAAAGATTCGTTTTCTCTCTTTTCCTCCACATATATATAAGTTTCCAAGTGAAACTAGGACACTAAAAGTATGAATTCGCGGACAGCTTTTGCCCCAGCGGAAAATTAGTTCGCCCCAGCGGAGGTCTGCTTTGTGATTTCGCTCCAGCGGAGAGGTTTTCCGCCCCAGCGAAAAGCCTTCTATTTGCACGTCCAAAAATCAAGAGAAAAATCTGAAAAATTCAAAAGAAAATGTTGGTCCCAAGTGGTCAGATGAGGTCTAGAGGGGGGGGGGGTGAATAGACCTCTGAAAATTTTTAGACTTAAAAACTTTTCAGTCTTCTGTCAGCAGACTAATCTGATGAAGAACAGTAAGCTAACTATGCTAATCGTGAACAAATCTTGAACAACAGAGTGACCATTCTTCTTACAGTTACTCAGCTGATTTTAGCAAAATCAGTTTTATCAAGAGTATACTTGCAGCGGATGTTTGAAAGTGTTTTTCACAAGTAGACTAAGTCCTTTAAAAGATTTTATCCCCAGTTAAAAACTCCTTTAAAATCTTTCAAAATAATTCAAAGTGTAAACTTATGCAATTTTGAAATATGCAAGAAAACTTAAATGCAAAATCAACACAAAGAATTTTTATAGTGGTTATATGGATAAAAATCCTTTAGTCTACTCTTCCAGATCACATAGATTCTGGGTTATACTATAAACACACAGTTTACAATATGTCTCCACTTATACCTAAACAACAAATGAAAAGGCTATAAGCTCGCAATAGGAAATCACTAAGAAGTCCTATCCTCTGAAGTTAAATCACTCACAAAGACGGATTTAAACTTCGCACAACACTCAGCTAATACAAATTCACTCAGAAGATGTTTTCTATTTTGCTTCAACTGGGTTTCTGTCAACAGATGACTTCCACCAGACGAGTGAGATGTTCGAGCTTCTTGAGACTTAGAAAAATTTCTGCTTCAAAACGAAATCTCAGAATGTTATTGTGTTTACCTCGCTTGTTGAAATCAGCTCTATTTATACTTGGATTTGAAAATATGACCGTTGAAGGAAATCAAATCTCAAATCCATAGCCTTAGCCCAAAGTCACAACGGCTCCCTGCTACAGTCCTTTCTCTGCTGTACTTTCCTGTAGCTGCATTAAATGCACTCTGCTGATCCGAGAGTAAATTCTAATCATTTGCCATTACTACCCTTCTCTTTCAGCATTTATTACACCAGGTGCATTTATTACCGTTGGACTAATCTCTTGATCTCTTCTACTCTGCTGATTGAAGCAACTCTGCTGATAGATACTCTGCTGATCAAATACTGAACTAATCTGATTTGAGTCAGCTGATGGTCTACCCTTCTAATTGCTGTTTCAGAATGATATCAGTAGTCTTCTGGGCTTTGAACTTTGAACTCTTCTGATGTCTTCTTTACTTGTTCAAAATTCTTCTAAGGGAACTAAGCTTTCCATACTTAGCTGATTTTGACGTTTTGGAAATCATCAAAACCCTCCCTTATCTTCTTATCTTCTTTGCACTTCATCTTCATCCAACAATTTCCCCCTTTTTGATGATGACAAAACTTCAGCTAAGTACCTGTACCTAAACTAAAGTTTTGATCCTCAAAAATTTCTGAGATAGAAATAGTCTGTTGGAATCAAACTTGAACTTTTGTAGATTTGAAAAGATTACATATTACAAGTTCATTCTGATAAGATGTGCAAAAAAAAATTACATGGATTTTAAGCATAAGTGACCTAGACTAAACTAGTCTTCTGTCTTGTCTTCTTCTTCCTTGTTTTCTTCATTTTCTTTAGCAGGTTTGGAAGTTTCCGCTTCCACTTCCTTGAAGAATTTTTGTTTTAACTGCTCCAACTTCTTCTTCTTAACATCAGGATCAAGCTGTTCTTCAGCTGAGTCCTTAGCAGCAGCTATCTCTTTGTCAGACTTAGCTTTTGCTTCAGCTTCAGTTTCATCAGCTTCTCCTTCTTCTTCTTCTGTGATCTTCTCATCTGCTGGTCTGCTTGTGCCTTCATTATCTTCATCAGTCTTTTCATTATCAGCAGATTCCTCCAGTACTTCAGTTCCTTCCAACTCATCATTTTCCTCTTCTTCACAAGGTGCCTTATCTTCCCTAAGTACCCTATCTTCCCCCTTTTTGTCATCATCAGCAGGGTTGATTGGATATTTTGGTAAGACTGGTGGGATCTGAAGTGAATCGCAGAGAAGTTTGATGTTCTCTTCCATAGCATCAAGTTGAGCATGTTGTCTGAGTTGGATGGCCTCAAATGCTTCCATTCTGTTTAGAACAACTTCTCATTGGTCACCTAACTGAATCTGAGTTGCCAGCAACAGATCAGCAGATGCCTTGAAGTCCTTGGTCATATTGATTAAAACTTCATCCTCAGCTTGAATGGCCATCTCAACTGTCTCTGTAATCTGTCTCCAACCAACAGTTGTACTTTGAGTTCTTCTTCTGATAACATCCATATCTTGACAGATAGATTTTACATTCTGATCAGTGTCTTCTATCAGAGAGGTTGGAACAGCAGCAGCTTTATGAGTTGGTTGACTTACAGCAATCAACAGATTAGCAGTCATCTTTTCTTCTAACTCCTTCATTGATTTTGAAATCATCTGCGGAATTGAATCCAACAGAGATGTTTGCTGTAAGTTCTGAGAAGTAGAAGCAACTTCAGATGGAATTGGAGGTAAGGCAAGAGTTGCCTCTTCAGTAATCTGATCTGCTGCAAGAGTTGTTTCTTTAATAATCTGATCTGCTGGACTAGAAGCAATCTCTTCTTCTTTGGTCTCATCAGCTTGACTAGGAGTGTTTTCCTTCTCCTTAGTCTGATCATTTTGCTCAGCAGTAACCTCCTTTTCTTTAATCTGATCAGCTTGATTTGGAGTGATTTCCTCTTCCTTTGATTTATCAGCTCGTTCAGACTTGTCATCTTATTCTTTGGATTGATCAGCAGGGTCAGAATTTCCTTCTTTTTCCTTAGTTTTATCTTCAAGAACAGAAGTGTCTTCTTTCTCCTTATTCTGATCAGCAGGTGGTTGAACCTTCTTAACAGATATGATAGTGTGCATCAAACCTGCATTATCCACAATAGACCTGTGAGTAATCCATGTTAAATCATCAATAGGAACAAATGGGGAGATTGGATCCTCAGGTAACTCTTCATATGGCCTAATAGTAGGTCCATAGACAATCTGCTTCAGACTTGGAAGGGGAATCATAGAACTTGGTTGTCCCCTCATTTTCCTAGTCTTCTTGGCCCAAGTTTCCATTGTCTGGGAAACTGCCAGCTTGATTGATCTTTCCTTGAGGTCTTCATCTTCAGCAAACTCCTCAGGAACAGATTCATAGATCTTCTTTGCCTCAGCTTTTACAACATGACTGATCCTCAGTCTCAATTTGTCCAGAAAGAATTCTGAGTCTAGTGCTTAAGTAAGAGAACCTGTCTCAAGCCACTTTAGCACCCAGGCTTCTTCATCAGCAAATGCTTTCCAGCTTGCAATTTGGTCTTTACTCTTGGTCAGACGATAATCTCTCCATCTGTTATATCTGATCTTCTCTTTATTGAACATCATCAGACGAGTAATCCTTGCATTCTCAGCATCCAACCTTTTAATAAATTCATCAAAAGCATCAGGGTCATCTCTGACAATCTCCAATGCCAGTTTTACCTCTGATTTTCTCTTAGGTTGAATTGCAGGGGTAGGCATGACTGGTTTTGGCTTGGTGGGATCTCTCTGTTCACCAATTACAATACCACTAGTATGTTTTGGACCATGAGAGTCCTTAGCACTTGCCTCAATAGCAGCAGCTAACCCAGCTGCTTCAACAGCATCCCTTTCTGCTTGAGTCATTTTACTAGCTTCTTCTTCCAGTCTTTTGTTCTCAAGAGCCTTGAGGCGATCTTCCTCAGCCTTTTCTGCAGCTTTCCTTTGTCTTTCTGCCTCATCTAGTTTCTTCTTTTCAGCAGCAGTGACATAAGGAATTGTAATCTTACAAGTCCTTAGCTTCTTAGTTTCAGGACTTTCAACAGTTTGGAGTGGAGTGGGAGCAACAGGAGTAGGATGCAGAAGGAGTGTTTCTCCTCCACTTGTTGTGCCAGTCTGCCGTTCTACTCTTTCCTCAGCAGACACTCCAACAGCAGGTTCTCCAGCAGACTCAACAGCAGGTTCTTCAATAATAATCGGTCTCTCTGCTGATGCTGGTGTCTCCCTCACTGTCTCAGTTGATTCTTCAGAGAATGTAACTTTTCTTTTTGCCTTAGACTTGGCAATTTTCCTTGAAGGTTCAGGTTTAGGAGGTCCTTTAGCAGCACTCCTTGTCCTCATTCTCTTTTTGGATTGAACAGGAACAACTTCCTCAGATTCTGTCCTTTCTGGAGATGATCCAGTCTCCATTTGCTCAATTTCTTTAGTGAAGTCATCAATTACCTTTTCAGGAATGACAACTTCAGGCTGTGCTGATCCAGCTTCAACAGTAGTGGTTACTATTTGATCAGCAGTCCTACTGGTCTGACCAGTCTTCTTTCCTTTCTTTGTAGGGACTTTGGCAGCCTTGGTAGAGGCCTTTCTCTTAGAAGTAACCACACTTCTAACTGGCTCATACAGCTTAAATTCCTTTCCACCATGGATAGTCTTTCCATCCCCCATTGGACATCCTAGGCTCATGAACAGATGACTTAGCAGAATACCATACTTGACCTTCTTATCACACAAAAGATCAAATACATGAGCTGCCCAGTTGATTTTCAAGCCATAGTAGATGCAAATCATGGTGTAATACCTCCTTCTAGGTAAACCATCTAAAGAACTAGTACTGCAGTCCAGTACCTTCGCAATGATGTCAGCGAACCTCTAATACTCATCTTCCAATTGAGTCTTCATCAGAGTTCTTGTCATCTCCTCCCCTTCCTTAGCACAAATTGCCCAAAATTCCTCTTGTTTTTCAGACCCAAGGTCTGTCACGTCTCCTCCTTCATTCGTCAGCCCATATACTTCACTTAAAACATCAGCTGAAATACAAAGCTTCTTCCCTCCGACAGTAGCAGTCATAGTAGTCCCTTCAGTGTTGAATTTTCTGGTGCTGTAGAAGTCATCAACATCTTCAAGGTACACTCGTTCCTCATGAGCTTCCAGAACTGGTACTAGTGATGCTTCTTTGATTTTCTTCATGATTTCTCGCATCAGATCGGTTCCAGAGTTGTAAAATTTGTCATAGCTTAGATATCTTCCTTCAATAACTTCCATTTTGTGATTAAGTGATGAAAATCTGTAGAAAACAGAGAGCTAGAGAACAGAGAGCTTAGAGAGTTAGAGAATTTAGGAATTTTGTGTGCGTGAGACGACTAGTCTATTCAGATCGGATTTAATACGTTTCTTTTGGTGTTGATTATTGTGATTAATGTAAACCGTAAGATTGATCTGACAGTTTTAAATCGTGCGGGTGAGAATTGCGGACTTCAAATTTATTATTTTAATGTCAGATGGGCGGGAAACTCAATCGGCACTTATCTGTTACTTATAAAAGCGTGTTTCTAAAGATACGATTTATAACCATGCTTATATAATGTATCAGATGAGTAGAGTTTAACTTATCTTACAGACGAGTGATCTGTTATCTGATATTACTAGAGAGAGCCAATAGCTAGTAATCTTCCTCTGCTGTTTGTCAATCCAGCAAGATAATTTGATCTTCAATCTTCAAGAATTAAGAACAGATATTTTGATAACATAACTTCAACTAACTGTCATTAACCAGTTTCATCTTTGAATCAGAAGTACCGCTAGTCTTACACGTTCCCCCTGACTTTAAGAATTCATAAGTTAACTAGTCTGTTGAGAGTTAATCCTTGAATATGATAATGGATGACTGTGCTGATGAACTTCAGTCTTCTGATAAGTTCCCCCTCAGCTTATGCATCCAAATTAAGTAGTCCTAGCTCAGCTCTTAGAGTTGAAAACCTTACTTCACTTAAAGGTTTAGTGAAAATATCAGCAATCTGATTGTCAGTATGAACATACTCAATCATTACATTTCCTTTTTCCACATGATCTCTAATGAAGTGATGCTTGATCTCAATATGTTTAGTCCTTGAATGACTTGTAGTGTTCTGAGTAAGTGAGATTGCACTAGTATTGTCACAGTAGATTGGAATTCCACTGATTTTGATATTGTAATCTTCTAGTTGATGCTTCAACAAAAGCATATGTGCACAGCATGCTCCAGCAGCTATATATTCAGCTTCAGCAGTAGATATGGAGACTGAAGTCTGTTTCTTACTCATCCATGAGATCAGACGACTACCCAAAAATTGACAAGCACCTGTTGTGATCTTCCTATCAATTTTGCAGCCACCAAGGTCTGAATCTGAATAACCAATAAGTTCAAATCCAGATTCTCTAGGATACCACAATCCCAATTCTTGAGTGCCCTTAATATATTTCAGTATTCTCTTGGCAGCTAAGAGATGAGATTCCTTAGGATTTGATTGAAATCTCGCACAAACCCCAACAGAGTACATGATATCAGGTCTGCTAGCTGTTAGATACAACAGTGACCCAATAATGCCTCTGTATTTGGTTATGTCCACTGATTTGCCATCTTCATCTTTATCCAAACGAAGACTAGTAGACATAGGAACAGTAGCAGTAGAGCTAGTTTCCATACCAAATTTCTTGAACAGATCTCTTGTGTATTTTGCTTGGTTGATGAAAATTCCATCAGGCAACTGTCTAACTTGCAAACCAGGAAAATAATTGAGTTCACCCATCATGCTCATTTCAAACTTGTTCTGCATGAGCTTGGAGAACTTGTCACACATCTGTTGGTTAGTTGAACCAAAAATAATATCGTCCACATATATTTGCACAATTAATATATGATTCTCCCATTCAATTGTGAACAAGATCTTGTCTACCTTACCTTTACGAAATCCTTTAATTAAAAGAAAATCAGATAGGGTATCATACCATGCTCTTAGAGCCTGTTTCAGTCCATAGAGGGCTTTCTTTAGACGATACACCTTGTCTTCTTGTTGATAAGCTTCAAATCCAGGAGGTTGTTCAACATACACTTCTTCTTGCAATTCTCCATTGAGAAATGCTGACTTCACATCCATCTGATAGACAGTGAAGTTCTTGTAAGCAGCATAGGCAAGAAACAGTCTGATTGCTTCAAGTCTTGCTACTGGTGCAAATGTTTCATCAAAGTCAATTCCTTCTTCTTGACAATAACCCTTGGCCACTAATCTTGCTTTATTTCTGGTAACAATACCATCTTCATTCATCTTATTTCTGAAAACCCATTTCGTGCCAATTACCCTTTGATGACTTGGTCTTGGAACTAAGTACCATACATCGTTCCTTTCAAATTGATTCAACTCTTCTTGCATAGCTTCAATCCAGAAGGAATCACTGAGATCTTCTTCAATTTGTTTAGGCTCTATTTGAGATAGAAAACTAGCAAACATAGCATCTTGTGCAGCAGCTCTTCTTGTTTTCACTATGTCCAAAGGATCACCAATCACTAACTCTAGTAGGTGATTCCTGAGCCATCTAAGATCAGGTTGCAGGTCTGGATGTTGTCCTCTGTTTTGATCTTGCAACACTACTGTTGGAGTTCCAGTAGTAGTCTGTTGAACAGTCTCTGGTCTGTCAGCTGTTTGCAACTCGTCTGTTAGACAATCAGTGATCTGATTTTGAACAGCACTTGAGTTATCAGCTGGGTTGAGATCAGGTAGTATGATGGGAACATATTCTTCATTCTTCCCAACATTCAACTTCTGTAAATCAGTAGACAGATCTTGATTAGTGTTTTGATTCTTTTCAGAAGATTTATTTGGCTCATCAAATACTACATGAATGGATTCTTCTACTAGTAATGTTCTTTTGTTAAAAACTCTATAAGCCTTATGTTTGTACCCAAAAAATCACCCTCGATTTATCGAGGAATATTGGCTCGATGACTAGCCAAAAATGGCAGTTGAACCGAACCCGATTGCAATAAACGGATCGGATCAGATCGGATCTAGTCCGGAAAATCGAACCGACCGAAACAATGATTGGATCACGAACCCATTCGAGACTCGACCCAATTTCACAATTAATTAATTTTTTGGCCAAATATAAATTAATTAATTGATAAAGTTAATTAATTTATGGGCCAAGCTTAATTAATTAACAATTAAGGCCAAATTATGGTTAAGTACAAATGAGCCCAATTAACCCAAATAGATGATCTCGGTTATTATGGATTAATTAATTAAGTTGATTAATTAATTGGGCTAAGGCTAATTAATTGGCCCACTTGATAAATAGAGCCATTAATTAATTAATTGTGTAATTAGTTAAATGGGCAAATTATAATTATAAAACAAGACCAACATGGGTCGACCCGAGACCAATCATGGTCCGATCAGCCCAGGTCGACCACGGCCCAGCCAATAAAATCGGCCCAGTGGTTTAATTAAATTAATTACTAAGGTAATTAATTAGAGATAGCCATTTTAATTAAATAATGGCTAATTAAATAGATAAGGCCAATTAGTTGGAAGTGGCCACAATAATCTCTCTAACCATAACCACTTCCTAATTTGTCTCAAGTTGGTTATCACATTAAATTCAAATTCAAACAAAAGACACGTTTTCTTCTCCTACAACTTCCATTAGCATCAATTTTCAGCAACAAAAGAACTACCATCAAAGTAGTGGAAGTAGTGGAAGGTTTTTCAAGTAGTGGAGAAGGTGGGAAAGTGGCTGTCAAGGCATCAGTTTCTGGCCATCAGCTCTCCAATCCAGCAACTATAAATACCTCGATACTGTCAGTCGCGCAAAACACACACACAACTCAACTCAACAACTCTCAGTCTAACACTGATCGGCTCAACGCCTCTCCGGAAGTCCAGCACCTCGCTGCTTCTTTTTCAGCAAACATCTGTAGAACCCCTGATTATCAACCGTCCCTCCTCAGCCACCAGCCACCTCGACAGCCTGAAGTCTTGCCGCCGCCGCCGCCCAAAATCCTCCGCCGCCGCCCAAGGTCCGCCGCCGCCGCCGCTAAACATAAGCCGCCGCCGCCGCCGACATTAAGCCGCCGCCGTCGATACTAAGCCGCCGCCGCCGCTGCTTCCGCTGTCCAGACGCTGTCTCGAGCGAAACCCCTTGATAGCAGGCAGTTGACAAGCTGTTTTCTGTCAAGTTATCAGTCTGTCAACTCGTTGATAACAGTCTGTCCCTCCTCAGCCACCAGTGATCCCTGACAGCCTGAAGTCTTGCCGCCGCCGCCGCTCACAGTAAGCCGCCGCCGCCGCTCTCTTCCGCCGTCAGCTGACACTGACTCGAGCGAAACCACTCGTATCAACCAAGTAGCACGCTGGTAACTGTCATGTAAGTGCCCACGTATTTATGTGACAAACTCATTAAGTAGCCATCTGCTTGATGAGCTCGTCGTCAAGTAGCCATCTGCTTGACGGCTATCGGCTAAGTAGCCATCTGCTTCGTCGATGCCTTGGTCAGTGGCCACCCGCTGATCAGGAGCCCGATTGGTGGTTACCCATCAAGGTTGGGCGAACCATTGACGGTGGTCCTCTGTCGTCAATGTTACTTTCTGTCAATATAATGCACTGTTCTGTTTCATCAGCTCATCGGCGGGTTCCCTGCCGATAAAGGAGTCATTTTTCAGAACTTAATAAACTTATCAACTCGTTTGGCATACCCTGCCAAGAAAGGAGAACTTTGTCGTTTTTGCATATTTTTGTAATGTTTGCACATCGGGAAACGAGTTAATTTTCTTTTATTATTAATGGAAGTGATTTGGTTCGTATACTTTGTTCCATTTACTTAAATATGCTTTACGTCGATTAAATGCCATTTGATATGCTGTTTCTGTCAAGCCTTTGTTTCTTGTCAAGGTGTATGCTTAAACTGATTGATCGTCAAGGCATTAGATCCACTGATATGATAAACAGGCCATCGATTGGCTATAGAAATATGGCATACAAGAGAGATTTTCATAAATTGTTTAAGTCCTGCGGCCAGGCAGGCATAGAAAAGGACTAGGGGTAGTGTTTGCCTACTCTGTCACAATCGTTTAGGAGTCAGCCTTATCAGGACAACGTATCTCGATATCAGTATGTCTTTGTCAGGACACCTATATTATTAATGTATCGATATCAATATGTCTATTTTCGAATCGTTATGTTTGCACGCACAAGCATTGGCACGCCCGCATTGTTTACACATCATATCGAGGCATTCCTCGTCGAGGTATTGGCCCGTCGAGGGATTCACTGACAGGATTCCAATGAACAATATTTTGGCACACCTTGATGCCAATAGTACCTTGATTTCAATCCCCCGACGCCAAACACCCCTTGACGTCAGTTTCATAGTAAACAATATTTCAACACCCTCAATGCCGATGATCACTCGATGTCATCGAGGTATCTCTCGATATGAAATTTCTACGCAAGCAATCCCTTGACAACAGGGTATAATCCCTCGATGTCGTCAAGGCGTAACAGGGCCAAATTTATATGCAAACAATATTTTGGCACGCCCAGTGGCACATGAAAGTCTCTTTGTTGAAAAACCCACCAGCCAAGCAGTTCATGGCTCGGGGGGCATGAAAGTTTTCTATGTTTTAATTGTGTTGCCATGAAACGATTATCAGCCAACTTTGGCTAGCTGACAGCTTGATTATCTCTTTGCCAAACAGTCAATCAGCTGATACTAAGTGGGTGCTTTTTGTTATCAACAGATGACATCACAGGTACCACGCAGGACTCGATCAACCTTGACAAGAACACGCTCTGATTTAACGCATACTTTGGAAAACTTATCAACGGTTCCACTGACTATGGAAGGAGCCGACAGAATCGACGAGCTGACTGAATAGGTCCGTAGCTTCACCAGGGACCTAGAGACCAAGCAGGATGATTGGTCTAACATCGTCAGTAAGTTTGAGAACATGCTGGGCTCGGCCACTGCTGCCAGTCAGGCCAGTACAGAAGCCAGCCACACTGTAAATAACGCCTTGATACACTTGGAGGCAAAGTTGACGTCGCTCACTGAAAGCATCAACATGCTCGCCACTGGCATCCAAACGCAGGCCTGGACTGGGCCGCAGAGGACTGCTGTTGACAAGGGCAAAGGCCCTGCAATCCATATCGGAGGAAACTCATCGAGGGACGAATCGCCTTTCAAGCAAGGCAATGGACAATCCAATGTCCCGGATAAGAGAGGAAGTACCTCTAAAACAAGAAATCATTCACACTCGGGGGGCAGGTCCGAAGAGGACCGCTCAGAGGCCGTCGGGTACGGCCATGAAGTGCATCAGGCTAATCTATCGGCCTATGACAGGACAGTTCACCGCGCTGCAGAGGGTCCAGAAGACCTCTTGACGGTGAACCAAGCCGAAGAAATGTTCGTCAGGAGACAAGGGAACAGGGCAGCGAGGTATAATAAGCCTCACACGGAATATATTGATCAGATCCCATTCCCACTGAACTACAGACCGCCGAATTTCACACTGTTTTCCGGCGAGGGATCACAATCTGCCACTGAGCACCTTGCTCGATTCTCTCTCGAATGTGGCAACATGACTAATGATTTGAAACTGAAGTTGTTCCCTAACTCCCTGACGGGAATGGCGTTCCACTGGTACGCCAATTTGAAGCCTGGATCGGTCCCCGACTGGCCATCCATGGAAAAAATATTCGTGATGAACCACTATCAGGCCCCACTCGAGGTGTCTGTCATCGAGCTGTCGAACATGAGGCAGCTGACAGGACAGACTGTAGAGGAATACATGAAGAAGTTTATCAGGGCGAGAGGGTTCTGCGCCATCCCGTTGCCAGAAAAGGAATGTATCAAAATTGCCATTCATGGCATGCATTTCGAGTTACGAAAGATCATGATGGCACAATACCACGAAGACTTGTTTGAATTGACCGATCACGCGGTCCGTTATGAAAGAGTACTGAGGGATGAGAACGGCCGACAACCTAGAGGAAGCTATTATCAAGTGGGTATGGCCGACTCTAGTGAGGAGCAGATCAATCAGGTCAGCAGCCGATTGAGCAACAGGGTATCGAAATCGGACTGGCAGAAGTGGTCTGCCCTAAGAACACCGTCTGCACGGCTCTCGCCAAGCCGAAAGAACCTCAACCTACCATCAAGGTGCCAAATAATTTGGTGCGTCGAGACGCTGAATATAAGACTGATAGAGAGAGACGCTACTCGTTCGACGTCTCGAAAACAGAGGCCATATTCGATCAGTTGCTGGCCGACAAGATCCTCCGCCTCAAAGGAGACCACGTGATTCCACCATCAGTGAAAATATCAGGTAAAATGTATTGTAAGTATCATGATGTTTGGACTCACGCAACAAACGACTGTCTAGTGTTCAGGTGGATGGTGCAGGACCACCTTGACAAGGGCATCTTGAGGTTTGCTCCGGATTGGAAGATCACAAAGCCGATGACGGTTGACACCAATCCTTTCCAACAAAATGAAGTAGGGATAAATGGCATAACAATCACGGAATTACCGACAGGTGAGAAACTGTACTCAGAAGATGATCCAGACTATGACATGAGAAACAAGGAAATGGGTCTGTGTGCGAGATGCCAAAATGAGTTGGCAACGGTCCCGCTGTTCATTAACCCAGCGATATATAGTCCCTACATGCCTTGGTTAAACACAATGCCGACGGGGTATCCTTATCAGGTGATGCCGCAGCCGCAGGCAGCACCCCAAACAACCCCGCAGCCGCAGGCGACACCACCGCCACCGCCATATCGACCAACGGGGCCATACCCAGTCCCAACTCCGATGGAAAATACTGAACATACCACATCAACGGCGGAACGACGCCGGGAACAGGCTAGAACCATGATGCCTCGACAGCATCAGGAAGGTACCAGCCGAAACAGCAGAATCAGGGAGAGATCCCCTGACAGGGTACCAGTTAGGCAGGTCAGATCGACCGCCAACCGTCGGGACAAGATACATGGTCCGTCGCCACAGATTACTCCGCCAGGCTCATCGAGGCCGCGAACTGTTCACACCCCTGCCGACACACAGGTAGACCGATGGGTATCCGTCAGACACCCGAAGTTTCCTGGCGATCGAAAGGTTGACCAGATGACTCGAACTCAGTATAGGCGCTTCCTACGCCAACGGAAAGAGCTGGAAATTGCTAAGGGGAAAGCCCCGATGAAGGAATCAACAAGGAAACCACCGTCAGGGGAACAGAAACTTAAGCAGGTAATGAAAGAGGCCAAGTCTGGTCAAGGGGTCGACAAGATCGAGGCCAAGAGCTCGATGCAGATCGACACCTCTAAATGGACTCCAGGAAAGGCTAAATTCGGTACTATCAATTTGGAAGAGGACGACTTATTGTCCGACAAAGATGATGGAAATGATCTCGAGGCAAAATTTGCCGAGATTTTTGACGACAAGGGTAGTAAGGAGAACGAGGCCAAGTCTGGCCAAGCCGTCGAGGCCAAATCTGGCCAGGAGGTTGAGAAACAGGAAACTGAGAAACAAGAGGCCGAGAAACAGGCCGTCGAGACAGAAACAAAAACGGTGGAAGGAGCTACCATCAGTCAGCCGACAGACGGCTCGACGATGATGGAATGCAATGCCATCGATTCTGAACTCGTTGAATTCGTCAACGAGGAGTTGGAATATTCCACTGATGGTTTTTGGGATGAGGGTATGCCAGTTGTACAAATGGCAGAAGACCTAGAGTTGTTATCGGTCGACGACGAGAGAGAAACCGATTGGGACAGAAGAATCGAGACAATATTCCAAAAGCCACCATGTTTTATGGCCAGACATATCAGGCCATTGTATGTATCAGGGCATATCGACGGAAAACCCATTGACAGAATGCTGGTCGATAACGGGGCAGCCGTCAATGTAATGCCCTCGTCGACGATGTACAAGCTGGGCAAGGTCAGCGAGGACCTTATGGAAACAAAAGTAATTGTCAGCAACTTTACAGGGGGAAAGGCTGATACACTAGGAATCTTACCTGTCGAGGTAAAGATCGGAAAGACCAGCTTGAAAATCGCATTCTTTGTGGTAGATGCTGCCACCTCTTACAACGCGTTGTTGGGAAGGGACTGGATTCACTCAGCCCTTTGTGTACCGTCCTCCCTGCATCAGTGCTTATTAATCTGGGGAGACGCCCCCGAACCTGAAATCATTATGGCCGACAACAGGCCATTCACCGCCAAGGTCAACGCCGTCGAGGCAGCGTATTATCGAGATGACGTAGGGCCTTATCGATTTATCGGGCAGGACAAATACGGACGACCGAAGGAAGTTACTTCCAACAAGAAGCTGACGCAAATTGAAATGGCTTGTTTGGCCAAGGAGCTAAGTCGGCCCTGCAACGTCAAGGAGTCAGGGCCGCAAGAAGAGCACTGTCAGGATTAATGAATTGTCCTGATAACGAAAGACCATCGGCCTGTAAGGCCGATAGACTGGAAATCGATGAGATCGTTGTTATCGGGCCGCAACAAGAAGCATGTGCCGATTTGATCAAGAGGTTTCGGGCCTATGTGGCCGAATGTTATACAGGTGATCTCATCTTCGAGGAAGAAACGCCACCGTCGGTCGGCGATGAAATTCAGTTAGAGGAGCTAGCAACAGCGCCAGCCAAGCTCGATGACATCAAGATACAAGTACAGGACCCTGTCGTCGAGATTGAGTTAGGCAGCGAGGAAGATCATAGGCCAACTTACATCAGCGCATTGCTTGATGATGGCCAGAAGGATCGATTGATACATGTGTTGAAGGAATACAAGGACTGTTTTGCCTGGAATTACGATGAGATGCCAGGGTTGAGCAGGGAACTAGTAGAACACCGTATTCCGATACTTGAAGGGTACCTACCCCGTAAACAGCCCCTGCGAAGGATGTCTGTCGAGGTCTGCAAACTTATCAGGGAGGAGATCGAAAAGCTGTTGAAGGCCAGTTTCATCGAAGTGGCCCGATATCCGGAGTGGGTAGCGAATGTAGTCCCCGTAATGAAGAAGAACGGGAAAATCAGGATATGCATCGATTTCAGGGACCTGAATCTTGCATCTCCAAAAGACGAGTATCCGATGCCAATGGCGGACATGCTGATCGATGCTGCCGCTGGCAATATGTTCCTGACAGCCGTCGACGGAAGTGCAGGTTACAATCAGATTTTTGTGGCTGTTGACGATGTACCAAAACTGGCTTTTCAATGTCCCGCAGAATAGGCACCTTCCAATGGAAAGTGATGCCATTCGGACTCAAGAACGCCGGAGCAACCTATCAACGAGCCATGAACTGCATCTTCAGTGAGTACATCGATGACTTTGTTAAAATTTACATCGATGATATCATTATCAAATCGGCTAGTTACGAGGAACATCTAATACATTTGGCGAAGTCATTTGCCAAAATGAGAAAACATAAACTAAAGCTTAACCCCTTGAAGTGTGTGTTTGCAGTTGCGTCGGCCAATTTTCTTGGCTTCTTGGTGCATCGCAAAGGGATTGAGATCGACAAAAATAAGTCCAAAGCTATCTTGACGGCCAGACCTCCATCGACGAAGAAGGAATTACAACAATTCCTTGGAAAAGTTAACTTTTTACGGAGGTTCATTTCCAACTTGGCTGGAAAAACGAAGGTCTTCTCGCCTTTGTTGAAACTGAAGGACAAAGAAGAGTTTTGCTGGCAAACGGAGCATGAGCAGGCGTTTCAGGATATCAAGGATAAGCTGACAACGCCGCCTGTAATGATGCCGCCTGTCAAGGGGAAGCCCTTGAAATTATACATATCTGCCACGGAAGACACCGTCGGCGGATTTCTGGCACAGGACGATGAAAATGGGTTCGAACGAGCTATCTATTATTTGAGCAGGCACCTGACAGAAACAGAGCAAAGGTACTCACCGATTGAAAAGGTATGTCTTGCACTGTTTTTCTCTTGTAAGAAATTGCGTCATTATATGCTGCCTGTAAAAGTATTGGTTATTTCTGGTATTGATGTGATCAAGTATATGATAGCTAAACCTGTAATGAGGGGAAGGATCGGTCGATGGGCCATCCAATTGATGGAGTATCAATTACAATACGTACCGCAAAAAGCAGTCAAAGGCCAAGTATTGGCTGATTTTCTGGTTGACCATCCATGTCTCGATATCGATCAAGCCGTTCTTAAGGAACTGGACTCGATGACAGTGGAGATCAGGCCATGGACACTGGCCTTCGATGGGTCTAGAACCGACAGGCTGTCTGGAGCAGGTATAGTCTTGATTTCTCCGTCAAATATAAAAACTAAGCTATCAATTCAATTTGATTTTGAATGTACTAACAATCAGGCCGAATACGAAGCCTTGATCATTGGACTGGAAATGCTTAGAGAGCTCGACAGTAAATCTGTCGTCATCGTCGGGGACTCGCAATTGGTTATCAGGCAAATACAAGGTACTTACAAATGCCGAAACCCAACACTTGACAAATATTATTTAACTGCGATGTCTTTGTTGTCGGAGTTTGTTGACGTTACATGTTACCATGTGACGAGGGGAAACAACAGCGAGGCCAACAGTTTGGCCCAACTGGCGACTGGTGTCGAACTCCCTGATGACATCGAGGAATCCCTCTACGTCGTCAGGAGACGACACTGTCCATCGTTCATGTATCGAGACAACGTACTGACTATTTTGAGTGTGTTTCAGGACCCTGATGACTGGAGAGAGCCGATCAGAAAATATCTGGCTGATCCGTCGGACCGAGCATCTCGACAAACGAGGCTCAGGGCAGTCAATTATGTCTTGATAGGTGATCAACTGTTCAGAAAAAGCCATGACGGCGTGCTCCTGTTATGCGTCGATCAACAAGAGGCCATGAGAATTATGATGGAGGCTCATGAAGGAATTTGTGGAGCCCATCAAAATGGTCACAAGTTAGCATGGCTGCTGCGCCGATATGGCTATTACTGGCCAAAGATGGTGGGAGACTGTATTCAATTGGCAAGGGGTTGTGAGAAGTGCCAGCGCTTCGGGACAGTCCAAAGAATGCCCGTCGAGGAAATGAACATGATAATCAAGCCATGGCCTTTCAGATGCTGGGACATCGATATCATCGGGGAGATCCATCCCTCGTCTTCCAAACACCATCGATACATTATTGTGGCCACGGACTACTTTACTAAGTGGGTAGAGGCCAAACCACTCAAACAGGCCAATCAGGCCGAGGTGATGAAGTTCATCAAGGACCTAATCATCTACAGGTTTGGTTTGCCACAGACCATTGTCACTGACAGGGGACTGATGTTCGTCGGTCAAGAAATCAAGGAGTTCGCCAGATCAATGGGTTTTGAATTGGTCCATTCAACACCATATTATGCACAAGGGAATGGCCAAGCGGAAGCTTCCAATCGAGTCCTCAAGGACATTATCTCGAAAATGATCGAGGAGAACCCAAGAGCTTGGCACTTGATGCTGTCAAAGGCATTGTGGGCCTATCGGACGAGCAAACGGACAAGTACAGGCACCACCCCGTATAAGCTAACTTACGGACAGGAAGCCGTTCTACCGATGGAGATCAACGTCCGATCTCTGCGGGTGATGCAGCAAAACGAGCTGACGCTCGAAGAGTATACTGAAAATATGTTCCAGCAGCTCGACGAGCTCGACGAGATCAGGGTTGCCGCGTTAGACAAGATCGAGGCACAAAAAAGGCTAGTTGCCCGATGCTACGATAAAAAGATACGCAGGAAACACTTTGACGTCGGGGACATGGTCTGGAAAGTTGTGTTGCCACTTCATCAGCGCGAGAAAAAGTATGGCAAATGGAGCGCAACGTGGCAAGGGCCATATGAAGTCTTCTCGATAACTCGGGGAGGAGGCTACATCTTGAAAAAGCCAGATGGGAATCTCTGTCGAGACCCCATTAATGGAAGATACTTGAAAAAGTTTAGGCCTACTCTTTGGGAATCGATGTGTCTGGAACATCAGCGAGCCTTGGAGATGGAAATCGAACGGCGTCAAGAGTATTTCAGCGCGCCGATCCCTCTGTAAGTATAACTTAGGTTTATTTTTAGTCTTGTTTTTATTTCCCTTTCCGTTTTGTTAGACTGAGTTTTTAAAATTAATACTATTAGTTGCATTTATTTTTAAAGTTTTGTCCAAATACTTCCATTTTAATTTAAATTTTTGTTTCCCCGATTTTCAAATTTTTACATCAAGGCATTTCGGTTAAGTCTCTTGGGTTGATTTGATTTCAATTAAGTCTTGTTGACAAGAAAGTTGTGTTTTTGCTTGCGAAGTTGTTTGTTGAGTTGGAAAATCAATGGCTTCGATTTTTGGTACTTTGTCATATTTGGTTTCGGTTTTGGAGAAAAACAGAAAATAAACCAAGCCAAAAGAAATTCTATTAAGGAAATGAAAACTAGTCTATGGCCATCAGGCCATTACATCAAGCGAAGCAACAGAAAATAAAAGGAGTCTTTGGCCATCAGGCCATTGCATCAGTCACTTGAAGAAGTGAATTTGGTTAACTGCCAAAATTTTGGCTGACTGCTAAGTCCCCGATATATTACTATATGGTGTCTTATATCGAGTTTATTCAATATCGAGAGGCCAATTGATATCGACGCGCTGTATTAATAGGTGTCCTGATATCAAGAGATGTCTTGATATCAAAGAGATCCATAGTGTCTTGATATCGAAGAGATCCATACTTGGCTGACATCGAGAGATCCGTCATCATCAAGGCCATTATAATTTGGTCTATTTTCCACAAATAGTTTCGGTTTTTAAAGCCGATGGTTGTTTATTAAGTGAAGCATTGTCCCAATTTCTCATCTTTAAAAGAGAGAGAAAAACTTTAATCTAAGTCTAATTCGATTAAATTAATTTTCAAATTAATTACATCGAATACGACTTACGGGGGGCATTGTTTGTACCCAAAAAATCACCCTCGATTTATCGAGGAATATTGGCTCGATGACTAGCCAAAAATGGCAGTTGAACCGAACCCGATTGCAATAAACGGATCGGATCAGATCGGATCTAGTCCGGAAAATTGAACCGACCGAAACAATGATTGGATCACGAACCCATTCGAGACTCGACCCAATTTCACAATTAATTAATTTTTTGGCCAAATATAAATTAATTAATTGATAAAGTTAATTAATTTATGGGCCAAGCTTAATTAATTAACAATTAAGGCCAAATTATGGTTAAGTACAAATGAGCCCAATTAACCCAAATAGATGATCTCGGTTATTATGGATTAATTAATTAAGTTGATTAATTAATTGGGCTAAGGCTAATTAATTGGCCCACTTGATAAATAGAGCCATTAATTAATTAATTGTGTAATTAGTTAAATGGGCAAATTATAATTATAAAACAAGACCAACATGGGTCGACCCGAGACAAATCATGGTCCGATCAGCCCAGGTCGACCACGGCCCAGCCAATAAAATCGGCCCAGTGGTTTAATTAAATTAATTACTAAGGTAATTAATTAGAGATAGCCATTTTAATTAAATAATGGCTAATTAAATAGATAAGGCCAATTAGTTGGAAGTGGCCACAATAATCTCTCTAACCATAACCACTTCCTAATTTGTCTCAAGTTGGTTATCACATTAAATTCAAATTCAAACAAAAGACACGTTTTCTTCTCCTACAACTTCCATTAGCATCAATTTTCAGCAACAAAAGAACTACCATCAAAGTAGTGGAAGTAGTGGAAGGTTTTTCAAGTAGTGGAGAAGGTGGGAAAGTGGCTGTCAAGGCATCAGTTTCTGGCCATCAGCTCTCCAATCCAGCAACTATAAATACCTCGATACTGTCAGTCGCGCAAAACACACACACAACTCAACTCAACAACTCTCAGTCTAACACTGATCGGCTCAACGCCTCTCCGGAAGTCCAGCACCTCGCTGCTTCTTTTTCAGCAAACATCTGTAGAACCCCTGATTATCAACCGTCCCTCCTCAGCCACCAGCCACCTCGACAGCCTGAAGTCTTGCCGCCGCCGCCGCCCAAAATCCTCCGCCGCCGCCCAAGGTCCGCCGCCGCCGCCGCTAAACATAAGCCGCCGCCGCCGCCGACATTAAGCCGCCGCCGTCGATACTAAGCCGCCGCCGCCGCTGCTTCCGCTGTCCAGACGCTGTCTCGAGCGAAACCCCTTGATAGCAGGCAGTTGACAAGCTGTTTTCTGTCAAGTTATCAGTCTGTCAACTCGTTGATAACAGTCTGTCCCTCCTCAGCCACCAGTGATCCCTGACAGCCTGAAGTCTTGCCGCCGCCGCCGCTCTCTTCCGCCGTCAGCTGACACTGACTCGAGCGAAACCACTCGTATCAACCAAGTAGCACGCTGGTAACTGTCATGTAAGTGCCCACGTATTTATGTGACAAACTCATTAAGTAGCCATCTGCTTGATGAGCTCGTCGTCAAGTAGCCATCTGCTTGACGGCTATCGGCTAAGTAGCCATCTGCTTCGTCGATGCCTTGGTCAGTGGCCACCCGCTGATCAGGAGCCCGATTGGTGGTTACCCATCAAGGTTGGGCGAACCATTGACGGTGGTCCTCTGTCATCAATGTTACTTTCTGTCAATATAATGCACTGTTCTGTTTCATCAGCTCATCGGCGGGTTCCCTGCCGATAAAGGAGTCATTTTTCAGAACTTAATAAACTTATCAACTCGTTTGGCATACCCTGCCAAGAAAGGAGAACTTTGTCGTTTTTGCATATTTTTGTAATGTTTGCACATCGGGAAACGAGTTAATTTTCTTTTATTATTAATGGAAGTGATTTGGTTCGTATACTTTGTTCCATTTACTTAAATATGCTTTACGTCGATTAAATGCCATTTGATATGCTGTTTCTGTCAAGCCTTTGTTTCTTGTCAAGGTGTATGCTTAAACTGATTGATCGTCAAGGCATTAGATCCACTGATATGATAAACAGGCCATCGATTGGCTATAGAAATATGGCATACAAGAGAGATTTTCATAAATTGTTTAAGTCCTGCGGCCAGGCAGGCATAGAAAAGGACTAGGGGTAGTGTTTGCCTACTCTGTCACAATCGTTTAGGAGTCAGCCTTATCAGGACAACGTATCTCGATATCAGTATGTCTTTGTCAGGACACCTATATTATTAATGTATCGATATCAATATGTCTATTTTCGAATCGTTATGTTTGCACGCACAAGCATTGGCACGCCCGCATTGTTTACACATCATATCGAGGCATTCCTCGTCGAGGTATTGGCCCGTCGAGGGATTCACTGACAGGATTCCAATGAACAATATTTTGGCACACCTTGATGCCAATAGTACCTTGATTTCAATCCCCCGACGCCAAACACCCCTTGACGTCAGTTTCATAGTAAACAATATTTCAACACCCTCAATGCCGATGATCACTCGATGTCATCGAGGTATCTCTCGATATGAAATTTCTACGCAAGCAATCCCTTGACAACAGGGTATAATCCCTCGATGTCGTCAAGGCGTAACAAGGCCAAATTTATATGCAAACACCTTACTAACAGTAGAGTATCCTACAAAAACAGCTTCATCAGCCTTCTCTGCAAATGCAGTGATGTGATTTTTCCCATTATTTAACACAAAGCATTTACAACCAAAAATTTTAAAGTAATGAATGTTTGGTTTTCTGTTGTTCCAAACTTCATATGGAGTCTTGTTCTGATTTTTGTTGATCATGCATCTGTTCTGGGTAAAGCAGGCTGTATTTGTTGCTTCTGCCCAAAATCTTTGTGGCAGCTTAGCTTCAGCTATCATGGTTCTGACAGCTTCTTTCAGTGTTCTGTTTCTCCTTTCAGCAACACCATTCTGTTGAGGGGTTCTAGCAGCTGAATACTCATGATGTATTACTTTGATGTTACAATACTCTTCAACAGTAGAGTTTGTAAACTCTGTCCCTCTATCTGATCTGATTTTCAATATTTTTGTGCTTTTCTCATTCTGGATCAGTTCCATCAGATTAGTAAGATGTTCCTTGGTTTAACTTTTCTTCTTCATGAATATCACCCAAGTATATCTTGAATAGTCATCCACAACAGCTAGGCAGTATTTCTTTCCACCATTGCTGACTGGATCAATGGGTCCAAATAAGTCCATGTGTAGCAGCTCCAATATTCTTCCAGAAGATTGGTGCTTATTGCTTTTGAACGATGACTTGATTTGTTTCCCTTTCTGACATGCGTTACAGAGCTTATCCTTGCTCATGACTGTTTTTGGAATCCCTTCTACCAGATCATTCTTTATCAATCTGTTTATGGTCTTGAAGTTTAAATGATTCATCCTTTTGTGCCATAGCCAGCTAACTTCACTTGGTGTTGATGCCACCAAACAAACACTTGAATTCTTTCCCGCAGAATTCCAGTCGACTATGTAGACATTCCCTTGTCGTCTTCCAGATAAAATTACATTCTTTGTACCAATCTGTTCAACATAGCACTTATCTGTTGAGAAGATGACTGAATATCCTTTGTCACAAAATTGACTTATGCTCGACAGGTTGTACTTTAGGCCTTTAACATATGAGACGTCAGATATCTCTATGTTTCCCTTGATTACTCTTCCTTTAGCTACAATCTTGCCTTCTTTGCTGTCTCCAAAAGTAACATTTGGACCATCCACAGCAACAGCATCAGTCAGCTCATGTATGCTTCCACACATGTGCCTTGAACAACCACTGTCCAAGTACCAAATCTTCTCTACTTTACTCCTACTCCTAATCCTAACCTACAAAACAAAAATAAAATTGTTTTAGGTACCCTTATTGAGAGGGTCCTGAAGGATTAGTTCCACCTTTGACAACCCAAGATGTTGAAGTCTTAGGCTTCTTAGGTTTCTGAGTTTTGACAGGAGCATGAACAGTTTCATCTTTATCATAATTAGCAGATAAGTCATGTTGATGATCAGTATGATAAGAATAATGTTCATAAGCAGGGTAAGGTGCATGATAAGCAGGGTATGCATGCATTGGGTGAGCAGGGTATGTTGCATAGTAAGTAGGAAATTGAGGTGCATGATACATAGGAGGATATGCAGCAGGTTGCACATAATAAGACTCATTCCCATACCAAGCATTTTGATTTTTCTTATTCTTATGCTTCTTTGGTTTACTAGATGCTTGCTCAGATGACTTAGTTTTACCACTAGTCTGATTCATTTTAGCTTTATCAGCAGACTTCTTAGGACTCTGCTGTTTGGTCTTACTAGTCTGTTTTCCTACACTAGGCTCTTTGCTCTTTTTAGCCTTAGGAGATTTCTTCTCCTTTACCACTTTCTCAGGTGAAGCAGGTCTAGCAGTTTGAACATACAGAATGACCTTACTATTGTCAGCAGATATAAATTTCTCAGTATGATTCAATTCTTGCTTATCCTGTTCTAAAGGCATCTTCTGTTTACTAGACATGTGAGTGGATGCAACAGATGATTTCTCATGAGACTCAATAACTTTTTCAAGTTCCATGATTTTACCCTTATAAACTTCACATTCAGCTTTCAGAGATTCATGTTCTTGCTCAAGCTGTTTATATTCAGCTAATTCTCTTGGCTTTTCAGCTGTGAGTTTCAGTGAACTATTTTGCTCTTTTAGCAATATCATCTCTTCCTTAAGCTTTTTATATGCTTCAGCAATAGTAGTATTGTTAAGCATCATTTGTTCAAATGAATTAAATAATTCATTATCAAAAGGAGTTACCTCATCCTCAGAGTCATCAGATTCCTTGGCTATCAGGCAGATAAGAGCAGGGTTTTCTTCATCAGAAGACTCTTCGTCAGAAGTGTCTGAATCTGAATCAGATGAGTAGACAGCAGTCAGCTTTTCTGCTTCAGCCATCATTGCCTTGCCTCTCTGATGCTTTCTTTCTTTTCTGATTCTCTTCTCTTCCTCAGTGTATTTCTCTGCTTTTGGATATGGACAGTCTCTGATGAAATGTCCCAATTTCCTGCAGTTATAACACATTAGTTTGGCTTTATAATCATCTTTATCTTGAGAAGAAGAGTTAGGTTTAGAAGTAGAAGCATTGTTGTATTTGTTCTTCATTTTTCTCTTGTAGAACTTCTTAAAAATTTTCATCAGCATTGCTACATCTCCAGCAGTGTACTCCTTTTTGTTGAGTAATGTGGCTTCATCAGATGAGTCCACTTCTTTATTTCTTTGTGCTGGTCTTCTTGGATTTTCAGCAGCAACTAAGGCAGCTGTGTGTCCTGAAGTTGAGGTTTCTTCAATTCCCATTCTAGGCAGTTTACTCGAATGCCTTG
Organism: Penstemon eatonii; assembly: GCA_038501285.1. Taxonomy (NCBI): domain Eukaryota; kingdom Viridiplantae; phylum Streptophyta; class Magnoliopsida; order Lamiales; family Plantaginaceae; genus Penstemon; species Penstemon eatonii. Next base: position 28,152,785 of record CM076713.1, read on the forward strand.
AGTACGGAGAACAACTCTGTAAGAGAAATCTTCCCCAGATCTCTTGATTCTTCCATTGCTGTTACTTTCATGTTGAACTTAGGAGGTAGGGCCTTCAGTACTCTGACGGTGATCTCCTTGTCAGTGAAGGTCTTTCCCAACTTTAGAACTTCATTGAGTGTTCTGGTGAACCTGGTATCCATCTGATCAATGGTCTCTCCAGACTTCATCTTGAAGTTATCCAGTTTCTCCAAAGCAACAGTAAGCTGATGCTCTTTAATAGCATCATTGCATTCGCTCATATCTCTGACTTTATCCCACATCTCTTTTGCAGTCTTGCAATGTTTGACTTTCTCAAACCGATCATTATCCAGGGCTTTAGTCATGATGAATCTTCCGACTTTATCCAGATTAAATAGCTTTATTTCCTCTGGAGTCATCTCATGAAGGTCTTTTTCCACCACGGTATCAACTTCATTTATCTTTATCGTCTTGGTGAATCTGAATGGACCTTTTATGATACATGTATACATGTTGCCATTGTAGGCAGCTAAGAAGATCTCCATTCTGATCTTCCAGTCTTCAAACGACATACCAGCAATGTGGGGAACATGGCTGATACAGTCCATTTTTCAAAAAGTTTTAATTTTTCAAGAAGATGCTCTTTTTTGAAAAGTTTTGAAAAACCTTTGAAAAACAATTGGATCAAGCTCGTTGATCAGGCAGCTGATTCTAATGAACCACCTGCTCTTATACCACTTGTTGGTCCCAAGTGGTCAGATGAGGTCTAGAGGGGGGGTGAATAGACCTCTGAAAATTTTTAGACTTAAAAACTTTTCAGTCTTCTGTCAGCAGACTAATCTGATGAAGAACAGTAAGCTAACTATGCTGATCGTGAACAAATCTTGAACAGCAGAGTGATCATTCTTCTTACAGTTACTCAGCTGATTTTAGCAAAATCAGTTTTATCAAGAGTATACTTGCAGCGGATGTTTGAAAGTGTTTTTCACAAGTAGACTAAGTCCTTTAAAAGATTTTATCCCAGTTAAAAACTCCTTTAAAATCTTTCAAAATAATTCAAAGTGTAAACTTATGCAATTTTGAAATATGCAAGAAAACTTAAATGCAAAATCAACACAAAGAATTTTTATAGTGGTTATATGGATAAAAATCCTTTAGTCCACTCTTCCAGATCACTTAGATTCTGGGTTATACTATAAACACACAGTTTACAATATGTCTCCACTTATACCTAAACAACAAATGAAAAGGCTATAAGCTCGCAATAGGAAATCACTAAGAAGTCCTATCCTCTGAAGTTAAATCACTCACAAAGACGGATTTAAACTTCGCACAACACTCAGCTAATACAAATTCACTCAGAAGATGTTTTCTATTTTGCTTCAACTGGGTTTTTGTCAACAGATGACTTCCACCAGACGAGTGAGTTGTTCGAGCTTCTTGAGACTTAGAAAAATTTCTGCTTCAAAACAAAATCTCAGAATGTTGTTGTGTTTACCTCGCTCGTTGAAATCAGCTCTATTTATACTTGGATTTGAAAATATGACCGTTGAAGGAAATCAAATCTCAAATCCATAGCCTTAGCCCAAATTCAGAACGGCTCCCTGCTACAGTCCTTTCTTGATGTACTTTCCTGTAGCTGCATTAAATGCACTCTGCTAATCCGAGAGTAAATTCTAATCATTTGCCATTACTACCCTTCTCTTTCAGCATTTATTACACCAGGTGCATTTATTACCGTTGGACTAATCTCTTGATCTCTTCTACTATGCTGATCGAAGCAACTCTGCTGATAGATACTCTGCTGATCAAATACTGAACTAATCTGATTTGAGTCAGCTGATGGTCTACCCTTCTAATTGGTGTTTCAGCATGAGATCAGTAGTCTTCTGGGCTTTGAACTTTGAACTCTTCTGATGTCTTCTTTACTTGTTCAAAATTCTTCTAAGGGAACTAAGCTGATTTTGACGTTTTGGAAATCATCAAAACCTTCCCTTATCTTCTTATCTTCTTTGCACTTCATCTTCATCTTCATCCAACAGAAAATACCAAAATGAATACGTGACTCACCAACGAGAAAAACCATGCTAAACCAAGTGAAAACGATCTAAGAATTCTAGAAACTCATGTCATTCCCCGCAAAAATACATAGAAATTAACTCTATATTGTAGAGTTAACAGCAGTCATGGACATTAGAACTATGCTTATGGTTCATATAAAAAACCCAACTCAACAATGATTAAACAACAACCACATCAATTAAACTGAATACCTAAACTCGTTGTACATTAGAACTACGTTTATGCTTCATACACATAACCAAACTCAACAAACATCAACAGCTTTTGATGTCTTGGTATAATTAAATAAATTCATAGTTGACTACTCATCAGAATAACAATAGGAATATAGGAATATACGAATATACACAACCAAGAAGAAGAAGGCATTAAAGAAGCAAAACCAACAACTACTAATACTCAGGATTTTTTCACAGATACCTCACTTCAATAGCATAGCATACATCTTCAAAAATTCAAGGACCTATACTGGGAATGAAAAACTTCAAAAGATTGGCTGTTGCAAAACACAAATGAAAATTGAAAAATTGATGAACATACCGGACCTGGAATATGCTGAACCAACATTTCAGATCATTCTTAAAAGAAGCTCTCTCTAATATACGATACCACCAGATGTGCCACCGCCACTTCAAAAGATGGGCTGCTTCGAAAGAGAAATCACAATATACATGAAATACGATAAATCAAATAAAACTTCAAGAGATTGGCTGCTTCGTAAGAAATTAGGAGAAAAAATTAAATTTTAGGGAAGAAATTAGGGCTACGATTATTTTAAAGATTTATTTTACAGATTTATTGGTTAAAGGACATTGTAGTAAATGCACTTAAGTCGTGTTCACGTTTTCCTAAGTAAACTAGTATATCGCAATTTCTAGAATGAGAGGACATAATGGTAAATTTGCAAATTTTGGGAAGCCGGTTTCACAGGTAACATGTTAAAAATGGGACACGTGTCGATTGGCCTGGGGGTACCTAAAGTTACCATAGTATTTCGGGGGTCTACAAAAATAAAAGCCCTTGCAAGAACGTCATAAACCAAAAAGTATTGCAAAAGGAAACAAATGAAGTTCCTATAGAAGCCGAATCTTACTTCCAAATTCATTCTCAAACTGAAAGCATTCTTTTGATTGACCTTTAAATGTTCCTGAATTAAGAAAAAAGAAAAGAAAAGAAATGGCTTTATGAAAGAAGATGAAATGGTTATGAGAAAGAATGAAAAATCTGATAATATTTCAATCTTAAAAAATCTATATAGATTTAACCTATATATTAACCAAAATCCAACTTCATAACAAAGAATTTCCTACAAATACATATAATTACCCGGCGGAACCTATGGAGTACTGAAATTGGAAAGAGGGAGAAGAAGGAAGTGGGCCGAAAATTAGGGAGTGGGAACTTATACCAAACTGGAAATTACATACAACACCCTATTCCTATTGTGTACAGTAGTAAGGTTCAATGTTCAATTGAGTTGGGGTAATTATGGAGAAAACAATTTTGGTATAAGAACTGTTAAATTTGTATATAAATTTTATATGTGTTTTTCACAAGTAAGCTTTTCCAACTTAAAAGATTTTGTCCCCAGTTTTATAAACTCCTTTTAAAATCCTTTAAACAGTTAATTCAAGTGTTAAAGTATGCTCTTTTGAAATATGCAAGAAAACTTATGCAAATGTAAAACACCAGAATTTTTATAGTGGTTATATGGATGTAAATCATTTAGTCCACTCTTCCAAGTCACGAAGATCTTGGGTTATATTATAAATACTAAGTTTACAATATACACTGCTTACGCCAAACAACATATGAAATGGCCGTAACTTCACAATAGGAAATCACAAAGAAACTCCTACTCTCTGAAGTAATATCACTCACTAAGATGGATATCTACTTCTCACAACACTCTTCTAATACAAATTCACTTAGAAAGATGTATTCTTTAAACTTCAACTTCGGCTTCTATCAACAAATGACTTCAACAGACGAGTGAGTTGTTCTTGAGCTTTTGAAACTTAGAAAAATTCTGCTTCGTGAAATAATCTCAGTTGTTGTGTTGTCTCGAACTCTTTAATTCAGCTCTATTTATATCTGGATTTGAAAATATATCAGTTGAAGAAAGACAATCTTCAAATCTGCAATTACTGGTCCCCCTTTTCTAAAAACGGCTCTCTGCAACTGTAGAATTTTATACTCTGTTGTACTATTATGTCAGTCGCATTAAATGCACCCTGCTGATCCGAGAATAACTTCAATCATTTGCCATTAATACTCTTATCTTGCAGCATTTATTACTCCAAGTGCATTTATTACCGTTGGGCAGACTCCTTGATCCCTTCTACTCTACTGATCCAAATGACCCATCTGATAGATACCCTGCTGATCTCAAGTTGAACTAATCTGATTTGAGTGAAAAACTACAAGTCTAATTTCGAGCTCAGCAACAGATCATTAGTCTTTTAGACCTTGAAGTTTTGAACCTTCTGATTTGTCTTCTTACTTGGTCAAAATTCTTCTAAGGGATTTGCTAAGCTTCCATTACTTAGCTGATTTTGATGTTTTGGAAATCATCAAAACCTCCCTTTACTTCTTGCACTCTATCTTCATCTTCATCCGACAATTATAACCCACGGTCAATTTTGTGGTTAACCTACGGGGGCATAAACAATACACATGAAGCGAAAGCAGGGAAACGAAGAACAACTAGATCGACTGGGTCGACCCAATTGGAGCATATGAGATCCGATTGGAATTGGATCGAGATTATAAATTAAATTGGAATTTAATTTGTAATTTAATTAATTGAATTGGATTTAATTAATTATAGGAATATTTAATTAAATAGGCTTGAGGTCTAATTTAATTAAACGAGAGAGTAATTAGTTAATTGGGCCATTTAATTGTGAAATTAAATAAAGGCTCAATTAATTAGATAAGGAATGAGCCATTAATTAATTAGAAGACTTGATCTTCCAATTAAAAGGGCCATGACCCATGTAGGAAAATAGATTAGACTTAAACTCCTAGTCTTAGTAGGATTAGGAGAGATAAGTCATCTATATATATGGGGATTATATGATAGAGGGAATACACAATTACATAGCTTACAAGCACACAAGAAATTAAGTCTAGCAAAATCTCTCTCCCCTCTCTCCCTAAAATCGGCCGAACACTCCCCTATTTAGTGGAGTCTTCGACTTTTGATTCTTGCTCCCAATTTGTTCTCTAGTTTTAGATCTTAATAATTTCTATGTTTTAGCCGATTAAGATTATTAAGTTTTCGTGATATTGTGGTGTATCAACTCGTAGAGGCGCAACACGTGGGGCGCTACATCAACTAGGGATCAACCGTGGAAAGGAAGGGGAGAAACGCATCCATTTTGCTGACAGTTAGGATTTGCAAGGAGACATGTATAACTTTGTATTTAAGTTATTATGGTCATTATTTATATTCATATAAATACATCCAGATTATATCCTGATAAGATTCTGTTAAGAGGTCCTTCAAATTTTTAAATTATGCCGCCTGAAGGGCTGTTTGCCTTACCGAATACCAACAATAACTAGAGGTGCCGATCAGTTCACATACCCTAGGTCTTGATTGAGAAATTAGTCGATAGAGGGACCGTATGTATATGATATTTATAATAGGTGAGGCTCACTGAAATTAATTCACCTGAAGTTGGGCTTCATGGGCTTGTGGCTAGACATCGACAATGAGGTGTGGGTACTCATGAATTAATAGGAAGATTAATTATTGAGTGGTTAATTGAATGTGTTCAATTAATCGGAGCAATTTATAAGCTCATAAATTAAATCTCGAAAGTCATGGGCTCATGGCCAATTGATGGTGAATCTAGAGGGTCACACACAATATAATTGAATTGCAACAAATCATAAATGAGAAGTTTAATTTAAAGAGTTAAATTGAAACATAAGAATTAAAGTGTTAATTCTTAATGAATAAAACTAATTAATTAATAAGTCAATTAATAAAAGTGAAATTAATTAATTAATTGGATTAATTAATTAAATGTGTTGAATTAATTAAAAGATGATCTAAGTGTATTAGGAAACAAATAAAGGCAATAAGTAAATGGGCTTTAAGTTTCCTAGTTGGATTAGATTACATCTAAGTCAAGATTCCTTATCTATAAAAAATGAGTAGTAGACCAAAAACCCTAGCCCTAACCCTTCTCCAAATATAGTGGCCGCCCCTTTCTCTTGTCCAGATCTAGATCTGGTCTTATCCTCTTCTTCCATGTTCGATATCTATTCCATGAGAATTCAAGAGAATTGTTTCAATTCAGTTGACGTGGATACCGCTAGAGGCAGAATACTTGGGGTGCTTCTCCGAACCAAAAGTCCTACAGAACTGAAAGAAGACCGGAGAAAAACCACCATCGTTCCTGTGGCGAGATAAATTTGGAAAACCCACCTATGGTTTGTTTTGAATTTCTGTATAACATTTTTCGTATGATTAGATGAATAAAAATCATGTTTGAGTTATTTTAAAAAAAATTAAATTCCGCTGCTTTTAAAGTCTTGCCATTACCAATAGCTCAACAGTGGTATTAGAGCGTAATTCATTACTCTCATATGAAAATATATGAATATAATTTGATTGATTTATTATATTGCATGTTATATTCATGTTGTTAATTCTTACTTGTTACGGTTAGATTTGATTTTGGGTAAAATTGCATAAAAAAATTTTGGGCCAATTTTGTGATTTTGAAAAATTGAAGGGTTGTTTTGTGATTAGCTATTTTTTGGAAAATTTGCACTGAAATTGAAATATTTTTGAATCGTGGACTTTCTGGGCTCAATTTTAACTTTCTGGAAATTTTTCAATTTGGGGTTGTTTTGTAAATTATCGAAAGTTTGGGGTTGTTTTGTAAATATCAAAACTTGTAGGGGCTAAATTGCAAATTCAAAAATTTTGGCACATTTTTTATAGCCAAATCACTAACACTGTTCGTGATTAGGTATTTTTTCAATAAATATAACATGCTAATAGTAAATAATTTTAGATTTAAAATGTTAGATTTATAAATTAAACTTCATTTTTCGTATATAAATTAAAACAATTTTCAACTTCATAAATACTTTTTCTTATCTAAATTAAATGATTTGAAAAATTACTGAAACACTTTTATTAAAAGTAACCATCATTAAATTTACTTCATTTAACAGTAATTGAGATTTTGATAAAAAAAAAAACAAAAAATAAAAAGAAATGTAGAAATTTATAGAGGGCTAGGGATATTGCCAGAGCAAGGATGGTTGCTGCCAGAGCAATTTTTTTTCATTTTCTAATTTGCCCCTTCTAGTCAAAAGCAGTGTAGTTAATATCGCACGATTCCCGATACGATTCGTGCGATACGGTTCGATTCAGACATAAAACGATACGACTCGGACGTCGTATCATTTTGGACCTTGAATCGTGATATATCGGTCCGATACGGTTCAATATCGCATGTATCGCGATACTAAAGCAATACACGCGATACACATTTCAAATCGGTTTTTTGGCACTGAACCGGATCGGGTCAGACCCGACCCGGTTCGCGGCCCATTTTTTCAGCTTTTTTTACTGCACTTTAAAGTTGAAAACAGAGTGCATTTTCACAAATTTTTTCTCCCCTTGCAAACCCTAGCTTTCTACTATCAATTTCTTTTTTAATTCTTCCTTAAAATATCTACCAAAATCCTGAATTAACACCTCAAGCAACCTAGACTCATAATTATGAGATAAATATCTCGATTGTATTGGGGTTTTGGAAGAAAAAAAGGCGCGGTTCTTGTACAAGTTTTGGGCTATTCTTGTGCGGTTTTGGGCGACTCTTGGGTTATTAGCCGAATTCTTGGAGATTGTTTCGTCTTTTTTTAAGAATAGAGCAGTAGATACTGGGAAACTAGGTAGATGATTCTGATATTTGGGTTGAGGGGAGTAGTCGAAAGCTTCCATCATATTTGGGTCCAGATTACGTTCAACAATTGCAATATAATTGCTAGTGAAGGTGATAAATCTCTAAATTGCAGTAAAGGAAAAAACCAAAAAGGGGTGTAATATACTTATCTTTTAACATTAGTAATATTTTATATATGTATTAATGACAAGAGAAAAGGATAAGATATTTTGAAATGACTTAAAAATTCAAAAATGGAATTTGATTTATTTTGAAATGATTTGTTTGACTTTAAAATGATATTTTTCAAGTCTTGTATTTTTTTTATTATGTGGGGAATATATTTTATATTATTTCTAATCATTGGCCATGTATCTTACGATACACGATACGTATCTCGATACGATCCGATACAAATGAAAAACGATACACGATACGATACACGGTTTGATAACCATGGTCAAAAGTCGTAAATATCCATACTTTTCAGTTCCTAAAATACCCCTTATTAATCATTAACAACTCACTCTCTTCTCTCTCCTATTAAAATATCATTAACTACTTTTTTTTTCCCAAAGAAATCTTCAAACATGAAAACAATTTAAGTTAAATTTTCATTTTGTTTATTTATCTGATTAAATTTGCAAAATGAATATTCATGTTAAACACTAATCTTATCTTAATTAATAATTCTTTAATTAATTAATTCGTCAATAATGGAATCGATTTGCAGAATGAAAGCAAAAAAGGTAGAGATTGTTCAAGGGATTTCGTGCTTAATCAAAGCCTAAATTGGGAGTAAAAGTATTTTCGTTTTGTTCATTTAATCTGATTGTTAGTCCCAAGTGGTCAGATGAGGTCTAGAAGGGGGGGGGGGGGTGAATAGACCTCTAAACTTTTTGACAATTTTTAACTTTAAAACTTTTGTTCTAACTTAAACAGACTAAGCTGTTACCGAATAGTAATTTTACAAGGCTGATCGCGAACAAATCTTTGAACAGCTTTGTTGACCACTAATCTGATAATTAATTACTTAGCTGATTTTTGCTAAAATCAGTTTTAATACTTAGAGTACTTACAGCGGATTTGTAAAGTGTTTTTCACAAGTAAACTTAGTAGTTTGAAAGTTTGATCCCCAGTTTTATAAAACTTCTTTCCTTTTAAAACTTTTCAAACAGTTTAAATCAAAGTGTTTTTATGCAACTGAAAATATGCAAGTAAAAATGCAAGTAAAAACACACAGATTTTTATAGTGGTTATATGGATGTAAATATCCTTTAATCCACTCTTCCAAGTCACACAGATATTGGGTTATACTATAAACACACAGTTTACAATATCTCCACTTACGCCAAAACAACAAATGAATATGGCCGTAAGCTCGCAGCAGGAAATCACAAAGAAACTCCTACTCTCCGAAGTAATATCACTTACAAAGATGGATATCTACTTCTCACAACACTCACTTTTACAAAATCACTCAGAAGATGTAATTTATCGTTGTTCTTCAACTCTGCTTTCGTCAACAAATGACTAAGCTGATGAGTGAGCTGTTCTTGAGACTTAATAGATTTTGCTTCGAAATTCTTCTCAGAGATTGTGTTGTTCTATGTTCTCTTCGTCTCTACAGCTATTTATACTCGGAGGTTTGAAAAATGTCCGTTGAAGAGAGACAGGATTCAAAAACCTCGGGTACTGGTCCTTAATTTCCGCGAACGGCTCTTTGCAGTCTGTCTGCACTGTCAACAGTACTTTTCTGCAGGCAGCATTAAATGCACCAAGTTGATGCGAAGCATTTCTTCAATCATTTGTCTTTAATAGCCTTGTATTTCAGCATTTATTACTTCCAGGGGCATTTATTACCGTTGGAATGGCTTCTTGATCTTTTCCACTTGGCTGACGAAAGTACGAGTCTGATGGCGAACTAAGCTGATCTCAAACTTGAACAAATCTGTTTTGAGTCGGCTGATCTTCACCAGTCTGATTTCTTTCCTTCAGCAGATCAGTAGCCTTGGACCTTGAATTTTGACTCTTCTGATATCTTCTTTACTTAGTCAAAAATTCTTCAAAGGGATATCAGCTAAGTTAATTTATACTTAGCAGATTTGATGTTTTGGAATTCATCAAAACCTCCCTTTACTTATTGTCTTCAGTGCTTCTTCATCTTCATCCTTATCCAACAATTTCCCCCTTTTTGATGATGACAAAACTTCAGCTAAGTACCTGTTTTACCTATGCTAAAGATTGTTACCTTCAAAATTTTCTGAGATAGAAAATATATGTTGGAAACAGAAACTTGAACTTTTATTGATAATCTGATAAATGAGTACAAGTTACAGTTTCTGATCAGATGAGATGTCTGAAAGATAGATAAAGTAAACTGATTACAAATAGATTTATATATATGCTAACTATCAGCTTCTTCATCAGATCCTTCCAGCACTTCTTCATATTCATAAGATGATTCTTCATCATCTTCTTATTCCACTTCATCTTCATCAGCTTCCTCATCCAAAAGAAGATTCGACCTAGCAGCTTCCATCTTTTCTTTGAGTTGCTGCTCCTTCAGCTTTTCCATTGCTTTCTTGGCTGATTCAGTATTTTTGTACTTGGTAAGTAGCTCTGTTTGATCTTCAGCAGAATCCTTGGTTGTAGCCATTTCCTCATCAGATTTGGCTTTTTCCTTAGTTTCTTCTTCAGACTTCTCTTTGCCTTCTACCTTTCCAACTTCTTCAGCAGCCTTAGTCTCTTCAGTAGCTTCCTCAGTCTTCTTAGCTTCAACAGCAGCAACAGTTTCCTTAGTTGGTTCTTCCCTTTTCTCTTCCCCCTTTTTGTCATCATCAGACTTGGTGACATTATCAGGTTCAGCAGCTGGGTTAAGTGCAACAGTAGGAATCTTCATTGCAGCACACAAAGCCTTCAAATTCTGATTTACTACATCATGACTTGCAGTAAGATGAGTGAGAGTGGTGCTGATGTTGTCAGTCTGTTCATTGAAGCAATCAATGTTAAGTTGCATAGTGGTAAGTTCATTCTGTATAACCGTTCTAGCTTTGGAGATCTCTTGCAACAATCCAACATTAATAGCTTTTTCTTCTTCACTGACTTTGATGAAGTTAGCAGTGAGATCAGCTATGTTGTTTTCAGCTCTCTTTAAAGCAACATGAAGATGGTTGACATAAGCCTTCACATCTTCAACATTTCTATTCATTTCAACAAAGCTCAGCATCATCTGCTTTGAATGATCTTCAGGCATGGGAAAACTATCAATGGCATTCCTGATAGTTCTTGCATTAAGTAGTTGCATGTTTTCAAGCTGTAATCTGTTGGACTTTGCCAACTCTTGTTGCAACTTCTTCAGCTGCGTGTTGTTCTTCTCTTCCAATTCTTTCATTTGATTCTTCATCAGCATCTGGAAGGCTTCCATCAGTGATGAGTGCAGATCACTTGATGAAGCAGAATCAGCAGCTTCCCTACCTTCATCCTCCTGGTGGACAGGGGCGTCTTTCAACTCTGTCTCCTGATCAGCTTTTGACTCCTTAGCATTCCACTCAATTGCTAAGGGTTCATCAGCAGCTTTGTGCTCATCAGTGACATCGTCATAGACTAAACTAGTGATTATGCCATCATCATTAAAGGATGTTGTTTGACGGATTTGTCGCACAATAATCCATGGATTTTGAAAAGCATTGTTTCCCTTAGGCACTTCATAGTAGTCTTTGACTTCCTTGCCAAATATAATCTGTTGAATGCTTGGCAGCTGAGGCAATTCACTTGAAGATCCTTGCCGATATCTTGACCTTTCTGCCCATCTCTTCAAGGCGGTCATAACAACTATGTTGATTGCTCTCTCAACAGCATCATCAGATTTTCTTCTCTTTGCAGGCAAAGTGTTTTTAATGATCTTGGCTTCCTCCATAGCATAGTCCTTAGCATATTGATGCATAGCATCCCTTACAAAGTGAGGATCCAAGGCCTTTTGAATAGAGTCAGTCCTTAGCCAATTCAGAACCCATTTTTCTTCATCAGCTAACTCCTTCCAACTCTGAAGCTCTGCAATAGATCTGTTCAGCCTATAATCCCTCCATTTCATGTATCTAGGCTTCTCGTGGGTGAACAGAGTCTTCAGCATCAGCTTCTGGTCATAATAAGCCAAGGTCTTTTCAAACCTTTTGAAGAGATCTTTATCAGCATAGATGATGTCAAAAGCTCTTCTTACTTTATATTTCTCCTTTGGCTTGACCTCTCCAGCAAGCATCTTAGGCTTCTTTTCCTTTTCTTCACCAGCTTCATTAATTTTGATGCCTCCAGCATGAACTGGTCCATGAGCATCAGTTTTACTTAGCTCAATGACCATAGCAACTTCAGCATCTTCAGCTGCCTTTCTTTCAGCTTCAGACATTTTTCTTCTTTCAGCATCCTTAGCTTCCTGAAGTTTGCTTAGTTCTAAGGCCTTCTTTTCTTCCAACTCATCTCTTTTTCTCTGCTCAGCTTCCTCCCTTTTCTTCTTATCAGCTGCAGAGATCTTCTTTCTCTTGATCAGAACTTTTCTCTTTCCCTTGTCAGCTGGGGCAGATTGAGGAGCAGCAGATGCAAGAGGTGTAGCTGCAATGGGATGGATGATCATCACATCAGGATCATCCTGAGGTTTAGCAATCTCAACTGTTGGCTTTGCTTGAGTAATCTGTTGCGCATCAGTCTGTTCAGCAACAGAAGCTTCTTCAGCTCCAACAGGCCTCTCTGCTGTTTGAGGACTTTCTCTAACTAAGTCCACCAGCTCAGTGGACTCTTCCACAAAAGTCATTTGCTTTCTTGCTGTCTTCTTTGGTCTTCCTTGAACAGGTTGGGAAGCAGCAGTATCTCTTAATTGACTTCTGGTCCTGTGAGAGACATTCTCATCAGGCACTTCAGCAAATGGAGTTCTTGAAGATGATGCAGGAGACATGTTCCTGACATCAGCGGTGGTTAGATCAATGATCTTATTAGCTTCAGCATCATCCACCTTCTTCAGTTTCTTTGGAGTTTTCTCCTTAGGCTCATCAGCAGCCTTTTTCTTTTGAGTTGCAGTAGCAAGCTCAGCTGTTTTCACAAGTTTTCTCTGCCTCTTGGCAGGAACCGCCCTTGGTTCCTCAGATTCCTCTTCCATATCAGCTTCTTCAGCTTTTCTTTTTGTAACAGGCAAGTATTTGGACATTGCCTTTGCAATATGAATCTCCTTACCATTTGTGACCCGACATCCCATCTTGAATAGCAGGTAACTCAGTGTGATTCTGTGATTGGTCTAGGGACCCTTGCCCTTCTTTTTCTCGTGGAAGTTAGCCAAGATGTACCAAATTACCACAGACCAGTTGACTTCCAATCCGTAGTAGATAGCAGCCATGATGCTGAACCTTTTTATAGTAACAGCATCCAGAGAAAACGTACAATTCTCAATCAGCTTTGAGACCATATCAGCCATCCGCTGATACTCGTCCTTCAACTGTCTCTTCTTGATGTTGCCAGACAAGATCTCTCCTTCCTTGGCACAGATTGCCCAGAATTGTTGGTGCTTCTCCTCCGTCAGAACAGTGACATCGTGTCGTCCTTTGTTCGGAAGCCCAAAAGTCTCCTGAAGAAGGGTGGGGGTAATAACAATGGATTTACCTCCGACAACAGCCTTGATTTCCTGAGTGCTGAAATCAACAATAGCAGTTTGGTAGTATTCCAATACTTGGTCAGTCCAGATCAGCCCTTCGTGATACTCCATAAAATTTACCAGTGAAGACGATTTGAACTTCTCTAGCAACTCCTTCATCAAATCAATACCAGATTGGTAGTATGAATCATAAGCCAAGTACATACCTTCAGCAGCCATCTTGAATATGTTGGAAGTTAGAGAAACAAGAAGAATTTTGCAGAAAATTGCTAGTAATTTCTCACAAGTGCTCTTTGAATATTTGGGTGCGTAAAGAGCTACTCAGCTGATCAGATCTGGATTTATAGAGTTAGGGTATTTCGGTTTCCGTGATACCAGCTAACCGTTAGATCCGTTTCTGATCGTGCGGCGTCAGTTGCGACCTTTCAAATTCAAATCGCATTAAATGAGGAGCGGGAAAATGTACCGCTCTTTTATCACTTGTAAAAGCGTGTTTTAAAATAAAACGTTTTAGGCAGTAAGCTTTTACATAGGTGATCAGACGAGTAAAATAAATACTTATCTGATGGACTACTGTCCTGATGACAAAGTTGTTATCAGTGAAAGCCAATAACTGATAACCTTCCTCGGCTGTTTGTCAATCCAGCTAGATAATAAATCTTCAATCTTCAAAACTTTAATCTTATGTTGAAAACATAACTTCAACTAACTGTCATCAACAAATTTCATCTTTTAATCAGAAGTACCGCTAGTCTTACACGTTCCCCCTGACTTTAAGAATTCATAAGTTAACTAGTATGTTGAGAGTTAATCCTTGAAGATAATATGATGAGTAAGCTGTTGAACTTCAGTCTTCTGATGAGTTCCCCCTCAGCTTATGCATCTAATTTTAATAAACCCAGTTCAGCTCTTAGAGTTGAAAACCTTGTCTCACTTAGAGGTTTTGTGAAGATGTCAGCAATCTGATTTTCAGTAAATACATATTCTATCATGACATTTCCTTTCTCCACATGATCTCTAATAAAATGATGCTTGATCTCAATATGCTTAGTCCTTGAATGACTTGTAGTATTTTGAGTAAGGCTGATTGCACTTGTATTGTCACAGTAGATAGGGATTCCACTGATTTTTATGTTGTAATCTTCAAGTTGATGCTTCAACCATAATATTTGTGCACAGCAAGCTCCAGCAGCTATATATTCAGCTTCAGCAGTCGATATGGATACTGAAGTCTATTTCTTACTCATCCATGAGATCAGACGACTACCTAAGAACTGACAGGCACCTGTTGTGCTTTTTCTGTCAATCTTGCAGCCAGCAAGGTCAGAATCTGAATATCCAATGAGTTCAAATCCAGATTCCCTAGGATACCACAATCCCAAATCTTCAGTACCTTTAAGATACTTGAGTATCCTTTTGGCAGCTAAGAGGTGAGATTCTTTAGGATTTGATTGATACCTCGCACAAACTCCAACAGAGTACATAATATCAGATCTGCTAGCTGTTAAGTATAACAGAGACCCAATAATTCCTCTGTACTTGGTTATGTCCACTGATTTGCCATCTTCATCTTTATCCAAACGAAGACTAGTAGACATTGGAATATTAGCAGTAGAGCTAGTTTGCATACCAAATTTCTTGAACAGATCCTTTGTGTATTTTGCTTAGCTGATGAAAATTCCATCAGGCAACTGTCTTACTTGCAAACCAAGAAAATAGTTAAGTTCTCCCATCATGCTCATTTCAAACTTGTTCTGCATCAGCTTTGAGAACTTATCACACATTTGTTGATTAGTTGAACCAAAAATAATATCGTCCACATAAATTTGCACAAGCAAAATATGTTCTTCCCATTCAATAGTGAACAGGGTCTTGTCTACCTTACCTTTACGAACTCCTTTAATTAGAATGAAATCAGATAGGGTATCATACCATGCTCTTGGAGCCTGTTTCAGTCCATAGAGGGCTTTCTTCAGACGATACACCTTGTCTTCTTCTTGATAGGCTTCAAATCCAGGTGGTTGTTCAACATAAACTTCTTCTTGCAATTCTCCATTGAGAAAAGCTGATTTCACATCCATCTGATAGACTGTGAAATTCTTGTGAGTAGCATACGCAAGAAAGAGTCTGATAGCCTCTAATCTTGCCACTGGTGCAAATGTTTCATCAAAGTCAATGCCTTCTTCTTGGCAATAACCCTTGGCCACTAATCTAGCTTTGTTTCTGGTGACAACACCATCTTCATTCATTTTGTTCCTGAATACCCATTTAGTGCCAATGACTCTTTGATGACTTGGTCTAGGAACTAAGTACCAGACTTCATTCCTTTCAAATTGATTTAGCTCTTCTTGCATAGCTTCAATCCAGTTTGAATCACTAAGAGCTTCTTCAATCTGTTTGGGCCCAATTTGAGATAGGAAGCTGACAAACATTGCTTCACTTGCAGCAGCTCTCCTTGTCTTTACTTTATCCAAAGGATCACCAATCACCAGCTCTAGTGGGTGATTCTTGAGCCATCTGAGATCAGGTTGCAAATCATAATGTTGTCCTTTGTTTTGATCTTGCAACACTACTGTTGGAGTTCCAGTAGTAGTCTGTTGGACATTTGTTGTCTGTTGAACAGTCTCTGGTCTGTCAGCTATTTGCAACTCGTCTGTTAGACAATCAGCATTGTGATTTTGAACAGCACTTGAGTTATCAGCTGGGTTGAGATCAGGTAGTATGATGGGAACATATTCTTCATTCTTTCCAACATTCAATTTCTGTAAATCCGTAGACAGATCTTGATTAGTGTTTTGATTCTTTTCAGAAGATTGACTTGGTTCATCAAATACTACATGAATGGATTCCTCTATAAGTAAAGTTCTTTTATTAAAGACTCTATAAGCTTTACTAACAGTAGAGTATCCTACAAAAACAGCTTCATCAGCCTTTTCTGCAAATGCAGTAAGGTGATTTTTTCCATTATTTAAAACAAAGCATTTACAACCAAATATCTTAAAGTAATGAATGTTTGGCTTCCTGTTGTTCCAAACTTCATATGGAGTCTTGTTTTGGTGCTTGTTGATCATGCATCTGTTTTGGGTAAAGCATGATGTATTTGTTGCTTCTGCCCAAAATCTTTGAGGCAGCTTAGCTTCAGCTATCATTGTCCTAGTAGCTTTTTTTAGATTTATGTTTCTCCTTTCAGCAACTCCATTCTGTTGACGGGTTCTGGCAGCAGAGTACTCATGACTGATTCCTCTGGCATTACAATACTCTTCAACAGTAGAGTTTGTAAATTATGTCCCTCTATCTGATCTGATCTTCAGTATTTTCATACTTTTCTCATTCTGAATCTTTTCCATCAGATTTGTAAGATGCTCCTTGGTTTCACTTTTCTTCTTCATGAAAATCACCCAAGTGTATCTTGAATAGTCATCCACAACAGCTAGGCAGTATTTCTTTCCACCATTGCTGACAGGATCAATGGGTCCAAATAAGTCGATGTGTAGCAGCTCCAATATTCTTCCAGAAGATTGATGCTTCTTGCTTTTGAATGATGACTTGATTTGTTTACCCTTCTGACAGGCGTCAAAAAGCTTATCTTTGCTCATGACTGTCTTTGGAATTCCTTCTACCAGATTGTTCTTGATAAGTCTGTTGACGGTCTTGAAATTCGCATGGTTCATTCTTTTGTGCCACAGCCAACTGACTTCACTTGGTGTTGATGCCACCAAACAAATGCTTGAATTCTTGTCAGCAGAATTCCAGTCCACTGTGTAGACATTTCCTTGTCGTCTTCCAGATAAAATTACCTTCTTTGTACCAATCTGTTCAACGTAACACTTATCTGTTGAGAAGATGATTGAATATCCTTTGTCACAAAATTGACTTATGCTCAGCTAATTGTATTTGAGGCCTTTAACATAAGAGACGTCAGATATCTCAATGTTGCCTTTGATCAGCTTTCCACTTGCTACAATCTTGCCTTCTTTGTTGTCCCCAAAGGTAACTTTAGGACCATCCACAGCAACAGCATCAGTCAGCTCATGTATGTTTCCACACATGTGTCTTGAACATCCACTGTCCAAGTACCAGATTTTCTCTAATTTACTCCTACTCCTAATCCTAACCTACAAAACAAAATAAAATTGTTTTAGGTACCCTTATTGAGAGGGTCCTGAAGGATTAGTTCCACCCTTGACAACCCAAGATGTTGAAGTCTTAGGCTTCTTAGGTTTCTGAGTTTTGACAGGAGCATGAACAGCTTTATTTTCATCATAATTATCAGATAAGTCATGTTGATGATCAGTATGATAAGAATAATGTTCATAAGTAGGGTAAGGTGCATGATAAGCAGGATATGCATGCATTGGATGAGCAGGATAAGGTGCATAGTAACCTGAAAATTGAGGTGCATGATACATAGGATGATATGCAGCAGGTTGCACATAATATGACTCATTTCCATACCAAGCATTCTGATTTTTCTTGTTTTTATGTTTCTTTGGTTTACTAGATGCTTGCTCATTAACAGACGACTTAGTTTTATCACTAGTCTGATTGGTTTTGATCTTATCAGAAGACTTCCTAGGACTCTTCTGTTTGGACTTACCAGTCTGTTTTCCTACACTAGGCTCTTTGCTCTTTTTAGCCTTAGGAGTTTTCGTCTCCTTTAACACTTTCTCAGGTGAAGCAGGTTTAGTAGTCTGAACATACAAAATGACCTTACTGTTGTCAGCTGATATAAATTTTTCAGTATGGTTCAGTTCTAACTTATCCTGATCTAAAGGTATCTTCTGTTTACTAGACATGTGAGTGGATGCATCTGATGACTTATCATGAGACTCAATGACTTTCTCAAGCTCAATGATTTTACCCTTATAAACTTCACATTCAGCTTTCAGAGATTCATTCTCTTGCTCAAGCAGTTTGTATTCAGCTGATTCTTTTGGCTTTTCAACTTTAAGTTTCAGTGAACTGTTTTGCTCTTTCAGCAATATCATCTCTTCCTTAAGCTTTTTAAATGCATCAGCAAAACTTGTATTGTTGAGCATCATTTGTTCAAATGAATTAAATAATTCATTATCAATAGGAGTTACCTCATCAGCCTCGGAGTCATCAGATTCCTTAGCCATCAGGCAGAGAAGAGCAGGACTCTCTTCATCAGAAGACTCTTCATCAGAAGTGTCTGAATCTGAATCAGATGAGTAAACAGCAGCTAGCTTTTCTGCTTCTGCTACCAGCACCTTGCCTTTTTGATGCTTTCTATCCTTTCTGATTCTCTTTTCTTCTTCTGTATACTTCTCAGCTTTAGGATATGGGCAGTCTCTGATGAAATGACCCGGTTTCCTGCAATTATAGCACATCATTTTGGATTTATAAGAATCCTTATCTTGAGAAGAAGAAGTAGGGTTAGAAGTAGAAGCATTGTTATATTTGTTCTTCATTTTTCGTCTGTAGAACTTTTTAAAGTTGTTCATCAGCAATGCAACGTCTCCAGCAGTGTACTCCTTTTTGTTGAGTAGTGTGGCTTCATCAGATGAGTCCACGTCTTTGCTTTTGTAGGCTGGCCTTCTAGGATTTTCAGCAGCAACAAGTGCAGCTGTGGGACTTGAAGTAGAGGTTTCTTCAACACCCATTCTTGGCAGTTTATACTCGTACGCCTTGAGTACTGAGAACAGCTCGGTGAGTGAAATCTTTCCCAGATCTCTTGACTCTTCATGGTTGTCACCTTCATGTTGAACTTCGGAGGTAGAGCCTTCAGAACTCTGACGGTTATCTCCTTATCAGTGAAGGTTTTTCCAAGCTTTAAAACTTCGTTCATCGTCCTTGTAAACCTTGTATCCATCTGGTCAATGGTTTCCGCAGACTTCATCTTGAAGTTGTCCAGCTTTTCCAGAGCAACACTCAGCTGATGCTCATTGATGGCGTCGTTTCCTTCGCTCATGTCACGAACCTTATCCCACATCTCTTTGGCAGGCTTGCAGTGCTTGACTTTGTCAAATCGATCATTGTCAAGGGCCTTGGTCATGATGAAACGGCCAACTTTATCCAGATTGAACAGCTTTATTTCTTCGGCTGTCATTTCTGTTATATCTTTTTCCACCACAATTTCAGCTTCATCAACCGTGATAGTCTCGGTGAATCTGAATGGACCTTTGACGATACATGTGTACATGTTATCATTGTAAGCAGCCAGGAAAATCTCAAATCTGATTTTCCAGTCTTCAAAGCTCATACCAGCTATGTGGGGAACATGGCTGATACAATCCATTTTTCAAAAATTTTAATTTTTCAAAATATGCTCTTTTGAAAAGTTTGAAAACCTTTGAAAAACACTCGGATCAAGCTCGTTGATCAGGCAGCTGATTCTAATGAACCACCTGCTCTGATACCACTTGTTGGTCCCAAGTGGTCAGATGAGGTCTAGAGAGGGGGGGTGAATAGACCTCTAAACTTTTTGACAATTTTTAACTTTAAAACTTTTGTTCTAACTTAAACAGACTAAGCTGTTACCGAACAGTAATTTTACAAGGCTGATCGCGAACAAATCTTTGAACAGCTTTGTTGACCACTAATCTGATAATTACTTAGCTGATTTTTGCTAAAATCGGTTTTAATACTTAGAGTACTTGCAGCGGATTTGTAAAGTGTTTTTCACAAGTAAACTTAGTAGTTTGAAAGTTTGATCCCCAGTTTTATAAAACTTCTTTCCTTTCAAAACTTTTCAAACAGTTTAAATCAAAGTGTTTTTATGCAACTGAAAATATGCAAGTAAAAATGCAAGTAAAAACACACAAATTTTTATAGTGGTTATATGGATGTAAATATCCTTTAATCCACTCTTCCAAGTCACACAGATCTTGGGTTATACTATAAACACAAAGTTTACAATATCTCCACTTACGCCAAAACAACAAATGAATATGGTTGTAAGCTCGCAGCAGGAAATTACAAATAAACTCCTACTCTCCGAAGTAATATCACTCACAAAGATGGATATCTACTTCTCACACACTCACTTTTACAAAATCACTCAGAAGATGTAATTTATCGTTGTTCTTCAACTCTGCTTTCGTCAACAAATGACTAAGCTGATGAGTGAGCTGTTCTTGAGACTTAAGAGATTTTGCTTCGAAATTCTTCTCAGAGATTGTGTTGTTCTATGTTCTCTTCGTCTCTACAGCTATTTATACTCGGAGGTTTGAAAAATGTCCGTTGAAGAGAGACAGGATTCAAAAACCTCGGGTACTGGTCCTTAATTTTCGCGAACGGCTCTTTGCAGTCTGTCCGTACTGTCAACAGTACTTTTCTGCAGGCAGCATTAAATGCACCCAGCTGATGCGAAGCATTTCTTCAATCATTTGTCTTTAATAGCCTTGTATTTCAGCATTTATTACTTCCAGGGGCATTTATTACCGTTGGAATGGCTCCTTGATCTTTTCCACTTGGCTGACGAAAGTACGAGTCTGATGGTGAACTAAGCTGATCTCAAACTTGAACAAATCTGTTTTGAGTCGGCTGATCTTCACCAGTCTGATTTCTTTCCTTCAGCATATCAGTAGCCTTGGACCTTGAATTTTGACTCTTCTGATATCTTCTTTACTTAGTCAAAAATTCTTCAAAGGGATATCAGCTAAGTTAATTTATACTTAGCAGATTTGAAGTTTTGGAATTCATCAAAACCTCCCTTTACTTATTGTCTTCAGTGCTTCTTCATCTTCATCCTTATCCAACACTGATTAAATTTGCAAAATGAAAATTCAGATTAAATAAAAGTTACCTCTATGGAAGCCAAATTGGTGAGTTCTTAAATAATAATAAGCAGAATTAATCAATTAAAGCCTTTTATTGTTCCATACATATAATTATTTGCATGTAAGTTATAAATACTAATGGGTGATTTAAAAGGAAAAGTAGCTATATCAATTAAAGATTTATGTTGTTGAAATATGAAATTAATTATTCACAGTTCGACTAAATATCGTTAATTAAAAATTTATATAAGAGTGAAGTTTTTCGAGTATGATTCATGTTTGACTCGACTAAAACTCATTCGAGTCCAAGTCATTTAAAAATAAACTTTATTAGCATAGAATTATCAACATTAATTGAACAATATAAGACTAACATAATTTATATCACGTATGTGGTTAGAAGTACTAATATTCTTTGCTTTTTCCTTTCACCGGAAGGCCATTTTGGCTTCTACTTCAATATTCATTCAAGGCATTATTCAACTAACCTATGTTATTATAAAATCTTGATAATAATTTTCACATTCATTCATTTCCCCTCTTAACTCTTCTCCTCACACTCACACACTATGCACACACCGAAACATATTCTTCAATGGTAAGAAAGAAGTTCTATGAATAAACTTTAAATAATGTGCAAAATGAAAAAAATATGAATTAATCTTTATAAACAGAAACAATAGTACAAAATATAAAAAATAAAGAATAAAGATTGTGTGTTTTGATACAAAATAAATGAAACTAGCAGGGAGAAAAAATGCATCATTGGGCCAAGCATTACAAATGAAATTAAAAAAAAAAATACCTTTAGTAATGGTGATTCAAAGGTCTCAGTCTCCTACAATCTTCATACGTGAATGGTGTACAACAATGGAAATTCAAAGTTTTGTGATGGTGGTATCTCAAAGGTCATTTAAAGAATTAGTTTATTTAAAAAATATATTATAATGATGTTTTAATAGGAGAGAGAAGAGTGAGTTGTTTATTATTAATTAGGGGTAATTTGGGAACTGAAAAGTATGGATTTTTATGACTTTTGATTAGAAGGGGCAAATTGGGAAATGAAAAGAAATTGCTCTGACAGCAATAATTCTTGCTCTGGCAATATCGCTAGCCTAGACGTGAATACCGTACCTATCGTACCTACCAATGAATACAGATTTAAATTTGTAATTAATTAAAGGCCACCACTCCCTATTTTTTTTTTTGGTTTCCCAAGGGTTTAATCCCTTTCGAGGCGCGTCGGGCACATAATGTGGGAACCTCTCCCAACAGGGATTCGAACTTGAGTCCGCTACTTTGTAGTGACTAGTCCCTTCCACTAGACCAATCACCTGTTGGTCACCACCACTCCCTATTAATGTTGAATTGTTTCGTCATTTCCCCTTCTCCATTATAGCCACTCTCTCTGTCATGCACATAGCTCCATCCCATCATAAATCCATAAATAGATATTCTCAATTTAACTAAACCAATCGTAAATCACATCCAAAAAAATCATGAACTGAAGTACAAACCATCAAAATCCAAACAGAATTAACGAAGTTGTTGGTAGGCAACGATTTTGTACTTTTTAATTTAATCAAATCTCTTTAAAAGTAAAAACATTATTTTGTGTTAATTATTCATAGTTTAACACAATGTGTAATAGTTTACAATTTGGGCTTCTCTTTTTTGTAAGCTTATGTTATCGTGACAACAATTTTTATGTTTTTCAACATTAAAGTTGGAAACTCCTATTTATTGCAATTCACATTCTATATGTTAGAATCATTGATTGTTTACTCTGTTTTCATAAATTCTAGTCATATTTATATATTATTAATTTAACCCATATTTATTGTAGAATTGTGGCTCTGAATTTATGGGTTAATGGTAGAAACTGCAGCAGGAAGATTCATTTTTCTTCGAAAAACAATCAGGTATTTGAAAGTATCATTGCAGAATTTATTCAACGAACTGGGAAAATGTACACTGTGGAAGTGGTGGATAGACAATATCATCGGTTGCACAACAGATATTGGGCGTGGGAACAGGCTTTGAAATGCAAATAGAAAAAAACTTGTTGCTCGTAATGAAGCTTTGTGGGGTATCCTTGTTAAGGTAGTATATTTATACTTCAATTTTATTTTTTAATATAAATTTTACCATCTTAATGTTTTTTATGGTTACTTAACACAGGATTCTGATAATAACTTTTGAGCGTTGAGGTATAGAGAAAAAGGGGAGATGTATTGGTTCGAGCTCACTGCAATATTTGGGCGTGTTACACCACCACAAGTTGGAGAAGCTTCTCAAGAAAAGGTTGATGAACTGGATGAGGAATTTGATGAAGATAATGCTCGAAAGGAAGTTAACGTTGAAGTTAATGTGCCTGGGAATTTATTTTTAATTGAATAAAAAAAATTAAGTTTCGTTAAATTTTAATGTTAATGGGGTGGAAGTTCTAGGGGTCAAGATGATGGGGTGGTAGTTTCAAATTTTGATTGAAGTTGGTGGTAGTATATGGGGTAAGTTTTATGTAATATTTTGATGGAATTTTTTATGGTAGTGATTGATTTCGGTTATATTATTTGTTTGCATATTTATATTATATGTCTTATTGTTTATTTAGGATTTAGTGTTAGAACAAATTACGTGATATATAGGAGGGAGGTACGTAGTTGTAAGGCAGGAAGTTTACTATAGGGATTAAGTATTTCAAATCTTTTGATGTATAATCTTTTAAATTACACATTTTGTTATGAAGATATTTAACCTACTTTCACTGCTTCATTTTAGAATATATTATATGTTTGCATATTTATATTGTAGGTCTTATTGTGGATTTATTTAGAGTTAGAACAAATTATGCGATATATATACAAATAGGGAATGTGGTATATCTCGATAATTGGTTTAGCATTTAGGGATTGAACTAATTTAGTGATGTATACATGTGTAGGGGATTAGGGTATGGAGAGTATCTTTTAGGGTATGAAATGGGAGGTTTTCTTTTGAAATTCTAGTATTTTATTATTTAATAATAATGTGTATGCCAATTTTAATAATTTTATTTATCATATACCCAAGTTTGTTATCATTTTTTGAAATAAATCTAGTTAAGTTCCTGTTAAAATTCACGAGTTATTCTATTTTTATTTGAGGGAATTGCACTTTTTATACCAAACCTTTACCTACTTTAGAGATTTCATACCATACCTTTCATAATTGCACATTTCATACCAAAATCGAACAACCTTTTTCAATTTACATACCAACGTTAAATTTTGGACGGAATTGGACACGTGCACCGCACGTGTCTGTTAACTCTAAAAAAAAAAAAAAGGAAAAAAAAAAGTGTCACTTTTCATACTAAACCTTTACCTACTTTATACATTGCATACCACACCTTTCAGAATGACACATTTCATACCAAAAATCAATCAACCTTTTTCAATTTTCATACCGACGTTAAATCACAAAAAAAACCTCGCGGGCACTGTACTACTACATATGATATTCTTGTTCATCACTTTTTTACAATTAACCCCTTGCCTCCTAAAATGTTCCAATTTTACCCTTGGGCATTATTAGTACTAATAAATATGTAAAAAATTGAAATTTATGGGAAATTATAAATTATATCAATTAATGAATATGATGATTTTGAATTGAAACAATAGTACCACATAGGGTCTTCTCAATTTGAGGAAACCGTAATAAATCATATGATCGATAACATTCCTGCTTCATTTTCGAAAAGGTACAAACTATAATAAAATACGGTCTTCTTTATCTATGAAAATCATACACAATCATAATTTTGTAATTTTTCTGCCAAATTTTTAAGTATAATTCATTTAAAAAAAAAATCTCGTGTTTGTCACTTTCTTATAATTAATTCCTTGCCCCTAAAATGTTACAATTTTGACCATTGATTTTGAGTTGAGAAAATCTCGAATATGGTCTACTCAGTTTGGGAAAACCATAATAAATCGTAAATTTGAAAAGACCTAGTTACAAAAATACACCCCACGTATTGGTTGTGACAAAAAAAAAACCCTCAGGGGGTATCTGCAATTGTACAGGGGTATTTGCAATTATACAGGGGGGTATTTGCAATAATACATGGGTTTTTTTAGGGGCAAGGGATTAATTATAAGAAATTGAAAAATACGAGGGGTTTTTTTTGTAATTGAATTATACTTAAAATTTTGACAGAAAAATTACAAAATTATGATTGTGTATGATTTTCATAGGTAGAGAAGACCGTATTTTATTATATTTTGTACCCTTTCGAAAAAGAAGCAGGAATGTTATCGATCGTATGATTTATTACGGTATCCTCAAATTGAGAAGACCCTATGTGGTACTATTGTTTCAATTCAAAATCATCATATTCATTAATTGATATAATTTATAACTGCCCATAAATTTCAATTTTTTACATATTTATTAGTACTAATAATGCCCAAGGGTAAAATTGGAACATTTTAGGAGGCAAGGGGTTAATTGTAAAAAAGTGATGAACAAGAATATCATATGTAGTAGTACAGTGCCCGCGAGGTTTTTTTTTTTGTGATTTAACGTCGGTATGAAAATTGAAAAAGTTTGATCGATTTTGGTATGAAATGTGTCCTTTTGAAAGGTGTGGTATGCAATGTATAAAGTAGGTAAAGGTTTAGTATGAAAAGTGACACTTTTTTTTTCCTTTTTTTTTTTTTTTTAGAGTTAACGGACACGTGCGGTGCACGTGTCCAATTCCGTCCAAAATTTAACGTTGGTATGTAAATTGAAAAAGGTTGTTCGATTTTGGTATGAAATGTGCAATTATGAAAGGTATGGTATGAAATCTCTAAAGTAGGTAAATGTTTGGTATAAAAAGTGCAATTCCCTCATTTTTATTTTTAGAAAAATCATTATCAATACATTAACTTGGTCGTGTAGTCATTATAATTTTATAGTTCATGTTAATAATAAATTTAGGAATATTTCTTCAATAATTTAATTTTGGAGGAAAAACCATATCAACACATGAATTAACTTGGTATTATTATAAAAATATCCTAATCATAAATTCTTTATATTTTATAAATTTTGGGAGATATAATAAGCCAACAACAATAAGTTTACATTTTATAAATCATTGGGATATATTAGCCCAACAATATATTGGAATTAATGTAAAAAATGTGATTTAACCGTTTTTCGTCGGGTTAATTATATCAGTGAATAAGTGATATTGGGGATTCTCAATATATGCAATATAAAGGGCTCTGTTACTTTATTCAAGATGGGTCGATCTCAAGGAAAAACAATTAGATGGAACAATTAGTATAAACGATAACTCGTAAATATGATAGTATAGCCAAAGCTTTTCTATTCAATAATATCGGATTGTTTTGAGTACAGGCATAAGCTGTGTATCATAAAGTCTCTGTAATACAATGATAAACTAGGTATTTATATCATACTAAACCTAGCTTTACAAGGAAACATAGTTCTAATAGGACTCGGCCCATTTGTCCTTCTTGAGTCCGGATTGTAGCTTGCTCGTTGAGGATCGTCGAGTTCTTTTGGGTCGATAGATGCTTCCGAATGCTACCTTAGATCGATCTGGAGATTATAAAGGGTGCGAAATAGCCCCCATCAGTACTCCCACACTTCTTCGAGCGTATAAGTATTTAGAAGCTCGTAGAAGTAGTTGATTTCATATGACCGTTTATTTTCTATGAGTCGTGCCTCGTTAAAAACCTTACTTAGGAAAAAACCCTGTGGGAAAAAATCCTAAATAAGGAAAAGAGTGCTACGCATCATAGATGGTCGTTTTCTCTTCCCAATTATGTATCGCTATGCGTCCTTTCGGGGAGACCCTTCATTTATTACTGTTTTGGCGGGAACGTGATTAGTCGTGAGTAGTTCGAAACGTCTTTTCACCTTTTGCTATAAATAGGTGACTATCAAGTTAGCCACTTTTACTTTATACTTCCTTCGTTTTCGCAGTTATTTTCTTGATCAATCGTTTATTATTTGAAAATTTTCTTTCATCGATTTATACCCTCCGAGGATCCTGAAAGATGGCTTCTACTAGAAAATCTTCTTTATCTTTAGGTGATCGAGTAGCTCCTACTATCGAGGAGGTTCCTAATCTTTCGACCGATCAGGTTGGGGTGTCGGAATTTACGGTCCCTACCGTGGATACCTTTAAGGTGCAAATTTTATCTGATTCTGAGGTTGCTGCCCGGGCTAAAAAAGGCAAAGGCACAACCCCTCAAATTTCTGAACCTATTGAGGACCTCGCTTGTGCTTATACTGCGGAAACTTTCCCCGAAGTCGTGGTCAATTATGCCAAATATTTCCCGGCGGGTTCTGAGATGGTTCTCCCTTCTCCTTCCGATAGGGTTACCTCCCCGCCGGAGGGATGTCGCGCCTTTTACACGGCGCATTTTAACAGTGGTTTACGTCTTCCGTTGTCTGCACTTTTTCTTGATATTTTGAAAATTTTTAGCGTCTCCTTGACTCAATTAGTTCCCAATTCCATGGCCTTCGTGGTTTGCTTTTATGTTTTGATGATAGCGAAAGGATTTCAACCTTCCTTTCGAAATTTTACACAATTGTTTCGCTTCAATATTTCTAGTTCCTCCAATCGTGGATATTTCTTCACTAGCCAAAAACCTAGTCGCGCAATCTTCGACTCCCCAGTTTCTAGCAACCCTTCCTGGAAATCCCATTTTTTCTTCGTTCGTCCACCATCTGATCTTCGTTTGGCGGATGGTTCGACTACGCCCTTTTCGTGGGATCATGATTCCAAATGGGTTTATGGAGGTCGCTTGCCGACCGGTGAACTTACTCCTGATGATCCTCAGTTTATTGGTGAAATCCAGGCTATGCGTGCAAACAAATATCAGAGCGCTCTTCTTATCGGAGAAGTTTTTCTTTGCAAAGCGGGATTGAGCACTCATGTTTTTCAAATCACTTCGTCCTCTGAATCACTTGGTAAGTATTTATTTTAATCATGATATTGTGATGATCCCTTTTTTGCAGAGGGACTGACTTTGATCGTGTTTTCCTTTTTAGTTCATATGGTCGAAAATTCCCGACATTCTTCAAAGGGGAAAATGGTGTTGTCAAAATCCACCAAAACTATAGAGAATGTTCCTATCGAGCAGAGAGCGTCTCGAAAGAGGAAATTGGAGTTAAGTCATGACTCCGAGGAGAATAGAGAGGAATCTCCTGACTCTTCTCAAGAATCCCCTATTCGCCAAGGGACATGGTCCGGTTATCCTCCTTTCCAGCTTAGAACCTCTTTGGGTATACGTGGATGCCGTAGCTGGTTGATGCCTCATCCTAATGACCATCCGGTGGATAGAAAAAGAAGTTATTATGGTCGTTCTGGTGACGATCTTTCCCTACTTGGCGAGAATCATCCAAAACCTACTTTGGTCGAGATGATCGAGGATCATTTAGAGGGAAAAAGGGCCGCTGGCTATCCTGAGAATGATTCTTTAGTTCATGATGAGAGTGAGAATGCAGTGGATAAGGCCACTCGCGTTCTTTTGGCAGGCGTTTTTACTCGCGACATGAATAAGCTTCTTCGGAAGGATCCCTTGGAGAAATTTCAGCGAGCTTCTCTTTATGCTGAAAAGGTGATCTCTTTTTTGATTGTGTTTATAAGTTAATTTTCTTTGAGGATTACTTTAGTTTGCTAACTCATTTCTTTTTATTCCCTTTCTTCTTTCAGACTAAGACTTGTTTGGCATCATATGCCTATGAAACTGCTCTCTGGAAACAACAGTGTGAGTTTATGGATGAGAAATATAAAACCTTACTTAGCAGGACTTCTGGTTCAGAAGCTGGTCCCTCAATGACTCCTTCTCTTTCAGTCGCGGAGACTCGGCTCGCAGGGAATGATGACCAGGAGATTATAGACAGAGTTCTGGAGACTTCCCGTGCTCAAGAACAAGCCAATCAAATGGCTAAAAAGTTAGAAGAATTCCAACTTCAGAGTACTGCTCGAATCAGTGAGTTGGAATCTCAAGTATCTAGTCTTCAAGCTTCTTTAGAGGAGTATGAGAGGGATATTCCTCTTAGTGGACTCAGGGATCGTTACGGCCGGAATCCTGATGAGAAGGTGGTTCGTGAATTCCTCAGTTTTCCTGTTCATACGGCGCTGGTATATCAAATGGTCGGTCCGCTCCTAGAAAGTACGTTCAAGAAGGCGGTTCATCAGTTGGTCGCTTTTGAAATGATAGAGGATCGTCGGAAGGAATATTTTAAAGCGGCACATATTCGATTGAACCGCTATGGCGAATTGTATTCTCCTTCCGAGCTTCCGGACGCCGTTTATCAAAATTTTCCTTTAGCCCACCTCGTCAAAGAGTTTGGAAATCCATTGCCGATTCCTCCTTCCGATATTAATGATGAGGTTGACGACAATTTTATCGATCCAGAGAAAGAGGAAGAGGTTATTGAGCCAGCAAAAGAAGAAGACGTCGTTATCGAACAGAAGACTCCGGAGGGCGACCAGGCTGCATGATATGTTGATCTATGATAGTATCTTTGTAACTATTTATCGTAAATTTAAATGTAACATTACACTTTCACCCCTTTGTACGTTAAACGTTTCATATTCTGACAGTCACGTCCTTTCGTGTTCTCTGTAATAATTCAGACAAGTCATTAACTCCGCCGTAATCATTATGCGTACGTCGTTTCAAATTCTAGTGTTTATTCCAAGGCCAGTTACTGTATTTTGCGCCCTTTCTCTGGGATTATCGCGTCTTTTCATATAGTATAAATATAAAAGGTAAAAACATGACTCGCTATTTACCGCCTCACTCGTTTCTTCAACAGAATACTCTTTCTTTATTAGGTCGATAAGCTTTCTCGATATTTTGAATTTACTTCTTAAATTCCGATCATGACTAATCTTTTTGGTAATACATCGAAGCGTCCTTCGCGTGAGAACGCTAGAAATCCCAGATTGAAGAAGTCTCGAACAGAAGGACCCTCGATGGAACCTCCTCGTTTGTCCTCGGTTAGTAGTTCGATGACCGATAATCCTGTCATCCCTTCCGAACCTTTCTCTGTAGTTAGTTCATCTTTTGTACAACCAAATTTTTCTTCTTCTACAGAAGTAGGAAATAGGCCTTCCCCTGGTCGGGTGGCTTTTGGAGATTCGTCCAACGTGGAGCAGATTTTCGATATACCTGTTTCTTCAGGTGTTTCTTCTTTTGAGTATGGTTTTCATGGAGGGGATTTTGTCAATACCCTTCCTTTTTCTACCTCTGCCGCCTCGGTCGTCAGCGGAGACCGAACTGATGAAGGCTCCTTCGTAAATCCCTCCTCAACACAGCCTATTTCTCAAGATTTTCCTGATTACTTGTTTCATGATACTACTGTGATGACTACTTCTTTTGAATCTGGTGGGCCTTCTGGAGGTCGGATTGGGTCAGGGTCTGGTCGTCAAACCGTTATTTCTGCTTCGGGTAAGGAGACCTCGGTTAGTCCCAACGAGAGGGAATCTCCTCGTCCGTTAGACGATCGTTGTATCCTTGAGCAAGTTAAGGATATTATGATGTCGACGACTCCGCGCCCCGACGGTGTTTCTCTTGTTAGTGAGCTGCCGGGCTCTGTTGAGCCCGACGCCTTGTCCTGGGACTTAGGTTTGAGCACTATTCTGCCCGGTGAGTTGAAGAAGCTTGAGGGTACTTCCAATGTACGCCTTGTTCAGTCGCTAGTGAAGATGTGCAAGCAGGTGGACATATCTTTCATTCTTTTTCCCGTTTTTATTTTGACTGGCTTGTTATGTGGGGGTTTTTCTCATTCTTTTCCTTTTCTAGGCCAAATATTTTACACTCCAGCTGGGCGTGCAAAATGACGATCTGTGGAATGGTAAGGAAGCTTACCAACGTCGTTTAGAGTCGGAGTCGGCGAAGGTCGCAGGGCAGAGCCTACAACTGCAGCTCGCCAATGATGATCTGAAAAAATTACAAGAAGAGAAATCTATTTGGGAGAAAGAGAAAAATGACATGGTTCAGGCTGCTGCCCTAGCAGAGGAATCTCGCCGGCAGGCCTATGAGGAAGGTTATGATGCCGGTTATCTGAAACGTCAGGAGGAGTTGATGGCGTTTGCGGGTAACTTATCTCTTCTGAAGAGTGCTTCTCCTAGGCGACCTGGTGATAGCAATTCTTCTCGATGATCTGATTTCGACCCGGCTGTTGTTTTGAGTTTCTTTTCTCTTTTTTTTTTTTTTTTTTTTTTTTTTTTAGTGCCCCAACCTTTTGTATAGCTGATGGGGCTGAAGTTTTTGTATGGGGAGAATTATTTGATCAATACTATGATTTTTTTACATGCAAATCCATGCCTTGATCAACTTTAATCCGTAGATATATTCTGTTATGCATATTTTGCCTTTATGCAACCAATATAACTTCTTGAAATAATTAGTATAGATTAGTATACTTATCTCATATTGGTCTTCTGGGAGGATATCCAATCTTCAAAAATGTAGCTTAGTTTTGCTTAATCAGTGTTTAAGTAACTGAATGATATAATGTTTGTTCTGCAAATCAAACTTTTTTACATTAAGAATGTTGATCAACCAGGTATGGTCCCTTGGGTTATATCCAAAATCAGGTAGGACATTAGAATGTGGATAGTAAGCCGCTCGTGTCGATAATCGATTGAGTATTTGTTAAGAAGCGATCAGCGTTCTGGTCGATGTTCAATCAATGCCTTGTAAATTTGTCCTTTTGTCTCGTACATTTTATATAAGGAGGCTATTTATTCCCCCTGTTGAATTCTGCTTTTCTTATCATAGCACCAAGTTTATAGAGAAGATATCACTCAAGGTATCTTCCTAAAATCTATGTTTCTCTGCACCGAATGTGAGTTCCATGTTCTTCAAATAAAGCAATCAGTGTATCAGTATAACATTTCTTTGATATGGGAGGAATTGGAAAATGTAAAATTATTAGCTAGATCTGGCCTGTTCAGACCTCCTTCAGCAATTCTTTGGAATATTAGGCAGTGTCGATAGTACAGACTGGGGTGATGGTATTTACTATCGGCGTCAGATTTCTTGGACTCCAATGGAGTTCTTATATATCCAAGTTAATATTTTCCCAATATAATATATGAGGCAGTGACGACCCTCGTATAATGGAAGGTTAGTTCTTATACTTCTAGTCGAACCAATTTTTTCTGTCGAGTGATTATCATAAGTGGTCGCGCAAAATTTTCTTGTCCGGAGCTCTTTTCAGATCTGCTTCGAGAGTTCTTTGATCAGTTCGATTTAACTTTTCTTTTGTCGTCGATCCGTTCCGTTGATCAAAGAGGTGCCGTTCCAACTTACTCGCATTAATTACGGGAAGTCAAAGGGTCGCATTTCTGTCCTTTGATTAAATATTTATCCAGTCGTTGGATTACTCAGATCTATCCTTATAAATAGGGAGGCGGTTTGCATACTCCATTTGTATTTCTCAAAAAGGATGGAGATCTTAGTTTCTTTATACTTCATTTTACCTTCCGATCCCATAATATTCAAAAAGTCGCATTATCATGAATCATATCATCGAAGTGGTTTGAATTTCATCTGCCTTGTACTGACAGGTCCCATTAATGCCCTACCTTGTACTAACGGGTCCCATGTGGCCTCTGCCTTATTCTTCATGGGTTTGAGGTCCGTGGTTTCTGTTTGCACATGGAGGGTTCATATTTACCAGTCACCCTCGCTCTTGGATGTTACCTCCGGAGTGATAGACCACCGGGGTGGCTGGTAAATTTTATCGTTCACGGCGGCCCGGAAGAAATGCTGCTTTAGAGTAAAAATCAAATTTAAAGTAAAAGCAGTATCTCTGTTGTGGGTGAATGAGTATTGCCGGTTATCTGGCTGGTAATGCTCATTTCGTCTGGAACAACATTTGGTCTTCAGAGCCTGGACATCGAACTAAAGAAGTCAACCATCCTGAGCAGCATGCTTCTTTAGGTGGTCGATCATAATCGTCGAGGCACTAGGGAGGAGATTGGTGTTTCCGTGGACATTGTCGTGAAGATTGTTGATTTATAGGATCGTTTCATCTAAACAATTGTAACGATGTTTAAGTAGTATGTAGACCTCTGTAATTTAGAACTTTTGTATGTAATTGATTTGATGAATAAAATATTACTTTTATCCCTTGCATTCTCCTTGTTGTTGATTTTGTCATAATTTTATTTATGAGGAGCATTTACCGAGCAGATGGATTCATACTCAACTCATCTTCAAGACTTAGGTGTATTTAGCAGATCTTTTAGATCGTTAGAAATAGATCGAGGAGTGTTTATTGAGCGTATCAATGTATAGTCGACTCGTTTTTAGTTTAGACTTAGGTTTTAATACCAAAAGCCTTTTTGATCGTTGAAAACAGATCTAGGAGTGTTTATTGAGCTGATCAATGTATACTCAATTCTTATTTATTTAGACATAGGTTTTTATACCAAAAGCCTTTTTGATCGTTGAAAACAGATCGAGGAGTGTTTATTGAGCGGATTAATGTATACTCAACTCTTATTTATTTAGACTTGGGTTTTTATACCAAAAGCCTTTTTAGATCGCTGAAAACAGGTCGAGGAGTGTTTATTGAGCGGATCAATGTATACTCAACTTTTATTTATTTAGACTTAGGTTTTTATACCAAAAGCCTTTTAGATCGTTGAAAACAGATCGAGGAGTGTTTATTGAGCGGATCAATGTATACTCAACTCTTATTTATTTAGACTTAGGTTTTTATACCAAAAGCCTTTTTAGATCGTTGAAAACAGGTCGAGGAGTGTTTATTGAGCGGATCAATGTATACTCAACTCTTATTTATTTAGACTTAGGTTTTTATACCAAAAGCCTTTTAGATCGTTGAAAACAGGTCGAGGAGTGTTTATTGAGCGGATCAATGTATACTCAACTCTTATTTATTTAGACTTAGGTTTTTATACCAAAAGCCTTTTTAGATCGTTGAAAACAGGTCGAGGAGTGTTTATTGAGAGGATCAATGTATACTCGACTCGTTATAATTTAGACTTAGGTTTTTATACCAAAAGCCTTTTAGATTGTTGAAAACAGATCGAGGAGTGTTTATTGAGCGGATCAATGTATACTCGACTCGTTATAATTTAGACTTAGGTTTTTATACCAAAAGCCTTTTAGATCGTTGAAAACAGATCGAGGAGTGTTTATTGAGCGGATCAATGTATACTTGACTCGTTATAATTTAGACTTAGGTTTTTATACCAAAAGCCTTTTACTTTTAGTAAATAGATCGAGGAGTGTTTATTAAGCGGATCAATGTATACTCGACTCGTTATAATTTAGACTTAGGTTTTTATACCAAAAGTCTTTTACTCTTTGTAAATAGATCGAGGAGTGTTTATTGAGCGGATCAATGTATACTCGACTCGTCTTTGAATTCAACCAATACTATTGTAGGATTGCGAGGGGAGTTTATTGAATCATTTGATTTATACTCAATCTTTATTAAAAATTGCTATTATCTCTTTTAATAATCTAATTGTAGGTTAAGGCCTTTATTACAAAGAACATAACATTAATAAAATAAAGCAGCATGATTTATTTACCATAATATTTTCTAAGGTTGACTGCATTCCAAGTTCTCGGTAATGCTGTTCCATCCAAGTGTGCAATTTTGTATGAACCTTTCTTTCCTACACCAATGACAATGTAAAGTCCATCCCAATTTTGTTGCAACTTTCCCACATGCTTGGATACTTCTACCTTTTTTAAGACCAGGTCCCCCTCTTTGAAGGTTCGGATGCGTACCTTTTGATTATACCCCTTCTCCATATTTGCCTTAGTAACATTTCAATTCTTGGCGTGGGAATTAGTGTTTCAACAGGAATAACAGCTTTCGTGCCATATACCAAGCTAAATGGGGTTTCCCTGGTTGAGCTTCTGACTGTGGTTCGATTAGCCCAAAGTACCCCGGGAAGTTCATCGAGCCATTTTCCTTTGGCCGCTCCTAATCTTTTTTCCAAGGATTTTATTATTTCTCGGTTTGCTACTTCAGTCTGTCCGTTCGCTCTAGGATGCCCGACCGAAGTGAAATTTTGCTGAATTCCTAGTTTTGAACACCATTCTATTACCTGTTTTCCCGCGAATTGGGTTCCATTATCAGAAATTAGGACCCTTGGGATGCCAAATCGACATACTATGAATTTCCACAGAAAGTTGATCACTTGGAATTGAGTTATTCGTGCAAGGGCGATGCATTCTATCCATTTGCTGAAGTATTCAACAGCGACTAGGACATAAGCTTTCTTGGATCTAGCCGTTGGGAATGGTCCCACAATGTCCATTCCCCATTGGTCGAACGGCCAACATACCGGTATTGGGTGCATGTTTTCTGCTGGTCGATGACATATATTAGCATGGACTTGGCAGTGATGACATTTTTGGACATACTGAACGACATCATTGTTGATGGTAGGCCAATAATAACCTGTTCGGAGGCATTTTAAAGCCAATGCCCTTGCTCCGCTGTGATTCCCTGCGTCTCCTTCATGTACCTCTCGTAGGATATCAGTGGTTTGTGATTCAGAGACGCATTTCAGAAGAATTCCAGACACTGATTTTCGGTAAAGTTTTTCTTCTACCAATGCATACTTTGGAGCCCGATATTTTATTTTCCGAGCCTCATTTTGGTCAAGCGGCAATTTTCCTTCCCGAAGATAGTCTACCATTGGAGTCATCCAGTTTTCTTCTGCTTCTTCGATTTCCATTACATCGACCGCCGGTGTTTCATCGATATCAATCGCCGGTGTATTAGAGATTAACCAGTTGATCACCCTTTCGGTTTTTCCGTCATGAGCTCCTGTGAACCTAGATAGTTGATCGGCCCACTTATTTTTCGAGCGTGGAATGTTCTGTATACCGAAGCTTTCGAATTTTTCAGCTAGTGTTTTCACTTTGGCAAGGTATTTAACCATATTAAATTCTTTAGCCTCGTATAGGCCTTCTATTTGTCTTTGCACTAGCTCTGAATCGGTTAACACTTTAAGGCTTTTAATGTTGGCCTTGATCGCCATTTCCATTCCTGTGATTAATGCTTCATATTCTGCTTCATTGTTCGTTACAACGAAGTCCAACGTTATCGCATAATTTAGATCCTCTTTATTTGGTCCGGTAAAATTGATTCCGGCGCCTCCCCCTTCTCGGCACGAAGCACCGTCAACATGCATTAACCAGGTTTGATCTTCTATGATCAAAATATCGTCGTTGAGGCTGTTCGATAGTTCGGTTACCTGTGTCGGAGTTTCTAATAGTAAATCAGCTAACACTTGGGCCTTAATCGCAATTCTCGGTTTGTAGTCGATTTCAAATTGTCCGAGTTCGATTGCCCATTTGATTAGTCTTCCGGAGGCTTCTGGCTTTGCTAAGACTTGTCTTAGTGGTTGGTTTGTTAAAACCACGATTTTGTAGGTCAAAAAGTAAGGTCGGAGTTTTCGTGCTGCCACTACTAAGGCCAAAGCGAATTTTTCAATTTCCAAGTAATTCTTCTCCGCCCCTTGTAATAATTTGCTTAAATAATAGATAGGCTTATGTTCTGAACCTTCTATTTTGACCAGCACCGAGCTAACGGCCGCATCGGAGATCGAGATGTAGATATACAATGGTTCCCCTTCCGTTGGTTTGGCTAACAACGGGGATGTTGTCAAATATTCTTTTAGCTGGTCGAAGGCCCTATCGCATTCTTCGGTCCAAACAAAGTTCTTTGCCTTTCGAAGTGTTTGGAAGAAAGGCAAACTTTTGTCCGCTGATTTTGATATGAATCTGTTCAACGCTACGATTTTCCCTACCAAGCTTTGTACTTGGGAGATGGTTTTGGGAGGCTTCATTTCGGTTATGGCTCGAATTTTTTCTGGGTTGGCTTAGATTCCTCGTTGATGTACTAAATAGCCCAAGAATTTTCCCGATTTAACACCAAAGGTGCATTTCGCGGGATTTAACTTCATGCGGTATTTTCTCAAAATTCGGAAACATCGATCAAGATGTTTTATGTGATCCGCCTCGTTCATGCTTTTGACTAACATGCCGTCTACGTAGACTTCCATTATTTCTCCAATTAACTCTTTGAACATTAGGTTTACTAACCTTTGGTAAGTAGCCCCGGCATTCCTCAAGCCGAACGGCATTACTATAAAGCAATATACTCCCTGCTCAGTTATGAACGCAATTTTCTCTTGATCCCGCTTATCCATGTATATTTGATAAAACCCTTGAAAGGCATCCATCATGCTGAAGATCGCGAAGCCAGCGGTCGAATCAACTAATAAGTCGATCCTTGGGAGGGGATATGGATCACGCGGGCATAATTTGTTAAGGTCGGTAAAATCGTTGCACATCCTCCACTTGTTATCCTTTTTATCCCCTTTTGCTACTAGAACGACATTACATAGCCATTCCGAGAAGTGTATTTCTCGAATTTGTTTTGCTTTAAGTAACCTTTCTATTTCTGCTTTGATGATTTTATCTTTTACTGGCCCGTGATTTCTCTTCTTTAGTCTAGCGGGTTTTGCCAAGGGATCAATTTTTAGCGAATGGTTGATTACTCGAGGATCAATCCCTTCAATGTCATTCGCACTCCAAGCGAAGACATCAATATTATCTCTGAGAAAGTTAATCAACATTACTTCCCCTTCCTTGCTTAACTCAGTACCTATTCTTGTTGTTTTCGACGAGTCCCCTTGCACTAGTATTACATCCTTATGTTCCGGTGGCTTCAAAACTAAATCTACCGGCTCTTTTCCCTTTTTATCTATTCGATCAGTGCTAGGGATTTCAACCTCGTTTCTAACGACATTGTCTTCGAGCTTTCTTTTGCTCGGGGTAATTGATTCAGGGTGGTTTTTCAAAGTTAATGAGGTGCTGTAGCAATCCCATGCCATACAGTGGTCATTCATTATTTCCCCGATACCTCTGTCGGTCGGAAATTTTATCTTCTGATGATAAGTAGAGACAACGGCTCGGAATAGGTTGAGGGCTGGTCGCCCTAAAATCGCGTTATAAGCGAAAGGAGTTTCTACCACTAAAAATTTTACTAGCTTTACTGTCCGTTGCGGTTTCCTCCCGAGTGAGACACTTAAGGTTATTGTTCCGCTGGGGACAATTTCGGATCCTCCAAACCCTACTAACGGTGTAGCTACTTTTTGTAAGTTTATCTGTCCCAAGTTCATCTGGGCTAAAACCTCCCTGGAGATGATATTCGCCGAGCTCCCATTATCGATTAGGATCCTTTTGACGTTATAATTTGCTATTTCTAGCGACACCACCATCGGGAAATCGGGGTTATCATCTTTAGCGTCCCAAACAAGATTTTTGGGTACTTCGCCCTCGTTAAAGCTGATCAGCTGGTCGTTCGTTGACTTGCTTTCTAGAGTCCATATTTCTTTTGGGTATTTTAAGCTTCCAATTATGGATCTAGCGGTCCTTCGACGAGCGTTACGACTATCCCCGCCTGCGGGTCCTCCGGAAATTGTATGGATGGTACCATTGATCTGGTCCTGGTTCAACTCCTGTGCAGGACCGTTCTCGGGTGACTTTCGACGGGAACTCCTTCTTTGATTATTATTCCGAGGGCTCCTACTTCTTTCCCTATTGCGGTTATCTCGCTCTAAATAGTCGTTTAGTTTTCCCTGTTCGATTAGTTTTTCAATTTCTTTTTTAAGGTGAAAACAATCTTCTGTTCGATGTCCATGTGCCCGATGATACTTGAAGTATAGCTCATAGTTTCGTGATCCTGGTCTGGGCTGAGCGATTTTGTAACAGCCCAGCTCAAATAAATTGGTATTCACTAAAAAAAAAAAATAACTTAAACAATTTAAATGAGTATATAACTCATTGAAATAAATGAAGCTTACTTCAACCGTTATATAACTAGGACATTATTTCAAGAGATATCAGAGTATGAAATTATTTAAGATAGGAACTCTTGATCACTTCTCAACTTCCTTGTTTTCCTGTACCTCTGAAAAGTAATAAAATTGAAAGCGTAAGTTGAATAAATCAACTTAGTGAGGCCGATGCACGTGTAATTGTGAATTTATATGCATGTGGTAAAAGATTTATTATAACAAGCAAATCCGCAATATAGACAATTCAAACTTTCGATAATATATAGTTCCACATAAAGTCAATATAAAAAAAATATCAGGTACAAGATAACCACTCGTGCACTAAAAAGATACTTCATTATTTGATCCCGCCTTATCATTAAGAATAAGGGGTAAATCCTACCATCACTCATGTAATGCATTCAATAGCACGTCCTTCACATTCATAAGTTATATAAATAACCAAACGTTCAAGAAAAACAAGAAAACAAGAAAAATAATCACTCATTCACTATAAGAATATTAAATCCCACTTTATCACTAAGAGTAAGGGGTCAATCTTACCATCACTCATGAAATGTATTCAGTAGCATGTCTTTCACATTCATAAGTTATATAAAGAACCACACGTTCAAGAGAACAAGAAAACATTCAAAATAACCACTCATTCACTATAAGGATATTTAATCCCAATTTATCAATTATT
The DNA here is from genome assembly GCA_038501285.1 of Penstemon eatonii. Classification (NCBI taxonomy): domain Eukaryota; kingdom Viridiplantae; phylum Streptophyta; class Magnoliopsida; order Lamiales; family Plantaginaceae; genus Penstemon; species Penstemon eatonii. The sequence goes on from CM076713.1 coordinate 28,192,731, forward strand.
TAAATAACCGCACGTTCAAGAAAACAAGAAACATTCAAAGTAACCACTCATTCACTATAAAGATATTTAATCCCACTTTATCAATTATTTAAATAACCACACGTTCAAGAAAACAGGAAAACATTAAAAATAACCACGCATTCACTATAAGGATATAAAATCCCACTTTATCACTAAGGGTAAGGGGCCAATCTTACCATCCCTCACTAAATGCATTGCTGCCAATTTAGGTCACGTATACCGAGATATACGAGACCAAGATAATCATCGATTTCGGAGTCAACCTGACAAGTCTCCACTTGTTCCAGATTTATCCGAACCTACCACTATCACTCACTATGAACAGGGGAGATAAAGTAATACACCCCTGTCGCTCACTATGAACAGGGAAGATAAAGTAATACACCCCTGTCCCAACAATATTCATTTAAAAGCCAAGCATTATGATCATTACGTATTTCACATAAATGATACTATCATATCTCATCTTCAACAATTATTGCAAACATTAAAGATAATTATTCTAGCATTTTCGAGATATCAAGAACACTCGAGTAAGCATCAACTGCGAGCATTGCAGGCATATTACCCTAACAATCCCAAAATATCACAATTAAGGCATAAACGAACATTATCTACCCATGTATTAACCTGCATTTAAGTAACTAACACATTCACATAACGTAAACATGGTGCAGCTCTCACCTTGGTCCTTAACAATTGTGGTATCCAAACTTGAAATTGAAGTAGCATGTTCATACGAAATGTAGGGTCTAACCAACTCCCGTCATGCACAACCAAATTCATCAGGGCAACACAAATATAAATCATATAATATGAGTAATATTTTTCATTTCCTCCAATCAAGTGCGATCAATTACAGCGAACATCGCCAACGCACAACTCCAAACATTTTACGATAACATTTAAGTATTCATATTTCAACATGCTCATATAATAATTAAACACATAGTCACAAACAATATATGGCTCTCACCTTTTACGGAGTAAAGAGATGGTTGTTTGTCGCTTTCACCTGTCACATAATTATCTTCGATTAGAATCTCAAACCAAAATAAGTAAACGCGTCAAATATTTGAATTCCTAAACAAAGTCCTTCTACTCAACCCAAAAGTATACGAAGGAATTCCAACTCGATTCGGTCCAAGCGCAAGATACTCAATAACACGGATATCAAATATCTACCTAAAACGAGAACGACATTTCTATCAATTTGATATATAACACATTAAGTCCGTTAAAATTCATTATCAAGCCTTTACCAAACTAAATTTCCATTTTAATCACTTCACCATCCCAAAACTAATATCGAGCTAATCGAGATACATGTATAACATAATACGGAACCAACTCATGTTAAACTAAATCATAAAGTTCGTAAATTAACTACAATGTAAATAATACACAATAAGCTCAAGGGTTTACCTAAACGAACTCAAATCATAAAATGGACACCGGATACGGAAAACTCGAGTCGAGATGAAGCCGCTGTTTGGACCAGCCAAAGTTGACCACCGTTGACCGCCGTTGACCGCAACCGGAAAATGGGCCAAAATCATCATCCGACTCTCCTTTGTGCCTAGACTACCATTTTGGAGCCTAATCTGGAAAAGGTGGTCGAAAAAACCTCCATCCAAGAAGACCCACTTTGAAGCCGCCAGTTGCCGCCGCCGTCATTACTTTTCCGGCAAAAATTTCCGGCGAATAATGGTACCACTAGAAAGCTCTCGTTGAGGAGATGAATTTAGACTACTTATTCGCTCGATTTGGTTAAGAATTGAGGAAGTTATCCACAAAATAAGAAATGGGTTTTGTGTGTGTGCTAGTGTGTGTAAATTTGGGAGAAGAAGAGAATGAGGGAACTTGGTTGACTTTTCTTCATATTTAATGGGTGTTTTGCATTTAACACCCTCAAGAAGTAGATAGTCACTTTTTTAGTTCTCAAAGTCTTGGGACAATTCAACAAGTCCCCTCTTTATCTTATTTTTGCATTTCAATCCTCAAATAATACAAGAGTGAGCTATTAATAATGCATAAATTCGCACACCAACAATAATTCAAGTGTATTAATTTAATTCACTTCAAGTTTAAAAATATGCTCACTCGTTGAATTTTTTTTTTTAACAACATACATATGAATTTTAATTTCAATTATTAAATCCACCTAATTAAAAATTATCAATTTCAAGTAAAGAAAATTCATAAATGAATTTTCGGGGTTTTACATTCTTCCCCCCTAAAAAGAATTTGGTCCCCAAATTCACAATTGGCTTTCGAGCATTTCGAGTAAAGTTATAGTATCTCTTTCTTGATTCAAACGAGTATTAGAACAAATCTTCCCTCGAACGTTATATGAATTTAGATGCTACTATATATCGTCAGGTTCAAGAGGACGAACAACGTGGTACTTCATCGAGACTCAGCGACAAAAGTAGTTCGTACGAAACAATTAAGAACTCCTCTGAAAAGAAATACCAATCACATAGTATCTCATATACACCTTATAACATTGAGGTTTAAAAGATAGTGAAAGACATTTAACTAAGATTCTCGAAAAGTAGCACAATCACTGTTAAATGAAAAGTCTCGATAAGGGTTACAAATGACGATCGAGTCAAAAATCTTGCTGAAGATCTCAAGGCAAGACTTAATAATGGTAATATCGATACACTAAGACAACCCAGTCAAGAATTTGATATCTATAGCATGATAACGAATAAGACACATCCTTATGGATAACAGAATAACAAAGTCTCCACTTCGAATAGAGTAAACAAAAGAAGGTCGAAGCAAGAATACCGTTAAGGTAATAGAAGGTTGAAACAAGTGTCCAATAGTAATAACCAAAACTATAGAGTACTTTGTCATTTCGAAACAAGTCAAAATAAACGGCAGATTCAGAAATTCATTTCAAGAAGTAATGACCAGAATGAATTTCAAGATAGGAACTAGAAAAGCTCAACGGTGAGACTCAAGGATGATGAAGCTACCCGATCAAGCAAGATAATATTTAAAACAAGTTCAGGACAAATAATAAAGATGTGTGAATTTCAAAAGAAAGTCTAGGATAAATTGATTCGATTCATGAGGCTAACAAAATGAATAAAATAATAACGGAATAAGCTCAAGATGATTTAATACGATTAACAAAATTGGAGTTTAACAAGGAGTATCAATAAGAATAGCAAGAATGTTGACTTAGTAGTCCTAGAAGTAAAAATCAAATATTCTAGTATTTTGGTCACCTGGCAATCAAATCAAGATAATGCAAAATTTCAAGAATTCTTCTCATTGAGTAATGATTGTAATGAATGCAGAAAGTATGAACCGAGATTTGCATGTAATCGATGGTACATGATACCAAGTTAAATAAAGCTCAAGAGTGAGGTCCAATGAAAATGAAACGATTGAACTCACCAAATTATAAGATTAGAAATGAAAGTTCTCCAATGTTAGCGTTCTAAAGAGTTGGATTACGCTTCTCATAATCAACTAGAAATAATTTAAAAGTACACAATGTAGCTCAATGTATGGATTCGAAAGAGGTAAGCTCAAGAACGACACACAAGAGATTTAGGGTTTAGGGTTAAGTTAACACCGAAGTATGAAGATACAAATGGGTTCACACATTTTCAATGATTTGTAAGGCACGAAACACAAAGACAATTTCGAAATTTATCACGGAACAATGGAACAATCTTGAGTGAAAAAAAAAAGTTTGGAGAAAACAAGTCACTTTGATTACATTTCGAGATAGATCACTTGATGTTCGTTCGAATCAGTAAAGCTTGGCTAGAAATTTTTGATTCTTGAATTCTCATTATTTCTCCCATGATCTCTTTAATCCGTAGACAATAATGTGCTTCACGATGTAGTCTTTAATTAAACTTCCTAGTACGTATGTCTTTGTTCCATCAGTGAGTAAAGGTGGGTCTATATAACTAGCTCACGGAGTTGATCATATTGCGCCACCATAAAATTTCCATTTTGTAGTACGTTAAGTTACTTTGTCGAGTAGTAGGTGGACAAAAGCTTAAGCCAGGTGGCTTGCTTTAATCCTTCAAGTGATTCATCTTCTTGCCAATCAAAATCTTTCAGTACTTTCGTTACGCCACTCTGATTTGAAGACTTTCGTTTCTATCAAGCCTTTCACCATTGAAAAAAATCTTGATGCATGTGTCTTGTGCGTACGAAGACTCGAAACTTAATTCGATAATCCTAATAATAGTAAGTCACGCAATTGTTCAAGTAACCTATACGTTGCAATAGGTCTAGTCTATCAACTCAATCAAGTTCAAATCATGAAGCAATATAAATAAGGATGTCATTTGATAACTAAGCCTAGAGAGCCATTTCAAAGACAAAATTACAATGATACCTCAACATGATGTATAGAGATTTTCATTAGAGGGAAATAAATGGCTGAAACAAGCTTAATGGATATCATATGAAGTTTGACAAGTGACGTAGATACAAGAAGGCTTTATAAGGCATACCACAAACCAGATTTAACACGGATGAACCGTATGCGAATAAAGTTGGCAAATTTGAAAACACTGATTGAACGACTGTGGAGTTCCAAAAGAGGACAAAAATAATTATTCCTCTCTTACAAGAATTCCAAAATGAATCACTCAGTTTACGAAACGGATAGCATCAAATAACACAATTATTCAAAAGAACGAATTTGGAAAGAACTACCAGCATAGGAGGTTTAAGGAGAGATGCTACCTTTTAATCAATTGGTAATATCACCAAGAAACAAGGAAAGACAAAATCATGCATTCTACGACAAAAACCACACCTAAGGTAACTATAATTCAATCCGACTCTAAGAGCCGTGCAACTAGATTCGGGTAAGCATCCTTCTAACACTCTCTTAAATGCCAAATCACGAGTTCCTATAACTTTTGAAGAAGAAAGACTCCACATAATTTACTTGAATGGTGCTCCAGGTCGAGGACCCTATCCTGGCTTTTGAGCCGAAGCTCTGATACCATCTGTAACAGCCCAGCTCAAATAAATTGGTATTCACTAAAAAAAAAAAAATAACTTAAACAATTTAAATGAGTATATAACTCATTGAAATAAATGAAGCTTACTTCAACCGTTATATAACTAGGACATTATTTCAAGAGATATCAGAGTATGAAATTATTTAAGATAGGAACTCTTGATCACTTCTCAACTTCCTTGTTTTCCTGTACCTCTGAAAAGTAATAAAATTGAAAGCGTAAGTTGAATAAATCAACTTAGTGAGGCCGATGCACGTGTAATTGTGAATTTATATGCATGTGGTAAAAGATTTATTATAACAAGCAAATCCGCAATATAGACAATTCAAACTTTCGATAATATATAGTTCCACATAAAGTCAATATAAAAAAAATATCAGGTACAAGATAACCACTCGTGCACTAAAAAGATACTTCATTATTTGATCCCGCCTTATCATTAAGAATAAGGGGTAAATCCTACCATCACTCATGTAATGCATTCAATAGCACGTCCTTCACATTCATAAGTTATATAAATAACCAAACGTTCAAGAAAAACAAGAAAACAAGAAAAATAATCACTCATTCACTATAAGAATATTAAATCCCACTTTATCACTAAGAGTAAGGGGTCAATCTTACCATCACTCATGAAATGTATTCAGTAGCATGTCTTTCACATTCATAAGTTATATAAAGAACCACACGTTCAAGAGAACAAGAAAACATTCAAAATAACCACTCATTCACTATAAGGATATTTAATCCCAATTTATCAATTATTTAAATAACCGCACGTTCAAGAAAACAAGAAACATTCAAAGTAACCACTCATTCACTATAAAGATATTTAATCCCACTTTATCAATTATTTAAATAACCACACGTTCAAGAAAACAGGAAAACATTAAAAATAACCACGCATTCACTATAAGGATATAAAATCCCACTTTATCACTAAGGGTAAGGGGCCAATCTTACCATCCCTCACTAAATGCATTGCTGCCAATTTAGGTCACGTATACCGAGATATACGAGACCAAGATAATCATCGATTTCGGAGTCAACCTGACAAGTCTCCACTTGTTCCAGATTTATCCGAACCTACCACTATCACTCACTATGAACAGGGGAGATAAAGTAATACACCCCTGTCGCTCACTATGAACAGGGAAGATAAAGTAATACACCCCTGTCCCAACAATATTCATTTAAAAGCCAAGCATTATGATCATTACGTATTTCACATAAATGATACTATCATATCTCATCTTCAACAATTATTGCAAACATTAAAGATAATTATTCTAGCATTTTCGAGATATCAAGAACACTCGAGTAAGCATCAACTGCGAGCATTGCAGGCATATTACCCTAACAATCCCAAAATATCACAATTAAGGCATAAACGAACATTATCTACCCATGTATTAACCTGCATTTAAGTAACTAACACATTCACATAACGTAAACATGGTGCAGCTCTCACCTTGGTCCTTAACAATTGTGGTATCCAAACTTGAAATTGAAGTAGCATGTTCATACGAAATGTAGGGTCTAACCAACTCCCGTCATGCACAACCAAATTCATCAGGGCAACACAAATATAAATCATATAATATGAGTAATATTTTTCATTTCCTCCAATCAAGTGCGATCAATTACAGCGAACATCGCCAACGCACAACTCCAAACATTTTACGATAACATTTAAGTATTCATATTTCAACATGCTCATATAATAATTAAACACATAGTCACAAACAATATATGGCTCTCACCTTTTACGGAGTAAAGAGATGGTTGTTTGTCGCTTTCACCTGTCACATAATTATCTTCGATTAGAATCTCAAACCAAAATAAGTAAACGCGTCAAATATTTGAATTCCTAAACAAAGTCCTTCTACTCAACCCAAAAGTATACGAAGGAATTCCAACTCGATTCGGTCCAAGCGCAAGATACTCAATAACACGGATATCAAATATCTACCTAAAACGAGAACGACATTTCTATCAATTTGATATATAACACATTAAGTCCGTTAAAATTCATTATCAAGCCTTTACCAAACTAAATTTCCATTTTAATCACTTCACCATCCCAAAACTAATATCGAGCTAATCGAGATACATGTATAACATAATACGGAACCAACTCATGTTAAACTAAATCATAAAGTTCGTAAATTAACTACAATGTAAATAATACACAATAAGCTCAAGGGTTTACCTAAACGAACTCAAATCATAAAATGGACACCGGATACGGAAAACTCGAGTCGAGATGAAGCCGCTGTTTGGACCAGCCAAAGTTGACCACCGTTGACCGCCGTTGACCGCAACCGGAAAATGGGCCAAAATCATCATCCGACTCTCCTTTGTGCCTAGACTACCATTTTGGAGCCTAATCTGGAAAAGGTGGTCGAAAAAACCTCCATCCAAGAAGACCCACTTTGAAGCCGCCAGTTGCCGCCGCCGTCATTACTTTTCCGGCAAAAATTTCCGGCGAATAATGGTACCACTAGAAAGCTCTCGTTGAGGAGATGAATTTAGACTACTTATTCGCTCGATTTGGTTAAGAATTGAGGAAGTTATCCACAAAATAAGAAATGGGTTTTGTGTGTGTGCTAGTGTGTGTAAATTTGGGAGAAGAAGAGAATGAGGGAACTTGGTTGACTTTTCTTCATATTTAATGGGTGTTTTGCATTTAACACCCTCAAGAAGTGGATAGTCACTTTTTTAGTTCTCAAAGTCTTGGGACAATTCAACAAGTCCCCTCTTTATCTTATTTTTGCATTTCAATCCTCAAATAATACAAGAGTGAGCTATTAATAATGCATAAATTCGCACACCAACAATAATTCAAGTGTATTAATTTAATTCACTTCAAGTTTAAAAATATGCTCACTCGTTGAATTTTTTTTTTTAACAACATACATATGAATTTTAATTTCAATTATTAAATCCACCTAATTAAAAATTATCAATTTCAAGTAAAGAAAATTCATAAATGAATTTTCGGGGTTTTACAGATTTTCTTTGCTTCCGGGATCCAATTATTCCTTTCTAGTACTTCCAATATCTCTTCTATCGGAACAGTTAGCCTCGGGTGTTCTACTTGATTAACCCTGCCTCTGATTGCTAGTTCGGGGTTTCTGGGTCTTTGATAGAAATTAGGTTGTCTGTCTTGGTCGGTTTTATTGTATTCCAACCGCTGGAAAACGTTACATTTTCTAAAAGATCGTTCATAATCCATGGATCTTTGGGCAGGAATCTTATCTTGCCGTTTGGAGCCTGAGGCTGTAACTTTATTTTTGTTCTTATCTTTAAAGGAATTCATCTCTTCTTGGGTCATATATTTAGACGCCAAGCTCATGATGTCGGCGAACGTTCTTGGTTGTTTTCGGCTGAGGGCATTTTCGAACTGCCTATTCTTCGTGAGGTCAAAGAGAATAGAGATTATGTAATCGATATTTGGGGAATCGATTTTAAGTAATTCTACGTTAAACCTTGCCAACCAGTTTCTTAGGGATTCTCCCTCTTGTTGGTAGATAGTTCCTAAGTAGCTCATCGGAAGTTTTTGCCTTTTCTGACTGGCAAACTGCTGTGTTAATTTGTTGCATAATTCTCGAAAGCTGAATATGGAGTTGGCTGGTTGCTTGGCGAACCAGTCCAAAGCGAGTCCTTCAAACGTGGTCACCATTAATTTGGCGGTGAATTCCGCCGAGTGAGCATATAAATTCATTATATTTGTGAAGCTAAAAATATAGTCATCTGGATCAGTGGTTCCGTCGTATCTGGGCAGTCTACCCGGGACCTGTCCGATTGACTGTGCCTCTTTTATTTCTCTGCAGAAGGGAGAACAGGCTGCTAGGCTCTCTTGAAGTTCGGTGTTTCTGGTCCATGGGTTTTGAACGGATCGTAAGCGTTGCTCGAGTCGTTCCTGCACCATCTTTTCGATTTCTCTTTCCGAGAATCGCATTGTTCGTGGTCGATCAGGGATTATATTGTCTACGTCCTCTTCGATGGGGATTATGGTATGTTCCTTGGACCCGCTGTGTCTCGGCTGCGGTCTCCTTCGATCCGTTTTTCTTCGGACGTTGTCATCGGAGGGTTTTGAGTTGCCCTGCGGCGGACTGTGTAGCGAGCGGCGCTCGCTTATCGGGCTATCAGCTTGTTGAGAGATTTGATCATTCTGTCTCGGAGTCCTGTGAATTGGATTTGCCCTAGTAGGTTTAGGGTTCCGAGGAACCTGTTCGAGTATGAGTAGTTCCTCTGGGCTGAGTGATTTAAAAAGCATAGCGATATGTCGCAATTTCTCCTGAGCTTCTGGGAGAGGAACAGGGATCGCTGGGGCTGCAGGTTCTTCCGGTATCGTACCAGTAGGAATTCCTTGGGGTTCCTGCTGGTGCGGAAGAGGTTCCTGCAAATTCTCGTTGATCACAGGGGCGTTATTATCAGTATTCCCCTGCGGATCTTCAGATGTGTCGTGAAGGTTAGTTGTGTTACTTCTTGCTCCATTACGAGCGCTCTTCCTTGGGCGAACCATATGTCGATCGAATAATTAACCTAGCCCCACGGTGGGCGCCAACTGATTTAACCATTTTTCGTCGGGTTAATTATATCAGTGAATAAGTGATATTGGGGATTCTCAATATATGCAATATAAAGGGCTCTGTTACTTTATTCAGGATGGGTCGATCTCAAGGAAAAACAATTAGATGGAACAATTAGTATAAACGATAACTCGTAAATATGATAGTATAGCCAAAGCTTTTCTATTCAATAATATCGGATTGTTTTGAGTACAGGCATAAGCTGTGTATCATAAAGTCTCTGTAATACAATGATAAACTAGGTATTTATATCATACTAAATCTAGCTTTACAAGGAAACATAGTTCTAATAGGACTCGGCCCATTTGTCCTTCTTGAGTCCGGATTGTAGCTTGCTCGTTGAGGATCGTCGAGTTCTTTTGGGTCGATAGATGCTTCCGAATGGGTTTGTCTTGGTCGAACCGACTACATAACCTTAGATCGATCTGGAGATTATAAAGGGTGCGAAATAGCCCCCATCAAAATGGGACGTAAAATAGTAAGCCCAACACAACAGATTGAACGTATTAGCCCAACAAATGATCGGCCCAACATGACATACCCGAATAAAATAAGTAAGGGTACTCTGAACAATTCATCCCCCTTTAATTTTAAACCATAAAAAAGATGTGTAATTTTGTCAATTACTTGAAAGTCAAAAGTCAATAGAATAAGAAATGGTCAATGAAGGTTACACGATTTCAACGGCTAATATTAAAACATGTCAAATAAATGGCTAGATAACTTGCCCGAATGGACGGGCAAAAAAAGAAGACTGCATGCTAGAAAACTCGAGGTTTTTGATATAACCCCAATTGAAAATGCGAAGGTATCAAGCTTTTTGGCCTAATTGGAAGTACTATTTTCTCCTAGGTGCCAATTTCGCCGCCCATAATCTTGCGGTTTGGGTCTTTACTTCGAACTGATCGAGAAGGATTTGTTTTATTTCTATTATGTGTAATGTTTTTTGTATTGGTGATTTTTCCATCTTTGATCTTGTTCAACTTACTGTATAATTTTGATATTTCTTATAAAAGTAAAAGATATAATTACTATTCTTATATTTTCTTCCCTATAATTTTGGTTTAAACTAATTCGCTAAGATAAAATTTGATCAAATATATATTAAAATACTATGTAACTCGGATATAAGTTCGTCCAGGGGCGGACCCATAAATTTTAGTCGCGGGGGGCGAGATTAAAATGGAAAGTATATAATTAAATTATTTAAAAAATTATGATTATCAAAATTTATTTTTAATATGCCGATAAGTCTTATGGTACTTGACATTGATAATATATCTAATCAAATAAGATAATAAAAAATATATAATATGCAAAAACAATCAGTTCTAATAATTTATTGATGAAAAATCAGTTCTAATAATTTTAGTGATGAAAAATCAAAAACTTTATAAATAAATTTAAATATTCATAAAAGTTTTTAAAGAAATGCCTTTTGATAATGGCGTTAAGTCATTCAGCCGATTTGTGAAGAAAACCCCCTTTTTTTGATATAATTTGGTCAAGAAAAGTTGAAGAAATGTTAATTTGAGAAGAAATTGGAATTCAAAATTCAACATTGTTTTGTTTTTCCTTATTAAAAGAGAATTATATTAAGTGTTAAAGAATATTTTTCTTATCAAATTCTACTTAAACTAGGCAACTCTATTAGTGGGACTCCATTCTCTAAGATCTGACCACACATTTAATTAAAGTAGACAAAGATTTTTTATTCACGAGATTCTTTCCTTTAGGAATTTAAAGGTACGTACTAACAAGAATACATAAAGTACTACTATAATAATAATAATAGATATGCACTACTAATTTTTTTTTGCTATTGGTCCGCCCCTGAGTTCGTCGACCTTAGTTTGTATGACAGTCAAATCAAGGTCAAATACAATTTCAAGCACTTCACATCACACAAAATTTAAACAATGTACAATTTAACTCTACTCTACTCGTTAACTCTCGTATTCTCTTCTTTTGACTTGATTATACGTATCCTATGTTATATTTATTTTTTATTTTTATTTGGTTTCATATAATTCAATCCCTTTCGAGATACCTCATACATATTATATTGAAACCTCTCCCAACAGAAATTCAAATTAAGGTCGTCACTTTGGAGGAGTTAGTCTATTCTAGTAGAGCAATCAATTATTGGTATTATCCCATGTTTTATATTTTAAAGAAACTTGGACAAAAACTTTCATCCTATTAAATAAAATCTAAATATTTTCTGAATAACAAATCCACGTACAATAAATTTTATTAATACATCATTACATGATGCAACCTGATAAATTACTAGGAAATTAAATAATAATGCTCAACCAACCAATAAAATTTATTATAAATACAGGGAGGTGAATGGTAGGGCTGTCAATGGGGTGGATTTCAATCCGGATCCGTCCGAATTCGATCCGATTTATTAGGATAATTGTCCGATTAGAGATTCGATGGACCTGATCCGATTATAAAGATCCGAAATTCGAAACTCATGGAGCGAATATGGATTTAGGTCGATCCGATCCGTTAAAGATCCGTATCCGACAACAAATAAAAAGAAAGATATATATACAAAATGATTTATAAAAATAAGTATCATTAATAATATATCAACGTCAATTTAAGAAGATAGTAATATATAATTCGTTTATAAATTTATTTAAACCATTATATTCATTCTACAAATATGAATATATTAAAGAAACTTTGAAAATGAAGCTAAAATAAAATAAATTTGAAAAGATAATAAACTTATTTTAGGAAAAACACATCAATTTAACTTTTAAAATACAAATTTATTGGATCCGAAAAATATCCGATATCCGGCCAAATCCGACCAAGATCCGTTGGATTCGAAAAATCTAGATCCGAGCACAATCCGAGCAAGATCTGAATCCGACAGAATTCAATCCGATATAAATGGAGCCGGATCTGGACGAGCCTGATCCGACCAGAATCCGACCCATTGACAGCCCTAGTGAATGGCATGTTAGAGTACTTGAGATGTATTTTACATTAATTTTTAGGGGGAAAATCGAAAAGTAGAGTCAATTAATGATTGATGACTGCAAAAAAGCAATTTATTTCCTTTTAACATTCTTAATGACACGGGATTACGACATTTGATTTTTCGAGCAAGATACATCCTTTATTTTTTTATAGCAGCACTTTCAATCCATTTTTCGCATTTTTAGGCTACTTTCCTGCAATTTCAGTACCTATTTTGCTGGAAATTACATCGGTGTTCAGAAATTGCCATCTATGCAAACAATTTGTATTGATGAAGGTTGTTGCATCTTTTTGTAGGGGCAAACAATTTTACAACATTTACAATTTTATGAATTGAACATTGTTATAAATTCCAGCCAAATAGGAACTGAAATTGCGATCAAGTGGATCAAAATTGCGGGTATAAAAAAATTATAGGATATAATTTGCTCGTTGAAAAATAAAGTATCCTAATTCCACGGACCTTTAAAATTTGAAGGACCTTAAATATATTTTTTCCGATTGATGACTGTCTTATCGAAAAATTAATGGATGTGTGTAACTCAAGATTTAGAAGCATACTGATGGTAGGCCAAACACATACTCCATAAATTAAAGCAAAGGAAATGTATGTTCCACCTGTTCCAAAAAAAGGAAATGTATGTTAAATGAATCCTAAAACGCTAGTGGGCACTATATGTTATCGATTTATCTTCTAACATGATGGTCCATATCACGCGTGTCTAGAGCTTCTCAATGAATCAATTAAAACAACATGCAAAGTTCAAAAAAAAAAAAAAAAAAAAAAAAAAATACAATTATTGGATTAAGTTAAGGTCGCCCTATTAAATTTATGGTCTTGACATTTGTAGATTTCACTTGATTTTGATTTTAAAATGTTGTTTCCGATGATTATAGTAAAACTTTTGAAATACAATGAACTTGTGTTTTGAATTTTTTGAGTTAAAAGTTTCAAAACTTGAATTGAGTTTGTATCTCGTAGTTTGAGAAGGAAAAATAAACTCTAAATATCAAAACAATGAGTCTTATAGAAAAACACTATGTAGTAAGTAGGGCACATGGTTTTCAAAACCGTACATGGTTTTCAAAATCGTACCATATCAAATCATATCGAATTTTTGGTTTTTCTTCTCAAAACAATATGTTTTGTTTTGGATTATAACTTAATCGTGTATTTTTGTATGATTTTGATTTTAGACTTCTCGTATCATACCAAAATTGAGAAGAAATATGAATTTACTATTCAATTTTTGATATTTACAACTGAATTTTATGACTTTTTTTATTTTTCAATCTATAATTCGAGTAGTCTTTAATACGAAATTATTATTTATAACTTATATTATATTATAGTCCATCATAATTTGTTGTTACTACATCCCTCGCATTCAATTAAAAGAGATATGCTCGAACTTCGCACAAATTAAATTTCTTATATGTTGAAAATTTAAATGCAAAATTTCTAAACAATAAATTCCTTCAAAAAATAAAAATAATAATTAAATAATTAACCAATTAATTTTACTCAGCTGGGTCAAATTATAGTGTCAAATTTGTGAACGTTTTGTTTTTTGGTGCTTTATTCAATATAGAAATTTTAACACTTGCCTCTCCTTGTTAAAGTATTAAACATTTTATTTCAAAACTACCCTCGTCCCTCTTATAACAAATAAATTGTTTCTTTATTAATTTATCAAAAAAAATTAAATATGAATTCATCCACCCACCAAATAATATTATGTCTCAATTTCTTGATTTATTTAGTTTCTTCAGTTTTATGGTCTCAAATTTTTTCTTTATTTTCATCTCATTTTTTTTTTCTTTATCTCTGTTTAAATTTGTTTTCTTTATAATGTTTCAATTTTTTTTATTTCTATCTCAACTTTTTTCTTTATATTTTTCAATGTTTTTAAATGGTAATAATTATTTTATTTATTTATTGTACGAATATTATTCAAAATATTGAGTAATTCTCCTTCAAATTCTTTCTCGCAAAACTCAAGTTTGACACCAAACAATCTTATTATTTAATTTCTTCATTTCTTCGTCAATTTTTTTATTAATTAGGAATTCATTCATCCACCAAGCAATATTAAATTTCAATCTCTTCATTTCTTTTGTTTCCTTCGGTTATAAGAAAATGAGATGAAATGAAGAAAAAAATTGAGATTAAAAAAATGAAGAAATTAAAACATAATGTTGTTTGGCGAATAAATGGATTTATAATTAATAACAAGACAATTTTATTTTGATAAATTAATACAAAAAATTATTATTTATGAAAGGGACGAGGGTATTTTTGGAATAAAAACTACAAAACTATGACAGAAGGGAGGGGGGAGGGGGTAAGTGCTACAATACTACCCTATACTTTAATGGGGGGAATTGTATTTCACCCTATTAATTTTTATATAATCTGAATAAAATAAGTTTGTTTGAAAAAATCGCAAAACCATATTGAAATTGCACAAAATCGAGTTTGTTTGTATGGTTCGTAAAACTTTAGTTTAGTTTCAAATTTTATAAAAACACACTAATTGGTACGGTATAAATTTCATTAAAAATACCGTTGGACCGTACCATGTACACCCCTAATAGCAACATCCAAGAGTCTAGCTAAATCCATATGGACACCCTTATGATATGCATGGACCCTTGTTAATATGTGTATGATACTAAGAGCTCAAGTTAGTGAAATTCGATGGTACCTAGTCACATTTTATTATTATGAGTCATTAAAAATACCGTCGAACCATGTACACCTCTAACAATAACATCCAAGAGTCTAGCTAAATCCATATGGACACCCTTATTAATATGCATGGACCCTTGTCCCTAGTTAATATGTAAGAGCTAAAGGTAGTGAAATTCGATGGTACCTTGAAATATGTCACATTTTATTATGGCAAAGTTGCAGAAAACGTCCTAAACTAATTCAGTGATTTTGAATTTTCGTCTCAAGTTATATCACTTAGCCAAATTCGTCCCGTAATTAATATGTAAGAGCTAAAGGTAGTGAAATTCGATGGTACCTTGAAATATGTCACATTTTATTATGGCAAAGTTGCAGAAAACGTCCTAAACTAATTCAGTGATTTTGAATTTTCGTCTCAAGTTATATCACTTAGCCAAATTCGTCCCGTAATTTTATATTTTTTGTGGAATGTTATGCTACTTGCCACATGGCTGCTTATGTGTCAAGACGTGGCAAATTTTAGCATGAACAATTATTCAAGATTGAAGAATTCGTCCCAAACTAATAAATTTTTATTTTTCGTCCCAAACTATATTAATTCATCGAATTTCATCTCACAATTTGTCATTTTGCATGAATTTAATCCATTATTAAATTTCTAATTTAGTTGAAAGGACGATTTATCTTTTACATTTTTAAGGGACTAATGGTAATTTATCCCCTGTGATATTCATAATGTTCAATTTACCCCCTATAATTTGAAAAGAAGCAATTTACCTCCAATGAAAATTTAAAAAAAATATTTTATCCCCTTGAACAGGAGAATGTAACTCCATTGCAAGCATGCAAAGTATTTTATAACATAGGGGGTAAATTGCTACATTTATTATAATACATGGGGTAATTTGTCACGTTTATCACAACACAGGAGGGTAAACTGCCACATTATCATAACACAGGGAGGTAAGTTGAACATTATGAATGTCACATCGAAGTAAATTGCTATTAATTTTTTTTAAGAGATTTTTGAAATTCCCGTGGACTTTTGAGAAAAAAGGTCATATCTCAGTTCATAAGGAAAAATTTGTGCTTTTTTTGTATTAATAAATTATAAATATTTATATAGTCTGGAACGAATTCTTTTTTTTCCATGTTATTTCAATTACAGACTAAAGTCGACGTGTTGAGATAATTTGGAACGAAAAATCAAAATTTATAATTAATTTGGGACGAATTCTACAATCTTATAATTTTTATGCTAAATTTTATCACGTCATGACACATAAGCATCTATGTGGCACGTAAAACAACATTAAAAAAAAAAAATTACGGAACGAATTTGACTAAGTGTTATAGCTTAGGTGGAAATCCAAAATCACTAATTAATTTGAAATTTTTTGCAATTTTGACTTCTGAGAGTATTGACGGTAACTTATCAAAAAAAAAAAAAAAAAGTATTGACTGTGAGTTCAACTATGTAGAGTGGTTATTTCAATTTGAAAAGTATTTGAAAGCTAACTTAGGAATATAAGTTGAGCACAATTGTAGTTCGCAAATTGACCATGTACATCAAACTCAACAACTTTAGCAGTTATTTTCATATAAATTCTGCAAATGAAGGTTCGGCTATGATTTCATCAAAAGAAAAAGGTTTGGCTATGACAGTGGTCTCGCCCTTTAATACAAGAATTGACACGTGTCCTCCGCGGAAAGATTTGTGCTTTTTTTTGTATTAATAAATTATAAATATTTATAATTAGTTTGAAACAAATTCTTTGTTTCCATGTTATTTCAATTACAGACTAAAGTCGACGTGTTGAGATAATTTGGAACGAAAAATCAAAATTTACAATTAGTTTGGAACGAATTCTACAATCTTATAATTTTTATGCTAAATTTTATCACGTCATGACACATAAACATCTATGTGGCAAGTAAAACAATATTAAAAAAAAAAATACGGAACGAATTTGACTAAGTGTTAAAGCTTGAGGTGGAAATCCAAAATCACTAATTAATTTGAAATTTTTTGGAATTTTGACTTCTGAGAACTAATCAAAAAAAAAAGTATTGACTGAGTTCGACTATGTAGAGTGGTTATTTCAATTTGAAAAGTATTTGAAAGCTAACTTAGGAATATAAGTTGACACAATTGTAGTTCGCAAATTCTCATTACCATGTCCATCAAACTCAACAACTTTAGCAGTTATTTTCATATAAATTCTGCAAATGAAGGTTCGGCTATGATTTCATCAAAAGAAAAAGGTTTGGCTATGACAGTGGTCTCGCCCTTTAATACAAGAATTGACACGTGTCCTCCACGGGACACGTGTGAAAATGTGTTCTAGCAACAAACAATCCGATTGTGGTTAGGCGTCGACAATTATCATCAAAATTTCACAATCCAAAAATGTCTTCACGAGAAATTCACATTATAACCATATAAAAAACATATCGAGCATAAAAACGACAATAAAAATCAAAGTAAATGGGAGCATAGACAACATAACTAACAAGAGGGACATAATAAAAATGCAGATTGTTCAAATCTTGATTTACACATAATATATTTCCACAGATCTAGGTTCTCAATATATCTGCTTTCAATAGAGAATTAAAGGAAAGCAGCAAAGCATATAATTTAGTTTCAATCTGTCCGACTGTTGTTTCGACAATAAGAAAATTTCACATGTTGACTCCACGAAAGATTCTCTAGTGACCGTACTTCTGAAACTCCCACTCGCTGTTATCTGTTGATTATTGTTAAAGATTAAACTTATATCACATACAATAACGCCATTGCATAATAGAGAAATCAAGATAGGGCAAAGATTACCCAGAGGACAAACTTGTCGAGTCTTGAGCCATCTGCTAATACAGTGGAAGTGAAAGGCATGGTTGCAAACACCTGACAAAATTATTGTAGAAAAAATCCCAATGAAGGAGAGATTTATATGCAAATAATTAATGAACATGAAAGCGGTTTAAAGATGATCCACGAATGAATGTATATAGTAAATAGCAAAAACATGCTTCATAAACTCAACTATTAAGGTTCATCTTGGGGAGAATAAATAGCTAATATAGCACACACATATCCCACCCTAACAGCCAAAGATTTAAATTTACCCCTCAACTATCCCATCCCCATTCAAGTGAAGAGTTTGTGACTTCTCCAACTTATGAATATTGTTGAACTAAAAACAATGGCACCACAACCAACTCAACCAGTTGGAATAATTTTTAATTGGTAGAGGAAATCAGCAAATTTACTACAAACAATATCGAAGCAACAAAACAAAGGACAGCGCAAATTTGGCATCATATAAAAGTACCAAAAGTGAAAAAGTGAGCTTTCAGACATAGAAACCAGAGACTATCAGAACATCTACAGAGAGCTTCAGAAAGAACTCATAACTTAAGATGATAATATCATCCACAACTGCAACAAATCCCCTTAGAAGCGGCCCACGGGAGATATCAACAGACAAGTCTATAGCATTCCACCGTGTGCTAAACCACCTCCTTTATAGTCCCAATAATACAAAAAAACTCTAGGTGAGGTAATGATATCTTAATACACAGCCTTTTATATGATAAGTCAAGGACCATCAAGAAGAACTATTCATATAACTTAATTGATTACACTAACTTAGGTTTCTAACCAAGATATTGCTATAAATTTTTACAGCCTATATGACATTATCCAACAACATCAGGTTCAGCAGGCTTTATCCCAAAAAAAAGTACAACCAACTTGGGTTGCAACAAATAGGTATTGCTTGTAATTCTGTATGCTAAAAATAACCTACGATAGAGAAGAAACCTTACCTCCTCAACCCTAAACTTTAGTTGTAAAAAACCATTCTCATCAAAATTTAAGAAAATTCAATTGGGCATGATCACAAGAACTCATATTTATCACCACCAAAAATAATACGATCCCAATTAGTCCAAGAATCTATATTACCAATACAATCACATTAACGCCAAACTACAAAGAATTAAAACATAGTCACAGAGAGATAGTAAAGACTACTAGAAATTCAGCAGAGCAACATACCCCAAGCCACGGTGCACTCCTCGCTAGTCGCACTAGCTTGATTAGCCTGACACTCAATGCCTAAATCACAAATTCACAAAATTATTCCAAGAAATTGAATCAAAATCAAACCAAATAGGAAAATCGAAAAGAAAAAAGACTCACAGAGATCCATAATATGATTCCTGCAAATAGCACAATTATCCACAACAATATCTGCAGAATAAAAATTAGGGTTAGGGTCTCCCGCATCAAGTAAAATCAGACTACAAATTCCTACTCATATGTAAACCTATTTAAAATTAAAATAAAGAGAATCAAAGTAAAAAAATAATTTAGAGTTTATAATAATACCCCAAGCCCATAAGGAGACAGCGTTCCACTTTTTGATCTCGAATCGCTTGGCTTTCTTAGAGGACTGCGACGGAGCTGCCGGATTTGAAGGTCCAGCACCTGAGGATCCCTCTCCGGCGGGCACCATATTCACGTCGGTGTCGAGCGACGCCATCTAGGGTTCAGGTTTTTCGAGTTTGGTTTTATGATTTTCCGCTTTTCGAGCTGTTGAAATAGTACAATATGATCAACTTACAATAATTAGAAAACGAAAATAATTCTGTAATATATAAGGGAAAATAATGTGGTCATTTAACGAAAACAATGTGGTCATAAATTCTATTGGGCTTTGGGCCCATGATAAACGCGGCCGAGCCCAACTTAACCAACTTCCATTCCAATCATAAAAACATTATATTTTCTTTTAATTTTCAAAGAACAATTTTTAAAACTAGTAATAATAATTGATAGGACCAAAAAAATTTCACCCAAAAAAAAAAAGTATTAATAATTGAGATACGGATTGTATCTTAATTTGGGTAGATTGGTGTTCGTTGGGAGGTACCTTTAGAGTAAAATGGGAGCGAGCTGAATTCAAATCTTTTCGATATCTAAGTTAAAAAAAATGATATTTATCGTGCAAAAAACAAAAACAAAAAATATTGTATTTTACCTCTTTTAAGAAGGACTTCTTGTAGCTGTAATTCTCTTTTGTAACAAAAAAAACAAAAACAAAAAATATTGTGCGACTAAATAAGAATATAGTTTGTGGTTACTCTTATGTTATATTTATAAGGGTTTAGTTAGTAGAGACCTTATGGGATTCCTAGTGATGATGGGTGTTTAATTATTTATAAGGAAGTGATCAGAATCTGACGAGGATATTGAGCTTTTAATGTCATTATATTTGGGCCGTGGTTATTCATATTTGATGGATCCTAGGCTTCCATGCGTTTTAGAAGTTTTAAATTACATAAGTATTCGATCCTATTTATTAGGATATTTATCGAATTAAGAATTCAATGAAATATGAATTTAGTCTGATTTCATAGATTCGTATCCAATATATATTATATATTATGTATATAAACAGAAATGAAAATTATCTATGTTCAACTAAAACCTTTAGCTACATTAAAAATAATCTTAAAAATAAATGCATGAGAGATATCGTTGGGCTGATCTGGTGACTAATTGGGCCATAACTACAACATATTAATTTATGTTATTTGATAATCAAAACCCTAACCATTAATCTATTAAGATTACATCTTCCCTCTACTACTTCTTCCTCCAATTATTGTTTTTTTAATACTCGGTTTTCTTCTTCTTTGTCTCATTTACTTTTTTTTTTCTAATTATATTTTGATGTTTGTTCCTTTGTTTTAATTTTTATAGTTGATATTTGGCCACCATATTCAATTTTCTACAATTTTCGATGAAACAAGTTAAATGTTACATTTGTAAACCATGATGATAGAATATGCAAGTGGTTTAATTTGGAGAAAATTGGAAGCAAAACAATTATTTATAAATGTGCTAAACGGATCAAACATTTTATCCGGATCATAGATATAGTTGGTCCTAAGTGGCCAGACGAGGTCAAGAGAGGGAGGGGGGGTGAATAGACCTCTGTTTTTCCTTTAAAAATTTCACTTACTTTTCTTAGCAGCAGAGTAAGCTGATCGAAACTTAAGAGACTACACAGTTGTTCACGCACAAAGCTTGTTCAGCGTAAGTTGACCACTAGTCTGATTTTATTTATCTGTTTCGAATCAAATCAGAGTACAAAACTTGTATATATGCAGCGAATTTTATTGTTTTTCAAACAAGTTTTTGTCACTTAAAGATTTTATGCCCGTTTTTTAAAATCTTCAGTCTTTTCAAAAGTTTGGTTATTTATGAAAATATGCAAATATAAAACAAGTAAACCAACACAAGAATTTTTATAGTGGTTATATAGACAAGAATGTCTTTTGGCCCACTCTTCTAGATCACGAAGATTTAGGATATACTCTGAACACAAAGTAAATAATAGACTCTACTTGCGCTTTTACTACATATGAATGAGCCACAAGTTAGGAGATGACTAAGAAAACCTATAATCACAAGTATTTTCACTCTCTAAAATGGAAAACTACTTCTCACAACTCTTGTTTTGCCTGAATTTGGCTTGTAAGTAGATACGTAATTATACAGAAACAAATATAGTAAAATTATATACAAAGAGTGGGAGTGCGTTATGGAGCAGTAATATATATCTCGATTAGACTATTACAAGTATAGAGGGTCTAATCGAGTGCTATTGGATGCCATGCGAAAGACAATAAATACAAGCTAATCTCGATCTGAATCTAAGTAGTCCGAGCAGTATATGTGTAGGTGGGGATCTCTTAAATGTAATTAATGCACTAGTATTTATAGTAAAGGTGCATGCTAGCTGAACCAGACGTAGGGGAGCATTTCTCGGTCCATTAGCAGGCTTGAAGATGAATCTGAAGTAGATCGGAAATATTACTTCGATCAGCATAAGTTACCTGGTTGGAAAACATGCTAGGGAAATCGGAAAATGTATATATCGACCTAGATGCTTTCAGTAAAATAAGTAATACAAAATACCGCACATTAATACTCCCCCACTTCTCGAGCATAAGTGTTGCTGGAGCTTTGAGAAGTAGTAAAACTAAGAAGCGCAAATTGTTCTCATCTTTTCGATACTTCAGATACGCCTCATTAAAAACCTAGTTCGGAAAAACCCCAAGGGATAAAAACCGAACCGAGGGAAAGAGAGCGTGTATCCATAGAAGAAGCCCTATATAACTGAACCAATTCTGAAGTCTTTGAACAACTCGGAAAAATTACTTTTGAGTTGAGTTAAACTTGCAATGTATGATTGCACAGAAACGTCCCACTTTCAAGTGTTTCCTTTAAACCAAGAATCAAAGAGGTTTAGGATGGTCGAAACAATATAATCGACTGTCAGGATATGTAGCGGAAATATATTTCTTCAACTGGAGGGACTAACAATGCTAATATTCTGAAGATGATTTTTTGAAATAACAATGGAGAAGCCCAACCGTCGCGGTTACTCGGGGTCCGAAATGCAATTCACCGTTTAACCTTATATATATACGTTGACCACTTGAAAGAAAAGTTACTGAATTTACTGCAACTTACATAAGTCTGATCGGAGCATACTGATCAAGAAAAATATATATTTTTTATCGATCAGAAAAAATCATCCAAGTCTTCGAAGATGTCTAATGTAGATCGAAAGGGCAAAATCTGTGGTTCAAGAAGGTCCAGATTCCGAACCTGATTCTCACGATCGGATAATAGATGATTATGAGGCCGCTGAAGATAATTATGAAATCGTTGAAGATAGTCTGAGCCATAGGCTGGATAAGAGCTCAGAAGCAGCTATGAACTGATAGAATAGTGTCCTGCAAGCCAACTATTTTGGCTGCATTTAATTGAAAGGACCATTCAATTGGATTAATAAATGCATTTTATTATTAAATGGTCATCTTTATCTTATGTAATAATTATCTAAGCATAAGGATAGAAGTCCTTAGATCACAGGGCTATGGGACAACCCGTGGACTGATCTCCAAGACCGTGATCTAGAACATATTCAAGAGTCGTAGAATCCAATCGAGATAGGACATCGTTGGATTCGGTTAGACTCTCACTGTTGTGTATACTCCGATGAACTGGAGGACGCTGGGGTCCACGAGCGTGACTGGGATAGTCGATACACATAAGTGGGTGGTTTGCTGGGATGGCAAGCGCACTGAATACCCCAACTAGGAAATAACTCACCATGGAAGCGGTAGTCGCATATCGGGGATGAAGTTATTCCAATTTACAATAGTATACGAACGATCCCTAACTACTTGAGATGATAGGGTTTATCTGGTGCGAGAACGTCTATGCTTTGATATGAGTCCCGACTGACTGGAGATCGCCAGAAAGTCTCTGTGGACTCATATTGGGTATAGAGGAACTCGTATGCAGATTCATATCATCAACAAAGGATCCATTGACCCGACTTGATAGGTTGGGAAATTCTCCTATGGATTTCTGTGAGAAATTAATTCTGGTAAAATCCTCGGCCGAGGTATCTGACGGCTTAGGTAAGTAGCTCATAAAGGTTAAGTCAAAGAGAATTATTTCGAGACCAGAATGCATAAGGTCAAGACAAAAGAAAAGGGAGACCGATGAAAGACCATACCCTTAAGTCTCGGCTGGGAGATTGATCGATGGAGAGATTATGGCGTATACGGAAATTGTAAATGAGTTAATGATAGAAATAGTGTCCTGCAAGCCAGCTGTATGGCTAGCATTAATTGTAATTAATGAGGAACTATTCAATTTAGATTAATAAATGCACTTTTATTAAATGGTCAACTTTATCTTATGTAATATTTGTCTAAGCATAAGGATAGAAGTCCTTAGATCACAGGGCTATGGGACAACCCGTGGACTGATCTCTAAGGCCGTGATCTAGAATACATTCAAGAGTCGTAGAATCCAATCGAGATAGGACATCGTTGGATTCGGTTAGACTCTCACTATTGTGTATACTCCGATGAACTGGAGGACGCTGGGGTCCACGAGCGTGACTGGGATAGTCGATACACATAAGTGGGTGGCTTGCTGGGATGGCAAGCGCACTGAATACCCCAATTAGGAAATAACTCACCATGGAAGCGGTAGTCGCATATCGGGGTTGAAGTTATTCCAATTTATGATAGTATACGAGGAACGATCCCTAACTACTTGAGATGATAGGGTTTATCTGGTACGAGAACGTCTATACTTTGATATGAGTTCCGACTGACTGGGGATTACCAGAAAGTCTCTGTGGACTCATGTTGGGTATAGAGGAACTCGTATGCAGATTCATATCATCAACAAAGGATCCATTGACTCGACTTGATAGGTCGAGAAATTCTCCTATGGATTTCTGTGAGAAATTAATTCTGATGAAATCCTTGGCCAAGGTAACTGACGACTTTATGTAAGTAGCTCATAAAGAACAAGTCAGAAAGAATTTATTTCGAGATCAGAGAACATAAGGTCAAGACAAAAGATAAGGGAATCCGATGAAAGACCATACCCTTAAGTCTCAACTGGGAGATTGATCGATGGAGAGATTGTGTCGTATATGGAAATTGTAAATGATAAAAGGTTCACTGAATTAATTCACCAGTGATTGGGCTCCATGGGCTTGTGACTGGACATCGACCGTGGAGTGTGGGAGAATTCCCAAATTAGCAGGGGTGCTAATTTTGGAATGATTAATCGATAGAGTGTTCGATTAATTTAGAGCATTAATTGCTCAAGTAATTAAATAATATTTAATTACAATCCACGGCCAATTATGTGGTGAACCTACGGGGGCATACACAATACACAAGTAGCGAAAGCGAGGAAACAGGAACGAACCAGTCGACTGGGTCGACTGGGTCAAAATCGACTGGGTCGATTAAATGGGTGGGTCGACTGGGTCGACCCATATGGAACAAAATTGGATCCAATTGGAATTGGATCAAGATTATAAATTAAATTGGAATTTAATTTATGAGTAAATTAATTAATTAGGATTTAATTAATTAATGTAATAATTAATTTAATTAGACTTGGAGTTTAAATTAATTAATTGGGAGATGATTTAATTAATCGGGCTATTTAATTGGGAAATTAAATAAAGCCCTGAAAGATTAATTAATATGGGCCATGAATTAATTAGGAGACTAGGTCTTCTAATTAAATAGGGCCATGGCCCATGTAGGAGAGAGAAGACCTAGTCCTAATAGGACTAGGATAGAAAGAAAACTATAAATAGCTTTCTTCTAGTTATTTTTCACACAACTCCTTAAGCAAAAATTGAGCAAAGCAAAAATCTCTCTCCCTCTCCCAAGTGTGATCGGCCGAACCTACTTCCACTTTGGAAGAATTTTTCGTGTTCGATCTTTGTTCCAAAATCGTTCTTAAAGTCCTGAATTAATATAGCCTATGTTCTAGTCGATTAGGTTATATTATTTTCGTGATATTGTGGTGTATCAACTCGTAGAGGCGCAACACGTGGGGCGCTATACAAAAAGGCTTGGATCGATTTTTCTGTGAGAGAATTCAGAGTTCGTCTAGCCAACTTGGATTTGCAAGGAGACAGGTATAAACGAGAAAACTTATACTGTCGTTTAATTATATTTATATATATACAACTAGAGAATATCCTGGCAAGATTCTTTAAGAGGCCCTAGAAATTTTTTATATTCCGCTGTGCCTAGGGCTGTTTTTCTTACCGAATCCCAACAGTGGTATCAGAGCCAACTCTAGGCTTTGTATATATATGAATTTGCGAATTCTGTGTTTATTAAATCATATGTTTGATTTATGTGGCTAAGTTCTTTAACTATGAATGTTTTAGGACTTTATTGTTAACTTAGAGTTAATGGGAATTTTAGATTCGTATTTTTATCATGTTATTTTAATTTTGGATTGAGATTTAATTGGGACTGTTTTAATTAAATCATAAAAGTAATCAAAAACAAAAAAAAAAAAATTTTAGATCCAACCCTGCGGTGGCACGCGGCGGTGCGCGGCAGCGCACCGCGGCTGGGCGACCACCGCAAGCCGCGGCATGCGGCAGCATGCGGACAGCATGCTGTCCGCGCACGCTGCGCACAGCAGCAGCCCACGGGCTGTTGTCTGCGCGTGGCTGTGCGCGGCAGCCTGCTGCCGCGCGCTGTCACGCGCCGCGGCTGCTGCCCGTGGCAGCTCACGCGCCCCTGCGGGATCGCGCGTGGGTTGTCCGCGTGGCAGCTCCTGATTAGCTTCGACTGGTCATGTTTGGGTTGGACTCTAATTCTGCCTATTTTGAAAATTCTGGAAATTTAGAATTTTGGGAAGATTAGGAAACTTGGAGTTTTGGGATAAGGTAGTTATCTTGTTAGAATTAAACACTACCTTAATTAAACTAATCTAAACAAAATAGGATTATCTTGAGAATCTTGGAGATTTGGGAATATTGGGAAACTTAGAGTTTTGGATAAGGTAAGAATCTTAGAGATTTAGATTACCTTAATTAACCAATCTTAATCAAGATAGGATTTGTAGATTACTTGAAGCTCAAGTAAGAGCTAATTAATCTTAGAGGTTAATTATTAATTCAAAATTAATTAACTTGGATAAATTTTATGAATTAAAATTAAAGGAGCCGGTAAATTTACATTTTTGCCCTTATGTGAATTTATGCATGTTCTTGAGTGAATATGTGGATTGGTCGATTTTGCCCTTAAGCCCTGTGTAGTTTTGGTTTATTTATTTTATGGGTTGTAATTAAATGGGCCTGATTGGTGCCCTTGCTTGCGCAAACAAATGTAATAGAATAGGACCATTTAAATTATGTAAGCTAGGCTTAGATTAGGCTTGAAGCCGAGAAGACCTCATGAAGACTTGGAGATCCACATGGAGGCCCATTTACCTTGGAGGACATGGAGGCCCAATTCATTACATGGAGGCCCAATCAAGCTGGATATTACAAGAAGGCCCATGATGTATGGGTTTAAAAATTGTAATAGTTAGGACATTTAATTTTCACCCTAGACTGACCAATTGATTCATCACGTGGCTCGTGATGGATCGCATAGGATGGGCAATCGACCAATCATATCTTGCTAGGTGATGAATGTTTACTTTTTCGCAAATTATTCTTTGATGTATGAGATGCATGCTTAGGATAGAAAACGTAAACAAGATAAGCATAATCTGATGAGACCTCGCACACTTAGAAACCTCCAATTGAACTTAAAATTCAATTAGAATATTAAATCGAATAACGGGCGCATATGAATAGTGTCTATGGTCCGAGCCTATCCAATTACTAGGTCTTAGGCATATTGTACAAATATATCTCGATGTCTCACGAGTCGTGGGTCGAGCTATAGGAAGATAATATGTCTACTGCCTCGATGCACGAGTTAAGTGCCAAGGGAGGGGATAGCAAGGTTTTAGGCGCTGTCTCACGAGTCGTGGGGCGTCTAGGATTGAACTATTTCTCTTCACGAGTATTGGACATGATTTAACGCTAGTAAGTATGGATGTCTCACGAGTCGTGGGTCCATATCGAAAAACGAGGCTAAATGAACTTAAGGGTTAGCTGCGATGGTTAACCGTTGACATAGTCGACCACCAAGTGGATCAAATAGTATGGCCAACGAGTCGTGGGTACTAGGAGATTGCATTTGGGCCTTAAGCCCGCTAGGATATTTTAAATTCCCGAAACTTATGTGGGGGCATAAGATTTTGATTAAAATAGTGGGAGTAATTTGCAAATGAAATCCATGTTTGTGAATTGTGCATTTTAAATTAATCTTTCGCGTATTTATTTCTTCTATCGTCGTTTTGTAGATATAATGTCTAAGAATCCGATTTCCATCATACTTGAACATAACAAATTGACTGGACCAAACTTCCATGACTGGGTCAGGAACCTTAAGATCATTCTCGCTTCTGAAAAGCGAGGTTTTGTCCTTGATGGGCCCCCTCCCGAACTTGCTAAGGATGCCGACGACACTGAGAAAGAAGCCGTTGATTTATGGCTTGACGATGACTTGCAGTCACGTTGTCTCATGTTGGCATCCATGTCGAATGAGCTTCAAAAGCAGCACGAGCATATGAAGTCTTCTTTTGAAATCTACACGCACCTGAATGGTCTATTTGGGGTGCAAAGTAGATATGAGCGGTATGAAACTGCTAAGGCTTTGCAACAAACGAGGATGGCTGAAGGTGCTGATGTTCGATCTCACTGCATCAAAATGATTGGGCTCATTGAAAAGCTTAGTCATCTTGACGTAAAGATGGACAAGACCTACTGCCAGGATATAATCCTCCAGTCATTGCCTAGATCATTCGAGCAATTCGTAGTGAACTACAACATGCACAAGATGAATGTTGAACTTCACGAGTTGGCTAATATGCTCGCCACTGCCGAGGCTTCCATGAAAAGAGAGAAGCCAGTGATGGTTGCTACCTCAACCCAATCCAAGTCCAAAAGGACAAAGAAAGGGAAGGGGAAGGGAAATGCTTCTTCAAGCAAAGGCAAAGCACCATCTGGGCCCATAGGGAAGGGAAAGAAGCGTAAAGCTTCGTCTGGTGAACAGAAATGTTTCTACTGCAAGAAACCTGGACACTGGAAGAGGAACTGCAAAGAGTTCTTGGAGAGCTCGAAAGGTATATTCCTTGTTGAAGTTAATTTATCAATTAACTGTGCATCATGGGTGCTAGACACTGCTTGTGGTTCTCATCTTTGTAATGATTTACAGGTGATGGGAGCAACAAGGCCACTTAGGCCAGGGGATTGGATCCTGAGATTTGGCAATGGAGCTAGAGCTGCTGCCGAGGCCATAGGCGAAGTGGAGTTAGATTTAGGTGGTAATAAATTAGTCCTTAGGAACGTTCTTTATGTACCTGGTTTGGTGAAAAATATTATTTCAATTCCTGTTTTGGATAATGAAGGTTTTAATTTTACTATTAATAAAGGTTCCTTTTCATTATTTATGAATGATAATATGTTTTTCACTGGTACATTAAAAGATGGACTATATACCATTGAACCACCTAAGTTAGTGATGCATGTACAACAAAACAAAAGGAAACAAGATAATGAAATATCTGCCCAATTGTGGCACGCTCGACTTGGACATATATCTAAGTCAAGGATTCAAAAGTTAGCATCTTCTGGCGCGATTGAAATCAATCGCATTGATGAAATGCCAACATGTGAACCATGTTTAAAGGGTAAAATGGCTAAGTTGCCGTTTAAAGGAAACCCTGAGCGAGCCAAGCAAACATTGGACTTAATACATACTGACGTATGTGGACCACTAAGAAAAAGCGCCCGTGGTGGCTATGACTACTTCATCACTTTCACTGACGACTTTAGTCGTTATGGATATGTGTTCTTGTTGAAACACAAGTCTGAAGCCTTTGAGAGATTCAAAGAATTCAAGATGGAAGTAGAGAATCAACTTGGTCATACGATAAAGGCTCTTCGTTCTGACCGAGGTGGAGAATTTCTTAGTAACGAATTTCTGAATTATCTTGTAGAGCATGGAATACTATCGCAGTGGACTCCTCCTGCAACACCCCAGTTAAATGGAATAGCAGAGAGAAGGAATCGAACATTGATGGACATGGTTCGATCCATGATGAGTGCCACTGACTTACCTCTTTCATTTTGGGGACATGCCCTCCTCACGGCAACGAAGATACTGAATATGGTACCTTCGAAATCCGTAGAAAAGACACCATACGAACTATGGTTTGGCAAGGCACCCTCATACGCATTCATGCGCATATGGGGATCTCCCGCTTACGTTAAAAAGCTAGTGGGAGATAAATTGGAAACTAAATCCACTTTGTGCAAATTCGTGGGGTATCCAGAAAACTCAATAGGATACGAGTTCTACGATCCTACAAGACAAACAACGTTTGTCTCGAGGAACGCACACTTCTTGGAGAAGGATTTCTTGGTGGACAAGAAAGAAAATAACGTAGAACTAGATGAGGTCACTGAAGCTGAAAAGACCTTAGAGGTCGATCAAGCTGACCCGTCACCACAGGCAGTGGGAGAACAAGAGCATGAAAGTGCACCAGAAAGTACACCGATACTTCGTAGGTCAGAAAGACAACGTAGAGAACCCGAGAGGTACTACGGTCTGCTGCACGAGACTGGACAGTCTCTAACCGACCCAAGGACTTACGAAGAGGCTATGCTAGACATAGACTCGGGAAAGTGGCGCGAAGCCATGGAATCCGAACTGGACTCCATGCACTCAAACAAGGTCTGGGCCTTGGTAGATCCACCAGTGGGAGTGGCTCCCGTGGGTTGCAAGTGGATCTATAAGCGAAAGCTTGGAGTGAATGGAGAGGTGATTACCTACAAGGCGCGACTAGTGGCAAAAGGATACACTCAAAGACCAGGTATCGACTTTGAGGAGACTTTCTCGCCCGTCGCAATGCCCAAATCCATTCGGATCTTGCTGGCCATAGCTGCGTGGTATAACTACGAGATATGGCAGATGGATGTAAAGACTGCCTTTCTCAATGGAGACATTGATAAGGAGATCTACATGGAGCAACCAAAAGGATATGCATCCAAAGGAGATGAACACAAGGTGCACAAACTCCAGATGTCCATTTATGGACTGAAGCAAGCTTCCCGAAGTTGGAACATTCGTTTTGATGAGACAATCCAAACTTTTGGATTCATCAAGAACATGTTCGAACCTTGCGTGTACAAGAAGATCAGTGGGAGTACAGTTGAATTTTTGGTGCTTTACGTTGACGACATTCTTCTCATTGGAAACAATGTAAAAGCATTGTCTGAAACTAAAGCATGGTTGTCTACACAATTCTCAATGAAGGATATGGGAGAAGCATCCTTTGTACTAGGTATAAGGATCTACCGAGATAGATCAAAAGGACTGCTGGGCCTCTCCCAATCCCAGTACATAGACAAAATCTTGAAAAGATTTAGTATGGAAGAATCCAAGAGAGGATTGCTTCCAATGAGACATGGAATTGCACTCTCCAAGTCTATGGCCCCAAAGACGCCAGAGGAGAGAAGCAATATGTCTCGAATACCGTATGCATCCGCGATAGGAAGCATAATGTATGGTATGCTGTGTACGAGACCAGACGTAGCGTACGCTCTAAGCGTTACAAGTCGCTACCAGTCTGATCCAGGTGAGCAGCACTGGATAGCCGTAAAGGCAATTCTGAAGTACCTGAGAAGGACTAAGGAATTGTTCTTGGTATACGGTGGAGAAGAATTGAAATTGGAAGGCTATACAGACTCAAGCTTCCAATGTGATGTAGACGACTTCAAGTCGACATCAGGATATGTTTTCTGCCTCAATGGTGGTGCGGTTAGCTGGAAGAGCTCCAAGCAGGAAACAACCGCGGATTCAACCACTGAAGCAGAATACATTGCCGCGAGTGACGCAGCAAAGGAAGGTGTTTGGATGAGGAACTTCATCCAGGAATTGGATGTGATACCTAGCATTGCTGAGCCCATTACTATCTTCTGCGATAATAATGGGGCAATAGCGCAAGCAAAGGAGCCGAGATCTCATCAGAAATCCAAGCACGTACAGAGACGATACCATGTGATAAGAGATATCATTGGTAGAGGAGACATTAAGATGGAACGTGTCGACTCGGAAGATAATACGGCGGACCCGCTAACGAAGCCTCTGCCTCAAAAGGCATTTGAGAAACATCTGCATAAGATGGGACTCAAGAACATAAAAGACTGGCTTTAGGACAAGTGGGAGATTGATAGAAATAGTGTCCTGCAAGCCAGCTGTATGGCTAGCATTAATTGTAATTAATGAGGAACTATTCAATTTAGATTAATAAATGCACTTTTATTAAATGGTCAACTTTATCTTATGTAATATTTGTCTAAGCATAAGGATAGAAGTCCTTAGATCACAGGGCTATGGGACAACCCGTGGACTGATCTCTAAGGCCGTGATCTAGAATACATTCAAGAGTCGTAGAATCCAATCGAGATAGGACATCGTTGGATTCGGTTAGACTCTCACTATTGTGTATACTCCGATGAACTGGAGGACGCTGGGGTCCACGAGCGTGACTGGGATAGTCGATACACATAAGTGGGTGGCTTGCTGGGATGGCAAGCGCACTGAATACCCCAATTAGGAAATAACTCACCATGGAAGCGGTAGTCGCATATCGGGGTTGAAGTTATTCCAATTTACGATAGTATACGAGGAACGATCCCTAACTACTTGAGATGATAGGGTTTATCTGGTACGAGAACGTCTATACTTTGATATGAGTTCCGACTGACTGGGGATTACCAGAAAGTCTCTGTGGACTCATGTTGGGTATAGAGGAACTCGTATGCAGATTCATATCATCAACAAAGGATCCATTGACTCGACTTGATAGGTCGAGAAATTCTCCTATGGATTTCTGTGAGAAATTAATTCTGATGAAATCCTTGGCCAAGGTAACTGACGACTTTATGTAAGTAGCTCATAAAGAACAAGTCAGAAAGAATTTATTTCGAGATCAGAGAACATAAGGTCAAGACAAAAGATAAGGGAATCCGATGAAAGACCATACCCTTAAGTCTCGACTGGGAGATTGATCGATGGAGAGATTGTGTCGTATATGGAAATTGTAAATGATAAAAGGTTCACTGAATTAATTCACCAGTGATTGGGCTCCATGGGCTTGTGACTGGACATCGACCGTGGAGTGTGGGAGAATTCCCAAATTAGCAGGGGTGCTAATTTTGGAATGATTAATCGACAGAGTGTTCGATTAATTTAGAGCATTAATTGCTCAAGTAATTAAATAATATTTAATTACAACCCACGGCCAATTATGTGGTGAACCTACGGGGGCATACACAATACACAAGTAGCGAAAGCGAGGAAACAGGAACGAACCAGTCGACTGGGTCGACTGGGTCAAAATCGACTGGGTCGATTAAATGGGTGGGTCGACTGGGTCGACCCATATGGAACAAAATTGGATCCAATTGGAATTGGATCAAGATTATAAATTAAATTGGAATTTAATTTATGAGTAAATTAATTAATTAGGATTTAATTAATTAATGTAATAATTAATTTAATTAGACTTGGAGTTTAAATTAATTAATTGGGAGATGATTTAATTAATCGGGCTATTTAATTGGGAAATTAAATAAAGCCCTGAAAGATTAATTAATATGGGCCATGAATTAATTAGGAGACTAGGTCTTCTAATTAAATAGGGCCATGGCCCATGTAGGAGAGAGAAGACCTAGTCCTAATAGGACTAGGATAGAAAGAAAACTATAAATAGCTTTCTTCTAGTTATTTTTCACACAACTCCTTAAGCAAAAATTGAGCAAAGCAAAAATCTCTCTCCCTCTCCCAAGTGTGATCGGCCGAACCTACTTCCACTTTGGAAGAATTTTTCGTGTTCGATCTTTGTTCCAAAATCGTTCTTAAAGTCCTGAATTAATATAGCCTATGTTCTAGTCGATTAGGTTATATTATTTTCGTGATATTGTGGTGTATCAACTCGTAGAGGCGCAACACGTGGGGCGCTATACAAAAAGGCTTGGATCGATTTTTCTGTGAGAGAATTCAGAGTTCGTCTAGCCAACTTGGATTTGCAAGGAGACAGGTATAAACGAGAAAACTTATACTGTCGTTTAATTATATTTATATATATACAACTAGAGAATATCCTGGCAAGATTCTTTAAGAGGCCCTAGAAATTTTTTATATTCCGCTGTGCCTAGGGCTGTTTTTCTTACCGAATCCCAACAGTTAAAAGGTTCACTGAATTAATTCACCAGTGATTGGGCTCCATGGGCTTGTGGCTGGACATCGACCGTGGAGTGTGGGAGAATTCCCAAATTGGCAGGGGTGCTAATTTTGGAATGATCAATCGACAGAGTGTTCGATTGATTTAGAGTATGTCTTACTCGAATAATTAAATAATATTTAATTATAACCCACGGCCAATTATGTGGTGAACCTACGGGGGCATACACAATACACATGAAGCGAAAGCGAGGAAATGAGAACGACCGAGTCGACTGGGTCGACTGGGTGAATAATCGACTAGGTCGATTATGATGGGTGGGTCGACTGGGTCAACCCAATTGGAACAAAATGGGATCCAATTGGAATTGGATCAGGATCATAAATTAAATTGGAATTTAATTTGTGGATTAATTAATTAAGTTGGATTTAATTAATTAAAAGGGATTTTAATTAAATGGACTTAGAGTCTGATTTAATTAAATGGGAGATTAAGTTAATTAATTGGGCTATTTAATTGGGAGATTAAATAAAGCCTGGTCAAATTAATTAACTGGACCATGAATTAATTAGAAGACTTGGTCTTCTAATTAAATAGGGTCATGGCCCATGTAGGAGAGAAGAGCCCTAGTCCTAATATGACTAGGTTAGGGAGATAACTATAAGTAGCCTTCTTGTAGTTATTTTTCACACAACTCTATAAGCAAAAATTGAGCAAGAGCAAAATTTTCTCTCCCTCTCCCAAGCATAAGTCGACCGAACCCTGTTCTTCCTTTGGAAGAATTTTTCGTTTTTCGATCTTGTTCCAAAATCGTTCCTAAGTCCTAGATCTTAATATATCTTGTGTTTTAGTCGATCAAGATATATTATTTTCGTGTAATTGTGGTGTATCAACTCGTAGAGGCGCAACACGTGGGGCGCTGCTGCAGAGCTTGGATCGATACTTGCTGGAGGAGAAATCAGAGTTCGCTTTGCTAGCCAAAGGATTTGCAAGGAGATAGGTATAACGTGTAAACTTATACTATCGTTTTTATTTATATTCATATATATACAACTAGAGAATATCCTGGCAAGATTCCGTAAGAGGTCCTAAAATTTTTATATTCCGCTGTGCCTAGGGCTGTTTATCTTACCGAATCCCAACAGTGGTATCAGAGCCAACTCTAGACTTTGTATATATATGAATTTGCAAATTTTGTGTTATAAATCATATGTTTGATTTATGTATGGCTAGTTCTTTAACTGTGTATGTTTTAGGACGTAGATCTGTTAACTTGGAGTTAATGTAAAATTTTGATTCGAAAATTTTATCGTGTTAAATTTTATTTTGGATTGAATTAATTAAAACTGTTGATTTTAATTAATTAAGGAATCAAACACAAATTAAAACAAAACAAAAGGAAAACAAAGTAATTAGATCGAAACTTTATTCTCTTGGTGAGAATTAATATCGACCTTAGTGCGTATTTTCTTTTGTAATCACAGTTCTCGTGGCATGTGTGTAATAGCATGCATGTTGTTTTAATTTGGAAAAAGTGTTACGTAAGATTTGAAGCCATGTTATGTATTAAATTGTAATTGAATTTTGTTGATTGCAAAATGTTGGATTCTTGTCAATTTGAAGCCTACGATTTACGGCATGACATGGTGGTTCAAATTTTCGTGGCAGAATTTTGGATACATCCTGAAAATCTTGGAGATTTGGTTGTTATGGAATCTTGGTGAATCTTGAATTGATCTTAGAGATCTAATTAAACAAGGAAACTTAGAGTTTCATTTAATATAAGACATTTAATTAAAATTAATGTCTTGTAATTAATTACCAAGATTAAAGATCTTAGAGATCTTATTAAACAAGGAAACTTAGAGTTTCATTTGTGATAAGACATTTAATTAAAATTAATGTCTTCTAGTAAGTTACCAAGATGAAAGATCTTAGAGATATTATTAAATTAGGAAACTTGGAGTTTTGGATAAGGTAGAAATCTTGATGGATTTGGACACTACCTTAGTTAACTAATTTAGACAAAATATGATTATCTTGAGAATCTTAGAGATTTGTAGAATTGGGAAACTTAGAGTTTTGGATAAGATAATAATCTTGGAAGATTTGTAACTATCTGAAGTAACCAACTTTATCAAGGTAAGAGTTGTTGATTACTTAGAACTCAAGTAAGAGTAAATTAATCTTAGAGATTAATTGTTAATTCAAAATTAAATTAACTTGGATAATTTTTGTGAATTAAAATTAAAGGAGCCGATAAATTTACATTTATGCCCTTATGTGAATTTATGCATGTTCTTGAGTGAATATGTGGATTGGTCGATTTTGCCCTTAAGCCCTGTGTAGTTTTGGTTTATTTATTTTAAGGGTTGTAATTAAATGGGCCTGATTGGTGCCCTTGCTTGCGCAAACGAATGTAATAGAATAGGGCCATTTAAATTTGTAAGCTAGGCTTAGATTAGGCTCGGAGCCGAGAAGACCTCATGAAGACTTGGAGATCCACATGGAGGCCCATAACCTTGGAGGACATGGAGGCCCAATTCATTACATGGAGGCCCAATCAAGCTGGATATTACAAGAAGGCCCATGATGTATGGGTTAAAAAAATTGTAATAGTTAGGACATTTAATTTCCACCCTAGACTGACCAATTGATCCATCACAAGGCTCGTGATGGATCGCATAGGATGGGCAATCGATCAATCATATCAAGCTAGGTGATGAATGTTTACTTTTTCGTAATTATTCTTTGATGTATGAGATGCATGCTTAGGATAGAAAAACGTAAACAAGATAAAACATAATCTGATGAGACCTCGCACAAGAAAACTTAAAACCTCCAATTGAACTTAAAATTCAATTAGAATATTAAATCGAATAACGGGCGATATGAATGGTGTCTATGGTCCGAGCCTATCCAATTACTAGGTCTTAGGCATATTGTACAAATATATCTCGATGTCTCACGAGTCGTGGGTCGAGCTATAGGAAGATGATATGTCTATTGCCTCGATGCACAGTTTAGTGCCAAGGGAGGGGATAACAAGGTTCTAGGCGCTGTCTCATGAGTCGTGGGGCGTCTAGGATTGAACTATTTCTCTTCACGAGTATTGGACATGATTTAACGCGAGTAAGTATGGATGTCTCACGAGTCGTGGGTCCATAACGAAAACCGAGGCTAAATGAACTCAAGGGTTAGCTGGGATGGTTAACCGGCGACGTGATCGCCCACAAAGTGGATCAATTGGTATGGCCAACGAGTCGTGGGTACTGAGCGATTGCATTTGGGCCTTGAGCCCATTAGGAAATTTTTATTTCCCGAACCTTATGTGGGGGCATAAGTATTCGATAAAAATAGTGGGAGTAATTTACAAATGAAAACCATGTTTGTAAATTATGCATTGATATTAATCTGCCGCGTATTTATCGTCATGTTTATGATAGTTTTTCATAAGTTATGTATCCATGAATATTTACCATCATACTTGAATCAAATAAATTGACTGAACCCAAATGAATTTTGAATGACTTCAAAACTTGAGAAATTATTCTCAAGTCCAAGCAAGGACTAATCTCCTTACAAAGATTTCATTGTGTTTCCTTTCGAAGTTACACTTCGACTGGAATGGTGATAGGTTTCATCAGGCTGCCTTTTTCGAAGTTACTCTTCAAATAAGAAAGGTGATAAGTTTCACCAGAGGGTTGAGGATGGTTCTCAAGCCCAAATTTTCTTGAAGGCAAACATGAAATCTCCCATAAATGGGAAGTAACATCTTGTTAAAAGGCCTCAAAAGGCTCGAGAGATGGAAGAAGAGGAATGTATCCTCTCTGAATGGAAATAACCTTGGAGGTTTTTCTGTAAGGATGATAAGTTGAAAAGTCAATCAAAATGGTTCTTCCATGGATTAAGATCAAGGGAAAGAGGGAATTAAACCTATTCATCCCATAAGGGATGATTAAATTTTATTGAACTTAACCTTATGGTTAAAGTAATGCATAAGGGTGTTGGATGCCCGATGAAGCACTCATTGATGCATTCAATGCATCTAAAGCCATGAATTATTTAGATCATTAGAATTTTCTTATACCATCCCTTGTCTTAAAGGGATGTGATAGTTCCATAATGGTTGGAACTCATTGCGCTATAAGATTTATACGCAAAAGGTGTACATAAGCAAATGAGTATGGACACTCATATATCGACTAAATATAATATGCATAGTCAATAAAATATAAATAATCAAGATTTCACACACTTAAGTCGTTGTAAAAACCGAAAGGCGATACACGAATACTAAAACATATTTTCGAATTAAAAGATTCAAAGACTGAGCTCGACTGAGTCGAGCTTGACTGGGATGCTACACATAGTAACCGACTTTCGAATCTTGCTTAATGGAAATTAGATTTAGTAGTTGGTTGCTAGGCAACCAAGAGGCATAAACAATTGCAATGGATTTAATCCATTTAAAAGTGTGTAGAAACACTAAAGCATTAGTGGGAGATAAGGCGTCTCTAGTACCCTCATGGGTAAAAGTACGTTGTGATGTACAAATCCAAATTACTTTTGGAATAAAAGAAGAGAGCCTAATCAATGAAAGCATGTAAAAGATTTGGATCGATTCAAAATCAAACATGCATAGGCAGTACGCCATTGATTATTTGATAGAGAATTAGATTCTCGAAATGTAAGACCCGCTTGAAACGTTGTATGTTGTCAAGCATTCTGGACATGTAAATGTCCATTAAGAAATCTTACATGAAATTCCTTATTCAAACAAATGAAACTTGATCGAGAAAATCGAAGATACTGAGCTAAGTATCTCTGAAGCCAGATCCAAAACATATCACGTGATATGAGTTTTGGTATTGTACCTTCATATGCATTCATGCGCATATGGGGTCTCCCGCTTATGTGAATAAGCTGGTGGGAGATAAGTTGGATGTAAAGTCCATCTTATGCAATTCGTGGGGTATCCAGAAAACTCTATAGGATACAAGTTCTACGATCCTACAAGATAAACTACGTTTGTCTCAAGGAACGCACACTTCTTGGAGAAAGATTTATTGCTAGGCAAGAAGGAACACAACGTAGAACTAGATGAGGTCACTAAAGCTGAAAAGGCCGAAGAGGTCAATCAAGCCGACCCATCACCACAGGCAGTGGGAGAACATGAGCATGAAAGTGCACCAGAAAGTACACCGGTACTTCGTAAGTCAGAAAGACAACGTAGAGAACCCGAAAGGTACTACAGTCTGCTGCATGAGACTAACCGACCCAAGGACTTACGAAGAGGCTATGCTAGGCATAGACTCGGGAAAGTGGCGTGATGCCATGGAATTCGAATTGAACTCCATGCACTCGAACAAGGTCTGGGCCTTGGTAGATCCACCAGTGGGAGTAGCTCCCGTGGGTTGCAAGTGGATCTATAAGCGAAAACTTGGAGTGAACGGAGAGGTAATAACCTACAAGGCGCGACTAGTGGCCAAAGGATACACTCAAAGGCCAAGCATCGACTTTGAGGAGACCTTCTCGCCTGTCGCAATGCCTAAATCCATTCGAATCTTGCTGGCCATAACTGCGTGGTATAACTACGAGATATGGCAGATGGATGTGAAGACTGCCTTTCTCAATGGGGACATTGAAAAGGAGATCTACATGGAGCAACCAAAAGGATATGCATCCAAAGGAGATGAACACAAGGTGTGCAAACTCCAGAGGTCCATTTATGGACTGAAGCAAGCTTCCCGAAGTTGGAACATCCGTTTCGATGAAACAATCCAAACTTTTGGATTCATCAAAAACGTGTTCGAACCTTGCGTGTACAAGAAGATCAGTGGGGGTACATTTGAATTTTTGGTGCTTTATGTTGATGACATTCTTCTCGTTGGGTACAATGTGAAAGTATTGTCCGAAACTAAAGCATGGTTATCTACAAAATTCTCAATGAAGGATTTGGGATAAGCATCTTTTGTACTAGGTATAAGGATCTACCGAGATAGATCAAAAGGACTGCTGGGCCTCTCCCAATCCCAGTACATAGATAAAATCTTGAAGAGATTTAGCATGGAAGAATCCAAGAGAGAATTGCTTCCAATGAGACATGGAATTGCGCTCTCTAAGTCTATGGCCCCAAAGACGCTTGAAGAGAGAAGCAATATGTCTCGAGTACCATATGCATCCGCAATAGGAAGCATAATGTATGGTATGTTATGTACGAGACCAGACGTAGCATACACTTTAAGTGTTGCAAGTCGCTACCAGTCTGATCCAGGTGAGCAGCACTGGATAGCCGTAAAGGCAATTCTGAAGTACCTGAGAAGGACTAAGGAATTGTTCTTGGTATACGGTGGAGGAGAATTGAAATTGGAAGGCTATACTGATTCTAGATTCCAATGTGATGTAGACGACTTCAAGTCGACATCTGGATACGTGTTCTGCCTCAATAGTGGTGCGGTAAGCTGGAAGAGCTCCAAGCAAGACATTATCGCAGATTCAACCACCGAGACAGAATACATTGCCGCGAGTGAAGCAGCAAAGGAAGGTATTTGGATGAAAAACTTCATCCTGGAATTGGATGTGATACCTAGCATTGTCGAGCCATTACTATCTTCTGTGATAATAATGGAGCTATCTCGCAAGCGAAGGAGTCGAGATCTCATCAGAATCCAAGCACGAACTAAGACGATACCATTTGATATGTTATATCATTGGTAGATGAGACATAAAGATGGAACGTGTCACCTCAAAGGATAATACGACGGACCCGCTATCTAAGCCATTGCCTCAAAGGCACCCGAAGGACATCAGTTTAAGATGGGAATCAGAAGTATGAAAAGTTGGCTTTGGTACAAGTGGGAGATTGATAGAATAGTGTCATGCAAGCCAACTATTTTGGCTGCATTTAATTGAAAGGACCATTCAATTGGATTAATAAATGCATTTTATTATTAAATGGTCATCTTTATCTTATGTAATAATTATCTAAGCATAAGGATAGAAGTCCTTAGATCACAGGGCTATGGGACAACCCGTGGACTGATCTCCAAGACCGTGATCTAGAACATATTCAAGAGTCGTAGAATCCAATCGAGATAGGACATCGTTGGATTCGGTTAGACTCTCACTGTTGTGTATACTCCGATGAACTGGAGGACGCAGGGGTCCACGAGCGTGACTGGGATAGTCGATACACATAAGTGGGTGGTTTGCTGGGATGGCAAGCGCACTGAATACCCCAACTAGGAAATAACTCACCATGGAAGCGGTAGTCGCATATCGGGGATGAAGTTATTCCAATTTACAATAGT
The DNA here is from genome assembly GCA_038501285.1 of Penstemon eatonii. NCBI lineage: Eukaryota > Viridiplantae > Streptophyta > Magnoliopsida > Lamiales > Plantaginaceae > Penstemon > Penstemon eatonii. The sequence continues at coordinate 28,234,118 of CM076713.1, forward strand.
ATACGAGGAACGATCCCTAACTACTTGAGATGATAGGGTTTATCTGGTGCGAGAACGTCTATGCTTTGATATGAGTCCCGACTGACTGGAGATCGCCAGAAAGTCTCTGTGGACTCATATTGGGTATAGAGGAACTCGTATGCAGATTCATATCATCAACAAAGGATCCATTGACCCGACTTGATAGGTTGGGAAATTCTCCTATGGATTTCTGTGAGAAATTAATTCTGGTAAAATCCTCGGCCGAGGTATCTGATGGCTTTATGTAAGTAGCTCCTAAAGGTTAAGTCAAAGATAATTATTTCGAGACCAGAATGCATAAGGTCAAGACAAAAGAAAAGGGAGACCGATGAAAGACCATACCCTTAAGTCTCGACTGGGAGATTGATCGATGGAGAGATTATGGCGTATACGGAAATTGTAAATGAGTTAAAAGGTTCACTGAATTAATTCACCAGTGATTGGGCTCCATGGGCTTGTGGCTGGACATCGACCGTGGAGTGTGGGAGAATTCCCAAATTGGCAGGGGTGTTAATTTTGGAATGATCAATCGACAGAGTGTTCGATTGATTTAGAGTAAGTCTTACTCGAATAATTAAATAATATTTAATTATAACCCACAGCCAATTATGTGGTGAACCTACGGGGGCATACACAATACACATGAAGCGAAAGCGAGGAAATGAGAACGACCGAGTCGACTGGGTCGACTGGGTGAATAATCGACTAGGTCGATTATGATGGGTGGGTCGACTGGGTCGACCCAATTGGAACAAAATGGGATCCAATTGGAATTGGATCAGGATCATAAATTAAATTGGAATTTAATTTGTGGATTAATTAATTAAGTTGGATTTAATTAATTAAAAGGGATTTTAATTAAATAGACTTAGAGTCTGATTTAATTAAATGGGAGATTAAGTTAATTAATTGGGCTATTTAATTGGAAGATTAAATAAAGCCTGGTCAAATTAATTAACTGGGCCATGAATTAATTAGAAGACTTGGTCTTCTAATTAAAGAGGGCCATGGCCCATGTACGAGAGAAGAGCCCTAGTCCTAATATGACTAGGTTAGGGAGATAACTATAAGTAGCCTTCTTGTAGTTATTTTTCACACAACTCTATAAGCAAAAATTGAGCAAGAGCAAAATTTTCTCTCCCTCTCCCAAGCATAAGTCGACCGAACCCTGTTCTTCCTTTGGAAGAATTTTTCGTTTTTCGATATTGTTCCAAAATCGTTCCTAAGTCCTAGATCTTAATATATCTTGTGTTCTAGTCGATCAAGATATATTATTTTCGTGTAATTGTGGTGTATCAACCCGTAGAGGCGCAACACGTGGGGCGCTGCTGCAGAGCTTGGATCGATACTTGCTGGAGGAGAAATCAGAGTTCGCTTTGCTAGCCAAAGGATTTGCAAGGAGATAGGTATAACGTGTAAACTTATACTATCGTTTTTATTTATATTCATATATATACAACTAGAGAATATCCTGGCAAGATTCCGTAAGAGGTCCTAAAATTTTTATATTCCGCTGTGCCTAGGGCTGTTTATCTTACCGAATCCCAACATGAACTACCTAAATCGGCAAGAAAATCCAGAACAGTCGACCAATCAAAGGGAAATCGGGAAGAAACAAAAAATGAGAAAAACTAGGCAGATGTCGAAGATATCGACGAGGGTAAGGATGAGAATGATGGTTTAGGGCCTTTAGGAGAACATGAGATAATGGCACTTATGTGCGAATCCTAGACCTGGGCTCTATTCCGAAGAAGTCAAGTACGACAGGTACCCTTCAGAAGACCGAATCAGTCGACGACACCATCTCCTGATATGATCCAGAACGTAGTAGAGAAGATTTAGAAACTAAATTCGGGAAGTTTCTTCCAGAAGGGTATGCCATAGTTATTCCTACCATCGAACAAGTGTCAACCTTCCTCCCGTGGGTTGTCAAGCATTTTATGCCAAACAATTCACGTATGGACTCAGGATATTAATTTGAACTAAAATATACAATTTAATTAAATCTTGTGATCTTTTGAACTTTGAAATCTCTAACTCTTGAACCTTGAACTATTTATACTTGAAATTTGAATTCAGATCTTCCTCGAGTACTAGTCCCTATATATTAACGACTCCTTGCAACTATTCACTGTACGGTTCTGATGTACTTCCTTTCAGTCGCATTAAATTCTCCTTGTTGATCCGAGATTTCTCTTCTTTAATACCATTCTCTTACAACATTTATTACTCCAAATGCAATGATTACCGTTGGGATAACTATCTGATCTCTTCTACTCTGCTGATGAACATTCTGCTGATTCAAATCGAACTCATCAGATTTGACTCTGCTGAAATTCACCAGTCTGATTCCGAACTCAGCATCAGATCAGTAGTCTTCTGGACCGAAATTTAACCTTTCGATTTTTACTTGTCTTCTCGGTTAAACATTTTCAGATATTTGTTAAACTTCCATTACTTAGCTAATTACTTTTGAAAATCATCAAAAACTCCCACCACTTCTTCATCTTCATCCAACAGATAACCACCAAATTCAGATCCGGGCGCAATTTTTCAACATCCGAGCGGATCTGGATGGAATAAATGGAAATCAGACCCGGATCGGGTCGACACTGGTCTGGTCCGAGTCCAAACCATTGAAGCCCTATTGATTCACAATCATATTAATATTTCCACATTTTTTAAATATTTATTATTGTTTATTTTCTTTTTATATTTTATGAGTGTTTTTTATTCAATAGTTTTTATATGCTTGTAAAATTTCACATTTTATTCCATACTTTTCACTCAAATTTTGAAGATGAAGTTTGTATGCGAACTTGTAAAATTGTTATCTTACAGAAAGTGTTGGGGGTTTATGATTGAAGTCGTACTGATTCACTGGAAAATCAAACCAAAAAAGGAGGAATACAGAACACGGTTTCTTTCCAATTTTCTTGCTCTAAAAGTTTCATATAGTCCAAAGTTCATGCTTTTAATAATTAATTAATTAATTAATTAAATATTGTTTGTGGCTACCCATTCTCAAGGTCTAATTTCTTATTGTACATGTACTTGTTTAATAGTATATCAATTGATCTATTCTTTGGGATTGGTTCATTGATTGTGACTCCACGAAGTCAAACACAATATATTTCAAAACAAAGGATTTGATGCTCTGTCTCTAACCAACTTTTTTATATGAATTCAAACTTATAATACTTTTATTGAATTCCAGCCTAAGTTTGGTTTGTCTGTATTTTTCTACTTCCTCCATTTGATATCCTTTTTTTTTTATTATTCTTGATTTGACAGAATTATAGATAAATCATACAAGTTTAAGAAATTAGATATTTTCCTCACAAATTTTTTCCTTAAAACTATAGTTACATATTTGAGACAAAAGGAATATTTTAGAATATACTTTGAAATGTCAGTTCTCAATATCATATATATATTCTTCTTCTTTTTTTTTTTTTTTAAATTCTTATTATCATATCAAAGTGCTCTATTTGATCCAATATGAGAAATATTTTAGAAAATTTTGACTTATATTTCGATTCATAACGTTAATCACAAATTCTTTAGGCATAAAATCATACATCCAAGATCATATGGGAAGGGAAAGAATAATATGTTATGATTGGATAGGATATGAGTTAGTGGCAATTGACCCCTTGTGATATTCATAAAATTCAACGTATCTCCAATTAATTTGGAAAAAAAACATTTTACTCCTGTAATCTCGTAAAAGTTTAACACCGCATCCCTGATATTTTTATACGTGGCACTTTACCTCCATTTCCCCCGTGTTATGTTAATGTTGTAGTTTTCTCCCCCTGTGTTGTAATAAATGTTGTAATTTATCCTCTTTTCTATAATAAATGGGGAAAATTGTTTTTTTGGTACCATAAGATAGACCAACTTGCAATTTTGGTACAATTGGATACGAAAATGCAAATTTGGTACCATAAGATAGGTTTTCATTGTAACTTTGGTACCAAACCCAATTTTTTGCCAAAGTTAATGATAATTTAACCCCTATGAAATGCATAATGTTCAATTTACCCCCTCATGGTTTAAAAAAGAGCATTTTACCCTTGAAATTTTGTTAAAGTTTCACATTGTCTCCCTGATATTTTTATAGGCGGCACTTTATCCACTTTTGTTATGATAATATGGCATTTTACCCCATGTGTTATGATAAATGTGACAATTTATCCCCCTATATTATAAAATAGTTTGCATGTCTACTCTCAATTTCGACAAGTGAGTTACACTTTTCGGCTGAAGGGGGTAAATTGATTTTTTCCCAAATTATAAAGAGGTAAATTGAACATTATGCATTTCATAGGGGGTAAATTGCAATTAAAATTGTAGACAAATTGGGTTTGGTACCAAAATTGCAATGAAAACCTATCCTATGATACCAAATGTATATTTTCGATCCAATGGTACCAAACGTGCAAGTTAGCCTATCCTATGGTTCCAAAAAAACAATTTTCTCATGATAAATGTGATAATTTAACCTTATGTTACAAAATATTTTCATGCACACTCTTAATTTCGACAAGTGAGTTACACTTTTCGGCTGAAGAAGGTAAATCATTCTTTTAAATTTTCACAGCTAAGTAAGATACTTTTTTCAAATCATATGGGAATTAATTGAATGCATTTCATAGGGGTAAATTGGTAAATTGGCATTATAACTCGCTCGGATATTTGACCTTATATCACAAGTAATCCATATGTATCAACCAAAGAGACCAAATATTTTGTAAAAGTAATTAGTATGTGAATGTACCAATAAAAATGCTAACAAAATAATCAATCATTCCATCTCATAATCATTGGACAATCTCTCTTTTCTAAATCAATTATCTCATTCAATTACAATTGAGGAAAAGATTTACAAATTAAGTATGAATCATTAAAGAAAAGAAAAAAATTGTGTTCAATTCACAAAGTTCATATGTACTAATTAACTTTAATTTGTTACTCTATGCAACCAAAAGAAATTCTGGTTGAATCCTTATATACAAAACAAATTTACAATTCCTTTATTCAAGCTCTCTTCTAACCACTTCTCACTTCTTGCTGCATTGCAGTCTCCCTAAAAGAAAGTGGAGATTTAGGAGACTTCATGTACTTACTTCCTTCATGAAGTTTATGTCTACTATGCAATTGACCATTCTCCTTCCTCGTTTCCTTTTGCGATCGTAAACTTTCCCTCGAAAATTCTTTCTGTGAATCACTATCAGTCGACACTGAAAAGACGAATGTGCCCGTTTGCATGTCATCAAGATCTTTCAATGGCTCCAAAACTTTAATAACTTCACTCATAGTAGGCCTTAATTTTGGGCGATGGCTTAAGCATTGATAAGCTAATGCTGCCGTCTTTTGAGCCCCTAGCTCGGAGTATTGACCCTCGAGCCTAGGATCCATTACACGGTTAAGCTTCCAAGCGTTCTTTAACATAGGCCTAGCCCACTCTACTAGATTTTGTTCTCTGTAAGGACGGGTTTTATCTACTGATTTTCGACCCGTGATAAGCTCCAATAGCAATACACCAAAGCCATATACGTCGCTTGCTGCTGTTAAGTGTCCCGTCATTATGTATTCGGGTGCAGCGTAACCGTGTGTTCCCATTACTCGTGTGGAGACGTGTGTTTCGTCTCCTTCTGGTCCATCTTTAGCTAGACCAAAGTCGGAGAGCTTGGCAGTGTAATCCTGCAAAATGAAATTAAGATACATACAAGAAAAATAAAATGTGTGAAATGCAAAAATACCCCTTATGTATCGTCTAATTATCATAAATCCCTTGTGTTATTTTTATCAGAAATCCCCCGGACTAATTTTTCTTAGCAAAAAATCTCCAAGTCAAATTTGAAAATGGCAATAAACTTCCTATAATTTATGAAGGAATTTAAATGAAGTTTTTGCTAATAAAAAGGAAAACAGCGGATTTTTGCTAAAAGACAAAACATGAGAATTTTTGTCAATTGGACAAAGTACATGGGGTATTTTTTTTTTTAATTTAGCTCAAAAGAAAAGGAAATGGTACACGAGAAGGACGATGAATGAACTTCATTACCGAGTCCAATAAAATGTTTGAAGCTTTAAAATCGCGGTAAATGACTGGTTTTTTAGCTTCGTGGAGGAATGCAAGTCCTTTTGCAGCTCCGAGAGCAATCTTTATTCTCGTCGACCATGGAAGTGAAACCGAAAACCCTGTACACAAGGCAAAGTAAATCAAATTGCTTATGAGGTCAAAAAAACAATAACTAATATAACTCACTTGCTGAAATTGAAAGTGAGCATGCAAAATATTTTTACAACATAAGGAGGTTAAATTCCACATTTATCATAATACATGAAGGGTAAACTGACACATTACTATTATACAGGGGATAAAGTGTCACACATAAAAATATTAAGAAGGTTATATGAAACTTTTACAAGATTATAGAAATAAAATGCTATTTTTTAAATTAAAAAAAAATAAATTAAATATTATGAATATCACGATTATAAATTGCCATTAACTCAAAAATACATATATTCGGACGACTAATAAGAAGTCGCAATCATGAACTAGAAGTCTACGACGGTTAGTGATATTACTATTATTAGCAGTTACATCTGCCAAGAAAGTAAGAACATTGAATAGTTCAAAGTACATAATCAAATCATATATATGTGTAAATTTGTTTAACAAATTTATTGACAAATTCGTATAGGTATGGAACTGCCACACATCAAATGTCAACTTCCAACCCAACAAAACACTAAGAATTGACTTTTTCTAAACACTTTCTATTCTAAATTAACAAGTTGATAAATAAATGGCCTTAATCATTACACACAAAAGAAAGAAAATGGTCAAGTTACACAACTGATAATAGAAATTGATTTATAAACTTACTTCTAAAAAGTTGATTTTCCAGGCTACCTCGTGGCATGTATTCATATACCAGAACTCTATGTTCTTCTTCACAGCAATATCCAATCAACTTCACCAAATTTTTGTGTCTTAATTGACCCAGAAAAACCACTTCAGTCTGCAACAATAAAATATGAATTTTAAAAAAAAATATGAATTGTAATGTAAAAAAAAAAAAAAAACCACATTCGTCTTAAACAATATCAGCAAAATTGACCTCATGTGCCATTCACATAACTTTTAAGAAAGGTAGTCTAAGTACTTCGACTCGTGAATTATACTTACCCTATTTGATCAAACCGCACAACACATGTTGCATGAAATGTTGGGACCAGATTGCTCCTATTAAAAGTCATGTGAATGGTACATGGGGTCATTTTATCCGAAAAATTACCAGAAATATGATCGGTATGATAAATATTATGTAGATGGATATAAATATAATTTTTTTGACATGAGGGATGACAACATGAAAAAATTTAAACAGGGACGATAGTGAGATTTAGCCAAAACTTTGCTTAATCAAATAAATTATGAATTCATACGTACAAGCCATTCTCTATGGCCTTGTGTACCATCCAAATCCAAAAGCTTGACTGCCACGGGCTGGGCTTTCAAACCGGGCCTGAACTTATCATCAATGAAGCCCTTATGAACCGGCCCGAACCCACCCTCTCCAAGAAAATTACTTTGAGAAAAATTTTGGGTTATAACCTTCAATTCTTGAAGAGTGAAAACATGAAGATTCGAGCCCGCCAATGAAATTGAAAGATCTTCGGAAAGGGTCGAACCGCTTATATCAAATGATATTCTCTGAAATGAAGGCTGAATGTTATAAACAGATTTTTTCTTATCTGGAATTCTCTTCTTATCAGATTTGAAACAACTAAGAAAACAATCTTGCCATTTTGTCTTCTTCTTTACTGCCATTAGCAAGAATTACTTTGATTGCTTAAAAAAATGGTTGAACTTATTTAAAAGGAAAAAAAAGAATGATGGGATATGATTTTGTTTGTTTGAGGGGAATGTACAATGTTTATATATGGATAGGTTGTTTTGGAGAATAAAGATGTACTAATGTTTAAATGATCCTATCTTCTCTCTCTACAAGACATGGAGAAAGAGCTATGTCATGACACCTTTTATAAGACTCAATGATGATGTATTGATTTTATTGTAATTGTTTATGTAAATGCAACATTCATTTAGACATACATGTCAGATCATGTATGTACTTGTGTATGCTTGACCACGTAGTACATTAAGATCAAGGGTGTGGAAGCTACAAAGTAATTTATATATTTTTTTAAAAAAATACTTCATCTGTCCCATTATTTTTACCCCATTAGTTACAGTATCCGGTCAAACTTTTCAATCTTTAAGTGACTTATCATCTTAAATTATTATCACTTTTGCCGTATTAAATTAATATTAATATACATAGTGTCATATGATATTATCAAATTATTAGTTAAATATATTAATTAAATTATGTATTATAATTTTTTGAAATTTAGTCAAGTTAATTGACTGGTCAACGGTACCAAGGGATAAAAATTAATGTGACGGAGGTAGTATTAGGTATTAAGAAAAATTTAAATATTTGATATTAAAACAAAAATTAAAAAATATTAATTGAGGAAAAAAATGTCTTGGAAATTTGATTGAATTTGAAAAGGACTTGGCTGCGCCCTCTTGACTTTGTTTTGTATGAGTTGGAGGAGGCTTGCTATATTTCCATGCCATTTTAAAAGTGATTTTTAGAAGCATACATGTAGGTTTAGATAAGGCTTTGAATGGGTTGGGTTTGAGTCGGATCATGCACTACTCTGATCCAACTCTATTTATAGATGTCCTGAATTGTGTCGAATTCAGATCTTGTGTGGGTTTGAATTTTTCGAATCTATTGGATCATGCCCAAATTAGGTCGAATATCAAATTTTTTCATATCATTTATAATCTCGATTTTCAAGATCCACACCATAAACTCTTTCCAAATAAATTTATTTAGGTAACATTCATTTTGTTTAGCTCAAGTATTCAATCTTTATTACCTAATATTCATGTTTTAGATGACTAGAGGCAAGAATGGGACAAACAGTGCCCCAAGCCTCAACTTTTATACCACATGAGTTGCCAACCCCATCCCAGAGGGAAACTTGCCAAATGGAGAACCATGAATCGCAATACGGGATAACCCGGTTCCAGTTCCTAAGCCTAGAGTTAGGGTCAGGTAGGGTTAGGAGCCGACAATAATGAGGAAAAAATGTGTAATTATACGAATTATGAGTGAATTATTGACTAATATCTTTTTAAATTAATGATAAAATATTATTAATATTACTTATTTTAATAAAATATTAGGTATATACTTTTTTTGATTTATTCTCGGATACGGATCAGATCGATCATATTCATTTAGCCTATATCGGATGACAGAATCATCATAATCGAACTAAATCCATCATATCTCTAATTGAACAAAAATCTAAATATATCAAATCGAATTCGATCCAATTTGGATCTAAAGCCGCCACATTGACAGCCTTGGTTTTGGATCTTTCAAATTGAAAAAATAATTGGACGTGGTGATAGCAATATTACAGTAAAAATTTGAATAGCAATTTTTAAGGGAAAATTGCATATTTGGTACCATATATTAGGGCACCTTGCAAAATTGGTATTGTTGGATACGTAAATGCATATTTCATATATACCATAATTAAAATATTGGTTGCAATGTTCATACCACCGTCAAATAATTGGACAAAAATGTGCATTCACATGGTAGTTATCTTGTCTTTTGGAAAAAAAATAATCACGTTTTTTCCTCACTTTTGGAGAAAAAATTATAACGTTTGTTTCAAGTTTTTACGTTATCAAATGATGATTTTCACTCTAAAAGACGAGATAACAATCATGTACAATATTTAAATTTTGATATTCTATATGCATTTACGTATTAAGTGATATTAGTGTTGCAAACTGCTCTATTGTATATGATACCAAATTTACAATTTTCCTTTGATTTTAATAATAATATATTATGAAACTCTTGCAAGGCCATTTCTCCTGCGTGTTTCCTTACGCGGGATATTTGATCTTTCAACACAATTGTTACAGCTAGCTTCAGAGAATGGCCGGCTAAATGAACACCAGTTACACACACTTGCACCTATTTAAACAGAGTCGCATATATATATATATATATATATATATATATATATATATATATATATATATATATATATATATATTTTTTTTTTTGGTTTCTCAATGATTTAATTCCTTTTGAGACGGATTGAGTATATTAAGTGGGTGCCTCTCTCAACAGGGATTCGAACTTGAGTCCGCTACTTTGTAGTGACTAGTCCCTTTCACTAAACCAATCACCTGTTGGTAAAATAAAGATTTAACTAGTTTATATTAAGGGTTAAATAAAGTTTGCCCTCTTAAAGTATGAGGGTGATACCTATTACCCCTCAAAAATATCAATTGTAACACTTACCCATCTATGTTATAGATTCGGACTTTTTTATTTCAAAATTACCCCCTTTTATAACTAATAAATTATTTATTTATTAATTTATCATAAAAAAATTATTTATATATTATGAATTCTTCTATCCATAAAAATATTATGTTTCAATTTTTTCATTTCTTTTGTTTTATTATGTTTTTTGTCTTTAGTTTTCTTTATTTTCAATTCAAAATTTTTCTTTGTTTTTTGTTTCAATTTTTTTCTTTATTTCTATCTCATTTTCTCTTTATATTTATTTCTTAGTTTTTATTTGGTGATAATTATCTCATTTGTTTTTGTTACAAATTATAATTTCAAATGTTCAGTAATTCTTCTCCAAAATCTTGCTTGCAAAATCCAAGCTTGACACAAGCTCATAATAATTGTAATGATTTGTGTTGGTTCAACTTCTGATTGGTAATAGACGTATAAATAAGTTAATGTAATTATATATTGAAGAATTGATGATACGAGCATGTGTTAAGTTCGAAAATTTCAAGTAAGAATTTGAAGGAGAATTATTTAACATTTGCAATAGTAATTTATAACGAAAATAAATGTGATAATTATCTCCAAATAAAAACTTAAACAAATTACAAAGGAAAAAAATCGAGATAGAAGTAAAGAAAAAATTGAAGCGAAAAATAAAGGAAAAAATCGAGGAAAAAAACAAATGAAGAAATTAACACGTAATGTTTTTTGGTTGATGGAAGAATTCATAATTAATAAAGAGTTTTTTTTTTTGATAAAATAATAAAGAAAACCAATTTATTAGTTATAAAAGGAATGAGGGTAGTTTTGGAATAAAAAGTTTAAAACCATTACATAGGGGGTAAGTGTTATAATTGATACTTTAGGGGAGTAACTGATACTACCCCATATTTTAAGGGACAAACTGTATTTCACCCTTATATTAAAGAAACGAAAATACAGGACTCCTATATATAGAGTTAATTGCCATTTCCTGGAGAGATTATTTAGTACAACCGCTGCACCACGTCATCAAGTACATGTGGTGCAGCCCACCAATACACTCGGGACATGTGGAGTGATAATCCACATCACCCCATAAACTGGCCATGTTCCCAAAAAACAGGGTTTCAAAAAATTGTGTTCACATTGCCAGAATATGGGTGATGTGGATTATTACTCCACATGTCCTAAGTGTATTGGTGGGTTACACCACATGTACTTGATGACGTGGTGCAGCGGTTACACTAAATAATTTCTCTATTTCCTGCCCTTGATTATTATAATTTTCAATTTATATCGCTATAATTTAAAAAAGAGTATTTTACCCCTCTTAATATTATAAAAGTTTCACATTGCCTCCCTGATATTTTTATATATGGTAGTTTACCAGCATGTGTTATGATAATAAGGCACTTTACCCCCATGTGTTATGATAAATGTGATAATTTATCTCCTATATTTTGATCAATATGGAAATTTATCCTCCTATGTTATAAAAATACTTTTCATGCTTACTCTCAATTTCGTCAAGTGAACTATACTCTCCTGTCGAGGAGGTAAATTGTTTCTTTAAAATTTTCACAAGGGTTAAATTGTTCTTTTTCAATTATAAGGGGAAAAATAAAATATTATGCATTTTACATGGGGTAAATTGACATTAGCTCCCTATAAATTTATATAAGTCAATAACTAATTGCTTGGAATTCCTTTTTTTTTTCTTTTCAGTAATAGAACTATTAATAAATATCAAGTGTCCAAGCATAGAAAATATACTATTACCTTCTTTTTCAAAGATAACAACTGAAAAATATATATTTTCCGCCTTAACACGCTAATGATTTGGTCAAGAGGGTTAACAAGGTCAAATGAATGACAAGGTTTTCTTGCAAACTTGTACTCGTTTCTAGAACTTTTTAATGTATCATGTATATAAAGTATGTATAATTCATATGTGTATGTTCTTGAATATGGATATACACAATGCACATGCACAATGAAAAGAAACTGTATGTGTTAAAAGGAGGGTTATATTTTTAGAAATTACATTGAGCATTTAGTAGCTAGTAAGCATCAATCGGTAATTGGTCTAAAAAAATTAGTTTCTACAGTAGTTAATTAATGTTCGAATTTTAGTTTTAAAAGGTTTTCAAATAATATGTTCAACACGTTCGAAATTAAATATTTACTTCAAATCTAAAGCTTGAATAACCTTGAAAAGAAGAAAAAAAAAATGAACTAGTCGAAAGGCAAAATTTAATTTAATTTGAGGTACAAGTACATATAAATGTTACAAAATTTCAAAATTTTGATTTTGTCACAAATGTTGGATAGGTTAAATAAAATATTAATTACTCTATTCTCCCCTATATATAATCATCATTATAATATATTTTCCCTAAAAAACTAATAAAACTATTCAGGATATATTAAAAATAATAGGCTAATTGGTTACTCAAAAATTCACTCGATCACCAAGAAAACAAAAATAAAAAATTGCAATTGTTTGAAAATAATTTCGATGACATCAGGGCATACATCATTAGTTGTTTTTTCATTTTTTTAAAAAAATTGATCCCTATATATCATGTGTCATTGATATAAAATTATAAATCATGGTTAAAAATGAAAATATATTTTGTGTATGGGGCCCGAAAAGTAGTAGGTGGAGTATGACTCAAACATCTTGTTTGGGCGGTCTTTTAGCTTCACAAACGAAGATATGAAGGGGAATCTTCTTTAATCACACAAGATTAATTCATCTAATCAACTTTTTTAATTAAATGCAAATATGCAATGCATGCAAGGGATTATAAGGGTTATAATTGGTACTTCTAGATGCCAATAATATGTTATATAAGTCATTTTTTTAATTTTTCCAAGGGAAGAGGGTAAGATTATGTCGTCGTATTGTTGGTTTAAGTCTTTAGTTTGATATATAGTAAAAATTGATTGGAATGATTAGTTCATTAATTAATACAAATGTTAGCCAAACAAAATTTGACCCTAACATATTATGAAAAGGAAAAGGGACCGAAAATTACATATTTGATACCATACAATAGAGTATTCTGTAATATTGGTATCCTGGATACATAAATGCATATTTAGTACCATAATTTAAAGTTTGGTTACAATGTTCATACCAGCGTCAAATAAATAGACGAAAATAGATGAAATCGGCCGCGTACACCGCACATGATCATTGTCTCATTTTGGGAAAAAATCGCGTTCTTCTCATTTTTTGAGGGAAAATTATAACGTTTTTCTCACGTTTTCACGTGATAATTTTCACTCCAAAGACGAGATAAAAGTCACGTGCCATGCATGTGCCCGATTTCATCTATTTGGTCCAATTATTTGACGATGGTATGAAACATTGCAACAATATTTAAATTGTGATATTAAATATGCATTTATGTGTCCAGTGATATTAATTTTGCAAAATGTTTTATTGAGGGTTTCCAAATTAGAAAGACTTAGGTTGAAATTTGTATCTTAACAAAATATATCCCTAAGATTAATGGACCTCGATTATGTAAATATTTTTGTTTGTTCCTGATAAATTAGTAGTTGGGATCTTTTTTCATGATCTCATGCAGCTGACTGATGGATAATGTTGCAATTACCCTTTGAGTTGCCCCGTAATATGGAACTGGGATAGAGTGAAAGACAAAAATATTCTTATACTTTGTCTAACTCTTAAAAAAATCTCTGTGTTATTTTAACTTCTAAAATCTTTTCTGTGTTTAGTTTTAATTACCAAACTAGATCCAAGTAGAATTTGACTTTTGAATTTTGGTGAAATGATAAAATTACCTCTCTATGTATTGGTTTTTTTTTTTTGTTTATTCCTTTTGAAAACCCTAGTATATATTAATTGGGTCGAACGTAGTAATTAAAACCAAACACGGGGAAGGGGGGGGGGGGGGTTTGATAGTTAAAATAATACAAGAAGTTTTTATGGGAGTTAAACAAAGTATAGGGGGTATTTTTGTCTTTCGATGTCAGGGATAAAACTATCATATTAATAGCAAAATGTGAACAAATAATTAATTGTAATTTCCGCGTTTGAATCATACTATTTTTTCTGGGGTGTATTTGGCACTTACTTAACATCACAAGGGGGGAGGGGGATTATAATAACACAGGGAATTTCTTGGAACTTAGACAAATCATATGGGGTATTTTTCTCTTTTGCTCTCAGGGATTGGATGTTAATTCGATCATCCTCGTTACTACAAGAATGGTATTTAGTAACACTATGATTGTTGACATTTTGGAAAAAATATCACAAAAATTTAATATAGTTATATTTTTTTCAAAAAATGTCACAAACTATAAATATTATTTATAAATATTATTTGTACTAATTATTAGTGATATTTTTATACTATTGTTATATTTTATAATATTTTTTTGACTACAATGGAGATATCGATACATTTAGCTACATGATACATGTGATATTTTGGTAGCGACATTTTTATATGTAACAACATTTTTCAACCTGCCACTTGTACCGGTGTAATTAAAAATTAAGTTAAATATAACTATCATAACACGAAATAACATTACAAAATGCTAATAATAATAGAAACATGTCATTAAATGGTATGATTAACATTTGTGATTCTTGATTTTTCAAAAAATATATTGGTTTTTGGTGAATTTTTTTATTCAAAATACCACCAGACTAGATGCTACCAAACACCATTTTTGTGACATCAATAGTTTATGAAAAATGTAGGATATTTAGTCCAGAGGTAGGTATTTTGAATTTTGAAATAATTAATAGACAAACTTGTGAAATTATGTAGTTTTGCATGTTGTACACCAGTTAATAGCTTATAGTACGTTTAAGCTATAAGAAGTCTACACAAATCTTCATCATTTATGCACAAGTGGCTCCACATGTCAATTTATATTGAGATTATGCACTGTTTACAGTTAGAGAATATTGTAGCAGTTTTCTTTTTTTTTTTTCTCATATTGTAGCAGGTTGATCTTAAAAAAAGGTCAAAGTTTAAGATGAACTGGTAAATCAAACTTACAACTACCTTGACCAACTCAGCTCTAATTGGAGTTTAGCCTAACTCACTAATTCAACATGATAAGGTTTCAAGTGCTGAAATATAGGTCTTATTGGACTACCCTTCAATTTATATCTTAAGTTGAATATATAACTAAAAATAGTATAATAAATTTGAAATTGAATTATAAGTGGAAATATTTCATTTTTTGGGACTAAAATTATTTAATTTGTTGACTTTGATTTGGACACTGTATCCTGTAGGAATGTTGGGGCTTGAATTAGTTGGGTTTTGCATGGACAAAATTTCGTTTTTGTCATATAAAGTGGTTATGTTTTAAAATTGGTTCTTTACACTATAAGAAAAGGGGTTTTCAGTAATGAAAATTTTGGTTGATGAAGCCTTAATTTTCGTTGGTATGCAAGTGTAGCAACAGAGTTTTTTCCGTTGGATATTCCATGTGTGAAGGCCCCATAGTTAAATGGAGTGACGGAATAATTTCTCATTAGTAAATATAGCGACAATATATTTTTTGTTGGTAATTATGTTTAAAAATACTATTTGTGTTTGGTAGAATTTTTTGTTGGTAATTTTGTTTGAATATTACTAACAAAATTTCATCGCCATAAATTTGTTGTGTTATCATGTAGCCAATTGGTTGGAAACATTGCAACGGATTTTTTAATCAAAATTATTTTGTTGGTTGTTATATATTGGTATTTGTCGTCGATCCGTTGAAAAAATTATGTCGGTATAAATATATGGTCCCGTTGGGGTTGGGTCTGCTAACTTTCTTTGGGTTTGGAACCTTGGTTGCCCGCAAAGGCTTAAGTTGTTTCTCTGGTTGATTGTTCATGATAGTTTGATGAACAACTCCTTGAGATTTGATAGACATTTTGCGGAGTCTGACCGATGTCTGAGGGGTTGTGCTGTGAGAGAAGACTCTACCCATATTTTGAGAGAGTGTCCCCAGGCATCAAGAATTTGGGATACGGTGCTTTCTCCGACAGACTTGTTGCCTTTCACAGTGGTTAGTAGGAGTCACTGGGTTAAAAAAAACTTGTCTCTTCAATTCGGAGTAGTATTTTACCTCATCGTGAGTGGAGATGGATCTTCTTGGCTACAATATGGATTGTTTGGAAAGCTCGTAATCTCTTTGTCTTCAAGGGTAAAGAAGAACCGATGCAAGTTGTTGTCGGAAAAATTAAACAGCTTGCTCTGGAGCTTCAAGAGAATGCTCCAAGGTCCCGCCAACCGAGAGACTCCCCTACTTTGAGATCGGTCTGCCCTGATGAGGGTTGGTAGAAACTTAACACTGATGGGAGTTGGATGCCTTCGATTAATTCAGCAGCAATGGGTGGGGTTATCAGGGATGCGGAGGGAGATTGGGTGTTCAGTTTTAGCGGTGGCTTGGGAGCATGTACCAGTATCCAAGCAGAGTTACTTACCCTCAGGGAGGGGCTTAAGTGGGCTTGGGAGAGAAGGTTGAGAAACCTGGTGGTGGAAATTAACTCACAACCGATATGTCATTTAGTTAATAAAGGGTTCACGTCGGAACATCCCTTGGAACCAATCCTGGAGGACTGAAGGAACTTTCTTAAGAAGCCATGGACTGTTCGACTTATACACACAAGGAGATCGACAAATTCTGTCGCAGATGCTCTTGCTAGGCTTGGTCATCAAGGAGGAAGGGAATTACTGAAGTGGGATGATCCCCTTGACCACGTTCACCACTTGCTGCTTGAAGACTTAGCTTAGTTTTCTTTTTGTTCTTGTTGTCCAAAAAAAAGAATGAATGGTTGGAAAATAGTAAGTTAATGGAGTGCTTTTGGACATATTTTAAGTGGGACCCACTTTGAGAAAAATATCGGGTATTTGTGGATTTATAATCTACTACTTGAGTAGATTAAAATGGTATATAATATGTTAAATTCGGAGTTTAGTGAATGAGAAACTGACACTCAAAGAACACCCTTTGAAATGGAAAAAAAATAAATGAAATGCATCTATCCTACATTGGAAGTGAAGGATAAAATCTTGAGGTAATATAATTTGCCAATATTGTAGTATAACAAATTAGTTATCGAAAGTCTATCAAAATTTGTTATGAACCTTCAAGATTTGCGTTAGCCTGCGACCTGCGGACACGAATGCATTCTAATTCGAAGGCTTTATTGTGTAACACCTGAAATTGGCTCCATTAATATTATTTTTCCTATTTTGCCCTCCTCATGTTCTATAATCATTCAGTTTTTTACACTAAAATACATCCAGCTCTTCTCTCTAACAATTCTCTCTTACGAATTTCAGCCTAGAGTTCCAGTTGTTTCAGTTCGTCCGACAAAGCTTTGGAACAAAGTGCTTTGTTGGAGCCGTTGTATCCTGGGAGACAGGATTTAAAAGGAACCTTGAGCACAACCACCGTAAGAGTGAGGGTGCGAATCTGTTTTAAGGACACTGTGTTCACACGGACCTTGATTTGATTAATTTTCGTTAATTCTGTGATTTTACCAAATTTCGCGTGTAGTTCAGTAATATCAATAATTTATAAGATAGGAACAACTTCGATCCAGTTATGTTAAGGGCTTACTTAATTTACTCCGGATGGTATTGTTGGGATAGTGGTTGAGTTGCCTCGATTGTCAGAACAACGAAAGTGCGGAATTTAAAATTTTTCAAAGCACCCAAGGTCCCATATAAGATTCTCCATATTATTTATACGCAAGCAAGAAACAAAAACGCACAGAGTAATTAAACAAGGGGGTTTTTGCAATTTACCTCACCACAGGCAAGGTGGTGGCAACCTTCAGTTCTGATTCTGAATCTGGATCTGGATCTGGTTCACAAAAGTGATCCAAGCGTCTCACCTCCAAAGTTAGTCCACACCAATTGGATTCTGGCAACACCTCCTAGTCTTAGGCTCAGAACTGGATCTAGGAGATTTGTCGAAGTAGGACTGTGCAGATCTACTGGGCAATGCAAGATCTAACACGGTGGAACAAGGGAGAGGTGGCGGCGGCGGCGCTAGGGCAGCTCACGGCAGCAGGTGGCGGCGGCTCTAGGTTGGCGGCGCAAAGGAGAGGGGGCGGCGGCTAGGTTAGAGAAGAGATGCTAGGGTTTTTCTAGGGTGTTAGCTTTTTGAGCTCTAGTAGAACCCTATTTATAGACTCCCTTTTGACCTAGGTTTGTAAGACTCCTTATGGGCTTTTAATTAAAGGCCCATGTCTTGCAAGCCTTTCATTTAATCAATCACTTTAATTAAATGCCCAATCCAAATAAATCAATATTTCTTTTATATAATTAATTAGCAACTTAATTAAGTATTTAGTTAATTAAGTCAGCCAATTAATTAATCTCCCACTTGAATTAAATACTTTAATTCATTTAATTGATTTAATTACCTTTAAATCAATTAATTCCTTTTGTATCCTTTTTCAACAGTCACCGTCCAATTGTATTGTGTGTGACCATCTGGGTTCACCATCAATTGGCAGCAGGCCCACGAATTCCTCGTGATTTAATTTATGAACAATAAATTGCTCCGGTCAATTAAACAACCTTTAATTGACCACTCCTAGAATCAAATCCTCTATTAACTCAGGAGTACCCACACTTCATGGTCGATGTCTAGCCACAAGCCCATGAAGCCCAACTTCAGGTGAATTGATACTTGGGAACCTCGTCTCATATAATTACCATGTACATACGGTCCTTCTATCGACTAATATTCCCGATCAAGACTTAGGGTGTGTGAATTGATCGGCACCTCTAAATTTGTCTCGATAACTATACTTTCTAATTCAGGATAATATTCCAGTGTGACTGCTAAATTTGGAAACCCCTTTCCAAATCCGTCACCGACCGTGGCCACGGGTTTCTCGGATATATTATCTAAGAATAGTATAGGAAATTCTCTCACCCATTACAGTGAGTCAATAGATTCCATATCGGTACTAACCCCTCGCGTACATGTCCATACGCACCCAACCTAGGCATGTTATGATCAAGCTAAGTGACCTATACCTAGATCTAAGTACGCACTTTCATGCACCGAATTCGCCCTAGCACCTCAAGTCAAAGGACTAAATCGTACACTATTATAATCCTTGAGAAACATCCCATCACCGATATGCGACATGCGCTTCCACAATGGGTTTCTCTGTTCGGGTCGTTCGATGCGTTCAATCCTCCATTGAACCACCTACTCATATGCACTGGCCTCAAATGCCTTGCTCATGAAACGCTACAAATTCACTCCATGTGAATCATGCATACTCGTACAAGTCTTAGCGATTCCTACGATACCCCGTCTCGTTCGAAATCAATGACTTGGAACAGTTTTAAGATTACGACCTTTGATACTGTTTCATGATTGCACTCAGTACTGAAGTGAATCGTCCCATAGTCAAATGTAATCTAAGGGTTTCTGTAACACCCCGTAAATTTAAAATATTTCAAAATGAAATTATTGAATTTTTAATTTGATTTTTGTTTGACGAATTTTATTTCAATGAAATTTAGTATTTCTTAAGCTTAAATGTACAATTAAATTTTTCTAGCACCAAAAAAATAAAACTTGAAAATGATTTGGAAGGTAATAAAAACCTTATGAATGTTTTGAAAAATTTTATAAAATAAAAGGGGTCGTTTTATAATTTTTTGGACTTAATTGTACAAAAAATAATATTTTGGGGCGAAATTGCACTTTCCCAAAACTTAAGGGGGCAAAGTGCAAAATCGCCCAATCTTTTCAATTCTGCAGCAAGTGATGATGTTCCCTTCCTTGGAAATTGCCATTTTCTCTCTTGGGTTAAGTTTTCTTCACCAAACAAGAAACCTAAACATTGATGGGATATGGAAATGATTGTGTTTTCCTTTCCCATGTAATATGTATAGATGTATATACATCTATAATCTGAAAATTAAGCTTAAATATATATATATATATATAGTCTCCCTCACACTCTACCATTTTTACTCCATACTCAAACTAGTGAGAAAAATAATTCAAGAGAGAAAAATAGAGATAAAAAGGGAGTTAGAAAAATAAAGTGAGAAGTGAGTGTTTTATTGTGGAAGGGGGGACCACTACCACCACCACCACAACGTCGCCGTGAAGCCGCCGGATCGCTGCCAGACCGCTGCCACCGCTGCCGGAATCCTCGCCGCCACCGGAAATCAACTATTCAAGGTTTAGGTATAAACAATTTCTACCCCTTTTGGTGCTTTTGTTTGTTAGTTGTTTTAAGAAATAATTTTATGTAGAAAATACTTCAAATCCTTGTTTTTCTTTTTAAAACTTCTTGAATCCTAGATCTAGAGTCTCTATTTTTAGATTCTAGTTTTGATTTTCTTATGTGAAAGAGTTAATTTTATTTTTACTTTATTAAAGACCTATGTTTGAGTTTTCAAACTTTTATTTAAACAAAGTATATTTTATTTTTATAAAATGTCATGAAAGTTGGTTTTTGATGTTTTAGTTATGAATGGTGATTGAAAATGAAGGATTTGGAATTGATCTTGAAATGTTGGTTGATGTATATTGTTGGGTTATGAACTACGTTGCACGGACACGGACTCGGCGACTCGGACTCGACACGATTCGGATTCGGCGACTCGTTTTCGAAAAAAATTTAAGATACGACTCGGCATGGATACGTATATTTTAATAAAATAAATTTATATAGTTATATATAAAAAAATACCTTAACATCATAGTCATTGAATAAACACTCATTCAAATATTCATAACACAAAATCAAAATAAAAGATCAAGAAATATAGTTAAATTCACACCAAATACATGATAAATGATTCAAAATAATTCTCATATAATGGATCGTGGTGGGAGTATATGAAATGAGGAATTTATTTACTTAATATATCATATTCGTCCCTCTTAAATTTTTTATAGTAAATTCGTCCCTTATCAATATAGTGTAACACATTTGTCCCTCTTAAATACAAAATAAATCAACTTTCGTCCACTTTAAAATAAATTTTGAATTTAAGTAATGTATTTTATATTTGAAAGAGATTAATATTTTACCCTACATTGATAAACGAATTTGCTATAAAAAAATTAAGAGGGACAAATATCATATACTATATTGATAAAAAAATTAAAAAGGATACAAATATAAAAATTAATCCAAAAAGCGCTATTTACTCTTCTCTTTTAACTCCCAATTCCTATTTTGTACAAGTAAAAGACACATTCCAAATTTCCAATCCTTCACTCTTCACTTCTTCGACGGTGCCCTGGAACTAAACCCAACTCTTCTTCTTCAATTCAAAATCCTACCGCGCCGCCGCACCACCTACCCCATCGCGCCTCCACCATCTCTCTCGGCCCAGATTTTTTAATTTACAGGGGTACAATCCAATTCTAAATGTCCAATTATTCTTTTTCTTATTTTCTCATAATTAATTGGGTTCTAATTGCATTTTAAACCCAAAACTTGAATGATGCTAAAGTAATTTACCGATTTGGATTTTGGAAGAAACGGGAAGGAGGAGGAAGGAACTAGTAAGGAAAAACTTTGATTTTTTATTATTTAGGTGTGTAATTTGTATTTTCAACCCAATATTTTATAAAAAGTTGCAAAAATACCCCGGCCGAGTCCTTGACCGTGTCGACTCAGCAGTTGACCGAGTCGGATTCGAGTATCCGATTTTTTATTTATTTTATTTTCTCGGACTCGCCACGTGGCGAGTCCGATGCGAGTCGCAGCCGAGTCGACGGCGAGTCCGAGTCCCAACCGAGTCGACTCGGCATTCTTCATATTCAAAGAAGAGTCGGTGCTTCATAGGTTATGAAATAATGACACTTTTATTTCAAGTTCAAAAGAGTTTTGTGGTTAAAAAAATGAAGATTTTAAAATCTTGGGGATTTTATTGAAATAAAAAGTTTAAACTTTTCTTCCATAGTTAAAATATGTTCTTTGTAAAAAATATGTTGAATTTCATTTTGTAAGCTTGATTTGAAAATTAATAATTTAAAGTTTTGATTGTTTATTTCATGGGTAGAAAGTATAAAAATTACATAATTTAGGGGGTAGGGGTGCAATTTTTCCGGTGGGGTGCCACCGTCGGCCGGAGGCTGGCCGGCTGATTGCCGACCAGCCTTGGCGGCTGCTGGTGCAGCAAGCCATTTGTGCTTGCTGCACACAGCAAGCTATTGGGCCTGTTGTCTTCCAACAGGCCCAGGCAGGCCATCAAGGCCCCTTGTGGGCTGGCCCAAAAAAAAAAAAAAAAAAAAAAAAGATTTAATAATTTAATAAAATTAGTATTAAATAAAAGTTAAAAAGAAAAAAATATGGAGAAACCATTAAACACAAATTTGTTAAGTATTATTTAAAGTAATTTACTTTTAAAATAAGAAAGTAAATAAGTTTTATAAATAAATACTTTGTCTTAAAGAAAAATAATTGTTTTATTGCTTTTTAATACTAAATTTCTAAAATGGTGATTTAATTAAATTAAGTAACAATAATTTCATTCAAGAATAAAATAAAACTTTTGAAATTAATAATTTTATAAAATAATAAAAATAAATTATGATAACTTTAAATAGAGCAAATGCTTAAATTTTTATGAGTTAATAAAAAGTGATTTATAAAAAAGAGCTTTATATGAAAATAATAAATTTGTAATTATTTGAAAATTGGCAAAAAGGAAAATAATAAACAATTAGAAAATTAAATAAATATTTTCTGAAAAATAAATAATAAACCCATTTTATGAATAACAAAATATATTTCGAAAATAAATATATTATTTAAATAATTTTGAAAAAAAATAAAGGGTTAAATAAAATATAAGACTTTTCCGAAAAAGAAATCTAAATAAATTTTGAAAAAAAAGGGGTAAAATAGTAATAAATTATTTTTCGAATGAGATCATGATTAAATAATACTTTTCGAAAAGATAATAATTTCAAAAAATAAAATAAAATAATTTTGAATAATATTTCTTGGCAAAATAAGTAATTTGAAATAAAATAAAATATTTTGATTAAATATTTTTCTGAATTTAATAAATTTAAAATAAATGTTTTAAATATTAAAAATAATTTTAATTAATCTTGATCATTAATTTTTATAAAGAAAATTAGTAAATAATTTGAATAATTATTTTATGGAAATAAATAATTTCAAAAATAAATTAAAATAATTTGGATAATTATTTTTCTGAAAATAAATAAATTCGAAAATAAGTAATTATTTTTCTGGAAATAAATTTTGAAAAAAAAAAAAAATTTTTTAATGATTTTGAAAATAAATAATAACTTTTTCTGAATTTAAATAAATTTCGAGAAAAAGATAAAACGAGGTCTTAGAAATAATTAATAATTAAGGTAAAGGAATTTAATTAATTTGGAATAAAATAAAAGATTAAAATAAATAATTTTAAGTAAATATTTCTGAAAAATAATGATAAACTTCTTCCGAAAATAAAATATCTATTTCAATTAATCTTGAATATTTATTTTCTGAAAATAAATAATAAATCATTTTTATAAAATTTATAATAAATACCAATTTTGAAAATGATTATTTCAAATAAAGATTAATGTTGAAAAGGGGATTCAATAAATTATAATAATTTTCTGAAAATGAATTTAAATAACTATTTTAAATAACATAAAGATGTTAAATGATTAATTTTATTTTTGAAATAAAATCAATAATAATTTTGTAAAAGAAAATAATTTCAGATAAACTTAAACTCTAAATTTAAAAATAAGTTATTGTTTGAATACTTAATGAAAATAAAGTATCTTGAAAGTAATAACTTAACTTAAAACCCTTAATTAAGTATTTTAAAGCTCAATTAGAACGGTTTTGTTTTACTTCTAACCCTTTCGTGGCTATGATTACCACGCTTTACGAACGGACTGTAGAACCTTTAGGTCGGACATAAATGTCCAAATTTTGATCGTGGCTTTGATATTGAACAACCACGATTCAATTGTTTGCTCGACTAAAGCATTGCTTTAGTCACTTTAGAATCCTTATGGAGTAATTAGATTCTAAGATCGTTACATAAACGTGTACAGGAACCGAAGACGCTACTTTTTCGCACTTCCTCGAGAATCATAAGCTACACAGGTGAGTGCTGTGTGTTATATGTGTGTAAGTCTAAATGTGCTAGTAGGTCGAGTCAAAACTGTAACTTAGTTTCTAAACGAACAAGCATGTGATGTATGATAACATAAATAACTCGACGCTAGGACGAACTAATCTTGTTGAATTATTATGTTAATGCTCATGTGCTTATAAGTACTTGATATCGTACACCGAATTGTTATGATTATTATTATTGAGTTCTTTACCGATTTCCTGTTACTTGATTGTTATTGTACTGTATTGTTACTGAACTGTATTGTTTATTATCATTATGTGGGCCCTATTTTGGTGTGTGGAATCGTGGATAACCCGGAAGGTTAGGGCCGGAGGGTTACCTCGATCCACCGTAGACCCGCTTCACGAGCCAAGTGTAGAGGTTACACTTGGGGAGTGAATGTCAAACTCCTGGCATAAGACGTCTATGCGCACAGTTAGTAAGGTAGCTCCTTACTTGGAGTGTTCGGTGGGGGCGTCATAATATGGACTGGAGGGTAAGAGGAGGACGGCATCAGCAACTGTTGGTTACATGTTTAACGTGCTTAAATTGTTATCGCATGTTTTTATTTACTATAATGTTATATATGTTCATGTACAATATGTTGCATCCATGCATCACACGCACATGTGCACTACAGCCTCACTAAGTTGGACGATCAACTTACGCATTCGTGTTTACTTCTTTTCAGATACATGCTTCCTAAGGTCTGATGTCTAGCGTTGGTGTTGTCCGTCTCCGAGATCCTATCAGTCGATCGTCAAGGGTCATCTTCGTTGTTATCTTTTGCTTTTATTATGTTGTTATGTTTTGTGTTGTTTATGTATCTGGCATGATTAATACTTAAGAGTGTTTATTGCGGAAACATGTTATTTCGCTGTATACGCTTATTTTGAATATTGTGCCCGCTCCTGCACATAGCAGTGTTTCGGGTTTTTATGCTTTCGTGTTGAACTATGATTCGAATTAATGTTAATGAGCTGCTTGTTTGTTTAAAAAAAAAAAATTACTCAAAATTTGGTTGTGTTCACCGAATACGGACCCGGACTCGGGGGTGGGTCCACGTAGGACCCGACCCGGGGGCTCGGGCCGTCACAGGTGGTATCAGAGCTTAGGCTTATAAGTCAGGTCAAGGATCCTCGGAAGTCGTCTATTGTGTCGTGTCTTAACTATTTTTTCGAGTCCTTTCGTGTAATTATTATATGTTATGTATTTGTTTCGTATCTTGTGAGTGTGATAGCATGTCGAGCCAAGATAATTGTTTTCAAGCGCAAGAGAGAGAGACATGAATTTTGAGGTTGAGTTGGGGCCTCGCAGGGGCAATGCTGCCCCAACTCGTAATGATTCTCCCCCTCGTCGCTCGGTTAGTCGACGTTCTTGACCTCGTCGGGTCTATCCGCCATCCCCTGATCATGTGCGACTTGGAGGTCGTCGATCTAGGGGTGACTATCCCAATAGTGTGGTGCAAGAATTGGAGGTTGACCCTGATTGGTAATCTCGGGTTGCATCACTTGTAAGAACTTGTGCTCAAGATGCGAAAATTTGGGTCCAAGTGATTGAAGATCTACTCAATGAAATGAGGGCCCGAGTGGAGGATTTTCGGCTCCATAGGAATCCTGGATTTATCCAATCCAACACGATTCAAGATAGGTTGAGGAGTATTAATTTGGTTGCTAGAGGAGTTGGGTGATCGGAACCCGAAAGAGGAGGACCCCGCGGATGCGGCAATTCCTATGGATGGTGAGGATCCCCGAGTTGGTGCTCATGAGACAACATTTAAGATGACTTAGATTTAGAGCTCGTTTATGATTTCTTTTTAACATTGTTTGTTTTGAAGCCGTCTTGGCTAGTTGAATGTTTTATCTTACTATGTCTATGTTTTGATACACTATGATTGATTTGTGATGTTCGACAATATTTTGATCGAAAACTAATCTAATTATGCGATAATTAGTTTAGTTTTGAATGATTTTTCTTTTTGTCTAATATAGTAGGTTCGGCCTCGTTATACTAACGAGCCGTCCTTAATTGTTTAGATGGCAGGAACTCATGGTGATAGTCGTGCTAGTCGATTGGTTCCCTCTCGTCAGTCTGAGGGAGCACTGACAGCTCCACCAGTCGAACAAGCTGAGCGAATCATTTCCGCTTTGGCAGAGTTCACCCAAGCTTTGCAAGGCTCTGCACGAGATGCGCCTCTATCACTTGCACCTCTAGCTTTGGACCAGACCTTGGAACGTTTTCTGCAGTTCCAACCGCCCCAATTTCTTGGAAAGCCTAACGATCAAAATGCTGAAGTATGGTTGGCCGAGATTGAGTATATCTTCCGAGTCATGGACTACCCAAACATTCCAAAAATTTCATTGGCCACTTATTGTTTGAAAGATGTTGCTAAGGCCTGGTGGCAAACGAGGGAAATGGTTTGGGAGCAGAACCGAACCGAGAGAACCTGGGAGAACTTTGTTAAGGACTTTATCGATAAGTATGTGCCGCCTTTTATTAGGGAGCTTCGAGAAGGGCAGTTTAATACTCTAAAGCAAGAGAATATGAGTGTGCCAGAGTTTGAGGTTGTCTATTCCCGGCTAGTTCGTTATGCTCCCCACTTGACAATGGATGAGCCACGTCGCACCCTCCAATTTATCAAGTGCTTGAGGCCTGAACTTCAACGAACCATTCTTTCCCAAAACATAGCCTCTTATGTCGAAGTAGTTGGGAGGGCCACCCGAATTGAGAATGACCTGATTGAGCTCAAGGCATTTCGGGTTTCAGGGAAAAGGCCTTCGCAATCAAATTGGGAAACTGGAAGAGTTTCAGGTAAGGAACCGAAGTTTGGAAATTCAAGCTCGGAAAACCTGAACAATTGTCGCCAATTCAATCGACCACAAAAGCAATCAGGAAAATCAGAAAAGGGTCCTTGCACGTATTGTGGAGGAAAAGGGCATGGAGAGCCCACGTGCTGGAAGAAAGCTGGCAAGTGTCTGAGATGTGGAAGTCAAGATCATTTGGTAAAATATTGTCCCAAGGCACCACCTGCAGCAGCTCTAGCTAGCAAAGGACTATTATTGCCAGCAAAAAGCGCGAAAGCGCAAAACTCTCAAGTGAACCCTTAAAATGGAAGCGGAGCAACGGACAGAGCCTGACCTATGGTGCTATGGAAGGTATACAATATTGTTTTAAGGATTTATGTATAATATCATTTGGATATGAGGCATCACATTCCTTCGTATCATTGTGTTATGGATCTATGATATTGAGTATGGTTTAATGAGTTTCGTATAAGTTAGGATTTCGTACTCCGTCAGGAACCTCGTTTACAACGAGTTCAACTTAGATTGCAAGGTTAAGATCAGGATAAGGGATTTTTCCTGTCAATCTGATCACATTCCTAATCCTAGATTGTGATACAATGATGGACCAGATGTCCAAATTAAGATATCATAATAAGAAATTGACGTTTTCTACCCTGGACTTTTCGAACATCGTGAATGAATTTGGGGACCAAATTCTTTTAAGGAGGGAGGATTGTAACACCCCGTAAATTTAAAATATTTCAAAATGAAATTATTGAATTTTTAATTTGATTTTTGTTTGACGAATTTTATTTCAATGAAATTTAGTATTTCTTAAGCTTAAATGTACAATTAAATTTTTCTAGCACCAAAAAAATAAAACTTGAAAATGATTTGGAAGGTAATAAAAACCTTATGAATGTTTTGAAAAATTTTATAAAATAAAAGGGGTCGTTTTATAATTTTTTGGACTTAATTGTACAAAAAATAATATTTTGGGGCGAAATTGCACTTTCCCAAAACTTCAGGGGGCAAAGTGCAAAATTGACCCAATCTTTTCAATTCTGCAGCAAGTGATGATGTTCCCTTCCTTGGAAATTGCCATTTTCTCTCTTGGGTTAAGTTTTCTTCACCAAACAAGAAACCTAAACATTGATGGGATATGGAAATGATTGTGTTTTCCTTTCCCATGTAATATGTATAGATGTATATACATCTATAATCTGAAAATTAAGATTAAATATATATATATATATATAGTCTCCCTCACACTCTACCATTTTTACTCCATACTCAAACTAGTGAGAAAAATAATTCAAGAGAGAAAAATAGAGATAAAAAGGGAGTTAGAAAAATAAAGTGAGAAGTGAGTGTTTTATTGTGGAAGGGGAGACCACTACCACCACCACCACAACGTCGCCGTGAAGCCGCCGGATCGCTGCCAGACCGCTGCCACCACTGCCGGAATCCTCGCCGCCACCGGAAATCAACTATTCAAGGTTTAGGTATAAACAATTTCTACCCCTTTTGGTGCTTTTGTTTGTTAGTTGTTTTAAGAAATAATTTTATGTAGAAAATACTTCAAATCCTTGTTTTTCTTTTTAAAACTTCTTGAATCCTAGATCTAGAGTCTCTATTTTTAGATTCTAGTTTTGATTTTCTTATGTGAAAGAGTTAATTTTATTTTTACTTTATTAAAGACCTATGTTTGAGTTTTCAAACTTTTATTTAAACAAAGTATATTTTATTTTTATAAAATGTCATGAAAGTTGGTTTTTGATGTTTTAGTTATGAATGGTGATTGAAAATGAAGGATTTGGAATTGATCTTGAAATGTTGGTTGATGTATATTGTTGGGTTATGAAATAATGACACTTTTATTTCAAGTTCAAAAGAATTTTGTGGTTAAAAAAATGAAGATTTTAAAATCTTGGGGATTTTATTGAAATAAAAAGTTTAAACTTTTCTTCCATAGTTAAAATATGTTCTTTGTAAAAAATATGTTGAATTTCATTTTGTAAGCTTGATTTGAAAATTAATAATTTAAAGTTTTGATTGTTTATTTCATGGGTAGAAAATATAAAAATTACATAGTTTAGGGGGTAGGGGTGCAATTTTTCCGGTGGGGTGCCACCGTCGGCCGGAGGCTGGCCGGCTGATTGCCGACCAGCCTTGGCGGCTGCTGGTGCAGCAAGCCATTTGTGCTTGCTGCACACAGCAAGCTATTGGGCCTGTTGTCTTCCAACAGG
This sequence comes from Penstemon eatonii, assembly GCA_038501285.1. Lineage (NCBI taxonomy): Eukaryota > Viridiplantae > Streptophyta > Magnoliopsida > Lamiales > Plantaginaceae > Penstemon > Penstemon eatonii. The sequence continues at coordinate 28,263,745 of CM076713.1, forward strand.
CCCAGGCAGGCCATCAAGGCCCCTTGTGGGCTGGCCCAAAAAAAAAAAAAAAAAAAAAAAGATTTAATAATTTAATAAAATTAGTATTAAATAAAAGTTAAAAAGAAAAAAATATGGAGAAACCATTAAACACAAATTTGTTAAGTATTATTTAAAGTAATTTACTTTTAAAATAAGAAAGTAAATAAGTTTTATAAATAAATACTTTGTCTTAAAGAAAAATAATTGTTTTATTGCTTTTTAATACTAAATTTCTAAAATGGTGATTTAATTAAATTAAGTAACAATAATTTCATTCAAGAATAAAATAAAACTTTTGAAATTAATAATTTTATAAAATAAAAAAAATAAATTATGATAACTTTAAATAGAGCAAATGCTTAAATTTTTATGAGTTAATAAAAAGTGATTTATAAAAAAGAGCTTTATATGAAAATAATAAATTTGTAATTATTTGAAAATTGGCAAAAAGGAAAATAATAAACAATTAGAAAATTAAATAAATATTTTCTGAAAAATAAATAATAAACCCATTTTATGAATAATAAAATATATTTCGAAAATAAATATATTATTTAAATAATTTTGAAAAAAAAATAAAGGGTTAAATAAAATATAAGACTTTTCCGAAAAAGAAATCTAAATAAATTTTGAAAAAAAAGGGGTAAAATAGTAATAAATTATTTTTCGAATGAGATCATGATTAAATAATACTTTTCGAAAAGATAATAATTTCAAAAAATAAAATAAAATAATTTTGAATAATATTTCTTGGCAAAATAAGTAATTTGAAATAAAATAAAATATTTTGATTAAATATTTTTCTGAATTTAATAAATTTAAAATAAATGTTTTAAATATTAAAAATAATTTTAATTAATCTTGATCATTAATTTTTATAAAGAAAATTAGTAAATAATTTGAATAATTATTTTATGGAAATAAATAATTTCAAAAATAAATTAAAATAATTTGGATAATTATTTTTCTGAAAATAAATAAATTCGAAAATAAGTAATTATTTTTCTGGAAATAAATTTTGAAAAAAAAAAAATTTTTTTTAATGATTTTGAAAATAAATAATAACTTTTTCTGAATTTAAATAAATTTCGAGAAAAAGATAAAACGAGGTCTTAGAAATAATTAATAATTAAGGTATAGGAATTTAATTAATTTGGAATAAAATAAAAGATTAAAATAAATAATTTTAAGTAAATATTTCTGAAAAATAATGATAAACTTCTTCCGAAAATAAAATATCTATTTCAATTAATCTTGAATATTTATTTTCTGAAAATAAATAATAAATCATTTTTATAAAATTTATAATAAATACCAATTTTGAAAATGATTATTTCAAATAAAGATTAATGTTGAAAAGGGGATTCAATAAATTATAATAATTTTCTGAAAATGAATTTAAATAACTATTTTAAATAACATAAAGATGTTAAATGATTAATTTTATTTTTGAAATAAAATCAATAATAATTTTGTAAAAGAAAATAATTTCAGATAAACTTAAACTCTAAATTTAAAAATAAGTTATTGTTTGAATACTTAATGAAAATAAAGTATCTTGAAAGTAATAACTTAACTTAAAACCCTTAATTAAGTATTTTAAAGCTCAATTAGAACGGTTTTGTTTTACTTCTAACCCTTTCGTGGCTATGATTACCACGCTTTACGAACGGACTGTAGAACCTTTAGGTCGGACATAAATGTCCAAATTTTGATCGTGGCTTTGATATTGAACAACCACGATTCAATTGTTTGCTCGACTAAAGCATTACTTTAGTCACTTTAGAATCCTTATGGAGTAATTAGATTCTAAGATCGTTACATAAACGTGTACAGGAACCGAAGACGCTACTTTTTCGCACTTCCTCGAGAATCATAAGCTACACAGGTGAGTGCTGTGTGTTATATGTGTGTAAGTCTAAATGTGCTAGTAAGTCGAGTCAAAACTGTAACTTAGTTTCTAAACGAACAAGCATGTGATGTATGATAACATAAATAACTCGACGCTAGGACGAACTAATCTTGTTGAATTATTATGTTAATGCTCATGTGCTTATAAGTACTTGATATCGTACACCGAATTGTTATGATTGTTATTATTGAGTTCTTTACCGATTTCCTGTTACTTGATTGTTATTGTACTGTATTGTTACTGAACTGTATTGTTTATTATCATTATGTGGGCCCTATTTTGGTGTGCGGAATCGTGGATAACCCGGAAGGTTAGGGCCGGAGGGCTACCTCGATCCACCGTAGACCCGCTTCACGAGCCAAGTGTAGAGGTTACACTTGGGGAGTGAATGTCAAACTCTTGGCATAAGACGTCTATGCGCACAGTTAGTAAGGTAGCTCCTTACTTGGAGTGTTCGGTGGGGGCGTCATAATATGGACTGGAGGGTAAGAGGAGGACGGCATCAGCAACTGTTGGTTACATGTTTAACGTGCTTAAATTGTTATCGCATGTTTTTATTTACTATAATGTTATATATGTTCATGTACAATATGTTGCATCCATGCATCACACGCACATGTGCACTACAACCTCACTAAGTTGGACGATCAACTTACGCATTCGTGTTTACTTCTTTTCAGATACATGCTTCCTAAGGTCTGATGTCTAGCGTTGGTGTTGTCCGTCTCCGAGATCCTGTCAGTCGATCGTCAAGGGTCATCTTCGTTGTTATCTTTTGCTTTTATTATGTTGTTATGTTTTGTGTTGTTTATGTATCTGGCATGATTAATACTTAAGAGTGTTTATTGCGGAAACATGTTATTTCGCTGTATACGCTTATTTTGAATATTGTGCCCGCTCCTGCACATAGCAGTGTTTCGGGTTTTTATGCTTTCGTGTTGAACTATGATTCGAATTAATGTTAATGAGCTGCTTGTTTGTTTAAAAAAAAAAAAATTACTCAAAATTTGGTTGTGTTCACCGAATACGGACCCGGACTCGGGGGTGGGTCCACGTAGGACCCGACCCGGGGGCTCGGGCCGTCACAGGTGGTATCAGAGCTTAGGCTTATAAGTCAGGTCAAGGATCCTCGGAAGTCGTCTATTGTGTCGTGTCTTAACTATTTTTTCGAGTCCTTTCGTGTAATTATTATATGTTATGTATTTGTTTCGTATCTTGTGAGTGTGATAGCATGTCGAGCCAAGATAATTGTTTTCAAGCGCAAGAGAGAGAGACATGAATTTTGAGGTTGAGTTGGGGCCTCGCAGGGGCAATGCTGCCCCAACTCGTAATGATTCTCCCCCTCGTCGCTCGGTTAGTCGACGTTCTTGACCTCGTCGGGTCTATCCGCCATCCCCTGATCATGTGCGACTTGGAGGTCGTCGATCTAGGGGTGACTATCCCAATAGTGTGGTGCAAGAATTGGAGGTTGACCCTGATTGGTAATCTCGGGTTGCATCACTTGTAAGAACTTGTGCTCAAGATGCGAAAATTTGGGTCCAAGTGATTGAAGATCTACTCAATGAAATGAGGGCCCGAGTGGAGGATTTTCGGCTCCATAGGAATCCTGGATTTATCCAATCCAACACGATTCAAGATAGGTTGAGGAGTATTAATTTGGTTGCTAGAGGAGTTGGGTGATCGGAACCCGAAAGAGGAGGACCCCGCGGATGCGGCAATTCCTATGGATGGTGAGGATCCCCGAGTTGGTGCTCATGAGACAACATTTAAGATGACTTAGATTTAGAGCTCGTTTATGACTTCTTTTTAACATTGTTTGTTTTGAAGCCGTCTTGGCTAGTTGAATGTTTTATCTTACTATGTCTCTGTTTTGATACACTATGATTGATTTTGTGATGTTCGACAATATTTTGATCGAAAACTAATCTAATTATGCGATAATTAGTTTAGTTTTGAATGATTTTTCTTTTTGTCTAATATAGTAGGTTCGGCCTCGTTATACTAACGAGCCGTCCTTAATTGTTTAGATGGCAGGAACTCATGGTGATAGTCGTGCTAGTCGATTGGTTCCCTCTCGTCAGTCTGAGGGAGCACTGACAGCTCCACCAGTCGAACAAGCTGAGCGAATCATTTCCGCTTTGGCAGAGTTCACCCAAGCTTTGCAAGGCTCTGCATGAGATGCGCCTCTATCACTTGCACCTCTAGCTTTGGACCAGACCTTGGAACGTTTTCTGCAGTTCCAACCGCCCCAATTTCTTGGAAAGCCTAACGATCAAAATGCTGAAGTATGGTTGGCCGAGATTGAGTATATCTTCCGAGTCATGGACTACCCAAACATTCCAAAAATTTCATTGGCCACTTATTGTTTGAAAGATGTTGCTAAGGCCTGGTGGCAAACGAGGGAAATGGTTTGGGAGCAGAACCGAACCGAGAGAACCTGGGAGAACTTTGTTAAGGACTTTATCGATAAGTATGTGCCGCCTTTTATTAGGGAGCTTCGAGAAGGGCAGTTTAATACTCTAAAGCAAGAGAATATGAGTGTGCCAGAGTTTGAGGTTGTCTATTCCCGGCTAGTTCGTTATGCTCCCCACTTGACAATGGATGAGCCACGTCGCACCCTCCAATTTATCAAGTGCTTGAGGCCTGAACTTCAACGAACCATTCTTTCCCAAAACATAGCCTCTTATGTCGAAGTAGTTGGGAGGGCCACCCGAATTGAGAATGACCTGATTGAGCTCAAGGCATTTCGGGTTTCAGGGAAAAGGCCTTCGCAATCAAATTGGGAAACTGGAAGAGTTTCAGGTAAGGAACCGAAGTTTGGAAATTCAAGCTCGGAAAACCTGAACAATTGTCGCCAATTCAATCGACCACAAAAGCAATTAGGAAAATCAGAAAAGGGTCCTTGCACGTATTGTGGAGGAAAAGGGCATGGAGAGCCCACGTGCTGGAAGAAAGCTGGCAAGTGTCTGAGATGTGGAAGTCAAGATCATTTGGTAAAATATTGTCCCAAGGCACCACCTGCAGCAGCTCTAGCTAGCAAAGGACTATTATTGCCAGCAAAAAGCGCGAAAGCGCAAAACTCTCAAGTGAACCCTTAAAATGGAAGCGGAGCAACGTACAGAGCCTGACCTATGGTGCTATGGAAGGTATACAATATTGTTTTAAGGATTTATGTATAATATCATTTGGATATGAGGCATCGCATTCCTTCGTATCATTGTGTTATGGATCTATGATATTGAGTATGGTTTAATGAGTTTCGTATAAGTTAGGATTTCGTACTCCGTCAGGAACCTCGTTTACAACGAGTTCAACTTAGATTGCAAGGTTAAGATCAGGATAAGGGATTTTTCCTGTCAATCTGATCACATTCCTAATCCTAGATTGTGATACAATGATGGACCAGATGTCCAAATTAAGATATCATAATAAGAAATTGAAGTTTTCTACCCTGGACTTTTCGAACATCGTGAATGAATTTGGGGACCAAATTCTTTTAAGGAGGGAGGATTGTAACACCCCGTAAATTTAAAATATTTCAAAATGAAATTATTGAATTTTTAATTTGATTTTTGTTTGACGAATTTTATTTCAATGAAATTTAGTATTTCTTAAGCTTAAATGTACAATTAAATTTTTCTAGCACCAAAAAAATAAAACTTGAAAATGATTTGGAAGGTAATAAAAACCTTATGAATGTTTTGAAAAATTTTATAAAATAAAAGGGGTCGTTTTATAATTTTTTGGACTTAATTGTACAAAAAATAATATTTTGGGGCGAAATTGCACTTTCCCAAAACTTTAGGGGGCAAAGTGCAAAATCGCCCCAATCTTTTCAATTCTGCAGCAAGTGATGATGTTCCCTTCCTTGGAAATTGCCATTTTCTCTCTTAGGTTAAGTTTTCTTCACCAAACAAGAAACCTAAACATTGATGGGATATGGAAATGATTGTGTTTTCCTTTCCCATGTAATATGTATAGATGTATATACATCTATAATCTGAAAATTAAGATTAAATATATATATATATATATATATAGTCTCCCTCACACTCTACCATTTTTACTCCATACTCAAACTAGTGAGAAAAATAATTCAAGAGAGAAAAATAGAGATAAAAAGGGAGTTAGAAAAATAAAGTGAGAAGTGAGTGTTTTATTGTGGAAGGGGAGACCACTACCACCACCACCACAACGTCGCCGTGAAGCCGCCGGATCGCTGCCAGACCGCTGCCACCGCTGCCGGAATCCTCGCCGCCACCGGAAATCAACTATTCAAGGTTTAGGTATAAACAATTTCTACCCCTTTTGGTGCTTTTGTTTGTTAGTTGTTTTAAGAAATAATTTTATGTAGAAAATACTTCAAATCCTTGTTTTTCTTTTTAAAACTTCTTGAATCCTAGATCTAGAGTCTCTATTTTTAGATTCTAGTTTGATTTTCTTATGTGAAAGAGTTAATTTTATTTTTACTTTATTAAAGACCTATGTTTGAGTTTTCAAACTTTTATTTAAACAAAGTATATTTTATTTTTATAAAATGTCATGAAAGTTGGTTTTTGATGTTTTAGTTATGAATGGTGATTGAAAATGAAGGATTTGGAATTGATCTTGAAATGTTGGTTGATGTATATTGTTGGGTTATAAAATAATGACACTTTTATTTCAAGTTCAAAAGAGTTTTGTGGTTAAAAAAATGAAGATTTTAAAATCTTGGGGATTTTATTGAAATAAAAAGTTTAAACTTTTCTTCCATAGTTAAAATATGTTCTTTGTAAAAAATATGTTGAATTTCATTTTGTAAGCTTGATTTGAAAATTAATAATTTAAAGTTTTGATTGTTTATTTCATGGGTAGAAAGTATAAAAATTACATAGTTTAGGGGGTAGGGGTGCAATTTTTCCGGTGAGGTGCCACCGTCGGCCGGAGGCTGGCCGGCTGATTGCCGACCAGCCTTGGCGGCTGCTGGTGCAGCAAGCCATTTGTGCTTGCTGCACACAGCAAGCTATTGGGCCTGTTGTCTTCCAACAGGCCCAGGCAGGCCATCAAGGCCCCTTGTGGGCTGGCCCAAAAAAAAAAAAAAAAAAAAAAAGATTTAATAATTTAATAAAATTAGTATTAAATAAAAGTTAAAAAGAAAAAAATATGGAGAAACCATTAAACACAAATTTGTTAAGTATTATTTAAAGTAATTTACTTTTAAAATAAGAAAGTAAATAAATTTTATAAATAAATACTTTGTCTTAAAGAAAAATAATTGTTTTATTGCTTTTTAATACTAAATTTCTAAAATGGTGATTTAATTAAATTAAGTAACAATAATTTCATTCAAGAATAAAATAAAACTTTTGAAATTAATAATTTTAGAAAATAATAAAAATAAATTATGATAACTTTAAATAGAGCAAATGCTTAAATTTTTATGAGTTAATAAAAAGTGATTTATAAAAAAGAGCTTTATATGAAAATAATAAATTTGTAATTATTTGAAAATTGGCAAAAAGGAAAATAATAAACAATTAGAAAATTAAATAAATATTTTCTGAAAAATAAATAATAAACCCATTTTATGAATAATAAAATATATTTCGAAAATAAATATATTATTTAAATAATTTTGAAAAAAAAATAAAGGGTTAAATAAAATATAAGACTTTTCCGAAAAAGAAATCTAAATAAATTTTGATAAAAAAAGGGGTAAAATAGTAATAAATTATTTTTCGAATGAGATCATGATTAAATAATACTTTTCGAAAAGATAATAATTTCAAAAAATAAAATAAAATAATTTTGAATAATATTTCTTGGCAAAATAAGTAATTTGAAATAAAATAAAATATTTTGATTAAATATTTTTCTGAATTTAATAAATTTAAAATAAATGTTTTAAATATTAAAAATAATTTTAATTAATCTTGATCATTAATTTTTATAAAGAAAATTAGTAAATAATTTGAATAATTATTTTATGGAAATAAATAATTTCAAAAATAAATTAAAATAATTTGGATAATTATTTTTCTGAAAATAAATAAATTCGAAAATAAGTAATTATTTTTCTGGAAATAAATTTTGAAAAAAAAAAAAAAATTTAATGATTTTGAAAATAAATAATAACTTTTTCTGAATTTAAATAAATTTCGAGAAAAAGATAAAACGAGGTCTTAGAAATAATTAATAATTAAGGTAAAGGAATTTAATTAATTTGGAATAAAATAAAAGATTAAAATAAATAATTTTAAGTAAATATTTCTGAAAAATAATGATAAACTTCTTCCGAAAATAAAATATCTATTTCAATTAATCTTGAATATTTATTTTCTGAAAATAAATAATAAATTATTTTTATAAAATTTATAATAAATACCAATTTTGAAAATGATTATTTCAAATAAAGATTAATGTTGAAAAGGGGATTCAATAAATTATAATAATTTTCTGAAAATGAATTTAAATAACTATTTTAAATAACATAAAGATGTTAAATGATTAATTTTATTTTTGAAATAAAATCAATAATAATTTTGTAAAAGAAAATAATTTCAGATAAACTTAAACTCTAAATTTAAAAATAAGTTATTGTTTGAATACTTAATGAAAATAAAGTATCTTGAAAGTAATAACTTAACTTAAAACCCTTAATTAAGTATTTTAAAGCTCAATTAGAACGGTTTTGTTTTACTTCTAACCCTTTCGTGGCTATGATTACCACGCTTTACGAACGGACTGTAGAACCTTTAGGTCGGACATAAATGTCCAAATTTTGATCGTGGCTTTGATATTGAACAACCACGATTCAATTGTTTGCTCGACTAAAGCATTGCTTTAGTCACTTTAGAATCCTTATGGAGTAATTAGATTCTAAGATCGTTACATAAACGTGTACAGGAACCGAAGACGCTACTTTTTCGCACTTCCTCGAGAATCATAAGCTACACAGGTGAGTGCTGTGTGTTATATGTGTGTAAGTCTAAATGTGCTAGTAGGTCGAGTCAAAACTGTAACTTAGTTTCTAAACGAACAAGCATGTGATGTATGATAACATAAATAACTCGACGCTAGGACGAACTAATCTTGTTGAATTATTATGTTAATGCTCATGTGCTTATAAGTACTTGATATCGTACACCGAATTGTTATGATTATTATTATTGAGTTCTTTACCGATTTCCTGTTACTTGATTGTTATTGTACTGTATTGTTACTGAACTGTATTGTTTATTATCATTATGTGGGCCCTATTTTGGTGTGCGGAATCGTGGATAACCCGGAAGGTTAGGGCCGGAGGGTTACCTCGATCCACCGTAGACCCGCTTCACGAGCCAAGTGTGGAGGTTACACTTGGGGAGTGAATGTCAAACTCCTGGCATAAGACGTCTATGCGCACAGTTAGTAAGGTAGCTCCTTACTTGGAGTGTTCGGTGGGGGCGTCATAATATGGACTGGAGGGTAAGAGGAGGACGGCATCAGCAACTGTTGGTTACATGTTTAACGTGCTTAAATTGTTATCGCATGTTTTTATTTACTATAATGTTATATATGTTCATGTACAATATGTTGCATCCATGCATCACACGCACATGTGCACTACAGCCTCACTAAGTTGGACGATCAACTTACGCATTCGTGTTTACTTCTTTTCAGATACATGCTTCCTAAGGTCTGATGTCTAGCGTTGGTGTTGTCCGTCTCCGAGATCCTGTCAGTCGATCGTCAAGGGTCATCTTCGTTGTTATCTTTTGCTTTTATTATGTTGTTATGTTTTGTGTTGTTTATGTATCTGGCATGATTAATACTTAAGAGTGTTTATTGCGGAAACATGTTATTTCGCTGTATACGCTTATTTTGAATATTGTGCCCGCTCCTGCACATAGCAGTGTTTCGGGTTTTTATGCTTTCGTGTTGAACTATGATTCGAATTAATGTTAATGAGCTGCTTGTTTGTTTAAAAAAAAAAAAATTACTCAAAATTTGGTTGTGTTCACCGAATACGGACCCGGACTCGGGGGTGGGTCCACGTAGGACCCGACCCGGGGGCTCGGGCCGTCACAGTTTCAACCAATCGCTTAAATGTATTCGCGAGAGATGAAGTTGGCCATTGTTTATCCTTATACTCGTATAAATAAACGTGCGTACTAACTCATTTATACTAAAGAAAGATAATGATAGTTCCATTACAAGCTAAATGTATTGGCTTGCAGGGCACTATCCCATCAATCTCCCACTTGCCCTAAAGCCAATCACAAACGTTTCTAGGACCCATCTTTTTAAAGATGTTCTTCGAACTCATTTCATGATATAGCCTCCTTTTAGTGGATCCGCTAAGTTGTCTTCTGAGTCGACGCGATCCATTACGCGCTTTAACTCTACCAATGATTTTTCTAATCAAATGGTACTTTTCTTTCAATTGTGTTTAGATTTCTGGTAAGATCTCGAATGCCTTGCTTTAGCAATAGCTCTAATGTTATCTTAGAAGATAACCATGAGCTTCGCAATGCTAGGCACTACATCCAACCATAGGATGAAGTTTTATATCCAAACACTTTCTTAAGCCGCATTTAATGCTACATTTAATGCTGCAATATATCTTGCTTCAGTGGTTTAGATGGTTACGGTGATTTGCTTGGAAACCCTGTCAAATTTACCGTTACCCCATTGATGCAAGATATGTATCCAAAAAATAGATATATCTAATTTATCCACATCAGACTGAAAATTCGAATCAGTGAAACCTTCGAATTTTAATTCTCCACTACCACCGTAGACCAAGAACAAACCCTTAGTCTTTGTCAAGAGCTTAAGGATATCTTTTACGATGGTCCAGTACTTCTTCACTGGAGTTTGACTAGTAACTGCTCGCGACACTTGAGCATGTTCTACGTCTGGTCTAGTACATAGTAAAGCATGCCACATGCAACCTTTTGTTTGAAACATAAGGTATTTGAGACATTCTCCTTTATTCTCATTTGATGTAGGGCACATCAATTTTGGAACAAGGGATACATCGTCTCATTGGAAGCAATCCTTTCTTGGATTCTTCATACTGAATATTTTCAGTATTAATTCTATGTACTTAGATTTAGAGAGTGTCAGCATCTTTTCTGATCTACTTCATAGATACGTATCCCAATACGCAAGATGCTTCTCCTAAATATTTCATGGAGAATTGCATGGACAACCATGCTTTCGTCTGTGCTAACATTCCGATATCATACCAGATAGCCAGAACATTATTGACATATAAAATGTGAGCTTCATCGCGCTCCCACTAATCCTTTTGTACACTCATGTTTCATACTCGTTTTGATGAAGTCAAATGTCTTGACTATCTCATCAGAACAAATGTGAATCTAAATGGATTCAGACATTGCTAATGGAGAAAAGGTTTCATCAAAGTCTGTTCCAGAACATTGTGAATAGCCTTTTTACCACTAGTCAATTCTTAGAGGCAACACCTCTCCATTCATTCCAAGTTTGAAGATCCATTTACAATTTATAGCCAACTTATAGGGATAAATCCCTCGGGTGGATCAATCAAGGTTATACCTTGTTGGAATGGATGGGATCCATTTTGGTTTGCATGGTTTCGAGCCACGCACCCGAGTCTATGTCCGACATCGCTTCTTGATAGGTCTTTGGATCACTTTCCACATTCTCGTTTTCGTGAATGAAACCAAATCGCTCTGGCTCCTTACGAATTCGATCAGACCTTCGAAGAGTAGGTGTACTAGTAGGTTCAGTAAATTCTGGATTAAATCCCACTGTTTGCGGGGATGGGTCCAAATCTTGGACTTCATCAAGTTCCATGACGTTTCCATTTCCTTTGACGAGAGATTCATCAACAGAGGAATGGGTATCTAGGAGAAACGATTGTTTCTCATTGTCGTGGAACAGGTATCCAATGGATTTCGTTGGATACCCCACAATTATATACAAATTGGATCTACCAGCCAATTTATCTCCTTTCTCGTTTCTACCATCGGCAGGAGATCTCCATACTCAGAGGTAAGAGCATAGAGGTGTTTTGCCATACCTTTCTTGGTAAAGCTTTGTAGGCACGTACTTTGAAGGTACTTTGCTCAGTATCTTCGATGCAGTCAGGAGGACTAACCCCTAGAATGCATAAGGAAGCTTTAACAAATCTCAATATGGATCGAACAATGCCTAACAATGTTAGATTCCATCTCTTTAGACACTTCAATAAGTTGAGGCGTCTTAAGAGGAGTTTGTTATATGAGAATCTCATTCTCATTAAGATAATTGAGGAATCCTTGACAAGTATTTGCTATCTCAACTAGATCGAATGGTCGTAATACTTTGTCTTTGCTGATTCTCTACTTCGTATTGAAATACCTTGAAAATATTCAAAGGTTTTTCGGATTTGTATCTCACTAGATTCATTTTCCACTAACGACGAAGGTCATTAGCAAAAAGTACGAAGTATGAGTAATCTCCTCTCACAGTAACTTTTTGTGATCCATATTCATGGATTAAATCCAAATTTTGTTTGGTTCGCTCTGGATTCCCTGTGACGGGAGATCTGGTCATATCTCCTTTGAGACATGATTCGCAGGTTGGAAGTTTATCCAAGTTCTATTTTTCAAGAAGCTTAGGTGAAACCAACTTTTGAATCCTACTCTTGGAGATGTGTCCAAGTCTAGCATACCAAAGTTATGGATTATTATCTTTGTATTAATTGAATTTTCACGCATTAATTCAATAAGATTGAGTTAATGGTTTAATTCAATTAATTTACTTCCTTTTAATTAACTTCTTTAATTGCTTCCCTTTCCCTTTCAATTAACTACTTTAATTGAAACGTTGCTTAATTAATTAGATCATCTAATCAATTAAACATATCAGTGCCTTTCTTAGATCCAGTGGGATAATTCGACTTTTAGGCTACTTGCGTTCTTTTGACTACCTTTATGGTCGAATTTAGAAGAGAATTAATTCTTCTTCATTTTACTCTTCTTTGACTTTGCAGTCCATGAAGGGTAAACGATCATGACAGGTTTATCCTATTTGCCTTTAACCAATACTTTGGTTGATTCATGAAATGTGATCAACTTATCAAATAAGATCAGTTTATTTCAAGAGTCATTTGAATGAGCGGGAGGAGAATTTAGGAGGAAGTTGATGTTAAGATCACTTGCAGGCTTACGTTTAATCGATCCAGTTTTCAACTAGATTGATAAAACAAAGACAGTGATCCTTGACACTAGTTCCTTCATTTATTCTCGAGTTTTGAAACAATTCCTTAGAAGTCTCGAATCAAATCGATTCAAAACTACTCCTCAAAACAAGCCTTTTGAGGTGGAGGTTTGTTTCAGAAGACTGGTCCTCAAAACGGGCCTTTTGAGGTAGAAGCTTCAGACATGCTCCTCATGTTGCTTCCATAGCTCGTTCAATCTTGATGCTTATTTGAGGAAACGATCATTAAGATTCCCATACTTCATAGGTGATTCGTTTCACTTTTGAGATTCATCTTTATATGAGGAAACGATCATTAATATTCCCATATTCTACGGGTGATTCGTTTTATTTATTTTGATTTATCTCGGAAGCGCATAAGGCATAGGCTTGTCGTTTAAGAACATCATTCCCACTTCTGGAATTTAAGACAATTCTCAAGTTTCTTGCCTAGTCGATATTTTGATCCAGTTATTTTATTAGTCGAGGATTAATAGTAAAATGGATAATTACAGATATCTCAGTATCCTAAAGAGAAGACAAAGATTCAGTGGACTAGTTAATGAATAATACTTATAATCTACGAAGGTTGGACTTTCTATCGTAGAAGTTCTCCCACTATTTTATCGAAACAATTACCCCTTCAATTGTTCGGGAAATTCTATTTCCTAGTAGGTCTTGACGTCCCAGTGGCAATTAATTGCACCCACGACTCGTGGCCATACAACCTGTTGGATGAAGATGAAGTTGAAGAGCAAAGAAGACAAGTAATTAAGGGAAGGTTTTGATGATTTCCAAAACATCATAATCAGCTAAGTATGGAAAGCTTAGATCCCTTAGAAGAACCTTGAACAAACAAAGAAGATATCAGAAGAGTTCAAAGTTCAAAGACCAGAAGACTAGTGATCTCATGCTTAAACAGCGAACAGAAAGGTAGGTCATCAGCCGAGTCAAATCAGATTAGTTCAGTATTTGATCAGCAGAGTGCCTATCAGATGGGTTGCTTCGATCAGCAGAGTAGAAGAGATCAAGAGTTCAGTCCAACGGTAATAAATGCACTTGGAGTAATAAATGCTGTAAGAGAAGGGTAGTAATGGCAAATGATTGAAGAAAACCTCGTATCAGTAGAGTGCATTTAATGCTGCTGCAGGAAAGTACAACAGAGAAAGTACTGTAGCAGGTTGCCGTTTTTGATTCTGGCAAAGGCTATGGATTTGATGATGTGATTTGCTTCAACGGTCATAAATTCAAATCCAAGTATAAATAGAGCTGATTTTCAACGAGCGAGACACACAACAACAATCAGAGATTTCGTTTTTGAAGCAGAATTTCTCTAAGTCTCAAAAGCTCAAACAGCTCACTCGTCTGGTGGAAGTCATCTGTTGACAGAAACCCAGTTGAAGAAAACAGAAAATTACGATCTGAGTGATCTTGTAATAGCTGAGTGTTGTGAGAAGTTGTGATCCATCTTTGTGAGTGATCAAACTTCAGAGAGTAGAATTTCTTAGTGATTTTCTATTGTGAGCTTATAGCCTTTTCATTAGTTGTCTAGGTATAAGTGGAGAAATATTGTAATCTGTGTGATTATAGTATAACCCAGAATCTAAGTGATCTGGAAGAGTGGACTAAAGGATTTTTATCCATATAACCACTATAAAAATTCTTTGTGTTATCTTGCATTTAAGTTTTCTTGCATATTTTAAAGATTGCATATTTAAACACTTTGAATTATCAAAAGATTTTATAAGGAGTTTCAAAACTGGGGATAAAATCTTTTAAGAACTTAGTCTACTTGTGAAAAACACTTTAAAACAATCCGCTGCAAGTATACTCTTTGGAAAACTGTTTTACTGAAAAACAGCTAAGTATTTGTAAGAAGAGTGGTCAGTCTGCTGTTCAAGATTTGTTCACGATCAGCTCAGTCTGCTTACTGTTCTTCATCAGCTTAGTCTGCTGACAGAAGACTGAAAAGTTTTAAGTTCAAAAATTTTCAGAGGTCTATTCACCCCCCCCTCTAGACCTCTTCTGACCACTTGGGACCAACAAGTGGTATCAGAGCAGGTGGTTCATTAGAATCAGCTGCCTGATCAACGAGCTTATCCAAGTGTTTTTCAAAGGTTTTCAAAACTTTTCAAAAGAGCATCTTTTTTTGAAAAATCAAAACTTTTTGAAAAATGGATTGTATCAGCCATGTTCCCCACATTGATGGTATGTCCTTTGAGGACTGGAAAATCAGAATGGAGATTTTCCTAGCTGCTTATAATGACAACATGTACACATGTATCATTAAAGGTCCATTCAGATTCACAAAGACCATAAAAATCAATGAGGTTGATACGGTTGTGGAAAAAGACCTTCATGAGATGACTCCAGAAGAAATAAAGCTCTACAATCTAGACAAAGTTGGGAGATTCATCATGACTAAAGCCCTGGACAATGATCGGTTTGACAAGGTCAAACATTGCAAGACTGCAAAGGAGATGTGGGACAAAGTCAGAGATATGAGCGAAGGCAATGATGCAATAAAAGAGCATCAACTCATTGTTGCTTTGGAGAAACTTGACAACTTCAAGATGAAGTCTGGAGAAACCATTGATCAGATGGATACCAGATTCACCAGAACTCTGAATGAAGTTTTAAAGTTGGGAAAGACCTTAGCTGACAAAGAGATCACTGTCAGAGTACTAAAGGCCCTACCCCCAAAGTTCAACATAAAAGTGACAGCAATGGAAGAATCAAGGGATTTGGGAAAAATCTCTCTTACTGAGCTGTTCTCTGTACTCAAGGCATTCGAGTATAAACTGCCTAGAATGGGAATTGAAGAAACCTCAACTTCAGGACCCACAGCTGCACTGGTTGCTGCTGAAAATACCAGAAGACCAGCACAAAAAAGCAAAGAAGTGGACTCATCTGATGAAGCCACTCTACTCAACAAAAAGGAGTACACTGCTGGAGATGTTGCACTGTTGATGAACAATTTCAAGAAGTTCTACAAAAGAAAAATGAAGAACAAATACAACAATGCTTCTACTTCTAAACCTAACTTTTCTTCTCAAGATAAAGATGATTATAAAGCGAAACTAATGTGTTACAACTGCATGAAATTGGGACACTTCATCAAAGACTGCCCATATCCAAAAGCAGAAAAATACACTGAAAAGGAGAAGAAAATGAGAAAAGAAAGAAAGCATCAGAGAGGCAAGGCAATGATGGCTGAAGCAGAAAAGCTGACTGCTGTCTACTCATCTGATTCAGATTCAGACACGTCTGATGAAGAATCGTCTGATGAAGAAAAACCTGCTCTCCTGTGCCTGATGACAAAGGAATCTGATGACTCTGAGGATGAGGTAACTCCTCTTAACAATGAATTATTTAATTCATTTGAACAAATGATGCTTAACAATACTGGTATTGCTGAAGCATATAAAAAGCTTAAGGAAGAGATGATATTGCTAAAAGAGCAAAATAGTTCACTGAAACTTTTAGCTGAAAAGCCAAAGGAATCAGCTGAATACAAACAGCTTGAGCAAGAATATGATTCTCTGAAAGCTGAATGTGAAGTGTATAAAGGAAAAATCATGGAACTTGAAAAAGTTATTGAGTCTCATGAAAAATCATCTGTTGCATCCACTCATATATCTAGTAAACAGAAGATACCTTTAGAACAGGATAAGTTTGAACTGAACCATACTGAAAAATTTGTATCAGCTGACAACAGTAAGGTCATTCTTTATTTTCAGACAACTAAACCTGCTTCACCTGAGAAAGAATTAAAGGAGAAGAAATCTCCTAAGGCTAAAAAGAGCAAAGAGCCTAGTATAGGAAATCAGACTAGTAAGACCAAACAACAGAGTCCTAAGAAGTCTGCTGATAAAGCTAAACTGAATCAATCTGTTGGTAAAACTAAGTCAAAACCAATTGAGCAAGCATCTAGTAAACCAAAAAGAAGCATAAAAACAAGAAAAATCAAAATGCTTGGTATGGAAATGAGTCATATTATGTGCAACCTGCTGCATATCATCCTATGTATCATGCACCTCAATTTCCAGGTTACTATGCACCTTACCCTGCTCATCCAATGCATGCATACCCTACATATCATGCACCTTACCCTGCTTATGCACATTTTCCTTATCATACTGATCATCAACATAACTTATCTGATAATTATGATAAAAATGAAGCTGTTCATGCTCCTGTCAAAGCTCAGAAGCCTAAGAAGCCTAAGACATCAACATCTTGGGTTGTCAAAGGTGAAACTAATCCTTCAGGACCCTCTCAATAAGGGTACCTAAAACAATTTTATTTTGTTTTGTAGGTTAGGATTAGGAGTAGGAGTAAAGTAGAGAAGATTTGGTACTTGGACAGTGGATGTTCAAGACACATGTGTGGAAACATACATGAGCTGACTGATGCAGTTGCTGTGGATGGTCCAAAAGTTACTTTTGGAGACAGTAAAGCAGGCAAGATTGTAGCTAAAGGAAGAGTTATCAAAGGAAACATTGAGATATCTGACGTCTCATATGTTAAAGGCCTCAAATATAATCTGCTGAGCATAAGTCAATTTTGTGACAAAGGATATTCAGTCATCTTCTCAACAGATAAGTGCTATGTTGAACAGATTGGTACAAAGAAGGTAATTTTATCTGGAAGGAGACAAGGAAATATCTACATAGTCGACTGGAATTCTGCTGATAAGAATTCAAGTGTTTGTTCGGTGGCATCTGCACCAAGTGAAGTTAGTTGGCTATGGCACAAGAGAATGAATCATCTAAACTTCAAGACCATAAACAGATTAATCAAGAATGATCTGGTAGAAGGGATTCCAAAAGCAGTCATGAGCAAAGACAAGCTCTGTGATGCATGTCAGAAGGGTAAATAAATCAAGTCATCATTCAAAGGCAAGAAGCACCAATCTTCTCGAAGGATATTGGAGCTACTAAATATAGACTTATTTGGACCCATTGATCCAGTCAGCAATGGTGGAAAGAAATACTGCCTAGCTGTTGTGGATGACTATTCAAGATATACTTGGGTGATCTTCATGAAGAAGAAAAGTGAAACCAATGAACATCTTACCAATCTGATGGAACTGATCCAGAATGGGAAGAGTATCAAAATATTGAAGATCAGATTAGATAGAGGGACAGAGTTTACAAACTCTACTGTTGAAGAGTATTGTAATATCAAGGGAGTACATCATGAGTATTCAGCTGCTAGAACCCCTCAACAGAATGGTGTTGCTGAAAGGAGAAACAGAACACTAAAAGAAGCTGTCAGGACCATGATAGCTGAAGCTAAGCTGCCACAAAGATTTTGGGCAGAAGCAACAAATACAGCATGCTTTACCCAAAACAGATGTATGATCAACAAAAATCAGAACAAGACTCCATATGAAGTTTGGAACAACAGAAAACCAAACATTCATTACTTTAAGATTTTTGGTTGTAAATGTTTTGTATTAAATAATGGGAAAAATCACCTTACTGCATTTGCAGAAAAGGCTGATGAAGCTGTCTTTGTAGGATACTCAACTGTTAGTAAGGCTTACAGAGTGTTTAACAAAAGAACATTACTAATAGAAGAATCCATCCATGTAGTATTTGATGAGCCAAGTCAATCTTCTGAAAAGAATCAAAGTGTTACCAAAGATCTGTCTACTGATTTACAGAAGTTAGATATTGGAAGAAATGAAGAATATGTTCCCATCATACTACCTAATCTTAGTTCAGCTGCTAACTCAAGTGCTGTTCAAAATCACAGTGCTGATTGTCTAACAGACGAGTTGCAAACGGCTGACAGACCAGAGACTGTTCAACAGACGGCAAATGTTCAACAGACTACTACTGAAACTCCAACAGTAGTGTTGCAAGATCAAGACAGAGGACAACATCCTGATCTGCAACCTGATCTCAGATGGCTCAAGAATCACCCACCTGAGTTAGTAATTGGTGATCCTTTAGATAGAGTGAAAACAAGAAGAGCTGCTGCACAAGATGCTATGTTTGTCACCTTTCTATCTCAAATAGAGCCTAAGCAAATTGAAGAAGCTCTTAATGATTCCTTCTGGATAGAAGCTATGCAAGAAGAGTTGAATCAATTTGAAAGGAATGAAGTCTGGTACTTAGTTCCTAGACCAAGTCATCAAAGAGTAATTGGCACTAAGTGGGTATTCAGAAATAAGATGAATGAAGATGGTATTGTTACCAGAAACAAAACAAGAGTGGCCAAAGGTTATTGTCAAGAAGAAGGAATTGACTTTGATGAGACATTTGCACCAGTAGCAAGACTTGAAGCAATCAGACTGTTTCTTGCCTATGCTGCTCACAAGAACTTCACTGTCTATCAGATGGATGTGAAGTCTGCTTTTCTCAATGGAGAACTGCAGGAAGAGGTATATGTTGAACAACCTCCTGGATTTGAAGTCTATCAAGAAGAGGATAAGGTATATCGTCTGAAGAAAGCCCTCTATGGACTGAAACACATGGTATGATACCCTATCTGATTTTCTTTTAATTAAAGGATTTCATAAAGGTAAGGTAGATAAAACCTTGCTTACAATTGAATGGGAAAATCATATATTACTTGTGCAAATATATGTGGACGATATTATTTTTGGTTCAACTAACCAACAGATGTGTGATAAGTTCTCCAAGCTGATGCAGAGTAAGTTTGAAATGAGCATGATGGGTGAACTTAATTATTTTCTTGGTCTGCAAGTTAGACAGTTTTCTGATGGAATATTCATCAGCCAAGCAAAATACACAAGAGATCTGTTCAAGAAGTTTGGTATGGAAACTAGCTCAACTGCTACCATTCCTATGTCTACAAGTCTTCGTTTGGATAAAGATGAAGATGGCAAATCAGTGGACATAACCAAATATAGAGGCATTATTGGTTCATTGTTGTATCTAACAGCAAGTAGACCTGATATAATATACTCAGTTGGAGTCTGTGCAAGATTTCAATCAAACCCCAAGGAATCTCATCTCTTAGCTGCCAAGAGGATATTGAAATACATTAAAGGCACTCAAGAATTGGGATTGTGGTATCCTAGAGAATCTGGATTTGAACTTATTGGCTATTCAGATTCAGACCTTGCTGGCTGCAAGATTGACAGAAAGAGCACAACAGGTGCCTGTCAGTTCTTAGGTAGTCGTCTGATCTCATGGATGAGTAAGAAACAGACTTCAGTTTCTATATCTACTGCTGAAGCTGAATATATAGCTGCTGGAGCTTGCTGTGCACAGATACTTTGGTTGAAGCATCAACTAGAAGACTACAACATCAAAATCAGTGGAACTCCAATCTACTGTGACAATACAAGTGCAATCTCTCTTACTCAGAACACTACAAGTCATTCAAGGACTAAACATATAGAGATCAAGCATCATTTCATTAGAGATCATGTGGAAAAAGGCAATGTCATGATTGAGTATGTTCATACAGATAATCAGATTGCTGATATTTTCACAAAACCTTTAAGTGAAGTAAGGTTTTCAACTCTAAGAGCTGAGCTAGGACTACTTAATTTGGATGCATAAGCTGAGGGGGAACTCATCAGAAGACTGAAGTTCAACAGCTTAGTTATTCACTATTATATTCAAGGATTAACCTTCAATAGACTAGTTAGCTTATGGATTCTTAAAGTCAGGGGGAACGTGTAAGACTAGCGGTACCTCTGTTCTAAAGATGAAATCAGTTAATGACAGTTAGTTGAAGTTAAGTTATCAGAAGATATGTTCTTAATTCTTGAAGACTGAAGATTATTTTATCTTGCTGGATTGACAAACAGCAGAGGAAGATTACTAGCTATTGGCCTTCTCTAGTAATAACAGATATCAGATCACTCGTCTGTCAGATAAGTTAAACTCTACTCATCTGATGTCTTATATAAGCATGGTTATAAAGTTGCATTTTCAGAAACACGCTTTTATAAGTAACAGATAAGTAACTTTTGAGTTTCCCGCCTGTCTGACATTAAAATATTAAAATTTGAAATCCGCAACTCCCATTCATACGATTTAAAACTGTCAGATTAGATCAACGTTTCAGATTAATCACAATAACCTAACCAAAAGAAACCTATAAAGTCCGATCTGAACAGCACAATCGTCTTACGCACTCAAACACTCTCAAATTCTCTAACTCTCAAGCTCTCCTGTTTCGAAAGTTTATTGCTTTTGCAAATTTCTTCTCACTAATCCCAGAAATGGAAAAGATTATTGATGGAAGATACCTAAACTACAACAAATTTCACTTTTCGGGTACTGATCTGATGCGCTCAATTCTGGAGAAAATCAAAGAGGCATCACTTGTTCCTGTTCTTGAAGCACATGAAGATAGGGTTTACCTAGAAGATGTTGATCACTTCTACAAGACCAGGGAATTCTCCAAAAATGACACTGTTATGACGGTTGTCATTGGTGGTAAGAAAATTGCTATCTCTGCTGCTGTTCTTAGTGAAATTTACAAGTTAGCAGATAAGGGAGGAGATGTGACCAGCTTAGGGTCAGAAAAAGAGGATGAATTTTGGGCAATTTGTGCGAAAGAGGGAGAAGAGATGACTGTGACTCTGATGAAAACTCAATTAAAAGATGAGTATCAGAGGTTCGCAGACATCATTGCGAAGGTGCTGGATTGTAGCACGAGCTCTCTAGATGGGTTACCAAGGAAAATGTACTACACTATGGTTTGCATCTACTATGGACTGAAAGTTAACTGGGCTGCTCATGTCTATGAGCTGCTGAGTGATAAAAGGCCTTCTCATGCCATCTTACTCAGTAATCTGTTTGCATCCCTGCAATGTCCTATGGGTGGTGGAAAGACAACCCACAGTAGCAAGGAGTTTAAACTATATGAACCAGTGAGAAAAGTGGTGGCAGAACCAAAAAGAAAGGCCACTGCAAAATCCAAAAAGGCCCCCCTTCTAAGAAGAGCAAGAAGGAGGGTCAGACAAGTCAACCTGCTGAGCCAACAGCACAGTCTGCTGTTGTGGCTGGATCAGCACAAACTGAAGATGCAGTTCCAGAAAAGGTGATTGAAGATTTCACCAAGGAGATTATGCAGATGAAGACTGACTCTTCGCCTGAAAGAACTGAGTCTGAGGAAGAAATTCCTCTTCAAAGGTTGAAAAGGTTAAGAACCAGAAGTGAGGCAAGGGGACCTCCTACTGCCAACCCCCCTGCCAAAAGAATTGCCAAATCAAAGGTCAAGAGAAAGGTCACTTTCTCTGAGGAGCCAGTTGCAACAGTAAGAGAAACAACAACATCAGCAGACATGCCATTAGTCGTTGAAGAACCTGCTGTTAAGCCTACTGAAGAAGTTGTTTCTACAGTTGGAGTGTCTACAGAAGACTCATCTGCTGCACTACCTGCTGAAGTTGAAGAAGCACAACAGACTAGTTCAACACATGAAAAAGATGCACTCTTATTGCATCCTACTCCTGTTGCGGCAACACCTCTTCAAGCAGTTGAAAGTCCTGAATCAAGGAGAAAAAGGACTGGTAAAATTGCAACATACCTAAATGCTGCTGAAAAGAAAAGACAAGATGCTGCTGAAAAGCTAAGGAAAGCTGCAGAAAAGGCAGAAGAAGATAGGCTGAAAAGCCTAGAGTTAAAAAGGCTGGAAGAAGAGGCCAGCAAGATGACTCAAGAGCAAAGGGACGCTGTTGAGGCAGCAGAGTTAGCTGCTGCTATTGAAGCAAGCACCAAGGATGCTCATGGACCACATCATACTGGTGGAATAGTTATTGGTGAACAAAGAGATCCTAACAAACCAATACCAGCTATGCCTGCACCAAAGATAAAGCCAAAAAGAAGAGAGGAGATTAGATTGTCTTTGGAGATTGTCAGGGATGACCCTGCCATCTTTGAAGAATTCCTTAAGAGGTTAGATGCTGAGGGTGCAAGAATCAACCGTCTGACGTTATTCAATGCTGAAAAGATCAGATACAACAGATGGAGAGAATTCAGACTGACAAAGAGTCCAGCTGAAATGGCCAAGTGGAAAGCCTTCACTGCTGAAGAAGCCTGGGTGTTGAAGTGGCTTGAGACTGGATCCTTAATTCAAGCACTTGATTCAGAATTCTTTCTGGACAGGTTAAGATTGAGAATAAGTCACATAGTCAAGGCTGAAGCAAAGAAGATCTTTGAGTCTGTTCCTGAGGATTATGATGAATCAGAAGACCTCAAGGAAAGATCAATCAAGTTGGCTATTGCTCAAGCAATGGAGCTATGGGCAAAGAAGTCTAGGAAGCTGAAGGGACAACCCAGCTCAACAGTCTGCTGTAGATAATGAAGGTTTGATGAAAACAATTGAGACTGTTAAGAAGATCAAGTCCCCTGCTGACAAAGAAAAAGAAGAATCTTCTGATCAACTAAAGAACAAAGAGGGTACATCTGACCCATCTGATTAGAACAAAGACAAGGGTGACAAGTCT
This sequence comes from Penstemon eatonii, assembly GCA_038501285.1. Taxonomy (NCBI): domain Eukaryota; kingdom Viridiplantae; phylum Streptophyta; class Magnoliopsida; order Lamiales; family Plantaginaceae; genus Penstemon; species Penstemon eatonii. Next base: position 28,287,309 of record CM076713.1, read on the forward strand.
GACACAGCTGATGAGTCAAAGAAAGGAGAAATTATTCCAGCTGATCAGATCAAAGAAAAGGAGGCTGCTGTTGAAAAAGATGATCAGACTAAGGAGAAGGAAAGCACTCCTAGTCATGCTGATAAGGCCAAGGAAGCTGAATCTATTTCTGGTCCAGCAGATCAGTCTCTTGAACTAATAATTCAAACAGCAGAGCAACTTAGTGGAGAAACACCTCTTGCTCTACCTCCTATTCCAACAGATATTCCTTCCACTTCTCAGGCTGCACAAACATCTTTGTTGGATTCCATTCAGCAAATGATATCAAATTCGTTGAAGGAAATGCAGGAGAAGTTAACTGCTGATGTGTTGGCTGCTGTAAGTCAACCCACTCAAAAAGCTGCTGCTGTTCCAACTCATCTGATTGAGGAGACTGCTCAAAATGTTCAATCTATCTGTCAAGAGATGGATGTACTCAGGAAAAGGACTCAAAGCACAGCTGCTGGCTGGAGGGATATCACAGAAACTGTTGAGATGGCCATCAAAGCAGAAGATGAAACTTTGGTAAATATGGGCAAAGCCTTCAAATCCTCTGCTGATATGGTACTTGCAACCCAATTTCAGTTGGGTGACCAAGGTGAAGCTGTTCTCAACAAAATGAATGCTATGGAAGCTAACCAATCAACCCTTGCTGCTCAAGTTAATATTATCAAAATCAATCAGCTAAGGCAAGGAGCTCAGATGGATGCTCTAGAAGAAAACATCAAGCTTCTTTGTGATTCACTTCAGATCACTCCTATCCTACAAAGTTATCCGATCATCCCTGCTGATGATGACAAAAAGGGGGAAGATTGTGAGGAGCAAGCAACTGAAACTGACAAAAGGGAAGGAACTGAAACTGAAGCTCCAAGTAGTTCTGCTGATAAGACTGATCAAAATATTGAAGGAACAAGCAGACTAACAAAAGAGAAGATCACAGAAGAAGAGGAAGCAGAAGAAGAAGAAGCTGACAATGCTGAAACTGAAACAAAAGCTAAGTCTGATAAAGAGCTAGCTGCTGCCAAAGACTCAGCTGAAGAACAGCTTGATCCTGATGTTAAGTACAAGAAGATAGAGCTGCTGAGGAAAAGATTCTGTGAAGAGTTGGAAGCTGAAACTTCCAAACTGTCTGATGAAGAATCTGAAAAAGAAGACAAGGAAGCTGAAGAAGAAAAGAAAAAAGAAGCTGAAGAAAAGAAGAAAGATTCAGAAGAAGAGAAGAAGGAAGAAGACTAGTTTAGGCTAGATTTTTCATTATCTTAAAAATCCTTGTAATCTTTAAAGTATTTTGCACTTTTCATCTTTCAACACTTGTAATATGTAATCAGTTCAATTATCTATAAAATTGCAAGTTTGAATCCAACACACTATTTCTATCTCAGAAATTTTTGAGGATCAAAACTTTAGTTTAGGTACAGGTACTTAGCTGGAGTTTTGTTATCATCAAAAAGGGGGAAATTGTTGGATGAAGATGAAGTTGAAGAGCAAAGAAGACAAGTAATTAAGGGAAGGTTTTGATGATTTCCAAAACATCATAATCAGCTAAATATGGAAAGCTTAGTTCCCTTAGAAGAACCTTGAACAAACAAAGAAGATATCAGAAGAGTTCAAAGTTCAAAGACCAGAAGACTAGTGATCTCATGCTGAAACAACGAACAGAAAGGTAGGTCATCAGTCGAGTCAAATCAGATTAGTTCAGTATTTGATCAGCAGAGTGCCTATCAGATGGGTTGCTTCGATCATCAGAGTAGAAGAGATCAAGAGTTCAGTCCAACGGTAATAAATGCACTTGGAGTAATAAATGCTGTAAGAGAAGGGTAGTAATGGCAAATGATTGAAGAAAACCTCGTATCAGTAGAGTGCATTTAATGCTGCTGCAGGAAAGTACAACAGAGAAAGTACTGTAGCGGGTTGCCGTTTTTGATTCTGGCAAAGGATATGGATTTGATGATGTGATTTGCTTCAACGGTCATAAATTCAAATCCAAGTATAAATAGAGCTGATTTTCAACGAGCGAGACACACAACAACAATCAGAGATTTCATTTTTGAAGCAGAATTTCTCTAAGTCTCAAAAGCTCAAACAACTCACTCGTCTGGTGGAAGTCATCTGTTGACAGAAACCCAGTTGAAGAAAACAGAAAATTACGATCTGAGTGATCTTGTAATAGCTGAGTGTTGTGAGAAGTTGTGATCCATCTTTGTGAGTGATCAAACTTCAGAGAGTAGAATTTCTTAGTGATTTTCTATTGTGAGCTTATAGCCTTTTCATTAGCTGTCTAGGTATAAGTGGAGAAATATTGTAATCTGTGTGATTATAGTATAACCCAGAATCTAAGTGATCTGGAAGAGTGGACTAAAGGATTTTTATCCATATAACCACTATACAAATTCTTTGTGTTATCTTGCATTTAAGTTTTCTTGCATATTTTAAAGATTGCATATTTAAACACTTTGAATTATCAAAAGATTTTATAAGGAGTTTCAAAACTGGGGATAAAATCTTTTAAGAACTTAGTCTACTTGTGAAAAACACTTTAAAACAATCCGCTGCAAGTATACTCTTTGGAAAACTGTTTTACTGAAAAACAGCTAAGTATTTGTAAGAAGAGTGGTCAGTCTGCTGTTCAAGATATGTTCACGATCAGCTCAGTCTGCTTACTGTTCTTCATCAGCTTAGTCTGCTGACAGAAGACTGAAAAGTTTTAAGTTCAAAAATTTTCAGAGGTCTATTCACCCCCCCCTCTAGACCTCATCTGACCACTTGGGACCAACAAGTGGTATCAGAGCAGGTGGTTCATTAGAATCAGCTTCCTGATCAACGAGCTTATCCAAATGTTTTTCAAAGGTTTTCAAAACTTTTCAAAAGAGCATCTTTATTTGAAAAATCAAAACTTTTTGAAAAATGGATTGTATCAGCCATGTTCCCCACATTGATGGTATGTCCTTTGAGGACTGGAAAATCAGAATGGAGATTTTCCTAGCTGCTTATAATGACAACATGTACACATGTATCATTAAAGGTCCATTCAGATTCACAAAGACCATAAAAATCAATGAGGTTGATACGGTTGTGGAAAAAGACCTTCATGAGATGACTCCAGAAGAAATAAAGCTCTACAATCTAGACAAAGTTGGGAGATTCATCATGACTAAAGCCCTGGACAATGATCGGTTTGACAAGGTCAAACATTGCAAGACTGCAAAGGAGATGTGGGACAAAGTCAGAGATATGAGCGAAGGCAATGATGCAATAAAAGAGCATCAGCTCATTGTTGCTTTGGAGAAACTTGACAACTTCAAGATGAAGTCTGGAGAAACCATTGATCAGATGGATACCAGATTCACCAGAACTCTGAATGAAGTTTTAAAGTTGGGAAAGACCTTAACTGACAAAGAGATCACTGTCAGAGTACTAAAGGCCCTACCCCCAAAGTTCAACATGAAAGTGACAGCAATGGAAGAATCAAGGGATTTGGGAAAAATCTCTCTTACTGAGCTGTTCTCTGTACTCAAGGCATTCGAGTATAAACTGCCTAGAATGGGAATTGAAGAAACCTCAACTTCAGGACCCACAGCTGCACTGGTTGCTGCTGAAAATACCAGAAGACCAGCACAGAAAAGCAAAGAAGTGGACTCATCTGATGAAGCCACTCTACTCAACAAAAAGGAGTACACTGCTGGAGATGTTGCACTGTTGATGAACAATTTCAAGAAGTTCTACAAAAGAAAAATGAAGAACAAATACAACAATGCTTCTACTTCTAAACCTAACTTTTCTTCTCAAGATAAAGATGATTATAAAGCAAAACTAATGTGTTACAACTGCAGGAAATTGGGACACTTCATCAAAGACTGCCCATATCCAAAAGCAGAAAAATACACTGAAAAGGAGAAGAAAATGAGAAAAGAAAGAAAGCATCAGAGAGGCAAGGCAATGATGGCTGAAGCAGAAAAGCTGACTGCTGTCTACTCATCTGATTCAGATTCAGACACGTCTGATGAAGAATCGTCTGATGAAGAAAAACCTTCTCTCCTGTGCCTGATGGCAAAGGAATCTGATGACTCTGAGGATGAGGTAACTCCTCTTAACAATGAATTATTTAATTCATTTGAACAAATGATGCTTAACAATACTGGTATTGCTGAAGCATATAAAAAGCTTAAGGAAGAGACGATATTGCTAAAAGAGCAAAATAGTTCACTGAAACTTTTAGCTGAAAAGCCAAAGGAATCAGCTGAATACAAACAGCTTGAGCAAGAATATGATTCTCTGAAAGCTGAATGTGAAGTGTATAAAGGAAAAATCATGGAACTTGAAAAAGTTATTGAGTCTCATGAAAAATCATCTGTTGCATCCACTCATATATCTAGTAAACAGAAGATACCTTTAGAACAGGATAAGTTTGAACTGAACCATACTGAAAAATTTGTATCAGCTGACAACAGTAAGGTCATTCTTTATTTTCAGACAACTAAACCTGCTTCACCTGAGAAAGAATTAAAGGAGAAGAAATCTCCCAAGGCTAAAAAGAGCAAAGAGCCTAGTTTAGGAAATCAGACTAGTAAGACCAAACAACAGAGTCCTAAGAAGTCTGCTGATAAAGCTAAACTGAATCAATCTGTTGGTAAAACTAAGTCAAAACCAATTGAGCAAGCATCTAGTAAACCAAAAAGAAGCATAAAAACAAGAAAAATCAAAATGCTTGGTATGGAAATGAGTCATATTATGTGCAACCTGCTGCATATCATCCTATGTATCATGCACCTCAATTTCCAGGTTACTATGCACCTTACCCTGCTCATCCAATGCATGCATACCCTACATATCATGCACCTTACCCTGCTTATGAACATTTTCCTTATCATACTGATCATCAACATAACTTATCTGATAATTATGATAAAAATGAAGCTGTTCATGCTCCTGTCAAAGCTCAGAAGCCTAAGAAGCCTAAGACATCAACATCTTGGGTTGTCAAAGGTGAAACTAATCCTTCAGGACCCTCTCAATAAGGGTACCTAAAACAATTTTATTTTGTTTTGTAGGTTAGGATTAGGAGTAGGAGTAAAGTAGAGAAGATTTGGTACTTGGACAGTGGATGTTCAAGACACATGTGTGGAAACATACATGAGCTGACTGATGCAGTTGCTGTGGATGGTCCAAAAGTTACTTTTGGAGACAGTAAAGAAGGAAAGATTGTAGCTAAAGGAAGAGTTATCAAAGGAAACATTGAGATATCTGACGTCTCATATGTTAAAGGCCTCAAATATAATCTGCTGAGCATAAGTCAATTTTGTGACAAAGGATATTCAGTCATCTTCTTAACAGATAAGTGCTATGTTGAACAGATTGGTACAAAGAAGGTAATTTTATCTGGAAGGAGACAAGGAAATATCTACATAGTCGACTGGAATTCTGCTGATAAGAATTCAAGTGTTTGTTCGGTGGCATCTGCACCAAGTGAAGTTAGTTGGCTATGGCACAAGAGAATGAATTATCTAAACTTCAAGACCATAAACAGATTAATCAAGAATGATCTGGTAAAAGGGATTCCAAAAGCAGTCATGAGCAAAGACAAGCTCTGTGATGCATGTCAGAAGGGTAAATAAATCAAGTCATCATTCAAAGGCAAGAAGCACCAATCTTCTCGAAGGATATTGGAGCTACTACATATGGACTTATTTGGACCCATTGATCCAGTCAGCAATGGTGGAAAGAAATACTGCCTAGCTGTTGTGGATGACTATTCAAGATATACTTGGGTGATCTTCATGAAGAAGAAAAGTGAAACCAATGAACATCTTACCAATCTGATGGAACTGATCCAGAATGAGAAGAGTATCAAAATATTGAAGATCAGATCAGATAGAGGGACAGAGTTTACAAACTCTACTGTTGAAGAGTATTGTAATATCAAGGGAGTACATCATGAGTATTCAGCTGCTAGAACCCCTCAACAGAATGGTGTTGCTGAAAGGAGAAACAGAACACTAAAAGAAGCTGTCAGGACCATGATAGCTGAAGCTAAGCTGCCACATAGATTTTGGGCAGAAGCAACAAATACAGCATGCTTTACCCAAAACAGATGTATGATCAACAAAAATCAGAACAAGACTCCATATGAAGTTTGGAACAACAGAAACCAAACATTCATTACTTTAAGATTTTTGGTTGTAAATGTTTTGTATTAAATAATGGGAAAAATCACCTTACTGCATTTGCAGAAAAGGCTGATGAAGCTGTCTTTGTAGGATACTCAACTGTTAGTAAGGCTTACAGAGTGTTTAACAAAAGAACATTACTAATAGAAGAATCCATCCATGTAGTATTTGATGAGCCAAGTCAATCTTCTGAAAAGAATCAAAGTGTTACCAAAGATCTGTCTACTGATTTACAGAAGTTAGATATTGGAAGAAATGAAGAATATGTTCCCATCATACTACCTAATCTTAGTTCAGCTGCTAACTCAAGTGCTGTTCAAAATCACAGTGCTGATTGTCTAACAGACGAGTTGCAAACGGCTGACAGACCAGAGACTGTTCAACAGACGGCAAATGTTCAACAGACTACTACTGAAACTCCAACAGTAGTGTTGCAAGATCAAGACAGAGGACAACATCCTGATCTGCAACCTGATCTCAGATGGCTCAAGAATCACCCACCTGAGTTAGTAATTGGTGATCCTTTAGATAGAGTGAAAACAAGAAGAGCTGCTGCACAAGATGCTATGTTTGTCACCTTTCTATCTCAAATAGAGCCTAAGCAAATTGAAGAAGCTCTTAATGATTCCTTCTGGATAGAAGCTATGCAAGAAGAGTTGAATCAATTTGAAAGGAATGAAGTCTGGTACTTAGTTCCTAGACCAAGTCATCAAAGAGTAATTGGCACTAAGTGGGTATTCAGAAATAAGATGAATGAAGATGGTATTGTTACCAGAAACAAAGCAAGATTAGTGGCCAAAGGTTATTGTCAAGAAGAAGGAATTGACTTTGATGAGACATTTGCACCAGTAGCAAGACTTGAAGCAATCAGACTGTTTCTTGCCTATGCTGCTCACAAGAACTTCACTGTCTATCAGATTGATGTGAAGTCTGCTTTTCTGAATGGAGAACTGCAAGAAGAGGTATATGTTGAACAACCTCCTGGATTTGAAGTCTATCAAGAAGAGGATAAGGTATATCGTCTGAAGAAAGCCCTCTATGGACTGAAACACATGGTATGATACCCTATCTGATTTTCTTTTAATTAAAGGATTTCATAAAGGTAAGGTAGATAAAACCTTGCTTACAATTGAATGGGAAAATCATATATTACTTGTGCAAATATATGTGGACGATATTATTTTTGGTTCAACTAACCAACAGATGTGTGATAAGTTCTCCAAGCTGATGCAGAATAAGTTTGAAATGAGCATGATGTGTGAACTTAATTATTTTCTTGGTCTGCAAGTTAGACAGTTGCCTGATGGAATATTCATCAGCCAAGCAAAATACACAAGAGATCTGTTCAAGAAGTTTGGTATGGAAACTAGCTCAACTGCTACCATTCCTATGTCTACAAGTCTTCGTTTGGATAAAGATGAAGATGGCAAATCAGTGGACATAACCAAATATAGAGGCATTATTGGTTCATTGTTGTATCTAACAGCAAGTAGACCTGATATAATATACTCAGTTGGAGTCTGTGCAAGATTTCAATCAAACCCCAAGGAATCTCATCTCTTAGCTGCCAAGAGGATATTGAAATACATTAAAGGCACTCAAGAATTGGGATTGTGGTATCCTAGAGAATCTGGATTTGAACTTATTGGCTATTCAGATTCAGACCTTGCTGGCTGCAAGATTTACAGAAAGAGCACAACAGGTGCCTGTCAGTTCTTAGGTAGTCGTCTGATCTCATGGATGAGTAAGAAACAGACTTCAGTTTCTATATCTACTGCTGAAGCTGAATATATAGCTGCTGGAGCTTGCTGTGCACAGATACTTTGGTCCTTAGAGGCCTCCAACATGGTATTGATAATATGGGGATTGATGGGGCTGGCATGGATCCCAAGTAGAAGATTATCAGAGAATTCCTTGTATCTCCGGTACATACTGCTATGGTTCATCAGATGATCGGACCTCTCCTCGAGAATACCTTTAAAAAGGCAGTCCATCAATTAGTGGCGCTTGAACTGATCGAGGATAAAAGGAAGGAATACATTAGGGCAAACGACGTCAGCAAGGATCGGAACTCTCAAAGATACTCTGCTAAATACGTTGGACTTCCTCTAGCACATTTGGTGGAGGAGTTCGGGATTCCGTTGCCCATGCCCCCTCCAGACAAAGATCGTTCCGAGGACGGTGGAGAAGGATCCTCCGATGAGGACCAAGCGGATCAATCCTAGGGCGAGGAGGAGGAAGCGGATCAAGAACGGCTCGCTGATAAAGATACTTCTCGTGGAGAAGAATAGTCTAGGATCCTTTCTGCGCTTGCTCTGATTTGTAATCTTTGTTCAATTTTGTATAACGGAGATCTTATTTATTTACTTATTTTTTGCCCATTGCATGTTCTTTATTGTCTTTCAATTATGATTTTGACATAGGTCTTTATTGTCATAATGTGGATTTATATTTTCTTTGTCGAATTTTGTTTTATCGAGCAGATATATTGACCTAATGTTGGTCCCAAGTGGTCAGATGAGGTCTAAAGGGGGGGGGGGGTGAATAGACCTCTGAAAATTTTAGCTTTAAAATTCTCCAACTTTTCTATTGAGCAGACCAAGCTGGTCAAATCAGGTGAGTTTACTAAGCTGATCGCGCACACAACTTTGAGCAGCAGAGTTGACCACTTCTGTTGATTTAAACTTAGCTGATTTTAGTTAAATCAAAGTTCCATGATAGGTTACTTGCAGCGGATTTGCAAAGTGTTTTTACAATCTTCTTTAGAAATTGTGTGCTCTTTTGAAAGTATGCAAGAAAACAATGCAAGTTGTAAAACACCGATATTTTTATAGTGGTTATATGGATTTAAATCCTTTAGTCCTCTCTTCCAAGTCACTAAGATCTTGGGTTATACTATAATCACACATATTACAATATACACTGCTTACGCCAAACAACAAATGAACTGGTCGTAAGTTCGCAATAGGAAATCACAAAGAAAACCTATTCTCCGAAGTAATATCACTCACTAAGATGGATATCTACTTCTCACAACACTCTCTAACAAGAATCACTCCGATTTCTTATGATTTTCTTTTATCTTCAACGTCTGCTTTTGTCAACAAATGACTAAGCTAATGAGTGAGCTGTTCTTGAGTTCTTGAGACAAACAAAAATTTTGCTTCGAATGCTCTCAATGTGTGTTGTCTCTCTCTCTTCTTTGAACTCTTCAAAACAAACTCCTTTTATACTTGAGATTTGAATTTTGTCCGTTAAAGAAAACATAAATCAGTTTCTCGAGCATTGGTCCCTGTTTCTTAGGAACGGTTACCTGCGACTGTACACTGTGCGTTCTGCTGTACTTCTTTGTTAGTCGCATTAAATGCACCCAGCTCATACGAGGTTCTTCTTCAATCATTTGCCATAAATACCCTTCCTCTTCAGCATTTACTCCTTCAAGTGCATTTATTACCGTTGAGGTGATTTGTCTGATCTCATCCACTCAGCTGATCGAAGTCTCTCGTCTGATGAACACTCGGCTAATCCCAAACTGAACAAATCTGTTGAGTCGGCTGAATTTCACCAATCTGATTTCCTTCTTCAGCAACAAATCAGTAGTCTTCTCGACCATAAATTTTGACCCTTCTGATTTGTCTTTTTTTTGTTTGGTCAAAATTCTTTCAAGGAATTTTCTAAGTTTACATTACTTAGCTGATCTTGATGTTTTGGAAATCATCAAAATCTCCCTTCAACTTTTAGTCTTCATCTTCATCTTCATCCAACAATTACCCCCTTTTTGATGATGACAAAACTTCAGCTAAGTACCTGTACCTAAACTAAAGTTAAGTCCTAAAAAATTTCTGAGATAGAAATAATGTGTTGGAAGTAACTTGAAATTTTATAGATATGAAGTTGATTACAAGTACAAGTTTAAAAAGATGAGATGCAAAGAGGTAAACTGATACAAAATTTTCAAAAAGTAAACTAGCTTAGAATTTCTAGACTAGTCATCAGTTAATTTCTTCACTTTCTTCTTCTTCTTCTTCATCCTTAAGTTCATCTTCATCATCATCTTCTTCTTCACTGGAAAATACAGCAGGAGCTAAATTTCTCTGTGCAGCTTCAACCTTTGCTTTGAGCTCTTGCATTATGCTGGTTTTCCTAAATGGATTAAGCTGTTCCTTGTCAGATTTGGCTACATTCTTGGGCTCTTCCACAACAGCTTCCTCATCAGTTACTTTTTCTTCAAGAACTGATCTACTTTCTTCTTCATTTTTCTGTTCAGCAGTGGTAGTAGTTCCATCAGTTCCTTGAATAGATGTGGCAACAACATTCTCAGTTCTAGCTGGTTCATATTCTCTTTCCTCTTCCCCCTTTTTGTCATCATCAGCAGGGTCGAGATCAGCAGGTTGAATGTTGACAGCAGCACACAAGTTCTTGATGTTTTGATCCATAGTTTTCAGATGTTTGTCTTGATGACTCAGAGTTGACTTGATTTCCCAGCTTGGTCATTAATATAATCAACATTCAGATGAAGTGTTGATATTTCCTTTTGAGTTGTGTCAGTAAGAACTTTGAATTCCTTCATAATGGTTGCAGTCTTATCAATCTCAGCAATACCGACTTCCTTCATGCATGATCCTTATAGCATCAGCAAAGTCTGACTCAGTTCTTTGAAGAGCAGTGTACAAGTGATTTACATCTGCCTTCACATCCTCAATGTTTTGATCCAGGCTTTGAAGCCTTTGAGTCAATCTGGTGAATTGTTTTGTTGTAATGGAAGATTTCCAATGGCATTCTGCACGAATTTTGCATTTGCCTCTTCTAACTGCTTCATCAATAGCTTGTTTCTTTCTTCCATCTCCTTGAAAGTATCTTCAATTAGCATCTGCATTGACTCCATGAGTGATGAATGGAATTCAGCAGTAGGAATATAAGTAGATGTAGCAGCTTCATCTTCGTGAACAGGTGCATCATGAAGAACAGTTTCATCATCAGCCTTCCATCCAATGGCTATAAGATTTTGTGCAGCAACATGTTATTCTCTGATTGTCTTTTGGACTGTTTCAGCAGTTCCATCTTTAGACACAACAATTGTCTGATTTATCAGAAGCGCATGCAACCATTCCTTAGCAGGTTTCTTCACTTTCGGCTGCTCCTGCTTCAGAACCAAATGCTATCTGTTGGAAGTTTGGTAAGCTGGGCAAGTCACTTTAGTTCCTTGACCGTATCTAGACTTTTCTACCCACTTTTCCAAGGTTGTGTAGACAAATATCTTTACAGCCCTATCAATGCAGTCATTATTTCTACCTCTCCTTTCTGGCACCGCGTCCTTGGTAGTTTTGGCTTCATTTTCCACTATGGCTTTTGCATAGCCATGGAAAACATCATGAACATGGTCTGTATCTAAGGCTTTAACTATGGATGGAGTGTGAAGCCAGTTCAGAATTCTTCAGTGGCAAACTCCTTCCACGCCTTGATCTCGTCAGCAGACTTGTTCAATCTGTATTCTCTCCATCTGTTGTATCTTATCTTTTCTGGGAGAAATGCAGCTCTTGTTTGCAGTAGTTTGTCAATTCTTTCCAGCTCTGCTTCAAATATGGCAAAAGTATTTAGATTGCTCCTAACAATGTCAAGAGCCTTTTTTACCTCGTATTTCGGCTTCGTTTGCCTAAGCCCTGGAGGTAGAATTTGTCTGGCATTCATAGTCTCTCCGATTTTGATACCTCCAGTCCTTCTAGGACCGTGAGCATCTGTTTATCTTAGCTCCAATGCCTTAGCCAATTCTTCATCCTCTTTGGCTTTTAATTTAGCTTCAGTCATTCGTTTTTTCTAAGCTTCAGCCTTACTCAGTTCGACGACCTTTTGAAAGTTTTCTTCACCCCTCTTTCTCTTCTCTTCTTCTTCTTGCTTTTTCTTCTCAGCAGCAGATACCTTCTTCTTTCATTTCCCAATTCTCTTCCTCTTATTGGTTCCGGTTGTTTGAACTTGGGTGGTAGCAATAGGTTCTGGGATGTCAGTTGCAAGAGGTGCAATACTGATTGGTTCAAGGATTTGTACATCATGTTCCTCTTGAGGTTGAGTGGCCTCAACTGTTGGATTCGAAGTAGTCTGTTCAGCAGCTGACTCTATGACAACAGACTCCTTCTCAGTTCCTGCAGATTTTTCAGATTGTTGAAGATCATCCCTGATAGGATATTGCCCAGCAAGCCGATTCACTTTAGCTTGTAATAGGTCTATTTTGTAAAAACAATCTTTGATTCTATAAATAATACGTAAATTTATTTATATCTGTATAGAATAAACAATAGCAAACTTCATCTTTCGCGAATACATTTAAGCGATTGGATTAAATCCTTAGATCACATTTGACTACGGGACGATTCACTTCGGCATTGAGTGCAATCATGAAACAGTCTCTAATGTCGTGATCTTAAACCACGTTCCAAGTCATAGATTCCGAAACGAGACAGGGTATCGTAGGAATCGTCAAGACTTGTATGAATATGCATGATTCACATGAAGTGAATTTGTAGAGTTTCATGAACAAGACATTTTGATGTCAGTGCATATGAGTAGGTGGTTCGATAGGGGATTGAACGCATCGAACGACCCGAACAGAGAAATCCATTATGGAAGCGCATGACGCATATCGGTGATGGGATGTTTCTCAAGACTTATAATAGTGTACGATTTAGTCCTTAGACTTGAGGTGCTAGGGCGAATTCGGTACATGAGTGTGCGTACTTAGATCTAGGTACATGTCACGTAGCTCGATCATAACGTGCCTAAGTTGGGTGCGTATAGTTGTGTATGCGAGTGGTTAGTACCAATATGGAATATACCAACTCATCATAATGAATGAGGGAATTTCCTATAAGATTCTTAGATAACATATCCGAGGAATCTGCGGCCACAGTCGGTGACGAATTTGGAAAGGGGCTTCCAAATTTAGCAGTCACACTGGATTATTATCCCGAATTAGAAAGTATAGTTATCGAGACAATTTAGAGGTGCCGATCAATTCACACACCCTAAGTCTTGATCGGGAAATTAAGTCGATAGAAGGACCGTATGTACATGGCAATTATAAGAGGCGAGGTTCACAAATATCAATTCACCCGAAGTTGGGCTCATGGGCCTGTTGATAGACATCGACCATGAAGTGTGGGTACTCCTGAATTGATAAGGGAGATTAATTCTGGAGTGGTCAATTAAAAGGGTTTAATTGATCGGAGCAATTAACTGCTCGTAAATTAAATCACGGAGAGTCCGTGGGCCTGCTGCCAATTGATGGTGAACCTAGAGGATCACACACAATACAGTTGGACAGTGACAGTCATAAAAGGAAATAATTGATTTAAGGTTGTTAAATCAATAAATAAATTAAAGTGTTAATTCAATTGGAAGACTAATTAATTAAATGATCTAATTAATTAAAGTATTAATTAATTAAGAGAGATATTAATTTATTAATTAATATGGGCTAGTTTAATTAATGAGTTAATTAAATGAACTTGCAAGACATGTGCCTTTAATTTAAAGCCTAGAAGAAGTCTTGCAAGACTAGGTTAAGTGGGAGGCTTATAAAAGGAGTCTAAGTAAGACTCAAAGAAGTAGTTGCAAAACCTAATCTTCACTTTTGCTAAAACCCTGTGAGCCGTCCCCTAACCATAGCCGCCATCTAGGCCTGTGCGCCGCCCCTCTCTCTCTTGTTCTTCCATTGTTGGATCTTGCTCTGCAAGTAGATCCAGCTATTCCTCCACTGACAGCCTTCAAGATTTAGTTCGTAGCCTGCGACTTGAAGGTATCCCTACAATCCAACTGGTGTGGATACACTCTGGAGGTGAGACACTTGGAGAATGCATCATGGGACTGATGGGTTGCCACCATCTTGCCTGTGGTGAGGTAAAAATCGCATAACCCCCTTTATTACTGTTTTGTTGCTTGATTCAACCCTTTTCGCATATATAAGATGGATCTATGCATCATGGGACTGATGGGTATCTCGAATTTTTTTTTATTTCTGCACATTTGTTGTTTTGACAACCGAGATATCCCAACAATCCCTAACTAGTTCTGACAATCTAGTAGGTGATTGGATAGGTGTCATCCTTTTTCTGGTTGTTGCTTTGGTGTGTGTAGCTTTGGAGGTCTTTGAATCTTTCTTTGCTTTTATTGTCCTTGTGGAAATTGCTTCCAATGTAATAATATCAGAATCCGTTCTGGATGGAGAACCAACAGTCATACCTTCAATCTCTTGTACTGTCTGATCTATAATAGCATCAGCAGTGTCTAGGTCAGCAGACTTGTCTGTTCCAGTTTGAACAGCAAGTTGTGCTGTTTGAACAGAAGCCTTAGGAGCTGTCACTTTGCTCCTCTTCATCCTAGCTGTAATCTGCTTTGGCTCAGCAGCAGCTTTTCTCTTTGATTGCTCTCTGACCTTTTTGTATATGCTCATTTCTTTGGCAGAGCGTACGACCTTCTGTAAAACCCCGAAAAATTCATTTATGAATTTTCTTTCCTATAATTTTAATTTACTTGAAATTGATAATTGAAATTAAAATTCATATCTATGTTGTTAAAATATTCAACGAGTGAGCATATTTTTAAACTTGAAGTGATTTAAATTGATATTCACTTGAATTGTTATTGTCGTGCAAATTATGAATTATAAATGCTTCAATCTTATGTAATTTTGAGGATTGAAATGCTAAAACAAAAAAGGAGGGGACTTCTTGAATTGCCCCAAGACTTTGAGGACTAAAAAGGAAAATCTCAAAATTTGAGAGTGTAAATTGTAAAACACACATTAAAGACATAAGGTTTCAGCTCCACTCTCTCATTCTTCATCTTCCCCACCCAACACACACACTAAAGTGTTTTTCGCACACACAAAATTCCCTTTCTTATTAAGCTCATAACTTCTTCATTTCTTAACCAAATCAAGTAAATGAGTAGTCAAAATTGATCTACTCGACGAGAGGAACACAATGGTGGTGGTTATTGAAAGAATAGAAGGTGTTTTATTGCGAAAATTCGAGGTTGAAGGTGCGGTTTTAAGTGGGTTTCCTTGCATGTCCCTTTTCCGGTCATTTCTTCGACAATCGAGCTTCACCACGGTGTTCTAGGCTTAGAGGAGAGCGGCATGGTGGGTTCGGCTCATTTTTTGGTGCCGGTCAACGGCGGTCAATGGCCGGTCAACATGGGCTGCTCCGGTCAGCGACTTTATCTCGGAATGGGTATTCCATTTTCGGTCTTCATTTCTCGATTTGAGTTCGTTAGGTAGTTCTTTGAGCCTAAATGTTATTGTGTATTATTTGCATTGTGGTTAATTTTTGGCTTTAGAATTTAGTTTGAGCATGAGTTTGAGTTCATACTATGTTATTCATGTGTCTCGATTAACTCGATTTAAGTTATAAGGATGGTGTAGTAATGAAAGTGAAAACTTGATATAGTAAAAATATATGGCTTGATAATAAATTTCGATAGAGTTAATGAGATTATATGATGAAAAGTTATTAAAATTAGTGACTAATTTCGGTTTTATAGTGAATTTTTGCTTAATTATTTTTAAACGTTCTTGTGAGATTGGGTCTTGAATTATTTTTGCAAGAAAGTTAATGTTTTAATATTTTCGAAACTTTTGGGGTATACTTTGAATGTTTTCGAAATAAAATGGTGTTTAATTATTAACTTGTTAAATATTTTGGATTTTCTCAAATCTTAAAGTTTTAAAAAAAAATGAATACTTTATAAACATAAAGTTATTTAAAGGTAATAACTTAACGTAAAACCTTTAATTAAACATTTTATAGCTCAATTAGAACGGTTTTGTTCTAGTTTAACCCTATCGTGGCTATGTTTACCATGCTTTATGAACAAACCATAGAACCTTTAGATCGGACGTAAATGTCCAAGTTTTGATCGTGATTTCGTTATTGAACAACTGTGATTCAATAGTCTGTACGACTAAAGCATTGCTTTAGTCACTCTAGAATCCTTATGGAGTAATTAGATTCTAAGATCGTTACATAAAGTCTAAATGTGCTAGTAGGTCGAGTCAGAACTATAACTTAGTTCCTAAACGAACAAGCATGTTATGTATGATAACATAAAGAACTCGGCTGCTAGGTTAAGTTACACATTGAATTATTGCTTATGCCAATGTGATTATGAGTCATTGATATTTTATGTTGAACTGTTATTGAGTTGTTTACCGATTTCCTGCTACTGAACTATTACTGTTACTGTCTTGTACTGTTTACTGTTACTGTGTGGGCCCTTATTCTCGGTGTGCGGAATCGTGGTAACCTGGAAGGTTAGGGCCGGAGGGTTACCTCGATCCACCGTAGACCCGCTTCACGAGCCAAGTGTGGAGGTTACACTTGGGGAGTGTATGTCAAACTCCTGGCATTTGACGTCAATGCGCACTGTTATGTAAGGTCGCACCTTACTTGGAGTGTTCGGTGGTGGTTTTCCTGACTGTGGATTGGAGGGTAACAGGAGGACGGCATTAACAAATGTTGGTTACTTGTTGAACGTGCATAAATTGTTATAGCATATGTTCATTACTGTACTGTTGTAAATGCTCATGTATATTATGTTGCATCCACGCACATGTGCACTATATGCTCACTAAGTTGGACGATCAACTTATGCATTCCATGTTTCAATCTTTTCAGCTACAGGTATTTGGGGTAAACGATAGTTCATGTTGCGGTTAGGTCATCACGGTTGCGGACCCACCCTAGTTCCAGAGAGTAATTGAACTTTTGTTTAAATTCTTATTTGATTTTAAGATTTTCGGTTGAACACATGTTTTAAATCTCCTATAATGTTTAGTTCATTTTTATTATATCTTGTTAAATATCTTGGTATTTTAGCTAATTTTGTAAAATGTGAATATCTATCTAAAATGATTTTAAATTTTATCAAATATAATTCTAATCTTCTTGTATTTCTTTTGGGTCCCACAAGTTGTTTCACTATGTCATGTCATCCGCTAAAATTTATTTTAATTGCTTCCGCATTAAACTTAATATTTTAAAATGTTCTTATTTCGTATTAAACCGCTTCCGCTTTTAAACTTTTAAAAATATTTCGATATTTTAACTCTTTTTCAAAATAGTAATAACTTTTAGACCGTTATCCGACGGACTCGCGGAGCCGGGTCGTCACAGATGGTATCAAAGCTTCGGCTCATGGCCAGGATAGGGTCCTCGGAATTTGTACCGAGATGCTAGTAAGGTGGGACTCACCGGCAAGACTTTAGGGTGTCTACCCACAATGTGTATTTTACTTTTAGGACAAGACCGCAACCAAAACATAGGTATTGTGTGTGTCCTCGGGGGAAGGGGTTATTGTTCATTGTTAATGTGATTTCTTGATTTGTTGTTTTATTGTTGGTGTCCAGAATATACTTGACGTTACTTTGACTGAACTATTTGAATTATTGTCTGAATATGATTGTAGATGAGTATGCTCCTTCATTTCGTCCTTATTGAATTACTTTAATCAAGTGGCCTTACTTGAAGTACATATAAAATGACTAATATAGCCCTAAACCTTTTCAAAGTCCATCATCATGTGAGTTTACCTTATACATAACTCATATTGTTGACTTCAGACATTTCCTCTTCAAATTGATCTCTCACCTTTAGTAAGCTTGCGCGAAAGTCTTAAGGTCAACTCGATTCGAATAACTCACTTTGTGGAATAAGGCTGCAATCAAAATTATACGTGTATGTTTGATCTCAATGGAGGTTTGATTTCTTGGTATCACTGTTTCGTTACCAAATGACTAGAATGATCTAAAATATTTAACCTCATTATTGTTAGACTACGAATAATTCGGAGAAAGCTATTTCTTTCTCTGTCTTACTCTCGTATTTAGATCTTGGAATCAAGTTTCTTTTCTTGGGACACTTGTAAGTTAATTAAAGTAGTCATGGGTGCTCTTAAGATTCCTTTAATTGTGCTTAATTCATTCAAACCTCGTTCTCCTGATTTCAAACATTATTCTTTCGTGAAGATCCATCTAGTCTGAATATATTTGGATTCTCCTTGAGCTTCGTTCTTTGATTTTAACTCATTCTCGAATCCATCATGTTTTTGAGTTTTGTGTATGGGTTATTCTTGATAGTATGAAATCGATACACGTTTCTTTGAATCTTGGTGATTTACTATAAATTTCATCCCTCACATACAATTCTCAAAAATCATAGTTCATTTGAACCTTCAGATCGATTTACTCATTGTTATAATGACTTTATTTACTATTTTTATGTTCATGACTAACTATGATTCATCTCGCTAGTTCGTGCTCCATGGAAACTCTTTCTTAGTCATTGTTAGTTTGATTGATAATGACTATTTTGTACCTAGTACTTCAAGTGTGTCTCATTCTTCAAATATCCATGTTTCTACTTTTCCTCGAGGTTGAAATTTACTTTCATCTGAACCTACATTTGTAGGTACTTCCTAAATACGAAGTATTAATTATTTGATCTTGATTACTATGAATTGCCACTCTTGATTCTGGCATACTCTTTGTATGTTGACCAAAATATGTGACCCCTACTTGTTATATACGCGTCTTGATGATGTATTATATAAGTTCTTGGGAAACGTAATTAATGGAGTGTGGCGACAACCAAATAGTCTTTAACATCAAGACTTGCTATCGAGGATTCAGATAGAATGAAAGACAAGGGTCTAAAAGAAACAAAATGGTCTATCAAGACGATCGGAATTCCTCTCTCTATGGAATCAATTGGCATGTTGAAATTTCGAGAAAGGATGTTTCCACAAAAGTTAAGTGTATCGATGAACAAGTTATTTGAAGAAGCTTACTCATTCCATTGTAGTATTTTCCCTGGATAAATCGAGTGCAACAAATGTTATTGGTTGAAGAGAAACGTTGCAACCATCTTCGTCATCTAGTAAATCAGCTATCAACTAAGGAAATAAGCCGAAGATACCTTCTTTGTTACACAAGAACTTCAAAGATCCGCAATCACTCAAAAGTGAATTAAATCCTAACTCTATAATATTTCGATGACGTGAGAGAATTCGTATTTTAACATCTTCTACTCATTTCTATTAGACGAATATCTCTAATTGAGCTCTAGAATTGTTCATTGTTTATTTTTCCATATGCGCTAATGCTTTTTCCTTCGCTTCCATATGCGATAGTCAGTTTGTTTCTCTCAATTTTAATTTTGAATTGACCAAAACTTCTTTGATCCTTTCTTGAGCTTTATTCTTGAACTTGCTTACCTTGATCTCATATTTTTAAATATTGTTTCTCACAATTTCTTGAATTACAGTTTCTTGAATTGATTGTCATTCTAATTAAAACCCATCCCTTCAAGGTTTATTGACACTTTTAATTCAACTTCTTGTTGTCCGATCGAAGCTTCCAATTTGATATTTGAGTTTTATATTTGTTTGGAGTTTGTACTCCCTTTTTCTTTCACAAGCTACTTCTTCATAGTGAACTCGTGAATCAGATGCTTACCTTAATCTGATTCAGTGGTTTGGAATATTTCATTATCCTTATTCCCTGAACCTAATTATTGAATTGCGAAAGGTTCAGAAAAAGTCTCTTCGATTTCATATTATTCCTGCTTGTTATTCTAGAAGGAATGTACGGTCAACTTCATACTTGTATCATGTTCTTTCTAAAGTTGTTTCATCCTATTTGTCAGCATTAATCTTGAAATTGGACATTTTCATTTTTCTTGCCTTGTTCTTGAACATTATTCGCTTTGTCTCTGGTATCATCGTTACACTCATTGCTTCTTTAAATGAACCTTTGAATGATTCGTTTTATTCTCACTTGATATTTAGACGTCCAAAGACACTTTAGCGCTCTGGTTGTTAATACCAAAACTTTTGATTCGATTTTGACATCCCTGATTCAACCTTCTTGTTATTAAGACTTCTGATGTGATAGTCTTATAATACCCCTAGTGATACTTGTTATTTGATTACATTTGTTTAAATTGAGTTTCTTATTCGAATGTCATAACTTATGTTTCCCATTCATTTTCATAATCCTTTTTAAGACTTCTATTCAACTGTGCCATGTCACATTCATTGAAAATCCTTAATTAACCACTTTCTGGTTATACTATTTGAAAATTCCTTGACTCGATCGACTTTTGAGGACCTCATTACTCTATCTCCAAGTTATTTTTGTTGAGTCTGTAAACTCAATTGCTTCATTTTTATAGGGCAAAAATTTCTTATTCAACTGCCCTTTATGATCCTTATAGAAACTTATCGTTTCAATGTTGCTTGATATTTTATTAAACCTCTTTATTGATTTAAGGTCGTTTCTGAATCGTCTTTTTGATTTCATATTATCCATACTTGTTGATTTCATTGACCATGCATCATTTTCACTCAGTCATCTACTTTCTTTTGAACTCCACACTTTTATCTTGTTCTTTCTAAACATGTTCTTTTATCATGGTTAGTTTCTCGAATATGATGCTCTCCTTTTTCTTGGATCTCGTTCTTGAACTCTATTCGCTTTCAACGTTGTACTTTTGCTACATTCATTACTACTTAAAATGAATCTTTGAGTAGCGAATTTGATCTTAGCTCAATTTTTAAATAATCAAAGACATTTCAAAGCTTTGATTACTATTGACAGAACTCTTGGATCAATTTCTATTATCCTTCTTGACGTGTCACATTCATTTTTCTTGTTACTCGGGTCTCTTTACTTGATTATCATTGTTACTGTTATTCTGTTTTGTTTGCAATCTTCGTCGATCTTCTTTTCGTTACCGTTATTTAGTTTTACCTTATTATCTACATCAATTGTCTCGGTCATCTTTTACAATCTTTATCAAGGCACTTCATTGGACTGTCATTTCTGATTCCTGCAGAGAATATCAATTCAGATGTCTTCCATTATCTTTTGAATTTCATTGGCAAAAATCGAATTTTTGTGTTATAACGTGAAAGTTTTCCTTTTTGGGAGAATCTAACTACGGCATGTGAGTTTGATTATTCGTCGAACTTTGATTTATCGCGTAAAATTCCACGTATGAAGTTCTAGAAGGATTTTTCCTCATGCTCGCGACTGCGTATCATCAGACTCCAGAAACATCTAGAGTTAGAGAAAAGATTTGTTCGCATACTCGTCCAAATCAAGAAACCAGTGGACTTGATCGTTTAAAGCCCTAAGGTGCTGTCAAAGTATACAAGAAAAGACTTGGAAAATACAAAGAGAGATACAACAGCATCACTCGAACTTTTCAAAACTCAAGAGTGAATTTGGGGACCAAATTCTTTTAAGGGGGGGAAGAATGTAAAACACCGAAAAATTCATTTATGAATTTTCTTTCTTATAATTTTAATTTACTTGAAATTGATAATTTTAAATATGTAGATTTGATAATTGAAATTAAAATTCATATCAATGTTGTTAAAAAACTCAACGAGTGAGCATATTTTTAAACTTGAAGTGATTTAAATTGATATTCACTTGAATTGTTATTGTCGTGCAAATTACGAATTATAAATGCTTCAATCTTATGTAATTTTGAGGATTGAAATGCTAAAAAAAAGGGGGGGGGGGGCTTCTTGAATTGCCCCAAGACATTGAGGACTAAAAAGGAAAAACTCAAAATTTGAGAGTGTAAATTGCAAAACACACATTAAAGACATAAAGTTTCAGCTCCACTCTCTCATTCTTCATCTTCCCCACCCAACATTTTTCACACACACAAAATTCCCTTTCTTATTAAGCTCATAACTTCTTCATTTCTTAACCAAATCAAGTAAATGAGTAGTCAAAATTGATCTACTCGACGAGAGAAACACAATGGTGGTGGTTATTGAAAGAATAGAAGGTGTTTTATTGCGAAAATTCGAGGTTGAAGGTGCGGTTTTAAGTGGGTTTCCTTGCATGTCCCTTTTCCGGTCATTTCTTCGACAATCGAGCTTCACCACGGTGTTCTAGGCTTAGAGGAGAGCGGCATGGTGGGTTCGGCTCATTTTTTGGTGCCGGTCAACGGCGGTCAATGGCCGGTCAACATGGGCTGCTCCGGTCAGCGACTTTATCTCGGAATGGGTATTCCATTTTCGGTCTTCATTTCTCGATTTGAGTTCGTTAGGTAGTTCTTTGAGCCTAAATGTTATTGTGTATTATTTACATTGTGGTTAATTTTTTACTTTAGAATTTAGTTTGAGCATGAGTTTGAGTTCGTACTATGTTATGCATGAATCTCGATTAACTCGATTTTAGTTATAAGGATGGTGTAGTAATGTAAGTGAAAACTTGATATAGTAAAAATATATGGCTTGATAATAAATTTCGATAGAGTTAATGAGATTATATGATGAAAAGTTATTAAAATTAGTGACTAATTTCGGTTTTATAGTGAATTTTTGCTTAATTATTTTTAAACGTTCTTGTGAGATTGGGTCTTGAATTATTTTTGCAAGAAAGTTAATGTTTTAATATTTTCGAAACTTTTGGGGTATACTTTGAATGTTTTCGAAAGAAAATGGTGTTTAATTATTAACTTGTTAAATATTTTGGATTTTCTCAAATCTTAAAGTTTTAAAAAAAAATGAATACTTTATAAACATAAAGTTATTTAAAGGTAATAACTTAACGTAAAACCTTTAATTAAACATTTTATAGCTCAATTAGAACGGTTTTGTTCTAGTTTAACTCTATCGTGGCTATGTTTACCATGCGTTATGAACAAACCATAGAACCTTTAGATCGGACGTAAATGTCCAAGTTTTGATCGTGGTTTCGTTATTGAACAACTGTGATTCAATAGTCTGTACGACTAAAGCATTGCTTTAGTCACTCTAGAATCCTTATGGAGTAATTAGATTCTAAGATCGTTACATAAAGTCTAAATGTGCTAGTAGGTCGAGTCAGAACTATAACTTAGTTCCTAAACGAACAAGCATGTTATGTATGATAACATAAAGAACTCGGCTGCTAGGTTAAGTTACACATTGAATTATTGCTTATGCCAATGTGATTATGAGTCATTGATATTTTATGTTGAACTGTTATTGAGTTGTTTACCGATTTCCTGCTACTGAACTATTACTGTTACTGTCTTGTACTGTTTACTGTTACTGTGTGGGCCCTTATTCTCGGTGTGCGGAATCGTGGTAACCTGGAAGGTTAGGGCCGGAGGGTTACCTCGATCCACCGTAGACCCGCTTCACGAGCCAAGTGTGGAGGTTACACTTGGGGAGTGAATGTCAAACTCCTGGCATTTGACGTCAATGCGCACTGTTATGTAAGGTCGCACCTTACTTGGAGTGTTCGGTGGTGGTTTTCCTGACTGTGGATTGGAGGGTAAGAGGAGGACGGCATTAACAAATGTTGGTTACTTGTTGAACGTGCATAAATTGTTATAGCATATGTTCATTACTGTACTGTTGTAAATGCTCATGTATATTATGTTGCATCCACGCACATGTGCACTATATGCTCACTAAGTTGGACGATCAACTTATGCATTCCATGTTTCAATCTTTTCAGCTACAGGTATTTGGGGTAAACGATAGTTCATGTTGCGGTTAGGTCATCACGGTTGCGGACCCACCCTAGTTCCAGAGAGTAATTGAACTTTTGTTTAAATTCTTATTTGATTTTAAGATTTTCGTTTGAGCTCATGTTTTAAATCTCCTATAATGTTTAAGTTCATTTATATTATATCTTGTTAAATATATTGGTATTTTAGCTAATTTTGTAAAATGGGAATATCTATCTAAAATGATTTTAAATTTTATCAAATATTAATCTTAATCTTCTTGTATTTCTTTTGGGTCCCACAAGTTGTTTCACTATGTCATGTCATCCGCTAAAATTTATTTTAATTGCTTCCGCATTAAACTTTGATGAGGGGTAATTTGGATCCCCTGCCCTCGCGAGCTCGATGTGGATCGAATAACACCAGATCATGTCCCCAGGAACAACAAGCCGACCCAGGGTTTTAAATAAACTGTTCCGAGCCTATAAAGAGAATCCGAGATCGAAGGGTACTGTTGGGCCGAGCCCAGGCCCAAGCCCATCAACTCGGCTATAAATAGTCCAAGCATTTATGACAAGAAAAGACACAACTTCCCAGGTGCTCTTCCTCCGAGGCTGCTGCTCGGAACTATATAGGAAGAATAGTATAGGTTTTCTTGTATGTATTTCACCCTCTAGCTTGTACGACATCCAATAATGCTCGAATAGGACTCTCAATTCTTGTAATCCGTACTCGGTTATACTGAATACAATACTATTGATCTCGTATTACCATTTTAAGTGTTTTCACTCCATTTGACACCACCCGTATTGAACAAACGAAATCGCGTAAGATCAATTGGCGCCCACCGTGGGGCCTTATTCGAGTATTAGATCGAAATATGCCTACTACGAGGAGAAATACGTATATGAGAGGAGAGCCTTCCCAGGCAGCGGGAGCACATAATTCGGTCAACAATGATCCCGACAATCTGTCGTGTGCGACTCACTAACCAGAAACTCCGCTATTTATTTTCCATGACGATCTTTCGGCCAGCGGAGCATTCGTCGATTTAAGGTCGAAGATAAGCCCTATGGGATTAATTTCCGACCTTCGAATTGTTGGTTCTATTCTGTGATTGTCCGATTCATTTACTCCTTCGTTGGATTTATTTTCCACAAATATTCAGTCCTCTATTTATAAATGAATAAGTTTCACGGATATCGTTCTCAACTAGCTAAGACAGAATTAGTCCGATCAGCTTGATCATCTCTTAACGTCAAAAGTTGGAATAGAAGTGATTTCATTCTTTTGCTCGATGACAATTTCTAATGGGTCCTGCAATTGAATATCAATAAACGTCCGTCAGTACAACGGCCACAAGTCCTCGAAGTCGCAACCGAGGGTGGGCTATGGTTCGATCGCTAAAAGAAATTTTTGATCCCGAAGGGAAGGGGTAGATAACTTCACGGTAACTATAAGTCCTAACAAGCATCACTCGAATTCAATCGAAGAAATTGAAAAGACATAGAGGAATAAAACAAAGAAACTCGAACAGAAAACAAAGCTTTATTATTCTTCGAACGAGTTACAAGCGAAGCTTCGGATATACTGTTAAAGTTCGAGCTCAAGGAATACAGTACAATCACTCCTACCCTATTACAAATTCTATGAATAATTCTACCCTGTTACATATTCGGTCATCACTCCCTAAGATCGCTCCAGATGCAGAACTCAGCAGCGATTCTTCGTGGCAATCAGTAGCCACGTGTCGCACATCCGTCTTCATACGAGGTAGAAGCCGGACCGGAGCTCCTCTTCAGGGCTTCAAACCGATCTTAGGTCTTCATCTGTAAATAATGATTGTTATGATCAATCATTATCTACAGCCTAATCCGATCCGGTGCAGCGGAGAGTTATCTCAACGGAGTCACACCAAGCGAGCTCGAAGGAACTATACTTCAAGAAAGCCCTCGAGGAAGCTGGTGCCCCAGATTTAAAGAACTCCTCTGAGATTAACCTGCTGCCCGATCAGACACTACGCCAGAAAACCGGAATTCTAACCCGCCACAGATAAGGTATATCTAAGGAAACAGGTTGCCTGCCGATATTCTAGGCACAATTTCTTTTGCTTGTTGATATTCTAAGCGAAAAAGATTACACCAAAGGAACCAAGATCGAAAAACAGGGTTCGAATTCTAATCTCAAACTTCTTTATCTTGGAGATAATATAAATCAAATGTAAAACTCGATCCATGGAGATCGGACGAAGCATAAAGGGAGAAGTGAGCAGTGTCGTGTAAACAAGTGGACCTATTTATAGCAGCGGAGGATTTGAACCGACGGCCCAGATGACAGATCACGAACGGTTATGATGTACGTAATAAATGAACTGACCGATACGTTTCCCGAGAAATAGGGTCCTGTTTGGTTAGGAGAACAGATGATCTAACGGTACGTAAAGAGGGGTTTTGTTCGAAAGATTAGTTCGAACAAAATTCTTACTTATTACCCTATTCGAAGGATAGCACCGGGATCATGAAGACTTGTCTAAAATTCAACTCTTGTGCACATGATGTTCTAAATATGAAACCGCTATTTTTTAATGATGTTCGAATTAAAGAGCTATAATCGGTCTACTCGACAACTTTCGAAATTCAGCACTTCTCAGTTGCAACGTATTTCTTATTAATTTGAGGTCTATCAAAATATTTGTTCGTCACTCAAGAAAAGTGATGCTCGGTTATTCCCTTGTTATTTTTAGGTGATTTGAGATTGAGTTGTTGAGGATGAGAATTTATCCGATTATACATTACTTTACCGACAAGGAAAAGAGAAAAGGCATTTATGAACATTTTTACAAAGATACAAGAGTTCAAAGGAAAATTATGGAAGATACAATTCGAATATAGCACAAACTAATATGTTACATAGGAACTCCATTACATTCTACAATCCTATGAAATTTTCGGTCTCCTATCCTATCGTTTATTCGGAGTGACTTAGCTCCGAGCATGGAATCTCCTTTGGACCCGCAGGCTTTTAACTTTATTTACGATCTTCCGAAGACGAAGGGGCGAGCACACGGTTTGTCGAGTGACTGTATTCTTCGACACTCTCTCCCCAAGATGTCTTCCTAAATGCATTGTAGCAACAGGTCCCTAATCGAAGACCTGCGCGATGACCTGCGGACTCCATGAATCTGGCATATTGGCCTTCAAGATGGAAATTATATTTGCCTGTCGATATTCTAAGCGAGGTCGAGGTAGTCTTTCTTCCGCTCGAAGATTGTTCGAAGTCTGAGCTCAAAAAGTTGAATTAATTGAATAATGATCTTGATCACCATGATCGGACAGATAAAATGCCAGTGCAACGAATGAGATAATTTCAAGGATATGACAGCCTTTTATAGCAAAAATTTAAAGGAATCCAACGGCAGATAATTCGCGGAGTGAATGGATAAGATTTGTCGACCGTTGCAATTCCCGATAAATGAGGAACCGTTTTGGAAAGATCAAACTTATCAAAATTCGGAACATATACACAACAGCAAAGAGCAAAGAGCATTAGATCAAACAAAGCAAGAACCTCGCGAAGAATGTTATTATTATCAAAACAGAAGGACTATTTATTAAATCCTAGGATTATTTACTAATTGCTATCTCCTTATGTTTCATCTATTCTCACGATTACAGAAGACTATTATTTTATTAAAGTTTATTTCAAACAAGGTTATCTGTTCAATGAAAGTTCGTTTCGCCAGAATCCCTACTTATTCATCTGAATTCTGATATTCTCGATCTCTATTCATCTATTATCAATCTCTATTTGTCTCCGTCTACTATTAAAAGGGTGAAAGCTGTTGCTACGACCCTCGAAGATCGACCAAGGGTGAAAGCCGTTGCTATGCCCCTTGGGTCGAAAAATAAAAATGGGTGACGACCCTTGGGCTAAAAATGCTCTGAAACGACTAAGGGTGAAAGCCGTTGCTATGCCCCTTAGATCGAAATTATTAAATGGGTGAAAGCTGTTGCTATGACCCTCGGGCTAAAAATGCTCTGAAACGACTAAGGGTGAAAGCCGTTGCTATGCCCCTTAGATCGAAATTATTAAATGGGTGAAAGCTGTTGCTATGACCCTCGGGCTAAAAATGCTCTGAAACGACTAAGGGTGAAAGCCGTTGCTATGCCCCTTAGATCGAAATTATTAAATGGGTGAAAGCTGTTGCTATGACTCTCGGGCTAAAAATGCTCTGAAACGACTAAGGGTGAAAGCCGTTGCTATGCCCCTTAGATCGAAATTATTAAATAGGTGAAAGCTGTTGCTATGACCCTCGGGCTAAAAATGCTCTGAAACGACTAAGGGTGAAAGCCGTTGCTATGCCCCTTAGATCGAAATTAGTAAATGGGTGAAAGCTGTTGCTATGACCCTCGGGCTAAAAATGCTCTGAAACGACTAAGGGTGAAAGCCGTTGCTATGCCCCTTAGATCGAAATTAGTAAATGGGTGAAAGCTGTTGCTATGACCCTCGGGCTAAAAATGCTCTGAAACGACTAAGGGTGAAAACCGTTGCTATGCCCCTTAGATCGAAATTAGTAAATGGGTGAAAGCTGTTGCTACGACCCTCGGGCTAAAAATGTTCTGAAACGACTAAGGGTGATCAAAGTACGTATTCTCGTGTACCGAATTCGCCCTAGTACATTAAGTCCGAGGACTAAATCGTACACTATTATAAATCTTGAGAGACATCCAATTACCGATATGCTTAATGCACTTCCACGATCGGTCTCTCTGTTTGCGTCGTTCGATGCGTTCGATCCCCTATCGAACCACCTAGTCATATGTACTGGCATCAAATGCCTTGTTCATGAAACTCTACATATTCACTCCATGTGAATCATGCATAATCGTACAAGTCTTAGCGATTCCCTCGATACCCCGTCTCGATGGGAATCTATGACTTGGAACAGTTTTAAGATCAAGACCTTAGAGACTGTTTCATGATTGCACTCAGTACTGAAGTGAATCGTCCCATAGTCGAATGTGATCTTAGGATTTCATTCAATCACTTAGATAAGTTCACGAGAGATGAAGATGGCCATTGTTTAATTTACATACTATAAATAAACGGGCGTATTTATCTTATGAACCATAAGAATGCTATCTAAGGTAGTCCTCTTACAAGCTCGTATTGTTGGCTTGTCGGGCACTATCCTTTCAATCTCCCACTTGCCCTAAAGCTAATCACATACATTTCTAAGGCCCATCTCTCAAGATGTCCGTCGAACTCTTTCGTGATTATGACTTTAATTAATGGATCTGCTATGTTGTCTATTGACGTTATCCATCTATACGTCTTTTTCTACCTTTGATTTTCTTCAAATCATATGGTATACTTAAATGTGTGTTTAGATCGTAGGTGAGATCTCGTTTCCTTCGCTTATGCAATTGCCTTATTGTTATCATAGAAGATAACTACAGGCCTTGCAATGCTAGGTACTAATTCAAATTTATTGGTAGAAGTTTTCATCCAAACACATTCTTTCGCCGTATTCAATACTACGAGATATTCTGTTCTAGTGGTTGACTTGGCATTGATTCTCCGTTTCAACTCTTTCAAATCATCGTTGTCCCATCAAGACATAATATTATATCCACATCAGACGGGAAACTCGAATCACTAAATCCTTCGAGTTTCAATTCTTCATCATTACCGCTGACCAGCAATATATCCTCAGAGCTTGTAAAGTTCTTAAGGATTTCTTTTCCAGTAATCCAGTACTCCTTACTGGTGTTCAACTAACAGTAGCTTATGATATTCATAGCATGTGTTCAGTCTGTTCTCGTACATGACGTTGCATATCTTATGCCACCTTTTACTTAAGAGGTGTACAGAGATAATATCCTCTTTACTCATCACATGTAGGGCACATTGATTTTGAGAGAGATTTTGTATCTCTATGGAAGCGGTCCTCTATAGGATCCTTTTCATACAGAATTCATTCAGTTTTTGTCCATGTACTAAGATTTGGGAATTCTAACATCTTCTTTAATCTATCCCCATAGATACGTATTGCCAATACGTGAGATGTATCCCTTAAATCCTTTAATGAAGAATTTCGTGATCGAACACGGTTTCGTCTGCGTTTTAACACTCTTACATCTCTATGTCAACTTTAATGTTATTATCATGTTATTTTACGAACAACACAAAACTCCCACCGATTCTTTTGTACATTCAGATTTACATGCAATTTTTTATCAAATCTACTACCTTGACCGTCTCATCTAGTCGTACGTTCCAGTATCGGGATACTGGTCTAGAGTCATAGATTTACCTTTGGAAATAAATCCAATGGTTATGCTTCGTAGTCATACCAAGCTTCTATGGTTCAGTGTTTCCAAGTGGATCTTGACAATCCATTTAGATCACATGGCGTAAAGCTATGTGCACGAGACTATGTCATACATAGCTGATCTTTCGCAAGTCCTTGAATCACTATCCAATTGATCATCTTTGTGAACGGACAAGTTCTTTTCGAATTCGATAGGATCTTCGAAATTTTGGTGTACAAAATTTTGGTCCAGTAGGTTTGGAAAGATACTCCTACTATTTGTAGGGATGGGTCCAAGTCTAGGACTTCATCAAGTTCTATGATAATCCCATTTCTATTAGCGAGGGAACCTCCATCCAAGAATTGGGTATCTTGAAACGAACTCCTTTCGTTCTTTAGGATCATAGAACAGGTATCCAATGGATTTCGTTGGATACCTTACAAATTTGCTCGAATTGGATCTACTATCAAATTTTGTTTTCATGGATGATACACCATACTTTAATTAGTACGGTGTTGTAGGAATTGACTTTTAAAAGGTACTAGTCTAAGTATCTTTAAATAGTTAGAGGGTTGAACCCCATAATTGATTGAAGAATTTTAGCAATACTAATTAAGGAATGAATCTAGTCTTGCATAGTTCGATTCCTTATATTAGATTTAACTTGCTATTCAAGAATTCTATTCTTGACTTAGATAATTGAGTAATTTAGGGCTTGGTTATTCAACACTTCGATTATATCGAATGGTCATACTTTGATGCCCTTAATTGCTTCCGTTTTTGGAACTCATTTGAATCCTTTCAACATTTCCCTAAACTCGTACTTTTCGAAGTACCTATATCCTTAATTCCACTAGGATATTTTATGAAGCAATTAATTTCTCACACTAATGCTTTAGTGATCCACACGTGTCCTTATGGATTAAATCCATTGAACATTTGGTATGCTTAAGATGCTTTGCAAATTAATCATTTTTCCCTTTTAAGACAGGATTCGCAAGTTTAGAATTCATCAAGGTTCTTTATTTCAAGAGACCTTTAAACGAAAACATTCCATTGAATCCTTCTATGGGAAATATGTTCGGTTTTAAGCATGCCATAATTGTGGATAATTATCTAATTTGTTTTTACTTTTCTCAATTTAGCATAAATGTCAATAGATTTTATCAATGTTCATTTCTTTGCTTTAAATACATTCCATTCACAATGGTAAAGCAATTTTGTACAAAGTAATTCTTTAATTAAAATTTATTCCATTCATAATGGAATAAATGACTAATGAATAATTGAGAAGATAACAATTTTTGCATAACACAAGAAAGAAAAGAAATCTAAAAATTGCACTAAGAAACTCCCTAACCCCAAAATCGCCCCAACCCTTTTCGGCCCAACCAAGCTCGGCCAACCCTGGCCGAACCTCTTTGGCCGATCCAGCCCTAGCCGCACTAGCCCTGTGGCTCAGTCTTCTTCCAGTCGATCTCCTCACCCAGATCCAGATCTAAGTCCTGATCTAGATCTGCACGTTCCTTTACTGACAGCCTTCAAGATCTAGTTCGTAGCCTGCGACTTGGAGGTGTCCCTACAATCCAATTGGTGTTGATCAACTTTGGAGGTGAGACAATTGGATCACTTCGTTGTGAATCAAACATGAAGTCCGGAGGTAACCACCACCGAGCTGTGGTGAGGTAAAATCGCATATCACCCCCTTACTTGTTTTAATGACTGTTTGATTCAACCTTTTCGTATATATAATATGGAGACAGATTTATGGGACTGATGGGTGCCTCGAAATTTTTTAAAATTTCTGCACTTTTGTTGTTCTGACAATCGAGGTATCCCAACAGTGGTATAAGAGCCAACTGCATAATTATTGTGCGAAAAGGCCTGAACATAATAGTGTACATGAATACGTGTAATCAAGTATATGAATACGTGTGATTATTATGTTCTGTGATTTGATTCTTGCTTGTTAGGACTAGATCTATGTGCTTTTTCGGATTTGTGACAAATTTATAGTTTTTCGAAACTTCAGGACTCTTTGTGCTAAAAATCGAAAATCATGATAATTAGGGCTGAAAATTTTGAAAAAATCTGGACTGTTTTGAAATTTTGGTCGATTAGTAATTTTGGGTCGTTTTTGAAATTTCGGAAAATTAAAGGACTGTTTTGTAATTTCCAAAAGTTCAGGGGTCTGTTTGCAAAATTCAAAAATTTTCTGGATTCTAAATTTTTATTTTCTGGTTCTCTGTCCGAAACTTTTTTTGGGGGTGTTTTGTAACTTTTCAAAAACTTTGGGGGTTAAAAGTGCAATTTCTGAAAGTTGAGGGGCCGAACTGCAATTTTCAAAAGTTGAAAAATCCGAATCTGTTTTTATGCAGAAAACTTGTTTTGTTTACCCGAGAATTTATTTTGTCATAATTAGTAGTGACTAAAAAGTAATAATCATAGGTAGTTTATTTTTAAAAGGGGTTTTAAGATTAAGAAAGAAATAAATAAAAAAGACATTTGCTTGTTTCTTGCTCTACGTGAACTGTTTACGTGGTTTTCGATCGCGCCGAGCCTTGACCCTAGGTTATATGTGAATGGTTTAATTTATTGTTTGGTTTTTATTGGGCATGCGAGCCTAAAGTTGTTTTTGGGCCACTTTGAGCCTTTGTAATAGATTAGGACTTTACTGTTTTATTAGTTTAGAATGGAACCCCGTTTACAAGCAAGGTGGGATGTAATAGCCTAGGTCCTTTGAGAACCCTTTAGATTGACCAACTGGGGCAACATCATGGCTCAATGGTGGCCCGCATAGGAGGCTCCCGATCGAAAACATATTGTGGTAGCATGCATGCTAGGCTTGTATGGTTTTAATTTATTTATCGATTTATGATTGCTCGTATGTTGCGCGCTAGAATCTAGATCGTAAATAAAAGATAAAGCATAGTTAAAGTGGTGAGATCTCGAGGAGAGTTTATTCAAACTTTCAAAACCGAAAATCACCTCTTGAATAAATATTAAGTCATATTGGGTTAACTATAAAATGAGGTTTTATAAGTCCAAGCCTTCTATTAATAGGAACTAGTGTATGTTGTCTACTTATCGATAGAGGTGATCCAGAGTCTGGCACCCTAGTCGAAGAAAGGGACAATACACGAAATTCCTTGATTCTTGTTTTCTTTAAAAACTTGACAAGGGTGGGGACTGGTCAGGACGTGAAAATCGATCGATAACCAGTTACGGGGACTTCATCACCGGGCTCGTTGTTCATCATGATTAATGGGTTAGACTTAACGAGTAGTAACATTTATGATGTAGCAGTGCTAGATAAATGCGAAAACCGAGGCAAAATAGCTTGAAGGTTGTGTAGGGACACAATTGGTAAAAGTATACCTACCTAGGGAATTAATTGTATGGCCACGAATCGTGGGTGCAATTAATGGCTGCTGGGACGTCAAGACCTACTAGAAAATAGAATTTCCCGAAACTAAAAGGGGTTATTGTTTCAATAAAAATAGTGGGAGAACTTTTTCGATAAAAAGTCCAAATTTCGTTAATTATAAGTATTATTTTTTAAACTTGTCTGCTTACTGTTGTCTAATTAATTGTTTAGCTATTTAAAATCCACAATCATGTTCAAACGAACCCTGGTACGCATCAGAAGCGAACCAACTTTGGAGTCTATTGCATGTAACTCACTCCACGAGACGAGCATGGCTAGGTTTAACAATGTTAGGGAATATTGTTCTTACCTAACCAAGATGATGAAACGAATCATAAAGCTAGGCGGTAAATTGATTCTTGAAGATGAGATAGAAATTACTCTCAATGGCTTGTCTGACACCTTTACTCATTTTATGCAACATTGTATTATTCCGTGTGATGGAATTAAAACAAAAGACTTGCATAAGTTGTTAGACAAAAATGAGGAAGCCCATTTATAGGGACTGGGTCTGAGTGAATGGAATTGCCCCCTGTGTAAGTACGATCAGAAATTAAGGAAGCTTGCTGGAAAGAAATTCCTGAACAGACATAACAACGGTATGACTACACCTGTTAATTCGTTTGATGTAAGACATCTCATAAACCCTCATATCTGTAAAAGTGTTTGCAGGTGATGATGGTGTTCCCTCGCCCCCTAAAAGGAGGGCGTTCCTTGGAAGGAAAAGGCAAGAGTTGCAAAGAGAAATGAGGGACAGATGCTTCAGGGATTGGGTCAAGAACAATCTAGACCTTACTTTTTAGCGATAGGAGTTTTACTTAGTTTTTCGTATTAGCATGAGTTTTTAGGTTTATTTTGTTTTTGAGTTTTATTTCGAATTTTTGTACAAGACATTATTGCTTTACCATTATGAATGGAATCTATTCAACTAAAGCATTTTACTTTTGTACAAATATTGATGCTCTGAAGCATAGAAGTAAAACAATGATAAACAATCAAAAACTTAGAAAGCTATATGCTAAATCGAAAAGGAGTAAAACAAACAAGATAATCGTCCACGCTTGAAATGTTTATTTGGATATTCTTCCTAAAGAAGGATTCGAAAGGAAGTTTTCATCTAAAGCTCTTGAAATATAGAACTTGGATGAACTCGTAACTTTCAAATCTTGTCTTAAAGGAATAATAACCGAAGTCAAAAGTTTGCTAGGCATTCCAAGCATTTCAACCGAATGGATTTAATCCATAATTACAAGCATGGAGAACTAAAAGCACTAGTTCATAAGGACGTCACTTCACATATACTTACGATTATTTTAATCGTCAAAAGCATATGTGTACTTTGTGAAGTACAATTCTAAAACTGTTGAAATATTCAACAGAAGTTTTGGAAATGAAGTAACTAAGTGCATTATGTCGAAAACATTTTGACCTAATCAAACTTGCCGAAACATAAGCAATTAATTCCTCGATTATCTAAAAGAGAATAGAATTCTCATGCAGCAAATCAAAGAAGGAATTGAACTTTGTTAAAACTTAGTTCATATCACGATTGTGATTTGGCTGAACATCCTTATTCACATTAGGGGATAGCCTCCCCTGACTCTTCGAAGGTACTTAGACTAGTACCTCTTGAAGTATGTCCTTACACTGTCGTATCATTTATGACATGGCATAACATCCTTGTACAAGAAATTGGATAGTAGATTCGATTCGTACAAAATTTGTGGGGTATCCAACGAAATCCATTGGATACCTATTCTGCGACAATGAGAAATGAAAGCTTCTCGTAAGTAGCCTGTTCCTCTGTTGGCGAAATCCTCGTCAAAGGAAATAGGGAATGTCTTAGAACTTGATGAAGTTCAAGATTTGGACTCATCCCCACAAACAGTGGGAGCAAACCCTGAAACCTGCTGAACTGAGTCACGCACAAACACTTCGTAATCTGACCAAATTCGTAAGGAACTCAAAATTCCATTTTACAAAATTGAGAAATTGGATATTAATCCAAGATTACAAAGAAATTATATTTAAACATTAACTGAGGGATATGGCGTGAAGCCATAAGACCCGAAATGGAAAGTTGTTAACTTACTTGACTCGCTTAATGGCGATAGGTTATTCTTCAAAAGCCTTTTTAGGACTAATGAAGACACCCTCCCTCCATTTGCAACGTCAAAATCCATTTCGAAGCTATTAGCCATAGAAAGGTGGCTTTGACTACCAAAATATGACTATTGGATATGAATCCTGCCTCTCACAAATTGAAAATTGTTGAGAAGATCTTTATTCAAAATCCAAAAGTCAATATATGACTTTTTCCCAAACTTGGAACATGCAACTTGATAGGTTGATCAAAACTGTTGACTTTGTCAAAAGGCATATGGATTCCAAATTGTGCAAAAGGATCAGTGGGAGTAGAGTAAAGCATAGTTAAATTTCGTCAAAAGTAACATGACGGCATTCTGTATATCAAGTACGATATCAGAATATCAAGCACAGACGAAAGCATGTTCTTAACGCAATTCTCCATGATAAAGATTTGGGAATTACATGTCACGTACTGGCAATACGTATCTATAGAGATGGAGCGAAGTAGATGTTGCAATTCACCGAATCTAAGTACAAAGACTATACATTGAATAAATTCAATATGGAAGAATCCAAGAAAGGATTGTTTCCAAAGAGACACAAAATCTCTCTCACTTATTTAATGAGCCCTACATATAAATAAGTAAAGAAGAGACTGTCTCAAGAAGCCTTATGCTTTGGCATTTGGATTGCATGTAGCATGCAAAGTCTTGTACAAGACCTGACTTAACAAAAGCTCTGAGCTTCACGAGCTACTATTAGTCGAACACCAGTAAAGGAACACTGGACTACCATAAAAGCAATCCTCAAAGATAATTAAAAAATATATTGCTAGTATGTGGTAGTAGTGGAGGATTGAAACTCGAAGGATTTAGTTATTCGAGACTTCTAGTCTAAGGTGGATGATTTATTCTGTCCTGATGGAGCAAAGGTAAATTGGAAGAAATTCCAATAGTATACCATTGCCAATCCAAAATAGAATATATGTAGCAGCATTGGGATGCAGCAGAAGAAAGTGTTTAGATGAGAAAGATTCATCCAACGATTGGATAAAGCACCTAGCATGGCAAAAGCCTATCGTAATCTTAACTGATTTAGATAAGGCAATTGCTTAATGAAAGGGAAACGAGATCTCACGGATAATCTGAACACAAAACCATATGATTGAACAAATCATAGGTAGTTGAGACGCGTAGAATGGTTACGTCATCTCAACAAAGACAACTTAGCAGATCTACTAGTGAAGTTCTTTCACAAAAGGGTTCGAGGGACATCTTTATAAGATGGGTCTCAGAAACGTTGTGATTGGCTTTAGAGCAAGTGGGAGATTGATAGGATAGTGCCCAGCAAGCCAACATTAATTAGCTTGTTGGAGAACTGTTTTCTTATGGTTTATAATTAATACGCCTGTTTATTTATAGTACGTAAATTAAACAATGGCCAACTTCATCTCTCGCGAACTTATGTAAGCGATTGGATGAAATCCTAAGGTCACATTAGACTATGGGACGATTCACTTCAGTATTGAGTGCAATCATGAAATAGTCTCTAAGGTCGTGATCTTCAAACACGTTCCAAGTCATAGATTCCGAACGAGACGGGGTATCGAAGGAATCGCTAAGACTTGTACGATTATGCATGATTCACATGGAGTGAATTTGTAGCGTTTCATGAGCAAGGCATTTGAGGCCAGTGCATTGTTGGGATATTTCTAGTTAGGGCTCGATTGTCAATACAACAAAGTGCGGAATTTTAAAATTTTCGAGGTCCCTATTAGTCCCATAAATCTTTCTCCACAGTTAATTATACGAAAAGGTTGAATCAAACATTAACATAAAAAGGGGGTTTTGCGATTTACCTCACCACAGCTTGGTGGTGGTTACCTCCGGGTGTTTCGTTCGATCCACAACATGAGTGATCCATGTGTCTCACCTCCAAAGTTGATCCACACCAATTGGATTGTAGTGACACCTCCAAGTCGTAGGCTACGAACTAGATCTTGAAGGTTTGTCAGCAAAGGATTCTGTAGATCTCGATCAGGACTTAGATCTGGATCTGGATTGGGAGATCTAGTGGAAGAAGACAAATCACAGGGCTTATGTGATCAGATCAAGTTCGGCCAAGTCAGGATCGGCCAGGTTGGGTTTGATCGACCTTGATTTGGGTGACTAGGGTTTAGGGGTGAAAGTATGTGGGGCGATTTTGTAATAAAAATTCTTGGTGCAAAAATCTGATTTCTTCTTTTCTAAAAATCGGTTTCTTTCTTTAAATTTCAGCAGAGTAATTTTGTTCTTTTCTAAAGTTTTTCTGGTGTTATGAATGAAGAGATGAGAAGAAGTATTTATAAGAGAAGAGTCATTCTTCCATATCTATCAAATCCCCATTCCTTATCAACTTAGGAATGCAAGATTTGATGGATCTCTTCTTACTTGTTTTTCAAGGAATAAAACTCTTTTCTTTTCCTTACCAAAATCGCCCCCTATGCCCTATTTCAAGATTATCGCAAATCAACCCATATAATTATCCAATCCTAAAATTGGGTAATTATTTAATCTTCCAATTTAATCAATAATTACAATTAAATTTATAATTAATCAGATAACCTCAATTAATTAATTAAACATTAATCAATTAGGTATCTAATTAATATTCTCCCATTTGAATTAATACCTTAATTCAAATACTTTGATTTAACAACTTTAAATCATTTTCATCCCTTAATGACTGTCACTGTCCAATTGTATTGTGTGTGATCCTCTGGGTTCACCATCAATTGGCAGCAGGCCCACGACTTTCGTGATTTAATTAACGAGCGATTAAATGCTCCAATCAATTAAAAAACTTTTAATTGACCACTCCAGAATTAATTTCCTTATTAATTCAGGAGTACCCACACTTCATGGTCCATGTCTAGCCACAAGCCCATGAAGCCCAATTAAAGGTGAATTGATAATTGTGAACCTCACCTCTTATAATTGCCATGTACATACGGTCCTTCTAAAGACTAATTTTCCGATCGAAAACTAGGGTGTGTGAATTGATCGGCACCTCTAATTATCTCGATTCTGTACTTTCTAATTCTGGATAATAATTCCAGTGTGACTGCTAAATTTGGAAACCCCTTTCCAAATTCGTCACCAACCATGGCCATGGAATTCTAGGAACATATTATCGAAGAACGTACAAGAAATTCTCCCACCTTATCAGGATGAGTCGATAGATCCTTTCTTAGTACTAAACACTCGCGTACAGTTGTGTACGCACCCAACTTAGGCACTTTGTGGCCAGGCTACGTGACCAGTACCTAAATCTAAGTACGCATACTCGTGCACCAAATTCGCCCTAGCACCTCAAGTCCAAGGACTAAATCATACACTATTATAAGCCTTAGCGGGACAAACCAAGGGTATATCACAATCTTTAAAAATGGTATCTCCTTATCCTTGTTCTTCTTGTTCACCATCAGATTAATCATAAATAGGAAATCCCTCGTAATTTTCTTTGTCAAAGCTTTGTGCATCTTCTTCCTAAATCTCTTCATGAAACAGTGGGGAGTGATTGTCTTCAAATTCTTCATCATAATGAAGGGCGTCATAAACTTCGGTGTCTAGCTCCATTTTGGCAATTTGGATTTCAAAATCTTTTTCACCATGAAGTTCAGTTTCTTGAACATGAAAATTAATTTCTCCACTCCGAGAGGTAGAAGTTGTCCTTCTGGCAAGAAGTTGAAAAATCATTTTTTTAAGTTCTCCAATCTCGGCATAAATATCGAAATCTTCCACATACTTTTGTTGGGTTATTAGTAACGTCAGGACGTTAAAAGCAGCGGAATTTTAAATTTTTAAAATAACCCAATCAAGATCTTTACTCATCTAGTCATACGAAAGGATTTTCATGCAAAAATAAAACCAACCATAGGGGGTTTTAGAATTTACCTCACCACAGGAACGGTGGTGGTTTTTCTCCGGTCTTCTTTCATGTCTGATGGATTTGGTTCGAGAGAAGCACTCCAAACGTCGTGCCTCTAGCGGTATCCACACCAACTGGATTGAAACAACTCTCTTGGATCCTTAGGCTCAGAACTGGGATCCAAAAGTTATCAAGCAAGGAAGAAGAGGAAAACAATTTTTCATGAACCCTGTGCAATTACACAGGGTTCGGCCGATCCTAGTTTGTGTAAAATGGGGGCGGCCTGTTTTGATCTTAGAGAGGAAGTATATGTTTTGGGGTTATATTATTAAAATAATCATCCCTATACTTGTATATCATATATCTTATATGTGGGCGGCGACTTGTGATTAGGGTAGGAGTATAATTTTATAATCATCCTATTCCTTCATCACTTTGGAGTCTACTACTCCACTTATATATATATGTAGGCGGCGGCTAACATATATATTTAGGGTTAGGGTTTTAGGTCTCCTACTCCTTATTTGTAGATTAGGAGTCTTGACCTAATGTGATCCAGTCCAACTAGGAAACTTAAAGCCCATTTACTTATGGCCTTTATTTGTCTCCTAATGGACTTAGATCCCCTTTTAATTAATTAAACCCATTTAATTAATTCAGCCCATTTAATTAATTAATATAATTAATTAATTAAATTAATTCCTCTCTATTCAATTAACACTTTAATTAGTTTCCTTCTTCAAGAATTAACACTTTAATTCTTAAGTTTTGATTTAACCCTTTAAATCAAACTTTCCTTATATGATTTGTTGCAGTCCAATTGTATTGTGTGTGACCCTCTAGGTTCACCATCAATTGGCCGCGGGCCCACGACTTTCGTGATTTAATTTGCGAGCTTATTAATTGCTCCGATTAATTGAACCCCTTCAATTAACCACTCAATAATTAATTTCCTTATTAATTAATGAGTACCCACACCTCATGGTCGATGTCTAGCCACAAGCCCATGAGGCCCAACTTCAGGTGAATTGATCTCAGTGAACCTCACCTCTTATAAGTACCATGTACATACGGTCCTTCTATCGACTAATTTCCCGATCAAGACTTAGGGTGTGTGAATTGATCGGCACCTCTAAATTGTCTCGATAACTATACTTTCTAATTCCAGATAATGATTCCATTGTGACTGCCAAATTTGGAAACCCCTTTCCAAATGCGTCACCAACTGTGGCCACAGGTTTCTCGGAATATATTATCTAAGAACGTATAGGAAATTCTCTCAACACACTACGTTGAGTCGGTAGATCCCATATTGATGCTAACCATTCGCGTACACGACTATACGAACCCAACTTAGGCACACAATGATCAAGCTACGTGACCGGTACCTAAATCTAAGTACGTACGCCCATGCACCGAATTCGCCCTAGCACCTCAAGTCTAAGGACTAAATCGTACACTATTATAAGCTTGAGAAACATCCCATCACCGATATGCGTCATGCGCTTCCACAATGGGTTTCTCTGTTCGGGTCGTTTGATGCGTTCGATCCTCAATCGAACCACCTACTCATATGCACTGGCCTCAAATGCCTTGCTCATGAAACGCTACAAATTCACTCCATGTGAATCATGCATATTCGTACAAGTCTTTGCGATTCCTACGATACCCCGTCTCGTTCGGAATCTATGACTTGGAACGGTTTTAAGATCACGACCTTAGAAACTGTTTCATGATTGCACTCAGTACTGAAGTGAATCGTCCCATAGTCTATTGTGATCTAAGGATTTCATCCAATCGCTTAAGTGATTCGCGAGAGATGAAGTTGG
The DNA here is from genome assembly GCA_038501285.1 of Penstemon eatonii. Classification (NCBI taxonomy): domain Eukaryota; kingdom Viridiplantae; phylum Streptophyta; class Magnoliopsida; order Lamiales; family Plantaginaceae; genus Penstemon; species Penstemon eatonii. The sequence continues at coordinate 28,328,568 of CM076713.1, forward strand.
CCATTGTTTGATTTACATACTATAAACAAACAGGCGTATTAAGTCATTTATACTAAAGAAAGATTAAGATAGTTCCAATACAAGCTAAATGTATTGGCTTGCAGGGCACTATCCCATCAATCTCCCACTTGCCCTAAAGCCAATCATAAATGTTTCTAGGACCCATCTTTTAATGATGTTCTTCGAACTCATTTCATGATATAGCCTCTTTTAGTGGATCCGCTAAGTTGTCTTCTGAATCGACGCGATCCATTATGTGCGTCAACTCTAACAATGATTCCTCTAATCAAATGGTACTTTTCTCTCAATTGTGTTTAGATTTCTGGTGAGATCTCGAATGCTTTGCTTCAGCAATAGCTCCATTGTTATCTTAGAAGATAACTATGAGCTTCGCAATGCTAGGCACTACATCCAACCATAGGATGAAGTTTTATATCCAAACACTTTTTTAAGCCGCATTTAATGCTGCAATATATCTTGCTTCAGTGGTTTAGATGGTTACGGTGTTTTGCTTGGAACCCTTTCGAATTCACCGTTACCCATTGAGGCAGGATATGTATCCAAAAATGGATATATTTAATTCATCCACATCAGACTGAAAATTCGAATCAGTAAATCCTTCGAATTTTAATTCTCCACTACCACCGTAGACCAAGAACAAATCCTTAGTCTTTGTCAAGAGCACAAGGATATCTTTTGTGGTAGTCCAGTACTCTTCACTGGAGTTTGACTAGCAACTGCTCGTGACACTTGAGCAAGTTCTACGTCTGGTCTAGTACATAGTAAAGCATGCTACATGCAACCTTTTGTTTGAAACATAAGGTATTTGAGACATTCTCCTTTATTCTCATTTGATGTAGGGCACATCGATTTTGGAACAAGGGATTCAGTGTCTCATTGGAAGCAATCCTTTCTTGGATTTTTCATACTGAATATTTTCAGTATTGATTCTATGTACTTAGATTTAGAGAGTGTCAGCATCTTTTCCGATCTATTTCTATAGATATGTATCCCCATACGCAAGATGCTTCTCCCAAATCTTTCATGGAGAATTGCAGGGACAACCATGCTTTCGTCTGTGCAAACATTCCGATATCATCCCAGATAACCAGAACATTATCGACATATAAAATAAGAGCTCCATATAGCTCCCACTATTCCTCTTGTACACTCAAGATTCATACTCGTTTTGATGAAGTCAAATGTCTTGACTATCTCATCAGAAACAAATGTGAATCTGAATGGATTCAGACATCGCTAATGGAGAAAAGGTTTCATCAAAGTCTGTTTCAGAACATTGTGAATTGCCTTTTTACCACTAGTCGATTTTTTAGAGGCAACACCTCTCCATTCATTCCAAGTTTGAAGATCCACTTACAACTTATAGGGACAAATCCCTCGGGTGGATCAATCAAGGTCATACCTTGTTGGAATGGATGGGATCCATTTCGGTTTGCATGAATTCCAGTCATGCAAGTGCGTCTACATCCAAATGTAGCTTCTTCGTATATGGTGAAACCATATCTTTCAAGCTCTTTTATGAACTTGATCAGATCTACGAAGTATTGGTGTACTTGATGGTTTAGTAGTTTTTGGATTAACTCCCACTGTTGCGGGGATGGGTCCAAATCTTGGACTTCATCAAGTTCCATGACGTTTCCATTTCCTTTGACGAGAAATTCATCAACAGAGGAACGGGTATTTAGGAGAAACGATTGTTTCTCATTGTCGTGGAACAGGTATCCAATGGATTTCGTTGGATACCCCACAATTATATACAAATTGGATCTACTAGCCAATTTATCTCCTTTCTTGTTTTTACCATCGGCAGGAGATCTCCATACTCAGAAGTAAGAGCATAGAGGCATTTTGCAATACCTTTCTTGGTAAAGCTTTGTAGGCACGAACTTTGAAGGTACTTTGCTCAGTATCTTCGATGCAGTCAGGGGGACCAACCCCTAGAATGCATAAGGAAGCTTAACAAAACTCAATATGGATCGAACAATGTCTAACAATGTTAGATTCCATCTCTTTTGACACTTCAACAAGTTGAGGCGTCTTAGGAGGAGTTTGTTGTATGAGAACCACATTCTCATTGAGATAATTGAGGAATCCTTGACAAGTATTCGCTATCTCGATTAGATCAAATGGTCGTAATACTATGTCTTTGTTGATTCTCTACTTCGTATTGAAATACCTTGAAATTTTTCAAAGGTTTTTCGGATTTGTATCTTACTTGATACAAATATCACTAATGACCAAGGTCATTAGCAAAAAGGGTACGAGGCATGAGCAATCTCCTCTCACACTAACATTTAGTGGTCCACATTCATTAGCATGGATCCAATCCAAGTTTGTTTGGTTCGCTCTGGATTCCCTGTGAAGGGAGATCTGGTCATCTCTCTTTTGAGACATGATTCGCAGGTTGGAAGTTCATCTAAGTCCTATTTTTCAAGAAGCTTAGGCGACACCAACTTTTGAATCCTACTCTCGGAGATATGTCCAAGTCTAGCGTGCCAAAGTTGTGGAGTATTATCTTTGTATTAATTTGAACTTAACACATTAATTCAATAAATTTGAGTTAATGGTTCAATTCAATTAATTTACTTCCTTTCAATTAACTTCTTTAATTGATTCCTTTTCCTTTTTCAACTAACCCTTTAATTGAAACGTTGCTTAATTAATTAGATCATCTAATCAATTAAACATATCAGTGCCTTTCTTAGATGCAGTGGGATAATTCGACTTTTAGGCAACTTGTGTTCTTTCGAATACCTTTATGGTCGAATTTAGAAGAGAACAAATTCTTCTTCATTTTACTCTTCTTTGACTTTGCAGTCCATGAAGTGTAAACGATCATGACAGGTTTATCCTATTTGCCTCTAACCAATACTTTGGTTGATTCATGAAATGTGATCAACTTATCAAATAAGATCAGATTATTTCACGAATTATTTGAATGAGCGGGAGGAGAATTTAGGAGGAAGTTAATGTTAAGATCACTTGCAGGCCTACGTTTAATCGATCTAGTTTTCAACCAGATTGATAAAACAAGGACAGTGATCCTTGACACTAGTTCCTTCACTTATTCTCGAGTTTTGAAACAATTCTTTAGAAGTCTCGAATCAAATCGATTCAAAACTACTCCTCAAAACAAGCCTTTTGAGGTGGAGGTTTGTTTCAGAAGCTTCAGACATGCTCCTCATGTTGCTTCCATAGCTCGTTCAATCTTGATGCTTATTTGAGGAAACGATCATTAAGATTCCCATACTCTATAGGTGATTCGTTTCACTTTTGAGATTCATCCTTATATGAGAAAACGATCATTAATATTCCCATACTCTACGGGTGATTCGTTTCCCTATTTGGACTTATCTCAGAAGCGCATAAGGTATAGGCTCGTCGTTTAAGAACATCATTCCCACTTTTGGAATTCAAGACAATTCTCAAGTTTCTTGCCTAGTCGATATTTTAATCCAGTTATTTTATTAGTCGAAGATAAATTGTAAAATGGATAACCATAGATATCTCAGTATCTATTTAAAGAGAAGACAAACAATCAGTGGACTAGTTAATGAATAATACTTATAATCTACGAAGGTTGGACTTTCTATCGTAAAAGTTCTCCCACTATTTTATCGAAACAATTACCCCTTCAATTGTTCGGGAAATTCTATTTCCTAGTAGGTCTTGACGTCCCAGCGGCAATTAATTGCACCCACGACTCGTGGCCATACAACCAATTCCCCAGGTAGGCATACTTATTGCCAATTGTGTCACTACACAACCTTCAAGCTATTTTGCCTCGGTTTTCGCACTTATCTAGCACTGCTACATCATAAGTGTTACTAATCATTAAGTCTAACCCATCAATCATGATGAGCAACGGGCCCGGTCGTGAACTCCCCGTAACTGGTTATCAGTCGATATTCACATCCCGACCAGTCCTCACCCTTGTCGTGTTTAGTTAAAAACAGGATTCAAGCAATTTCACGTATTGTCCCTTTCTTCGACTCGGGTGCCAGACTCTGGATCACCTCTATCGATAAGTAGACAACATACGCTAGTCCCTATTGATGGAAGGCTTGGATTTATATAAATACTTCATTTTATTTTAATCCAATATGACTTAATATTTAATTCAAGAGGGGATTTACTGGTTTGAAAGTTATACTAACTCTCCTCGAGATCTCACCGTGTTAATTATGCTTTATCTTTTATTACGATCTAGATTCTAGCGCGCATCACATACAAGCCAAATATAAATCGACAAATAAATAAAAGTCCATACAAGCCTAGCATGCATACTACCACAATATGTTTTCGATCGGGAGCCACCTATGTTTGGGCCATCATTGAGCCAATAATGTTGGCCCAATTGGTCTATCTAATGGGTTCTTAATGGGCCTAGGCTATTACATAAATAACCAAGCATACTTGGCCTTCATTGACCACCGGGCTTCCTTGTTGCATGTAATGGGCCTCCACCCTAAACTATTTAATGTAAAGCCCTAATCTATTACATTGGCACAAAAAGGCCCAAATAAAGGCTCGCAGGCCCAACAAAAATCCAAAGCAAAATAAACCAATCACATCTAAGGTCAAGGCTCGGCTCGATCGAAAACCACGTAAACAATTCACGTTGAGCAAAGAAACAAGCAAACACATTCACTAGTTTCCTATCTTACTTCAATTATTTTAAACGCCTTTAAAATATTTCTCTAGATTCTTACTTATTATGGTAATCTATATTCGGATAAACAAAAACAATTTTATGCATAAAAACAGAATAAAATCTTTCGACTTTTGAAAATTGCAATTCGGTCCTCCAACTTTTGGAAATTTCGATTTGACCCCTGTAGTTTTGGAAATTACAAATTAACCCCAAATTTGAAATTGGGCAGAGGACCGAAAATAAAATTTTATTTCCAGAAAAAGTTCGAATTTTCAATTCGGCCCCTGCAGTTTTCGGTATTTACAAAAACAGCCCCAAACTTTCGGTTTTTACAAAACAGCCCCAAAACGAAAAATTTCCAGAAAAATAATTTCTTTCCAGAAAACACACAGTTCGTAAAATTTCAATTTCAGTCCAGTTTTTCCAAAATTCGCTAATCGCAAAAACAGCCCTCTATTTTCCGTAAAATACAAAATTGGCCTAAAACGTTTTATGCAATTTTATCCGAAATCAGATCTACCCATAACAAGTAAGAATCAATAACACGAATATAACATGCAATACAATTAAAGCAATCAAATTATATTCAGACCTTTTCGTATGAGAGTAATGAGTTAGGCTCTGATACCACTGTTGGGTTATTAGTAACGTCAGGACGTTAAAAGCAGCGGAATTTTAAAATTTTAAAATAACCCAATCAAGATCTTTACTCATCTAGTCATACGAAAGGATTTTCATGCAAAAATAAAACCAACCATAGGGGGTTTTAGAATTTACCTCACCACAGGAACGATGGTGGTTTTTCTCCGGTCTTCTTTCATGTCTGATGGATTTGGTTCGAGAGAAGCACTCCAAACGTCGTGCCTCTAGCGGTATCCACACCAACTGGATTGAAGCAACTCTCTTGGATCCTTAGGCTCAGAACTGGGATCCAAAAGTTATCAAGCAAGGAAGAAGAGGAAAACAATTTTTCATGAACCCTGTGCAATTACACAGGGTTCGGCCGATCCTAGTTTGTGTAAAATGGGGGCGGCCTGTTTTGATCTTAGAGAGGAAGTATATGTTTTGGGGTTATATTATTAAAATAATCATCCCTATACTTGTATATCATATATCTTTTATGTGGGCGGCGGCTTGTGATTAGGGTAGGAGTATAATTTTATAATCATCCTATTCCTTCATCACTTTGGAGTCTACTACTCCACTTATATATATATGTAGGCGGCGGCTAACATATATATTTAGGGTTAGGGTTTTAGGTCTCCTACTCCTTATTTGTAGATTAGGAGTCTTGACCTAATGTGATCCAGTCCAACTAGGAAACTTAAAGCCCATTTACTTATGGCCTTTATTTGTCTCCTAATGGACTTAGATCCCCTTTTAATTAATTAAACCCATTTAATTAATTCAGCCCATTTAATTAATTAATATAATTAATTAATTAAATTAATTCCTCTCTATTCAATTAACACTTTAATTAGTTTCCTTCTTCAAGAATTAACACTTTAATTCTTAAGTTTTGATTTAACCCTTTAAATCAAACTTTCCTTATATGATTTGTTGCAGTCCAATTGTATTGTGTGTGACCCTCTAGGTTCACCATCAATTGGCCGCGGGCCCACGACTTTCGTGATTTAATTTGCGAGCTTATTAATTGCTCCGATTAATTGAACCCCTTCAATTAACCACTCAATAATTAATTTCCTTATTAATTAATGAGTACCCACACCTCATGGTCGATGTCTAGCCACAAGCCCATGAGGCCCAACTTCAGGTGAATTGATCTCAGTGAACCTCACCTCTTATAAGTACCATGTACATACGGTCCTTCTATCGACTAATTTCCCGATCAAGACTTAGGGTGTGTGAATTGATCGGCACCTCTAAATTGTCTCGATACTATACTTTCTAATTCCAGATAATGATTCCATTGTGACTGCCAAATTTGGAAACCCCTTTCCAAATGCGTCACCAACTGTGGCCACAGGTTTCTCGGAATATATTATCTAAGAACGTATAGGAAATTCTCTCAACACACTACGTTGAGTCGGTAGATCCCATATTGATGCTAACCATTCGCGTACACGACTATACGAACCCAACTTAGGCACACAATGATCAAGCTACGTGACCGGTACCTAAATCAAAGTACGTACGCCCATGCACCGAATTCGCCCTAGCACCTCAACTCTAAGGACTAAATCGTACACTATTATAAGCTTGAGAAACATCCCATCACCGATATGCATCATGCGCTTCCACAATGGGTTTCTCTGTTCGGGTCGTTCGATGCGTTCGATCCTCTATCGAACCACCTACTCATATGCACTGGCCTCAAATGCCTTGCTCATGAAACGCTACAAATTCACTCCATGTGAATCATGCATATTCGTACAAGTCTTTGCGATTCCTACGATACCCCGTCTCGTTCTGAATCTATGACTTGGAACGGTTTTAAGATCACGACCTTAGAGACTGTTTCATGATTGCACTCAGTACTGAAGTGAATCGTCCCATAGTCTATTGTGATCTAAGGATTTCATCCAATCGCTTAAGTGATTCGCGAGAGATGAAGTTGGCCATTGTTTGATTTACATACTATAAACAAACAGGCGTATTAAGTCATTTATACTAAAGAAAGATTAAGATAGTTCCAATACAAGCTAAATGTATTGGCTTGCAGGGCACTATCCCATCAACTTTATACCGTGAGGTGACATGTTGTTTAATCAGAGTACGAGCTAGAACGGCGGGACCCGCTCTGATACCACATGATGCAGGCCGAAACCTGCGGTGCTAAAGGTGATGAAATGATAGATGACCGGGAATCACTCAACCGTCGGTAGCGGACTCACACAATGCTACTAATCGTGGAATCACTCGATGCGACCAAGTCACTCACATGTAAAAGAGGAATCACTGATTCTTAATCCAAGAATTAACACTTTCAAACAAATATTTATTAAACTTAAACTCATCTATTTGATTTACTCATAACATAGGAAATTACAAGTTTGATTGACTTCATTTTCATATTCTAGAAAATAGATAAAATTAACTTTGACTAACAAAAATCATAGAACATGACCTTAACATCTGATAACAATAATAATAATTTGAAAATAGATTAATAAACCAAGTCAAACGCTTCGGAATACCAAAAGACACAGGGAGTGTTATTTCTTTAGTGCAGTCTGGCAGCCTTTAGTGAAATGGACATAACTTTCTCCATAGACCTATGTTTCGTAAACTTCTTGTTGTTCTGAAAACTAGACCTTTTTAGCTTTCTAACTACATATCACACACCTTATAAGTCATTGTGAATCAGAAAATATTATCGTTCAAAGTGACCCTATGTGCTGAAACAGATTCTGAAATTGCTCCTTCATCATTCTCCTCGGCATGAAAATCGAACTCGCCCTTGAGTTTGAGATAAAAAACAAAGAGACATGAATGGTTTTCAGTTCTTCTCTTGAGTTCCCGGCATTGTTAAGCTCCCCTAAGTGTGCAACCTTTGCATCTTTATTATAACACTAGAATCAACGAATTTGGATAGAATGCACACTCCAATTGCTACATAATTTTCATATCATTCTTCCTTGGTACGGATAAAATTCTCCCACGAATTTAAATTAACTTTTCATCAATAAAAATATGAGTTTCAATAATGAAATAAAAACTTTTGAGCTTTGGCACGTTAATATCGAAGGATCCACTCATTTAACTTGACAATTTAGTGATTTAAGTTGAGTTCCATGATAGTGAAAGGATTAAAAGAGAAAATCAACGGTAGGTTGAGAACTTGTCAGTGTAGAGAAGTCACCAATAATATCGTCTTTCACTACTTCGAGAATATTTGATGCGTACTTAATGTCGTATAATAATTTGGTGCACACCAAATAATCCCTTTCAAAACGTGTCTCATTCATAGCGGGACAAACCAAGGGTATATCACAATCTTTAAAAATGGTATCTCCTTATCTTTGTTCTTCTTGTTCACCATCAGATTCATCATAAATAGGAAATCCCTCGTAATTTTCTTTGTCAAAGCTTTGTGCATCTTCTTCCTAAATCTCTTCATGAAACAGTTGGGAGTGATTGTCTTCAAATTCTTCATCATAATGAAGGGCGTCATCAACTTCGGTGTCTAGCTCCATTTTGGCAATTTGGATTTCAAAATCTTTTTCACCATGAAGTTCACTTTCTTGAACATGAAATTAATTTCTCCACTCCGAGAGGTATAAGTTGTCCTTCTGGCAAGAAGTTGAAACATCATTTTTTGAAGTTCTCCAAGCTCGTCATAAATATCGAAATCTTCCACATACTTTATACCGTGAGGTGACATGTTGTTTAATCAGAGTACGAGCTAGAACGACGGGACCCGCTCTGATACCACTTGATGCAGGCCGAAACCTGTGGTGCTAAAGATGATGAAATGATGGATGACCTGGAATCACTCAACCGTCGGTAGCGGACTCACACAATGCTACTAATCGTGGGATCACTCGATGCGACCAAGTCACTCACATGTAAAAGAGGAATCACTGATTCTTAATCCAAGAACACTTTCAAACAAATATTTATTAAACTTAAACTCATCTATTTGATTTACTCATAACATAGGAAATTACAAGTTTGATTGACCTCATTTTCATATTCTAGAAAATAGATAAAATTAACTTTGACTAACAAAAATCATAGAACATGACCTTAACATCTGATAACAATAATAATAATTCGAAAATAGATTAATAAACCAAGTCAAATGCTTCGGAATACCAAAAGACACAGGGAGTGTTATTTCTTGAGTGCAGTCTGGCAGCCTTTAGTGAAATGGACATAACTTTCTCCATAGACCTATGTTTCGTAAACTTCTTGTTGTTCTGAGAACTAGACCTTTTTAGCTTTCTAACTAAATATCACACACCTTATAAGTCATTGTGAATCAGAAAATATTATCGTTCAAAGTGACCCTATGTGCTGAAACAGATTCTGAAATTGCTCCTTCATCATTCTCCTCGGCTTGAAAATCGAAATCGCCCTTGAGTTTGAGATAAAAAACAAACAAACATGAATGGTTTTCAGTTCTTCTCTTGAGTTCCCTGCATTGTTAAGCTCCCCTAAGTGTGCAACCTTTGCATCCTTATTATAACACTAGAATCAACAAGTTTGGCTAGAATGCACACTCCAATTGCTACATAATTTTCATATCATTCTTCCTTGGTACGGAAAAAATTCTCCCACGAATTTTAATTAACTTTTCATCAATAAAATTATGAGTTTCAATAATGAAATAAAAACTTTTGAGCTTTGGAACGTTAATATCGAAGGATCCACTCATTTAACTTGACAATTTAGTGATTCAAGTTGAGTTCCATTATAGTGAAAGCATTAAAAGAGAAAATCAACGGTAGGTTGAGAACTTGTCAGTGTAGAGAAGTCACCAATAATATCATCTTTCACTACTTCGTGAATATTTGATGCGTACTTAATGTCGTATAATAATTTGGTGCACACCAAATAATCCCTTTCAAAACGTGTCTCATTCATAGCGAGACAAACCAAGGGTATATCACAATCTTTAAAAATGGTACCTCCTTATCCTTGTTCTTCTTGTTCACCATCAGATTCATCATAAATAGGAAATCCCTCGTAATTTTCTTTGTCAAAGCTTTGTGCATCTTCTTCCTAAATCTCTTCATGAAACAGTGGGGAGTGATTGTCTTCAAATTTTTCATCATAATGAAGGGCGTCATAAACTTCGGTGTCTAGCTCCATTTTGGCAATTTGGATTTCAAAATCTTTTTCACCATGAAGTTCAGTTTCTTGAACATGAAAATTAATTTCTCCACTCCGAGTGGTAGAAGTTGTCCTTCTGGCAAGAAGTTGAAAAATCATTTTTTTAAGTTCTCCAATCTCGGCATAAATATCGAAATCTTCCACATACTTTATACCGTGAGGTGACATGTTGTTTAATCAGAGTACGAGCTAGAACGGCGGGACCCGCTCTGATACCACATGATGCAGGCCGAAACCTGCGGTGCTAAAGGTGATGAAATGATAGATGACCGGGAATCACTCAACCGTCGGTAGCGGACTCACACAATGCTACTAATCGTGGAATCACTCGATGCGACCAAGTCACTCACATGTAAAAGAGGAATCACTGATTCTTAATCCAAGAATTAACACTTTCAAACAAATATTTATTAAACTTAAACTCATCTATTTGATTTACTCATAACATAGGAAATTACAAGTTTGATTGACTTCATTTTCATATTCTAGAAAATAGATAAAATTAACTTTGACTAACAAAAATCATAGAACATGACCTTAACATCTGATAACAATAATAATAATTCGAAAATAGATTAATAAACCAAGTCAAACGCTTCGGAATACCAAAAGACACAGGGAGTGTTATTTCTTGAGTGCAGTCTGGCAGCCTTTAGTGAAATGGACATAACTTTCTCCATAGACCTATGTTTCGTAAACTTCTTGTTGTTCTGAAAACTAGACCTTTTTAGCTTTCTAACTACATATCACACACCTTATAAGTCATTGTGAATCAGAAAATATTATCGTTCAAAGTGACCCTATGTGCTGAAACATATTCTGAAATTGCTCCTTCATCATTCTCCTCGGCATGAAAATCGAACTCGCCCTTGAGTTTGAGATAAAAAACAAAGAGACATGAATGGTTTTCAGTTCTTCTCTTGAGTTCCCTGCATTGTTAAGCTCCCCTAAGTGTGCAACCTTTGCATCCTTATTATAACACTAGAATCAACGAGTTTGGATAGAATGCACACTCCAATTGCTACATAATTTTCATATCATTCTTCCTTGGTACGGACAAAATTCTCCCACGAATTTAAATTAACTTTTCATCAATAAAAATATGAGTTTCAATAATGAAATAAAAACTTTTGAGCTTTGGCACGTTAATATCGAAGGATCCATTCATTTAACTTGACAATTTAGTGATTTAAGTTGAGTTCCATGATAGTGAAAGGATTAAAAGAGAAAATCAACGGTAGGTTGAGAACTTGTCAGTGTAGAGAAGTCACCAATAATATTATCTTTCACTACTTCGAGAATATTTGATGCGTACTTAATGTCGTATAATAATTTGGTGCACACCAAATAATCCCTTTCAAAACGTGTCTCATTCATAGCGGGACAAACCAAGGTTATATCACAATCTTTAAAAATGGTATCTCCTTATCTTTGTTCTTCTTGTTCACCATCAGATTCATCATAAATAGGAAATCCCTCGTAATTTTCTTTGTGAAAGCTTTGTGCATCTTCTTCCTAAATCTCTTCATGAAACAGTGGGGAGTGATTGTTTTCAAATTCTTCATCATAATGAAGGGCATCATCAACTTCGGTGTCTAGCTCCATTTTGGCAATTTGGATTTCAAAATCTTTTTCACCATGAAGTTCACTTTCTTGAACATGAAATTAATTTCTCCACTCCGAGAGGTATAAGTTGTCCTTCTGGCAAAAAGTTGAAACATCATTTTTTGAAGTTCTCCAAGCTCATCATAAATATCGAAGTCTTCCACATACTTTATACCGTGAGGTGACATGTTGTTTAATCAGAGTACGAGCTAGAACGACGGGACACGCTCTGATACCACTTGATGCAGGCCGAAACCTGTGGTGCTAAAGATTATGAAATGATGGATGACCGGAAATCACTCAACCGTCGGTAGCGGACTCACACAATGCTACTAATCGTGGAATCACTCGATGCGACCAAGTCACTCACATGTAAAAGAGGAATCACTGATTCTTAATCCAAGAACACTTTCAAACAAATATTTATTAAACTTAAACTCATCTATTTGATTTACTCATAACATAGGAAATTACAAGTTTGATTGACTTCATTTTCATATTCTAGAAAATAGATAAAATTAACTTTGACTAACAAAAATCATAGAACATGACCTTAACATCTGATAACAATAATAATAATTTGAAAATAGATTAATAAACCAAGTCAAACGCTTCGGAATACCAAAAGACACAGAGAGTGTTATTTCTTGAGTGCAGTCTGGCAGCCTTTAGTGAAATGGACATAACTTTCTCCATAGACCTATGTTTCGTAAACTTCTTGTTGTTCTGAAAACTAGACCTTTTTAGCTTTCTAACTACATATCACACACCTTATAAGTCATTGTGAATCAGAAAATATTATCGTTCAAAGTGACCCTATGTGCTGAAACATATTCTGAAATTGCTCCTTCATCATTCTCCTCGGCATGAAAATCGAACTCGCCCTTGAGTTTGAGATAAAAAACAAAGAGACATGAATGGTTTTCAGTTCTTCTCTTGAGTTCCCTGCATTGTTAAGCTCCCCTAAGTGTGCAACCTTTGCATCCTTATTATAACACTAGAATCAACGAGTTTGGATAGAATGCACACTCCAATTGCTACATAATTTTCATATCATTCTTCCTTGGTACGGACAAAATTCTCCCACGAATTTAAATTAACTTTTCATCAATAAAAATATGAGTTTCAATAATGAAATAAAAACTTTTGAGCTTTGGCACGTTAATATCGAAGGATCCATTCATTTAACTTGACAATTTAGTGATTTAAGTTGAGTTCCATGATAGTGAAAGGATTAAAAGAGAAAATCAACGGTAGGTTGAGAACTTGTCAGTGTAGAGAAGTCACCAATAATATTATCTTTCACTACTTCGAGAATATTTGATGCGTACTTAATGTCGTATAATAATTTGGTGCACACCAAATAATCCCTTTCAAAACGTGTCTCATTCATAGCGGGACAAACCAAGGGTATATCACAATCTTTAAAAATGGTATCTCCTTATCTTTGTTCTTCTTGTTCACCATCAGATTCATCATAAATAGGAAATCCCTCGTAATTTTCTTTGTGAAAGCTTTGTGCATCTTCTTCCTAAATCTCTTCATGAAACAGTGGGGAGTGATTGTTTTCAAATTCTTCATCATAATGAAGGGCGTCATCAACTTCGGTGTCTAGCTCCATTTTGGCAATTTGGATTTCAAAATCTTTTTCACCATGAAGTTCACTTTCTTGAACATGAAATTAATTTCTCCACTCCGAGAGGTATAAGTTGTCCTTCTGGCAAAAAGTTGAAACATCATTTTTTGAAGTTCTCCAAGCTCATCATAAATATCGAAGTCTTCCACATACTTTATACCGTGAGGTGCCATGTTGTTTAATCAGAGTACGAGCTAGAACGACGGGACCCGCTCTGATACCACTTGATGCAGGCCGAAACCTGTGGTGCTAAAGATGATGAAATGATGGATGACCGGAAATCACTCAACCGTCGGTAGCGGACTCACACAATGCTACTAATCGTGGAATCACTCGATGCGACCAAGTCACTCACATGTAAAAGAGGAATCACTGATTCTTAATCCAAGAACACTTTCAAACAAATATTTATTAAACTTAAACTCATCTATTTGATTTACTCATAACATAGGAAATTACAAGTTTGATCGACTTCATTTTCATATTCTAGAAAATAGATAAAATTAACTTTGACTAACAAAAATCATAGAACATGACCTTAACATCTGATAACAATAATAATAATTTGAAAATAGATTAATAAACCAAGTCAAACGCTTCGGAATACCAAAAGACACAGAGAGTGTTATTTCTTGAGTGCAGTCTGGCAGCCTTTAGTGAAATGGACATAACTTTCTCCATAGACCTATGTTTCGTAAACTTCTTGTTGTTCTGAAAACTAGACCTTTTTAGCTTTCTAACTACATATCACACACCTTATAAGTCATTGTGAATCAGAAAATATTATCGTTCAAAGTGACCCTATGTGCTGAAACAGATTCTGAAATTGCTCCTTCATCATTCTCCTCGGCTTGAAAATCGAAATCGCCCTTGAGTTTGAGATAAAAAACAAACAAACATGAATGGTTTTCAGTTCTTCTCTTGAGTTCCCTGCATTGTTAAGCTCCCCTAAGTGTGCAACCTTTGCATCCTTATTATAACACTAGAATCAACGAGTTTGGCTAGAATGCACACTCCAATTGCTACATAATTTTCATATCATTCTTCCTTGGTACGGAAAAAATTCTCCCACGAATTTTAATTAACTTTTCATCAATAAAAATATGAGTTTCAATAATGAAATAAAAACTTTTGAGCTTTGGCACGTTAATATCGAAGGATCCACTCATTTAACTTGACAATTTAGTGATTCAAGTTGAGTTCCATGATAGTGAAAGGATTAAAAGAGAAAATCAACGGTAGGTTGAGAACTTGTCAGTGTAGAGAAGTCACCAATAATATCATCTTTCACTACTTCGTGAATATTTGATGCGTACTTAATGTCGTATAATAATTTGGTGCACACCAAATAATCCCTTTCAAAACGTGTCTCATTCATAGCGGGACAAACCAAGGGTATATCACAATCTTTAAAAATGGTACCTCCTTATCCTTGTTCTTCTTGTTCACCATCAGATTCATCATAAATAGGAAATCCCTCGTAATTTTCTTTGTCAAAGCTTTGTGCATCTTCTTCCTAAATCTCTTCATGAAACAGTGGGGAGTGATTGTCTTCAAATTATTCATCATAATGAAGGGCGTCATCAACTTCGGTGTCTAGCTCCGTTTTGGCAATTTGGATTTCAAAATCTTTTTCACCATGAAGTTCACTTTCTTGAACATGAAAATTAATTTCTCCACTCCGAGAGGTAGAAGTTGTCCTTCTGGCAAGAAGTTGAAACATCATTTATTGAAGTTCTCCAATCTCGGCATAAATATCGAAATCTTCCACATACTTTATACCGTGATGTGACATGTTGTTTAATCAGAGTACGAGCTAGAACGGCGGGACCCGCTCTGATACCACTTGATGCAGGCCGAAACCTGCGGTGCTAAAGGTGATGAAATGATTGATGACCGGGAATCACTCAACCGTCGGTAGCGGACTCACACAATGCTACTAATCGTGGAATCACTCGATGCGACCAAGTCACTCACATGTAAAAGAGGAATCACTGATTCTTAACCCAAGAACACTTTCAAACAAATATTTATTAAACTTAAACTCATCTATTTGATTTACTCATAACATAGGAAATTACAAGTTTGATTGACTTCATTTTCATAGTCTAGAAAATAGATAAAATTAACTTTGACTAACAAAAATCATAGAACATGACCTTAACATCTGATAACAATAATAATAATTCGAAAATAGATTAATAAACCAAGTCAAACGCTTCGGAATACCAAAAGACACAGAGAGTGTTATTTCTTGAGTGCAGTCTGGCAGCCTTTAGTGAAATGGACATAACTTTCTCCATAGACCTATGTTTCGTAAACTTCTTGTTGTTCTGAAAACTAGACCTTTTTAGCTTTCTAACTACATATCACACACCTTATAAGTCATTGTGAATCAGAAAATATTATCGTTCAAAGTGACCCTATGTGCTGAAACATATTCTGAAATTGCTCCTTCATCATTCTCCTCGGCATGAAAATCGAACTCGCCCTTGAGTTTGAGATAAAAAACAAAGAGACATGAATGGTTTTCAGTTCTTCTCTTGAGTTCCCTGCATTGTTAAGCTCCCCTAAGTGTGCAACCTTTGCATCCTTATTATAACACTAGAATCAACGAGTTTGGATAGAATGCACACTCCAATTGCTACATAATTTTCATATCATTCTTCCTTGGTACGGACAAAATTCTCCCACGAATTTAAATTAACTTTTCATCAATAAAAATATGAGTTTCAATAATGAAATAAAAACTTTTGAGCTTTGGCACGTTAATATCGAAGGATCCATTCATTTAACTTGACAATTTAGTGATTTAAGTTGAGTTCCATGATAGTGAAAGGATTAAAAGAGAAAATCAACGGTAGGTTGAGAACTTGTCAGTGTAGAGAAGTCACCAATAATATTATCTTTCACTACTTCGAGAATATTTGATGCGTACTTAATGTCGTATAATAATTTGGTGCACACCAAATAATCCCTTTCAAAACGTGTCTCATTCATAGCGGGACAAACCAAGGGTATATCACAATCTTTAAAAATGGTATCTCCTTATCTTTGTTCTTCTTGTTCACCATCAGATTCATCATAAATAGGAAATCCCTCGTAATTTTCTTTGTGAAAGCTTTGTGCATCTTCTTCCTAAATCTCTTCATGAAACAGTGGGGAGTGATTGTTTTCAAATTCTTCATCATAATGAAGGGCGTCATCAACTTCGGTGTCTAGCTCCATTTTGGCAATTTGGATTTCAAAATCTTTTTCACCATGAAGTTCACTTTCTTGAACATGAAATTAATTTCTCCACTCCGAGAGGTATAAGTTGTCCTTCTGGCAAAAAGTTGAAACATCATTTTTTGAAGTTCTCCAAGCTCATCATAAATATCGAAGTCTTCCACATACTTTATACCGTGAGGTGCCATGTTGTTTAATCAGAGTACGAGCTAGAACGACGGGACCCGCTCTGATACCACTTGATGCAGGCCGAAACCTGTGGTGCTAAAGATGATGAAATGATGGATGACCGGAAATCACTCAACCGTCGGTAGCGGACTCACACAATGCTACTAATCGTGGAATCACTCGATGCGACCAAGTCACTCACATGTAAAAGAGGAATCACTGATTCTTAATCCAAGAACACTTTCAAACAAATATTTATTAAACTTAAACTCATCTATTTGATTTACTCATAACATAGGAAATTACAAGTTTGATTGACTTCATTTTCATATTCTAGAAAATAGATAAAATTAACTTTGACTAATAAAAATCATAGAACATGACCTTAACATCTGATAACAATAATAATAATTTGAAAATAGATTAATAAACCAAGTCAAACGCTTCGGAATACCAAAAGACACAGAGAGTGTTATTTCTTGAGTGCAGTCTGGCAGCCTTTAGTGAAATGGACATAACTTTCTCCATAGACCTATGTTTCGTAAACTTCTTGTTGTTCTGAAAACTAGACCTTTTTAGCTTTCTAACTACATATCACACACCTTATAAGTCATTGTGAATCAGAAAATATTATCGTTCAAAGTGACCCTATGTGCTGAAACAGATTCTGAAATTGCTCCTTCATCATTCTCCTCGGCTTGAAAATCGAAATCGCCCTTGAGTTTGAGATAAAAAACAAACAAACATGAATGGTTTTCAGTTCTTCTCTTGAGTTCCCTGCATTGTTAAGCTCCCCTAAGTGTGCAACCTTTGCATCCTTATTATAACACTAGAATCAACGAGTTTGGCTAGAATGCACACTCCAATTGCTACATAATTTTCATATCATTCTTCCTTGGTACGGAAAAAATTCTCCCACGAATTTTAATTAACTTTTCATCAATAAAAATATGAGTTTCAATAATGAAATAAAAACTTTTGAGCTTTGGCACGTTAATATCGAAGGATCCACTCATTTAACTTGACAATTTAGTGATTCAAGTTGAGTTCCATGATAGTGAAAGGATTAAAAGAGAAAATCAACGGTAGGTTGAGAACTTGTCAGTGTAGAGAAGTCACCAATAATATCATCTTTCACTACTTCGTGAATATTTGATGCGTACTTAATGTCGTATAATAATTTGGTGCACACCAAATAATCCCTTTCAAAACGTGTCTCATTCATAGCGGGACAAACCAAGGGTATATCACAATCTTTAAAAATGGTACCTCCTTATCCTTGTTCTTCTTGTTCACCATCAGATTCATCATAAATAGGAAATCCCTCGTAATTTTCTTTGTCAAAGCTTTGTGCATCTTCTTCCTAAATCTCTTCATGAAACAGTGGGGAGTGATTGTCTTCAAATTATTCATCATAATGAAGGGCGTCATCAACTTCGGTGTCTAGCTCCGTTTTGGCAATTTGGATTTCAAAATCTTTTTCACCATGAAGTTCACTTTCTTGAACATGAAAATTAATTTCTCCACTCCGAGAGGTAGAAGTTGTCCTTCTGGCAAGAAGTTGAAACATCATTTATTGAAGTTCTCCAATCTCGGCATAAATATCGAAATCTTCCACATACTTTATACCGTGAGGTGACATGTTGTTTAATCAGAGTACGAGCTAGAACGGCGGGACCCGCTCTGATACCACATGATGCAGGCCGAAACCTGCGGTGCTAAAGGTGATGAAATGATAGATGACCGGGAATCACTCAACCGTCGGTAGCGGACTCACACAATGCTACTAATCGTGGAATCACTCGATGCGACCAAGTCACTCACATGTAAAAGAGGAATCACTGATTCTTAATCCAAGAATTAACACTTTCAAACAAATATTTATTAAACTTAAACTCATCTATTTGATTTACTCATAACATAGGAAATTACAAGTTTGATTGACTTCATTTTCATATTCTAGAAAATAGATAAAATTAACTTTGACTAACAAAAATCATAGAACATGACCTTAACATCTGATAACAATAATAATAATTCGAAAATAGATTAATAAACCAAGTCAAACGCTTCGGAATACCAAAAGACACAGGGAGTGTTATTTCTTGAGTGCAGTCTGGCAGCCTTTAGTGAAATGGACATAACTTTCTCCATAGACCTATGTTTCGTAAACTTCTTGTTGTTCTGAAAACTAGACCTTTTTAGCTTTCTAACTACATATCACACACCTTATAAGTCATTGTGAATCAGAAAATATTATCGTTCAAAGTGACCCTATGTGCTGAAACATATTCTGAAATTGCTCCTTCATCATTCTCCTCGGCATGAAAATCGAACTCGCCCTTGAGTTTGAGATAAAAAACAAAGAGACATGAATGGTTTTCAGTTCTTCTCTTGAGTTCCCTGCATTGTTAAGCTCCCCTAAGTGTGCAACCTTTGCATCCTTATTATAACACTAGAATCAACGAGTTTGGATAGAATGCACACTCCAATTGCTACATAATTTTCATATCATTCTTCCTTGGTACGGACAAAATTCTCCCACGAATTTAAATTAACTTTTCATCAATAAAAATATGAGTTTCAATAATGAAATAAAAACTTTTGAGCTTTGGCACGTTAATATCGAAGGATCCATTCATTTAACTTGACAATTTAGTGATTTAAGTTGAGTTCCATGATAGTGAAAGGATTAAAAGAGAAAATCAACGGTAGGTTGAGAACTTGTCAGTGTAGAGAAGTCACCAATAATATTATCTTTCACTACTTCGAGAATATTTGATGCGTACTTAATGTCGTATAATAATTTGGTGCACACCAAATAATCCCTTTCAAAACGTGTCTCATTCATAGCGGGACAAACCAAGGGTATATCACAATCTTTAAAAATGGTATCTCCTTATCTTTGTTCTTCTTGTTCACCATCAGATTCATCATAAATAGGAAATCCCTCGTAATTTTCTTTGTGAAAGCTTTGTGCATCTTCTTCCTAAATCTCTTCATGAAACAGTGGGGAGTGATTGTTTTCAAATTCTTCATCATAATGAAGGGCATCATCAACTTCGGTGTCTAGCTCCATTTTGGCAATTTGGATTTCAAAATCTTTTTCACCATGAAGTTCACTTTCTTGAACATGAAATTAATTTCTCCACTCCGAGAGGTATAAGTTGTCCTTCTGGCAAAAAGTTGAAACATCATTTTTTGAAGTTCTCCAAGCTCATCATAAATATCGAAGTCTTCCACATACTTTATACCGTGAGGTGACATGTTGTTTAATCAGAGTACGAGCTAGAACGACGGGACACGCTCTGATACCACTTGATGCAGGCCGAAACCTGTGGTGCTAAAGATTATGAAATGATGGATGACCGGAAATCACTCAACCGTCGGTAGCGGACTCACACAATGCTACTAATCGTGGAATCACTCGATGCGACCAAGTCACTCACATGTAAAAGAGGAATCACTGATTCTTAATCCAAGAACACTTTCAAACAAATATTTATTAAACTTAAACTCATCTATTTGATTTACTCATAACATAGGAAATTACAAGTTTGATTGACTTCATTTTCATATTCTAGAAAATAGATAAAATTAACTTTGACTAACAAAAATCATAGAACATGACCTTAACATCTGATAACAATAATAATAATTTGAAAATAGATTAATAAACCAAGTCAAACGCTTCGGAATACCAAAAGACACAGAGAGTGTTATTTCTTGAGTGCAGTCTGGCAGCCTTTAGTGAAATGGACATAACTTTCTCCATAGACCTATGTTTCGTAAACTTCTTGTTGTTCTGAAAACTAGACCTTTTTAGCTTTCTAACTACATATCACACACCTTATAAGTCATTGTGAATCAGAAAATATTATCGTTCAAAGTGACCCTATGTGCTGAAACATATTCTGAAATTGCTCCTTCATCATTCTCCTCGGCATGAAAATCGAACTCGCCCTTGAGTTTGAGATAAAAAACAAAGAGACATGAATGGTTTTCAGTTCTTCTCTTGAGTTCCCTGCAGTGTTAAGCTCCCCTAAGTGTGCAACCTTTGCATCCTTATTATAACACTAGAATCAACGAGTTTGGATAGAATGCACACTCCAATTGCTACATAATTTTCATATCATTCTTCCTTGGTACGGACAAAATTCTCCCACGAATTTAAATTAACTTTTCATCAATAAAAATATGAGTTTCAATAATGAAATAAAAACTTTTGAGCTTTGGCACGTTAATATCGAAGGATCCATTCATTTAACTTGACAATTTAGTGATTTAAGTTGAGTTCCATGATAGTGAAAGGATTAAAAGAGAAAATCAACGGTAGGTTGAGAACTTGTCAGTGTAGAGAAGTCACCAATAATATTATCTTTCACTACTTCGAGAATATTTGATGCGTATTTAATGTCGTATAATAATTTGGTGCACACCAAATAATCCCTTTCAAAACGTGTCTCATTCATAGCGGGACAAACCAAGGGTATATCACAATCTTTAAAAATGGTATCTCCTTATCTTTGTTCTTCTTGTTCACCATCAGATTCATCATAAATAGGAAATCCCTCGTAATTTTCTTTGTGAAAGCTTTGTGCATCTTCTTCCTAAATCTCTTCATGAAACAGTGGGGAGTGATTGTTTTCAAATTCTTCATCATAATGAAGGGCGTCATCAACTTCGGTGTCTAGCTCCATTTTGGCAATTTGGATTTCAAAATCTTTTTCACCATGAAGTTCACTTTCTTGAACATGAAATTAATTTCTCCACTCCGAGAGGTATAAGTTGTCCTTCTGGCAAAAAGTTGAAACATCATTTTTTGAAGTTCTCCAAGCTCATCATAAATATCGAAGTCTTCCACATACTTTATACCGTGAGGTGCCATGTTGTTTAATCAGAGTACGAGCTAGAACGACGGGACCCGCTCTGATACCACTTGATGCAGGCCGAAACCTGTGGTGCTAAAGATGATGAAATGATGGATGACCGGAAATCACTCAACCGTCGGTAGCGGACTCACACAATGCTACTAATCGTGGAATCACTCGATGCGACCAAGTCACTCACATGTAAAAGAGGAATCACTGATTCTTAATCCAAGAACACTTTCAAACAAATATTTATTAAACTTAAACTCATCTATTTGATTTACTCATAACATAGGAAATTACAAGTTTGATTGACTTCATTTTCATATTCTAGAAAATAGATAAAATTAACTTTGACTAACAAAAATCATAGAACATGACCTTAACATCTGATAACAATAATAATAATTTGAAAATAGATTAATAAACCAAGTCAAACGCTTCGGAATACCAAAAGACACAGAGAGTGTTATTTCTTGAGTGCAGTCTGGCAGCCTTTAGTGAAATGGACATAACTTTCTCCATAGACCTATGTTTCGTAAACTTCTTGTTGTTCTGAAAACTAGACCTTTTTAGCTTTCTAACTACATATCACACACCTTATAAGTCATTGTGAATCAGAAAATATTATCGTTCAAAGTGACCCTATGTGCTGAAACAGATTCTGAAATTGCTCCTTCATCATTCTCCTCGGCTTGAAAATCGAAATCGCCCTTGAGTTTGAGATAAAAAACAAACAAACATGAATGGTTTTCAGTTCTTCTCTTGAGTTCCCTGCATTGTTAAGCTCCCCTAAGTGTGCAACCTTTGCATCCTTATTATAACACTAGAATCAACGAGTTTGGCTAGAATGCACACTCCAATTGCTACATAATTTTCATATCATTCTTCCTTGGTACGGAAAAAATTCTCCCACGAATTTTAATTAACTTTTCATCAATAAAAATATGAGTTTCAATAATGAAATAAAAACTTTTGAGCTTTGGCACGTTAATATCGAAGGATCCACTCATTTAACTTGACAATTTAGTGATTCAAGTTGAGTTCCATGATAGTGAAAGGATTAAAAGAGAAAATCAACGGTAGGTTGAGAACTTGTCAGTGTAGAGAAGTCACCAATAATATCATCTTTCACTACTTCGTGAATATTTGATGCGTACTTAATGTCGTATAATAATTTGGTGCACACCAAATAATCCCTTTCAAAACGTGTCTCATTCATAGCGGGACAAACCAAGGGTATATCACAATCTTTAAAAATGGTACCTCCTTATCCTTGTTCTTCTTGTTCACCATCAGATTCATCATAAATAGGAAATCCCTCGTAATTTTCTTTGTCAAAGCTTTGTGCATCTTCTTCCTAAATCTCTTCATGAAACAGTGGGGAGTGATTGTCTTCAAATTATTCATCATAATGAAGGGCGTCATCAACTTCGGTGTCTAGCTCCGTTTTGGCAATTTGGATTTCAAAATCTTTTTCACCATGAAGTTCACTTTCTTGAACATGAAAATTAATTTCTCCACTCCGAGAGGTAGAAGTTGTCCTTCTGGCAAGAAGTTGAAACATCATTTATTGAAGTTCTCCAATCTCGGCATAAATATCGAAATCTTCCACATACTTTATACCGTGATGTGACATGTTGTTTAATCAGAGTACGAGCTAGAACGGCGGGACCCGCTCTGATACCACTTGATGCAGGCCGAAACCTGCGGTGCTAAAGGTGATGAAATGATTGATGACCGGGAATCACTCAACCGTCGGTAGCGGACTCACACAATGCTACTAATCGTGGAATCACTCGATGCGACCAAGTCACTCACATGTAAAAGAGGAATCACTGATTCTTAACCCAAGAACACTTTCAAACAAATATTTATTAAACTTAAACTCATCTATTTGATTTACTCATAACATAGGAAATTACAAGTTTGATTGACTTCATTTTCATAGTCTAGAAAATAGATAAAATTAACTTTGACTAACAAAAATCATAGAACATGACCTTAACATCTGATAACAATAATAATAATTCGAAAATAGATTAATAAACCAAGTCAAACGCTTCGGAATACCAAAAGACACAGAGAGTGTTATTTCTTGAGTGCAGTCTGGCAGCCTTTAGTGAAATGGACATAACTTTCTCCATAGACCTATGTTTCGTAAACTTCTTGTTGTTCTGAGAACTAGACCTTTTTAGCTTTCTAACTACATATCACACACCTTATAAGTCATTGTGAATCAGAAAATATTATCGTTCAAAGTGACCCTATGTGCTGAAACAGATTCTGAAATTGCTCCTTCATCATTCTCCTCGGCTTGAAAATCGAAATCGCCCTTGAGTTTGAGATAAAAAACAAACAAACATGAATGGTTTTCAGTTCTTCTCTTGAGTTCCCTGCATTGTTAAGCTCCCCTAAGTGTGCAACCTTTGCATCCTTATTATAACACTAGAATCAACGAGTTTTGCTAGATTGCACACTCCAATTGCTACATAATTTTCATATCATTCTTCCTTGGTACGAAAAAAATTCTCCCACGAATTTTAATTAACTTTTCATCAATAAAAATATGAGTTTCAATAATGAAATAATAACTTTTGAGCTTTGGCACGTTAATATCGAAGGATCCACTCATTTAACTTGACAATTTAGTGATTCAAGTTGAGTTCCATGATAGTGAAAGGATTAAAAGAGAAAATCAACGGTAGGTTGAGAACTTGTCAGTGTAGAGAAGTCACCAATAATATCGTCTTTCACTACTTCGTGAATATTTGATGCGTACTTAATGTCGTATAATAATTTGGTGCACACCAAATAATCCCTTTCAAAACGTGTCTCATTCATAGCGGGACAAAGCAAGGGTATATCACAATCTTTAAAAATGGTACCTCCTTATCCTTGTTCTTCTTGTTCACCATCAGATTCATCATAAATAGGAAATCCCTCGTAATTTTCTTTGTCAAAGCTTTGTGCATCTTCTTCCTAAATCTCTTCATGAAACAGTGGGGAGTGATTGTCTTCAAATTCTTCATCATAATGAAGTGCGTCATCAACTTCGGTGTCTAGCTCCATATTGGCAATTTGGATTTCAAAATATTTTTCACCATGAAGTTCACTTTCTTGAACATGAAAAATAATTTCTCCACTCCGAGAGGTAGAAGTTGTCCTTCTGGCAAGAAGTTGAAACATCATTTTTTGAAGTTCTCCAATCTCGGCATAAATAACGAAATCTTCCACAAACTTTATACCCTGAGGTGACATGTTGTTAATCAGAGTACGAGCTAAAATGGCGGGACCCGCTCTGATACCACTTGATGCAGGCCGAAACCTGCGGTGCTAAAGGTGATGAAATGATAGATGACCGGGAATCACTCAACCGTCGATAGCGGACTCACACAATGCTACTAATCGTGGGATCACTCGATGCGACCAAGTCACTCAAATGTAAAAGAGGAATCACTGATTCTTAATCCAAGAACACTTGCAAACAAATATTTATTAAACTTAAACTCATCTATTTGATTTACTCATAACATAGGAAATTACAAGTTTGATTGACTTTATTTTCATATTCTAGAAAATAGATAAAATTAACTTTGACTAACAAAAATCATAGAACATGACCTTAACATCTGATAACAATAATAATAATTCGAAAATAGATTAATAAACCAAGTCAAACGCTTCGGAATACCAAAAGACACAGAGAGTGTTATTTCTTGAGTGCAGTCTGGCAGCCTTTAGTGAAATGGACATAACTTTCTCCATAGACCTATGTTTCGTAAACTTCTTGTTGTTCTGAAAACTAGACCTTTTTAGCTTTCTAACTACATATCACACACCTTATAAGTCATTGTGAATCAGAAAATATTATCGTTCAAAGTGACCCTATGTGCTGAAACCGATTCTGAAATTGCTCCTTCATCATTCTCCTCGGCTTGAAAATCGATCTCGCCCTTGAGTTTGAGATAAAAAAACAATGAGACATGAATGGTTTTCAGTTCTTCTCTTTAGTTCCCTGCATTGTTAAGCTCCCCTAAGTGTGCAACCTTTGCATCCTTATTATAACACTAGAATCAACGAGTTTGGCTAGAATGCACACTCCAATTGCTACATAATTTTCATATCATTCTTCCTTGGTACGGAAAAAATTCTCCCACGAATTTTAATTAACTTTTCATCAATAAAAATATGAGTTTCAATAATGAAATAAAAACTTTTGAGCTTTGGCACGTTAAGATCGAAGGATCCACTCATTTAACTTGACAATTTAGTGATTCAAGTTGAGTTCCATGATAGTGAAAGGATTAAAAGAGAAAATCAACGGTAGGTTGAGAACTTGTCAGTGTAGAGAAGTCACCAATAATATCATCTTTCACTACTTCGTGAATATTTGATGCGTACTTAATGTCGTATAATAATTTGGTGCACACCAAATAATCCCTTTCAAAACGTGTCTCATTCATAGCGGGACAAACCAAGGGTATATCACAATCTTTAAAAATGGTATCTCCTTATCCTTGTTCTTCTTGTTCACCATCAGATTCATCATAAATATGAAATCCCTCGTAATTTTCTTTGTCAAAGCTTTGTGCATCTTCTTCCTAAATCTCTTCATGAAACAGTGGGGAGTGATTGTCTTCAAATTCTTCATCATAATGAAGGGCGTCATCAACTTCGATGTCTAGCTCCATATTGGCAATTTGGATTTCAAAATCTTTTTCACCATGAAGTTCACTTTCTTGAACATGAAAAATAATTTCTCCACTCCGAGAGGTAGAAGTTGTCCTTCTGGCAAGAAATTGAAACATCATTTTTTGAAGTTCTCCAATCTCGGCATAAATATCGAAATCTTCCACATACTTTATACCCTGAGGTGACATGTTGTTAATCAGAGTACGAGCTAAAATGGCGGGACCCGCTCTGATACCACTTGATGCAGACCGAAACCTGCGGTGCTAAAGGTTATGAAATGATAGATGACCGGGAATCACTCAACCGACGGTAGCGGATTTACACAATGCTACTAATCGTGGAATCACTCATTGCGACCAAATCACTCACATGTAAAAGAGGAATCACTCATTCTTAATCCAAGAACACTTGCAAACAAGTATTTATTAAACTTAAACTCATCTATTTGATTTACTCATAACATAGGAAATTACAAGTTTGATTGACTTCATATTCATATTCTAGAAAGTAGATAAAATTAACTTTGACTCATAAAAATAATAGAACATGACCTTAACATTTAATAACAATAATAATATTTTGAAAATGGATTAATAAACCAAGTAAAATACTTAGAAATACCAAAAGACACAAGTAGTGATGTTTCCCGAGTGTGTTATGGCAGCCTTTCGTAAAATGTACATAAATTTCTCCATAGACC
The DNA here is from genome assembly GCA_038501285.1 of Penstemon eatonii. NCBI lineage: Eukaryota > Viridiplantae > Streptophyta > Magnoliopsida > Lamiales > Plantaginaceae > Penstemon > Penstemon eatonii. The sequence goes on from CM076713.1 coordinate 28,355,945, forward strand.
TTTTTTTTTGTGAACCGTTTATAGTTCTAAAAACTATACTTTTTATCTTTCTAACCATATATCGCACCCCTTATAATTCATTGTTAATAAAAAAATATTATCGTTCAAAGTGACCCTATGTGCTGAAACAAATTTTGAAATTGCCCCTGCATCAACATGATCTTCAAATTGTCACTAATAGGAGACAATTGCATAATGTTAAATATGATTCTTAACATTATCAAGTTCTTTTCATTACATGAAACTTGACAAATTATCTTATAGGTTTTAGCTAATAGTCAAGATACAACAACATCAATGCACATCAAGTCTTGGATGGAGGTTATGTATCAAAATTTTGGAACAAAAAGTTACTTGACCATTACTTTAAAGGGTATAAATGTCAAAATATCTAAAAGTTTCACTTTCTCAACTCTTCCTAAAATTATGTGCTAGTGCCAGAACAAATTGAGAAAGAAAGAAGAGGTGAAGGGTGTAGTTGTCAAAATTCTAATATATTTTTTCAGTTTTTATCAATCTTATTATATTGTTCATCATAACACGCTTAGATAATTAGTCAAGTTGATTGATCATGTGAGAGTATAACAAATAATTACACTGAGTTTTATACAAGAAAAAAGATTTTGCCATTTTACAGTATAAAATATCAAAAATTATGTCAATTTACCATAAGAAATTTCTAGGTTCTAATTCACCTGACCATAACTAAGGATTTACTTACACGAGTATTCTTATAATCGTATTACAATAACAATATCTAGTGTCCATTTAATATATGAAAAATCCTAGTATTTTCCAGTCGTATTACTATATGAGAATGTTTTTTCTAGTCATATTAACATATGAGAAAATTTTCAAAGTCGTCCTACCATATACCAATATTCTACTCACGGCTCATCTCTTACCATATAAGCTTGTCCAAAATCATAAATATTTGTACATATTACCTGCAGTGTATATAATTACTCGAATCCAAGGGAAAATCACAATCACCTAGCGGTATTCACTAATCAAGAACCATCCAACATGAACTCTTGCAATCTAATCAACTATTAAATAAATTCTCTTACTAGACATGGAAATGAAGAAATTCATGAAATATAATAGTAATTTTAGAAATTTTCCGTTCTTCTCCTACTATATATACCAACAAGACATTGCCAAATAAATCACTCAAACACCAAACATGCTGCGTAAGAAAATTAAACACGAAAAGATTCCAAGTGAGAGATTGAGAAGAGCTACTCTCATGAAGAGGCTTGAAGACATCTTAAAAAAATCTGAAGAATTGTCAGTTTTGTGTGATGCCAAGGTTGCTGTTTTATTTGCCAATGAAGAGAACGAAAAATTAACCACGTGGCCAACAGAGAATGAGGCTATGGCAGCGATCAAAATGTTACTTGAGCTTCCCAGACTAGGAAAGGTTCAAGAAAATGGTAGAACAAGGAAAGTACTTAAAGGGTTGAGTGGATGAAATGAATCAAAAAGTATTGAAACTTAAACAGAAGAAAGAGGAAATGGAGACGGGGTGCCTTGTGCGTGAACTCAGGAATGGTACTAAAAGCTTCGATGAATTGGATATGGAGTGTTGGATGAAGATGAAGATAGAGTGCAAGAAATAAAGGGAGGTTGTGATGATTTCCAAAACATCAGAATCAACTAAGTAATGGAAGCTTAACAAATCCCTTAGAAGAATTTTGACCATGTAAGAAGACAAATCAGAAGGGTCAAAACTTCAAGGTCCAGAAGACTACTGATCTGTTGCTGAGTTCGAAATCAGACTGGTAGTTTCTCAGCTGACTCAAATCAGATTAGTTCAACTTGAGATCAGCAGGGTATCTATTAGATGGGTCATTTCGATCAACAGAGTAGAAGGGATCAAGGAGTCTGCCCAACTGTAATAAATGCACTTGGAGTAATAAATGTTGCAAGAGAAGGGTATTAATGGCAAATGATTGAAGTTATTCTCGGATCACCAGGGTGCATTAAATACGACTGACAGAATAGTACAATAGAGTGTACAGTGCTACAGTTGCAGGGAGTCGTTTTAAGAAAAGGGGGACCAATACTTGCAGATTTGAAGGTTGTCTTTCTTCAATGGATATATTTTCAAAAATCCAAGTATAATTAGAGCTGAATTCAAGAGTTAGAAAAAGAACACAACTATTGAGATTCATTTCGAGAAGCAGAATATTTCTAAGTCTCAAAAGCTCAAGAATAGCTCACTCGTCTGTTGAAGTCATTTGTTGACAGAAGCTGAAGTTGAAGTAAAAAAAATACACATTTTCTGAGTGAACTTGTATAAGAGAGTGTTGTGAGGAGTGTAGATCCATCTTAGTGAGTGGTCTAGCTTCTGAGAGTAGGACTTCTTTGTGATTTCTTACTACGAACTTGTGGCTTATCATTTGTTGTAATTCGCAAGCAGAGTATATTGTAAACTAAGTGTTTATAGTATAACCCAAAATCTAAGTGACTTGGAAGAGTGTCTAAAGGATTTCAATCCATATTACCACTATAAAAATTATTGTGTTAACATTGCATTGCTTTCTTGCATATTTTTGAAATAGCATTCAAACACTTGAACTTATTGTTTAAAAGATTTTGTAAAGGAGTTTATAAAACTGGGAATAAAATCTATAAGTTGAAAAAGGTTACTTGTGTAAAACACTTATAAAATCTGCTGCAAGTAATCTGACTGAAAACTTGATTTTACTGAAATCAGCTAAGTCATAATCAGAAGAGTGGTCAACTTTGTTGTTCAAAGCATTGTGCACGATTAGCTTAGTCTGCTGACGATTCTTGATCACCTTAGTCTGCTGAAAGAAGAGTTGAAAGTTTTTAAGTCAACGAGCTTGATCCAAGTGTTTTTCAAAGGTTTTAAAAATATTTCAAAAGAGCACGTTTTGAAAAATAAAAACTTTTTGAAAATGGATTGTAACAGCTATGTTCCCCACATTGGTTGTATGATGTTTGAGGACTGGAAGATCCGAATGGAAATCTTCATTGTTGCTTACAATGACAACATGTTTACATGTATTACAAAAGGTCCTTTCAAGATCACCAAGACCATAAAAGTAAACAAAGAAGAAATGGTGGTGAACAAAGTACTTGAGGAGATGACAGCTGAGGAAATCAAGCTGCTCAATCTAAACAAGGTTGGCCGTTTCATCATGACCAGAGCCCTAGATAATGACCGTTTTGACAAGATCAAGCACTTGAAAACTGCTAAAGAGATGTGAGACAAGGTTCGTGAGATGAGTGAAGGAAACGATGCCATTAAAAAGCATAATCTAAGTATTGCTCTGGAAAAGTTGGATACCTTCAAGATGAAGTCTGGCGAGACCATTGATCAAATGGATACAAGGTTTACCAGAACACTCAATGAAGTCTTGAAGCTGGGAAAGACCTTCATTGATAATGAGATCACTGTCAAGGTGTTGAACGCGCTGCCTCCCAAATTCAACATGAAGATCACAACCATGGAAGAGTTAAGGATTTGGGGAAGATCTCTCTTACAGAGCTGTTTTCTGTAATCAAGGCATATGAGTATAAACTGCCAAGAATGGGTATTGAAGAAACATCGACTTCAAGTCCCACAACTGCCTTGGTTGCTGCTGAAAACCCAAGAAGAATAGCAAACAAAAGCAAAGAAGTATACTCATCTGATGAGGCTATTCTGCTCAACAAAAAGGAGTACACTGCTGGAGACGTTGCACTGTTGTTAAACAATTTCAAGAAGTTCTACAAGAGAAAGATGAAGAACAAATACAACAATGCTTCTATTTCTAATCCTACCTCTACTTCTCATGATAGTAAGGATTCTTATAAGTCCAAACTAATATGCTATAATTGCAGGAAATATGGACATTTCATGAGAGATTGCCCATATCCAAGAGCTGAGAAATATACTGAGTAGGAAAAGAAACTAAGAAAGGAGAGGAAACATCATAAATAAAAAGTGCTGGTGGCCGAAGCAGAAAAGCTTGCTGCCATCTACTCGTCTGATTCAGATTCAGACACATTAGAGGACGAATCTACTGAGGATGAGCAACCTGCACTTCTATGTCTGATGGCAAAAGAATCAGATGACTCTGCGGATGAGGTAACTCCTTCTGATAATGAACTGTTTAGTTCATTTGAGCTAATGATTTTAAATAACACAAGTGTTGTTGCTGCATTTGCTAAGCTTAAGGAAGAGATGACATTGCTAAAAGAGAAAACAGTTCTCTGAAACTTAAGGTTGAAAAACCAAAAGAATCAGCTGAATATAAACTGCTTGAGCAAGAGAATGCGTCACTGAAAGCTGAATGTGAAGTTTATAAGGGTAAAATCATGGAACTTGATAAAGTCATAAAGTCTCATGATAAGTCTTCTGTTGCATTAGATAACTCGCCTAGTAAACAGAAACTGCCTTTAAATCAGGATAAGATAGAACTGAACCATATTGAAAAATTCATATTTGCTGACAACAGTAAGGTCATCTTGTATGTTCAGACCACTAAACCTGCTTCACCTGAGAAAAAATTAAAGGAGAAGAAAGCTCCTAAGGTTAAAACGAGCAAAGAGCCTAAGATAGAAAAATAGACTGGTAAAGCCAAACAACACAGTCCTATGAAATCTGCTGATAAGAGTAAAACCAATCAGACTAGTAATAAATCTAAGTCGTCTGTTAATGAACAAGCGAAGAGTAAACCATAGAATGATAAGAATAAGAAAAATCAAAATGCTTGGTATGGAAATGAGTCATCATATTATGTGCAACCTGCTGCATATCCACCATAATATCATGCACCTCAGTTTCCACCTTACTATGCTCCCTACCCTGCTCATCCAATGCATGCATATCCTGCATATCATGCACCTTATCCTTCTTATGAACATTATCTGCATCATACTGATTATCAACATAATACATCTGCTGATTATGATGAAGAGAAAACTGTTCATGCTCCCGCTAAAACTCAAAAGCCTAAGAAGCCTAAGACTTCAACATCTTGGGTTGTCAAAGGTTAAAGTAATCCTTCGGGACCCTCTCAATAAAGGGTACCTAAAACAATTTTTTGTTTTTGTTTTGTAGGTTAGGATTAGGAGTAGGAGGAAAGTAGAGAATGGTACTTGGACAGTGGATGTTCAAGACACATGTGGGGAGACATAAATGAGCTGACTGATGTTGCTGCCGTAGACGGTCCTAATGTTACATTTGGAGACAACAATGAAGGCAAGATTGTTACATGTGGAAAGCTGATCAAAAGCAACATTGAGATATCTGACATCTCTTATGTTAAAGGCCTCAAGTACAATCTGCTGAGCATAAGTCAATTTTGTTACAAAGGTTTCTCAGTCATCTTTTCATCAGATAAGTGCTACGTTGAACAGATTGAAACAAATAAGGTTCTCTTATCTGGAAGAAGACAAGGGAACATCTATATAGTCGACTGAAATTATGTGGACAAGAATTCTAATGTTTGTTTGGTGGCCTCTACACCAAGTGAAATCAGTTTGCTTTGGCACAAAAGAATGAATCATGTGAATTTCAAAACTATCAACAGATTAATCAAGAATGATATGGTGAAAGTAATTCCCAAAACAGTCATGAGCAAAGACAAGCTTTGTGACGCATGTCAGAAGGGTAAACAAATCAAGTTATCTTTCAAGAGGAAGAAGCACCAATCTTCAACCAGGATATTGGAGCTACTACATATGGACTTATTTGGACCTATTGATACAATCAGCAATGGTGGAAAGAAATACTGCCTAGCTGTTGTGGATGATTTCTCAAGATACATCTGGGTTGTCTTATTGAAGAATAAAAGTGAAACCAAGGAGCATCTTACCAATCTGATGGTAATGGAACTGATCCAGAATGAGAAGAGTATGAAAATCTTGAAGATCGGATCAGATAGAGGCACAGAGTTTACAAACTCTACTGTTGAAGAGTATTGTAACATCAGAGAAATCAGACATGAGTCCTCTGCTGCCAGAACCCCTCAACAAAATGGAGTTGCTGAAAGGAGAAACATAACTCTAAAGGAAGCTACCAAAACTATGATAGCTGAAGCAAAGCTGCCATAAAGTTTCTGGGCAGAAGCCACAAATACAGCATGTTACAACCAGAACAGATGCATGATCAACATGAGTCAAAATAAGATACCTTATGAAGTTTGTAACAACAGAAAGCCTAATATTCATTATCTTAGGATTTTTGGTTGTAAATGTTATGTTTTGAATAATGGGAAAAATCACGTTACTGCATTTGCAGAAAAGGCTAATGAAGCTGTTTTTGTAGGATACTCTACTGTTAGTAAAGCTTAAAGAGTCTTTAACAAAAGAACTTTACTTGTAGAAGAATCTATTCATGTAGTATTTGATGAACCAAACCAATCTTCGGAAAAGAATCAAAGTACTAATTCAAATCTGTCTACTTATTTTCAGAAATTGAGTATTGAAAGAAAAGAATAATATGTACCCATCATACTACCTGATCTCAACTCAGCTGCTAACTCAAGTGCTGTTCAAAATCAGTCTGCTGATTGTCTAACAGACGAGTTGCCAACAGCTGACAGACCAGAGACTGTTCAACAGACTGCAAATGTTCAACAGACAACTACTGGAACTCCAACAGTAGTGTTGCAAGATCAACCTAGAGGACAACATCCAGATTTGCAACCTGATCTCAGATGGTTCAGAAATCACCCACCTGAGTTAGTGATTGGTGATCCATTGGACAAAGTAAAAACTAGGAGAGTTGATGCAAATGATGCAATGATTGTCAGCTTCCTATCCCAAATTGAGCCTAAACAAGTTGAAGAAGCTCTTAGTGATTCTCACTGGATTGAAGCTATGCAAAAAGAGCTAAATCAATTTGAAAGGAATGAAGTCTGGTACTTAGTTCCTAGACCAAATCATCAATGAGTCACTGGCACTAAGTGGATATTCATAAATAAGATGAATGAAGATGGTATTGTCACCAGAAACAAAGCAAAATTAGTTGCCAAGGGTTACTGTCAAGAAGAAGGCATTGACTTTGATGAAACATTTGCACCAAAAGCAAGGCTTGAAACAATCAGACTATTATTTGCTTATGCTGCTCACAAAAACTTCATTTTCTATCAGATGGATGTGAAGTATGCTTTTCTCAATGGAGAATTACAAGAAGAAGTTTATGTTGAACAACCTCCTGAATTTGAAGCTTATCAAGAAGGAGACAAAGTATATAGTCTGAAGAAAGCCTCTCTATTGACTGAAACAGGCTCCAAGAGCATGGTATGGTACTTTATCTGACTTTCTTTTAATTAAAGGATTTCGAAAAGGTAAGGTAGACAAGACCTTGATCACAGTTGAATGGTAAGATCATATATTACTTGTGGAAATATATGTGGACAATATTATTTTGGGTTCAACTAAGCAACAGATGAGTGACATGTTCTCCAAGCTGATGCAGAACAAATTTGAAACGAGCATGATGGGTGAACTTAATTACTTTCTTGGTTTGCAAGTTAGACAGTTGCCTGATGGTATTTTCATCAACCAAGCTAAGTACACAAATGATCTATTCAAGAAATTTGGTATGGAAACTGATAGAAATAGTGTCCTGCAAGCCAGCTGTATGACTATCATTTATGGTTATAAATAAATGAACTATTCAATCTTGATTAATAAAAGCACTTTATTATATGGTCATCTTTATCTTATGTAATAATTATCTACGCATAAGGATAGAAGTCCTTAGATCACAGGCTATGGGACAACCCGTGGACCGATCTCCAAGGCCGTGATCTAGACCATATTAAAGAGTCATAGAATCCAATCGAGATAGGACATCGTTGGATTTGGATAGACTCTCACTATTGTGTATACTCTGATGAACTGGAGAACGCTGGGGTCCAGGAGCGTGACTGGGATAGTCGATACACATAAGTGGGTGGCTTGCTGGGATAGAAAGTGCACTGAATACCCCAATTAGGAAATAACTCACCATGGAAGCGATAGTCGCATATCGGGGTTGAAGTTATTCCAATTTACGATAGTATACGAGGAACGATACCTAATTACTTGAGATAATAGGGTTTATCTGGGGCTAGAACTTCTATGCTTTGATGTAAGTTCCGACTGACTGGAGATTACCAATAAGTCTCTGTGAACTCGTATTGGGTATAGAGGAACTCGTATGCATGTTCATATTATCAACAAAAGGATCCATTGACCCGACTTGATAGGTTGGGAAATTCTCCATGGATTTCTGTGAGAAATTAATTCTGGTAAAAATCCTTGCCCAATGTATCTGACGGCTTTATGTAAGTAGCTCATAAAGATAAAGTCAAAGAGAATTACTTCGAGACCAGAATGCATAAAGTCAAGACAAAAGAAAAAGGGAGACCGATGAAAGACCATACCCTTAAGTCTCGACTGGGAGATTGTTCGATGGAGAGATTATAGCGTATACGGTAATTGTAAATGATAAAAGGTTCACTGAATTAATTCACCAGTGATTGGGCTCCATGGGCTTGTTGCCAGACATCGACCGTGGAGTGTGAAAGAATTCCTAAATTGGCAGGGGTGCTAGTTTTGGAATGGTCAGTCGACAGAGTGTTCGACTGATTTAAAAGTATTTAATTAATATTTAATTATAATCCACGGCCAATTATGTGGTGAACCTATGAGGGCATACACAATACACATGAAGCGAAAGCGAAGAAAAATGAGACAACTGGGTCGACCCAATCGACTGGGTCGATTGGGTCGACTGGGTCTAAAAATCGACTGAGTCGATTGGTGACTGGGTCGACAGGGTCGACCCAATTGGAATTGGATCAAGATTATAAATTAAATTGGAATTTAATTTGTATGTTAATTAATTAAGTTGGATTTAATTAATTATAGAAAGATTTAATTAAATAGATTTAGAGTCTAATTTAATTAAATGGGAGAGTTGTTAATTAATTGGGCTATTTGATTGGGAGATTAAATAAAGACTGATCAAATTAATTAACCGGGCCATGAATTAATTCGGAAGACTTAGTCTTCTAATTAAAAAGGGCCATGGCCCATGTAGGGGACTTGGAGTCCTAGTCCTAGGAGGATTAGGTTAATGAGATACCTATAAATAGGGGACTTGATGTCATATCTCACACACAACTTTTAAGAGCCAAAAAGCCAAGTCAAGAAAAACACTATCCCTCTCTCCCAAGCATAAATCGGCCGAACCCGTATTCTTCCTTGGAAGAATTTTTTGATTTTTTTCTTTTGTTCCAAGTACGTTTCCTAAACCCAGATCTTAATATATCCTGTGTTCTAGTCGATTAGGGTATATTATATTCGTGTAATTGTGGTGTATCAATCCATAGAGGCGCAACACGTGCGGCGCTGCTGCAGGGCATATGATCGACCAACTTGAGGGAGAAACTTGACTTCATCTGCCAACTAGGATTTTCAAGGAGACAGGTATAACGTGTAAACTGTTTATAATGTCGTTTGTATAAATATTCATATATATACAACTAGAGTAATATCCTGGCAAGATTCCGTAAGAGGTCCTAAAAGTTTTAAATTCCGCTGTGCCTATGGCTGTTTATCTTACCGAATCCCAACAGTGGTATCAGAGCCAACTCTAGGCTTTGTATATATATTAATTTGCAAATTACGTGATTTAAATCATATGTTTGATTTATGTATGGCTAGTTCTTTAACTGTATATGTTTTAGGACGTAGATTTGTAAACTTGGAGTTAATGTAAAATTTTGATTCGAAAATTTTATCGTGTTAATTTTTATTTTGGATTGGGATTTAATTAATTGGATCTGTTTAATTAAATCAGAGTAATCGAACAACAAAAAAAAAATTTTGGGATCAAACGCGGTGGCATGCGACGGTGCGCGGCAGCGCACCGCGGCTAGGCGGCCACCGCGTGCTGCCGTACGCGGTAGCGCGTGAACAGCGCGCTGTCTGCGCTTGCTGCACACCACAACTGCCGTCGGGCAGTTTGCTGCGTGCTGGCTACGCGCAGCAGCACGCTGCTACGCGCTGTCACGCGCGGCCTTCGTGGGTGTGTGTGTGCTGCCATGTGGCAGCGTACAATTCGTCCTTTCGTGGCTGAATTTTGGTTGATCTCAAACTCACCTATTTTGGAAGTCCAGTAAATCTTCGAGATTTGGAAGATTAGGAAACTTGGAGTTTTTGGATAATGTAGAGATCTTGTTAGATTTGAACACTACCTTAATTAAACTAATCTAGTCAAAATGGGTTTATCTTGAGAATCTTGGAGATTTGAAAATTTGAAAAACTTAAGAGTTTTGGATAAGATAGGAATCTTAGAGATTTGGTCTATCTTAATTAATCAACTTAATCAAGATAAGTATTTTAGATTACTTAGAACTCAAGTAAGAGTTAATTAATCTTAGAGATTAATTGTTAATTCAAAATTTATTAACTTGGATAAATTTTGTGAATTAAAATTAAAGGAGCCGGTAAATTTACATTATGCCCTTATGTGAATTTATGCATGTTCTTGAGTGAATATGTGGATTGGTCGATTTTGCCCTTTAAGCCCTGTGTAGTTTTGGTTTATTTATTTTATGGGTTGTAATTAAATGGGCCTGATTGATGCCCTTGCTTGTGCAAACGAATGTAATAGAATAGGACCATTTATTTTTACAAGTTAGACTTATAATAGGCTTGGAGACCTCATGAAGACTTGGAGATCCACATGGAGGCCCATAACCTTGGAGGACATGGAGGCCCAATTCATTACATGGAGGACCAATCAAGCTGGATATTACAAGAAGACCCATGATGTATGGGTTTGAAAATTGTAATAGTTAGGACATTTAATTTCCACCATAGACTGACCAATTGATCCCTCACATGGCTCGTGATGGATCGCATAGGATGGGCAATCGATCAATCAAAACCTGCTAGGTGATGTATGTTTACTTATATTCTTTGATGTATGTCTTGCATGCTTATAATAGATCACGTAAACAAGACAAAGCGTAATCTGATGAGACCTCACACAAGAAAACTTAAAACCTCCAATTGAACTTAAAAATTCAATTAGAATATTAAATCGAATAACGGGCGCATAAGAATAGTGTCTATGGTCCGAGCCTACCCAATTACTAGGTCTTAGGCATATTTTACGAATATACCTTGATGTCTCACGAGTCGTGGGTCGAGCTATAGGAAGATGATATGTCTATTGCCTCGATGCACGAGTTTAGTGCCAAGGGAGGGGATAGCAAGGTTTTAGGTGCTGTCTCACGAGTCGTGGGGCATCTAGGATTGAACTATTTCTCTCCACGAGTATTGGACATGATTTAACGCTAGTAAGTATGGATGTTTCACGAGTCGTGGGTCCATATCAAAAAATGAGGCTAAATGAACTCAAGGGTTAGCTGTGATGGTTAACCGAAGACATAGTCGACTACCAAGTGAATCAAATAGTATGGCAAACGAGTCGTGGGTACTAGGAGATTGTATTTCGGCCTTGAGCCCGCTAAGATATTTTAAATTCCCGAAACTTATGTGGGGGCATAAGATTTTGATTAAAATAGTGAGAGTAATTTACAAATAAAACTCATGTTTGTAAATTGTGCATTTTAAATTAATCTTTCGCGTATTTATTTCTTCTATCGTCGTTTTATAGATATGATGTCAAAAGAGCTTAGAGCACTTAGAGATTTGTACATCTCCTCACTTGAACGCAATATTTTAACTGGACCCAACTTGCATTTCTGGACGCATCATTTGAATGGACTGTTTGAAGTCGTAAACATTTCATATGTTTTGTCTGTACCACCACCCATTACTATTTCACATGATGTTCCTAATGAGCTCCGAAAAAGCATCACCAAATGGAAATTGGATGATGGCTTAGCTCGTGAATACATGTTGGAATATATGTCACTTGATCTGTGTTTGCAACACGAGCATATGGCATCCGCAAAAGATATTCTCTCGAATCTCAAATTCCTTTATAGGATTAGAGATGGTCGTCGCAGATTCGTGATTACGAAAGAACTCTTGCAAGAAAGAAAGAGAAGGGAAACTCCTGTCGGAATCCACGTATAAAAGATGATTCGACTTCTGTCTGAACTCGATGATATGGGTGTCGTGATGGACAATGATTTCCGAGTGGATCTTATTCTACAATCTCTTCCAATATCATATGACCAATTCATTGCGGACTTGAATCTCCAGAGACGAGAGATCACTGTGCATGTCCTGCGACAAATGCTCGAGGAACACGAGGCTTCTTTAGGAAAGAAAGCAAGGGTTGGCGAAAAGACTGTGCGGCGTTCAAAGTCAAAGCAAATGGAAACCAGAGCTTCTTACTGCACAAGGTCAAGGGAAAGGATTAAGCTCGAACCTATGGAGAGTTCGAACAGGTATATTCCTTGTTGAAGTTAATTTTACAATTAACTGTGCATCTTCGGTGTTAGACACTGACTGGAGTTCTCATCTTTGTAATGATTTACAGGTGATGGGAGCGACAAGGTAACTGGAGCCTGACGATTGGATCCTAAGAAAAGGCAATGGAGCTGGAGCTGCTACCAAGGCCGTAGGCAAAAGTAGATTTAGGTGGTTTGATAAAAGTCATTAGACATTTTCATTTATGTACCTGTTCTTTAATAGAAAACTTTTATTCATGTTTTTGAATAATGATGATTTTAATAAAAGCTCATGTTTCTCGTTTTTCATTGGTACATTGAAATATTGACTTTACATCATAAACCACCTAAGTTAGTTATGCACGTACAACAAAACAAAAGTAAACAAGATAATGAAATATCTGCCAAATTGTGGCACACTCGACTTGGACATATATCTAGGTCAAGGATTCAAAAGTTGGCATCATCTGGCGCGCTTGAAATCAATCGCATTGACGAAATGCCAACATGTGAACCATGTTTAAAGGGTAAAATGGCTTAGTTGCCATTTAAGGGAAACCCTGAGCGAGCCAAACAAACATTGGACTTAATACATACTGACGTATGTGGACCACTAAGAAAAAGTGCCCGAGTTGGCTATGATTACTTCATCACTTTCACTGACGACTATAGTCATTATGGATATGTGATCTTGTTGAAACACAAGTCTGAAGCCTTTGAGCGAGTCAAAGAATTCAAGATGGAAGTAGAGAATCAACTTGGTCATACGATAAAGACTCTTCTCTGACCGAGGTTGATTTAACCGTTTTTCGTCGGGTTAATTTAATATCAGTGAATTTGTGATATCGGGGGTTTGGATATTGAATTATTCAGCATATTGGGCTCTGTTACTTTATTCTGGATGGATCGTTTACAAAGAAAAGCAATAATCAAAGGCAAGAAGTAAAACCATTAACAAAATTAAGAACACAACGATATGAAGGTAAAATACTGCAATAATAATGGATATTATTGAGTTCTATTGTTATCAATGTATTCTTGTGTAATCTCAGAATTAAGAGAATTCGTGGTCTCCTCATACAATGATTAACTAGGTATATATATATTACACTAAACCTAGTATTACAAGGAATCATAGTCCTGCTTGGACTCGGCCCAGCTATCCTTCTTGGGTCCGGAGTATAATCCTTACTCGGAGCGAGCAGCATTTGGCAGGGTCTGTAAAAAGATCCCGATCCTTTATAATTGGTCGAATCGATCTTATAATCTTTGTTCGATCTGATCAGTATGTAGGGTGCGAAATAGCCCCCATCAGTACTCCCTCACTTCTTCGAGCGTATAGATGATAGGAGCTCGTAGAAGTAGATAAATCTGGTCGACTGTTTCTTTTCTATGAACGGAGCCTCGTTAAAAACCTTACTTAAGAAAAAACCCAGTGGGAAAAAATCTTAAGTAAGGAAAAGAGTGCTACGTATCATAGATAGTCGTTTCTTCTGTCTAATCATGGATCGCCACGCGTCTATTCAGGAGGCTTTTTGTATCCTTCCGTTTTTGGCGGGAATTTGAGTAGCTGCGATGAGTTCGAAACGTCTTTTCTCATTTCCTTATAAATAGGTGGCTTTCGAGTTTGCCATTTCTCTTTTATATTTGCTTTTAGATCGCAGTCATTTTCTAGTTTGGTCGTTCGTCGTATAAAATTTTCCTTTCATCGACCTTCTTCTTCCGAGAATTAGAATATAGATGGCTTCCGTTAGAAGATCTTCTTCTTCTCCTAGAGAGATCATTGCCCCCGATAACGAGGAGGAGTTACATTCTAATCCTCTGGGTGAACAGACTATGGTATCTGACCTTGTTATCCCTGTAGAAGATACTTACAAGGTACGAATCCTTTCCGATGCGGATGTAGCCGCTCGAGCCAAAAAGGGCAAAGGTACTGTTCCTCAGATTTCTGAACCAATTGAGGATGTAGCTTGCGCATATACAGAGGAAACATTCCCTGAAGTCGTGAATAACTATACCAAATATTTTCCGGAAGGTTCTGAAATAATTCTTCCTTCCCCTACTGATAGGGTCACTTCTCCACCGGAGGGATGTCGAGCCTTTTATACGGCTCACTTTAATAGCGGACTGCGTCTTCCTTTGTCTCCCCTTTTTCTGGAAGTTCTAAAAACTTTCAGCGTGTGCTTGACACAACTGGTTCCAAATTATGTTGCTTTCGTGGTTTGTTTTTCCGTTCTGATGATTGCAAAGGGATTTAAACCTTCTTTCCGTAACTTTACGCAACTTTTTCGTTTTAATATTTCTAGTTCTTCAAATCGTGGATACTTCTTCGCTAGTCAGCGGCCCAGCCGAGCAATCTTTGATGCTCCGGTTTCTAGTAATCCTTCCTGGAAATCTCATTTCTTCTTTGTTCGTCCTCCGTCTAATCTCCGTTTGGCGGATGGTTCGACCACGCCTTTCTCGTGGGATCATGGTTCCAGGTGGATTCCCGGAGGTCGCTCACCGACTGGTGAACTTGTTCCTGACGATGTACAGTTTATCACTGAGATTCCCGAGATGCGTACAAACAAATATCAAAGCGCTCTTCTGATTGGGGAATCTTTTCTTCGTAAGGCGGGGTTAAGTGTCCATAATTTTCCCATCAGTTCATCATCTGAACCTCTAGGTTAGCATTTTATTTGATCTTTAGTATTGTCACTATACTTTTCATAAGAAGAAATTAACTTTATTTTGTTTCTTTTTCAGCTCATATGGTAGAAAACTCCCGACATTCTTCGAAGGGAAAAATGGTGCTGTCGAAATCTTCCAAGTCAGTGGAGAATAATCCCATCGAGCAGAGGGCGTCTCGAAAAAGGAAATTGGAGTTGGGTCACGAATCCGAGGAGAATAGAGAGGAATCTCCGGATTCTTCACGTGAGTCCCCTATTCGTCAGGGCATGGGACCTGGTTATCCTCCACTTCATCTTAGAACTTCTTTGGGTATTCGAGGATGTCGCAGCTGGTCAATGCCTCACCCATCTGATAATCCAGCTAACAGGAAGAGGAGCTACTATGGACGTTCTGGTGATGACCTTTCTTTACTCGGGAATAAACATCCAAATCCTACTCTGGTCGAAATGATCGAGGATCACTTAGAGGGAAGGAGGGCCGCCGGTTATTCCGAGAAGGATTCTCTTATTCATGATAATAACGAGAATGCGGTCGATAAGGCGACCCGTATTCTTTTATCTGGCGTTCTTACTCGCGATCTTAATAAGCTTCTTCATAAGGATCCTTTGGAGAAATTCCAGCGAGCTTCTCTTTACGCTGAAAAGGTGAGATCCTTTTCTTTCTATTATTCTGATGAAGTGATCTTCTAGGATTTTCTTTAATTCGCTAATTCGTTTCTTTCTGACCCCTTCGTTATTTCAGGTTAATACTTGTCTGACATCGTACGCCTATGAAAATTCTCTCTGGAAACAACAGTGCGATTTTCTTGAAGAGAAGTATAAAGCTTTACTTCATAAATCTTCCGGTTCAGAAGTTGGTCCTTCGACATCTTCCTCTGTTCCAGTCGTAGAGACTCGTGCTGCCGGGACCGAAGATCAAGAAACGATAGATAGGGTGATAGAGGTTTCTCGTGCTCAAGAACAAGCCAATCAAATGGCAAGAAAATTAGAGGAATTGCAGTTGCAGAGCACGACTCGAATTAGTGAGCTTGAATCTCAAGTATCAACCCTTGAAGCTTCTTTAGAGGAGTATGAAAATGATGTCCCACTTAGGCAAAGAGATCGATATGTTAGGAAATCTGACGAACAAGTTGTTCGTGAATTCCTCAACTCTCCTGTTCATACGGCGTTGGTGTACCGGATGGTCGGCCCTCTTCTTGAGAATACTTTTAAAAAATCGATTCATCAACTGGTCGCTTTGGAGATGATCGACGATCGTCGGAAGGAATATTTTAAGGCAGCTCATATCCGGTTGAACCGTTATGGCGAGCTTTATTCTTCTTCCGAGGTTCCAGATGTCGAATATCAAGGTTTTCCTCTGGCTCATCTTGTCGAGGAATTTGGAAATCCATTGTCGATTCCTCCTTCTGATGTTAACGATGAGCTCGATAATACTTTCATCGATCCGGTAGACGAAGAGGAAGAAGGAGACGATACAGGCATGACTGAGGACATCGATAGTGAGCAGAAGATTCCGGAAAGCGACCAGGCTTCTTGAAATAGTGATTTATTTTTGAAATAATCTTTGTAATTATCCGCTTGTAGGTTTAATTGTAGCTTAGCTTTTCCTACTTTGTACACTAAAGGTTTCTTATTCTGACAGTCGTGTCCTTTCACATTCGCTGTAATGATTCAGACAAGTCATTTAATTTGCCGTAATCATTATGTATGTGTCTTTTCAAATTCTAGCGTTTGCTCCAAGGTCAGTTTTCCTGTTTCGCGCCCTTTCTTCGGGTCAGTCGCGTCTTTTCGTGTAGTATAAATACGAGAGGTAAAATTTGACTTGTTTTTTACTGCTATTCTCCTCTCTTAACAGAATACTCTTTCTTTAGCTAGTCGATAAACTTTCTCGATAGTAATTTGTATTTTTCTTTAGTCCGATCATGAGTAACCTTTTTGGTAATACTTCTAAGCGACCTTCTCGTGAGGGCGCTAGAGATAATAGATCTAAAAAATCTCGAAGAGAAGGGCCTTCGATGGAGCCTCCTCGTTCGTCCTCAGTTAGTAGTTCGATGATCGATACTCCTATTACCACGTTCCAACCTTTATCAGAAGTTAGTTCGTCGCTCCTCCAACCAAACTTTTCTTCTACCCCCGCGGGAGGTAATAGGTCTTCCCCAGGTCAATTAGCTTTCGGAGACCCATCCAACATGGAACAGGTTTACGACATACCTGTTTCTTCAGGTTTTTCTTCTTACGAGTATGAATCTCATGGGGGGGATTTTGTTAGTTCCCTTCCTTTTTCTACTTCTACTGCCCTGCTAGTTAGTGAAGGGCAAGTCGGTGATGGTTTTTCTGTCAATCCTTCCATAACGCAGTCTATTTCGCAATATGGTCCTGAATATCTGTTTCATGATACCACTGTAACGACTGCTTCTTTTGAGTCTGGGGGACCTTCTGGAGGTCGATCTGGGTCGAGGTCCGGTCGTCGGACCGTTATATCTGCTTCCGGCAAAGAGACCTCTGTTAGTCCCGACGAGAGGGACTCCCCTCGTCCGTTAGATGATCGCTGCGTGCTTATGCAGGTTAATGACATTCTTTTGTCGGAGACTCCACGTTCCGACGGTGTCCCTTTGACAAGCGAACTGCCTGGTTCTGTTGAACCTGATGCTTTGTCTTGGGACTTAGGCATGAGTACTATTTTGCCCGGCGAATTGAGGAAGCTCGAAGGTACTTCCAATGTTCGCCTTGTTCAATCTCTGGTGAAGATATGTGAACAGGTAAACATATTTCGAACATTTTTCCTGTTCTTCGTTTTGAATTCTTTGTTGTACGGCGGTTTTTCTTACTCTTTCTGTTTTTAGGGCAAGTATTTTGCACTCCAGCTGGGTGTGCAAAATGATGAACTGTGGAATAGTCGGAGAGCTCTTCAAGGTCAGCTGGAGTCGGAGAAAGCTAAAACCAGGGGTTTTGAGCTGCAGCTGCAACTTGCTAAAGATGATCTCCAAAAGTTAGAGGCTAACCAAGTTATTCTTGAGAAAGAGAAAAGCGACCTAGTTCATGCCGCCGCGTCGGCAGAGGGATCTCGTCAACAGGCATATGATGCCGGTTATGATGCCGGTTATCTTAAACGTCAGGAGGAGTTTAAGATTGGAAAATATGATCTCTTCTGTAGGCAGATTCTTGCCTTGATTCTAATGATATATCTTGTTCATATATGTTATTGCTATGCACAAATATATCATCATGTAGTAATTGACCAAGATTAGTTTACTTATCTGATTTTTATTTCTGCGGAGAGATTTGAGTATGGAGAAAGTAAGCTTGATCTTGCTTTGGTCACTTTTAAGATAACCGAACGGTACAATATTTGCTTCGCATATTTAATCTTTGTTGATTGATCCAGCCGATCGTCGTTGTGTAAACCCTTAGCTGTCTGGTCGATGCTCGATTCATGCCTTATAAATTTGTCCTTATATGACATATATCTTATATAAGGAGGTTATTGTTCCTCCTGTTGAATTTCAGTTTTTCTTTTCCTCAAATGGAAATTTTCCTTTAGGTGCTTTTCACCTATCCATGTCTTCTATCATTAGCTTTTCAATTATACATTTCTCTAGCCAGTATATCATACTCTTGATATGGGAGGAATTGGAAAATGTAACAGTCCTGGCCAGATCTGACCCGTTCAGACCTCCTTCAGCAATTCTTTGGAAAATTAGGCAGTGACGGCCTTATAGTTTCGAATAGGGAGGGCTATTCTCCTGATTTCGATGTCAGATTTCTTGGATTCCAAATGGAATTCTTGTATGGCCAACTTAGTAGTCCCCCAATGATGTATGAGGCAGTTACGACCCCCATATTGTGGAGGCTCTGGTCGTTTTTAAGCAATTATCCTCTTTCAACGGTTCAACTTTGCATGCCTTCGTTGAGGAGTTCTTAATATATTCTATTAGGCGATCCTCATATATGATCGTGCAGATCGTTTTGGTCTTTGAACTTCTTTAAGTTTTCTTGGATTATTTTGTTGATCGCTTCGATCTGTAGATTTGTTTGTCGTCGATCAGTTGAGTCGATCAGACGGGCGCCGTTCCAACTTACTTGCATTTAATTCGGGAAGTCAAAGGGTCGCGTTTTCGTCCCTTGATTAAACTCCTATTATCCGTAGGATCATTCTCACGGGCGCCTATAAATAAGTAGGCAGTTTCCTTATTTTCCATTCATAACAATGAAGATCTCCGTTTCCTTAGATTTCATTTTGCCTTCGGACCCCATAATGTTCAAGAAATCACATTATCGTGATTTGTTCGTTCGCAGTAAAGGAATTGTCCCCAGTCTTGTATTGACGGGTCCCATGTCAGCCTTTCCTTGTATCGACGGATCCCATGAGATCTCTGCTTTGGTCTTCATCACCTTAGAGGTCCGTGGTTTCCGTCTGCACATGGGGGGTTCATACTTGCCAGTCACCCTCGCTCTTGGATGTGACTTCCGGAGTGATAGATCGCCGGGGTGGCTGGTAAACTTACCGTTTCACGACGGTCCCGAAGAGATGCTGCTCTAGAGTAAAATGTTTTATAGATAAAGTAAAAGCAGTATCTTCTTTTGGGTGAGTGAGCATTGCTAGCTTATCTGGCTGGTAGTGTTCATTTCATCTGGAATCACATATGATCTTCAGAGCCCTGCCATCGAACCAAAGAAGTCGACCATCCTGAGCAGCATGCTTCTTAGGTGGTTTATTATGATCGATGAGGTACTAGGGAGGAGATTGGTGTTTCCGTGGACATTGTCGTGAAGATAGTCGATCCCATAGGATCAATTTAACTAGATCATTGTAACGATCTTTAGATAGCAAGCAGATTTTTGTAACGTAGGATATTTGTATGTAATTGATTTGATAAAATATTATTTATTTCTTGCATCTTCTTTGTCGTTTGATAATTTTATTTACGAGGAGTAATTTCCGAGCAGATGAATTCATACTTGATTCATCTTTCAAAACTTTAGGAGTATCAGCGGATCTTTTTTAGATCGTTAGGAGTAGATCGAGGAGTTTTTATTGAGCGGATCAATGTATACTCGACTCGTTTGTAATTATACTTAGGTTTTTAACCCAAAAGTCTTTTAATCATTGAAAACATATCGAGGAGTTTTATCGAGCGGATCGATGTTTACTCAACTCGTTTTATTATGACTTAGGTTTTTAATACCAAAAGTCTTTCAATCGTTGTAGATATGTCGAGGAGTTTTTATCGAGCGGATCGATGTTTACTCAACTCGTTTTATTTAGACTTAGGTTTTTAGTACCCGAAGTCTTTCAATCATTGTAGATATACCGAGGAGTTTTTATCGAACGGATCGATGTTTACTCAACCCGTTTTATTTACACTTAGGTTTTTAATTTCAAAAGTCTTTTTGATCGTCGAATATATGGGCGAGGAGTTTGTATTGAGCGGATCAATGTATACACGACTCGCTTTTGAATATATCGAGGAGTTTTTATCGAGCGGATCGATGTTTACTCACTCTCTTTTTTTTTTATTAGACTTAGGTTTTTAACCCAAAAAGTCTTTTTTGAAGATATATCGAGGAGTTTTTATCGAGCGGATCGATGTTTACTCTACTCTTTTTTTATTAGACTTAGGTTTTTAACCCAAAAAGTCTTTATTGAAGATATATCGAGGAGTTTTTATCGAGCGGATCGATGTTTACTCTACTCTTTTTTATTTAGACTTAGGTTTCTAACCCAAAAAGTCTTTATTGAAGATATATCGAGGAGTTTTTATCGAGCGGATCGATGTTTACTCAACTCGTTTTATCTAGACTTAGGTTTTAATACCAAAAAGTCTTTTTCTCGTTGTAAACAGTTCGAGGAGTGTATATCGAGCGGATCGATGTTTACTCTACTCGTTTTATTTAGACTTAGGTTTTTAATACCTGAAAGTCTCTCAATCATTGTAGATATATCGAGGAGTTTTTATCGAGCGGATCGATGTTTACTCAACTCGTTTTGTTTAGACTTAGGTTTTTAGTACCTGAAAGTCTTTTTGATCGTTGAATATATATCGAGGAGTTTTTATCGAGCGGATCGATGTTTATTCGACTCGTTTTGTTTAGACTTAGGTTTTTAGTACCTGAAAGTCTCTCAATCATTGTAGATATATTGAGGAGTTTTTATCGAGCGGATCGATGTTTACTCAACTCGTTTTGTTTAGACTTAGGTTTTTAGTACCTGAAAGTCTTTTTGATCGTTGAATATATATCGAGGAGTTTTTATCGAGCGGATCGATGTTTACTCGACTCGTTTTGTTTAGACTTAGGTTTTTAGTACCTGAAAGTCTCTCAATCATTGTAGATATATTGAGGAGTTTTTATCGAGCGGATCGATGTTTACTCAACTCGTTTTGTTTTTGTGCTCGGAATGAGGAGTGTTTATTGAGCGGATCAATGTATACTCGACTCATTATAATTTAGACTTAGGTTTGTCACCAAAAAGTCCTTTATGCCGTTGATATAAATCGAGGAGTGTTTATTGAGCGGATCAATGTATACTCTATGCTAGTGTATTTCCACAGAGCGTTAATCGAAATAATCGATGTATAGAAAATGCTAAAATTTTTACTAATTGCACTCTAGGCTGAGGCCTTTGTTACAAGGATTAAAACTTGATAAAGTAAAGTAAAATAAAACAATGCAGTATAATCTGCTAAAATTTATTTACCATAGTATTTCCTAAGGTTGACTGCGTTCCAGGTTCTTGGTAAGGCTGTCCCATCCATGTGTGCAATTTTGTATGAACCTTTCTTTCCTACGCCAATGACGATGTAAGGTCCATCCCAATTTTGTTGTAACTTTCCCACATGCTTGGATACTTCTACCTTTTTCAAAACCAAGTCTCCTTCTTTGAAGGTTCGGATGCGTACTTTTTGATTGTATGCTTTCTCCATATTTGCCTTAGTGGCTTGTAGGCGTACGGCAGCTTTATCCCTTAAGGCTTCTGTTAGATCGACGTCATTTTCTCTTGCCTTTTCATTTTCTTGTTCATCAAACATCTCTATTCTTGGCGTTGGAATTAAAGTTTCCACAGGAATAACAGCTTCCGACCCATATACCAAGCTGAATGGGGTTTCCCCAGTTGAGTTCCTTACCGTGGTTCGATTAGCCCACAATACTCCTGGTAGTTCATCGAGCCATTTTCCTTTGGCTGATCCTAATCTTTTTTCCAAAGATTTTATTATCTCTCGGTTTGCTACTTCGGTTTGTCCGTTCGCTCTTGGATGCCCGACTGAAGTGAAATTTTGTTGAATTCCCAGTTTCGAACACCATTCTATCACTTGTTTTCCAGCAAATTGGGTTCCATTATCGGAAATTAGGATCCTAGGGATGCCAAATCGACAGACTATGAACTTCCAAAGGAAGTTGATCACTTGGAATTGAGTTATTCGTGCTAAGGCGATGCACTCTATCCATTTGCTGAAATACTCTACAGCGACCAGGACGTAAGCTTTCTTTGATCTGGCCGCTGGGAAAGGCCCCACGATGTCCATTCCCCATTGATCGAAAGGCCAACAAATTGGAATCGGGTGCATATTTTCTGCTGGTTGATGACATACGTTGGCATGTACTTGGCAATGATGACATTCTCGGACGTAATTTGCGGCGTCCTTATTGACAGTAGGCCAATAGTAACCTGTTCTGAGGCATTTTAAAGCCAATGCCCTCGATCCGCTGTGATTTCCCGCGTCTCCTTCATGTATTTCTCGCAGTATTTCAGCGATTTGGGATTCAGAGACGCATCTCAGGAGAATTCCTGATACTGACCTTCGGTAGAGTTTTCCTTCTACGAGTGTATATTTTGGGGCTCGATATTTTATTTTCCGAACTTCATTCTGATCAGATGGTAGTTTTCCTTCACGAAGATAGTCTATCATTGGTGTCATCCAATTATCTTCGACTTCTTCGATTTCCATTATATCGACTGTCGGTGTCTCATCGATGTCGACAGCCGGTGTAGAAGAGATTAGCCAGTTGATCACTCGTTCGGTCTTTCCGTCTTGGGATCCTGTAAACTTAGATAGTTGATCGGCCCATTTATTTTCCGAACGTGGAATGTTTTGTATGTCGAAATCTTCAAACTTCTCGGCCAGTGCTTTTACTTTGGCGAGGTATTTGATCATGTTGAATTCCTTAGCCTCGTATAAGCCTTCTATTTGCCTTTGTACTAACTCTGAGTCGGTTAATACTTTCAGTTTCTTTATGTTGGCTTTGATTGCCATTTCCATTCCTGCGATTAACGCCTCATACTCTGCTTCGTTATTTGTTACGACAAAGTTCAATGTAATAGCATAATTCAAATCTTCTTCATTAGGTCCGGTGAAGTCGATTCCGGCGCCTCCTCCTTCCCGGCTTGAAGCACCATCTACATGCATTAACCAGGTTTGATCTTCTATGATCAATATATCCTCATAGAGGGTGTTTGATGATTGTGTTGGTGTTTCCAATAAAAAATCAGCCAATACTTGGGCCTTGATGGCGACCCTTGGTTTGTAGTTGATATCGAATTGGCTGAGTTCGATGGCCCATTTGATTAGTCTTCCGGAGGCTTCTGGTTTTGCTAGGATCTGCCTAAGCGGTTGGTTCGTCAAAACGATGATTTTGTAGGTTAAGAAGTAGGGTCGGAGTTTTCGAGCAGCCACTACTAAGGCCAGCGTGAATTTTTCTATTTCCAAGTAATTCTTCTCCGCCCCTTGTAATAATTTGCTGAGATAATAGACAGGCTTATGCTCTGAACCTTCTATCTTAATTAGTACTGAGCTAATGGCCGTATCGGAGATGGAGATGTATATGTACAATGGTTCCCCTTCTGTTGGTTTGGCCAACATCGGAGGGGATGTCAAATATTCTTTGAGTTGTTCGAAGGCTCGTTCACATTCTTCGGTCCAAACGAAGTTTTTCGCTTTCCGAAGCGTTTGGAAAAAGGGCAAGCTTCTGTCCGCAGATTTAGATATGAATCTATTCAATGCTACGATCTTCCCAACCAAGCTTTGCACTTGAGAGATGGTCTTGGGAGGTTTCATTTCAGTTATTGCTCGAATTTTTTCTGGGTTGGCTTCTATTCCTCGCTGGTGTACCAAATATCCCAAAAATTTTCCTGACTTAACACCGAAGGTGCATTTTGCAGGGTTCAACTTCATACGGTATTTTCTTAGGATTCGGAAACATCGATCTAGATGTCTTACGTGATCCGCTTCATTCATACTTTTTACTAACATGTCGTCTACATAGACCTCCATTATTTCTCCGATTAACTCCCTGAACATTAGGTTTACCAATCTTTGGTATGTGGCCCCGGCGTTCCTTAATCCGAACGGCATTACTATAAAGCAGTATACTCCCTGTTCGGTTATGAATGCGGTCTTCTCTTGATCCCGCTCATCCATGTATATTTGGTAAAAACCTTGGAAGGCGTCCATCATGCTGAACAGCGCGAAGCCAGCGGTCGAGTCGACCAATAAATCGATTCTTGGGAGGGGGTAAGGGTCGCGTGGACATAACTTGTTAAGGTCGGTGAAATCATTACACATCCTCCATTTGTTGTCCTTTTTATCCCCTTTTGCTACTAGTACAACATTACATAGACATTCCGAGAAATGTATTTCTCGGATTTGTTTTGCTTCCAGCAGTCTCTCAACCTCGGCTTTGATAATTTTATCTTTTACTGGTCCATGATTTCTTTTCTTCTGTCTGGCGGGTTTCGCTGAAGGGTCAATTTTTAGGGTATGCTTGATTAACCTAGGATCAATCCCTTCGATGTCATTTGCACTCCAGGCGAAGACGTCCACGTTATTTCTTAGAAATTCGATTAACATTATTTCTCCTTCTTGTTGATATATAGTTCCAAGGTAGCTCATCGGAAGTTTTTGTCTCTTCTGACTGGCAAACTGCTGCGTTAATTTGTTACAGAGTTCTCTAAAGCTGAATATGGAGTTGGCAGGTTGTTTCGCGAACCAGTCCAATGCGAGTCCTTCGAATGTAGTTACCATTAACTTGGCAGTGAATTCGGCAGAGTGGGCATATAAATTCATTATATTCGTAAAGCTAAAAATATAATCATCCGGGTCAGTGGTTCCATCATAGCGAGGTAGCCTACCCGGGACTTGTCCGATCGATTGTGCCTCTTTTATTTCCCTGTAGAAGGGAGAACAGGCCGCAAGGCTCTCCTGGAGTTCCGTGGTTCGGGCCCATGGATTTTGAATAGATCGTAAGCGTTGTTCGAGTCGGTCCTGCACCATCCTTTCAATTTCTCTTTCCGTCAGTCGAGCCGTTCGTGGTCGATCAGGGATTGTATCGTCTATGTCATCCTCAATAGGGATAATTGTACGATCCCTGGATCCACTGCGCTTCGCCTGGGTTTTTCTGTGACCTCGTTTTCTTTGAGGATTATTGTTGGAGGGTTTTGAATTGTCCTGTTGTGGACTGTGTAGTGAGCGGTGCTCGCTTGGTGGGCTATCAGCTTGTTGAGATACTTGATCGTTTTGTCCGGGCGTTCTCCGAGCAGGAATTGTCCTGGCAGCCCTAGGGTTTCGCGGAATTTGATCAAGCACAAGTAATTCTTCTGGGGAGAGCGATTTAACGAGCATCGCTATTTGTCGTAATTTCTCCTGAGCTCCCGGGAGAGGAACAGGGATCTCGGGGACTTCCGGCTCTTCCTGTATCGTACCGGGAGGACCTTCTAGGGGTTCCTGATGTCGGGGATGGGTATTCTGCATATTCTCGTCGGTGTTGGGAACGTTATTATTGTCGTTCTCCTGTGTATCTTCAGATGTGTCATGACCGGTGGTTGTGTTACTTCTTGCTCCGACACGGGCGCTTTTCCTTGGGCGAGCCATATGTCGATCGAATAATTAACCTAGCCCCACGGTGGGCGCCAACTGATTTAACCGTTTTTCGTCGGGTTAATTTAATATCAGTGAATTTGTGATATCGGGGGTTTGGATATTGAATTATTCAGCATATTGGGCTCTGTTACTTTATTCTGGATGGATCGTTTACAAAGAAAAGCAATAATCAAAGGCAAGAAGTAAAACCATTAACAAAATTAAGAACACAACGATATGAAGGTAAAATACTGCAATAATAATGGATATTATTGAGTTCTATTGTTATCAATGTATTCTTGTGTAATCTCAGAATTAAGAGAATTCGTGGTCTCCTCATACAATGATTAACTAGGTATATATATATTACACTAAACCTAGTATTACAAGGAATCATAGTCCTGCTTGGACTCGGCCCAGCTATCCTTCTTGGGTCCGGAGTATAATCCTTACTCGGAGCGAGCAGCATTTGGCAGGGTCTGTAAAAAGATCCCGATCCTTTATAATTGGTCGAATCGATCTTATAATCTTTGTTCGATCTGATCAGTATGTAGGGTGCGAAATAGCCCCCATCAGAGGTGGAGAATTTTTTAGTAACGAATTTCTAAATTATCTTGTAGAGCATGGAATACTATCGCAGTGGACTCCTCCTGCAACACCCCAATTAAATGGAGTAGCAGAGAGAAGGAATCGAACCTTGATGGACATGGTTCGATCCATGATGAGTGCCACTGACCTTCCTCTTTAATTTTGGGGACATGCCCTCCTCACGACAACGAAGATACTAAACATGGTACCTTCTAAATCAGTAGAAAAGACACCATACGAATTATGGTTTGGCAAGGCACCCTCATACGCATTCATGCGCATATGGGGATCTCCCGCTTACGTTAAAAAATTAGTGGGAGATAAATTGGAAACTAAATCCACTTTATGCAAATCCGTGGGGTATCCGGAAAACTCAATTGGATACGAGTTCTACGATCCTACAAGACAAACTACGTTTGTCTCGAGGAACGCACACTTTTTGGAGAAGGATTTCTTGCTGGGCAAGAAGGAACACAACGTAGAACTAGATGAGGTCACTGAAGCTGAAATGGCCGAAGAGGTCGATCAAGCCGACCCATCACCACTGGCAGTGGGAGAACAAGAGCATGAAAGTGCACCAGAAAGTACACCGATACTTTGTAGGTCAGAAAGACAACGTACAAAACCCGAAAGGTACTATGGTCTGCTGCACGAGACTGGTCAGTCTTTGACCGACCCAAGGACTTACAAAGAGGCTATGCTAGACATAAACTTGGGAAAGTGGCGCGAAGCCATGGAATCCGAATTGGACTCCATTCACTCAAACAAGGTCTGGGCCTTGGTAGATCTACCAGTGGGAGTGACTCCCGTGGGTTGCAAGTGGATCTATAAGCGAAAGCTTGGAGTGAACGGAGAGGTAATAACTTACAAGGCGCGACTAGTGGCAAAAGGATACACTCAAAGGCCAGGTATCGACTTTTAGGAGACCTTCTCGCCCGTCGCAATGCCTAAATCCATTCGAATCTTGCTGGCCATAGCTGCGTGGTATAACTACGAGATATGGCAGATAGATGTGAAGACTGCCTTTCTCAATGGGGACATTGACAAGGAGATCTACATGGAGCAACCAAAAGGATATGCATCCAAAGGAGATGAACATAAGTTGTGCAAACTCCAGAGATCCATTTATAGACTGAAGCAAGCTTCCCGAAGTTAGAACATCCGTTTCGATGAAACAATCCAAACATTTGGATTCATCAAAAACATGTTCGAACCTTGCATGTACAAGAAAATCAGTGGGAGTACAGTTGAATTTTTGGTGCTTTACGTTTATGACATTCTTCTCATTGGAAACAATGTGAAAGTGTTGTCCGACACTAAAGCAGGTTATCTACACAATTTTCAATGAAGGATTTGAGAGAAGCATCCTTTGTACTAGGTATAAGGATCTACCGAGATAGATCAAAAGGACTGCTGGGCCTCTCCCAATCGCAGTACATAGATAAAATCTTGAAGAGATTTAATATGGAAGAATCCAAGAGAGGATTGCTTCCAATGAGACATGGAATTGCATTCTCTAAGTCTATAGCCCCTAAGACACCTGAAGAGAGAAGCAATATGTCTCGAGTACCGTATGCATCCGCAATAGGAAGCATAATAAATGGTATGTTATGTACTAGACCAGACGTAGCTTACGCTTTAAGCGTTACGAGTCGCTACCACTCTGATCCAGGTGAGCAGCACTGGATAGCCGTAAAGGCAATTCTGATGTACCTGAGAAGGACTAAGGAATTGTTATTGGTATATGGTGGATACGTGTTCTGCCTCAATAGTGGTGCGGTAAGCTGGAAGAGCTCCAAGAAAGACACTACCACAGATTCAACTACCGAAGCAGAATACATTGTCGCGTGTGATGCAACAAAAGAAGGTGTTTGGATGAGGAAATTCATCAAGGAATTTGATGTGATACATAGCATCGCTGAGCCCATTACTATCTTATGCGACAATAATGGGGCAATAGCGCAAGCAAAAGAGCCGAGATCTCGTCAGAAATCCAAGCACGTACAAAGACGATACCACGTGATAAGAGATATCTATGGTAGAGGAGACATTAAGATGGATCATGTCGACTCAGAAGATAATACAGCGGACCCGCTAACAAAGCCTCTGCTCAAAAGGCATTCGAGAAACATCTGCTAAAGATGGGACTCAAGAACATGAAAGACTGAATTTAGGACAAGTGGGAGATTGATAGAAATAGTGTCCTGCAAGCCATCTGTGTGGCTATCATTTATTGTTATAAATAAAGGAACTATTCAATCTTGATTAATAAAAGCACTTTATTATATGGTCATCTTTATCTTATGTAATAATTATCTACGCATAAGGATAGAAGTCCTTAGATCACAGGGCTATGGGACAACCCGTGGACTGATCTCCAAGGCCGTGATATAGAAGATATTCAAGAGTCGTAGAATCCAATCGAGATACGACATCGTTGGATTCGGATAGACTCTCACTTTTGTGTTACTCCGATGAACTGGAGAACGCTGGGGTCCACGAGCGTGACTGGGATAGTCGATACACATAAGTGGGTGGCTTGTTGGGATAGCAAGTGCACTGAATACCCCAATTAGGAAATAACTCACCATGGAAACGGTAGTCGCATATCGGGGTTGAAGCTATTCCAATTTACGATAGTATACGAGGAACGATCCCTAATTACTTGAGATAATAGGGTTTATCCGGTGCGAGAACATCTATGCTTTGATGTGAGTTCCGACTGACTGGAGATTACCAGTAAGTCACTGTGAACTCGTATTGGGTATAGAGGAACTCGTATGCAGGTTCATATTATCAACAAAAGGATCCATTGACCCGACATGATAGGTTGGGAAATTCTCCTATGGATTTCTGTGAGAAATTAATTCTGGTAAAAATCCTTGCCCAAGGTATCTGACGGCTTTATGTAAGTAGCTCATAAAAATTAAGTCATAGAGAATTAATTCGAGACCAGAATGCATAAAGTCAAGACAAAAGAAAAAGGAAGACCGATGAAAGAACATACCCTTAAGTCTCGACCGGGAGATTGATCGATGGAGAGATTATGGCGTATACGGTAATTGTAAATGATAAAAGGTTCACTGAATTAATTCACCTGTGATTGGGCTCCATGGGCTTGTGTCCAGACATCGACCATCTAGTGTGGAAGAATTCCTAAATTGGCAGGGGTGCTAATTTTGGAATAGTCAGTCGACAGAGTGTTCGACTAATTTAAAAGTATTTAATACTTGAATAATTGAATTAATATTTAATTATAACCCACGGCCAATTATGTGGTGAACCTATGGGGGCATACACAATACACATGAAGCGAAAGCGAAGAAAAATGAGACAACTGGGTTGACCAAAATAGACTGGGTCGATTGGGTCGACTGGGTCTAAAAATCGACTGGGTCGATTGGTGATTGGGTCGACAGGGTCGACCCAATCGGAACAAATTGGATCCGATTGGAATTGGATCAAGATTATAAATTAAATTGGAATTTAATTTGTATGTTAATTAATTAAGTTGGATTTAATTAATCATAGAAAGATTAATTAAATAGATTTAGAGTCTAATTTAAATAAATGGGAGAGTTGTTAATTAATTGGGCTATTTGATTGGGAGATTAAATAAAGCCTGATCAAATTAATTAACTGGGCCATGAATTAATTAGGAAGACTTAGTCTTCTAATTAAAAAGGGCCATGGCCCATGTAGGAGACATGGAGTCCTAGTCCTAGGAGGATTAGGTTAATGAGATACCTATAAATAGGGGACTTGATGTCATATCTCACACACAACTTTTAACAGCAAAAAAGCCAAGTCAAGAAAAACACTCTCCCTCTCTCCCAAGCATAAATCGGCCGAACCCCTATTCTTCCTTGGAAGAATTTTTTGATTTTTGTCTTTTGTTCCAAGTTCGTTTCCTAAACCCATATCTTAATATATCCTGTGTTCTAGTCGATCAGGGTATATTATATTTCATGTAATTGTGGTGTATCAACCCATAGAGGCGCAACACGTGGGGTGCTGCTGCAGGGCATATGATCGACCAAATTGAGGGAGAAACTTGACTTCATCTGCCAACTAGGATTTGCAAGAAGACAGGTATAACGTGTAAACTGTTTATACTGTCGTTTATATAAATATTCATATATATACAACTAGAGTAGTATCCTGGCAAGATTCCGTAAGAGTTCCTAAAAATTTTAAATTCCGCTGTGCCTAGGGCTGTTTATCTTATCGCCAGATAGAGAGATTGAATTTCTAATCGAGACCCTACCCGGATCAACCCCGGTGTCTAGAACACCATATCGAATGGCGCCCGCCGAACTGAAGGAGTTGAAAGCTCAACTGCAAACTATTAGAAATGGGGTTTATCAGGCCAAGTACTTCTCCGTGGGGTGCTCCTGTTTTGTTTGTGATGAAAAAAGATGGGACTTTGAGGATTTATATAGATTATCGAGGTTTAAACACTACTACGGTGAAGAAGAAGTATCCCCTACCATGCATTGATGAGTTATTTGACTTGTTGCAAGGTTCTTGTGTCTACTCTAAGTTGGACCAAAGACAAGGATATTACCATTTCAAAATTCGAGAAGAAGATATCCCAAAAACTGGATTTAATTCTTGCTATGGATATTTTGAGTTTGTTGTCATGCCATTTGGGTTAACCAATGCCCCCGGCAGCTTTTATGGATATGATGCACCGTACCTTTTGGCCTTACTTAGATCAGTTTGTTGTGATCTTTATTGACGACATATTGGTATTTTCCAAGTCCAAGCTAGAGCATACTCTTCATTTAAGATTAGTGTTACAAATTATTAAAGAACATAAGTTGTATGCTAAATTTAGTAAGTGTGAATTTTGGAAACGTCCCGAAAATGCTATTGAGATAAGAAGTTTTCTAGGCTTGGCTGGATAATACCGTCGATTCGTGAAGGCTTTCTCGAAAATCGCTGGGTCATTAACCTAGTTAACTCAGAAAAATAATCAATTTGTATGGTGCGAAAGGTGTGAGAGAAGCTTCCAAGAATTAAAGAAAAGATTGACCAAGGCACCAGTGTTAGCTTTGCGCGAAGGATCAGACGGATTGGTAGTTTGTATGGATGCCTCAAAAGAGGGTATGGAATGTGTTTTGATGCAAAAGGGAAAGGTCATCGCATGTGCATCAAGAAAGCTAAAACCACACGAGCACAATTATCCTACTCATGACATGGAGCTGGGAGCTATTATCTTTGCTTTAGCCAAATGGAGACATTACTTGTATGGTGCGATATTCGAAATCTACACAGATCACAAAAGCTTGAAGTACTTATTCACCCAGAAGGATTTAAACATGAGACAAAGAAGATGGATGGAATTTCTAGAGGATTATGATTGCACCATACTTTACCAACCCAGGAAGGCTAATATCGTGGCTGATGCATTAAGTCGGAAAACTGAAACGGTTGACTTGGCTAACTTTGAAGGGAAAAGTGGAACAAATGAGATGCAAAGTAAAGACATCTTATACATAGAATCTCGACCACAAATAGCTGGATTGATCATCCAACCAGAGTTATACACTGAGATAAAGGTGAACCAAGAAAATGATGAATGGATAAGAAACCAGAAGATATCCATATCAAGCAAAGAGAAGTCTGAATTTACTGTCAATGGAGAAGGGGTATTATTTTTCCGCAACCGGATATGTGTTCCAAAGAATATTAGAGAGTGTCTTCTGAATGATGCTCATAAGACCCGATACAGGATACACCCAGGAGGGACGAAGATGTATCAAGATCTTAAACGACATTTTTGGTGGAATGGTATGAAAAGAGATATTGCTGATTTTGTACAAATGTGCATGACGTGTCAATTGGTGAAAGCCGAGCATCAACAACCCGCGGGAAAATTACAACCACTACCAATACCAGATTGGAAATGGGATCATATCACCATGGATTATGTGATTGGGTTACCTAAGATTAGAGGTGGTTCTGACAGCATTTGAGTGATCGTTGATAGACTCACTAAGTCTGCCCATTTTCTTCCAGTAGGAACTCACTACCGAGTGGATAATTTAGCTGAACTTTACAAGGAAGAGGTGATTAAGTTACATGGAATCCCTGTCAGTATCATATTTGTTCGAGACCCTAAATTCACTTCGCGTTTGTGGAAATAGTTACATGAAAGTTTGGATACGAAAATGCACTTTAGTACCGCTGCTCACCCTCAATCTGACGGACAATCAGAGCGAGTCATTAGCTTTGTAGAGGATATGCTAAGGTCATGTACCATGGAATATGGAGGGAGCTGGAACAAACATTTGCCATTAATCGAGTTTGCGTATAACAATAGTTATCAAGCTACCATCCAGATGGCTCCTTATGAAGCCTTGTATGGTCGAAAGTGTCGATCACCGTTGCACTGGGACTTAGACGAATGGAGAAGAACTTCAGATGGGAAACACAGAACTCTAAAACCAGATATTATACAAGAAGTTATTGATAAAGTACAGGTCATTAAGCAAAGAATCAAAGCTGCTCAAGATCGACAAAAAAGTTACGCCGACAAGCGTAGAAGAGAGTTGGAGTTTGGAGTAGGAGATTTTGTGTTCCTTAAAGTATCACCAAGAAAAGGATTTAGACGAATTGGAAAGGGAGGGAAACTTAATCCTAGATACGTGGGGCCTTTTGAAATCAGCGAGCGAATTGGGCGTGTGGCTTACCGATTAGTATTGCCAACAAACTTATCGGGGATTCATGACGTATTTCATATTTCTCA
Source organism: Penstemon eatonii (assembly GCA_038501285.1). Lineage (NCBI taxonomy): Eukaryota > Viridiplantae > Streptophyta > Magnoliopsida > Lamiales > Plantaginaceae > Penstemon > Penstemon eatonii. The sequence goes on from CM076713.1 coordinate 28,389,195, forward strand.
ACTCAGAAAATACCATCCTGGCGCATCTCATGTCATCAACCACGATCAATTGCAGCTGGAGGAAAATCTTACTTACAAAGAAAAACCAGTTCAAATAATTGAGCAAAAGAAACAAAAATTGCGTAATAAGGTGATACCGTTGGTCAAGGTGTTATGGAAGAATCATAAAGTTGAGGAAGCAACATGGGAACACGAGGATGAAATGCGACAATACTACCCCGAACTCTTTAATATATCAAGTAAGAATCTGGGGACCAGATTCATATAAGGGGGGAATATTGTGATAGTGTAGAAGGTATTTAATACTTTTATCACAAGAATTTTTTTTAGTACTTAATTATATTTACGAGCATGATTATAGTGAGAATGATAATAATATTAGGAATGCTAATAATAAATATAATACTGATCAATTATATAAAGTAGTTGAATTTTTTTTTTGGGTCCAAATTGAGAAGAATTAAAGTAGTAGGGGTTTTTGTGCAAAACTTTGTGTATATAAATAGTCACCCCACTTTGTGAATAAATTCTTCATATTCTTACTTCACTACACGTTGAAATGGAAGCCTTAGAAATCCCCAAATTGAGTGAGAAGAAAATTCAGATGACTTAGTTACCTATCAAAAACTTATACACCATTCTATTATATAATTATCAGAGGCTACATCCGAAATTTGGGAGAAACAGGGCCTATTATAAGTGGATTTCATAAGGAAGAAAAGGTGGGCTGCATGGTCTTGATCGGAGCTCCTAAAGACTGATAGGTGGTGGTAAATTTGGGTCTGGCAAGGGTAGCAAACTACAAAGAAGTTAGAAGAAAGAATCAAGAAACATTAGAGCTAAAAGCTAAGGAAAGACAAAGAAGTAAAATAAGAAGAAAAGAGGGAATTGAGTACTGCAGCAAAAAAAGGAAGAATAGAAACTGCTAAGAATGAAAAGAAAAGGAATTATGAGAAAAGCAAGTTGTTATTAGTTGCATGTTTGAGTAATGGACCTTAAATGTGATTGTGCTCTTAGTATAAATTTCTACCCGTAGATTTCTATGTTTATTAAGCAATAGATTAGTTAAATTTGAATAATTCATCATTTAGAAGTAGTTGAGACTTCTTGCTGAGTTTTGTTCTTTGGCAGGAATTATGAATAAGAATATGTTTGTTATGTTATCTAGCATGTTTTAGCATTAAACTTAATTAGATAGACTTGAGACGGATTAAGTTAGCAAGAAAATTATATACACACTCACACACACACACACACACACACACACACATATATATATATATATATATATATATATATATGAGGTAGGTTTCGGTACTTTTAATCAATTCGATTAACTGTTATGATAACAATAGATGTCTTAATAGGGACTAAAAGCATAATTATAGCTCTTATCCATATTATTGATTTTGGTTAGGTGTCGACGGGATCGAGGCTACTGCTCCAAACAGCCCATAGAGCGACTATCGAGAGGTGAGGATTCAATTCTTTCTTTCTGTATACTTTGGCATAATGCTCTGAGGAATTTGCGCATCATTGTCGTTATCTCAATTCTCAACTTGTGTTCGATTATGTTATACGATCATTGCTCGACTTACTGTTCGGAGTTAGCTCTCGTTCACATGTGTTATTCATTTCTTTCGAATCCACAAATCAGATTGTTTATCACTCGGACTAGTTATAAATCGATCAAAATTTCATTTGAGTGACCTTCTTTGAATCTCATTTAAATTTCAGCAATTTCACTCAAAAACTTACTTCACTTTGAATCCATAGGTTGGTGATTCTTGCTATTCCTTATAATAGTTTTTTTTAAATCCGATAGTTTCTTGATTCGATATATTTGACTCGTGTCATTCTTGTTGAGATTTAAAATGTCCATCTCCAAACTTTACCAAACATTCTTGTTATCTTTATTCAGATTTCAATCTGGACAAATTCTATATATTAGCTTGAAATATATCTTATATTTAGGCCTCAAATAGCAAGGGATTTGATTATGAAAGTTTAATTTCCAGCTTTTACTTAACTTTTGACTACTAATTCAAGTTACAAAGTATACACGTTCCAAGTTGCAAGTTATAACTTGAAAGTTACAAGTTTACAAGTTCCGAGGTCGCTCCTCGATGAAATATATATATATATATACAATGTGGTATTTAAATATGGTATTCGTGCTCATTATGTCGATCTATAATTCATTCTTGTTGCATATTGCTTAACTAAATTCTTTATTTATTATCGTGCATATTCCCTCACTAAGTCAAACGAGACTTACCCACTTTTGTTCTTTTGTGCTCTATTTCTTCAGAGTAACCTAGACGATCAGCTCCAGAGTTCGAATCGTATTTTGGTCTTGTACAAGTCTCCCTAGAGAGATGGAGTATTATCATTAGCTGTTTTAAGTTAACTTACGTGTATATATAGTTGTTTAGCGCCTAACTCTTAGATTGCATACCTAATGTTTATGTAATTTAAGCCTTTGAGAAGACTTAAGTAATGTAAATATGATAACTAGTGGTTGTTATGTTTGTATGTGTATATGTTTATAGATGGTTTTCTTTTCTCATAGATTCTTAGACCGTTCTGCAACTTGAAATCCGGAATCAATTATATCTATAGGATTTAAGGCCTAGGTGGGTAGCATCCCTAAGAAAAGTGCTTTATTTGGGGTGTTACAGAGTGGTATCAGAGGCAAAATATTAAATATATTGAAATAGATAAGAAATCATGTATTCTGGTTAGAATCGTGTATTAGGATACATCTGATGTTGATCCTTCTCAAGATGAGAGTGTCTTGATATATACATAATTATACAGTAATATGACATTGACAATTGATCATGTGCTTTAATATGAAAAAAAAAATTACTTAAAATCTCCAAAGCTAATGAATGTCAAGTAATGTCTCACGTGTGTATATACATGCCATTTTGTGTTATGATAAAACTACTTTACTTTAGAATATTGTGTATTTCTATGCTTCAACTACTTTGATCACCTAAGAATGACGTGAATAATTGTGGCGTGTGCCGTCTACAGACGATCTTAGCAAGATAAATTTGACACAAGTTTTACCTAATGGCTGGATCAAGTGAAGGATACGAGACTAGAGGTGTTGAAACAACTATACCTGAGCAGGTACCAACGGCTGAAGTGCCTCCAAGTCAACTTCATAGCACTTATAAGGGATCGGGAGCACAAAACTTTCAACCTATGATCGGATTATGGAACCAGTTCATGCAATTCTGTCAAAGTCAAACCACGCCTAGCAATGTAATGCCCAATGCAGCCCTGTCAACAGAAGATCATGCAATCGAGAGATTCTTGAGGTTTCGTCCACTAAAGTTCATTGGCGAGCCCAATGATGAGAAAGCGGAAGCTTGGATCGCCGAAATGGAGAAGATTTTTGAAGTATTAATCTGCAATGATGAGAAAAAGGTCAAATATGCAGCTTATTGCCTTGAGGAAGCTGCACGACATTGGTGGGTCGTGGTGAATAGGCGACAGGGTCAGGAAGGTACTGCATATACGTGGGATAACTTTGTAAAGGAATTCAAAGGCAACTTCATACCTTTGGTTGTCCGTACTGCACGCGAACGAGAGTTCATGGATTTAATCCAAGGAACTATGACTGTGTCACAATATGAAGCACAGTTTAATCGATTGATCCAACATGCACCACATTATCGTGATGACGAGGTACGAAAGGTGAGGAAATTTGTAGAAGGACTGCGATTGGAAATTCGATGGGCTCTTATCTCTGTAGACTACTCCAATTATGTTGCTGCTGTGGATAAAGCATTACAAGTCGAGGCAGAAATCAAAGAACTTAGGAAGGTGGGAGATAGAGTGAAGCGGGGCAGATCAAGGGAATATAACAATCCAAATAACAAGCGCCTGAATCAAGGGCCATCACCAATTAAGAATGTATCACAACCTTTCCATGCTAAGAACCAAGAGACCCGCGTACCTTACAACGGGATGCAAATTTTGTGGTCACCCAAATCATGTGGAAGCAAATTGCTGGAAAAAGAATGGTAAATGTATCGTATGTGGTAGTGATAAGCATCGTATAGCGGACTATCCAAATAGAACAAGACCGCCAAAAGTACCATAAGATAATCCAGGGAAACAATCGGTTGGACAGAAAGGAAAGCAACGAGTTCAAGCTCGAGCATATGCACTTGAAGGAGGGGAAGCTCCTGAACCAACATCCAGGGAAGGTATGATTTCAATACGTAATCAAGTTGGTAACGCTCTTTTCGATCCAGGTGCTACGCATTCATTTATTTCCAAAGCATTTGCGGAAACTTTGAATCTACAAGCTGAAACATTATCTTTTAACTTTGAAGTGTGTACACCTATGGGATTGAGTGTGGTTACTGATATGTTTCGTAGAAATTGTGAAATTAAGATAGATGGTACAACTCATCCGGCTAATCTAATCGAATTACCAATCCAAAAGTATGACGTGATCTTAGGGATGGACGAAAACCATGCCAAACTAGATTGCTATACAAAGAGCGTGAAATTAGGAGAATCAAGTGGTGAGAAAACCAAATCTATGGAACCTGGGTCGCAAGGCTCTATCGTGATAACAGCTACAGAAGCTAGGAAACTTATAAAGGAAGGTGCATTTGGGTAGGTTGCCTATTTGATCAATAAACCCAAAGACAAGACTAAGATTGAAGAGGTAGATGTAGTTAAGGAATTTACTGAGGTTTTTCCCAAAAAATTAGAATCTCTACCGCCAGATAGAGAGATTAAATTTGTAATCGAGACACTACCCGGATCAACCCTGGTGTCTAGAACACCATATCGAATGGCGCCCGCCGAATTGAAGGAGTTGAAAGCTCAACTGCAAGAACTATTAGAAATGGGATTTATCAGGCCAAGTACTTCTCCGTTGGGAGCTCCTGTTTTGTTTGTGAAGAAAAAAGATAGGACTTTGAGGATGTGTATAGATTACCAAGGTTTAAACAATGCTATGGTGAAGAACAAGTATCCCCTACCTTGCATTGATGAGTTATTTGACTTGTTGCAAAGTTCTTGTGTCTACTCTAAGTTGGACCTAAGACAAGGATATTCCCAGTTGAAAATTCGAGAAGAAGATATCCCAAAAACTGGATTTAATTCTCGCTATGGACATTTTGAGTTTGTTGTCGTGCCATTTGGGTTAACCAATGACCCGACAGCTTTTATGGATATGATGCACCGTACGTTTAGGCCTTACTTGGATCAGTTTTTTGTGATCTTTATTGACGACATATTGGTATTTTCCAAGTCCAAGCAAGAGCATACTCTTCATTTAAGATTAGTGTTACAAATTCTTAAAGAACATAAGTTGTAAGCTAAATTTAGTAAGTGTGAATTTTGGTTAGAGAAAGTAACCTTTTTAGGCCATGTGGTCTCGAGGAACAGCATAGAGGTGGATCCATCAAAGATAGAAGCTATAGTAAATTGGAAACGTCCCGAAAATGCTACCGAGATAAGAAGTTTTCTAGGCTTGGCTTCTCGAAAATCGCTGGGCCATTAACCCAGTTAACTCAGAAAATTAATCAATTTGTATGGTGCGAAAGGTGTGAGAGAAGCTTCCAAGAATTTAAGAAAAGATTGACCACGGCACCAGTGTTAGCTTTGCTCGAAGGATCAGACGGATTGGAAGTTTGTACGGATGCCTCAAAAGAGGGTATGGGATGTGTTTTGATGCAGAAGGGAAAGGTCATCGCATATGCATCAAGAAAGCTAAAACCACACGAGCACAATTATCCTACTCATGACTTGGAGCTGCGAGCTATTGTCTTTGCTTTAGCCAAATGGAGACATTACTTGTATGGTGCGACATTCGAAATCTGCACAGATCACAAAAGCTTGAAGTACTTATTCACCCAGAAGGATTTAAACATGAGACAAAGAAGATGGATGGAATTTCTAGAGGATTATGATTGCACCATACTTTACCAACCCGGGAAGGTTAATATCGTGGCTGATGCATTAAGTCGAAAAATTGAAACGGTTGAGTTGGCTCACTTTGAAGGGAATAGTGGAACAAATGAGATGCAAAGTAAAGACATCTTATACATAGAATCTCGACCACAAATAGCTGGATTGATCATCCAACCAGAGTTATACACTGAGATAGAGGTGAACCAAGAAAATGATGAATGGATAAGAAATCAAAAGATATCCATATCAAGCAAAGAGAAGTCTGAATTTAATGTCAATGAAGAAGGGGTGTTATTTTACCGCAACCGGATATGTGTTCCAAAGAATATTTGAGAGTCTCTTCTGAATGAAGCTCATAAGACCCGATATACGATACACCCAGGAGGGACGAAGATGTATCAATATCTTAAACGACATTTTTGGTGGAATGGTATGAAAAGTGATATTGCTGATTTTGTACAAAAGTGCATGACGTGTCAACTGGTGAAAGCTGAGCATCAACAACCCGCGGGAAAATTACACCCACTACCAATACCAGATTGGAAATGGGATCATATCACCATGGATTTTGTGATTGGGTTACCTAAGATTAGAGGTGGTTATGACAGCATTTTGGTAATCGTTGATAGACTTACTAAGTCTGCCCATTTACTTCCAGTAGGAACTCACTACAGAGTGGATACTTTAGCTGAACTTTACAAGAAGAGGTGATTAAGTTACATGGAATCCCTGTCAGTATCGTATATGATCGAGACCCTAAATTCACTTCGCGTTTGTGGAAACAGTTACATGAAAGTTTGGGTACGAAACTGCACTTTAGTAGCTGCTCACCCTCAAACTGACGGACAATCAGAGCGAGTCATTAGCTTTCTAGAGGATATGCTAAGGGCATGTACCATGGAATATGGAGGGAGCTGGAACAAACATTTGCCATTAATCGAGTTTGCGTATAACAACAGTTATCAAGCTACCATCCAGATGGCTCCTTGTGAAGCCTTGTACGGTCGAAAGTGTCGATCACCGTTGCACTGGGAGTTAGACGAATGGAGAAGTGCTTCAGATGGGCAACACAGAACTCTAAAACCAGATATTATACAAGAAGCTATTAATAAACTACAGGTCATTAAGCAAAGAATCAAAGCTGCTCAAGATCGACAAAAGAGTTACGGCGACAAGCGTAGAAGGAGCAGGAGTTTTGAGTAGGAGATTTTTTGTTCCTTAAAGTATCACCAAGAGAAGGATTTAGACGAATTGGAAAGGGAGGGAAACTTAATCCTAGATACGTGGGGCCTTTTGAAATCAGCGAGCGAATTGGGCGTGTGGCTTACCGATTAGTATTGCCAACAAACTTATCGGGTATTCATGACGTATTTCATATTTCTCAACTCAGAAAATACCATCCTGACGCATCTCATGCCATCAACCACGATCAATTGCAGCTGGAGGAAAATCTTACTTACAAAGAAAAACCAGTTCAAATAATTGAGCAAAAGAAACAAAAATTGCGTAATAAGGTGATACCGTTGGTCAAGGTGTTATGGAAGAATCATAAAGTTGAGGAAGCAACATGGGAACACGAGGATGAAATGCGACAATACTACCCCGAACTCTTTAATATATCAGGTAAGAATCTGGGGACCAGATTCTTATAAGGGGGGAATATTGTGATAGTGTAGAAGGTATTTAATACTTTTATCACAAGAATTTTTTTTAGTACTTAATTATATTTACGAACATGATTATAGTGAGAATGATAATAATATTAGGAATGCTAATAATAAATATAATACTGATCAATTATATAAAGTAGTTGGATTTTTTTTTTTTGGGTCCAAATTGAGAAGAATTAAAGTAGTAGGGGTTTTTGTGCAAAACTTTGTGTATATAAATAGTCACCCCACTTTGTGAATAAATTCTTCATATTCTTACATCACTACACGTTGAAATGGAAGCATTAGAAATCCCCAAATTGAGTGAGAAGAAAATTCAGATGACTTAGTTACCTATCAAAAACTTATACACCATTCTATTATATAATTATCAGAGGCTACATCCGAAATTTGGGAGAAACAGGGCCTATTATAAGTGGATTTCATAAGGAAGAAAAGGTGGGCTGCATGGTCTTGATCGGAGCTCCTAAAAACTGATAGGTGGTGGTAAATTTGGGTCTGGCAAGGGTAGCAAACTACAAAGAAGTTAGAAGAAAGAATCAAGAAACATTAGAGCTAAAAGCTAAGGAAAGGCAAAGAAGTAAAATAAGAAGAAAAGAGGGAATTGAGTACTGCAGCAAAGAAAGGAAGAATAGAAACTGCTAAGAATGAAAAGAAAAGGAATTATGAGAAAAGCAAGTTGTTATTAGTTGCATGTTTGAGTAATGGACCTTAAATGTGATTGTGCTCTTAGTATAAATTTCTACCCGTAGATTTCTATGTTTATTAAGCAATAGATTAGTTAAATTTGAATAATTCATCTTTTAGAAGGAGACTTCTTGCTGAGTTTTGTTCTGTGGTTGGAATTATGAATAAGAATATATTTGTTATGTTATATAGCATGTTTTAGCATTAAACTTAATGAGATAGACTTGAGACGGATTAAGTTAGCAAGAAAAATATATATACACACACACACATATATATATATATATATGAGGTAGGTTTCGGTATTTTTAATCAATTCGATTAGTTGTTATGATAACATAAGATGTCTTAATAGGGACTAAAAGCATAATTATAGCTCTTATTCATATTATTGATTTTGGTTAGGTGTCGACGGGATCTAGGCTACTGCTCTAAACAGCCCATAGAGCGACTATCGAAAGGTGAGGATTCATTTCTTTCTTTCTGTATACTTTGGCATAATGCCCTGAGGAATTTGCGCATCATTGTCGTTATCTCAGTTCTCCTTCTTTCTCTATTGCGAATGATCAAATTGTGTTCGATTCTGTTATACGATCATTGCTCGACTTACTGTTCGGAGTTAGCTATCGTTCACAAGTAATATGACATTGACAATTGATCATGTGCTTTAATATGAAAAAAAAAATTTACTTAAAATCTCCAAAGCTAATGAATGTCAAGTAATGTCTCACGTGTGTATATACATGCCATTTTGTGTTATGATAAAACTACTTTACTTTAGAATTTTGTGTATTTCTATGCTTCAACTACTTTGATCACCTAAGAATGACGTGAATAATTGTGGCGTGTACCGTCTACAGACGATCTTAGCAAGATAAATTTGACACAAGTTTTACCTAATGGCTGGATCAAGGGAAGGATACGACACTAGAGGTGTTGAAACAACTATACCTGAGCAGGTAACAACAGCTGAAGTGCCTCCAAGTCAACTTCATAACACTGATATGGGATCGGGAGCACAAAACATTCAAACTATGATCGGATTATGGAACCAGTTCATGCAATTCTGTCAAAGTCAAACCACGCCTAGCAATGTAATGCCCAATGCAGCCCTGTCAACAGAAGATCAAGCAATCGAGAGATTCTTGAGGTTTCGTCCACTAAAGTTCATTGGCGAGCCCAATGATGAGAAAGCGGAAGCTTGGATCGCCGAAATGGAAAAGATTTTTGAAGTATTAATCTGCAATGATGAGAAAAAGGTCAAATATGCAGCTTATTGCCTTGAGGAAGCTGCACGACATTGGTGGGTCGTGGTGAATAGGCGACGGGGTCAGGAAGGTACTGCATATACGTGGGATAACTTTGTAAAGGAATTCAAAGGCAACTTCATACCTTTGGTTGTCCGTACTGCACGCGAACGAGAGTTCATGGATTTAATCCAAGGAACTATGACTGTGTCACAATATGAAGCACAGTTTAATCGATTGATCCAACATGCACCACATTATCGTGATGACGAGGTACGAAAGGTTAGAAAATTTGTAGAAGGACTGCGATTGGAAATTCGATGGGCTCTTATCTCTGTAGACTACCCCAATTATGTTGCTGCTGTGGATAAAGCATTACAAGTCGAGGCAGAAATCAAAGAATTTAGGAAGGTGGGAGATAGAGTGAAGCGGGGCAGATCGAGAGAATATAACAGTCCAAATAACAAGCGTCTGAATCAAGGGCCATCACCAATTAAGAATGTATCACAACCTTTCCATGCTAAGAACCAAGAGACTCGCGTACCTTACTGTCAGCCCAAGTCAAACATTACAACGGGATGCAAATTTTGTGGTCACCCAAATCATGTGGAACCAAATTGTTGGAAAAAGAATGGTAAATGTATCGTATGTGGTAGTGATCAGCATCGTATAGCTGACTGTCCAAATTGAACAAGACCGCCCAAAGTACCACAAGCAAATCCTGGGAAACAATCGGTTGGACGAAAAGGAAAGCAACGAGTTCAAGCTCGAGCATATGCATTTGAAGGAGGGGAAGCTCCTGAACCAACATCAGTAGTAGAAGGTATGATTTCAGTACGTAATCAAGTTGGTAAAGCTCTTTTCGATCCAGGTGCTACGCATTCATTTATTTCCAAAGCATTTGCGAAAACTTTGAATCTACAAGCTGAAACATTATCTTTTAACTTTGAAGTGTGTACACCTATGGGATTGAGTGTGGTTACTGATATGTTTCATAGAAATTGTGAAATTAAGATAGATGGTACAACTCATCCGGCTAATCTAATCGAATTACCAATCCAAAGGTATGACGTGATCTTAGGGATGGACTGGTTGTACGAAAACCATGCCCAACTAGACTGATATACAAAGAGAATGAAATTAGGAGAATCAAGTGGTGAGAAAACCAAATCTATAGAACTTGGGTCGCAAGGCTCTATTGTGATAACAGCTACAGAAGCTAGGAAACTTATAAAGGAAGGTGCATTCGGGTATGTTGCCTATTTGATCAATAAACCCAAAGACAAGACTAAGATTGAAGAGGTAGATATAGTTAAGGAATTTGCTGAGGTTTTTCCAAAAAATTAGAATCTCTACCGCCAAATAGAGAGTTTGAATTTGTAATCGAGACCCTACCCGGATCAACCGCGGTTTCTAGAACACCATATCGAATGGCGCCTGCCGAACTGAAGGAGTTGAAAGCTCAACTTCAAGAACTATTAGAAATGGGATTTATCAGGCCAAGTACTTCTCCGTGGGGAGCTCCTGTTTTGTTTGTGAAGAAAAAAGATGGGACTTTGAGGATGTCTATATATATCGAGGTTTAAACAATGCTACGGTGAAGAACAAGTATCCCCTACCATGCATTGATGAGTTATTTGACTTGTTGCAAGGTTCTTGTGTCTACTCTAAGTTGGACCTAAGACAAGGATATTACCAGTTGAAAATTCGAGAAGAAGATATCCCAAAAACTGGATTTAATTCTCGCTATGGAAATTTTGAGTTTGTTGTCATGCCATTTGGGTTAACCAATTCCCCGGAAGCTTTTATGGATATGATGCACCGTACGTTTAGGCCTTACTTGGATCAGTTTGTTGTGATCTTTATTGACGACATATTGGTATTTTACAAGTCCAAGCAAGAGCATACTCTTCGTTTAATATTAGTGTTTCAAATTCTTAAAGAACATAAGTTGTATGCTAAATTTAGTAAGTGTGAATTTTGGTTAGAGAAAGAAACCTTTTTTAGGCCATGTGGTCGGGGAACGGCATAGAGGTGAATCCATCAAAGATAGAAGCTATAGTAAATTTGAAAAGTCCCGAAAATGCTACTGAGATATGAAGTTTTCTAGGCTTGGCTGGATACTACCGCCGATTCGTGAAGGATTTCTCGAAAATCGTTGGGCCATTAACCCAGTTAACTCAGAAAAATAATCAATTTGTATAGTGCGAAAGGTGTGAGAGAAGCTTCCAAGAATTAAAGAAAAGATTGACCACGGCACCAGTGTTTGCTTTGCCCGAAGGATCAGACGGATTGGTAGTTTGTACGGATGCCTCAAAAGAGGGTATGGGATGTGTTTTGACGCATAAGGGAAAGGTCATCGCATATGCATCAAGAAAGCTAAAACCACACGAGCACAATTATCCTACTCATGACTTGGAGCTGGGAGCTATTGTCTTTGCTTTAGCAAAATGGAGACATTACTTGTATGGTGCGACATTCGAAATCTACACAGATCACAAAAGCTTGAAGTACATATTCACCCAGAAGGATTTAAACATGAGACAAAGAAGATGGAATGAATTTCTAGAGGATTATGATTGCACCATACTTTACCAACCCGGGAAGGCTAATATCGTGGCTGATGCATTAAGTCGGAAAATTGAAACGGTTGAGTTGGCTCACTTTGAAGGGAAAAGTGGAACAAATGAGATGCAAAGTAAAGACATCTTATACATAGAATCTCGACCACAAATAGCTGGATTGATCATCCAACCAGAGTTATACACTGAGATAAAGGTGAACCAAGAAAATGATGAATGGATAAGAAACCAGAAGATATCCATATCAAGCAAAGAGAAGTCTGAATTTAATGTTAATGAAGAAGGGGTGTTATTTTACCGCAACCGGATATGTGTTCCAAAGAATATTAGAGAGTGTCTTCTGAATGAAGCTCATAAGACCCGATATACGATACACCCAGGAGAGACGAAGATGTATCAAGATCTTAAACGACATTTTTGGTGGAATGGTATGAAAAGAGATATTGCTGATTTTGTACAAAAGTGCATGACGTGTCAATTGGTGAAAGCCGAGCATCAACAACCCGCGGTAAAATTACAACCACTACCAATACCAGATTGGAAATGGGATCATATCACCATGGATTTTGTGATTGGGTTACCTAAGATTAGAGGTGGTTATGACAGCATTTGGGTGATCGTTGATAGACTTACTAAGTCTGCCCATTTTCTTCCAGTAGGAACTCACTACCGAGTGGAAACTTTAGCTGAACTTTACAAGGAAGAGGTGATTAAGTTACATGGAATCGCTGTCAATATCGTATCTGATCGAGACCCTAAATTCACTTCGCATTTGTGGAAACAGTTACATGAAAGTTTGGGTACGAAACTGCACTTTAGTACCGCTGCTCACCCTCAAACTGACGGACAATCAGAGCGAGTCATTAGCTTTCTAGAGGATATGCTAAGGTCATGTACAATGGACTATGGAGGGAGCTGGAACAAACACTTGCCATTAATCGAGTTTGCGTATAACAACAGTTATCAAGCTACCATCCAGATGGCTCCTTATGAAGCCTTGTACGTTCGAAAGTGTAGTTCACCGTTGCACTGGGACATAGACGAATGGAGAAGAACTTCAGATGGGCAACACGGAACTCTAACACCAGATATTATACAAGAAGCTATTGATAAAGTACAGGTCATTAAGCAAAGAATCAAAGCTGCTCAAGATCGACAAAAAAGTTACGCCGACAAGCGTAGAAGAGAGCTGGAGTTTGGAGTTGGAGATTTTGTGTTCCTTAAAGTATCACCAAGAAAAGGATTTAGACGAATTGGAAAGGGAGGGAAACTTAATCCTAGATACGTGGGGCCTTTTGAAATCAGCGAGCGAATTGGGCGTGTCGCTTACCGATTAGTATTGCCAACAAACTTATTAGGGATTCATGACGTATTTCATATTTCTCAACTCAGAAAATACCATCCTGACGCATCTCACGTCATCAACCACGATCAATTGCAGTTGGAAGAAAATCTTACTTACAAAGAAAAACCAGTTCAAATAATTGAGCAAAAGATACAAAAATTGAGTAATAAGGTGATACCGTTGGTCAAGGTGTTATGGATGAATCATAAAGTTGAGGAAGCAACATGGGAACTCGAGGATGAAATGCGACAATACTACACCGAACTCTTTAATATATCAGGTAAAAATCTGGGGACCGGATTCTTTTAAGTGGGGAATATTGTGATAGTGTAGAAGGTATTTAATACTTTTATCACAAGAATTTTTTTTAATACTTAATTATATTTACGAGCATGATTATAGTGAGAATGATAATAATATTAGGAATGCTAATAATAAATATAATACTGATCAATTATATAAAGTAGTTGGATTTTTTTTTATTTTGGGTCCAAATTGAGAAAAATTAAAGTAGTAGGGGTTTTTGTGCAAAACTTTGTGTATATAAATAGTCACCCCACTTTGTGAATAAATTCTTCATATTCTTACTTCACTACACGTTGAAATGGAAGCCTTAGAAATCCCCAAATTGAGTGAGAAGAAAATTCAGATGACTTAGTTACCTATCAAAAACTTATACACCATTCTATTATATAATTATCAGAGGCTACATCCGAAATTTGGGAGAAACAGGGCCTATTATAAATGGATTTCTTAAGGAAGAAAAGGTGGGCTGCATGGTCTTGATCGGAGCTCCTAAAGACTGATAGGTGGTGGTAAATTTGGGTCTGGCAAGGGTAGCAAACTACAAAGAAGTTAAAAGAAAGAATCAAGAAACATTAGAGCTAAAACCTAAGGAAAGACAAATAATTAAAAGAACAAGAAAAGAGGGAATTGAGTACTGCAGCAAAGAAAGGAAGAATAGAAACTGGTAAGAATGAAAAGAAAAGGAATTATGAGAAAAGCAAGTTGTTATTAGTTGCATGTTTGAGTAATGGACCTTAAATGTGATTGTGCTCTTAGTATAAATTTCTACCCGTAGATTTCTATGTTTATTAAGAAATAGATTAGTTAAATTTGAATAATTCATCTTTTTGAAGTAGCTGAGACTTCTTGCTGAGTTTTGTTCTTTGGCTGGAATTATGAATAAGAATATGTTTGTTATGTTATCTAGCATGTTTTAGCATTAATCTTAATTAGATAGACTTGAGACGGATTAAGTTAGCAAGAAAAATATATACACACATATATATATATATATATGTGTATATATATATATATATATATATATATATATATATATATGAGGTAGGTTTTGGTACTTTTAATCAATTCGACTAGCTGTTATGATAACAATAGATGTCTTAATAGGGACTAAAAGCATAATTATAGCTCTTATTCATATTATTGATTTTGGTTAGGTGCCGACGGGATCGAGGCTACTGCTCCAAACAGCCCATAGAGCGACTATCGAAAGGTGAGGATTCAATTCTTTCTTTCTGTATATTTTGGCATAATGCCCTGAGGAATTTGCGCATCATTGTCGTTATCTCAGTTCTCCTTCTTTCTCTATTGCGAATGATCAACTTGTGTTCGATTCTGTTATACGATCATTGCTCGACTTACTGTTCAGAGTTAGCTCTCGTTCACATGTGTTATTTCGAATGCACAAATCAAATTGTTTATCACTCGGACTAGTTATGAATCGATCAAAATTTCATTTGAGTAACCTTCTTTGAATCTCATTTAAATTTCAGAAATTTCACTCAAAAACTTACTTCACTTTGAATCCATAGGTTGGTGATTCTTGCTATTCCTTATAATAGTTTATTTTTTTAATTCCGATACGTTCTTGATTCGATATCTTTGACTCGTGTCATTCTTGTTGAGATTTAAATTGTCCATCTCCAAACTTACCAAACTTTCTTGTTATCTTTATTCAGATTTCAATCTGGACAAATTCTATATATTAGCTTGAAATATATCTTATATTTAGGTCTCAAATAGCAAGGGATTTGATTAAGAAAGTTTAATTTCCAGCTTTTATTTAACTTTTGACTACTAATTCTCATCCCAAGTATCGAGCACGTAACCATGTTACAAGTTATACAAGTTACAAGTTACAAAGTATACAAGTTCCAAGTTACAAGTTATAACTTCAAAGTTACAAGTTTAGAAGTTCCGAGATCGCTCCTCGATGATATATATATATATATATATATATATATATATATATATATATATATATACACACACAAGGTGGTATTTAAATGTGGTACTCGTGCTCATTTTCGTTAGAAATCTGATCTTCTTTACAATTGAAACTTTATGTCGATGTATAATTCATTCTTGTTGCATATTGCTTAACTAAATTCTTTATTTATTATCGTGCATATTCCCTCACTAAGTCAGACGAGACTTACCCTATTTTGTTCTTTCGTGCTCTATTTCTTCATAGTAAGCTAGACGATCAACTCCAGAGTTCGAAACATATTTTGGTCTTGTACAAGTCTCCCTGTTTGAGAGATGGAGTATTATCATTATTTGTTTTAAGTTAACTTACGTGCATATATAGTTGTTTAGTGCCTAACTCTTAGTCGCATACCTAATGTTTATGTAATTTCAGCTTTTGAGAAGACTTAAGTAATGTAAATATGATAACTAGTGGTTGTTATGTTTGTATGTGTATATGTTTATAGATGGTTTTGTTTTCTCATAGATTCTTAGACCATTCTGCAACTTGAAATCCGGAATCAATTATATCTATACGAGTTAAGGCCTAGGTGGGTAGCATCCCTAAGAAAAGAGCTTTATTTGGGGTGTTACACGAATGCACTCGTTGGGCGACGCCTTCTTTTCTATGAACAACCCACCTCTGAATGATGAACTTTCTAGTTTTCGCCTCCGACCCGAGAAAATTGGGGGGGGGGGGGAGGGGTCATTTCAATTTTGGATCTGGGACGAATAGGTTCAAGAGATGAGTGGACTTTGTCTGGATAAAAATGAAGATGGCAGATCAGTTGATATAACCAAATACAGAGGTATAATAGGGTCACTGTTATACTTAACAGCTAGCAGACCAGATATTATGTATTCTGTTGGGGTTTGTGCGAGATATCAATCAAATCCTAAGAAATCTCATCTCTTAGCTGCCAAGAGGATCCTCAGATACCTTAATGGCACTCAAGAACTAGGATTATGGTATCCTAGAGAATCAAGATTTGAACTTATTGGTTATTCAGATTCCGACCTTGTTGGCTGCAAAATTGATAGGAAAAGTACTACAAGTGCCTGTCAATTTTTAGGTAGTCGTCTGATCTCATGGATGAGTAAAATGCAGAATTCGATATTTATCTCTACTGCTGAAGCTTAATACATTGCTGCTGGATCATATTGGGCACATATACTTTGGTTGAAGCATCAACCAGAAGACTACAATATCAAGATCAGTGGAATTTCAATCTACCGTGATAATACAAGTGCAATCTCACTTACTCAGAACACTAAAAGTCACTCAAGGACAAAGCATATTGAGATCAAACATTATTTTATTAGAGATCATGTGGAAAAAGGGAATGTCATTATTGAGTATGTTCGTACTGACAATTAGATTGCTGACATCTTCACCAAACCACTAAGTGATGCAAGGTTTTCAACTCTCAGAGCTGAATTAAGACTACTTAATTTGGATTCATAAGCGGAGGGGGAACTTATCGGAAGACTCAAGTTCATCAGCTTACTTATCGATTATTATCTTCAAGGTTAACTCTCAACAGACTAGTTGTTGGTCCCAAGTGGTCAGATGAGGTCTAGAGGGGGGGGGGGGGTGAATAGACCTCTGAAAATTTTTAGACTTAAAAACTTTTCAGTCTTCTGTCAGCAGACTAATCTGATGAAGAACAGTAAGCTAACTATGATGATCGTGAACAAATCTTGAACAACAGAGTGACCACTCTTCTTACAGTTACTCAGCTGATTTCAGCAAAATCAGTTTTATCAAGAGTATACTTGCAGCGGATGTTTAAAAGTGTTTTTCACAAGTAGACTAAGTCCTTTAAAAGATTTTATCCCCAGTTTAAAACTCCTTTAAAATCTTTCAAAATAATTCAAAGTGTAAACTTATGCAATTTTGAAATATGCAAGAAAACTTAAATGCAAAATCAACACAAATAATTTTTATAGTGGTTATAAGGATAAAAATCCTTTAGTCCACTCTTCCAGATCACTTAGATTCTGGGTTATACTATAAACACACAGTTTACAATATGTCTCCACTTATACCTAAACAACAAATGAAAAGGCTATAAGCTCGCAATAGGAAATCACTCAGAAATCCTATCCTCTGAAGTTAAATCACTCACAAAGACGGATTTAAACTTCGCACAACACTCAGCTAATACAAATTCACTCAGAATATGTTTTCTATTTTGATTCAACTGGGTTTCTGTCAACAGATGACTTCCACTAGACGAGTGAGCTGTTCGAGCTTCTTGAGACTTAGAAAAATTTCTGCTTCAAAATGAAATCTCAGAATGTTGTTGTGTTCTTTTTTTGCTCGTTGAAATCAACTCTATTTATACTTGGATTTGAAAATATGACCGTTGAAGGAAATCAAATCTCAAATCCATAGCCTTAGCCCAAATTCAGAACGACTCCCTGCTACAGTCCTTTTTCTGCTGTACTTTCCTGTAGATGCATTAAATGCACTCTGCTGATCCGAGAGTAAATTCTAATCATTTGCCATTATTACCCTTCTCTTTCAGCATTTATTACACCAGGTGCATTTATTACCGTTGAACTTATCTCATGATCTCTTCTACTCTGCTGATAGATACTCTGCTGATCAAATACTGAACTAATTTGATTTGAGTCAGCTGATGGTCTACCCTTCTAATTGCTGTTTCAGCAAGAGATCAGTAGTCTTCTGGGCTTTGAATTTTGAACTCTTCTGATGTCTTCTTTACTTGTTCAAAACTCTTCTAAGGGAACTAAGCTTTCCATACTTAGCTGATTTTGACGTTTTGGAAATCATCTAAACCTTCCCTTATCTTCTTATCTTCTTTGCACTTCATCTTCATCCAACAATTTTCCCCCTTTTGATGATGACAAAACTTCAGCTAAGTACCTGTACCTCAACTAAAGTTTTGATCCTCAAAAATTTCTGAGATAGAAATAGTCTGTTGGAATCAAACTTGAACTTTTATAGATTTGAAAAGATTACATATTGCAAGTTCAATCTGATAAGATGTGCAAAAAAAAAAATTACAAGGAAATAAACATAAGTAATCTAAACAAGACTAGTCTTCTAGCTTGTCTTCTTCTTTCTTGTCTTCTTCAGCTTCCTTGTTCTCTTCTTCTTCTTCAGCAGGTTTGGAAGATTCAGCTTCCAATTCTTTGAAGAATTTTTGTTTTAACAGCTCCAACTTCTTTTTCTTAACATCAGGATCAAGCTGTACTTCAGCTGAGTCCTTAGCATCAGCTATCTCTTTGTCAGACTTAGCTTTTTCTTCAGCTTTAGTTTCATCAGCTTCTCTTTCTTCTTCTGCAATAGGCTGATCTACTGGTCTGCTAGTACCTTCATTATCTTCATCAGCATTCTCATCTTCAGCAGCAGATTCTTCCAGTACTTTAGTTCCTTCAAAATCATCAGTCTTTTCAAGAGATTTGTCATCTGGTTTATCTTCTTCTTCATCAAGTATCCTATCTTCCCCCTTTTTGTCATCATCAGCAGGGTTGATTGGATATTGTGGCAAGACTGGTGTGATCTGAAGTGAATCACAGAGAAGTTTGATGTTCTCTTCCATAGCATTAAGCTGAGCTTGTTGTCTGAGTTGATTGGCCTCAAATGCCTCCATTCTGTTTAGAACAACTTCTCCTTGGTCACCTAACTGAATCTGAGTTGCCAGCAACAGATCAGCAGATGCCTTGAAGTCCTTGGTCAGATTGATTAAAACTTCATCCTCAGCTTGAATGGCCATCTCAACTGTCTCTGTAATCTGTCTCCAACCAGCAGCTGTACTTTGAGTTCTTCTTCTGATAATATCCATATCTTGACAGATAGTCTTTACATTCTGAGCAGTGTCTTCTATCAGAGAGGTTGGAACAGCAGCAGCTTTCTGAGTTGGTTGACTTACAGCAGTCAACAGATTAGCAGTCACCTTTTCTTCTAACTCCTTCATTGATTTTGAAATCATCTGCTGAATGGAATCCAACAGAGATGATTGCTGTAAGTTCTGAGAAGTAGAGGCAACTTCAGATGGAATTGGAGGTAAGGCAAGAGTTGCCTCTTCAGTAATCTGATCTGCTGGACCAGAAACAGGTTCTTGTTCCTTGGTCTCATCAGCTTGACTAGGAGTGCTTTCCTTCTCCTTAGTCTGATCATTTTGCTCAGCAGTATCCTCCTTTTCTTTAATCTGATCAGCTTGATTTGAAATGATTTCCTTTTCCTTTGCTTGATCAGCTGGTTCAGATTTGTCATCTGTTTCTTTGGTTTGATCAGCAGGGTCAGAATTTCCTTCTTTTTCCTTAGTCTTATCATCAGGAGCAGAAGTGCTTTCTTTTTCCTTATTCTGATCAGCAGGTGGTTGAACCTTCTTAACAGATATGATAGTGAGCATCAAACCTGCATTATCCACAATAAACCTGTGAGTGATCCATGTTAAATCATCAATAGGAACAAATGGGGAGATTGGATCCTCAGGTAACTCTTCATATGGCCTAATAGTAGGTCCATAGACAATCTGCTTCAGACTTGGAAGGGGAATCATAGAACTTGGTTGTCCCCTCATCTTCCTAGTCTTCTTGGCCCATGTTTCCATTGTCTGGGAAACTGCCAGTCTGATTGAACGTTCCAAAAGATCTTCATTATCAGCAAACTCCTCTGGAACAGATTCATAAATCTTCTTTGCTTCAGCCTTGACAACATGACTGATCCTCAGTCTTAACTTGTCCAAAAAGAACTCTGAGTCTAATGCTTGAGTTAGTGAACCTGTCTCAAGCCACTTTAGCACCCAGGCTTCTTCATCAGCAAAGGCTTTCCAACTTGCAATTTGATCTTTGCTCTTTGTCAGACGATAGTCTCCCCATCTGTTATATCTGATCTTTTCTTTATTGAACATCGTCAGACGAGTGATCTTTGCATTTTCAGCATCCAACCTTTTGATAAACTCTTCAAAGGCAGCAGGGTCATCTCTGACAATCTCCAGTGCCAGTTTCACCTCTGCTCTTCTCTTAGGTTGTATTGCTGGAGTAGGCATGACTGGTTTAGGCTTGGTGGGATCTCTCTGTTCACTAATTACAATGCCTCCAGTATGCTTTGGACCATGAGAGTCCTTAGCACTTGCTTCAATAGCAGCAGCCAACTCTGCTGCTTCAACAGCATCTCTCTGTGCTTGAGTCATTTTACTAGCTTCTTCTTCCGGTGTTTTGAGCTCAAGGGCTTTTAGGCGATCTTCTTCAGCCTTTTCAGCAGCCTTCCTTTTTCTCTCTGCTTCATCTAACTTCTTCTTTTCAGGACATTCAATAGTTTGAAGTGGAGTGGCAGCAACAGGAGTAGGATGCAGGAGAAGGGTTTCTCCTCCACTTGTTGTGCCAGTCTGCTGTTCTTCTCTATCTTCAGCAGACACTCCAACAGATGAGTCTCCAGCAGACTCAGCAGCAGGTTCTCCAATGATGATCGGTCTCTCTGCTGATGCTGGTGTCTCCCTCACTGTTTCAGTTGATTCTTCAGAGAATGTAACTTTTCTCTTTGCCTTAGACTTGGCAATCTTTCTTGAAGATTCAGGTCTAGATTTAGGAGGTCCTTTTGCAGCGCTCCTTGTCCTCATTCTCTTTTTGGATTGAACAGGAACAGCTTCCTCAGATTCTGTTCTCTCTGGAGATGATCCAGTCTCCATTTGCTCAATTTCTTTAGTGAAGTCATCAATTACCTTTTCAGGAATGACAACTTCAGGTTGTGCTGATCCAGCTTCAACAGTAGTGGTTACTGTTTGATCAGCAGTCCTACTGGTCTGACCAGTCTTCTTTCTCTTCTTTGCAGGGACTTTGGCAGCCTTGGTAGAAGCCTTTCTTTTAGAAGTTCCCATACTTCTAACTGGCTCATATAGTTTGAATTCTTTGCTACGATGAATAGTCTTTCCATCTCCCATTGGACATCCCAGACTTAAAAATAGGTGACTGAGCAGAATAGCATACTTGACCTTCTTATCACACAGTAGATCAAATACATGAGCAGCCCAGTTGATTTTCAAGCCATAGTATATACAAATCATGGTGTAATACCTTCTCCTGGGTAAACCATCTAAAGAACTTGTACTGCAGTCCAGTACCTTTGCAATTATGTCAGCAAACCTCTGATACTCAACTTTCAACTGAGTCTTCATCAGAGTTCCTGTCATCTCTTCTCCCTCCTTAGCATATATTAACCAGAATTCTTCCTCTTTTTCAGACCCTAGGTCTGTCACATCTCCTCCTTCATTTGTCAGCCAATAAATTTCGCTTAACACAGCAGCTGAAATACAAATCTTCTTGTCTCCAACTGTGGCAGTCATAGTAGTCCTTTCAGTATTGATCTTTCTGGTTCTGTAGAAGTCGTCAACATCTTCAAGATACACACGCTCCTCATGAGCTTCCAGAATGGGTACTAGAGATGCTTCCTTGATCTTCGTCATGATTTTCCTCATCAAATCAGTACCAGATAAGAAGAATTTGTCGTAGCTTAGATATCTCCCTTCAATGACATCCATTTTATGATTAAGTGATGTAGAACCTGTGAGAATTTGAGAGCTAACGAACAGAGAGCTTAGAGGGTTAGAAAATTTTGGGAATTTTGTGTGCGTAAGACGACTAGTCTGTTCAGATCGGATTTTATATGTTTCTTTTGGTGTTGATTATCGTGATTAACATGGACCGTAAGATTGATCTGACAGTTTTAAATCGTGCGGGTGAGAGTTGCGGACTTCAAATTTATTATTTTAATGTCAAATGGGCGGGAAACTCAGTCGGCACTTATCTGTTACTTATAAAAGCGTGTTTCTAAAGATACGATTTATAACCATGCTTATATAATGTATCAGATGAGTAGAGTTTAACTTATCTGACAGACGAGTGATCTGTTATCTGATATTACTAGAGAAAGCCAATAGCTAGTAATCTTCTTCTGCTGTTTGTCAATCCAGCAAGATAATTTGATCTTCAATCTTCAAGAATTAACAACACATCTTCTGATAACATAACTTCAACTAACTGTCATTAACCAATTTCATCTTTTAATCAGAAGTACCGCTAGTCTTACACGTTCCCCCTGACTTTAAGAATTCATAAGTTAACTAGTCTATTGAGAGTTAATTCTTGAATATAATAACGGATGACTGTGCTGATGAACTTAAGTCTTCTGGTAAGTTCCCCCTCAGCTTATGCATCCAAATTAAGCAGTCCTAGCTCAGCTCTTAGAGTTGAAAACCTTACTTCACTTAAAGGTTTAGTGAAAATATCAGCAATCTGATTGTTAGTATGAACATACTCAATCATTACATTTCCTTTTTCAACATGATCTCTAATGAAGTGATGCTTGATCTCAATATGTTTAGTCCTTGAATGACTTGTAGTGTTCTGAGTAAGTGAGATTGCACTAGTATTGTCACAATAGATTGGAATACCACTGATCTTGATATTGTAATCTTCTAGTTGATGCTTCAACCAAAGTATCTGTGCACAGCAAGCTCCAGCAGCTATATATTCAGCTTCAGCAGTAGATATAGAGATTGAAGTTTGTTTCTTACTCATCCATGAGATCAGACGACTGCCCAAAAATTGACAAGCATCTGTTGTGCTCTTCCTATCAATTTTGCAGCCAGCAATGTCTGAATCTGAATAACCAATAAGCTCAAATCCAGATTCTCTAGGATACCACAATCCCAATTCTTGAGTGCCCTTAATATATTTCAGTATTCTCTTGGCAGTTAAGAGATGAGATTCCTTGGGATTTGATTGAAATCTTGCACAAACCCCAATTGAGTACATGATATCAGGTCTGATTGCTGTTAAGTATAAAAGTGACCCAATAATGCCTCTGTATTTGGTTATGTCCACTGATTTGCCATCTTCATCTTTATCCAATCGAAGACTAGTAGACATAGGAACAGTAGCAGTAGAGCTAGTTTCCATACCAAATTTCTTAAACAGATCTCTTGTGTATTTTGCTTGGTTGATGAAAATTCCATCAGGCAACTGTCTAACATGCAAACCAAGAAAATAATTGAGTTCACCCATCATGCTCATTTCAAACTTGTTCTGCATGAGCTTGGAGAACTTGTCACACATCTGTTGGTTAGTTGAACCAAAAATAATATCAACTACATATATTTGCACAATTAATATATGATTCTCCCATTCAATTGTGAACAAGGTCTTGTCTACCTTACCTTTACGAAATCCTTTAATTAAAAGAAAATCAGATAGGGTATCATACCATGCTCTTGGAGCCTGTTTCAGTCCATAGAGGGCTTTCTTTAGACGATACAACTTGTCTTCTTGTTGATAAGCTTCAAATCCAGGAGGTTGTTCAACATACACTTCTTCTTGCAATTCTCCATTGAGAAAAGCAGACTTCACATCCATCTGATAGACGGTGAAGTTCTTGTAAGCAGCATAGGCAAGAAACAGTCTGATTGCTTCAAGTCTTGCTACAGGTGCAAATGTTTCATCAAATTCAATTCCTTCTTCTTGACAATAACCCTTGGCCACTAATCTTGCTTTATTTCTGGTAACAATACCATCTTCATTCATCTTATTTCTGAAAACCCATTTAGTGCCAATTACTCTTTGATGACTTGGTCTTGGAACTAAGTACCATACTTCGTTCCTTTCAAATTGATTCAACTCTTCTTGCATAGCTTCAATCCAGAAGGAATCACTGAGAGCTTCTTCAATTTATTTAGGCTCTATTTGAGATAGAAAACTGGTAAACATAGCATCTTGTGCAGCAGCTCTTCTTGTTTTTACTCTATCCAAAGGATCACCAATCACTAACTCTGGTGGGTGATTCCTGAGCCATCTAAGATCAGGTTGCAGGTCTGGATGTTGTCCTCTGTTTTGATCTTGCAACACTACTGTTGGAGTTCCAGTAGTAGTCTGTTGAACAGTCTCTGGTCTGTCAGCTGTTTGTAACTCGTCTGTTAGACAATCAGTGATCTGATTTTGAACAGCACTTGAGTTATCAGCTGGGTTGAGATCAGGTAGTATGATGGGAACATATTCTTCATTCTTTCCAACATTCAACTTCTGTAAATCAGTAGACAGATCTTGATTAGTGTTTTGATTCTTTTCAGAAGATTGACTTGGCTCATCAAATACTACATGAATGGATTCTTCTACTAGTAATGTTCTTTTGTTAAAAACTCTATAAGCCTTACTAACAGTAGAGTATCCTACAAAAACAGCTTCATCAGCCTTTTCTGCAAATGCAGTAAGGTGATTTTTCCCATTATTTAACACAAAGCATTTACAACCAAAAATTTTAAAGTAATGAATGTTTGGTTTCCTGTTGTTCCAAACTTCATATGGAGTCTTGTTCTGATTTTTGTTGATCATGCATCTGTTCTGGGTAAAGCAGGCTGTGTTTGTGGCTTCTGTCCAAAATCTTTGTGGCAACTTAGCTTCAGCAATCATTGTTCTGACAGCTTCTTTCAGTGTTCTGTTTCTCCTTTCAGCAACACCGTTCTGTTGAGGGGTTCTAGCAGCTGAATACTCCTGATGTATTCCTTTGATATTACAATACTCTTCAACAGTAGAGTTTGTAAACTCTGTCCCTCTATCTGATCTGATCTTCAATATTTTTGTACTTTTCTCATTCTGGATCAGTTCCATCAGATTAGTGAGATGTTCCTTGGTTTCACTTTTCTTCTTCATGAATATCACTGAAGTATATCTTGAATAGTCATCCACAACAGCTTGGCAGTATTTCTTTCCACCATTGCTGACTAGATCAATGGGTCCAAATAAGTCCATGTGTAGCAGCTCCAAGATTCTTTAAGAAGATTGGTGCTTCTTGCTTTTGAATGATGACTTGATTTGTTTCCCTTTCTGACAGGCGTCACAGAGCTTATCCTTGCTCATGACTGTTTTTGGAATCCCTTCTACCAGATCATTCTTTATCAATCTGTTTATGGTCTTGAAGTTTAAATGATTCATCCTTTTGTGCCATAGCCAGCTAACTTCACTTGGTGTTGATGCCACCAAACAAACACTTGAATTCTTGTCAGCAGAATTCCAGTCGACTATGTAGACATTTCCTTGTCGTCTTCCAGATAAAATTACCTTCTTTGTACCAATCTGTTCAACATAGCACTTATCTGTTGAGAAGATGACTGAACATCCTTTGTCACAAAATTGACTTATGCTCAGCAGGTTGTACTTTAGGCCTTTAACATATGAGACGTCAGATATATCTATGTTTCCTTTGATTATCCTTCCTTTAGCTACAATCTTGCCCTCTTTGCTGTCTCCAAAAGTAACATTTGGACCATCCACAGCAACAGCATCAGTCAGCTCATGTATGCTTCCACACATGTGCCTTGAACAACCACTGTCCAAGTACCAAATCTTCTCTACTTTACTCCTACTCCTAATCCTAACCTACAAAACAAAAATAAAATTGTTTTAGGTACCCTTATTGAGAGGGTCCTGAAGGATTAGTTTCACCTCTGACAACCCAAGATGTTGATGTCTTAGGCTTCTGAGTTTTGACAGGAGCATGAACAGTTTCATCTTTATCATAGTTAGCAGATAAGTCATGTTGATGATCAGTATGATAAGAATAATGTTCATAAGCAGGGTAAGGTGCATGATAAGCAGGGTATGCATGCATTGGGTGAGCAGGGTAAGGTGCATAGTAACTTGGAAATTGAGGTGCATGATACATAGGAGGATATGCAGCAGGTTGCACGTAATAGGACTCATTTCCATACCAAGCATTTTGATTTTTCTTATTCTTATGCTTCTTTGGTTTACTAGTTGCTTGCTCATTAACAGACGACTTAGTTTTACCACTAGTCTGATTTAGTTTAGCTTTATCAGCAGACTTCTTAGGACTCTGCTGTTCGGTCTTACTAGTCCGTTTTCCTACACTAGGCTCTTTGCTCTTTTTAGCCTTAGGAGCTTTTGTCTCCTTTAACGCATTCTCAGGTGAAGCAGGTTTAGCAGTTTGAACATACAGAATGACCTTACTATTGTCAGCAGATATAAATTTTTCAGTATGATTCAATTCTAACTTATCCTGTTCTAAAGGCATATTCTGTTTACTAGACATATGAGTGGATGCAACAGATGATTTCTCATGAGACTCAATAACTTTTTCAAGTTCCATGATTTTTCCTTTATAAACTTCACATTCAGCTTTCAGAGATTCATGTTCTTGCTCAAGCTTTTTATATTCAACTGATTCTCTTGGCTTTTCAGCTGTGAGTTTCAGTGAACTGTTTTGCTCTTTTAGCAATATCATCTCTTCCTTAAGCTTTTTGTATGCTTCAGCAATAGTAGTATTGTTAAGCACCATTTATTCAAATGAATTAAATAATTCATTGTCAAGAGGAGTTACCTCATCCTCAGAGTCATCAGATTCCTTGGCCATCAGGTAGATAAGAGCAGGATTCTCTTCATCAGAAGACTCTTCGTCAGAAGTGTCTGAGTCTGAATCAGATGAGTAGACCGCAGTCAGCTTTTCTGCTTCAGCCATCATTGCCTTGCCTCTCTGATGCTTTCTTTCTTTTCTGATTCTCTTCTCTTCTTCAGTGTATTTCTCTGCTTTTGGATATGGACAGTCTCTAATGACGTGTCCCAATTTCTTGCAGTTATAACACATTAGTTTTGCTTTATAATCATCTTTATCTTGAGAAGAAGAGTTAGGTTTAAAAGTAGAAGCATTGTTGTATTTGTTCTTCATTTTTCTTTTGTAGAACTTCTTGAAATTGTTCATCAGCAATGCTACATCTCCAGCTGTGTACTCCTTTTTGTTGAGTAGTGTGGCTTCATCAGATGAGTCCACTTCTTTACTTCTTTGTGCTGGTCTTCTTGGATTTTCAGCAGCAACTAAGGCAGCTGTGGGTCCTGAAGTTGAGGTTTCTTCAATTCCCATTCTAGGCAGTTTATACTCGAATGCCTTGAGTACGGAGAACAACTCTGTAAGAGAAATCTTCCCCAGATCTCTTGATTCTTCCATAGCTGTTACTTTCATGTTGAACTTAGGAGGCAGGGCCTTCAGTACTCTGACGGTGATCTCCTTGTCAGTGAAGGTTTTTCCCAACTTTAGAACTTCATTGAGTGTTCTGGTGAACCTGGTATCCATCTGATCTATGGTCTCTCCAGACTTCATTTTGAAGTTATCCAGTTTCTCCAAAGCAACAGTAAGCTGATGCTCTTTAATAGCATCATTTCCTTCGCTCATATCTCTGACTTTATCCCACATCTCCTTTGCAGTCTTGCAATGTTTGACCTTGTCAAACCGATCATTATCCAGGGATTTAGTCATGATGAATCTTCCGACTTTATCCAGATTAAATAGCTTTATTTCTTCTGGAGTCATCTCATGAAGATCTTTTTCCACCACGGTATCAACTTCATTTATCTTTATCGTCTTGGTGAATCTGAATGGACCTTTTATGATACATGTGTACATGTTATCATTATAAGCAGCTAGGAAAATCTCCATTCTGATTTTCTAGTCTTCAAACGACGTACCAGCAATGTGGGGAACATGGCTTATACAGTCCATTTTTCAAAAAGTTTTTATTTTTCAAAAAGATGCTCTTTTGAAAAGTTTTGAAAACCTTTGAAAAACACTTGGATCAAGCTCGTTGATCAGGCAGCTGATTCTAATGAACCACCTGCTCTGATACCACTTGTTGGTCCCAAGTGGTCAGATGAGGTCTAGAGGGGGGGGGGGTGAATAGACCTCTGAAAATTTTTAGACTTAAAAACTTTTCAGTCTTCTGTCAGCAGACTAATCTGATGAAGAACAGTAAGCTAACTATGCTGATCGTGAACAAATCTTGAACAGCAGAGTGACCACTCTTCTTACAGTTACTCAGCTGATTTCAGCAAAATCAGTTTTATCAAGAGTATACTTGCAGCGGATGTTTGAAAGTGTTTTTCACAAGTAGACTAAGTCATTTAAAAGATTTTATCCCCAGTTTAAAACTCCTTTAAAATCTTTCAAAATAATTCAAAGTGTAAACTTATGCAATTTTGAAATATGCAAGAAAACTTAAATTAAATCAACACAAAGAATTTTTATAGTGGTTATATGGGTAAAAATCCTTTAGTCCACTCTTCCAGATCACTTAGATTCTGGGTTATACTATAAACACACAGTTTACAATATGTCTCCACTTATACCTAAACAACAAATGAAAAGGCTATAAGCTCGCAATAGGAAATCACTCAGAAATCCTATCCTCTGAAGTTAAATCACTCACAAAGACGGATTTAAACTTCGCACAACACTCAGCTAATACAAATTCACTCAGAAGATGTTTTCTATTTTGCTTCAACTGGGTTTCTGTCAACAGATGACTTCCACCAGACGAGTGAGCTGTTCGAGCTTCTTGAGACTTAGAAAAATTTCTGCTTCAAAACGAAATCTCAGAATGTTGTTGTGTTCTTTTTTTGCTCGTTGAAATCAGCTCTATTTATATTTGGATTTGAAAATATGACCGTTGAAGGAAATCAAATCTCAAATCCATAGCCTTAGCCCAAATTCAGAACGGCTCCCTGCTACAGTCCTTTTTCTGCTGTACTTTCCTGTAGCTGCATTAAATGCACTTTGCTGATCCGAGAGTAAATTCTAATCATTTGCCATTACTACCCTTCTCTTTCAGCATTTATTACACCAGGTGCATTTATTACCGTTGAACTTATCTCATGATCTCTTCTACTCTGCTGATCGAAGCAACTCTGCTGATAGATACTCTGCTGATCAAATACTGAACTAATCTGATTTGAGTCAGCTGATGGTCTACCCTTCTGATTGATGTTTCAGCAAAAGATCAGTAGTCTTCTGGGCTTTGAACTTTGAACTCTTCTGATGTCTTCTTTACTTGTTCAAAATTCTTCAAAGGGAACTAAGCTTTCCATACTTAGCTGATTTTGATGTTTTGGAAATCATCAAAACCTTCCCTTATCTTCTTATCTTCTTTGAACTTCATCTTCATCCAACACTAGTTAACTCATGGATTCTTGAACTCAGGGGGAACGTGTAAGACTAGCGGTACTCTTGACCTAAAGATGAAATTTGTTGATGACAGTTAGTTGAAGTTATGTATTTGGAAGATATGTTCTTAATTCTTATAGATTGAAGATTAATTTATCTTGCTGGATTGACAAACAGCAGAGGAAGATTACTAGTTGTTGGCTTTCACTAGTAATATCAGATTTCAGATCACTCGTCTGACAGATAAGTTAATTCTACTCATATGATGTTTTATATAAGTGTGGTACTAAAGACGTTATATTTAAAACAAGCTTTTATAAGTAAAAAATTAGTGTCGATTGACTTTCCCGCCCATCTGATATTAAATTATAAAATTTGAAATCTGCAGATCTCGCTCGCACGATTAAAAACTGTCAGAATAGATCTAACGGTTCGCATAAAACACGAAAACCGACGCATTTTGAAATCTATAAATCCAGATCTGATCAGACTAGTCGACCTTACACACCCAAAATTCTCTTAAGCACAAAAGAAGTTACTAATCTGTTCATTTTCTATCTTAAAGTGTTCAATTTCTTCACTAATCACTTCAAAATCACTACAATGGCTGGAGCTGAAGGAAGATATCCAAGTTACGAGAAGTTCTACTCTTCTGGAACTCCTCTAATGAAGGAACTAATGGTTAAAATCATGGAGGCAACACTGGTTAATGTGTTGGAAGCCCACGAAGAATTGGTCTTTATTGAAGATGTGGCTGGGTTTTACAAAACCAGGAAGATAGATTTGACCATGAACACCATGGTCGCCACTGTAGGAGGGAAGACAATTTGTGTCTCTCCCGCTGTTCTAAGTGAGGTTTACGGTTTGAAGAATGAAGGAGGAGAAGTCACCACTTTGGGTTTTAAAAAGGAGGAATAATTATGGGCTTTGTGTGCGAAGGTGGGAGAGGAGATGATTGTAACGATGATGAAACACAGTTGAAGGACGAGTTTCAGAGGTTCGCAAACATCATTGCCAGGGTGTTGGAGTGCTCAACCAGTTCTATGGATGGGTTACCTAGGAGGAGGTTCCACACCATGGTTTGTATCTATTATGGGCTTCCAATCAACTGGGATGCCAACTACTTCAACATTTTTGGCCTTGAAGAAAAGTGGCCATGTGATAATGTTGAGTCATCTGTTCATGGCTCTTCATTGTTCACTGATCAATGGCAAGCCAGTTCATGCGTTGAAGGACCTAAAGACATATGAACCTGTCAGAGTTGAAGCCAAGTTGACAACTCCTAAAAGAAAGGCTAAGGGAAAGGCAGAGAAGCCTGCTACTGCCAAGAAGCCTGAGACAGCAAAACAGACTACTCAGTCTACTGATCAAACATCTGACGCTGCTGTTCAAGCCAGATCAGTAGTTTCTGAAGTGGCTGATGAGATAGTCACTAAGGTGGCTAAGGAAATAGATGAGATGAACATTGAAGCATCTCCAGAGATAACTGAGTCAGATGAACCAATTTAGGTTGAAAGAGTTGGTAGAAGGACTAGAAGTTCAGTGAAGTGGACTGCTCAGCCTCAACCCACTGGAGAAATGACAAAATCAAAAGCAAGAAAGAAGCTGACTCAAGGATGTCAACGAGTCACCTTCTCTATTGATTCAACCAATGTTAGAGAAAATCCTCCTGCTGCAGAAAGACCAGATGATGCGGAGGAAAAGGCTGCAGAGGATAAGTCACTAACACAGTCTGCTATTGCTGAGACAGAACAGCCAGCTGATGAATTAGCTAAGGTGAATGTTCCACTCATTCAGCCTCAACCAATTCCAGTTGTTCCACTAAAGGTAGTGGAAAGCCCTGCTTCCAGAAGGAAGAGAACTGGCAAAGGGAAGGTCTATGCTGCTCAAAAGAAAAAGAGAGAAGAAGTTGAGCAAAAGAAGAAAGATGAACAAACTGACTCAACAATTTGCTAGCCAGAAAAGACAGAAACTGCCGAGGAGCTACCTTGGAACCATTCATCAACAAGAAGGAGAATCCTTGAGAAACTGGTTGGCGAGATTTAACGTGGAATTATTGAAAATTGATTCCCCAAATATTGATTACATAATCTCCATCTTTTTCAATCTCACCAAAAACAGACAGTTCGGGAATGCGCTAAGCAGAAAACAACCGAGAAATTTTGCGGATATTATGACTCTGGCATCAAAATATATGACTCAAGAAGAGATGAACACTTTCAAGGACAAGAATAAGAACAAAGCCCCCGTCTCCGGATCGAGGCGGCAAGACAAAGCTCCTGTTTCAAATCCCATGGATTACGATCGATCCTTCAGAAAAGGAATCGTTTTTCAACGATTAGAGTATAATCGGAACGATCTGGACAAAAGACCTAATGTCTATCCTAGATCAAAATCGGCCGAACTACCAAACCGGAATCGTGTAAACCAGATGGAATACCCCCGATTGACGGTTCCTATCGAAGAAATTCTAGTAGTACTTGAAAGGAACAATTGGATTCCGCCAGCAAAAAGAATTGCACAACCAAAGCCAAGTGCTCGAAACTACAATCTATATTGTAGATATCATCGGGCCCATGGACATCACACCGAAGATTGTTTCCACCTGAAGCAGGAATCAAAAGGCTGATCGAACAAGGAAAGTTGGACGACTATCTCGAACGAAACAATCGCAAGAGAAACAGAAGCAGGAGTCCTCGAGCTAATAATCATAGAAGAACCCCGTGAAGAAGGTCCCCTAATAACGGTCCGCCTCAAGAATTGAACAATGATCAAATCAACGGCACCATCCATACAATCTCCGGAGGACCGGCAGGTGGAGATAGTCGTAATGCTCGCCGTAGAACCGCGAGATCAATTGAAGGGAACCTTAGACATCCGAATGAAGTATGGACGCTCGAAAGAACAACTCATTAGCTTCAATGAGAACGAAGTACCAAGGAATATTGTTTGGGATCTGAAGGAAGATAACCCTGACTTCCCGATGGTAGTATCTCTCGAGATAGCGAACTACAATGTTAAAAGTATCTTAATCGATAATGGCAGCTCAGCGAACATCATATCTAAGGAAGTCCTAACACAGATGAACTTGGGAGAAATAACGCATAAAAAAGTAGCCACTCCTTTAGTGGGATTTGGAGGCTCAGAAATAGTCCCCTATGGGACTATAAACTTGAGTGTCTCGTTGGGAATGAGACCGCAACGAGCAGTAAAAATGATAAAGTTCTTGGTCGTAGATACTCCTTTTGCATACAATGCGATATTAGGACGACCTGCCCTCAACCTATTTCGCGCAGTAGTATCAACATACCATCAGAAGATAAAATTTCCAACAGATTCTGGGATCGGAGAAATAGTGAATGATCACAGCATGACGTGGGATTGTTATAACACCTCCCTAACACTGGGAAACCGATCCTAACCGTTTACTTCAGCTAAAAGGAAGCTCGAGGACGACATCGAAAGAACTGAAGTCGAGATCCCCAGCACTGATAGAATAGATCGAAAGGGAAAGGAGCCGGTCTATTTAACCATAAAACCACCAGAACACAAGGATATTATGCTCGTACAAGGAGATCCTTCAGAAACGACCAGGATCGGAACCGAGCTTAGTCAGGAAGAGGAAGTAATGTTAATAAATTTTCTCAGGAATAATGTTGACATCTTCTCTTGGAGTGCAGACAACATTGAGGGTATTTACCCAAGAGTAATCACACATTCTTTAAAAATTGATCCAATGGCAAAACCAGCATGACAAAAGAAGAGGAATCATGGGCCGACAAAGGATAAGATAATCAAAGAAGAAGTCGAGAGGCTACTCAAAGCTAAACAGATTCGAGAAATACATTTCTCGGAATGGCTATGCAATGTTGTCATAGTGGCTAAAGGAGATAAAAAGGATAATAAATGGAGGATGTGCAACGATTTCACGGACCTCAATAAATTATGTCCACGAGATCCCTACTGATGGTGGCTATTTTATACCCCATATGATATTCGGATCGAGACAAGCATATGAGGTCGGCCCGACCATATAGGTCATCCACTACAACGGATCGACCTGATTAGAGTCCATTCTCCACGGCGAAATGGGCTGCAATTCGAACTGAAGAAGGATAAATGGTTCGAGTCCTAATATGGCTATGTTTCCTTGTATGTCTAGGGTTGTAACATATAAATACCTAGATTCATCATTGTAATGAACAACATATCAGAGCTTACGCCTACATACTCGGGCATTCTGAGATTAATATAATAAAAGAGCTTTTGCTATACATATTGATTATCAATTCGTTCGTTACATTATTGCTTGTTCTTCCTTGAGATTGATCCCTCCGGAATAAATTAACTAGGCCCTATAACCTCCATATAATTTTACCCCTATAAACCATTATTATTGATTTAATTAAACCCTATGAAAAACGGTTAACTCAGTTGGCGCCCACCGTGGGGCTAAGTTAATTATTCGATAGACATATGGCTCGCCCAAGGAAGAACGCTCGCAACGAAGGAAGAAGCAACACGACGCATCCACCTATGATGTCGGACGACTTACAAAACGATACGACGAATGACAACCCAATCACTAACGATGATGATAATCAACGAGAAAACAATCAATTGCCGAATCATGAAGAACGCCAATGGATCAATGTCCGAAATTCTCAAGGACAACAAGAAATTGCCGCCAATACGATACCAGAAGCCCCCATGGCTCCTACAATCCCTGTCCCATTGGCGGAAACACAGGAGAAATTAAGACAGATCACAATGCTATTTAACTCATTATACCCAGGAGAACTGCTGGTTCCCGATCATGTGCCCAGAGACCCTAGAGCGACTAGGGCGAATCCAGGTCGGAGAGTTCCAAGGCAGGTCGATCAGGTATTGGAACAAGCAGATAGCCTGTGAGCGACCAGAGATGATTACACAGTCCACAAATGAGCGATACAAAACCGACCGATGAGCGAATCCGGAGAAAAACGGATCGATCGAAACCACAACCAACACGTCGAGGATCAAATGAACATACCATGATTCCCGTCGATGATGACGTTGGTGATGCAGTCCCTAATCGACCAAAAATTGTCCGCATCTCGGAAAGAGAGATCGAAAAGATGGTACAAGAACGCCTAGAACAACGTCTATTGACCGTTCAAAATCCGTGGGCCAGAAACATGGAGGTCCAGGAAAGTTTAGCAGCATGCTTTCCCTTTGGTAGGGAGATAAAAGAAGCTCAATCATCCGGCAGGTTCCAGGACGACTAACGAGATATGACAGAACCACCTATCCTGACGATTACATATTCAGCTTTACAAACATAATGAATTTATATGCTCACTCAGCAGAATACACCGCAAAACTAATGATTACCACATTCGAAGGATTAGCTTTGGATTGGTTCAGAAAACAACCCACCAATTCCATATTCAGTTTTCGTGAGTTATGCAACAAACTGACTCAACAATTTGCTAGCCAGAAAAGACAGAAAATGCCGTGTGCAACCTTGGAACCATTCATCAACAAGAAGGAGAATCCTTGAGAAACTGGTTGTCGAGATTTAACGTGGAATTATTGAAAATTGATTCCCCAAATATTGATTACATAATCTCCATCATATTCGATCTCACCAAAAACAGACAGTTCGGGAATGCGCTAAGCAGAAAACAACCGAGAACTTTTGCGGATATTATGACTCTGGCATCAAAATATATGACTCAAGAAGAGATGATCTCTTTCAAGGACAAGAATAGGAACAAAGCCCCCGTCTCCGGATCGAGGCGGCAAGACAAAGCTCCTGTTTCAAAACCCATGGATTACGATCGATCCTTCAAAAAAGGAAACGTTTTTCAACGATTAGAGTATAATCGGAACGATTTGGACAAAAGACCTAATGTCTATCCTAGATCAAGATCGACCGAACTACCAAACCGGAATCGAGTAAACCAGGTGGAATACCCCCGATTGACGGTTCCTATCGAAGAAATTCTGGTAGTACTTGAAAGGAACAATTGGATTCCGCCAGTACTTGAAACTACAATCTATATTGTAGATATCATCGAGCCCATGGACATCGAACCGAAGATTGTTTCCACCTGAAGCAGGGAATCGAAAGGCTGATCGGACAAGGAATGTTGGACGACTATCTCGAACGAAACAATCGCAGGAGAAACAGAAGCAGGAGTCCTCGAGCTAATAATCAAAGAAGAACCCCGGGAATAAGGTCCCCTAATAACGGTCCGCCATAAGAATTGAACAATGATCAAATCAACGGCACCATCCATACAATCTCCGGAGGACCGGCGGGGGGAGATAGTCGTAATGCTCGCAGTAGAACCGCGAGATCAATTGAAGGGAACCTTAGACATCCGAAGGAAGTATGGACGCTCGAAACCAAATTACCTAAAGAACAACTCATTAGCTTCAATGAGAACGAAGTACCAAGGAATATTGTTTGGGATCTGAAGGAAGATAACCCTGACTTCCCGATGGTAGTATCTCTCGAGATAGCGAACTACAATGTTAAAACGATCTTAATCGATAATGGCAGCTCAGCGAACATCATATCTAAGGAAGTCCTAACACAGACGAACTTGAGATAAATAACGCTTCAAAAAGTAGCCACTCCTTTAGTTGGATTTGGAGGCTCAGAAATAATCCCCTATGGGACTATAAACTTGAGTGTCTCGTTGGGAAAGAGACCGCAGTGAGCAGTAAAAATGATAAAGTTCTTGGTCGTAGATACTCCTTTTGCATACAATGCAATATTAGGGCGACCTGTCCTCAACCTATTTCGCGCAGTAGTATCAACATACCATCAGAAGATAAAATTTCCGACAGATTCTGGGATCGGAGAAATAATGAATGATCACTGCATGGCGTGGGATTG
Source organism: Penstemon eatonii (assembly GCA_038501285.1). Classification (NCBI taxonomy): domain Eukaryota; kingdom Viridiplantae; phylum Streptophyta; class Magnoliopsida; order Lamiales; family Plantaginaceae; genus Penstemon; species Penstemon eatonii. Next base: position 28,425,807 of record CM076713.1, read on the forward strand.
TTATAACACCTCCCTAACACTAGGACACCGATCCAAACCGTTTACTCCAGCTAAAAGGAAGCTCGAGGACGACATTGAAAGAGCTGAAGTCGAGATCCCCAGTACTGACAGAATAGATCGAAAGAGAAAGGAGCCGGTCGATTTAACCATAAAACCACCAGAACACAAGGATATTATGCTCGTACAAGGAGATCCTTCAAAAACGACCAGGATCGGAACCGAGCTTAGTCCGAAAGGGGAAGTAATGTTAATAAATTTTCTCAGGAATAATGTTGACATCTTCGCTTGGAGTGCGGACGACATTGAGGGTATTGACCCAAGAGTAATCACACATTCTTTAAAAATTGATCCAATGGCAAAACCAGCAAGACAAAAGAAGAGGAATCATGGGCAGACAAAGGATAAGATAATCAAAGCAGAAGTCGAGAGGCTACTCAAAGCTAAACAGATTCGAGAAATACATTTCTCGGAATGGCTATGCAATGTTGTCTTAGTGGCTAAACGAGATAAAAATGATAATAAAGGGAGTATGTGCAACGATTTCACGGACCTCAATAAATTATGTCCACGAGATCCCTACCCTCTCCCGAGGATCGACCTATTGGTCGACTCAACGGCAGGATTCACTATTTTCAGTATGATGGACGCCTTTCAAGGTTTCTATCAAATCTACATGGATGAGCGAGTGTTGGGATTTTATGGGTATAATTGTCAACTACAACGGTGCAGAATTTAAAACTTTGTTTTATACACCAAATCCCAGGAATACTTATTAGGAAATATGAATAAGGTTGAATTTATTTTCAGCAAACAAGTACTAAAAATAAATAAGATGGTAAAGCTATTTTACCTCACCACATGCAAGGTGGTGGTTTTTCTCCGGTCTTCAATTGTTCACTAGAGCACCCCAAGTGTTGTGCCTCTAGAGAAAGTCCACACCAATTGGATTTGAGTGACTTCGCGTATTCCCCAGGCTCAGAACTAGGATTAAGGAATTGTCTCGTCAAGAATTGAATTCAGATCCGGGAAGGAAAACTTGGAGAAAAATCCTACACAGGGTGGGGCGATTTTGACAGGGTTCGGCTGATGCAATAGGGGCGAGAGGGGCTGAATTTTTCGGCCTCTTTGTTTTCTTGTGTTTTTTATTTTTCTTTCTTGCTTAGGTTTTCTCTCTTTTTAACCTTCTGATTAGATTATGTGTATCGAGTATTTATAGATATCTTATTAGAAGACCCCTTCTCCTAATAAGTATCAAATCTTGAAAGGATCTCTCCTTATCAAGATACAAGGTACACAAGATCTTATCACTTTAGGAAACAAAATATATTACAATCTTTTTCCTAGTTACACAAGATAACAAAAACTCTTCCAATCCCTATCATAACCAATCATGATCAACATTAATCCAAGACTTATTTCCCAAGCAAAAAATCGGCCATGTTGATTAAATAATCAACATTAAAATCGGCCCATATGCTTTAATTAATCCTAAATCAATTTGATCATTATTCCCAAAATCGGCCCATGCAAGATTAATTAATCCTAGATTAATTTAACTTTACAATATATGGCCCATATGCTTTTAATTAATTAATCCACTATTAATCAATTAATTTTTTCCAATTAACACTTTAATTGAGGATTTAATTAATCAGAAATTCCAATTGATTCATTAATTAGTTACTTCTAATTAATGATTCTCCACTTTGAATTAACACCTTAATTCTTGATTAATTAATTAGTTACTTCTAATTAATTATTCTTCTTCTTGAATTAATACTTTAATTCATTTATTGATTTAATTTCTTAAATCAATTGTTTCCTTTCAGACTGTCACTGTCCAACTGTATTGTGTGTGACCCTCTAGGTTCACCATCAATTGGCAGCAGGCCCACGACTTTCGTGATTTAATTAGTGAGCAATTAATATGTAATTAATTGCTCCAATCAATTAACCACTTTAATTGACCACTCCATAATTAATTTCCCTATTAATTCAGGAGTACCCAGACCTCATGGTCGATGTCTAGCCACAAGCCCATGAGGCCCAACTTCAGGTGAATTGATATTCGTGAACCTTCACCTCTTATAAATTCCATGTACATACGGTCCTTCTAACGACTAATTTCCCGATTGAGACCTAGGGTGTGTGAATTGGTCGGCACCACTAATCATCTCAATTCTGTACTTTCTAATTCAGGATAATAATTCCAGTGTGACTGCTAAATTTGGAAACCCCTTTCCAAATCCGTCACTGACTGCGGCCGCAGATTCCTCGGATATTATTATCTAAGAACGTACAGGAAATTCTCTCATCTTATCAGGATGAGTCGATAGATCCTATATTAGTACTAACCATCCGCGCACACGTTCATACTTACCCAAAGTAGTCGCATAATGACCAAGCTATGTGATCGGTTCCTAAATCAAAGTACGTATTCCCGTGTACCGAATTCGCCCTAGTACCTCAAGTCAAAGGACTAAATCGTACACTATTATAAGTATTGAGAGACATCCCATTACCGATATGCTTAACGCACTTCCACGATGGGTCTCTCTGTTCGGGTCGTTCGATGCGTTCGATCCCCTATCGAACCACCTAGTCATATGCACTAGCATTAAATGCCTTGTTCATGAAACTACAACAAATTCACTCCATGTGAATCATGCATAATCCTACAAGTCTTGACGATTCATTCGATACCCCGTCTCGATATGAATCTATGACTTGAAACATTTTCGAGATCACGACCTTTGAGACTGTTTCATGATAGATCGCACTCAGTACTGAAGTGTATAGTCCCATAGTCATGAGTAATCTCAGGGTTTCATCCAATCTCTTAGATTAGTTCGCGAGAGATGAAGTTGGCCATTGTTTAATTCACGTACTATGAATAAACGGGCGTATTATCTTATGAATCATAAGATTGCTTCTCAAGGAAGTTCCTTAACAAGCTTATATTTGTTGGCTTGCTGGGCACTATCCTATCAATCTCCCACTTGCCCTAAAGCCAACCACATACATTTCTAAGGCCCATCTCTCTCAAGATGTCCGTCGAACCCTTTTGTGATTATGACTTAATTGGTGGATCTGCTATGTTGTCTCTTGACGTGGTTTACTCCCACGTACCTATGATTTTCTAGATCATATGGTATACTTGTGTTTAGATCATGGGTGAGATCTCGATTCCTTTGCTAAGCAATTGCCTTAAGTTATCATAGAAGATAACTATAGGCCTTGCAATGCTAGGTACTTCTTCATTGGAAGAAGTTTTTGTCCAAACACTTTCCTTCGCTGTATTCAATACTGCGAAATATTCTGTTTTAGTGGTTAACCCGGCATCGATTGTCCTTTTGAACCCCTTTCAAATCATCGTTGCCCCATAAAACCAGAATATTATATGCACATCAGACTGGATACTCGAATCATGAAATCCTTCGAGTTCTAATTCTTAATTATTACCGTTGACCAGCAATATATCCTCAGAACTCCTAGAGTTCTTAAGGAATGCTCTTTTCGGTGATCCAATATTCCCTACTGGTGTTCGACTAACAATAGCTTATGATACTCATAGCATGTGTTTAGTCTGGTCTTGTACATGACGTTGCATATACTATGCAACCTTTTATATAGAAGGTGTATAGAGATATTATCCTCTTTACTCATCAAATGTAGGGCTCATTGACTTTGAGAGAGATTTTATATCTCTATGGAAACTGTGCTCTCCAGGACTTTCCATACTGATTTTATTCAGTTTCGTCCATGTACTAAGATTTGGGAATCCAAACATCTTCTCTAATCTATCACAATAGATATGTACTTCCAATACGTGAGATGTATCCCTTAAATCCTTTAATGAAGAATTACGTGTATGTACAGGCTTTCGTCTGCGTTTAACACTCTTACATCTACTATGTCAACTTTAGTGTTTATATTACGAACCATGCAAAAATTCACACTGATTCTTTTGTACATTGAGATTTACATGCAATTTTGATAAAGTCAACTACCTTGACTGTCTCATCTAGTCACATGTTCCAGCTTCGGGATACTGGTCTAGAATCAGAGATTCACCTTTTGGAATTATATCCAATGGTCATGCCTCGTGGTCATACGAAGCTTCTTGGTACAGCGTTTCTAACTAGATTATTAAAAATCCACTCAGACTACATAGCGTTTTAAGCTATGTTCACAAATCTATGTTATACATAGATATTTCGAAAGTCCTTGGATCACTATCCAATCGATCATATTCGTGAACGGACTAGTTCTTTTCGAATTCGATCGAATCTTCGAAATTTTGGTGTACAAAAATTTTGTTCAATAGGTTTGAAAATATACTCCCACTATTTGTAGGGATGTGTCCAAGTCTAGGACTTCATCAAGTTCCATGGTAAAATCCCATTTCTATTTGCGAGGGAACCACCCTCTAAGAATTGGGTATCCTTTAACAATGGACTCCTTGCGTTCTTTAGGATCATGGAACAGGTATCCAATGGATTTCGTTGGATACCCTACAAATTTTCTCAATTGGATCCACTATCCAACTTTATCATTCATGGATGATATACCATATTTGAGTTAGTACGGTTTTCGTAGGAATTGACTTAAGAAAGTACTTGTTTAAGTATCCTTCTAGAGTCATAGTGTTGAACCCCAGAATTGATTGAGGAGTTTTTAGCAATACTAATTTAAGGAATGAATCTAGTCTTCCATGGTTCGATTCCTTTTATTAGATTTAACTTACTATTCAAGAATTCTATTCTTGATTTAGATAATTTGAGTTATTTAGGGCTTACGTATTAATCACTTCGATTACATCGAACGATCATACTTTAATGCCCTTAATTGCTTCGGTTTTGGAATTCCATTGAATCCTTTCAACATTTCCATACTTGCACTTTACCTAGTGCCTTCATGAAACACTTTGAACTCTTCAACCTTTCCAAAAACTTGTACCTTCCAAAGTACTCATATCCTAAATGCCATTAGGATATTTCATGAAGCAATTAATTACTCGCACTATTGCTTTAGTGATCCACATGTGTCTTAACGGTTTTCATCCATTAAACACTTGGTATTTAAAACACCTTGTTAATCGATTAATTTTCCTATTCAGACAGGATTCACATGTTTTGAATTCATCCATGTTCTATTTTTCAAGAGCCATGATGAAAACAATCCATCGATTCCTTTTTTTTTTTAGAAAATATGATCGAATGTGGATTATTATCTAATTTGTTTTACTTTTCTTGATTTAGCATAATGTTTTGTCAAGTCTTATAAATGCTTATCTCTTTGCTTTATTTACCACATTAAAGCATTAATGTACGAATTAAAAGCTTTAATTAAAATCATTCCATTCATAATGGTAAAGCTAAAAGTTTCTTACAAAGTCCGAAATAAATAGACAAAACTCTAACTAATGCCTAAATCGAGAATTAAAGTAAAACATATGCTAATAAGAAAAATCCAGATGCTCATTGACCCAGTCCCTAAAGTATGTTTCCCTCAAGTTTAGTTGAAACCCGAACTTGGTTACATGCAACACATTCCAGTCTTCCTCTGTAAACACTTTTACAGAAACCAGAAATTTTTAGATGTCTTACATCAAAAGAAAAATCTTAAGATGTTTATCATCAAATAGGAAAAATCTTAGGTCATACCTTGGTCAAGTATGTTTCGGAATTTCTCATCAGTCATGTTCCTCAGTTCCTTATCTTTCTTACATAAGGGACAATTCTTTCATTCGATCAGTCATTGTCCTTTTTCGAGGGCTTTCTCATATTTGTCCAACAACTTATGCAAATCATTGGTCTCAATTCCTTTGCTTGGAACTTCACAATGATCGATAAAATGAGAGAATGATTCAGGCAAGCCATTTGTGATGATTTCCATTTTATCAGCTAGAGTCAATCTAGCTCCAAGCTCATTGATTCGATTTAGCCTTTTGATCAGGTAAATACAATATTCACTAACATTGTTGAACCCGGTCATGCCTTTCTCGTGGAGTGATGATTCCCAGATTTGCAATATTGTTTGCTCGCAATTGACAGTGAATATTGGCATGGCTAAATATAAATAATAAAAGACAACAATAAGCAGACAGATTTAAGGTAATACTTATAATTAATGAAGATTGGTCTTTCTATCGAAAAAGTTCTCCCACTATTTTATCGAAACAATAACCCCTTTCATTGTTCGGGAAATTCTATTTCCTAGTAGGCCTTGACTTCCCAGCAGACATTAATTGCACCCACGACTCGCGGCCATACAATTAACTCCCTAGGCAGGTATACTTTTACCAATTGTGTTACTCCACAACCTTCAAGCTAATCTAGCACTGCTACATCATAAATGTTACTACTCGTTTAAGTCTAACCTAGTCAATCTTGATGAGCAACTGGCCCGGTCATGAAATCCCCGTAACTGGTTATCGGTCGATTTTCACGTCCCGACCAGTCCCCACCCTTGTCGAGTTTAGTTAAAAACAAGAATCAAGGAATTTCGTGTATTGTCCCTTTCTTCGCCTAGGGTGCCAGACTCTGGATCACCTTCAAAGATAAGTAGACAACCTACACTAGTCCCTATTGATGGAAGGCTTGGATCTATAAAACTTCATTTTATAGTTTACCCAATAGGACTTAATATTTTATTTCAAAAGGGGATTTTCGATTTTAGGAATTTTGAGGTAACTCTCCTCGAGATCTCACCGCATTAATTATGCTTTATAATTTATTTAGTGATCTAAATTCTAGCGCGCAAGCCAAAATAAATCAACAAATAAAACAAAACATTCACATCTAGCATGCATGCTACCACATTATGTTTTCGATCGGGAGCCTCCTATGCGGACCACCATCGAGCCAAAGACGATGGTCCTATTGGTCAATCTATTGGGTTTCACAGAGACCTCCTCTATTACACATTTTACCATGCATACATGGCCTTCAGTCTTCTTGGGCTCCCACTTTGCTTGTAACGGGCCTAAACTAATAAAACAGTAAAGCCCTATCTATTACAATGGCTCAAAGTGGCCCAAAACTTAAGGCTCGCAGGCCCAATAAAACCAATAAGATTAAAATTAACCAATCACATCTAGCCTAAAGGTCAAGGCTCGGCGCGATCGAAAACCACGTAAACAATTTCACGTAGAGCAAGAAACAAGCAAAATTATAATTTTCTTATTTCTTATATTATTTTAAAACTACTTTTTAAAATAACTTTAGATTCTAGTTTTAAAAACCCCTTTCTAAAACAATCTCTTAACTATCATTTTAAAACCCCCTTTTAAAATTAAATCACAACTTCTATTTTAAAACTCCTTTTAAAATATCTCATGGTTCTTACTTTAGTCCACTACTAATTATGAAAACTTAATCCTTCGGATAATAAAACACCTTTTCAGCATAAATCAGGTTCTGGAAATTTCAAATTTTTAAAATTACAGTTTGGTCCCTCAATTTTTGAAAATTACATTTTTGACCCCAAAACTTTCGAAAATAACAAATTAGCACCAAAAATTCCAGAATTTGCAAATTGGCCCAGAAAACATAAATTAATATTTTAATTCCAGAAACTTTTGTTAATCGCCAAACTGCCCCTGAAGTTTTCGTAAATTGCAAAACAGCCCCACAACTTACGGAAATTGCAAATTGACCCATATCGCTAGAAAAACAGATTTTCAATTTCAGCCAAGAATTTCCAGAAAAATAAAATTTCAGATTCTGTCAAGATTTTATAAAAATCGTAAATTGCAGTTTTAGTCTGGTAAATTTTGTAAATTGCAGATCTGGCCCAAATAAGAATTATGCTATTTACCCAAACACATAATTAATCATAATCAGCAAGATCCATGCACATAACACGACAAATAAGCATATTCACGAAAATTTGAAGTGTTCAGGCCTTTTTCATACGTGCATAATAAGTTAGGCTATGATACCACTGTTGGGATTTTATGGGTATAATTGTCAACTACAACGGTGCGGAATTTAAAACTTTGTTTTATACACCAAATCCCAGGAATACTTATTAACACATATGAATAAGGTTGAATTTATTTTCAGCAAACAAGTAATAAAAATAAATAAGATGGTAAAGCTATTTTACCTCACCACAGGCAAGGTGGTGGTTTTTCTCCGGTCTTCAATTGTTCACTAGAGCACCCCAAGTGTTGTGCCTCTAGAGAAAGTCCACACCAACTGGATTTGAGTGACTTCGCGTAATCCCCAGGCTCAGAACTAGGATTAAGGAATTGTCTCGTCAGGAATTGGATTCAGATCCGGGAAGAAAAACTTGGAGAAAAATCCTACACAGGGTGGGGCGATTTTGACAGGGTTCGGCTGATGCAATAGGGGCGAGAGGGGCTGAATTTTTCGGCCTCTTTGTTTTCTTGTGGTTTTTATTTTTCTTTCTTGCTTAGGTTTTCTCTCTTTTTAACCTTCTGATTAGATTTTGTGTATCGAGTATTTATAGATATCTTATTAGAAGACTCCTTCTCCTAATAGGTATCAAATCTTGAAAGGATCTCTCCTTATCAAGATACAAGATACACAAGATCTTATCACTTTAGGAAACAAGATATATCACAATCTTTTTCCTAGTTACACAAGATAAAAAAAAACTCTTCAAATCCCTATCATAACCAATCACGATCAATATTAATCCAAGACTTATTTCCCAAGCAAAAAATCGGCCATGTTGATTAAATAATCAACATTAAAATCTGCCCATATGATTTAATTAATCCTAAATCAATTTGATCATTATTCCCAAAATCGGCCCATGCAAGATTAATTAATCCTAGATTAATTTATATTTACAATATATGGCCCATATGCTTTTAATTAATTAATCCACTATTAATCAATTAATTTCTTCCAATTAACACTTTAATTGAGGATTTAATCAATCCGAAATTCCAATTGATTCATTAATTAGTTACTTCTAATTAATGATTCTCCACTTTGAATTAACACTTTAATTCTTGATTAATTAATTAGTTACTTCTAATTAATTATTCTTCTTCTTGAATTAATATTTTTATTCATTTATTGATTTAATTCCTTAAATCAATTGTTTCCTTTCAGACTGTCACGGTCCAATGTATTGTGTGTGACCCTCTAGGTTCACCATCAATTGGCAGCAGGCCCACGACTTTCGTGATTTAATTAGTGAGCAATTAATATGTAATTAATTGCTCCGATCAATTAACCACTTTAGTTGACCACTCCAGAATTAATTTCCCTATTAATTCAGGAGTACCCACACCTCATGGTCGATGTCTAGCCACAAGCCCATGAGGCCCAACTTCAGGTGAATTGATATTCGTGAACCTTCACCTCTTATAAATGCCATGTACATACGGTCCTTCTAACGACTAATTTCCCGATTGAGACCTAGGGTGTGTGAATTGGTCGGCACCACTAATCATCTCAAATTCTGTACTTTCTAATTCAGGATAATAATTCCAGTGTGACTGCTAAATTTGGAAACCCCTTTCCAAATCCGTCACTGACTGCGGCCGCAGATTCCTCGGATATTATTATCTAAGAACGTACAAGAAATTCTCTCATCTTATCAGGATGAGTCGATAGATCCTATATTAGTACTAACCATCCGCGCACACGTTCATACTTACCCAAAGTAGTCGCATAATGACCAAACTATGTGATCGGTTCCTAAATCAAAGTACGTATTCCCGTGTACCGAATTCGCCCTAGTACCTCAAGTCAAAGGACTAAATCGTACACTATTATAAGTATTGAGAGACATCCCATTATCGATATGCTTAACGCACTTCCACGATGGGTCTCTCTGTTTGGGTCGTTCGATGCGTTCGATCCCCTATCGAACCACCTAGTCATATGCACTAGCATTAAATGCCTTGTTCATGAAACTACAACAAATTCACTCCATGTGAATCATGCATAATCCTACAAGTCTGGACGATTCATTCGATACCCCGTCTCGATATGAATCTATGACTTGGATCATTTTCGAGATCACGACCTTTGAGACTGTTTCATGATAGATCGCACTCAGTACTGAAGTGTATAGTCCCATAGTCATGAGTGATCTCAGGGTTTCATCCAATCGCTTAGATAAGTTCGTGAGGGATGAAGTTGGCAATTGTTTAGTTCACGTACTATGAATAAACGGTCGTATTATCTTATGAATCATAAGATTGCTTCTAAAGGAAGTTCCTTAACAAGCTTATATTTGTTGGCTTGCTGGGCACTATCCTATCAGCGAGACCAAGAGAGAACTGCTTTCATAACAGAGCAGGGAGTATATTGCTTTATTGTCATGCCATTCGGCCTAAGGAATGCTGGTGCCACTTACCAAAGACTAGTTAACTTAATGTTTAGGGAGCTTATCGGAGAAATAATGAAAGTATACGTAGACGATATGCTGGTCAAAAGCATGAATGAAGCCTACTACGTAAAACATCTCGATCGATGTTTCAAGATATTGAGAAAATACCGCATGAAACTCAATCCTGCAAAATGTACCTTTGGGGTTAAATCCGAGAAGTTTTTGGGATATATGGTTCATCAGCGAGGAATTGAAACCAATCCCGAAAAGATTCGAGCCATAACGGAGATGAGACCACCTAAGAAAATATCCCAAGTGCAAAGCTTAGTAGGGAAAAATTGCCGCATTAAACAGATTCATATCCAAGTCAGCAGATAGAAGTTTGCCCTTCTTCCAAACTTTACGGAAGGCAAAGAACTTTGTTTGGACCGAGGAATGCGATCAAGCATTCTACCAACTAAAAGCATACTTAACTTCTTCCCCATTATTAGCCAAACCAACCGAAGGTGAACCGTTATACATTTACATATCAATCTCCACAGTCGCCATTAGCTCGGTATTAGTGAAAATAGAAGGCATTGAACATAAGCCTGTCTATTATCTAAGTAAATTACTACAAGGAGCAGAGAAGAATTATTTGGAGATAGAAAAATTTGCTTTAACCTTAGTGGTGGTAGCACGCAAACTCCGACCATACTTTTTGACCTATAAAATAGTCGTGCTCACAAACCAACCACTAAGACAAGTCCTGGCGAAGCCAGAAGCCTCTGGCAGATTGATTAAGTGGGCGATCAAATTAGGACAATTCGAAATTGAATATAGACCACGAATCGCTATTAAGGCTCAAGTTATGGCCGACTTCTTATTAGATTTGGCATCCCACGAATCCTAATCTCTGACAATGGAACTCAATTCGCGGGAAAACAAGTGTTGAAATGGTGCTCGAAGTTGGGAATTCAACAAAACTTAACCTCGGTAGGACACCCAAGAGCCAATGGAAAAACTGAAGTAGCAAACCGTGAAATAGTCAAATCTTTGGAAAAAAGATTAGGGGCAGCCAAAGGGAGATGGTTGGACGAACTCCCTGGAGTGCTTTGGGCGAATCGGACAACTGTCAAGGCCTCGACTGGCGAGACCCTGTTCGGTTTTTGTGTACGGCTTGGAGGCTGTGATTCCAATCGAAACATTGATCCCGACACCGAGGATCGAGATGTATGATAGCGAGGAAAATGGAAAAGCTAGAGAAGATGATGTCGACCTGACCGAAGCCTTAAGAGAAAAAGCTGCAGTACGATTGCAGGTCGCTAAATCGAATATGGAAAAAGCTTATAACCAGAAGGTCCGCATACGAACCTTCAAAAGAGGGGACTTAGTACTGAAGAAGGTAGAGGTGTCCAAGCACGTCGAAAAATTGCAACAGAATTGGGATGGACCTTATATCGTCGTTGGTGTAGGAAAGAAAGGTTCATACAAAATTGCACACATGGACGGAACACCCCTACCGAGGTCTTGGAACGCAGTTAAACTGAGAAGATACTATGGACGATGAATCCTACATGATTTAACCGTTTTTCGTTGGGTTAGATTAAATCAATGATGTATGTTTTAGAGGTCAAATTAAGTATAGGTTATAGGGCTTTGTTACTTTATTCCGGATGGATCAATCTCAAGGAAGAACAATTACGTAAAGAACAATAAGTAAGCAAGACGATGAATATGTAAATAGTATAGCAAAAACTTTTCTATTAAATATGATATCAGATTGCCAAAGTATGTAGGCGTCAGCTCTGATTCTATGTTGTATCCCTTAATACAATGTTTAACTAGGTATTTATATGGCTGTAACCCTAGCTTTACAAGGAAACATAATCCTAATAGGACTAGGTATAGCAATCCTTATGGAACTCGGACATTGCTCTTGGTCGCCGAGGATTGATAATGAAGATCGGACCAGGCAGCTCTTTAGTGAATTAGACTCATGGTCGGTCCGAGCGTATAAGGAATAGTCATTCTGATTATTATAAGGGGTGCGGAATAGCCCCCATCAGTACTCCCTCACTTCTTCGAGCGAATATGTAATAGAAGCTCGTAGAAGTAGATGGTCGATTACGACTGTGTTTTCTATGAATTATGCCTCGTTAAAAACCTTACATGGAAAAAACCCTATGGGAAAAAATCCTAAGTAAGGAAAAGAGTGCTACGCCTCATAGATAGTCGTTTTGTCGTTCTAATCTTGAACCGTGACGTGTCTCTTGAGGAAGCGTTTCGACTTTTTCCGTTTGGCGGGAATATGATTAGCCGTGAGAAGTTCGAAACATCTTTTCATCTTTCTATATAAATAGGTGATCGTTGTTTCAATCACTTTTTACTTTCTACTTCCCACACTCTTGCAGTAATTTTCTTGCTCGATAATTTCTCCCGTACTTTGTATTTATCGATCAATATCTTTCGAAGATCCCATTAAAATGGCTTCACTATTGAAGAAACCTTCTTCATCTATTACGGAAGGAGTCACCCCTATCATCGAGGAGGGGGTAATTCCCAGCCCTCCAACATAACAGACTGGTGTATCTGAAATCACCATTCCTGATAAGGATACCTTCAAGGCACAAATTATATCAGACGCCGAGGTTGCGGCCAGGGCCATGAAGGGTAGGGGTACTGCTCCTCAAATATCTGAACCAATCGAGGATCTTGCTTGCGCGTATACCGATGAGACTTTCCACGAGGTCGTGGATAATTATGCGAATTACTTTCCGGAAGGTTCTGAGATTATCCTCCCTTCTTCTTCCGACAGAGTTACTTCTCCACCGGAGGGTTGTCGGGCTTTTTATACTGCCCATTTTAATTATGGTCTACGTCTTCCCTTATCTGCCTTATTCCTCGATATTCTGAAAGTATTTAGTGTCTCTTTAACACAACTAGTCCCAAATTCCGTGGCTTTTGTTGTGTGCTTTTCAGTTCTGATGATAGCAAAAGGCTTTCAGCCATCACTTCGTAATTTTACACAATTGTTTCGTTTTAACATTTCTAGTTCCTCGAACCGCGGATAATTTTTTTCCAGTCAAAAGTCTGGTCGCTCTATTTTCGATTCTCCAGTTTCCAGCAATCCTGCCTGGAAATCTCATTTTTTCTTTGTACGTCCCCCTTCTCATATTGTGTTAGCTGATGGTTCCTCCGAGCCATTCTCGTGGGATCATGGCTTCGAATGATTTCTGGTGGTCGCTCAGTTACAGGTCATTTTATTCCTGACGATCCCCAATTAGTGGGCGAGATCCTGGGGATGCGTGCCGACAGGTCCAGAGCGCTCTTCTTATTGGTGAGGCTTTTCTCCGTAAAGCGGGTTTGAGTCCTCATACTTTTCCTATCACTTCCCCTTCTCAATCGCTGGGTAAGCGTTTTATTTTAATGTCGCATTATATTTTCTTTTACTAACACGTCTAATTTAGAATTCGATATCTTCAGTTTTTATGGTAGAAAACTCTCGGCACTCCTCAAAAGGGAAGATCGTTCTGTCCAAATCTACCAAAACGGTAGAGAACCTTCCAATCGAACAGAGAGCGTCCAAGAAGAGAAAATTGGATTTGGGCCATGATTCAGAGGATTACAGAGAGGAATCTCCAGATTCATCTCAAGAAACTCCTCCGATTGCGCAGGCTCCAGTTTATCAAGGGACAGGACAGGGTTATCCTTCTTTCCAACTTCGGACTTCCCTTGGCATTCGTGGATGTCGTAGTTGGTCAATGCCCCATCCTATTGATAATCCGGTTAAGAGAAGAAGGCATTACTACGGTCGTTCAGGTGAGGATCTTTCTCTGCTTGGTGAAGAGCATCCGAAGCCCACTGTCGTTGAGATGATCGAGGATCATTTACAGGGGAAGAGAGCAGCTGGTTACCCAGAGAATGATTCTTTAATTCATGACGAGAATGAGAATGCCGTTGACAAGGCAACCCATATTCTTCTTTCCGGTGTTTATACTCATGATGTCAATAAGCTGCTTCCGAAAGATCCTTTGAAGAAGTTACAAAAAGCTTCTCTTTATCCCGAGAAGGTATTCGCTGTCAAATATGTTTCTTTATTGACTTTCCTAATGGGCTTACAACTCATTGATTCGTCCTTTTTGTTCTTTAGACAAATATTTGCCTGATGTCGTATGCCTACGAAGCTGCTCTTTGGAGATAACAATGCGAATTTTTAGATGAGAAGAATAGAGCATTGCTTCATAAGGCGAGTGGTTCAGAGGCCGGTCCTCCTACATCCTCATTCCTTCCCCATCCAATTTCGGATTCTCAGGTAGCGGAGAAAGGCGACCAGGAAATCATAAACAAAGTTTTGGAGACTTCTCGTGCCTAAGGCCAGGTCGATCGTCTGGGTAAGGAGTTGGAGGATTATCAACTGCAAAGTACTACTCGAATCAGTGAGCTTGAATCTCAGGTCGCAAATCTTCAAGCCTCCTTGGAGGAGTATGATAAGGACCTTCTCCTTAGCGGTCTTATAGATCGACATGGTAGAAATCACGATGAGAGGGTGATTCGTGAGTTCCTTAGTTCCCTTGTTCATACTGCCTTGGTGAATCAGATGGTCGGTCCGCTCCTTGAGAGCACTTTCAAAAAGGCGATTCATCAGATGGTCGCGCTGGGATTGATCGAAGATCGCCGAAAGGAGTACTTCAAGGCGACGCATGTACGTCTGAATCGTTATGGTGATGAATACTCTCCTTCCGAGCTGCCAGATGTTATCTATCAACAATTTCCATTGGCTCACTTTGTCGAAGAGTTCGGGAAGCCGTTGCCGATTCCTCCTTCGGACATTAACCAAGAGGTCGATAATAATTTTTTCGATCAAGAGGAAGAGGAGGAGAATGTGGAGGCATCGAACGAAGGAGAGGCAGCTGTCGATCAGGGAGTTCCAGATGGCGACCAGGTTGTGTAAAGTGGGGAGCGACCAATCTGGCCTTAAGAAATAACTTTGACAATAACCAACATAACTTGATTTGTAATTTTACTTTTTTAACCTCTTGTAAATAAGACGATTCGTATTCTGACAATTATGTCTTTTCGGCTTCTCTATTGATAATAATCTAGACAAGTCATTAACTTCGTTGTAATCATTATGCTTATGTCTTTTCGAATCCTTGCGGCTGTTCATAGGTCAGGTTTTCTGTTTCGCGCCCGTTCTTGGGGTCTGTCGCGCCTTTTCACTTAGTATAAATACATAGGGTAAAAAGATTACTCGCTATTTACCGCTTTTACTCACTATCGATAGAATATTCTCTCAAAGGAGGTCGATAAGCTTTCTCGATAGTTTAAAATTCTTTTTTAATTTCCGAATATGAGTAATCTTTTCGGTAATACTTCGAAGCGTTCTTCACGCGAGGGTAGTCGAAACCCGAGACCAAAACGGTCCCGTACTGAGGGGCCTTCGGTAGATCCTCCTCGTGTCGATCAGGGAGTTCCAGATGGTGACCAGGTTGTGTAAAGTGGGGAGCGACCAATCTGGCCTTAAGAAATAACTTTGACAATAACCAACATAACTTGATTTGTAATTTTACTTTTTTTATCCTCTTGTAAATAAGACGATTCGTATTCTGACAGTTATGTCTTTTCGGCTTCTCTATTGATAATAATCTAGACAAGTCATTAACTTCGTTGTAATCATTATGCTTATGTCTTTTCGAATCCTTGCGGCTGTTCATAGGTCAGGTTTTCTGTTTCGCGCCCGTTCTTGGGGTCTGTCGCGCCTTTTCACTTAGTATAAATACATAGGGTAAAAAGATTACTCGCTATTTACCGCTTTTACTCACTACCGATATAATATTCTCACAAAGGAGGCCGATAAGCTTTCTCGATAGTTTAAAATTCTTTTTTAATTTCCGAATATGAGTAATCTTTTCGGTAATACTTTGAAGCGTTCTTCACGCGAGGGTAGTCGAAACCCGAGTCCAAAACGGTCCCGTACTTAGGGGCCCTCGGTAGATCCTCCTCGTGTCGATCAGGGAGTTCCAGATGGTGACCAGATTGTGTAAAGTGGGGAGCGACCAATCTGGCCTTAAGAAATAACTTTGACAATAACCAACATAACTTGATTTGTAATTTTACTTTTATATCCTCTTGTAAATAAGACGATTCGTATTCTGACAGTTATGTCTTTTCGGTTTCTCTATTGATAATAATCTAGACAAGTCATTAACTTCGTTGTAATCATTATGCTTATGTCTTTTCGAATCCTTGCGGCTGTTCATAGGTCAGGTTTTCTGTTTCGCGCCCGTTCTGGGGGTCTGTCGCGCCTTTTCACTTAGTATAAATACATAGGGTAAAAAGATTACTCGCTATTTACCGCTTTTACTCACTACCGATAGAATATTCTCTCAAAGGAGGTCGATAAGCTTTCTCTATAGTTTAAAATTCTTTTTTAATTTCCGAATATGAGTAATCCTTTCGTTAATACTTCGAAGCGTTCTTCACGTGAGGGTAGTCAAAACCCGAGACCAAAACGGTCCCGTACTGAGAGGCCTTCGGTAGATCCTCCTCGTCCCCACTCGATTAGGAGGTCGGAGATTCAGACTCCTGTTATTCCTTCCGAACCTCTTCTCGTAATTAGTTCAACTTTTATTCAACAGGATTTCCCCGTTTCTGGTGGGGTCGAAAGGAGGCCCTCCCCTGGTCGGGTGGCCTTCAGAGATATGTCCAATATGGAGCAATCCTTTAATATACCCGCTTCTTCAGGTGTTTCTTTTTTCGAGCATGACTTACATGAGCATGATCCTGACAATTCTATTCCTTCCTCTACCATTACTGAATTAGTCATAAGCGAAAGCCAATGGGGTGGTCTATCCTTGACTCGGTCTGTTACTAAGGACCTTCCTGATTTCTTATTTAATGATACTACTATTGTGACAACATCTTTTGAAGCTGCTGGTTCTTCTGGAGTTCCAGCCAGTCATCGTTCCGGTCGGAGGTCGGTGATTTCTTACTCGGGGAAGGATACCTATGTTAGCCCTAATGAGAGGGAATCCCCGCGTTTATTGGATTAGCGTTGTATTTTAGAGCAAATTAGGGACATAACAGAGTCCGGACTTCCCCGTCACGATAAGATTCCTTTAGACTCTATCTTGCCTGGTTCTTGCGAGCCTGACCCTCTTTCCTAGGACCTGGGCCTTAGTACCGTCTTGCCAGGCGAGCTGAAGAAGCATGAGGGTTCTTCTTCCCTTCATCTTGTTCAGTCCCTATTTAAACAATTTGAGCAGGTACTTCTTTACTTCAACTTATTTTCATATTTGTTTATTTTTGCTATCTGGTCGCTTATAATTTCTTTCTTCTCAGGGGAAGTATTATGCCCTGCAACTAGGTACCCAACATGACGAGTTGTGGCTCAGTAGGGACAACCTGAGGCTTCGGCTGGATGCGGAGACTTCAAAGGTTGAGGGGCTAGTTCTTCGTATTGAGCTTCTGAACGACGATCTTCAGAAGTTACGTAAGGAAAAGCTAGCTCTTGAGACGGAGAGGGATGACCTAGCTCGGTCAAATGCCAATTTAGAAGAATCTCGTCATCGCGCCTTTGATGAAGGCTATGATGCGGGTTATAAGAAGCGACAAGAGGAGGTGAAAGCGTTTCTTGATACGGCTACTCCTCGAAAGGGTGCTTCTTCGGGTCGCCCGGGTGACGTTAACCAACCTCAGTGACCTGTTCTTACAAAGCTGCTATAGTAGAATGTTTCTCTCTTTTTTTTTTAGACGATGCAGGCCACAATCTTCATGTTGTCGTCAAGGCTGACTATATTTTTTGTACGTAAAAATTAATGACAATGTTGACCTGTTCTGGTCAGTTTAACGCCTTCATTGAATTCAGTCAGTAGATATATTTTGATAAATTATGTCATGCACAATTTTATCGTTGTAAATAAGTATAAATTTTCTAAATAAGCAGGAGATTTTAGCGGACTTATCTGACATTAATTTCCTGGGAGATCATCTTTTGTTTGAAAGTAGCTCGTTCTTGGCTGATCAGTCTTGAATAGCTGAACGATGTAGTGTTTCCTTAGCAAATCAAACTTTTAATCAAGTATAAGTATGATGATCGATCAAGCATAGTCGCTGAGGCTATTTATGCAGTCACTTTGGACATTAGTATGTTGACTGTAGGTCGTCCATGTAAGCAATTTATTGAAGAATCGTGAAGGACGTTTAGCGCTCTTGTCGATAATCGATCAATGCTTTGTAAAATTGTCCATTTGCCATGGATATCTTATATAAGGATGTTGTCATTTCCTCATAAAAAACAAATCCAAGCTCATAAAAAGATTATCGTTCTATTCATCTTCTTAAAATCCATGTTTCTTTGTACTGATTGTGAGTTCCATGTTCCTCAAATAAAGCAACCAGTGTATCAATATGTCAATTCTTTGATATGGGAGGAATTGGAAAATGTAGAATCATTAGTTAGATCTAGCTTGTTCAGACCTCCTTAAGCAATTCTTTAGAATGTTAGGCAGTGACGATTTTGTAGGCTGGAATGTTGACGATCATTCCTCTAATTTTCGTGTCAGATTTCTTGGACTCCAGTAGAGGTCTAATATAGTTAATTAACAATCTGCCGTGTGATATATGAGGTAGTGACGACCTCGTATGCCGGAGTATGAGATCTTGTACTTCTAAACGAGCTATTACCTGTCATATTGGTGCAAACTTATATGTCTGCGTCGAGGATCTCTTGTTTTTTATCAAGCGATTAGCATTTGTAAGTGTGCAAGCTTTTTTAGTCTGGAGCTCTTCAGATCCGCTTTATTATTGTGCTGATCGCTTCGATCTTGATTCTTCTTTACCATCAAATAGTCTTTCCGGCTTGTAACCTATTTTTATCGTTATTGTGGAGATCGAGGAGCATTTATCGAGCGGATCGATTTATACTCAACTCGTTTTGAGACTTAGATTTTTTACTGAAGTTTTTGGTTTTAACCTTTTTTGTCGTCGTTTATGGAGGTCGAGGAGCGTTTATCGAGCGGATCGATTTATACTCAACTCGTTTTGAGACTTAGGTTTTTTACCAAAGTTTTTTGGTCTTAACCTTTTCGTCGTCGTTTATGGAGATCGAGGAGCGTTTATCGAGTGGATCGATTTATACTCAACTCATTTTTAAGACTTAGGTTTTTTTACCAAAGTTTTTTGGTTTTAACCTTTTCGTCGTCATTTATGAAGATCGAGGAGCGTTCGAGCTGATCGATTTATACTCAACTCATTTTAAGACTTAGGTTTTTTACCAAAGTTTTTTGGTCTTAACCTTTTTGTCGTCGTTTATGGAGATCGTGGAGCGTTTATCGAGCGGATCGATTTATACTCAACTCGTTATTCTTTCGATCGAGGAGCGTTTATTGAGCGAATCAATTTTACTCAACTCGTTATTCTTTAGATCGAGGAGCGTTTATTGAGCGAATCAATTTTACTCAACTCGTTATACTCTTGGATCAATTTTTGGATTCAACCAAGTTGATTGCAGAATTTCGAGGAGCGTTTATCGAGTTGATCGATTTATACTCAACTCGTTTGATACTTCGGCCTTAACTTCAAGTGAATCTTTGATTTGGTATTCAAAATTGTAACCATTGATAAACTTTTGAGAATTAATCTCAGGCCAAGGTGATGGGGGCTATTTCGCATCCCTTATAATCTCCGGATCGACCGAGGGTTATGGAATCGGTTCGACCAAGACAAACTCATTCGGAAGCATCTATCGACCCAGTAGGATACGACCCTCCTCAACGAGCAGGCTACTATCCGGACTCAAGAATGACAAGTGGGCCGAGTCCTATTAGAATTATGTTTCCTTGTAATGCTAGGTTTACTGTGATATAAATACCTAGTTAATCATTGTAATACACACATTCAAGATACGGAGCTTACGCCCAAAGTATTACATAATCTAAGATTATTCAATAGAAAAGCTTCGGCTATACAATGCTATTCATGTTTGGTCCTTATTACTAATTTTTTCATCTAATTGTTCTTCCTTGAGATTGATCCATCCAGAATAAAGTAACAGAGCCCTTAAAGAAATATATATTGAGAATCCCCAATATCACACATTTACTGATATAATTAACCCTACGAAATTCGGTTAAATCAGTTGGCGCCCACCGAGGGGCTAGGTTAATTATTCGATCGATACATGGCTCGCCCAAGGAAGAGCGCTCGTAACGGAGCAAGAAGTAACACGACCAACCAGCATAAGACGTTTGAGGATCCACAGGGCAATACTGATAATAACGCCCCTGCATCCAACGTCAACCAGCAATAGAATGAGCATCATCAGAGTCAGGTGGAACCACAAGGGATCCCTACTAGCGCAATACCGGAAGAACATGCGGCTCCGACGATCCCGGTCCCCCTGTCGGACGCTCAGGAAAAGTTACGACAGATTGCTATGCTCGTTAAATCACTCTCCCCAGAGGAATTACTCATACTCGAACAAGTTCCTCGAAACGTTAGAACTACTAGGGCAAATCCCGCTCAAAGAACGCCGAGGCAAAACGACCAAATCTCTCAACAAGCTGACAGCCCGGCAAGCGAGCGGCGCTCGCTACACAGTCCGCCGCAGGGCAATTCAAAACCCTCCGATGACAACGTCTGAAGAAAAACGGATCGAAGGAGACCACAACGTAACGAATCGAAGGAACATACCTTAATCCCCATCGAAGATGACGTAGGCGAGGCAATCCCAGACCAACCAAGAACAATGCGATTCTCGGAAGGAGAAATCGAAAAGATGGTACAGGAACAACTCGAGCAACGCTTACGATCCGTTCAAAACCCATGGACCAGAACCACCGAACTTCAAGAGAGCCTAGCAGCGTGCTCTCCCTTCTGCAAAGAAATAAAAGAGGCGCAGTCGATCGGACAGGTCCCGGGTAGATTACCCAGATACGATGGAACCACTGATCCAGATGACTATATTTTTAGCTTCACGAATATAATGAACTTGTATGCTCACTCGGCGGAATTCACCGCCAAATTAATGGTGACCACATTTGAAGGACTCGCTTTGGACTGGTTCGCCAAGCAACCAGCCAACTCCATATTCAGTTTTCGGGAATTATGCAACAAATTGACACAGCAGTTTGCCAGTCAGAAGAGGCAAAAACTTCCGATGAGCTACTTAGGAACTATCAACCAACAAGAGGGAGAATCCTTAAGAAACTGGTTGGCAAGGTTTAACGTAGAATTACGTAAAATCGATTCCCCAAATATCGATTACATAAACTCTATTCTCTTCGACCTCACGAAGAATGGGCAGTTTGGAAATGCCCTCAGCCGAAAACAACCAAGAACGTTCGCCGACATCATGAGCTTGGCGTCTAAATATATGACCCAAGAAGAGATGAATTCCTTTAAAGATAAGAACAAAAATAAAGTTACCACTTCAGGCTCCAAACGGCAAGATAGAATTCCTGCCCAAAGATCCATAGATTATGAACGGACGTTTAGAAAAGGCAACGCTTTTCAGCGATTAGAATACAATAAAAACGATCAGGACAGGCGACCTAACATCTATCAAAGACCTAGAACCGCAGAACCGGCAATTAGGACCAGGGTTAATCAAGTAGAACACCCGAGGCTGACTATTCCGATAGAGGAAATCCTGCCCGTACTAGAAAGGAATAATTGGATCCCTGAAGCGAAGAAAATCGCTCAGCCCAGACCTGGCGCCCGAAACTATGAATTGTATTGTAAATACCACAGGGCCCACGGGCACCGCACTGAAGAATGTTTTCACCACAGGAGAGAAATTGAAAAACTAATCGAACAAGGAAAGCTAGACGATTATTTAGAGAGGGATAACCGCAAAAGAGGAAGAAGTAGGAGCCCTCGGAATAATAATCAAAGGAGGAATTCACGACGAAAATCACCCGAGGATGGTCCTGCACAGGAGTTGAACCATGACCAGATCAATGGTACCATCCATACAATTTCAGGAGGACCCGCCGGCGGGGATAGTCGTAATGCCCGACGAAGGACGGCCAGATCCATAATTGGAGGCTTAAAATACCCAAAGGAAGTATGGACTCTAGAAAATAAATCAACAAACAACCAGCTGATCAGCTTTAAAAAATGTAGTTTGGGATACAAAAGAAGATAGCCCCGATTTCCCAATGGTGGTATCACTAGAAATAGCAAACTACAACGTCAAAAGGATCCTGATCGACAACTGAAGCTCAGCAAATATTATCTCTAGGGAGGTCCTGGCCCAGATGAACTTGGGACAAATAACATTCCAAAAGGTAGCTACACCGCTAGTAGGATTTGGAGGGTCTGAAATTGTCCCCAGTGGAACAATAACTTTAAGTGTCACACTCGGAAAGAAACCACATCGGACAGTGAAGCTGGTAAAATTTTTAGTGGTAGAAACTCCTTTCGCTTATAACGCGATTTTAGGGCAACCAGCCCTCAACCTTTTCCGAGCCGTTGTCTCTACTTATCATCAGAAGATAAAATTTCGGACCGACACAGGTATCGGGGAAATAGTGAATGATCATTGTATGGCATGGGATTGCTACAGCACATCATTAACTTTGGAAAACCCCCCCGAATCGATTACCCCGAGCAAAACAAAGCTCGAAGACAATGTTGGTAGAAACGAGGTTGAAATCCCTAGCACTGATCGAATAGATAAAAAGGGAAAAGAATCGGTATATTTAGCTTTAAAGCCACCGGAACATAAGGATGTCATACTAGTGCAAGGGGACTCATCGAAAACAACAAGAATAGGTACTGAGTTAAGCAAAGAAGGGGAAGTAATGTTGGTTAACTTTCTCAGAGATAATATTGATGTCTTCGCTTGGAGTACGGACGACATCGAAGGGGTCGATCCTCGAGTAATCAACCATTCACTAAAAATTGACCCCTTGGCAAAACCCGCTAGACAAAAGAAGAGAAATCACGGGCCAGTAAAAGATAAAATCATCAAAGCAGAAGTAGAAAGGCTACTCAAAGCAAAACAAATTCGAGAAATACACTTCTCGGAATGGCTATGTAATGTTGTTCTAGTAGCAAAAGGGGATAAAAAAGATAACAAGTGGAGAATGTGCAACGATTTTACCGACCTTAACAAATTATGCCCGCGTGATCCAAATCATGCTGGCTTCGCGATCTTCAACATGATGGATGCTTTTCAAGGGTTTTATCAAATATATATGAATGAGCAGGACCAAGAGAAAACCGCATTCATAACCGAGCAAGGAGTATATTGCTTCATAGTTATGCCATTTGGATTAAAGAACGCAGGGGCTACTTACCAAAGGTTAGTATACCCAATGTTCAAAGAGTTAATCGGAGAAATAATGGAAGTCTACGTAGACGACATGTTAGTCAAAAGCATGAATGAGGCGGATCACATAAGACATCTTGATCGATGTTTCCGAATATTGAGAAAATACCGCATGAAGTTAAATCCCGCAAAATGCACCTTCGGTGTTAAATCGGGAAAATTCTTGGGCTATTTGGTACATCAACGAGGAATTGAGGCCAACCCAGAAAAAATTCGAGCCATAACTGAAATGAAGCCTCCCAAAACCATCTCCCAAGTACAAAGCTTGGTAGGGAAAATCGTAGCATTGAACAGATTCATATCAAAATCAGCGGACAGAAGTTTGCCTTTCTTCCAAACACTTCGAAAGGCAAAGAACTTTGTTTGGACCGAAGAATGCGATCGGGCTTTCGACCAGCTAAAAGA
Source organism: Penstemon eatonii (assembly GCA_038501285.1). Taxonomy (NCBI): domain Eukaryota; kingdom Viridiplantae; phylum Streptophyta; class Magnoliopsida; order Lamiales; family Plantaginaceae; genus Penstemon; species Penstemon eatonii. The sequence continues at coordinate 28,449,850 of CM076713.1, forward strand.
ATATTTGACAACATCCCCGTTGTTGGCCAAACCGACGGAAGGGGAACCATTGTATATCTACATCTCAATCTCCGATGCGGCCGTTAGTTCAGTGCTGGTCAAAATAGAAGGTTCAGAACATAAACCTATCTATTATTTAAGCAAATTATTACAAGGGGCAGAGAAGAATTACTTGGAAATTGAAAAATTCGCTTTGGCCTTAGTAGTGGCAGCACGAAAACTCCGACCTTACTTTTTGACCTACAAAATCGTGTTTTTAACAAACCAACCACTAAGACAAGTCTTAGCAAAGCCAGAAGCCTCCGGAAGACTAATCAAATGGGCGATCGAACTCGGTCAATTCGAAATCGAGTACAAACCAAGAATTATGATTAAGGCCCAAGTATTAGCTGATTTCCTACTAGAAACTCCGACACAGGCAACCGAACTATCGAACAGCCTCAACGATGATATTTTGATCATAGAAGATCAAACCTGGTTAATGCATGTTGACGGTGCTTCGTGCCGAGAAGGGGGAGGCGCCGGAATCAACTTCACCGGACCAAATAAAGAGGATTTAAATTAGGCGATAACATTGGACTTCGTCGTAACGAACAATGAAGCAGAATATGAAGCGTTAATCGCAGGAATGGAAATGGCGATCAAGGCCAACATTAAAAGCCTTAAAGTATTAACCGATTCAGAGTTAGTGCAAAGACAAATAGAAGGCCTATACGAGGCTAAAGAATTTAATATGGTTAAATACCTTGCCAAAGTGCAAACACTAGCTGAAAAATTCGAAAGCTTCGGTATACAGAACATTCCACGCTCGGAAAATAAATGGGCCGATCAACTGTCTAGGTTCACAGGAGCCCATGACGGAAAAACCGAAAGGGTGATCAACTGGTTAATCTCTAATACACCGGCGATCGATATCGATGAAACACCGGCAGTCGATATAATGGAAATCGAAGAAGCTGAAGAAAACTGGATGACTCCAATGATAGACTATCCTCGAGAAGGAAAATTGCCGCTTGACCAAAATGAAGCTCGGAAAATAAAATATCGGGCTCCAAAATATACATTGGTAGAAGAAAAACTTTACCGAAGATCGGTATTAGGGATTCTTCTGAAATGCGTCTCTGAATCACAAACCGCTGATATCCTACGAGAGGTACATGAAGGAGATGCGGGGAATCACAGCGGAGCAAGGGCATTAGCTTTCAAATGCCTCCGAACAGGTTATTATTGGCCCACCATCAACAATGATGCCATTCAGTATGTCCAAAAATGTCATCACTGCCAAGTCCATGCTAATATATGTCATCGACCAGCAGAAAACATGCACCCAATACCGGTATGTTGGCCGTTCGATCAATGGGGAATGGACATTGTGGGACCGTTCCCAGCGGCTAGATCCAAGAAAGCTTATGTCCTGGTCGCTGTTGAATACTTCAGCAAATGGATAGAATGCATCGCCCTCGCACGAATAACTCAATTCCAAGTGATCAACTTTCTGTGGAAATTCATAGTATGTCGATTTGGCATCCCAAGGATCCTAATTTCTGATAATGGAACCCAATTCGCGGGAAAACAGGTAATAGAATGGTGTTCAAAACTAGGAATTCAGCAAAATTTCACTTCGGTCGGGCATCCTAGAGCGAACGGACAGACTGAAGTAGCAAACCGAGAAATAATAAAATCCTTGGAAAAAAGATTAGGAGCGGCCAAAGGAAAATGGCTCGATGAACTCCCCGGAGTACTTTGGGCTAATCGAACCACAGTCAGGAGCTCAACCGGGGAAACCCCATTTATCTTGGTATATGGCTCGGAAGCTGTTATTCCCGTTGAAACACTAATTCCCACACCAAGAATTGAAATGTATGACGACCAGAAAAACTGGAAAACAAGAGAAAATGATATCGATTTAACTAAAGCTCTAAGGGAAAAAGCGGTTGTACGTTTGCAGGTTACTAAGGCAAATATGGAAAGGGAGTATACTCAAAAGGTACGCATCCGAACCTTCAAAGAGGGGGACCTGGTCTTAAAAAAGGTAGAAGTATCCAAGCATGTGGGAAAGTTACAACAAAATTGGGATGGACCTTACATTGTCATTGGTGTAGGAAAGAAAGGTTCATACAAAATTGCACACTTGGATGGAACAGCCTTACCAAGAACTTGGAATGCAGTCAACCTTAGAAAATACTATGGTAAATAAATTTGAGTAGATCATGCTGCTTTATTTTATTAATGTTATATTATTTGTAATAAAGGCCTTAGCCTACAATTTGATTATTAGAAAAAGATTTTAGCAATTTTTAATAAAGATTGAGTATAAATAGAATAACTCTGTAAACTCCCCTCCCAATCCTACTGTAGTATTAGTTGAATTCAAAAATGAGTCGAGTATACATTGATCCGCTCAATAAACACTCCTCGATCCAGCAATAAAAACGAGTCGAGTATACATTGATCCGCTCAATAAACACTCCTCGATCCAGCAATAAAAACGAGTCGAGTATACATTGATCCGCTCAATAAACACTCCTCGATCCAGCAATAAAAATGAGTTGAGTATACATTGATCCGCTCAATAAACACTCCTCGATCCAGCAATAAAAACGAGTCGAGTATACATTGATCCGCTCAATAAACACTCCTCGATCCAGCAATAAAAACGAGTTGAGTATACATTGATCCGCTCAATAAATACTCCTCGATATATTTACAACAATTAAAAGACTTTTGGTATTAAAACCTAAGTCTAAACAAAAAACGAGTCGAGTATACATTGATCCGCTCAATAAACACTCCTCGATCTATTCACAACGTGTAAAAGACTTTTGGTATTAAAACCTAAGTCTAAACAAAAAACAAGTCGAGTATACATTGATCCGCTCAATAAACACTCCTCGATATATTTACAACGATTAAAAGACTTTTGGTATTAAAACCTAAGTCTAAACAAAAAACGAGCCGAGTATACATTGATCCGCTCAATAAACACTCCTCGATCTATTTACAACGGGTAAAAGACTTTTGGTATTAAAACCTAAGTCTAAACAAAAAACGAGTCGAGTATACATTGATCCGCTCAATAAACACTCCTCGATATATTTACAACGATTAAAAGACTTTTGGTATTAAAACCTAAGTCTAAACAATAAACGAGTCGAGTATACATTGATCCGCTCAATAAACACTCCTCGATCTATTTACAACGGGTAAAAGACTTTTGGTATTAAAACGTAAGTCTAAACAAAAAACGAGTCGAATATACATTGATCCGCTCAATAAACACTCCTCGATAAATTTACAACGATTAAAAGGCTTTTGATATTAAAACCTAAGTCTAAACAAGAAACGAGTCGAGTATACATTGATCCGCTCAATAAACACTCCTCGATCTATTTACAACAATTAAAAGACTTTTGGTATTAAAACCTAAGTCTAAACAAAAAAAACGAGTCTAGTATACATTGATCCGCTCAATAAACACTCCTCGATATATTTACAACGATTAAAAGACTTTTGGTATTAAAACCTAAAGTCTAAACTAAAAAGAGAGTTGAGTATACATTGATCCGCTCAATAAACACTCCTCGATCTATTTCTAACTATCTAAAAGATTTGCTAAATACACCTAAGTCTTAAAAATGAGTTGAGTATGAATTCTTCTGCTCGGTAAATGCTCCTCATAAATAAATTAAGACAAAATCAACAACAAGGAGAATGCAAGGGATAAAAGTAATGTTTTATTCATCAAATCAATTACATACAAAAGTTCTAATCAAATTACAGAAGTCTACATACGACTTAAACATCATTACAATGGTTTAGATGAAACGATCCTATAGATCAGCAATCTTCACGACAATGTCCACGGAAACACCAATCTCCTCCCTAGTGCCTCGACGATTATGATCGACCACCTAAGAAGCATGCTGCTCAGGATGGTCAACTTCTTTAGTTCGATTTCCAGGCTCTGAAGACCAAATGTTCTTCCAGACGAAATGAGCATTACCAGCCAGATAACCGGCAATACTCATTAACCCACAACAGAGATACTGCTTTTACTTTAAAGTTGATTTTTACTCTAAAACAGCATCTCTTCGGGGCCGTCGTGAACATTAAAATTTACCAGCCACCCCGGTGGTCTATCACTCTGGAGGTAACATCCAAGAGCGAGGGTGACTGGTAAATATGAACCCTCCTTGTGCAAACAGAAACCACGGACCTCAAACCTATGAAGAATAAGGCAGAGGCCACATGGGACCCGTTAGTACAAGGTAGGGCATCAATGGGACCTGTTAGTACAAGGCAGAAGAAATTTAAGCCACTTTGAAAGTGTGAATCGCGATAATGTGACTTTTTGAATATTATGGGATCAGAAGGCAAAATGAAATTTAAGGAAACTGAGATCTCCATCCTTTTTGAGAATTACAAATGAAGTATGCAAACCACCTCCCTATTTATAGGGATAGATCTGAGTAATCCAACGGCTGGATAAATATTTGATCAAGGGACGGAATTGCCACCTTTTGACTTCCCGTAATTAATGCGGGTAAGTTGGAACGGCACCCCTCTGATCGACTCAATGAATCGACGACAAAAGAAAATTTAGATCGAAGCGATCAAAGAACACTCGAAGCAGATCTAAAAAGAGCTCCGGACCAGAAAGGTTTGCACGCTCACATATGATAGTCACTCGACAGAAAGCTTAAGATCCTCAACGAAGGCATCCAAGTTTAGACCATTATGAAAAAATCTTGGTTCGACTAGAAGTATAAGAACTAACCTTCCAGCATAGGAGGGTCGTCACTGCCTCATATATTATATGGGAAAATATTAACTTGGCTATACAAGAACTCCATTGGAGTCCAAGAAATCTGACGCCAATATTAAAGCGGTAAATACCATCATCCAAAGAATTGCTGAAGGAGGTCTGAACAGGCCAGATCTAGCTAATAATTATACATTTTCCAATTCCTCCCATATCAATGAAATGTTATATTGATACATTGATTGCTTTATTTAAGGAACATGGAACTCACATTCGGTACATAGAAACATAGATTTTAGGAGGATACCTTGAGCGATATCTTCTCTATAAACTTGGTACTATGATAAGAAAAGCAGAATTCAACAGGAGGAATAAATAGCCTCCTTATATAAGATATACAGGACAAAAGGACAAATTTACAAGACATTGATTGAACATCGACCAGAACGCTGAGCGCTTCTTAACAGATACTCAATCGATTATCGACACGAGTGGCTTACTGTCCACATTCTAATGTCCTACGTGACTTTGGATATAACCCAAGGGACCATACTTGGTTGATCAACATTCTTAATGTAAAAGAGTTTGATTTGCAGAACAAACGTTATATCATTCAGCTACTTAAACACTGATTAAGCAAGACTAAGCTACATTTTCGAAGATTGGATGTTCTCCCAGAACACCAATATGAGATAAGTATACTAATCTATACTAATTATTTCAAGAAGTTATATTTTTTGCATAAAGGCAAAATATGCATAACAGAATATATCTACTGATTAAAATTGCCCAAGGCATGGATCTGCATGTAAAAGATCATAGTTTTGATCAAATAATTCTCCCCATACAAAAACTTCAGCCCAATCAGCTATACAAAAGGTTGGGGCACTAAAAAAAAAAAAAAAAAAAAAAACTTCGAAGAGAGAAGGATTGCTATCACCAGGTCGCCTAGCAGAAGCGCTCTTCAGAGGAGTTAAGTTACCCGCAAACGCCATCAACTCCTCCTGACGTTTCAGATAACCGGCATCATAACCTTCCTCATAGGCCTGCCGTCGAGACTCCTCTGCTAGGGCAGCAGCCTGAACCAGTTCACTTTTTTCTCTCTCCCAGACAGATTTCTCTTCTTGTAATTTTTTCAGATCATCATTGACAAGTTGCAGCTGCAGAGTCTGCCCTGTCACCTTCGCCGATTCCGACTCCAAACGACGTTGGTAAGCTTCTTTACCATTCCACAGATCGTCATTTTGCACGCCCAGCTGGAGTGCAAAATATTTGGCCTAGAAAAGAAAAAGAATGAGAAAAACCCCCACACAACAAGGCAATCGAAATAAAAGTGGGAAAAATAATCAAAGATATGTCTACCTGCTCGCATAACTTCACCAGCGATTGGACAAGGCGAACATTGGAAGTACCCTCAAGCTTCCTCAACTCACCAGGCAAAATAGTGCTCAGGCCTAGGTCCCAGGACAAAGCGTCAGGCTCAACAGAGCCAAACAGTTCGCTAACAGAAGGGACACCGTCGGGGCGCGGAGTTGTCGACAGCATAATATCCTTAACTTGCTCAAGGATGCAACGATCGTCTAACGGACGAGGGGATTCCCTCTCGTTGGGACTAACCGAGGTCTCCTTACCCGAAGCAGAAATAACGGTTTGACGACCAGACCTTGACCCAATCAGACCTCCAGAAGGCCCACCAAATTCAAAAGAAGTAGTCATCACAGTAGTATCATTAAACAAGTAATCAGGAAAATCTTGAGAAATAGGCTGTGTTAAGGAGGGATTTACAAAGGAGCCCTCATCAGCTTGGCCTCCGCTGACGACCGGGGCAGCAGAGGTAGAAAAAGGAAGGGTATTAACAAAATCCCCTCCATGAAAACCTTACTCAAAAGAAAAAACACTTGAAGAAACATGTATATCAAAAGTCTGCTCCACGTTGGACGAATCTCCAAAAGTCACCCGACCAGGGGAAGGCCTATTTCCTACTTCAGTAGAAGAAGAAAATTTTGGTTGTACAAAAGATGAACTAACTACAGAAAAAGGTTCAGAAGGGAGGACAGGAGTGTCGATCACCGACCTAGTATTTGAAGACGAACGAGGAGGTTCTATCGAGGGCCCCTCTGTTCGAGACTTTTTCGGTCTAGTGTTCCTAGCGCTCTCACGGGAAGGACGCTTCGAAGTGTTACCAAAAAGATTACTCATGATCGGATTTTAAAAAGTAAAATTAAGATGTCGAGAAAACTTATCGACCTGCCGAAGAAAGAGTATTCTGTTAAAGAAATGAGTAAAGCGGTAAATAGCGAGTCAAGTTTTTACCTTTTATATTTATACCGTACGAAAAGACGCGATAGTCCCAAAGAAAGGGCGCAAAATACAGAAACTAGCCTTGGAATAAACACTAGAATTTGAAACGACATACGCATAATGATTACGGCGAAGTTAATGACTTGTCTGAATTATTACAGAGAACACGAAAGGACGTGACTGTCAGAAAACTAAACGTTTATTTTTACAAAGGGGTGAAAAGGTAATATTACAATTAAACCTACAGTAAATAGTTACAAAGGTTATTTCAGAGATCAAAATATCACACAGCAGGGTCGTTATCCGGAATGATCTGTTCACTACCGACGTCTCCTTCCCCTGCTATGTCAATGTCTTCTTCTTCTTCCTCTCGATCGATAAAATCGTTATCGACCTCATCATTAATATCTGAAGAAGGAATTGGCAATGGTTTTCCGAACTCTTTAACGAGGTGAGCCAAAGGAAAGTTTTGATAAACGACATCCGGAAGCTCGAAAGGAGGATATACTTCACCATAACGGTTCAATCGAATGTGCGCCGCTTTAAAATATTCCTTTCGACGATCATCTATCATTTCTAAAGCGACCAACTGATGAATCGCCTTCTTGAACGTATTTTCTAAAAAGCGGACCGACCATTTGATATACCAGCGCCGTATGAACAGGAGAGTTGAGGAATTCGCGAACCACTTTTTCATCGGGATTACGGCCATAACGATCCCTGAGTCCACTAAGAGGGATATCCCCCTCGTACTCCTCTAAAGAAACCTGGAGACTTGATACTTGAGATTCCAACTCACTAATTCGAGCAGTACTCTGAACTTGGAACTCTTCTAACTTTTTAGCAAATTGATTGGCTTGTTCTTGAGCGCGGGAAGTCTCCAGAACTCTGTCTATAATCTCCTGGTCATCAATCCCTGTGACCCGAGTCTCCGCGACTGAAAGAGAAGGAGTCATTGAGGGACCAGCTTCTGAACCAGAAGTCCTGCTAAGTAAAGTTTTATATTTCTCATCCAGAAACTCACACTGTAGTTTCCAGAGAGCAGTTTCATAGGCATATGATGCCAAACAAGTCTTAGTCTGAAAGAAGAAAAGGGGTATAAAGAAATGAATTAGCAAACTAAAGTAATCCTCAAAGAAAATTAACTTATAAACACAATCAAGAAGAGATCACCTTTTCAGCAAAAAGAGAAGCTCGCTGAAATTTCTCCAAGGGATCCTTCCGAAGAAGCTTATTCATGTCGCGAGTAAAAACGCCTGACAAAAGAATGCGAGTGGCCTTATCCACTGCATTCTCACTCTCATCATGAACTAAAGAATCATTCTCAGGATAGCCAGCAGCTCTTTTTCCCTCTAAATGATCCTCGATCATCTCGACCAAAGTGGGTTTTGGATGATTCTCGCCGAGCAGAGAAAGATCGTTACCAGAACGACCATAATAACTTCTTTTTCTATCCACCGGATTATCATTAAGATGAGGCATCGACCAGCTGCGGCATCCACATATGCCCAAAGATGTTCTAAGTTGGAGTGGAGGATAACCAGATCCTGCCCCCTGGAGAGCAGGAGATTCTTGAGAAGAATCCGGAGATTCCTCTCTATTCTCCTAGGAGTCGTGACTCAACTCCAGTTTTCTCTTCCGAGACAATCTCTGCTCGATAGGAACATTCTCTACGTTTTTGGTGGATTTTGACAACACCATTTTTCCCTTTGAAGAATGTCGGGAATTTTCGACCATATGAACTAAAAAAGAAAACACGATCAAAGTCAGACCCTCTGCAAAAAAGGGATCATCACAACATCATGATTAAAATAAACGCTTACCAAGTGATTCAGATGACGAAGTGATTGGAAAAACATGAGTGCTCAATCCCGCTTTGCGAAGAAAAACTTCTCCGATAAGAAGAGCGCTCTGATATTTGTTTGCACGCATAGCCTGGATTTCGCCAATAAACTGAGGATCATCATGAGTAAGTTCACCGGTCGGCAAGCGACCTCCATAAACCCATTTGGAATCATGATCCCACGAAAAGGGCGTAGTCGAACCATCCGCTAAACGAAGATCAGATGGTGGACGAACGAAGAAAAAATGAGATTTCCAGGAAGGGTTGCTAGAAACTGGGGAGTCGAAGATTGCGCGACTAGGTTTCTGGCTAGCGAAGAAATATCCACGATTGGAGGAACTAGAAATGTTGAAACGAAACAATTGTGTAAAATTACGAAAGGAAGATTGGAATCCTTTCGCTACCATTAAAACAGAAAAGCAAACCACGAAGGCCACGGAATTGGGAACTAATTGAGTCAAGGACACGCTAAAAATTTTCAAAATATCAAGAAAGAGTGCAGACAACGGAAGACGTAGACCACTGTTAAAATGCGCCGTGTAAAAGGCTCGACATTCCTCCGGCGGTGAGGTAACCCTATCAGAAAGAGAAGGGAGAACCATATCGGAACCCGCCGGGAAATATTTGGCATAATTGTCCACGACCTCGGAGAAAGTGTCCGCAGTATAAGCACAAGCAAGATCCTCAATCGGTTTAGAAATTTGAGGAGTTGTGCCTTTGCCTTTTTTAGCCCTGGCAGCAACGTCTGAATCAGATAGAATTTGCACCTTAAAGGTATCCACAGTAGGGACCGTAAATTCAGACACCCCAACCTGATCTCTCGAAGGATTGGGAACCTCCTCGATAGTAGGAGCGACTCGCTCACTTAAAGATGAGGAAGTTTTTCTCATAGAAGTCATTCTCGGAATTCTCGGAAGTTATGAATAGATAAAAAGCAGTTTTGAAATGACAAACGACCAGTCAAGAAAATAACTGCGAAATCAAAGGAAATGCAAAGTAAAAAATGACTAAAATGATGGTCACCTATTTATAGGGAAAAGTGAAAAGACGTTTCGAACTTCTCACGGCTGATCGCATTCCCGCCAAACGGAAAAAGGTGAAACGCTTCCCCGAAGAGACACGTAGCAGTTCACAATTGGAACAAGAAAACGACTATCTATGAGGCGTAGCACTCTTTTCCTTACTTAGAATTTTTTCCCACAGGGTTTTTTCTTAAGTAAGGTTTTTAACGAGGCACAATTCATAGAAAATACAGTCGAAATTATCCTTCTACTTCCACGAGCTTCTATTACATACACGCTCGAAGAAGTGAGGGAGTACTGATGGGGGCTACTTCGCATCCCTTATAATCTCCGGATCGACCGAGGGTTATGGAATCGGTTCGACCAAGACAAACTCATTCGGAAGCATCTATCGACCCAGTAGGATACGACCCTCCTCAACGAGCAGGCAACTATCCGGACTCAAGAAGGACAAGTGGGCCGAGTCCTATTAGAATTATGTTTCCTTGTAATGCTAGGTTTACTGTGATATAAATACCTAGTTAATCATTGTATTACACACATTCAAGATACGGAGCTTACGCCCAAAGTATTACATAATCTAAGATTATTCAATAGAAAAGCTTCGGCTATACAATGATATTCATGTTTGGTCCTTATTACTAATTGTTCCATCTAATTGTTCTTCCTTGAGATTGATCCATCCAGAATAAAGTAACAGAGCCCTTAAAGAAATATATATTGAGAATCCCCAATATCACACATTTACTGATATAATTAACCCTACGAAATTCGGTTAAATCACAAGGCCTTTATTACAACGAATTATAAAAGAAATAAAAATATAACAGACTAAATCAAAAGAAATTAACCAGGACTATTTACTAGGATTCATTTTCCGTAGTATCTTCTTAGGTTGACTGCATTCCAAGTTCTTGGTAGGGGTGTTCCGTCCAAGTGTGCAATTTTGTATGAACCTTTCTTTCCTACATTAACGACAATGTATGGTCCATCCCAATTATGTTGTAATTTTCCCACATGCTTGGATACCTCTACCTTTTTTAGCACCAAGTCTCCTTCTTTGAAGGTTCGTATGCGTACTTTTTGATTGTAGGCTTTCTCCATGTTTGATTTAGCGACTTGCAATCGTACGGCCACTTTCTCTCTTAATGCTTCTGTCAAGTCGATATCACTTTCTCTTGACTTTTCATTTTCCTGGTCATCATACATTTCAATTCTTCGTGTTGGAATTAGTGTTTCGACTGGAATTACAGCTTCCGAGCCATATACTAGACTGAATGGGGTCTCCCCGGTTGAAGTTCTGACTGTCGTTCGATTAGCCCAAAGTACTCCGGGGAGTTCATCTAGCCATCTTCCTTTGGCTGCCCCTAATCTTTTCTCCAAAGATTTTATTATTTCTCGGTTCGCTACTTAAGTTTGTCCATTTGCCCTTGGATGGCCAACTGAAGTGAAATTTTACTGAATTCCTAGCTTGGTACACCATTCCATTACTTGTTTTCCTCTGAATTACGTTCCATTATCAGAGATCAGGATTCTGGGGATGCCAAATCGACATACTATGAACTTCCATAGGAAGTTGATCACTTGGAATTGAGTTATTCGAGCAAGGGCGACGCATTCTATCCATTTACTGAAATATTCGACAACGACTAGAACATATGCTTTCTTAGACCTGGCTATTGGGAAAGGTCCCACGATGTCCATTCCCCATTGATCAAATAATAGCAATGATGACTTATATCTGCATGATGACTTATCCCACATATGTTTTCGGCTGGTTGATGACTTATATTTGCATGAACTTGGCAATGATGACATTTTTGAACATATTGCATGGCATCATTGTTGATGGTAGGCCAATAATAGCCTGTTCTAAGGCATTTTAAGGCTAAGGCTCTTGCTCCACTGTGATTTCCTGCTTCTCCTTCATGTACCTCTCGAAGGACATGGTTGGTTTGAGATTCGGAGATGCATTTTAGAAGAATTCCTGATACCGATCTTCGGTAAAGTTTTTCTTCTAATAATGTGTATTTTGGAGCTCGATATTTTATTTTCTGAGCTTTATTTGGATCAAGCGGTAATTTTCCTTCTCGAAGATAGTCTATCATCGGAGTCATCCAGTTTCTTTCAGCTTCTTCGATTTCCATCATCTCAGCGACCGGTGCCTCGTCGATCTCAATTGCCGGTGTATTGGAAATTAACTAATTGATTACTCTTTCTGTTTTACCGTCATGAGACCCTGTAAATCTAGAAAGTTGATTGGCCCATTTATTTTCCGATCGTGGAATGTTCTGTATCCCAAAATTTTCGAATTTCTCAGCCAATTCCTTTACTTTGGCGAGGTATTTGACCATGTTAAATTATTTTACCTCGTATAGACCTTCTATCTGTCTTTGTACTAACTCTTAATCGGTTAATACTTTAAGACTCTTTATGTTGCCCTTAACCGCCATTTCCATTCCTGCGATTAGCGCTTCGTATTCTGCTTCGTTGTTTGTTACTACGAAGTCCAATGTAATAGCATAGTTTATATCCTCCTTATTTGGTCCGGTAAAGTTGATTCCGGCACTTCCTCCCTCTCTGCATGAAGCACCGTCGACATGCATCAACCAGGTCTGATTTTCTACGATCAAGATATCATTGTCATGGCTGGTTGATTCAGTATGCTCGGTTGTCTGGGTCGGAGTTTCTAACAGGAAATCGGCTAGGACTTGGGCCTTAATCGCAATTCTTGGTTTGTATTCGATTTCGAACTGACCGAGCTCGATTGCCCACTTGATCAATCTTCCAGAGGCTTCCGACTTCGCTAAGACCTGTCTTAGCGGTTGGTTGGTTAACACCACAATTTTGTAGGTTAAAAAGTAAGGTCAGAGTTTGCGTGCCGCCACTACTAAGGCCAAAGCGAATTTTTCTATTTCCAAGTAGTTCTTCTCCGCCCCTTGTAGTAGTTTACTTAAGTAATAAACAGGCTTATGTTCCATGCCTTCTACTTTTACTAAAACCGAACTAATGGCCACATCGGAAATTGATATGTAAATGTATAATGTTTCTCCTTCAGTTTGTTTGGCCAATAGTGGGGAGGTCGCCAGGTATTCCTTTAGCCGGTCGAAGGCCTGGTCGCATTTTTCGGTCCAAACAAAGTTTTTTGCTTTTCGTAGAGTTTGAAAGAAAGACAAACTTCTGTCGGCCGACTTGGAGATGAATATGTTTAATGCTACGATCTATCCTACCAAATATCCTAAAAAAATTCCCGAATTTACTCCGAAATTGCATTTTGCGGGATTTAGCTTCATTCGGTATTTCCTCAATATTCGGAAGCATCGATCGAGATGCTTTACGTGGTCAGCTTCATTCATGCTTTTGACCAGCATATCATCTACGTACACTTCCATTATTTCTCCGATCAGCTCCTTGAACATCAGGTTTACTAACCTCTGGTAAGTGGCCCCAGCGTTTCTTAGGCCAAATGGCATGACTATGAAGCAGTAGACACCTTGTTTTGTTATGAAAGCAGTTTTCTCTTGGTCTCGCTCATTCATGTATATTTGATAAAAACCTTGAAAGGCGTCCATCATGCTGAAGATTGCGAAACCAGCCGTTGAGTCGACCAATAGGTCGATTATCAGCAGGGGATATGGATCGCGCGGACATAGTTTGTTAAGGTCGGTGAAGTCATTGCACATTCTCCACTTGTTATCCTTTTTATCCCCTTTCGCCACTAATACAACATTACATAGCCATTCTGAGAAGTGTATTTCTCGAATTTGTTTAGCCTTGAGTAGCCTTTCTACTTCTGCCTTGATTATCTTATCTTTTATCGGCCCATGATTCCTCTTCTTCTGCCTAGCAGGTTTTGCCATTGGGTCGATTTTTAGCGAATGTGTGATTACTCTGGGATCAATCCCCTCGATGTCGTTCGCACTCCAGGCGAAGATATCTATATATTTTCTCTGAGAAAGTTTACTAACATTACTTCCCCTTCCTTACCGAGTTCAGTTCCAATTCTAGTTTTTTTTTGTGGGATCCCCTTGTACCAGCAGGACATCTCTGTGCTCCGGTGGTTTTAAAGTCAAATTGACCGGTTCCTTTCCCTTTTTATCTACTCGGTTTGTGTTGGGGATTTCAACTTCTACTCTATCAACTTCGTCCTCGAGCTTTCTTTTAGCTGGGGTAAACGATCTGGAACGGTTCCCCAATGTTAAGGAGGTGTTGTAACAGCCCCATGCCATAGAATGATTGTTTATTATCTCTCCGATTCCCATGTCAGTCGGAAATTTTATCTTTTGATGGAAAGTTGAAACAACTGCTCGGAATAGGTTGAGGGCGGGTCGCCCTAAGATCGCGTTATAGGCAAAGGGAGTTTCTACTACCAAGAATTTGATTAACTTCACCGTACGACGTGGTTTCTTTCCGAGTGAGACACTTAAAGTTATTGTGCCACAGGGGACAATTTCGGAACCTCCAAATCCTACTAAAGGCGTAGTTACCTTTTGGAATGTTATTTCTCCCAAGTTCATCTGAGCCAGGACATCTTTAGAGATGATGTTCGCTGAGCTTCCATTGTCGATCAGGATTCTTTTGACGTTGAAGTTCGCTATTTCCAGCGATACCACCATCGGGAAATCGGGGTTGTCCTCTTTCGTGTCCCAAACAAAGTTCTTTGCTACCTCGCTCTCATTAAAACTGATCAGCTGGTCCTTTGGTGGTTTGCTTTCTATCGTCCACACTTCTTTTGGGTACCTGATGCTTCCAAGTATGGACCTGGTGGTCCTGCGGCGAGCATTGCGACTGTCCCCCCCGGCTGGACCTCCTGAGATCGTATGAATGGTGCCATTAATTTGACCATCGTTCAACTCTTGTGGGGGACCATCGTTAGGGGACCTTCTTCGGGAGCTCCCTCTTTGGTTATTATTCCGAGGACTCCGACTTCTACCCCTCTTGCGGTTGTTCCGTTCTAAATAGTCATCTAATTTTCCTTGTTCGATCAGTTTTTCAATTTCTCTCTTAAGGTGAAAACAATCTTCAGTGCGATTCCTAGTGCCCGGTGATATCTACAGTATAAATCATAGTTCCGTGCACCTGGCCTTGGCTGAGCAATTCTCTTCGCTGTCGGGATCTAATTGTTCCTCTCAAGTACTACCAAGATTTCTTCTACTGGAACGGTCAGCCTGGGGTATTCTACTTGGTTAATTCTGCTCCTGTTCGCCGGCTCAGTCGATCTAGGTCTTTGATAGACATTAGGTCGTCTGTCTTGATCGTTTCGATTATATTCTAATCGCTGGAAGAAATTGCCTCTTCTTAAGGATCGATCATAATCCATGGACTTTTGAGCTGGAACTCTATCTTGCCGCTTGGAGCCGGAGGCGGGAGTTTTATTTTTATTCTTATCTTTAAAAGAGTTCATCTCCTCTTGGGTCATGTATTCTGATGCCAAGGTCATAATATCAGCAAACGTTCTTGGTTGCTTTCTACTGAGGGCATTCCCGAATTGCCTATTTTTGGTGAGATCGAAGAGAATGGAGATTATGTAATCGATATTTGGGGAATCGATTTTAAGCAATTCTACATTAAACCTTGCCAACCAGGAACGAAGGGTTTCTCCGTCTTGTTGATGGATGGTCCCTAGGTAGCTCATTGGCAATTTATGTCTCCTCTGGCTAGCGAACTGCTGAGTTAGCTTATTGCATAATTCCTTAAAGCTGAATATGGAACTGGTGGGTTGTTTTGCAAACCAATCCAAAGCTAGTCCCTCGAATGTGGTGACCATTAACTTTGCAGTGAATTCTGCCGAGTGAGCATATAAGTTCATTATGTTTGTAAAACTGAATATATAGTCATCTGGGTCGGTGGTTCCGTCATATCTGGGTAGTCGTCCCGGAACCTGTCCCGACGATTGTGCTTCTTTTATTTCCTTGCAGAAGGGGGAGCACACTGCTTGGCTCTCTTGGATCTCCGTGCTTCTGGCCCATGGATTTTGAACAGTTCGTAGACGTTGTTCCAGACGTTCAAGTACCAACTTTCCAATTTCTCTTTCCGAGAATTATATGGTTCGTGGTCGATTAGGAATTTCGTCGACTACGTCATCTTCGACGGGAATTATGGTATGTTCCTCTGATCCGGGGCGGACGGGTTGCGGTCTCGTCCAATCCGTTTTTCTTCGGATATGTTCATCGGAGGGTTTCGAATTGCTCTTTTGCGGACTGTGCAACGATCGTTGCTCGCTTGCAGGGTTGTCCGCTTGTTGCGAGATCTGATCGACCTGCCTCGGTGTCCTTTGAATAGGATTTGCCCTAGTCTCTCTAGGGTTTCTAGGAACCTGCTCGGGTACTAGTAATTCTCCTGGGCAGAGTGAATTAAAGAGCATAGTGATCTGTCGTAGCTTCTCCCTAGTGTCTGACAGGGGAACCGGGATTGCTGGAGCCACATGGTCTTCTGGTACCGCACTGGCGGGATCCCTTGTTGTCCTTGGGGGTTTTGGATATTTATCCCTTGTGGTTCATCCTGATTCGGCAGTTGCTCGTTCTCTTGTTGAGTGACATTAATTAAAGGGACGTTATTGTTGGTATTGTCTGGATGATCCTCAGATGTGTTACGCGGGTTTGTCGTGTTACTCCTTGCTCCGTTTCGGGCACTCTTCCTTGGGCGAGCCATATGTTGATCGAATAATTAACCTAGCCCCACGGTGGGCGCCAACTGATTTAACCGTTTTTCATTGGGTTAGATTAAATCAATGATGTATATTTTAGAGGTCAAATTAAGTATAGGTTATAGGGCTTTGTTACTTTATTCCGGATGGATCAATTTCAAGGAAGAACAATTACGTAAAGAACAATAAGTAAGCAAGACGATGAATATGTAAATAGTATAGCAAAAGCTTTTCTATTAAATATGATATCAGATTGGCAAAGTATGTAGGCGTCAGCTCTGATTCTATGTTGTATCCCTTAATACAATGTTTAACTAGGTATTTATATGACTGTAACCCTAGCTTTACAAGGAAACATAATCCTAATAGGACTAGGTATAGCAATTCTTATGGAACTCGGACATTGCTCTTGGTCGCCGAGGATTGATAATGCAGATCGGACCTCGCAGCTTTTTAGTGAATTAGACTCATGGTCGGTCCGAGCGTATAAGGATTAGTCATTCCGATTATTATAAGGGGTGCGGAATAGCCCCCATCACTACAAATTATCCTTACTTTTTTTTAATTATCTTAATTGTTATTTATTTTCGTCAAACTTCTCGTACTGTTTCTTGCAATAAAAGCCTTTGCTTAAAAATTCTTTTGAAGTATGTCCATTGCTTATGAGTTATTAGCCAAATCGAAGATTAAAAGGTTAAAGCCAATTATTGGTAAAAAAAACCTAAGTCTTGAAAATGAGTAAAATCGATCCGATCGATAAACACTCATCGATCTCCAAAAACGACGATTAAAAGGTTAAAGCCAATAATTGGTAAACAACCTATGTACAAAATTGAGTAAAATCGATCCGCTCGATATACACTCATCGACCTCCAAAAACGACGATTAAAAGGTTAAAGCCAATTATTGGTAAAAAACCTATGTACAAAATTGAGTAAAATCGATCCGCTCGATAAAAACTCATCGATCTCCAGAAACAACGATTAAAAGGTTAAAGCCAATTAATGGTAAAAACCCTATGTACAAAATTGAGTACAATCGATCCGCTCGATAAACACTCATCGATCTCCAAAAACGACGATTAAAAGGTTAAAGGCAATTGTTGGTAAAAAACCTAAGTACAAAATTGAGTAAAATCGATCCGCTCGATAAACACTCATCGATCTCCAAAAACGACGATTATAAGGTTAAAGCCAATTATTGGTAAAAAACTTATGTACAAAATTGAGTAAAATCGATCCGCTCGATAAACACTCATCGATCTCCAAAAACGACGATTATATAGGTTAAAGCCAATTATTGGTAAAAAGCCAAAGTACAAAATTGAGTAAAATCGATCCGTTCGATAAAACACTCATCGATCTCCAAAAACGACGATTAAATAGGTTAAAGCCAATTATTGGTAAAAAGCCTAAGTACAAAATTGAGTAAAATCGATCCGCTCGATAAAACACTCATCGATCTCCAAAAACGAGGATTAATTAGGTTAAAGCCAATTATTGGTAAAAAAAACCTAAGTACAAAATTGAGTAAAATCGATCAGCTCGATAAACACTCATTGATCTACAAAAACGAAAGATTAAACATGTTAAAGCCAACTATTGGTAAAAGACCTAAGCACAAATTGAGAAAAATCAAAGCAAGAACAAGCGTAGGAAGATGAAAGATATGGGGAAATATGAAGTTTTATTCATCTGAGTACAAAGAACATTTTCGATTTACATATCGTTACAAATATAAAAGTTTAAAATCCTATTCAATAGATCGGAGCTTTTCACGATAATGTCCACGAAAACATCAATCTTCATCCTGATGCCTCGACGTTTCTCTTCAACCACCTAAGGAGCATGCTGCTCAGGATGGTCGACTTCTTTAGTTCGATGACCTGGCTTTGAAGATCGATCCTCCCTTTAATCGGAACGGCCATTACAAGCCAGATATCTTGTGGCGGTCATTCGACCAAAACGATTTCCTGCTTGAGAGATTGTTGCAGTTATTCGTCCGAAACAGGATCTCACGAGGACCATCGCAAAAGTTAAAATTTACCAGCACACCCCGGCGGTCTATCACTCCGGAGGTAACATCCAAGAACATGGATGCCTGGTAAGTATGAACCCTCCATGTGCAAATAAAATACCATGGACCTTAACCCCATGAAGACAAAGGCTGAGGCCACATGGGACCCATCAGTACTAGGTAGGGCATCAATGAGACCTATCAGTACAAGGCAAATGATGCTTGAGTTGTTATAAGATAGTGGATCACGATAATATGACTTTTTGAATATTATGGGATCACTAGGCAAGATAAAACCCAAAGAAACTGATATCTCCATTTCGTACGGTATGAATAGATATGGGAAGAAACCGCCTATCTATTTATAGGGAGATTTTAAGTTATTCCTACGGTTGGATAAAAATATGATCAAGGGCCGAGAATGCGACTGTTGACTTCCCCTATTTAATGCGAGTAAGTTGGAACGACGCTAGATTAGTCGATGAAGCTGCTCAAGGAGAATGAGATATGAAGGTCGAAACGACTAGCATGTGAAAATCCATACATGTTCAAGTTGATTCATTAAGAGACAACTTAGAACTTTACAAAGAATGCTCAACCGACAATCAGAATCCTTGGGAAAAGGAGATGTACAACGAGGAATAAGTACTTCTACAAAAAAAATGAATGATCTATACTTATTACGATCTAACACGGGAAAGACAAAATAGTTGATCGTTTTGACGACTAAGCAGAACCCAACGACATAGAATCCAGCTTTCCTCTTAGAGTCCAAGAAATCTGACGGACAAGAAGAAGAGGTAGTCGTCCTTTCTAGGGCATACGGACTTGTAACTGCCTCATATATCAAAGAATTGCTTAAGGAGGTCTAAACAAGCTGGATCTAACTAATGGTTCTACATTTTCCAATTCCTCCCACACCAAAAGATATGACATGAAGGCATAATGGTTGTTTTATTTGAGGAAAATGAAGATCACAGTCAGTACACATAAACATCGAATTTAAAAAAGTAGCAGACAAGCCTTACTAAGAGATTCAATTTTAAGAAAAAGTAATGCTTGAAGAAAAGTTGTAAAGAGGCCCTTATGTAGGACTTCATAAAAGACAAAATTATGTCTGACAACGACGACTGATCGATTATCGATGAACACGACAAGATTACTACCCAACTTCTTTGAAAGTTGAATTATATTCCAACAATCAACAATTTTTGAAATCCAATATGATTACAAGGGTTGGCTAAGAACTATGCGTAGTGAACGAATGGGTGAACATGAAATAATTACTTCAGTAGAATTACAAGTTCAAAATTCTATTATTCAAAGCAACAAATTACTCCTTTCCACAATACTGGTCGCCCTCAAGCAAGCATTTTTTAAGATGATTAATGCAGTTTATACCAAGCCAGTCCAGATAAGCTTCTGTGGAGCTCTATGTTTAAATCACTTACTTAACAAGCAGTTTAAATTTGCTTACAAAAGTAATGAGGTACAGATGTTTTAAATCCAAAATTGTCTACTCGGTCAGGTAATTCAATTTACTTCTCCATAAAGATTGGAATTAACATAGAATATTTACAGCAAAAATATTGTGGTCATACAAAAAATGCTAACGATAAATTACCCCCTAGCGACCACATACAGGCTTTGTGTCACCCAAAAAAAAAAAAAAAGGAAGAAACAAGTCATTAGGACTGATTGCCACCAGAGGGTCTGCTCGAAGAAGCACCCTTCCGAGGAGTAGCTTTATCAAGAAACGTCTTCAGCTCCTCCTGACGCTTCTGATAACCTTCATCATAGCCTTCCTCAAAGGCATGCCGACGAGACTCCACTAAATTGGCATTCATTTGAGCCAGATCATCCCTCTCCTTCTCAAGAGCTAATTTTTCATCGCGTAACTTTCGGAGATCATCATTGAGTAGCTCAATGTGAAGGGCAAGTCCACCAGCCTTTGATTTCTCTGCATCCAGGCAATGCCTCAGGTTCTCTTTGCTGAACCACAAGTTATCACACTGGGCACCCAGTTGCAGAGCATAATACTTCCCCTGAGAAGAAAGAAGAAATAAGCCACAAACAACAAAAAATAATACAAAGAAATAAACGAGAAGATACATACCTGCTCAAATTGTTTGAAGAGGGACTAAACAAGACGAAGGGAAGAAGTACCCTCATGTTTCTTCAACTCGCCGGGCAAAATAGTACTAAAACCTACATCCCAGGAGAGAAGGTCCGGTTCACAAGAATCCGGCAGAACAGAATTAAGAGGAATCTTATCAGGACGAGGAGAATCAGACTCGATTATATCCCTGATCTGCTCCAGGATACAACGGTCATCCAACTGACGAGGGGATTCCTTCTCGTTAGGACTCACAGAAATTTCCTTCCTTGAGTAGGATATTACGGTCCTCCGACCAGACCTACGTCCTACCCGACTTCCGGAAGGATCACCAGCCTCAAAAGAAGTAGTCACGGTAGTGGTGTCAGAAAGTAAAAAATCCGCAAAGCTTTGGGTGACTGACTGAGTATTGGAACCACCCAAAGAAGGACCTATGACCAGGCCACTGCTTACCGGTCCAACGGTATCGTTTACTGGACCCTGACTAATGACTAGGTCAGCAGAAGAGTTCAGAAAACTGGAATCATCGTGAGCAAAATTGTGTAAATCAAGCTCGAGCGAGGGAATGGACGTCGACAGAGGAATATCCAAGGATTGCTACTCATTAGATAAATCGTACAAGTCTTAGCTATTCCCTCGATATCCCGTCTCGATAGGAATCTGTTGGTCCCAAGTGGTCAGATGAGGTCTAAAGGGGGGGGGGGTGAATAGACCTCTTAAAATTGTAGACTTAAAAACTTTTTACTCTTTTGTCAGTAGACTAAGCTGATGAAGAACAGTAAGATGACTATGATGATCGTGAACAAATCTTGAACAGCAGAGTGACCACTCTTCTCATAGTTTACTTAGCTGATTTCAGTGAAAATCAGTTTTATCAAGAGTATACTTGCAGCGGATGTTTGAAAGTGTTTTTCACAAGTAGACGAAGTCCTTAAAAAGATTTTATCCCCAGTTTTAAAACTCCTTATAAAATCTTTTGATAATTCAAAGTGTAAACTTATGCAATTTCAAAATATGCAAGAAAACTTTAAATGCAAGAATAACACCAAGAATTTTTATAGTGGTTATATGGATAAAAATCCTTTAGTCCACTCTTCCTGATCACTTAGATTCTGGGTTATACTATAAACACAAAGTTTACAATATGTCTCCACTTATAACTAGACAACAAATGAAAAGGCTACAAGCTCACAATAGGAAATCACAAAGAAGACCTATCATCTGAAGTTAAATCACTCACAAAGACGGATTTAAATTTCGCACAACACTCAGCTAATACAAAATCACTCAGATTGTATTTTTCTGTTTTCTTCAACTGGGTTTCTGTCAACAGATGACTTCCACCAGACGAGTGAGCTGTTCGAGCTTCTTGAGACTTAGAAAATTTCTGCTTAAAAAATGAAATCTCAAAATGTTGTTGTGTGTCTCCCTCTTCGAAATCAGCTCTATTTATACTTGTATTTGAAAATATGACCGTTGAAGGAAATCAAATCTCAAATCCATAGCCTTAGCCCGAAAATCAGAACGGCTACCTGCTACAGTCCTTTCTCTGCTGTACTTTCCTGTAGCAGCATTAAATGCACTCTGCTGATCCGAGAGTAAATTCTAATCATTTGCCATTACTACCCTTCTCTTGCAGCATTTATTACACCAGGTGCATTTATTACCGTTGGACTAATCTCTTGATCTCTTCTACTCTGCTGATCGAAGCAACCCTGCTGATAGATACTCTGCTGATCAAATACTGAACTAATCTGATTTGAGTCAGCTGATGGTCTACCCTTCTGATTGCTGTTTCAGCACGAGATCAGTAGTCTTCTGGGCTTTGAACTTTGAACTCTTCTGATGTCTTCTTCACTTGTTCAAAATTCTTCTAAGGGAACTAAGCTTTCCATACTTAGCTGATTTTGACATTTTGGAAATCATCAAAACCATCCCTTAACTTCTTTGCACTTCATCTTCATCCAACAATTTCGTCCTTTTTGATGATGACAAAACTTCAGCTAAGTACCTGTACCTAAACTAAAGTTTTGATCCTCAAAAATTTCTGAGATAGAAATAGTCTGTTGGATTTCAAACTTGAACTTTTTATAGATCTGAAAAAGTGTTACATATTACAAGTCTGTTCAGATGAAATATGCAAAAAAATAAAATTACAAGGAAATAAACATAAGTAATTTAAACAAGACTAGTCTTCTAGCTTGTCTTCTTCTTTCTTGTCTTCTTCAGCTTCCTTGAATTTTTGTTGTAACAGCTCTAACTTCTTCTGTTTAGCATCAGGGTCAAGCTGTTCTTCAGCTTAGTCTTTAGCAGCAGCTATCTCTTTATCAGATTTAGCTTTTGCATCAGCTTCAGTTTCATCAGCTTCACTTTCTTCTTCTGTGATCTTCTCATCTGTTGGTCTGCTTGTGCCTTCATTATCTTCATCAGTCTTTTCATCTTCAGCAGCAGATTCCTCCAACACTTCTGTTCCTTCAGCATTTTCTTCTTCATCAGAAGGTACCTTATCTTCCTTTAGTACCCTATCTTCCCCCTTTTTGTCATCATCAGCAGGGTTGATTGGATATTTTGGTAAGACTGGTGGGATTTGAAGTGAGTCACAGAGAAGCTTGATGTTCTCTTCCATAGCATCCAGTTGAGCCTGTTGTCTTAGTTGATTGGCTTCAAAAGCTTCAATTCAACAACTTCTCCTTGGTCACCTAGCTGAATCTGAGTTGCCAACAACAGATCAGCAGATGCCTTGAAGTCCTTGGTCATATTGATTAAGACTTCATCTTCAGCTTGAATAGCCATCTCAACCGTTTCTGTAATCTGCCTCCAACCAGCAGCTGTACTTTGAGTTCTTCTTCTAAGAACATCCATATCTTGACAGATAGATTTGACATTCTGAGCAGTATCTTCTAACAGATGGGTTGGAACAGCAGCAGCTTTCTGAGTTGGTTGACTAACAGCGGCCAACAGATTAGCAGTTACTTTTTCTTCTAACTCCTTCATAGATCTTGATATCATTTGCTGAATAGAATCCAACAAAGATGTTTGCTGTAAGCTCTGAGAAGTAGAAGCAATATCAGAAGGAATTGGAGGTAAGGCAAGAGTTGCCTCTTCAGTGATCTGTTCTGCTACTTGAGTTGTTTCTCCTGTAATATGATCAGCTGAACTAGAAGCAGTCCCTTCTTCTTTTGTCTCATCAGCCTGACTAGGAGTGCTTTCCTTCTCCTTAGTCTGATCATTTTCCTCAGCAGTAACCTCCTTTTCTTTAATCTGATCAGCCTGATTTGTAGTGGTTTCTTTTCTTTATCAGCTGGTTCAGATGTTCCTTCCTTTTCTTTGTCTTGATTTACCAGAGCAGAGTTACTTTCCTTCTCTTTATCTTTGTCCTGATCAGCAGGGTCAGCAGTGCCCTCTTTTTCTTTGTTTTGACCTGCAGGATCAGAAGCAACTTCCTTCTCCTTGCCTTGGTCAGGAGGGGGTGCTTGGATCTTCTTAACATTTATAATTGTGCGTCTTGTGCCAGCTTTATCCAAAGCAGTCCTGTGAGTAATCCAAGTTAGATCATCAATAGGAACAAAAGGTGAGATAGGACTTTCTGATAATTCTTCATATGGCCTAATGTTAGTGCCATAGACAATCTGCTTCAGACTAGGAAGGGGGATCATAGTGCTTGGTTGCCCCTTCATCTTTCTAGTCTTCTTGGCCCATGTTTCCATTGTTTGGAAAACAGCCAACTTAATGGATCTTTCCTTGAGGTCTTCATCATCAACAAACTCCTCAGGAACAGATTCATAGATTTTCTTGGCTTCTGCTTTCACAACTTGACTGATCCTCAGTCTCAACTTGTCCAAGAAGAACTCTGAGTCTAATGCTTGAGTGATGGAACCTGTCTCAAGCCACTTTAGCACCCAAGATTCTTCTTCAGCAAAAGGCTTCCAGCTTGCAATCTGGTCTTTACTCTTTGTCAGACGATAGTCTCTCCATCTGTTATATCTGATCTTCTCTATGTTGAACATCGTCAGACGAGTAATCCTTGAATTCTCAGCATCCAACCTCTTGATAAATTCTTCAAAGGCATCAGGGTCATCCCTGACAATCTCCAAAGCCAGTTTGACCTCTTCTCTTCTCTTAGGTTGTATTGCGGGAGTAGGCATAGCTGGTATAGGTTTGGTGGGATCTCTTGGTTCACCAATTACTATCCCTCCAGTGTGCTTAGGACCATGAGATTCCTTAGCACTTGCCTCAATAGCAGCAGCTAACTCAGCTTCTTCTACAGCATCCCTTTGTTCTTGAGTCATTTTGCTGGCCTCTTCTACCAGCCTTTTGAGCTCAAGGGCTTTAAGGCGATCTTCCTCAGCCTTTTCTTCAGCCTTCCTTTTTCTTTCTGCCTCATCTTGTTTCTTCTTTGCAGCAGCAGACACATAAGTAATTACAATTTTCCCAGTCCTTTGCTTCTTAGCTTCAGGACTTTCAACTGTTTGAAGTGGAGTGGCAGCAACAGGGGTAGGATGCAGAAGGAGTGTTTCCGATTTAGTTGTTGTGCCAGTCTGCTGTTCAACTTTTTCCTCAGCAGACACTCCAGCAGCAGGTTCTCCAGCAGACTCAACAGCAGGTTCTTCAATAGCAATGGGTCTCTCTGCTGATGCTGGTGTTTCCCTTATTGTCTCAGTCGTTTCCTCAGAGAATGTCACCTTTCTCTTTGCCTTAGACTTGGCAATTCTCTTTGATGTTTCAGGGTTGGACTTAGGAGGTCCTTTTGCAGCACTCCTTGTCCTCATTCTCTTCTTTGTTTGAACAGGAACAGCTTCCTCAGACTCTGTCCTTTCTGGAGATGATCCAGTCTCCATTTGTTCAATTTCCTTGGTGAAGTCATCAATCACCTTTTCAGGAATGACAACTTCAGGCTGTGCTGATCCAGCTTCAACAGCAGGGGTTGCTGTTTGATCAGCAAACATACTGGTCTGTCCAGCCTTCTTTCCCTTCTTGGCAGGGCCCTTAGCAGCTTTAGCAGGGGCTTTTCTCTTAGAAGTGCCCACACTTCTAACAGGTTCATATAACTTGAACTCCTTTCCACCATGGATGTTCTTTCCACCTCCCATTGGACATCCTAAGCCCTTGAACAGATGACTAAGTAGAATGGCATACTTGACCTTCTTGTCACACAACAGATCAAGCACATGAGCAGCCCAATTTACTTTCATGCCATAGTAGATACAAATCATGGAGTAGTACCTTCTTCTAGGTAAACCATCTAAAGAACTTGTACTGCATTCCAGTACCTTCGCAATGATGTCAGCGAACCTCTGATACTCATCTTTCAGCTGAGTCTTCATCAGAGTCCCTGTCATCAGGGGCGGATCCAGGATTTTGATCCAGTGGGGGCTAAAATTATATGCTAAATAATCGAAATACCAAAAAAAAAAAAAACCCCAATCAAATAGTCCAACTTAAAATTCATACTTCATTCACGAGAAAATGTATGAAGAGATACCAAAAAAAGGAGGTGAAATTTGAAAAAAAATAATCTTTAGTTATATATGATACCCCATTATGACACCAAAAGAACTCAAAACATCTATGTAATTACAATTTCAAGTAGCATCAATTACATTCACAATTGACCGTGTCGATTTTTTATTTTTTTGAAATCTGTCTATAATAGACGGGGCAGAGTTAGATCAATATTTTTATATTGGGGTGGGGACAAAATAATTGTGTAGTAATGTATTAAATAAAAAACTAATATGAAGAAACCTTACTATAAAAAATAATTTGAATTCTCTTGATAGTTATTAAGAAATAAAAAAAAAATCGACGAAAAAATATTAAGAAAAAAAATAAATTAAAATTGCTAAAGAAAAAAAAGACTTGATATGATATGTATATCTGTTTATTGATAATATATTTCAATTTTCGTAGATGATAAGATAATTAAGTCCTTTGCAGGTTGGTTAGGATGGTTAGTGAAAAATTGAGAGGCTGCCAAGTCCTTTGCAGGCTTGCAGGTGCGTTCTAATGCTTTGTGGAACAAATTAGGTTTTAATTCTCAAAAAACGATAAATGTGACTCACAGGATTCGAACACCTACCTTGTAGAAATCAAGGAACACTCCATCCAGTGTGCCAATTGGGAAACTTTGCAAAGAATACTAACCATTACTAATATATACATATATATATATATTTTTTTGAGTGGGGGCTATAGACCCCACTGGCCCCTACCTGGGTCCGCCCCTGCCTGTCATCTCCTCCCCTTCCTTAGCACAAATTGCCCAAAATTCTTCCTCTTTTTCATACCCTAGATCGATCACATCTCCTCCCTAATTTGTCAATTTGTAGACCTCACTTAATACAGCAGCTGAGATACAAATCTTCTTGCCTCCGACAGTAGCAGTTATAGTAGTCTTTTCAGGGTTGATCTTTCTGGTGCTGTAGAACTCATCAACGTCTTCAAGATACACATGCTCATCGTGA
Organism: Penstemon eatonii; assembly: GCA_038501285.1. Lineage (NCBI taxonomy): Eukaryota > Viridiplantae > Streptophyta > Magnoliopsida > Lamiales > Plantaginaceae > Penstemon > Penstemon eatonii. The sequence continues at coordinate 28,477,020 of CM076713.1, forward strand.
GCTTCCAGAACTGGTACTAGTGATGCCTCTTTGATTTTCTTCATGATATTGCGCATCACATCGGTGCCAGAATTGTAAAACTTGTCATAGCTTAAATATCTTCCTTCAATTATCTCCATTTTGTGATTAAGTGATGAAAATCTGTAGAAAACAGATAGCTAGAGAACAGAGAGCTTAGAGAGTTAGAGAGTTTAGGAATTTTGTGTTCGTAAGACGACTGGTCTGTTCAGATCGGACTTTATACGTTTCCTTAGGTTTTGGTTATAGTGATTAATCTGATACGTAGGATTGATCTGACAGTTTTAAATCGTGTGGGTGAGAGTTGCGGATTTCAAATTTATTATTTTAATGTCAGATGGGCGGCAAACTCTATCGTCACTAATCTGTTACTTATAAAAGCGTATTTCTAAAGATACGATTTATAACCATGCTTATATAATGTATCAGATGAGTAGAGTTTAACTTTTCTGACAGACGAGTGATATGTTATCTGATATTACTAGAGAAAGCCAATAGCTAGTAATCTTCCTCTGCTGTTTGTCTATCCAGCAAGGCAAAATAATCTTCAATCTTCAAGAATTAAGAACAGATCTTCTGATAACATAACTTCAACTAACTGTCATCAACAAATTTCATCTTTAGAACAGAGGTACCGCTAGTCTTACACGTTCCCCCTGACTTTAAGAATTCATAAGTTAACTAGTATGTTGAAATTTAATCCTTGAATAGAATAATGAATAACTAAGCTGATGAACTTCAGTCTTCTGATAAGTTCCCCCTCAGCTTATGCATCCAAATTAAGTAGTCCTAGCTCAGCTCTTAGAGTTGAGAACCTTACATCACTTAAAGGTTTAGTGAAAATATCAGCAATCTGATTGTCAGTATGAACATACTCTATCATAACATTGCCTTTTTCCACATGATCTCTAATGAAGTGATGCTTGATCTCGATATGTTTAGTCCTTGAAGGACTTGTAGTGTTCTGAGTAAGTGAGATTGCACTTGTATTGTCACAGTAGATTGGAATTCCACTGATCTTGATGTTGTAATCTTCTAGTTGATGCTTCAACCAAAGTATCTGGCACAGCAAGCTCTAGCAGCTATATATTCAGCTTCAGCAGTAGATATAGAGACCGAAGTCTGTTTCTTACTCATCCATGAGATCAGACGTCTACCTAAGAACTGACAAGCACCTGTTGTGCTTTTTCTGTCACTCTTGCAGCCAGCAAGGTCTGAATCTGAATAACCAATAAGCTCAAATCCAGATTCTCTAGGATACCACAATCCCAATTCTTGAGTGCCCTTAATATATTTCAGTATTCTCTTGGCAGCTAAGAGATGAGATTCCTTGGGATTTGATTGAAATCTTGCACAAACCCCAACGGAGTACATGATATCAGGTCTGCTTGCTGTTAGATATAACAGTGACCCAATAATGCCTCTGTATTTGGTCATGTCCACTGATTTGCCATCTTCATCTTTATCCAAACGAAGACTTGTAGACATAGGAATAGTAGCAGTAGAGCTAGTTTCCGTACCAAATTTCTTAAACAGATCTCTTGTGTATTTTGCTTGGTTGATGAATATACCATCAGGCAACTGTCTAACTTGCAAACCAAGAAAATAATTGAGTTCACCCATCATGCTCATTTCAAACTTATTCTGCATGAGCTTGGAGAACTTGTCACACATCTGTTGGTTAGTTGAACCAAAAATAATATCGTCCACATATATTTGCACAATTAATATATGATTTTCCCATTCAATTGTGAACAAGGCTTTGTCTACCTTACCTTTTCGAAATCCTTTAATTAAAAGAAAATCAGATAGGGTATCATACCATGCTCTTGGAGCCTGTTTCAGTCCATAGAGGGCTTTCTTCAGACGATACACCTTGTCTTCTTGTTGATAAGCTTCAAATCTAGGAGGTTGTTCAACATACACTTCTTCTTGCAATTCTCCATTGAGAAAGGCAGACTTCACATCCATCTGATAGACAGTGATGTTCTTGTAAGCAGCATAGGCTAGAAAGAGTCTGATTGCTTCAAGTCTTGCTACTGGTGCAAATGTCTCATCAAAGTCAATTCCTTCTTCTTGACAATAACCCTTGGCCACTAATCTTGCTTTGTTTCTGGTAACAATACCATCTTCATTCATCTTATTTCTGAAAACCCATTTAGTGCCAATTACCCTTTGATGACTTGGTCTAGGAACTAAGAACCAGACTTCATTCCTTTCAAATTGATTCAACTCTTCTTGCATAGCTTCAATCCAGAAGGAATCACTGAGAGCTTCTTCAATTTGTTTAGGCTCTATTTGAGATAGAAAACTAGTGAACATAGCATCTTGTGCAGCAGCTCTTCTTGTTTTCACTCTGTCTAAGGGATCACCAATCACCAACTCTGCTGGGTGATTTCTGAGCCATCTAAGATCAGGTTGCAAATCTGGATGTTGTCCTCTATCTTGATCTTGCAACACTACTGTTGGAGTTCCAGTAGTAGTCTGTTGAACAGTCTCTGGTCTGTCAGCTGTTTGTAACTCGTCTGTTAGACAATCAGTGATCTGATTTTGAACAGCACTTGAGTTGGCAGCTGAGTTGAGATCAGGCAGTATGATGGGAACATATTCTTCATTCTTTCCAATATTCAACTTCTGTAAATCAGTAGACAGATCTTGATTAGTAATTTGATTCTTTTCAGAAGATTGACTTGGCTCATCAAATACTACATGAATGGATTCTTCTATTAGTAATGTTCTTTTGTTGAAAACTCTATAAGCCTTACTAACAGTAGAGTATCCTACAAAAACAGCTTCATCAGCCTTTTCTGCAAATGCAGTAAGGTGATTTTTCCCATAATTCAGTACAAAACATTTACAACCAAAAATCTTAAAGTAATGAATGTTTGGCTTCCTGTTGTTCCAAACTTCATATGGAGTCTTGTTCTGATTTTTGTTGATCATGCATCTGTTCTGGGTAAAGCAGGCTGTATTTGTTGCTTCTGCCCAAAATCTTTGTGGCAGTTTAACTTCAGCTATCATGGTTCTGACAGCTTCCTTTAGTGTTATGTTTCTCCTTTCAGCAACACCATTTTGTTGAGGGGTTCTAGCAGCTGAATACTCATGATGTATTCCTTTGATATTACAATACTCTTCAACAATAGAGTTTGTAAACTTTGTCCCTCTATCTGATCTGATCTTCAATATCTTTATGCTTTTCTCATTCTGGATCAGTTCCATCAGATTAGTAAGACGTTCCTTGGTTTCACTTTTCTTCTTCATGAATATCACCCAAGTATATCTTGAATAGTCATCCACAACAACTAGGCAGTATTTCTTTCCACCATTGCTGACTGGATCAATAGGTCCAAATAAGTCCATGTGTAGCAGCTCCAAGATTCTATCAGAAGATTGGTGCTTCTTGCTTTTGAATGATGACTTGATTTGTTTACCCTTCTGACAGGCGTCACAGAGATTGTCTTTGCTCATGACTGTTTTAGGAATCCCTTCTACCAAATCATTCTTTATTAATCTGTTGATGGTCTTGAAGTTTAAATGATTCATCCTTTTGTGCCATAGCCAACTAACTTCACTTGGTGTTGATGCCACCAAACAAACGCTTGAATTCTTGTCAGCAGAATTCCAGTCGACTATGTAGACATTCCATTGTCGTCATTCCATTGTCGTCTTCCAGATAAAATTACCTTCTTTGTACCAATCTGTTCAACGTGGCACTTATCTGTTGAGAAGATGACTGAATATCCTTTGTCACAAAATTGACTTTTGCTCAGCAGATTATATTTGAGGCCTTTAACATACGATACGTCAGATATCTCTATGTTTCCTCTGATCAGTCTTCCTTTAGCTTTAATCTTGCCTTCTTTGCTGTCTCCAAAAGTAACTTTTGGACCATCCACAACAACTGCATCAGTCAGCTCATGTATGTTTCCACACATGTGTCTTGAACAACAACTGTCCAAGTACCAAATCTTCTCTACTTTACTCCTACTCCTAATCCTATCCTACAAAACAAAAATAAAATTGTTTTAGGTACCCTTATTGAGAGGGTCCTGAAGGATTAGTTCCACCTTTGACAACCCAAGATGTTGATGTCTTAGGCTTCTTAGGCTTCTGAGTTTTGACAGGAGTATGAACAGTTTCATTTTTATCATAGTTATAAGATAAGTCATGTTGATGATCAGTATGATAAGAATAATGTTCATAAGCAGGGTAAGGTGCATGATAAGCAGGATATGCATGCATTGGATGAGCAGGATATGGTGCATAGTAACTAGGAAATTGAGGTGCATGATACATAGGAGGATATGCAGCAGGTTGCACATAATATGACTCATTTCCATACCAAGCATCTTGATTTTTCTTATTCTTATGCTGCTTTGGCTTACTAGTTGCTTTCTCATTTACAGACGACTTAGTTTTACCACTAGTCTGATTCAGTTTAGCTTTATCAGCAGACTTCTTAGGACTCTGCTGTTTGGTCTTACTAGTCTGTTTACCTACACTAGGTTCTTTGCTCTTTTTAGCCTTAGGAGATTTCTTCTCCTTTACCACTTTCTCAGATGAAGTAGGTCTAGCAGTTTGAACATACAGAATGACCTTACTATTGTCAGCAGATATAAATTTTTCAGTATGATTCAATTCTTGCTTATCCTGTTCTAAAGGCATCTTCTGTTTACTAGACATATGAGTGGATGCAACAGATGATTTCTCATGAGACTCAATAACTTTTTCAAGTTCCATGATTTTTCCTTTATAAACTTCACATTCAGCTTTCAGAGATTCATTCTCTTGCTCAAGCAGTTTATATTCAGCTGATTCTTTTGGCTTTTCAGCTTTAAGTTTCAGTGAACTGTTTTGCTCTTTTAGCAATATCATCTCTTCCTTAAGCTTTTTAAATGCATCAGCAATGCTAGTATTGTTGAGCATCATTTGTTCAAATGAATTAAATAATTCATTGTCAAGAGGAGTTACCTCATCCTCAGAGTCATCAGATTCCTCTGCCATCAGGCAGAGGAGAGCAGGTTTTTCTTCATCAGACGTGTCTGAATCTGAATCAGATGAGTAGACAGCAGACAGCTTCTCGCCTTGCCTCTCTGATGCTTTCTTTCTTTCCTGATTCTCTTCTCTTCTTCAGTGTACTTCTCTGCTTTTGGATAAGGACAGTCTCTGATGAAATGTCCCAATTTCCTGCAGTTATAACATATTAGTTTTGCTTTATAATCATCTTTTTCTTGAGAAGAAGAGTTAGGTTTAGAAGTAGAAGCATTGTTGTATTTGTTCTTCAATTTTCTCTTGTAGAACTTCTTGAAATTGTTCATCAGCAATGCTACATCTTCAGCGGTGTACTCCTTTTTGTTGAGTAGAGTGGCTTCATCAGATGAGTCCACTTCTTTGCTTTCTTGTGCTGGTCTTCTTGTGTTTTCAGCAGCAACCAGGGCAGCTGTGGGTCCTGAAGTTGAGGTTTCTTCAATTCCCATTCTAGGCAGTTTATACTCATACGCCTTGAGTACTGAGAACAGCTCTGTAAGAGAGATTTTTCCCAAATCCCTGATAGAATAGTGCCCAGCAAGCCAGTTCAATTAGCTTGTAATAGGTCTATTATGTAAGAAACAATCTTTTGATTTTATAATAATACGCGCGTTTATTTATATGAGTATAAGGATAAACAATGGCCAACTTCATCTCTCGCAAATACATTTAAGCGATTGGATGAAACACTTAGATTACATTTGACTATGGGACGATTCACTTCAGTACTGAGTGCAATCATGAAACAGTCTCAAAGGTCGTAATCTTAAAACTGTTCCAAGTCATAGATTCCGAACGAGACGGGGTATCGTAGGAATCGCCAAGACTTGTACAAATATGCATGATTCACATGGAGTGAATTTGTAGCGTTTCATGAGCAAGGCATTTGAGGCCAGTGCATATGAGTAGGTGGTTCAATGGAGGATTGAACGCATCGAACGACCCGAACAGAGAAACCCATTGTGGAAGCGCATGACGCATATCGGTGATGGGATGTTTCTCAAGGATTATAATAGTGTACGATTTAGTCCTTTGACTTGAGGTGCTAGGGCGAATTCGGTGCATGAAAGTACGTTCTTAGATCTAGGTATAGGCCACGTAGCTTGGTCATAACATGCCTAGGTTGGGTACGTATGGACATGTACGCGAATGGTTAGTACCGATATGGAATCTATTGACTCACTGTAATGGGTGAGAGAATTTCCTATACGATTCTTAGATAATATATCCAAGGAATCTGCGGCCGCAGTCGGTGACGGATTTGGAAAGGGGTTTCCAAATTTAGAAGGTCACAATGGAATATTATCCTGAATTAGAAAGTATAGTTATCGAGACAAATTTAGAGGTGCCGATCAATTCACACACCCTAAGTCTTGATCGGGAATATTAGTCGATAGAAGGACCGTATGTACATGGTAATTATATGAGACGAGGTTCACAAGTATCAATTCACCTGAAGTTGGGCTTCATGGGCTTGTGGCTAGACATCGACCATAAAGTGTAGGTACTCCTGAGTTAATAGAGGAATTGATTCTAGGAGTGGTCAATTAAAGGTTGTTTAATTGACCGGAGCAATTTATTGTTCATAAATTAAATCACGAGGAATTCGTGGGCCTGCTGCCAATTGATGGTGAACCCAGAGGGTCACACACAATACAATTGGACGGTGACTGTTGAAAAGGATACTAAAAGGAATTAATTGATTTAAAGGTAATTAAATCAATTAAATGAATTAAAAGTATTTAATTCAAGTGGAAGATTAATTAATTGGCTAACTTAATTAATTAAATATTTAATTGAGTTGCTAATTAATTATATAAAAGAAATAATGATTTAATTGGACTGGGCATTTAATTAAGTAATTAATTAAATGAAAAGGCTTGCAAGACATGGGCCTTTAATTAAAAACCCATAAGGAGTCTTGCAAGACCTAGGTTGAGGGAGTCTATAAAAGGGGTTCTACTTGAGCTCAAAAGCTGACACCCTAAGAAGAAAAACCCTAGCTCTCCTCTCAACCTAGCCGCCGCCCCTAGTGCTAGCAAAACCTAGCCGCCGCCGCCGCCACCAAGAGAAGCCGCCACCTGCTGCCGTGGGCTGCTCTTGTGCCACCGCACATCTCCTCTTGTTCCTCTGTGATAGATCTTGACCTGTCAAGAGAATCTACACAATCCTGCTTCGACAAACCTCCTGAATCCAGTTCTGAGCCTAAGATCTTGAGGTGTTGCCAGAATCCAATTGGTGTGGACTTACTTTGGAGGTGAGACGCTTGGATCACTTCTGTGAACCAGATCCAGATCCAGATCCAGTTTCAGATTCAGAATCGAAGGTTGCCACCACCTTGCCTGTGGTGAGGTATATCGCATAAACACCCTTGTTCAATTTCTATGTGTGTTTTTGTTCTTGCTTGCGTATAATTAATATGGAGAATTAATATGGGACCTTGGGTGCTTCGATAAAAATTTTAAATTCCGCACTTTCGTTGTTCTGACAATCGAGGCAACCCAACCACTATCCCAACAGTGGTATCAGAGCCAACTCCATCATTACTATACGTAAAGCCGGAACATAATGTGTTTTCACCATATATGTTTAATTATGTATATGTAAACACGTGATAATTATGTTCTGTAAGTTGATTCTTACTTGTTATGACTAGATCTATGATTGGGTAAAACTGCTTTTTTAGATCTGTGCCGTTTTTATAGTTTTTGAAAACTTCAGGACTTTTATGCTAAAAATCGAGATTAGGGTTTTAGAGGGCTGAAAAATTCGAATTTTTGGAATCTGGAAATTTCAAAATAATGGACTGTTTTTGCAAATATGGTCGCACGCTTTTTGGGGTCGTTTTGTAATTTCCGAAAACTTTGGGGTTGTTTTGCAATTACCGAAACTTGAGGGGTCAATTTGAAAAATCGAAAATTTTCAGAATTCAAAAATATTATTTTCTGGTATCTGCCCAAATCTACCCAGGGGTGTTTTTGTAACTTTTTAAAAGTTTTGGGGTCAAAGTGCAATTTTCGAAAGTTGAGGGGCGAAAATGCAATTTTCAAAAGTTGAAAAACAGAATCTGAATTTGAGCAGAAAATTTATTTTTGTTTACCCGAATATTCATTTTGTCATAATTAGTAGTGACTAAAACTAAGAATCATAGGAAGTTAATTTTAAAAGGTAGTTTCAAAATTAAGAAAGAAATAGGTAAAGGATGTTTGCTTGTTTCTTGCTCTATGTGAATTGTTTACGTGGTTTTCGATCGAGCCGAGCCTTGACCTTAGGTTAGATGTGATTGGTTTAATTTATTGTTTGGTTTTTATTGGGCCTGCGAGCCTATTATGTTTTTGGGCCATTTTGAGCCTTTTGTAATAGAATAGGGCTTTACTGCTTTCCTAGTTTAGTATGGAGGCCCGTTTACAAGCAAGGTGGGAACCCAAGAAGATATGAAGGCCATGTATGCGTGGTACATTGTGTAATAGCATAGGCCCATTTGCAAACCCTTTAGATTGACCAATAGGGCCAACATCATTGGCTCGATGATGGCCCACATAGGAGGCTCCCGATCAAAAACATATTGTGGTAGTATGCATGCTAGGCTTGTATGGCTTTTATTTATTTTGTCGATTTATATTTAGCTTGTATGAGATGCGCGCTAGAATCTAGATCGTAATAAAAGATAAAGCATAACTAAATCGGTGAGATCTCGAGGAGAGTTAGTATAACTTTCAAAACCAGAAATTCCCCTCTCGAATTAAATATTAAGTCATATTGGATTAAAATAAAATGAAGTATTTATATAAATCCAAGCCTTCCATCAATAGGGACTAACGTATGTTGTCTACTTATCGATAGAGGTGATCCAGAGTCTGGCACCCGAGTCGAGGAAAGGGACAATACGTGAAATTCCGTGACTCCTGTTTTTAACTAAACACGACAAGGGTGAGGACTGGTCGGGATGTGAGGATCGACCGATAACTAGTTACGGAGAACTCACGACCGGGCCCGTTGCTCATCATGATTTGATGGGTTAGACTTAACGAATAGTAACACTTATGATGTAGCAGTGCTAGATAAGTGCGAAAACCGAGGCAAAAATAAGCTTGAAGGTTGTGGAGTAACACAATTGGTAAAAGGTATACCTACCTGGAGAATTGGTTGTATGGCCACGAGTCGTGGGTACAATTAATTGCTGCTGGGACGTCAAGACCTACTAGGAATTAAATTTCCCGAGCAGTCAAAGGGGTGATTGTTTCGATAAAATAGTGGGAGAACTTTTTCGAAAACAAGTCCAAAATTCGTTAATTATAAGTATTAGACATAAGATCAGTTAGCTTATTGTTGTCATCTTTCCATTTGTAGATATTAAGTACAATGTCTAAAAATCCATTATCTGTTATCCTCGACGCAAACAAATTGAATGGCTCAAACTTCGTTGACTGGCTGAGAAATCTCAGAATCGTCCTCGACTCCGAGCGACGTAGCTATGTGCTTGACACACCCATGCCTGCTGCACCCGCAGCACGAGCTAGTGAGGAACAACGAACCACCCATGGTAAAAGGGTTGATGATGATCTTCAGGTTCGATGTCTCATGCTAGCCTCGATGTCGAATGAACTGCAGAAACAGCATGCTGCAATGCCGCTTGCTAGAGAGATACTTCTCCACCTCCAGCAGATGTTTGGAGAGAGGTCTCGCACCGAAAGGTTCGCGACCACTAAGGAGTTGTTTCATCTCAAGATGGCTGAGGGAAGCAGTGTCAAGGATCACTGTCTGCGTTTCATCAACCTGGTTGAAAAACTAGGGCGATTGGAAGTGGACTTGCACGCTGATCTTAGCACTGACCTCCTTCTCCGTACGCTGCCCCGTTCTTTTGACCAGTTCGTGTTGAACTTCAACATGGAGGATAGAACCATCGCTCTTCACGAACTGACCAATTTGTTGGTAACGGCAGAATCGAATCTCAAGAAAGAGAAGCCGGTAATGATTGCACACCAATCGAAGGCTGCAAAGCCCAAGAGAGGTAAAAAGAAGAAGAAGGTATTTTCTTCGAAGGCAGTCACAAAGGTGGTTGAAAAGAAGCGCAAGAGCCCAGAAGACGAATGTTTCCACTGCAAGAAAGCAGGGCACTGGAAAAGGAACTGCCCAGACTACCTAAAGATGAAATTGGTAGCCAAAGGTATTTTCTTGGTTGAAGTTAATATTTCTATTAACTGTGCATCGTGGGTGTTAGACACCGCAGCAGGTTCTCATATCTGCAATGATTTGCAGGTGATGGGAGCAGTAAGATACCTGAAGCCCGGGGATAGAATCCTGCGTTTTGGAAACGGAGCTAGGATCGCCGCTGAGGCTATTGGGGACGTCGAATTGGTTTTAGGAAATTTTACTTTAATTTTAAGGGATTGTCTGTACGTACCAAACATTATTAAGAACATCATTTCTATTCCTATGTTGGATATTGATGGTTTTAATTTTTCCATTGAAAATGGAGCTTTTTGCATATTTAAAGGTGGTTTAATGTATGCTCGTGGTACTTTGATAGATGGTCTTTATTCCTTAGAACCTACAAATTCTGACGTCATGCACATTCAATCTAGAAAAAGAAAATATGATAATCAAACTCCACAACTTTGGCACGCTAGACTTGGACATATTTCCAAGAGTAGGATTCAAAAGCTGGTTTCCTCTAAGGCTCTTGAAATAAAGAACTTGGATGAACTCCCAACTTGCGAGTCTTGTCTCAAAGGAAAGATGACCAAATCACCCTTCACCGGGAATCCAGAGCGAACCAAGCAAACATTGGATTTAATCCATACTGATGTTTGTGGACCATTGAGTGTCAATGCGAGAGGAGGATTCTCTTACTTCGTAACATTCACCGACGATTTTAGTCGTTATGGATATGTGTATCTTATGAAACACAAATCCGAAACTTTTGAGAAATTCAAAGAGTTTCGAATGGAGGTTGAGAATCAACTTGGACATAGTATTAAAGCACTTCGTTCTGATAGAGGTGGTGAGTACTTAAGCCAAGAATTCCTTGATTATCTAAAAGAGAATGGAATTCTCGCCCAGCGAACTCCCCCTAGGACGCCCCAACTCAATGGAGTGTCCGAGCGGAGGAACAGAACATTGTTAGACTTGGTTCGTTCCATGATGAGCTTCGCTGACCTTCCCTTTTCGTTTTGGGGCTTAGCCCTATTAACTGCCTCGAAGATACTAAACATAGTACCTTCGAAGTCAGTGCCAACGACACCGCACCAAGTATGGTATGGTAAAGCACCCGTGTATTCGTATCTACGAGTATGGGGATCTCCAGCGTATGTAAAGAACAAAAAGGGAGATAAGCTAGATAGTAGATCTAATTTGTGCAAATTTGTGGGGTATCCAAAGGAATCCATTGGATACCTGTTCTTCGATCCTAAAGAACGTAATACGTTCGTATCTAGGAACGCCCACTTCTTGGAAGAGGATTTCCTCACCAACCGAAATGGGACAATCGTAGAACTTGATGAAGTCCAAGAATCGGACCCATCCCCACAAACAGTGGGATCTGAACCATAATTTATTGAACCTACCAGTACACCTACTCTTTGAAGGTCTGATCGAATTCGTAAGGAGCCAGAGCGATTTGGTTTCATTCACGAAAACGAAAAAGGTTATAATGATCCAAGGACCTATCAAGAAGCGATGTTAGACATAGACTCGGGTGCGTGGCTCGAAGCCATGCAATCCGAAATGGATTCCATGCATTCCAACAAGGTTTGGACCTTGGTCGATCCACCTGAGGGAACTATCCCTGTAGGATGCAAATGGATCTTCAAGCGCAAGCTTGGAATGAATGGACAGGTATTAACTCATAAAGCTCGCTTAGTGGCGAAAGGGTATTCTCAGAGGCCTGGAATAGACTATGAGGAAACCTTCTCTCCCGTGGCGATGTCGAAATCCATTCGGATACTACTTGCCATAGCCGCGTGGCATGACTACGAAATATGGCAAATGGACGTAAAGACCGCCTTTCTCAATGGAGACATTGACAAGGAGATCTTTATGCAACAACCTGAAGGTTTTGCGTCCAAAGGAAGTGAGCACAAATTGTGTAAACTTCAAAGGTCAATCTATGGCCTCAAACAGGCGTCCCGAACCTGGAACATACGATTTGATGAGACAGTCAAAGCATTTGGCTTCATCAAAAACGTATATGAACCTTGTGTGTACAAGAAGAATAGTGGGAGCTCGATACAATTCATTGTTTTGTACGTCGATGACATTTTGTTAATCGGAGACGATATCAAGATGTTAGCGCAGACTAAAGCGTGGTTATCCGCGCAGTTTTCCATGAAAGATATGGGAGACGCATCTTACGTATTGGGAATACGTATCTATAGGGATAGATCAAAGAAGATGATAGGACTCTCCCAATCTCAGTACATCAACACAATTTTGAAAAGATTCAAAATGGAAGAATCCAAGAGAGGATTGCTTCCGATGAGACATGGTATCTCTCTTTCTAAGTCAATGTGCCCTACAACTGACGAAGAAAAGACGAGAATGTCTCTCATACCTTATGCCTCTGCTATAGGGAGCATAATGTATGCGATGTTGTGTACTCGACCAGACATAGCACACGCTCTAAGTGTAACGAGCCGCTATCAGTCAAATCCAGGCGAAGAGCACTGGACTGCCGTAAAAGCAATCCTAAAGTACCTGCGAAGGACTAAGGATATGTTTTTGGTCTACGGTGGTAGTGGAGAAATGAAACTTGAAGGATTCACTGATGCAAGTTTTCAGTCTGACGTGGATGACTTCAAATCCAACTCTGGATACATATTCCGCATCAATGGAGGAGCGTTCAGTTGGAGAAGCTGTAAACAGTCTACCACTGCCGACTCAACCACAGAAGCAGAATATATCGCAGCATCAGATGCGGCAAAAGAGAGTGTATGGATGAAAAACTTCATTCAAGAATTGGATGTTGTTCCTAGCATTGCTGAACCTGTAGTCGTCTTCTGTGACAACAACGGGGCGATAGCTCAAGCAAAGGAGCCGAGATCACACCATCAATCCAAACACGTAGAGAGGAAATACCATGTGATCAGGGAGATCATTGGTAGAGGTGACATGCACATGGAGTATGTCAAATCGGAAGACAACGTAGCTGACCCACTAACTAAACCACTTTCACAAAAGGCGTTCGATAGTCATCTAGAGAAGATGGGTCTTAGAACCATAGGTGAATGGCTTTAGGGCAAGTGGGAGATTGATAGAATAGTGCCCAGCAAGCCAGTTCAATTAGCTTGTAATAGGTCTATTCTGTAAGAAACAATCTTTTGATTTTATAATAATACGTGCATTATTTTATATGAGTATAAGGATAAACAATGGCCAACTTCATCTCTCGCAAATACATTTAAGCGATTGGATGAAACCCTTAGATTACATTTGACTATGGGACGATTCACTTCAGTACTGAGTGCAATCATGAAACAGTCTCAAAGGTCGTAATCTTAAAACTGTTCCAAGTCATAGATTCCGAACGAGACGGGGTATCGTAGGAATCGCCAAGACTTGTACAAATATGCATGATTCACATGGAGTGAATTTGTAGCGTTTCATGAGCAAGGCATTTGAGGCCAGTGCATATGAGTAGGTGGTTCAATGGAGGATTGAACGCATCGAACGACCCGAACAGAGAAACCCATTGTGGAAGCGCATGACGCATATCGGTGATTGGATGTTTCTCAAGGATTATAATAGTGTACGATTTAGTCCTTTGACTTGAGGTGCTAGGGCGAATTCGGTGCATGAAAGTACGTTCTTAGATCTAGGTATAGGCCACGTAGCTTGGTCATAACATGCCTAGGTTGGGTACGTATGGACATGTACGCGAATGGTTAGTACCGATATGGAATCTATTGACTCACTGTAATGGGTGAGAGAATTTCCTATACGATTCTTAGATAATATATCCAAGGAATCTGCGGCCGCAGTCGGTGACGGATTTGGAAAGGGGTATCCAAATTTAGAAGGTCACAATGGAATATTATCCTGAATTAGAAAGTATAGTTATCGAGACAAATTTAGATGTGCCGATCAATTCACACACCCTAAGTCTTGATCGGGAATATTAGTCGATAGAAGGACCGTATGTACATGGTAATTATATGAGACGAGGTTCACAAGTATCAATTCACCTGAAGTTGGGCTTCATGGGCTTGTGGCTAGACATCGACCATGAAGTGTAGGTACTCCTGAGTTAATAGAGGAATTGATTCTAGGAGTGGTCAATTAAAGGTTGTTTAATTGACCGGTGCAATTTATTGTTCATAAATTAAATCACGAGGAATTCGTGGGCCTGCTGCCAATTGATGGTGAACCCAGAGGGTCACACACAATACAATTGGACGGTGACTGTTGAAAAGGATACTAAAAGGAATTAATTGATTTAAAGGTAATTAAATCAATTAAATGAATTAATAGTATTTAATTCAAGTGGGAGATTAATTAATTGGCTAACTTAATTAATTAAATACTTAATTGAGTTGCTAATTAATTATATAAAAGAAATAATGATTTAATTGGACTGGGCATTTAATTAAGTAATTAATTAAATGAAAAGGCTTGCAAGACATGGGCCTTTAATTAAAAACCCATAAGGAGTCTTGCAAGACCTAGGTTGAGGGAGTCTATAAAAGGGGTTCTACTTGAGCTCAAAAGCTAACACCCTAAGAAGAAAAACCCTAGCTCTCCTCTCAACCTAGCCGCCGCCCCTAGTGCTAGCAAAACCTAGCCGCAGCCGCCGCCACCAAGAGAAGCCGCCACCTGCTGCCGTGGGCTGCTCTTGTGCCGCCGCACATCTCCTCTTGTTCCTCTGTGATAGATCTTGACCTGTCAAGAGAATCTACACAATCCTGCTTCGACAAACCTCCTGAATCCAGTTCTGAGCCTAAGATCTTGAGGTGTTGCCAGAATCCAATTGGTGTGGACTTACTTTGGAGGTAAGACGCTTGGATCACTTCTGTGAACCAGATCCAGATCCAGATCCAGTTTCAGATTCAGAATCGAAGGTTGCCACCACCTTGCCTGTGGTGAGGTATATCGCATAAACACCCTTGTTCAATTTCTATGTGTGTTTTTGTTCTTGCTTGCGTATAATTAATATGGGACCTTGGGTGCTTCGATAAAAATTTTAAATTCCGCACTTTCGTTGTTCTGACAATCGAGGCAACCCAACCACTATCCCAACAATCCCTTGATTCTTCCATTGATGTCACCTTCATGTTGAATTTAGGAGGTAAAGCCTTCAGCACTCTGATGGTTATCTCCTTGTCCGTGAAGGTTTTTCCAAGCTTTAAAACTTCATTCAATGTTCTGGTGAACCTGGTATCCATCTGATCTATGGTCTCTCCAGACTTCATCTTGAAGTTGTCCAGCTTTTCCAGAGCAACACTCAGCTGATGCTCTTTAATGGCGTCGTTTCCTTCGCTCATATCTCTGACTTTATCCCACATCTCTTTTGCAGTCTTGCAATGTTTGACCTTGTCAAACCGATCATTGTCCAGGGCTTTAGTCATGATGAAACGGCTAATTTTATCAAGATTAAACAGCTTTATTTCTTCGGCTGTCATCTCTGTTAGATCTTTTTCCACCACGGTATCAACTTCATTGATTTTTATCGTCTTGGTGAATTTGAATGGACCTTTTATGATACATGTGTACATGTTATCATTGTAGGCAGCTAAGAAGATCTCCATTCTGATCTTCCAATCTTCAAACGACATACCAACAATGTGAGGAACATGGCTGATACAGTCCATTTTTCAAAAAGTTTTAATTTTTCAAAAAGATGCTCTTTTGAAAAGTTTTGAAAAACCTTTGAAAAACACTTGGATCAAGCTCGTTGTTCAGACAGCTGATTCTAATGAACCACCTGCTCTGATACCACTTGTTGGTCCCAAGTGGTCAGATGAGGTCTAGAGGGGGGGGGGATGAATAGACCTCTTAAAATTTTAGACTTAAAAACTTTTTACTCTTCTGTCAGCAGACTAAGCTGATGAAGAACAGTAAGATGACTATGCTGATCGTGAACAAATCTTGAACAGCAGAGTGACCACTCTTCTCACAGTTTACTTAGCTGATTTCAGTGAAAATCAGTTTTATCAAGAGTATACTTGCAGCGGATGTTTGAAAGTGTTTTTCACAAGTAGACTAAGTCCTTAAAAAGATTTTATCCCCAGTTTTAAAACTCCTTATAAAATCTTTTGATAATTCAAAGTGTAAACTTATGCAATTTCAAAATATGCAAGAAAACTTTAAATGCAAGAATAACACCAAGAATTTTTATAGTGGTTATATGGATAAAAATCCTTTAGTCCACTCTTCCAGATCACTTAGATTCTGGGTTATACTATAAACACAAAGTTTACAATATGTCTCCACTTATACCTAGACAACAAATGAAAAGGCTACAAGCTCACAATACGAAATCACAAAGAAGACCTATCCTCTGAAGTTAAATCACTCACAAAGACGGATTTAAACTTCGCACAACACTCAGCTAATACAAAATCACTCAGATTGTATTTTTCTGTTTTCTTCACCTGGGTTTCTGTCAACAGATGACTTCCACCAGACGAGTGAGCTGTTCGAGCTTCTTGAGACTTAGAAAATTTCTGCTTCAAAAACGAAATCTCAAAATGTTGTTGTGTGTCTCTCTCTTCGAAATCAGCTCTATTTATACTTGGATTTGAAAATATGACCGTTGAAGGAAATCAAATCTCAAATACATAGCCTTAGCCCGAAAATCAGAACGGCTACCTGCTACAGTCCTTTCTCTGCTGTACTTTCCTGTAGCAGCATTAAATGCACTCTGCTGATCCGAGAGTAAATTCCAATAATTTGCCATTACTACCCTTCTCTTGCAGCATTTATTACACCAGGTGCATTTATTACCGTTGGACTAATCTCTTGATCTCTTCTACTCTGCTGATCGAAGCAACCCTGCTGATAGATACTCTGCTGATCAAATACTGAACTAATCTGATTTGAGTCAGACGATGGTCTACCCTTCTGATTGCTGTTTCAGCACGAGATCAGTAGTCTTCTGGGCTTTGAACTTTGAACTCTTCTGATGTTTCTTTACTTGTTCAAAATTCTTCTAAGGGAACTAAGATTTACATACTTAGCTGATTTTGACATTTTGGAAATCATCAAAACCATCCCTTAACTTCTTAACTTCTTTGCACTTCATCTCTTCATCCAACAGAATCTATGACTTGGAACAGTTTTAATATCACGACCTAAGAGACTGTTTCATGATTGCACTCCGTACTGAAGTGAATCGTCCCATAGTCGAATGTGATCTTAGGATTTATCCAATCGCTTAAATAAGTTCGCGAGAGATGAAGATGGCCATTGTTTAATTTACGTACTATAAATAAACGGGCGTATTATCTTTTGAACCATATGAATGCTATCTAAGTTAGTCATCTTACAAGCTCGTATTGTTGGCTTGTCGGGCACTATCCTTTCAGACAAAAGTTGAAGTAGAAGTAAAAAGAATACACATTTTCTGAGTGAACTTGTATAAGAGAGTGTTGTGAGGAGTGTAGATCCATCTTAGTGAGTGATCTAGCTTCTGAAAGTAGGACTACGTTGTGATTTCTTACTACGAACCTGTTGCTTATCATTTGTTGTAAAGCGCAAGCAGAGTATATTGTAAACTAAGTGTTTATAGTATAACTCAAGATCTAAGTGATTTGTAAGAGTGAACTAAAGGATTTCAATTCATATTACCACTATAAAAATTCTGGTGTTTACATTGCATTGCTTTCTTGCAAATATTTAAAATAACATTCAGACACTTGAACTTATTGTTTAAAAGATTTTGAAAAGGAGTTTATAAAACTGGGGATAAAATCTTTTAAGGTGAAATGTTTATTTGTGTAAAACACTTATAAAATCCGCTGCAAGTAGTCTGATTGAAAACTTGATTTTACTGAAATCAGCTAAGTCATAATCAGAAGAGTGGTCAACTCTGTTGTTCAAAGCTTTGTGCGCGATCAGCTTAGTCTGCTTACGATTCTTGATCAGCTTAGTCTGCTGACAGAAGAGTTGAAAGTTTTTAAGTCAAAAATTTTCAGAGGTCTATTCACCTCCCCCCTCCCCCTCTCTAGAATTCATCTGACCACTTGGGACCAACATGGAGCAACTAAATCGTTTCTCCCAATTTGTTGGTAAGAAGCTAGCAAAGCTTCGGAGCAGGATGAATCAACTTGATAAGGCAGAAAGGGAACTTTCTTATGGTTCGTTTGACACACTAATGGAAGATTTGCTGAAAGAGATTGCTACGGAGTATGGAGCCTATACCAGATGAGATTTCTAGTGATAATCAATAATCGCCATCCATTTATTTTGTTTGAAGTACCCACAAGAATTCCCTTCCTCCAATTTATGGGATGAATAAGATAATTAGAATAAATAGGCAATCTTCATTATGAAGTTGAAATTAATATTGTTTTGACGTGTTTTGTTTTAGTCTTGTAGTCAAGGTTTCTATGTAATTTTGTTGAGTTCCAATAAAATTAATAATACAATATATTAATTGCAATTAGATTTTATACTGATATACAAATGCATTTAATCTCTATTTACATTTAAGACTTCAGTTCATCTACTCAGCTTTGTTATTGAATGAAAGTATATAATCGAAATCACAAATAATTCATAATAACTTTGAGCGTAACAATCAACTAAGCTTCTTATAAAAACATGGGACCATATTAATTTTGTGAAAACTATATAATTCTATACTTTACCCACAACACTTTCTGTGGGAAAACAAAAAAAACCAGCTTTTTATGTACTTCGAGTGATGGGGGCTGTTTTACACCCCTTATTATACTCGGATCAACTCGAGGACATCAGATCGGTTCGACCATACAAGCTCATTCGGGATCATCTATCGACCCGTTCAGAGACGATTCTCCGCGGCGACCAGACTACAATCCGGACTCAAGAAGGACAGATATGCCGAGTCCTAGTAGGATTATGTTTCCTTGTATGCTTAGGGTTTGTATCTTATAAATACCTAGATCAATATTGTATTACACACACAAGAATAGGGCTTACACCTACATACTTTGTAAAAGAGTAATTGTAATATCTTTACTCTAATGAAATAGCTTTTGCTCTACATTAATTCTACGTTATTATCATTGTTCTTACTTTACTTTTTCTTGTATTGCACCATCCTGAGTAACTTAATCTGCCCTCAAATCTAATCCTATAATATTGATTGAACCTAACGAAATTCGGTTAAATCAGTTGGCGCCCACTGTGGGGCAAGGTTAATTGCTCGAACGACATATGGTCAATCCAAGATAAACGATCACCTCTCTCCCCGTACTATGTGCGATTACACATTTGCTGTTTCACAAAATTCAGCCTCTTCATAATTCTTCGAATTTACTGCATGTTTCTTCAAATTGGCTTCGTGATTCTGCTCCTTGTAATTCTTAATCACCATTAGCGACTCTGATTTCTCATTACTCAATTCGATTTCAGAAGATTTAAAATTGGGACGGAGGAGGATACCGATCCCCAATTTTTGATTCACCAAGTTTCGGCTATCTTAGTTGATTGCTTTCAATTTTCAACTCCTTGCATCTGTTATTCATCATCTACGAAGTCAATTTCACAATTCTGCAGTCAATTCATTGAGTATTTAATTCGGGCTGGCAGATTTCCGCCCCCTGCTGATTGAAAATCACTCCTTGATTACCAAATTTCGGTTTGCCATAATTAATTGATGTTTCGGAGATTCGGGCCGTCAAGAACAAATTCGGGCCGTCAAGAACAAACTCGGGCCGCGAATTCCACCGAGTTTGGGTTTAATTTTCGAGATGGTTTCTTCTCCTTTTTCTCGACTAGTAAGTGTGGTACATTGATCTCACAGTAATTGCTTCTATTTCGGCTGAATTTTTAGCAATAACTTTCAATCTGATTTCAAGCCCTTCAAATTCTTAATTTGGGCTGATTTTGCTTCCTTATCGATTATTATGGTTGTTAGAATCCTTAATCTGGGGTGATTTGCCTTAATTTGATGTTTGGATTATTGAGATGTTCGGTGAAATTACAGTAGTGGACTAAATTGGGCAATTTTGCTCATCTTCTCTTCTCCTAGTAGCAATCATGATCAGCAGCAAACAAACAGGGGTAAAAACTCCAAATTGACTATGGCTTTTCTCATAGTAGTTGAGATTAATTAATTAATGGCCGCGGTTGTAACTTACTTTATCAATTACTTTCTTGTAATGAACTACTTGGAGATGGTTGCTGTAGAACAATGGTGAAATATGACTGGTTTTCTTAATTTCATTCGGTGGTTCAATGGATATCACAACTGCCTGGTTGATTGATTGAGATTTAGATGCTTGTTGGAAAATCTTTAATTAAAGTGAGCTGCTTGTTATTTGATTTGCTGGTAGCTTGAATTAATTTGATTAACTCCATTGGTTGCTATATGGAGAATTACTTAGTGCTGGTTGCTTGGCTTCTAAATGCTGGTTGCTTGGCCTTGAAATTGTGGTCGCTTCTTGGTTGCTTTTATTCGAAATAGTTATTAATAATGGATTGATTGAGATTAAGTTGTCTACTTGCAGGAAATTGAAGAAAGAGTAAAAGAGTAAGATAATTTATTTGGTATACTGATAAAACCAAATCCCAGCTTAAAAGGTTAAAACCAATTATTGGTAAACAACCTAATTCCTACAGTGAGTAAAATCGATCCGCTCGATAAACATTCATCGATCTCCAAAAGCGAAGACTTAAAAGGTTATAACCAATTATTGGTAAACAACCTAAGTCCTACAGTGAGTAAAATCGACCTGCTCGATAAACACTCATCGATCTCCAAAAGCGAAGATTTAAAAGGTTAAAACCAATTATTGGTAAACAACATAAGTCCTACAGTGAGTAAAATCGACCTGCTCGATAAACACTCATCGATCTCCAAAAGTGAAGACTAAAAAGGTTAAAACCAATTATTGGTAAACAACCTAAGTCCTAATTTGAGTAAAATCGATCCGCTCGATAAACACTCATCGATCTCCAAAAGCGAAGACTTAAAAGGTTAAAACCAATTATTGGTAAACAACCTAAGTCCTAATTTGAGTAAAATCGATCCGCTCGATAAACACTCATCGATCTCCAAAAGCGAAGACTTAAAAGGTTAAAACCAATTATTGGTAGAAAACCTAAGTCCTACAGTGAGTAAAATCGACATGCTCGATAAACACTCATCGATCTCCAAAAGCGAAGACTAAAAAGGTTAAAACCAATTATTGGTAAACAACCTAATTTCTAATTTGAGTAAAATCAATCCGCTCGATAAACACTCATCGATCTCCAAAAGCGAAGACTTAAAAGGTTAAAACCAATTATTGGTAAACAACCTAAGTCCTAATTTGAGTAAAATCGATCCGTTCGATAAACACTCACCGATCTCCAAAAAGCAGACTTAAGAAGGTTAAAGCCAATTATTGGTAAACAACCTAAGTCCTAAATTGAGTAAAATCGACCTGCTCAATAAACACTCACCGATCTCCAAAAAGCAGACTTAAAAAGGTTAAAGCCAATTATTGGTAAACAATCTAAGTCCTAAATTGAGTAAAATCGACCTGCTCGATAAACACTCACCGATCTCCAAAAAGCAGACTTAAAAAGGTTAAAGCCAATTATTGGTAAACAACCTAAGTCCTAAATTGAGTAAAATTGACTTGCTCGATAAACACTCATCGATCTCCAAAAGTGAAGAATAAAAAGGTTAAAACCAATTATTGGTAAACAACCTAAGTCCTAAATTGAGTAAAATCGACCTGCTCGATAAACACTCACCGATCTCCAAAAAGCAGACTTAAAAAGGTTAAACCCAATTATTGGTAAACAACCTAAGTCCTAAATTGAGTAAAATTGACCTGATCGATAAACACTCACCGATCTCCAAAAAACCATTAAATTGGTATAAACTCGTGATAAAAAATAAAGAGTAAAACCAATAATTTGGTATAAACTCTTGATTAATGGTCCTGAGTAAAACAATTAAATTGGTATAAACTCTTGATCAAAATTGAAGAGTAAAACCATTAATTTGGTATAAACTCTTGATAAAAAATAAAGAGTAAAACCAATAATTTGATATAAACTCTTGATTAATGGTCCTGAGTAAAACAATTAAATTGGTATAAACTCTTGATCAAAATTAAAGAGTAAAACCATTAATTTGGTATAAACTCTTATAAAAAAAATGAGTAAAACCATTAATTTGGTATAAACTCTTAAATGAAATATGAGTAAAACCATTAATTTGGTATAAACTCTTATATAAAGAATGAGTAAAACCATTAATTTGGTATAAACTCTTAAATGAAATATGAGTAAAACCATTAATTTGATATAAACTCTTAAATCAAAAATATGAGTAAAACCATTAATTTGGTATAAACTCTTATATATAAAAAATGAGTAAAACCATTAATTTGGTATAAACTCTTAAATGAAATATGAGTAAAACCATTAATTTGGTATAAACTCTGAAATCGAAAATAAAGAGTAAAACCATTAATTTGGTATAAACTCTTAAATCGAAAATATGAGTAAAACCATTAATTTAGTATAAACTCTTATATAAAAAATGAGTAAAACCATTAATTTGGTATAAACTCTAATGTAAAAAAAAATGAGTAAAACCACTAATTTGGTATAAACTCTTATGTAAAATACGAGTAAAACCATTAAAATTGGTATAAACTCTTAAATCAAAAATATTGAGTAAAACCATTAATTTGGTAAAACTTCCCCAAGTACATATTAAGCATGAACCATCGATTGATAAAGCTCGATCTGCGATCAACAATCTCGGATGGATAAAGGAACAAAGCCATTGAGTTGATGAAAATTCTAATTTTATGAGCATAAACCATCAATCGGTAAAGCTCGATCTACAATCTTCGATCTACAATCTACGATGTACAAAAGGTTAAAATCGATAATTGGTTTACCATCCAAATACAAAATTAAAAGCTCAGACCATGGTTTAAAAGGATCAAAAAATTACTATATGGGATTTTTAACTGCTCCGATCTCCTTACTGATTATGGTTACGGAGAATTGCAAATTCAACCATTGAAGAAATTATGCTATACTCAGAGATCCATACGACACAATACCCATGCATTGACAAACCCTAATATCACGAAGGATATGTACTCTTTTTCCCTTGGTCGGTTTTTATCCCAATGGGTTTTTTCAAGCAAGGTTTTTAACGAGGCATGTTCGATATACATCAGAAAACCATTCAAAGGCATAATTTTACTTCTCCGAGCTACAGATACATTTTCGCTTGAGAAGTGGGTTTCGTACTGACGGCTGCTATTTCGTATTTAGCCTGGTCGGATTCTTCGACCTGATCAATATCGATCTGGAGCATTTCAATCTCGATCTGGAGCGTCTCAATCTTGATCAATCATCATCATTATCGAGTGATTCAAGATGAAGTACACATCAACGCTTTATACGATGCAAATGATCGATAAAGCTCGATCTAGGATCTATAATCTACGATCTCTAATGGGATAAAACCCTTAAGCTGGTAAAAATTCTGATTTTATGAGCATAAATTGTCGATCAGAAAACCTTTTAACTGAATTTATTACCAAATTGTCTCAAACAAGACTGAAAGCTGTTGCTACGACTCTTGGCTCGGAAAAGACTTAAGAAATAAAACCGTTTGAGTAAAATCTCCTTTTATAACCCTTTGCTCGGAAATGTCTAAAAGCAAGAGTGAAATCCGTTGATATGACTCTATGCTCGAAAAAGACTTAATAGAAAATTTGAGCAAAACCATTCATTTGGTATAAACTCAGTGCTCGAAAATGTATAATAGTATGGGTAATATTTGTTGATATAATTCTTTGCTCGATAAGGATTTAATATAAAAGGGCATATTGGGCCCCTCAACTTTGAAGAAGTGGCTTTCCAGTTCAAAAGCATCTGATTTTATTAAGCGTCTCTCATGGATATATACTATTTTTCCCTTGCTCGGTTTTTATCCCACAGGGTTTTTCCGAGCTAGGTTTTTAATGAGGTATATCCGACGCATCCCAATTTTGAGGTCGATCAGCACCTCCGCTCGGTTTACTTCTACGAGTTTCAGTTACACTTGCACTCGAGAAGTGGGGGAGTATTGATGAGGGACATTCCGATTGATATCTACTTCTCCGAGCTTCATCATTACCGATGTTCTTTATTCGTAACAATTAGTAATTTTGAGTTTTCTAAGATGTGCACTCTTTTTCCCTTGCTCGGTTTTTACCCCAATGGGTTTTTCCGAGCTAGGTTTTTAATGAGGCATATCCGAAGCACAAAATAATAAAAGCCCTTCATCTACCTTGAGGCAATATCTACTTCTCCGAGCTTCAGCTTCACTTACGCTCAAGAAGTGGGGGAGTATTGATGGGGGCTGTTTTACACCCCTTATTATACTCGGATCGACTCGAGGACATCAGATCGGTTCGATCATACAAGCTCATTCGGGATCATCTATCGACCCGATCAGAGATGATTCTCCTCGGCGACCAGACTACAATCCGGACTCAAGAAGGACAGATACGCCGAGTCCTAGTAGGATTATGTTTCCTTGTATGCTTAGGGTTTATATCTTATAAATACCTAGATCAATATTGTATTACACACACAAGAATAGGGCTTACGCCTACATACTTTGTAAAAGAGCAATTGTAATATCTTTACTCTAATGAAATAGCTTTTGCTCTACATTAATTCTACGTTATTATCATTGTTCTTACTTTACTTTTTCTTGTATTGCACCATCCTGAGTAACTTAATATGCCCTTAAATCTAATCCGATAATATTGATTGAACCTAACGAAATTCGGTTAAATCATCGAGAATTTTTTCGAGAGTTATATAGGTTACATCAAAGGGCAAAGTGTCACACTTGATTTATTTTTTCAGGACAAATAGAGTATATCATCTTTTAAAAAATGTAATGATAAAAATAATTTCTAATCATATTTGGATGTACACATATGTACAGTATTGGATACACATGGATTGGGCTAAGTTCATATAGTTTGGGTCTAACTCACCTCAGACACTAGCTCAAGAGGTGAGTATAAAGAGTAATTAGTCTTGGTATTCAATTCATGTGGGACATAAAGTCTAAACATATAGAAATTCAAACATCTGACCATAAAGAAGAATAATTAAGCAATTCAGAAATTTTAAAAACCACAAGTCTAAGCTTGGACATATGTAAAGAAGCATAAATATTAGTGCACCCCAGTTTATTATCATCTCTATCGGACGAAAATTCAATCATATACTGATAGAGTCAACAAAATATACTGATTGAGTCAACAAAATAGAAGCAAAAGGCAATTTTACCATGTAAAAATAGCAGTTATTGTTGTGTTATACAATCATATAAGAATTTTTACTATTAAGGTCGTCTCACGATATGAAGAGTTTATCATCATCTCTATCGAAACTGGACGAAAATTCAATCATATACTGATAGAGTTAACAAAATAGAAGCAAAAGGCAATTTTACCATGTATAAATAGCAGTTATTGTTGTGTTATACTATCATATAAGAATTTTACTATTAAGGTCGTCTCACGATATGAAGTTCTACTATTATGCCTATGAGCATATATAGTTGAAAAGTTATACTGAATGGAATCAACGGGAAGACTAGGGTGCGGCCCTAGCCTTAAATCGCGCCACGTGGCGTGGTAACTAACTGTGTATTTTTGTCTAGGTGGCACTGGTTATTAAATGTCCAATCTACCCTTTTCTTTTATTTTTAAATGAAAATCGAAATTATAACTTAAAATTGAAAAGTCCATTATATCCTTTTTAATTAACTTAAATTTAAAATACTTAAAATTTAATTACACAGAGACACTTACACCCTTTTACATAATAAACCTAAATTTTTATCAGATTTATTTCCATGATTTAAAAACACAGTTAGGGTAAAACTAAATTTCATCTTGCACGATTAAAACAAGCCAACAAATTCGAAATTTCATGATTAAAAAACCCAATTTCAAAAATTCATCTTCACGATTAAGAACAGTAATTACAATTCAAAATTCGATTAAGAAAACTAACTAGACGTTCGTTCAAAATCAATCTCTTCATCGCTATCTGCTCAAACCTAATCAACCTCTTCATCACAATCTCCACAAATCTAAACATGGTGGGAAATTCTACAATCCAGGATGATGAAGTTGATGCAAGCCGTGATGAATCCACAGGTAATTAATTTGGCAATGATAATTTTTATTATGTGAACTAATTTACGTAAAATTCAATCAAATTTTACATTAAACCTCAATCGAATTCAATTCTTTAATGTGTGAATATATTGTTCGCTTAATTTTGATTAACTATACTATTTACAGAATTTGTTAATACCTTAGAAATCTAATTCGGTTTTATGTACCATTTGTCATAACAACTAAGTTTTGCGTTAATTTGAATTGAGTTTTATAGTAAATTTCAATAGAGATTTATAGTGGTTTATGATTGACCATGTTGTTCTCTTAATTTCGAGCAATTTAACAATTTACGCCCGGATTCTATCAACCTCGAGTTTGCTGTTGGTTTTTTGTTGTTTTTGCACGAAATTTAGTTATCGTTGTTCAGATTTGGGAGAGATATGTGTGTTGAAAGTTGATGTTGTTCTGCGTTCTTGTTTTCTAAGATTTATATCATAATGGAACTCGGCTGTTAAGACATTAATTATTTTGCAATTCCCTGTATCAAATTATATAAATCAGTTCAAGATATAGGTTTGATTATACTATTTTGTTCAATAACATCAAAATCTTAACTATGAAGATGAAGTATTTTCGTTTTCGTGTTGCTATAACTCTACTTGTACATATCATCCTCTTATTATCATTCGTGCCTGTACAATAATTTGAAGTTACAAAATATATATCTTCTTCAATTTATCTTTTTTAGTGCTTAGTTGATTTTACAAGTATTAAATTTGTTATTAACAATAATGATTTTTTTTCGTTGGTGCTCCTTTGTTGTGATATATGTTAAATTTGTTATTAACTGTGACAATATTTTGAAATTAGGTAGTTAATTTATTCAACAGTACTTTAACAGTACATCATAATCAATTAAACTACATCAAGGTACAAATAAAATACTTAACTGCAGTACTAATGATAAAATTAACGAATATGACCCTAATTAGCTTAGTTCACGATAAATTTATTAATACTTAAAATCATTTGTAATTTTTCGGTTAAATTTTTTCAATAAACTTTGATTCTATATGTGTATGTTTTAAAGTATTAAATTTGTATTTACTTTAATTTTTACCTTTTTATTTAGAGTATAGAAACAGTAATGGAACATCCTCCTCCAATAAGGAAGAAAGTGTTTCGAATTCCAATTCACACAACCACCGCGACGACACCGAAGTCGAAGAGGGGAGTAACAATTCAGACCCAACTGACGATATCACTAACATTGACCGAGTTCGATCATTAACGGTTAAGACTATTAAGGAGGCAGAAGAATTTTATATTTCTTACGGTAGGGAAGTTGGATTTGATGTCAGGAAGAGCTCGTTAAAAAGGAAGAGAAGTACTGGCCTCGTTTTGAGCAGGGTATGGGTGTGCGCTCGAGAGGGCTTTCGTTCATAAAGAATTAAAGTTTATGATCGGAAGCGGGAAGCAAAGGCAAAGTCACGGTGTGGATGCAAAGCTAATTTTTGTGTTGCTATTGATAATTCTACTGGAGAATACAAAGTGACGAGGTTCGAGCCCCAGCACAATCATCCTCTTGAAACTTCCGATACATCTCACCGCCTACGCTGTAATAGGTAAATAAGCTATTGTAATTAGTTAATTAATTTACAGTGTTTTATGTTATTGTAATTAGTTAATTAGTTTTTTTAATACTTTCAATAATAAAATAAATTATTTAGAGATTGATTTGTTGCAAATTCGCATATAGATATTTGACCCCATCAACAAAGTCAATGTTGAACGTGATGACAAATGTTGGGTTTAGACCTTCTCATGTTATGGATTTTGTAGAAAAATTGGGGGGAGGCAGTGCTAGCGGTGTGTTTAATAGGAAAGATGGTTACAACTATTTGAACAGTCAAAGATTGAAAAGGATCGAAGGTGGCGACGTAAATACTGTTTTGGGTCTTCTCGAAGGTATGATGTTGAAAGATGAATCCCTCAGGTTCAAGTACACTGTCGATGGAAACGGGGCATTTACAAGACTTTTTTGGTGCGATGGAATGTCGAGAGCTTAATATGAGCAGTTTGTTGATGTTGTTTTACGTACAAGACCAACATCTATCGTTTTCCTATTGTTATATTCTCCGGAGTAAACTGTCATTTGTGCACTTGTATATTTGGAATTGCTATTTTATACAGTGAGACGACTGAATCATACAGGTGGTTGCTACAGACTTTCCGCGATAGCATGAATGGAAAATCTCCTATTGCGATTTTGACAGATCAGGACGCGTCAATGAGCGCTGCCGTGCTTCATGAATTTCCTTTAGCGAAACATCGGCTTTGTTGTTGGCATATCTCCCGTAATGCCGAATCAAATATTAAAACTAGAGATTTTTCAACAATGTTCTCCAGGTTGATGAAAAGGCCGTGCCCTATTGATGAAATTGAAGAAAGATGGTATGAATTGATTGAGGAATACGGTGTTACAAACCATCAATGGGTATTAGAAATTTACTCAAAACGGAATCAGTGGGCAGAAGCATTCTTTCGAGGTCATTTCATTGCTATGATGAGGAGCACACAACGGGCATAATCCATGAATTCATTATTAAAATAGAAAGTGCGTCATGGCTTTAGTTTAACGGATTTTTTTAGACATTACAACAACGTTTTTTTTAAAAAAAATTAGGAAACGGTTTTATCAATTACAAAAAGAATCCGAAGAGCCACCAAAAACTCGAAGTTGGATTACTACAAATCTTCAGAACCATGCTGCACGCATATGCACGAGAGCTATATTTGATCATATACAAAAGGAGATAAATGCGGACGAGGATATTGTTGTTCAGAGTATGTCTTTACTTAAAGATCGGCGGTACCAATTCCAATTTGCCGATCATACCAATAACACTCCTCGCAGTTTTGCTGCCATCATTGATCTAGAGGAGTCCAAATTCGAGTGTGAATGTTTAATGCTTCAATCTGATGGGATTCCTTGTCGGCACATAATCTGTGGATTCAAGAACATGAGAATTTCAACCTTTCCTGATAAGAGTATTAATCCTCGGTGGTTTGTTGAAGTTGGCAAGAAGCTCAGAATGGATTTTCCATTCCCTTCAGACGACAAACCTAAAGAAGTTCGGTTTGCTAAGATGAACATGGAGTGTATGCACTTGTCAAAGTTATCCTCCCAAAAGAGTAAACCATTCTTTGATAAATCAATTAATGTTGTCCGAAATTTGACAGTGGCGGCTGAGGATGAATCCGACGCAGTTTCAGAGTCCGATGGTGAGGAAATTCCAAACGAATTTGTGAAACATTCCCGCAATGTTGTAGATCCCGATAGGATTATTCCTAAAGGTGGAACCAAATCAAAGAAGCAACATTGTGGCTTGTGCAAGTCAGTTCTTAGTCGTTGTTCTGATGATGTCATGATTCTTTTATCGTATCTCTTGTGTAATCTTGTTCTAATCATGTTTATTACTTTTTTCAGGAAAATCGGACACAAGTCAACCACTTGCGAGCGAAACTCGAAATTTGTTGGTACTTCACGTGGGAGGCAAAATACACAGTCCACTAATTCTCAAATGTCCCATGAACCAACAAAAGATGATTATGTTGGCGATGACAATGACACCCAACATTCGTTGAATCAACCTTCACCAACCATGTCGTCTTTTGGTATGCCTGACAATCGCAACACTCACACCAATCTTCTCTTTAGCATGCACGGTCCTCAATTTCAAACTACAAATGCTAGTTTTTCTTCTCAAGTACGATTTCCAATGAATCCACAGATTAGAAATTTTTTGTTTCGTATTATTACAATTTCTGAACTTGAAGTGATTCATTTTTATTGTGTTTTTAACGTATAATAAATTAATATTTTTGTATGTACATCGCAGGCAGGGCCAAGCACTCACAATCCTTATGCGTTTCCTGGTTATATTCCAGGCTTTCCTCCACAAAATTGGACATTTTTCGGTCCACACCCAGACCACCCCCCGGAATTGATCAATTGTTTTGTTTCTTTGTTTATATTATTTATCCTAGTTTTTTAATAATTATACGATTTGGCCATCTTATTTCTTTTTCCGCACTTCACCCATGAAATGTATTTATTTTATCATTTTAGTGACTGTATTGTATTGATTGAATGAGAATATTTGTTAAATACAATTTTTAGCATTTGAAAAGAGAATTTCGTATTATTTTTTTTATTGTGCCGTAATTATTGTTTTTTTGTTGTTGTTATTGTTTCATATTATTTTAAATAAATTTTTATATTTAATTAAATACAACATTAGTATAATATTCTTATTAAGTCAATAAAAATAACTAGATATATTCTTCTATTGGGCCGGCCCTTAATGGGTTGGGTACGAAATTCTTTGTTGGGCCGTAATAATAACAAAAGAAATTAATCTCTTGGGCCGGATGATTTTTTATTGGGCCGTAGTTATTTACCTTTGGCCCTTTTTTGAAATAAATAAATAATTATAGATCAATTCGGCTGCCCAGGTTTATTTACATTTGGCCGATTTTTTATTTATAAATAAATACTCATACGATATATTCTTATTTAGTGAAATAATAAACTTACAATGACTAAATAATGACAAAAGAAAATAATAGATAAATTCGGCTGCCCAGGTTTATTTACATTTGGTCAATTTTTTTATTTATAAATAAATACTCATACACTTTCACTTCGGTTCATAAATTTTCGTAAGGTAGATTTTTAAGCGACCCGAACTGGTTTGTCCAAGGAGCTTAATTACTAGAAGATTTGTAAAAGTAGATAAAGAAACTAGAGGAAGAATATATCCCTAGACAAACAAAATCACATAAATATTAATGCACGACTATAAACCCAAATAGTTGTAACCATCTTTTCTATTAAAAAAGTTAAACAATAAAAGCATGTGATGTGCAAAAATCCATTTGTATAATTAATATATAAGATGCCGAAACATAAACTATTGTATAATTAATGAAAACCAAATAAAATAATTGTCCAGACAATGCAAATTAACATCAAATAAAAATCTCCTAAGCAGATATAAAAAGTCTAAACTAATAAAAGCACACCACCAAGAAAACCAAATCAAATCTCTATAGTGTCACCCCATTTCCATAATCAAGCGGATGTGATGGATTCCAAGCAACATTGTTTTTGTTGCATTTGTAGAGCCTCACAGCAATAGCTTCTTTTGCAGAAATAGATTCTTCCTACAAATGATCCCAAACCAATTAATAAAATTAATTAGTATGCAAAACAAGACAATAAAATATGTTTAACGGTAAGTTTGAAAGGTGTGCTCACATCCGTCAATTGTTTTTTGAACTCTTTGTGGAACATCATTACCATGCAAGCATACAATCCACAGTCATACCTGTACTTTGAATTATTAGGATGTAATAGTTTAAATGCTTTGCTAAATTGAATCTATTATTTCTTTACCTATTCGGTTGAACAGGTTCCAATCAGCTGATTCAAAATTCAATAGATCTCGCTTGAATCTTCTTTTAGCCATAATAGGGTTCCACTGTTGGAACAATTTCTCTAATCTTGAGACCTGTATGATTGAGTTGACATATAAATATAATATTTTGAGCGGCAATCAAACTTATGCAGATAGATAGATTTGTAGGTATTACCAATTGTGATACAATTTCCATTCGACGGTTGGTCATTTGAGGTAGAGAATCACAAACCGATAATGTATAAGTGTCGATGTTTATTACAACACAAAACCAATGATCCATCATGTCGTTAATTGGGATGAAAATCTTTTCACAATTTTCTAACGACCCAACTAACTTTGCACTAGAATCAAAAAAATTCGCAGTAATGGATTGGAGACTATATTCCTCATTCAACAATTGTTGCTGCATTAACAATCCAATAAAAAGAATTTTCACTATTATTATATCTCAATTTGTTCGACATTGTATTTTACGGACAATTTTATACTTACCGAAAATAAACATGGAAAGTACCATCGGGGTTGAGAACGGTCCTCTTCAATCATATCCAGACATAGCATATACGCGACACAATCTATCACCTGCATCAATGTAAGAAGCATTCATCAAATTCTTATCGGTGCTAAATAAAAAATTAAACTCAGTAGATATTAGTACTTACATGTCCCCCTAATTCAAAGGCAGGCATCAAGCATCGAATGTCTGTCCTATTGAGATACCAATTACCCAGGTCTACAACAAGTTCACTACATGCAATATATGATATAACCCAACTTTAGTTTCTAAATCAATACAAATAATATAATAATCTATTAATTTAAAACGTTATTTTACCTTTGATCGAGATGTTGACTGAACAAATATTTAATTATGACTTGATCTTCAGCTAATGGATTGCTAGGTGTAGAATCCAATTCATTCTCAACAGCATCGACATCCTCATCTTGTCCAGTTAAATTAACCATATCAGAACTTTTCGAGCCTAACTTTGAAGCAGCATTAAAATCCAAAACCTTAGGCTCGAGAGTTTCTTGTTTGCTGTGAGACCTAGTTTTGGGGTATGATGCTTTTTCTTTCTGGCTACTAGGTCGTTTGGTTGATTTTAAACAAGAAACCTGATTAGTAAAGGATGGGGTACGATTCATTTTCCGGGATTGCGAATTCAACAAGTTTGGCAGGGTCTCGCGAATTGTTGATTCAACTGCTTGTGGTATCTTGTCCAAGCAAAACGGGATATTATTGGAAATATTCTCAAATGGTGATTACTGTTTCACCCCCGAAGACATCTCTTTGATTGGTTCCTGCAGTAGTGTTGGATAAAGATGAAGATGGAGTGCACCGAATTTTATTAGTTAAGGGAGGTTTTGATGATTTCCAAAACTTTCAAATCAGCTAAGTAAAGACAACTTAGTTGAAATCCCTTAGAAGAATTTTGACCAAGTAAGAAGACATATCAGACGGGTCAAATATTCAAGGTCCAAAAGACTACTGATCTGCTGAAGAGAAGAAATCAGACTGGTGCAAATCAGCCGATTCAAATCAGATTTGTTCAAGTTTGAGATCAGCTCTGATCATCATCAGAAGTGTTCTCTCATCAGCCAAGTGGAAAGATCAAGAAGTCGTCCCAACGGTAATAAATGCAACTGGAGTAATAAATGCTGAAGTCTAAGGTTATTAATGACAAATGATTGAAGAAAAGACTCGTATCAGCTCGGTGCATTTAATGCTGCCTGACAGAAAGTACAGTCTGCAGTACTGTCACTGTGCAGAGAGCCGTTCGCGGAAATTAAGGACCAAAAATCAAGAGATTTGAATTGTGTCTCTCTTCAACGGACATAATTCATAGAGTGACTATAAATAGCTGAACAGACGAAGAGAAAAGTAGCTGCAACACAACAACTGAGAGATTAATTTCGAAGCAAAATATTTTCTAAGTCTCTAAGCTCAAGAACAGTTCACTCATCAGCCTTGTCATTTGTTGACTCAAGCTGAAGCTGAAGATCAAAGTTAAACACATTTTTCTGAGTGAAATATGTTAGAGTGTTGTGAGGAGTGTTTATCCATCTGTGTGAAGTGATAAAACTCTGTAGAATAGGATTTCTTTGTGATTTCTTATTGCGAGCTTACGACCAGATTCATTTGTTGTTTTGGCGTAAGTGGAGTATACTGTAAACTTTGTGATTATAGTATAACCCAAGATCTGTGTGACTTGAAAGAGTGGACTAAAGGATTTAAATCCATATAACCACTATAAAAATTCTGGTGTTTGGTTTTTGCACAAGTTTTCTTGCATATTTCTAAAATTGCATAAAACACTTGATTAACTGTTTGAAAAAGGGTTAAAGGAGTTTTTATAAAATTGGGGATTCAGTTTTCAAACTACTAAGTTTACCAAAAAATCCGCTGCAAGTATTCTGGTATTAAAACTGATTTTCACCAAAATCAGTTAAGTAACTATCAGATTAGTGGTCAGCCAAGCTGTTCAAAGATTTGTTCGCGATCAGCCTTGTAAACATATTGTTCTGTAACAGCTTAGTCTGTTTAAGTTTGTGCAACAGTTTTAAAGTTAAAATTTGATTAAAAATTTTCAGAGGTCTATTCACCTACCCCCCCCCCTCTCTAGACCTCATCTGACCACTTGTCATTAGAATCGGCTGTCTGATCAACGAGCTTGATCCGAGTGTTTTTCAAAGGTTTTCAAACTTTTCAAAAGAGCATCTTTTTGAAAAATTGATTGTATCAGCCATGTTCCCCACATAGCTGGTATGAGCTTCGAAGACTGGAAGATCAGAATGGAGATCTTCTTAGCTGCCTACAATGATAACATGTACACATGTATCATCAAAGGTCCATTCAAATTCACCAAGACTATCAAGGTTGATGAAGTCGATATAGTGGTGGAGAAAGACTTAACAGAGATGACAACTGAAGAAATCAAGTTGTACAATCTGGATAAAGTTGGCCATTTTATCATGACCAAGGCCCTTGATAACAACAGATTTGACAAAGTCAAGCATGGCAAGACTGGCTATGAAATGTGGGATAAGGTCCGTGACATGAGCGAAGGAAACGACGCCATAAAAGAGCATCAGCTAAGTGTTGCTCTGGAAAAGCTGGACAACTTCAAGATGAAGTCTGCGGAAACCATTGATCAGATGGATACAAGGTTTACAAGGACACTGAATGAAGTTTTGAAGCTTGGAAAAACCTTCACTGATAAGGAGATAACCGTCAGAGTGCTGAAGGCTCTACCTCCAAAGTTCAACATGAAGGTGACAGCCATGGAAGAGTCAAGAGATTTAGGAAAAATCTCACTCACCGAGCTGTTCTCAGTACTCAAGGCATACGAGTATAAACTGCCAAGAATGGGTGTTGAAGAAACCTCAACTTCAAGTCCCACAGCTACCCTGGGTTGCTGCTGAAAATCCTAGAAGACCAGCCTACAAAAGTAAAGATGTGAACTCATCTGATGAAGCCACAATACTCAACAAAAAGGAGTACACTGCTGGAGACGTTGCATTGCTGATGAATAATTTCAAGAAGTTCTACAAACGAAAAATGAAGAACAAATACAATAATGCTTCCACTTCTAACCCTACTTCTTCTTCTCAAGATAAAGATTTTAATATATCTAAAATGATGTGCTATAACTGCAGGAAATTAGTTCATTTCATCAGAGACTGCCCATATCCTAAAGCTGAAAAGTACACTGAAGAAGAAAAGAGAATCAGAAAGGAATGAAAGCATCATAAAGGCAAGGTGCTGGTGGCAGAAGCGGAAAAGCTAGCTGCTATCTACTCATCAGATTCAGATTCAGACACGTCTGATAAAGAGTCCTCTGATGAAGATAGTCCTGCTCTTCTCTGCCTGATGGCTAAGGAATCTGATAGCTCTGAGGATGATGAGGTAACTCCTCTTGATAATGAATTATTTAATTCATTTGAAAAAATGATGCTTAACAATACTACTGTTGCTGAAGCATTTAGTAAGCTTAAGGAAGAGATGATATTGCTAAGGCCATCTCCAATGGTTTCCCGGGGCCATTCCCGGGCCAGCCCCCGGGACAGCCCCGAGCCAGTCCGGGCTCTGGGTAATCATCTCCAGTGGTGGTCTCCAACACTCAATTTTTTCCAAATTTTTTTCTTCCCCACTCTCACCATTTTTATAACAATTTTAATATTGATATTAATAATAATAATTATTATTATTATTTTAAGAATATAATTAATTTAAAAATATTTAAACATTAAAATATAAATTATAATTAATTCAAAACACGAATTATAAAATTAAATAAAAGGCACACAAAAAAACAAGATAAATGTTACAATAAACTATTCGATACCCGGTTCGAGTTCCTTTGATAAAAGCTTGTTAAAGCTCGGTTTGTTAAACAAATCAAACAAGTTTGGAAAAGATTTCTCGTTTGATAACTTTTGAAGCTCGGCTCGATAAGCTCAAAATTAAAAAAATACATGTAAAATACCAAGCTACTCGATACTCGGCTCGAGCTCGTTCGTTAAAAGCTTGTTTGAGATCGGTTCGTTAAGAAATCAAATCAAGCTCAAACACAAAATTTGATGCTCGATAAAATTCAAACCAAACTTGAACAATTTTTCGTTCGATACTACTTGCCTCATTTTTGTCCGTATGGACAACTCATTTATTATTTTATATTGTTGTGCTGAAATTATATGAGAAAAAAAAAATCTCCCCCAATTTCTATTTGTATGCTGAAATTAATCTCCCCCAATTTATATCTTCTTCATCTTCCTCACGTGTTTATCTCCCACAAGTCCCCACTTCTATTTCCCCAAATTAGTCTTCATCTTATTTACAGTAAGTTTACACTCTTATTAAATCTTAAATTAGGAAAACACTGTTTACAGTACGTTTACACTCCTATTAAGTCTTCATCTAAAAAAAAAAAAAGAACCAGTCAGGTGGCACCAAGTGGCGCCACCTGACTTAAAAGGGGAGAGTGCACAACACTCTCCCATCTTCTTCCCAAAATCA
The DNA here is from genome assembly GCA_038501285.1 of Penstemon eatonii. Lineage (NCBI taxonomy): Eukaryota > Viridiplantae > Streptophyta > Magnoliopsida > Lamiales > Plantaginaceae > Penstemon > Penstemon eatonii. The sequence goes on from CM076713.1 coordinate 28,513,865, forward strand.
TTGACGCGCGCCCCGTTCCAGGAGGCGTTCCCTCCCAAGACCGCAACACAGCCCCGAGCCGCCCCGAGCCGCCACGCCCCACCACTGGAGTTCACTTCCCCGCCCCGGCTCGGCCCTCACGTACGTCCCAGCCCACGGCTGGAGATGCACTAAGAGAGCAAAATAGTTCACTGAAACTTAAAGCTGAAAATCCTAAAGAATCAGATGAATATAAACAGCTTGAGCAAGAAAATGAATCTCTGAAAGCTAAATGTGAAGTCCTTAAAGGAAAAATCATGGAACTTGAAAAATCAATTGAGTCTCATGAAAAGTCATATGTTGCATCCACTCTCATCTTTAGTAAACAGAAGACACCTTTAGAACATGATAAGTTAGAACTGAACCATACTGAAAAATTTGTATCAGCTGACAATAGTAAGGTCATTTTGTATGTTCTGACTACTAAACCTGCTTCACCTGAGAAAGTGTTAAAGGAGACGAAAACTCCTAAGGCTAAAAAGAGCAAAGAGCCTAGTGTAGGAAAATAGACTGGTAAGTCCACACAGAAGAGTCCTAGGAAGTCTTCTGATAAGGCTAAAACCAATCAGACTAGTGATAAAACTAAGTCGTCTGTTAATGAGCAAGCATCTAGTAAACCAAAGAAGCATAAAAATAAGAAAAATCAAAATGCTTGGTATGGAAATGAGTCTTATTATGTGCAACCTGCTGCATATCCTCCTATGTATCATGCACCTCAATTTATAACTTACTATGCACCATATCATGCTCATCCAATGCATGCATATCCTGCTTATCATGCATCTTATTCTGCTTATGAACATTATCCTTATCATGTTGATTATCAACAACATGATAAACGTGATAAAGGCAAATCTGTTCATGCTCCTGCTGAAAATCAGAAGCCTAAGAAGCCTAAGAATTCAACATCTTGGGTTGTCAAAGGTGGAACTAATCCTTCAGGACCCTCTCAATAAGGGTACCTAAAACAATTTTATTTTGTTTTGTCGGTTAGGATTAGGAGTAGGAGTAAAGTAGAGAAGATTTGGTACTTGGACAGTGGCAGTTCAAGACACATGTATGGAAGCATACATGAGCCTGATGCTGTTGTTGTGGATGGTCCGAATGTGACGTTTGGAGACAGCAAGGAAGGCAAGATTGTAGCAAGTGGAAAGCTGATCAAAGGCAACATTGAGATATCTGACGTCTCTTATGTTAAAGGCCTCAAATACAATTTGCTGAGCATAAGTCAATTTTGTGACAAAGGATATTCAGTCATCTTCTCAACAGACTAGTGCTACGTTGAACTGATTGGAACAAAGAAGATTATTTTATCTGGAAGACGACAAGGGAATGTCTACACAGTGGACTGGAATTCTGTTGACAAGAATTCAAGCGTTTGTTTGGTGGCATCAACACCAAGTGAAGTCAGTTGGCTGTGGCACAAAAGAATGAATCATGTGAATTTCAAGACCATCAACAGACTTGTCACGAATGATCTGGTAGAAGGAATTCCAAAGACAGTTATGAGCAAATATAAGCTTTGTGACGCATGTCAGAAGGGTAAACAGATCAAGTCATCATTCAAAAGCAAGAAGCACCAATCATCTGGAAGGATCTTGTAGCTACTACATATGGACTTATTTGGACCCATTGATCCAATCAGCAATGGTGGAAAGAAATACTACCTAGCTATTGTGGATGATTATTTAAGATACACTTGGGTGATTTTCTTGAAGAAGAATAGTGAAACCAAGGAGCATCTTACAAATCTGATGGAGCAAATTCAGAACAAAAAGAGTATGAAAATACTGAAGATCAGATCAGATATAGGGACTGAATTTACAAACTCTACTGTTGAAGAGTATTGTAATGCCAGAGGTATCAGCCATGAATACTCTGCTGCCAGAACCCTTCAACAGAACGGAGTTGCTGAAAGAAGAAACCGAACTCTGAAAGAAGCTACCAGAACGATGATAGCTGAAGCTAAGTGATGAGGACATAAATGGAAATTCGCAGAATAATGAGGACGTAAATGGAAAATCGCATTTTGAAGAATCAATCAAAGTTCCACAAGGTCCAGTGACGAGAGCAAGAGCCAAACGTTTCAAGGAAGATGAACTCAATGAGTTAATAAATCAAGCACAACAAAAGGAGTTGGATGTGATCGGAAATGAACCATCGAATTTTGTCAACATTATAAAAGTCCAACTAAATGCAATTTCTCAAGAAGAGAGTGGATAAGATGAATAGCATATTTAGTTAGTATTAAATTCGAAATTAACTATTATATTAGTAGTAGGACTTTATTTGTTTCCTAGTTTATTAGTGGTTTTTGTTTCCTAGTTGATTAGGGGGATTTATTTCCTAGTCTAAGTAGATTACTCTAGAAGTCCTATTCCTAGTCTTGATAGGACTTAATTTTCAGCTTATATATAGGCATAATATGTAATAGAAGACACACAACTTGATTCTTATTATTTTAGTGAGAAGGAATTCTCTAGTTTCTTTGAAGAACTCTTTTGAACTTATCAAGGATTTTTAAATTTGTCTAATTCTTGTGGCGTTCATTCATCGACTTATCAAACGATTCATCCATCATCGTTTGTGGCGTCCTACCGAACTTATCAAGAAGACTTGTGGCGTTCAACATCGACTTATCAAACGATTCAGTCAAAATTGTTTGTGGCGTCCCCGTGAACTTATCAAGGCGACTTGTGGCGTTCATCCATCCTAAACCTGATTGTAGAGTGATCCTTCAATTCCTTATAATGCGGGTCTCGTTTTTCTTAACGTGGTTCGTATCATTTGGTATCAGAGCCAGGTTTCGATCCTGGGACCTGTGGGTTATGGGCCCACAGGTTCCTTGTACCAAATGATACGAACCACGTTAAGAAAAATGAGACCCGCATTATAAGGAATTGAAAGATCGTTCTACAATCAGGTTTTGGATGGATGAATGCCACAAGTCGCCTTGATAAGTTCACGGAGATGCCACAAACGATATTGACTGAATCGTTTGATAAGTCGATGTTGAACGCCACAAGTCTTCTTGATAGGTTCGGTAGGACGCCACAAACGATGATGGATGAATCGTTTGATAAGTCGATGAATGAACGCCACAAGAATTAGACAAATTGAAAAATCCTTGATAAGTTCAAAAGAGTTCTTCAAAGAAACTAGAGAATTCCTTCTCACTAAAATAATAAGAATCAAGTTGTGTCTCCCCTATTAAATATTATGCCTATATATAAGCTGAAAATTAAGTCCTATCAAGACTAGGAATAGGACTTCTAGAGTAATCTACTTAGACTAGGAACAAATCCCCCTAATCAACTAGGAAACAAAACCCACTAATATACTAGGAAACAAATAAAGTCCTACTACTAAATCTAATAACTAATTTCGAATTTATTACTAACTAAATATGCTATTCATCTTATCCACTCCTTTCTTGAGAAATTGCATTTAGTTGGACTTGTATAATGTTGACAAAATTCGGTTGTTCATATCCGGACACATCCAACTCCTTTTGTTGCGCTTGATTTATTAACTCATTGAGTTCTTCTTCCTTGAAACGTTTGGCTCTTGCTCTCGTCACTGGACCTCGTGGAACTTTGATTGATTCTTCAAAATTCGATTTTCCATTTATGTCCTCATCATTAATGATACGAACCACGTTAAGAAAAATGAGACCCGCATTATAAGGAATTGAAAGATCGTTCTACAATCAGGTTTTGGATGGATGAACGCCACAAGTCGCCTTGATAAGTTCACGGAGACGCCACAAACGATATTGACTGAATCGTTTGATAAGTCGATGTTGAACGCCACAAGTCTTCATGATAGGTTCGGTAGGACACCACAAACGATGATGGATGAATCGTTTGATAAGTCGATGAATGAATGCCACAAGAATTAGACAAATTGAAAAATCCTTGATAAGTTCAAAAGAGTTCTTCAAAGAAACTAGAGAATTCCTTCTCACTAAAATAATAAGAATCAAGTTGTGTCTCTCCTATTACATATTATGCCTATATATAAGCTGAAAATTAAGTCCTATCAAGACTAGGAATAGGACTTCTAGAATAATCTACTTAGACTAGGAACAAATCCCCCTAATCAACTAGGAAACAAAACCCACTAATATACTAGGAAACAAATAAAGTCCTACTACTAAATCTAATAACTAATTTTGAATTTATTACTAACTAAATATGCTATTCATCTTATCCACTCCTTTCTTGAGAAATTGCATTTAGTTGGACTTGTATAATGTTGACAAAATTGGGTTGTTCATTTCCGGACACATCCAACTCCTTTTGTTGCGCTTGATTTATTAACTCATTGAGTTCTTCTTCCTTGAAACGTTTGGCTCTTGCTCTCGTCACTGGACCTCGTGGAACTTTGATTGATTCTTCAAAATTCGATTTTCCATTTATGTCCTCATCATTCCCCTCCTCTTGAAAAGGATTTGCCCTCAAATCAGCACCTACATCAAAAGGACTTAAATCAGTAACATTGAATGTAGTGCTAACATTGTACTCACCTGGTAGGTCTAGCTTGTAAGCATTGTCATTGACACGTTCAAGAACTTGAAAAGGACCATCTCCCCTTGGAAGCAACTTCGAGCGCCTTTGGGATGGAAATCTTTCTTTCCTCATGTGCAACCAAACCAAATCTCCGGTTCAAAAACTACCTTGCGACGCCCTTTGTTGGCTTGCTTTGCATATTGTTCTGTCTTCTTTTCTATATTCAATCTTGCCTTTTCATGTATCTGCTTAACAAATTCAGCCTTTTTCTTTCCATCCAAGTTAACTCTTTCAGACAAAGGTATTGGTGTTAAATCCAATGGAGTTAAGGGGTTAAAACCATAAACTATTTCAAATGGAGAAAACTTAGAAGCAGAATGAATGGTACGATTGTAAGCAAACTCAACATGTGGTAAACATTCTTCCCATGTTTTGATATTCTTTTTAATTATAGCCCTCATCAAAGTAGATAAAGTCCTATTTACTACTTCGGTTTGACCATCAGTTTGTGGATGACAAGTGGTGGAAAATAACAACTTAGTCCCTAACTTACACCACAAGGTTTTCCAAAAGTAACTCAAAAACTTTGCATCTCTATCTGAAACAATGGTTCGAGGCATTCCATGTAATCTAACAATTTCTCGAAAGAATAAGTCGGCAATATTAGAAGAATTATCAATTTTCGTACATGGAATGAAATGCGCCATTTTAGAAAACCTATCTACAACCACAAAAATAGAATCCCTACCTCGTTTAGACCTAGGTAAACCTAAAACAAAATCCATTGAAATATCAATCCAGGGATCACTAGGAATTGGTAGTGGCAGGTATAAACCATTAGGTTGTACTCTAGATTTTGCCTGCTTACAAGTGACACATCTCTCACAAATTCTCTCAACATCCTTTCTCATATGAGGCCAATAAAAATGTTCTTGTAAAATCGCTAAGGTTTTAATAATTCCAAAGTGCCCCATTAGACCTCCACCATGTGATTCCCTTACTAACAACTCACGCAAAGAACAATTAGGAACACATAACTTATTTTCTCGAAACAAGAAACCCTCATGTCTAAAGAACTTACCCACTGCATTTTTCTCACAATTTCGAAATTCCTCAGAAAAATCATGGTCTAAGGGATATAATTCTTTAATATGCTCAAAACCAAGTAATTTTGCATCAAGAGTGGAGAGTAAGACATACCTTCTAGAAATTGCATCAGCAACAACATTCTCTTTACCTTTCTTGTATCGGATGACATAGGGAAATGTTTCAATGAATTCCATCCATCGTGCATGTCTCCTACTCAATTTTTGTTGACTCTTCAAGTGTTTCAACGACTCATGATCCGTGTGAATCACAAACTCCTTAGGCCAAAGATAGTGTTGCCATGTTTTTAAAGCTCGCACCAATGCGTACAACTCTTTGTCGTAAGTAGGGTAGTTTAGAGCTGCCCCGCTTAATTTCTCGCTAAAAAAAGCAATTGGTTTTCCTCCTTGGATAAGGACTGCTCCAACTCCTAATCCTGATGCATCACATTCAATTTCAAATGTTAGTGTAAAGTTAGGCAGAGCTAATAAAGGAGCATTAGTTAATTTCTCTTTGAGCAATTGGAAAGCTCTTTCTTGCTCGTCTTCCCACTTAAACCCAACATTCTTCTTGATAGCCTCAGTAAGTGGTGCTGCAATGCTACTAAAGTTCTTCACAAATCTCCTATAGAAGCTAGCAAGCCCATGGAAGCTCCTAACTTGTCCTACACTTGTGGGACTCGGCCATTCTTGAATTGCTCGAATTTTATCCTCATCAACCTGTATACCATGTGCACTCACAACAAAACCAAGAAACACAAGCTTATCGGTGCAAAAAGTGCACTTCTTCATGTTTGCAAATAATTTCTCCTTTCGTAATACTTCAAGAACAGAATGTAAATGCTTAACATGATCATCTTGATTTTTGCTATATATAAGAATATCATCAAAATAGACAACTACAAATTTTCCTATGAAAGAACGCAAAACATGGTTCATTAATCGCATAAAAGTACTGGGTGCATTAGTTAGACCAAATGGCATAACCAACCACTCATATAAACCAAACTTTGTTTTAAAAGCTGTTTTCCATTCATCACCTTCTTTCATTCTTATTTGATGGTAGCCACTTTTCAAATCAACTTTAGAAAATACACAAGCACCATGCAATTCATCAAGCATATCATCAAGACGAGGAATAGGATGGCGATACCTGATTGTTATATTGTTGACGGCTCGACAATCAACACACATTCTCCATGTCCCATCCTTTTTAGGAACCAAAATTACTTGAACGGCGCATGGACTCATGCTTTCTCTTACGGAACCCTTTTCCATCAATTCACTAACTTGCCGTTGTAGCTCTTTTGTTTCTTCAGGGTTGCTACGATAGGCTGGTCGGTTTGGAATAGAAGCACCGGGTACAAAGTCAATTTGATGTTCAATCCCTCGAATAGGTGGTAAACCAGGTGGAATTTCCTCGGGAAAGACATCCTCAAATTCCTGCAAAAGAGATGCAACTGAACTAGGCAACAAAGAGTTAGAGTTGTTAGTATTCAATGCCTCTTTGTACACAAGAACAATTATTGGTTGACTTGAGAACATCGCTTTTTTAATGTGACCCACTCTCGCATAGATATTGCTTTTTGTCCTCTCATTCTTTTGTTCATTCATTGAAACCTCTCCTTTTTTTCTACTCTTTTTTTCCTCGTCCACTCTTTGTTTTTCTTGTCTCTCGATTTCTTTACCTACAACACTCTTTTTTTCTTGCTCACTCTCTTTTTGTAACCTCACTTGATCTTCATAAACTTGTCTTGGAGTCAAAGGTACAAGAGTGATGGTACGCTGGTCATGTACAAATGAGTACTTGTTAGTGAAACCATCATGCTTAACACGTCGATCAAACTGCCATGGACGTCCTAGTAATAAATGTCCAGCTTGCATAGGTACCACATCGCACAAAACTTCATCTTCATATTTTCCTATGCGAAAAGGAACAAGGACTTGTTTTTCTACCCTGATTTCACCAATGTTATTAAGCCATTGCAGTTTGTAGGGTTGTAGATGTTTGGCAGTCGGCAATCCTAACTTTTCAACCATAGTTGTGCTAGCAACATTAGTACAACTCCCTCCATCAATAATCATACTACATACTTTGTTTTGGACATGGCATCTAGTATGAAAAATGTTTTCCCTCTGCACTTCATCACTCTCTTTGATTTGCACACTTAAGGCTCTTCTTGCAACCAACAACTCCCCATGGACAGCGTATTCTTCCTCATTAGCATCCTCCAACGGTGGCATAGATTCAGTGTCCTCCTCACTATCAGTTTCAACTTCTCCATTATCTCGTATCTCCATAACTCTTCTATTTGGGCATTGGTTTGCTATGTGCCCCCTACCTTGACATTTAAAACACTTAATATCACGATTTCGAGTAGTAGAGTAATCAGTTTTACCTTGACTGCTACGAGTTGGTTGCTCTTGTTTTGACTCAAATCTAGCCTTGGTTGAGACTTGCTTCTCCTCTTTCTTGAATGTATTCTGTTTCCACGAATTAGCTCCCCTTCTCTTAAGTTGGCTCTCAATTTTAATCGCCATATGCAGCATGTCCTCTAACCCCACATAATGCTGCAATTCTACTCGATTGGCAATCTCTTGATTCAAGCCAGCTAAAAATCGTGCCATAGTAGCCTCTCGGTCCTCCTCTATGTTTGCTCGGATCATGGCTAACTCCATCTCCTGGTAGTAGTCTTCGACACTCCGATTTCCTTGTATCATTTGGTACCAGAGCCAATTTCTAGTCTCAGGTTTGCGTATCTTTATAATTTTCTAGTTTTATTAAAAAAAAAAAAAAAAAAAAGTCGTACAAAAAAAAAAGAGTACGAAAAAAAAAAAAAAAAGAAAGGTCGAACAAAAAAAAAATCCGAATAAAATAAAATAAAATAAAATCCGAAAATTGAAACAAAATTATCTTTATTGAGCTTCCTAGTTTGAGTTTGATTGTTTTCTAGACTTAGAGTGTGTTTACACTTAGAATTCTTCTAAGTTTTGGCACCTGCCTTGTTGAAAGAATCTTCCTAGATTTGGTTTGATAGTTTTCTTGTCCTAGAGTTTGTTCACATTGAATATCTTTGTGTTGTTTTAAATTAGTTCAAAAAGAAGCAAAGAGAATTCCAAGAGTGGAAAAAGGCAAGAGAGTTAGATTATTTGAGGGTAAAAGCCATAATTTTTTGTGCGAAAACACGAGTGTTGAGTGAATCATTAATTTGAGTGAAACACGTAAAGGTGTGAATTGTGAGGTCCTTTATTTTATTTATATTTGTTCTAACCTTTTTCTTGCAGCAAATCATGTCAGATACCAATAACAAAAACATCTCTGGAGAACAGTCGGGAAAGTTTGATATGAAGTTTCTGTCGGAAGCTTTAATGGGAGAGATGAAGAGATTATTGAGGACGGAGTAGGAACAAGTTCATGAAAGGTTGGATAGGGTAGAAAGTGTAAATGAGGGACATCGAAAAACTACTTCTAATATGAATAGGAGGGGGAGAGTTCAACCTAGGGACTTAAGAGATGAGAATGAGGAAGACTATGATGATAGGTTTAGTGAAGAAGATCAAGGGTCATCTAGTCGCCATAGGAGAAATCGTGGTTTGGGTAGAGAAGTTAGGAATAGGGAGGATAATAACTTGGGTAATATTAAGATGAACATTCCTTCTTTTCAAGGGAGAAACGACCCCGAAACCTATCTTGTAACACCCCTAATAAAGCAATCAATTGAAGTGTTATTAATAAAGATTTATTATTAATTAGTTTATACAATTTTCATAAGTAAATGGTGAAAACAAAGTTTCACCAAACAAGACTTAAGGTAAGAAAAATCTAGACAATAAAACTTTTACCCCAACCCCTTAACATTATTACAATAAAGCCATTCTTCCTTCCTATTTAAGATAAGTATAGAGTCATTAAACTGATCACACTTTCCTCCAAATAAACAAAGAAAACGTCCATAAGAGCTTAAGAACACTAGGAAGAAATAGAAGCAAGTCAAGGTAAGAATTCTTCTCCAAACTTATATACCTGAAGTTCTTCTCTTTAAATACCTAATATCTAATGAAAACTTTTGATTCCAGTTAATATTTGAATCAATTTAAAGTTGGAAAGAAGTAGGTTCAAGTCTTGTATCAATCCATCACTTACAAAGGAAGTTATTAAGGTAAACTTACAATCTACACAATTCTGCGCAGTGTTATTGTTTGGCCTATAAGTTGAGTTCGGTTTGGAATTTTTAGAATCTGTTTGTTGGGTTGGAAAGAAGACAAAATTTGGTGTGTTCAAGTAGTATTTTGGTCTGCCATGTCCGGTTCATATGCCGGTGGTGGCTCGATTTCAGAACAGCTGAAACAGGGGAGTTAAATTCACTAGGACTGTTTTGGGGTTTTAAGTGTTTATGTTTATTTTTGACTCATCTTATGACATAACTTTACTTTTCATAACCTTATAATATCTTCTGTTAATTTATGTCTTTTATGTTATGAAAAATGGCTAACCTTTGTATTTACCTTCTATTAACTAGTTGAAAAGAAAAATTGTTAATCAACCTATCATGGATTCCTTTTGAATTTCTGCTGGAAATTTTGACTTTAATATACTATTGATTCTGGCCATTTAAAATTATATCCTTCAATCTAATGAAACTATTTTGAGTTAGGAAACCATAGGATTTTGTTTCAGGTCATTCCATTACATATATAAAAAGTTATTCAAACAATAAGCTTGGCTGCCAACACAAAAATTAAAAGCCGACTAAATGAAATGGTTTGTTTGTTCATTTATTTACACTATCTGAAACTCCTAGGATTATAGTTTCATTATTCTTAGTTTACTTCAAGTTTAGTGATGATTATAATATACTACATATTTTAATAAGTGCTTACTTAAATTAGGTCGGGAGAATACGATCGAACCAAGTTAACAAGATAGAATTGAACTTCGGGTGAGGCTTCTCGTTCTTTCTTCAGCCCTCTTGGCACAACGCCCTGAGAACAAGAACAACTTTGATATTCTAAATTTCATATTATTCCAAAGCACAAACTCATTATATTATATATATGTTCTACTTTCTGACTTGATTGAGCCCGTTCTCGATATAACATGTTCTTGTTGATTCTGATTGTGCTTCACACCGATTTCGACATTTCAATGACATCCCTCAATTCTTTCATTCGATCTAGTAGGTAATATTATCCCGAGTTATGGATTATGTCTATCTTTTGTTATGTTACTATCACCCTTGGGGACGCCCTTGGGAAGTTGGGCCCTGGGACTAACAAAGTTGACGGCTGGGCGACATCGGGTCGTCGGTTTATGATCTCTTTGATTAGTACCCCTCTGTGGTTTAGTTACGGGTAAGTGAACTGAACTGAACTGACATGCACCCGGGCATGTCATCTGTTTTTGTTTGGCGAGGTCGCTCCTCGTAGGGAGGTATAAGGTGGATAAGAATTGTACTTGATTGTTTTTTTTTTGTTTACCGAGTAAGAAAATGAAATTCTGAATTTCGTTCTCCTTACTTCTTGATCTTATAAATATTGCTTCATATACTGTCAAATTTTGCTATTCCTTTCTAGTTCACTATCCATATTCTTGTTAATACGTATATAACCTTTATTTGGCATCACAATTCCTCACTAAGTCGAACAAGACTTACACCTCTTTCTATTGTTGTTCTTTTCTCAGATTGACTTTGGAAACTAAGAATCAAGAGATGAAGAATGCGAGATAATTGTTGAGTTTCATAAGTCATATATGTAAACTCTTTATTATCATATGTTAGTTTTCAACATATTAAGTGCTAGGTTTGGATTCTCTTTTGGATTGTAATACGTAAAGTAGGAGGAAATGACTAATATGCGTCACTCTTTTTTTTGAAACTTTGTAAATCTAGAACTTCCGCTGTATACATTATAATTATAGTACTTATCTTATACCATGGAATGTTCTGTTAGAGTTGACACACGACCAATTCAATTAAATCGACATTTACAAGTATTAAGTCAATTGAGTTAGTCGGGCGCCACATAGTGGTATCAGAGCGATAAGCTATAAGTCAGGGATATGATTCTTGGAAAATAAGGTTTGTTAAACGTAGATATTAGATTCTGATTGATTATTTGGAATTTGACATTTATGTGTTAAACTTTACGTTTTCGAAAGTCAGTACCAAGTATATTCTTTATTATGACCTCATGTTAATTATGTTCTGATATATTAAGGACTTGATTCCTATGACAACAGGATGGCTGATCGAAATTATAGTAATGGCTTACCTTTAACCAATGGACATTACGGACCACCACGTACTGTACATCTCCGTAGAAGTGCTCCTGTTCTGACTTTCACTCCCCGGGGTACCCAATTGATTGGGCATTACCCCGATCATGTTGTATGTAGCATGGAAAATGATAGAGACAGAGTAATGAACGAAAAGGAAGAAATTCTCGCTGCATATGTGAGACAAGGCTCCCAGTTAGTAGATTTGCAAAACGAACGAACACGACTCCAAGACCAAGTACAAGCAATGCGAGAAAAACTTCTCGAATTTCAGCGTGAATTAATGGGAATTTCAGCAGCTTGGGAAGCCCAAACACATGCTCGCACTCAAGAAAGAAACCATACATTATTCGAGCTTCAAAGGTACGTAGATACGATACTAGGAATTTTGCGCAACGAAGTGGAGCACACTATGTTTCTGGCCGAAGGATATGATAATTTGGGAAATCTGATTGAGTTACTGAGAAGAAGAAACTCCGACTATTATGACTTGATCGATACTGCTCGCCTTAGAGCTCAAACGATAACTTACGGAGCATTGTTTGGCCAAAATGATGAAGCAAGTTTTCCAAGGATACAAGTGGCAGCAGGAGAAGGACCTTCTACAAACACCCGTCAGCCAAATCCTACATTTGATCCATCAACGGAATATATACAGCAAGGTATTTTGCTTGGAGAAGGGGTTGAAGTAGGAGAAGTCGGACAAATTGTACCACCCGTGGCTAATTTTGAAAATGAGGAAGAACCAGAGGAAGATCCAGCCTGGATGTATGAATTAACTGATATAGAACAAGAAGAAGGGGCTGATTTGAGGAATGTAGAAGAAGGGGCTGATTTGAGGAATGCAGATGATGGGACGGTTAGTGGTGCGGATATACCCGCACCACCACGTACCAACCCATGATCTTTACACAACTAGCTTGTCACTAATTTTCCCCTTTAGTGACAAGTTAGAATTTTGTTTGTCTAGTATTATCTCTAGAACTAACTATAAGTTAGGAGATAATTAGACACTTGACTAGTTCTTGTAAAACCTTAATGATACTCTTTAGATATATACTAATACTAGTATAACTATATAGGGTAGTAGTCAAGTTAACTCTTTTTGTCTTAGTCTTGGAATTTAATATCCTTAGAGTTAACATTAGAATATATGACTTTTGCTATGTAATCCGTGTATGTTACTATGGCACAATATTTCATAGGAATGCATTTTGCATAATCATTTTGTATTTTACTATGCTATGATATAATATGTGTGCATCAAATCATATGTAACAATACAATTAAGACACTAACATATCTACATTTCTTAGAATGGCACGAACAAGGAATCAAACTACTCCCACAAGTCCACGAGCTACACCACCATTAAGTACTCAAGCAAACCCGGCACCAACTCCAGACGGAAATGATCCCAATCAAGGACAAAACTTTGCTAATATAGGACCTGCCATGGCACAACAACCTTTCCATAGAGATGGGGTACCAGACCTCACACAAATGTTTTCATTTATGCATCAATATATGCAATTTTGTCAACAACAAACAGCTGCGAACGGCTCCACTAATGCATTAGTTCATCCGACTATGGATCAAACACTTGAAAGGTTTCTTCGTTTCCAACCCCCAAAATTCTTTGGAGAACCTAATGATCACAAGGCAGAATTATGGCTTTCCGAAATAGAGAATATTTTTAATGTACTAGATTACACCGATGCGCAGAAAATAAGTTTCGGCACATTTCGATTAGAGGATACAGCTAGACATTGGTGGAGAACGGTGGAACAACGATGGCAACATGATAATACCCTTCGTACTTGGGAGAATTTTGTAAGAGAGTTTAATTCTAAATACATTCCTCAAGTTGTGCAAACCCGTCGTGAAAGAGAATTCCTAGACTTAACCCAAGGTACAATGACCGTGTCCTAATATGAAGATCGATTTACTAAACTTATTAGGTATGCTCCACATTACCAAAATGACGAGGTCAGAAAGGTGAGGAAATTTATTGAAGGATTAAATTTGGAATTACGATGGGCAATAATATCTACGGACACCACTAGTTACACCCATACAGTAGAAAAAGCATTGCAAGTAGAGTCGGAGATGAAAGAATTAATGAAGGTTGAAGAACAACTCAAAAGAAACTGTCCATCAAGCTCTAGATGGGATAATGTAGGAAAATTCAATCAAGGGAATAAAATCTCAAAAACAGTTCATGGGGATCTCAAGAAGAATAATAATACGAGGACAAGATCTGCTACTAACCAAATGAGATCGATAGTGAGAGGGCCATGTAACTTTTGTGGCCACCCAAGTCACAATGAGGAAGCTTGCTGGAAAAAGAGTGGACGATGTATCGCATGTGGTAGTGACCGACATCTTATCAAAAATTGCCCAAGGGCGAAGAATAGCGGCACAACACCCCAAGCGAAGCAAGGTGGACAATCAATCGGCCAAACTGGAAGACCTAAGGTCCCAGCTCGTGTTTACGCATTGGATGCCAATGAGGAAGTACCTGACCCAACGGCCGTGGTGGAAGGTAAAATCCATATACTTGTCAAAATTGGTAAAGCTTTATATGATCCTGGAGCTACCCATTCTTTTATTGCTACTTCGTTTTCAACCAACATGCCCTTGGAATTTGAAAGAATGTCTTACACTTTTGAAGTAAGTACACCTATGGGTATTAGTATGACTACGGATTTGGTTTGTAAAGCATGCCCAATTATGATAGACGGTATTAATTACCCGACCGACTTAATCCAACTAAACATCCAAGGATACGATGTCATCCTAGGGATGGATTGGTTGTACCAACATCAAGCCGAACTAAATTGTTATACCAAAGAGATAAAACTAAACAAGACTACACGAAGAGAACTCGAGGCTAGCCAGAAGAAACAACAACCAATACCAATCATCTCGGCAATTGAAGCAAGGAAAATACTGCAAAATGAAGGTTATGGATTCTTGGCTTATTTGATAAATAAGCCCAAAGACATAATCCAAATAGAGGAAGTCCCGGTAGTAAATGAGTTCGTAGAAGTATTTCCTGAGGAACTAATTAATTTACCTCCAGATCGTGAAATTGAATTTGTCATTGAAACCCTACCCAGGGTAGCACCCATCTCAAAAACTCCTTACCGTATGGCTCCTGCTGAGTTAAAAGAATTGAAAACTCAGTTACAAGATCTGATTGAACGAGGGTTCATTCGACCTAGTTCCTCCCCTTGGGGAGCACCAGTCTTGTTCGTTAAAAAGAAAGATGGATCTCTTCGATTGTGCATCGATTATCGAGGACTGAATAGTGTCACTATAAAGAATAAGTACCCTTTACCACATATCGATGAACTATTTGACCTATTACAAGGATCACATGTGTACTCAAAGTTGGATCTTAGACAAGGTTACTATCAATTGAAAATTCAAGAGAAAGATGTCCCAAAAACTGCTTTTAACTCAAGATATGGCCATTTTGAATTTCTGGTTATGCCATTTGGGTTAACAAATGCACCAGCGGCTTTTATGGATATGATGCACAGAATATTCAAACCTTTTCTAGACAACTTTGTTGTAATATTCATAGATGATATCTTGGTATTCTCAAAGACGAAGGAAGAGCATGCACAACATCTCAGAATAGTACTAAAGACTTTGAAAGAGAATAAACTTTACG
Source organism: Penstemon eatonii (assembly GCA_038501285.1). Classification (NCBI taxonomy): domain Eukaryota; kingdom Viridiplantae; phylum Streptophyta; class Magnoliopsida; order Lamiales; family Plantaginaceae; genus Penstemon; species Penstemon eatonii. Next base: position 28,529,438 of record CM076713.1, read on the forward strand.
CCAAATTTAGTAAATGTGAATTCTGGTTGGAACGAGTAACTTTCTTAGGACATGTGATATCCAATGCTGGTATTGAAGTTGATCCTTCCAAAGTAGAAGCAATTGTCAATTGGAAACAACCAACAAATGTTACTGAAGTACGTAGCTTTTTGGGTCTAGCTGGTTATTACCGCAAATTTGTCAAGGACTTCTCTAAAATTGCGGCACCATTAACACAATTAACCCAAAAGCAATGTAAGTTTATATGGAGCGATAAATGTGAATCAAGCTTTCAAGAGCTCAAGCGGAGATTGACAACCGCCCCCATACTAGCTTTACCCAAAGGTCCGTGTGGCTTTGTTATCTATACCGACGCATCAAAAGAAGGTTTTGGATGTGTACTGATGCAGAATGAGAGGGTGATTGCATATGCTTCAAGGAAACTAAAACTACATGAGCAAAATTACCCCACTCACGACCTAGAATTGGGAGCAATCGTGTTTGCTTTGGCAAAATGGAGACATTACCTATACGGGACAACTTTTGTAGTATACACTGACCACAAAAGTTTGAAATACTTGTTCACTCAGAAAGAATTAAACATTAGGCAGCGCAGGTGGATGGAATTCCTTGAAGACTATGATTGTTCAATTTTATATCATCCTGGAAAGGCTAATGTAGTAGCCGATGCCTTAAGTCGAAAGGCAAAGATTCAAAATGTCAAAGGGAAAGAACAAACATATGTGAAAGCTATGATATGTATGCAAGCTTGTAGACGATTGAGCAATTTAGATATGCAACCCGAATGGTGCACTCAAATTCGAAAAGCTCAACACGAAGATGAAGATATTAGAAAACAAATGGAATTCGTGGAAAAGAAATTAGATTCAAAATTTGACATGGATCAATCAGGTATACTACGATTTAAAAATCGAGTTTGGGTTCCAAAAACTATGCGAAAGGAATTGATGGAAGAAGAGCATAGAGCAAGGTACACAGTTCATCCTGGAGGTACTAAAATGTACAAAGACTTAAAGAAACAATTTTGGTGGAATGGAATGAAGCGTGACATTGCTGACTATGTAAAGAAATGCATGACTTGTCAATTAGTAAAAGTTGAACATCAACATCCTGCCGGAAAACTGCAACCACTCCCGATACCTGATTGGAAATGGGATCAAATTACTATGGATTTCGTAATCGGTCTACCAACTGCAAGAAATGGATGCAACAGTATTTGGGTTATTGTGGATAGGCTTACTAAGTCGGCTCATTTTCTTCCTGTGAAGACAAACTACAATGTGGAAACATTGGCTGAATTATACAAGAAAGAGATCATTAGACTTCATGGGTTACCATCTAGTATAATTTCAGACAGAGATCCTAAATTTACTTCGAGGTTATGGAAACAGTTACAAGAAAATCTTGGAACTAAGCTGAAATTCAGCACAGCTGCACATCCTGAAACAGATGGACAGTCAGAGCGAGTTATTGGCTTCTTAGAGGACATGTTGAGAGCATGCGTGTTGGACTTCAAAGGTAGTTGGGACCAACATTTACCACTTATAGAATTCGCATACAATAATAGTTATCATGCTTCCATTCAAATGGCACCATACGAAGCATTATATGGCAGAAAATGTCGCTCCCCACTCCATTGGGATTTGGACGAGTGGAGAGCAACTTTAGATGGCTCACGTAGAGAGATAAGACCAGAGATTATTCAGGAAGCCATTGATAAGGTACACATAATCAAACAAAGAATAAAAGCTGCACAAGACCGACAAAAAAGTTTTGCCGATCGCCGTAGAAGAGATCTAGAATTTGATATAGGGGACCAAGTATTTCTAAAAGTATCACCCAGGAAGGGATTCAAAAGAATAGGGAAAGGTGGAAAATTAAATCCACGTTATGTAGGACCTTTTGAAATCATTGAACGAATAGGCAAATTGGCCTACAAATTAGATTTACCCCCAAATCTTACGGGAATTCATAACGTGTTCCACGTATCACAACTGAGAAAATACCAGCCAGACGAATCCCACATTTTAGAACCCGATTGTCTACAAATCGAAAGTGACCTATCTTACAAAGAAATACCAGTTCACATCCTTGATCAAAAGTTCCAGGAGCTTCGCAACCGCAAGATACCTTTGGTAAAAGTATTATGGAGAAATCAAAATGTAGAAGAAGCAACATGGGAACGAGAAGAAGAAATGAGGAAGCATCATCCCGAGCTCTTCACTTCAGGTTAGAATCTGGAGACCAGATTTCTTTAAGAGGGGGAGATTGTAACACCCCTAATAAAGCAATCAATTGAAGTGTTATTAATAAAGATTTATTATTAATTAGTTTATACAATTTTCATAAGTAAATAGGTGAAAACAAAGTTTCACCAAACAAGACTTAAGGTAAGAAAAATCTAGACAATAAAACTTTTACCCCAACCCCTTAACATTATTACAATAAAGCCATTCTTCCTTCCTATTTAAGATAAGTATAGAGTCATTAAACTGATCACACTTTCCTCCAAATAAACAAAGAAAACGTCCATAAGAGCTTAAGAACACTAGGAAGAAATAGAAGCAAGTCAAGGTAAGAATTCTTCTCCAAACTTATATACCTGAAGTTCTTCTCTTTAAATACCTAATATCTAATGAAAACTTTTGATTCCAGTTAATATTTGAATCAATTTAAAGTTGGAAAGAAGTAGGTTCAAGTCTTGTATCAATCCATCACTTACAAAGGAAGTTATTAAGGTAAACTTACAATCTACACAATTCTGCGCAGTGTTATTGTTTGGCCTATAAGTTGAGTTCGGTTTGGAATTTTTAGAATCTGTTTGTTGGGTTGGAAAGAAGACAAAATTTGGTGTGTTCAAGTAGTATTTTGGTCTGCCATGTCTGGTTCATATGCCGGTGGTGGCTCGATTTCAGAACAGCTGAAACAGGGGAGTTAAATTCACTAGGACTGTTTTGGGGTTTTAAGTGTTTATGTTTATTTTTGACTCATCTTATGACATAACTTTACTTTTCATAACCTTATAATATCTTCTGTTAATTTATGTCTTTTATGTTATGAAAAATGGCTAACCTTTGTATTTACCTTCTATTAACTAGTTGAAAAGAAAAATTGTTAATCAACCTATCATGGATTCCTTTTGAATTTCTGCTGGAAATTTTGACTTTAATATACTATTGATTCTGGCCATTTAAAATTATATCCTTCAATCTAATGAAACTATTTTGAGTTAGGAAACCATAGGATTTTGTTTCAGGTCATTCCATTACATATATAAAAAGTTATTCAAACAATAAGCTTGGCTGCCAACACAAAAATTAAAAGCCGACTAAATGAAATGGTTTGTTTGTTCATTTATTTACACTATCTGAAACTTCTAGGATTATAGTTTCATTATTCTTAGTTTACTTCAAGTTTAGTGATGATTATAATATACTACATATTTTAATAAGTGCTTACTTAAATTAGGTCGGGAGAATACGATCGAACCAAGTTAACAAGATAGAATTGAACTTCGGGTGAGGCTTCTCGTTCTTTCTTCAGCCCTCTTGGCACAACGCCCTGAGAACAAGAACAACTTTGATATTCTAAATTTCATATTATTCCAAAGCACAAACTCATTATATTATATATATGTTCTACTTTCTGACTTGATTGAGCCCGTTCTCGATATAACATATTCTTGTTGATTCTGATTGTGCTTCACACCGATTTCGACATTTCAATGACATCCCTCAATTCTTTCATTCGATCTAGTAGGTAATATTATCCCGAGTTATGGATTATGTCTATCTTTTGTTATGTTACTATCACCCTTGGGGACGCCCTTGGGAAGTTGGGCCCTGGGACTAACAAAGTTGACGGCTGGGCGACATCGGGTCGTCGGTTTAGGATCTCTTTGATTAGTACCCCTCTGTGGTTTAGTTACGGGTAAGTGAACCGAACTGAACTGACATGCACCCGGGCATGTCCTCTGTTTTTGTTTGGCGAGGTCGCTCCTCGTAGGGAGGTATAAGGTGGATAAGAATTGTACTTGATTGTTTTTTTTTGTTTACCGAGTAAGAAAATGAAATTCTAAATTTCGTTCTCCTTACTTCTTGATCTTATAAATATTGCTTCATATACTGTCAAATTTTGCTATTCCTTTCTAGTTCACTATCCATATTCTTGTTAATACGTATATAACCTTTATTTGGCATCACAATTCCTCACTAAGTCGAACAAGACTTACACCTCTTTCTATTGTTGTTCTTTTCTCAGATTGACTTTGGAAACTAAGAATCAAGAGATGAAGAATGCGAGATAATTGTTGAGTTTCATAAGTCATATATGTAAACTCTTTATTATCATATGTTAGTTTTCAACATATTAAGTGCTAGGTTTGGATTCTCTTTTGGATTGTAATACGTAAAGTAGGAGGAAATGACTAATATGCGTCACTCTTTGTTTTGAAACTTTGTAAATCTAGAACTTCCGCTGTATACATTATAATTATAGTACTTATCTTATACCATGGAATGTTCTGTTAGAGTTGACACACGACAAATTCAATTAAATCGACATTTACAAGTATTAAGTCAATTGAGTTAGTCGGGCGCCACATATCTTGAGTGGGAAAAGAAACTGGAGCGAGTTTTTGATTGCCACGACTACTCCGAGATAAAAAAGGTAAAACTTGCAGCCACTGAGTTTACTGATTATGCTAATGTTTGGTGGGATCAATTGGTTTTAAACAGGAGACGAAATGGAGAACAACAGGTGGACACTTGGGATGTGATGAAAACAGTAATGAGAAAGGGTTTTGTACCTAGCCACTATTATCGGGATTTGTACAAGAAGTTGCAAGGGCTGGTACAAGGAAATCGGAGTGTCGAAGACTACTTCCAAGAGATGGAGTTAGCCATGATCCGAGCAAACATAGAGGAGGACCGAGAGGCTACTATGGCACGATTTTTAGCTGGCTTGAATCAAGAAATTGCTAATCGAGTAGAATTGCAGCATTATGTGGAATTAGAGGACATGTTGCATAAGGCTATTAAAATTGAGAGCCAACTTAAGAGAAGGGGTGCTAGTTCGTGGAAACAGAATACATTCAAGAAAGAGGAGAAGCAAGTCTCAACCAAAGCTAGATTTGAGTCAAAACAAGAGCAACCAACTCGTAGCAATCAAGTTGCATCTCTTTTGCAGGAATTTGAGGATGTCTTTCCCGAGGAAATTTCACCTGGTTTACCACCTCTTCGAGGGATTGAACATCAAATTGACTTTGTACCCGGTGCTTCCATTCCAAACCGACCAGCCTATCGTAGCAACCCTGAAGAAACAAAAGAGCTACAACGGCAAGTTAGTGAATTGATGGAAAAGGGTTCCGTAAGAGAAAGCATGAGTCCATGCGCTGTTCCAGTAATTTTGGTTCCTAAAAAGGATGGGACATGGAGAATGTGTGTTGATTGTCGAGCCGTCAACAATATAACAATCAGGTATCGCCATCCTATTCCTCGTCTTGATGATATGCTTGATGAATTGCATGGTGCTTGTGTATTTTCTAAAATTGATTTGAAAAGTGGCTACCATAAAATAAGAATGAAAGAAGGTGATGAATGGAAAACAGCTTTTAAAACAAAGTTTGGTTTATATGAGTGGTTGGTTATGCCATTTGGTCTAACTAATGCACCAAGTACTTTCATGCGATTAATGAACCATGTTTTGCGTGCTTTCATAGGAAAATTTGTAGTTGTCTATTTTGATGATATTCTTATTTATAGCAAAAATCAAGATGATCATGTTAAGCATTTACATTCTGTTCTTGAAGTAATACGAAAGGAGAAATTATTCGCTAACATGAAGAAGTGCACTTTTTGCACCGATAAGCTTATGTTTCTTGGTTTTGTTGTGAGTCCACATGGTACACAGGTTGATGAGGATAAAATTCGAGCAATTCAAGAATGGCCGAGTCCCACAAGTGTAGGACAAGTTAGGAGCTTCCATGGACTTGCTAGCTTCTATAGGAGATTTGTGAAGAACTTTAGCAGCATTGCAGCACCACTTACTGAGGTAATCAAGAAGAAAGTTGGGTTTAAGTGGGAAGACGAGCAAGAAAGGGCTTTCCAATTGCTCAAAGAGAAATTAACTAATGCTCCTTTATTAGCTCTGCCTAACTTTACATTAACATTTGAAATTGAACGTGATGCATCAGGATTAGGTGTTGGAGCAGTCCTCATGCAAGGAGGAAAACCAATTGCTTTTTTTAGCGAGAAACTAAGCGGGGCAGCTCTAAACTACCCTACTTACGACAAAGAGTTGTACGCATTGGTGCGAGCTTTGCAAACATGGCAACACTATCTGTGGCCTAAGGAGTTTGTGATTCACACGGATCATGAGTCGTTGAAACACTTGAAGAGTCAACAAAAATTGAGTAGGAGACATGCACGATGGGTGGAATTCATTGAAACATTTCCCTATGTCATCCGATACAAGAAAGGTAAAGAGAATGTCGTCGCTGATGCACTTTCTAGAAGAGTTAACTTGGATGGAAAGGAGAAGGCTGAATTTGTTAAGCAGATACATGAAAAGGCAAGATTCAATATAGAGAAGAAGACGGAACAATATGCAAAGCAAGCCAACAAAGGGCGTCGCAAGGTAGTTTTTGAACCCGGAGATTGGGTTTGGTTGCACATGAGGAAAGAAAGATTTCCATTCCAAAGGCGTTCGAAGTTGCTCCCAAGGGGAGATGGTCCTTTTCAAGTTCTTGAGCGTGTCAATGACAATGCCTACAAGCTAGACCTACCAGGTGAGTACAATGTCAGCACTACCTTCAATGTTACTGATTTAAGTCCTTTTGATGTAGGTGCTGATTTGAGGGCAAATCCTTTTCAAGAGGAGGGGAATGATGAGGACATAAATGGAAATTCGCAAAATAATGAGGACGTAAATGGAAAATCGCATTTTGAAGAATCAATCAAAGTTCCACAAGGTCCAGTGACGAGAGCAAGAGCCAAACGTTTCAAGGAAGATGAACTCAATGAGTTAATAAATCAAGCACAACAAAAGGAGTTGGATGTGATCGGAAATGAACCATCGAATTTTGTCAACATTATAAAAGTCCAACTAAATGCAATTTCTCAAGAAGAGAGTGGATAAGATGAATAGCATATTTAGTTAGTATTAAATTCGAAATTAACTATTATATTAGTAGTAGGACTTTATTTGTTTCCTAGTTTATTAGTGGTTTTTGTTTCCTAGTTGATTAGGGGGATTTATTTCCTAGTCTAAGTAGATTACTCTAGAAGTCCTATTCCTAGTCTTGATAGGACTTAATTTTCAGCTTATATATAGGCATAATATGTAATAGAAGACACACAACTTGATTCTTATTATTTTAGTGAGAAGGAATTCTCTAGTTTCTTTGAAGAACTCTTTTGAACTTATCAAGGATTTTTCAATTTGTCTAATTCTTGTGGCGTTCATTCATCGACTTATCAAACGATTCATCCATCATCGTTTGTGGCGTCCTACCGAACTTATCAAGAAGACTTGTGGCGTTCAACATCGACTTATCAAACGATTCAGTCAATATCGTTTGTGGCGTCCCCGTGAACTTATCAAGGCGACTTGTGGCGTTCATCCATCCTAAACCTAATTGTAGAGCGATCTTTCAATTCCTTATAATGCGGGTCTCGTTTTTCTTAACGTGGTTCGTATCACTAAGCTGCCTCAAAGATTTTGGGCAAAAGCAACAAATACAGCATGCTTTACCCAAAACAGATGCATGATCAACAAGCACGAAAACAAGACTCCATATGAAGTTTGGAACAACAGGAAGCCAAACATTCATTACTTTAGAATTTTTGGTTGTAAATGCTTTGTTTTAAATAATGGGAAAAATCACCTTACTGCTTTTGCAGAGAAGGCTGATGAAACAGTATTTGTAGGATATTCTACTGTTAGTAAAGCTTATAGAGTCTTGAACAAAAGAACTTTACTTGTAGAAGAATTTATTCATGTAGTATTTGATGAACCTAGTCAATCTTCTGAAAAGAATCAAATTACTAATCAAAATCTGTCGACTGATTTTCAGAAATTGAGTGTTGAAAGAAATGAAGAATATGTTCCCATCATACTGCCTGATCTCAACTCAGCTGCTAACTCAAGTGTTGTTCAAAATCAGAGTGCTGATTGTCTAACAAAAGAGTTGCAAACAGCTGACAGACCAGAGACAGTTCAACAGACAACTGCTGTTCAACAGACTACTACTGGAACTCCAACAGTAGTGTTGCAAGATCAAAACAGAGGACAACATTATGATTTGCAACCTGATCTTAGATGGCTCAAGAATCACCCACCAGAGCTGGTGATTGGTGATCCTTTGGATAGAGTAAAGACAAGGAGAGCTGCTGCAACTGAAGCAATGTTTGTCATTTTTCTATCTCTATCTCAAATTGAGCCCAAACAGATTGAAGAAGCTCTTAATGATTCAAACAAGATTGAAGCTATGCAAGAAGAGCTAACTCAATTTGAAAGGAATGAAGTCTGGTACTTAGTTCCTAGACCAAGTCATCAAAGAGTAATTGGCACTAAATGGGTATTCAGGAATAAAATGAATGAAGATGGTATGGTCACCAGAAATAAAGCAAGATTAGTTGCCAAAGGCTATTGTCAAGAAGAAGGTATTTACTTTGATGAAATTTTTGCACCAGTAGCAAGATTAGAGGCAATCAGACTCTTTCTTGCCTATGCTGCTCATAAGAATTTCACAGTCTATCAAATGGATGTGAAATCAGCTTTTCTCAATGGTGAATTACAAGAAGAAGTTTATGTTGAACAACCACCTGGATTTGAGGCATATCAAGAAAAAGATAAGGTGCATCGTCTGAAGAAAGCCCTCTATGGACTGAAACAGGCCCCAAAAGCATGGTATGATACCCTATCTGATTTTCTTTTAATTAAAGGATTTCGTAAAGGTAAGGTAGACAATACCTTGTTCACTATTGAATGGGAAAATCACATATTGCTTGTGTGATGAGGGGTACTTTGGAATCTTTATTCTGGGCTCATGACTGGATCAACGACCCTAAAATCCGACCTTGAGCTCATTGAGGACCCTAAAATCCGACCTTGAGCTCATTGAAGACCCTGAATCCGACCTTGAGCTCATTGAAGACCCTGAATCCGACATTGAGCTCATTGAAGACCCTGAATCCGACATTGAAGGCATAATTTTGATCCCGAAGCTTTGAACTCCAATTAGCTCAGTCCGATCGCCAGCAGAGGGGCTCATGGTCGAATTTACCATTGGGCCAACCCCAGGGCCAAGACCTTGGGCCAAGAAATATACCCCTGTGGATGGTTCACCTAGCACACCACCTCAACTATAAATACCACTCGCATTTATGAAGGAGGGGAGAGATTTTTGGGCTGCTCCATGATCGAAGCCACCTGCTCGAATTTCCACATGAGTTAGATTAGATCACCTTAGTTGTATGTATTTAGCCTCTAGCTTGTACGGCATCCTATAATGCTCAAATAGGACCCTCATTACTTGTAATATGTACACCCCATGATCAAAATATACTTTATTGATCTTCTATCTCATATCATAGTGTATCCTGCATGCTTTACTTTTTTATTTTGATCTCCGACGAAAAAGCCTAAGATCATTGTGCAAATATATGTGGACGATATCATTTTCGGTTCGACAAATCAACAGATGTGTGATAAGTTCTCAAAGCTGATGCAGAACAAGTTTGAAATGAGCATGATGGGAGAACTTAACTATTTTCTTGGCTTTCAAGTAAGACAGTTGCCTGATGGAATTTTCATCAGCCAAGCAAAATACACAAAGGATCTGTTCAAGAAATTTTGTATGGAAACTAGCTCTACTGCTAATATTCCAATGTCTACTAGTCTTCGTTTGGATAAAGATGAGGATGGCAAATCAGTAGACATAACCAAGTACAGAGGAATTATTGGGTCACTGTTATACTTAACAGCTAGCAGACCTGATATCATGTACTCCGTTGGGGTTTGTGCGAGATATCAATCAAATTCTAAGGAATCTCATCTCTTAGCTACCAAAAGGATTCTCAAATATCTTAAAGGCACTGATGAATTGGGATTGTGGTAGCCTAGGGAATCTGGATTTGAACTTATTGGATATTCAGATTATGACCTTGCTGGCTGTAAGATTGACAGAAAAAGCACAACAGGTGCCTGTCAGTTCTTAGGTAGTCGTCTGATCTCATGGATGAGTAAGAAACAGACTTCAATATCCATATCTACTGTTGAAGCTGTATACATAGCTGTTGGAGCTTGCTGTGCGCAGATTCTATGGTTGAAGCATCAACTAGAAGATTACAACATCAAAATCAGTGGAATACCTATCTACTGTGACAATACAAGTGCAATCAGTCTTACTCAAAACACAACAAGTCATTCAAGGACTAAACATATTGAGATCAAGCATCACTTCATCACAGATCATGTGGAGAAAGGAAATGTCATGATAGAATATGTGTTTATTGAAAATCAGATTGCTGAAATCTTCACAAAACCTCTAAGTGAGACAAGGTTTTCAACTCTACGAGTTGAACTAGGACTACTAAAATTAGATGCATAAGCTGAGGGGAAACTCATCAGAAGACTGAAGTTCATCAGCTTACACATCGTAGTATCTTCAAGGATTAACTCTCAACAGACTAGTTAACTTATGGATTCTTAAAGTCTGGGGGGACGTGTAAGACTAGCGGTACTTCTGATTAAAAGATGAAATTTGTTGATGAAAGTTAGTTGAAGTTATGTTTTCATTAGAAGATTAAAGTCTTGAAGATTGAAGATTATTTATCTAGCTGGATTGACAAACAGCCGAGGAAGGTTATCAGTTATCGGCTTTCACTGATAACAATCAGTCATCAGGGCGGTGGTCCCATCAGATAAGTACTTTAGTTACTCGTCTGATTAGTTAAGTAAAAGCTGTGCGTATTAAAAATGTTTTATTTAAAAATGCGCTTTTACAAATATAATAAGGCGGTTCGCATTCCCGCCTGTCATTAAATGCTTTTTGAATTTGAAAAGGCGTAACTGACGCCGCACGATCAGAACTGACAAGAAACGGATCTAACGGTAGGCGGGTATCGCGGAAATCGAAATACCCTAACTCTATAAATCCAGATCTGATCAGACTTGTCGTTCTTTACGCACCCAAATATACTTAGAGCATTTGTGAGAAAATTCTTTGCATTCTATCTTCTGCAAAATTCTTTGTCTTCACTAACTTTCCACAGAATCAAAATGAATCCTGCTCAAGAAGCCAAAGCTGAAGGCATGTACCTTGTGTACGATGCTTATCATCAGTCTGGAACACCAGTTATGAAGGAAATTCTGGAGAAATTTAAAGCTGCCAATCTGGTCAAGTTTATGGAATCGCACGAAGAAATGGTTTGGAAGGACCAGGTTATGGAGTTCTACAATACTGAAAAGGCCGTGGACTTTGACAAGAAGGAGATCAAGGCCACTGTTGGAGGAACCCCAATCGTCATAACCCCTTCTCTGCTGCACAAGAAGTTTGGTCTCTCAAACCAAGGCCGTCAAGATGTTACCACTTTGACTGAAGACAAACTCCATGAGTTTTGGGCTATTTGTGCAAAGAAGAATGAGGTAATGTCTGGAAATCTGAAGAAGAACCAGGTGAAGGATGAGTTTCAGCGTATGGCTGACTTGGTGTCCAAGCTGATAGAGAACTGCACTTTTTCTCTTGATGCTATCACCATGAAGAGATATTGCATCATGGTTGCCATCTACTACGGAATTGAGGTCAACTGGTCAGTAGTGATCTGATACATTCTGGCCAACTTCCATCAGAAGAAGCAATCCAACCACAGGATAACCTTGAGTTACCTGTTTCACCATCTAGGCTGTGGGATGACCAATGGAAAGGAAATCCACAGTTCTAAGGCAAAGACCAGCTACCAAGCTGTTAGAGGAGGAAAGAAAAGGAAGACTGAAGAAGAAGAAGAAGCAGTGGAGGAACCTAAGGAAAAGGTTCCTGCCAAAAAGCAGAGAAAAACAGCTCAGTCTGCTGTTTAGAAAAAGACAAAGGCTGCTGAGTCTAAGGAAGAAGTTCCGAAGAAAAAGTCTAAGGCTACTGTTCAAACAGCCCAGCTAGCTGTTGAAGCCAGAACAGAACAGCCTGGTGAGAAGGAGGTTGCTGATCAAATCATAGATCAGACAACTGCAGAGATAAGAAACATGTCTCCTGTCTCCCCTTCAAGAATCGTTTCTGCTGAACCTAAAGCAAATGTTGCTCGCAGGACACGAAGTCAACTTCGAGATACAGGTGCATCCAAACCTGTTCAAGGAGGAAGGGCAAAGAAGACTATAAGGGAGAAAATGACTTTTGTTGATTCACCCACTGAGTTATCAGACTTAGTGCGACAAAGCCCTCAATCAGCAGAGAGGCCTGCTGGTGCTGAGGAAACGTCTGCTGCTGAAAAGATTGATGCTCAACAGACTGCTCCAAAGGAACCAACATCTGAGGTTGCTCAACCTCAAGATGATCCAGATGTGATGATCATCAACCCTATAGCAGTTGCACCCATTGCATCTGCTGGTCCTGTTCCTAAACCTGCCCAAGCTGACAAAGGAAAAAGAAAAATCCTTATCAAAAAGAAGAGAATTTATGCTGCTGATAAGAAGAAGAGAGAGGAAGCTGAGCAGAGAAAGAGAGACGAACAGGAGGAGAAAAAGGTCCTTGAACTCAGCAAGATTCAGGCCGAAAAGGATGAACAGGGAAGGAAAATGTCTGAAGCAGAACGTAAGGCTGCTGAAGATGCTGATGTAGCTGCTGTCATTGAGCTGAGAAAGAAGGATGCTCATGGCCCTGAACATGCTGGAGGTGTAAAGATTGGTGAATCTTTACAAGCGATGCCTACTGCCATGGTGAAGGAAAAGGAGAAATTTGAGGTTAGAAAAGCTTTTGAAATCTTCAACAGATTTGAGAAGGCAGTGGCCTACTTTGATAAAAAGCTGATGCTGAAGACTCTGTTTACTCAAGAGAAGCAAAGGTACATCAAATGGAGAGACTACAGAGTGAACAAATCAGTGGAAGAGATCCAAAGCTGGGGAGAGTTTGCTAATGAAGAAAAATGGGTTCTAAGTTGGCTGCAAACCTCTTCCATCACCAAGGCCTTGGATCCTGATTTTGTTAGAGACAGGTTGCATAAGTATGCTCAAGAGTTTGCCATTCAAGAAGCTAAAATCATCTCTAACACTTTGCCAGCTAGGATAAGAAAGACTGATGATCAAGTGGAAAGAGCTGTGCAAATTGCAGTTATGAAAGCCTTGCAGAATTGGTCCGCAAGATCAAGATATGAGCAAGGCTCGCCAAGTGATCTGCCTTCCATGCCTGAGAGAATATCATGAAATGCCCAAGGTAAAGAATCCTGCTCCAAAGCTGTGGCCTGTTGTTAGACAGATTCGTCAAACAACAGTCTTTACTGATGATGGCAAAATCATTGATAAAATCTTCGAAGACATCATTGATCAGCCCGGAACTGATAAAGAACCCTTAGCAATTGAGTGGAAAGCTAAGGAGTCAAATGATGATCAAGAGACTAAGTTACAAGATGCACCTGTCCACCAGGAAGCCGAAGATGACCAGATTGCTGATCCTTCTGCTTCATCAGCTGATATGCACTCATCACTGATGGAAGCCTTCCAAATGTTACTGGAGAATAACTTGAAGGAAATGGAAGAAAGGAACAGACTACAGCAGGAAAAGATGCAGCAAGCCTTGGAAGAATCCAACAGGCTGAAGTTTGAGCAAATGTAGAAAGCCACTGCAAAAATTTTCCAAGATGTTGTTGAAAACTTCCCACTGCCAGATAACAGTGCACTGAAGAGAGGTGTGTTGGACATGAACATAAATGTTGAAGAAATTAAGGCAGATGTCAACCATCTTCATACTGCTCTGAAAAGAGCTGAAAACAACATTGTTGATCTCACTACATCTTTCATCATTGTCTGTGAAGAAGAGAAGGTAGTAAGTGTAGCACTGTTGCAAGAAGTTGGTAAAGCTGAAGTTGCTATTCGATAAGAACTTGCCACAATGCAAATCAATATTGACTGCTTGAATGATCAGAATGACATCATCACTACTTCTCTCAATCATCTAACTGTCAGTCATGATGTAGCAAATTAGAACATCAAGGCTTTATGTCACCAGTTCTGATGATGATAAAAAGGGTGATGAGAATCATCAAGAACAAGTACAAGCTAAGGATCCATTGAATATTCCAATTGGGCCAATTACAAGGGCAAGATCCAAAAAGCTCAAGGAAGCAGTTAACGGGCTAATTCAGAAAATATGGGCTGATTCTAACATGCATAAGTTTGGCCCAAAAGAAGATGAAGTTGTTTTGAATTTAATCCAAACAACATAATCAGATGGCTTTTCGAATTCACTAAAGTTGCTTACCTAGAATTAAGTCTTTTGGGAAAGAGAAGCTTTAATTAGGCTTTATTTATATCAGATTTTATATATATAAGTCTATATAGATAATAGTCAAGACTTCTCATATTTCTAGATGTATTTGGAGGATTCTAGGCACCTTTTCATATCCCAACACTTATGAAAACGTGTTGCCTTTAATTATTATGGTTGGAGACTTGTTCCAACCCTATATATATGTGGTATTGTTCAATGTAATGAGATATATTTGGCTGAAAATATAAAGTGAGTTTTTACTCCTCTTTTGGTTCTTCATTGAACTTCAGAACTTATCAAGGTTTCTCCTTGTGGCGTTCAAATTTGAATACTTGTGGTTTGCGATTCTTTATAATCGTTGGGTCACAAGTTCACTACAATCAAGAATACTTGTGGTTTGCGATTCTTTATAATCGTTGGGTCACAAGTTCACTACAATCAAGAATACTTGTGGTTTGCGATTCCTTATAATCGTCGGGTCACAAGTCACTATCGTTATCAATCTGATTTTAGTTTGCGATTAAATTGAATCTTCCTAATGAGGTTCGCATCATTTGGTATCAGAGCAAGGTACTAAAATCAGATTACTATCCTTATCTTTATTTCTTCTTCCCTACTCTTAAATTTCTTTGTTTGTGTATCCAGCCCAAAAAAAAAAGTGACAAAAAAAGTGACAAAAAAAAAAGGTAAAAAAAAAAACGTGATTAAAGAAAAAAAAAATTAGTGGCGGATATATCTACTCTCTATATTCTGATTTATTCTTCTGTTCTCTCAAATCGAAAAAAAAAATTCACATTCTCCTTGATTCATTATTTCTGAAATACCGAACCATTGGTATTCATTGTTTAAACAATACAAGTTGAACATCTTGATTAAAGTTACTAGTTCATTAAAGAACTGAAAAAGGGAGTTCCGAGTGGAAAAAGGCAAGAGAGTGTGAGATTATTAGAGGGTAAAAGCCATATTGAGTTAAACACGAGTGTTGAGTGACATTATTCGAGTGTAAACACGTGAGCGAGTGCTTTGAGGATTTATTTCTAATTGTTATATCTAGTTTCAAGTATGTCTACAAGTGGTGAAGCAATAAACCAAGGCGGACAGGGGGATACATTTATGTTGCAAGCCATGCAAAAACAATTTGAACGTATGAACGTAATGTTTAATGAGATTCGGGATCGGATGGATAGGCAAGACGATGCTATTGCTACTTTGAACAGGGGACGTCCGGAAAGACCTCCTAATGTTAGAAGGGAAGAAGGGAATGCAAATGAAGATGATTTTGGTTACAATTCCAATGATGAGTTCCAATATGAAGATGACCAAAGCTCATTGAATGGTGAGGGCAGATTCATACAAAGGAGAGGAAGGCATGATAGAGGTTTCCAAAGAGGTTCGAGATGGCAAGATAGAGATGACAGAAGCTTGGGAAACATAAAAGTAAAGATACCATCATTCCAAGGCAAGAATGATCCAGAAGTGTACTTGGACTGGGAAAGGAAGGTGGAGCTGATTTTCGAATGCCATAATTACTCCGAGGAAAAAAAGGTAAAACTTGCTGTTATTGAGTTTACCAATTATGCTATTATATGGTGGGATCAACTAGTGATGACCAGGAGACGAAACGGTGAAAGGCCTATTAGGACATGGGATGAAATGAAAGCTATCATGAGGAGGCGGTTTGTTCCTAGTCACTATCATAGGGACTTATTTCAGAAGTTACAAAGTCTTACTCAAGGCTTTAAAAGTGTGGAAGATTACCACAAGGAGATGGAGATTTCCATGATCAGGGCTAATATAGAGGAGGATAGAGAAGCTACCATGGCAAGGTTTCTCAATGGGCTGAATCGGGACATTGCAAATGTAGTTGAGTTACAACATTATGTGGAGTTGGAGGACATGGTGCATATGGCAATAAAGGTAGAACGACAACTTAAAAGGAAGGGAACTCGATCTTTCCAAAATCCGAGCTCCTCTACTTCATGGAGGTCGAATGGAAGGAAAGATGAAGGACCTAATTCCAAATTCAAAACAGAAGCACCAAAGAGAAAAGATGAAGTTGAAAAAGTCAATAGAGGTAAAACTGAATTACCAACTCGTAATCGTGATATTAAGTGTTTTAAGTGTTTGGGAGCAGGTCACATTGCTTCACAATGCCCAAACAAGAGGACAATGATTGCACATGCTAACGGAGACGTGGAGACTGAAAGTGAGAGTGATGAAGATCATATGCCAAAAGACACTAGTGACAATGATGTTGAATATCCGGTGGAAGGAGAGTCATTGGTGGCTAGACGTGCTTTAAGTGCCCAAATCAAAGAAGATGATGTTAATGAACATAGGGAGAACATTTTTCATACTAGGTGCCATGTTAACAATAAAGTGTGTAGTATGATCATTGATGGGGGAAGTTGTACAAACGTTGCCAGTACTACTTTGGTTGAAAAGCTGAATTTACCTACGTTGAAACACCCTAAACCATATAAGCTTCAATGGTTGAATGAATGTGGTGAGGTTAAGGTGACAAGGCAAGTATTAGTCTCTTTTTCAATTGGGAAGTACAAGGATGAAGTGCTTTGTGATGTCGTTCCAATGCAAGCGGGTCACATATTATTGGGTAGACCATGGCAATTTGATAGAAAGGTTACTCATGATGGTTTCAAAAATCGGCACATTCTTGTAAAGGATAACAAATCCATTACTCTTGTACCATTAACACCCAAACAAGTGTATGAAGATCAAATGAAAATGAAAAGAGAGAGTGAGTTGAAAATAAATAATGAGGCTGAAATTTCAAAGAAAAAAAGTGAAAAAGAGAGTGAAAAGAAAGAGAGAAAAAAACAAGTGAGTCTTTATGCTAAGGCGAGTGATATCAAGAATGCCTTCAATTCAAACAAGCCTATGTTTTTACTTTTGTACAAAGAGGCGGGTTTTAGCACTAATGAACTTGATGAATCTTTGCCTAGCGTTGTTGTCTCTTTGTTGCAGGAATACGAAGATGTGTTCCCAGATGATGTACCAAATGGGTTGCCACCTATAAGAGGAATAGAGCATCAAATTGATTTTGTACCAGGTGCTGCCATTCCTAACCGGCCAGCATATAGAAGCAATCCGGAAGAAACGAAGGAAACTCAAAGGCAAGTTGAGGAGTTGCTGAAGAAAGGCCACGTTAGAGAAAGCATGAGTCCGTGCGCTGTACCGGTGTTACTTGTACCTAAGAAGGATGGTACTTGGAGGATGTGTGTGGATTGCAGGGCTATCAACAACATCACGGTAAAGTATCGATACCCCATTCCTAGACTAGATGATATGTTGGATGAATTACATGGGTCAAGTATTTTCATAAAAATCGATTTGAAAAGTGGGTATCATCAAATTAGGATGAAAGAAGGTGATGAATGGAAAACTGCTTTTAAAACAAAACATGGTTTGTATGAGTGGTTGGTAATGCCTTTTGGCTTATCTAATGCACCTAGTACATTCATGAGATTAATGAATCATGTCTTGCGGGCTTTTATTGGCAGATTTGTTGTGGTTTATTTTGATGACATTTTGGTGTATAGCAAAAGCTTAGATGAACATATTGAACATTTGCGTAGTGTGGTTAATGTTTTGAGAAAAGAAAAATTGTTTGCCAATTTAAAAAAGTGTTCTTTTTGCTTGGAAAAAGTTACGTTTCTTGGCTACATTGTTAGCGCAAATGGAATTGGAGTGGATGAAGAAAAGGTAAAGGCTATCAAGGAATGGCCGACACCTAAATCACTTTCCGAGGTCAGAAGTTTTCATGGTTTGGCTAGTTTTTATCGATGATTTGTCAAAAATTTCAGTACACTAGCTGCACCACTCACTGAAATTGTTAAGAAATCGGTAGGGTTTCATTGGGGTGATGAGCAAGAATATGCATTTTCTGAAATTAAAGAAAGATTGTGTAGTGCTCCTTTGTTAGCCTTACCTAATTTTTCTAAAACATTTGAAATTGAGTGTGATGCTTCAGGAATAGGTATTGGAGCAGTTTTAATGCAGGAGCAGCGACCGATAGCCTATTTTAGTGAAAAACTAAATGGGGCTGTGTTGAACTATTCGACGTATGACAAGGAGCTTTATGCATTGGTGAGAGCGTTGGAGACT
Organism: Penstemon eatonii; assembly: GCA_038501285.1. Taxonomy (NCBI): domain Eukaryota; kingdom Viridiplantae; phylum Streptophyta; class Magnoliopsida; order Lamiales; family Plantaginaceae; genus Penstemon; species Penstemon eatonii. The sequence continues at coordinate 28,548,039 of CM076713.1, forward strand.
TGGCAACATTACCTTTGGCCGAGAGAATTCGTCATTCACACCGACCATGAATCCTTGAAGTACTTGAAAGGACAGGGTAAGTTGAATAAAAGACACGCCAAGTGGTCAGAATTCATCGAAACATTTCCTTATGTAATCAAATACAAGCAAGGTAAGGAAAATATTGTGGCTGATGCACTATCGAGAAGTGTGTATGGAGCATGTGAAAAATCAACATTTGTTAATGAAAGAGCTAGTTTGGATGGTCAAAAGAAGGCTGAGATGGTGAAGAAACTTCATGAAAGTGTCTGGGAGTATATCGCAAAGAAAAATGAACAATATGCGAACAAAGCTAATAAAGAGCGAAGAAAAGTAAATTTTGAACCAGGTGATTGGGTTTGGGTGCACATGCGGAAGGAAAGATTTCCTGAACGTAGGCGGTCAAAGTTACAACCAAGAGGGGATGGTCCATTTCAAGTTCTTGAAAGAGTGAATGATAATGCATACAAGTTGGAACTTCCAGGTGAGTATAAGATTAGTTCTACATTTAATGTTGCTGATCTTTCTCCTTTTGATGTAGGTGAAGATTCGAGGACAAATCCTTTCGAAGAGAGGGAAAATGATGAGAATCATCAAGAACAAGTACAAGCTAAGGATCCATTGAATATTCCAATTGGGCCAATTACAAGGGCAAGATCCAAAAAGCTCAAGGAAGCAGTTAACGGGCTAATTCAGAAAATATGGGCTGATTCTAACATGCATAAGTTTGGCCCAAAAGAAGATGAAGTTGTTTTGAATTTAATCCAAACAACATAATCAGATGGCTTTTCGAATTCACTAAAGTTGCTTACCTAGAATTAAGTCTTTTGGGAAAGAGAAGCTTTAATTAGGCTTTATTTATATCAGATTTTATATATATAAGTCTATATAGATAATAGTCAAGACTTCTCATATTTCTAGATGTATTTGGAGGATTCTAGGCACCTTTTCATATCCCAACACTTATGAAAACGTGTTGCCTTTAATTATTATGGTTGGAGACTTGTTCCAACCCTATATATATGTGGTATTGTTCAATGTAATGAGATATATTTGGCTGAAAATATAAAGTGAGTTTTTACTCCTCTTTTGGTTCTTCATTGAACTTCAGAACTTATCAAGGTTTCTCCTTGTGGCGTTCAAATTTGAATACTTGTGGTTTGCGATTCTTTATAATCGTTGGGTCACAAGTTCACTACAATCAAGAATACTTGTGGTTTGCGATTCTTTATAATCGTTGGGTCACAAGTTCACTACAATCAAGAATACTTGTGGTTTGCGATTCCTTATAATCGTCGGGTCACAAGTCACTATCGTTATCAATCTGATTTTAGTTTGCGATTAAATTGAATCTTCCTAATGAGGTTCGCATCAAAGGGGGAAGAGAAAAGGGAAGAGAAGTCAACTCTTCAGGCTGCTGATGAAAGTCAGAAACATGAAGAAAAAGCTGAGGAAGTTGCTGCTATTGAAACCAAGAAGACTGATGTTGCTGAAGAAACTGGAAAGGTTGAAGGCAAAGAAGAAGCTACTGAAGAACCCAAGGAAAAAGCCAAGACTGATGAGGAAAAGGCTAAATCCAAGGATTCTGATGGAGAAAAATCAAAGTCCTTTACCAAGTACAAAGATGAAGAAAGAATCAAGAGCAAGATGGACGAGATAGACAAAGAGCAAGAAAACAAAGAGAAGATGGAAGCTGCTAAGTCTAATCTACTCTTAGATGATGAAGCTGATGAAGAAGATAAATCTTCATATGAATATTATGAAGAAGTTGAAGGAAGTGAAGAAGTTGATGACTAGAATTAGATAAATCTTATGGAATCAGTTTTTTTTATCTTCTGTCAGACATCTTATCTGAACAGAATTGTACTTGTAATGAATTTCATTATCAATAAAAAGTTCGAGTTCTGTTTCCAACATTTTTTTCTATCTCAGAAAACTTTGAGGATAAAAACTTTAGTATAGGTAAACAGCTAACAAGATGAAGTTTTGTCATCATCAAAAAGGGGGAAATTGTTGGATAAAGATGAAGATGGAGTGCACTGAATTTTATTAGTTAAGGGAGGTTTTGATGATTTCCAAAACTTCAAATCAGCTAAGTAAAGACAACTTAGTTGAAATCCCTTAGAAGAATTTTGACCAAGTAAGAAGACATATCAGACGGGTCAAATATTCAAGGTCCAAAAGACTACTGATCTGCTGAAGAGAAGAAATCAGACTGGTGTAAATCAGCCGACTCAAATCAGATTTGTTCAAGTTTGAGATCAGCTCTGATCATCATCAGAAGTGTTCTCTCATCAGCCAAGTGGAAAGATCAAGAAGTCGTCCCAACGGTAATAAATGCCACTGGATTAATAAATGTTGAAGTCTAAGGTTATTAATGACAAATGATTGAAGAAAAGACTCGTATCAGCTCGGTGCATTTAATGCTGCCTGACAGAAAGTACAGTCTGCAGTACTGTCACTGTGCAGAGAGCCGTTCGTGGAAATTAAGGACCAGAAATCAAGAGATTTGAATTGTGTCTCTCTTCAACGGACATAATTCATAGAGTGACTATAAATAGCTGAAGAGACGAAGAGAAAAGTAGCTACAACCAGGGACGGATGTAGCCTATTTTTGGGGGGGCCTTGGCCCCCCCAAGATTTTTTTAAAAATATATTTATGTTTTATATGTATATATATAAACAATATCTTAGTATTAGTATATAGTCCAATTATAAATGAATTTGACTCGTTATAGTGGATGTTTATTGCCCATATTACAAATAATGATGCATTGCTACTAGCTAGTTTATTTGTTAATACAATAGATGGTGAGTTATTAATTATATAAACTTGAAATTATAAGAAAATAAACCATGATTGATGCATTTTATCAAACAAAGAATGTTAAGAATCTGGAACCTATATCCTAATGTATAAAATTGTGTGTTGAAGGTTAATCCATCATTATGATTTATCCCATAGCAAAATTATCTTCATAAAATGTAACGATTGAAATAACAAAAAAAATCTAGAGTTATGTAAAGAAATGAATTTGAAAATCACTATAAGAAAAATATCAGCAGTGAAATTCGGCCCCCCCAAGACTTCATTCCTGGATTCGTCCCTGGTTACAACACAACAACTGAGAGATTAATTTCAAAGCAAAATATTTTCTAAGTCTCAAAGCTCAAGAACAGTTCACTCATCAGCCTTGTCATTTGTTGACTCAAGCTGAAGCTGAAGATCAAAGTTAAACATATTTTTCTGAGTGAAATCTGTTAGAGTGTTGTGAGGAGTGTTTATCCATCTGTGTGAAGTGATAAAACTCTGTAGAATAGGATTTCTTTGTGATTTCTTATTGCGAGCTTACGGCCAGATTCATTTGTTGTTTTGGCGTAAGTGGAGTATACTGTAAACTTTGTGATTATAGTATAACCCAAGATCAGTGTGACTTGGAAGAGTGGACTAAAGGATTTAAATCCATATAACCACTATAAAAATTCTGGTGTTTGGTTTTTGCACAAGTTTTCTTGCATATTTCTAAAATTGCATAAAACACTTGATTAACTGTTTGAAAAAGGGTTAAATGAGTTTTTATAAAACTGGGGATTAAGTTTTCAAACAACCAAGTTTACTTGTGAAAAACACTTCAAAAATCCGCTGCAAGTATTCTGGTATTAAAACTGATTTTCACCAAAATCAGCTAAGTAACTATTAGATTAGTGGTCAGCAAAGTTGTTCAAAGATTTGTTCGCGATCAGCCTTGTAAACATACTGTTCTGTAACAGCTTAGTCTGTTTAAGTTTGTGCAATAGTTTTAAAGTTAAAATTTGATTAAAAATTTTCAGAGGTCTATTCACCCCCCACCCCTCTAGACCTCATCTGACCACTTGGGACCAACAAGTAGTATGGCATTCAGGGTGGTTGTCATTTGGGCGACTTGGAACTCAAGAGCATTAATTCGGTTCGAGAGCAATGCATAAGCCTTTGAATCTTCTGTATCACTAGTCAGATTGGCAGAGTGGGAATGCATGGGATTATCCAAATGGTTGTACGCTCCCATATCATCATAACTGTTTGGTTTATCCCAATTTGGTGAAAATCTACCAAAACTCTTAGTCTTATTGGCTTCTCCTTTTTCCAGTTCACTTGCCAATTCTAACTCACGAATCACCTGATCATTTGATTTACTTATTTCAAAGTCAATACTCTGAAACTCGAAAAGGGTTGTTTGTATCAGTAATTGCAATATCTATGAGAAATGTTTGCACGAAAATAGTTACCTTAGGGTTCCAATAACCGCCATTGGACTGCACTTCTTTCATCAACATTGTTGATTGTTCCCTTGAAATATACTTTATAAAAGGTACTTCTATTTCCAAATCAAGTGCATATTTTGCACGGACTGGACGTACTTGTCCGTAGAATATTATCTGCATCAGAGTTACATATTACGTTAACTTAATAAAATATATATTTAAGTAATACATCATATGAGAGAGACCATTAACTATTTACCTGTAATAAAATTAAACAACCAGGTATGTAACCCTCCTTTTTTGCCTAGTATGTCCGTACTCCCTCATCTAATTTTTTTATCACAAGGCTCGCCCAATTCATCTTGGGAACTTCGTCCAGGTCCTTAAATAGGGTGAGGTAATCACCCGGTATGTTTTGTTGGTTACGCGGATAGAGAAACAAACCAAACAAAAATGTCAAGTACTGAACCTTGAATTCATCTCTGTGAGCCTCTTCTATAAGCAATGACTCGTACAACGAGGTAAAGTCAACTCTACCTCGTTTCATTGTGACGAATGAACCGTACTTTTTCACGCCAGTCTTATCTGCAGAAGAGTGATACATACTACGACCTTTGCATGGAACCCCAAGAGCCTCATAAAACGCGTAATCGGTGAGCTTAAACTCCTTTCCATGTATTTTGAGTATTCTTGTGAAAGGGTCATACTGATTAATTAACCAATGTACCAAAGTGCGGTTGATATCCTCAATATTATTCAATCTAGCCAACGTTCCAAACCCCATTTCATCTATCACCTCCAATTGAGAATTTAAAAGGCCTCTATTCACCGCCATCAATTTATCGATCGACATCCTTGTGTCCAGTCTTTGTGGCTTAACATGTTCAATGAAAAATGCAAGTGTGTTTAGAATAATAAACTAACACAATTTGTATTTCATTTCGCTATTTAATTAATAAGTTAATAATATAATATGACACAATATATGTTTATATTTAAAAAGTTTAATACTCCTGAATAATTTAATATGATAAGTCGCTTAGAATATTAAAAAGTTTGATCAAGTACTATAGCAAAGAGAGCAAAATAAATGAGACAAAGGAAATCTAGAGTTTTTAAGATTTTTATCAAAACATCGCTGTGTTTCAGTAAACCAAATTTAGAGTTTTTAAGGTTTTGTCAAAACATCCAATCCAATTTCTAGGAAAAAATGGAATGTAGCCCAACCAAAAAATTTCTATTACAACCCCTAATGTTGTGTGATGTATATTCAAGTATTTTTTTGATTTAGTGATTTGGGTGGGTAGGGTTCTTAATTTATATTATTGCTATTGATTGGATAATTCACATTTTATCCCCCAGAAAGATTTTAATATTCATACTTAACCTCCTAGAATCATAATGCTAGCACCTGACCCCTAAATATATTAATTGATTGTTGTATTAATTCACCATGAGGACTATTACTACTACTAATCGGAAAATTTAAGTTTTGCCCCAAAAGATTTAAAACTTTCACACTCAACTCCCTAAAAGTATGACTTTTGCACTTAATAATTATTCAATCAACCCAAAATACTAAATTTATATTTCATATTTCAATGAAAACAGTCAAACAGACATGATATACTATATTAGTATCGATTAATTTAATACAAAATATATGATTTTGACACATATTACTTTTCCCCTCAAATTTTCAACATTCAAACACAATTTATCATTAAATTAACAATATTTGACATTCAAAATATTATTGAAAAAAATATATCAAAGTAATATTTGAATTATTTCACACAAGAAATTCAGGGGATAAAACGGTAATTAAATGAAAACAAATTCAGGGGATTAAATGGTATTTTTTAAAATGTTGGTGGTAAAGTGAAAAAATATTCATTTTTAGTATGTGGTCAAGTGCACTCTCCTAATTTTTCAAGAAATTCTTAAGATTTCGGTTTATAGCAATTACAATCAAACAATTACGACCCTTTTGTACAGTCGGTGAAATCTTAAAAGTCATTAAAATTGAGCTCTAAAACGTAAAATAACAAACAAAATCCAGAATTAGTCATCAAGTAAAAATAAGTCCTAATTATATGTCAATCAACACAATTACGTAATATTAGCATAACCCTAACTATATGACAATCACGACCCGACACATTTTCGACCAACCACCACACACCCATTAATTACCCAACCCGTTTCGACATGAACCGAACCCGACCATTTGCCAAGCCTAATAGCTCATATTTCCAAATATTATAAAACCCACTATAATAAATAGAACCCACAAATTAAAATAAACCAAGATATGAGAAATTAATAAATTCACATATGTAATAAGGAATCCAGATTGTAATTGAGACTTACTGCTTTTGGCTTTATGAAATCTTGGTAATTCGAAGCCTTCCTCTTTCCATTTGATGACCTGTATAATACCGAAAATATATGTAAATTAGTAATATAATTTTTCGTAATTTTTTCCTCCTAGAACAATAATTAATAAAATTAAAATAGAAATTATTATTATTTTATTACAACTTAAATAAAAAAATTGCAAATACTGGTAAACAATGAATAAAACACTATATAATAAATAATATAGAGTAATTAACAAACTAGAGGACAAAATAAAAATAATTAATTTCAGATAAAAATAATTATGTATGGCCTTTAATATATGCAGATCAAGATTTGCATCCAATAATATATATATATATATATATATATATATATATATATATATATATATATATATATATATATTAAGAGTTTGTGTTTAATTAGGAAACTTCTTCTTTAAAATATATACAAATCATGCCATATCTTTTTCAGAATTTATCCAATTATGGAAATAATATAGGTATGGGAGTTTGTTAAATATGGGAGTGGGTTTAGTGGCGTGAGTGGTGTGCTATGTCATTTCAAATCTTAAACACAACTTTACGAATTAATAAACTGAAATTTTATTACTACATTTTAATAATTGCCTTACATAACAAGTTACAATCAATATCAAATAAATAAATGATAGGTTACGACTTTTAGATTATTTTTTTTAGACAACAACTTTTGGAATTTAAAAGACACTTCAAACGGTTTTTAATTGATGAATTATTACTACATTTTCATAATTGCCTTATATAACAAGTTAATTACAATCAATATCAAATAAATAAACAATAGGTCACGACTTTTAGAATTTTTTTTTAGACAACATCTTTTGAAATTTAAAAGACACTTCAAACGGTTTTTATTAGATGAAAAGATGTAATGTACCTATAAATAATCGGAAACCTGATTATTCATTATTAATTAACCAACATAATCTTGATATTTTCTTCAAATATATACAAAATTAAAGATAGTCTCAATATGGATCACAATCAAAATAACAACAATATTGTCAATGAAACGAACAACAATTCTGCTCAAAACGACAAGGATGATGCTTACTGGTAAGTAAAATAATTTTCTTTTCATAACGTGTCTTAATTTATGTTGGATGAAGATGAAGTTAAAGAGCAAAGAAGACAAGTAATTAAGGGAAGGTTTTGATGATTTCCAAAACATCATCATCAGCTAAGTATGGAAAGCTTAGTTCCCTTAGAAGAATTTTGAACAAGTAAAAGAAGACATCAGAAGAGTTCAAAGTTCAAAGCTCAGAAGACTAGTGATCTCTTGCTGAAACAGCGAACAGAAGGGTAGATCATCAGCCGAGTCAAATCAGATTAGTTCAGTATTTGATCAGCAGAGTATCTATCAGCAGAGTCGTTTTGATCAGCAGAGTAGAAGAGGTCAAGAGATTAGTCCAACGGTAATAAATGCACTTGGTGTAATAAATGCTGAAAGAGAAGGGTAGTAATGGCAAATAATTGAAGATATCCTCGGATCAGCAGAGTGCATTTAATGCAGCATTTAATGCGATGGACAGAAAGGTACTGTACACTGTACGGTTTGCTGCAGGGAGCCGTTTCAAAAGAGCTGAAGAATGGATTTGAAAATTGATTTCCTTCAACGGTCATATTTTCATCTCCATGTATAAATAGAGCTGAATTTCAATCGAGCAAAAAACACAACAAAAATCTGAGATAAATCTTTGAAGCAAAATTTCTCTAAGTCTCAAAAAGCTCGAACAGCTCACTCGTCTGGTGGAAGTCATCTGTTGACAGAAACCCAGTTGAAGAAAACAGAAAAACATTATCTGAGTGATTTTGTAAAAGCGAAGTGTTGTGAGGAGTTGTGATCCGTCTTTGTGAGTGATCAAACTTCGGAGAGTAGAATTTCTTAGTGATTTTCTATTGCGAGCTTATAGCCTCTTCATTTGTTGTCTAGGTATAAGTGGAGAAATATTGTAATCTGTGTGATTATAGTATAACCCAGAATCTAAGTGATCTGGAAGAGTGGACTAAAGGATTTTCATCCATATAACCACTATAAAAATTCCTTGTGTTATCTTGCATTTAAGTTTTCTTGCATATTTTGAAGTTGCATATTTAAACACTTTGAATTACAAAAGGATTTTATAAGGAGTTTAAAAACTGGGGATAAAATCTTTAAGAACTTAGTTTACTTGTGAAAAACTTTAAAACAATCCGCTGCAAGTATACTCTTTGAAAAACTATTTTACTGAAAAACAGCTAAGTATTCGTAAGAAGAGTGGTCAGTCTGCTGTTCAAGATTTGTTCACGAACAGATTAGTCTGCTTACTGTTCTTCATCAGCTTAGTCTGCTGACAGAACGCTGAAAAGTTTTTAAGTTCAAAAATTTTCAGAGGTCTATTCACCCCCCCCCCCCTCTAGACCTCATCTGACCACTTGGGACCAACAAGTGGTATCAGAGCAGGTGGTTCATTAGAATCAGCTGCCTGATCAACGAGCTGGATCCAAGTGTTTTTCAAAGGTTTTTAAAACTTTTCAAAAGAGCATCTTTTTGAAAAACTAAAACTTTTTGAAAATGGAATGCATAAACCATGTTCCCCACATTGCTGGCATGTCCTTCGAAGACTGGAAAATCAGGATGGAGATTTTCCTTGCTGCCTACAATGACAACATGTTCACCTGCATTACAAAAGGTCCATTCAAATTCACCAAGACGATAAAGATCAATGAAGTTGATACCGTGGTGGAAAAAGATTTGAACGAAATGACAGCTGAAGAAATCAAGCTATTCAACCTGGACAAGATCGGAAGATTTATCATGACTAAAGCCCTGGACAATGATCGGTTTGACAAGATCAAACATTGCAAATCTGCAAAAGAAATGTGGGATAAAGTCAGAGATATGAGCGAAGGGAACGACGCCATAAAAGAGCATCAACTGAGTGTTGCTCTAGAAAAGCTGGATAACTTCAAGATGAAATCCTCTGAAACCATTGATCAGATGGATACAAGGTTTACAAGAATATTAAATGAAGTATTGAAGCTTGGAAAAACCTTGACAGACAAGGAGATAACCATCAGAGTACTGAAGGCATTACCTCCTAAGTTCAACATGAAGGTGACAGCAATGGAAGAATCAAGGGATCTGGGGAAGATCTCCCTTACAGAGCTGTTTTCTGCACTCAAGGCTTATGAGTATAAACTGCCTAGAATGGGTATTGAAGAAACCTCAACTTCAGGACCCACAGCTGCCTTAGTTGCTGCTGAAAACACTAGGAGACCAGCACATAGAAGCCAAGATGTGGACTCATCTGATGAAGCATCACTACTCAACAAGAAGGAGTACAATGCTGGAGATGTAGCATTATTGATGAACAACTTCAAGAAGTTCTACAAGAGAAAGATGAAGAACAAATACAATCATGCTGCTTCTACTTCTAAACCTAACTATTCTTCTCAAGAAAAAGATGATTATAAAGCAAAACTAATGTGTTATAACTGCAGGAAGTTGGGACATTTCATCAGAGATTGTCCATATCCAAAAGCAGAAAAATACACTGAGGAAGATAAGAGAATCAGAAAGGAAAGAAAACATCAAAGAGGGAAAGCAATGTTAGCTGAAGCAGAAAAGCTAGCTGCTGTCTACTCATCTGATTCAGATTCAGACACGTCTGATGAAGAATCGTCTGATGAAGAAAAACCTGCTCTCCTGTGCCTGATGGCAAAGGAATCTGATGACTCTGAGGATGAGGTAACTCCTCTTAACGATGAATTGTTTAATTCATTTGAACAAATGATGCTTAACAATACCAGTATTGCTGAAGCATACAAAAAGCTTAAGGAAGAGATGATCCTGCTAAAAGAGCAAAATAGTTCACTGAAACTCTTAGCTGAAAAGCCAAGGGAATCAGCTGAATATAAACAACTTGAGCAAGAACATGAGTCTCTGAAAGCTGAATGTGAGGTTTATAAAGGAAAAATCATGGAACTTGAAAAGATTATTGAGTCTCATGATAAATCATCTGTTGCATTAAGTCAAATGTCTAGTAAACAGAAGACACCTTTAGAAAAGGAAAAATTAGAGTTGAATCATACTGAAAAATTCATTTCTGCTGACAATAGTAAGGTCATCCTGTATGTGCAAACTTCTAAACCTACCTCATCTGAGAAAGATTTAAAGGAGAAGAAATCTCCTAAGGCTAAAAAGAGCAAAGAGCCTAGTGTAGGAAATCAGACTAGTAAGACCAAGCAGCAGAGTCCTAAGAAGTCTGCTGATAAAGCTAAAGTGAATCAATCTGTTGGTAAAACTAAGTCAAAATCAAATGAGCAAGCATCTAGTAAACCAAAGAAGCATAAGAACAAGAAAAATCAGAATGCTTGGTATGGAAATGAGCCATATTATGTGCAACCTGCTGCATATCATCCTATGTATCATGCACCTCAATTTCCTAGTTACTATGCACCATATCCTGCTCATCCAATGCATGCATACCCTGCTTATCATGCACCTTACCCTGCTTATGAACATTATTCTTATCATACTGATCATCAACATGACTTATCTGATAACTATGATAAAAATGAAACTGTTCATGCTCCTGCTAAAACTCAGAAACCTAAGAAGCCTAAGACATCAACATCTTGGGTTGTCAAAGGTGAAACTAATCCTTCAGGACCCTCTCAATAAGGGTACCTAAAACAATTTTGTTTTTGTTTTGTAGGTTAGGATTAGGAGTAGGAGTAAAGTAGAGAAGATTTGGTACTTGGACAGTGGATGTTCAAGACACATGTGTGGAAACATACATGAGCTGACTGATGCAGTTGCTGTGGATGGTCCAAGTGTTACATTTGGAGACAGCAAAGAAGGCAAGATTAAAGCTAGAGGAAGAATAATCAGAGGAAACATAGAGATATCTGACGTCTTATATGTTAAAGGCCTCAAGTATAATCTGCTGAGCATAAGTCAATTTTGTGACAAAGGATATTCAGTCATCTTCTCAACAGATAAGTGCTATGTTGAACAGATTGGTACAAAGAAGGTAATTTTATCTGGAAGACGACAAGGGAATGTCTACATAGTCGACTGGAATTCTGCTGACAAGAATTCAAGTGTTTGTTTGGTGGCGTCTGCACCAAGTGAAGTCAGTTGGCTATGGCACAAGAGAATGAATCATTTAAACTTCAAGACCATAAACAGATTAATCAAGAATGATTTGGTAGAAGGGATTCCAAAAGCAGTCATGAGCAAAGATAAGCTCTGTGACGCATGTCAGAAGGGTAAACAAATCAAGTCATCTTTCAAAGGCAAGAAGCACCAATCGTCTGGAAGAATATTGGAGCTACTACATATGGACTTATTTGGCCTTATTGATCCAGTCAGCAATGGTGGAAAGAAATACTGCCTAGCTGTTGTGGATGATTATTCAAGATATACTTGGGTGATTTTCATGAAAAAGAAAAGTGAAACCAAGGAACATCTTACCAATCTGATGGAACTGATCCAGAATGAGAAGAGTATCAAAATATTGAAGATCAGATCAGATAGAGGGACAGAGTTTACAAACTCTACTGTTGAAGAGTATTGTAATATCAAAGGAATACATCATGAGTATTCTGCTGCTAGAACCCCTCAACAGAATGGTGTTGCTGAAAGGAGAAACAGAACACTAAAAGAAGCTGTCAGAACCATGATAGCTGAAGCTAAGCTGCCTCAAAGATTTTGGGCAGAAGCAACAAATACAGCATGCTTTACCGAAAACAGATGTATGATCAACAAAAATCAGAACAAGACTCCATATGAAGTTTGGAACAACAGAAAACCAAACATTCATTACTTTAAGATTTTTGGCTGTAAATGCTTTGTATTGAATAATGGGAAAAATCACCTTACTGCTTTTGCAGAAAAGGCTGATGAAGCTGTCTTTGTAGGATACTCATCTGTTAGTAAGGCTTACAGAGTTTTTAACAAAAGAACATTACTAATAGAAGAATCTATCCATGTAGTATTTGATGAACCAAGTCAATCTTCTGAAAAGAATCAAAGTGTAAATCAAGATCTGTCTACTGATTTACAGAAGTTAGACATTGGAAGAAATGAAGAATATGTACCCATCATACTACCTAATCTTAATTCAGCTGCTAACTCAAGTGCTGTTCAAAATCACAGTGCTGATTGTCTAACAGACGAGTTGCAAACAGCTGACAGACCAGAGACTGTTCAACAGACGGCAAATGTTCAACAGACTACTACTGAAGCTCCAACAGTAGTGTTGGAAGATCAAAACAGAGGACAACATCCAGATCTGCAACCTGATCTCAGATGGCTCAAGAATCACCCTCCTGAGTTAGTAATTGGTGATCATTTAGATAGAGTGAAAACAAGAAGAGCTGCTGCACAAGATGCTATGTTTATCACATTTCTATCTCAAATAGAGCCTAAACAAATTGAAGAAGCTCTCAGTGATTCCTTCTGGATTGAAGCTATGCAAGAAGAGTTGAATCAATTTGAAAGGAATGAAGTTTGGTACTTAGTTCCTAGACCAAGTCATCAAAGAGTAATTGGCACTAAGTGGGTATTCAGAAATAAGATGAATGAAGATGGTATTGTTACCAGAAACAAAGCAAGACTAGTGGCCAAGGGTTATTGTCAAGAAGAAGGAATTGACTTTGATGAAACTTTTGCACCAGTAGCAAGACTTGAAGCAATCAGACTGTTTCTAGCCTATGCTGCTTACAAGAACTTCACTGTCTATCAGATGGATGTGAAGTCTGCCTTTCTCAATGGAGAATTGCAAGAAGAAGTGTATGTTGAGCAACCTCCTGGATTTGAAGTCTATCAAGAAGAGGATAAGGTATATCGTCTGAAGAAAGCCCTCTATGGACTGAAACAGGCTCCAAGAGCATGGTATGATACCCTATCTGATTTTCTTTTAATTAAAGGATTTCTTCAAGGTAAGGTAGATAAAACCTTGTTTACAATTGAATGGGAAAATCATATATTACTTGTGCAAATATATGTGGACGATATTATTTTTGGTTCAACAAATCAACAGATGTGTGATAAGTTCTCCAAGCTGATGCAGAATAAGTTTGAAATGAGCATGATGGGTGAACTTAACTATTTTCTTGGATTGCAAGTTAGACAGTTGCCTGATGGAATATTCATCAGCCAAGCAAAATACACAAGAGATCTGTTCAAGAAATTTGGTATGGAAACTAGCTCAACTGCTACAATTCCTATGTCTACAAGTCTTCGTTTGGATAAAGATGAAGATGGCAAATCAGTGGACATAACCAAATACAGAGGCATTATTGGTTCATTGTTGTATCTAACAGCAAGCAGACCTGATATAATGTACTCAGTTGGAGTCTGTGCGAGATTTCAATCAAACCCCAAAGAATCTCATCTCTTAGCTGCCAAGAGGATATTGAAATACATTAAAGGCACTCAAGAATTGGGATTGTGGTATCCTAGAGAATCTGGATTTGAGCTTATTGGTTATTCAGATTCAGACCTTGCTGGCTGCAAGATTGACAGAAAGAGCACAACAGGTGCCTGTCAGTTCTTAGGTAGTCGTCTGATCTCATGGATGAGTAAGAAACAAACTTCAGTTTCCATATCTACTGCTGAAGCTGAATATATAGCTGCTGGAGCTTGCTGTGCACAAATATTATGGTTGAAGCATCAACTAGAAGATTACAACATCAAGATCAGTGGTATACCAATCTACTGTGATAATACAAGTGCAATCTCACTTACTCAGAACACTACAAGTCATTCAAGAACTAAACATATTGAGATCAAGCATCACTTCATTAGAGATCATGTTGAAAAAGGCAATGTGTTGATTGAGTATGTTCATACAGACAATCAGATTGCTGATATCTTCACTAAACCTCTAAGTGAAGCAAGGTTCTCAACTCTAAGAGCTGAGTTAGGACTACTTAATTTGGATGCATAAGCTGAGGGGGAACTCATCAGAAGACTGGAGTTTAACAGCTTAGTCATCAGTTATTCTATTCAAGAATTAACTTTCAACAGACTAGTTAACTTATGAATTCTTAAAGACAGGGGGAACGTGTAAGACTAGCGGTACTTCTGCTCTAAAGATGAAATCTGTTAATGACAGTTAGTTGAAGTTAAGCCATTATGAAGATATGTTCTTAATTCTTGAAGATTGAAGATTACTTTATCTTGCTGGATTGACAAACAGCAGAGGAAGATTACTAGCTATTGGCATTCTCTAGTAATAACAGATAACAGATCACTCGTCCGTCAGATAAGTTAAACTCTACTCATCTGATATCTTATATAAGCATGGTCATAAAACGTATTCTTAGAAACACGCTTTTATAAGTAACATATTAGTGTCGATAGAGTTTCCCGCCCATCTGACATTAAAATAATAAAATTGAAATCCGCTTCTCCTAACCACACGATTTAAAACTGTCAGATTAGATCAACGGTTCTGATAAATCACGGAAACCTAATCAAAAGGAAACCTATAAAATCCGATCTGAAACAGTACAGTCGTCTTACGCACCCAAATATTCTAAAACTCTCTAACTCTCAAACCCTTCTGTTGCGAAAAGTTAACTGCATCTTTGTAGATTTCTACTCTCTAAATGTCAGAAATGGAGAAGATTATCGAAGGAAGGTACTTCAACTACAGCAAATTCCATTTCTCTGGTACTGACTTGATGCGCTCGTTACTAGAAAAGATTAAAGAAGCATCGTTAGTTCCTGTTTTAGAGGCTCATGAAGATTTTGTGTACTTAGAAGATGTTGAGCACTTCTATCAAACCAGGAAATTTTCTAAGAATGACACAGTTATGTCTGCTGAAATTGGTGGAAAGAAGATTGCGATCTCGGCTGCTGTTCTCAGTGAGACCTATAAGTTAACAAACAAGGGAGGAGATGTGACCTCTTTAGGGTCAGAAAAGGAAGAGGAGTTCTGGGCCATTTGTGCTAAGAAAGGAGAAGAAATGACTGGGACTTTGATGAAGACCCAGCTGAAGGATGAATATCAGAGATTTGCTGATATTATTGCCAAGGTGCTTGACTGCAGCACAAGTTCTTTGGATGGGCTTCCAAGGAAAAGATACTACACAATGGTGTGTATCTACTATGGGTTGAAAATCAACTGGGCTGCTCATGTTTATGAGCTACTGAGTGACAAGAGGCCTTCACATGCCATTTTACTCAGTAATCTGTTTGCATCACTGCAATGCCCCCTAGGAACAGGGAAGACTACTCACGGTAGTAAAGAGTTCAAGCTATATGAGCCAGTGAGACGAATAGTGGCACAACCCAAAAGAAAAGCCACTGCAAAATCCAAAAAGACCCCTTCTAAGAAGAGCAAGAAGGAGGGTCAGACAAGTAAGTCTGCTGAGCCATCAGCACAGTCTGCTGATGAGACTGAACCAGCACAACCTGAGGATGAAGTTCCAGAGAGGATAGTTGATGAATTCACCAAGGAGATTCTGGAGATGAAGACATGTTCTTCTTCTGAGAAAACTGAGTCTGAGGAGGAAATTCCTATTCAAAGGTTGAAGAGACTGAGAACAAGAAGTGAGGCAAGGGGACCTCCCACTGCCAACAAACCCCCTGCCAAAAGAATTGCAAAATCTAAGGCTAAGAGAAAGGTTACCTTCTCTGAAGAGCCAGTTGCAACAGTAAGAGAAACAACAACATCAGTTGAGAGGCCAATCACTATTGAAGAGCCTTCTGTTAAGACAGCTGAGACTGTTATTACTGAACTTGGAGTTTCTACTACAGATTCTTCTGCTGTAGTGTCTGCTGAAGGTGAAGAAGAACAGCAGACTACCACAACAGGTGAAGGAGAAACACTCCTTCTGCACCCCACTCCTGTTGCTGCAACTCCAATTCAAGCAGTTGAAAGTCCTGAATCAAGGAGAAAAAGGACTGGCAAAATTGCAACTTACCTGACTGCTGCAGAAAAGAAAAGATTGGATGCTGCTGAAAAGCAGAGGATAGCTGCGGAGAAAGCAGAAGAAGAAAGGCTGAAAAGCCTAGAGCTCAAAAGGCTGGAGGAAGAAGCCAGCAAAATGACTCAAGAGCAGAGGGATGCTATTGAGGAAGCAGAGTTGGCTGCTGCTATTGAAGCTAGCACCAAGGATGCTCATGGAACTCAGCACACTGGTGGGATTGTTATTGGTGATCAAAGAGATCCAAACAAACCAATACCAGCTATGCCTGCACCAAAGTTAAAGCCAAAGAGAAGAGAGGAGATCAGATTATCCTTAGAGATTGTCAGGGATGATCCTGCAATTTTTGAAGAATTTCTCAGAAGGCTTGATGCTGAAAATGAAAGGATAAACCGCCTGACACAGTTTAATAATGAAAAGATCAGATACAACAGGTGGAGGGAATTCAGACTGACAAAGAGTCCAGCTGAAATGACCAAATGGAAAGCCTTTAATGCTGAAGAAGCATGGGTACTGGAGTGGCTTGAGACAGGTTCTCTCATTCAAGCACTTGATTCAGAATTCTTTCTTGACAAGTTGAGGCTAAAGATAAGTCACATAGCAAAGGCTGAAGCCAAGAAGATCTTCAAATCCATCTCTGAGGATTTTGATGACTCAGTAGACCTCAAGGAAAGATCTATCAAGTTGGCTATTGCTCAAGCAATGGAGCTTTGGGCATAGAAATCAAGGAAGTTAAGGGGACAACCAAGCTCATTGGTCCCTCTTCCCAACATCAAACACATTGTCTACGGGCCAAACATCAAACCTTATGAAGAGCTGCCTGAGGAACCAACATCTACTTTTATTCCTCTTGATAACTTTACTTGGATTTCTAACAGGTCAGCATTGGACAATGAAGGAATGATGAGGACAGTTGAGACTGTCAAGAAGATTATATCACCTGCTGATAAAGAAGAAGCAGAGTCTTCTGATCAACCAAAGCAAATAGAGGGTACATCAGACCCATCTGATCAGGACAAAGCACAGGGTGATAAGTCTGATGCTGCTGATGACTCAAAGAAAGAAGAAGAAATTCCAGCAGATCAGAGCAAGGAGAAAGAAATTGCTGCTGAAGGAGATGATCAAGCTAAGGAGAAGGAAAGCACTCCAAGCCATGCTGATAAATCAGCAGATCAATCTCTTGCATTGATAACTCAATCATCAGAGCAACCTATCAAAGAAACACCTGCTGCTACACCAGATATGCCTTCAACTTCCCTAAACATTCAGACAAATCTGTTGGACTCCATCCAACAAATGATTACCAGATCTTTGAAGGATATGAAGGAAGAATTAGCTGCAGAAGTGTTAGCTGCTGTCAAACAACCAAATCAGAAAGCTGCTGTTCCAACCGATCTGATAGAAGATACTGCTCAGAATGTTAAATCCATCTGTCAAGACATGGATATACTTAGAAGACGGACTCAAAGCACTACTGATGGTTGGAGACGCATTGAAGAAACAGTTGAAACGGCCCTCCAAGCAGAAGATGAAGTCATGGAAAATATGATGAAAGACTTCACTGCTTCATCAAATTGGATTCTGGGAACTCAAATCCAATTAGGTGATCAAGGAGAAGATCTGCTCAAGGAAATGAGAAATTTCAAGGCCAATCAACTTAAACAACAAGCTCAGATCAATGCTATGGAAGAAAACATCAAACTTCTGTGTGATTCACTTCTAATTACACCAGTTGTGCCACAATATCCAATTAACCCTGCTGATGATGACAAAAAGGGGGAAGAGAGGATATTTGGACAGAAAAGAGTTGGAACTTCTTTTGAAAGAGTTAGAATTTCTGTTGAAAAGGAAGAAGATAACCAAGCTGAAGCAACTGAAGTGTTGGAAGAATCTGCTGGCGATACTGAAAGAAATATGGGTGAATCAAGCAGACCAACAGATGAGAGAATGACAGAAGAAGAAGAGCAAGCTGAATTTGAAGAATCTGAAGCAAAAGCCAAGTCTGATAAAGAACTAGCTGCTGCCAAAGATTCAGCTGAAGAACAGCTTGATCCAGATGTCAAGAAAAAGAAGATAGAGCTGTTGAGAAAAAGATTCTCTGAAAATTTGGAAGCTGAAACTTCTAAGTTATCTGATGAAGAATCTGGAAAAGAAGACAGGGAAGCTGAAGAAGAAACGAAGAGAGAAGACTAGTTTAGACTAGACTTCTTTATCTTAAAATCCTTGTAATCTTTTAAAGTATTTTGCACTTTTCATTCTTCAAAACTTGTAATCTGTAATCAATTCAAATATCTATAAAATTGCAAGTTTGAATCCAACATACTATTTCTATCTCAGAAATTTTTGAGGATCAAAACTTTAGCTTAGGTACAGGTACTTAGCTGGAGTTTTGTCATCATCAAAAAGGGGGAAATTGTTGGATGAAGATGAAGTTAAAGAGCAAAGAAGACAAGTAATTAAGGGAAGGTTTTGATGATTTTCAAAACATCATCATCAGCTAAGTATGGAAAGCTTAGTTCCCTTAGAATAATTTTGAACAAGTAAAAGAAGACATCAGAAGAGTTCAAAGTTCAAAGCTCAGAAGACTAGTGATCTCTTGCTGAAACAGCGAACAGAAGGGTAGATCATCAGCCGAGTCAAATCAGATTAGTTCAGTATTTGATCAGCAGAGTATCTATCAGCAGAGTCGTTTTGATCAGCAGAGTAGAAGAGGTCAAGAGATTAGTCCAACGGTAATAAATGCACTTGGTGTAATAAATGCTGAAAGAGAAGGGTAGTAATGGCAAATAATTGAAGATATCCTCGGATCAGCAGAGTGCATTTAATGCAGCATTTAATGCGATGGACAGAAAGGTACTGTACACAGTACGGTTTGCTGCAGGGAGCCGTTTCAAAAGAGCTAAAGAATGGATTTGAAAATTGATTTCCTTCAACGGTCATATTTTCATCTCCATGTATAAATAGAGCTGAATTTCAATCGAGCAAAAAACACAACAAAAATCTGAGATAAATCTTTGAAGCAAAATTTCTCTAAGTCTCAAAAAGCTCGAACAGCTCACTCGTCTGGTGGAAGTCATCTGTTGACAGAAACCCAGTTGAAGAAAACAGAAAAACATTATCTGAGTGATTTTGTAAAAGCGAAGTGTTGTGAGGAGTTGTGATCCGTCTTTGTGAGTGATCAAACTTCGGAGAGTAGAATTTCTTAGTGATTTTCTATTGCGAGCTTATAGCCTCTTCATTTGTTGTCTAGGTATAAGTGGAGAAATATTGTAATCTGTGTGATTATAGTATAACCCAGAATCTAAGTGATCTGGAAGAGTGGACTAAAGGATTTTCATCCATATAACCACTATAAAAATTCTTTGTGTTATCTTGCATTTAAGTTTTCTTGCATATTTTGAAGTTGCATATTTAAACACTTTGAATTACAAAAGGATTTTATAAGGAGTTTAAAAACTGGGGATAAAATCTTTAAGAACTTAGTTTACTTGTGAAAAACTTTAAAACAATCCGCTGCAAGTATACTCTTTGAAAAACTGTTTTACTGAAAAACAGCTAAGTATTCGTAAGAAGAGTGGTCAGTCTGCTGTTCAAGATTTGTTCACGAACATATTAGTCTGCTTACTGTTCTTCATCAGCTTAGTCTGCTGACAGAACGCTGAAAAGTTTTTAAGTTCAAAAATTTTCAGAGGTCTATTCACCCCCCCCCCCTCTAGACCTCATCTGACCACTTGGGACCAACAATTTATTTTTGTTTACCTTTAAATTGGTGGTATTTATATATAAGTAAATTTTGAAAACTTGACCCAAATCAATGAGGCAACTATTTTTTTAATTACTTATGCTAAAATTATATATGCAAACAAATTAATGCCGACACTTGGCCAAATTAGGACTTAATATCTCATGTGTTATTTATAGGGATGAGTTTGAAGCTGAAATTGAGGAATGGGTACGCCAAATTGATGAGGACAGACGACGTGAGAGAGAGGAATATGAGGCTGCGGTGGAAGAATCGAGGCGGCAACTAGAAGATGAAAGGCAACGAGAAGCGGAGCAAGGAGATGATGAACCTATCAAAGAGGAAGAAGAAGAAGAAGAAGAAGAAGATGAAGAAGAAGACGAAGACGAAGACGAAGAATAATGGACTGATAAAGATGAGGATGGAGATGATTCTGATGAGGATACTGATGAAATACTGGACCGAATAGATCGTATATTGGGTCTTTAAAATAATTCATTATTTTATGTCTTATTTATGGGGATTTTTTTTTATATTTGTAGTATATTCTATCGTGACATTTTCTATTTTAATAAATAATGTTCAATGTTCAAATTAGTTGGCTAGAGGAAATAAGTAATTAAATGATTTATGTAAAAATAGGAATCAATAGAATAATAGTTAAGGAAGAAAAATAATTTAAATTGAACAATTGTTAATCAAAAATGCAAAAGGAGTATATATGTAAAGTAAAAAAGTAATTAAAATAACTATGCGCAGCAGGTGGGAGTCGAACCCAGATTCATTTATTTATAGTTATAGGCTATATCTTGTTCAATATATACCAACAAGCCAACTGGTCTACTTTGACGGAATGACTAATAAAATATTGTTAATTCATTAGCGGCGATTGTTGAGTAAAGTTCAAGGTGTAAAATTCAATGTTCAATTATAAATAGAGAATATTAATCTGAGGGAGAAAAATAAAAATAATCCATGAACATTATGAAAAATAAAGAAAGAAATACCAAAAATTATAGTGTGCAAAAAGGGGAAATCGAACCCTTGATCCCATGATCAAGATGAGCACTTTATCCAACCGGTACTATAGTTTGACTTAAAATAAATATACTTCATTAAAACCTAAATAAAATTGTGCCAATAATAAAACCTATTATTATTAATTATTCTATTAATTTAAAGTTCCTCATCACTTGGACCACTACAAGGATACCCTTCTCCTCCAATCGATATCACCTCCGGCTCCTTGTTTTCTTCTTCATCTTCCTCATGTTCTTCTTGACCCACGACTTCGTCCGCCGGAACTTGATCCAAAATAGCATTTCTTGGTTGAGGTGGGTGGACTGACTTAAAAATTATGTCTAGTTCACGCCAGTACATTTCATCCTGATATCGGTACTTCTTCGCCCACCATTTGTACTGATCATCATGTAGCATAAATAGAATAAATAGTTAATTTCGGACTAGATAACTTAAAGTAAACCACACATTAAAATAGAAGATTATCAAATGTGGTAACACATTAAATTTTGTTACCTTAACCAATATTTTCCATACTTCGTCACTAGCTAGCAATCTGTTCTCTTCCGGTAACAACCTCACAAACTGGCATCGCAGTGCCTCCTGCCACGAGTAATAGCGAGTATGCAGCCTATGAAATTCTCTATTAACCATATTGGATGTGTAATTCTTGCCGGTTTGCTGTTGTAGGCATTCAGCAATTTGCTGAAAAACCGTTGTGTTTCTCCAGGTATAATGTATCGTGCCAGCCCTAGTTTCGTCAATCAACATCACCAAGAAAAGTTGGAGGTCATCTTGAATCCAAAATACGGCAGCCATGATACTAAATTTAATCGAAATTTTTTATTTGTGTTAAATATTTAAGGAAATTCACAGTATAAATAATAACATTAAAAATAGATCATATCATAATTTTGAATCAAAATAAAAATCGGAACATAAATACTAATTTAAAAACATGAGATAACACAAAACAATTTAATTATGTCAATCAACGCAACAATGCTGGATAAATAAGATAAAATTCTTGTTCAAGCACTTTAATACGAGAAAACAAAATATTGATCAATAATTGTGCAATAATGTAGAATTTTTGTTTCAAGACCTTTAACACGACAATACCAAATATCCAGACATATAACCGAGCAATATATAGGTAAATTGTTTTAGGAGCTTTGACATTATAACTCAATATGTTGATCAATAACGCATGAAAAATAAAATATTAGAATATGTTAATCCATACCTTAATTCTCGTTAATGATCACCAGTTTTTTGGTGTTCCAGAACTCCAAACAAGCAGATCAATATTGGCAAGGATTTATTTTATAATAATAGAAAGCCACGATAATTTAAGAGTCCAATTAATTTGAGAGTCCTTTTAGTGTAAGATTTTATTGCCTTTTAAAATTAATATAGATGCAAAATTTAAATCTTGCCATATAACGTGATTTGCTCAATTATTGTAAAGAAGGCGTACGGAATCTACAGTATTACTTTATTTAAACTGGAATCTATATTCAATTAGTTCCACTTCCACTAACTACCTTAATTAATTTGTTTCCATGATATCATAAATTCTTGAAACAAAAAAAAGATATTCATGAATACCGAAAATTTGTTAGCTAATTGGATTTATACATATCGTAATGCATAACAAAAAAATTTTATGTTTCTAGACATGTTAGCAAAACTGAAATTATGTTTCCTTTTCGCTTTAAATTAGATACCATAGGGAATGGGAACATATTGAGTTATTTTTTATTTTTCACTCCGATTTTAATTGACGTGAATTTTATGATAAAAAAATGAAATTTTGTTGTTCTTTTTTTTTTCCTGTTTTGTTAGTCAAGAGCAGTAATTAAAAGTTATCGATAATAACATTAATTAATTATCTTTTCTGCGAAATATTAAAGTAAATAATAATAATAAAAAATCTTTTGCTCCTTATGGATGTATATTGGTATGATTCCATGAACATTGAAATTAGACCAAAACCGATCAGACTCACGCTTGGACGAGACTCGGATGAAATCAGGTTTAACTTGTTAAAATCTATAAATACATTAATTTGATACATATAACTTAATTATTTTGATTTTAATTTCTATAAAAATCGTTGATTTGATATTTATCATTTTTTATTATTATTTATCCAACGTTCAAACTCAATTCAAAGTAATTTTATTTACGGAGGTGTTAGTGATACTATAACTCTCGGTTCTCCTTTCCGAGCAATTTTAGACCAATTTCAAAATAAATACCTAATTAACGATTTACGGATGTGTTAGTTATACTTTAACTCTCGGTTCTCCTTTCCGAGCAATTTTTGACCAATTTCAAAATAAATGGCTAATTAACAATTTACGGAGGTGTTAGTGATACTTTAACTCTCGGTTCTCCCGATTTTGGACCAATTTCAAAATAAATGGCTAATTAACGATTTACGGAGGTGTTAGTTATACTTTAACTCTCGGTTCTCCTTTGCAAGCAATTTTAGACCAATTTCAAAATAAATTACTAATTAACAATTTGCGGAGGTGTTAGTTATACTATAACTCTCGGTTCTCCTTTTCGAGCAATTTTAGACCAATTTCAAAATAAAAGGCTAATTAACGATTTACGGAGGTGTTACTGATACTTTAACTCTCGGTTCTCCTTTCCGAGCAATTTTAGACCATAATTTTAAATTAACAATCAATATGAATTGTATTATTATTATTATTATTACTCAAAAATAAATTAACAATTAATTTGAAAATTATAGTACGTGGGGTATAAGCGTGTGAATTTCAATTATAAGGGGGGTAATTGCAATTTAGGCTTTCATATTCTATTACCTTCTCTGTTTAAATTGAATTGAAAAGCCCTAATTCAAATAATTCCTCTTACAAAAGCCGCGACTCCTCTTCAAAATTTCTTCCAAATTATCAAATCTTCTTCAAATTTCTTCCACTAATGGTTAAATTTAGGATTCGAGTGAATTTTGGGTTGATACATAAACGTGAATTCAACGACATGCCCCTCCCCCCCCCCCCCTCAATATAGAGGTACGATTTTTTTAATATTGGGATTTCTTTAATATTTCCATGTGTGAATTCATTAATATTTTCATGATAGTTAACAAAATCTGATAGTTCTGTTTTGGATTATGTAATAATCCGTATATAATATTAGGGCTGGATCCATTTAGCGCAAATTAAGGGGTTTTATCTTTATTAGGGATGATTTATTTACTGAATTCTTAACTCTGCATTCAAGAATTGATGGGTCTAATGAATATTTATCTGGAACTTCTCATTTTATCTTCTGTTTTTGAAGATGGGTTTGAAAATTTTGATTGAGAGAGATGATATGTTTACTAGTTATGCTAATTTCCAAAGTGGGGATTATGATGAGTTTTTAGGTGAAAAGTTTAGATCTTCTGTATGGAATTTTATGCATTACAGTACCAACATGTTTATTTGTTATGTATGGAATATGATGAGAATGCATGTTGGATTTTCTGCTTTTCATAGATTAGTATTAATTCATTGTAATTAGTATGAATGGGTTGAGACTTAATTCAATGTTTGGTTGGTGAATGATGCTTGGCTGTTAACAAGGAGTTGCCTTTGTAGTTAATTAATGTAAATATTTTTATTTGCAGATAAACTACACCGTACCTTAACGATTTATTATGGTGGTAGTTTAAGGCATGAACCTAAACCTGAGTATGTGGGGGGTATTTTTAGGTGCGTAGACTATTTCAACTATAAGCAAATGTCAATCGCAAACCTTGATTACATGTGTGATCTGATGGGAATTTGTGGTAAGAAGAATTTTTATAGGATTGATGGATACCGTAAGTTTAGGTTGTGTGAATCTCAGACTAAGTTGATTCAATTATTTGGCTGGCCCAGCGGAGTGGTTTGCATATATGTAATTCAGTCCAACGAAGTAGATGAGAAAAGATACAAATTGTCCGAAACAAAGTCTGCAACACTATATCTACTTATAGGAGACGATGCGTCTGCATTGGCAAGTCAACTCCAGTGTGTATTGAGAGGTCATTTTGAGAAGACTTGTTATAAGAGAAAAGCACGTGATGAGAGATGGATAGTATATATTGTGATTGCCAGAACCCCGAGCATCAACTCCAGAACCAGCAACACAACCGCAATCACCACAACAGGAGGATACAGTGGCAAGTCAAACCAACAAAGTACAAAGGACATCCAAACAGTGTGGATTGAGAGGTCATTTTGAGAAGACTTGTAATAAGAGAAAAGCACGTGATGAGAGAGGGATAGGATTGCAATTGCCAGAACCCCGAGCATCAACTCCAGAACCAGCAACACAACCGCAATCACCACAATAGGAGGATACAGTGGCAGGTCAAACCAACAAAATACAAAGGACATGCAAACAGTGTGGATTTGATAGGATAGTGCCCAGCAAGCCAGTTCAATAAGCTTGTAATAGATCTATCATGTATGAAACGATCTTTTGATTTTATAATAATACGCGCGTTTATTTATATGTGTATAAAGATAAACAATGGCCAACTTCATCTCTCGCGAATACATTTAAGCGATTGGATGAAATCCTTAGATCACAATAGACTATGGGACGATTCACTTCAGTATTGAGTGCAATCATGAAACAGTCTCAAAGGTCGTGATCTTAAAACTGTTCCAAGTCATAGATTTCGAATGAGACGGGGTATCGTAGGAATCGCCAAGACTTGTACAAATATGCATGATTCACATGGAGTGAATTTGTAGCGTTTCATGAGCAAGGCATTTGAGGCAAGTGCATATGAGTAGGTGGTTCAATGGAGGATTGAACGCATCGAACGACCCGAACAGAGAAACCCATTGTGGAAGCGCATGTCGCACATCGGTGATGGGATGTTTCTCAAGGATTATAATAGTGTACGATTTAGTCCTTTGACTTGAGGTGCTAGGGCGAATTCGGTGCATGAAAATACGTTCTTAGATCTAGGTATAGGCCACGTAGCTTGGTCATAACATGCCTAGGTTGGGTGCGTATGGACATGTACGCGAGTGGTTAGTACCGATATGGAATCTATTGACTCATCGTAATGGATGAGAGAATTTCCTATAAGATTCTTAGATAATATATCCAAGGAATCTACGGCCGCAGTCGGTGACGGATTTGGAAAGTGGTTTCCAAATTTAGAAGGTCACAATGGAATATTATCCTGAATTAGAAAGTATAGTTATCGAGACAAATTTAGAGGTGCCGATCAATTCACACACCCTAAGTCTTGATCGGGAATATTAGTCGATAGAAGGACCGTATGTACATGGTAATTATATGAGACGAGGTTCACAAGTATCAATTCACCTGAAGTTGGGCTTCATGGGCTTGTGGCTAGACATCGACCATGAAGTGTGGGTACTCCTGAGTTAATAGAGGAATTGATTCTAGGAGTGGTCAATTAAAGATTTTTTAATTGACCGGAGTAATTTATTGTTCATAAATTAAATCACGAGAAATTCGTGGGCCTGCTGCCAATTGGACGGTGACTGTTATAAAGGATACAAAAGCAATTAATTGATTTAAAGGTAATTAAATCAATTAAATGAATTAAAAGTATTTAATTCAAGTGGGAGATTAATTAATTGGCTGACTTAATTAATTAAATACTTAATTGAGTTGCTAATTAATTATATATAAAAGAAATAATGATTTAATTGGATTGGGCATTTAATTAAGTAATTAATTAATTGAAAGGCTTGCAAGACATGGGCCTTTAATTAAAAGCCCATAAGGAGTCTTGCAAAACCTAGGTCAAGAGGGAGTCTATAAAAGGGGTTCTACTTGAGCTCAAAAAGCAAAACCCTAGCCTCTCTAAGACCTAGTAGCCCCCCCCTTGTGCTAGAAACCCTAGCCGCCGCCGCCACCTGCTGCCGTGGGCTGCCCTAGTGCCGCCGCCCCTCTCCCTTTATTCCTCTGTGTTGGATCTTGACTTGTCAAGAGAATCTACACAACCCTGCAATAACAAACCTCCTGAATCAAGTTCTGAGCCTAAGATCTTGAGGTGTTGCCAGAATCCAATTGGTGTGGACTAACTTTGGAGGTGAGACGTTTGGATCACTTCTGTGAACTAGATCCGAGTTCAGATTCAGAGTTGGAGTATTCCACCACCTTGCCTGTGGTGAGGTAAAATCGAAAACTCCCTATGTTTAATTACTCTGTGCGATTTTGTTTCTTGCTTACGTATAAATAATATGGAGATTTTTATATGGGACCTTGGGTGCTTCGAAAATTTTAAATTCCGCACTTTCGTTGTTCTGACAATCGAGGCAACCCAGCCACTATTCCAACAGGATTGAGAGGTCATTTTGAGAAGACTTGTAATAAGAGAAAAGCACGTGATAAGAGAGGGATAGGATTGCAATTGCCAGAACCCCGAGCATCAACTCCAGAACCAGTAACACAACCGCAATCACCACAACAGGAGGATACAGTGGCAAGTCAGCCTTTGAAAAAGGCTTGCACAATTTGTGGAGTGAAAGGGCATTACAGGTGGACATGTAAAAAGATAGGTGCAATGAGAGTTAATCGAAGATTGCAATCTAATGAGTAGGACTGAAGAATGTATTGTTTTCATAATTACTTTTATTGAATTTTGGATTTTGTAATGCTATATTTTGGTGGAACATATTATTTTGAAAAATATTTTGATTGATTAGGAATTATGTTTTCGTTGTTAATAATATATTGTATGAATAATAACATCTTTAAAGTTAGCAGGATGTCTTTTCACAATTATTAAAGGTAACAGGGTGTGATTGTCAATTTTTAAAGAATACAGGGCGTGTTTGGTCAACTTTTAAAGTTAGTAGGGTGTGTTTTGTTAAATTTTTAAGTTAGCAGGGTGTTATTTGTCAATTATTAAATTTAGCAGGGTGTTTTTTTGTCAATTATTAAAGTTAGCTGGGGGTTATTTAAATTTTTTTTAGTTACAAAGGGTTCTTTTGTGGGGGTATAATTGTTATATGACTTGAGAGGGTACCTTTTGCTAATAATAATTAAGTCTCGGTTCTCATTTTCGAGCAATTTTAAAACAAAATCATCAAATTTCACCAACTAACGATTCACGGAGGGCTTAGTGTTGCTATGACTCTCGGTTCTCCTTTTCTAGCATTTTTTGTTCAAAATCAACAAATTTCACCAACTAACGATTCATGGAGGGATTAGTGATACTATGACTCTCGGTTCTCCTTATGGAGGAATTTTTTAGTCCAAATTCAACAAATTTCACCAACTAACGATTTCCCCTTACACCCTCAAAATAGTTATATTTGTTTTATGAAAAATCAAACTTCAAATATACAATGAATGAGTCAAGAGTCTTGATTTGATTGACTTACTTTTGAGGGTGCATTATGTCATTTCATTGCTAGCTCTCATGCATATTCTTTAAAAATATTACAGTTCAAATTCGAAAAATGTATTTATTGTTCGATATTTTCTATGTATTATTCTTATGCTAACAACGTATTCTTTGTATTAATCACTCGATATGTTCGACATATCATTGCTACCTTATAATAAAATGTAAAATGATCATCCAAAAAATTGTATAGAGTAACAAATGAAGGAAGGTGCATGTTCCTGCTAGGTTTCGAAATTGAGTCCCTAAAACATGTTACACCATATAGTCCACTTGGACAAGGTAGATACTCTTGTAGAAACACCAAAGCAATTCGTTAATATATAGGTCAAATAATTTGAATGAGTTAGTTCTTAAAATTAACTCGCCTATTCCGGAATAATTTTATCCTTTGGCTTTAAATAAGTTTAAAATATATGCAAAGATTAATTGAATGATTAAGAACAATAAACTTCCTACATTTGTAGTAATTAATTGACTGAAAATAAAAATTAGCAGAAAAAATGGTAATTTTGTGAGACAAAAATATCTTTGTTTTTATTATTAGTATAGATGATTATCCTTTGGCTTTAAAGAATTTTTAATATCAAATTACATTTCAGTTTAAAAAAAGCAAGATGAAATACTTTTGACTATATTAATGGCGTTGAAAATTTTGATAATATTTTTTTTGTTACTAAACTACAAGAGGAATTTTATTATAGAAAATATTTTTGACAAACAAACATGCAAAATTCAATTATAAGTAGTGCTGACATCATAATTCATGGAAAATAATGGAATAATGAGAGAAGTGTAAAATGATAACTACCAAACCCAAATAAAACCGTTTATAAAAATGGCTAATTTGTAAAGTACTAGTTACTCTATCTATTCTTCTGGACCCTTGTCACTCATGACTTCTACTGTTGTATCCTGCTCCACTATATTTTTTCTTGGATATAGTCGGTTAAACCCGGAATAAATTATGTCTAGCTCCCGCCAGTACTTTTCACCGTTCTGACTGTACCTTTTTACCTAGGAACAATGTTGCATAGACTGTAGCACAACAGTAATCACCAAAATGTAAATTTCTTGATACAAATATATATATATATATATATATATATATATATATATATATATATATATATATATATATAAAATAAACCAGCGAATTAGTGACCCATTAAATTTTGTTACCTTAAGAAGCATCTCCCAGACTTCGTCACTGGCTAACAATTTGTTATCCACAGGGTGCCACCTCACGTAATGGCAATGCAGTGCTGATTGCCACCTACTATATCGATCATATAACCTATATATTATATTTTTCTTCCACAACTTCGAGATTGTAGTTCTTGCCGGTCTTTTGTTCTAATCGGGTAGCTATTTGCTTAAGGATAATGGTGTTATCCCAGACATAATCGATCTTGTCAGCCATCGTCTCATCAATCAACATCCCAAAAAATAATTCTAGGTCATCTTGAGTAAATAATTCTCCAGATATGATACTAACCTCATAATATCACAACAATGAATAATTGAAAATTAAGATTAGGTTTTAATTATCCAATTTAGTTCCGAGATCGAAAATATGCAAAACTAATGTTTAGACTAAGATATACGAATATATAATTAAGTGAGAAATTGACATGTACAAAGATATAATCACGTAACAATTTACATTAAACACTACTGAATCAAAAAAATCAAACCATAGAAAAGCTCCAAATTGAAATATTGTATCAAAATATTTGAACTGAAAAAAATTAAATATCAAAATTGACATATAATTAATGATTTACCAACAAGATGTTCTTCGAAAATGAGTTGTTCCTTTTCCCGTCTCTGGAAATTGACCAACAAGAAATTGACGTATAATTAACCTTCGGAATTTATTTGATATTTTTTATTTCTTAATATTTTTATAAAAACGAGTTTTCCTAAATTAAGTGTTTGTTTGAATTTAGGTAACTTCTTCCTTCAAGTTAGGGATATGCACACGCAAATCATGCCATATCTTTAATAACTAACCAATCATAGAAATAATTTAAATTTGGGAATAATTTAAATACGTGAATGGCAGAATTTTTTATTTCAAAAATAATTTGAAAATTAAATATAGATAGTTATGAATTTTGAAAAGGAAATGGATCTACAAAAAGTATAAGCAAAATTAATTAAAATAAACAACCCTTTTAATTTTTTAAAGCCACGGAGGTTACACATTCCCGAATCACCACAGTTATTCATATATATTAAAATCTTTTCTCTAATATCATCTATCAAAAAAACTGGAAAATAAGCAATAATGCAAATCAAATGAGAATTTTACTCCACAAGCCAAAGCTATACATCCCACACTAGCAAGGTTAAGGAATTTACAACAATCAAGTCAAGAACTTTAATCCGATCGAGAAAAAGAACCGCAGGTCAGTATGTGTTTAAATTTTATTTAATAATATAATTATTCATCTTTTCTAAAGTATTTGCTTCCAAGTTATATCTGGAATTGTCATCTTATGATTATGCACAATTTGTTACATGAACATTGATTATTCATGCTTATTTAGTGTTTATTACATGATTGATGAAGATTTCTTAGTTTTGTCCTTGTTTTATTAAACATTTGAATGTAAATTTTCAAATATCTTTAGTGGTAAATTAAACATCCGAGGGGTAAATTGCATATTTTTGTAATTTGGTGGCAAAGTGCAAAAACATATAATTCAACAAAAACCGAAATTATGAAATTTTTTTAGGGTTGTGTAAAAATTTAAATTTGTGATTACACGATTTGGTAATTTAGTGGCAAAGTGCAAAAACATATAATAGCTGATGATAATCTTGTTTGTCTTTTTTATTCAAAAATAATTTCGAGTTGTTTTCTTTGATTATGCATGTGTAACAATCAAAGGTTCTTTTGTCCATTAAACACAATGAGATATACTTATAATTGTATATTAGTCTGATGATGATTCTGAATGTTAAATATAGTTAAATGGCGCGAATGTGGACATCACGCGATGAAGAAATTTTCATTAACTTGTTAGTGGAAGAGGCGTTCCAAGGAAACATTCACTGGAATGGCAATAATGAGGAGAGCATTAATAGGATAATTCCAATCATCGAAGCTAGAACATGAAAAACAATGACTTATAAGAGTTATTCAAGATTTTCGGTGATCTGCACACTCAATACTACCTTTGGGAGCAGGCAAAACAATGTAGTTTTGTGAGATGGAATCATACTCTCAATGTTCTGGAGACGGATGATTATATTTGGGATGAGCTTGTACAGGTAAGAGTGGTATGATGATTATTCGGCATAGTGCATAATATACAACAATGCTAATGCGCCCTTTTTTTGTTATTAATTAAGGAACATTGGTGGACAAGGAGGTACAGGAGAGAGGGTGAAAGGTATTGGTGGGAGTTAAGTGTGATTTTTGCGTCAAAGCTTCCCATTGATGATCTTGCAGTTTTACCGGATGAAAAACCAGAAATAGTACGGGGGGATAATGCCGTGGATCAAGCTCCCACTGAGGACATCGTACCAGCCTTTAATTTTGGAATTTCTGAAATCACTTCCCTAATAATCATCATAACGTAAATTTTCTTTTCTTTTTTAAGGTAACCATCATAACTTAATTTAAGAGTAAATGCATACTTAACTATAAATAACATTGATGAATATTACCAACAGGTGATTGATCTAGTGGAAGGGACTAGTCACTACAAAAGATGATGGTTAATATTTTCAAGACTTCATAAAATATATTTATTCTTGATTTTTAATCCTTGTAAGACTACAAGATATTCAATCTCATCATCGACTTCTGGGTCAAACTTAAATGGATAAGTATGGGAGCTTTTATGAAAATGAATATGGGGTACTATTGGCAGAAAGCATATGAGAGGTGAGAAAATGGTCTTGCGAGCAGATCTTCTCACGTGACGGTCATCTTCTGATTTGGGCTGGAGGTGACGAAGAACCCATGGGAGAAGAAAAATGGCCTGAGATCATTATTTTAGTAGAAGACAATGAAGAAGATGCTTTATTTTTTTTGATATGGTTGAACAAACTAATAATATTTTTAATCTTTATGTTTGCTGATACACTATTTCAAGTCAATATAAACATGTCGATGTTAATTTAATAGCTAAATTTGAGCCTTCTTGAAAATAAGATAATTATTAAGTTATAAATTAAGTATTATAAATTTATAGTTATAATCTATTTTTTATTTAGAAGTACTTTTTATTTTGTAGAAAATCGAGATTTCAAATTTTCTCCCGCCAAACTTTATATTGTACTTGGTCAAAATGGAGAAAGTAGTTAATTTCTCCACAAAGAGGAAAAAATCAAGTTTTTGTTGCGAGGAGAATTCGAACACAAAGCACCTACTTCAACCCATTACTTAACCAGTCCGCCAGTTCAATTTCTTGATTAATTTATCCATATAAATTATATAATACAATATTTCTGGTATCTATGTCAATTTTGAAGTCCGCCTTTAATCCCACAACGGAGACTTAGCATGTATTATAATATGTTATTAATAAACACTGAAATCGTTAATTAGCCATTTATTTTGAAATTGGTCTAAAATTGGTCGGACAGGAGAACCGAGAGTTAAAGTATCACTAACACCTCCGTAAATCGTTAATTAGCCATTTAGTTTGAAATTGGTCTAAAATTGCTCGGAAAGGAGAACCGAGAGTTATAGTATCACTAACACCTCCGTAAATCGTTAATTAGCCATTTATTTTAAAATTGGTCTAAAATTGCTCGGAAAGGAGAACCGAGAGTTATAGTATCACTAACATCTCCGTAAATCGTTAATTAGCCATTTATTTTGAAATTGGTCTAAAATTGCTCGGAAAGGAGAGCCGAGAGTTATAGTATCACTAACACCTCCGTAAATCGTTAATTAGCCATTTTTTTAAAATTGGTCTAAAATTGCTCGGAAAGGAGAACCGAGAGTTAAAGTATCACTAACACCTCCGTAAATAAAATTACTTTGAATTGAGTTTGAACGTTGGATAAATAATAATAACATAAAAATCAACACTTAATTATCACTTAATTATTACTACCATAATATGTTATTAATAAACACTTAATAAAATGACTACAATAATATGTTATTGTAAATTATTAAAACAATAAAGCGTAAAACCATATTTTTAACTAAAATTCAAATGTGATCAATACCTTTCATAATAAATTTATTGGCCTTACATACATTAAACACTTAATTATTACTACAAAAAATAAGGAAGCAATTTTTGGGTTGTACAAAATTTCCAAATTTAGAATATTACCAAATATCATATCAATCTATCACTAAAATAAATTGGTTACCCAAAAAATAAAAAATCCTTGCTAAATTCTTGAGATCACAAATCACAATTAACGAGTGAATAATCATTTTACCCACTCCCTCACGTCTCTTCACGTCTCATGCACAAGCCGGCCTTAATTCTTTTCCTGCTCCAGCCGCAGAAAATTAAATACCGAACAACTCCTCTCTCAAACGCCGTGTACCCCTTCCAGAAACATCTCTCACTCCCTCCCTCACTCCATCTCTCAAACCGACCGCACAAAATTCTTCTCCTACTCTCTCTCTCACTCCCTCACGTACTCCATCTCTCAAACGTACAGCACTACACTCAATTTCTCGTTTCATCTTCCTCTCTTGCAATAAGGTTTGTTTTTTTCTTTTTTTTTCATGCTTCGGTTGTTTAAGGAATTTCGTGATTTGTGATTTTTGTGTGTTTGTCTCTATTTCTAGGAGTATTTCTTTTATGTAAGTAAATAATTAAAAAAAAAATTGTATATTTATACTCGATATATATGCATCCAAGAATCATAGGATTATGAAGAATTTTAGGGTTAACTGTTAAAATTCCAACTAGAGAAATAAACTAAAATGTATGTGGTTCCGCCTCCAAAGCGGTCGGATTCTTTATCCGGGTCTATTATCGGGTCGGATGAGCTCCGGATTTATCAGACCTAGAAAGGCAGCAATGTGAGTTTTGTCCCCCGTTTTCTTTTGTTGTTAATTCTTGTATGTGTTTGTAGTCCGTAGCTGGTAAATTAGGCCACTTCCTTTTCTTTTGTGAATTGGATACTATTGTTAAATTGATTCTGGAAACTG
Source organism: Penstemon eatonii (assembly GCA_038501285.1). NCBI lineage: Eukaryota > Viridiplantae > Streptophyta > Magnoliopsida > Lamiales > Plantaginaceae > Penstemon > Penstemon eatonii. The sequence goes on from CM076713.1 coordinate 28,582,946, forward strand.
GAGCATTTGGTGATAGTGCAATTTTATGCCCATTTTGAATTTACTTGAGAAAAATGGAAAAAAGGATACAATAAGGTTGGATATTTGATATTATGTTTTTCAACATTGTCTATGTTGAATTTTTTTCCTCCTAGTTGTTTGCTTGATGTTGGTTGTGAAAAATATATTATCCTCTTGAGTAAGTATACTTAGAATGTTGAGGTTGTGGATGTTTAGTTTACTGCTTCTGTGGATGAATCCAGTTTAAATAATTAGTAAGCTTAGATGGATTGAAATTGAGTGAAGTTGTTGACTTTTTTATGGTTTTGTTTTTTGGGATTTGTCATGCTTGAGGAAGAGGAACTTTGTTTATCCCTTTTTTTTATTTTTATTTTTTTTCCTGATTATTCCTGATTTTTGTTCCTTCTATGGTATATAGTGGGCTGAGTATGAGGTTTGGGATTTCGAAGTTAGGTTTGTTATATAATAATTGTTGGGCATATTGTACCTTAAAAACTTTTTGCCAAATTAAGTTAGCGGGGTGTTATTTGTCCATTACTAAAGTTAACAGGGTGTTTTTTTGTCAATTATTAATATGAACATGATATTAGAATATGTGTATGTTTGAGGTTTTAGGTAGATTTATAAGTATGTCAATTTTTTTATTTTGCAAATTATTCGAACTAAAACTAACAATTTTATATTGTTTAAATTGCAGAATCATGACAAACACAGGTTTCACTACCCCCGAGATGGAGCTTTTTCTCCAAATGTTAGTTGACGAGACAGCAGCGGGGAGGATACAGTTTAATGGGGCAAACAAAGACGCTTTAGAGGATATTGGAGCAAGACTACAAGCCTATACGGGGAAGACCTTCACGTATGATTTTTTGGAACATGAATATGGAAGGTTGTATACCCGGTTTGGCTTGTGGAAGACGGCACTGGAGTGCAGACGGGTTCACTGGAACCAGGTCGACAATAAATTAGAAGTTGCATACGAGGATGTATGGAAGTTGCTTTGGTAGGTAAAATGTGTATACAATAATCATATACAATTTTAATATCTAATTAACTTGTGTGGGCTAATTAATCCTAATTAATGATATATTGACAGGATCCAGTTTATTGGATTGTGCCTAAATACTTCCGCGAAAGTGGAGAAAGATACTGGTGGGAGTTGGAAGCTATCTTTGGACGACCCGATCCGCCAACACCACCTACTATCGAGACTCCAGAGTATATATCCGAGTATATGTCCGAGGAGGATGAAGAGGTAGAGATTATTGTGATTTCCTCAAGTGATGAGGAAAATTGAAATTATTGGACTTGGATTTTAGAAAATGGTATGTAAAAATGTTTGGATGTTTTTTTTATTTTTGAACATTGTGTAAGTAGTAGTAGCTAGCTAGTAGTAGTAGTAGTAAAAATGTTTGGATGTTTTTATATTTTTCAATATTGTGTAAATAGTAGTAGTAGTAGTAGTAGTAGTACTTAACTAAATGGTAATTGGATTGTGGTAGTAGAAGTAAAAACTAAAATTGAAATCCTAAAAGAGTGCAGCGGAAAGGAAATTGAATCTGGAATTTTAAAAATATTCAGCTCATACCATGGTAAACCCAATTATTGTGCATTTGAAATTGAATACAATGAATATGTTGTATTGAACTTTGAGATAAAGTATAACTTTGTATATTGAATCTGGAAAAATGAAAAATGAAAAATGAATTGTTGTGTACAGTATAATAGCTAACATCACCTATATATACATTTTAGATGCAACGGCTATAACTAATTTATCTAATAAAATAAGTCACCGTCCTATTAAATATTAAAAGATTAATTTGCCCTTTAATTGAACTGTATTGAATCAACATTCAATTTGGGAATTCTTCTTCTAATTTATTCAATTTATCATCATCTTCAATTGTTTCAGATTTCTTGAAATCCTAAATGTTGTCTTAAATGTTGATATCCTAAATGTCAACCTGAGTATTTTTCCATGGAAGCCAGATTTATCATTCATGAACCTGAGTGATTTAGGAGATAAATCTTAACCCTCCTTGGACTATTAGATCGCGATTAATTTGATGGGATAACAAACCTTCTTTACACTTTATATGGTTTATTATTTCAATTTCAATCTAACTCTTAAAAATTGGTATCCGCTAGAGTTGTGAAAAGGCCCACCCACTGGACTGGGTTTGCTTAGTTTGTTCGGGTTTAGGCCCAAGCCTAAAGCACTCTACCAGTTTCACCAGAAATGCTTGCCACATAAAATAGCCCAATCTATTTTAAGCCCTAAATATGGGCTAGTCACGTTCACCTATCCCATTAATCCAGAGATGACGCATCAACATCAAACATTAGTCGGTCTCTAAAATTTATTTTAAAGCCCAATCTTCTACATATTGGAAAGATTCAGACCCTATTAATAGTCCCTTTTTTGGGCCTTGAGAATACTACGGGTTGTCAATGGATTGAATTTGGATCGGATTACGTTCAATCCAGATCCGCCTTCATTTATACCAGATCAAATTCAAATTTTCCTCGGATCTAAATTTCTTAATTCCAATAGATCATATATCCTATAAATCGTCGATTCCAAAACTTACATTAACATTTTTTTTTCTAAAATAAGTTTGTTAACTTTACGATTTTATTAAATTTAGCTCACATGTTGAGTTTTTAGCACTGTTCACCAGAGATGAATTTTTTTTCGTAAGAATTAATTTATGAACTTTCTAGTAATTAATATTCATATTTATTTAGATGAAAATATTCGAAAAAATTATTATGAACAAATTATTAACTACTATTTTATTAAATAAAATTATTGATGGTAAAATATTATCAATGTTACTTATTTTTATAAAACACTATGCATACATATAATTTTATTTATTTATTGTCGAATACGGATCTCTTAACTACTAGGATTGACCGAAATTTAAACTATTATTTAAGAAATTCGAACTTAATCGACCGAATAGAAATAAATAAACAAAAGGGGATTAAGGATAGTATACATCAAAATTATTGATTTGAGATATTGATTTCGTGGATTCAAAAGTAATTGAGAATTTCATTTTTTTTAATTGAAAATTTGTAAAGCAATTTTCGAGAGGATTCATTTAAGGTGCAAAAATGGTGGTGAGATTATTGAAGGCATGGATGATGTAAAATGGTGGAGAAGTAATAACAAGAAATAATCAATTATGTTTGAATGATTATGAAATAAAAGGAATTTATTTGTTAGTTTTGAAAGATTAGGAAAGAGAAGCAAATAAGGAGCAAATTAATTGTTAATTTCGGTTTTTAAGTAGGGGTATAAATGTCTTTTAAAACTTAAATTTTAATGGGGGGCAAAAGGGTCTTTTCAATTTTCAGTCGTTTTTTTTTTCTTTTTTTTTTTGACAAACTAACTAAAAGGGCTTAATAGTAAATTACATTTTTAATTAGAAATAACCCAATTTAAATCCAATTCCTTCAGTTACCCATCCAACGACTGCTATTTAAGTAAGTCGATCTAACGACTGAGGGATAGGGCCGCATGTGCGGCCGTAACTAACGGGGCCGCACTGTAGAAAGATCGTGGAATCCAATGGCTGGTTTTAAGTATTCGTAAGTCATGTAGGCATATTTTGGATAATGAATAACATAAAAGGAAATACTGTGTCCTTTTGCCATATATAAATTCTTCATACCCTTTTATCGTATTACCATATGAGAATTTTTTGATAGTCAAACTTCAAAGTAGTCCACCCGAATCAAATATCTAATATTTATGGACATGTTATATTATCAGACAATCCAAGTTGAAATATACTATAATCTGGTCAACATACATTGTAGATATACTGCTAACAGGAATCTGACTGCGTAATCTCAGTCATGAATCCTACAATGATGAATCATTATGACATGTACATAAAATTGATATTATTTATTAAATTATTTACGATATTAAAAACGTAAATACACTAAACACCCATAATTCCACATAATTTACAAAATTCTTGACCTATCCAACACAATTCCTTGGTATCTGTTGACTGATGCCATATTTCCCACTTAATTTCAAAATCATTCAATTAAGATTTAGTCTATTTTGCTAGTATAAATGGCAATAAGGTTGGAATAGTTATCCAGTAAAGAGATAAACATGCCTCGGAAGAAAACAAAACACACCGAAATTCCTGATGAGAGAGTGAGAAAATCCACTCTGAAAAGAAGGATTGAGGGTTTAGTTAAGAAAGCCAACGAACTAACAATATTGTGTGGGACACCAACTTTTATTATCCTTCAGAATCCAAACGAGGGAAATACGACCATGTGGCCATCACAGGATGCGTTTACAGAAGGACTCATTAAGTTCTTGAACATTCCAAGACAAGAAAGAGTAAAAAGGATGGTTGTGCAAGAAGAGCTCTTGATGGGAAGAGTGAAGGAGATGACTCAAAATCTAAAGCAACTTCAAAAAAAGAATGAAGAGCATGAAATGGAATTTCTTATGAATCAACTCTTTGAGGGTAAAAGTGTCAATGAACTTGATATAACACAGCTGGATGGTATAAACTCATGGGTTGGGGAGAAGCTCAAAAAGCTTCAACAGAGGTCTGATGAACTTGATAAAATCAACGACCAACTCAGCCAGGCAGGTATAGAGGGGTCGAGTAATGGTCTAATTGCAAGTACTTCAAATGCCACATTAACTGAAACCAACCAAAGCAACTTTGATTTTTCGAAAATGTAATGCTTCTATGGAATATGTAATACTCCTATATTTTATTGGAATTTAGACAAATTACTCCTATCTTTACTTTAGGAGATCCGAAACTAAGACATTTGTTCACCGGATTCTCGTTTGAAATGATCTAAATCAATGTCGTAGAAATTATCTGTAATTATAAAATTTTTGTCTCTAATTTCAACAGTCAAGACGGTTTATGATAGAAATAGATATAGATAGGGTAAACACCACTTTTGGTCCCTCTTATCATTATCTTTTTACAGAGTGGTCCCTCTTATGTTTTTTTTCCCACTTTAGTCCCTACTATGAATTATTTGTTTCACTTTAGTCCTTTTCAAGTGGTCCAATGCGATTCCGATAACATGTGATATGCTCATGAGGGCAATTTTGTCATTTCAAGTAAACTAACATGGATATTTTCATCTTTCTAATTATTTAAAAAAAAAAATCCAAACTAGGGTTTCATTCCAATCGAACTTAATCGTACATTTCGTTCCAAACTAAAGTTTTTTCCAAAAATCTTTTTCAAACACCAAAATTACTCACCAATGAAACAATATCTCAAATAGTCTCAATAGTGAACGGACGAAAATGCCCTAAAAAATATTCATATGCATGTCACATGTTATCGGAACCACCTGATAAGGACGACTAAAGTGAAACACATAATTCATAGTATGGACTAAAGTGAAACAAATAATTCATAGTAGGGACTAAAGTAGGAAAAAAAACATAAAAGAGACCACTCTGTAAAAAAGTTAATGATAAGAGGGACCAAAAGTAGTATTTACCCATATAGATATAGCGAATGCATATAACAACATAATGTTTATTCATTAGTACAAAAAAGTTACATAAATAGGCAATTTGGTTTTTTAATTAGTACCCACACTGTATATACGTAGTCGTACTATATATTTATAGCTTTAAGATAACCTTGACCAAGATGAGGTGAGTATTGATCAACTTAGAGAAACTGCGTAGTTTAAGTAAAAGCAAAATATTTCAGCCATAACAAAATTATATTCGATGTATTGTAAAAACATCAACAAAATTAATACGGATCAATAAATGGCACGCAAAACAGGGAATTAACATATCACCACAATCTTAGTTTTAAGTCAGCAAAGCAAAATTGTTACAACAAAAGCATCAAGATTCAAGATCCATAGAGATATAAATCCTAGATTGAACCTAAGAAAGAATTATGACATACCAAGGTCATCAAAGAAGCAATCAATTCCAGTTGCAGAGACTCCGACCGCATGCGCTTCAAGATAGAGAACTAGGCCAAGAACTCCAGTTTCCCAAAAAAGCAAGGATACATCCAAGCCCCACTTTCCTGTAACGTGGGTTCAACACGAGCCACCATACCCAGGCTAAAGTATCCATCACTAGCAATGTCCTTCAATCCAATAATATCGTTAGACTTCATTGTGAACAATCACTTTTTCCTCCAAGTTTAAATAAATAAACGAGCAACAATTTTTTTAACAATAAGTCACAAATATTTTGAAATACTGAATCAAGATAATCTTATTTAGTTCTATCTCTTCACCGTTTCATACAGTGATCCTCAAATAATCTCTAAGAATAAAAAACAATTACAATTGCATTTTTTTTTTAAAAAATCCTCATGTTCGTAGTCTCATGCTTGTTACCTAATGTTCCATACATTGGAAAATACTTTATTTATGTCATTCGCTTCACTGACTGCTGAATTCTGAGACCAAACATGCAAGGGTATGAATACAGAATGTAATGTAAGATCTCGATAATCACATCAATAGCAAGACGACATTTAACTCACATCCATCTTTATAACTGAGTGATAATTAAGGGCCTGGTGATCCTAGATGTTCCCCTTATCCCACATCGTCTCACTGGCCAAACTCGACCATAGGTAGTTAAGCTCACAACTATTTGAGTTCATTTTCTTGTTATTATTTCATATGCTATAATTAAGAGATCACTTATCGAATAAAAATGGAGTAACCCTTCACTTTGTGCGTTGAGCAAGCAAACAACATGCTTAGAATAAAAAAATTGCAACGTCTTTAAAAAGAAGGTTCGACAAACAATGGGCATACCTGATGGCACGAAAGCGGTTTTGAAAGCTCTAGACAATCACCTTGTGAGAGTTCACACAAAGGAATATCATTGGTCTTCACCCATCTAAATTCGGGCCGCGTAACTTTCCTAAGCTCGTCTAAATGATCATCATTCCTCACCAGAAAGCATAATCCACTCAGTAGCCCAACAATCCTATGGACAAACAAAACTGTGTGAACTTGGGAATCCCAAGGCAAAGCCCTAAACGGAAACGCCAACTGCCTCTTCCGCTTCCCCTCTTCACTTTCTTCAGAACGTGAAGGCATACCATGTAACAAAATCTGATAAAATGTGTCCATCTCCATCATAGTAGAACCATCCATATCAACCACACTTCTCTGGCTCCTCACCAACTCACTTACACTTCTCCATCATAGTAGAACCATCCATATCAACCACACTTCTCTGGCTCCTCACCAACTCACTTACACTACAACCCTTATAAGAACTCTCACTAATCATCCCACTACTCCTAAAAGGCTCAGAAACCAATTATTTCACCCTTGTCAACGGCTTCCTCCCGGCCTCAACCCTCTTATAAATTACATCCCAGCACAAATGCTCTTTACTGAGTAAATTCAGTTTACCATTCTACTCAAGATTCAAAAATTCCGACAGTGCCACACTCATCTTCTGTCAATCCACCTCAAACTCACCTACATCTTTAGGGAAAACAGTAAAACACAAACAGGATGCTCGAATTCAATCTCGGGCATCCTCCCTCTAACAGGCCTTCTAGGTATGATAAATTTCGGAAAAGTCCTAACTAGTCCCATCGATTTCTCCAACTCTTCACAACCCAACCCATCTTAAACCCTAACATCCCAACCGAGCCCACCAGCTGCAATCGTTACAGGCCCAATCGCCTGTCCCATATCGTGATTACAGTACCTAAATCCCCTATCGCCGTACTTCCACACGCTTCCGGCTGATAGATCCAAGTACCAAAACAACAATAAATCAATCCAATTCCACCCTAAAACAGTTCAAAATTAACATATCACTTCAACAAAAATGGCACAGGGATTAAATTGCATTAACTTCACAAATTCAACTCAAACAATACCCAATCCGTATCAAATCAACTCACAATCAACAAACTAACAACTATTACAATGGGTCGAGCTAATTATCAAATGGGAACAATGAATCAATTAAAACAATGATCAACAATCGACCATGCTCAGAACCAATTCAAATACTGGTTGGAAGCATAGAAATTAAGTGTGGTCTTCGTGGTTACCTGAAACAAAGACGAAACACTCAATTAAACACCAAACTTGCAGAAATTGAATGGAGGAAGACGACCAGAATACTCACGCGAATTTTCTGAATGAGGTTGCCAATTTCGGAATGACGGTTATTTATACTGGGAAATAGGTGATGTGGCAGCCCAGTCAGCCCTCCTTTCCCCGTCAGTAGCTCATCATTCGTCCACGTGTGTCCTCGCTGTCCTTTAGTTCAGCTGCTACTTCACTTATAAAAGCGTGTATTGACATAGTGCAACTTTAATTCTTTTATATAAAATTAGCAAATACCCCCTTTTGTTTTAGCAAAAATCCCCCTATGCCTCTGCATGGTTGAGCTGATCAAATTGCATGATCACGTTCTTCATTTCATCTTTGTCCCAATTGATTTATTCTCTCCCATTGCCCTCCATTATTTGTGCATGTATCAATACCCCCCTGTGGAAAACATCCTTGTCCTCAGGGATTAAAAGTTGGGAACTTCTTGAGCAACTGCTCTAAGTCTTCCCACATGTTATCCTCCATTGGTGCATTCCACCATTTGACTAACACTTGAGTTCCAGCACCATTTCTGGACTTAGAGATACGCCTATCAACAATACATTCAGGTTCCAAAATGACATGACCATGATCAGTGTGAGCCACAGGAAGGATAGGATAAACTACAGCAACACCTAACTTCTTCCTCAATTGAGATATATGAAACACATTGTGAATTTTAGCATTTAAAGGAAGTTCCAATTTGTAGGCCACTGCCCCCACTCTCTGAATGATTTTGAAAGGGCCAAAATACTTAGGACTCAGCTTGTTGTAGGGAGTGCTCCTTAGAGTGGATTGCCTGTAAGGTTGCAACTTCACAAACACCCAGTCTCCCACCTCAAATACCTTATCCATCATCCCCTTATCTGCCAATGACTTCATCCTTGATTGAGCCCTGATCAAATGATTTTTGAGAAGTCTAATAGTGGTTTCTCTTGCAGCCAAACTCCTATCCACAGTGTCCACAGTAGCAGTAAAAGGTTGGTACAGAAAGTGAGCAGGAGGGGGTTGTCCATAAACCACCTCATAAGGAGTGATTTTAGTTGAAGAATGAAAGGAGGTGTTGTACCACCATTCTGCCAGAGGTAAGAAATGTAACCAAGTTTTTGGCCTGTCTCCAATCATACATCTCAAATAGGTTTCTAAACACCTATTGACAACTTCTGTTTGTCCATCAGTCTGAGGATGGTATGCTGTAGAATGCAGCAAGGTAGTGCCATGTAACTTAAAAAACTCCTTCCAGAAGCTGCTCATGAATATTGTGTCCCTATCACTTACTATTGACTGGGGCATTCCATGCAATTTAAAGATATTGTCCATAAAGGATTGAGCAACAGATAAAGCAGTATAAGGATGAGTTAAGGGTAAGAAGTGAGCATACTTGCTCAGTCTATCCACTATCACCAAAATGACCTCTTTGTCATGAACCTTATGAAGTCCATCAATGAAATCCATTGAAATATCACTCCAGACTCTATCAGGAACAGGTAATGGCTGGAGGAGGCCATAGAGTAAATTGTTCAAGGGTTTGCATTGCTGACAAATCACACAATCCTGCACATATTTAAACACAAGAGGTTTCATATGTTCCCAGAAAAAGTATCTTTCTAACCTCTGTAATGTCTTAGCCATTCCTCAATGCCCTCCCTCAGGACTGTCATGATATAGTCTGATGATATCTTATTTCAGTGCAGCATCATCACCAATGACCAACTTCCCTTTCCTTCTCAACATTCCATCTTTCCAAGTGTATTTAGATTGAGCAGAAGGGTCTGCTTGTAAGTCATGTATGATTTGCTGCACCCTTGCATCATTTACCCAACTGAGCATAATCTTTTCCAACAATGGAGATGTGATAACTGTAACAACAGCCAACTGAGGTTGCCCCTCACAAGCTTGCCTACTCAAGGCATCGGCAACAGTATTTTCAGATCCCTTTTTGTACTTAATGCTATAATCATATCCTAAGAGCTTAATGAGCCATTTTTGTTGGGCAGGTGTAGCAATTTTCTGTTCAAGCAAGTATTTAAGGCTTTGGTGGTCAGTGTGAATAATGAAGTGTCTCCCAATCAAATATGGCCGCCACTTCTCCACAGCAGTAACTAATGCAAGTAGTTACCTTTCATAGACTGGTAAGGCAGCATGTCTTCCATTAAGAGCCTTGCTGAAGTATGCAATCGGTCTCTTGTTTTGCATCAAAACATCTCCTAATCCTCTACCAGAAGCATCTGACTCAATAATGAAGTCACTGTTCATATCAGGTAAAGCCAGTACTGGTGTTCTAGTCATGGCAAGTTGCAACTCTTTGAATGCATCAGTTGCCTCCTCACTCCATTTGAATCTATCCTTTTTCAGAAGATTTGTGAGGGGTCTAGCAATAGATCCATACCCCTTAACAAATCTTCTGTAGTATCTTGTCAATCCTAAAAAACCTCTTAAGTCTTTTATACTCCTTGGTAAAGGCCTGTCAAGCATAGCTTGAACCTTCTGCATGTCAGCAGCTACCCCTTCTTCAGTGATAACAAACCCCAGATATTCAACTTGATTCTGGCCAAAAGTGCATTTACTTTCTTTCACAAACAGCTCATTATCTCTAAGCACATCAAAGACCATAGTAATGTGAGTTAAGTGGTCTGTCCATGTGGCACTATAAATCAAAATGTCATAAAAAAAAACTAATACAAATCTCCTCAAGTAATTGTGAAAGATGTGATTCATAAGGCTTTGAAAAGTAGAGGGTGCATTTGTGAGCCCAAAAGGCATTACCAGAAACACATAATGTCCATTATGAGTCCTAAATGTAGTTTTTTCAATATCTTGCTCCCTCATTCTAATTTGGTGGTACCCTGATCTAAGGTCTAGTTTTGTAAAGAACTTAGAACCATATAACTCATCCAAAAGTTCCTCAATTACTTGAATAGGAAACTTATCTTTGATTGTAGCTTTATTCAACTCCCTGTAATCCACACAAAGTCTCCAAGTCCCATATTTCTTTTTCACAAGCACAACTGGGGAAGAATAAGGACTGTTACTGTCATGTGCAACTCCAGCATCCAACATTTCATTCACAATTTTCTCTACTTCATTCTTTTGTAAAGCTGGGTATCTGTAGGGTCTGACATTGATAGGGGCAGTTCCCTCCTTCAGATTTATAGCATGATCATGGATTCTTCTAGGAGGCAGTGTAGTTGGGATAGCAAAAATGTCTTGATATTGATCCAGTACTTGTTGTAAATTTGGGTGTCTTGTTGTTGCTGTACTAACTTCAGAACTCAGGCAACTCACTTGTTGTTCCTCCACTTTAAGCCAAGAGAGGCTCATCATAGATATTTCAGCTGGTTGAGACAAAATTTTGTCCATAGTACTGTTTTTAACTGTCTTGATTGAAGGTGTCTTGCCCCTTAGAGTGACCTTCTTTCTGTTAACCTCAAACTCCATAAAAAGTTTACTAAAATTCCATCTAATTTCTCGAAGGGTGACTAGCCACTGTACCCCCAACACAAGTTCACACCCCCCAATTGGCATGATCAACACATCAGAAGTAAAATAGGCTCCATGCATTTTCCAGCCAAATTCCTTACACATGTGATTGCTATGTACCTTACTCCCATTAGCTACTCCCACCACAAATGGTGTAGTAGATGTAATCTGGCACCCTAATCTCTTTGCAGCTTCTAAGTCTAGGAAGTTGTGAGTACTTCCTGAATCAATTAGTATATGCACCTTCTTGTTGTTAGCAGTACCAGTAATCCTCATGGTGTGGAAGTCCTAAGTGCCAATCATTGCATGAAGAGATATGTATGGCATTTGATCTTCATCTCCCTTATATGTGTCCTCCATTCCCTCTTCTTCTAGTGTTTCAGTAGTATCACCCTCACCTTCTAGGTCCATGATATATAATTGCTTCCTTTTGGGACATTGATGGCCAGGAGTGAACTTTTCATCACACCAAAAGCAAAGCCCCTTTGCCCTCTTCTCTGTCATTTCAGCAGTTGAAATGATTTTAGATTGCTTACTGGGAGTTCTAATTTGAGTAGGGAAAGGTTTAACCACTGGAGTAGCTAACAAAGGGGTGGTGTTCCTGTTGACTGTCATGTAAGGCTTTCTGTGTGTTTCCAAGTTAGTCCTCTCTTGCATCCTAGCTAAGCCATATGCCTTCTGAAGAGTTCTAGGATTAAACATCCTAACTGGATACTCAATATCCTTCTTCAATCCAGTTAGAAACAAGCTGACTGCATGAGTTTCTGGGATGTCAACTTTGTTAAATAATTCATCAAAGGCATCCAAGTATAGTTGCACACTCCCAGTCTGTCTCAATTCCTTCAGCTCACTCATGGGATCCTCAAATAAAGCTGCCCCAAACCTGTTTTGCAGTGCTCCCACATACTCCTCCCAATGAACTACACCTCTTCTTAACTTCATAAAAGCCTGATGCCATACCTGAGCTCTCCCTTCCATATACAGGCCAGCTATTTTGACCTTAAAGTTGTCCAGTGTCTCCTCAAGGTCAAAATATTGTTCAGCCTTATAAATCCAGTTTTTTAACTCATCCCCATCAAATCTAGGAAAATAAATCCTAGCATGATGCTTACCCACTCCTTGTGTGAACTGAGGACTAGAATTGAAAGAGGGAGTTCCTCTTTGATCCTCATTATCCACCACCTCTGATTGTTTCCCTTTGTTCTTCTCACTAGCTATTTCAGCTAGTGATCTCCTCATCTCATCCATGTAACTATCCATTTTCCTTTCCAACAATTCATATTTTTGCCCTTGTTCTTCACTGGAAGCTCTGACTTGTTCCAGTTCCCTTTGAAATTCCTGTGTTCTAGTGTTTACAGCCATTGCGCAAGGACTCAACCTGGTTCTAAGATACGACTGATAGATCCCAGTACCAAAACAACAATAAATCAATCAAATACCACCCTAAAACAGTTCAAAATTAACAGATCACTTCAACAAAAATGGCACAGGGACTAAATTGCATTAACTTCACAAATTCAACTCAAACAATACCCAATCCGTATCAAATCAACTCACAATCAACAAACTAACAACTATTACAATGGGTCGAGCTAATTATCAAATGGGAACAATGAATCAATTAAAACAATGATCAACAATCGACCATGCTCAGAACCAATTCAAATACTGGTTGGAAGCATAGAAATTAAGTGTGGTCTTCGTGGTTACCTGAAACAAAGACGAAACACTCAATTAAACACCAAATTTGCAGAAATTGAATGGAGGAAGACGACCCAAAATACTCACGCAAATTTTCTGAATGAGGTTGCCAATTTCGCAATGACGGTTATTTATACTGGGAAATAGGTGATGTGGCAGCCCAGTCAGCCCTCCTTTCCCCGTCAGTAGCTCATCATTCGTCCACGTGTGTCCTCGCTGTCCTTTAGTTCAGCTGCTACTTCACTTATAAAAGCGTGTATTGACATAGTGCAACTTTAATTCTTTTATATAAATTAGCAAATGCCCCCTTTTGTTTTAGCAAAAATCCCCATATGCCTCTGCATGGTTGAGCTGATCAAATTGCATGATCACGTTCTTCATTTCATCTTTGTCCCAATTGATTTATTCTCTCCCATTGCCCTCCATTATTTGTGCATGTATCACCGGCCAAAAGATTGAGGAAAGTTCAATCAAGAATGAACCTTTCGGAAAAAACTTAAGAAACCCAGATGGGATTTGGGCACTCAGTTCTGTAGCATGCTCCTTTGGGGCGTAATGTGCGATGAAATGATGTTCGGAGAGGGATTCTACAGGAGGCGAAATGACGTAAGCTTCGGTAGGTGAAGATTTCCGCTATTGGGGTTTAGGCCTTTGGTTGGAGAATTTGGCGGAGAATTTGGCTGAATGTCACTACCAAATATGTTAATCAGGAAAATGCCATAGGAATTTTTTAAAAATATATAATTTAAATAAAAAGGTATTTAAAATTTAAATAAATTGCAAAATACACCCTCCATTCTTCAATTATTGATTTTAACTCTATTTCACATATTTAAAAAAAACTTTTTCTCTCTTCTTAGATCTGAATCTGTGAACTCTCCTCTTTCTTTCCCAACTTCAACTTCTTCACAAATTCTCACTCAAAAAATGGCACATAATAACGACATTATAAGTGAAATTGAAGGCGAGGGGATGAACCTAGAACAAGCACCACACCTGGGTACGTATTTTGGCGTTTGGTATGAACAAACGTCAGTCTCTAGTCTCCAAATCTTCAGCGTCTGGAGACTAAAGACCAGACAGTCTCCAGACACCATGTTATAGCTCACCGCGGTGAGCATTATGCATACTATGGTGAGCAATATTCCCACCGCGGTGAACATCTTGATTTGGAGACCAAATCACGGATGGTCACCAGACTTCATGAACATCTGGAGACTGAACTCTGGTCGCCAGTCTTCAATTTCCAGAATTCATGAATTTGGAGACTGAAGTCTGGTCTCCAGACTTCAGTCTTCAGTCTCTCATTATCATCCGGAGACTGACTTCAAACTCGAAATTGAAAAAAAAATTATGTTTTAATGACATATTTATTTTATAGGGATATGGCATAATACCGATGTACACCCTTCCACAATTACCTCCATTCCACTATAATAAAGTGGTTTTAGGAGGAAAAATCACACAACGGACTATGTGGTCTGAAATTAACTCAATGCGAAGGTTGATGCGACCTCATCATATCCAGATGTTAGAAAACTACCCGAAATTGGAAATTTTTTGCTGCTCAGTGATACAGGCAAATTTAAGAGGGCTGCGTTGCACAACTTGATGCTTAGAATTTTCAAACGGAAAGAAAAAACAAGTAAATATGAGTACTGGTTTTTTATCAATGGAAAGCCACTAAGGTTTGGGGCGGAGGAGTTTAGCCTTGTGTCGGGGTTGCGCTTTTGTAGACAAAATTCTGAGGATGCGCAACATATTGCGGAAGGTGCAACCCTGAGAGACAGAAGGTTTCATAGATGAGGGACGGAGAGGGTAACTGTCGAGACAGTTGCAAATGAAATAAAAAGATTATTGGTTGTGAATGATGAACATGATGATACTGTGAAATTGTTATTTGTTTGGGCTATATCAGCGGTGTTGATGCCTACACGTCATGTTAAAGTTGTTGAAGAGTTAGTTTTTAGGGTAAGTAAATTAAATGTAATTTTTTATATTGATTTTACTTCAAATTTTAGAACTAATTATCCATATAAATTTTTCTTATATTACAGGTATTTGATGACCTGGACGTATGCGAAAGGTATGGATGGGCTAATAAAATCTGGGAAGCTACGGTAGGTGATACATTGGTCAAAATTGGCTCTGATCCTGATATTAGACATGAGACCTTTCGTAGATGGAATGCGGATGGATGCCCTTTTCTTATACTGGTATTTTGTCCACTCAATTTTCGATTTAAATATGTTTTTATTTTATATTTTTTTCCCTTAAATTTAGGCCATTTTTATGCAGTTTTGGATGTTGGAGAACATTGAAAGCTTGCCCGAACTGGCCAATCGTTCATCAAGAATGTCTCAAAATATTCCTTGGTATCCGAGAATGTTACGTTGGACGGTTGGTAGCACTAATTATCCAAATTGTAATGATGTTGACGAATACTTTGGTAAAGTTAAGGTATGTTAATAGTTATTATTACTCTTTTTTTTATAATGTCATGAATTTTATATATTTTAAATAAATAAACTGTGTTTTATTAATTTTTCTAGATTGTGATCCTGCGACTAATGCCGGATGAAGTGGAGTCTCAGGCTGACTATTATACGGTTACAAGACAGTGGGTCGGTGATATTAGGCCGAAGAGTCGATTATTAACATATCGTCGCATGACTGACTTATTTGGCGATAATTATTGTATTATTCGGGATGAAAAGGGACATCCCGGTTGCGTTAATCGGCCACCCCTCCATGAGGATGCACCTGTGCGGCAAGTTGTCGGTTCGAAATGCCAACGTCTACTAAGAAGAGACCATGATGCCTCAACTTACCAATCTCAACCGCGTCCAAGTAATCAAGAAATACCTGCGTCCTGGTTTACAGAGTTACACCAGATGGAGCCGAGGCTTTGACATGATCAAGTCCAGATGGAGCGGAGGCTCCTTGGACAGATTACAGGAATTTCGGAAACGCAGCAGCAACTTAGTGTAACCATGGCTCGCCTTGAAAGTTTGATGGTGAAGGACCTCCAAAATAGAGGGATTGATATGGAGGGGAATGTGCAAGGGGAAAGTGAGGAAGAGGAAAATGAATAATCTGATGAGGTGGACGATTAAATTATTTTTTATTTATGGTTTTTAATGCCTTTGGGATTAATACAATTTTTATTATGATATCGGAGTGTTAGACATTAATTGGATTGCCTTGGTATTATTTTTGGAAATGTGTGTTGGATTGTTTCGATTTTTATTAGATAAATGATTGAATATGTTAATAATCTGATGAGGTGGACGATTAAATTATTTTTTATTTATGGTTTTTAATGCCTTTGGGATTAATACATTTTTTATTATGATATCGGAGTGTTAGACATTAATTGGATTGCCTTGGTATTATTTTTGGAAATGTATGTTGGATTGTTTCGATTTTTATTAGATAAATGATTGAATATGTTAATATGTGATGTTTGATATGAATTCGTAATATACGCGGAAGAGAATTCTGATCATCATGATATTGAAGTCGATGATGATGTTCAAACGCCTGATCAAGTGGGCGCGAGTATAAGGGAAAGAAGGTCGAAAAAATTTCATGATGTGGATGCGAGAGAAAGGGAAAATGACTATCCGGCCTAGTAACCATTTATGAACTCCCTATGCCTCTGATGATAGGAAGAAGAGACATTCAAAATAATTTTTGTAATATTTAAAGTATTTATATAATATTTGATTATTGTAGTGTGGTTTCTTGTTATTAGTGTGTATTTTTTAAAAATACGGGGTCAATATGTAATTCTAAGCGATTAAACAATTCAAATAAGCCAACATCAGCACACAATTCATCAACACAATAATATGAATACATATATATCTGAAAACTACAAATCCACAATTTTTTATTCCAAAAAGAAAAATAATATTGTCCAATGCAAAAAATGTAAAAATAATATTTACTGGTCCCGATCCTCCTACTCATCAATATGCATTTCGTCTACATTGCGCGCGGGCTGGTGAAAGATGGGACGCGGAGGAATGGCGAGAGGATGTGTGCCAACATATCTGGCATCTCCATATGTCGTCCGAAAGTAGAAGTCCTGCCTGTCAGCGAGGGTAGCGAATGCAGTTGAGATATACTCCACCAAGGTATTCATGTTGTCATTCATGTTTCTTTGAAGGGCTGCCATCTCTTGGAATACCAACTCTTGTCCACGGGGAACCCGTTGTGGAACTTGAACTTGCTCGGCTTAGGGCTCTCCGGATAATTGTAAACCCGACCGGTGCGAGCACTCTCATGAGTCGAATTCGATGTTCTGCCGATTGAGTTGGTGTTGATTAGGTTGGCCAACTTGATTTCTACCCGAACATCCGTGATATCGACTCCGGCCATCAAACAAAACCCGTTAATGAGGTAAGGGAAGACGAAGCTCTTCAAACTCGGTGATGATTGGAAAATGGTCTTCATAAGATAATTGTGAATAAATTTCCCTACGTTAAATTTGAGCCCCCTGGTGAGAGCATAAAGCAGAGGGATATGGTCATCACCGTACATAGTATTGTACGAGGTCGGAGCAATGTGAGAACACATAATCAACGACCAAGCTTTGGCCTCTTTTATCAACCGGTTATGAGGAATTTTACCCACTAGCTAGTGTCGTCGATAGTAAGGTAATTCTTCATTTCTTCTAATGAAGTCGTCGTCTTGATTTACGGGCTTTTTCCAACCGGCATTGGCGTAGAATTCGTGTAGAATCTAGGTTGGCATTTTAAGAAATTCACTCCAACCTCTTCCCTCGATTTGATCATACAATATCGGGTACGCTTCCCTTTCGTAAGTGACAAACTTCTCGGAAATGAATTTCCATCCCTTGTCGGCAATGTAAGCATCTGAAGCCTGTAGATAAAAATCTGGAGCTATCAAACTCCTCCTCGACAGTGATGTTTTTCCCTTTATCTTTCCTCGTCTTTTTTTGTGGTGCACTCGAGCTACCACCCCTAGAAGATCCACCTGAACTACCACCACCCCTAGTTCTCGGCATAATTTGAATATACTTGGAAAACCACAATCAATTGCTCAAAATAAAGAAGAAAACTTCTCACGGGCAATTTGACAAACACCTTGTGTGCAAAGTTTGAGATATACCTTGTGTGTGAAATTTGACTTGGGAATTTGGTGTTTGTGTAGGTGAGGAGTATAGTGAGTTAGGAGGGGAAATTGAGAGAAGAATTGACGGATTTTTTAGAGGAGATGAGAGGAATTTTTTGGGAGAGTAAGGGAGAGAATGAAGAAAAGCTCACTGCGGTGTGTATTTATAGATGTTACATACTCACCGCGGTGAGGTTTAACGCGGTGAGATTTAAGCAAAGAGTTCAATTGAACTCTCTGCCTCAACCTAACAGCGATGAGTTTAGTACTCACGGTGGTGAGTATTAGACTCACCGCCGTGAGTTTTAGGCAGAGAGCTCTCTGCCTCAACCTCACAGCGGTGAGGTTAATACTCACCGCAGTGAGTATTAGGCTCACCGCCGTGAGTTTGAAGCAGAGAGTTTGGTAACTCTCTACCTCGGTCTCACGGCGGTGCCGTGATCAAGATATATCGGGTAAAATTGCAATTTCTAGAAATATTGGGCCAGTTTAACAATTTTTTTAAAATATGGGGTCAAATTGCAATTTCAATAAATTGACCAAATCTTACAAAATTGACCAATATCTACGAAGTTGTGATTTACGGAAGATATAATATTTCTGTAAGTGTTACTTCTCCTTTCGGGACAAAAATTATCCAGATCTTACAAAATTGACCAAAATGTATGAAGTTGGGATTTACGGAGGATATTAGGTTACTGTAAGTGTTACTTCTCCTTTTGGGTCATAAATTGATAAAATCTTACAAAATTGACAAAATTTAGGTGTTAGGGTTAAGGTAGGTTAGGTTAGGGTTATGGTAAATTTATGGCGTTTGGCATTTGATAACCAAACTACAGTCTCCAATGTGAGTGGAGACTGGAGTTCATTGGAGACTGTAGTTTGGTTATCAAATGCCAGTCTCCACTCACATTGGAGACTCCAGTCTTCAGACTGAAGTTTTACTCACCGCGGTGAGTTTAGCACTCACCGCGATGAGTTCGAGATAGAATTTTGGGATTTTTGATGTTACAAATTGAATTCTTTTTATAATAAATATTAATATACAAGATATATAAATATACAATAAATAAATATAAATAAATATAGTAGAACAAATATATGTCAATAATATTTAGTGCAATAATTGTTGTTCACTAAAATTCAACTATTACAATAAATACGTCTCATTAAACAAAGATCTAAGATCGAGCTTCATTATTACTCGAATTTTGAAAACGTTGAGAACATTTAGCAGCGTTGTGATCGGTAGCATGACAAATCTGATGAGGGGTACTTTGGATATTCTATTTTGGGAAGGGCTTGTATGATCCGAATTCACAACATCCGACCTCGAAGACATATTGGCCGACCTCCAACGTTGTACAACCTACACCGATCACAGGCCAAGTGTGATTAACCATTTTTCGTAGGGTTAGATTAAATCAATGAGGTTATTTTTCTGAGGTTAAATTAAGTACAGATTATAGGGTTTAGTTACTTTATTCCGGATGGATCAATCTCAAGAAAGAACGATAGGTAAAGAACAATTAGTAAACAAGACAATGAATATGAATATAGTATAGCAAAAACTTTTCTATTAATTATAATCTCAGAATACTTTGTATGGAGGCGTGAGCTCTGAGTTCGTAGTTGTCTAATACAATATTAAACTTGGTATTTATATAATAATAACCCTAGCTATTCAAGGAAATATAATCCCAATAGGACTAGGTATAGTAATATTTATGGAACTTGGACTTCATTCTTAGTCGCCAAGGATTGATAGTTCAGATCGGACCGGGCAGCTCATCATCTAATTAGTCTTCTGATCGGACCGAACATATGTTGACTTGTTGCTCTGATTATTATAAGGGGTGCGAAATAGCCCCCATCAGTACTCCCCCACTTCTTCGAGCATAAATGCAGTAGAAGCTTGTAGAAGTAGATGGTCGATCACGACTGTCCTTTCTATGAATTGTGCCTCGTTAAAAACCTTACTTGGAAAAAACCCTGTGGGAAAAAATCCTAAGTAAGGAAAAGAGTGAAACACTTCATAGATAGTCGTCTTGTCGTTTCCGGACTGAACCGTTACTTTTCTCTTGAGGAGGCGTTCCGGCTTTACTGTTTGGCGGGAATATGATTAGCCGCGAGAAGTTCGAAACGTCTTTTCATCCTCCTATATAAATAGGTGGTCGTTGTTTCAATCACTTTTTACTTTCTACTCCCCATATTCTTGCAGTAACTTTCTTATTCGATAATTTCTTCACAATCTTGCTTTCATCGACCAATATTTTTTTCGAGGATCCCAAAAATGACTTCATTTCCAAAGAAACCCTCTTCATCTTTAATGGAAGCAGTTGCTCCTATCATCGAGGAGGGGGTACCCCCTAGTCCTCCAACGGAGCAGACCGGAGTGTTCGAAATCATCATCCCGGATAAGGACACTTTCAAAGTGCAGATTATATCTGATACCGACGTCGCGGCCAGGGCCAAGAAAGGCAAGGGTTCGGCTCCTCAAATATCTGAACCGATCGAGGATCTTGCTTGTGCATATACCGATGAGACCTTTCCACGAGGTCGTTGATAATTATACGAAATACTTTCCGGAAGGTTCTAAAATTATTCTTCCTTCTCCTTTTGAGAGGGTTACTTCTCCACCGAAAGGTTGTCGGGCTTTTTATACCCCCCATTTCAACTATGGTTTACGTCTTCCCTTGTCTGCCTTATTTCTTGATATTTTGAAAACATTTAGCGTATCCCTAACGCAATTAGTCCCAAATTCCGTGGCTTTTGTTGTATGCTTTTCAGTTTTGATGATAGCAAAAGGATTCCTGCCATCTTTCCGTAATTTTACACAATTATTTCGTTTTAATATTTCTAGTTCCTCCAACCGTGGATACTTTTTTATCAGCCAGAAGACTGGTCGCTCTATCTTCGATTTCCTTGTTTCCAGCAATCCTGCCTGGAAATCTCATTTTTTCTTTGTACGACCTCCTTCTCACCTTCGGTTAGCTGATGGTTCTACTGAGCCATTCTCGTGGGACCATGACTCCGAGTGGATTTCTGGTGGTCGCTCGGTGACGGGCCATTTTATCCCTGATGATCCTCAATTGATCGGTGAAATCATGGATATGGGTGCCGACAAGTATCAGAGTGCTCTTCTTATCGGTGAGGCTTTTCTCCGTAGAGCGGGCTTGAGTCCTCATACTTTTTCAATCGCTTCCCCTTCTCAATCGCTGGGTAAGCACTTTATTTTAGCGTCACTTTTTACATTATATTCTCTTTTAATAATATGTCTAATTCAGAACTTTATTCTCTTTCAGTTCTCATGGTGGAAAATTCTTGGCGCTCCTCGAAAGGGAAGATGGTCCTATCAAAATCTACTAAAACAGTAGAGAACCTTCCCATCGAGCAGAGGGTGTCCAGGAAGAGAAAATTGGACTTGGGCCATGATTCAGAAGATAATATAGAGGAATCTCCGGATTCACCACAGGAATCTCCTGTCCATCAGGGGACGGGACAGGGTTATCCTCCTCTTCAACTTCGGACTTCCCTCGGCATTCGAGGATGTCGTAGCTGGTCGATGCCCCATCCCAACGACAAGCCAGTAGAGAGATGAAAGCATTACTATGGTCGTTCTGGCGAGGATCTTTCTTTACTTGGTGAAAATCATCCGAAACCTACTCTCGTTGAGATGATCGAAGATCATTTACAAGGGAAGAGAGCGGCTGGTTATCCTGAAAACGATTATTTGGTTCACGACGAGAGCGAGAATGCCGTGGATAAGGCTGCTCGTGTTCTTCTTTCCGGTGTCTTTACTCTTGATATGAATAAGCTTCTTCGGAAGGATCCCTTGGAGAAATTTCAGAGAGCTTCTCTTTATGCTGAGAAGGTTATTTGTTGTCATATATGCTCACTCATTGATTTATCTAATGAATTTTTTAGCTCACAGATTCGTTTCATTTATTTCTCAGACAAAGACTTGCTTGGCCTCGTATGCCTATGAAGCTGCTCTCTGGAAACAACAATGTGAATTTTTGGACGAGAGATACAAGGCATTACTTCACAAGGTTTCTGATCCGGAGGCTGGTCCCTCGATGTCCTCTTCTTTTCCACCTCCGATCACAGATTCTCAGGCCACGAGAACTGATGACCAAGAGATCATAAATAAAGTTTTGGAGACTTCTCGTGCTCAAGAGCAGATTGATCGGTTGGCTAAGGAGTTGGAAGATTATCAACTCTGAAGTACTACTCGGATTAGCGAGCTGGAATCTCAGGTAGTGAGTCTTCAAGCCTCATTGGAGGAGTATGATAAGGACATTCTTCTTAGCGGTCTTACTGATCGTTATGGTAGAAATCACGATGAGAGGGTGATTCGTGAATTCCTTAGTTCCCCTGTTCATACTGCCTTGGTGCATCAGATGGTCGGTCCGCTCCTTGAGAGTACTTTCAAAAAGGCGATTCATCAGATGGTCGCGCTGGGATTGATTGAAGATCATCGAAAGGAGTACTTCAAGGCGACGCATATACGTCTGAATCGTTATGGTGAGGAATACTTCTCCTTCCGACCTGCCGAGTGTTAACTATCAACAGTTCCCATTGGCTCACCTTGTCGAAGAGTTCGGGAAGCCATTGCCGACTCCTCCTTCAGATATTAATCTGGAGGTCGATAATAATTTCATCGATCAAGAGGAAGAGGAGGAGAATATGGGGGCAGCGAACGAGGGAGCCAATGAAGGGGAGTCCGCTGACGATCAGGGAGTTCCAGATGGCGATCAAGTTGTGTGAGGATGGAGCGACCAATCTAGCTTGAGGAATAACTTTGGCAAGAACTAACATAGCACGATTTGTAATATTACTTTTTTATCCTGTTGTAAATAAGACGGTTTGTATTCTGAAGGTTTTGTCTTTTCTGCTTCTCTATTGACAATAATTCAGACAAGTCATTAATTTTGGTGTAATCATTATGCTTATGTCTTTTCGAATTCTTGCGGCTGTTCATAGGTCAGGTTCTCTGTTTCGCGCCCATTCTTAGGGTCTGTCGAGTCTTTTCATTTAGTATAAATACATACGGTAAAAAGTTTACTCGCTATTTACCGTTTTTACTCAACTCCGATAGAATATTCTCTCGCAGGAGGTCGATAAGCTTTTTCGATAGTTAAATATTATTTTCCATTTCCGAATATGAGTAACCTTTTCGGCAACACTTCAAAGCATTCTTCCCGCGAGGGTAGTCGAAACCCGAGACCAAAACGGTCCCGTACTGAGGGGCCTTCGGTAGATCCTTCTCGCTCCCAGTCAATTAGAAGGTCGGGGATCCAGACTCCCGTTATTTCTTCTGAAACTTTTCCCGTGATTAGTTCAACTTTTACTCAACCAGATTTTCCCATTTCTGGTGAGGTTGAAAGGAGGCCCTCCCCTGGTCGGGTGGCCTTCGGAGACATGTCCAATGTGGAGCAAACTTTTAATATACCCGTTTCTTCGGGTGTTTCTTCTTTCGAGCATGGCTTGCATGAGCACGCTCCAAGTAATTCTATTCCTTCCTCTGCTTCTACCGAACTAGTTATTGGCGAAGGTCAAGGGGACACTGCCGCGGGGGCAGATGGCGGAGGTCCTTTTTTGAATCCATCCATGACACAATCTGTTGCTCAAGATTTTTCTGACTTTTTATTTACTGATACCACTGTTGTAACTACTTCTTTTGAAGCCGGCGGATCTTCTGGAGATCGGACAGGCTCGAGGTCCGGTCGGCGGACTATTATTTCTGCTTCGGGTAAAGAGACCTTGGTGAGTCCTAACGAGAGGGAGTCCCCTCGTGTGTTAGACGACCGTTGTATTCTTGAACAAGTTAGGGATATAACGGAGTCAGGAATTCCTCGGCCTGACAATATTCCCCTCGATAGTGAACTGCCCAATTCTCTTGAGCCCGACGCTTTGTCCTGGGAGTTGGGTCTGAGCACTATCTTGCCTGGCGAATTGAAGAAACACGAAGGCACTCCCAATGTTCGCCTCGTTCAGTCGCTCGTCAAGATGTGCGAACAGGTAATTACATTCTAACTGTATTTCTTGCATTATTTTGATTGCTTTATTACATATGACCTTTTTCCTTTTCAAGCCAAGTATTTCGCGCTGCAGCTGGGCGTAGAGAATGACAATTTGTGGCTCGGTAAGGAGAGCCAAAAGCAACATCTGGATTTAGAGATAGCAAAGGTCGAAAGGCAGGCCTTCCAACTCAAGCTTCTCAATGATGATCTTCAAAAATTACGAGAAGAGAAGTCTGTTCTTGAGAAGGAGAAGAGAGACCTGGCCCAGGTTAATGCACTTGCAGAGGAGTCACGTCGGCAGGCATATGAACAAGGTTATGATGCGGGTTATCAGAAACGTCAGGAGGAGTTAATGGCGTTTGTGGATAATGCGACTCCTCGGAGGGGTGCTTCTGCTAGTCGGCCCAGCGATGGCAACCAACCTCAATGACCTGTTTTAATGAAGCTGCTGTAGTGGACTGCTTCTTCCTTTTTTTTTTAGACGATGTATGCCGCAACCGTCATGTGGTTGAAATGCACAATTTTATCGTTATAATCAAGTATAAATTTTCTAAGTAAGCAGGAGATTTCAATTGACTTATCTGGCATTAATTTCCTGGGAGATCATCTTTTGTTTGAAAGAGTAGCTCTCTCTGGCTGATCAGTCTTGAATAGCTGAACGATGTAGTGTTTCCTTTGCATATCAAAATTTTAAACACGTATGAGTGTGATGATTAATCAAGCATAGTGCCTTAGGCTATTTCTATAGTCAGTCCAGTCATTATAAAATGTTCACTGTAGGTCGTTCATGTAATTGGCTTGAACTGTAAAGTACGTTTACCATTCTTATCGATGATCGATTTGTGTTTGTAAAACTGTCTATTTGTCATGAACTTCTATAAGGGTGTTAGTATCTTGCTTTTCTTGTAAAAGTTTAAGCTCTTACAAGGGATTTTGTTCTACCCATTTCCTTGAACTTCATGTTTCTTTGCACTGATTGTGAGCTCCATATTCCTCAAATAAAGCAACCACTTATTTCTTTAGGTTACGTTCTTGGTATGAGAGGAATTGGAAATTTTTAAATAATTAATAAGATCTAGCTGGTTGAGACCTCCTTAAGCAATTCTCTGGAATATGAGGCAGTGACGACCTCGTATGTGTGAATATGGAATTTTATTACCTCTAATGAGCTAGTACTTGTCATATTGGTGCCAACTCATATGTCTGTGTCGAGGATCTCTTGTGCTTTATTGAGCGATTAGCGTTTGTAAGCGTGTAAGCTCTTTTCTGTCTGGAGCTCTTAAGATCCATTTAATTTCGTGTTGATCGCTTCGATTCTGAGACCTCTTTCTCATCGAGTAGTTTTTACGAATAAACTGGTGTCGTTCCAACTTATTCGCATTAATAGTGGGAAGTCAAACGGTCGCACTTTCGGTTCTCTCAGATCTTCATCCAACCGTAGGATTAATTTTAACTGTGCCTATAAATAGGTAGGCAGTTTCTTTTGTATCCATTCATACTTACAAAAATGGAGACATCAATTTCTCTGAGTTTCTTTTTGCCCACTGATCCCATAACATTCAAAAATTCACATTATCGTGATCTATCATTCCAAAATAACTCAAACATATCTTGCCTTGTACTGACAGGTCCCAGTATCACCCTACCTAGTACTGACGGGTCCCATGTGGCCTCAACTTTAGTCTTCATTGGGTTGGGGTCCATGGTTGCTTGTTTGCACATGGCGGGTTCATACGTACCAGGCGTCCCCGTTCATGGAAGTTACCTCCGGAGTGATAGACCACGGGGACGTGCTGGTAAATTTTAACTTTTGCGACGGTCTTCTCGAGATGCTGCTTTAGAGTAAAAATCAACCCCATTACACAAGCAGTATCTCGTTTTGGGCGAGTGGCCGTTATCGGGCATCTGGCTGGTAATGGCCATTCCAACTAAAGGAAGAATCGATCTTCAGAGCCTGGCCGTCGAACCAAAGAAGTCGACCATCCTGAGCAGCATGCTTCTTAGGCGGTTGTACAGGATCAACGAGGCACCAGGGAGGAGATTGATGTTTCCGTGGACATTGTCGTGAAAGCCATCAATCCATAGAGTAGGTAGGATTGATGTTTACCCTTGTAATGATACGAGAAATGTTCTATGTACTTAGACGAATAGAACTCTTTACCTAATTTTGAGAGATGTTCTTTGTACTCAGATGAATAAAATTTGATTGTTTTCATATCTCTTGTTGTTAATCTTTTTCGTACTGGTATTATTCGCTTGTCGTTGTAAGACATCGAGGAATGATTATCACGTTGTTCGAGTATCGTCTGACTATTGGAAACTTAGGTTTTTAACCAAAATATGTGGCTTTAACCTATCTTGATCGCTATTATGGAGATCGAGGAGCGTCTATTGAGCGGATCAATTTATACTCAACTCTTTTTAAGACTTAGGTTTTTTTACCAAAATTTTTGGCTTTTAACCTATTTATTTTTGAGATCGAGGAGCGCTTATGGAGCGGATGGATTTATACTCAACTCGTTTTAAGACATAGGTTTTTTACCAAAATTTTTTGGCTTTTATCCTTTTAATTTTGAGATCGAGGAGCGTTTATCGAGCGGATCGATTTATAATCAACTCGTTTTAAGACTTAGGTTTTTTACCAATTTTTTTTGGCTTTTAACCTTTTTATTTTTGAGATCGAGGAGCGTTTATCGAGCGGATCGATTTATACTCAACTCGCTTTAAGACTTAGGTTTTTTACCAAATTTTTTTTTTTTGGCTTTTAACCTTTTTAGTCGTTATTTATGAGATCGAGGAGCTTTTATTGAGCGGATCGATTTATACTCAACTCGTTTTAAGACTTAGATCAACTTTTGTGGATTCGACCATGTTGATTGTTGAATTTCGAGGAGCATTTATCGAATAGATCGATTTATACTCAACTCGTGTTGAAACTTCGGCCTTACTCAAGTGAACCTTTGATTTGGTCCTCGAAATCGTAATCATTGATAAAAAATATCAAGAATAAATCTCAGGCCAAGGCCTTTATTACAACGAATAAAAAAAATAAAACAAACAAAATTAAAGGAAATTAACAAGGACGATTACTACGATTCATTTCTCATAGTATCTTCTTAGGTTGACTGCATTCCATGTTCTTGGTAGGGGTGTTCCGTCCAAGTGTGCAATTTTGTATGAACCTTTCTTTCCTACATCAACGAATAGGTATGGTCCATCCCAATTATGTTGTAATTTTCCCACATGCTTGGATACCTCTACCTTTTTCAGTACTAAGTCCCCTTCTTTGAAGGATCGTATGCGTACCTTCTGATTGTATGCCTTCTCCATGTTTGATTTAGCGACCTGCAATCGTACGGCTGCCTTTTCTCTTAAGGCTTCAGTCAAGTCGATGTCACTTTCTCTTGCCTTTTCATTTTCCTTGTCATCATACATTTCGATTCTTGGTGATGGAATTAGTGTTTCGACTGGAATTACAGCCTCCGAGCCATATACCAGACTAAATGGGGTCTCCCCGGTCGAAGTTCTGACTGTCGTTCGATTAGCCCAAAGTACTCCGGGGAGTTCATCTAGCCATCTTCCTTTGGCTGCCCCTAATATTTTCTCTAAACACTTTATTATTTCACGGTTCGTTACTTCAGTTTGTCCATTCGCTCTTGGATGCCCTACTGAAGTGAAGTTTCGTTGAATTCCCAACTTTGAGCACCATTCCATCACTTGTTTTCCCGCGAATTGTGTTCCATTATCAGAAATCAGGATTCTCGGGATGCTGAATCGACATACTATGAATTTCCATAGGAAATTGATCACTTGGAATTGAGTTATTCGAGCAAGAGCAACGCATTCTATCCATTTACTGAAATATTCGACAGCGACCAGAACATACACTTTTTTAGACCTGGCTACTGGGAAAGGTCCCACAATGTCCATTCCCCGTTGATCAAATGGCCAGCATACTGGTATCGGATGCATGTTCTCGGCTGGTTGATGACTTATATTTGCATGAACTTGACAATGATGACATTTTTGCACATACTGTATGGCATCATTGTTGATAGTAGGCCAATAATAACCTCTTCTAAGGCACTTTAAGGCTAAGGCCCTTGCTCCACTGTGATTTCCTGCTTCTCCTTCGTGTAACTCTCGAAGGACATCATGGGTTTGTGACTCGGAGATGCATTTTAGAAGAATTCCTGATACCGATCTTCGGTGAAGTTTTTCTTCTAACAATGTATATTTAGGAGCTCGATATTTTATTTTCCGAGCCTCATTTGGATCAAGCAGTAATTTTCCTTCTTGGAGATAGTCCATCATCGGAGTCATCCAATTTCTTTCATTTTCTTCGATTTCCATCATCTCAGCGACTGGTGTCTCGTTGATGAGGGATATTTTGGACTCTACTTTTAGGAGCCCAGGCAAGATCGAAGATTGTGGAACCCGAACCTGAAGGAATAAAATCGAGCCCAGGTCACAATTCATCCAATCCGATAAATCAGAGAGAGCTCATAGTCGAAGAATACTGTTAGGCCGACCTCTGGCCCAGGCCTGTGGGCCGAGAAATATATTCCTACGGGTGGACTAGGAAGGTCCCCAATTCAACTATAAATACCACGAGCATTTATGAAGCAAGGGGGGACTTACACGCTTTCCCGGGTGCGCTCTAGTCGAAGCTGCTGATCGGAGCCATCTTGGAAAGTTAGCTTAGGTCACTTATTATGTATTATTCCTCTAGCTTGTACGGCATCCTATAATGCTCAAATAGGACCCTCATCATTTGTAATCTGTACTCGCACGTTCGGAACATATATATATACTGATCTTTCATTCATTTAGTTTTGTCTTTAGTTATTTTCTTCACCTTTTTGATCATATACGAAACCACGTAAGATCAATTGGCGCCCACTGAGGGGCCTTATTTAGGTGTTAGATCGAAAAATGCATACTACGAGGAGAAATACATATATACGAGCAGAGCCTCCTCACGCAATCGGAGCACAAAACTCAGTTGACAATGAGCCCGATAATCTATCTCGAGCGGCTCAACAACCAGAAGTTCCAATAATCGTTCCCCAGGACAATGTTCCGACCATACGGTTGTCGCCGATCTGAGATCGGAAATAACATCGTACGACGTTCTAACAAGGTTACTACGATATAACGGGATTACCGACCGGGGAACATATCAACGGTTTTATCAATATAATGAGTTTATATGATTATTCGAGGGATTTCTGCTGCGGAATCATGATCACCGCCAAACTTTATATTTTCTTTCGACAAGAATGTGACGAACTAAAACGCCAGTTTGATCGATTGGGAGCGGTCGAACAAAGGTTTTGATACCCAGGAAATCGAGTATTTATCTTCTCTAAGTTCAAATAGACAAGGAGCACCCAGCTCGGAAATGCATTATTATGAACGATGAGGACTATTTACTGGTTTCTAGCCTATCTACTGTCTTATTATCCAGTTCTGCCTCTTTTATCTCGGGTCGTAGAGGATTATCTATTCAATGAAAGCCTTGTTTCGCCAAAGATATTATCATTTCATTCGGGAAAGTATTTTAAGAATATGGCCAATCTCAATACGCGTCAATCAAGTATTAAACAACGGGTGAAAGTTGTTGCTATGACCCTCGAAATCGACTAAGGGTGAAAGCCGTTGCTATGCCCCTTAGATCGAAAATAAAAGAAAAGGGTGAAAGCTGTTGCTAAGACCCTCAAGTGAAAGCTATTGCTATGACCGATAAAAGAAAAGGATGAAAGCTGTTGCTAAGACCCTCAGATGAAAGCTATTGCTATGACCGATGAAAACGAAAAGGGTGAAAGCTGTTGCTAAGGCCCTCAGGTGAAAGCTATTGCTATGACCGATAAAAACCAAAAGGGTGAAAACTGTTGCTAAGACCCTCAGGTGAAAGCTATTGCTATGACCAATAAAACGAAAAGGGTGAAAGTTGTTGCTAAGACCCTCAGGTGAAAGCTATTGCTATGCCGATAAAACGAAAAGGGTGAAAGTTGTTGCTAAGACCCTCAGGTGAAAGCTATTGCTATGACCGATAAAATGAAAAGGGTGAAAGCTGTTTCTAAGACCCTCAGGTGAAAGCTATTGCTATGACCGATAAAACGAAAAGGGTGAAAGCTGTTGCTAAGACCCTCAGGTGAAAGCTATTGCTATGATCGATAAAAACGAAAAGGGTGAACGTTGTTGCTAAGACCCTCAGGTGAAAGCTATTGCTATGACCGATAAAAACGAAAAGGGTGAAAACTGTTGCTAAGACCCATAAAGCTAACATGCGAAAAGAGAATATCAACAATACTAATCAAGCAACATCGAAAATAAGATGAAAATCATTTCTCTACTTTTATGGGTAAAAAAAAAATTATTGGATTTATTTACCAGTTATCGATCCGATCAACATCGATGATTCAGGTTACTTATCCGATTAAGTCATTTAGAGCTATGAAATGACCGGTATAAATGGACAAGGAAAGCTTTGTCAGATATTTTACTCGATCAACTAACACAGAATTAATTTGATCTTCTCGATCGATAGCTATTTCAAAGGGAGTAGAGCCTTCGATCGACGAAATGTCGACGAATCTATCGGTATAATGGTAATAGATTATACAAATCTTTAAAGTTGCAACCTATTTTTGAAGTATCATTCAATTGCCGAAGGAACCTATGCTTCCGAACAAAAGGTTTGATAATTTCAAGTTAATTGTTCATTTTGTTTATTCACATCGTATATATATTATTATTCGACCAACAAAGTCAAGAAAACACCCAACGAATTCAAGAGAACATACAACGAAGATGAGCAGGAAACAAAGTTTTATTTATTCTTCGAACAAATTACAAATGAGTTCTCGAAGTACAATAGTGAAATTCGAGCTAAAAAAAGAATAATACACTCGCTCCTACCCTGCTACAAATCCTACGAGCAAAATTAAGAGTGTTCGATCCACATTCCTGCATCCGCACCAGATGCAGAACTCAGCAAAGATTCTTCATGTCAATCACTCACCACGTTGCACATCCACAAGCGTTCTGTGGAACGGGATAAAAGCTGGATCGGAGTCCATCACCAGGACTTTTAGACCGATCTAAGATCGTCATGCATGAACAATGATTGCTATGCCCAATAGTTGTGGCAACCGTTGTTCACACACGAATTACCGATCAAGGACAGCGGGAAGCGACCCAGCGGAATTACTCCCAGCAATCTCGAAGGAACTATACTTCAAGAAAATCCTTGAAGAAGTCGATGCTCGAGATTTAAAGAACTCCTCCAAGGTTGACCCACTGTCCGACCGGATACAGCGCCAGAAAATGGGAATTCTAACCCGACTCAGATGGATTAGATCCAAGAGAGCATGTTGCCTGCCGGTATTCTAGGCGCAATTTCTTTTGCCTGTCGATATTCTAAGCGAGAGAGGCTACACCAAAGGGACTAGGATCGAAAAATAGGGTCCGAATCCTAATTTCAAACTCCTTTATTTCAGAAGTATTACGGATCATATTGCTAAAAGAATTCGAAACTCGAGCTGTGGTGATCGGACGAGGCATTGGTAATGAGTGAAGAATGTGACGGAAAAAATGGGAACTATTTATAACAGCGAAGGGTTAAAACCGACGGACCAGATAACATGTCACGGACGGCTATGATCTAAACAATAAATGTACTGACTGTTACATTTCCCAAGGAATAGGATCCTGTTTGTTTGGGAGAAGAAGTAATCTTATAGACACATAAAGATGGTTCCGTGGTTCTTATCTATTAACCAATCTAAAGGGCAACGCTGGAAACAAAAATGTTTGCCTAAAATTTGGTCTTTCGGACGTGCTATTCAAAATACGATACCGGTTTGGAAAACTGAATGCATTATCATGATCGAGAAATCGCGCTCGAACATCAATTTGGTTTTCGACAATTTACAACCAATTATTAATGCTCGGGTTGGAAAGACTATGATCGACCCAATCGACACCAGTCCATCAATTACAATGAGCTGAGCATCAGAAACGATTCAAAAGTTATTATTTGTTTAAGTAAAGATTTTCGGGCTAAAATGTTCGTCCAATTTCTATCCTTCAACCGTTATATTCGATCAAAAATGCAAACCCGAATGATTAATACAAGTATTATTACCAACAGTTTATGGTCGGTTGGAGTTTCTCGAATTAAAGAGTTTGGTCGATTTCAGAAATTCGGTTATGCTAAGGATCGGTTAAATACTCATACTTAGAAATTTTCCAAAGGAAGATTAATTGATTACTTATTAGGTTACTTATTCATTGCTCGCTCAAAAAGAGGTGTTTGGTTATTCTCGTATTAGTTTAAAATATTCAAGTTCGATCGGGTTATCAAAGATAAGAGTTTATCTGACTATTATTTGATCTACCAACAAAGAAGAGATGAAAAAGTTTATAAAAATTATTTCGAAAAAGAAAATATGTACAGTTTTGATCTTATTACAAATGTATAAAAATTCAAAAGAGCTAGAACTTGATGCTCATACTCCACCAACATTTTTGCAGGTCGAGCAGTTCTCCGGACCCCGAAGTAGTCAGCCATAAAAAAGTATTATCCTTAATTAACTGACCCCGGGCAAGGATCGGTAGCTTATGTGTTTTCTGGATTTGGCTTATTGGCCTTCCAGATCGAGAATATATTTGCCTGTCGATATTCTAAGCGAGTTCGAAGCAACCTTGTTTCTCACAAAGACTGTTCGAAGTCTAAACTCAAAAAGTTGAGTTGATAGAGTAATGGTTTTTGATGGGGGCTATTTCGCACCCTACATACTGCACGGATCGAGTAAAGAACATAAGATCGATTCGACCAAATCAGACATTTCCGGATCATCTTATCGACCCGACCGAATATAGCTCTCTTCGACTAGAAGACTATACTCCGGACCCAAGAAGGATATTTGGGCCGAATCCTATTAGGACTATATTTCCTTGTACCGCTAGGTTTAGTATGATATAAATACCTAGTCAATCATTGTATTAAACAACTCTGAATCATAAGGCAAATACGCCATTGAATTCTGCATAAACTGCACAACTCACTATTATTCAATAAAAAAGAGCTTTCTCTTCATATTTGTGTTATTTCTGCGTTGGTTTGAATATTTACTTTCTGTTCTTATGATATTGCTCTTCCTTGAGATTGATCCATCCTGAATAAAGTAACGGAGCCCTATAAAATATATATATCGAAAACCCCCAATATCACAAATTCACTGATACCTTTTAACCCGACGAAATCAGGTTAAATCAGTTGGCGCCCACCGTGGGGCTAGGTTAATTATTCGATCGACACATGGCTCGCCCAAGGAAAAGCGCTCGTATCGGAGCAAGAAGTAACACAACCACCGGTCATAACACATCTGAAGATCTACAGGACAACAATGATAATAACGCTCCCAACACCAACGAGAATTTGCAGGATACCCGCCCCCGTCAACAGGAACCCCAAGGAGGTCTTCCTGGTACAATACAGGAAGAACCGGAAGTCCCTGTGATCCCCGTTCCTCTCCCGGGCGCTCAGGAGAAACTGCGACAAATAGCAATGCTCGTTAAATCACTCTCTCCAGAAGAATTACTCGTACTTGATCAAATTCCGCGAAACGTTAGGGATGACAGGGCGACTCCTGCTCGAAGAGCGCCAAGGCAAAACGATCAAGCCTCTCAACAAGCTGACAGCCCGCCATGCGAGCGGCGCTCGCTACACAGTCCGCAGCAGGGCAATTCAAAACCCTCCGATAACCATCCCCGAAGAAAACCAGGACAAAGAAAACCACAGGCGGGGCGCAGTGGGTCCAAGGAACGTACAATAATCCCTATCGAGGATGACATAGATGATGCAATCCCAGATCGACCACGAACGACTCGATTCTCGGAAAGAGAAATTGAAAGGATGGTGCAGGAGCGACTCGAACAACGCCTACGATCTGTTCAAAACCCGTGGGCCCGAACCATGGAACTCCAGGAGAGCCTTGCGGCCTGTTCCCCCTTCTGCAGAAAAATAAAAGAGGCACAGTCAATTGGACAGGTCCCGGGTAGACTACCTCGATATGATGGAACCACTGACCCAGATGATTATTTTTTTAGCTTCACGAATATAATGAACTTATACGCCCACTCTGCAGAATTCACCGCCAAGTTAATGGTGACCACATTCGAAGGACTCGCATTGGACTGGTTCGCCAAACAACATGCCAACTCCATATTCAGTTTTCGCGAATTATGCAATATACTGACGCATCAGTTTGCCAGTCAGAAGAGGCAAAAACTCCTGATGAGCTACTTAGGAACCATACACCAACAAGAGGGAGAATCCCTAAGAAACTGGTTGGCGAGATTTAACGTGGAATTACTCAAAATCGATTCCCCAAATATCGATTACATAATTTCTATTCTCTTCGACCTCACGAAGAATAGGCAGTTCGGAAATGCCCTCAGTCGAAAACAACCGAGAACGTTTGCCGACATCATGAGCTTGGCGTCTAAATATATGACCCAAGAAGAGATGAATTCCTTTAAAGATAAAAACAAAAACAAAGCCACAACTTCAAGCTCCAAAAGGCATGATAGGATTCCTGCCCAAAGATCCATGGATTATGAGCGATCTTTTAGAAAAGGCAACGTTTTCCAGCGATTGGAATACAACAAAGCCGACCAAGAAAGGCAACCTAATTTCTACCAAAGACCAAGAAACCCCGAACTACCGATCAGAGGCAGGGTGAATCAAGTAGAACACCCAAGGTTAAATGCCCCGATGGAAGAAATATTGGAAGTTCTAGAAAGGAATAACTGGATCCCCGAAGCGAGGAAAATCGCTCAGCCCAGACCAGGATCTCGAAACTATGACCTATACTGTAAATACCATCGGGCACACAGACATCGAACGGAAAATTGTTTTCACCTTAAAAGAGAAGTTGAAAAACTAATCGAACAAGGAAAACTAGACGACTATATAGAGCGAGATAAACGCAAAAGGGAAAGAAGTAGAATCCCTCGGAATAATAATCAATGGGACTATCCATACAATATTCGGGGGACCCGCAGGCGGGGATAGTCGTAACGCCCGACGGAGGACAGCCAGATCCATAATTGGAAGCTTAAAATACCCAAAAGAAATATGGAATCTGGAAAACAAGCCATCAATCGACCAGCCGATCAGCTTTAACGAAGGCGAAGTACCTAAATACATCGTTTGGGACACAAAAGAGGATAACCCCGATTTCCCGATGGTGGCGTCGCTAGAAATAGCAAATTATAATGTCAAAAGAATCCTAATCGATAATGGGAGCTCGGCGAATATCATCTCCCGGGAGGTTTTAGCCCAGATGAACTTGGGACAGATAAATCTACAGAAAGTAGCTACGCCGTTAGTAGGGTTAGGAGGGTCCGAAATCGTCCCCAGCGGAACAATAACCTTAAGTGTATCACTCAGGAAGAAACCGCACCGGACAGTGAAGCTAGTAAAATTTCTAGTGGTAGAAACACCCTTCGCTTATAACGCAATATTAGGACGACCAGCCCTCAACCTATTCCGAGCCGTTGTCTCTACCTATCACCAGAAGATAAAGTTTCCGACCGATAGTGGTATCGGAGAAATAACGAATGATCAATGTATGGCATGGGATTGCTACAGCACCTCATTAACCTTGAAAGAACACCCCAAATCAATTACCCCGAGCAAAAGAAAACTCGAAGACGATCTCGTAGGAAAAAAGTTTAAATCCCTAGTACTGATCGAATAGATAAAAAGGGAAAAGAAACGCTAGATTTAGCCTTAAAACCCCCATAACATAAGGATGTAATTCTAGTACAAGGGGACTCGTCCAAAACAACAAGAATAGGTACTGAATTGAGCAAAGAAGGGGAAGTAATGTTAATCGACTTTCTCAGAGATAATGTCGACGTCTTCGCCTGGAGTGCGAATGACATTGAAGGAATTGATCCTCGAGTAATCAAGCATTCCCTAAAAATTGATCCTTTGGCAAAACCCGCCAGACAAAAAAAGAGAAATCATGAGCCAGTGAAAGATAAAATAATCAAAGCCGAGGTAGAAAGGCTACTTGAAGCAAAACAAATCCGAGAAATACACTTCTCAGAATGGCTATGTAATGTTGTTCTAGTAGCAAAAGGGGATAAAAAGGACAACAAATGGAGAATGTGTAATGATTTTACCGACCTTAACAAATTATGCCCACGCGACCCATATCCCCTCCCAAGGATCGACTTATTAGTTGACTCAACAGCTGGCTTCGCGATATTCAGCATGATGGACGCCTTTCAAGGGTTTTATCAAATATACATGGATGAGCGGGACCAAGAGAAGACTGCGTTCATAACCGAGCAGGGAGTATATTGCTTTATAGTAATGCCATTCGGCTTAAGGAATGCCGGGGCTACTTACCAAAGGTTAGTAAACCTAATGTTCAAAGAGTTAATCGGAGAGATAATGGAAGTCTATGTAGACGACATGTTAGTCAAAAGTATGAACGAAGCGGATCACGTAAAACATCTTGATCGATGTTTCCGGGTCTTGAGAAAATACCGTATGAAGTTAAATCCCGCGAAATGCACTTTCGGTGTTAAGTCAGGAAAATTTTTAGGCTATTTGGTACACCAACGAGGAATAGAAGCCAACCCAGAAAAAATTCGAGCCATAACTGAAATGAAACCTCCCAAAACCATCTCCCAAGTACAAAGCTTGGTTGGGAAAATCGTAGCTTTGAACAGATTCATATCAAAATCAGCAGACAGAAGTTTGCCCTTTTTCCAAACGCTTCGAAAAGCAAAAAAACTTTGTTTGGACCGAAGAATGCGATCGAGCCTTCGAACAACTCAAAGAGTATTTGACAACACCCCCGATGTCGGCCAAACCAACGGAAGGAGAACCATTATATATCTACATCTCGATCTCCGACGCGGCCGTTAGTTCAGTACTAATTAAGATAGAAGGTTCAAAACATAAGCCTGTCTATTATTTAAGCAAATTACTACAAGGGGTGGAGAAGAGTTATTTGGAAATTGAGAAATTCACTCTGGCCTTATAGTGGCTGCACGAAAACTTCGACCTTACTTTTTAACCTACAAAATCGTGGTTTCAACGAATCAACCACTAAGACAAGTCTTGGCAAAGCCGGAAGCCTCCGGAAGACTGATCAAATGGGCGATCAAACTCGGCCAATTCGAGATCGATTACAAACCAAGAATTGCAATTAAGGCCCAAGTGCTAGCTGATTTTCTATTGGAAACCCCGACACAGGCAATCGAACTATCGAATAGCCTCAACGACGATATCTTTATCATAGAAGATCAAACTTGGTTAATGCATGTTGACGGTGCTTCATGCCGAGAAGGAGGAGGCGCCGGAATCAACTTCACCGGACCAAATAAAGAAGATTTAAATTATGCGATAACATTGGACTTCGTCGTGACAAACAATGAAGCAGAATATGAAGCGTTAATCGCAGGAATGGAAATGGCGATCAAAGCCAACATAAAGAGCCTTAAAGTATTAACCGATTCATAATTAGTGCAGAGACAAATAGAAGGCCTGTACGAGGCTAAGGAATTTAATATGGTTAAATACCTCGCCAAAGTAAAAACACTAGCGGAGAAATTCGAAAGCTTCGGTATACAGAACATTCCACGTTCGGAAAACAAATGGGCCAATCCACTGTCTAAGTTCACAGGAGCCCATGACGGAAAAACCGAAAGAGTAATCAACTGGTTAATCTCTAATACACCAGCGATCGATATCGATGAAACACTGGCAGTCGATATAATGGAAATCGAAGAAGTTGAAGAAAACTGGATTGATAGACTATCTTCGAGAGGGAAAACTGCCGCTTGACCAGAATGAAGCTCGAAAAATAAAATATCGAGATCCAAAATATACATTGATTGAAGAAAAACTCTACCGGAGATCAGTATCAGGAATTCTTCTGAAATGCGTCTCTGAATCACAAACCATTGATATTCTACGAGAGGTACATGAAGGAGGCGCAGGGAATCACAGCGGAGCAAGGGCATTGGCTTTAAAATGCCTCCGAACGGGTTATTATTGGCCTAACATCAATAAGGATGCCGCTCAGTATGTCCAAGAATGTCATCACTGCCAAGTCCATGCTAATATATGTCATCGACCAGCAGAAAACATGCACCCAATCCCGGTATGTTGGCCTTTCGATCAATGGGGAATGGACATCGTGGGACCGTTCCCAGCGGCTAGATCCAAGAAAGCTTATGTCCTGGTCGCCGTAGAATATTTCAGCAAATGGATAGAATGCATCGCCCTCGCACGAATAACTCAATTCCAAGTGATCAACTCCTATGGAAATTCATAGTTTGCCGATTTGGCATCCCAAGGATCTTAATTTCTGATAATGGAACCCAATTCGCGGGAAAACAGGTAATAGAATGGTGTTCAAAACTTGGGATTCAACAAAATTTCACTTCGGTCGGGCATCCTAGAGCGAACGGACAAACCGAAGTAGCAAACTGAGAAATAATAAAATCCTTGGAAAAAAGATTAGGAGCGGCCAAAGGAAAATGGCTGGATGAACTCCCATGAGTACTTTGGGCTAATCGAACCACAGTCAGAAGCTCAACCGGGGAAACCCCATTTAGCTTGGTATATGGGTCGGAAGCTGTTATTCCTGTTGAAACTCTAGTCCCAACGCCAAGAGTCGAGATGTACGATGATCAGGAAAATGAAAAGACAAGAGAAAGTGACGTCGATTTATCAGAAGCTTTGAGAGAAAAAGCCGCTATACGCCTGCAAGCCACTAAAGCAAATATAGAAAAGGCATACAATCAAAAGGTACGCATCCGAACCTTCAAAGAAGGAGACCTGGTCTTGAAAAAGGTGGAAGTATCCAAGCATGTGGGAAAATTACAACAAAATTGGGATGGACCTTACGTTGTCATTGGCGTAGGAAAGAAAGGTTCATACAAAATTGCACACTTGGATGGAACAGCCTTACCAAGAACCTGGAACGCAGTCAACCTTAGGAAATACTATGGTAAATAAATTTTAGCAGATTATGCTGCTTTGTTTTATTTTATTTTATTGAGTTTTAATCTTTATAATAAAGGCCTGAGCCTACAGTTCAATTATTAAAGATTATAGCAATTTTTATAAATCGATTGTTTCGGTAAACACTCCTTGGAATTCTACTATCATATTGGTTGAGATCGGGACAAAAGGGAGTTAAGTATACATTGATCCGCTCAATAAACACTCCTCGATCCGACCATACAAACGAGTCGAGTATACATTGATCCGCTCAATAAACACTCCTCGATCCGACCATACAAACGAGTCGAGTATACATTGATCCGCTCAATAAACACTCCTCGATCCGACCATACAAACGAGTCGAGTATACATTGATCCGCTCAATAAAACTCCTCGGTCATTATTCACAGAGAATAAAAGACTTTTAGGTATTAAAAACCTAAGTCTAAACAAAACGAGTTGAGTAAACATTGATCCGCTCAATAAAAACTCCTCGATTTACTCATGACGATTAAAAGACTTTTAGGTCAAAAACCTAAGTCTAATCAAAAAAGAGTTGAGTATACATTGATCCGCTCAATAAAAACTCCTCTATGTATTTTCAATGATCAAAAAGACTTTTGGTATAAAAACCTAAGTCTAAATTATAACGAGTTGAGTATACATTGATCCGCTCAATAAAAACTCCTCGATTTATTTTAACGACAGAAAAGACTTTTGGTATAAAAACCTAAGTCTAAATTATAACGAGTTTAGTATACATTGATCCGCTCAATAAACACTCCTCGATCCGTTTCCAACGATTAACAGACTTCTGGTATTAGAAACCTAAGTCTAAACAAAAAGAGTTGAGTATACATTGATCCGCTCAATAAAAACTCCTCGATTTATTTTAACGACAGAAAAGACTTTTGGTATAAAAACCTAAGTCTAAATTATAACGAGTTTAGTATACATTGATCCGCTCAATAAACACTTCTCGATCCGTTTCCAACGATTAACAGACTTCTGGTATTAAAAACCTAAGTCTAAACAAAAAGAGTTGAGTATACATTGATCCGCTCAATAAAAACTCCTCGATTTATTTTAACGACAAAAAAGACTTTTGGTATGAAAACCTAAGTCTAAATTATAACGAGTCGAGTATACATTGATCCGCTCAATAAACACTCCTCGATTTATTTTAACGACAAAAAAGACTTTTGGTATGAAAACCTAAGTCTAAATTATAACGAGTCGAGTATACATTGATCCGCTCAATAAACACTCCTCGATTTATTTTAAAGACAAAAAAGACTTTTGGTATGAAAACCCAAAGTCTAAATTATAACAAGTCGAGTATACATTGATCCGCTCAATAAACACTCCTCGATCTACTTTCAACGATAAAAAAGGCTTTTGGTATAAAAATCTAAGTCTAAATATAAAATGAGTTGAGTATGAATTGATATGCTCGATAAACGTTCCTCATAAATAAGATCAAATCAACGACAAAGAGAATGCAAGGGATAAAAGTAATATTTTATTCATCAAATCAGTTACATACAAAAGTCCTACATTACAAAGGCCTACATTACAAAGGCCTACATACTACTTAAACACCGTTGCAATGGTTTAGATGAAATGATCCTATAGATCGGCGATCTTCACGACAATGTCCACGGAAACACCAATCTCCTCCCTAGTACCTCGTCGATTATGATAAACCACATAAGAAGCATGCTGCTCAGGATGGTCGACTTCTTTAGTTCGATGGCCAGGGAAGGATGATCAAATGTTGTTCCAGATGAAATGAGCATTACCAGCCAGATAACCGGCAATACTCATTCACCCACAACAAGATACTGCTTCTACATCAGGAGTTGGCATTTCACTCTTGAGCAGCATCTCTTCAGGACCGTCGCAGAAGAAAAATTAACCAGCACACCCCGATAATCTATCACTCCGGAGGTAACATCGAAGAACGGGGGTGACTGGCAAAT
This sequence comes from Penstemon eatonii, assembly GCA_038501285.1. Taxonomy (NCBI): domain Eukaryota; kingdom Viridiplantae; phylum Streptophyta; class Magnoliopsida; order Lamiales; family Plantaginaceae; genus Penstemon; species Penstemon eatonii. Next base: position 28,624,453 of record CM076713.1, read on the forward strand.
ATGAACCCTCCATATGCAAACAGAAACCACGGACCTCAAATCTGTGAAAACAACATTTGAGGCCTCATGGGACCCGTTAGTACAAGGTAGGGCTTCCATGGGACCCGTCAGTACAAGGCAGAAGAACATTAAGCTATTATGAGGTGAATCACGATAATGTGACTTTTTGAATATTATGGGATCTGAAGGTAAAATAAAATCCAAGGGGACTGAGATCTCCATCCTTTTTGAGAAATTGCAAATGAAGAATGCCAACCACCCCCCCTATTTATAGGGATAGATCTAAGCAATCCAACGGCTGGAAAAGTACTTGATCAAGGGACATAAATGCGACCTTTTGACTCCCCGTGATAAATGCAAGTAAGTTGGAACGGCATACCACTGATCGAACCAACTAATCAACGAGAAAGAAAACTTAGATCGAAGCGATCAATGAACTCTCGAAGCAGATCTAAGAAGAGCTCCAGACCGGAAAATTTTGCACACTCACATATGATAATCGCTCGACAGAAAGCCTAAGATCCTCAACGACGGTATACAAATTTACGCCGTTATAAAACAGAATTATTTGATTCGGCTAAGAAGAATAAGAACTAACCATCCAGCGTACGAGGATCGTCACTGCCTCATATATCATATGGGAAGTTATTAATTCGATTAAACAAGAACTCCATTGGAGTCCAAGAAATTTGACATGGAAATCAGGAGAATAGTCCTCATTATTCGAGACTACAAAGAAGTTACTGCCTAACATACCAAAGAATTGCTGAAGGGGGTCTGAACAGGTCAGATCTGGCAAAAAATTATATATTTTTCAATTCCTCCCATATCAAAGAAATGATATAATGATACACTGGTTAAAGAACATACACTTCACAGTTAGTGCAGAAAAACATAAAGTTTAGAAAGTTACTGAAAAGGGATATCTTCTATTAGTCTTATGAAAAGAAGAGCAGAGTTCAACAGGAGGGATAATAGCCTTCCTTATATAAGATATACATCACAAAAAGACAAAATTACAAGGCACGTGTTGAACATCGACCAAGATACTGAGCGTTCCTTAATAGCTATTCAATCGATTATCGACACGAAAGAACCTACTATCTACATTTTTTATGTACTGCGCGATTTTGGATATAACTCAAGGGACTATATTGGGTTGATCAACGAGAATTTTGATTTGCAGAAGCAAACATTATATCATTTAGTTACTTAAACACTGACCAAGCAAGGTTGAGCTACCTTTTCCCTATTCCGAAGTACCTCCGCAAAGATCAATATCAGATAAGTATGCTAATCTATGCCGATTACTCCATGATGTTATATTTATGCATAACGGTAAAATGTGAAAACAAAGTATGTCTACAGAATAAAAATTGATCAAGGCAAGAATCTGCTTACAAAAGATCATAATTTCCAATTTAGTCATTCTCCCAATACAAAAATTTCAGCCCGAACAACTACACAAAAGTTGGGCAAAAAAAAAAAAAGAAAGAAAAAAGAGACAGTCCAAGGCCTGCCAGGTCGAACAACGATCACTGAGAAGAGTTGCCGGCAGGTCGACTAGCAGAAACAGTCCTCCGAGGAGTCAAATTGCCAGCAAACGCCATGAACTCCTCTTGACGCTTTAGATAACCGGCGTCATATCCTTCCTCATAGGACCGCCTTCGAGACTCCTCTGCTAGGGCAGCAGCCTGAACCAAGTCACTTTTCTCCTTCTCCCAGACAGACTTTTCCTCCTGCAATTTTTTCAAATCATCATTGGCAAGTTGCAGGTGGAGAGTTAGCCCTTTTGCCTTCGCCGTTTCAGACTCCAAACGACGTTGATTAGCATCCTTACCATTCCACAATTCATCATTTTGTACACCCAGCTGGAGTGCAAAATATTTGGCCTAAAAAGGAGAAAGAGTAAGAAAAACTGCCACACAACAAGGCATTCAAGATAAAAGCGGGAAATAATCGAAATATGTTTACCTGCTCACATATCTTCACCAGCGACTGAACAAGGCGAATATTTGGGGTACCCTCTAGTTTCCTCAACTCGCCAGGCAAAATAGTGCTCATGCCTAAGTCCCAGGACAAAGAGTCAGGTTCAACAGAGCCAGGTAGTTCGCTAGTCGTAGAGACACCGTCGGAATGTGGATTCTCCGACAAAAGAATATCTTTAACCTGCTCAAGGACACAACGATCATCTAATGGATGAGGGGATTCCCTCTCGTTGGGACTAACTCAGGTCTCCTTGCCCGAAGCAGAAACAATAGTTCGACGACCAGACCTCGACCCGATCCGACCTCCAGAAGGTCCTCCAGATTCGAAAGAAGTAGTCATCACAGTAGTATCACTAAACAAATAATCAGGACAATCCTGCAAAATAGATTGTGTTGTGGAAGGATTGACAAAAGAGCCCTCACCAACTTGGCCTTCGCTGACGAGCGGGGCAGTAAAAGTAGAAAAAGGAAGGGAACTAACGAAATCCCCTCCGTGAAAAACATGCTCAAAGGAAGAAACGCCTGAAGAAACAGGTATATCAAAAGTCTGCTCCACATTGGATGAATCACCGAAAGCCACCCGACCAGGGGAAGGCCTATTCCCTACTTCAGTAGAAGAAGGAAAATTTGGTTGTACAAAAGACGAACTAACTACGGAATAAGGCGTGGAAGGAATGATAGGAGGATCGATCATCGATCTAGAACTAGAAGATGAACGAGGAGGTTCAATCGAGGACCCCTCTGTTCGAGACCTTTTCGGTCTGGCATCCCTAACGCCCTATAGAGAAGGTCGCTTCGAAGTATTGCCAAAAAAATTACTCATGGTCGGATTGTTGAAAAGTACAAATTAAATAGCGAGAGAGCTTATCGACCTTCTGAGGAAAGAATATTCTGATTACAGCGAAAAGAATAGCGATAAATAGCAAGTAAAGTATTTACCCTTAGTATTTATACTCTATGAAAAGACGCGATAGACCAAAAGAAAGGGAGCGAAATACAGAGATTGCTTGGAAATAATCACTAGAATTTGAAACGACACACGCATAATGATTACGGCCGAGTTAATGACTTGTCTGAATTATTACAGAGAACACGAAAGGACGTGACTGACAGAATAACAAACGTTTATTACAAAGGGATAAAAGTGTAAAAATACATATAGTCCTATAATAGATAATTACAATAACATTTTTTTTTGGATCAACGTATCATGCAGTCTGATCGTCCTTCGAAATCTCCTGCTCGATAACGACGTCTCCCTCTTTGGCTGGATCAACAGCCTCTTCCTCTTCCTCTCGGTCGATAAAATTGTCATCAAGCTCATCATTAACATCAGAAGGAGGAATCGGCAATGGATTCCCGAACTCTCTTACAAGGTGGGCCAAAGGAAAATTTTGATATTCGACGTCTGGAAGCTCGGAAGGAGAATATACTTCGCCATAACGGTTCAACCTGATATGTGCCTTTTTAAAATATTCTTCTCGATGATCCTCAATCATCTCAAAAGCAACCAACTGATGAACCGCCTTCCTGAAAGTATTTTCTAGAAGCGGACCTACCATTTGATGTACCAACGCCGTATGAACAGGAGAGTTAAGGAACTCCCGAATCACTTTTTCATCATAACTCCGGCCATAACGATCCCTGAGACCGCTAAGAGGGATATCAGCATTGTACTCCTCTAAAGAGGCCTGCAGACTTGATACTTGAGATTCCAACTCGCTGATTCGAGCAGTACTCTGGATTTGGAACTCCTCTAACTTTTTAGCCAATTGATTGACTTGATCTTGAGCACGAGAAGTCTCCAGAACTTTGTCTATAATCTCTTGATCATCAGCCGCCATAGCCTGAGCCTCCAAGGTCGGAACAGAGGAAGCCATTGAAGGACCGGTCCCTGAACCAGAGGTCCTGCCCAGCAATGTTTTATACTTCTCTTCCAGGAACTCACACTGTTGTTTCCAGAGAGCATTTTCATAAGCATATGATGCTAGACATGTTTTAGTCTAAAAGAACAAAAGGATCAAAAAAGAAATGGATTAGCAAATTAAGAAAGATCCTTAAAATTACCTTGTTAGTATGATCAAAGGAAAAAGATATCACCTTTTCAGCATAAAGAGATGCTCGCTGAAATTTCTCCAGAGGATCCTTATGAAGAAGCTTATTCAGATCGTGAGTAAAAACACCGGACAAAAGAACACGGGTTTCCTTATCGATCGCGTTCTCACTATCATCATGAACGAGTGAATCCTTCTCGGAGTAACCAGCTGCCCTCTTTCCCTCTAAATGATCTTCGATCATTTCAACCAAAGTAGGTTTTGGATGATTGTCTCCAAGTAAAGAAAGATCGTTACCAGAGCGATCATAGTAGCTCCTCTTTCTATCTACTGGATTATTAGTAGGATGAGGCATCGACCAGCTACGACACCCACGAATACCCAGAGATGTTCTAAGCTGAAGAGGGGGATAACCGGATCCTGTCCCCTGACGAATAGGGGACTCTCGAGAAGAGTCTGGAGATTCCTCCCCATTCTCATCAGACTCATTGCTCAACTCCAATTTCTTCTTCCGTGACGCTCTCTGCTCGATAGGAACGATCTCTACGGATTTGGAAGATTTGGACAACACCATTTTTCCCTTCGAAGAATGTCGGGAGTTTTCTACCATATGGGCTGAAGAATAAACACATGAAAATTAGATTCTCGGTGAAGAAGATGTCATCACATCATTAAGCTGCAATAAAAATGCTTACCAAGTGATTCAGGTGAAGAACTGATTGGAAAATTATGAGCGCTTAATCCCGCTTTACGAAGGAAAGTCTCCCCGATCAGAAGAGCACTTTGATATTTGTTGGCACGCATAGCGGGGATTTCACCAATAAACTGAGCATCATCTGGAATGAGTTCACCAGTCGGCAAGCGACCTCCGTAAACCCATTTAGATTCATGATCCCACGAAAAGGGCATGGTCGAACCATCTGCAAAACGAAGATCAGATTGATTTAACCGTTTTTCGTCGGGTTAATTGAATATCAGTGAATTTGTGATATCGGGGGATTTTCGATACTTTTATATTTATTATATAGGGCTCTGTTACTTTATTCCGGATGGATCAATCACAAAGAAAAGCAATAAGCAAGAACAAGAAGTAAAACCACAAACAAAGCAAAGAACACACCAATATGGAGATCAAAAGCTATGAATAATATTAAATCTTATTCAGTTGTGCTGTAGTAAGCAGAGTATAATCATGTATTCTTAGAGTTGAGGGATTTCGTAGTTGTCTAATACAATGATTAACTAGGTATTTATACAATGTTAAACCTAGCATTACAAGGAAACACAGTCCTAATAGGACTCGGCCCAAATATCCTTCATGGGTCCGGAGTATCGTCCTTTGATCGAAGAGAGCTGCACTTGGCCGGGTCTGTTAGATGATCCCGATCTGTTTGGATTGGTCGAACCGATCTTAACTTCTTCGTTTGGTCCGAGTAATATGTAGGGTGCGAAATAGCCCCCATCAGTACTCCCTCACTTCTTCGAGCGTATAGATAATAGAAGCTCGTAGAAGTAGATAGGTCTTTACGACTGTTTCTTTTCTATGAATGAAGCCTCGTTAAAAACCTTACTTAAGAAAAAACCCTGTGGGAAAAAATCTTAAATAAGGAAAAGAGTGCTACATAGCATAGATAGTCGTTTTCTCTGTCCAGTTACGGATCGCCACGCGTCTATTCCGGAAGCTTTTCGTATTCTTCCGTTTTTGGCGGGAATATGAGTAGCTGCAATAAGTTCGAAACGTCTTTTCTCATTTCCTTATAAATAGGTGACTTTCGAGTTTGCCATTTCTCTTTTATATTTGCTTTCAGATCGTAGTTATTCTCTAGTTTGGTCGTTCGTCATATAGAATTTTCCTTTTATCGACCTTATTCTTCCGAGAACTAGAATATATGGCTTCCGTAAGAAGATCTTCTTCTTCTCCTAGAGAGATCGTCGCTCCCGATAACGAGGAGGAGTTACATTATAATCCTCTGGGTGAACAAACTATGGTATCTGACCTCGTCGTCCCTGTAGAAGATACTTACAAGGTGCGAATCCTTTCCGATGCGGATGTAGCTGCCCGGGCCAAAAGGGGCAAAGGTACTGTTCCTCAGATTTCTGAACCAATTGAGGACGTCGTTTGCGCTTATACAGCGGAAACATTTCCGGAGGTTGTGAGTAATTATACCAAATATTTTCCGGAAGGTTCTGAGATAATTCTTCCTTCCTCTACTGATAGGGTCACATCTCCCCCGGAGGGATGTCGAGCCTTTTATACGGCTCACTTCAACAGCGGACTTCGTCTTCCTTTGTCTCCTCTCTTTCTTGAAGTTTTGAAAACCTTTAGTGTGTGCTTGACACAGTTGGTTCCAAATTCCGTTGCTTTTGTAGTTTGCTTTTCTGTTTTAATGATCGCCAAGGGTTTTAAACCTTCTTTCCGTAATTTTACACAACTTTTTCGCTTTAACATTTCTAGTTCTTCAAATCATGGATACTTCTTTGCTAGTCAGCGGCCTAGTCGAGCGATCTTTGACGCCCCTGTTTCTAGTAATCCTTTATGGAAATCTCATTTCTTCTTCGTTCGTCCTCCGTCTAATTTTCGCTTAGCAGATGGTACGAGTGTGCCTTTTTCATGGGATCATGGTTCCAGTTGGATTCCTGGGGGTCGCTTACCAACTGGCGAACTAGTTCCTGATGATGCTCAGTTTATCGCTGAGATCCCCGAAATGCGTGCGAACAAATATCAAAGTGTTCTTCTGATCGGGGAAGCTTTCCTTCGTAAGGCGGGGTTAAGTGTTCATAACTTTCCCGTCAGTTCATCATCTGAACTTCTTGGTTAGTACTTTATTTTGGCTTAGTGTTATGATGATACCGTTTATAGGGAAGAAAAATAACTTATAATTTACTTCTTTTTCAGCCGATATGGTGGAGAACTCTCGGCATTCTTCGAAGGGAAAAATGGTGCTGTCGAAATCTTCCAAATCCGTAGAGAATGCCCCTATCGAGCAGAGAGCGTCACGAAAAAGGAAGCTGGAGTTAAGTCATGAATCTGAAGAGAATAGAGAAAAATCTCCAGATTCTTCTCGTGAGTCCCCTATTCGTCAAGGCACGGGATCTGGTTATCCTCCTCTTCATCTTAGGACCTCTTTGGGTATTCGAGGATGTCGCAGCTGGTCGATGCCTCATCCTACTAATATTCCAGTTGATAGAAAAAGGAGTTACTATGGACGTTCTGGTGACGACCTTTCTTTACTCGGAGATAAGCATCCACAATCTACTCTTGTCGAAATGATCGAGGATCATTTAGAGGGAAAGAGGGCCGCTGGTTATTCCGAGAAGGATTCTCTTATTCACGATGATAATGAGAACGCGGTCGATAAAGCAACCCGTGTTCTTTTGTCTGGTGTTTTTACTCGTGATCTGAATAAGCTTCTTCATAAGGATCCTCTGGAGAAATTCCAGCGAGCTTCTCTTTATGCTGAAAAGGTGATATCTTTTTCCTTTAATCATGTTAACAGGTAATTTTGAGGGTCTTCCTTATTTTACTAACCCATCTCTTTTTCTTGCTCTCTTTGTTTGTTCAGACTAAGACGTGTCTTGCGTCATACGCTTATGAGAATGCACTTTGGAAACAACAGTGCGAGTTCCTGGAGGAGAAGAATAAAGCTTTACTTCGTAAATCCTCCGGTTCAGAGGTTGGTCCCTCTACGTTTTCTTCCGTTCCTGCCGTAGAGACTCGTGCTAACGGGACTGAAGATCAAGAAATGATAAACAGGGTGATGGAGGTTTCTCGTGCTCAAGAGCAGGCCAACCAAATGGCTAGAAAGTTAGAGGAATTTCAGCTACAGAGTACGGCTCGAATTAGTGAGCTGGAATCTCAAGTGTCAAGCCTTGAAACTTCTTTAGAGGAGTACGAAAAGGATGTACCACTTAGTGGACTTAGGGATCGATACGGTAGGAATCCTGACGAAAGAGTTGTTCGTGAATTCCTCAATTCCCCTGTTCATACGGCGTTGGTGTATCGGATGGTCGGTCCTTTACTTGAAAATACATTTAAGAAAGCGATTCATCAGCTGGTCGCTCTGGAGATGATCGACGATCGTCGAAAGGAGTATTTTAAGGCTGCTCATATTCGGTTGAATCGCTATGGTGAACTTTATTCTTTTTCTGAGGTCCCAGATGTTGTATATCAAGGTTTTCCTCTGGCTCACCTTGTCGAAGAATTTGGAAATCCATTGCCAATTCCTCCTTCTGACGTCAACGAAGAGCTCGATAACACTTTTGTTGATCCCGAAGTCGAGGAAGAAGAGGAAGAGGATATCGGTATGACTGAGGACATTGGTACCGACCAGAGAATTCCGGATAGCGAGCAGGCTTCTTAAAACAGTGATTTTTTTTGAATAATCCTTGTAATTATTTACTCGTAGGTATTAAATGTAACTTTACCTTTTCTTCTCTTTGTATGCTAAACGTTTCGTATTCTGTCAGTCGTGTCTTTTCACATTCGCCGTAATAATTCAGACAAGTCATTAAATTTGTCGTAATCATTATACGTGTGTCTTTTCATATTCTAGCGTTTGCTCCCAGGTAAGTTTTCCTGTTTCGCGCCCTTTCTTTAGGTCTGTCGCGTCTTTTCATGTAGTATAAATACGAAAGGTAAAAACTTGACTTGTTTTTACTGCTATACTCCTCTCTTTAACAGAATACTCTTTCTTTAGTTAGTCGATAAACTTTCTCGATATTAATTTGTATTTCTTCATAATCCGACCATGAGTAACCTTTTTGGTAATACTTCGAAGCGACCATCCCGTGAGGGCGCTAGAGATAATAGATCTAAAAAAACATCGAAGAGACGGGCCATCGATGGAGCCTCCTCGTTCGTCCCATACAATTAGGTCGGAGATCGATACCAGTGTTATTGCTTCTGAACCTCTCTCCGTGGTATACTCATCGTTTTCTGAACCAATTCTTTCTGCTTCGACTCAAGTAGGAAGCATGCCTTCCCCTGGTCGATTTGCTTTCGGCGATATGTCCAACGAGGAAACGGCTTATAATATAGCTGTTAGTTCAAATGCTCCTTCCTTTGAGCACGTTTTTCATGGAGGGGATTTTGCTATTTCCCTTCCTTTGTCTGTTTCTATTGCGCCACTTGCCAGCGGAGGGCAAACTGGTGATGATTTACTTGTCAATTCTTCCGTAACACAATCTATTGTGCAGGACTGTCCTGATTATTTGTTTAATGATACTACTGTGATGACTACTTCCTTTGAATCGGGAGGACCTTCCGGCGGTCGAACCGGTTCCAGGTCTGGTCGTCGGACCGTTATTTCTGCTTCTGGCAAGGAGACCTCCGTTAGCCCTAACGAGAGAGGATCTCCTCGTCTGTTAGATGATCGATGTATCTTTGAGCAAGTCAAGGACATTATGTTGTCGGAGATTCCTCGTTCTGATGGTGTCCCTTCTAATAGCGAGTTGCCCGGCTCAGTTGAGCCTGATGCTTTGTCATGGGATCTGGGTTTAAGTACCATTTTACCTGGTGAGCTTGAAAAAGCTTGAGGATGCCTCCAACGTACGCCTTGTTCAGTCGCAGGTGAAGATATGTGAACAGGTGGGCGAGTGTTTTCATTTTTTCACTCGTTTTAAGTTTTGACTTCCTTCTCACGTAAGGATTGTTTTCTTTTTTCCAGGGTAAGTATTTTGCACTTCAACTGGGTGTTCAAAACGATGAACTTTGGAGAAGTAAAGATACTTTTCGACGTCGTTTGGAATCGGAGTCGGCGAAGGTTGCTGGGCAGTCTCTCGAACTGCAGCTTGCCAATGATGAGCTGAAAAAATTGCAGGAGGAAAAGTCCGTTTGGGAGAAAGAGAAAAGTGACTTGGTTCAGGCTGCTGCCTTAGCAGAGGAGACTCAACAGCGGTCCTATGAGGAAGGATATGACGCTGGTTATCTAAAGCGTCAAGAGGAGTTGATGGCGTTTGCTGGCAATATGACTCCTCGGAAGGCTGTTTCTGCTAGTCACCCTGCTGGAGATACTTCCTAGTGATTTTATTCGACCTGTCAGGCCTTGGACTGTCCTTTTCTTTTTTTTTTTTTTTTTTTTTTTTTTTTTTTTTTTTTTTTAGGTGCCCAACTTTTTGTGTAGTTGTTTTGGCCTGAACTTTTGTACTGGGAGAACAATGAAATTGGAGAATATGATATTTCATAGGCGGACCTTTGCCTTGATCAATTTTATTCTGTTGATATTCTTTGTTGTGCACAATCTCCTGTCATACGCAAATATATCATCATGAAATAACCAGCATAGACTTGGCGTATTTATCTGATTTTAATCCTTGCGTAGTAATTGAATGATATACCGGTCGGTAATCCCTCATTTTATCAGAATACTAAGAATGGGGAATGACCCAGTATAGTCCCATGGGTTATACCCAACATTGCGCAGTACTTTCAGAAAATGTAGATAGTAGGTTCTTTTACGTCGATAATCGATCGTCAAGGAACGCTCAGTGTCTCGGTCGATGTTCAATCCAATCCTTGTAAATTTGTCTTTTTGTGACGTATATCTTATATAAGGAGGCTATTATTTCTCCTGTTGAAATTTGTTCTTCCTTTCATAAGACTGATAGAAGATGTTTTTCTGAACTTTATGTTTTTCTGTACTAACTGTGAAGTGTACGTTCCGCAGTCAGCGTATCACTATATTATTTCCTTGATATGGGAGGAATTGGAAAATGCAGGGGTCTTGGCCAGATCTGGCCTGTTTAGACCATGAAGTATGACCGTTCCGGTATGTCCGATCCGGAGTTCTTTTAGGTTTATTTGTGTTATTTGGGTGATCGCTTCGATCCACGACTTCTTTGTTGTCGACCAGTTGAGGCGAATAGATGGTGCCGTTCCAACTTATTTGCATTTAATTCGGGGAGTCAAGGGGTCGCGTTTTCGTCCCTTGATTAAATTCATATCATCCGTAGGATCTTTTTCACGGGTGCCTATAAATAAGTAGGCAGTTTCCTTATTTTCCATTCATAACAATGGAGATCTCAGCTTCCTTAGATTTCATTTTGTCTTCAGATCCCATAATATTCAAGAAGTCACATTATCGTGATTCGTTCATTTGCAGCAGAGAAATCGTTCCCAGTCTTGTATTGACGGGTCCCATGTCAGCCCTTCCTTGTATCGACGGATCCCATGAGATCTCTCCTTTAGTCTTCATCACCTTAGAGGTCCGTGGTTTCCGTCTGCACATGGAGGGTTCATATTTTGCCAGCCGCCTCCGTTCTTCGACGTTACTTCCGGAGTGATAGACCACCAAGGGTGGCTGGTAAACTTACCGTTTTACGACGGTCCCGAAGAGATGCTGCTCTAGAGTAAAATGTTTTATATTTAAAGTAGAAGCAGTATCTTGTTGTGGGTGAATGAGTATTGCCGGTTATCTGGCTGGTAATGCTCATTTCGTCTGGAAGAACATTTGATCTTCAGAGCCTGGCCATCGAACTAAAGAAGTCGACCATCCTGAGCAGCATGCTTCTTAGGTGGTTTATTATAATCGACGAGGTACTAGGGAGGAGATTGGTGTTTCCGTGGACATTTTCGTGAAGATGGTCGATCTTATAGGATCAATTTAACTAGATCATTGTAACGATCTTTAGGTAGCAAGCAGATCTTTGTAACGTAGGATATTTGTATGTAAATGATCTAATGAATAAAATGTTACTTTATTCCTTGCATCTTCTTTGTCGTTGATAATTTTATTTTCGAAGAATAACTTCCGAGCAGATGAATTCATACTTGATTTATCTTCCAAAACTTTAGGAGTATTAGCGTATCATTTAGATCGTTAGGAACAGATCAAGGAGTGTTTATTGAGCGGATCAATGTTTACTCATCTCGTTTTGTTTAGAGTTAGGCTTTTTATACAAAAAGCCTTTTTTTTGTCGTTGAAATTAATCGAGGAGTTTTTATTGAGCGGATCAATGTTTACTCAACTCGTTTTATTGTTAGACTTAGGTTTTTCGCACCGAAAAGTCTTTATGATTGTTAAATGTATATGTCGAGGAGTTTTTATTGAGTGGATCGATGTTTACTCAACTCGTTTTGTTTAGACTTAGGTTTTTAATACCAAAAAGTCTTTATTATTGTTGAATGTATATGTCGAGGAGTTTTTATCGAGTGGATCGATGTTTACTCAACTCGTTTTGTTTAGACTTAGGTTTTTAATACCAAAAAGTCTTTATTATTGTTGAATGTATATGTCGAGGAGTTTTTATCGAGCGGATCGATGTTTACTCGACTCGTTTTATTTAGACTTAGGTTTTTAGTACCAAAAGTCTTTCAATCGTTGTATATATGTCGAGGAGTGTTTATTGAACGGATCAATGTATACTCGACTCGTTTCGTCGTTAAAATAAATCGAGGAGTGTTTATTGAGCGGATCAATGTATACTCGACTCGTCTATAATTTAGACTTAGGTTTTTCATACCAAAAAGTCTTTCAATCGTTGTATATATTTCGAGGAGTGTTTATTGAGCGGATCAATGTATACTCGACTCGTTTCGTCGTTAAAATAAATCGAGGAGTGTTTATTGAGCGGATCAATGTATACTCGACTCGTCTATAATTTAGACTTAGGTTTTTCATACCAAAAGTCTTTTTGATATATCGAGGAGTTTATATTGAGCGGATCAATGTTTACTCGACTCGTTTTAATTTAGACTTAGGTTTTTCATACCAAAAGTCTTTTTGATATATCGAGGAGTTTATATTGAGCGGATCAATGTTTACTCGACTCGTTGTAATTTAGACTTAGGTTTTTTACCAAAAGTCTTTTTGATATATCGAGGAGTTTATATTGAGCGGATCCATGTTTACTCGACTCGTTGTAATTTAGACTTAGGTTTTTCACCAAAAGTCTTTTTGATATATCGAGGAGTTTATATTGAGCGGATCAATGTTTACTCGACTCGTTTTAATTTAGACTTAGGTTTTTCATACCAAAAGTCTTTTTGATATATCGAGGAGTTTATATTGAGCGGATCAATGTTTACTCGACTCGTTTTAATTTAGACTTAGGTTTTTCATACCAAAAGTCTTTTTGATATATCGAGGAGTTTATATTGAGCGGATCAATGTTTACTCGACTCGTTTTAATTTAGACTTAGGTTTTTCATACCAAAAGTCTTTTTGATATATCGAGGAGTTTATATTGAGCGGATCAATGTTTACTCGACTCGTTTTAATTTAGACTTAGGTTTTTCATACCAAAAGTCTTTTTGATATATCGAGGAGTTTATATTGAGCGGATCAATGTTTACTCGACTCGTTTTAATTTAGACTTAGGTTTTTTACCAAAAGTCTTTTTGATATATCGAGGAGTTTATATTGAGCGGATCAATGTTTACTCGACTCGTTGTAATTTAGACTTAGGTTTTTCACCAAAAGTCTTTTTGATATATCGAGGAGTTTATATTGAGCGGATCAATGTTTACTCGACTCGGTTTTGATTTGACGTTTGAACCAGGTCAATATGACAGTGCGATTCCAATGTATGTTAACCGATATAATCGATATATATAAATTGCTAAAGAAATCTTTATTATTTTGAACTGTAGGCTATGGCCTTTATTACAAGGATTGAAACTTGATAAAGTAAAAAAAATAAAATAATGCAGTATAATCTGCTAAAATTTATTTACCATAGTATTTCCTAAGGTTGACAGCATTCCAGGTTCTCGGTAAGGCAGTTCCATCCAAGTGTGCAATTTTGTATGAACCTTTCTTCCCTACACCGATGACGATGTAAGGTCCATCCCAATTTTGTTGTAACTTTCCCACATGCTTGGATACTTCTACCTTTTTCAAGACTAAGTCTCCTTCCTTGAAGGTTCGGATGCGTACTTTTTGATTGTATGCTTTCTCCATATTAGCTTTAGTGGCTTGTAGGCGCACAACAGCTTTATCTCTCAAAGCTTCTGTTAAATCAATGTCATTTTCTCTTGACTTTTCATTTTCTTGATCATCGAACATCTCTACTCTTGGCATTGGGATTAGGGTTTCTTGGTCTTTGGTAGAAATTAGGTTGCCTTTCTTGGTCGGCTCTGCTGTATTCCAGTCGCTGGAAAACGTTACCTCTCCTGGAAGATCGCTCGAAATCCAAGGATCTTTGGGCAGGAATCTTGTCGTGCCGCTTGGACCCTGAAGCTGTGACTTTGTTTTTGTTCTTATCCTTAAAGGAATTCATCTCTTCTTGGGTCATATACTTAGACGCCAAGCTCATGATGTCGGCGAACGTTCTCGGTTGTTTTCGACTGAGGGCGTTTCCGAACTGCCTGTTTTTTGTGAGATCGAAAAGGATAGATATTATGTAATCGATATTTGGAGAATCGATTTTGAGTAACTCTACGTTGAATCTCGCCAACCAATTTCTTAGGGATTCTCCCTCTTGTTGGTGTATGGTTCCTAGGTAGCTCATCGGAAGTTTTTGTCTCTTCTGACTGGCAAATTGCTGTGTTAGTTTATTGCATAATTCTCGGAAACTGAATATAGAGTTTGCCGGCTATTTGGCAAACCAATCCAGCGCGAGTCCTTCGAATGTTGTCACCATTAGCTTGGCGGTGAATTCGGCGGAGTGGGCATATAAATTCATTATGTTCGTAAAGCTAAAGATATAATCGTCCGGGTCGGAGGTTCCATCATATCGGGGTAGTCTTCCCGGGACCTGTCCCGCGGACTGTGCCTCTTTTATTTCCCTGCAGAAAGGAGAGCAAGCCGCAAGGCTTTCCTGGAGTTCTGCAGTCCGGGCCCATGGGTTTTGAACAGATCGTAATCGTTGTTCAAGTCGCTCCTGTACCATCCTTTCAATTTCTCTTTCTGAGAATTGAGTCGCTCTTGGTCGATCTGGGATTGCATCATCTACGTCATCTTCGATTGGGATGATCGTTCGTTCCTTCGATCCGCAGCGACCTGCTTGTGGTACTCTTCGACCAGTTCTTCTTCGGGGACGGTTATCGGAGGGTTTAGAATTGACCTGCTGTGGGCTGTGTAGCGAGCGTCGCTCACTTGCTGGGCTATCAGCTTGTTGAGAGGTTCGTTCGTTCGGCCTTGGCATTCCTGGCGCGGGAGTTGTCCTGGGAGCCGTAACATTTCGAGGAATTTGGTCTAAAACTAGCAATTCTTCTGGAGAGAGTGATTTGAAGAGCATTGCTATTTGCTTCAGTTTTTCCTGAGCGCCTGGGAGAGGAACGGGTATTTCGGGAACTTCCGGTTCTTCTTGTATTGCACCGGTAAGACCTCCTTGGTGTTCCTGCTGACGGGAACGGGTATCTGGGAGATTTTCATTGGTGTTGGGATTGTTGTTATCGTTGTTGTCTTGTGGATCTTCAGATGTGTTGTGGCCGGTGGTCGTATTACTTCTCGCTCCAATGCGAGCGCTTTTCCTTGGGCGAGCCATGTGTCGATTCGAATAATTAACCTAGCCCCACGGTGGGCGCCAACTGATTTAACCGTTTTTCGTCGGGTTAATTGAATATCAGTGAATTTGTGATATCGGGGGATTTTCGATACTTTTATATTTATTATATAGGGCTCTGTTACTTTATTCCGGATGGATCAATCACAAAGAAAAGCAGTAAGCAAGAACAAGAAGTAAAACCACAAACAAAGCAAAGAACACACCAATATGGAGATCAAAAGCTATGAATAATATTAAATCTTATTCAGTTGTGCTGTAGTAAGCAGAGTATAATCATGTATTCTTAGAGTTGAGGGATTTCGTAGTTGTCTAATACAATGATTAACTAGGTATTTATACAATGTTAAACATAGCATTACAAGGAAACACAGTCCTAATAGGACTCGGCCCAAATATCCTTCATGGGTCCGGAGTATCGTCCTTTGATCGAAGAGAGCTGCACTTGGCCGGGTCTGTTAGATGATCCCGATCTGTTTGGATTGGTCGAACCGATCTTAACTTCTTCGTTTGGTCCGAGTAATATGTAGGGTGCGAAATAGCCCCCATCACAGATGGTGGACGAACAAAGAAGAAGTGAGATTTCCAAAAAGGATTGCTAGAAACTGGGGAATCAAAGATTGCACGACTAGGCCTCTGACTAGCAAAGAAATATCCACGATTTGAAGAACTAGAAACATTGAAACGAAACAATTGTGTAAAATTGCGAAACGAAGGTTTGAACCCCTTCGCGATCATTAGGACAGAAAAACAAACCACGAAGGCAACATAATTTGGAACTAATTGTGTCAAGGACACACTGAATATTTTTAGAACTTCAAGAAAGAGGGGAGACAAAGGAAGACGCAGGCCGCTATTGAAGTGAGCCGTGTAAAAAGCTCGACATCCTTCCGGTGGAAATGTGACTCTATCAGAAGGAGAAGGGAGAATTATCTCAGAACCCTCCGGAAAATATTTGGAATAATTAATCACAATCTCCGGAAAAGTTTCCGCCGTATAAGCACAAGCTAGGTCCTCAATTGGTTCGGAAATTTGAGGAGTAGTACCTTTGCCCTTTTTGGCTCGGGCAGCAACGTCTGAATCAGAAAGGATTCGTACCTTAAAGGTGTCTTCAACAGGAACGACAAATTCAGGAACTACAATTTGTTCGCCCAAAATATTAGAATGTAACTCCTCCTCGTTAATAGGAGCAACGTTCTCCCTAGAGGAAGAAGAAGATTTTCTTAGAGAAGCCATGTTTTTAGATTCTCGTAGGATATAAGTCGATAAAAGGAAAACTTTGTGTGGTGAACGACTAAGCAAGAAAATGACTGCGGACTATAAGCAAGTATAAAGGAAGAATGACGAACTCAAAAGTCACCTATTTATACTAAGATGAGAAAAAATGTTTCGAACTCATCGCAACTAATCGCATTCCCGCCAAAAACGGAAGAAGATCTAAAAGCCTCCCCAAAAGGACGCGTGGTGATTCGTGATTAGAAAGAGAAAACGACTATCTATGATATGTAGCACTCTTTTCCTTACTTAAGATTTTTTCCCACAGGGTTTTTCTTAAGAAAGGTTTTTAACGAGGCTCCATTCATAGAAGAAAAACGGTCGTAAAGAATTTATCTACTTCTACGAGCTTCTACTATCTATACGCTCGAAGAAGTGAGGGAGTACTGATGGGGGCTATTTCGCACCCTACATACTGCACGGATCGAGTAAAGAACATAAGATCGATTCGACCAAATCAGACATTTCCGGATCATCTTATCGACCCGGCCGAATATAGCTCTCTTCGACTAGAAGACTATACTCCGGACCCAAGAAGGATATTTGGGCCGAATCCTATTAGGACTATATTTCCTTGTAACGCTAGGTTTAGTATGATATAAATACCTAGTCAATCATTGTATTAAACAACTCTGAATCATAAGGCAAATACGCCATTGAATTCTGCATAAACTGCACAACTCACTATTATTCAATAAAAAAGAGCTTTCTCTTCATATTTGTGTTATTTCTGCGTTGGTTTGAATATTTACTTTCTGTTCTTATGATATTTCTCTTCCTTGAGATTGATCCATCCCGAATAAAGTAACGGAGCCCTATAAAATATATATATCGAAAACCCCCAATATCACAAATTCACTGATACCTTTTAACCCGACGAAATCAGGTTAAATCAGTTTTGATCATCATGATTGGATAAATAAAGAACCAGTAGGATGAGAGAGATAGTCTCAAGGATACAACACCGCCTTTTATAGAAGGGGATGGGATAGATCCATCGGCCATAAGTTGTTAATTAAACGGACAAGATTTAACGACCATTGGGATTCCCGATGAATAAGGAACTGTTTGGCTACAGTAGATAGCTCATTTAAACTCATCAACGTCCGGAATACATATGCAACTATCAAGCAGAGATTAGTAGATCAAACAAAGCAAGAATATTATGAAGTATTATTCACAAAGATTTTCAAATAAGTAAAATGATACAGAGCTATATCTCAGTCCTATTACACCAGAATTTGTCAAAGCTACAACCTACTTCGATCCTATTACATTTCGATCCTACTACAATTAGCAGTATAAACACAAACGGACGATAATAACCTTACTCGAAAGATTTACAAGGATAGTGAATATTGGGTGTTGGTTGATTATTGGGATAAGGAATTAAAGGCCTTAGCTCGATGATCGAGTAACCCATGTCGAACGCCACTTCATTCGCTGACGCCGCACCCTTTTCACATTCTCGAAAAATATTGTGGCAATAGGTCCCTCAGTATGAGAACCGTGCCAGAGGAATAATGACCCATCGCTAAACACCCTTGAAAACTTTATGCTTGAACCCTTCCAAAACTTTGCCAGGTCGAGGGAGTTATTGGGGCCGTGGATGGTCAGCAATGAGGCTTGTTGGCCTTCAAGATCGAACAGTTCTTCGTCTGCAGATATTCTAGTCTAAAACGAGGTAATCAACATTATAGAAATCGAAAAATAAGTCCTACCTCGGATTTTGAAATATTGGGTCAAAGGACGATATTTCTTGAGCAACATGATCGATGAAATCTACAAAAACGGAAGAGAATTTTTATCTAAAAACTAAAGAAAAGCCCATTTATAGACGCATCTCAACTTTATCCAACGGTTGAAATGTAACAAGTCGTGCGATCAAGATTTAATGCCGATTCTGATGGAATAGTGCCCAGCAAGCCAATCTAAATTAGCTTGTTTGAGGACTATCTTCTTATGGTTTATAATTAATACGCCCGTTTATTCATAGTACGTGAATTAAACAATGGCCAACTTCATCTCTCGCGAACCTATCTAAGCGATTGGATGAAATCCTGAGTTCACAATAGACTATGGGACTATACACTTCAGTACTGAGTGCACTTATCATGAAACAGTCTCAAAGGTCGTGATCTCGAAAACGTTCCAAGTCATAGATTCATATCGAGACGGGGTATCGAATGAATCGTCAAGACTTGTACGATTATGCATGATTCACATGGAGTGAATTTGTTGTAGTTTCATGAACAAGGCATTTGAGGCCAGTGCATATGACTAGGTGGTTCGATAGAGGATCGAATGCATCGAACGACCCGAACAGAGAAACCCATTGTGGAAGCGCATGTCGCATATCGGTGATGGGATGTTTCTCAAGGATTATAATAGTGTACGATTTAGTCCTTAGACTTGAAGTGCTAGGGCGAATTCGGTGCATGAAAGTGCGTACTTTGATTTAGGTATAGGCCACTTAGCTTGGTCATAACATGCCTAAGTTGGGTGCGTACGGAAGTGTACGCGAGTGGTTAGTACTAAGAAAGGATCCATCGACTCATCCTGATAAGGTGGGAGAATTTCCTGTACGTTCTTCGATAATAGTTCCGAGAAACCCGTGGCCACGGTCAGTGACGAATTTGGAAGGGGCTTCCAAATTTAGCAGTCACACTGGAATTACTATCCTGAATTAGAAAGTACAGAATCGAGATAATTAGAGGTGCCGATCAATTCACACACCCTAGGTCTCGGTCGGGAAATCAGTCATGGAAGGACCGTATGTACATGGCAGTTATAATAGGTGAGGTTCACAAATATCAATTCACCTGAAGTTGGGCTTCATGGGCTTGTGGCTAGACATCGACCATGAAGTGTAGGTACTCCTGAATTAATAAGGAAATTAATTCTGGAGTGGTCAATTAAAGATAGTTTAAAGTTGATCGGAGCATTTAATTGCTCGTTAATTAAATCACGAGAGTCGTGGGCCTACTGCCAATTGATGGTGAACCCAGAGGGTCACACACAATACAATTGGACAGTGACAGTCATTAAGGGAAATGTGAATGATTTAAAGTTGTTAAATCAAAGTTATTGAATTAAAGCATTAATTCAAGTAAGAGATTATTAATTAGATATTTAATTAATTAATGTTCAATTAATTAATTAAGGGTTATCTGATTAATTATGAAATTAATTAAAGTGGTTAATTAATTAAGTTGGAAGAATAAATTTAATTGGTAATTTTCGGATTAGCCAATTAAATAAAGGGGGTCGATTTGTAATTATCACAAATAGAAGTGATAGGGGGCGATTTTTAGAGATAAGGAAAAGAAAGTTTTTAAGCTTGGGAGATAAGCAAGAAGAGATATATCAAATCTTAGAATCCTTGTTAGATAAGGAAGAAGAGATTTGATGAACAAGGAAAAGATATCTTATAGGAGTAGGACTCTTCTCCTATAAATACCTTCTTCCATTCTCTTCATTAAAACACAAGAGAAAACCCTGCGAAATTTTTGAGAAAAACAAAGTAGCCGATTTTTGAGAGAAGAAAAATCTGATTTTCGAAACAAGTTTTAAAAATTGCAAAATCGCCCCAAACAATTTCACCCGAACCCTAGTCGCCCATCCTAGCTCGGCCGAACCTAACCTGGCCGATCCAAGCTTGGCCGAACCAAATCCAGCCGCATAAGCCCTGCGTGTTTGGTCTTCTTCCAGTTGATCTCCAAACCCGAACCTAGATCAAAGTCCTGATCAAGTTCAGAAGTACCTTTGTTGACAAACTTTCAAGTTCCAGTTCTTAGCCTACGACTTGGAAGTGTTGCTACAATCCAGTTGGTGTGGATACATTCTGGAGGTGAGACACTTGGATCACTATATTGTGAATCGAACATGAAGCCTGGAGGTAACCACCACCGAGCTGTGGTGAGGTAATTTCGATTAACCCCCTATGTTTTATTTATGCTTGCGTTCGTTTCTTGCTTTTCGTATACATAATATGGAGACTTTATTAATGGGACTGTGGGTGTGTCTTGAAAAATTTTAAATTCCGCACTCTGTTGTTTTGACAATCGAGGCACAAACCCAACAGTGGTATCAGAGCCAACTCCATACTTATTATACGTAAAAGCCTGAACATAATGTGTTTATCGTATATGTTTGATTATGTGTATGAAAACACTTTAGAATTATGTTCTGTCGATTGATTCTTACTTGTTATGACTGGATCTATAATTGGGTAAAACTACTTTTTCAGATCTGTGGCGTTTTTATAGTTTTTCGAAAAATCAGGACTATTTTGCAATAATCGCAAATCTTGAAAATTAGGGCTGAAAATTAATTTTCTGTTTCTGGAAATTTTAGAAATTTATGGGCTGATTATGAAATTCTGATCGCACGGGTTTTTGGACCATTTTGCAATTTTCGAAAATTTATGGGCTGATTTGTAATTTCCGAAAGTTCAGGGGTCAGTTTGCAAATTCGAAATATTTTCTGGATTCAAAAATTTATTTTCTGGTCCTTCTGTCCGAAAAATGTTTTTGGGGTGTTTTGTAACTTTTCAAAAGTTTTGGGGTTAAAAGTGCAATTTCCGAAAGTACAGGGGCCGAACTGCAATTTTTAAAAAGTTTAAAATCCGGATCTGTTTTAAAGCAGAAAACTTGTTTTGTTTATCCGAGAATTTTTCTTGTCATAATTAGTAGTGACTAAAAGTAAGAAATCAATAGGAAGTTAGTTTTAAAAGGTAGTTTTAAAATTAAGAAAGAAAGTAAAAGATGTTTACATGTTTCTTGCTCAACGTGAACTGTTTACGTGGTTTTCGATCGCGCCGAGCCTTGACCTTAGGGTAGATGTGATTGGTTTAATTTAATGTTTGGTTTTATTGGGCCTGCGAGCCTGTTATTGTTTTGGGCCACTTTGAGCCTTTGTAATAGAATAGGGCTTTACTGCTTTCCTAGTCTAGGATGGAGGCCCGTTTACAAGCAAGGTGGGAGCCCATGAAGAATTGAAGGCCGCGTATGCGTGGTACATTGTGTAATAGCATAGGCCTGTTTGAACCCCTTTAGATTGACCAATAGGGCCAACATCACTGGCTCGATGATGGCCTGCATAGGAGGCTCCCGATCGAAAACATATTGTGGTAGCATGCATGTTAGGCTTGTATGGCTTTTATTTATTTGTCGATTTATGATTGCTTGTGTGTATGCGCGCTAGTATCTAGATCGTAATAAAAGATAAAGCATAATTGAAACGGTGAGATCTCGAGGAGAGTTTCTTCAAACTTTCAAAACCGAAAATCCCCTCTCGAATAAATATTAAGTCATATTGGGTAAACTATAAAATGAAGTTTTATAGATCCAAGCCTTCCATTAATAGGGACTAGTGTGAGTTGTCTACTTATCGATAAAGGTGATCCAGAGTCTGGCACCCGAGTCGAAGAAAGGGGCAATACACGAAATTCCTCGATTCCTATTTTTAACTAAATACGACAAGGGTAGGGATTGGTCGAGATGTGAATATCGACCGATAACTAGTTACGGGGAGTTCACGACCGGGCCCGTTGCTTATCACGATTAATGGGTTAGACTTAAACGCGTAGTAACATTTATGATGTAGCAGTGCTAGATAAATGCGAAAAACGAGGCAAAATAGCTTGAAGGTTGTGTGGTAGACACAATTGGTAATATGTATACCTACCTAGGGAATTAATTGTATGGCCACGAGTCGTGGGTACAATTAATTGCTGCTGGGACGTCAAGACCTACTAGGAAATAGAATTTCCCGAAACTAGAAGGGGTCACAGTTTCGATAAAATAGTGGGAGAACTTTTTCGATAAAAAGTCCAAATTTCGTTAATTATAAGTATTAATGTTAAACCTGTCTGCTTATATGTTGTCTATTTTTGTTAGCCATTCACCATCCACTGTCCCATTCAAACGAGTTGTGTTACGTTTTCAAACCGAACAAACTTTGGGGAACTTTATGAGCTATTCACTCTATGAGACAAACATGGATAAGTTTGACAATGTTAGAGGATATTGTTCTTACTTAGCCAAGATGTTCAAACGACTCAGAAAGTTTGGAACTCGAATATCTAAAGAAGATGAGATAACCATTACTCTCAATGGCTTGTCTGAAGACTTCGATCATTTCTTGCAACATTGTGATATTCCGTTTGATGGGATTGAAACAAAACACTTGCATGAGTTGTTAGACAAATATGAGGATGTCCATCTACTTGGATATGGTCTATATGAGTGGGGCTGCCATATATGTGACTACGAAGAACAAATGAAGGATTATGCTGGAAAGAAATTCCTGAACAGAATTAACAATGGTATGACTTTTAAGTTATACACCTGTTAAATTCTTTATGATGTAAGACATCTGATAAAACTTTCATGTCTGTAAAAGTGTTTGCAGGTGATGATGGTGTTCCCTCTCGACCTAAAAGGAAGAAATTCCTTAAAAGGAGGATGCAATCAATGCATAGAGAGATAAGGGAGAATCACTTCAGGGATTGGGTCAAGGACTATCTAGACCTAGAACTTTGCATAAAGAGATATTAGTTTTTCGTATTAGCATAAGTCTTTAGTTTTAGTTTGTCTTTGAGATTTTATTTCAAATTTTTGTACAAGACATTATTGCTTTACCATTGAGAATGGAATTTATTTAACTAAAGTTATTTAACTTTGTACAAATATTGATGCTTTAAAGCATAGAAATAAATACAATGATAAACAAATCAAAACTACGAAAAACTATATGCTGAATCGAAAAACGTGGCAAAATAATCGTCCACGATTGAAATGTTCTTTTTGGACATTCTTCCTGAAGATAGATACGAAAGGGAAGCTTTTATCTATTGTTCTTGAAATAAGGAACTTGGATAAATTCATAACTTTCAAATCTTGAAGGAATGATATCCGAAATTAA
Organism: Penstemon eatonii; assembly: GCA_038501285.1. NCBI lineage: Eukaryota > Viridiplantae > Streptophyta > Magnoliopsida > Lamiales > Plantaginaceae > Penstemon > Penstemon eatonii. Next base: position 28,648,142 of record CM076713.1, read on the forward strand.
TGGAATATTTAGCATTCCAAATAATTCAACCGAATGGATTCAATCCATTAGGACAAACGTGGAAGAACTAAAAGCACTAGTTCAAGAAGAACGTTACTTCAGATATACTTACGATTTCTTAATCGTCAAAGCATATGTGTCTTAATTGAAGTACAATTCTGAGACTATTGAAGCAATTCAACAGACGTCTTGGAAATGAAGCAACTAAATGCATTATGACGAAAGCACTTTTGATCTAATCAAGCTTGCTGAAACATAAGCAATTAATTCCACGATTATCTAAAACGAGAATAGTATTCTCATGAAGCAAATCAAGAAGGGGGTCGAACCTAGTTCGATTCACAACTATGATCTTGCTAAACTTCCTTCATTCACATTAAGGGGATAGCCTCTCCTGACTCTTCAAGAAACTTGGTGTAGTGCCTTCCGAAGAAAGTTCTTACACTACCAAATCATTTATGAAATGAGAGAATACCCATGTATGAGAAATTCGATGGTAGATCCGATTAATACAAATATTTGTGGGGTATCCAAAGAAATCCATTGGATACCTGTTCTATGACAACGAGAAACGAAAGTATCTCGTGAGTAGCTTATTCCTATGTTGACGAATCTTTTGTCAAAGGAAATAAGGGAATGTCATAAAACTTGATTAAGTCCAAAAGACATTGGACCCATCCCCACAAATAGTGGGAGTAAACCCCGAAACCCAATGAACCGATTTTTGCACAAATTCTTAGTAATATAATCAAATTCGTAAGGAACTCACAATTCCATTTTACGAAATTGAGTGATTAGATATTTAATCCAAGATTACAAAGAAAAATATGTTTAGACATAAATCAAGGGATATGGCATGAAGCCATAAGATTCAAAGTGATAAGTTTGACTCGCTAAATGGCGATAGGTGATTATTCAAAAGTCCTTTAAAAGATCTATGAAAATACCTTATCTCCATTTAAAACGTCAAAACCCATTTTGAAACTATTAGCCATAGAAAGGTGGTTGTAGACTACCAAGAAATGACTATTGGAAATGGATTCTGCATCTCACGATTGATGAGATGATCTCTATTCAAATCCAAAGGTCAATCTATGACTTTTTCCGAATTGGAACATGCAACTTGATAAGTCAATCAAGAATGTTGAATTGTCAAAAGGCATATGGATTCCATTTGTGCAAAAGGATCAGTGGGAGTACAGTTGAGTTCGAAAAGTAACAAGAAGATGTTCTATACATCAAGATTGATATAAGAATATCAGAGAAGCACAGACGAAAGCGTGTTAATCACGCAATTCTCCATGAATAGATTTGGAATTGCATCTCACGTACTGGCGATACGTATCTAAAGTAGATAAAGAAAAGTAGATGTTGAAATTCACAAATCTAAGTACAAAGACTATATGGAAAATCCAAGAAAGGATCAATTCCATAGAGATATGAATTTCTCTGTCTTATTTAATGTGAATGCCCTGCATTTAATAAGTAAAGAAGAAATTGTCTCAAGAAGCCTTATGCTTAAACGTTTGGATTGCATGTAGCATGCAAAGTCTTGTACATGACCTGACTCATCAAAAGCTCTGATATTTCACGAGCTACTGATAAGTCAAACTCCAGTCAAGGACACTGGACTACCATAAAGCAATCCTCGAAGATAATTAAAGGATATGTTGCTGGTCTATGGTAATAGTGGAGAATTGAAACTCGAAGGATTTATTAATTCGAGATTTTCAAAGTCAAAAGTGGATGATTTATTCTGTTTCGATGGAGCAGAGGTATATTGGAAGAAATTCCAATAGTATACCATTGCCAACTCAATCAGAATAAAAGCACCATTGTGATGCTGCACACACACAAAAGGTGTTTAGATGAGAAAACATTCATCCATTGGATGAATTACCTAGCATGACGAAAGCTTGTTATAATCCTAACCGATTTAAACAAAGCTATTGCTCAATGAAAGAAAATCGAGATCTCATCAAGAATCTAAACACAAAACCATATGATTGAACAAGTCAAAGGTGGTTGAGACGAGTAGAAGCATTACTTCATCTCGACAAGGACAAACTTAACAGATCCACTAATGAAGCTCTTTCACAAATGGTTCGAGGGACATCTTGGTATAGATGGGTCTTAGAAATGTTGTGATTGGCTTTAGGGCAAGTGGGAGATTGATGGAATAGTGCCCAGCAAGCCAATCTAAATTAGCTTGTTTGAGGACTATCTTCTTATGGTTTATAATTAATACGCCCGTTTATTCATAGTACGTGAATTAAACAATGGCCAACTTCATCTCTCGCGATCCTATCTAAGCGATTGGATGAAATCCTGAGTTCACAATAGACTATGGGACTATACACTTCAGTACTGAGTGCACTTATCATGAAACAGTCTCAAAGGTCGTGATCTCGAAAACGTTCCAAGTCATAGATTCATATCGAGACGGGGTATCGAATGAATCGTCAAGACTTGTACGATTATGCATGATTCACATGGAGTGAATTTGTTGTAGTTTCATGAACAAGGCATTTGAGGCCAGTGCATATGACTAGGTGGTTCGATAGAGGAGCGAATGCATCGAACGACCCGAACAGAGAAACCCATTGTGGAAGCGCATGTCGCATATCGGTGATGGGATGTTTCTCAAGGATTATAATAGTGTACGATTTAGTCCTTAGACTTGAAGTGCTAGGGCGAATTCGGTGCATGAAAGTGCGTACTTTGATTTAGGTATAGGCCACTTAGCTTGGTCATAACATGCCTAAGTTGGGTGCGTACGGAAGTGTACGCGAGTGGTTAGTACTAAGAAAGGATCCATCGACTCATCCTGATAAGGTGGGAGAATTTCCTGTACGTTCTTCGATAATAGTTCCGAGAAACCCGTGGCCACGGTCAGTGACGAATTTGGAAGGGGCTTCCAAATTTAGCAGTCACACTGGAATTACTATCCTGAATTAGAAAGTACAGAATCGAGATAATTAGAGGTGCCGATCAATTCACACACCCTAGGTCTCGGTCGGGAAATCAGTCATGGAAGGACCGTATGTACATGGCAGTTATAATAGGTGAGGTTCACAAATATCAATTCACCTGAAGTTGGGCTTCATGGGCTTGTGGCTAGACATCGACCATGAAGTGTAGGTACTCCTGAATTAATAAGGAAATTAATTCTGGAATGGTCAAATTAAAGATAGTTTAAAGTTGATCGGAGCATTTAATTGCTCGTTAATTAAATCACGAGAGTCGTGGGCCTACTGCCAATTGATGGTGAACCCAGAGGGTCACACACAATACAATTGGACAGTGACAGTCATTAAGGGAAATGTGAATGATTTAATGTTGTTAAATCAAAGTTATTGAATTAAAGCATTAATTCAAGTAAGAGATTATTAATTAGATATTTAATTAATTAATGTTCAATTAATTAATTAAGGGTTATCTGATTAATTATGAAATTAATTAAAGTGGTTAATTAATTAAGTTGGAAGAATAAATTTAATTGGTAATTTTCGGATTAGCCAATTAAATAAAGGGGGTCGATTTGTAATTATCACAAATAGAAGTGATAGGGGGCGATTTTTAGAGATAAGGAAAAGAAAGTTTTTAAGCTTGGGAGATAAGCAAGAAGAGATATATCAAATCTTAGAATCCTTGTTAGATAAGGAAGAAGAGATTTGATGAACAAGGAAAAGATATCTTATAGGAGTAGGACTCTTCTCCTATAAATACCTTCTTCCATTCTCTTCATTAAAACACAAGAGAAAACCCTGCGAAATTTTTGAGAAAAACAAAGTAGCCGATTTTTGAGAGAAGAAAAATCTGATTTTCGAAACAAGTTTTAAAAATTGCAAAATCGCCCCAAACAATTTCACCCGAACCCTAGTCGCCCATCCTAGCTCGGCCGAACCTAACCTGGCCGATCCAAGCTTGGCCGAACCAAATCCAGCCGCATAAGCCCTGCGTGTTTGGTCTTCTTCCAGTTGATCTCCAAACCCGAACCTAGATCAAAGTCCTGATCAAGTTCAGAAGTACCTTTGTTGACAAACTTTCAAGTTCCAGTTCTTAGCCTACGACTTGGAAGTGTTGCTACAATCCAGTTGGTGTGGATACATTCTGGAGGTGAGACACTTGGATCACTATATTGTGAATCGAACATGAAGCCTGGAGGTAACCACCACCGAGCTGTGGTGAGGTAATTTCGATTAACCCCCTATGTTTTATTTATGCTTGCGTTCGTTTCTTGCTTTTCGTATACATAATATGGAGACTTTATTAATGGGACTGTGGGTGTGTCTTGAAAAATTTTAAATTCCGCACTCTGTTGTTTTGACAATCGAGGCACAAACCCAACAGATTCAGCTTCCCGAGGAATAAGAAAATATTTGGTGGAAAAATCACATAGGTCGCTATGGAGAAAAGACAACCGCTAAGCCAGTCCATTCAACGCTCGGAAATTGGAATTCGCCTCAGTTGACAAAAATATGACAACCGCTAAGCAATTTGAGGAAAACTCACGGCTAGCTCCGGAACCGCAGTAGTATCAGTGCTGGGAATGGCCCCTCCGATTTTCAAAGTAGCCCTTGATTTATTTTGTTTACGGGGCTGGGCTTGGGTCCCTTTTGAAATCATCATCCTGGATAAGGACACTTTCAAAGTGCAGATTATATCTGATACCGACGTCGCGGCCAGGGCCAAGAAAGGCAAGGGTTCGGCTCCTCAAATATCTGAACCGATCGAGGATCTTGCTTGTGCATATACCGATGAGACCTTTCCACGAGGTCGTGGATAATTATACGAAATACTTTCCGGAAGGTTCTAAAATTATCCTTCCTTCTCCTTCTGATAGGGTTACTTCTCCACCGGAAGGTTGTCGGGCTTTTTATACCGCCCATTTCAACTATGGTTTACGTCTTCCCTTGTCTGCCTTATTTCTTGATATTTTGAAAACATTTAGCGTATCCCTAACGCAATTAGTCCCAAATTCCGTGGCTTTTGTTGTATGCTTTTCAGTTTTGATTATAGCAAAAGGATTCCTGCCATCTTTCCGTAATTTTACACAATTATTTCGTTTTAATATTTCTAGTTCCTCCAACCGTGGATACTTTTTTATCAGCCAGAAGACTGGTCGCTCTATCTTCGATTTTCTTGTTTCCAGCAATCCTGCCTGGAAATCTCATTTTTTCTTTGTACGACCTCCTTCTCACCTTCGGTTAGCTGATGGTTCTACTGAGCCATTCTCGTGGGACCATGACTCCGAGTGGATTTCTGGTGGTCGCTCGGTGACGGGCCATTTTATCTCTGATGATCCTCAATTGATCGGTGAAATCATGGATATGGGTGCCGACAAGTATCAGAGTGCTCTTCTTATCGGTGAGGCTTTTCTCCGTAGAGCGGGCTTGAGTCCTCATACTTTTTCAATCGCTTCCCCTTCTCAATCCCTGGGTAAGCATTTTATTTTAGCGTCACTTTTTACATTATATTCTCTTTTAATAACATGTCTAATTCAGAACTTTGTTCTCTTTCAGTTCTCATGGTGGAAAATTCTTGGCGCTCCTCGAAAGGGAAGATGGTCCTATCAAAATCTACTAAAATAGTAGAGAACCTTCCCATCGAGCAGAGGGTGTCCAGGAAGAGAAAATTGGACTTGGGCCATGATTCAGAAGATAATAGAGAGGAATCTCCGGATTCACCACATGAATCTCCTGTCCATCAGTGGACGGGACAGGGTTATCCTCCTCTTCAACTTCGGACTTTCCTCGGCATTCGAGGATGTCGTAGCTGGTCGATGCCCCATCCCAACGACAAGCCAGTAGAGAGAAGAAAGCGTTACTATGGTCGTTCTGGCGAGGATCTTTCTTTACTTGGTGAAAATCATCCGAAACCTACTCTCGTTGAGATGATCGAAGATCATTTACAAGGGAAGAGAGTGGCTGGTTATCCTGAAAATGATTCTTTGGTTCACGACGAGAGCGAGAATGCCGTGGATAAGGCTGCTCGTGTTCTTCTTTCCGGTGTCTTTACTCTTGATATGAATAAGCTTCTTCGGAAGGATCCCTTGGAGAAATTTCAGAGAGCTTCTCTTTATGCTGAGAAGGTTATTTGTTGTCATATATGCTCACTCATTGATTTATCTAATGAATTTTTTAGCTCACAGATTCGTTTCATTTATTTCTCAGACAAAGACTTGCTTGGCCTCGTATGCCTATGAAGCTGCTCTCTGGAAACAGCAATGTGAATTTTTGGACGAGAGATACAAGGCATTACTTCACAAGGTTTTTGATCCGGAGGCTGGTCCCTCGATGTCCTCTTCTTTTCCACCTCCGATCACAGATTCTCAGGCCACGAGAACTGATGACCAAGAGATCATAAATAAAGTTTTGGAGACTTCTCGTGCTCAAGAGCAGATTGATCGGTTGGCTAAGGAGTTGGAAGATTATCAACTCTGAAGTACTACTCGGATTAGCAAGCTGGAATCTCAGGTAGTGAGTCTTCAAGCCTCATTGGAGGAGTATGATAAGGACCTTCTTCTTAGCGGTCTTACTGATCGTTATGGTAGAAATCACGATGAGAGGGTGATTCGTGAATTCCTTAGTTCCCCTGTTCATACTGCCTTGGTGCATCAGATGGTCGGTCCGCTCCTTGAGAGTACTTTCAAAAAGGCGATTCATCAGATGGTCGTGCTGGGATTGATTGAAGATCATCGAAAGGAGTACTTCAGGGCGACGCATGTACGTCTGAATCGTTATGGTGAGGAATACTCTCCTTCCGACCTGCCGAGTGTTAGCTATCAACAGTTCCCATTGGCTCACCTTGTAGAAGAGTTCGGGAAGCCATTGCCGACTCCTCCTTCAGATATTAATCTGGAGGTCGATAATAATTTCATCGATCAAGAGGAAGAGGAGGAGAATATGGGGGCAGCGAACGAGGGAGCCAATGAAGGGGAGTCCGCTGACGATCAGGGAGTTCCAGATGGCGATCAAGTTGTGTGAGGATGGAGCGACCAATCTAGCTTGAGGAATAACTTTGGCAAGAACTAACATAGCACGATTTGTAATATTACTTTTTTTATCCTGTTGTAAATAAGACGGTTTGTATTCTGAAGGTTTTGTCTTTTCTGCTTCTCTATTGACAATAATTCAGACAAGTCAATAATTTTGGTGTAATCGTTATGCTTATGTCTTTTCGAATTCTTGCGGCTGTTCATAGGTCAGGTTCTCTGTTTCGCGCCCATTCTTAGGGTCTGTCGAGTCTTTTCATTTAGTATAAATACATACGGTAAAAAGTTTACTCGCTATTTACCGTTTTTACTCAACTCCGATAGAATATTCTCTCGCAGGAGGTCGATAAGCTTTCCTCGATAGTTAAATATTATTTTCCATTTCCGAATATGAGTAACCTTTTCGGCAACACTTCAAAGCGTTCTTCCCGCGAGGGTAGTCAAAACCCGAAACCAAAACGGTCCCGTACTGAGGGGCCTTCGGTAGATCCTCCTCGCTCCCAGTCAATTAGAAGGTCGGGGATCCAGACTCCCGTTATTTCTTCTGAAACTTTTCCCGTGATTAGTTCAACTTTTACTCAACCAGATTTTCCCATTTCTGGTGAGGTTGAAAGGAGGCCCTCCCCTGGTCGGGTGGCCTTCGGAGACATGTCCAATGTGGAGCAAACTTTTAATATACCCGTTTCTTCGGGTGTTTCTTCTTTCGAGCATGGCTTGCATGAGCACGCTCCAAGTAATTCTATTCCTTCCTCTGCTTCTACCGAACTAGTTATTGGCGAAGGACAAGGGGACACTGCCGCGGGGGCAGATGGCGGAGGTCCTTTTTTGATTCCATCCATGACACAATCTGTTGCTCAAGATTTTTCTGACTTTTTATTTACTGATACCACTGTTGTAACTACTTCTTTTGAAGCCGGCTGATCTTCTGGAGATCGGACAGGCTCGAGGTCCGGTCGGCGGACTATTATTTCTGCTTCGGGTAAAGAGACCTTGGTGAGTCCTAACGAGAGGGAGTCCCCTCGTGTGTTAGACGACCGTTGTATTCTTGAACAAGTTAGGGATATAACGGAGTCAGGAATTCCTCGGCCTGACAATATTCCCCTCGATAGTGAACTGCCCAATTCTCTTGAGCCCGACGCTTTGTCCTGGGAGTTGGGTCTGAGCACTATCTTGCCTGGCGAATTGAAGAAACACGAAGGCACTCCCAATGTTCGCCTCGTTCAGTCGCTCGTCAAGATGTGCGAACAGGTAATTACATTCTAACTATATTTCTTGCATTATTTTGATTGCTTTATTACATATGACCTTTTTCCTTTTCAAGCAAGTATTCGCGCTGCAGCTGGGCGTAGAGAATGACAATTTGTGGCTCGGTAAGGAGAGCCAAAAGCAACGTCTGGATTTAGAGATAGCAAAGGTCGAAAGGCATGCCTTCCAACTCAAGTTTCTCAATGATGATCTTCAAAAATTACGAGAAGAGAAGTCTGTTCTTGAGAAGGAGAAGAGCGACCTGGCCCAGGTTAATGCACTTGCAGAGGAGTCACGTCGGCAGGCATATGAACAAGGTTATGATGCGGGTTATCAGAAACATCAGGAGGAGTTAATGGCGTTTGTGGATAATGCGACTCCTCGGAGGGGTGCTTCTGCTAGTCGGCCCAACGATGGCAACCAACCTCAATGACCTGTTTTAATGAAGCTGCTGTAGTGGACTGCTTCTTCCTTTTTTTTTTTAGACGATGTATGCCGCAACCGTCATGTGGTTGTCATGCACAATTTTATCGTTATAATTAAGTATAAATTTTCTAAGTAAGCAGGAGATTTCAATTGACTTATCTGGCATTAATTTCCTGGGAGATCATCTTTTGTTTGAAAGAGTAGCTCTCTCTGGCTGATCAGTCTTGAATAGCTGAACGATGTAGTGTTTCCTTTGCATATCAAAATTTTAAACACGTATGAGTGTGATGATTAATCAAGCATAGTGCGTTAGGCTATTTCTATAGTCACTCCAGTCATTATAAAATGTTCACTGTAGGTCGTTCATGTAATTGGCTTGAACTGTAAAGTACGTTTACCATCCTTATCGATGATCGATTTGTGTTTGTAAAACTGTCTATTTGTCATGAACTTCTATAAGGGTGTTAGTATCTTGCTTTTCTTGTAAAAGTTTAAGCTCTTACAAGGGATTTTGTTCTACCCATTTCCTTGAACTTCATGTTTCTTTGCACTGATTGTGAGCTCCATATTCCTCAAATAAAGCAACCACTTATTTCTTTAGGTTACGTTCTTGGTATGAGAGGAATTGGAAATTTTTAAATAATTAATAAGATCTAGCAGGTTGAGACCTCCTTAAGCAATTCTCTGGAATATGAGGCAGTGACGACCTCGTATGTGTGAATATGGAATTTTATTACCTCTAATGAGCTAGTACTTGTCATATTGGTGCCAACTCATATGTCTGTGTCGAGGATCTCTTGTGCTTTATTGAGCGATTAGCGTTTGTAAGCGTGTAAGCTCTTTTCTGTCTGGAGCTCTTAAGATCCATTTAATTTCGTGTTGATCGCTTCGATTCTGAGACCTCTTTCTCATCGAGTAGTTTTTACGAATAAACTGGTGTCGTTCCAACTTATTCACATTAATAGTGGGAAGTCAAATGGTCGCACTTTCGGTTCTCTCAGATCTTCATCCAACCGTAGGATTAATTTTAACTGTGCCTATAAATAGGTAGGCAGTTTCTTTTGTATCCATTCATACTTACAAAAATGGAGACATCAATTTCTCTGAGTTTCTTTTTGCCCACTGATCCCATAACATTAAAAAATTCACATTATCGTGATCTATCATTCCAAAATAACTCAAACATATCTTGCCTTGTACTGACAGGTCCTAGTATCACCCTACCTAGTACTGACGGGTCCCATGTGGCCTCAGCTTTAGTCTTCATTGGGTTGGGGTCCATGGTTGCTTGTTTGCACATGGCGGGTTCATAAGTACCAGGCGTCCCCGTTCATGGAGGTTACCTCCGGAGTGATAGACCGCGGGGACGTGCTGGTAAATTTTAACTTTTGCGACGGTCTTCTCGAGATGCTGCTTTAGAGTAAAAATCAACCCCATTACACAAGCAGTATCTCGTTTTGGGCGAGTGGCCGTTATCGGGCATCTGGCTGGTAATGGCCATTCCGACTAAAGGAAGAATCGATCTTCAGAGCCTGGCCGTTGAACCAAAGAAGTCGACCATCCTGAGCAGCATGCTTCTTAGGCGGTTGTACAGGATCAACGAGGCACCAGGGAGGAGATTGATGTTTCCGTGGACATTGTCGTGAAAGCCATCAATCCATAGAGTAGGTATGATTGATGTTTACCCTTGTAATGATACGAGAAATGTTCTATGTACTTAGACGAATAGAACTCTTTACGTAATTTTGAGAGATGTTCTTTGTACTCTGATGAATAAAATTTGATTGTTTTCATATCTCTTGTTGTTAATCTTTTTCGTACTGGTATTATTCGCTTGTTGTTGTAAGACATCGAGGAATGATTATCGCGTTGTTCGAGTATCGTCTGACTATTGGAAAATTAGGTTTTTAACCAAAATATTTGGCTTTAACCTATCTTGGTCGCTATTATGGAGATCGAGGAGCGTCTATTGAGCGGATCAATTTATACTCAACTCTTTTTAAGACTTAGGTTTTTTTACCAAAATTTTTGGCTTTTAACCTATTTATTTTTGAGATCGAGGAGCGCTTATGGAGCGGATGGATTTATACTCAACTCGTTTTAAGACTTAGGTTTTTTACCAAATTTTTTTGGCTTTTAACCTTTTTATTTTTGAGATCGAGGAGCGTTTATCGAGCGGATCGATTTATACTCAACTCGCTTTAAGACTTAGGTTTTTTACCAAAATTTTTTTTTTTTGGCTTTTAACCTTTTTAGTCGTTATTTATGAGATCGAGGAGCGTTTATCGAGCGGATCGATTTATACTCAACTCATTTTAAGACTTAGATCAACTTTTGTGGAATGGACCATGTTGATTGTTGAATTTCGAGGAGCGTTTATCGAATAGATCGATTTATACTCAACTCGTGTTGAAACTTTGGCCTTACTCAAGTGAACCTTTGATTTGGTCCTCGAAATCGTAATCATTGATAAAAAATATCAAGAATGAATCTTAGGCCAAGGCCTTTATTACAACAAATAAAAAAAATAAAACAAACAAAATTAAAGGAAATTAACAAGGACGATTACTAGGATTCATTTCCCATAGTATCTTCTTAGGTTGACTGCATTCCATGTTCTTGGTAGGGGTGTTCCGTCCAAGTGTGCAATTTTGTATGAACCTTTCTTTCCTACATCAATGACAATGTATGGTCCATCCCAATTCTGTTGTAATTTTCCCACATGCTTGGATACCTCTACCTTTTTCAGTACTAAGTCCCCTTCTTTGAAGGATCGTATGCGTACCTTCTGATTGTATGCCTTCTCCATGTTTGATTTAGCGACCTGCAATCGTACGACTGCTTTTTCTCTTAAGGCTTCAGTCAAGTCGATGTCACTTTCTCTTGCCTTTTCATTTTCATTGTCATCATACATTTCGATTCTTGGTGATGGAATTAGTGTTTCGACTGGAATTACAGCCTCCGAGCCATATACCAGACTAAATGGGGTCTCCCCGGTCGAATTTCTGACTGTCGTTCGATTAGCCCAAAATACTCCGGGGAGTTCATCTAGCCATCTTCCTTTGGCTGCCCCTAATATTTTCTCTAAACACTTTTATTTCACGGTTCGTTACTTCAGTTTGTCCATTCGCTCTTGGATGCCCTACTGAAGTGAAGTTTCGTTGAATTCCCAACTTTGAGCACCATTCCATCACTTGTTTTCCCGCGAATTGTGTTCCATTATCAGAAATCAGGATTCTCGGGATGCCGAATCGACATACTATGAATTTCCATAGGAAATTGATCACTTGGAATTGAGTTATTCGAGCAAGAGCAACGCATTCTATCCATTTACTGAAATATTCGACAGCGACCAGAACATACGCTTTTTTAGACCTGGCTACTGGGAAAGGTCCCACAATGTCCATTCCCCATTGATCAAATGGCCAGCATACTGGTATCGGATGCATGTTCTCGGCTGGTTGATGACTTATATTTGCATGAACTTGACAATGATGACATTTTTGCACATACTGTATGGCATCATTGTTGATAGTAGGCCAATAATAACCTGTTCTAAGGCACTTTAAGGCTAAGGCCCTTGCTCCACTGTGATTTCCTGCTTCTCCTTCGTGTAACTCTCGAAGGACATCATGGGTTTGTGACTCGGAGATGCATTTTAGAAGAATTCCTGATACCAATCTTCGGTAAAGTTTTTCTTCTAACAATGTATATTTAGGAGCTCGATATTTTATTTTCCGAGCCTCATTTGGATCAAGCAGTAATTTTCCTTCTCGGAGATAGTCCATCATCGGAGTCATCCAATTTCTTTCATTTTCTTCGATTTCCATCATCTCAGGACTGGTGTCTCGTTGATGAGGGATATTTTGGACTCTACTTTTAGGAGCCCAGGCAAGATCGAAGATTGTAGAACCCGAACCTGAAGGAATAAAATCGAGCCTAGGTCACAATTCATCCAATCCGATCAATCAGAGAGAGCTCATAGTCGAAGAATACTGTTGGGCCGACCTCTGGCCCAGGCCTGTGGGCCGAGAAATATATTCCTACGGGTGGACTAGGAAGGTCCCCAATTCAACTATAAATACCACGAGCATTTATGAAGCATGGGGGGACTTACACGCTTTCCCAGGTGCGCTCTAGTCGAAGCTGCTGATCGGAGCCATCTTGGAAAGTTAGCTTAGGTCACTTATTATGTATTATTCCTCTAGCTTGTACGGCATCCTATAATACTCAAATAGGACCCTCATCATTTGTAATCTGTACTCGCACGTTCGGAACATATATATATATACTGATCTTTCATTCATTTAGTTTTGTCTTTAGTTATTTTCTTCACCTTTTTGATCATATACGAAACCACGTAAGATCAATTGGCGCCCACCGAGGGGCCTTATTTGGGTGTTAGATCGAAAAATGCCTACTACGAGGATAAATACATATATTCGAGCAGAGCCTCCTCACGCAATCGGAGAACAAAACTCAGTTGACAATGAGCCCGATAATCTATCTCGAGCGGCTCAACAACCAGAAGTTCCACTAATCGTTCCCCAGGACAATGTTCCGACCATACGGCTGTCGCCGATCTGAGATCGGAAATAACATCGTACGACGTTCTAACAAGGTTACTACGATATAACGGGATTACCGAACGGGGAACATATCAACGGTTTTATCAATATAATGAGTTTATATGATTATTCGAGGGATTTCTGCTGCGGAATCATGATCACCGCCAAACTTTATATTTTCTTTCGACAAGAATGTGACGAACTAAAACGCCAGTTTGATCGATTGGGAGCGGTCTAACAAAGGTTTTGATACCCAGGAAATCGAGTATTTATCTTCTCTAAGTTCAAATAGACAAGGAGCACCCAGCTCGGAAATGCATTATTATGAACGATGAGGACTATTTACTGGTTTCTAGCCTATCTACTGTCTTATTATCCCGTTCTGCCTCTTTTATCTCGGGTCGTAGAGGATTATCTATTCAATGAAAGTCTTGTTTTGCCAAAGATATTATCATTTCATTCGGGAAAGTATTTTAAGAATATGGCCAATCTCAATACGCGTCAATCAAGTATTAAACAACGGGTGAAAGTTGTTGCTATGACCCTCGAAATCGACTAAGGGTGAAAGCCGTTGCTATGCCCCTTAGATCGAAAATAAAAGAAAAGGGTGAAAGCTGTTGCTAAGACCCTCAGATGAAAGCTATTGCTATGACCGATGAAAACGAAAAGGGTGAAAGCTGTTGCTAAGGCCCTCAGGTGAAAGCTATTGCTATGACCGATAAAAACCAAAAGGGTGAAAACTGTTGCTAAGACCCTCAGGTGAAAGCTATTGCTATGACCAATAAAACGAAAAGGGTGAAAGTTGTTGCTAAGACCCTCAGGTGAAAGCTATTGCTATGCCGATAAAACGAAAAGGGTGAAAGTTGTTGCTAAGACCCTCAGGTGAAAGCTATTGCTATGACCGATAAAACGAAAAGGGTGAAAGTTGTTGCTAAGACCCTCAGGTGAAAGCTATTGCTATGACCGATAAAACGAAAAGGGTGAAAGTTGTTGCTAAGACCCTCAGGTGAAAGCTATTGCTATGACCGATAAAAACGAAAAGGGTGAACGTTGTTGCTAAGACCCTCAGGTGAAAGCTATTGCTATGACCGATAAAAACGAAAAGGGTGAAAGTTGTTGCTAAGACCCATAAAGCTAACATGCGAAAAGAGAATATCAACAATACTAATCAAGCAACCTCGAAAATAAGATGAAAATCATTTCTCTACTTTTATGGGTCAAAAAAAAATTATTGGATTTATTTACCAGTTATCGATCCGATCAACATCGATGATTCAGGTTACTTATCCGATTAAGTCATTTAGAGCTATGAAATGACCGGTATAAATGGACAAGGAAAGCTTTGTCAGATATTTTACTCGATCAACTAACACAGAATTAATTTGATCTTCTCGATCGATAGCTATTTCAAAGGGAGTAGAGCCTTCGATCGACGAAATGTCGACGAATCTATCGGTATAATGGTAATAGATTATACAAATTTTTAAAGTTGCAACCTATTTTTGAAGTATCAATCAATTGCCGAAGGAACCTATGCTTCCGAACAAAAGGTTTGATAACTTCAAGTTAATTACACAAAGTTGCAATCATCCAAGTTCATTTTGTTTATTCACATCGTATATATATTATTATTCGACCAACAAAGTCAAGAAAACACCCAACGAATTCAAGAGAACATACAACGAAGATGAGCAGGAAACAAAGTTTTATTTATTCTTCGAACAAATTACAAATGAGTTCTCGAAGTACAATAGTGAAATTCGAGCTAAAAAAAGAATAATACACTCGCTCCTACCCTGCTACAAATCCTACGAGCAAAATTAAAAGTGTTCGATCCACATTCCTGCATCCGCACCAGATGCAGAACTCAGCAAAGATTCTTCATGTCAATCACTCACCACGTTGCACATCCACAAGCGTTCTGCGGAACGGGATAAAAGCTGGATCGGAGTCCATCACCAGGACTTTTAGACCGATCTAAGATCGTCGTGCATGAACAATGATTGCTATGCCCAATAGTTGTGGCAACCATTGTTCACACACGAATTACCGATCAAGGACAGCGGGAAGCGACCCAGCGGAATTACTCCCAGCAATCTCGAAGGAACTATACTTCAAGAAAATCCTTGAAGAAGTCGATGCTCGAGATTTAAAGAACTCCTCCAAGGTTGACCCACTGTCCGACTGGATACAGCGCCAGAAAACTGGAATTCTAACCCGACTCATATGGATTAGATCCAAGAGAGCATGTTGCCTGTCGGTATTCTAGGCGCAATTTCTTTTGCCTGTCGATATTCTAAGCGAGAGAGGCTACACCAAAGGGACTAGGATCAAAAAATAGGGTCCGAATCCTAATTTCAAACTCCTTTATTTCAGAAGTATTACGGATCATATTGCTAAAAGAATTCGAAACTCGAGCTGTGGTGATCGGACAAGGCATTGGTAATGAGTGAAGAATGTGACGTAAAAAATGGGAACTATTTATAACAGCGAAGGGTTAAAACCGACGGACCAGATAACATGTCACGGACGGCTATGATCTAAACAATAAATGTACTGACTGTTACATTTCCCAAGGAATAGGATCCTGTTTGTTTGGGAGAAGAAGTAATCTTATAGACACATAAAGATGGTTCCGTGGTTCTTATCTATTAACCAATCTAAAGGGCAACGCTGGAAACAAAAATGTTTGCCTAAAATTTGGTCTTTTGGACGTGCTATTCAAAATATGATACTGGTTTGGAAAACTGAATGCATTATCATGATCGAGAAATCGCGCTCGAACATCAATTTGGTTTTCGACAATTTACAACCAATTATTAATGCTCGGGTTGGAAAGACTATGATCGACCCAATCGACACCAGTCCATCAATTACAATGAGCTGAGCATCAGAAACGATTCAAAAGTTATTATTTGTTTAAGTAATGATTTTCGGGCTAAAATGTTTGTCCAATTTCTACCCTTCAACCGTTATATTCGATCAAAAATGCAAACCCGAATGATTAATACAAGTATTATTACCAACAGTTTATGGTCGGTTGGAGTTTCTCGAATTAAAGAGTTTGGTCGATTTCAGAAATTCGGTTATGCTAAGGATCGGTTAAATACTCATACTTAGAAATTTTGCAAAGGAAGATTAATTGATTACTTATCAGGTTACTTATTCATTGCTCGCTCAAAAAGAGGTGTTTGGTTATTCTCGTATTAGTTTAAAATATTCAAGTTCGATCGGGTTATCAAAGATAAGAGTTCATCTGACTATTATTTGATCTACCAACAAAGAAGAGATGAAAAAGTTTATAAAAATTATTTCGAAAAAGAAAATATGTACAGTTTTGATCCTATTACAAATGTATAAAAATTCAAAAGAGCAAGAATATTGGAGATACATTTCGAGCATAGTACAAGCTAATACATTAAATTCCGATCCTATTGCATTCTACAATCCTATGAAATTTTCGGTTTCTTCTCCTACCAGTCGATCGAGATAGTTCAGCTCCGAGCGTGGAATCTCCTTTAGACCCGTAGGCTTTTATCTTTATTTGTAGTCCTCCGAAGACGTAGGGGCTAACGCATAATTTTCTAGGTAACTTTATCCTCCGATGCAGCCCCTAGTACGTCTTCCTAAATGCATTGTGGCAACAGGCCCCCCGAGCGGAGACCGCCAGAGGAATGATAAAAGCTACCGACTATCTTTGGAGAACTTGATGCTCATACTCCACCAACATTTTTGCAGGTCGAGCAGTTCTCCGGACCCCGAAGTAGTCAGCCATAAAAAAGTATTATCCTTAATTAACTGACCCCGGGCAAGGATCGGTAGCTTATGAGTTTTCTGGATTTGGCTTATTGGCCTTCCAGATCGAGAATATATTTGCCTGTCGATATTCTAAGCGAGTTCGAAGCAACCTTGTTTCTCACAAAGACTGTTCGATGTCTAAACTCAAAAAGTTGAGTTGATAGAGTAATGGTTTTGATCATCATGATTGGATAAATAAAGAACCAGTAGGATGAGAGAGATAGTCTCAAGGATACAACACCACCTTTTATAGAAGGGGATGGGATAGATCTAACGGCCATAACTTGTTAATTCAACGGACAAGATTAAACGACCATTGGGATTCCCGATGAATAAGGAACTGTTTGGCTACAGTAGATAGCTCATTTAAACTCATCAATGTCCGGAATACATATGCAACAATCAAGCAGAGATTATTAGATCAAACAAAGCAAGAATATTTTGAAGTATTATTCACAAAGATTTTCGAATAATTAAAATGATACAGAGCTATATCTCAATCCTATTACACCAGAATTTGTCAAAGCTACAACCTACTTCGATCCTATTACATTTCGATCCTACTACAATTAGCAGTATAAACACAAACGGACGATAATGTCCTTACTCGAAAGATTTACAAGAATAGTGAATATTGGGGGTTTGTTGATTATTGGGACAAGGAATTAAAGGCCTTAGCTCGATGATCGAGTAACCCATGTCGAACGCCAATTCATTCGCTGACGCCGCACCCTTTTCACATCCTCAAAAAATATTGTGGCAATAGGTCCCTCAGTATGAGAACCGTGCCAGAGGAATAATGACCCATCGCTAAACACCCTTGAAAACTTTATGCTTGAACCCTTCCAAAACTTTGCCAGGTCGAGGGAGTTGTTGGGGTCGTGGATGGTCAGCAATGAGGCTTGTTGGCCTTCAAGATCGAATAGTTCTTCGTCTGTAGATATTCTAGTCGAAAACGAGGTAATCAACATTATAGAACTTGAAAAATAAGTCCTACCTCGGATTTCGAAATATTGGGTCAAAGGACGATATTTCTTGAGCAACATGATCGATGAAATCTACAAAAACGGAAGAGAATTTTTATCTAAAAACTAAAGAAAAGCCCATTTATAGACGCAACTCAACTTTATCCAAAGGTTGAAATGTAACAAGTCGTGCGATCAAGATTTAATGACGATTCAGCTTCCCGAGGAATAAGAAAATATTTGGTGGAAAAATCACATAGGTCGCTATGGAGAAAAGACAACCGCTAAGCTAGTCCATTCAACGCTCGGAAATTGGAATTCGCCTCAGTTGACAAAAATATGAACATCAAGTCATATAAAAGGATCAATAAAAAATGGGAGAGAGCCAGTTTCTCCCTTTGACCTCAAGTGCACAATCCAGCTCGATCTTATTCTTTACCAATTTGAGGGTAATGAGATGTGAGAAATCGGATTAATGATGATAATACGAAGAACTTTTTCTTTTCGACGTGTCGACCTTGGAAATAAAAATGTCAGCCTGCAAAAGGTTCGGAACGGGTTTCCCGAGTATTGCCACATCGAGATAAGATATATCCATTCCTAGAGAGAGGGCTTTATAAGAAAAGACTGGCATTGGATCGAAAGGTTTTTCGACCTTAAAAGGCTCTGGTAAAATAGAAAAGGATGCGCGCTCAACGGCATTTTCCCCTAAAGAGGTCATTTTGCCTGAGTTAGCAGGTTTAATCGAAACCCATTTTCTTTCTTTCCTTCGCTAACCTTATGAGATCTGGGGAAGGCATGGAAGTTCTTGCAGAGGCTTTGGAATTTATATATAGCTCCGATCCCAGTATTCGATAGTATGGTGAGATGATGAGAAATGGCCCTAGTATTTATTGCAAGGATAGCATCTTGTTATCACAATAATGGAACAATCATCAACCACAGAAAAAATTCGATATAAAATAACTAAAGTTCTCGCTAAGATGACAACAATATGGGTTAAAGAACAAAGTATATACGAGAAGGCAAAAAGTACGCAAATTCATAAACTACAAAAGATAAGTTAATAAAGGATGTCCTATTACATAATATTTATCAATGGTCGGGTTCTTCAGCACCAGAATAGCAACCCTCCTCCGCCTTTTCATCTTCTTCGTCAGAATCACATTCCGAGCTATCGCTATCACTGCTACTCGAGCTATCATCACCTTCATCGCTACTTTTGTCCTCAGCGGAAGAACTATTTGCTCTAGGAGAAGAGATGTTTTCTTCTTCCTGATCATTAGAATCGCCATCAATATTCACCTCCTCGCTCTCTTCCACCACATTTTATGCTTCGAGCATATAAGGGTTGGGCATGGGAACCCCGAATTCAGTGAGGAATTGGGCATACTCATGACCTTGAAGACCAACAATTTCAGGAGGAAGAGAGGAGGCTTTGTAGTTTTCCCCAAAAATGTTTTTATAAGGGTTCATATGGGGAAGATACTCGTTAAGAGCGCCTGGAATCCTTCCGGCCACGATAAGCAGCTGAACTCCTTTATAGAAAAAGGCCTGATTAATCGGACCTGACCGCAAACGAACCAAGGCATCAAGGAAAGGGGACTCCAAAAATTCCTTTATAGCTGGGAGTTTGGCTTCTTCTCGACCTCGAGCGTAAGACTGATCGGAAAGCATCTTAGCTTGCGCAAGATCCGACCTTAATTTTTCGACCTCTTCCTCGAGGGCCCTCTTCCCTTCAAGCTCTTTCTTAGCTTTGGCGAGCTCCTTTTCGACCTCAGATAGCTTGACAGTAGTCTGCCTTAATTGACCGACCGTGATGGCGTCTTCCTTCAGTATATCGTGGAGATTATTATGAGCCTGTTGAGATTCTTCCTCCAAGATCGCTAGTCGATGAGATTGATGAGCAAATAAATCTCCGGCCTAAAAAAAAAAAAAAAAGATATCAGTAATAAGGCGGAGTTTCGAGAAAAATTAGTACGTACGAAAAAATGTGTACCCTCTGATGTGCATAAGCATAATCACCCATGATTTGAAAACCATCTTTATGGAAGAGCTCGGTATTATCATCCTTAAATCTTCCGGCCATCAGAATTCTGAATGACTTATCCACAACATGTTCGCCATTGGGGCCAAAGTCAGACTCGATTGTCTCATTTTCTGGAAATCCAGCGGCCCTTTGTCCTCGAAGGTGATCCTCTATGAAATCTGCCAAATATGGCTCGGTCCGGCCAGGTCGACATTGGATCGGGCCTGGTTTCCGACCAAAGGGCCTTACCCTTCTTGAGGACTCAGGTTCTTCGCTGTTTCTTTTCCGAGCCGTTCTAGTTTCATTTATTTGTTGGGCTTGGATACCCTTGAACGTGTAATAGCTATATCCAGCCGTGTTCGGATCAGACTCGGCAATCGAAAATACCGACTGAAGAGGCCCGGCAGCTCGGGATTGTGAAGTTCCCTCGGCAGCAATTTGAGGAAAACTCACAGCTAGCTCCGGAACCGCAGTAGTATCAGTGCTGGGAATGGCTCCTCCGATCTTCAAAGTAGCCCTTGATTTATTTTGTTTACGGGGCTGGCCTTGGGTTCCTTTTGAAAAAGAAGCAACGTTCGAACCAGCTATAGAGGTTCGAAATCTCTCAACGACCTCAGCTATGAACCAAAGAATGTTAATTCCGACCAAAGGAAAATCAGAGCGTTGAATTATAAGAAACAAATAAGGATACCCAGAGTAAGAGGAGCAACAACGGCGTCAGCCTCCCCATCAATCCTTACTATTTGATTGGTTTGGATATCGGCTGGCGTCGAAGAAAGATGACCAAATGTGATCACGGGGGCAGGATAAGAACATTCGCTGAGCCTAGCCATTCTCAAGACCCTCTTGGGTCATTAGAGAAGTTTGATAGAGGTCGGGTCGAAGGGTCCGCAAAAATTCATCCGGGAGCTCATGATTTATTCTTCCTTTAAGGCACTGCCTACCATAGATCCAAGACTTCTCCCCTACCCACTTATAGGGGGTTGGTTCAGGAACTTCTGCACAAGGCGCAGTATTAGGCCCACGAACGAAGAAGAACTCTTCTTTCCAACCTTTTAGGTTGCTTGAGACGTTCTTCGACAATATTGATCAGTTCGATCTTTGCAAAAAATATACATAACCAGCGTTCGAAGAGGTGGACGAACTCATTTGGAAGACTCGCCAGAAATTTTGGAAGGTCGCCTTTTTTCCTTTTGTCTTTAGCACGCAGAATGCGACTATGTACCCAATTGAGTTCGGAAGAATCTGAGAGGGGCTAAGTGAGAAAGCCTCTAGAATACTACGAATCAAAGGGGCGAAGGGAATGCGTAGACCGTAAAAGAATTGCCTGGTATAGAAAGCTTGGCACCCCTCCGGTGGATTAGTAACACCTTGCTCGGGAGTCGGTATAACGATCGAGTATTTGTCCTAATTATACTTACCGAACTCATCTTCCAAATATTCTCGATGTTTTTCAGTATAACGGCAAGCAATTTGATCAGCCCTGCGCTCGGTTTTATTAAGCCTTGCGCTGGTCAACGGTTCCACCCATTTAAAAATTGTAATGATAACCTTGGTACCTATTCTGTATTTCATTTGCTCATCTTCTGCCAATATAAGGCTATCGTCTTCTGCAGTTTCTTCATCAGTCGCCTCATTCGAACTGTCGTCTTCATCATCCTCTGAGTCAGGGTTGAGCTCTCATTCTTCTCTTTCAAGGTCGGAATCAGAGCTCGAGCTCCCTAAATTTTCCGCCACTGGCGATCGGGTAATCTTAGCCTGCATCTCATCAGGACCACTCTCTTGTTCTTCCGGCATTTTAGCCTTGCCTTTTGGATCTATTTGGCTAGACATTGTAAATACGAAAAGGATGGTCGGACGTATCTTTAAGATTTCTTATCGATCTCTTCGCTCCGATCTAGGGTTTTTCGAGAATCTTGTGCAAGTGAGCCCCCAACGATCGGCATATATATATAAGGTCAAAAAGGTAAATTGCAAGCCGGTCCCCGAGTAACCGCGACGGTTGAACTCCTTCGGGGAAAATTCAAAACTATCTTTCCGGTAATTGCATTTTAGACCCCTACACTTCCCGCAATGGAGTGCTGAGAACCAAAACATAAAAAGACACGCCTCTTCGGTATATATATTTATTGCCAAACCCTTTACTTTATCCTACGGTCGGAGAAATGGGGAAGTATTAACAAGGAATCAATTACGGCAGTACGGTAGCCAATGTGGAAGGATACTTTGATCGTGAAAAGCCTGACGAAGATTGTTAATGTCAAAATGAATGCCGTCGCAGTAAAGCCATTAAATTGCTTCCAAGATGTGCACTCTTTTTCCCTAATTCTGTTTTTATCCTAATGGGTTTTTCCGAGTTAGGTTTTTAACGAGGCATATCCAAAGCACATTTTAGATGGTTTGCTCATCCCCATGATCGAAGCAGTATATACTTCTTCGAGCTTAAGCTTCACTTTGCGCTCGAGAAGTGGGGGAGTATTGATGAGGGATATTTTGGACTCTACTTTTAGGAGCCCATGCAAGATCGAAGATTGTGGAACCCGAACATGAAGGCATAAAATCGAGCCCAGGTCACAATTCATCCAATCCGATCAATCAGAGAGAGCTCATAGTCAAAGAATACTGTTGGGCCGACCTCTGGCCCAGGCCTGTGGGCCGAGAAATATATTCCTACGGGTGGACTAGGAAGGTCCCCAATTCAACTATAAATACCACGAGCATTTATGAAGCAAGGGGGGACTTACACGCTTTCCCAGGTGCGCTCTAGTCGAAGTTGCTGATCGGAGCCATCTTGGAAAGTTAGCTTAGGTCTCTTATTATGTATTATTCCTCTAACTTGTACGGCATCCTATAATGCTCAAATAGGACCCTCATCACTTGTAATCTGTACTCGCACGTTCGGAACATATATATATATATACTGATCTTTCATTCATTTAGTTGTGTCTTTAGTTATTTTCTTCACCTTTTTGATCATATACGAAACCACGTAAGATCACTCGTCGATATCGATTGCTGGTGTATTGGAAATTAACCAGTTGATTACTCTTTATGTTTTACCGTCATGAGACCCTGTAAATCTAGAAAGTTGATCGGCCCATTTATTTTCTGATCGTGGAATGTTCTGTATCTCAAAATTCTCGAATTTCTCAGCTAATTTTTTGACTTTGGTGAGGTACTTAATCATGTTAAATTCCTTTGCCTCGTATAGACCTTCAATCTGTCTTTGTACTAACTCCGAATCGGTCAGCACTTTGAGACTCTTTATGTTGGCCTTGATCGCCATTTCCATTCCTGCAATTAGCGCTTCCTATTCGGCTTCGTTGTTTGTAACTATGAAGTCCAATGTTATTGCGTAATTTATGTTTTCTTTATTTGGTCCGATAAAGTTGATTCCAGCACCTCATCCCTCTCTGCATGCAGCACCATCGACATGCATCAACCAGGTTTGATTTTCTACGACCAAGATATCGTTATCACGGCTGGTCGATTCGTTATGTTCAGGTGTTGAGGTCGGAGTTTCTAATAGGAAATCGGCCAGGACTTGGGCTTTTAATTGCGATTCGAGGTTTGTATTCGATTTCGAACTGTCCTAATTCAATCGCCCACTTGATCAACCTACCAGAGGCTTCTGGCTTTGCCAAGACCTGTCTTAGCGGTTGGTTGGTTAATACCACAATTTTGTAGGTTAAAAAGTATGGTCGGAGTTTGCGTGCCGCTACTACTAAGGCCAAGGCGAACCTTTCTATTTCCAAGTAATTCTTCTCCGCCCCTTGTAATAACTTGCTTAAGTAATAAACAGGCTTATGTTCCATGCCTTCTATCTTGACCAAAACTAAACTAATGGCCACATCGGAGATAGATATGTAAGTATATAATGGTTCGCCCTCCGTTGGCTTGGCTAATAGCGGGGAGGAGGTCAGGTATTCCTTTAGCTGGTTGAAAGCTTGATCACATTCTTCGGTCCAAACAAAGTTTTTCGCCTTTCGTAGAGTTTGTAAGAAAGGCAAACTTTTGTCGGCCGATTTGGAGATGAACCTGTTTAATGCCACGATCTTTCCCACTAAGCTTTGCACTTGGGAGATCGTTTTAGGAGGTTTCATTTTGATTATAGCTCGATTCTTTTATGGATTTTCCTGTTTAATTCCTCGTTGATGTACCAAATATCCTAAAAATTTTCTCGATTTTACTTCGAAAGTGCATTTTGCGGGATTCAGTTTCATTCGGTATTTCCTCAATATTCGGAAGCATCGATCGAGATGCTTTACGTGGTCAGCATCATTCATGCTTTTGACCAGCATATCATCTACGTACACTTCCATTATTTCTCCGATCAGCTCCTTGAACA
Organism: Penstemon eatonii; assembly: GCA_038501285.1. NCBI lineage: Eukaryota > Viridiplantae > Streptophyta > Magnoliopsida > Lamiales > Plantaginaceae > Penstemon > Penstemon eatonii. The sequence continues at coordinate 28,672,518 of CM076713.1, forward strand.
TCAGGTTTACTAACCTCTGGTAAGTGGCCCCAGCGTTCCTTAGGCCAAATGGCATGACTATGAAGTAGTAGACACCTTGCTCTGTTATGAAAGCAGTTTTCTCTTGGTCTCGCTCATTCATGTATATTTGATAAAAACCTTGGAAGGCGTCCATCATGCTGAAGATTGTGAAACCAGCCGTTGAGTCGACCAATAGGTCGATCCTCGGAAGGGGATATGGATCGCGCGGACATAGCTTGTTAAGGTCGGTGAAGTCATTGCACATTCTCCACTTATTATCCTTTTTATCCCCTTTCGCTACTAATACAACATTACATAGCCATTCCGAGAAGTGTATTTCTCGAATTTGTTTAGCCTTGAGTAGCCTTTCTACTTCTGCCTTGATTATCTTGTCTTTTATCGGCCCATGATTCCTCTTATTTTGCCTAGCAGGTTTTGCCATTGGGTCGATTTTTAGCGAATGGGTGATTACTCTGGGATCAATCCCCTCGATGTCGTTCGCACTCCAGGCGAAGATATCTATATTTTCTCTGAGGAAGTTTACTAACATTACTTCCCCTTCCTTACTGAGTTCAGTTCCAATTCTGGTCGTTTTTCTGGGATCCCCTTGTACCAGCAGGACATCTTTGTGCTCCGGTGGTTTCAAAGTCAAATCGACCGGTTCCTTTCTCTTTTTATCTATTCGGTCTGTGTTGGGGATTTCAACTTCGACTCTATCAACTTCGTCCACGTGCATTCTTTTAGCTGGGGTAAATGATCTGGAACGGTTCCCCAATGTTAAGGAGGTGTTGTAACAGTCCCATGCCATACAATGATCGTTTACTATTTCTCTGATTCCCATGTCAGTCGGGAATTTAATTTTCTGATGGTAAGTTGACACAACTGCTCGGAAAAGGTTGAGGGCGTGTCGGCCCAGGATCGCGTTGTAAGCGAAGGGAGTTTCTACTACTAAGAATTTGATTAGCTTCACCGTACGACGTGGTTTCTTTCCGAGCGAGAGACTTAATGTTATCGTTCCACAAGGGACTATTTCTGAACCTCCGAATCCTACCAGAGGAGTGGCTACTTTTTGGAACGTTATTTCTCCCAAGTTCATCTGATTTAGAACTTCTTTGGATATGATATTTGCCGAGCTCCCACTATCGATTAGGATTCTTTTAACATTGTAGTTTGCAATCTCAAGGGATACTACCATCGGGAAATCGGGGTTGTCCTCTTTCGCATCCCCAACATAGTTTCTCGGTACCTCGCTCTCGTTAAAACTGATTGGCTGGTCCTTCGATGGTTTGCTCTCTAGTGTCCATACTTCTTTTGGGTACTTGAAATTTCCAAGTATGGACCTGGCGGTCCTACGGCGAGCGTTGCGGCTATCTCCTCCAACCGGCCCTCCTGAGATTGTAAGAATGGTGCCGTTAACTTGATCATCGTTCAATTCCAGCGGCGGACCATTGTTAGGGAACCTTCTTCTCGAGGTTCCTCTTTGATTATTATTCCGCGAAATCCGACTCCTGCCCCGCTTGCGACTGTTTCGTTCTAGATAGTCATCCAATTTTCCTTGTTCGATCAACTTTTCGATTTCCCATTTTAGGTGAAAACAATCCTCGGTGCGATGCCCATGTGCCCGGTGATATCTACAACACAGATCGTAGTTTCGAGCACCCGACCTTGGTTGAGCGATTCTCTTTGCTGGGGGGATCCAATTGTTCCTCTCAACTATTACCAAGATTTCTTCGATAGGAACGGTCAGCCTGGGGTACTCCACTTGGTTTATTCTGTTCCTGTTTGCCGGTTCGGCCGATCTTGATCTCCGATAGATATTAGGTCTCCTATCTTGATCGTTCCGATTATACTCTAGTCGCTGAAAGACATTCCCCTTTCTCAAGGATCTATCATAATCCGTGGGTTTCGGGGCGGGAATTCTATCTTGTCGTTTTGACCCGGAGCTAGGAGACTTATTTTTATTCTTATCTTTAAAGGAGTTCATCTCCTCTTGAGTCATGTATTTTGACGCCAAGGTCATAATATCCGCAAATGTTCTTGGTTGCTTTCTACTGAGGGCATTCCCGAACTGTCTGTTTTTGGTGAGGTCGAAAAGGATGGAGATTATGTAGTCGATATTTGGGGAATCGATTTTGAGCAATTCCACGTTAAATCTTGCCAACCAGTTTTGTAGGGATTCTCCCTCTTGTTGATGGATGGTTCCTAGATAGCTCATTGGCAGTTTATGTCTCTTCTGGCTAGCGAACTGCAGAGTCAGCTTATTGCATAACTCCCGAAAGCCGAATATGGAATTAGTGGGATGTTTGGCAAACCAATCTAAAGCCAGTTCTTCGAATGTGGTGACCATTAACTTTGCAGTGTATTCTGCTGAGTGAGCATATAAGTTCATTATGTTCGTGAAACTGAATATGTAATCATCTGGGTCGGTAGTTCCATCATATCTGGGTAGTCGTCCCGGGACTTGACCCATCGATTGAGCTTCTTTTATCTCCCTGCAAAAGGGGGAGCATGCTGCTAGGCTCTCTTGGAGTTCCGTGTTTCTGGCCCATGGATTTTGAATAGTTCGTAGACGTTGTTCCAGACGCTCCTGTACCATCTTCTCGATTTCTCTTTCGGAGAGACGCACAGTTCTTAATCGATTAGGAATTGCGTCGACCACGTCATCTTCGATGGGGATTATGTTATTTTCCTTCGATCCTCGGCGGGTTGGAAGTGGCTTCGTCCGATCTATTTTCCTTTGGATCCGCTCATCGGTAGGCTTTGTATTGCTCTTTTGCGGGCTGTGCATTGATCGTTGTTCGCTCATAGGGCTATCCGCTTGCTGCGAAATTTGATCGACCTGCCTCGGATTTCTTTGAGCAGGATTTGCCCTAGTAGTTCTAGGGTTTCTAAGAATCTGCTCGGGGACCAATAGTTCCTCCGGACTTAGCGAATTAACCAACATAGCGATCTGTCGCAACTTCTCCTGTGTTTTTGGAAGAGGAACAGGGATTTGTGAAGCCACGTGGGCCTCCGGTATTGGGTTTGCGGCAGTCTCGTGTTGTCCTTGGGACTTTAGAGCATGGATCCTTTGATGCTCCTGTTGATTGAGCGGTTGGTCGCTAGTTCTTTGATTATTCCCATCGTTGGTGGTTGGAACGTTATTATTCGTACCGTCCTGTAAGTCATCGGACGTGATATGTGGATGCGTTGTGTTACTTCTTGTCTCATTACGAGCGTTCTTCCTCGGGCGAGCCATATGCCAATCAAATAATTAACCTAGCCCCACGGTGGGCGCCAACTGATTTAACCATTTTTCGTAGGGTTAGATTAAATCAATGAGGTTATTTTTCTGAGGTTAAATTAACTACAGATTATAGGGCTTAGTTACTTTATTCCGGATGGATCAATCTCAAGAAAGAACGATAGGTAAAGTACAATTAGTAAACAAGACAATGAATATGAATATAGTATAGCAAAAGTTTTTCTATTAATTATAATCTCAGAATACTTTGTATGGAGGCGTGAGCTCTGAGTTCGTAGTTGTCTAATACAATGTTTAACTTGGTATTTATATAATAATAACCCTAGCTATTCAAGGAAATATAATCCCAATAGGACTAGGTATAGTAATCTTTATGGAACTTGGACTTCATTCTTAGTCGCTAAGAATTGATAGTTCAGATCGGACCGGGCAGCTCATCATCTAATTAGTCTTCTGATCGGTCCGAACATATGTTGACTTGTCGCTCTGATTATTATAAGGGGTGCGAAATAGCCCCCATCAAAGTGATTCTCACTCGGAATCTACTGTTGGGCAGACCCCAGGCCCAAGCCTGTGGGCCGAGAAATACACCCCTGCGGGTGGTTCAGCTAGCTCACAGACTAGTACATACAACGATTCCCCAGGTGCACCCCGCTCGAAGCCTCCTCGGGATTTATATTTCGATCACATTGTATGTACTAGTCTCTAGCTTGTACGGCGTCCAATAATGCCCATGTTGGGATTTTATGGGTATGATTGTCAAAACAACGTTGTGGAATTTAAAATTTTTTTCATACTCCATATCCCAGGATTTACTTATTAGCACATACAAATAAGGTTGAATACAATTTAGCAAATAATTACTAAATTAAAAGGGTGGTAAATTGCGATTTACCTCACCACAGGCAAGGTGGTGGTTTCTACGGTCTTCTTTCGGATCACTAGAGCACCCCAAGTGTTGTGCCTCTAGAGAAAAGTCCACACCAGCTAGATCTGTGACTGCTTCGACCCTCAGGCTTAGAACTAGGATAGAAACACGTCAGATTCAAGAGTAGGATCAAGATCCAACTCTAGATGTAGAAAGAGAAGGAAGAGAGAGAAGAATGGTGGCCGATCCAGTCAACCACGGCGGCGGTGCGGCTGATCTTGGACGGCGGCGGCTAGCTAGTAGGGTTAAGTTTCTTGTGTTTTGCTTCTTGCTTAGTGCTTGCTTAGGTTTTGAGTCTCCAAGACTCCATATTTAAAGATAACACAAAACCCTATCTCTTTAGCTAATGGGCCACTAATTAAGTTGGTCCATTTCTTGCATCTATTTAATTAACACTTTAATTAAATAGCCAACTCATTTAATTAACACTTTCATAATGACTCATTTATTTAATTAATACTTTAATTAAATAACACAATAAAATAATATTAAAGATTTAATACTTTAATTAACCCTTTAATTAACAATTTAATTAATTAGATAATTCTAATTAATTTTCTCTCTCCTAGAATTAACCCTTTAATTCTTTTACTTTGATTTAACCCTTTAAATCAATTCTATCTACAATTGACTGTCACAGTCCAACTGTATTGTGTGTGACCCTCTATGTTTACCATCAATTGGCCGCAGGCTCACGTTTCCGTGATTTAATTAAGGAGCAATTAATATTTAATTAATTGCTCCGATCAATAAACTTCCTTAAATTGACCACTCCAGAATTAATCTCCCATTGATTCAGGAGTACCCACACCTCATGGTCGATGTCTAGCCACAATCCCATGAGGCCCAACTTCAGGTGAATTGACTTTAGTGAACCTCACCTCTTATAAGTACCATGTACATAAGGTCCTTCTAACGACTAATTTCCCGATCGAGACCTAGGGTGTGTGAATTGGTCGGCACCTCTAATCATCTCGATTCTGTACTCTCTAATTCTGGATAATGCTTCCAGTGTGACTGCTAAATTTTGAAATCCCTTTCCAAATCCGTCACTGACCATGGCCATGGATTTCTTGGAATGTATTATCTAAGAATGTACAGGAACTTCTCTCATTCATTATGATGAGTCGGTAGATCCTCTATTGATGCTAACCGTCCGCGCATACTATACGTACCCAACGTAGGCGCACAATGGTCAGGCCACGTGACCAGCTCCTGAATCAAAGCACGTACACTCGTATACTGAATTCGCCCTAGCACCTCAAGTCTAAGGACTAAATCGTACACTCTTATAAGTCTTGAGAAACATCCCATCACTGATATGCTTTACGCATTTCCACAATGGGTTTCTCTGTTCGGGTCATTCGATGCGTTCGATCCCCTATCGAATCACCTAGTCATATGCACTGACATCAAAATGTCTTGTTCATGAAACACTACAAATTCACTTCATGTGAAACATGCATAATCCTACAAGTCTTGACGATTCCTTCGATACCCCGTCTCGATAGGAATCTATGACTTGGAACATTTTCGAGATCACGACCTTAGAGACTATTTCATGATTGCACTCAGTACTGAAGTGAATCGTCCCATAGTCATGAGTGATCTCAGGGTTTCAACCAATCGCTTTTAATGAATTCGTGAAAGATGAAGTTTGCCATTAGTTTATATTATACACGAAATAAATAAACAATGCGTGTTAATTGATAAATCAAAATCGTTCAAGATAAAACAATCCTATTACAAGCTATTGTGTTGGCTTGCAGGGCACTATCCTATCGGCCCAAGTAGGACCCCGAATTATATTGTAATCACGATCGATAATATATATATTCGACCCCATCATTGACATTTTAACTCATTTAACGTCTTTATTTCCCTTTATTGATCTCCTACGAAACCACGTTAGATCAATTTGCACCCACCGTGGGGCCTTATTTGGGTGTTAGATCGAAATATGCCTACTACGAGACGAAATACATACATGCGAGGAGAACCTTCACAAGTAGCTGGAGCACAGAACTCCGTTAATAACGAGCCCGATAATCTTTCTCGAGCGGCTTGTCAACAAGAAGCTCCACCGATCATCCCATAAAAGGATATTTCGATCCTTACAACTATGGCCGATCTGAGATCCATTATTGGTACAATGTGCAGGGAATTCTTGAATAGTGGAAGAGCTGATCAGTCACCAGTGGATGAACCTGCAATGCATGGAAGACCTGAAATTCCATCCTCAAATTTTCAAAAGGAAGGGAGTGTGCTTCAGTAGATATCAAAAGCACCTACGGCAAATCCTCTCCAACCAGCTCCGTCGAAATCTAATGTTCGATCGATATTACCCTCCCAAGAGGTACATGACGTGGAAGACTCAGTAGTTGTGGAAAGTCAACATTTAGGTGCTGATAAGGCAAAGAAATCGACCTATAAGAGAATCACTGAAGCTGAACTAGAGAAAATAGTTCAAGAGAGGGTTGCCAAGAAGTTAGATCGAGAGGAATTGATCAAAGAGGCTCGGCATGCGGGCACGACGATCAGACGTACTGAGTTAATGCAAAATAGAGAAACATTTCGAGAAAATATCAGAGACAGAGAGATCGAAAACAACATCATGAGATGCTCGCCATTTTGTCAGGAAATTCGAGAGGCCAGAAACACTGAGACAGTACCCACAAGATTGCCACGGTATAACGGGACTACCGACCCCGCATAACACATTAACAACTTCATTAATGTGATGAATTTGTATGGACATTCGGATGATTTTTGCTGCAAAATCATGGTCACTACTTTCGAAGGAATTGCTCTCGACTGTTTCGAAAAGTTACCACCAAACACCATCTTCTCTTTTGATGAATTTTGCGATAAACTCAAACACTAGTTCATGAGCCAGAGGAAACCTAGATTGTCTGCTAACCATCTGGGGACAGTAAAACAGATGGAAGGCGAAACTTTGAGGCAATGGTTGGCACGGTTCAGCATTGAAATTCTTAAGGTCCATACTCCCACAGATCGAATACCTGTACTCCTTAATGTTCTAGTTAAGGAAGAATACACAATTCGCGAATGCACTGTGTAGGAAGCAGGCAAAATCCTTTGAAAGGATTATGGAGATAGAAGAAAAATATATGATACAGGAGGAGATGAACAAGCTAAAGTACGCTCAAAACCCTAGGCCTCCAATCGGAATGAAGCAAGACAGAGCCCCTGTGCCAAAGCCAGACGACAATGGTGGATCGAATAGGGGATCGGTATGGCAGAGAATCAACACCTACAAACCTCAAATGTCAAACAACCGACTTGATGCCTACGGTCCGGTCTCCGATCCCAATCCGATTCCACGCCCAGGAAAAATTCATTTTACCGAACTTAACACTTCAAAGGAAGAAATTCTCACTTTTTTTTAGGAAAGGAATTTAATACTTGAAGCGGAAAGGATTACTCAAGCAAGACCGGGAGCTTTGAACTATGACAAGTATTGCCGATATCATAGAGCTCATGGACACAGTACGGAAAATTATTATCAATTGAAGGTCGAGATCGAGAAGTTGATCGTACAAGGTAAACTTAAAGAATTCGTAAAAAGGGGAAACTATAACAACCGTTATAGATCCAGGAGCCCCCGGAAGTTTGCTGTTCAGCAACGTGAGGTTCGGAATCAGCCAGAGGAGCAACCGAATGGTGTGATCAACATGATCGTAGGCGGACCGACGGGGGGAGACAGCAGAAATGCGAGAAAAAGAACAATGAGGTCGATCAAGGCAGTTGTGTCGACTAAGAAAGAGATATTCTCCTTGGAACCACCTTCCATGGAGAATCAAGTCATAAGCTTCAGTGATGCTGACCGACCAGCATATGTTACTTGGGATGTGGACGACGACGATCCCGATTTTTCAATGGTTTTAACTCTGAAAATTGCTAACTATGAGGTTAAAAGAATTTGATCGACAATGGTAGATCCGCGAATATCATTTCATCTGAAGCTCTTTCTCGAATGAATCTCCAGCATCCTTGTTTGGATAGAGTGATTACTCCTTTGGTCGGATTTGGTGGTTTGAAAATTGTCCCACTAGGAACCATCTTGTTAAGCACGACCCTCGGAAAGAAACCAAGGAGTGTGACTAGAATAGTAAAATTCTTAGTGGTGGAAACACCCTTCGCTTATAACGCCATACTGGGAAGGCCAGCGTTGAACGGATTCAAGGCCGTGGTCTCAACGTATCATCAAACTGTGAAATTTCCGACAGATGGAGGAGTTGGAGAAATGAGAAATGACCAGTACATGGCTTGGGAATGTTATAATTCTTCTCTGTCGATAAAGCGAATGATCGAGCCCGAGATTCCAAGCAAAAGAAGGCTGATCGATTTAGAAACAGGATCGATTTCGGACCTACCGATCCCTGATTGTGATAAACTTCAAGGAAAGAAAGGCAAGAGTGCAGAGATGAGCGTCCAAGCCCCCTACTACATGAAAGTCGCCTTAGTTCCTGGTTCTCCAGAAAAGGTTACCAGGATCGGAACGAAATTGAGCGAGGGAATGGAAACTATGCTCGTCGATTTTCTACGAAGAAATGTGGATGTCTTTGCCTGGAGCTCGGATGATATAGTAGTAATTACAGAGAGCAATTCGGACCTGGGCGAGAAAGAACGATAGGTAAAGAACCAGACTATAGGTAAAGAACGATAGGTAAAGAACGATAGGTAAAGAACGATAGCAATCTCAAGAAAGAACGATAGGTAAAGAACAATTATTAAATAAGACAATGAATATGAATATAGTATAGCAAAAGCTTTTCTATTAATTATAATCTCAGAATACTTTGTATGGAGGCGTGAGCTCTGAGTTCGTAGTTGTCTAATACAATATTTAACTTGGTATTTATATAATAATAACCCTAGCTATTCAAGGAAATATAATCCCAATAGGACTAGGTATAGTAATCTTTATGGAACTTGGACTTCATTCTTAGTCGCCAAGGATTGATAGTTCAGATCGGACCGGGCAGCTCATCATCTAATTAGTCTTCTGATCGGTCCGAACATATGTTGACTTGTCGCTCTGATTATTATAAGGGGTGCGAAATAGCCCCCATCAGTACTCCCCCACTTCTTCGAGCATAAATGCAGTAGAAGCTCGTAAAAGTAGATGGTCAATCACGACTGTCCTTTCTATGAATTGTGCCTCGTTAAAAACCTTACTTGGAAAAAACCCTGTGGAAAAAAATCCTAAGTAAGGAAAAGAGTGAAACACTTCATAGATAGTCGTCTTGTCGTTTCCGGAGTGAACCGTTACTTTACTCTTGAAGAGGCGTTCCGGCTTTATTGTTTGGCGGGAATATGATTATCCGGGAGAAGTTCGAAACGTCTTTTCATCCTCCTATATAAATAGGTGGTCGTTGTTTCAATCACTTTTTACTTTCTACTCCCCATATTCTTGCAGTAACTTTCTTATTCGATAATTTCTTCCAAATCTTGCTTTCATCGACCAATATTTTTTTCGAGGATCCCAAAAATGACTTCATTTCCAAAGAAACCCTCTTCATCTTTAATGGAAGCAGTTGCTCCTATCATCGAGGAGGGGGTACCCCTAGTCCTCCAACGGAGCAGACCGGAGTGTCCGATATCATCATCCCGGATAAGGACACTTTCAAAGTGCAGATTATATCTGATACCGACGTCGCGGCCAGGGCCAAAAAAGGCAAGGGTTCGACTCCTTAAATATCTGAACAGATCGTGGATCTTGCTTGTGCATATACCGATGAGACCTTTCCACGAGGTCGTGGATAATTATACGAAATACTTTCCGGAAGGTTCTAAAATTATCCTTCCTTCTCCTTCTGATAAGGTTACTTCTCCACCGGAAGGTTGTCGGGCTTTTTATACAGCCCATTTCAACTATGGTTTACGTCTTCCCTTGTCTGCCTTATTTCTTGATATTTTGAAAACATTTAGCGTATCCCTAACGCAATTAGTCCCAAATTCCGTGGCTTTTGTTGTATGCTTTTCAGTTTTGATGATAGCAAAAGGATTCCTGCCATCTTTCTGTAATTTTACACAATTATTTCGTTTTAATATTTCTAGTTCCTCCAACCGTGGATACTTTTTTATCAGCCAAAAGACTGGTCGCTCTATCTTCGATTTCCTTGTTTCCAGCAATCCTGCCTGGAAATCTCATTTTTTCTTTGTACGACCTCCTTCTCACCTTCGGTTAGCTGATGGTTCTACTGAGCCATTCTCGTGGGACCATGACTCCGAGTGGATTTATGGTGGTCGCTCGGTGACGGGCCATTTTATCCCTGATGATCCTCAATTGATCGGTGAAATCATGTATATGGGTGCCGACAAGTATCAGAGTGCTCTTCTTATCGGTGAGGCTTTTCTCCGTAGAGCGGGCTTGAGTCCTCATACTTTTTCAATCGCTTCCCCTTCTCAATCGCTGGGTAAGCACTTTATTTTAGCGTCACTTTTTACATTATATTCTCTTTTAATAACATGTCTAATTCAGAACTTTATTCTCTTTCAGTTCTCATGGTGGAAAATTCTTGGCGCTCCTCGAATGGGAAGATGGTCCTATCAAAATCTACTAAAACAGTAGAGAACCTTCCCATCGAGCAGAGGGTGTCCAGGAAGAGAAAATTGGACTTGGGCCATGATTCAGAAGATAATAGAGAGGAATCTCCGGATTCACCACAGGAATCTCCTGTCCATCAGGGGACGGGACAGGGTTATCCTCCTCTTGAACTTCGGACTTCCCTCGGCATTCGAGGATGTCGTAGCTGGTCGATGCCCCATCCCAACGACAAGCCAGTAGAGAGAAGAAAGCGTTACTATGGTCGTTTTGGCGAGGATCTTTCTTTACTTGGTGAAAATCATCCAAAACCTACTCTCGTTGAGATGATCGAAGATCATTTACAAGGGAAGAGAGCAGCTGGTTATCCTGAAAACGATTCTTTGGTTCACGACGAGAGCGAGAATGCCGTGGATAAGGCTGCTCGTGTTCTTCTTTCCGGTGTCTTTACTCGTGATATGAATAAGCTTCTTCGGAAGGATCCCTTGGAGAAATTTCAGAGAGCTTCTCTTTATGCTGAGAAGGTTATTTGTTGTCATATATGCTCACTCATTGATTTATCTAATGAATTTTTTAGCTCACAGATTCGTTTCATTTATTTCTCAGAAAAAGACTTGCTTGGCCTCGTATGCCTATGAAGCTGCTCTCTAGAAACAACAATGTGAATTTTTGGACAAGAGATACAAGGCATTACTTCACAAGGTTTCTGATCCGGAGGCTGGTCCCTCGATGTCCTCTTCTTTTCCACCTCTGATCACAGATTCTCAGGCCACGAGAACTGATGACCAAGAGATTATAAATAAAGTTTTGGAGACTTCTCATGCTCAAGAGCAGATTGATCGGTTGGCTAAAAAGTTGGAAGATTATCAACTCCGAAGTACTACTCGGATTAGCGAGCTGGAATCTCAGGTAGTGAGTCTTCAAGCCTCATTGGAGGAGTATGATAAGGACCTTCTTCTTAGCGGTCTTACTGATCATTATGGTAGAAATCACGATGAGAGGGTGATTCGTGAATTCCTTAGTTCCCCTGTTCATACTGCCTTGGTGCATCAGATGGTCGGTCCGCTCCTTGAGAGTACTTTCAAAAAGGCGATTCATCAGATGGTCGCGCTGGGATTGATTGAAGATCATCGAAAGGAGTACTTCAAGGCGACGCATGTACGTCTGAATCGTTATGGTGAGGAATACTCTCCTTCCAACCTGCCAAGTGTTAACTATCAACAGTTCCCATTGGCTCACCTTGTCGAAGAGTTCGGGAAGCCATTGCCGACTCCTCCTTCAGATATTAATCTGGAGGTCGATAATAATTTCATCGATCAAGAGGAAGAGGCGGAGAATATGGGGGCAGCGAACGAGGGAGCCAATGAAAGGGAGGCCGCTGACGATCAGGGAGTTCCAGATGGCGATCAAGTTGTGTGAGGATGGAGGGACCAATCTAGCTTGAGGATTAACTTTGGCATGAACTAACATAGCACGATTTGTAATATTACTTTTTTATCCTGTTGTAAATAAGACGGTTTGTATTCTGAAGGTTTTGTCTTTTCTGCTTCTCTATTGACAATAATTCAGACAAGTCATTAATTTTGGTGTAATCATTATGCTTATGTCTTTTCGAATTCTTGCGGCTGTTCATAGGTCAGGTTCTCTGTTTCGCGCCCATTCTTAGGGTCTGTCGCGTCTTTTCATTTAGTATAAATACATACGGTAAAAAGTTTACTCGCTATTTACCGTTTTTACTCAACTCCGATAGGATATTCTCTCGCAGGAGGTCGATAAGCTTTCTTCGATAGTTAAATATTCTTTTCCATTTCCGAATATGAGTAACCTTTTCGGCAACACTTCAAAGCGTTCTTCCCGCGAGGGTAGTCGAAACCCGAGACCAAAACGGTCCCGTACTGAGGGGCCTTCGGTAGATCCTCCTCGCTCCCAGTCAATTAGAAGGTCGGGGATCCAGACTCCCGTTATTTCTTCCGAAACTTTTCCCGTGATTAGTTCAACTTTTACTCAGCCAGATTTTCCCATTTCTGGTGAGGTTGAAAGGAGGCCCTCCCCTGGTCGGGTGGCCTTCGGAGACATGTCCAATGTGGAGCAAACTTTTAATATACCCGTTTCTTTGGGTGTTTCTTCTTTCGAGCATGGCTTGCATGAGCACGCTCCAAGTAATTCTATTCCTTCCTCTGCTTCTACCGAACTAGTTATTGGCGAAGGTCAAGGGGACACTGCCGCGGGGGCAGATGGCGGAGGTCCTTTTTTGAATCCATCCATGACACAATATATTGCTCAAGATTTTTCTGACTTTTTATTTACTGATACCACTGTTGTAACTACTTCTTTTGAAGCCGGCCGATCTTCTGGAGATCGGACAGGCTCGAGGTCCGGTCAGCGGACTATTATTTCTGCTTCGGGTAAAGAGACCTTGGTGAGTCCTAACGAGAGGGAGTCCCCTCGTGTGTTAGACGACCGTTGTATTCTTGAACAAGTTAGGGATATAACGGAGTCAGGAATTCCTCGGCCTGACAATATTCCCCTCGATAGTGAACTGCCCAATTCTCTTGAGCCCGACGCTTTGTCCTGGGAGTTGGGTCTGAGCACTATCTTGCCTGTCGAATTGAAGAAACACGAAGGCACTCACAATGATCGCCTCGTTTAGTCGCTCGTCAAGATGTGCGAACAGGTAATTACATTCTAACTGTATTTCTTGCATTATTTTGATTGCTTTATTACATATGACCTTTTTCCTTTTCAAGCCAAGTATTTCGCGCTGCAGCTGGGCGTAGAGAATGACAATTTGTGGCTCGGTAAGGAGAGCCAAAAGCAACGTCTGGATTTAGAGATAGCAAAGGTCGAAAGGCAGGCCTTCCAACTCAGGCTTCTCAATGATGATCTTCAGAAATTACGAGAAGAGAAGTCTGTTCTTGAGAAGGAGAAGGGCGACCTGGCCCAGGTTAATGCACTTGCAGAGGAGTCATGTCGGCAGGCATATGAACAAGGTTATGATGCGGGTTATCAGAAACGTCAGGAGGAGTTAATGGCGTTTGTGGATAATGCGACTCCTCGGAGGGGTGCTTCTGCTAGTCGGCCCAACGATGGCAACCAACCTCAATGACCTGTTTTAATGAAGCTGCTGTAGTGGACTGCTTCTTCCTTTTTTTTTTTTTTTTAGACGATGTATGCCGCAACCGTCATGTGGTTGTCATGCACAATTTTTATCGTTATAATTAAGTATAAATTTTCTAAGTAAGCAGGAGATTTCAATTGACTTATCTGGCATTAATTTCCTGGGAGATCATTTTTTGTTTGAAAGAGTAGCTCTCTCTGGCTGATCAGTCTTGAATAGCTGAACGATGTAGTGTTTCCTTTGCATATCAAAATTTTAAACACGTATGAGTGTGATGATTAATCAAGCATAGTGCCTTAGGCTATTTCTATAGTCACTCCAGTCATTATAAAATGTTCACTGTAGGTCGTTCATGTAATTGGCTTGAACTGTAAAGTACGTTTACCATCCTTATCGATGATCGATTTGTGTTTGTAAAACTGTCTATTTGTCATGAACTTCTATAAGGGTGTTAGTATCTTGCTTTTCTTGTAAAAGTTTAAGCTCTTACAAGGGATTTTGTTCTACCCATTTCCTTGAACTTCATGTTTCTTTGCACTGATTGTGAGCTCCATATTCCTCAAATAAAGCAACCACTTATTTCTTTAGGTTACGTTCTTGGTATGAGAGGAATTGGAAATTTTTAAATAATTAATAAGATCTAGCTGGTTGAGACCTCCTTAAGCAATTCTCTGGAATATGAGGCAGTGACGACCTTGTATGTGTGAATATGGAATTTTATTACCTCTAATGAGCTAGTACTTGTCATATTGGTGCCAACTCATATGTCTGTGTCGAGGATCTCTTGTGCTTTATTGAGCGATTAGCGTTCGTAAGCGTGTAAGCTCTTTTCTGTCTGGAGCTCTTAAGATCCATTTAATTTCGTGTTGATCGCTTCGATTCTGAGACCTCTTTCTCATCGAGTAGTTTTTACGAATAAACTGGTGTCGTTCCAACTTATTCGCATTAATAGTGGGAAGTCAAACGGTCGCACTTTCGGTTCTCTCAGATCTTCATCCAACCGTAGGATTAATTTTAATTGTGCCTATAAATAGGTAGGCAGTTTCTTTTGTATCCATTCATACTTACAAAAATGGAGACATCAATTTCTCTGAGTTTCTTTTTGCCCACTGATCCCATAACATTCAAAAAGTCACATTATCGTGATCTATCATTCCAAAATAACTCAAACATATCTTGCCTTGTACTGACAGGTCCCAGTATCACCCTACCTAGTACTGACGGGTCCCATGTGGCCTCAACTTTAGTCTTCATTGGGTTGGGGTCCATGGTTGCTTGTTTGCACATGGCGGGTTCATACGTACCAGGCGTCCCCGTTCATGGAGGTTACCTCCGGAGTGATAGACCGCGGGGACGTGCTGGTAAATTTTAACTTTTGCGACGGTCTTCTCGAGATGCTGCTTTAGAGTAAAAATCCACCCCATTACACAAGCAGTATCTCGTTTTGGGCGAGTGGCCGTTATCGGGCATCTGGCTGGTAATGGCCATTCCAACTAAAGGAAGAATCGATCTTCAGAGCCTGGCCGTCGAACCAAAGAAGTCGACCATCCTGAGCAGCATGCTTCTTAGGCGGTTGTACAGGATCAACGAGGCACCAGGGAGGAGATTGTTGTTTCCGTGGACATTGTCGTGAAAGCCATCAATCCATAGAGTATGTATGATTGACGTTTACCCTTGTAATGATACGAGAAATGTTCTATGTACTTAGACGAATAGAACTCTTTATGTAATTTTGAGAGATGTTCTTTGTACTCAGATGAATAAAATTTGATTGTTTTCATATCTCTTGTTGTTAATCTTTTTCGTACTGGTATTATTCGCTTGTCGTTGTAAGACATCGAGGAAGGATTATCACGTTGTTTGAGTATCGTCTGACTATTGGAAACTTAGGTTTTTAACCAAAATATTTGGCTTTAACCTATCTTGATCGCTATTATGGAGATCGAGGAGCGTCTATTGAGCGGATCAATTTATACTCAACTCTTTTTAAGACTTAGGTTATTTTATCAAAATTTTGGCTTTTAACCTATTTATTTTTGAGATCGAGGAGCGCTTATGGAGCGGATGGATTTATACTCAACTCGTTTTAAGACTTAGGTTTTTTACCAAAATTTTTTGACTTTTAACCTTTTAATTTTGAGATCGAGGAGCGTTTATCGAGCGGATCGATTTATACTCAACTCGTTTTAAGACTTAGGTTTTTTACCAAATTTTTTTGGCTTTTAACTTTTTTATTTTTGAGATCGAGGAGCGTTTATCGAGCGGATCGATTTATACTCAACTCGCTTTAAGACTTAGGTTTTTAACCAAAATTTTTTTTTTGGCTTTTAACCTTTTTAGTCGTTATTTATGAGATCGAGGAGCGTTTATCGAGCGGATCGATTTATACTCAACTCGTTTTAAGACTTAGATCAACTTTTGTGGATTCGACCATGTTGATTTGTTGAATTTCGAGGAGCGTTTATCGAATAGATCGATTTATACTCAACTCGTGTTGAAACTTCGGCCTTACTCAAGTGAACCTTTGATTTGGTCCTCGAAATCGTAATCATTGATAAAAAGTATCAAGAATGAATCTCAGGCCAAGGCCTTTATTACAACGAATAAGAAAAATAAAACAAACAAAATTAAAGGAAATTAACAAGGATGATTACTAGGATTCATTTCCCATAGTATCTTCTTAGGTTGACTGCATTCCATGTTCTTGGTAGGGGTGTTCCGTCCAAGTGTGCAATTTTGTATGAACCTTTCTTTCCTACATCAATGACAATGTATGGTCCATCCCAATTCTGTTGTAATTTTCCCACATGCTTGGATACCTCTACCTTTTTCAGTACTAAGTCCCCTTCTTTGAAGGATCGTATGCGTACCTTCTGATTGTATGCCTTCTCCATTTTTGATTTAGCAACCTGCAATCGTACGGCTGCGTTTTCTCTTAAGGCTTCAGTCAAGTCGATGTCACTTTCTCTTGCCTTTTCATTTTCCTTGTCATCATACATTTCGATTCTTGGTGTTGGAATTAGTGTTTCGACTGGAATTAAAGCCTCCGAGCCATATACCAGACTAAATGAGGTCTTCCCGGTCGAAGTTCTGACTGTCGTTCGATTTGCCCAAAGTACTCCGGGGAGTTCATCTAGCCATCTTCCTTTGGTTGTCCCTAATATTTTCTCTAAAGACTTTATTATTTCACGGTTCGTTACTTCAGTTTGTCCATTCGCTCTTGGATGCCCTACTGAAGTGAAGTTTCGTTGAATTCCCAACTTTGAGCACCATTCCATAACTTGTTTTCCCGCGAATTGTGTTCCATTATCAGAAATCAGGATTCTCGGGATGCCGAATCGACATACTATGAATTTCCATAGGAAATTGATCACTTGGAATTGAGTTATTCGAGCAAGAGCAACGCATCCTATCCATTTACTGAAATATTCGACAGTGACCAGAACATACGCTTTTTTAGACCTAGCTACTGGGAAAGGTCCCACAATGTCCATTCCCCATTGATCAAATGGCCAGCATACTGGTATCGGATGCATGTTCTCGGCTGGTTGATGACTTATATTTACATGAACTTGACAATGATGACATTTTTGCACATACTGTATGGCATCATTATTGATAGTAGGCCAATAATAACCTGTTCTAAGGCACTTTAAGGCTAAGGCCCTTGCTCCACTGTGATTTCCTGCTTCTCCTTCGTGTAACTCTCGAAGGACATCATGGGTTTGTGACTCGGAGATGCATTTTAGAAGAATTCCTGATACCGATCTTCGGTAAAGTTTTTCTTCTAACAATGTATATTTAGGAGCTCGATATTCTATTTTCCGAGCCTCATTTGGATCAAGCGGTAATTTTCCTTCTCGGAGATAGTCCATCATCGGAGTCATCCAATTTCTTTAAGTTTCTTCGATTTCCATCATCTCAGCGACTGGTGTCTCGTTGATGAGGGATATTTTGGACTCTACTTTTAGGAGCCCAGGCAAAATCGAAAATTTTGGAACCCGAACCTGAAGGAATAAAATCGAGCCCAGGTCACAATTCATCCAATCCGATCAATCAGAGAGAGCTCATAGTCGAAGAATACTGTTGGGCCGACCTCTGGCCCAGGCCTGTGGGCCGAGAAATATATTCCTACGGGTGGACTAGGAAGGTCCCCAATTCAACTATAAATACCACGAGCATTTATGAAGCAAGGGGGGGACTTACACGCTTTCCCAGGTGCGCTCTAGTCGAAGCTGCTGATCGGAGCCATCTTGGAAAGTTAGCTTAGGTCACTTATTATGTATTATTACTCTAGCTTGTACGGCATCCTATAATGCTCAAATAGGACACTCATCATTTGTAATCTGTACTAGCACGTTCGGAACATATATATATACTGATCTTTCATTCATTTAGTTTTGTCTTTAGTTATTTTCTTCACCTTTTTGATCATATACGAAACCACGTAATATCAATTGGCGCCCACCGAGGGGCCTTATTTGGGTGTTAGATCGAAAAATGCCTACTACGAGGAGAAATACATATATTCGAGCAGAGCCTCCTCACGCAATCGGAGCACAAAACTCAGTTGACAATGAGCCCGATAATCTATCTCGAGCGGCTCAACAACCAGAAGTTCCACTAATCGTTCCCCAGGACAATGTTCCGACCATATGGCTGTCGCCGATCTGAGATCGGAAATAACAGCGTACGACGTTCTAACAAGGTTACTACGATATAAAGGGATTACAGACCCCGGGGAACATATCAACGATTTTATCAATATAATGAGTTTATATGATTATTCGAGGGATTTCTGCTGCGGAATCATGATCACCGCCAAACTTTATATTTTCTTTCGACAAGAATGTGACGAACTAAAATTCCAGTTTGATCGATTGGGAGCGGTCGAACAAAGGTTTTGGTACCCAGGAAATCGAGTATTTATCTTATCTAAGTTCAAATAGACAAGAAGCACATAGCTCGGAAATGCATTATTATGAACGATGAGGACTATTTACTGGTTTCTAGCCTATCTACTGTCTTATTATCCCGTTCTGCCTCTTTTATCTCGGGTCGTAGAGGATTATCTATTCAATGAAAGTCTTGTTTCGCCAAAGATATTATCATTTCATTCGGGAAAGTATTTTAAGAATATGGCCAATCTCAATACGCGTCAATCAAGTATTAAACAACGGGTGAAAGCTGTTGCTATGACCCTCGAAATCGACTAAGGGTGAAAGCCGTTGCTATGCCCCTTAGATCGAAAATAAATGAAAAGGGTGAAAGCTGTTGCTAAGACCATCAGGTGAAAGCTATTGCTATGACCGATAAAAGAAAAGGGTGAAAGCTGTTGCTAAGACCCTCAGATGAAAGCTATTGCTATGACCGATGAAAACGAAAAGGGTGAAAGTTGTTGCTAAGGCCCTCAGGTGAAAGCTATTGCTATGACCGATAAAAACCAAAAGGGTGAAAGTTGTTGCTAAGACCCTTAGGTGAAAGCTATTGCTATGACCAATAAAACGAAAAACGTGAAAGTTGTTGCTAAGACCCTCAGGTGAAAGCTATTGCTATGCCGATAAAACGAAAAGGGTGAAAGTTGTTGCTAAGACCCTCAGGTGAAAGCTATTGCTATGACCGATAAAACGAAAAGGGTGAAAGCTGTTGCTAAGACCCTCAGGTGAAAGCTATTGCTATGACCGATAAAACGAAAAGGGTGAAAGTTGTTGCTGAGACCCTCAGGTGAAAGCTATTGCTATGACCGATAAAAACGAAAAGGGTGAACGCTGTTGCTAAGACCCTCAGGTGAAGCTATTGCTATGACCGATAAAAACAAAAAGGGTGAAAGCTGTTGCTAAGACCCATAAAGCTAACATGCGAAAAGAGAATATCAACAATACTAATCAAGCAACCTCGAAAATAAGATGAAAATCGTTTCTCTACTTTTATGGGTCAAAAAAAAATTATTGGATTTATTTACCAGTTATCAATCCGATCAACATCGATGATTCGGGTTACTTATCCGATTAAGTCATTTAGAGTTATGAAATGACCGGTATAAATGGACAAGGAAAGCTTTGTCAGATATTTTACTCGATCAACTAACACAGAATTAATTTGATCTTCTCGATCGATAGCTATTTCAAAGGGAGTAGAGCCTTCGATCGACGAAATGTCGACGAATCTATCCATATAATGGTAATAGATTATACAAATCTTTAAAGTTGCAACCTATTTTTGAAGTATCATTCAATTGCCGAAGGAACCTATGCTTCCGAACAAAAGGTTTGATAATTTCAAGTTAATTACACAAAGTTGCAATCATCCAAGTTCATTTTGTTTATTCACATCGTATATATATTATTATTCGACCAACAAAGTCAAGAAAATACCCAACGAATTCAAGAGAACATACCACGAAGATGAGCAGGAAACAAAGTTTTATTTATTCTTCGAACAAATTACAAATGAGTTCTCGAAGTACAATAGTGAAATTCGAGCTAAAAAAAGAATAATACACTCGCTCCTACCCTGCTACAAATCCTACGAGCAAAATTAAGAGTGTTCGATCCACATTCCTGCATCCGCACCAGATGCATAACTCAGCAAAGATTCTTCATGTCAATCACTCACCACGTGTTGCACATCCACAAGCGTTCTGCGGAACGGGATAAAAGCTGGATCGGAGTCCATCACCAGGACTTTTAGACCGATCTAAGATTGTCGTGCATGATCAATGATTGCTATGCCCAATAGTTGTGGCAATCATTGTTCACACACGAATTACCGACCCAGGACAGGGGGAAGCGACCCAGCGGAATTACTCCCAACAATCTCGAAGGAACTATACTTCAAGAAAATCCTTGAAGAAGTCGATGCTCGAGATTTAAAGAACTCCTCCAAGGTTGACCCACTGTCCGATCAGATACAGCGCCATAAAACCGGAATTCTAACCCGACTCAGATGGATTAGATCCAAGAGAGCAGGTTGCCTGCCGGTATTCTAGGCGCAATTTCTTTTGCCTGTCGATATTCTAAGCGAGAGAGGCTACACCAAAGGGACTAGGATCGAAAAATAGGGTCCGAATCCTAATTTCAAACTCCTTTATTTCAGAAGTATTACGGATCATATTGCTAAAAGAATTCCAAGCTCGAGTTGTGGTGATCGGACGAGGCATTGGTAATGAGTGAAGAATGTGACGGAAAAAATAGGAACTATTTATAACAGCGAAGGGTTAAAACCGACGGACCAGATAACATGTCACGGACATCTATGATGAGGGCTATTTCGCACCCTACATACTGTACGGATCGAGTAAAGAACATAAGATCGATTCGACCAAATCAGACAGTTCGGGATCATCTTATCGACCCGGCCGAATACAGCTCTCTTCGACTAGAAGACTATACTCCGGACCCAAGAAGGATATTAGGGCCGAGTCCTATTAGGACTATGTTTCCATGTAACGCTAGGTTTAGTATGATATAAATACCTAGTCAATCATTGTATTAAAGGACTCGGAATAAGAAGGCAAATACGCCATTGAATTCTGCATAAACTGCACAACTCACTATTATTCAATAAGAAAGAGTTTTCTCTTCATATTTGTGTTATTTTCTGTGTTGGTTTGAATATTTACTTTCTGTTCTTATGATATTGCTTTTCCTTGAGATTGATCCATCCTGAATAAAGTAACAGAGCCCTATAAAATATATATATTGAAAACCCCCAATATCACTAATTCACTGATACCCTTTTAACCCGACGAAATCAGGTTAAATCAGTTGGCGCCCACCAAGGGGCTAGGTTAATTATTCGATCGACATATGGCTCGCCCAAGGAAGAGCGCTCGTATTAGAGCAAGAAGTAACATAACCACCGGTCATAATACATCTGAAGATCTACAGGACAACAATGATAATAACGCTCCCAACACCAACGAGAATTTGAAGGATACCCACCCCCGTCAGCAGGAACCCCAAGGAGGTCTTCCTGGTACAATACAGGAAGAACCGGAAGTCCCTGTGATCCCCGTTCCTCTCCCAGGCGCTCAGGAGAAACTGCGACAAATAGCAATGCTCGTTAAATCACTCTCTCCAGAAGAATTACTCGTACTTGATCAAATTCCTCGAAACGTTAGGGCTGCCAGGGCAACTCCTGTTCAAAGAGCGCCAAGGCTAAACGATCAAGCCTCTCAACAAGCTGACAGCCCGCCAAGCGAGCGGCGCTCGCTACACAGTCCGCAGCAGGGCAATTCAAAACCCTCCGATAACCATCCCCGAAGAAAACCAGGATAAAGAAAACCACAGGCGGGGCGCAGTGGGTCCAAGGAACGTACAATAATCCCTATCGAGGATGACATAAATGATACAATCCCAGATCGACCACGAAAGACTCGATTCTCGGAAAGAGAAATTGAAAGGATGGTGCAGGAGCGACTCGAACAACACCTACGATCTGTTCAAAACCCGTGGGCCCGAACCACGGAACTCCAGGAGAGCCTTGCGGCCTGTTCTCCCTTCTGCAGAGAAATAAAAGAGGCACAGTCAATTGGACAGGTCCCGGGTAGACTACCTCGATATGATGGAACGACTGATCCAGATGATTATATTTTTAGCTTCACGAATATAATGAACTTATACGCCCACTCTGCGGAATTCACCGCCAAGTTAATGGTGACCACATTCGAAGGACTCGCATTGGACTGGTTCGCCAAACAACCTGCCAACTCCATATTCAGTTTTCGGGAATTATGCAATAAACTGACGCAGCAGTTTGCCAGTCAGAAGAGGCAAAAACTCCTGATGAGCTACTTAGGAACCATACACCAACAAGAGGGAGAATCCCTAAGAAACTGGTTGGCGAGATTTAACGTGGAATTACTCAAAATCGATTCCCCAAATATCGATTACATAATTTCTATCCTCTTTGACCTCACGAAGAATAGGCAGTTCGGAAATGCCCTCAGTCGAAAACAACCGAGAACGTTTGCCGACATCATGAGCTTGGCGTCTAAATATATGACCCAAGAAGAGATGAATTCCTTTAAAGATAAAAACAAAAACAAAGCCACAACCTCAAGCTCCAAACGGCATGATAGGATTCCTGCCCAAAGATCCATGGATTATGAACGATCTTTTAGAAAAGGTAACGTTTTCCAGCGATTGGAATACAACAAAGCCGATCAAGAAAGGCAACCTAATTTCTACCAAAGACCAAGAAACCCCGAACTACCGATCAGAGGCAGGGTAAATCAAGTAGAACACCCAAGGTTAAATGCTCCGATGGAAGAAATATTGGAAGTTCTAGAAAGGAATAACTGGATCCCCGAAGCGAGGAAAATCGCTCAGCCCAGACCAGGATCTCGAAACTATGACCTATACTGTAAATACCATCGGGCACACGGACATCGAACGGAAAATTGTTTTCACCTTAAAAGAGAAGTTGAAAAACTAATCGAACAGGGAAAACTAGACGACTATATAGAACGAGATAACCGCAAAAGGGAAAGAAGTAGAAGCCCTCGGAATAATAATCAAAGAAGGAATTCTCGTCGAAGGTCACCCGAGCATGGTCCTACGCAGGAGTTGAACCACGACCAGATCAATGGGACTATCCATACAATATCTGGGGGACCCGCAGGCGGGGATAGTCGTAACGCCCGACGAAGGACAGCCAGATCCATAATTGGAAGCTTAAAATACCCAAAAGAAATATGGACTCTGGAAAACAAGCCATCAATCGATCAGCCGATCAGCTTTAACGAAGGCGAAGTACCTAAAAACATCGTTTGGGACACAAAAGAGGATAACCCCGACTTCCCGATGGTGGTGTCGCTAGAAATAGCAAATTATAATGTCAAAAGAATCCTAATCGATAATGGGAACTCAGCGAATATCATCTCCCGGGAGGTTTTAGCCCAGATGAACTTGGGGCAGATAAATCTACAGAAAGTAGCTACGCCGTTAGTAGGGTTTGGAGGGTCCGAAATCGTCCCCAGCGGAACTATAGCCTTAAGTGTATCACTCGGGAAAAAACCGCACCGGACAGTGAAGCTAGTAAAATTAGGACGACCAACCCTCAACCTATTCCGAGCCGTTGTCTCTACTTATCACCAGAAGATAAAGTTTCCGACCGATAGAGGTATCGGAGAAATAATGAATGATCACTGTATGGCATGGGATTGCTACAACACCTCTTTAACCTTGAAAGAACATCCCAAATCAATTACCCCGAGGAAAAGAAAAATCGAAGACGATCTCGTTAGAAACAAGGTTGAAATCCCTAGTACTGATCGAATAGATAAAAAGGGAAAAGAACCGCTAGATTTAGCCTTAAAACCCCCAGAACATAAGGATGTAATTCTAGTACAAGGGGACTCGTCCAAAACAACAAGAATAGGTACTGAATTGAACAAAGAAGGGGAAATAATGTTAATCGACTTCCTCAGAGATAATGTCGACGTTTTCGCCTGGAGCGCGAATGACGTTGAAGGAATTGATCCTCGAGTAATCAAGCATTCCCTAAAAATTGATCATTTGGCAAAACCTGCCGGACAAAAGAAGAGAAATCATGGGCCAGTAAAAGATAAAATTATCAAAGCCGAGGTAGAAAGACTACTTGAAGCAAAACAAATCCAAGAAATACACTTCTCAGAATGGCTATGTAATGTTGTTCTAGTAGCAAAAGGGGATAAAAAGGACAACAAATGGAGAATGTGTAATGATTTTACCGACCTTAACAAATTATGCCCACGCGACCCATATCCCCTCCCAAGGATCGACTTATTAGTTGACTCAACCGCTGGCTTCGCGATATTTAGCATGATGGATGCCTTTCAAGGGTTTTATCAAATATACATGGATGAGCGGGACCAAGAGAAGACTGCATTCATAACCTAGCAGGGAGTATATTGCTTTATAGTGATGCCATTCGGCTTAAGGAATGCCGGGGCTACTTACCAAAGGTTAGTAAACCTAATGTTCAAAGAGTTAATCGAAGAGATAATGGAAGTCTATGTAGACGACATGTTAGTCAAAAGTATGAACGAAGCGGATCACGTAAAACATCTTGATCGATGTTTCCGGATCCTAAGAAAATACCGTATGAAGTTAAATCCCGCGAAATGCACTTTCGGTGTTAAGTCAGGAAAATTTTTGGGCTATTTAGTACACCAGCGAGGAATAGAAGCCAACCCAGAAAAAATTCGAGCCATAACTGAAATGAAACCTCCCAAAACCATCTCCCAAGTACAAAGCTTGGTTGGGAAAATCGTAGGGTTGAACAGATTCATATCAAAATCAGCAGACAGAAGTTTGCCCTTTTTCCAAACGCTTCGAAAAGCAAAAAACTTTGTTTGGACCGAAGAATGCGATCGAGCCTTCGAACAACTCAAAGAGTATTTGACAACACCCCTGATGTTGGCCAAACCGACGGAAGGAGAACCATTGTATATCTACATCTCGATCTCCGACGCGGCCGTTAGTTCAGTACTAATTAAGATAGAAGGTTCAGAACATAAGCCTGTCTATTATTTAAGCAAATTACTGCAAGGGGCGGAGAAGAATTATTTGGAAATTGAGAAATTCACTCTGGCCTTAGTAGTGGCTGCACGAAAACTTCGACCTTACTTTTTAACCTACAAAATCGTGGTTTTAACGAATCAACCACTAAGACAAGTCTTAGCAAAACCGGAAGCCTCCGGAAGACTGATCAAATGGGCGATCGAACTTGGCCAATTCGAAATCGATTACAAACCAAGAATTGCAATTAAGGCCCAAGTGCTAGCTGATTTTCTATTGGAAACCCTGACATAGGCAACCGAACTATCGAACAGTCTCAACGACGATATCTTGATCATAGAAGATCAAACTTGGTTAATGCATGTTGATGGTGCTTCATGCCGAGAAGGAGGAGGCGCCGGGATCAACTTCACCGGACCAAATAAAGAAGATTTAAATTATGCGATAACGTTGGACTTCGTCGTAACAAACAATGAAGCAGAATATGAAGCGTTAATCGCAGGAATGGAAATGGCGATCAAAGCCAACATAAAGAGCCTTAAAGTATTAACCGATTCAGAGTTAGTGCAAAGACAAATAGAAGGCCTGTATGAGGCTAAGGAATTTAATATGGTTAAATACCTCGCCAAAGTGCAAACACTAGCTGAGAAATTCGAAAGCTTCGGTATACAGAACATTCCACGTTCGGAAAACAAATGGGCCGATCAACTGTCTAAGTTCACAGGAGCCCATGACGGAAAAACCGAAAGGGTGATCAACTGGTTAATCTCTAATACACCAGCGATCGATATCGATGAAACACCGGCAGTCGATATAATGGAAATCGAAGAAGTTGAAGAAAACTGGATGACTCCAATGATAGACTATCTTCGAGAGGGAAAACTGCCACTTGACCAGAATGAAGCTCGGAAAATAAAATATCGAGCTCCAAAATATACATTGGTAGAAGAAAAACTCTACTGGAGATCAGTATCAGGAATTCTTCTGAAATGCGTCTATGAATCTCAAACCATTGATATTCTACGAGAGGTACATGAAGGAGACGCAGGTAATCACAGCGGAGCAAGGGCATTGGCTTTAAAATTCCTCTGAACGGGTTATTATTGGCCTACCATCAATAAGGATGCCGCTCAGTATGTCCAAGAATGTCATCACTGCCAAGTCCATGCTAATATATGTCATCGACCAGCAGAAAACATGCACCCAATCCCGGTATGTTGGCCTTTCGATCAATGGGGAATGGACATCGTGGGACCGTTCCCAGCGGCTAGATCCAAGAAAGCATGTCCTGGTCGCCGTAGAATATTTCAGCAAATGGATAGAATGCATCGCCCTCGCACGAATAACTCAATTCCAAGTGATCAACTTCCTATGGAAATTCATAGTTTGTCGATTTGGCATCCCAAGGATCTTAATTTCTGATAATGGAACCCAATTCGCGGGAAAACAGGTAATAGAATGGTGTTTGAAACTTGGAATTCAACAAAATTTCACTTCGGTCGGGCATCCTAGAGCGAACGGCCAAACCGAAGTAGAAAACTGAGAAATAATAAAATCCTTGGAAAAAAGATTAGGAGCTGCCAAAGGAAAATGGCTTGATGAACTCCCAGGAGTACATTGGGCTAATCGAACCACAGTCAGGAGCTCAACCGGGGAAACCCCATTTAGCTTGGTATATGGGTCGGAAGCTGTTATTCCTATTGAAACTCTAATCCCAACGCCAAGAATCGAGATGTATGATGATCAAGAAAATGAAAAGACAAGAGAAAGTGACGTCGATTTACAGAAGCTTTGAGAGAAAAAGCCGCTGTACGCCTGCAAGCCACTAAAGCAAATATGGAAAAGGCATACAATCAAAAAGTACGCATCCGAACCTTCAAAGAAGGAGACCTGGTCTTGAAAAAGGTAGAAGTATCCAAGCATGTGGGAAAGTTACAACAAAATTGGGATGGACCTTACGTTAACATTAGCGTAGGAAAGAAAGGTTCATACAAGATTGCACACTTAGATGGAACAGCCTTACAAAGAACCTGGAACGTAGTCAACCTTAGGAAATACTATGGTAAATAAATTTTAGCAGATTATGCTGCTTTGTTTTATTTTATTTTATTGAGTTTTAATCTTTGTAATAAAGGCCTTAGCCTACAGTTCAATTATTAAAGATTTTAGCAATTTCTATAAATCGATTGTTTCGGTAAACACTCCTTGGAATTCTACTATCATATTGGTTGAGATCGGGACAATAGGAGTTAAGTATACATTGATCCGCTCAATAAACACTCCTCGATCCGACCATACAAACGAATTGGGTAAACATTGATCCGCTCAATAAAAACTCCTCGGACAATATTCAAGATGATTGAAAGACTTTGGTATTGAAAACCTAAGTCTTAGTAAAAACGAGTCGAGTATACATTGATCCGCTCAATAAACACTCCTCGATATATTTACAACGATTGAAAGACTTCAGGTATTAAAAACCTAAGTCTAAACAAAAACGAGTTGAGTAAACATTGATCCGCTCAATAAAAACTCCTCGATTTACTCATGACGATCAAAATGACATTTAGTATGAAAAACCTAAGTCTAAATTATAACGAGTCGAGTATACATTGATACGCTCAATAAACACTCCTCGATTTATTTTAACGACAAAAAAGACTTTTGGTATGAAAACCTAAGTCTAAATTATAACGAGTCGAGTATACATTGATCCGCTCAATAAAAACTCCTCGATTTATTTTAACGAAAAAAAAGACTTTTGGTATGAAAAACTAAGTCTAAATTATAACGAGTCGAGTATACATTGATCCGCTCAATAAAAACTCCTCGATTTATTTTAACGACAAAAAAGAAATCTGGTATGAAAAACTAAGTCTAAATTATAACGAGTCGAGTATACATTGATCCGCTCAATAAAAACTCCTCGATTTATTTTAACGACAAAAAAGACTTTTGGTATGAAAACCTAAGTCTAAATTATAACGAGTCGAGTATACATTGATCCGCTCAATAAAAACTCCTCGATTTATTTTAACGACAAAAAAGACTTTTGGTATGAAAAACTAAGTCTAAATTATAACGAGTCGAGTATACATTGATCCGCTCAATAAAAACTCCTCGATTTATTTTAACGACAAAAAAGACTTTTGGTATGAAAAACCTAAGTCTAAATTATAACGAGTCGAGTATACATTGATCCGCTCAATAAACACTCCTCGATTTATTTTAACGACAAAAAGACTTTTGGTATGAAAACCTAAGTCTAAATTATAACGAGTCGAGTATACATTGATCCGCTCAATAAACACTCCTCTATTTATTTTAAAGATAAAAAAGACTTTTGGTAAGAAAATACAAAGTCTAAATTATAACAAGTCGAGTATACATTGATCCGCTCAATAAACACTCCTCGATCTACTTTCAACGATAAAAAAGGCTTTTGGTATAAAAACCTAAGTCTAAATAAAAAATGAGTTGAGTATTGAATTGATATGCTCGATAAACGTTCCTCATAAATAAGATCAAATCAACGACAAAGAGAATGTAAAGGATAAAGGTAATGTTCTATTCATCAAATCAATTACATACAGAAGTTCTAATCAAATTACAGAGATCTACATTCTACTCGAACATCATTACAAAGGTTTTAGATGGAACGATCCTATGGATCAGCAATCTTCACGACAATGTCCACGGAAACACCAAATCTCCTCCCTAGTACCTCGACTATTATGGTCAAACCACCTAAAGAAGCATGCTGCTCAGGATGGTCGACTTCTTTGGTTCGATGGCCAAGCTCTGAAGATCAAATGTTCTCGAGACGAAATGAGCATTACCAGCCAGATAACTGGCAATACTCATTCACCCACAAGAAGATACTGCCTTTACATTAAATATAAAACATTTTAATCTAAAGCAGCATCTCTTCGGGGCCGTAGTAAAACAGTAAATTTACCAGCCACCCCGGTGGTCTTTCACTCCTGAGGTAACATCGAAGAACGGGGGTGACTGGCAAGTATGAACCCTCCATATGCAAACAGAAACCACGGACCTCAAACCCATGAAGACTAAGGCAGAGGCCACATGGGACCCGTTAGTACAAGGTAGGGCATTAATGGGACCTGTCAGTACAAGGCAGATGAAATTCAAAACGATTCGATAATATGATTCATGATAATGGGACTTTTTGAATATTATGGGATCAGAAGGCAAAATGAAGTGTAAAGAAGTTGAGATCTCCATACGTTTTGAAAAGCTACAAATGAAGTGTACAAACCACCTCCCTATTTATAGGGATAGATCTGAGTAATCCAACGGCTGGATAAATATTTGATCAACGAGCGGAATTGCGACCTTTTGACTTCCCCTAATTAAATGCGAATAAGTTGGAACGGCATACCACTGATCGAATCAACTAATCAACGAGAAAGAAAATTTAGATCGAAGCGATCAATGAACTCTCGAAGCAAATCTAAGAAGACTCCGGACCGGAAAATTTTTGCACACTCACATACGATAATCGCTCGACAGAAAGCCTAAGATCCTCAACAAGGGTATACAAATTTACGCCATTATAAAACAGAATTATTTGATTCGGCTAAGAAGAATAAGAACTAACCATCCAGCGTACGAGGATCGTCACTGCCTCATATATCATATGGGAAGTTATTAATTCGATTAAACAAGAACTCCATTGTAGTCCAAGAAATTTGACATGGAAATCAGGAGAATAGTCCTCATTATTCGAGACTACAAAGAAGTCACTGCCTAACATACCAAAGAATTGCTGAAGGGGGTCTGAACAGGCCAGATCTGGCCAAGACTTCTACATTTTCCAATTCCTCCCATATCAAGGAAATGATATAATGATACACTGACTAAGGAACATATAGTTCAAAGTTAATGCTGGGAAACATGAAGCTTTGAAAGATACTGAAAGGCATATTTTTTCTTAGTCTAATGAAAAGAAAAAGCGGAGTTCAACAGAAGGAGCAATAGCCTCCTTATATAAGATATACGTCGCATAAAAACAAATTTACAAGGCATGGATTAAACATCGACCACGATGCCGAGCGTTCCGTAACAGCTATTAAATCGATTATCGATACGAAAGAACCTACTATCTAAATTTTTGATGTACTGCGCGATTTTGGATATAACTCAAGGGACTATACCGGGTTGATCAACAAAAATTTGATTTGCAGAGCAAACATTATATCATTCAGTTACTTAAATAGTCACCGAGCAAGATCAAGCTACCTTTTCTCTATCCTGAATTTTCTCCGCAGAGATCAATATTAGATAAAATAAAAATTGATCAAGGCAAGAATCTGCCTACAAAAGATCATAATTTCCAATTTAGTCGTTCTCCCAATACAAAAATTTCAGCCCGAACAACTACGCAAAAGTTGGGCACAAAAAAAAAAAAAAAAAAAAAGAGAGACAGTCCAAGGCCTGCCAAGTCGAACAAAGATCACTGAGAAGAATTGCCAGCAGGTCGACTAGCAGAAACAGTCTTCCGAGGAGTCAAATTTCTAGCAAACGCCATCAACTCCTCTTGACGCTTTAGATAGCCGGCGTCATATCCTTCCTCATAGGACCGCCTTCGAGACTCCTCTGCTAGGGCAGCAGCCTGAATCAAGTCACTTTTCTCTTTCTCCCAGACAGACTTTTCCTCCAGCAATTTTTTCAAATCATCATTGGCAAGCTGCAGCTGGAGAGACTGCCCTGCAACCTTCGCCGACTCCGACTCCAAACGACGTTGATAAGCACCTCTACTTATCCACAGATCATCGTTTTGCACACCCAGCTGGAGTGCAAAGTACTTAGCCTGGAAAAAGAAAACAGTATTTATGTAACAAGGCAGTCAAAATAAAAACAAATAAAACAATGAAAGATTCGTCCACCTGTTCGCATATCTTCACTAGTGACTGAACAAGGCGTACGTTGGAAGTACCCTCAAGTTTCTTCAACTCTCCAGGCAGAATAGTGCTCAAACCCAGATCCCAGGACAATCGGAAGCTCGCTAAGAAGAGGGACGTTGTCAGGGCGGGGAGTCGCTGCCCGAAAGATGTCCTTAACCTGCTCCAGAATACAACGATCATCTAACAGACGGGGGGAACCCCTCTCGTCGGGGCTAACTCCTTACCCGAAGCAAATATAATGGTCCGGCGACCGGGCCTTGACTCGGTTCGACCTCCAGAAGGTCCGCCAGATTCAAAGGAGGCATTAACAATAGTTGTATCATGGAACAAAAAATCAGAAAAATCATGGGACACAGGTTGTGTCATAAAAGGATCTCCGCCAACTGCCCCTGCATCATCTCCCCTCAAGGGTCCACTAACAAGCCGGGCGGCAGAAAGAGAAGAAGAAACGGAGCTATTGGGAACCTCTCCGTGAAATGCACCCTCAAAGGAAGAAGCACCTGAAGTAACAGGTATATTATAAGTCGGCTCCTCATTGGACATATCGCCAAAAGCCACCCGACCAGGGGAAGGCACACTTCCTACTTGAGTGGAAGAAGAAAAGATTGGTTCTGAAAACGATGAGTTTACTACTGAAAAAGGTTCAGAAGGGATAACATGAGTATCAATCACCGACCTAGTTATTGGAGACGAACGAGGAGGCTCCATCGAGGGCCCATCTCTTCGAGATTTTTTGGGTCTATTATCCCTAGCGCCCTCACGAGAAGGTTGTTTCGAAGTATTGCCGAAAAGGTTACTCATGATCGAATTGTTGATAAGTATAAAGAAAATAACGAGAAAGTTTATCGACCAGCCAAAGAAAAAGTATTCTATTAGAAGAGACGAGTATAACGGTAAATAACAAGTCAAGTTTTTACCTTTTGTATTTATACTATACGAAAAGACGCAGCAGGCCTAAAGAAAGGGCGCGAAATACTGAAATATAGCCTTGAAATAAACAAAAGAATTTGAAACGACATACGCATAATGATTACGGCGAAGTTAATGACTTGTCTGAATCATTACATAAGAACACGGAAGGACGCGACTGTCAGAATACGAAAGGTTTATTTCAAAGGGATGAAAAGGTAAAGTTACAATTAAACCTATGGGTAAATAATTACAAAGATTATTTCAAAAGACAATGTATCATAGAGCCTGGTTGCTATCTGGGATTCTCTGTTCACTACCGACGTTCTCGGTCGTGCCAATATCTTCTTCTTCTTCTTCATCGTCTTCTGGATCGATAAAAGTATCATCAAGCTCATCGTTAACATCAGAAGGAGGAATCGGCAATGGTTTTCCGAACTCTTTAACAAGGTGAGCCAAAGGAAAACTTTGATATACGACATCTGGAAGCTCGGAAGGAGAATAAACTTCGCCATAACGGTTCAACCGAATGTGTGCCGCCTTAAAATACTCCTTTCGACGATCATCGATCATTTCAAAGGCGACCAACTGATGAACCGCCTTCTTGAAAGTACTCTCCAGAAGAGGACCGACCATCTGATACACCAACGCCGTATGGACAGGAGAGTTAAGGAATTCGCTAATCACTCTTTCATCAGGGTTCCTACCATATCGATCCCTAAGTCCACTAAGAGGGACGTCCTTTTCATACTCTTCTAATGAAGCTTGAAGACTTGATACTTGAGATTCTAGCTCACTAATTCGAGCCGTACTCTGAAACTGGAATTCCTCTAACTTTTTAGCCATTTGATTGACTTGCTCTTGAGCACGGGAAGTCTCCATAACCCTGTTTATGATCTCCTGGTCTTCAGTCCCCGTAGCATGAGTCTCTACGACAGGGACGGAAGAAGACGTTGAGGGACCAACCTCTGAACCAGAAAACTTATGAAGTAAAGCTTTGTTTTTCTCATCCAGAAACTCACATTGTTGCTTCCAGAGCGCAGTTTCATAAGCGTATGAGGCTAAACAAGTCTTAGTCTGAAAAAGCAAAGGAGTAAAACAAGAAATAAGTTAGCAAGAATATCTTCCTAAGAAAAAATATCCTATAAAGCAAGCTTAAAAGGAATTTACCTTTTCAGCATAAAGAGAAGCTCGCTGAAATTTCTCCAGAGGATCCTTCCGAAAAAGCTTGTTCAAATCACGAGTAAGAACCCCGGATAAGAGAACACGAGTCGCCTTATCGACCGCATTCTCGCTTTCATCATGGACAAGAGAATCTTTCTCAGAATAACCAGCGGCTCTCTTCCCCTCTAAATGATCTTCGATCATTTCAACCAAGGTAGGTTTCGGATTATTGTCACCAAGTAAAGAAAGATCATTGCCAGAATGACCATAATAGCTCCTTTTTCTCCCCACCGGGTTGTCGCTAGGATGAGGCATCGACCAACTACGACATCCACGAATTCCCAAGGATGTTCTAAGCTGAAGGGGGGGATAACCAGGTCCAGTCCCTTGACGAACAGGGGAATCTTGGGAAGAATTTGGAGACTCCTCTCCATTCTCCTCGGACTCATGACTCAACTCCAGCTTTCTCTTCCGAGAAGCTCTCTGCTCGATCGGGATGTTCTCTATAGATTTAGAGGATTTGGACAACACCATTTTTCCCTTTGAAGAATGTCGAGAATTTTCTACCATATGAGCTGAAAAAGAAAAAAAAATAAAAGTTAGTTTTCTATATAGAAGATATCATAATAACACTAAGCTAAAGCCCAGTGATTCAAATGATGAACTGATTGGAAAAGTATGGGCACTCAATCCCGCTTTACGAAGGAAAGCTTCCCCAATCAAAAGAGCACTCTGATATTTGTTTGCACGCATATCGGGAATTTCAGCGATAAACTGAGCATCATCAGGAATAAATTCACCAGTCGTCAGGCGACCTCCGTATACCCATTTGAAACCATGATCCCACGAGAAGGGTATAGTCGAACCATCCGTCGAACGAAGATGA
This sequence comes from Penstemon eatonii, assembly GCA_038501285.1. NCBI lineage: Eukaryota > Viridiplantae > Streptophyta > Magnoliopsida > Lamiales > Plantaginaceae > Penstemon > Penstemon eatonii. The sequence continues at coordinate 28,706,769 of CM076713.1, forward strand.
GGTGGGGGGCGAACAAAGAAAAAGTGAGATTTCCAAAAAGGGTTGCTAGAAACAGGGGCATCAAAGATTGCTCGACTAGGCCTCTGACTAGCGAAGAAATACCCGCGATTAGAAGAACTGGAAATATTGAACCGGAAAAGTTGTGTAAAGTTACGAAAGGAAGGTTTAAACCCTTTCGCGATCATCAAGACCGAAAAGCAAACCAGAAAGGCCACAGAATTTGGAACTAATTGTGTCAAGGACACACTAAATATTTTCAGGATATCAAGGAAAAGGGGAGACAACGGAAGACGGAGGCCGCTATTGAAGTGAGCCGTGTAAAAGGCGCGACATCCTTCTGGTGGAGATGTGACCCTATCAGAAGGGGAAGGAAGAATTATCTCGGAACCCTCCGGGAAATATTTAGCATAATTGTTCACAACCTCCGGAAAAGTATCCACCGTATAAGCACAAGCTAGGTCCTCAATTGGTTCAAAAATCTGAGGAACAGTACCTTTGCCCTTTTTGGCTCGGGCAGCAACATCCGCATCTGAAAGGATCCGTACCTTAAAAGTATCTTCTACAGGAACGACGAATTCAGAAACTGCAGCTTGTTCGCCCGAAAGATTAGAGTGCAACTCCTCCTCGTTATTAGGAGCAACATTCTCCCTAGAGGAAGAAAAAGATTTTCTTAAAGAAGCCATGTTTTCAGATTCTCGAAGGATATAAGTCGATAAAAGGAAAAACTTTATATGATGAACGACTAAGCAAGAAAATGACTGTGAACTATAAGCAAGGATAAAGAAAAAATGACGAACTCAAAAGTCACCTATTTATACTAAGATGAGAAAAGACGTTTCGAACTCATCACAACTAATCACATTCCCGCCAAAAACGGAAGGAGATGAAAAGCCTCCCGAATGGACGCGTGGCGATCCGTAATTGGAAAGAGAAAACGACTATCTATGATGCGTAGCACTCTTTTCCTTACTTAAGATTTTTTTCCACAGGGTTTTTTCTTAAGAAAGGTTTTTAACGAGGCTCCATTCATGGAAGATAAACAGTCGTAAAGAATTATCTACTTCTACGAGCTTCTATTATCTATACGCTCGAAGAAGTGAGGGAGTACTGATGAGGGCTATTTCGCACCCTACATACTGTACGGATCGAGTAAAGAACATAAGATCGATTCGACCAAATCAGACAGTTCGGGATCATCTTATCGACCCGGCCGAATACAGCTCTCTTCGACTAGAAGACTATACTCCGGACCCAAGAAGGATATTTGGGCCGAGTCCTATTAGGACTATGTTTCCTTGTAACGCTAGGTTTAGTATGATATAAATACCTAGTCAATCATTGTATTAAAGGACTCGGAATAAGAAGGCAAATACGCCATTGAATTCTGCATAAACTGCACAACTCACTATTATTCAATAAGAAAGAGTTTTCTCTTCATATTTGTGTTATTTTCTGCGTTGGTTTGAATATTTACTTTCAGTTCTTATGATATTGCTTTTCCTTGAGATTGATCCATCCTGAATAAAGTAACAGAGCCCTATAAAATATATATATTGAAAACCCCCAATATCACTAATTCACTGATACCCTTTTAACCCGACGAAATCAGGTTAAATCAAGCTATGATCTAAACAATAAATGTACTGACTGTTACATTTCCCAAGGAATAGGATCCTGTTTGTTTGGGAGAAGAAGTAATCTTATAGACACATAAAGATGGTTCCGTGGTTCTTATCTATTAACCAATCTAAAGGGCAACGCTGGAAACAAAAATGTTTGCCTAAAATTTGGTCATTTGGACGTGCTATTCAAAATACGATACCGGTTTGGAAAACTGAATGCATTATCATGATCGAGAAATCGCGCTCGAACATCAATTTGGTTTTCGACAATTTACAACCAATTATTAATGCTCGGGTTGGAAAGACTATGATTGGCCCAATCGACACCAGTCCATCAATTACAATGAGCTGAGCATCAGAAACGATTCAAAAGTTATTATTTGTTTAAGTAACGATTTTCGGGCTAAAATGTTCGTCCAATTTCTATCCTTCAACCGTTATATTCGATCAAAAATGCAAACCCGAATGATTAATACAAGTATTATTACCAACAGTTTATGGTCGGTTGGAGTTTCTCGAATTAAAGAGTTTGGTCGATTTCAGAAATTCGGTTATGCTAAGGATCGGTTAAATACTCATACTTAGAAATTTTCCAAAGGAAGATTAATTGATTACTTATCAGGTTACTTATTCATTGCTCGCTCAAAAAGAGGTGTTTGGTTATTCTCGTATTAGTTTAAAATATTCAAGTTCGATCGGGTTATCAAAGATAAGAGTTCATCTGACTATTATTTGATCTACCAACAAAGAAGAGATGAAAAAGTTTATAAAAATTATTTCGAAAAAGAAAATATGTACAGTTTTGATCATATTACAAATGTATAAAAATTCAAAAGAGCAAGAACTTGATGCTCATACTCCACCAACATTTTTGCAGGTCGAGCAGTTCTCCGGACCTCGAAGTAGTCAGCCATAAAACAGTATTATCCTTAATTAACTGACCCCGGGCAAGGATCGGTAGCTTATGTGTTTTCTGGATTTGGCTTATTGGCCTTCCAGATCGAGAATATATTTGCCTGTCGATATTCTAAGCGAGTTCGAAGCAACCTTGTTTCTCACAAAGACTGTTCGAAGTCTAAACTCAAAAAGTTGAGTTGATAGAGTAATGGTTTTGATCATCATGATTGGATAAATAAAGAACCAGTAGGATGAGAGAGATAGTCTCAAGGATACAACACCGCCTTTTATAGAAGGGGATGGGATAGATCTAACGGCCATAAGTTGTTAATTAAACGGACAAGATTTAACGACCATTCGGATTCCCGATGAATAAGGAACTGTTTGGCTACAGTAGATAGCTCATTTAAACTCATCAACGTCCGGAATACATATGCAACAATCAAGCAGAGATTATTAGATCAAACAAAGCAAGAATATTATGAAGTATTATTCACAAAGATTTTCGAATAAGTAAAATGATACAGAGCTATATCTCAATCCTATTACACCAGAATTTGTCAAAGCTACAACCTACTTCGATCCTATTACATTTCGAACCTACTACAATTAGCAGTATAAACACAAACGGACGATAATGTCCTTACTCGAAAGATTTACAAGGATAGTGAATATTGGGTGTTGGTTGATTATTGGGATAAGGAATTGAAGGCCTTAGCTCGATGATCGAGTAACCCATGTTGAACGCCACTTCATTCGCTGACGCCGCACCCTTTTCACATTCTCGAAAAATATTGTGGCAATAGGTCCCTCAGTATGAGAACCATGCCAGAGGAATAATGACCCATCGCTAAACAACCTTGAAAACTTTATGCTTGAACCCTTCCAAAACTTTGCCAGGTCGAGGGAGTTATTGGGGCCGTGGATTGTCAGCAATGAGGCTTGTTGGCCTTCAAGATCGAATAGTTCTTCATCTGCATATATTCTAGTCGAAAACGAGGTAATCAACATTATAGAACTCGAAAAATAAGTCCTACCTCGGATTTTGAAATATTGGGTCAAAGGACGATATTTCTTGAGCAACATGATCGATGAAATCTACAAAAACGGAAGAGAATTTTTATCTAAAAACTAAAGAAAAGCCCATTTATAGACGCAACTCAACTTTATCCAACGGTTGAAATGTAACAAGTCGTGCGATCAAGATTTAATGACGATTCAGCTTCCCGAGGAATAAGAAAATATTTGGTGGAAAAATCACATAGGTCGCTATGGAGAAAAGACAACCGCTAAGCCAGTCCATTCAACGCTCGGAAATTGGAATTCGCCTCAGTTGACAAAAATATGAACATCAAGTCATATAAAAGGATCAATAAAAAATGGGAGAGAGCCAGTTTCTCCCTTTGACCTCAAGTGCACAATCCAGCTCGATCTTATTCTTTACCAAAAATCGGATTAATGATGATAATACGAAGAACTTTTTCTTTTCGATGTGTCGACCTTGGAAATAAAAATGTTAGCCTGCAAAAGGTTCGGAACGGGTTTCCCGAGTATTGCCACATCGAGATAAGATATATCCATTCCTAGAGAGAGGGCTTTATAAGAAAAGACTGGCATTGGATCGAAAGGTTTTTTGACCTTAAAAGGCTCTGGTAAAATAGAAAAGGATGCGCGCTCAACGGCATTTTCCCCTAAAGAGGTCATTTTGCCTGAGTTAGCATGTTTAATAGAAACCCATTTTCTTTCTTTCCTTCGCTAACCTTATGAGATTTGGGGAAGGCATGGAAGTTCTTGCAGAGGCTTTGGAATTTATATATAGCTCCGATCCCAGTATTCGATGGTATGGTGAGATGATGAGAAATGGCCCTAGTATTTATTGCAAGGATAGCATCTTGTTATCACAATAATGGAACAATCATCAACCACAGAAAAAATTCGATATAAAATAACTAAAGTTCTCGCTAAGATGATAACAATATGGGTTAAAGAACAAAGTATATACGAGAAGGCAAAAAGTACGCAAATTCATAAACTACAAAAGAAAAGTTAATAAAGGATGTCCTATTACATAATATTTATCAATGGTCGGGTTCTTCAGCACCAGAATCGCAACCCTCCTCCGCCTTTTCATCTTCTTCGTCAGAATCACATTCCGAGCTATCGCTATCACTGCTACTCGAGCTATCATCACCTTCATCGCTACTTTGGTCCTCTGCGGAAGAACTACTTGCTCCAGGAGAAGAGATGTTTTCTTCTTCCTGATCATTAGAATCGCCATCAATATTCACCTCCTCGCTCTCTTCCACCGCATTTTCTGCTTCGAGCATATCAGGGTTAGGCATGGGAACCCCGAATTCAGTGAGGAATTGGGCATACTCATGACCTTGAAGACCAACAATTTCGGGAGGAAGAGAGGAAGCTTTGTAGTTTTCCCCAAAAATGTTTTTATAAGGGTTCATATGGGGAAGATACTCGTTAAGAGCGCCTGGAATCCTTCCGGCCACGATAAGCTGCTTAACTCCTTTATATAAAAAGGCCTGATTAATCGGACCTGACCGCAAACGAACCAAGGCATCAAGGAAAGGGGACTCCAAAAATTCCTTTATAGCTGGGAGTTTGGCTTCTTCTCGACCTCGAGCGTAAGACTAATCGGAAAGCATCTTAGCTTGCGCAAGATCCGACCTTAATTTTTCGACATCTTCCTCGAGGGCCCTCTTCCCTTCAAGCTCTTTCTTAGCTTCAGCGAGCTCCTTTTCGACCTCAGATAGCTTGGCAGTAGTCTGCCTTAATTAACCGACCATGATGGAGTCTTCCTTCAGTATATCGTGGAGATTATCATGAGCCTGTTGAGATTCTTCCTCCAAGATCGCTAGTCGATGAGATTGATGAGCAAATAAATCTCCGGCCTAAAAAAAAAAAAAAAAAAGATATCAGTAATAAGGCGGAGTTTCGAGAAAAAATAGTACGTACGAAAAAACGTGTACCCTCTGATGTGCATAAGCATAATCACCCAAGATATGAAAACCATCTTTATAGAAGAGCTCGGTATTATCATCCTTAAATCTTCCGGCCATCAGAATTCTGAATGACTTATCCACAGCATGTTCGCCATTGGGGCCAAAGTCAGACTCGATTGTCCCATTTTCTGGAAATCCAGTGGCCCTTGGTCCTCGAAGGTGATCCTCTATGAAATCTGCCAAATCTGGCTCGGTCCGGCCAGGTCGACATTGGATCGGGCCTGGTTTCCGACCAAAGGGCCTTACCCTTCTTCAGGACTCAGGTTCTTTGTTGTTTCTTTTCCGAGCCGTTCTAGTTTCAATTATTTGTTGGGATTGGATACCCTTGAACGTGTAATAGCTATATCGAGCCGTGTTCGGATCAGACTCGACAATCAAAAATACCGACTGAAGAGGCCCGGCAGCTCGGGATTGTGAAGTTCCCTCGGTAGCAATTTGAGGAAAACTCACAGCTAGCTTCGGAACCGCAGTAGTATCAGTGCTGGGAATGGCTCCTCCGATCTTCAAAGTAGCCCTTGATTTATTTTGTTTACGGGGCTGGGCTTGGGTCCCTTTTGAAAAAGAAGCAACGTTTGAACCAACTATAGAGGTTCGAAATCTCTCAACGACCTCAGCTGTGAACCAAAGAATGTTAATTCCGACCAAAGAAAAATCAGAGCGTTGAATTATAAGAAACAAATAAGCATACCCAGAGTAAGAGGAGCAACAACGGCGTCAGCCTCCCCATCAGTCCTTACTACTTGATTGGTTTGGATATCGGCTGGCGTCGAAGAAAGATGACCAAATGTGATCGCGGGGGCAGGATAAGAACATTCGCTGAGCCCAGCCATTCTCAAGACCCTCTTGGGTCATTAGAGCAGTTTGATAGAGGTCGGGTCGAAGGGTCCGCAAAAATTCATCCGGGAGCTCATGATTTATTCTTCCTTTAAGGCTCCGCCTACCATAGATCCAAGACTGCTCCCCTACCCACTTATAGGGGGTTGGTTCAGGAACTTCTGGACAAGGCGCAGTATCAGGCCCACGAACGAAGAAGAACTCTTATTTCCAACCTTTTAGGTTGCTTGAGACGTTCTTCGACAATATTGATCAGTTCGATCTTTGCAAAAAATATACATAACCAGCATTCGAAGAGGTGGACGAACTCATTTGGAAGACTCGCCAGAAAGGGGCTAAGTGAGAAAGCCTCTAGAATACTACGAATCAAAGGGGCGAAGGGAATGCGTAGACCGTAAAAGAATTGCCTGGTATAGAAAGCTTGGCACCCCTCCGGTGGATTAGTAACACCTTGCTCGGGAGTCGGTATAACGATCGAGTATTTGTCCGAAATATACTTACCGAACTCATCTTCCAAATATTCTCGATGTTTTTCAGTATAACGGCAAGCAATTTGATCAGCCCTGCGCTCGGTTTTATTAAGCCTTGCGCTGGTCAACGGTTCCACCCATTTAAAAATTGTAATGATAACCTTGGTACCTATTCTGTATTTCATTTGCTCATCGTCTGCCAATATAAGGCTATTGTCTTCTGCAGTTTCTTCATCAGTCGCCTCATTCGAACTGTCGTCTTCATCATCCTCTGAGTAAGAGTTGAGCTCTCATTCTTCTCTTTCAGGGTCGGAATCAGTGCTCGAGCTCCCTAAATTTTCCGCCACTGGCGATCGGGTAATCTTAGCCTGCATCTCATCAGGACCACTCTCTTGTTCTTCCGGCATTTTGGCCTTGCCTTTTGGATCTATTTGGCTAGACATTGTTGCGGATTTTACACACGCAAATAAACGCAAGTGCACGTATCGAACAAGTAATAAAGAGTAAGTATAAGAGTATCGTCTCCACAGGGACTTGACTGATATCTACCAATTCCAATTCCAAATTTACTTTTAATCGATTCCAAATTCAAATACATTCTTGGGTTTTAATTAACTAAATTAACTAAAATAATTACTTGGATCGAGTTCGAATAACGAGAAGAGAAACATAGGGTTATAATCCGCTATGTCATCTATCGATTGCCCAATTGAGATTTTCGTAATTATTGTGGTGACAAGAGTGCTACCCGAGGATTCAAGTATATTCCTATGTATCTTTCGAATTACGTAAGAACCTAATGTATTATACAAATCGATCCTATTCCTAGGTGATTCATAAATAACACAAAGCATTAAACACGAACCTCATGTAACGGGTATAAACGCCTTAAGTATATTCCTATACTAAGAGTCGTTTACTATTCAATTTCCTATCTAATCCTAATCTCCCTTTTCCAAGTTCAAAAAGAATATTAAATCTAACAACTAGGTGATCAGTCAAGTTGCAAGCATAGAGAACGAAATTAAATCAAACACAAGAATTGCCCCTAACTACGAATAATCCAATAAAACTAATCAAAGTAACATAGTTTCATAAAAACCCTAGATCCTAAAGAATTAGTTCATGATAAATATATGAAGAAAATAATAAAGGAAAACAAATCTGAGTTCATGTGGTTTTATAGACAAAACGATGAATCCAAGATAAAGATCTTCAATATTGTGTTCTTCTTGCTTGGGTGATCTTCAGGACTTCTCTCTTTTCTTCTTCAATCTTTCTCCAAGTAGATCTTTGATGTCGTAGGTGTATTCTATGAAAGAAATATGTTTAGAGCTGATCAAAGATGTTTAATTTCATGACCTAGAAGTCCTTACATAGATCTACCAAGTTGAGTCCAAGTAGGAGACTTTGAGCCCAAGAATTTCCTTAAAAGCCCGCTGAAAATCGCGACAGATTTGCGCGACAGATTTGCAAGTGTCATAACTCTCAGCTCCGAACTCCAAATCAAGATCCGTAAAATCTGTGGTGTAGCTAACTCATTCCTCTATATCATAGTCGAAATTCAACTTCATTGGAGCTTCCTTAAATGAGTTATGGTCCTCGGAGTGCACAATAACATTTCTGACAACTTCTTCGTTCTTGCACTTCTTGACTTCATTTGATCTTTAATTCGTTGTTCTTCACTTCCAATCATGTCTTTAGATCTAAAATAGCTTAGTCCTACAAATATGAACACAATATATAAGAAAATATCTCAATTCATGCACAAAACAACCAAACCAATGACTCGAGCGACAAAACACAAAACTAACTAAAATTGCCTAAGATTCTATCAAAACTCTAATAAAAGTAATCGAATGAGGAAAGAAAATAGACTTGATAACACTGTTTTCACAGAGTTATCACACCTCCAAAATTAAACTATTACTCGTCCTTGAGTAATGACAAAAACTCAAACAACGACACGAACATTTACAATCATGCATCCCAAGTCAAACTACTAACCTACAATTTCAAAACGTTATGCATTCTATCATGTAGTTCCTGCGTGTGTGTGTGTATACATAAAACGAGAATGTCAGAATCACCTAGATCCATATAGCTTCGAAATCATTGAGCCTAATTGCATGAATTCCTAAATTACTAAACATATTCTCTATTTCTTCAGGTTATCATACTAATTACTAAGTTCTAGCAAAGCTTTCAGTCGAAGTTATGGAATCCTATAAGTTTGAACTTTCACTTAGCACTTTCTTCATTAATGATCATAACTTAAGTATGTTTAGCACCATTCACACTCATAACTCGTTCTAAAGAAGCAGTCAAAATAGAGGAGTGCAGAATAATAGAATAGTTAAGTCGATGCACCCATATATCGTTCATCTTATCACAGTCAAGTTAGAGGAGTGCAAGTATAAGTCTCAAGCGATGAGGTTTTTCAGGTCTCATACAATTGAGGTTATTTTCTTTGAATTTAACTTATAGTTTTTCGATTATTTGCTTTATTTGGTTCTTGTTAAAGTTATCCTTCCCCCCAAACATAGACAAAACTACCACTTAGATCCTTAGCATTTTAACCCTCGAATCTAGAGATCATGTAGGCAAGAAAGGATTTCTTAAGCTCTATTCTAACTATAATTCTCTAACGTCATCCTAAATTCTCGATTATGTATTCGTGCTTAAAATGTGCAGGAAAAACATTCAAAAACACATAAAATTTCAAAAAATTTAGTCAAAGTCGACCTAGCATGCACGAAGTAAATGCGACCTCACCCCCAAACTTAAAAGGAACAGTGTCCTCACTGTGACATAAACACACGAGTTGAAACATGCCATATTAACCAAACAGGAAATATGAGAATATGCACATGCAGTCAGTAATAAAACCACCAACAAAATATAACAGAGATCAGTAAAAAGAATACGTCCCTACGAGGCTGTGTCTGGCGGTCTCCTGCATGTCTGTCCATCCTACGCATCATCCTCGGGACCGCTCGACTTCGTGGTACCATTTGGTTCACTCCACCAAAACAATCAATTCCCAAGTAGCACACCGAAACCGAAAATGTAATCAATCTCAACTACCCACACAATCAAGCAACGATCCAAGTATCTACACTCCGTTCAAGAACCCGTTCCTCCACAATTCGCAAATAATCACACACCAAAATTCAAGAATAGCAAAACGAACCCTCAAAGTAGCAATCGCAAGCAAAATCCAAGAATCGAACCAAGAAAGACAAAAATCAATGTTGTTACCGACCAGATGCCCAACTGAGATCGAGGTGATGCGACAGCGTTAGGGTGTCGTTTAGTGGCGGTTTTGTGCAAGGGACGGCGGGGGTTAGGGTTTCGGCGAGGCTTTGGGGTGTCTGGACAGATTGGTCGCGGCTGGGTACGGCTGTTTGGGCTGGGTGCGACTGGTGTTCGTGGCTGGGTGCGTGGGGTTCGTGCGGCGGCAGATCTGAGGAAGAGAAGCAGGTCGCGCGGCTGGGTTCGCGCGGGGAAGAAGGTCGCGGTTTGCTGCGGTCAGATCTGAGAGAGAGAAGGTGCGGCGCGGCGGTGGAGTGGGTTAACTTCGATCGTGGCTGTGTGCGGCTGGGTAGATCTGCGCGGTGGTCGGCGGTTGTGTTCGCGTGGTCGGCTGTGTGTGGCTGATGTGCGACGGAAAAGAGGGAGATGTAGGCGGCTGGGTTGGGGTTTTGGGTGGTGTGGTGTAGGGTGGGCGGTTGAGGAAGATGAAGGCGCGGTCGCGGCTAATGTTGGGGAGAAAAGGGGCAGGTCGAGGGGCAGATCTGTGCGGTTGTGAAGGCACGGTCGTGGCTGAAGGAGGGCTGGGTGCGGCGGACAGGGGCGGTCGCAGCTGGGGTAGGGTTTTCTGGGCGGCGACTCGGTGCGAGAGAGAGGGTCGCGGTCAGATCTGAGGGAGAAAAGGGGCGGCGGCGGCGGTCGGTGGTGATTGGTGCGGCGGTGGTCGGTTAAGGTGAAGGATTTGTTGGTTTGTGAAGAGAGAGCCCGATCCATGTTTTATTTTTTATTTTTTATTTTTTATTTTTTTTTAGGCCATGGCTCGATCCAATTTGAGCCATGGCCTTCCGATTCTGGAAATTTATGCCTTTTTGCACTTGAAATGGAGCTATGGCCTTATTCAAGTTGTGCCATGGCTTAAAGCTGCTGGAATTTGTTCACTTTATTGTTCAAGAATTGAGCCATGGCCTGACTCAAGTTGTGCCGTGGCTTCAAGCTTCTGGAATTTATTCACTCTTTTTGTTCAAAATTGAGCCATGGCCTGGCTCAAATTGTGCCATGGCTTGATTATTCTTCTTCTCCAAAATGCCCCAGTCCACGAAATATTTATCTCCTCGCTACCTTGCACCGCGATACGCCTGCAAAACCCGACAAAACACCACAGATCACACTAAAACTAAAACAAAACGAAACAAAAAAAACGCAAAAACAAAAACAAATAAAAGCTTGGGTTGCCTCCCAAGAAGCGCTTAGTTTTAAGTCATTAGCTTGACTTTGATACTTCTCTTTTAAGGTGGCCAATAATCAAATAGGGTTCCATCCGGATCAAGCATAAGTCCGGGCCTTTCTGTTTTCTTTGTTGTCCCGAAATTTGGTCTTTCCCTTGTAAGCTCAAATGGGACAAATTTGAACCTCGTATCGAATCGACAAGCTCTATCCCCAGGTTCAAATCTCTTGTAATCTTTACCAACTCTTATCCAAGTCACGCTTTGAGGATTGGTATGCATATTGTAGTTCGTTTTATAATCAACCCTTCCGTTTTGCGTAGCTCTCACTAATATCTCATCCACACCAACATAAGATTCATCGCTTTTTGACTCATAAATTGGAGGTATGATAAACTCAATTGTATCCTCATCTATCTCCATTACCTCAATCACATCTATCAACGTCACTGAATTTTCGAGTTCGGTGTCTCCCTTGATGTCTTCGTCCTTCAGAATGATTAAGATCTTTTCTTCTGCATCTGGGATCTCCTCGTTATGACGAACATCGAAACTTGTCCATTTATTGTTATGTGGCTGCTCTATTTCACTCTCAAAAATAAGAAAATTTGTCTCGCTCGGCTTAGTATCTGATAATATCGAATTATCCTCTTCATTCGAGAGTGAGCCTTGAGGTAGATTACCCATTCTTAAATTGAATGCGTTAATTTCAGATTCGATCATTTTCATCTTCTCCATACAATCGGTGAATGCCATCATAAATGCAATACTTGGTTCTGTTGATGGTTGAGAATACGCTTGATCAATTTTAGATCTGATCTTTTTCATCTCCTCTATACAATCGGTGAATGCTATCATAAATGCAATACTTGGTTCTGTTGGTGGTGGCTGAGAATACTCTTGGTAGCTTGGAGGTTTGAACGAGTTGGTCATCATGAAATTTGTGTATTTATTACTACCCAGATCATCGCTCCATGGAACATTTGGGCTAGTCCCCCACCCTGAATTGTAGTTGTTGGGGTGAAGATTCTGAACATACTGACTATCCTGAAATTGATCCACGTATAACCATGAATTTGAATTCAGTGGGCAACGATCGTACGAGTGTTCACCTGCACAATACACACAAGTTGTTCCTTCATTACGCCAATGATAACTGCTATGATTCATACCAAATGAAGAGAACGAGAAAAAGAATAACTAACTAGGAACCAACCAAAAGAAAAATAAAAAAAAAAATTGGCAAATAAATGATGCAAGTCCCCGGCAACGGCGCCAAAAACTTGTTGCGGAATTTTACACACGCAAATAAACGCAAGTGCACGTATCGAACAAGTAATAAAGAGTAAGTATAAGAGTATCGTCTCCACAGGGACTTGACTGATATCTACCAATTCCAATTCCAAATTCAAATATATTCTTGGGTTTTAATTAACTAAATTAACTAAAATAAGTACTTGGATCGAGTTCGAATAACGAGAAGAGAAACCTAGGGTTATAATCCGCTATGTCATCTATCGATTGCCCAATTGAGATTTTCGTAATTATTGTGGTGACAAGAGTGCTACCCGAGGATTCAAGTATATTCCTATGTATCTTCCGAATTACGTAAGAACCTAATGTATTATACAAATCGATCCTATTCCTAGGTGATTCATAAATAACACAAAGCATTAAACACGAACCTCATGTAACGGGTATAAACGCCTTAAGTATATTCCTATACTAAGAGTCGTTTACTATTCAATTTCCTATCTAATCCTTATCTCCCTTTTCCAAATTCAAAAAGAATATTAAATCTAACAACTAGGTGATCAGTCAAGTTGCAAGCATAGAGAACGAAATTAAATCAAACACAAGAATTGCCCCTAACTACGAATAATCCAATAAAACTAATCAAAGTAACATAGTTTCATAAAAACCCTAGATCCTAAAGAATTAGTTCATGATAAATATATGAAGAAAATAATAAAGGAAAACAAATCTGAGTTCATGTGGTTTTATAGACAAAACGATGAATCCAAGATAAAGATCTTCAATATTGTGTTCTTCTTGCTTGGGTGATCTTTAGGACTTCTCTCTTTTCTTCTTCAATCTTTCTCCAAGTAGATCTTTGATGTTGTAGGTGTATTCTATGAAAGAAATATGTTTAGAGCTGATCAAAGATGTTTAATTTCGTGACCTAGAAGTCCTTATATAGATCTACCAAGTTGAGTCCAAGTAGGAGACTTTGAGCCCAAGAATTTCCTTAAAAGCCCGCTGAAAATCGCGACAGATTTGCGCGACAGTTTTGCAAGTGTCATAACTCTCAGCTCCGAACTCCAAATCAAGATCCGTAAAATCTGTGGTGTAGCTAACTCATTCCTCTATATCATAGTCGAAATTCAACTTCATTGGAGCTTCCTTAAATGAGTTATGGTCCTCGGAGTGCACAATAACATTTCTGACAGCTTCTTCGTTCTTGCACTTCTTGACTTCATTTGATCTTTAATTCGTTGTTCTTCACTTCCAATCATGTCTTTAGATCCAAAATAGCTTAGTCCTACAAATATGAACACAATATATAAGAAATTATCTCAATTCATGCACAAAACAACTAAACCAATGACTCGAGCGACAAAACACAAAACTAACTAAAATTGCCTAAGATTCTATCAAAACTCTAATAAAAGTAATCGAATGAGGAAAGGAAATAGACTTGATAACACTGTTTTCACAGAGTTATCACTAGACATTGTAAATACGAGAAGGATGGTCGGACGTATCTTTAAGATTTCTTATCGATCTCTTCGCTCCGATCTAGGGTTTTTCGAGAATCTTGTGCAAGTGAGCCCCCAACGATCGGCATATATATATAAGGTCAAAAAGGTAAATTGCAAGCCGGTCCCCGAGTAACTGTGACGGTTGAACTCCTTCGGGGAAAATTCAAATCTATCTTTCCGGTAATTGCATTTTAGACCCCTACACTTCCCGCAATGGAGTGCTGAGAACCAAAACATAAAAAGATACGCCTCTTCGGTATATATATTTATTGCCCAACACTTTACTTTATCCTACGGTCGGAGAAATAGGGAAGTATTAACAAGGAATCAATTACGGCAGTACGGTAGCCAATGTGGAAGGATACTTTGATCGTGAAAAGCCTGACGAAGATTGTTAATGTCAAAATGTATGCCGTCGCAGTAAAGCCATTAAATTGCTTCCAAGATGTGCACTCTTTTTCCCTAATTCGGTTTTTATCCTAATGGGTTTTTCCGAGTTAGGTTTTTAACGAGGCATATCCAAAGCACATTTTAGATGGTTTGCTCATCCCCATGATCGAAGCATTATATACTTCTTCGAGCTTAAGCTTCACTTTGCGCTCGAGAAGTGGGGGAGTATTGATGAGGGATATTTTGGACTCTACTTTTAGGAGCCCAGGCAAGATCGAAGATTGTGGAACCCGAACCTGAAGGCATAAAATCGAGCTCAGGTCACAATTCATCTAATCCGATCAATCAGAGAGAGCTCATAATCGAAGAATACTGTTGGGCCGACCTTTGGCCCAGGCCTGTGGGCCGAGAAATATATTCCTACGGCTGGACTAGGAAGGTCCCCAATTCAACTATAAATACCACGAGCATTTATGAAGCAAGGGGGGGACTTACACGCTTTCCCAGGTGCGCTCTAGTCGAAGCTGCTGATCGGAGCCATCTTGGAAAGTTAGCTTAGGTCTCTTATTATGTATTATTCCTCTAGCTTGTACGGCATCCTATAATGCTCAAATAGGACCCCCATCATTTGTAATCTGTACTCGCACGTTCGGAACATATATATATACTGATCTTTCATTCATTTAGTTGTGTCTTTAGTTATTTTCTTCACCTTTTTGATCATATACGAAACCACGTAAGATCACTCGTCGATATCGATTGCTGGTGTATTGGAAATTATCCAGTTGATTACTCTTTCTGTTTTACCGTCATGAGACCCTGTAAATCTAGAAAGTTGATCGGCCCATTTATTTTCTGAACGTGGAATGTTCTGTATCTCAAAATTCTCGAATTTCTCAGCTAATTTTTTGACTTTGGTGAGGTACTTAATCATGTTAAATTCCTTTGCCTCGTATAGACCTTCAATCTGTCTTTGTACTAACTCCGAATCAGTCAGCACTTTGAGACTCTTTATGTTGGCCTTGATCGCCATTTCCATTCCTACAATTAGCGCTTCGTATTCGGCTTCGTTGTTTGTAAATATGAAGTCCAATGTTATTGCATAATTTATGTCTTCTTTATTTGGTCCGATAAAGTTGATTCCAGCACCTCCTCCCTCTCTGCATGCAGCACCATCGACATGCATCAACCAGGTTTGATTTTCTACGACCAAGATATCGTTATCGCGGCTGGTCGATTCGTTATGTTCAGGTGTTGAGGTCGGAGTTTCTAATAGGAAATCGGCCAGGACTTGGGCTTTTAATTGAGATTCGAGGTTTGTATTCGATTTCAAACTGTCCTAATTCAATCGCCCACTTGATCAACCTACCAGAGGCTTCTGGCTTTGCCAAGACCTGTCTTAGCGGTTGGTTGGTTAATACCACAATTTTGTAGGTTAAAAAGTATTGTCGGAGTTTGCGTGCCGCTACTACTAAGGCCAAGGCGAACCTTTCTATTTCCAAGTAATTCTTCTCCGCCCCTTGTAATAACTTGCTTAAGTAATAAACAGGCTTATGTTCCATGCCTTCTATCTTTACCAAAACTGAACTAATGGCCACATCGGAGATAGATATGTAAATATATAATGGTTCGCCCCCCGTTGGCTTGGCTAATAGCGGGGAGGAGGTCAGGTATTCCTTTAGCTGGTTGAAAGCTTGATCACATTCTTCGGTCCAAACAAAGTTTTTCGCCTTTCGTAGAGTTTGAAAGAAAGCCAAACTTTTTGTCGGCTGATTTGGAGATGAACCTGTTTAATGCCACGATCTTTCCCACTAAGCTTTGCACCTGGGAGATCGTTTTAGGAGGTTTCATTTTGGTTATAGCTCGAATCTTTTATGGATTGGCCTCAATTCCTCGTTGATGTACCAAATATCCTAAAAATTTTCCCGATTTTACTTCGAAAGTGCATTTTGCGGGATTCAGCTTCATTCGGTATTTCCTCAATATTCGGAAGCATCGATCGAGATGCTTTACGTGGTCAGCATCATTCATGCTTTTGACTAGCATATCATCTACGTACACTTCCATTATTTCTCCGATCAGCTCCTTGAACATCAGGTTTACTAACCTCTGGTAAGTGGCCCCAGCGTTCCTTAGACCAAATGGCATGACTATGAAGCAGTAGACACCTTGCTCTGTTATGAAAGCAGTTTTCTCTTGGTCTTGCTCATTCATGTATATTTGATAAAAACCTTGGAAGGCGTCCATCATGCTGAAGATTGTGAAACCAGCCGTTGAGTCGACCAATAGGTCGATCCTCGGAAGGGGATATGGATCGCGCGGACATAGCTTGTTAAGGTCGGTGAAGTCATTGCACATTCTCCACTTATTATCCTTTTTATCCCCTTTCGCTACTAATACAACATTACATAGCCATTCCGAGAAGTGTATTTCTCGAATTTGTTTAGCCTTGAGTAGCCTTTCTACTTCTGCCTTGATTATCTTGTCTTTTATCGGCCCATGATTCCTCTTATTTTGCCTAGCAGGTTTTGCCATTGGGTCGATTTTTAGCGAATGGGTGATTACTCTGGGATCAATCCCCTCGATGTCGTTCGCACTCCAGGCGAAGATATCTATATTTTCTCTGAGGAAGTTTACTAACATTACTTCCTCTTCCTTACTGAGTTCAGTTCCAATTCTGGTCGTTTTTGTGGGATCCCCTTGTACCAGCAGGACATCTTTGTGCGCCGGTGGTTTCAAAGTCAAATCGACCGGTTCCATTCCCTTTTTATCTATTCGGTCTGTGTTGGGGATTTCAACTTCGACTCTATCAACTTCGTCCACGTGCTTTCTTTTAGCTGGGGTAAATGATCTGGAACAGTTCCCCAATGTTAAGGAGGTGTTGTAACAGTCCCATGCCATACAATGATCGTTTACTATTTCTCCGATTCCCATGTCAGTTGGGAATTTAATTTTCTGATGGTAAGTTGACACAACTGCTCGGAAAAGGTTGAGGGCGGGTCGGCCCAGGATCGCGTTGAAGAGGATCGTTGACACATAGTTCTAATAGGACTCGGCCCACTTGTCCTTCTTGAGTCCGGATTGTAGCTTGGTCGTTGAAGAGGATCGTGTTCTACCGGGTCGATAGATGTTTCCGAATGGGTTTGTTTTGGTCGAACCGATTCCATAACCCTCGATCGATCTGGAGATTATAAGGGATGCAAAATAGCCCCCATCAGTACTCCCTTACTTCTTCGAGCGTATAAGTATTAGAAGCTCGTAGAAGTAGATGGTTTCATAAGACCGTTTATTTTCTATGAGTTGTGCCTCGTTAAAAACCTTACTTAGGAAAAAACCCTGTGGGAAAAAATCCTAAATAAGGAAAAGAGTGCTACGCATCATAGATGGTCGTTTTCTCTTTCCAACTATGTATCACTACGCGTCCTTTCGCAGAGGCCTTTCATCTTTCACTGTTTTGGCGGGAATGTGATTAGTTGTGAGGAGTTCGAAACGTCTTCTCACTTTTCGCTATAAATAGGTTACTATCAAATTAGCCATTTTTACTTTATACTTCCTTTGTTCTCGCAGTCATTTTCTTGATCAATATTTTATTATTTGAAATTTTGCTTTCATCGATTTATACCCTCCGAGGATCCTGAAAGATGGCTTCTACCAGGAAATCTTCTTTATCTTTAGGTGAGCGAGTCGCTCCTACTATCGAGGAGGTTCCTAATCCTTGAGCAAGCAGGTTGGGGTGTCTGAATTTACGATCCCTACTGTGGATACTTTTAAGGTGCAAATTCTATCTGATTCAGACGTTGCTGCCAGAGCTAAAAAGGGCAAAGGCACAGCTCCTCAAATTTCTGAACCAATTGAGGATCTCGCTTGTGCTTATACTGCGGACACCTTCTCCGAGGTCGTGGAAAATTATGCCAAATATTTCCCGGCGGGTTTCGAGATGGTTCTCCCTTCTCCTTCTGATAGGGTTACCTCACCGCCGGAGGGATGTCGAGCCTTTTACACGGTGCATTTTAACAGTGGTTTACGTCTTCCGTTATCTGCACTCTTTCTTGATATTTTGAAAATTTTTAGCGTGTCCTTAACTCAATTAGTTCCCAATTCCGTGGCCTTCGTGGTTTGCTTTTCTATTTTGATGATAGCGAAAGGATTCCAACCTTCCTTTCGTAATTTTACACAACTGTTTCGTTTCAATATTTCTAGTTCCTCCAATCGTGGGTATTTCTTTGCTAGCCAGAAACCTAGTCGCGCAATCTTCGACTCCCCCGTTTCAAGCAACCCTTCCTGGAAATCTTAATTTTTTGTCGTCCGTCCACCATGTGATCTTCGTTTGGCGGATGGTTCGACTACGCCCTTTTCGTGGGATCATAATTCCAAATGGGTTTATGGAGGTCGCTTGCCGACCGGTGAACTTACTCTTGATGATCCTCAGTTTATTGGTGAAATCCAGGCTATGCGTGCAAACAAATATCAGAGCGCTCTTCTTATCGGAGAAGTTTTTCTTCGCAAAGCGGGATTGAGCACTCATGTTTTTCCAATCACTTCGTCATCTGAATCACTTGGTAAGACTTTATTTTAATCATGATATTGTGATGATCTCTTTTTTTTGCAGAGGGACTAACTTTGATCGCATTTTCCTTTTTAGTTCATATGGTCGAAAATTCCCGACATTCTTCAAAGGGGAAAATGGTGTTGTCAAAATCCACCAAAACCATAGAGAATGTTCCTATCGAGCAGAGAGCGTCTCGAAAGAGGAAACTGGAGCTAAGTCATGACTCCGAGGAGAATAGAGAGGAATCTCCTGATTCTTCTCAAGAATCCCCTATTCGCCAAGGGACAGGGTCCGGTTATCCTCCTCTCCAGCTTAGAACCTCTTTGGGTATACGTGGATGCCGCGGCTGGTTAATGTCTCATCCTAATGACAATCCGATGGATAGAAAAAGAAGTTATTATGGTTGTTCTAGTAACGATCTTTCCCTACTTGGCGAGAATCATCCAAAACCCACTTTGGTCGAGATGATCGAGGATCATTTAGAGGGAAAAAGAGCCGCTGGCTATCCTGAGAAGGATTCTTTAGTTCATGATGAGAGTGAGAATGCAGTCGATAAGGCCACTCGCATTCTTTTGTCAGGCGTTTTTACTCGCGATATGAATAAGCTTCTTCGGAAGGATCCCTTGGAGAAATTTCAGCGAGCTTCTCTTTACGCTGAAAAGGTGACCTCTTCTTGATTGTGTTTATAAGTTATTTTCTTTAAGGATTACTTCAGTTTGCTAATTCATTTCTTTTTACCCCTTTTCTCCTTTCAGACTAAGACTTGTTTGGCATCATATGCCTATGAAACTGCTCTCTGGAAACAACAGTGTGAGTTTCTGGATGAGAAATATAAAACTTTACTTAGCAGGACTTCTGGTTCAGAAGTTGGTCCCTCGATGACTCCTTCTCTTTCAGTCGCGGAGACTCGGGTCACAGGTGCCGATGACCAGGAGATTATAGACATAGTCCTGGAGACTTCCCGCACACAAGAACAAGCCAATCAAATGGCTAAAAAGTTAGAAGAGTTCCAACTTCAGAGTACTGCTCGAATCAGTGAGTTGGAATCTCAAGTATCAAACCTTCAGGATTCATTAGAGAAGTATGAGAGGGATATTCTACTTAGTGGACTCAGGGATCGTTACGGTCGGAATCCTGATGAGAAAGTGATTCGTGAATTCCTCAGTTCTCCCGTTCATACGGCGCTGGTATATCAAATGGTCGGTCCGCTCCTAGAAAGTACGTTCAAGAAGGCGGTTCATCAGTTGGTCGCTTTTGAAATGATAGAGGATTGTCGAAAGGAATATTTCAAAATGGCGCATATTCGGTTGAACCGTTATGGCGAAGTATATTCTCCTTCCGAGCTTCCGGACGTCGTTTACCAAAATTTTCCTTTGGCTCATCTCGTCAAAGAGTTTGGAAATCCATTGCCGATTCCTCCTTCTGATATTAATGACGAGGTCGATGACAATTTTATCGATCCAGAGGAAGAGGAAGAGGTTATTGAGCCAGCAAAAGAAGCAGACGTCATTAGCGAACAGAAGGTTCCGGAGGGCGATCAGGCTGCATGATATATTGATCCATAAAAATATCCTTGTAACTATTTATCATAGGTCTAAATGTAATATTACACTTTCACCCCTTTGTACGTTAAACGTTTCATATTCTGACAGTCACGTCCTTTCATCTTCTTTGTAATAATTCAGACAAGGCATTACCTTCGCCGTAATCATTATGCGTATGTCGTTTCAACTTCTATTGTTTATTCCAAGGCTAGTTTCTGTATTTCGCAACCTTTCTTTGGGTATATCGCGTCTTTTCGTATAGTATAAATATAAAAAGGTAAAAACTTATCTCGCTATTAACCGCTTTGCTTATCTTTCAACAGAATACTCCTTCTTTATTAGGTCGATAAGCTTTCTCGATATTTTAAATTTACTTCTTGAATTCCAATCATGACTAATCTTTTTGGTAATACATCGAAGCGTCCTTCCCGTGAGAACGCTAGAAATCCCAGATTGAAGAAGTCTCAAACAGAAGGACCCTCGATGGAATCTCCTCGTCCGTCTTCTGTTAGTAGGTCGGTGACCGATAATCCTGTCATCCCTTCCGAACCTTTCCCTGTAGTTAGTTCATCTTTTGTACAACCAAATTTTTCTTCTTCTACAGAAGTAGGAAATAGGCCTTCCCCTGGTCGGATGGCTTTTGGAGATTCGTCCAACGTGGAGCAGATTTTTGATATACCTGTTTCCACAGGTGTTTCTTCTTTTGAGTATGGTTTTCATTTTCATGGAGGGGATTTTGTTAATACCCTTCCTTTTTCTACCTCTGCCGCCCCGGTCGTCAGCGGAAACCAAGCTGATGAGGGCTCCTTTGTAAATCCCTCCTTAACACAACCTATTTCTCAAGATTATCCTGATTACTTGTTTCATGATACTACTGTGATGACTACTTCTTTTGAATCTGGCGGGCCTTCTGGAGGTCGAACCGAGTCAAGGTCTGGTCGACGGATCGTTATTTCTGCTTCGGGGAAGGAAACCTCGGTTAGTCCCAATGAACGGGAATCTCCTCGTCCGTTGGATGATCGTTGTATCCTTGAGCAGGTTAAAGATATCATGCAGTCAGCGACTCCCCGCCCTGACAATGTTCCTCTTATTAGCGAACTGCCGGGCTCAGTTGAGCCCGACGCTTTGTCCTGGGACTTAGGCCTGAGCACTATTCTGCCTGGTGAGTTGAGGAAGCTTGATGGTACTTCCAATGTACGCCTTGTTCAGTCGCTAGTGAAGTTGTGCGAGCAGGTAGATATATCTTTCATTATTTTTCCCGCTTTTATTTTGATTGCCTTGTTATGTAAGGACTCTTTTCTTTTTCCAGGCTAAGTATTTTGCACTCCAGCTGGGGGTGCAAAACGATGATCTGTGGATAAGCAAAGATGCTTATCAACGTCGTTTAGAGTCAGAGTCGGCGAAGGTCGCAGGGCAGAGCCTACAACTGCAGCTTGCCAATGATGATCTGAAAAAATTTCAAGAAGAGAAGTCTGTTTGGGAGAAAGAGAAAAATGACATGGTTCAGGCTGCTGCCCTAGCAGAGGAATCTCGCCGGCAGGCCTATGAGGAAGGTTATGATGCCGGTTATCTGAAGCGTCAGGAGGAGTTGATGGCGTTTGCGGGTAACTTAACTCCTCTGAAGAGTGCTTCTGCTAGGCGACCTGGTGATAGCAATCCTTCTCGGTGATCTGATTTCGACCCGGCTGTTATTATGAGGCTCTTGTCTCTTTTTTTTTTTTTTTTTTTTTGTTTTTTTAGTGCCCCAACCTTTTGTGTAGTTTCTTGGGCTGAAGTTTCTTTGAAAATGTAGCTTAGTCTTGCTTGATCAGTGAATGATATAACGTTTGTTCTGCAAATCAAACTCTTTTACATTAAGAATGATAATCAACCAAGTATGGTCCCTTGGGTTATATCCAAAGTCACGTAGGACATTAAAATGTGGACAGTAGGTCCACTTGTGTCGATAATCGATTGAGTATCTGTTAAGGAACGCTCAGTGTTCTGGTCGATGTTCAATCAATGCCTTGTAAATTTGTTCTTTTGTCCTGTATATCCTATATAAGGAAGATATTTATTCCTCTTGTTGAATTCTGCTTTTCTTATCATAGTACCAAGTTTTATAGAGAAGATATCGCTCAAAGTATCTTCCTAAAATCTATGTTTCTCTGTACCGAATGTGAGTTCCATGTTCTTCGAATAAAGCAATCAGTGTATCAATATAACATTTCTTTGATATGGGAGGAATTGGAAAATGTAGGATTATTAGCTAGATCTGGCCTGTTCAGACCTCCTTCAGCAATTCTTTGGAATATTAGGCAGTGTCGGTAGTGCAGTCTGGGATGATGGTATTTACTGCTTTAATATCGGCGTCAGATTTCTTGGACTCCAATGGAGTTCTTGTATAGCCAAGTTAATATTTTCCCATATAATATATGAGGCAGTGACGACCCTCGTATGCTGGAAGGTTAGTTCTTATACTTCTAGTCGAACCAATGTCTTTTTCATAACGGTCTAAACTTGCATGCCTTCGTTGAGGATCTTAAGCTTTCTGTCGAGCGACTATCATATGTGAGCGTGCAAACTTTTCTGGTCAGGAGCTCTTTTTAGATCTGCTTCGAATGTTCTTTGATCGCTTCGATCTAAATTTTCTTTCGTCGTCGATTCGTTGAGTCGATCAGAGGGGTGCCGTTCCAACTTATTTGCATTAATTACGGGAAGTCAAAAGGTCGCAATTCCGTCCGTTGATCAAATATTTATCCAGCCGTTGGATTACTCAGATCTATCCCTATAAATAGGGAGGTGGTTTGCATACTTCATTTGTAACTCTCAAAAAGGATGGAGATCTCAACTTCTTTACGCTTCATTTTACCTTCTGATCCCATAATATTCGAAAAGTCGCATTATCATGAATCATATTATCGAAGCGGTTTGAATTTCATCTGCCTTGTACTGACAGGTCCCATTGATGCCCTACCTTGTACTAACGGGTCT
Organism: Penstemon eatonii; assembly: GCA_038501285.1. NCBI lineage: Eukaryota > Viridiplantae > Streptophyta > Magnoliopsida > Lamiales > Plantaginaceae > Penstemon > Penstemon eatonii. The sequence continues at coordinate 28,730,302 of CM076713.1, forward strand.
CATGTGGCCTCTGCCTTATTCTTCATAGGTTTGAGGTCCGTGGTTTCTGTTTGCACATGGAGGGTTCATATTTACCAGTCACCCTCGCTCTTGGATGTTACCTCCGGAGTGATAGACCACGTGGGTGGCTGGTAAATTTTAATGTTCACGGCGGCCCCGAAGAAATGCTGCTTTAGAGTAAAAATCAACTTTAAAGTAAAAGCAGTATCTCTGTTATGGGTGAATGAGTATTGCCGGTTATCTGGCTGGTAATGCTCATTTCGTCTGGAACAACATTTGGTCTTCAGAGCCTGGACATCGAACTAAAGAAGTCGACCATCCTGAGCAGCATGCTTCTTAGGTGGTCGATCATAATCGTCGAGGCACTAGGGAGGAGATTGGTGTTTCCGTGGACATTGTCGTGAAGATTGCTGATCTATAGGATCGTTTCATCTAAACCATTGTAATGATTTTTAAGTAGTATGTAGACCTCTGTAATTTGATTAGAACTTTTGTATGTAATTGATTTGATGAATAAAACATTACTTTTATCCCTTGCATTCTCCTTGTTGATTTTGTCTTAATTTTATTTATGAGGATCATTTACCGAGCAGATGAATTCATACTCAACTCATTTTTAAGGCTTAGGTGTATTTAGCAGATCTTTTAGATCGTTAAAAATAGATCGAGGAGTGTTTATTGAGCGGATCTTTAGCAGATCTTTTAGATCTTTTAATTGAGCAGATCAATGTATACTCGACTCGTTTTTAGTTTAGACTTAGGTTTTAATACCAAAAGTCTTTTACTCGTTGTAAATAGATCGATGAGTGTTTATTGAGCGGATCAATGTATACTCGACTCGTTTTTAGTTTAGACTTAGGTTTTAATACCAAAAAGTCTTTTACTCGTTGTAAATAGATCGAGGAGTGTTTAATTGAGCGGATCAATGTATACTCGACTCGTTTTTAGTTTAGACTTAGGTTTTAATACCAAAAAGTCTTTTACTCGTTGTAAATAGATCGAAGAGTGTTTAATTGAGCGGATCAATGTATACTCGACTCGTTTTTAGTTTAGACTTAGGTTTTAATACCAAAAAGTCTTTTACTCGTTGTAAATAGATCGAGGAGTGTTTAATTGAGCGGATCAATGTATACTCGACTCGTTTTTAGTTTAGACTTAGGTTTTAATACCAAAAAGTCTTTTACTCGTTGTAAATAGATCGAGGAGTGTTTAATTGAGCGGATCAATGTATACTCGACTCGTTTTTAGTTTAGACTTAGGTTTTAATACCAAAAAGTCTTTTACTCGTTGTAAATAGATCGAGGAGTGTTTAATTGAGCGGATCAATGTATACTCGACTCGTTTTTAGTTTGGACTTAGGTTTTAATACCAAAAAGTCTTTTACTCGTTGTAAATAGATCGAGGAGTGTTTAATTGAGCGGATCAATGTATACTCGACTCGTTTTTAGTTTAGACTTAGGTTTTAATACCAAAAGTCTTTTACTCGTTGTAAATAGATCGAGGAGTGTTTAATTGAGCGGATCAATGTATACTTGACTCGTTTTTAGTTTAGACTTATGTTTTAATACCAAAAGTCTTTTACTCGTTGTAAATAGATCGAGGAGTGTTTAATTGAGCGGATCAATGTATACTCGACTCGTTTTTAATTTAGACTTAGGTTTTTATACTAGAAGCCTTTTTTGATCATTATCAATTATTAGACGAGTGTTTATTGAGCGGATCAATGTATACTTGATAAGAATACAAAGTGTCAAGTTTTTATGCATTATTATTTACTATTTAATATTTATTTGACACCGAATCACACTCATTATTCTTATATTTTGATCTAGGATACAATTGGAAGCATTAAGTGCAAAAGAAGCTAAGTAGACAATTTCTGGACAGTTTTGACACTACTTCGTATTATGGGCGTAAAATTCTCATACCAGATCCAAATGAGATGATACAAGATGCTTTAGATCGGCAAGAGGATTGTCTACAACTTTCTTCTTTGGGGATTTCCAAGATTCAGATGGGATCCTAGACGAAATCGGACTTAAAGTCGCTGTACCTGTTTTATGGAAAGTTTCCTAAATATCTAGTCTAATATATTGACTTGATATTGGGGCAATCCTTGATGGACGAAATTGGAAGGATGAAATCAGCATTCTCCTATTTACATTGAGATAATATCCTAATTTTTATATTATTCTTATAATATAAAGATTGGATATCAATTTTAGAGGATTTTTTTAGGGTTGTGTTGACTTCTTTTATAAATAGGACTTTAGAAGACCACCTAGTTCATTCTTTTCCCCCACATATACTTAGAGTTATTAATGGCCTTACGTGGCTAAATATTTGTTATTGGTCGAAGAAAACTGAAGCTTCGGAAACAAGAAAACTGTAGATCTAATTAGTTTTATTATACGATTTATGTTTTGAATATCGATTGCTCTTTTGTCATAATTAACATGGTTGTTTTGTTTAATTGCTAGGAGGCCTACTAGTATATTATTCTTTTCAATCTACTGCTTGATTAGAAATCAAATCCGTAATTGTTTGATCCATCTAATTTTGTGAAGCATCTAAGATTCAATAATTTGCTGCGTCAGAAATTGTTAATCTTAAGAAGATAAATCGACTAAATTAAATCCAACCGCTTGTGTTTGAATTGTTTAGTTTCGTTGATCTCTCTAATTCTTAAAGCATCTGCTATATTAAACCTTTAGTGCTTATCTTGGGTTATTTAGTAGTTAGGATTAATTGGATATCTTCTTCTGATTAATTAAAACTAAGGAGAGATAGGGGATTAGTTTCCACGGTGAATATTCAAAGTGTGAATTGTTATATATATTTGCATCGATGATCAGTTATATGATTCCGACAGTGGATGTTGACTTGGACCAATATTTGTTACATTGATTAAATTTAATTTGCATTACTTCTAAATTATTGAATTCCATCACACTTAAACCCCCATTTGTTTTTTGACCAAAAAAAAAAAAAAAAAAAAAAAAAAACCCCCATTTGTTTTAATCCATTTAGCATAAAATTAGACTAGATATTCTCTGTGGGATCGACCCTTACTCGCTCTACTACATTATTAGGAGTATAGGTTTTATTTTTGGTTGCGTACGACAGCACACCAATACTCAAGTCTTTTATTTAGCTTGATCGAGGAGTGTTTATTGAGCGGATCAATGTATACTCAACTCGTTTTTATTGCTGGATCGAGGAGTGTTTATTGAGCGGATCAATGTATACTCGACTCGTTTTTATTGCTGGATCGAGGAGTGTTTATTGAGCGGATCAATGTATACTCGACTCGTTTTTATTGCTGGATCGAGGAGTGTTTATTGAGCGGATCAATGTATACTCGACTCGTTTTTTAATTCAACCAATACTACAGTAGGATTGCGAGGGGAGTTTATCGAATCATTTGATTTATACGCAATCTTTATTAAAATTCTCTGAAATCTTTTTAAATAATCAAATTGTAGGCTAAGGCCTTTATTACAAAGAACATAACATTAATAAAATAAAGCAGCATGATCTACTAAAATTTATTTACCATAGTATTTTCTAAGGTTGACTGCATTCCAAGTCCTTGGTAAGGCTGTTCCATCCAAGTGTGCAATTTTGTATGAACCTTTCTTTCCTACACCAATGACAATGTAAGGTCCATCCCAATTTTGTTGCAACTTTCCCACATGCTTGGATACTTCTACCTTTATTAAGACCAGGTCCCCCTCTTTGAAGGTTCGGATGCGTACCTTTTGATTATACCCCCTTTCCATATTTGCCTTAGTAACCTACAAACGTACAGCCGCTTTTTCCCTTAGAGCTTCAGTTAAATCGATATCATTTTCTCTTGTTTTCCAGTTTTCCTGGTCGTCATACATTTCAATTCGTGGTGTGGGAATTAGTGTTTCAATAGGAATAACAGCTTTCGAGCCATATACCAAGCTAAATGGGGTTTCCCCGGTTGAGCTCCTAACTGTGGTTCGATTAGCCCAAAGTACTCCTGGGAGTTCATCGAGCCATTTTCCTTTGGCCGCTCCTAATCTTTTTTCCAAGGATTTTATTATTTCTCAGTTTGCTACTTCAGCCTGTCCGTTCGCTCTAGGATGCCCGACCGAAGTGAAATTTTGCTGAATTCCTAGTTTCGAACACCATTTTATTACCTGTTTTCCCGCGAATTGGGTTCCATTATCAGAAATTAGGATCCTTGGGATGCCAAATCGACATACTATGAATTTCCACAGAAAGTTAATCACTTGGAATTGAGTTATTCGTGCAAGGGCGATGCATTCTATCCATTTGCTGAAGTATTCAACAGCGACCAGGACATAAGCTTTCTTGGATCTAGCCGCTGGGAACGGTCCTACAATGTCCATTCCCCATTGATCGAACGGCCAACATACCGGTATTGGGTGCATGTTTTCTGTTGGTCGATGACATATATTAGCATGGACTTGGCAGTGATGACATTTTTGGACATACTGAATGGCATCATTGTTGATGGTAGGCCAATAATAACCTGTTCGGAGGCATTTTAAAGCCAGTGCCCTTGCTCCGCTGTGATTCCCCGCGTCTCCTTCATGTACCTCTCGTAGGATATCAGTGGTTTGTGATTCAGAGACGCATTTCAGAAGAATTCCTGATACCGATCTTCGGTAAAGTTTTTCTTCTACCAATGTATATTTTGGAGCCCGATATTTTATTTTCCGAGCCTCATCTTGGTCAAGCGGCAATTTTCCTTCTCGAAGATAGTCTATCATTGGAGTCATCCAGTTTTCTTCAGCTTCTTCGATTTCCATTATATCGACTACCGGTGTTTCATCGATATTGATCGCCGGTGTATTAGAGATTAACCAGTTGATCACCCTTTCGGTTATTCCATCATGGGCTCCTGTGAACCTAGATAGTTGATCGGCCCATTTATTTTCCGAGCGTGGAATGTTCTGTATACCGAAGCTTTCGAATTTTTCAGCTAGTGTTTTTACTTTGGCAAGGTATTTAACCATATTAAATTCTTTAGCCTCGTATAGGCCTTCTATTTGTCTTTGCACTAACTCTGAATCGGTTAATACTTTAAGGCTTTTAATGTTGGCCTTGATCGCCATTTCCATTCCTGCGATTAATGCTTCATATTCTGATTCATTGTTCATTACGACGAAGTCCAACGTTATCGCATAATTTAGATCCTCTTTATTTGGTCCGGTGAAATTGATTTCGGTGCCTCCCCCTTCTCGGCACGAAGCACCGTCAACATGCATTAACCAGATTTGATCTTCTATGATCAAAATATCGTCGTTGAGGCTGTTCGATAGTTCGGTTGCCTGTGTCGGAGTTTCTAGTAGGAAATCAGCTAATACTTGGGCCTTAATTGCAATTCTCGGTTTGTACTTGATTTCGAATTAACCGAGTTCGATCGCCCATTTGATTAGTCTTCCAGAGGCTTCAGGCTTTGCTAAGACTTGTCTCAGTGGTTGGTTTGTTAAAACCACGATTTTGTAGGTCAAAAAGTAAGGTCGGAGTTTTCGTGCTGCCACTACTAATGCCAAAGCGAATTTTTCAATTTCCAAGTAATTCTTCTCCGCCCCTTGTAATAATTTGCTTAGATAATAGATAGGCTTATGTTCTGAACCTTCTATTTTGACCAGCACTGAACTAACTGCCGCATCGGAGATCGAGATGTAGATATACAATGGTTCCCCTTCCGTCGGTTTGGCTAACAACGGGGATGTTGTCAAATATTCTTTTAGCTGGTCGAAGGCCCGATCGCATTCTTCGGTCCAAACAAAGTTCTTTACCTTTCGAAGTGTTTGGAAGAAAGGCAAACTTCTGTCCGCTGATTTTGATATGAATCTGTTCAACGCTACGATTTTCCCTACCAAGCTTTGTACTTGGGAGATGGTTTTGGGAGGCTTCATTTCAGTTATGGCTCGAATTTTTTCTGGGTTGGCTTCAATTCCTCGTTGATGTACCAAATAGCCCAAGAATTTTCCCGATTTAACACCAAAGGTGCATTTTGCGGGATTTAACTTCATGCGGTATTTTCTCAATATTCGGAAACATCGATCAAGATGTTTTATTTGATCCGCCTCGTTCATGCTTTTGACTAACATGTCGTCTACGTAGACTTCCATTATTTCTCCAATTAACTCTTTGAACATTAGGTTTACTAACCTTTGGTAAGTAGCCCCGGCATTCCTCTAGCCGAACGGCATTACTATAAAGCAATATACTCCATGCTCGGTTATGAACGCAGTTTTCTCTTGGTCCCGCTCATCCATGTATATTTGATAAAACCCTTGAAATGCATCCATCATGCTGAAAATCGCGAAGCCAGCGGTTGAGTCGACTAATAAGTCGATCCTTGGGAGGGGATATGGATCACGCGGGCATAATTTGTTAAGGTCGGTAAAATCGTTGCACATTCTCCACTTGTTATCCTTTTTATCCCCTTTTGCTACTAGAACGACATTACATAGCCATTCCGAGAAGTGTATTTCTCGAATTTGTTTTGCTTTAAGTAGCCTTTCTACTTCTGCTTTGATGATTTTATCTTTTATTGGCCCGTGATTTCTCTTCTTTTGTCTAGCTGGTTTTGCCAAGGGGTCAATTTTTAGTGAATGGTTGATTATTCGAGGATCAATCCCTTCAATGTCATTCGCACTCCAAGCGAAGACATCAATATTATCTCTGAGAAAGTTAATCTGCATTATTTCCCCTTCCTTGCTTAACTCAGTCCCTATTCTTGTTGTTTTCGATGAGTCCCCTTGCACTAGTATGACGTCCTTATGTTCCGGTGGCTTTAAATCTAAATCTACCGGTTCTTTTCCCTTTTTATCTATTCGATCAGTGCTAGGGATTTCGTCCTCGTTTCTACCGACATTATGTTCGAGCTTTCTTTTGCTCGGGGTAATTGATTCAGGGTGGTTTTTCAAAGTTAATGATGTGCTGTAGCAATCCCATGCCATACAATGATCATTCACTATTTCCCCGATTCCTGTCTCGGTCGGAAATTTTATCTTCTGATGATAAGTAGAGACAACGGCTCGGAATAGGTTGAGGGCTGGTCGCCCTAAAATCGCGTTATAGGCGAAAGGAGTTTCTACCACTAAAAAATTTACCAGCTTCACTGTCCGATGTGGTTTCTTTCTGAGTGTGACACTTAAAGTTATTGTTCCACTGGGAACAATTTCGGATCCTCCAAATCCTACTAGCGGTGTAGCTACCTTTTGGAATGTTATTTGTCCCAAGTTCATCTGAGCCAGGACCTCCCTAGAGATAATATTTGCTGAGCTTCCGTTGTCGATCATGATCCTTTTGACGTTGTAGTTTGCTATTTCTAGTGATACCACCATCGGGAAATCGGGGTTATCTTCTTTTGTGTCCCAAACTACGTTTTTGGGTACTTCGCCTTCGTTAAAGCTGATCGGCTGGTTGTTTGTTGATTTATTTTCTAGAGTCCATACTTCCTTAGGGTATTTTAAACCTCCAATTATAGATCTGGCGGTTCTTCGACGAGCATTACGACTATCTCCCCCTGCGGGTCCCCCTGAGATCGTGTCTATGGTTCCGTTGATCTGATCATTATTTAGTTCTTGTGGGGGACTTTCATTAGGGGACCTTCTACGGGAATTTCTTCTTTGGTGGTTATACCGAGGACTCCCGCTTCTTTCTCGCTTGCGGTTATCCCGCTCCAAATAGTCGTTTAGTTTCCCTTGTTCGATCAGCTTTTCAATCTCTCTTTTAAGGTGAAAACAATTTTCGGTGCGGTGCCCGTGTGCCCGGTGATACTTGCAGTATAAGTCATAGTTTCGTCCACCTGGTCTGGGCTGAGCGATTTTCTTTGCTTCTGGGATCCAATTATTCGTTTCAAGTACATCAATGATTTCTTCTATTGGAACGGTTAGTCTTGGGTGCTCTACTTGATTAACCCTGCTCCTGATTCCTGGTTCTGCGGTTCTTGGTCTTTGATAGATGTTAGGTCGCCTGTCCTGATCGTTTTTATTGTATTCTAATCGCTGAAAAACGTTGCATTTTCTAAACGTCCGTTCATAATCCATGGGTCTTTGGGCAGGAATTCTATCTTGCCGTTTGCAGCCTGAAGTGGTAACTTTGTTTTTGTTCTTATCTTTAAAGGAATTCATCTCTTCTTGGGTTATATATTTAGACGCCAAGCTCATGATGTCGGCAAACGTTCTTGGTTGTTTTCGGCTGAGGGCATTTCCAAACTGCCTATTCTTCGTGAGGTCGAAGAGAATAGAGATTATGTAATCAATATTTGGGGAATCGATTTTAAGCAATTCTACGTTAAACCTTGCCAACCAGTTTCTTAAGGATTCTCCCTCTTGTTGGTAGATAGTTCCTAAGTAGCTCATCGGAAGTTTTTGCCTCTTCTGACTGGCAAACTGCTGTGTCAATTTGTTGCATAATTCCCGAAAACTGAATATGGAGTTGGTCGGTTGCTTGGCGAACCAGTCCAAAGCGAGTCCTTCAAACGTGGTCACCATTAATTTGGCGGTGAATTCCGCCAAGTGAGCATACAAGTTCATTATATTCGTGAAGCTAAAAATATAGTCATCTGGATCAGTGGTTCCGTCGTATCTGGGTAGTCTACCCGGGACCTGTCCGATTGACTGTGCCTCTTTTATTTCTCTGCAGAAGGGAGAACAAGCCGCAAGGCTCTCCTGGAGTTCCGTGGTTCAGTGATAGGACAGTGCCCTGCAAGCCAGTTCAATTAGCTTGTAATAGATCTATCTTGTATATAACAATCTTTGATTTTATAATAATACGCATGTTTATTTATATATGTATAAGGATAAACAATGGCCAAACTTCATCTCTCGCGAATACATTTAAGCGATTGGTTGAAACTCTGAGATCACTCATGACTATGGGACTATACACTTCAGTACTGAGTGCACTTATCATGAAACAGTCTCAAAGGTCGTGATCTCGAAAATGTTCCAAGTCATAGATTCATATCGAGACGGGGTATCGAGTGAATCGTCAAGACTTGTACGATTATGCATGATTCACACAGAGTGAATTTGTTGTAGTTTCATGAACAAGGCATTTGAGGCCAGTGCATATGACTAGGTGATTCGATGGAGGATCGAATGCATCGAACGACCCGAACAGAAAAACCCATTGTGGAAGCGCATGACGCATATCGGTGATGGGATGTTTCTCAAAGGATTATAATAGTGTACGATTTAGTCCTATGACTTGAGGTGCTAGGGCGAATTCGGTGCATGAAAGTGCGTACTTAGATCTAGGTATAGGCCACTTAGCTTGGTAATAAAAATGCCTAGGTTGGGTGCGTATGGACATGTACGCGAGTGGTTAGTACCAAGATGGAATCTGTTGACTCATCGTAATGGATGAGAATATTTCCTATACGATTCTTAGATAATGTTTCCAATGAATCTACGGCCGTAGTCGGTGACGGATTTGGAAAGGGGTTTCCAAATTAGGCAGTCACACTGGAACATTATCCTGAATTAGAAAGTATAGTTATCGAGACAAATTTAGAGGTGCCGATCAATTCACACACCCTAAGTCTTGATCGGGAAATTGGTCGACAGAAGGACCGTATGTACATGGTAATTATATGAGGTGAGGTTCACTAAATATCAATTCACCTGATGTTGGACTTCATGGGCTTGTGGCTAGACATCGACCATGAAGTGTGGGTACTCCTGAATTAGTAGAGGAATTGATTCTAGGAGTGGTCAATTAAAGGTAGTTTAATTGATCGGAGCAATTTATTGTTCATAAATTAAATCACGAGGTTTCGTGAGCCTGCTGCCAATTGATGGTGAACCCAGAGGGTCACACACAATACAATTGGACGGTGACTGTTCTGTAGGAATATAAAAGGAATTAATTGATTTAAAAGTAATTAAATCAATTAAGTGAATTAAAGTGTTAATTCAAGTGGGAGATAAATTAATTAATTGATTTAATTGATTTAAATGACAATTGATTAATTAAACTAAATATTAATTAAGTAATTAATTAATATGGGCTGGATATTTAATTAAGTAATTAATTAAATTAAGGTGGGCTTGCAAGAGATGGACTCCTAAGCCCATTAGGAATCTTGTAACCCTAGGTCTTGAGGAGTGCTTATAAATAGAGCTCTGACAGAACTCAGAGAACTAACACCTAAGCAAAAACCCTAGTCTTCTCTTGCCCTAAGAAATCCGCCCCACCCTGCGCCGCCCAAGCCCTAGCGCCGCCGCCGCGTGCTGCCATAACACCGCCGCACCGCCGCCGTGAAAGCCCTAGCGCCGCCGCCGCATATCTTCTCCCTCATTCCTTTTGTGCAGAATTTTGATCTGTCAAATAGATCTGCACAATCCTTCATCAACAAACCTCTTAGATCTAGTTCTGAGCCTAAGACTAAGAGGTGTCATCATAATCCAGTTGGTGTGGACTTTTCTCTGGAGGTGAGACGCTTGGATCACTCCAGTGAACCAGAACCTTAATCAGAGTTCAGAATCAGAGTTGGAGGTTTCCACCACCTTGCCTGTGGTGAGGTACAAATCGAAAACCCCCTTTGTTAGATTATTTCTGTGCTTTGTTTTGTGTCTTTCGTATATATAACTTGGAGATATTATTATGGGACCTGTGGGTGTGCCTTGAAAAATTTTAATTTCCGCACTTTGTTGTATTGACAATCGAGGCATATCCCAACAGTGGTATCAGAGCCAACTCCATGATTATTATACGAAAGGCTTGAACATAATATGTGTTTATATTATATGTTTAATTATGTATATTAAAGCGCATGATAATTATGTTCTGTCGATTGATTCTTACTTGTTATGACTAGATCTACAATTGGGTAAAACTGTTTTTCAGATCTATAGCGTTTTCATAGTTTTTGAAAACTTCAGGACTTTTTGGGCAAAAATCGAAATTAGGGTTTTAAAGGGCTAAAAATTCGAAATTTTAGAATCTGGAAATTTCAAAAATTCTGGACTGTTTTCGCAAACTGGTCGCACGCTTTTTGGGGTCATTTTGTAATTTCCGAAAGTTTAGGGACTGTTTTGCAATTACCGAAACTTCAAGGATCTGTTTGAAAAAATCGAAAATTTTCAGAATTCAAAATTTATTTTCTGGAATGCTGGCCGAAACTGCTTTGGGTGTTTTTGTAACTTTTTAAAAGTTTTGGGGTCAAAGTGCAATTTTCGAAAATTGAGGGGCCGAAAATGTAATTTTCAAAAGTTGAAAAACAGAATCTGATTTTCAGCAGGAAAATTTATTTTGTTTACCCGAAAGTTTATTTTGTCATAATCAATAGTGACTAAAAGTAAGAATCAATGGAAGTTAGTTTTAAAAGGATGTTTTAAAATTAAAGAAAGGAGAAAGTAAAATGTTGTTTACATGTTTCTTGCTCTACGTGAACTGTTTACGTGATTTTCGATCGAGCCGAGCCTTGACCTTAGGGTAGATGTGATTGGTTTAATTTAATGTTTGGTTTTTATTAAGGCCTGCGAGCCTTTTATGTCTTTGGGCCAACTTTGAGCCTTTGTAATAGAATAGGGCTTTAATGCTTTCCTAGTCTAGGATGGAGGCCCGTTACAAGCAAGATGGGAGCCCAAGGAGATATGAAGGCCATGTATGCATGGTGATTAATGTAATAGCATAGGCCTGTTTGAGAACCCTTTAGATTGACCAATAGGACCAACATCATGGCTCGATGATGGTCCACATAGGAGGCTCCCGATCGAAAACATATTGTGGTAGAATGCATGCTAGGCTTGTATATTTTTAATTTATTTGTCGATTTATATTTAGCTTGTATGTGATGCGCGCTAGAATCTAGATCGTAATAAAAGAATAAAGCATAACTTACACGGTGAGATCTCGAGGAGAGTTAGTATAACTTTCAAACCAGAAATACCCCTCTCGAAATAAAATATTAAGTCATATTGGGTAAACTATAAAATGAAGTTTTATAGATCCAAGCCTTCCATCAATAGGGACTAGTGTATGTTGTCTACTTATCGATAGAGGTGATCCAGAGTCTGGCACCCGAGTCGAAGAAAGGGACAATACACGAAATTCCTCGATTCTTGTTTTTAACTAAACAAGACAAGGGTGAGAACTTGTCGGGATGTGAAAATCGACCGATAACTAGTTACGGGGATTTCATGACCGGGCCTGTTGCTCATCAAGATTGACTGGGTCAGACTTAAACGAGGAGTAACATCTATGATGTAGCAGTGCTAGATAGGTGCGAAAATCGAGGCAAAATAGCTTGAAGGTTGTGGAGTAACACAATTGGTAAAAGTATACCTACCTGGAGAATTACTTGTATGGCCACGAGTCGTGGGTGCAATTAATTGCTGCTGGGACGTCAAGACCTACTAGGAAATAGAATTTCCCGAGCAATCAAAGGGGTGATTGTTTCGACAAAATAGTGGGAGAACTTTTTCGAAACTAAGTCCAACTTCGATAATTATAAGTATTAGACATAAGATCAGTTAGCTTAATGTTGTCTTCTTTCCTATTGTAGATATTAATTACAATGTCTAAGAATCCATTATCTGTTATCCTCGACGCAAACAAATTGAATGGTTCAAACTTTGTCGACTGGCTGAGAAATTTGAGGATAGTCCTAGACTCCGAACGTCGCAGTTATGTGCTCGACACACCCATGCCTGCTGCACCCGCAGCACGAGCTAGTGAGGAACAACGAACAGCCCATGCTAAAAGGGTTGATGATGATCTTCAGGTTCGTTGCCTCATGCTAGCTTCGATGTCAAACGAACTGCAGAAACAGCATGCTGCTATGCCGCTTGCTAGAGATATGCTTCTCCATCTCCAGCAGATGTTTGGGGAAAGGTCTCGCGCTGAAAGATTCGCGACCTCTAAAGAGTTGTTTAATCTCAAGATGGCTGAGGGAAGCAGTGTAAAAGATCACTGTCTGCGTTTCATCAACTTGGTTGAAAAACTGGGGCGATTGGACGTGGATTTGCACGCTGATCTTAGCACTGACCTCCTTCTCCATACGCTGCCCCGTTCATTTGACCAGTTCGTGTTGAACTTCAATATGGAGGAAAGAAACCTCGCTCTTCACGAACTGACCAATTTATTGGTAACGGCAGAATCGACTCTGAAGAAAGAGAAACCTGTAATGATTGCACACCAATCAAAGGCTGCAAAGCCTAAGAAAGGTAAGAAAAAGAAGAAGGTATTTTCTTCAAAGGCAGTCACCAAGGTGGTCGAGAAAAAGCGCAAAAGCCCAGAAGACGAATGTTTCCACTGCAAGAAAGCAGGGCACTGGAAAAGGAACTGCCCAGACTACCTAAAGATGAAATTGGTAGCCAAAGGTATTTTTCTAGTTGAAGTTAATATTTCTATTAACTGTGCATCGTGGGTGTTAGACACCGCAGCAGGTTCTCATATCTGCAATGATTTGCAGGTGATGGGAGCAGTAAGAACCCTGAAGCCCGGGGATAGAATCCTGCGTTTTGGAAACGGAGCTAGGATCGCCGCCGAGGCTATAGGAGACGTGGAATTAGTCTTAGGGAATTTTACTTTAATTTTAAGGGATTGTCTGTACGTACCAAACGTTATTAAAAACATCATTTCTATTCCTATGTTAGACATTGATGGTTTTAATTTTTCCATTCAAAATGGATCTTTTTGCATATTTAAAGGTGATTTAATGTATGCTCGTGGTACTTTGATAGATGGTCTATATTCCCTAGAACCTATAAATTCCAACGTCATGCACATTCAATCTAGAAAAAGGAAATATGATAATCAAACTCCACAACTTTGGCACGCTAGACTTGGACATATTTCCAAGAGTAGGATTCAAAAGTTGGTTTCCTCTAAGGCTCTTGAAATAAAGAACTTAGATGAACTCCCGACTTGCGAATCTTGTCTCAAAGGAAAGATGACCAAATCACCCTTCACAGGGAATCCCGAGCGAACCAAGCAAACATTGGATTTAATCCATACTGACGTTTGTGGACCATTGAGTGTCAATGCGAGAGGAGGATTCTCTTACTTCGTAACATTCACCGACGATTTTAGTCGTTATAGATATGTGTATCTTATGACACACAAATCCGAAACTTTTGAGAAATTCAAAGAGTTTCGAATGGAAGTAGAGAACCAACTTGGACATAGTATTAAAGCACTTCGTTCTGATAGAGGTGGTGAGTATTTAAGCCAAGAATTCCTTGATTATCTAAAAGAGAATGGAATTCTCGCACAGCGAACTCCCCCTAGGACACCTCAACTCAATGGAGTGTCTGAGCGGAGGAACCGGACTTTGTTAGACATGGTTCGTTCCATGATGAGCTTTGCTGACCTTCCCTTTTCGTTTTGGGGCTTAGCCCTATTAACTGCTTCGAAGATACTAAACATAGTACCTTCAAAGTCAGTGCCAACAACGCCGCACCAAGTATGGTATGGTAAAGCACCCGTGTATTCGTTCTTACGAGTATGGGGATCTCCTGCGTATGTAAAGAACAAGAAGGGAGATAAGCTAGATAGTAGATCTAGTTTGTGCAAATTTGTGGGTTATCCAAAGGACTCTATTGGATACCTGTTCTTCGATCCTAAAGAACGTAATACGTTCGTATCTAGGAACGCCCACTTCTTGGAAGAGGATTTCCTCACCAACCGAAATGGGACAATCGTAGAACTTGATGAAGTCCAAGAATCGGACCCATCCCCACAAACAGTGGGAGCTGAACCAGAATTAACTGAACCTACTAGTACACCTATACTTCGAAGGTCTAATCGAATTCGTAAGGAGCCAGAGCGATTTGGTCTCATTCACGAAAACGAGAAAGTTGATGCTGATCCAAGGACCTATCAAGAAGCGATGTCTGACATAGATTCGGGTGCGTGGCTCGAAGCCATGCAATCCGAAATGGATTCCATGCATTCCAACAAGGTTTGGACCTTGGTCGATCCACCTGAGGGAACTATCCCGGTAGGATGTAAATGGATCTTCAAGCGTAAGCTTGGAATGAATGGAGAGGTAATTACTCATAAAGCTCGCTTAGTGGCGAAAGGGTATTCTCAAAGGCCTGGTATAGACTATGAGGAAACCTTCTCTCCCGTGGCGATGTCAAAATCCATTCGGATATTACTTGCTATAGCCGCGTGGCATGACTACGAAATATGGCAAATGGACGTAAAGACCGCCTTTCTCAATGGAGACATTGATAAGGAGATCTTTATGCAACAACCTGAAGGTTTTGCGTCCAAAGGAAGTGAGCACAAACTGTGTAAGCTTCAAAGGTCAATCTATGGCCTCAAACAGGCGTCCCGAACCTGGAACATACGATTTGATGAGACAGTCAAAGCTTTTGGCTTTATCAAAAACGTATATGAACCTTGTGTGTACAAAAGGAATAGTGGGAGCTCAATACAATTCATTGTTTTGTACGTCGATGACATTTTGTTAATCGGAGACGATATCAAGATGTTAGCGCAGACTAAAGCGTGGTTATCCGCGCAGTTCTCTATGAAAGATATGGGAGACGCATCTTACGTATTGGGAATACGTATCTATAGGGATAGATCGAAGAAGATGATAGGACTCTCCCAATCTCAGTACATCAACACGATCTTGAAGAGATTTAGTATGGAAGAATCTAAGAAAGGATTTGTTCCAATGAGACATGGTATCTCTCTTTCTAAGTCTATGTGCCCTACAACCGACGAAGAAAAGACGAGAATGTCTATCATACCTTATGCCTCTGCTATAGGGAGTATAATGTATGCAATGTTGTGTACTCGACCAGACGTAGCACACGCTCTAAGTGTAACGAGCCGCTATCAGTCAAATCCAGGCGAGAAGCACTGGACTGCCGTAAAAGCAATCCTAAAGTACCTGCGAAGGACTAAGGATATGTTTTTGGTCTACGGTGGTAGTGGAGAACTGAAACTTGAAGGATTCACTGATTCGAGTTTCCAGTCTGACGTGGATGATTTCAAATCCAACTCTGGATACATATTCCGCCTCAATGGAGGAGCGGTCAGTTGGAAAAGCTGTAAACAGTCTACCACTGCCGACTCAACCACAGAAGCAGAATATATCGCAGCATCAGATGCAGCAAAAGAAAGTGTATGGATGAGAAACTTCGTCCAGGAATCGGATGTTGTTCCTAGCATTGCTGAACCTGTAGTCGTCTTTTGTGACAACAACGGGGCAATAGCTCAAGCAAAGGAGCCGAGATCACACCATCAATCCAAACACGTACTGAGGAAGTACCACGTGATCAGAGAGATCATTGGTAGAGGAGATATGCATATGGAGTATGTCAAATCAGAAGACAACATAGCTGACCCACTAACTAAGCCACTTTCGCAAAAGGTGTTCGAGGGACATCTAGATAAGATGGGTCTAAGAAACGTTTGTGAATGGCTTTAGGGCAAGTGGGAGATTGATAGGATAGTGCCCTGCAAGCCAGTTCATTTAGCTTGTAATAGATCTATCTTGTATATAACAATCTTTGATTTTATAATAATACGCATGTTTATTTATATATGTATAAGGATAAACAATGGCCAAACTTCATCTCTCGCGAATACATTTAAGCGATTGGTTGAAACCCTGAGATCACTCATGACTATGGGACTATACACTTCAGTACTGAGTGCACTTATCATGAAACAGTCTCAAAGGTCGTGATCTCGAAAATGTTCCAAGTCATAGATTCATATCGAGACGGGGTATCGAGTGAATCGTCAAGACTTGTACGATTATGCATGATTCACACGGAGTGAATTTGTTGTAGTTTCATGAACAAGGCATTTGAGGCCAGTGCATATGACTAGGTGATTCGATGGAGGATCGAATGCATCGAACGACCCGAACAGAGAAACCCATTGTGGAAGCGCATGACGCATATCGGTGATGGGATGTTTCTCAAAGGATTATAATAGTGTACGATTTAGTCCTATGACTTGAGGTGCTAGGGCGAATTCGGTGCATGAAAGTGCGTACTTAGATCTAGGTATAGGCCACTTAGCTTGGTCATAAAAATGCCTAGGTTGGGTGCGTATGGACATGTACGCGAGTGGTTAGTACCAAGATGGAATCTGTTGACTCATCGTAATGGATGAGAATATTTCCTATACGATTCTTAGATAATGTTTCCAATGAATCTACGGCCGTAGTCGGTGACGGATTTGGAAAGGGGTTTCCAAATTAGGCAGTCACACTGGAACATTATCCTGAATTAGAAAGTATAGTTATCGAGACAAATTTAGAGGTGCCGATCAATTCACACACCCTAAGTCTTGATCGGGAAATTGGTCGACAGAAGGACCGTATGTACATGGTAATTATATGAGGTGAGGTTCACTAAATATCAATTCACCTGATGTTGGGCTTCATGGGCTTGTGGCTAGACATCGACCATGAAGTGTGGGTACTCCTGAATTAGTAGAGGAATTGATTCTAGGAGTGGTCAATTAAAGGTAGTTTAATTGATCGGAGCAATTTATTGTTCATAAATTAAATCACGAGGTTTCGTGAGCCTGCTGCCAATTGATGGTGAACCCAGAGGGTCACACACAATACAATTGGACGGTGACTGTTCTGTAGGAATATAAAAGGAATTAATTGATTTAAAAGTAATTAAATCAATTAAGTGAATTAAAGTGTTAATTCAAGTGGGAGATAAATTAATTAACTGATTTAATTGATTTAAATGACAATTGATTAATTAAACTAAATATTAATTAAGTAATTAATTAATATGGGCTGGATATTTAATTAAGTAATTAATTAAATTAAGGTGGGCTTGCAAGAGATGGACTCCTAAGCCCATTAGGAATCTTGTAACCCTAGGTCTTGAGGATGCTTATAAATAGAGCTCTGACAGAACTCAGAGAACTAACACCTAAGCAAAAACCCTAGTCTTCTCTTGCCCTAAGAAATCCGCCCCACCCTGCGCCGCCCAAGCCCTAGCACCGCCGTCGCGTGCTGCCGTAACACCGCCGCACCGCCGCCGTGAAAGCCCTAGCGCCGCCGCCGCATATCTTCTCCCTCATTCCTTTTGTGCAGAATTTTGATCTGTCAAATAGATCTGCACAATCCTTCATCAACAAACCTCTTAGATCTAGTTCTGAGCCTAAGACTAAGAGGTGTCATCATAATCCAGTTGGTGTGGACTTTTCTCTGGAGGTGAGACGCTTGGATCACTCTAGTGAACCAGAACCTTAATCAGAGTTCAGAATCAGAGTTGGAGGTTTCCACCACCTTGCCTGTGGTGAGGTACAAATCGAAAACCCCCTTTGTTAGATTATTTCTGTGCTTTGTTTTGTGTCTTTCGTATATATAACTTGGAGATATTATTATGGGACCTGTGGGTGTGCCTTGAAAAATTTTAATTTCCGCACTTTGTTGTATTGACAATCGAGGCATATCCCAACATTCAGGCCCACGGGTTTTGAACAGATCGTAGGCGTTGTTCAAGTCGTTCCTGTACCATCCTTTCGATTTCTCTTTCCGAGAACCGCATTGTTCGTGGTCGATCTGGGATTGCATAATCTATGTCATCCTCGATAGGGATTCTTGTACGTTCCTTGGACCCGCTGCGTCCCGGCTGTGGTTTTCTTTGACCTGGTTTCCTTCGAGGATGGTTATCGGAGGGTTTTGAATTGCCCTGCGGCGGACTGTGTAGCGAGCGCCGCTCGCTTGCCGGGCTGTCAGCTTGTTGAGAGATTTGATCGTTTTGCCTTGGCGTTCTTTGAGCGGGATTTGCCCTAGCAGTTCTAACGTTTCGAGGAACTTGTTCGAGTACGAGTAATTCCTCTGGGGATAGTGATTTAACGAGCATAGCAATCTATCGCAATTTCTCCTGAGCGTCTGGGAGAGGAACGAGGATCGCAGGGACTTCTAGTTCTTCCGGTATTGTACCGGGAAGATTTCCTTGGGGTTCCTGCTGATGAGGAAGAGGCCTCTGCTAATTCTCGTTGGTTTCATGGGCGTTATTATCATTATTGTCCTGTGGATCTTCAGATGTGTTATGACCGGTAGTTGTGTTACTTCTTGCTCCAATACGAGCGCTTTTCCTTGGACGAGCCATATGTCGATCGAATAATTAACCTAGCCCCACGGTGGGCGCCAACTGATTTAACCGATTTTCGTCGGGTTAATTATATCAGTGAATATGTGATATTGGGGATTCTCAATATATATAATATAAAGGGCTATGTTACTTTATTCAGGATGGATCGATCTCAAGGAAGAACAATGAGATGGAACAATCAGTATAAAAGACTAAAACAATGAATGTGATAGTATAGCAAAAGCTTTTCTATTCAATAATCTCAGATTGTTTAGAGTACAGGCGTAAGCTGTGTATCATAACGTGTCCGTAATACAATGATAAACTAGGTATTTATATCATATTAAACCTAGCTTTACAAGGAAACATTGTTCTAATAGGACTCGGCCCACTTGTCCTTCTTGAGTCCGGATTGTAGCTTGGTCGTTGAAGAGGATCGTGTTCTACCGGGTCGATAGATGTTTCCGAATGGGTTTGTTTTGGTCGAACCGATTCCATAACCCCCGATCGATCTGGAGATTATAAGGGATGCGAAATAGCCCCCATCAAGGTCCTTCTAACGACTAATTTCCTGATCGAGACCTAGGGTGTGTGAATTGGTCGGCACCTCTAATCATCTCGATTCTGTACTTTCTAATTTTGGATAATGCTTCCAGTGTGACTGCTAAATTTGGAAATCCCTTTCCAAATCCGTCACTGACCATGGCCATGGATTTCTCGGAATGTATTATCTAAGAATGTACAGGAACTTCTCTCATTCATTATGATGAGTCGGTAGATCCTCTGTTGATGCTAACCGTCCGCGCATACGACTATACGTACCCAACGTAGGCGCACAATGGTCAGGCTATGTGACCAGCTCCTGAATCAAAGCACGTACACTCGTATACTGAATTCACCCTAGCACCTCAAGTCTAAGGACTAAATCGTACACTCTTATAAGTCTTGAGAAACATCCCATCACCGATATGCTTTACGAACTTCCACAATGGGTTTCTCTGTTCGGGTCATTCGATGCCTTCGATCCCCTATCGAACCACCTAGTCATATGCACTGACATCAAAATGTCTTGTTCATGAAACTCTACAAATTCACTTCATGTGAAACATGCATAATCCTACAAGTCTTGACGATTCCTTCGATACCCCGTCTCGATAGGAATCTATGACTTGGAACATTTTCGAGATCACGACCTTAGAGACTGTTTCATGATTGCACTCAGTACTGAAGTGAATCGTCCCATAGTCATGAGTGATCTCAGGGTTTCAACCAATCGCTTTTAATGAATTCGTGAAAGATGAAGTTGGCCATTAGTTTATATTATACACGAAATAAATAAACAATGCGTGTTAATTGATAAATCAAATATTCGTTCAAGATAAAACAATCCTATTACAAGCTATTGTGTTGGCTTGCAGGGCACTATCCTATCAGCCCAAGTAGGACCCCGAATTATATTGTAATCACGATCGATAATATATATATTCGACCCCATCATTGACATTTTAACTCATTTACCGTCTTTATTTCCCTTTATTGATCTCCTACGAAACCACGTTAGATCAATTGGCACCCACCATGGGGCCTTATTTGGGTGTTAGATCGAAATATGCCTACTACGAGACGAAATACATACATGCGAGGAGAACCTTCACAAGTAGCTGGAGCACAGAACTCCGTTAATAACGAGCCCGATAATCTTTCTCGAGCGTCTTGTCAACAAGAAGCTCCACCGATGAAGCCATAAAAGGATATTTCGATCCGCACAACTATGGCCGATCTGAGATCCATTATTGGTACAATGTGCAGGGAATTCTTGAACAGTGGAAGAGCTGATCAGTCACCAGTGGATCAACCTGCAATGCATGGAAGACCTGAAATTCCATCCTCAAATTTTCAAAAGGAAAGGAGTGTGCTTCAGTCGATATCAAAAGCACCTACGGCAAATCCTCTCCAACCAGCTCCGTCGAAATCTAATGTTCGATCGATATTACCCTCCAAAGAGGTACATGACGTGGAAGACTCAGTAGTTGTGGAAAGTCAACATTTAGGTGCTGATAAGGCAAAGAAATCGACCTATGAGAGAATCACTGAAGATGAACTAGAGAAAATAGTTCAAGAGAGGGTTGCCAAGAAGTTAGATCTAGAGGAATTGATCAAAGAGGCTCGGCATGCGGGCACGACGATCAGACGTACTGAGTTAATGCAAAATAGAGAAACATTTCGAGAAAATATCAGAGACAGAGAGATCGAAAACAGCATCATGAGATGCTCGCCATTTTGTCAGGAAATTCGAGAGGCCAGAAACACTGAGACAGTACCCACAAGATTGCCACGGTATAACGGGACTACCGACCCCGCATAACACATTAACAACTTCATTAATGTGATGAATTTGTATGGACATTCGGATGATTTTTGCTGCAAAATCATGGTCACTACTTTCGAAGGAATTGCTCTCGACTGTTTCGGAAAGTTGCCACCAAACACCATCTTCTCTTTTGATGAATTTTGCGATAAACTCAAACACTAGTTCACTAGCCAGAGGAAACCTAGATTGTCTGCTAACCATCTGGGGACAGTAAAACAGATGGAAGGCGAAACTTTGAGGCAATGGTTGGCACGGTTCAGCATCGAAATTCTTAAGGTCGATACTCCGAAGATCGAATACCTGTACTCCTTAATGTTCTAGTTAAGGAAGAATACACAATTCGCGAATGCACTGTGTAGGAAGCAGCCAAAATCCTTTGAAAGGAGTATGGAGATAGCAGAAAAATATATGATACAGGAGGAGATGAACAAGCTAAAGCACGCTCAAAACCCTAGGCCTCCAATCGGAATGAAGCAAGACAGAGCCCCTGTGCCAAAGCCAGACGACTATGGTGGATCGAATAGGGGATCGGTATGGCAGAGAATCAACACCTACAAACCTCAAATGTCAAACAACCGACCTGATGCCTATGGTCCGGTCTCCGATCCCAATCCGATTCCACGCCCGGGAAAAATTCATTTTACCGAACTTAACACTTCAAAGGAAGAAATTCTCACTTTTTTTTAGGAAAGGAATTTAATACTTGAAGCAGAAAGGATTAATCAAGCAAGACCAGGAGATATGAACTATGACAAGTATTGCCGATATCATAGAGCTCATGGACACAGTATGGAAAATTGTTATTAATTGAAGGTCGAGATCGAGAAGTTGATCGTACAAGGTAAACTTAAAGAATTCGTAAAAAGGGGAAACTATAACAACCGTTATAGATCCAGGAGCCCCCGGAAGTTTGCTGTTCAGCAACGTGGGGTTCGGAATCAGCCAGAGGAGCAACCGAATGGTGTGATCAACATGATCGTAGGCGGACCGACGGGGGGAGACAGCAGAAATGCGAGAAAAAGAACAATGAGGTCGATCAAGGCAGTTGTGTCGACTAAGAAAGAGATATTCTCCTTGGAACCACCTTCCATGGAGAATCAAGTCATAAGCTTCAGTGATGCGGACCGACTAGCATATGTTACTTGGGATGTGGACAACGACGATCCCGATTTTTCGATGGTTTTAACTCTGAAAATTGCTAACTATGAGGTTAAAAGAATTTGATCGACAATGGTAGTTCCGCGAATATCATTTCATCTGAAGCTCTTTCTCGAATGAATCTCCAGCATCCTTGTTTGGATAGAGTGATTACTCCTTTGGTCGGATTTGGTGGTTTGAAAATTGTCCCACTAGGAACCATCTTGTTAAGCACGACCCTCGGAAAGAAACCAAGGAGTGTGACTAAAATAGTAAAATTCTTAGTGGTGGAAACACCCTTCGCTTATAACGCCATACTGGGAAGGCCAGCGTTGAACGCATTCAAGGCCGTGGTCTCAACGTATCATCAAACTGTGAAATTTCCGACAGATGGAGGAGTTGGAGAAATGAGAAATGACCAGTACATGGCTTGGGAATGTTATAATTCTTCTCTGTCGATAAAGTGAATGATCGAGCCCGAGATTCCAAGCAAAAGAAGGCTGGTCGATTTAGAAACAGGATCGATTTCGGACCTACCGATCCCTGATTGTGATAAACTTCAAGGAAAGAAAGGCAAGAGTGTAGAGATGTGATTTAACCGTTTTTCGTCAGGTTAATTTAATATCAGTGAATTTGTGATATCGGGGGTTTGGATATTGAATTATTCAGTATATTGGGCTCTGTCACTTTATTCTGGATGGATCGTTTACAAAGAAAAGCAATAATCAAAGGCAAGAAGTAAAACCATTAACAAAATTAAGAATACTCCAATATGAATGTAGAATTCTGCAATAATAATGGATATTATTGAGTTCTATTAATGTATTCTTGTGTAATCTCAGAATTAAGAGAATTCGTAGTCGTCTCATACAATGAATAACTAGGTATATATATTACGCTAAACCTAGTATTACAAGGAATCATAGTCCTGCTTGGACTCGGCCCAACTGTCCTTCTTGGGTCCGGAGTATAATCTTTACTCGGAGCGAGCGGCATTTGGCAGGGTCTGTAAGAAGATCCCGATCCTTTATAATTGGTCGAATCGATCTTATAATCTTTGTTCGATCTGATCAGTATGTAGGGTGCGAAATAGCCCCCATCAGTACTCCCTCACTTCTTCGAGCGTATAGATAATAGGAGCTCGTAGAAGTAGATAAATCTGGTCGACTGTTTCTTTTCTATGAACGGAGCCTCGTTAAAAACCTTACTTAAGAAAAAACCCAGTGGGAAAAAATCTTAAGTAAGGAAAAGAGTGCTACGTATCATAGATAGTCGTTTCTTCTGTCTAATTATGGATCGCCACGCGTCTATTCAGGAGGCTTTTTGTATCCTTCCGTTTTTGGCGGGAATTTGAGTAGCTGCGATGAGTTCGAAACGTCTTTTCTCATTTCCTTATAAATAGGTGACTTTCGAGTTTGCCATTTCTCTTTTATATTTGCTTTTAGATCGCAGTCATTTTCTAGTTTGGTCGTTCGTCGTATAAAATTTTCCTTTCATCGACCTTCTTCTTCCGAGAACTAGAATATAGATGGCTTCCGTAAGAAGATCTTCTTCTTCTCCTAGAGAGATCATCGCCCCTGATAACGAGGAGGAGTTACATTCTAATCCTCTGGGTGAACAAACTACGGTATCTGACCTTGTTATCCCTGTAGAAGATACTTACAAGGTACGAATCCTTTCCGATGCGGATGTAGCTGCCCGAGCCAAAAAGGGCAAAGGTACTGTTCCTCAGATTTCTGAACCAATTGAGGATGTAGCTTGCGCATATACAGAGGAAACATTCCCTGAAGTCGTGAATAACTATACCAAATATTTTCCGGAAGGTTCTGAAATAATTCTTCCTTCCCCTACTGATAGGGTCACTTCTCCACCGGAGGGATGTCGAGCCTTTTATACGGCTCACTTTAATAGCGGACTGCGTCTTCCTTTGTCTCCCCTTTTTCTGGAAGTTCTAAAAACTTTCAGCGTGTGCTTGACACAACTGGTTCCAAATTATGTTGCTTTCGTGGTTTGTTTTTCCGTTCTGATGATTGCAAAGGGATTTAAACCTTCTTTCCGTAACTTTACGCAACTTTTTCATTTTAATATTTCTAGTTCTTCAAACCGTGGATATTTCTTCGCTAGTCAGCGGCCTAGCCGAGCAATCTTTGATGCTCCGGTTTCTAGTAATCCCTCATGGAAATCTCATTTCTTCTTTGTTCGTCCTCCGTCTAATCTCCGTTTGGCGGATGGTTCGACCATGCCTTTCTCGTGGGATCATGGTTCCAGTTGGATTCCTGGAGGTCGCTCACCGACTGGTGAACTTGTTCCTGACGATGTACAGTTTATCACTGAGATTCCCGAGATGCGTACAAACAAATATCAAAGCGCTCTTCTGATTGGGGAATCTTTTCTTCGTAAGGCGGGGTTAAGTGTCCATAATTTTCCCATCAGTTCATCGTCTGAACCTCTAGGTTAGCATTTTATTTGATCTTTAGTATTGTCACTATACTTTTTATATGGAGAAATTAACTTTATTTTGTTTCTTTTTCAGCTCATATGGTAGAAAACTCCCGACATTCTTCGAAGGGAAAAATGGTGCTGTCGAAATCTTCCAAGTCAGTGGAGAATAATCCTATCGAGCAGAGGGCGTCTCGAAAAAGGAAATTGGAGTTGGGTCATGAATCCGAGGAGAATAGAGAGGAATCTTCGGATTCTTCACGTGAGTCCCCTATTCGTCAGGGCATGGGACCCGGTTACCCTCCGCTTCATCTTAGAACCTCTTTGGGTATTCGAGGATGTCGCAGCTGGTCAATGCCTCATCCATCTAATAATCCAGCTAACAGGAAGAGGAGCTACTATGGACGTTCTGGTGACGACCTTTCTTTACTCGGGGATAAACATCCAAATCCTACTCTGGTCGAAATGATCGAGGATCATTTAGAGGGAAGGAGGGCCGCTGGTTATTCCGAGAAGGATTCTCTTATTCATGATAATAACGAGAATGCGGTCGATAAGGCGACCCGTATTCTTTTGTCTGGCGTTCTTACTCGCGATCTTAATAAGCTTCTTCATAAGGATCCTTTGGAGAAATTCCAACGAGCTTCTCTTTACGCTGAAAAGGTGAGATCTTTTTCTTTCTATTATTCTGATGAAGTGATCTTTTAGGATTTTCTTAATTCGCTAATTCGTTTCTTTCTGACCCCTTCGTTATTTCAGGTTAACACCTTTCTGACATCGTACGCCTATGAAAATTCTCTCTGGAAACAACAGTGCGATTTCCTTGAAGAGAAGTATAAAGCTTTACTTCACAAATCTTCCGGTTCAGAAGTTGGTCCCTCGATATCTTCCTCTGTTCCTGTCGTAGAGACTCGTGCTGCCGGGACCGAAGATCAAGAAATGATAGATAGGGTGATAGATGTTTCTCGTGTTCAAGAACAAGCCAATCAAATGGCTAGAAAATTAGAAGAATTGCAGTTAAAAAGCACGACTCGCATTAGTGAGCTTGAATCTCAAGTATCACGCCTTGAAGCTTCTTTAGAGGAGTATGAAAATGATGTCCCACTTAGGCAAAGAGATCGATATGTTAGGAAATCTGACGAACAAGTTGTTCGTGAATTCCTCAACTCTCCTGTTCATACGGCGTTGGTGTACCGGATGGTCGGCCCTCTTCTTGAGAATACTTTTAAAAAATCGATTCATCAACTGGTCGCTTTGGAGATGATCGACGATCGTCGGAAGGAGTATTTTAAGGCAGCTCATATCCGGTTGAACCGTTATGGCGAGCTTTATTCTTCTTCCGAGGTTCCAGATGTCGAATATCAAGGTTTTCCTCTGGCTAATCTTGTCGAGGAATTTGGAAATCCATTGCCGATTCCTCCTTCTGATGTTAACGATGAGCTCGATAATACTTTCATCGATCCAGTAGACGAAGAGGAAGAAGAAGACGATATAGGCATGACTGAGGTCGTCAATAGTGAGCAGAAGATTCCGGAAAGCGACCAGGCTTCTTGAAATAGTGATTTATTTTTGAAATAATCTTTGTAATTATCCGCTTGTAGGTTTAATTGTAGCTTAGCTTTCCCTACTTTGTACACTAAACGTTTCTTATTCTGACAGTCGTGTCCTTTCACATTCGCTGTAATGATTCAGACAAGTCATTTAATTTGCCGTAATCATTATGTATGTGTCTTTTCAAATTCTAGCGTTTGCTCCAAGGTCAGTTTTCCTGTTTCGCGCCCTTTCTTCGGGTCAGTCGCGTCTTTTCGTGTAGTATAAATACGAGAGGTAAAATTTGACTTGTCTTTTTTACTGCTATACTCCTCTCTTAACATAATACTCTTTCTTGAGCTAGTCGATAAACTTCCTCGATATTAATTTATATTTTTCCGTAATCCGATCATGAGTAACCTTTTCGGTAATACTTCGAAGCGACCTTCTCGTGAGGGCGCTAGGGATAATAGATCGAAGAAATTTCGAAGAGAAGGGCCTTCGATGGAGCCTCCTCGTTCGTCCTCAGTTAGTAGTTCGATGATCGATACTCCTATTACCACGTTCCAACCTTTATCAGAAGTTAGTTCGTCGCTCCTCCAACCAAACTTTTCTTCTACCCCCGCGGGAGGTAATAGGTCTTCCCCAGGTCGATTAGCTTTCGGAGACCCATCCAACATGGAACAGGTTTACGACATACCTGTTTCTTCAGGTTTTTCTTCTTACGAGTATGGATCTCATGGAGGGGATTTTGTTAGTTCCCTTCCTTTTTCTACTTCTACTGCCCTGCTAGTTAGTGAAGGGCAAGTCGGTGATGGTTTTTCTGTCAATCCTTCCATAACGCAGTCTATTTCGCAATATGGTCCTGAATATCTGTTTCATGATACCACTGTAACGACTGCTTCTTTTGAGTCTGGGGGACCTTCTGGGGGTCGATCTGGGTCGAGGTCTGGTCGTCGGACCGTTATATCTGCTTCCGGCAAAGAGACCTCTGTTAGTCCCGACGAGAGGGACTCCCCTCGTCCGTTAGATGATCGCTGTGTGCTTATGCAGGTTAATGACATTCTTTTGTCGGAGACTCCACGTTCCGACGGTGTCCCTTTGACAAGCGAACTGCCTGGTTCTGTTGAACCTGATGCTTTGTCTTGGGACTTAGGCATGAGTACTATTTTGCCCGGCGAATTGAGGAAGCTCGAAGGTACTTCCAATGTTCGCCTTGTTCAATCTCTGGTGAAGATATGTGAACAGGTAAACATATTTCGAACATTTTTCCTGTTCTTTGTTTTGAATTCTTTGTTGTACGGCGGTTTTTCTTACTCTTTCTGTTTTTAGGGCAAGTATTTTGCACTCCAGCTGGGTGTGCAAAATGATGAACTGTGGAATAGTCGGAGAGCTCTTCAAGGTCAGCTGGAGTCGGAGAAAGCTAAAACCAGGGGTTTGGAGCTACAGCTGCAACTTGCTAAAGATGATCTCCAAAAGTTAGAGGCTGACCAAGTTATTCTTGAGAAAGAGAAAGGCGACCTAGTTCAGGCTGCCGCGTCGGCAGAGGGATCTCGTCAACAGGCATATGATGATGGTTATGATGCCGGTTATCTTAAGCGTCAGGAGGAGTTGATGGCGTTTGCTGGTAACCTAACTCCTCGGAGGCCTGTTTCTGCTGGTCGCCCTTCTGGCGATTCTTCTCAATGATCTTTATTCAATCTGGCAGACCTTGGACTGTCTCTTTTTTTTTTTTTTTTTTTTTTTTTTTTTTTTTTTTTTGATGATGATGCCCAGCTTTTGTGTAGTTGTCCGGGCAGAGGTTTTTGTATTGGGAGATTAGATTGGAAATTATGATCTCTTCTGTAGGCAGATTCTTGCCTTGATTCTAATGATATATCTTGTTCATATATGTTATTGCTACGCACAAATATACCATCATGTAGTAATTGACAAAGATTAGTTTACTTATCTGAATTTTATTTCTGCGGAGAGATTTAAGTACGGAGAAAGTAAGCTTGATCTTGCTTTGGTCGCTTGTAAGATAACTGAACGGTATAATATTTGCTTCGCATATTTAATCTTTGTTGATCAATCCAGCCGATCGTCGTTGTGTAAACCCTTAGCTGTCTGGTCGATGCTCGATTCATGCCTTATAAATTTGTCCTTATATGACATATATCTTATATAAGGAGGTTATTGTTCCTCCTGTTGAATTTCAGTTTTTCTTTTTCTCAAAGGGAAATTTTCCATTAGGTGCTTTTCACCTATCCATGTCTTCCATCATTAGCTTTTCAATTATACATTTCTCTAGCCAGTATATCATACTCTTGATATGGGAGGAATTGGAACAGTCCTGGCCAGATCTGACCCGTTCAGACCTCCTTCAGCAATTCTTTGGAAAATTAGGCAGTGACGGCCTTATAGTTTCGAATAGGGAGGGCTATTCTCCTGATTTCGATGTCAGATTTCTTGGATTCTAAATGGAATTCTTGTATGGCCAACTTAGTAGTCCCCCAATGATGTATGAGGCAGTTACGACCCCCGTATGGTGGAGGCTCTGGTCGTTTTTAAGCAATTATCCTCTTTCAACGGTTCAACTTTGCATGCCTTCGTTGAGGAGTTCTTAATATTTTCTATTAGGCGACCCTCATATATGACCGTGCAGATCGTTTTGGTCTTTGAACTTCTTTAAGTTTTCTTGGATTATTTTGTTGATCGCTTCGATCTGTAGATTTGTTTGTCATCGATCAGTTGAGTCGATCAGACGGGCGCCGTTCCAACTTACTTGCATTTAATTCGGGAAGTCAAAGGGTCGCGTTTTCGTCCCTTGATTAAACTCCTATTATCCGTAGGATCATTCTCACGGGCGCCTATAAATAAGTAGGTAGTTTCCTTATTTTCCATTCATAACAATGAAGATCTCTGTTTCCTTAGATTTCATTTTGCCTTCGGACCCCATAATGTTCAAGAAGTCACATTATCGTGATTTGTTCGTTCGCAGTAAAGGAATTGTCCCCAGTCTTGTATTGACGGGTCCCATGTCAGCCCTTCCTTGTATCGACGGATCCCATGAGATCTCTGCTTTAGTCTTCATCACCTTAGAGGTCCGTGGTTTCCGTCTGCACATGGGGGGTTCATACTTGCCAGCCGCCTCCGCTCTTCGATGTTACCTCCGGAGTGATAGACCATCGGGGTGGCTGGTAAACTTACCGTTTCACGACGGTCCTGAAGAGATGCTGCTCGAGAGTAAAATGTTTTATAGATAAAGTAAAAGCAGTATCTTCTTCTGGGTGAGTGAGCATTGCTAGCTTATCTGGCTGGTAGTGTTCATTTCATCTGGAACAACATTTGATCTTCAGAGCCTGGCCATCGAACCAAAGAAGTCGACCATCCTGAGCAGCATGCTTCTTAGGTGGTTTATTATGATCGATGAGGTACTAGGGAGGAGATTGGTGTTTCCGTGGACATTGTCGTGAAGATAGTCGATCCCATAGGATCAATTTAACTAGATCATTGTAACGATCTTTAGGTAGCAAGCAGATTTTTGTAACGTAGGATATTTGTATGTAATTGATTTGATGAATAAAATATTATTTTATTTCTTGCATCTTCTTTGTCGTTTAATAATTTAATTTACGAGGAGTAATTTCCGAGCAGATGAATTCATACTTGATTTATCTTTCAAAACTTTAGGAGTATCAGCGGATCTTTTTTAGATCGTTAGGAGTAGATCGAGGAGTTTTTATTGAGCGGATCAATGTATACTCGACTCGTTTGTAATTATACTTAGGTTTTTAACCCAAAAGTCTTTTAATCATTGAAAACATATCGAGGAGTTTTTATCGAGCGGATCGATGTTTACTCAACTCGTTTTATCTAGACTTAGGTTTTAATACCAAAAAGTCTTTTTCTCGTTGTAAATAGTTCGAGGAGTGTATATCGAGCGGATCCATGTTTACTCTACTCGTTTTATTTAGACTTAGGTTTTTAATACCAAAAAGTCTTTTTCTCGTTGTAAATAGTTCGAGGAATGTATATCGAGCGGATCGATGTTTACTCTACTCGTTTTATTTAGACTTAGGTTTTTAATACCAAAAGTCTTTTTGATCGTTGAATATATATGTTGAGGAGTTTTTATCGAGCGGATCGATGTTTACTCAACTCGTTTTGTTTAGACTTAGGTTTTTAGTACCTGAAGTCTTTCAATCATTGTAGATATATCGAGGAGTTTTTATCGAGCGGATCGATGTTTACTCAACTCGTTTTGTTTAGACTTAGGTTTTTAGTACCTGAAAGTCTTTTTGATCGTTGAATATATATGTTGAGGAGTTTTTATCGAGCGGATCGATGTTTACTCAACTCGTTTTGTTTAGACTTAGGTTTTTAGTACCTGAAGTCTTTCAATCATTGTAGATATATCGAGGAGTTTTTATCGAGCGGATCGATGTTTACTCAACTCGTTTTGTTTAGACTTAGGTTTTTAGTACCTGAAAGTCTTTTTGATCGTTGAATATATATGTTGAGGAGTTTTTATCGAGCGGATCGATGTTTACTCAACTCGTTTTGTTTAGACTTAGGTTTTTAGTACCTGAAGTCTTTCAATCATTGTAGATATATCGAGGAGTTTTTATCGAGCGGATCGATGTTTACTCAACTCGTTTTGTTTAGACTCAGGTTTTTAGTACCTGAAAGTCTTTTTGATAGTTGAATATATATCGAGGAGTTTTTATCGAGCGGATCGATGTTTACTCAACTCGTTTTGTTTGGACTTAGGTTTTTCGCACCAATAAGTCTTTATGTTTGTTGTGTTCGATCGAGGAGTTTTTATTGAGCGGATCAATGTTTACTCGACTCGTTTTGTTTTTGTGGTCGGAATGAGGGGTGTTTATTGAGCGGATCAATGTATACTCGACTCATTATAATTTAGACTTAGGTTTGTCACCAAAAAGTCCTTTTTGCCGTTGACATAAATCGAGGAGTGTTTATTGAGCGGATCAATGTATACTCGACTCGCTTCGTTCTGATATTTATCAATATGCTAGTGTAATTCCACAGAGCGTTAATCGAAATAATCGATGTATAGAAAATGCTAAAATTTTTACTAATTGAACTCTAGGCTAAGGCCTTTGTTACAAGGATTAAAACTTGATAAAGTAAAGTAAAATAAAACAATGCAGTATAATCTGCTAAAATTTATTTACCATAGTATTTCCTAAGGTTGACTGCGTTCCAGGTTCTTGGTAAGGCTGTCCCATCCATGTGTGCAATTTTGTATGAACCTTTCTTTCCTACGCCAATGACAATGTAAGGTCCATCCCAATTTTGTTGTAACTTTCCCACATGCTTGGATACTTCTACCTTTTTCAAAACCAAGTCTCCTTCTTTGAAGCTTCGGACGCGTACTTTTTGATTGTATGCTTTCTCCATATTTGCCTTAGTGGCTTGTAGGCGTACGGCAGCTTTATCCCTTAAGGCTTCTGTTAGATCGACGTCATTTTCTCTTGCCTTTTCATTTTCTTGTTCATCAAACATCTCTATTCTTGGCGTTGGAATTAAAGTTTCCACAGGAATAACAGCTTCCGACCCATATACCAAGCTGAATGGGGTTTCCCCAGTTGAGTTTCTTACCGTGGTTCGATTAGCCCACAATACTCCTGGTAGTTCATCGAGCCATTTTCCTTTGGCTGATCCTAATCTTTTTTCCAAAGATTTTATTATCTCTCGGTTTGCTACTTCGGTTTG
The DNA here is from genome assembly GCA_038501285.1 of Penstemon eatonii. Classification (NCBI taxonomy): domain Eukaryota; kingdom Viridiplantae; phylum Streptophyta; class Magnoliopsida; order Lamiales; family Plantaginaceae; genus Penstemon; species Penstemon eatonii. The sequence goes on from CM076713.1 coordinate 28,762,564, forward strand.
TCCGTTCGCTCTTGGATGCCCGACTGAAGTGAAATTTTGTTGAATTCCCAGTTTCGAACACCATTCTATCACTTGTTTTCCAGCGAATTGGGTTCCATTATCGGAAATTAGGATCCTAGGGATGCCAAATCGACAGACTATGAACTTCCAAAGGAAGTTGATCACTTGGAATTGAGTTATTCGCGCTAAGGCGATGCACTCTATCCATTTGCTGAAATACTCTACAGCGACCAGGACGTAAGCTTTCTTTGATCTGGCCGCTGGGAAAGGCCCCACGATGTCCATTCCCCATTGATCGAAAGGCCAACAAATTGGAATCGGGTGCATATTTTCTGCTGGTTGATGACATACGTTGGCATGTACTTGGCAATGATGACATTCTCGGACGTAATTTGCGGCGTCCTTATTGACAGTAGGCCAATAGTAACCTGTTCTGAGGCATTTTAAAGCCAATGCCCTCGATCCGCTGTGATTTCCCGCGTCTCCTTCATGTATTTCTCGCAGTATTTCAGCGGTTTGGGATTCAGAGACGCATCTCAGGAGAATTCCTGATACTGACCTTCGGTAGAGTTTTCCTTCTACGAGTGTATATTTTGGGGCTCGATATTTTATTTTCCGAGCTTCATTCTGATCAGATGGTAGTTTTCCTTCACGAAGATAGTCTATCATTGGTGTCATCCAATTATCTTCGACTTCTTCGATTTCCATTATATCGACTATCGGTGTCTCATCGATGTCGACAGCCGGTGTAGAAGAGATCAGCCAGTTGATCACTCGTTCGGTCTTTCCGTCTTGGGATCCTGTAAACTTAGATAGTTGATCGGCCCATTTATTTTCCGAACGTGGAATGTTTTGTATGTCGAAATCTTCAAACTTCTCGGCCAGTGCTTTTACTTTGGCGAGGTATTTGATCATGTTGAATTCCTTAGCCTCGTATAAGCCTTCTATTTGCCTTTGTACTAACTCTGAGTCGGTTAATACTTTTAGCCTCTTTATGTTGGCTTTGATTGCCATTTCCATTCCTGCGATTAACGCCTCATACTCTGCTTCGTTATTTGTTACGACAAAGTCCAATGTAATAGCATAATTCAAATCTTCTTTATTAGGTCCGGTGAAGTTGATTCCGGCGCCTCCTCCTTCCCGGCTTGAAGCACCATCTACGTGCATTAACCAGGTTTGATCTTCTATGATCAATATATCCTCATGGAGGGTGTTTGATGATTGTGTTGGTGTTTCCAATAAAAAATCAGCCAATACTTGGGCCTTGATGGCGACCCTTGGTTTGTAGTCGATATCGAATTGGCTGAGTTCGATGGCCCATTTGATTAGTCTTCCGGAGGCTTCTGGTTTTGCTAGGATCTGCCTAAGCGGTTGGTTCGTCAAAACGATGATTTTGTAGGTTAAGAAGTAGGGTCGGAGTTTTCGAGCAGCCACTACTAAGGCCAGCGTGAATTTTTCTATTTCCAAGTAATTCTTCTCCGCCCCTTGTAATAACTTGCTGAGATAATAGACAGGCTTATGCTCTGAACCCTCTATCTTAATTAGTACTGAGCTAATGGCCGTATCGGAGATGGAGATGTATATGTACAATGGTTCCCCTTCTGTTGGTTTGGCCAACATCGGAGGGGATGTCAAATATTCTTTGAGTTGTTCGAAGGCTCGTTCACATTCTTCGGTCCAAACGAAGTTTTTCGCTTTTCGAAGCGTTTGGAAAAAGGGCAAGCTTCTGTCCGCAGATTTAGATATGAATCTATTCAATGCTACGATCTTCCCAACCAAGCTTTGCACTTGAGAGATGGTCTTGGGAGGTTTCATTTCAGTTATGGCTCGAATTTTTTCTGGGTTGGCTTCTATTCCTCGCTGGTGTACCAAATATCCCAAAAATTTTCCTGACTTAACACCGAAGGTGCATTTTGCAGGGTTCAACTTCATACGGTATTTTCTTAGGATTCGGAAACATCGATCTAGATGTCTTACGTGATCCGCTTCATTCATACTTTTTACTAACATGTCGTCTACATAGACCTCCATTATTTCTCCGATTAACTCCCTGAACATTAGGTTTACCAATCTTTGGTATGTAGCCCCGGCGTTCCTTAATCCGAACGGCATTACTATAAAGCAGTATACTCCCTGTTCGGTTATGAATGCGGTCTTCTCTTGATCCCGCTCGTCCATGTATATTTGGTAAAAACCTTGGAAGGCGTCCATCATGCTGAACAGCGCGAAGCCAGCGGTCGAGTCGACCAATAAATCAATTCTTGGGAGGGGGTAAGGGTCGCGTGGACATAACTTGTTAAGGTCGGTGAGATCATTACACATCCTCCATTTGTTGTCCTTTTTATCCCCTTTTGCTACTAGTACAACATTACATAGCCATTCCGAGAAATGTATTTCTCGGATTTGTTTTGCTTCCAGCAGTCTTTCAACCTCGGCTTTGATAATTTTATCTTTTACTGGTCCATGATTTCTTTTCTTCTGTCTGGCGGGTTTCGCTGAAGGGTCAATTTTTAGGGTATGCTTGATTACCCGAGGATCGATCCCTTCGATGTCATTTGCACTCCAGGCGAAGACGTCCACGTTATTTCTTAGAAATTCGATTAACATTACTTCTCCTTCTTTGCTCAATTCTGTACCAATTCTTGTCTTTTTGGACGAGTCGCCTTCTACCAGAATTATATCTTTATGTTCTGGGGGTTGCAAGGATAAGTCTAGTGGTTCTTTCCCCTTTTTATCTAATCGATCAGTAATAGGAATTTCGACCTCATTTCTAGTGAGATCGTCTACGATCTTTCTCTTGCTCGGAGTAATTGACTTGGGGTGTTCTTTCAACGTTAATGATGTGCTGTAGCAGTCCCATGCCATACAGTGGTCGTTCGTTATTTCTCCAATGCCGCTGTCGGTTGGAAATTTTATTTTCTGATGATAGGTAGAGACTACAGCTCGAAAAAGGTTAAGGGCTGGTCGCCCTAATATAGCGTTATAAGCGAAGGGTGTATCTACCACTAGGAATTTTACCAACTTCACGGTCCGAAGTGGTTTCTTTCCGAGCGATACACTTAAAGATATCGTTCCGCTGGGGATGATCTCGGAGCCTCCAAAGCCTACTAACGGCGTTGCTACTCTTTGTAAGTTTATTTGCCCGAGGTTCATTTGTGCTAAGACCTCTCTGGAGATGATGTTTGCTGAGCTTCCATTATCGATTAGGATTTTTCTCACATTATAATTTGCTATTTCTAACGACACTACCATAGGGAAATCTGGGTTATCCTCTTTTGTATCTCAAGTGATGTTTTTAGGTACTTCACCTTCGTTAAAGCTGATCGGCTGGTGATTTGTTGGCCTATTTTCTAATGTCCATATTTCTTTTGGATATTTAGAATTTGCAATTATGGATCTGGTCGTTCTTCGTCTAGCATTACGACTATCTCCACCCGCAGGCCCCCCGGATATAGTGTGGATAGTCCCATTGACCTGGTCGTGATTCAATTCCTGAGTAGGCCGACGTTCAGGTGATCTTCGATGAGAACTTCTCCTTTGAGTTCCGTTCCGGGGGCTTCTGCTTCTTTCCCTTTTGCGATTATCTCGTTCTATGTATTCGTCTAGTTTTCCTTGCTCGATCAGTTTTTCAACTTCTCTCTTAAGGTGAAAACAATTTTCCGTTCGATGCCCATGTGCCCTATGGTACTTACAGTATTGATCATAGTTTCTAGACCCTGGTCTGGGCTGAGCGATTTTCCTCGCCTCGGGAATCCAATTATTCCTTTCTAGAACTTCCAAGATTTCTTCCATTGGAGCATTTAATCTTGGGTGTTCTACTTGATTCACTCTGCTTCTGTTTGGTTGTTCAGGGTTTCTTGGTCTTTGGTAGAAATTAGGTTGCCTTTCTTGGTCGGCTCTGCTGTATTCCAGTCGCTGGAAAACGTTACCTCTCCTGGAAGATCGCTCGTAATCCAAAGATCTTTGGGCGGGAATCTTGTCATGCCGCTTAGACCCTGTAGCCGCGACTTTGTTTTTGTTCTTATCCTTAAAGGAATTCATCTCTTCTTGGGTCATATACTTAGACGCCAGGCTCATGATGTCGGCGAACGTTCTTGGTTGTTTTCGACTGAGGGCATTTCCGAACTGCCTGTTTTTAGTGAGATCGAAGAGGATAGATATTATGTAATCGATATTTGGGGAATCGATTTTAAGTAATTCTACGTTGAATCTGGCCAACCAATTCCTTAGGGATTCTCCTTCTTGTTGATATATAGTTCCAAGGTAGCTCATCGGAAGTTTTTGTCTCTTCTGACTGGCAAACTGCTGCGTCAATTTGTTACAGAGTTCCCTAAAGCTGAATATGGAGTTGGCAGGTTGTTTCGCGAACCAGTCCAATGCGAGTCCTTCGAATGTAGTTACCATCAATTTGGCAGTGAATTCGGCAGAGTGGGCATATAAATTCATTATATTCGTAAAGCTAAAAATATAATCATCCGGGTCAGTGGTTCCATCATAGCGAGGTAGTCTACCCGGGACTTGTCCAATCGATTGTGCCTCTTTTATTTCCCTGCAGAAGGGAGAACAGGCCGCAAGGCTCTCCTGGAGTTCCGTGGTTCGGGCCCACGGATTTTGAATAGATCGTAAGCGTTGTTCGAGTCGGTCCTGCACCATCCTTTCAATTTCTCTTTCCGTCAGTCGAGCCGTTCGTGGTCGATCAGGGATTGTATCATCTATGTCATCATCAATAGGGATAATTGTACGTTCCCTGGATCCACTGCGCTTCGCCTGGGTTTTTCTGTGACCTGGTTTTCTTCGAGGATTATTGTCGGAGGGTTTTGAATTGTCCTGTTGTGGACTGTGTAGTGAGCGGTGCTCGCTTGGTGGGCTATCAGCTTGTTGAGATACTTGATCGTTTTGTCCGGGCGTTCTCCGAGCAGGAATTGTCCTGGCAGCCCTAGGGTTTCGTGGAATTTGATCAAGCACAAGTAATTCTTCTGGGGAGAGCGATTTAACGAGCATCGCTATTTGTCGTAATTTCTCCTGAGTACCCGGGAGAGGAACAGGGATCTCGGGGACTTCCGGCTCTTCCTGTATCGTACCGGGAGGACCTTCTAGGGGTTCCTGATGTCGGGGATGGGTATTCTGCAAATTCTCGTCGGTGTTGGGAACGTTATTATTGTCGTTCTCCTGTGGATCTTCAGATGTGTTATGACCGGTGGTTGTGTTACTTCTTGCTCCGACACGGGCGCTTTTCCTTGGGCGAGCCATATGTCGATCGAATAATTAACCTAGCCCCACGGTGGGCGCCAACTGATTTAACCGTTTTTCGTCAGGTTAATTTAATATCAGTGAATTTGTGATATCGGGGGTTTGGATATTGAATTATTCAGTATATTGGGCTCTGTCACTTTATTCTGGATGGATCGTTTACAAAGAAAAGCAATAATCAAAGGCAAGAAGTAAAACCATTAACAAAATTAAGAATACTCCAATATGAATGTAGAATTCTGCAATAATAATGGATATTATTGAGTTCTATTAATGTATTCTTGTGTAATCTCAGAATTAAGAGAATTCGTAGTCGTCTCATACAATGAATAACTAGGTATATATATTACGCTAAACCTAGTATTACAAGGAATCATAGTCCTGCTTGGACTCGGCCCAACTGTCCTTCTTGGGTCCGGAGTATAATCTTTACTCGGAGCGAGCGGCATTTGGCAGGGTCTGTAAGAAGATCCCGATCCTTTATAATTGGTCGAATCGATCTTATAATCTTTGTTCGATCTGATCAGTATGTAGGGTGCGAAATAGCCCCCATCAAGACGAGCGTCCAAGCCCCCGACTACATGAAAGTTACCTTAGTTCCTGGTTCTCCAGAAAAGGTTACCAGGATCGGAACGGAATTGAGCGAGGGAATGGAAACTATGATAGTCAATTTTCTACGAAGAAATGTGGATGTCTTTGCCTGGAGCTCGGATGATATAGTAGTAATTACAGAGAGCAATTCGGACCTGGGCGAGAAAAGGATAAGATAATCAATGCCGAGGTTGATAGATTGTTGGCAGCTGGTCAAATTAAAGAGATCAAATTCACTGAATGGTTAAGTAATGTGGTTTTAGTTTCCAAGGGGGAGAAGGTCGAGAACAAATGGAGAATGTGCAACGACTTCACCGACCTGAATAAATTATGCCCGAGAGATCCTTATCCATTGCCTAGGATCGACATGCTTGTAGATTCTACTGCGGGGTTCATTTTCTTCAGTATGATGGATGCTTTCCAAGGATTCTACAAAATGTTTATGAATGAGAAGGATCAATATAAGACTGCTTTTATTACCGAACGTGGGGTTTATCGCTTCATCGTCATGCCGTTCGGACTAAGGAACGCCGGAGCAACTTATCAAAGATTGGTCAATATGATATTCAAAGATTTGATTGGTGAGATAATGGAAGTTTATGTCGATGATATGCTCGTGAAAAGCATGACGGAAGAGGATCATATCAAGCATCTTGATCGATGTTTTGAAATTCTAAGGAAATACGGTATGAAGTTGAACCCAACGAAGTGTACTTTCGGGGTCAGATCAAGAAAGTTCTTGGGATACCTCGTACACGAGCGCGGAATTAAGGCTAATCCAGAAAAAATTTGGGCTATCACCGAACTAAAGCCGCTGAGGAGACTTTCGGACGTGCAGAGTTTGGTCGAAAAAATCATCTCATTGAATAGGTTTATTTCGTGTTCAGCCGACAAGAGTTTGCCCTTCTTCAAATTATTGCGAAAATCTAAGAACTTTGATTGGACTGCTGAATGCGATAAGGCTTTTGAGGATCTCAAAACTTATCTTACTTCGCCGCCGATGCTGGCTAAACCTTCCGAGGGTGAACCTTTATACCTCTACATAGCGGTTTCAAAGGAGGCAATTAGCTCAGTCTTGGTGAAGGCGGAGAAATCCGAGCACAAACCTGTCTACTATTTGAGAAAATTATTACAAGGCGCGGAGAAGAATTATATGGAGATCGAGGAGTTACTTTCAGACTTACAAGATTATTGTTTTGACTAACCAACCTTTGAGGCAGGTTTTATCGAAACCAGAGGCTTCTGGAAGATTTATAAATTGGGCAGTAGAGCTCGTCCAATTTGAAGTTGAATATCGACCAAGAACCGCAGTCAAGGCTCAGGTTTTGGCAGAATTTATTTTGGAAACCACAGGTACGAATGTCCCGGACGAAGGGGAATCTTCAGAAATAAATTCGATCAAGGTGGTCGAGGAACCGGTATGGTTAATGCACGTCAATGGATCTTCAACCAAGGAAGGAGAAAGAGCAGGGATACATTTCCAAGGTCCTGCAGGGGAAGATCTGAGCTATGCAACCACGTTGGACATTGTTATCACCAATAATGAAGCGGAATACGAAGCCCTTATTGCAGGCATGGAAAGAGCTCTGAAGGCAAAGGTAAAATCCCTTACTGTGCTTACTGATTCCGAACTCGTACATAGACAGGTCAAGGGTATTTACGAAGCTAAGGAATTCAACATGATCAAATACCTTAACAAGGCGAAAAATCTAATCTCCAAGTTCGAGAAGTTCGAAATCCAACCGATTCCCAGAGAAGAGAATTTTTGGGCAGATCTATTATCTAAATTTACAGGAACAACTGATGGAAAGAAGGAAATGGTTATTACTTGGTTACTTTCGAACACACCGGCTATCGAATTAGACGTTACCCCGAACTGTTGGGATAGTGGTTGGGGTTGCCTCGATTGTCAGAACAACTTACAGTGCGGAATTTTAAAATTTTTCGAAGCACCCAAGGTCCCATATAAGAATCTCCATATTATATATACGCAAGCATGAAACAAAAACACACAATGAATTAAACAAGGGGGTTTTTGCGATTTACCTCACCACAGGCAAGGTGGTGGCAACCTTCAATTCTGATTCTGGATCTGGATCTGGTTCACAGGAGTGATCCAAATGTCTCACCTCCAAAGATAGTCCACACCAACTGGATTCTGGTAACACCTCCTAGTCTTAGGCTCAGAACTGGATCTAGGTGGTTTGCTATAGCAGGACTGTGTAGATCTACTTGACAGGTCAAGATCTAACACGGTGGAACAAGGGAGAGGCAGCGGCGGCGCTAGGGCAGCTCACGGCAGCAAGGTGGCGGCGGCACAAGCTTGGCGGCGCAGGGGAGGGGGCGGCTAGGTTAGAGAAGAGAGGTCAGGGTTTTGTGCTAGGGTGTTGGCTTTCTGAGCTCTGTTAGAACTCTATTTATAGACTTCTACTTGACCTAGGTTTGCAAGACTCCTTATGGGCTTTTAATTAAAGGCCCATGTCTTGCAAGCCTTTCATTTAATTAACTACTTTAATTAAATGGCCAATCCAAATAAATCAATATTTCTCTTATATAATTAATTAGCAACTTAATTAAGTATTTAATTAATTAAGTCAACCAATCAATAAATCTCCCACTTGAATTAATACTTTAATTCATTTAATTGATTTAATTACTTTTAAATCAATTAATTCCTTTAGTATCCTTTATAACATTCACCGTCCAATTGTATTGTGTGTGACCCTCTGGGTTCACCATCAATTGGCAGCAGGCCCCCGAATTCCTTGTGATTTAATTTATGAACAATAAATTGCTCCGGTCAATTAAACAACCTTTAATTGACCACTCCTAGAAAAAAATCCTCTATTAATTTAGGAGTACCTACACTTCATGGTCGATATCTAGCCACAAGCCCATGAAGCCCAACTTCAGGTGAATTGATACTTGTGAACCTCGTCTCATATAATTACCATGTACATACGGTCCTTCTATCGACTAATATTCCCGATCAAGACTTAGGGTATGTGAATTGATCGGCACCTCTAAATTTGTCTCGATAACTATACTTTCTAATTCAGGATAATATTCCAGTGTGACTGCTAAATTTGGAAACCCCTTTCCAAATCCGTCACCGACTGCGGCCACAGATTCTTCGGATATATTATCTAAGAATCGTATAGAAAATTCTCTCATCCATTACGATGAGTCAATATATTCCATATTGGTACTAACCACTCGCGTACATGTCCATACGCACCCAACCTAGGCATGTTATGACCAAGCTAAGTGGCCTATACCTAGATCTAAGTACGCACTTTCATGCACCGAATTCGCCCTAGCACCTCATGCACTTCCACAATGGGTTTCTCTGTTCGGGTCGTTCGATGCGTTCAATCCTCCATTGAACCACCTACTCATATGCACTGGCCTCAAATGCCTTGCTCATGAAACGCTATAAATTCACTCCATGTGAATCATGCATACTTGTACAAGTCTTGGCGATTCCTACGATACCCCGTCTCGTTCGGAATCTATGACTTGGAACAGTTTTAAGATTACGACCTTTGAGACTATTTCATGATTGCACTCAGTACTGAAGTGAATCGTCCCATAGTAAAATGTAATCTAAGAATTTCAACCAATCGCTTAAATGTATTCGCGAGAGATGAAGTTGGCCATTGTTTATCCTTATACTCGTATAAAAAAACGTGCGTATTAAGTCATATATACTAAAGAAAGATAATGATAGTTTCACTACAAGCTAAATATATTGGCTTGCAGGGCACTATCCCATCAATCTCCCACTTGCCCTAAAGCCAATCACAAACGTTTCTAGGACCCATCTTTCTAAAGATGTTCTTCGAAATCATTTCATGATATAGCCTCTTTTTGTGGATCCGCTAATTTGTCTTCTGAGTCGACGCGATCCATTATGTGCGTTAACTCTACCAATGATTTCTCTAATCAAATGGTACTTTTCTTTCAATTGTGTTTAGATTTCTGGTAAGATCTCGAATGCTTTGCTTTAGCAATAGCTCCAATGTTATCATAGAAGATAATCATGAGATTCGCAATGCTAGGCACTACATCCAACTATAGGATGAAGTTTTATATCCAAACACTTTCTTAAGCCTCATTTAATTCTACATTTAATGCTGCAATATATCTTGCTTCAGTGGTTTAGATGGTTACGGTGATTTGCTCGGAACCTTTTCAAATTCACCGTTACCCCATTGAGGCAGGATATGTATCCAAAAATGGATATATTTAATTCATCCACATCGGACTGAAAATTCGAATCAGTGAATCCTTCGAATTTTAATTCTCCACTACCACCATAGACCAAGAACAAATCCTTAGTCTTTGTCAAGAGCTTAAGGATATCTTTTACGGTGGTCCAGTACTCTTCACTGGAGTTTGACTAGCAACTGCTCGCGACACTTGAGCATGTTCTACGTCTGGTCTAGTACATAGTAAAGCATGCCACTTGCAACCTTTTGTTTGAAACATAAGGTATTTGAGACATTCTCCTTTATTCTCATTTGATGTAGGGCACATCAATTTTGGAACAAGGGATACAGTGTCTCACTGGAAGCAATCCTTTCTTGGATTCTTCATACTGAATATTTCCAGTATTGATTCTATGTACTTAGATTTAGAGAGTGTCAGCATCTTTTCTAATCTATTTCTATAGATACGTATCCCAATACGCAATATGCTTCTCCTAAATCTTTCATGGAGAATTGCATGGACAACCATTCTTTCGTCTGTGCTAACATTCCGATATCATTCCAGATAACCAGAATATTAATGACATATAAAATATGAGCTTCATCGCGCTCCCACTAATCCTCTTGTACACTCACAGTTCATACTCGTTTTGATGAAGTCAAATGTCTTGACTATCTCATCAGAACAAATGTGAATCTAAATGGATTCAGTAACTGCTAATGGAGAAAAGGTTTCATCAAAGTCTATTCCAGAACATTGTGAAGAGCCCTTTTACCACTAGTCAATTTTTAGAGGCAACACCTCTCCATTCATTCCAAGTTTGAAGATCCATTTACAATTTATAGCCAACTTAGAGGGATAAATCCCTCGGGTGGATCAATCAAGGTTATACCTTGTTGGAATGGATGGGATCCATTTTGGTTTGCATGGTTTCGAGCCACGCACCCGAGTCTATGTCTGACATCGCTTCTTGATAGGTCCTTGGATCACTTTCCACATTCTCGTTTTCGTGAATGAAACCAAATCGCTCTGGCTCCTTACGAATTCGATCAGACCCTCGAAGAGTAGGTGTACTAGTAGGTTTAGTAAATTCTGTTTGTGGGGACGGGTCCAAATCTTGGACTTCATCAAGTTCCATGACGTTTCCATTTCCTTTTGATGGGGGCTATTTCGCACCCTACATACTGATCAGATCGAACAAAGATTATAAGATCGATTCGACCAATTATAAAGGATCGGGATCTTCTTACAGACCCTGCCAAATGCCGCTCGCTCCGAGTAAAGATTATACTCCGGACCCAAGAAGGATAGTTGGGCCGAGTCCAAGCAGGACTATGATTCCTTGTAATACTAGGTTTAGCATAATATATATACCTAGTTATTCATTGTATGAGACAACTACGAATTCTCTTAATTCTGAGATTACACAAGAATACATTAATAGAACTCAATAATATCCATTATTATTGCAGAATTCTACATTCATATTGGAGTATTCTTAATTTTGTTAATGGTTTTACTTCTTGCCTTTGATTATTGCTTTTCTTTGTAAACGATCCATCCAGAATAAAGTAACAGAGCCCAATATACTGAATAATTCAATATCCAAACCCCCGATATCACAAATTCACTGATATTAAATTGACCTGACGAAAAACGGTTAAATCAGTTGGCGCCCACCGAGGGGCTAGGTTAATTATTCGATCGACATATGGCTCGCCCAAGGAAAAGCGCCCGTGTCGGAGCAAGAAGTAACACAACCACCGGTCATAACACATCTGAAGATCCACAGGAGAACGACAATAATAACGTTCCCAACACCGACGAGAATTTGCAGAATACCCATCCCCGACATCAGGAACCCCTAGAAGGTCCTCCCGGTACGATACAGGAAGAGCCGGAAGTCCCCGAGATCCCCGTTCCTCTCCCGGGTGCCCAGGAGAAATTACGACAAATAGCGATGCTCGTTAAATCGCTCTCCCCAGAAGAATTACTTGTGCTTGATCAAATTCCGCGAAACCCTAGGGCTGCCAGGACAATTCCTGCTCGGAGAACGCCCGGACAAAACGATCAAGTATCTCAACAAGCTGATAGCCCACCAAGCGAGCACCGCTCACTACACAGTCCACAACAGGACAATTCAAAACCCTCCGACAATAACCCTCGAAGAAAACCAGGTCACAGAAAAACCCAGGCGAAGCGCAGTGGATCCAGGGAACGTACAATTATCCCTATTGATGATGACATAGATGATACAATCCCTGATCGACCACGAACGGCTCGACTGACGGAAAGAGAAATTGAAAGGATGGTGCAGGACCGACTCGAACAACGCTTACGATCTATTCAAAATCCGTGGGCCCGAACCACGGAACTCCAGGAGAGCCTTGCGGCCTGTTCTCCCTTCTGCAGGGAAATAAAAGAGGCACAATCGATTGGACAAGTCCCGGGTAGACTACCTCGCTATGATGGAACCACTGACCCGGATGATTATATTTTTAGCTTTACGAATATAATGAATTTATATGCCCACTCTGCCGAATTCACTGCCAAATTAATGGTAACTACATTCGAAGGACTCGCATTGGACTGGTTCGCGAAACAACCTGCCAACTCCACATTCAGCTTTAGGGAACTCTGTAACAAATTGACGCAGCAGTTTGCCAGTCAGAAGAGACAAAAACTTCCGATGAGCTACCTTGGAACTATATATCAACAAGAAGGAGAATCCCTAAGGAATTGTTTGGCCAGATTCAACGTAGAATTACTTAAAATCGATTCCCCAAATATCGATTACATAATATCTATCCTCTTCGATCTCACTAAAAACAGGCAGTTCGGAAATGCCCTCAGTCGAAAACAACCAAGAACGTTCGCCGACATCATGAGCCTGGCGTCTAAGTATATGACCCAAGAAGAGATGAATTCCTTTAAGGATAAGAACAAAAACAAAGTCGCGGCTACAGGGTCTAAGCGGCATGACAAGATTCCCGCCCAAAGATCCTTGGATTACGAGCGATCTTCCAGGAGAGGTAACGTTTTCCAGCGACTGGAATACAGCAGAGCTGACCAAGAAAGGCAACCTAATTTCTACCAAAGACCAAGAAACCCTGAACAACCAATCAGAAGCAGAGTGAATCAAGTAGAACACCCAAGATTAAATGCTCCAATGGAAGAAATCTTGGAAGTTCTAGAAAGGAATAATTGGATTCCCGAGGCGAGGAAAATCGCTCAGTCCAGACCAGGGTCTAGAAACTATGATCAATACTGTAAGTACCATAGGGCACATGGGCATCGAACGGAAAATTGTTTTCACCTTAAGAGAGAAGTTGAAAAACTGATCGAGCAAGGAAAACTAGACGAATACATAGAACGAGATAATCGCAAAAGGGAAAGAAGCAGAAGCCCCCGGAACGGAACTCAAAGGAGAAGTTCTCATCGAAGATCACCTGAACGTCGGCCTACTCAGGAATTGAATCACGACCAGGTCAATGGGACTATCCACACTATATCCGGGGGGCCTGCGGGTGGAGATAGTCGTAATGCTAGACGAAGAACGACCAGATCCATAATTGCAAATTCTAAATATCCAAAAGAAATATGGACATTAGAAAACAGGCCAACAAATCACCAGCCGATCAGCTTTAACGAAGGTGAAGTACCTAAAAACATCACTTGGGATACAAAAGAGGATAACCCAGATTTCCCTATGGTAGTGTCGTTAGAAATAGCAAATTATAATGTGAGAAGAATCCTAATCGATAATGGAAGCTCAGCAAACATCATCTCCAGAGAGGTCTTAGCACAAATGAACCTCGGGCAAATAAACCTACAAAGGGTAGCAACGCCGTTAGTAGGCTTTGGAGGCTCCGAGATCATCCCCAGCGGAACGATATCTTTAAGTGTATCGCTCGGAAAGAAACCACTTCGGACCATGAAGTTGGTAAAATTCCTAGTGGTAGATACACCCTTCGCTTATAACGCTATATTAGGGCGACCAGCCCTTAACCTTTTTCGAGCTGTAGTCTCTACCTATCATCAGAAAATAAAATTTCCAACCGACAGCGGCATTGGAGAAATAACGAACGACCACTGTATGGCATGGGACTGCTACAGCACATCATTAACGTTGAAAGAACACCCCAAGTCAATTACTCCGAGCAAGAGAAAGATCGTAGACGATCTCACTAGAAATGAGGTCGAAATTCCTATTACTGATCGATTAGATAAAAAGGGGAAAGAACCACTAGACTTATCCTTGCAACCCCCAGAACATAAAGATATAATTCTGGTAGAAGGCGACTCGTCCAAAAAGACAAGAATTGGTACAGAATTGAGCAAAGAAGGAGAAGTAATGTTAATCGAATTTCTAAGAAATAACGTGGACGTCTTCGCCTGGAGTGCAAATGACATCGAAGGGATCGATCCTCGGGTAATCAAGCATACCCTAAAAATTGACCCTTCAGCGAAACCCGCCAGACAGAAGAAAAGAAATCATGGACCAGTAAAAGATAAAATTATCAAAGCCGAGGTTGAAAGACTGCTGGAAGCAAAACAAATCCGAGAAATACATTTCTCGGAATGGCTATGTAATGTTGTACTAGTAGCAAAAGGGGATAAAAAGGACAACAAATGGAGGATGTGTAATGATTTCACCGACCTTAACAAGTTATGTCCACGCGACCCTTACCCCCTCCCAAGAATTGATTTATTGGTCGACTCGACCGCTGGCTTCGCGCTGTTCAGCATGATGGACGCCTTCCAAGGTTTTTACCAAATATACATGGACGAGCGGGATCAAGAGAAGACCGCATTCATAACCGAACAGGAAGTATACTGCTTTATAGTAATGCCGTTCGGATTAAGGAACGCCGGGGCTACATACCAAAGATTGGTAAACCTAATGTTCAGGGAGTTAATCGGAGAAATAATGGAGGTCTATGTAGACGACATGTTAGTAAAAAGTATGAATGAAGCGGATCACGTAAGACATCTAGATCGATGTTTCTGAATCCTAAGAAAATACCGTATGAAGTTGAACCCTGCAAAATGCACCTTCGGTGTTAAGTCAGGAAAATTTTTGGGATATTTGGTACACCAGCGAGGAATAGAAGCCAACCCAGAAAAAATTCGAGCCATAACTGAAATGAAACCTCCCAAGACCATCTCTCAAGTGCAAAGCTTGGTTGGGAAGATCGTAGCATTGAATAGATTCATATCTAAATCTGCGGACAGAAGCTTGCCCTTTTTCCAAACGCTTCGAAAAGCGAAAAACTTCGTTTGGACCGAAGAATGTGAACGAGCCTTCGAACAACTCAAAGAATATTTGACATCCCCTCCGATGTTGGCCAAACCAACAGAAGGGGAACCATTGTACATATACATCTCCATCTCCGATACGGCCATTAGCTCAGTACTAATTAAGATAGAGGGTTCAGAGCATAAGCCTGTCTATTATCTCAGCAAGTTATTACAAGGGGCGGAGAAGAATTACTTGGAAATAGAAAAATTCACGCTGGCCTTAGTAGTGGCTGCTCGAAAACTCCGACCCTACTTCTTAACCTACAAAATCATCGTTTTGACGAACCAACCGCTTAGGCAGATCCTAGCAAAACCAGAAGCCTCCGGAAGACTAATCAAATGGGCCATCGAACTCAGCCAATTCGATATCGACTACAAGCCAAGGGTCGCCATCAAGGCCCAAGTATTGGCTGATTTTTTATTGGAAACACCAACACAATCATCAAACACCCTCCATGAGGATATATTGATCATAGAAGATCAAACCTGGTTAATGCACGTAGATGGTGCTTCAAGCCGGGAAGGAGGAGGCGCCGGAATCAACTTCACCGGACCTAATAAAGAAGATTTGAATTATGCTATTACATTGGACTTTGTCGTAACAAATAACGAAGCAGAGTATGAGGCGTTAATCGCAGGAATGGAAATGGCAATCAAAGCCAACATAAAGAGGCTAAAAGTATTAACCGACTCAGAGTTAGTACAAAGGCAAATAGAAGGCTTATACGAGGCTAAGGAATTCAACATGATCAAATACCTCGCCAAAGTAAAAGCACTGGCCGAGAAGTTTGAAGATTTCGACATACAAAACATTCCACGTTCGGAAAATAAATGGGCCGATCAACTATCTAAGTTTACAGGATCCCAAGACGGAAAGACCGAACGAGTGATCAACTGGCTGATCTCTTCTACACCGGCTGTCGACATCGATGAGACACCGATAGTCGATATAATGGAAATCGAAGAAGTCGAAGATAATTGGATGACACCAATGATAGACTATCTTCGTGAAGGAAAACTACCATCTGATCAGAATGAAGCTCGGAAAATAAAATATCGAGCCCCAAAATATACACTCGTAGAAGGAAAACTCTACCGAAGGTCAGTATCAGGAATTCTCCTGAGATGCGTCTCTGAATCCCAAACCGCTGAAATACTGCGAGAAATACATGAAGGAGACGCGGGAAATCACAGCGGATCGAGGGCATTGGCTTTAAAATGCCTCAGAACAGGTTACTATTGGCCTACTGTCGATAAGGACGCCGCAAATTACGTCCGAGAATGTCATCATTGCCAAGTACATGCCAACGTATGTCATCAACCAGCAGAAAATATGCACCCGATTCCAATTTGTTGGCCTTTCGATCAATGGGGAATGGACATCGTGGGGCCTTTCCCAGCGGCCAGATCAAAGAAAGCTTACGTCCTGGTCGCTGTAGAGTATTTCAGCAAATGGATAGAGTGCATCGCCTTAGCGCGAATAACTCAATTCCAAGTGATCAACTTCCTTTGGAAGTTCATAGTCTGTCGATTTGGCATCCCTAGGATCCTAATTTCCGATAATGGAACCCAATTCGCTGGAAAACAAGTGATAGAATGGTGTTCGAAACTGGGAATTCAACAAAATTTCACTTCAGTCGGGCATCCAAGAGCGAACGGACAAACCGAAGTAGCAAACCGAGAGATAATAAAATCTTTGGAAAAAAGATTAGGATCAGCCAAAGGAAAATGGCTCGATGAACTACCAGGAGTATTGTGGGCTAATCGAACCACGGTAAGAAACTCAACTGGGGAAACCCCATTCAGCTTGGTATATGGGTCGGAAGCTGTTATTCCTGTGGAAACTTTAATTCCAACGCCAAGAATAGAGATGTTTGATGAACAAGAAAATGAAAAGGCAAGAGAAAATGACGTCGATCTAACAGAAGCCTTAAGGGATAAAGCTGCCGTACGCCTACAAGCCACTAAGGCAAATATGGAGAAAGCATACAATCAAAAAGTACGCGTCCGAACCTTCAAAGAAGGAGACTTGGTTTTGAAAAAGGTAGAAGTATCCAAGCATGTGGGAAAGTTACAACAAAATTGGGATGGACCTTACATTGTCATTGGCGTAGGAAAGAAAGGTTCATACAAAATTGCACACATGGATGGGACAGCCTTACCAAGAACCTGGAACGCAGTCAACCTTAGGAAATACTATGGTAAATAAATTTTAGCAGATTATACTGCATTGTTTTATTTTACTTTACTTTATCAAGTTTTAATCCTTGTAACAAAGGCCTTAGCCTAGAGTTCAATTAGTAAAAATTTTAGCATTTTCTATACATCGATTATTTCGATTAACGCTCTGTGGAATTACACTAGCATATTGATAAATATCAGAACGAAGCGAGTCGAGTATACATTGATCCGCTCAATAAACACTCCTCGATTTATGTCAACGGCAAAAAGGACTTTTTGGTGACAAACCTAAGTCTAAATTATAATGAGTCGAGTATACATTGATCCGCTCAATAAACACTCCTCATTCCGACCACAAAAACAAAACGAGTCGAGTAAACATTGATCCGCTCAATAAAAACTCCTCGATCGAACACAACAAACATAAAGACTTATTGGTGCGAAAAACCTAAGTCCAAACAAAACGAGTTGAGTAAACATCGATCCGCTCGATAAAAACTCCTCGATATATATTCAACGATCAAAAAGACTTTCAGGTACTAAAAACCTAAGTCTAAACAAAACGAGTTGAGTAAACATCGATCCGCTCGATAAAAACTCCTCGATATATCTACAATGATTGAAAGACTTCAGGTACTAAA
Source organism: Penstemon eatonii (assembly GCA_038501285.1). NCBI lineage: Eukaryota > Viridiplantae > Streptophyta > Magnoliopsida > Lamiales > Plantaginaceae > Penstemon > Penstemon eatonii. The sequence continues at coordinate 28,780,740 of CM076713.1, forward strand.
AACCTAAGTCTAAACAAAACGAGTTGAGTAAACATCGATCCGCTCGATAAAAACTCCTCAACATATATATTCAACGATCAAAAAGACTTTCAGGTACTAAAAACCTAAGTCTAAACAAAACGAGTTGAGTAAACATCGATCCGCTCGATAAAAACTCCTCGATATATCTACAATGATTGAAAGACTTCAGGTACTAAAAACCTAAGTCTAAACAAAACGAGTTGAGTAAACATCGATCCGCTCGATAAAAACTCCTCAACATATATATTCAACGATCAAAAAGACTTTCAGGTACTAAAAACCTAAGTCTAAACAAAACGAGTTGAGTAAACATCGATCCGCTCGATAAAAACTCCTCGATATATCTACAATGATTGAAAGACTTCAGGTACTAAAAACCTAAGTCTAAACAAAACGAGTTGAGTAAACATCGATCCGCTCGATAAAAACTCCTCAACATATATATTCAACGATCAAAAAGACTTTCAGGTACTAAAAACCTAAGTCTAAACAAAACGAGTCGAGTAAACATCGATCCGCTCGATAAAAACTCCTCGATATATCTACAATGATTGAAAGACTTCAGGTACTAAAAACCTAAGTCTAAACAAAACGAGTTGAGTAAACATCGATCCGCTCGATAAAAACTCCTCAACATATATATTCAACAATCAAAAAGACTTTTGGTATTAAAAACCTAAGTCTAAATAAAACGAGTAGAGTAAACATCGATCCGCTCGATATACACTCCTCGAACTATTTACAACGAGAAAAAGACTTTTTGGTATTAAAAACCTAAGTCTAAATAAAACGAGTAGAGTAAACATGGATCCGCTCGATATACACTCCTCGAACTATTTACAACGAGAAAAAGACTTTTTGGTATTAAAACCTAAGTCTAGATAAAACGAGTTGAGTAAACATCGATCCGCTCGATAAAAACTCCTCGATATGTTTTCAATGATTAAAAGACTTTTGGGTTAAAAACCTAAGTATAATTACAAACGAGTCGAGTATACATTGATCCGCTCAATAAAAACTCCTCGATCTACTCCTAACATTCTAAAAAAGATCCGCTGATACTCCTAAAGTTTTGAAAGATAAATCAAGTATGAATTCATCTGCTCGGAAATTACTCCTCGTAAATAAAATTATCAAACGACAAAGAAGATGCAAGAAATAAAATAATATTTTATTCATCAAATCAATTACATACAAATATCCTACGTTACAAAAATCTGCTTGCTACCTAAAGATCGTTAGAATGATCTAGTTAAATTGATCCTATGGGATCGACTATCTTCACGACAATGTCCACGGAAACACCAATCTCCTCCCTAGTACCTCATCGATCATAATAAACCACCTAAGAAGCATGCTGCTCAGGATGGTCGACTTCTTTGGTTCGATGGCAGGGCTCTGAAGATCATATGTGATTCCAGATGAAATGAACACTACCAGCCAGATAAGCTAGCAATGCTCACTCACCCAGAAGAAGATACTGCTTTTACTTTATCTATAAAACATTTTACTCTCGAGCAGCATCTCTTCAGGACCGTCGTGAAACGGTAAGTTTACCAGCCACCCCGATGGTCTATCACTCCGGAGGTAACATCGAAGAGCGGAGGCGGCTGGCAAGTATGAACCCCCCATGTGCAGACGGAAACCACGGACCTCTAAGGTGATGAAGACTAAAGCAGAGATCTCATGGGATCCGTCGATACAAGGAAGGGCTGACATGGGACCCGTCAATACAAGACTGGGGACAATTCCTTTACTGCGAACGAACAAATCACGATAATGTGACTTCTTGAACATTATGGGGTCCGAAGGCAAAATGAAATCTAAGGAAACAGAGATCTTCATTGTTATGAATGGAAAATAAGGAAACTACCTACTTATTTATAGGCGCCCGTGAGAATGATCCTACGGATAATAAGAGTTTAATCAAGGGACGAAAACGCGACCCTTTGACTTCCCGAATTAAATGCAAGTAAGTTGGAACGGCGCCCGTCTGATCGACTCAACTGATCGATGACAAACAAATCTACAGATCGAAGCGATCAACAAAATAATCCAAGAAAACTTAAAGAAGTTCAAAGACCAACACGATCTGCACGATCATATATGAGGGTCGCCTAATAGAAAATATTAAGAACTCCTCAACGAAGGCATGCAAAGTTGAACCGTTGAAAGAGGATAATTGCTTAAAAACGACCAGAGCCTCCACCATACGGGGGTCGTAACTGCCTCATACATCATTGGGGGACTACTAAGTTGGCCATACAAGAATTCCATTTAGAATCCAAGAAATCTGACATCGAAATCAGGAGAATAGCCCTCCCTATTCGAAACTATAAGGCCGTCACTGCCTAATTTTCCGAAGAATTGCTGAAGGAGGTCTGAACGGGTCAGATCTGGCCAGGACTGTTACATTTTCCAATTCCTCCCATATCAAGAGTATGATATACTGGCTAGAGAAATGTATAATTGAAAAGCTAAGGATGGAAGACATGGATAGCTGAAAAGCACCTAAAGGAAAATTTCCCTTTGAGGAAAAGAAAAACTGAAATTCAACAGGAGGAACAATAACCTCCTTATATAAGATATATGTCATATAAGGACAAATTTATAAGGCATGAATCGAGCATCGACCAGACAGCTAAGGGTTTACACAACGACGATCGGCTGGATTGATCAACAAAGATTAAATATGCGAAGCAAATATTATACCGTTCAGTTATCTTACAAGCGACCAAAGCAAGATCAAGCTTACTTTCTCCGTACTTAAATCTCTCCGCAGAAATAAAATTCAGATAAGTAAACTAATCTTTGTCAATTACTACATGATGGTATATTTGTGCGTAGCAATAACATATATGAACAAGATATATCATTAGAATCAAGGCAAGAATCTGCCTACAGAAGAGATCATAATTTCCAATCTAATCTCCCAATACAAAAACCTCTGCCCGGACAACTACACAAAAGTTGGGCATCATCATCAAAAAAAAAAAAAAAAAAAAAAAGAGACAGTCCAAGGTCTGCCAGATTGAATAAAGATCATTGAGAAGAATCGCCAGAGGGGCGACCAGCAGAAACAGGCCTCCGAGGAGTTAGGTTACCAGCAAACGCCATCAACTCCTCCTGACGCTTAAGATAACCGGCATCATAACCATCATCATATGCCTGTTGACGAGATCCCTCTGCCGACGCGGCAGCCTGAACTAGGTCGCCTTTCTCTTTCTCAAGAATAACTTGGTCAGCCTCTAACTTTTGGAGATCATCTTTAGCAAGTTGCAGCTGCAGCTCCAAACCCCTGGTTTTAGCTTTCTCCGACTCCAGCTGACCTTGAAGAGCTCTCCGACTATTCCACAGTTCATCATTTTGCACACCCAGCTGGAGTGCAAAATACTTGCCCTAAAAACAGAAAGAGTAAGAAAAACCGCCGTACAACAAAGAATTCAAAACAAAGAACAGGAAAAATGTTCGAAATATGTTTACCTGTTCACATATCTTCACCAGAGATTGAACAAGGCGAACATTGGAAGTACCTTCGAGCTTCCTCAATTCGCCGGGCAAAATAGTACTCATGCCTAAGTCCCAAGACAAAGCATCAGGTTCAACAGAACCAGGCAGTTCGCTTGTCAAAGGGACACCGTCGGAACGTGGAGTCTCCGACAAAAGAATGTCATTAACCTGCATAAGCACACAGCGATCATCTAACGGACGAGGGGAGTCCCTCTCGTCGGGACTAACAGAGGTCTCTTTCCCGGAAGCAGATATAACGGTCCGACGACCAGACCTCGACCCAGATCGACCCCCAGAAGGTCCCCCAGACTCAAAAGAAGCAGTCGTTACAGTGGTATCATGAAACAGATATTCAGGACCATATTGCGAAATAGACTGCGTTATGGAAGGATTGACAGAAAAACCATCACCGACTTGCCCTTCACTAACTAGCAGGGCAGTAGAAGTAGAAAAAGGAAGGGAACTAACAAAATCCCCTCCATGAGATCCATACTCGTAAGAAGAAAAACCTGAAGAAACAGGTATGTCGTAAACCTGTTCCATGTTGGATGGATCTCCGAAAGCTAATCGACCTGGGGAAGACCTATTACCTCCCGCGGGGGTAGAAGAAAAGTTTGGTTGGAGGAGCGACGAACTAACTTCTGATAAAGGTTGGAACGTGGTAATAGGAGTATCGATCATCGAACTACTAACTGAGGACGAACGAGGAGGCTCCATCGAAGGCCCTTCTCTTCGAAATTTCTTCGATCTATTATCCCTAGCGCCCTCACGAGAAGGTCGCTTCGAAGTATTACCGAAAAGGTTACTCATGATCGGATTACGGAAAAATATAAATTAATATCGAGGAAGTTTATCGACTAGCTCAAGAAAGAGTATTATGTTAAGAGAGGAGTATAGCAGTAAAAAAGACAAGTCAAATTTTACCTCTCGTATTTATACTACACGAAAAGACGCGACTGACCCGAAGAAAGGGCGCGAAACAGGAAAACTGACCTTGGAGCAAACGCTAGAATTTGAAAAGACACATACATAATGATTACGGCAAATTAAATGACTTGTCTGAATCATTACAGCGAATGTGAAAGGACACGACTGTCAGAATAAGAAACGTTTAGTGTACAAAGTAGGGAAAGCTAAGCTACAATTAAACCGACAAGCGGATAATTACAAAGATTATTTCAAAAATAAATCACTATTTCAAGAAGCCTGGTCGCTTTCCGGAATCTTCTGCTCACTATTGACGACCTCAGTCATGCCTATATCGTCTTCTTCTTCCTCTTCGTCTACTGGATCGATGAAAGTATTATCGAGCTCATCGTTAACATCAGAAGGAGGAATCGGCAATGGATTTCCAAATTCCTCGACAAGATTAGCCAGAGGAAAACCTTGATATTCGACATCTGGAACCTCGGAAGAAGAATAAAGCTCGCCATAACGGTTCAACCGGATATGAGCTGCCTTAAAATACTCCTTCCGACGATCGTCGATCATCTCCAAAGCGACCAGTTGATGAATCGATTTTTTAAAAGTATTCTCAAGAAGAGGGCCGACCATCCGGTACACCAACGCCGTATGAACAGGAGAGTTGAGGAATTCACGAACAACTTGTTCGTTAGATTTCCTAACATATCGATCTCTTTGCCTAAGTGGGACATCATTTTCATACTCCTCTAAAGAAGCTTCAAGGCGTGATACTTGAGATTCAAGCTCACTAATGCGAGTCGTGCTTTTTAACTGCAATTCTTCTAATTTTCTAGCCATTTGATTGGCTTGTTCTTGAACACGAGAAACCTCTATCACCCTATCTATCATTTCTTGATCTTCGGTCCCGGCAGCACGAGTCTCTACGACAGGAACAGAGGAAGATGTCGAGGGACCAACTTCTGAACCGGAAGATTTGTGAAGTAAAGCTTTATACTTCTCTTCAAGGAAATCGCACTGTTGTTTCCAGAGAGAATTTTCATAGGCGTACGATGTCAGACAGGTGTTAACCTGAAATAACGAAGGGGTCAGAAAGAAACGAATTAGCGAATTAAGAAAATCCTAAAAGATCACTTCATCAGAATAATAGAAAGAAAAAGATCTCACCTTTTCAGCGTAAAGAGAAGCTCGCTGGAATTTCTCCAAAGGATCCTTATGAAGAAGCTTATTAAGATCGCGAGTAAGAACGCCAGACAAAAGAATACGGGTCGCCTTATCGACCGCATTCTCGTTATTATCATGAATAAGAGAATCCTTCTCGGAATAACCAGCGGCCCTCCTTCCCTCTAAATGATCCTCGATCATTTCGACCAGAGTAGGATTTGGATGTTTATCCCCGAGTAAAGAAAGGTCGTCACCAGAACGTCCATAGTAGTTTCTCTTCCTGTTAGCTGGATTATTAGATGGATGAGGCATTGACCAGCTGCGACATCCTCGAATACCCAAAGAGGTTCTAAGATGAAGCGGAGGGTAACCGGGTCCCATGCCCTGACGAATAGGGGACTCACGTGAAGAATCCGGAGATTCCTCTCTATTCTCCTCGGATTCGTGACCCAACTCCAATTTCCTTTTTCGAGACGCCCTCTGCTCGATAGGATTATTCTCCACTGACTTGGAAGATTTCGACAGCACCATTTTTCCCTTCGAAGAATGTCGGGAGTTTTCTACCATATGAGCTGAAAAAGAAACAAAATAAAGTTAATTTCTCCATATAAAAAGTATAGTGACAATACTAAAGATCAAATAAAATGCTAACCTAGAGGTTCAGACGATGAACTGATGGGAAAATTATGGACACTTAACCCCGCCTTACGAAGAAAAGATTCCCCAATCAGAAGAGCGCTTTGATATTTGTTTGTACGCATCTCGGGAATCTCAGTGATAAACTGTACATCGTCAGGAACAAGTTCACCAGTCGGTGAGCGACCTCCAGGAATCCAACTGGAACCATGATCCCACGAGAAAGGCGTGGTCGAACCATCCGCCAAACGGAGATTAGACGGAGGACGAACAAAGAAGAAATGAGATTTCCATGAGGGATTACTAGAAACCGGAGCATCAAAGATTGCTCGGCTAGGCCGCTGACTAGCGAAGAAATATCCACGGTTTGAAGAACTAGAAATATTAAAACGAAAAAGTTGCGTAAAGTTACGGAAAGAAGGTTTAAATCCCTTTGCAATCATCAGAACGGAAAAACAAACCACGAAAGCAACAGAATTTGGAACCAGTTGTGTCAAGCACACGCTGAAAGTTTTTAGAACTTCCAGAAAAAGGGGAGACAAAGGAAGACGCAGTCCGCTATTAAAGTGAGCCGTATAAAAGGCTCGACATCCCTCCGGTGGAGAAGTGACCCTATCAGTAGGGGAAGGAAGAATTATTTCAGAACCTTCCGGAAAATATTTGGTATAGTTATTCACGACTTCAGGGAATGTTTCCTCTGTATATGCGCAAGCTACATCCTCAATTGGTTCAGAAATCTGAGGAACAGTACCTTTGCCCTTTTTGGCTCGGGCAGCTACATCCGCATCGGAAAGGATTCGTACCTTGTAAGTATCTTCTACAGGGATAACAAGGTCAGATACCGTAGTTTGTTCACCCAGAGGATTAGAATGTAACTCCTCCTCGTTATCAGGGGCGATGATCTCTCTAGGAGAAGAAGAAGATCTTCTTACGGAAGCCATCTATATTCTAGTTCTCGGAAGAAGAAGGTCGATGAAAGGAAAATTTTATACGACGAACGACCAAACTAGAAAATGACTGCGATCTAAAAGCAAATATAAAAGAGAAATGGCAAACTCGAAAGTCACCTATTTATAAGGAAATGAGAAAAGACGTTTCGAACTCATCGCAGCTACTCAAATTCCCGCCAAAAACGGAAGGATACAAAAAGCCTCCTGAATAGACGCGTGGCGATCCATAATTAGACAGAAGAAACGACTATCTATGATACGTAGCACTCTTTTCCTTACTTAAGATTTTTTCCCACTGGGTTTTTTCTTAAGTAAGGTTTTTAACGAGGCTCCGTTCATAGAAAAGAAACAGTCGACCAGATTTATCTACTTCTACGAGCTCCTATTATCTATACGCTCGAAGAAGTGAGGGAGTACTGATGGGGGCTATTTCGCACCCTACATACTGATCAGATCGAACAAAGATTATAAGATCGATTCGACCAATTATAAAGGATCGGGATCTTCTTACAGACCTGCCAAATGCCGCTCGCTCCGAGTAAAGATTATACTCCGGACCCAAGAAGGATAGTTGGGCCGAGTCCAAGCAGGACTATGATTCCTTGTAATACTAGGTTTAGCATAATATATATACCTAGTTATTCATTGTATGAGACAACTACGAATTCTCTTAATTCTGAGATTACACAAGAATACATTAATAGAACTCAATAATATCCATTATTATTGCAGAATTCTACATTCATATTGGAGTATTCTTAATTTTGTTAATGGTTTTACTTCTTGCCTTTGATTATTGCTTTTCTTTGTAAACGATCCATCCAGAATAAAGTAACAGAGCCCAATATACTGAATAATTCAATATCCAAACCCCCGATATCACAAATTCACTGATATTAAATTGACCTGACGAAAAACGGTTAAATCACCTTTGACGAGAGATTCATCAACAGAGGAACGGGTATCTAGGAGAAACGATTGTTTCTCATTGTCGTGAAACAGGTATCCAATGGATTTCGTTGGATACCCCATAATTATATACAAATTGGATATGCTAGCCAATTTATCTCCTTTCTCGTTTCTACCATCGGCAGGAGATCTCCATACTCAGAGGTAAGAGCATAGAGGTATTTTGCCATACCTTTCTTGGTAAAGCTTTGTAGGCACGAACTATGAAGGTACTTTGCTCAGTATCTTCGATGCAGTCAGGAGGACTAACTCCTAGAATGCATAAGGAAGCTTAACAAAACTCAATATAGATCGAACAATGTTAAACAATGTTAGATTGCATCTCTTTAGACATTTCAATAAGTTGAGGCGTCTTAGGAGGAGTTTGTTGTATGAAAATCTCATTCTCATTAAGATAATTGAGGAATCCTTGACAAGTATTTGCTATCTCAACTAGATCGAATGGTCGTAATACTTTGTCTTTGTTGATTCTCTACTTCGTATTGAAATACCTTTGAAAATTTTAAAGGTTTTTCGGATTTGTATCTCACTAGATTCATTTTCCACTAACGACCAAGGTCATTAGTAAAAAGTACGAAGTATGAGTAATCTCCTTTCACAGTAACTTTTAGTGATCCATATTCATGGATTAAATCCAGATTTGGTTCGCTCTGGATTCCCTTTGACGGGAGATCTGGTCATCTCTCCTTTGAGACATGATTCGCAGGTTGGAAGTTCATCCAAGTTCTATTTTCAAGAAGCTTAGGCGAAACCAACTTTTGAATCCTACTCTTGGAGATGTGTCCAAGTCTAGCGTACCAATGTTATGGACTATTATCTTTGTATTAATTTGAAATTCACACATTAATTCAATGAAATTGAGTTAATGGTTTAATTCAATTAATTTACTTCCTTTCAATTAACTTCTTTAATTGCTTCCTTTTTCCTTTTCAATTAACCCTTTAATTGAAATGTTGCTTAATTAATTAGATCATCTAATCAATTAAACATATCAGTGCCTTTCTTAGATGCAGTGGGATAATTCGACTTTTAGGCTACTTGCGTTCTTTTGACTACCTTTATGGTCGAATTTAGAAGAGAATAAATTCTTCTTCATTTTACTCTTCTTTGACTTTGCAGTCCATGAAGTGTAAACGATCATGACAGGTTTATCCTATTTGCCTTTAACCAATACTTTGGTTGATTCATGAAATGTGATCGACTTATCAAATAAGATCAGTGTATTTCAAGAGTCATTTGAATGAGCGGGAGGAGAATTTAGGAGGAAGTTAATGTTAAGATCACTTGCAGGCTTACGTTTAATCGATCCAGTTTTCAACTAGATTGATAAAACAAAGACAGTGATCCTTGACACTAGTTCCTTCATTTATTCTCGAGTTTTGAAACAATTCCTTAGAAGTCTCGAATCAAATTGATTCAAAACTACTCCTCAAAACAAGCCTTTTGGGGTGGAGGTTTGTTTCAGAAGACTGGTCCTCAAAACAGGCCTTTTGAGGTGGAAGCTTCAGACATGCTCCTCATGTTGCTTCCATAGCTCGTTCAATCTTGTTGCTTATTTGAAGAAACGATCATTAAGATTCCCATACTCTATAGGTGATTCGTTTCACTTTTGAGATTCATCTTTATATGAGGAAACGATCATTAATGTTCCCATACTCTACGGGTGACTCGTTTCTTTTATTTTGACTTATCTCGGAAGCGCATAAGGCATAGGCTCGTCGTTCAAGAACATCATTCCCTGTTTTTGGAATTTAAGACAGTTCTCAAGTTTCTTGTCTAGTCGATATTTTGATCCAGTCATTTTATTAGTCGAGGATAAATAGTAAAATGGATAACTACTGATATCTCTGTATCTATTTTAAAGAGAAGACAAACATTCAGTGGACTAGTTAATGAATAATACTTATAATCTACGAAGGTTGGACTTTCTATCGTAGAAGTTCTCCCACTATTTTGTCGAAACAATTACCCCTTCAATTGTTCGGGAAATACTATTTCCTAGTAGGTCTTGACGTCCCAGCGGCAATTAATTGCACCCACGACTCGTGGCCATACAACCAATTCCCCAGGTAGGCATACTTATTGCCAATTGTGTCACTCCACAACCTTCAAGCTATTTTGCCTCGGTTTTCGCACTTATCTAGCACTGCTACATCATAAGTGTTACTAATCGTTAAGTCTAACCCATCAATCATGATGAGCAACGGGCCCGGTCGCGAGTTCTCCGTAACTAGTTATCGGTCGATCCTCACATCCCGACCAGTCCTCACCCTTGTCGTGTTTAGTTAAAAACAGGAGTCAAGGAATTTCGCGTATTGTCCCTTTCTTCGACTCGGGTGCCAGACTCTGGATCACCTCTATCGATAAGTAAACAACATACGCTAGTCCCTATTGATGGAATGCTTGGATTTATATAAATACTTCATTTTATTTTAATCCAATATGACTTAAAATTTAATTCAAGAGGGGATTTACTGGTTTGAAAGTTTAAGCCAAACTCTCTCGAGATCTCCGCTTCGATTATGCTTTATCTTTTAGCGCGCATCTCATACAAGCTAAATATAAATCGACAAATAAATAAAAGCCATACAAACCTAGCATGCATACTACCACAATATGTTTTCGATCGGGAGCCTCCTATGTGGGCCATCATCGAGCCAATGATGTTGGCCCTATTGGTCAATCTAAAGGGTTCTCATAAAGCCCTATGCTATTACACAAGGTACCACGCATACATGGTCTTCATATCTTCTTGGGCTCCCACCTTGCTTGTAAACGGGCCTCCATTCTAAGCTAATAAAACAGTAAAACCCTATTCTATTACAAAGGCTCAAAGTGGCCCAAAAATATAATAGTCTCGCAGGCCCAATAAAAACCAAACATTAAATTAAACCAATCACATCTACCCTAAGGTCAAGGCTCGACTCGATCGAAAACCATGTAAACAGTTCACGTAGAGCAAGAAACATGCAAACAACTTTTACCTATTTCTTTCTTAATTTTAAAACTACCTTTTAAAACTAACTTCCTATGATTCTAACTTTTTAGTCACTACTAATTATGACAAAATAAATATTCGGTTAAACAAAAATAAATTTTCTGCTCAAATTCAGATTCTGTTTTTCAACTTTTGAAAATTGCATTTTCGCCCCTCAACTTTCGATAATTGCACTTTGACCCCAAAACTTTTAAAAGGTTACAAAAACACCCCTGAAGAGATTCGGGCAGCAGACCAGAAAATAAAATTTTGAATTCTGAAAATTTTTGATTTTTCAAATAGACCCCTGAAGTTTCGGTAATTGCAAATCAGTCCCCAAATTTTCAAAAATTACAAAACAACCCCAAAAAGCGTGCGACCATATTTGCAAAACAGTCCAGTAATTTTGAAATTTCCAGATCCAAAAATTTCGAATTTTTCAGCCCTCTAAAACCCTATATGCGATTTCTTGCACAAAAAGTCCTGAAGTTTTCAAAAACTATAAAATCGGCACAGATATGAAAAAGCAGTTTTACCCAATGATATATCCAGTCATAACAAGCAAGAATCAATTTACAGAACATAATTATCACGTGTCTATCGAATTAGACGTTACCCCGAACTGTTGGGATAGTGGTTGGGGTTGCCTCGATTGTCAGAACAACTTACAGTGCGGAATTTTAAAATTTTTCGAAGCACCCAAAGTCCCATATAAGAATCTCCATATTATATATACACAAGCATGAAACAAAAACACACAATGAATTAAACAAGGGGGTTTTTGCGATTTACCTCACCACAGGCAAGGTGGTGGCAACCTTCAATTCTGATTCTGGATCTGGATCTGGTTCACAGGAGTGATCCAAATGTCTCACCTCCAAAGATAGTCCACACCAACTGGATTCTGGTAACACATCCTAGTCTTAGGCTCAGAACTGGATCTAGGAGGTTTGCTATAGCAGGACTGTGTAGATCTACTTGACAGGTCAAGATCTAACACGGTGGAACAAGGGAGAGGCGGCGGCGACGCTAGGCAGCTCACGGCAACAAGGTGGCGGCGGCACAAGCTTGGCGGTGCAGGGGAGGGGGCGGCTAGGTCAGAGAAGAGAGCTCAGGGTTTTGTGCTAGGGTGTTGGCTTTCTGAGCTCTAGTAGGACTCTATTTATAGACTTCTACTTGACCTAGGTTTGCAAGACTCCTTATGGGCTTTTAATTAAAGGCCCATGTCTTGCAAGCCTTTCATTTAATTAACTACTTTAATTAAATGCCCAATCCAAATAAATCAATATTTCTCTTATATAATTAATTAGCAACTTAATTAAGTATTTAATTAATTAGGTCAACCAATCAATTAATCTCCCACTTGAATTAATACTTTAATTCATTTAATTGATTTAATTAATTTTAAATCAATTAATTCCTTTAGTATCCTTTATAACAGTCACCGTCCAATTGTATTGTGTGTGACCCTCTGGGTTCACCATCAATTGGCAGCAGACCCACGAATTCCTCGTGATTTAATTTATGAACAATAAATTGCTCCGGTCAATTAAACAACCTTTAATTGACCACTCCTAGAAAAAAATCCTCTATTAATTCAGGAGTACCTACACTTCATGGTCGATGTCTAGACACAAGCCCATGAAGCCCAACTTCAGGTGAATTGATACTTGTGAACCTCGTCTCATATAATTACCATGTACATACGGTCCTTCTATCGACTAATATTCCCGATCAAGACTTAGGGTGTGTGAATTGATCGGCACCTCTAAATTTGTCTCGATAACTATACTTTCTAATTCAGGATAATATTCCAGTGTGACTGCTAAATTTGGAAACCCCTTTCCAAATCCGTCACCGACTGCGGCCGCAGATTCTTCGGATATATTATCTAAGAATTGTATAGGAAATTCTCTCATCCATTACGATGAGTCAATAGATTCCATATTGGTACTAACCACTCGCGTACATGTCCATACGCACCCAACCTAGGCATGTTATGACCAAGCTAAGTGGCCTATACCTAGATCTAAGTACGCACTTTCATGCACCGAATTCGCCCTAGCACCTCAAGTCAAAGGACTAAATCGTACACTATTATAATCCTTGAGAAACATCCCATCACCGATATGCGTCATTCACTTCCACAATGGGTTTCTCTGTTCGGGTCGTTCGATGCGTTCAATCCTCCATTTAACCACCTACTCATATACACTGGCCTCAAATGCCTTGCTCATGAAACGCTACAAATTCACTCCATGTGAATCATGCATACTTGTACAAGTCTTGGCGATTCCTACGATAACCCGTCCTGTTCGGATTCTATGACTTGGAACAGTTTTAAGATTACGACCTTTGAGACTGTTTCATGATTGCACTCAGTACTGAAGTGAATCGTCCCATAGTCAAATGTAATCTAAGGATTTCAACCAATCGCTTAAATGTATTCGCGAGAGATGAAGTTGGCCATTGTTTATCCATATACTCGTATAAATAAACGTGCGTATTAAGTCGTATATACTAAAGAAAGATAATGATAGTTTCACTACAAGCTAAATATATTGGCTTGCAGGGCACTATCCCATCACGAACGTCTATATTATGGAGATCGATGGGCAGGAACCCTCCTGGGTTGATCCTTTCGTAGATTATTTGCAAGAAGGAAAACTCCTTGAAGATACTAATGAGGCTCGGAGGGTTAAATACCGATCACCATGCTTCGCCCTAATGGAATGAAGACTCTATAAAAGATCCTCATCTGGAATTTTGCTGAAATGTGTTTCCGAAAATCAATACAATATGATCTTGAAAAAAGTCCATGAAGGAGAAGCTGGAAATCATTGTGGCGCTCAAGCATTGGCTCTGAAATGCTCGAGGGCGGGATATTATTGGCCTACTCTTATTTCTGACTCAGTCGATTATGTGAAGAAATGCCATCATTGTCAAATTCACTCGAATTTGATTCACCAACCTGCCGAGCATCTGCATTCTATTCCTAGTTGCTGGCCTTTCGATAATGGGGTATTGATATTGTCGGTCCTTTTTCGACGGCTAGAGCAAGGAAGAATTATGTATTGGTTGTCGTCGAATATTTCAGCAAGTGGGTAGAATGCGCGGCCTTGACCAAGATCACTCAGTTCCAGGTTATAAATTTTCTTTGGAAGAATATTATTTGCAGGTTTGGAATTCCCAGAGTGTTGATATCAGATAATGGAACTCAGTTTGCTGGAAAGAAGATCTTGGAATGGTGTGAGAAGTTCGGATTACAGCAGAATTTCACATCTGTTGGACATCCGCAAGCAAATGGACAGACTGAGGTCGTAAACAGAGAGATTGTCTGATCTTTGGAATAGCGGTTGGCCGAAGCAAAAGGAAAATGGCTCGAAGAACTGCCTGGAGTCGTATGGGCCAATCGAACAACAGTGAAACACCTTTTAGTCTGGTTTATGGATCGGAGGCTATTATTCCAGTCTGGTTTTGGAAAAGCAGTTGGCCGAAGCAAAAGTCGTTGCTACGCCCATTAGATCGGAGTTACAAGCAGATCGTCAATCATTAATCAAAATATTACATGGCTATGGTAATATTTCGGTCTTCTATACATTATTATCAACCGATTGCAGTATGATACTTGATCAATAATTTATGATCGATCAGTGCAAATTCTACAAGTGAAAAATAAATATTCAAGGCAAAGTCATTGAAGTTATTTAATGGATACATTTAATTCATCCTCGATTTCTTACCAATATTTGTCCGATTAAGTAATTCGAGCTCAAATGCAGTTGGTGCAAAGAAAAGACATGGAAAGAAGATTGCAAAGTAATGAAGTTTTATTGATAAACTTTTACAAACAATTACAGATAAGTATTACAAGTATAAGGATTGACCTATTGCAAATTTCTAAGGCCTACGTTAAGGATCTTTGAGCGACCAGCAAGGCTGATGAGACCTAGTTCAACGTCTACCTTTCATCCAAGAATGCAAGGCTCGGACTAGTCTTCGATCAAGCCAACTCCTAACTCTGAAGTAAGGCAGTATGAATTACCAGACGAGGCGATGGAGTTCGGCAATACAAACCCTTCTCAGACAAGATATACCCAAGAAGTTAGGTTGTCTGCCAATATTCCAAGCGCCAAGCTTTTTGTCTGTCGATACTCTAAGCGAGGTTGTTCTTGTTCGGGATATTGGCACGATCGAGAAAATGGCTACGCTCCCTAATCTCGAACATCGTCATGGGAGAATGAAAATCCTTCATCTTGAATGAAGAAACTGTGTCTGAACGAACAACGTTCGAACAAAACATTTATAGAGAAGGTAAAGAATGAGAGGGTAATTTCAGGGGTATTTATAGCAAGCACAACATAGGATCAACGTCTTAGATTATCCAATTGAACGGTCACGATATGAGCGGGAAATGCGCTGGCAGTTACAGTTCCCGAAGAATAGGGGATCGTTTTGATTGTGCTTGATAACTTTCCCACTCCAAGCTCGAAACTCCCCATAAATCGATGCCCACAGATTGGAATTAAATCTTCGATCAACATGTCAAACTTACCTCATGGTTAAGTATCATCTTCCGATCATGGTGTCTACCGATCCTGAGAAATGCAAACTTAAAAATATAAGTTATGAAGAAACTCAACAAATTATGTTCCTTGATCGATAACTTCTTTGAAGGATCTCATGTTGAAAGCAATCAACTCCATGATCGATGGGACTTTGGTCGATCAATTCATTAACTAACAAATATTCGAGTCAATTCAATATTAGTTGATCGCCGAGGGTTCAAAGTTATATTATATTTTAAAGCAAATGATGCTCGGATGAGTTTTGGAATTTATGTTTGAACGACAATAATCCAAGACTTCAAATGCTTATCAAGATTAATTACATGTTAGTTAAGTTCGATTTATTCATTCGATTGATTATTTCAAAGTTCAGTTTTATTATTGTTCGAGCAAAGAAGACAAAAGAAAATGCAACAACAGTTAAGCTAAAACAACTTTTCATTCATATATTCTCCGAGCAGTTACAAGTGATTTCTCGATTACAATAAGGAAATTCGAGCTCAATAAAGAAAAGTACATCCTACTACAATTTCTACGAACAAGGCTAAGTGACTTCGATCCACAACGTCACAGCACATGATTGGAGGTTGCACATATCGCGGTAACCAATGTTTTTCATGTCAATCACTCGCCACATGGCGGGTTCAAGACACAGCTCCTTGACCGATCGATCGAGCCATGGAGCAGAGAAGAGCAGGGTCGGGGCCTATCCCCAGGGCTCTTAACCGATCTTAGATCTTCATCTGTGAACAATGATTGATATGCACAATCATTGTTCACACCCTAATCCGATCCAGGACAGCGGGAAGCAGCTCCAACGGAATTACTCCAAGCAATCTCGAAGGCACCATTCTTCAAGAAACTCCTTGAAGAAGCTGATGCTCGAGATTGTAAGGGCTTTCACCGATATCGACCGACAATCCGACCGGACGCAGCGCCAGAAGACCGAAATTCTAACCCATCTCAGATATGGGATATCCAAGAAAATAGGTTGTCTGTCGGTATTCTAAGCGCTAGCTTTTTTGTGTGTCGATATTCTAAGCGAAGGGAAGTATATCAAAAGGAGTAAGGTCGGAAGACAGGGTCCGAGTTCTAATCTCGAACTCTTTTATTTGGGAAGTAGGATGGAACATGTTGATCAGAATATTCAAAATTCTAGAGGTAAAGTTCGGACAAGGCATTTGCGGAATGTAAAAAATGTGATAGTAAATTTGGAGCTATTTATAGTGGAAGGGGAATAAAATCGACGGACCAGATGACACATTGCGAACGGTTATGATATCAGCAATAAACGCGTTGATCGTTCCGCTTCCCGAGAAATAGGGTTCCGTTTGGTTAGGAAAAGAGAAATCTCCTCAAATCATGTTCGGACTTCCAAAAGGATGATCGAATTATTGATCATTCGAATAGCAGATCTCTTTACATAAAAAAAAAAGAAGAGGAAGAAGGAAAGTCGAATTACTTGGAGTTAAGGGTACCTTGATACTATGAAGTATCTGAAAATGGTATAAGGGAAATTTCGAAGTAAGGAAAAATTTGAAGTTTTAAGTATCAAGTCATCCTCCGCTCGGAAAATTTCGTTAAGTATCAGTTGTTTATGGTCAACCAGAGGTTGGAGCTCAGAAAATTAATGCAAGTATTATTACTTATAATTTGCGTCCGATCGACAATGCTCAAACTAAGGAGTTAGTACAATTACAGTCATTCAATTGCTTATGTTCGGTCAATTGCTCACGATCGATTAGTTGTTCATATTCAGGAAAATTTCCAAGGAAAGTTTTAAGTGATCGAACATCGAATTATCTCTTGGTTGCTGGCTCGAAAGATCAGTTTGAGTATTATCATTCAATTAATTATCCAAATTCGATCGGATTATTCAAGTTAAGAGTTCATCCAACTATTATTTGATCGACCAACAAATTAGAGACAAAGAAATTTATGAATTTCATTCCGAACAAGAAAGTGTTTACAATCTCGATCCTATTACAAAGGTACAAAACTTCGAAAAGTACAAGGATACAAGAGATACATTTCGATCCTATTACAAGCTAATATGCTACATTCCGAACCTATTACATTTTACAATCCTATGAAATTTTTGGCTTCTTCTCCCACCAGTCGGTCGAGGTAGTCCATGTCCGAGCGTGGAATCTCCTTTGAACCCGCATGCTTTGTCTTTACTTACGGTTTTCGGAAGACGAACGGGCTAATGCATCTTTTTCTAAGTTAAGACATCTTTTTCAAGGTGCAGCATGAATACTTTATTGCTGACCTCGTCCTCCGATGCCGCCCGTAGCACGTCTTCCTAAATGCATTGTGGTGATAGGTCCCCCGAACAAGAGACCCATGCCAGAGGAATGACAAATGCTACCGACCATCCTTGAAGAACATGGTGCTCGTACTTGTTGGGTTGCCTCGATTGTCAGAACAACATAGAGTGCGGAATTTTAAAATTTTTCGAAGCACCCATGGTCCCATATATTAGATCTCCATATTATATATATGAAAAACATGAATCAAAACACATAATGTATTAAAACAAGGGAGTTTCGATTTTTACCTCACCACAGGCAAGGTGTTGGCAACCTCCAACTCTGATTCTGATTCTGGTTCACAGCAGTGATCCAAATGTCTCACCTCCAAAGATTAGTCCACACCAATTGGATTCTGGCAACACCTCCTAGTCTTAGGCTAAGAACTAGATCTAAGAGGTTTGTTACTGAAGGATTGCGCTGATCTACTTGGCAGAGCAAGATCCAGCACGAAGGAACAAGAGGGGAACTCATAGCGGCACTGGGAAGCTCACGGCCAGAGGTGGCGGCTAGGTGCAGAGAAGGCTAGGGTTTTCTGTGCTACGGTGTTAGCTTTTGAGCTCAAGCAGAACTCTATTTATAAGCCTCCTTCTTGACCTAGGTTTGCAAGACTTCTTATGGGCTTTTAATTAAAGGCCCATGTCTTGCAAGCCTTTCTTTTAATTAACAACTTTAATTAAATACCCAGTCCATATTAAATTAATATTTCCTTTAATTAATTAGCAATTCAATTAATTATATTAATTATTTTAAATCAACTAATTAATTAATCTCCCACTTAAATTAACACTTTAATTCATTTAATTGATTTAATTACCTTTAAATCAATTAATTCCTTTTATACCCTTTTGTAACAGTCACCGTCCAATTGTATTGTGTGTGATCCTCTGGGTTCACCATCAATAGGCAGCAGACCCACGAATTCCTCATGATTTAATTTTTGAACAATAAATTGCTCCGGTCAATTAAACAACCTTTAATTGACCACTTCAAGAAGCAATTCCTCTATTAACTCAAAAGTACCCACACTTCATGGTCGATGTCTAGCCACAAGCCCATGAAGCCCAACTTCAGGTGAATTGATATTTGTGAACCTCACCTCTTATAATTGCCATGTACATACGGTCCTTCAATCTACTAATTTTCCCGATCAAGACTTAGGGTGTGTGAATTGATCGGCACCTCTAAATTTGTCTCGATAACTATACATTCTAATTCGGGATAATTTTCCAGTGTGACTGCTAAATTTGGAAACCCCTTTCCAAATCCATCACCTACTACGGCCGTATATTCCTCGGATATATTATCTAAGAATCGTATAGGAAATTCTCTCATCCATTACGATGAGTCAATAGATTCCATATTGGTACTAACAACTCGCGTACATAACTATACGCACCCAACCTAGGCATGTTATGATCAGGCTAAGTGATCTATATCTAGATCTAAGTACGCACATTCATGTACCAAATTCGTCCTAGCACCTCAAGTCCAAGGACTAAATCGTACACTATTATAAGCCTTGAGAAACATCCCATCACCGATATGCATCATGCGCTTCCACAATGGGTTTCTCTGTTCGGGTCGTTCGATCCTCTATCGACCCACCTACTCATATGCACTGGCCTCAAATGCCTTGCTCATGAAACGCTACAAATTCACTCCATGTGAATCATGCATACTCGTACAAGTCTTGGCGATTCCTACGATACCCCGTCTCGTTTCGGAATCTATGACTTGGAACGTGTTTTAAGATTCGACCTTAGAGACTGTTTCATGATTGCACTCAGTACTGAAGTGAATCGTCCCATAGTCAAATGTAATCTAAGGATTTCATCCAATCGCTTAAATGTATTCGCGAGAGATGAAGTTGGCCATTGTTTATCCTTATACACATATAAATAAATGCGCGTATTATTATAAAATCAAAGATTGTCTTATACAGAATAGACCTATTACAAGCTAATTGAACTGGCTTGCTGGGCACTATCCTATCAATCTCCCACTTGCCCTAAATCCATTCACAGATGTTTCTAAGACCCATCTTCTCTAGATGTCCCTCGAACGCCTTTTGTGAAAGTGGCTTAGTTAGTGGGTCAGCCATGTTGTCTTCTGATTTAACATACTCCATGTGTATGTCTCCTCTACCAATGATCTCCCTAATCACGTGGTATTTCCTCTGTACGTGTTTTGGATTGATGGTGTGATCTCGGCTCCTTCGCTTGAGCTATTGCCCCGTTGTTGTCACAGAAGACTACTACAGGTTCAGCAATTCTAGGAACAACATTCAGTTCTTGGATGAGTTTTTCATCCATACACTTTCCTTTGCTGCATCTGATGTTGTGATATATTCTGCTTCTGTGGTTGAGTCGGCAGTGGTAGACTGTTTACAGCTTTTCCAACTGACCGCTCCTCCATTGATGCAGAATATGTATCCAGTGTTGGATTTAAAGTCATCCACGTCAGACTGGAAACTCGAATCAGTGAATCCTTCAAGTTTCAGTTCTCCACTACCACCGTAGACCAAAAACATTTCCTTAGTCCTTCGCAGGTACTTCAGGATTGCTTTTACGGCAGTCCAGTGCTCTTCGCCTGGATTTAACTGATAGCGGCTTGTTACTTTTAGAGCGTGTGATATGTTTGGTCGAGTACACAACATTGCATACATTATGCTCCCTATAGCAGAGGCATAAGGTATGAGAGACATTCTCATCTTTTCTTCGTCGGTTGTAGGGCACATTGACTTAGATAGAGAGATGCCATGTCTCATTGGAAGCAATCCTCTCTTGGATTCTTCCATTTTGAATCTCTTCAAAATTGTGTTGATGTACTGAGATTGGGAGAGTCCTATCATCTTCTTTGATCTATCCCTATAGATACGTATTCCCAATACGTAAGATACGTCTCCCATATCTTTCATGGAGAACTGCGCGGATAACCACGCTTTAGTCTGCGCTAACATCTTGATATCGTTTCCGATTAACAAAATGTCATCGACGTACAAAATAATGAATTATACCGAACTCCCACTATTCTTCTTGTACACACAAGGTTCATATACGTTTTTTATGAAGCCAAATGCTTTGACTGTCTTATCAAATCGTATGTTCCAGGTTCGGGACGCCTGTTTGAGGCCATAGATTGACCTTTGAAGCTTACACAGTTTGTGCTCACTTCCTTTGGACGCAAAACCTTCAGGTTGTTGCATAAAGATCTCCTTGTCAATGTCTCCATTGAGAAAGGCGGTCTTTACGTCCATTTGCCATATTTCGTAGTCATGCCACGCGGCTATGGCAAGCAATATCCGAATGGATTTCGACATCGCCACGGGAGAGAAGGTTTCCTCATAGTCTATTCCAGGCCTTTGAGAATACCCTTTCGCCACTAAGCGAGCTTTATGAGTTAATACCTCTCCATTCATTCCAAGCTTGCGCTTGAAGATCCATTTGCATCCTACAGGGATAGTTCCCTCACGTGGATCGACC
Source organism: Penstemon eatonii (assembly GCA_038501285.1). Taxonomy (NCBI): domain Eukaryota; kingdom Viridiplantae; phylum Streptophyta; class Magnoliopsida; order Lamiales; family Plantaginaceae; genus Penstemon; species Penstemon eatonii. The sequence goes on from CM076713.1 coordinate 28,802,253, forward strand.
AAGGTCCAAACCTTGTTGGAATGCATGGAATCCATTTCGGATTGCATGGCTTCGAACCATGCACCAGAGTCTATGTCTGACATCGCTTCTTGATAGGTCCTTGGATCACTTTCCACTTTCTCGTTTTCGTGAATGAAACCAAATCGCTCTGGCTCCTTACGAATTTGATCAGACCTTCGAAGAGTAGGTGTACTAGTAGGTTAAGTAAATTCTGGTTCAGCTCCCACTGTTTGGGGGGATGGGTCCGATTCCTGGACTTCATCAAGTTCTACGATTGTCCCATTTCGATTGGTGAGGAAATCCTCTTCCAAGAAGTGAGCGTTCCTAGATACGAACGTATTACGTTCTTTTAGGTTCGACGAACAGGTATCCAATGGATTCCTTTGGATACCCCACACATTTGCACAAATTAGATCTACTATCTAGCTTATCTCCCTTCTTGTTCTTTACATACGCTGGAGATCCCCATACTCGTAGGTACGAGTACACGGGTGCTTTATCATACCATACTTGGTGCGGCGTTGTTGGCACTGACTTCGAAGGTACTATGTTTAGTATCTTCGAGGCAGTTAATAGGGCTAGGCCCCAAAACGAAAAGGGGAGATCATCGAAGCTCATCATGGAACGAACCATGTCTAACAAAGTTCGGTTCCTCCGCTCAGACACTCCATTGAGTTGGGTGTCCTAGGGGGAGTTCGCTGTGCGAGAATTCCATTCTCTTTCAGATAATCAAGGAATTCTTGGCTTAAGTACTCACCACCTCTGTCAGATCGAAGTGCTTTAATACTATGCCCAAGTTGGTTCTCTACTTCCATTCGAAACTCTTTGAATTTCTCAAAAGTTTCGGATTTGTGTTTCATAAGATACACATATCCATAACGACTAAAATCGTCGGTGAATGTTACGAAGTACGAGAATCCTCCTCTCGCATTGACACTCAATGGTCCACAAACGTCAGTATGGATTAAATCCAATGTTTGCTTGGTTCGCTCGGGATTCCCTGTGAAGGGTGATTTGGTCATCTTTCCTTTGAGACAAGATTCGCAAGTCGGGTGTTCATCCAAGTTCTGTATTTCAAGAGCCTTTGATGAAACCAGCTTTTGAATCATACTCTTGGAATTATGTCCAAGTCTAGCGTGCAAAAGTTGTGGAGTTTGATTATCATATTTCCTTTTTCTAGATTGAATGTGCATGACGTTGGAATTTATAGGTTCTAGGGAATACAGACCATCTATCAAAGTACCACGAGCATACATTAAACCACCTTTACATATGCAAAAGGATCCATTTTCAATGGAAAAATTAAAACCATCAATGTCTAACATAGGTATAGAAATGATGTTCATAATTATTGTTGGTACGTACAAACAGTCTCTTCACTACAAGAAAAACCGGTTTCAGCGACTGTAGTTATTGGTCGTTAAAAGCAAGAAAATGGTCGCTAAAAGTTATAGCGACTAAGACTTGACCAGTCACTCATAGTGGCGACTAAATGTCCGCAGCGACAAATCATTAAATTGGACGTTGAACGTGTTAGTTTTAGCGATCAAATATTATCAGTCTCTATTGGTAACGACATTAGCAACAATTTTTTTTACTCGCTAATAAAATATTCATGGTCACTATAACATCCTCTTGGTGGCTGTAGTTATACAAATAGCAACCATAATTTTATATTTAGTGACAAGCATAGTAATGGTCTTTAAAGATGTCGATATTAGCAACAATTTTATGGCTGCTAATGTTAGTTTTCATAGACACTATATCGTTGTCTTGGTTGCTATATTAATAAAGATAGCAACCACAGTTTATGGTTAGCGTCCAAGGAATTAATGGTCTCAAAAGATACAAGCATTAGCAACAATTTTTTTACTCACTAATTGATGGGGGCTATTTCGCACCCTACATACTGTACGATCGACTAAAGAACTTGAGATCGGTTCGACCAAATCAGGCTGTTCAAGATCATCTTATCGACCCGGCCGAATACAGCTCCCTTCGATCAGAAGACTATACTCCGGACCCGAGAAGGATATTTGGGCCGAGTCCTATTAGGACTATGTTTCCTTGTAACGCTAGGTTTAACATGATATAAATACCTAGTTAATCATTGTATTAAAGGCCGAAAACTCTGAATCATAAGGAATATACGCCATTGAATTCTGCATAAACTGCACAACTCACTAATATTCAACAAAAGAGCTTTATCTTCATATTTGTGTTATTGATTCTACGTTGGTTTGAATATTTACTTTCTGTTCTTAAGATATTGCCCTTCCTTGAGATCGATCCATCCTGAATAAAGTAACAGAGCCCTATAAAATAAATATATTGAAAACCCCACTATCACGAATTCACTGATACCATTAACCCGACGAAAACAGGTTAAATCAGTTGGCGCCCACCGTGGGGCTAGTTTAATTATTCGATCGACACATGGCTCGCCCAAGGAAAAACGCTCGTATCGGAGCAAGAAGTAACACAACCACCGGTCATAACACATCTGAAGATCTACAGGACAACAACGATAATAACGCTCCCAACACCAACGAGAATTTGCAGGATACCCATCCCCGTCAGCAGGAACCCCTAGGAGGTCTTCCCGGTACGATACAGGAAGAACCGGAAGTCCCCGAGATCCCCGTTCCTCTCCCGGGTGCTCAGGAGAAACTGCGACAAATAGCAATGCTCGTTAAATCACTCTCCCCAGAAGAATTACTCGTACTTGATCAAATTCCGCGAAACGTTAGGGCTGCCAGGGCAATTCCTGCTCAAAGAACGCCAAGACAAAACGATCAAGTCTCTCAACAAGCTGACAGCCCGCCATGCGAGCGCCGCTCACTACACAGTCCGCAGCAGGACAATTCAAAACCCTCCGATAACCATCCCCGAAGAAAACCAGGACAAAGAAAACCACAGGCGGGGCGCAGTGGGTCCAAGGAACATACAATAATCCCTATCGAGGATGACATAGATGATACAATCCCAGATCGACCACGAACGACTCGTTTCTCGGAAAGAGAAATTGAAAGGATGGTGCAGGAGCGACTCGAACAACGCCTACGATCTGTTCAAAACCTGTGGGCCCGAACCACGGAACTCCAGGAGAGCCTTGCGGCCTGTTCTCCCTTCTGCAGAGAAATAAAAGAGGCACAGTCAATTGGACAGGTCCCGGTAGACTACCTCGCTATGATGGAACCACTGACCCGGATGATTATATTTTTAGCTTCACGAATATAATGAACTTATACGCCCACTCTGCGGAATTCACCGCCAAATTAATGGTAACCACATTCGAAGGACTCGCATTGGACTGGTTCACCAAACAACCTGCCAACTCCATATTCAGTTTTCGGGAACTATGTAATAAATTGACGCAGCAATTTGCCAGTCAGAAGAGGCAAAAACTCCCGATGAGCTACTTAGGAACCATACACCAACAAGAGGGAGAATCCCTAAGAAACTGGTTGGCGAGATTTAACGTGGAATTACTCAAAATCGATTCCCCTAATATCGATTACATAATTTCTATTCTCTTCGACCTCACGAAGAATAGGCAGTTCGGAAATGCCCTCAGTCGAAAACAACCAAGAACATTTGCCGACATCATGAGCTTGGCGTCTAAATATATGACCCAAGAAGAGATGAATTCCTTTAAAGATAAAAACAAAAACAAAACCACAACTTCAGGCTCCAAAAGACATGATAGGGTTCCTGCCCAAAGATCCGTGGATTATGAACGATCTTTTAGAAAAGGCAACATTTTCCAGCTATTGGAATACAACAAAGCCGACCAAGAAAGGCAACCTAATTTCTACCAACGACCAAGAAACCCCGAACCACCGATCAGAGGCAGGGTGAATCAAGTAGAACACCCAAGGTTAAATGCTCCGATGGAAGAAATACTGGAAGTCCTAGAAAGGAATAATTGGATCCCCGAAGCGAGGAAAATCGCTCAGCCCAGACCAGGATCTCGAAACTACGACCTATACTGCAAATACCATCGGGCACACGGACATCGAACGGAAAACTGTTTTCACCTTAAAAGAGAAGTTGAAAAACTAATCGAACAGGGAAAACTAGACGACTACATAGAGCGAGATAACCGCAAGAGGGAAAGAAGTAGAAGTCCTCGAAATAATAATCAAAGAAGGAGCTCTCGTCGAAGGTCGCCCGAGCATGATCCTACGCAGGAATTGAACCATGACCAGATCAATGGGACTATCCATACAATATTCGTGGGACCCGCAGGCGGGGATAGTCGTAACGCCCGGCGAAGGACATCCAGATCCATAATTGGAAACCTAAAATACCCAAAAAAAATATGGACCCTGGAAAGCAAGCCATCAAACGATCAGCCGATCAGCTTTAACGAAGGCGAAGTACCTAAAAACATCGTTTGGGACACAAAAGAGGATAACCCCGATTTCCCGATGGTGGTCTCGCTAGAAATAGCAAATTACAATGTCAAGAGAATCCTAATCGATAATGGGAGCTCAGCGAATATCATCTCCCGGGAAGTTTTAGCCCAAATGAACTTGGGGCAGATAAATCTACAGAAAGTAGCTACGCCGTTAGTAGGGTTCGGAGGGTCCGAAATCATCCCCAGCGGAACAATAACCTTAAGCGTATCACTCGGAAAAACACCGAACCGGACAGTGAAGCTAGTAAAATTTCTAGTGGTAGAAACACCCTTCGCTTATAACGCAATATTAGGGCGACCAGCCCTCAACCTATTCCGAGCTGTTGTCTCTACTTATCACCAGAAGATAGAGTTTCCGACCGATAGAGGCATCGGAGAAATAACAAACGATCATTGTATGGCGTGGGATTGCTACAGCACCTCGTTAATTATGAAAGAACACCCCAAATCAATTACTCCGAGCAAAAGAAAGATCGAAGATGATCTCGTTAGAAACAAAATTGAAATCCCTAGTACTGATCGAATAGATAAAAAGGGAAAAGAACCGCTAGATTTATCCTTAAAACCTCCGGAACATAAGGATGTAATTCTAGTACAAGGGGACTCGTCCAAAACAACAAGAATAGGTACTGAATTGAGCAAAGAAGGGGAAGTAATGTTAATCGACTTCCTCAGAGATAATATCGACGTCTTCGCCTGGAGCGCGAATGACATTGAAGGAATTGATCCTCGATTAATCAAGCATTCCCTAAAAATTTAACCCTTGGCAAAACCTGCCAGACAAAAGAAGAGAAATCATGGGCCAGTAAAGGATAAAATTATCAAAGCCGAGGTAGAAAGACTACTTGAAGCAAAACAAATCCGAGAAATACATTTCTCAAAATGGCTATGTAATGTTGTTCTAGTAGCAAAAGGGGATAAAAAGGACAACAAATGGAGAATGTGTAATGATTTTACCGATCTTAACAAGTTATGCCCGCGCGACCCATATCCCCTCCCAAGGATCGACTTATTGGTCGATTCGACCACTGGCTTCGCGATATTCAGCATGATGGACGCCTTTCAAGGGTTTTATCAAATATACATGGACGAGCGGGATCAAGATAAGACAACATTCATAACCGAGCAGGGAGTATACTGCTTTATAGTAATGCCATTCGGCTTGAGAAATGCCGGGGCTACTTACCAAAGGTTAGTAAACCTAATGTTCAAAGAATTAATCGGAGAAATAATGGAAGTCTATGTAGACGACATGTTAGTCAAAAGTATGAACGAAGCGGATCACGTAAAACATCTTGATCGATGTTTCCGGATCTTAAGAAAATACCGTATGAAGTTAAACCCTGCGAAATGCACTTTCGGTGTTAAGTCAGAAAATTTTTGGGATATTTGGTACACCAGCGAGGAATAGAAGCCAACCCAGAAAAAATTCGAGCCATAACTGAAATGAAACCCCCCAAAACCATCTCCCAAGTACAAAGCTTAGTTGGGAAGATCGTAGCGTTAAACAGATTCATATCAAAATCAGCAGACAGAAGCCTGCCCTTTTTCCAAATTCTCCGAAAGGCAAAAAACTTTGTTTGGACCAAAGAATGCGATCGAGCCTTCGAGCAACTCAAAGAATATTTGACAACACCTCCGATGTTGGCCAAACCAACGGAAGGAGAACCATTGTATATGTACATCTCCATCTCCGACGTAGCCATTAGTTCAGTACTAATTAAAATCGAAGGCTCAGAACATAAGCCTGTCTATTATCTAAGCAAATTATTGCAAGGGGCGGAGAAGAATTATTTGGAAATTGAAAAATTCACGCTGGCCTTAGTGGTGGCTGCACGAAAACTTCGACCTTACTTCTTAACCTACAAAATCGTTGTTTTAACGAATCAACCACTAAGACAAGTCTTAGCAAAACCGGAAGCCTCCGGAAGACTAATCAAATGGGCAATTGAACTTGGCCAATTCGAAATCGATTACAAACCAAGAATCGCAATTAAGGCCCAAGTGTTGGCTGATTTTCTATTGGAAACACCGACACAGGCAACCGAATCATCGAGCAGCCTCAACGACGATGTCTTGATCATAGAAGATCAAACTTGGTTAATGCATGTCGACGGTGCTTCATGCCGAGAAGGAGGAGGTGCCCGAATCAACTTCACCGGACCAAATAAAGAAGATTTGAATTATCCGATAACGTTGGACTTCGTCGTAACAAACAATGAAGCAGAATATGAAGCGTTGATCGCTGGAATGGAAATGGCGATCAAAGCCAACATAAAGAGCCTTAAAGTATTAACCGATTCAGAGTTAGTGCAAAGACAAATAGAAGGCCTATACGAGGCTAAAGAATTCAATATGGTCAAATACCTCGCCAAAGTGAAAACACTAGCTGAAAAATTTGAAAGCTTCGGCATACAGAACATTCCACGTTCGGAAAACAAATGGGCCGATCAATTGTCTAAGTTCACAGGATCCCATGACGGAAAGATCGAACGGGTGATCAACTGGTTGATCTCTAATACACCGGCAATCGATATTGATGAAACACTGGTAGTCGATATAATGGAAATTGAAGAAGCTGAAGAAAACTGGATGACCCCAATGATAGACTACCTTCGAGAGGGAAAACTACCGCCTAACCAGAATGAAGCTCGGAAAATAAGATATCGAGCCCCAAAGTATACACTCGTAGAAGGAAAACTCTACCGAAGATCAGTATCAGGAATTCTTCTAAAATGCGTCTCTGAATCACAAAACACCGATATACTACGAGAAATACACGAAGGAGACGCAGGAAATCACAGCGGATCAAGGGCATTGGCTTTAAAATGCCTCAGAACAGGTTATTATTGGCCTACCATCAATAAGGATGCCGCTCAGTATGTCCAAGAATGTCATCACTGCCAAGTCCATGCTAACATATGTCATCGACCAGCAGAAAATATGCACCCAATCCCGGTATGTTGGCCATTCGATCAATGGGGAATGGACATTGTGGGACCATTCCCAGCGGCTAGATCCAAGAAATCTTATGTCCTGGTCGCCGTAGAATACTTCAGCAAATGGATAGAATGCATCGCCCTCGCACGAATAACTCAATTCCAAGTGATCAACTTCCTATGGAAATTCATAGTTTGTCGATTTGGCATCCCAAGGATCCTAATCTCCGATAATGGAACCCAATTCGCGGGAAAACAGGTAATAGAATGGTGTTCAAAACTTGGAATTCAACAAAATTTTACTTCGGTCGGACATCCTAGAGCGAACGGACAAACTGAAGTAGCAAACCGAGAAATAATAAAATCTTTGGAAAAAAGTTTAGGAGCTGCCAAAGGAAAATGGCTTGATGAACTTCCAGGAGTACTTTGGGCTAATCGAACCACAGTAAGGAGCTCAACTGGGGAAACCCCATTTAGCTTGGTATATGGGTCCGAAGCTGTTATTCCTGTTGAGACCCTAATCCCAACGCCAAGAATCGAGATGTTCGATGATCAGGAAAATAAAAAGGCAAGAGAAAATGACGTCGATTTAACAGAAGCTTTGAGAGAAAAAGCCGCTGTACGCCTACAAGCCACTAAAGCAAATATGGAAAAGGCATACAATCAAAAAGTACGCATCCGAACCTCCAAAGAAGGAGACCTGGTCTTGAAAAAGGTAGAAGTATCCAAGCATGTGGGAAAGTTGCAACAAAATTGGGATGGACCTTACGTTGTCATTGGCGTAGGAAAGAAAGGTTCATACAATATTGCACACTTGGATGGAACAGCTTTACCAAGAACCTGGAACGCAGTCAACCTTAGGAAATACTATGGTAAATAAATTTTAGCAGATTATGCTGCTTTGTTTTATTTTATGTTATCGAGTTTTACTCCTTGTAATAAAGGTCTTAGCCTACAGTTCAATTATAAAAGATTTTTAGCAATTTCTACAAATCAATTGTTTCGGTAAACACTCCTTGGAATTCTATTATCATATTGGTTGAGATCGGGACAAAAGGAGTTAAGTATACATTGATCCGCTCAATAAACACTCCTCGATCCGACCATACAAACGAGTTGAGTAAACATTGATCCGTTCAATAAAAACTCCTCGGACAATATTCAAGATGATTGAAAGACTTGGGTATGAAAACCTAAGTCTAAATTATAACGAGTCGAGTATACATTGATCCGCTCAATAAACACTCCTCGATTTATATTAACGACAAAAAAGACTTTTGGGTATGAAAAACCTAAGTCTAGATTGTAACGAGTTGAGTATACATTGATCCGCTCAATAAACACTCCTCGATTTATATTAACGACAAAAAAGACTTTTGGGTATGAAAAACCTAAGTCTAGATTGTAACGAGTTGAGTATACATTGATCCGCTCAATAAACACTCCTCGATTTATATTAACGACAAAAAAGACTTTTGGGTATGAAAAACCTAAGTCTAAATTATAACGAGTCGAGTATACATTGATCCGCTCAATAAACACTCCTCGATTTATATTAACGACAAAAAAGACTTTTGGGTATGAAAAACCTAAGTCTAAATTATAACGAGTCGAGTATACATTGATCCGCTCAATAAACACTCCTCGATTTATATTAACGACAAAAAAGACTTTTGGGTATGAAAAACCTAAGTCTAAATTATAACGAGTCGAGTATACATTGATCCGCTCAATAAACACTCCTCGATTTATATTAACGACAAAAAAGACTTTTGGGTATGAAAAACCTAAGTCTAAATTATAACAAGTCGAGTATACAATGATCCGCTCAATAAACACTCCTTGATTTATTTTAACGACAAAAAAGACTTTTGGTATAAAAACCTAAGTCTAAATAAAAAGAGTTGAGTATACATTGATCCGCTCAATAAACACTCCTCGATCCACTTTCAACGATAAAAAAAGGCTTTTGGTATAAAAACCTAAGTCTAAATACAAAATGAGTTAAGTATGAGTTGATATGCTCGATAAATACTCCTCATAAAATAGATCAACACAAAATCAACGACAAAGAGAATGCAAGGGATAAAAGGTAATATTTTATTAATCAAACCAATTACATACATAAGTTCTATTCAAATTACAGAGATCTACATACTACTCGAACATCATTACAAAGGTTTTTTAGAACGATCCTATGGATCAGCAATCTTCACGACAATGTCCACGGAAACACCAATCTCCTCCCTAGTACCTCGTCGATTATGATAAACCACCTATGAAGCCTACTGCTCAGGATGGTCGACTTCTTTGGTTCGATGGCCAAGCTCTGAAGATCAAATGTTCTCCGAGACGAAATGAGCATTACCAGCCAGATAACTGGCAATACTCATTCACCCACAAGAAGATACTTCCTTTACATTAAATATAAAACATTTTACTCTAGAGCAGCATCTCTTCGGGGCCGTCGTAAAACAGTAAATTTACCAGTCACCCCGATGGTCTTTCACTCCTGAGGTAACATCCAAGAACGGGGATGACCAGCAAGTATGAACCCTCCATGTGCAAACAGAAACCACGGACCTCAAACCCATGAAAACTAAGGCAGAGGCCACGTGGGACCCGTTAGTACAAGGTAGGGCATTATTGGGACCTGTCAGTACAAGGCAGATGAAATTCAAAACGATTCGATAATGTGATTTATGATAATGTGACTTTTTGAACATTATGGGATCTGAAGGCAGAATAAAATCTAAAGAGACTGAGATCTCCATCCTTTTTGAGAAATGGCAAATGAAGTATGCAAACCGCATCCCTATTTATACGGATAGATCTGAGTAATCCAACGGCAGAAAAAGTACTTGATCAAGGGACATAAATGCGACTCTTTGACTCCCCGCAATAAATGCAAGTAAGTTGGAACGGCATACCACTGATCGAACCAACTAATCAACGAGAAAGAAACTTAGATCGAAGCGATCAATGAACTCTCGAAGCAGATCTAAGAAGAGCTCCGGACCGGAAAATTTTGCACACTCACATATGATAATCGCTCAACAGAAAGCCTAAGATGCTCAACGACGGTATATCGCTCGTCACTACCTCATATACCATATAAGAAATTATTAATTCGATTAAACAAGAACTCCATTGGAGTCCAAGAAATTTGACATGGAAATCAGGAGAATAGCCCTCATTATTCGAGACTACAAAGAAGTCACTGCCTAACATACCAAAGAATTGCTGAAGGGGGTCTAAACAGGCCAGATCTGCCCAAGACCCCTGCATTTTCCAATTCCTCCCATATCAAGGAAATGATACAATGATACACTGATAGAGGAACGTACAATTCACAATTAGTACAGAAAAACATAAAAGTTAGAAAGATACTGAAAAGGGACATCTTCTATTAGTCTTATGAAAAGAAGAGCAAATTTCAACAGGAGAAATAATAGCCTCCTTATATAAGATATATGTCACAAAAAGACAAAATTACAAGGCACGTCTTGAACATCGACCGAGATACTGAGCGTTCCTTAACAATCGATTATCGACGTAAAAGAACCTACTATCTACATTTTTGAGGTACTGCGCAATTTTGGGTATAACCCATGGGACTATACTGGGTCATTCTCCATTCTTGGTATTCTGATAAAATGAGGGATTATCGACCAGTATATCATTCAATTACTACGCAAGGATTAATATCAGATAAATACGCCAAGTCTATGCTGGTTATTTCATGATGATATATTTACGTATGACAGGAGATTGTGCACAACAAAGAATATCAACAGAATAAAATTAATCAAGGCGAGAATCTGCCTACAAAATATCATATCTTCCAATACAAAAATTTCAGCCCGAACGACTACACAAAAGTTGGGCACCAAAAAAAAAAAAAAAAAAAAAAAAAAAGAGAGGCAGTCTAAAGCCTGCCAAGTCGAACAAAGATCACTAAGAAGAATTGCCAGCAGGTCGACTAGCAGAAACAGTCTTCCGAGGAGTCAAATTGCCAGCAAACGCCATCAACTCCTCTTGACGCTTTAGATAGCCGGCGTCATATCCTTCCTCATAGGCTTGCCGACTAGACTCCTCTGCTAAGGCAGCAGCCTGAACCAAGTCACTTTTCTCTTTCTCCCAGACAGACTTTTCCTCCGGCAATTTTTTCAAATCATCATTGGCAAGCTGCAGTTCGAGAGACTGCCCAGCAACCTTCGTCGACTCCGACTCCAAACGACGTTGATAAGCACCTCTACTTCTCCACAGATCATCGTTTTGCACACCCAGCTGGAGTGCAAAGTACTTAGCCTGGAAAAAGAAAACAGTCTTTATGTGACAAGGCAGTCAAAATAAAAACAAATAAAACAATGAAAGATTCATCCACCTGTTCGCATATCTTCACTAGCGACTGAACAAGGCTGTACGTTTGAAGTACCCTCAAGTTTCTTCAACTCTCCAGGCAGAATAGTGCTCAAACCCAGATCCCAAGACAAAGCATCGGGTTCAACAGAGCCCAGAAGCTCGCTAAGAAGAGGGACGTTGTCAGGAAGGGGAGTCGATGCCCGTAAAATATCCTTAACCTGCTCAAGTATGCATTGATCGTCTAACAGACGAGGATAATCTTTCTCATTGGGGCTAACGGAGGTTTCCTTGCCCGAAGCAGAAATAACAGTCCGACGACCAGACCTCGACCCAAATCGACCCTCAGAAGGTCCTCCAGATTCGAAAGAAGTAGTCGTTACAGTGGTATCATGAAACAAATATTCAGGACAATCTTGCAAAATAGATTGTGTTGTGGAAGGATTAACAGAAAAGCCATCACCAACTTGCCTTTCGCTGGCAATCAGGGCAGTAGAAGTAGAAAAAGGAAGGGAACTAACAAAATCCCCTCCATGAGATCCATACTCATAAGAAAAAAAACCTGAAGAAACAGGTATATCGTAAACCTGCTCCACGTTAGATGAATCTCCAAAAGCTATTCGACCAGGGGAAGGCCTATTACCTACCTCTGTGGAAGAAGAAAAGTTTGGTTGAACAAGCGACGAACTAACTTCTGGTAAAGGTTGGGAAGGGACAACAGGATTATCGGTCATCGAATTGCTAATCAAGGACGAACGAGGAGGCTCCATCGAAGGCCCGTCTCTTCGAGATTTTTTCGGTATGTTATCCCGAGCGCCCTCACGGGAAGGTCGCTTCGAAGTATTACCAAAAAGGTTACTCATGATCGGATTATGGAAAAATACAAATTAATATCGAGAAAGCTTATCGACTAGTTGGCAAAAGAGTATTCTATTAAGAGAGAAGTATAGCAGTAAAAAACAAGTCAAGTTTTTACCTTTCGTATTTATACTAAACGAAAAGACGCGACAGACCCAAAGAAAGGGCGCGAAATATTGGAAGATAGCCTTGGAATAAACGAAAGAATTTGAAACGACACACACATAATGATTACGGCGAAGTTAATGACTTGTCCAAATTATTACAGAAAACACGATTGGACGCGACTGTCAGAATATGAAACGTTTATCTCTAAGGGGTGAAAGGGTAAAATTACAAATTAAACCTACGGATAAATAAAAAGATTATTTCAAAAGTCAATGTATCATATAGCCTGGTCGCTATCTAGGATTCTTTGTTCGCCACCGACGTTCTCGGTCGTACCAATATCTTCTTCTTCTTCATCCTCGTTTTCTGGATCGATAAAAGTATTATCAAGCTCATCGTTGACATCAGAAGGAGGAATCGGCAATGGTTTTCCAAATTCTTTGACGAGGTGAGCCAAAGGAAAACCTTGATATACGACATCTGGAAGCTCGGAAGGAGAGTAAACTTCGCCATAACGATTCAACCGAATGTGTGCCGCCTTAAAATACTCCTCTCGACGGTCATCGATCATTTCAAGGGCGACCAACTGATGAACCGCTTTCTTGAAAGTACTCTCCAGAAGAGGATCGACCATTTGATACACCAACGCCGTATGGACAGGAGAGTTAAGGAATTCGCGAATCACCTTTTCATCATAACTCCGGCCATAACGATCCCAGAGACCGCTAAGAGGGATATCTGCATCGTACTCCTCTAAAGAAGTTTGAAGACTTGAGACTTGGGATTCTAGCTCGCTAATTCGAGCCGTACTCTGTAACTGGAATTCCTCTAACTTTTTTGCCATTTGATTGGCTTGCTCTTGAGCACGAGAAATCTCCATAACCCTATTTATAATCTCTTGGTCTTCAGTCCCCGAAGCATGAGTCTCTAAGACTGGAATGGAAGAAGACGTGGAGGGACCAACCTCTGAACCAGAGGATTTATGAAGTAAAGCTTTATACTTCTCTTCCAGGAACTCACACTGTTGTTTCCAAAGTGCATTTTCATAGGCGTATGACGCAAGACAAGTTTTAGTCTGGAAGAACAAAGAGAGCAAGAAAAAAGAGATGGATTAGTAAATTAAGGAAGACCCTTAAAATTATCTGTTAGTATGATCAAAGGAAAAAGATATCACCTTTTCAGCATAAAGAGAAGCTCGCTGGAATTTCTCCAGAGGATCCTTATGAAGAAGCTTATTCAGATCGCGAGTAAAAACACCAGACAAAAGAACACGGGTTGCCTTATCGACCGCGTTCTCACTATCATCATGAACAAGTGAATCCTTCTCGGAATAACCAGCGGCCCTCTTTCCCTCTAAATGATCCTCGATCATTTCGACCAGAGTAGATTTTGGATGGTTATCTCCAAGTAAAGAAAGGTCGTTACCGGAGCGTCCATAGTAGCTCCTTTTTCTATCAACTGGATTATTAGTAGGATGAGGCATCGACCAGCTGCGACATCCTCGAATACCCAAAGATGTTCTAAGCTGAAGGGGGGGATAACCGGATCCTGTCCCCCGACGAATAGGGGATTCTCGAGAAGAGTTTGGAGATTCCTCCCCGTTCTCATCGGACTCATGACTAAATTCCAGTTTCCTTTTTCATGACGCTCTCTGCTCGATAGGGGCGTTCTCTACGGATTTCGAAGATTTCGACAGCACCATTTTTCCCTTCGAAGAATGTCGAGAGTTTTCTACCATATGGGCTAAAAAAGAAACAAAATAAAAGTCAGTTTCTCTGTATAAAAGGTATCATCACAACACTAAACTAGAATAAAGTACTAACCAAGAGGTTCAGATGATGAACTGATGGGAAAGTTATGAACACTTAATCCCGCTTTACGAAGGAAAGCTTCCCCTATCAGAAGAGCACTCTGATATTTGTTGGCACGCATGGCAGGGATTTCACCGATAAACTGAACGTCATCCGGAACAAGTTCACCAGTCGGTGAGCGACCTCCAGGAATCCAACTGGAACCATGATCCCATGAAAAAGGCATGGTCGAACCATCCGCCAAACGAAGACTAGACGGAGGACGAACAAAGAAGAAATGAGATTTCCAAGAAGGATTACTAGAAACAGGGGCGTCAAAGATTGCTCGACTAGGCCGCTGACTAGCGAAGAAATACCCGCGATTGGAAGAACTAGAAATATTGAACCGGAAAAGTTGTGTAAAGTTACGGAAGGAAGGCTTAAACCCTTTCGCAATCATTAAGACCGAAAAGCAAACCAGGAAGGCCACAGAATTTGGAACTAATTGTGTCAAGGACACACTAAATATTTTTAGAACTTCAAGAAAGAGGGGAGACAAAGGAAGACGCAGACCACTATTAAAATGGGCCGTGTAAAAAGCTCGACATCCTTCTGGGGGAAATGTGACCCTATCAGAAGGAGCAGGGAGAATTATCTCAGAACCCTCCGGGAAATATTTGGAATAGTTATTTACAACTTCCGGAAAAGTGTCCACCGTATAAGCACAAGCTAGGTCCTCAATTGGTTCAGAAATCTGAGGAACAGTACCCTTGCCCTTTTTGGCTCGGGCAGCAACATCCGCATCTGAAAGGATCCGTACTTTAAAAGTGTCTTCTGCAGGAACGACGAATTCAGAAGCTGCAGCTTGTTCGCCCGAAAGATTAGAGTGCAACTCCTCCTCGTTATCAGGGGCGACGTTCTCCCTAGAAGAAGAAGAAGATCTTCTTACAGAAGCCATATTTTCTGATTCTCGGAAGATGAAGGTCGATAAAAGGAAAAACTTTATGGGATGAACGACTAAGCAAGAAAATGACTACGAACTATAAGGAAGTATAAAGGAAAAATGGCGAACTCAAAGGTCACCTATTTATACTAAGATGAGAAAAGACGTTTCGGAATCATCGCAACTAATCATATTCCCGCCAAAAACGAAAGGAGATTTAAAGTCTCCCTAACGGACGCGTGGCGATTCGTAATTGGAAAGAGAAAACGACTATCTATGAGGCGTTGCACTCTTTTCCTTACTTAAGATTTTTTCCCACTGGGTTTTTTCTTGAGAAAGGTTTTTAACGAGGCACCACTCATAGACGAGAAACAGTCGTATAAAATTATCTACTTCTACGAGCTTCTATTGTCTATACGCTCGAAGAAGTGAGGGAGTACTGATGGGGGCTATTTCGCACCCTACATACTGTACGATCGACTAAAGAACTTGAGATCGGTTCGACCAAATCAGGCTGTTCAAGATCATCTTATCGACCCGGCCGAATACAGCTCCCTTCGATCAGAAGACTATACTCCGGACCCGAGAAGGATATTTGGGCCGAGTCCTATTAGGACTATGTTTCCTTGTAACACTAGGTTTAACATGATATAAATACCTAGTTAATCATTGTATTAAAGGCCGAAAACTCTGAATCATAAGGAATATACGCCATTGAATTCTGCATAAACTGCACAACTCAGTAATATTCAATAAAAGAGCTTTATCTTCATATTTGTGTTATTGATTCTACGTTGGTTTGAATATTTACTTTCTGTTCTTAAGATATTGCCCTTCCTTGAGATCGATCCATCCTGAATAAAGTAACAGAGCCCTATAAAATAAATATATTGAAAACCCCACTATCACGAATTCACTGATACCATTAACCCGACGAAAACAGGTTAAATCACTAATGAATTTTTTATGGTTACTATATCATTCTCTAAGGTGGTTGTACCTATACAAATAGCAACCAAAATTATTTGTTTAGTAACATGTGTAGTAATGGTCTCTAACGATGTCGATATTAGCAACAATTTTGAACTCGCTAATTTGAGTTTTCATGGACACTATAACATTGTCTTAGATGCTATATCTAGAAAAATAGCAACCACGATTTATGTTTGGTGACCAAGGAATTAATGGTCTCTATAGATACATGTATTAGCAACAATTTTTTCACTCGCTAAAGTGATCATTCATTGTTGTTAAAATGTTATTTATAGTGACCGGAATTAATGGTCTATAAAGATACACGTATTAGCAACAAAAAATTTCACTCGCTAAAGTCATCATTCATTGTTGTTAAAATGTTATGTTCAGTGACAACATAATTTGGTTGAACTAAGTTTTGGTACAGTTGCAAAATTTATAATACAATCTAATATGATTTAGTGACTAGAAAAAAATAGTTATTTGTTTATAATAAGAAAACAACTATAATTAACTTTTATAATTTAATCATGAAATATAGAAAATATGAAAAGATACACCAATGGTTACTATATAAAAGAGATGTTATAAAATCATAATACAATTGTTGTCGCTAAAAAACATAAAAAGTTACACGGAGCGATAATTTTGTTACCTAGAAAAAACAACAGAGAAGCACAAATATGACTAAAAAGTACAATCCAACAGAGATACATCAATGGATATATTTAAAAGTACAATACAACAGCAAATTCACTTTCAATACAGCAGCAAATATGACTAAAAAAATTTATCTAATGCTTCGGCGGAGGAGCTGCCTATACAATCCAAAAATTAACTGCCTAATTCCACGTCTCCTATAGCCTCGGCGGCGATCCTAGCTCCGTTTCCAAAATGCAGGATTCTATCCCCGGGCTTCAGGTATCTTACTGCTCCCATCACCTGCAAATCATTGCAGATATGAGAACCTGCTGCGGTGTCTAACACCCACGATTCACAGTTAATTGAAATATTAGCTTCAACCAAGAAAATACCTTTGGCTACCAGTTTCATCTTTAGGTAGTCTGGGCAGTTCCTTTTCCAGTGCCCTCATTTCTTGCAGTGGAAGCATTCGTCTTCTGGGCTTTTGCGCTTCTTTTCGACCACCTTTGTGACTGCCTTGGAAGAGAACACTTTCTTCTTCTTCTTACCTCTCCTGGGCTTTGCAGCCTTCGATTGGTGTGCAATCATCACTGGTTTCTCTTTCTTGAGAGTTGATTCTGCCGTTACCAACAAATTGGTCAGTTCGTGAAGAGCAAGGGTTCTATCCTCCATGTTGAAGTTCAACACGAACTGGTCAAAAGAACGGGGCAGCGTATGGAGGAGGAGGTCAGTGCTAAGATCAGCGTGCAAATCCACGTCCAATCGCCCTAGTTTTTCAACCAGGTTGATGAAACTCAGACAGTGATCCTTGACACTGCTTCCCTCAGCCATCTTGAGATAAAACAGCTCCTTAGTGGTCGTGAACCTTTCGGTGCGAGACCTCTCTCCAAACATTTGCAGGAGGTGGAGAAGTATATCTCTAGCAAGCGGTATTTCAGCATGATGTTTCTGCGGTTTATTCGACATCGAGGCTAGCATGAGGCAGCGAACCTGAAGATCATCATCAACCCTTTTAGCATGGGCGGTTCGTTGTTCCTAAATAGCTCGTGCTGCGGGTGCAGCAGGCATAGGTGTGTCGAGAACATAGCTTCGTCGCTCGGAGTCGAGGACAATTCTAAGATTTCTTAGCCAGTCGACAAAGTTTGAGCCATTCGGTTTGTTTCCGTCGAGGATAACAGATAATGGATTCTTAGACATTGTACTTAATATCTACAAATGGAAAGAAGACAACATTTAGCTAAGTGATCTTATGTCTAATGCTTATAATTATCGAATTTTGGTCTTGTTTTTGAAAAGGTTCTCCCACTATTTTGTCGAAACAATCACCCCTTTGATTACTCGGGAAATTTAATTCCTAGTAGGTTTTGACGTCCCAGCAGCAATTAATTGCACCCAAGTGGTCAGATGAGGTCTAGAGGGGGGGGGGTGAATAGACCTCTGAAAATTTTTAGACTTAAAAACTTTTCAGTCGTCTGTCAGCAGACTAAGCTTATGAAGAACAGTAAGCTGACTGTGCTAATCGTGAACAAATCTTGAACAACAGAGTGACCACTCTTCTTATAGTAACTTAGCTGATTTCAGCAAAATCAGTTTTATCAAGAGTATACTTGCAGCGGATGTTTGAAAGTGTTTTTCACAAGTAGACTAAGTCCTTCAAAAAGATTTTATCCCCAGTTTTAAAACCTCCTTTTAAAATCTTTAAATCAATTCAAAGTGTTTACTTATGCAATTTTGAAATATGCAAGAAAACTTGAATGCAAGAATAACACAAAGAATTTTTATAGTGGTTATATGGATAAAAATCCCTTAGTCCACTCTTCCAGATCACTTAGATTCTGGGTTATACTATAAACGCACAGTTTACAATATGTCTCCACATACACCTAAACAACAAATGAAAAGGCTGTAAGCTCGCAATAGGAAATCACTCAGCAAAACCTATCCTCTGAAGTTAAATCACTCACAAAGACGGATTTAAACTTCGCACAACACTCAGCTAATACAAATTCACTCAGAAGATGTTTTTCTATTTGCTTCAACTGGGTTTCTGTAAACAGATGACTTCCACCAGACGAGTGAGCTGTTCGAGCTTCTTGAGACTTAGAAAAATTTCTGCTTCAAAAACGAAATCTCAGAATGTTGTTGTGTTGCTCGCTCGTTGAAATCAGCTCTATTTATACTTGGATTTGAAAATATGACCGTTGAAGCAAATCACAATTCAAATCCATAGCCTTAGCCCAAATTCAGAACGGCTCCCTGCTACAGTACCTTTTCTGCTGTACTTTCCTGTAGCTGCATTCTGTTGGGTTTTCGTGGGTATAATTGTCAACTACAACGGTGCGGAATTTAAAATTTTTATACACCATAACCCAGGGTTCTTATTAGCACATATAAATAAGTATGAATTCATTTCAGCACATATACTAAAATGAAAAGCTGGTAAAATTAACGTTTTACCTCACCACAGGCAAAGGTGGTGGTTTCTCCGGTCTTCTTTTGGGTCACTAGAGCACCCCAAATGTTGTGCCTCTAGAGAATAGTCCACACCGGCTGGATCTGCAATCACTTTAATCCTCAGGCTCAGAACTAGGAGAAAAGCAGCTCAGATTCAAGAGTTGGATTTGGATCCAACTCTAGATGCAGAACGGAAGAGGGAGAGATGGAGCTACACGGCCGATCTACAACCAAGGGGCGGCGGCGGCTATGGTTGCTAGGCGGCGGCTAGGGTTTCTTGGGGAGGGGGCGGCGGCTAGAGAGGAGAGGAGATTAGGGTTTTGCTTTTTCCTTGCTTGCTTAGCTTAGGGTTTTGATTCTTGAAGACTCCTATTTATAGGAGAGTTCAAACCCTATCCCTAATCTTATCTCCTAGCTAATGGGCTATCAGATAAGTCTGGCCCAATCCCTCTCTATTTAATTATTCCTTTAATTAAATAGCCCAAGTCATTTAATTAACCACTTTAATTAAATGGCCCATTTATTTAATTAACACTTTAATTAAATAATCCAATAAATCTAATTAAAGATTTAATTAATTAGATAAATCTAATTAATTTCTCTCCAGGAATTATTCCTTTAATTCCTTATCTTGATTTAACTACTTTAAATCATTTCGTTCTGCCACTGACTATCACAGTTCCAGCTTTTGTGTGTGACCCTCTAGGTTCACCATCAATTGGCCGCAGGCTCACATTTCTGTGATTTAATTAGTGAGCAATTAATTATTTAATTAATTGCTCCGATCAATCAAACTACTTTCAATTGACCACTCAAGAATTAATCCACTATTAATTCAGGAGTACCCACACCCCATGGTCGATGTCTAGCCACAAGCCCATGAGGCCCAACTTCAGGTGAATTGACTTTAGTGAACCTTAAACCTCTTATAAGTACCATGTACATACGGTCCTTCTAACGACTAATTTCCCGATCGAGACCTAGGGTGTGTGAATTGGTCGGCACCTCTAATCATCTCGATTCTGTACTTTCTAATTCAGGATAATACTTCCAGTGTGACTGCTAAATCTGGAAACCCCTTTCCAAATCCGTCACTGACCATGGCCATGGATTTCTCGGAATGTATAATCGAAGAATGTACAGGAAATTCCCTCATCCATTACAATGAGTCGGTAGATCCTATATTGATGCTAACCATCCGCGCATACGACTATACATACCCAACGTAGGCACACAATGGACAGGCTATGTGCCCGGCTCCTAAATCAAAGTATGCACACCCGTATACCGAATTCGCCCTAGCACCTCAAGTCTAAGGACTAAATCGTACACTGTTATAAGTCTTGAGAGACATCCCACCACCGATATGCTTTTTAAGCACTTCCACAATGGGTCTCTCTGTTCGGGTCATTCGATGCGTCCGATCCCCTATCGAACCACCAAGTCATATGCACTGACATTATCAATGTCTTGTTCATGAAACGACAACAAATTTACTTTTAGTGAATCATGCATAATCCTACAAGTCTTAACGATTCATTCGATACCCCGTCTCGATATGAATCTATGACTTGGAACATTTTTTAGATCACGACCTTTGAGACTGTTTCATGATTAATCGCACCCAATACTGAAGTGAATAGTCCCGTAGTCATGAGTGATCTCAGGGTTTCAACCAATCGCTTAAATGTGTTCGCGAAAGATGAAGATGGCCATTTGTTTATATTATGAATTCTCAATAAAATAAACAGATCGTATTAATTGATAAATCAAAGATTCTGTCAAGATAAAATAATGTTCCTATTACAAGCTATTTTGTTGGCTTGCAGGGCACTATCCTATCAATCTCCCACTTGCCCTAAAGCCAATCACAAACGTTTCTAAGACCCATCCTTGTCGGATGCCCTTCGAACACCTTTTGCGATAATGGCTTAGTTAGTGGGTCAGCTATGTTATCCTCTGAGTCGACATGCTCCATTTGAATGTCTCCTCTACCTATGATCTCCCTGGTCACATGGTATTTCCTCAATACGTGTTTGGATTTGTGGTGTGATCTCGGCTCCTTCGCTTGAGCAATTGCCCCATTGTTGTCACAGAAGACTACTATGGGATTTGCAATGCTAGGTACCACATCCAGCTCTTGGATGAAGTTTCTCATCCAAACACTTTCCTTTGCTGCATCTGATGCGGCGATATATTCTGCTTCAGTGGTTGAGTCTGCAGTGGTCGACTGTTTGGAGCTCTTCCAACTCACCGCTGCGCCGTTGAGGCAAAATATATATCCAGAATTGGATTTAAAATCATCCACGTCAGACTGAAAACTCGAATCAGTGAATCCTTCGAGTTTCAATTCTCCACTCCCACCGTAGACCAAGAACATATCCTTAGTCCTTCTCAGGTACTTTAGGATAGCCTTTACGGCGGTCCAGTGTTCCTCCCCTGGATTCGACTGGTAGCGGCTCGTTACACTGAGAGCGTGAGCTACGTCAGGTCTAGTACATAACATTGCATACATTATGCTGCCAATGGCAGATGCATAAGGTATGAGAGACATTCTCTTTCTTTCTTCATCACTCGTAGGGCACATTGATTTAGAAAGATAGATTCCATGTCTCATTGGAAGCAATCCTTTCTTGGATTCTTCCATACTGAATCTCTTCAGTATAGTGTTAATGTACTGGGATTGGGAGAGACCTAACATCTTCTTCGATCTATCTCTATAGATACGTATGCCTAGTACGTAAGATGCGTCTCCCATATCCTTCATGGAGAATTGCGTGGACAACCACGCTTTCGTCTGCGTCAACGTTCTGATATCGTCTCCGATCAACAGAATGTCATCGACATATAACACAATAAATTGTACCGAACTCCCATCGAATTTCTTGTACACACATGACTCATAAACGTTCTTGATGAAGCCATACCCCTTGACTGTCTCATCAAAACGTATGTTCCAGGTTCGGGACGCCTGTTTTAGGCCATAGATTGACCTTTGAAGTTTGCAAACCTTATGCTCACTTCCTTTAGATGTAAAGCCTTTTGGCTGTTGCATATAGATTTCCTTATCAATGTCGCCATTGAGAAAGGCGGTCTTTACATCCATTTGCCATATCTCGTAGTCATACCACGCGGCTATGGCTAATAGTATCCGAATGGATTTAGACATCGCTACTGGCGAGAAGGTTTCATCATAGTCTATACCAGGCCTTTGAGAATAACCTTTTGCCACGAGGCGAGCCTTATGAGTTAAGACCTCTCCATTCATTCCTAGCTTGCGCTTGAAGATCCACTTGCAGCCTACAGGGATGGTTCCCTCAGGTGGATCAACCAAAGTCCATACTTTGTTGGAATGCATGGAATCCATTTCGGATTGCATGGCTTCCTGCCACGCACCCGAATCTATGTCTGATATAGCTTCTTCGTATGTCTTTGGATCAGTGTCCAATTGATCATTTTCGTGAATGAAGCCATACCTTTCAGGCTCTTTACGAACTCGATCGGACCTACGAAGTACTGGTGTACTAGATGGTTCAACGGGTTCAGGATCAACTCCCACTGTTTGTGGGGATGGGTCCAGTTCCTGGACTTCATCAAGTTCTACGGATATCCCGCTTCTTTTAGTGAGGAAGTCATCCTCCAAGAAGTGGGCGTTCCTGGACACAAACATCTTTTGTTCCTTCGGTTCGTAGAACAGGTATCCAATGGATTCCTTTGGATACCCCACAAATTTGCACAAACTAGATCTACTCTCTAGTTTATCTCCTTTCTTGTTTCTTACATAGGCAGGAGACCCCCATACTCGTAGATATGAGTATATGGGTGCTTTACCAAACCACTCTTGGTATGGCGTCGTCGGCACCGACTTTGAAGGTACAATGTTAAGTATCTTCGAAGCAGTTAATAGGGCTTGGCCCCAAAACGAAAAAGGAAGGTCAGCGAAACTCATCATGGAACGAACCATGTCTAACAAAGTTCTGTTCCTTCTCTCAGACACACCATTCAACTGCGGTGTTCTAGGAGGAGTTCGCTGTGAGAGAATTCCATTCTCCACAAGATAATCGAGGAATTCTTGACTTAAGTATTCACCACCTCGATCCGACCGAAGTGCCTTGATACTATGTCCAAGTTGATTCTCAACTTCCATTCGAAACTCTTTGAATTTATCAAAAGCTTCGGACTTATACTTCATCAGGTATACATACCCATAACGACTGAAGTCGTCTGTGAAGGTAATGAAGTATGAGAATCCTCCTCTCGCGCTGATACTCAGTGGTCCACAAACATCAGTATGGATTAAATCCAAGGTTTGTTTGGTTCGCTCCGGTTTCCCAGTAAAAGGCGCTTTGGTCATTTTTCCCTTGAGACAGGACTCGCAGGTTGGGAGATCACCTAGGTTCTTTATTTCAAGAGCCCTAGAAGAGACCAACTTTTGAATTCTACTCTTGGAAATATGTCCAAGCCTAGCGTGCCAAAGTTGTGGATTGTTTTCATCTTGTTTTCTTTTCTTTGATTGAATGTGCATGACATTAGAATTAGCAGGTTCTAAGGAATAAAGACCATCTATCAAAGTACCACAAGCATAAGTAAAACCACCTTTTATTATGCTAAAACTTCCATTTGAAATGGAAAAACAAAAACCATCATTATCCAACAAAGGAATAGAAATAATGTTTTTGATAATTGTCGGTACGTACAAACAGTCTTTCAAAACCAAAGAAAAATTTCCTAGAACTAATTCAACGTCTCCTATGGCCTCTGCCGCAACCCTAGCTCCGTTTCCAAAGTGCAGGATTCTATCCCCGGGTTTAAGAGGTCTTACTGCTCCCATCACCTGCAAATCATTGCAGATATGAGAACCGGCTGCGATGTCTAACACCCATGATGCACAGTTAATAGAAATATTAACTTCAATAAAGAAAATACCTTTGACCGCCTCTTTCAGGTAGTCTGGGCAGTTCCTTTTCCAGTGCCCTGCTTTCTTGCAGTGGAAACATTCATCTTCTGGCCTTTTTCTTTTCTTCTCGACAACCTTCTTGGTTGTTTTAGAAGAGATTACTTTCTTCTTCTTTTTCCTGCCCTTCTTAGGCTTTGCAGCCTTGGGTTGCTCAGCAATCATGACAGACTTCTCCCTTTTCAGGGTTGATTCTGCCGTGACCAATAAATTGGTCAGTTCGTGTAGAGCGAGCTCTCTATCTTCCATATTGAAGTTTAGCACGAACTGATCAAATGAGCGCGGTAGAGTATGGAGGAGGAGGTCATTGCGAAGGTCAGCATGCAGGTCTACGTCCAAATTCTCCAGTTTTTCAACCAGATTGATGAAGCGTAAACAGTGATCCTTCACACTTGAACCCTCAGCCATTCTCAGATTGAATAATTCTTTTGTAGTCTTGAACCTTTCAGTCCTAGACTTCTCTCCAAATAGCTCTCGGAGATGAAGAATTATGTCAGCAGCATGCAACATCCTTGCATGCTGTTTCTGCAGCTCATTGGTCATTGATGCCAGCACGAGGCAACGAACCTGAATGTCATCATCGACCCACCTTTGATGGGTAGCTCGTTCCTCTTCCGAAACCCCTTCCAGAAGTGCACCAGGCATGGGTGCATCGAGAATGTAACTCCTTTTCTCGGAGTCGAGGACTATCCTCAGATTTCTAAGCCAGTCGACAAAATTCGATCCGTTCAGTTTGTTAGTGTCAAGGATGATAGCTAATGGATTCTTAGACATTTTTGCAGAATGATCTACAAAAGTAAATGATAACGTTTAGCTGACTGGTCTATATTAATACTTATAATTAACGATGTTGGACTTGTTATCGAAAAAGTTCTCCCACTATTTTCTCGAAACAATTACCCCTTTAATTGTTCGGGAAATCTAATCTCCTAGTAGGTCTTGACGTCCCAGCAGATATTAATTGCACCCACGACTCGTGGCCATACAATTAACTCCCCAGGTAGGTATACTTTTACCAATTGTGTTCCTCCACAACCTTCAAGCTATTTTGCCTCGGTCTTCGCACTTATCTAGCACTGCTACATCATAAGTGGTACTAATCGTTAAGTCTAACCCATCAATCATGATGAGCAACTGGCCCGGTCGTGAAGTCCCCGTAACTAGTTATCGGTCGATAATCACATCCCGACCAGTCCCCACCCTTGTCTAGTTTAGTTAAAAACGAGAATCAAGGAATTTCGTGCATTGTCCCTTTCTTCGCCTAGGGTGCCAGACTCTGGATCACCTTCAACGATAAGTAGACAACATACACTAGTCCCTATTGATGGAAGGCTTGGATCCTTAAAACATCATTTTAAATGTACCCAATATGACTTAATATTATTTTCAAGAGGGGATTTTCGGGTTTAAGAGTTTGAGGTAACTCTCCTCGAGATCTCACCGTTCCAGTTATGCATTATCTTTTATTTACGATCTAATTATAACTAGCGCGCATCACCATACAAGCTCAGATATAAATACGTAAATAAATACATACACACCTAGCATGCATGCTACCACATTATGTTTTTGATCGGGAGCCTCCTATGCAGACCATCATCGAGCCAAAGACGATGGTCCTATTGGTCAATCTATTAGGTTTCAAAGAGACCTACTCTATTACACATTTTACCATGCATACATGGCCTTTAGTCTTCATGGGCTCCCACCTTGCATGTAACGGGCCTCCATTCTAAACTAATAAAACAGTAAAGCCCTATCTATTACAATGGCTCAAAGTGGCCCAAAACGTAAGGCTCGCAGGCCCAATAAAACCAATAAGATAAAAATAACCAATCACATCTACCCTAAGGGTCAAGGCTCGGCGCGATCAAAAACCACGTAAACAATTTCACGTAGAGCAAGAAACAAGCAAAAACCCCTTTTTCTTATTTCTAATTATGTTTTAAAACAGCCTATTAAAACATTAAGATTCTAGTTTTAAAACCCCTTCTAAAACAATCCCTAACATCATTTTAAACCCCTTTAAAATGACCCTTTGATTCTCACTTTAAGTCCCTACTAATTATGATAAAATTGACTTTCCGGATTTACTAAACACCTTTAGTGCACAAAACAGTTTCTGTTTTTCAAGTTTGAAAAATTGCAGTTCGGCCCCTGAATTTTCGAAAATTACACTTTGACCCCTCAACTTTTGGAAATTACAAAATAGCCCCAAAATTTCCAGAATACGCAAATTGGACCAGAAAGCAGAAAATTGATGAAATTTCCAGAAACTTTTGTTTATTGCAAAACAGACCCCAGTTTTACGGAAAATAGCAAAAACACCCCTAACCTTTCGTAAATTGCAAAATGACCCAAAATTTGAAAAATTTCAGAATTTACAATTTGGTCCAGAATTGCATAAAAACAAAATTTCAATTTCTGTCCAGATTTATAAAAAATCGCAATTTGCAAACAAGCCCTCCAATTTTCGGAAATTATATTTTAGGCCCAAAAACCGAAAAGTGCAAAAATCCGAACACTCAATATATCATAACAAGCAAGAATCAAATACCAGAACACAGCAATCATATATAAAATACATAAATTGATGCGTTCATGCCTTATTTATATGCGCATAATAAGTTAGGCTCTGATACCACTGTTGGGTTTTCGTGGGTATAATTGTCAACTACAACGGTGCGGAATTTAAAATTTTTATACACCACAACCCAGGGTTCTTATTAGCACATATAAATAAGTATGAATTCATTTCAGCACATATACTAAAACGAAAAGCTGGTAAAATTAACGTTTTACCTCACCACAGGCAAAGGTGGTGGTTTCTCCGGTCTTCTTTTGGGTCACTAGAGCACCCCAAATGTTGTGCCTCTAGAGAATAGTCCACACCGGCTGGATCTGCAATCACTTTAATCCTCAGGCTCAGAACTAGGAGAAAAGCAGCTCAGATTCAAGAGTTGGATTTGGATCCAACTCTAGATGCAGAACGGAAGAGGGAGAGATGGAGCTACACGGCCGATCTACAACCAAGGGGCGGCGGCGGCTATGGTTGCTAGGCGGCGGCTAGGGTTTCTTGGGGAGGGGGCGGCGGCTAGAGAGGAGAGGAGATTAGGGTTTTGCTTTTTCCTTGCTTGCTTAGCTTAGGGTTTTGATTCTTGAAGACTCCTATTTATAGGAGAGTTCAAACCCTATCCCTAATCTTATCTCCTAGCTAATGGGCTATCAGATAAGTCTGGCCCAATCCCTCTCTATTTAATTATTCCTTTAATTAAATAGCCCAAGTCATTTAATTAACCACTTTAATTAAATGGCCCATTTATTTAATTAACACTTTAATTAAATAATCCAATAAATCTAATTAAAGATTTAATTAATTAGATAAATCTAATTAATTTCTCTCCAGGAATTATTCCTTTAATTCCTTATCTTGATTTAACTACTTTAAATCATTTCGTTCTGCCACTGACTATCACAGTTCCAGCTTTTGTGTGTGACCCTCTAGGTTCACCATCAATTGGCCGCAGGCTCACATTTCTGTGATTTAATTAGTGAGCAATTAATTATTTAATTAATTGCTCCGATCAATCAAACTACTTTCAATTGACCACTCAAGAATTAATCCACTATTAATTCAGGATTACCCACACCCCATGGTCGATGTCTAGCCACAAGCCCATGAGGCCCAACTTCAGGTGAATTGACTTTAGTGAACCTTAAACCTCTTATAAGTACCATGTACATACGGTCCTTCTAACGACTAATTTCCCGATCGAGACCTAGGGTGTGTGAATTGGTCGGCACCTCTAATCATCTCGATTCTGTACTTTCTAATTCAGGATAATACTTCCAGTGTGACTGCTAAATCTGGAAACCCCTTTCCAAATCCGTCACTGACCATGGCCATGGATTTCTCGGAATGTATAATCGAAGAATGTACAGGAAATTCCCTCATCCATTACAATGAGTCGGTAGATCCTATATTGATGCTAACCATCCGCGCATACGACTATACATACCCAACGTAGGCGCACAATGGACAGGCTATGTGCCCGGCTCCTAAATCAAAGTATGCACACCCGTATACCGAATTCGCCCTAGCACCTCAAGTCTAAGGACTAAATCGTACACTGTTGTAAGTCTTGAGAGACATCCCACCACCGATATGCTTTTTAAGCACTTCCACAATGGGTCTCTCTGTTCGGGTCGTTCGATGCGTCCGATCCCCTATCGAACCACCTAGTCATATGCACTGACATTATCAATGTCTTGTTCATGAAACGACAACAAATTTACTTTTAGTGAATCATGCATAATCCTACAAGTCTTAACGATTCATTCGATACCCCGTCTCGATATGAATCTATGACTTGGAACATTTTTGAGATCACGACCTTTGAGACTGTTTCATGATTAATCGCACCCAATACTGAAGTGAATAGTCCCGTAGTCATGAGTGATCTCAGGGTTTCAACCAATCGCTTAAATGTGTTCGCGAAAGATGAAGATGGCCATTTGTTTATATTATGAATTCTCAATAAAATAAACAGATCGTATTAATTGATAAATCAAAGATTCTGTCAAGATAAAATAATGTTCCTATTACAAGCTATTTTGTTGGCTTGCAGGGCACTATCCTATCACATTAAATGCACCATGCTGATCCTAGAATATTCTTCAATCATTTGTCATTACTACCCTTCTCTTGCGGCATTTATTACATCAAGTGCATTTATCACCGTTGAACTTATCTCATGATCTCTTCTACTCTGCTGATCGACGCAACCCTGCTGATAGATACTCTGCTGATCAAACTCTGAACTAATCTGATTTGAGTCAGCTGATGGTCTACCCTTCTGATTGCTGTTTCAGCATGAGATCAGTAGTCTTTTGGACTTTGAACTTTGAACTCTTCCGATGTCTCTTTTACTTGTTCAAAATTCTTCTAAGGGACCTAAGCTTTCCATACATAGCTGATTTTGACGTTTTGGAAATCATCAAAACCTTCCCTTATCTTCTTATCTTCTTTGCACTTCATCTTCATCCAACAATTTTCCCCTTTTTGATGATGACAAAACTTCAGCTAAGTACCTGTACCTAAACTAAAGTTTTGATCCTCAAAAATTTCTGAGATAGAAATAGTCTATTGGATTCAAACTTGAACTTTTTATAAATTTTGAAAAGATTACATATTACAAGTTTGTTCAGATGAAATGTGCAAAAAAAACATTACGAGGATTTTCAAGCATAAGTAACCTAGACTAAACTAGTCTTCTGTCTTGTCTTCTTGCTTGTCCTCTTTATCTTCTTCAGATTTGGAAGTCTCAGCTTCTAGATCCTTGAAGAACTTTTGTTTTAACAGCTCCAACTTCTTTTGTTTAACATCAGGATTGAGCTGTTCTTCAGTTGAGTCCTTAGCAGCAACAATTTCTTTATCAGACTTTGATGTTTCCTTAGACTTTTTTTCAGCTTCAGTTTTATCAGCTTCTTCTTCTTCTTTTGTGATCTTCTTTTCTGTTGGTCTGCTTGTGCCTTCATTATCTTCATCAGCATGTTCATCTTCAGCAGATTCCTCCAGTACTTCAGTTCCTTCCAATTCAGCTTCTTCAGAAGGTACCCTTTCTTCCCTAAGTACCCTATCTTCCCCCTTTTTGTCATCATCAGCAGGGTTGATTGGATATTTTGGTAAGACTGATGTGATCTGAAGTGAATCACAAAGAAGTTTGATGTTCTCTTCCATAGCATCAAGTTGAGCTTGCTGTCTGAGTTGATTGGCTTCAAATGCCTCCATTCTGTTTAGAACAACTTCTCCTTGGTCACCTAACTGAATCTGAGTTGCCAGCAACAGATTAGCAGATGCCTTGAAGTCCTTCGTCAGATTTATTAAGACTTCATCCTCAGCTTGAATAGCCATTTCAACTGTCTCTGTAACCTGTCTCCAACCAGCAGCTGTACTTTGAGTCCTTGCCCTGATGACATCCATATCTTGACAGATAAACTTCACATTTTGAGCAGTGTCTTCTATCAGAGAGGTTGGAACAGTAGCAGCTTTTTGAGTTAGTTGACTTAAAGCAGTCAACAGATTAGCAGTCACCTTGTTTTCTAACTCTTTCATTGATTTTGAAATCATCTGCTGAATTGAATCTAACAGAGACGACTGCAAGTTTTGAGAAGTAGAGGCAACTTCAGATGGAATTGGAGGTAAGGGAAGAGGTTCTGTTTCTGCTATCTGATCTGCTGAACCAGGATTAATCTCCTTCTCTTTGGTCTCATCAGCTTGACTAGGAGTGCTTTCCTTCTCCTTAGTCTGATCATCTGTTTCAGAGATACCTTCCTTTTCCTTAATCTGGTCAGCTGGATCTGGAATGTTTTTCTTCTCCTTTGATTGATCAGCTGGTTCAGACTTGTCATCTTTTTCTTTTGTTTGATCAGCAGGGTCAGAAGTTCCTTCTTTTTCCTTAGTTTTATCATCAGGATCAGAAGTGCCTTCTTTTTCCTTATTCTGATCAGCAGGTGGTGCTTGGACCTTCTTAACATTTACAACAGTGCGCATTCTGCATTATCCACAAGAGACCTGTGAGTGATCCATGTTAAATCACCACGTGGAATAAACGGGGAGATTGGATCCTCAGGTAGCTCTTCATATGGCTTAATAGTAGGGCCATAGACAATCTGCTTCAGACTGGGAAAGGGAATCATGGAGCTTGGTTGTCCCCTCATCTTCCTAGTCTTCTTGGCCCATGTTTCCATTGTCTGGGAAACTGCCAGTCTGATTGAACGTTCCATAAGATCTTCATTATCAGCAAACTCCTCTGGAACAGATTCATAAATCTTCTTTGCTTCAGCCTTGACAACATGACTGATCCTCAGTCTCAATTTGTCCAAGAAAAATTCTGAGTCCAAAGATTAAGTCAGAGAACCTGTCTCAAGCCACTTTAGCACCCAGGCTTCTTCATCATCAAAGGCTTTCCAACTTGCAATTTGATCTTTGCTCTTGGTCAGACGATAGTCTCTCCATCTGTTATATCTGATCTTCTCTTTATTGAACATCGTTAGACGAGTGATCTTTGCATTTTCAACATCCAACCTTTTAATAAACTCGTCAAAGGCAGCAGGGTCATCTCTGACAATCTCCAGTGCTAGTTTCACCTCTGCTCTTCTCTTAGGTTGTATTGCTGGAGTAGGCATGACTGGTTTAGGCTTGGTGGGATCTCTCTGTTCACCAATTACAATGCCACCAGTATGCTTTGGACCATGAGAGTCCTTAGCACTTGCTTCAATAGCAACAGCCAACTCTGCTGCTTCAACAGCATCTCTTTGTTCTTGAGTCATTTTACTGGCTTCTTCTTCCAGTCTCTTGAGCTCAAGGGCCTTTAGGCGATCTTCCTCAGCCTTTTCTGCGGCCTTCCTTTTTCTCTCTGCCTCATCTAATTTCTTCTTTTCAGCAGCAGTGATGTACGGAATCACAATTTTACCAGTCCTTCGCTTCTTTGCTTCAGGACATTCCACAGATTGAAGTGGAGTGGCAGCAACAGGAGCAGGGTGCAGAAGTAATGCAGTTCCTTCACTTGTTGTGCCAGTCTGCTGTTCTTCTCTAACTTCAGCAGACACTTCTACAGATGAATCTCCAGCAGACTCAGCAGCAGGCTCTTCAATAATGATCGGTCTCTCTGCTGATGCTGGTGTTTCCCTCACTGTTTCAGTTGATTCTTCAGAGAATGTAACTTTTCTTTTTGCCCTTGACTTGGCAATTTTCCTTGAAGGTTCAGGTCTAGGAGGTCCTTTTGCATAACTTCTTGTTCTCATTCTCTTTTTAGATTGAAGAGGAACAACTTCCTCTGATTTTGTCCTTTCTGGAGATGATCCAGTCTCCATTTCTTCAACTTCTTTAGTAAAGTCACTGACTAATTTGTCAGAAACTTTAATCTCTGGCTCAGCTGATCCAGCTTCAACAATAGTGATTACTGTTTGATCAGCAGACCCACTGGTCTGACCAGTCTTCTTGCCTTTCTTGGCAGGAGCCTTAGTAGCCTTAGCAGGAGCCTTTCTCTTAGAAGTGCCCACACTTCTAACTGGCTCGTACAGTTTGAATTCGTTGCCACCATGAATAGTCTTTCCACTTCCCAAGGGGCATCCCAGGCTTAAAAACGGATGACCGAGCAGAATACCATACTTGACCTTCTTATCACACAGTAGATCAAATATATGAGCAGCCCAGTTGATTTTCATCCCATAGTATATGCAAATCATAGTGTAATATCTCCTTCTGGGTAAACCATCCAAAGAACTAGTGTTGCAGTCTAGCACCTTAGCAATTATGTCAGCGAACCTCTGATACTCATCTTTCAAATGAGTCTTCATCAGAGTTCCTGTCATCTCTTCTCCCTCCTTAGCACAAATTAACCAGAATTCTTCTTCTTTTTCAGACCCTAGGTCTGTCACATCTCCTCCTTCATTTGTTAGCCCATAAACTTCACTCAAAACAGCAGCCGAAACACAAATTTTCTTTCCTCCAACAGTGGCAGTCATAGTAGTCCTTTCAGTGTTGATCTTTCTGGTTCTGTAGAAGTCATCAACATCTTCAAGATACACACGCTCCTCATGAGCTTCTAGAAAGGGTACTAGAGATGCTTCCTTGATTTTCTTCATAATTTCTCTCATCAGATCCGTGCCAGTGGAGTAGAATTTGTCGTAGCTTAGATATCTTCCTTCAATGACATCCATTTTATGATTAAGTGGTGTAGTTCTGTAAAAGATTGAGAGCTAAGAGAGTTAGAAAATTTTGAGAATTTTGTGTGCGTAAGTCGACTAATCTGTTCAGATCGGATTTTATACGTTTCATTAGGTTTTGGTTATCGTGATAAACGTGAGCCGTAAGATTGATCTGACAGTTTTAGATCGTGCGGGTGATAATAACGGATTTCAATTTTATTATTTTAATGTCAGATGGGCGGGAAACTCAATCGGCACTTATCTGTTACTTATAAAAGCGTGTTTCTAAAGATACGACTTATAACCATGCTTATATAATGTATCAGATGAGTAGAGTTTAACTTATCTGACAGACGAGTGATCTGTTATCTGATATTACTAGAGAAAGCCAATAGCTAGTAATCTTCCTCTGCTGTTTGTCAATCCAGCAAGATAATTTGATCTTCAATCTTCAATAATTAAGAACACATCTTCTGATAACATAACTTCAGCTAACTGTCATTAACAAATTTCATCTTTAGAGCAAAAGTACCGCTAGTCTTACACGTTCCACCTGTCTTTAAGAATTCATAAGTTAACTATTCTGTTGAGAGTTAATCCTTGAATATAATAATAGATGACTGTGCTGATGAACTTGAGTCTTCTGATAAGTTCCCCCTCAGCTTATGCATCCAAATTTAGTAGTCCTAGTTCAGCTCTTAGAGTTGAAAACCTTACTTCACTTAGAGGTTTGGTGAAAATATCAGCTATCTGATTGTCTGTATGAACATACTCAATCATAACATTTCCTTTTTCAACATGATCTCTAATGAAGTGATGCTTGATCTCAATATGTTTAGTCCTTGAATGACTTGTAGTGTTCTGAGTAAGTGAGATTGCACTAGTATTGTCACAGTAGATTGGAATTCCACTGATCTTGATATTGTAGTCTTCTAGTTGATGCTACAACCAAAATATCTGTGCACAGCATGCTCCAGCAGCTATATACTCAGCTTCAGCAGTAGATATGGATACTGAAGTCTGTTTCTTACTCATCCATGAGATCAGACGACTGCCCAAAAATTGACAAGCACCTGTTGTGCTTTTCCTATCAATTTTGCAGCCAGCAAGGTCTGAATATGAATAACCAATAAGCTCAAATCCAGATTCTCTAGGATACCACAATCCCAATTCTTGAGTGCCCTTAATATATTTCAGTATTCTCTTGGCAGCTAAGAGATGAGATTCCTTGGGATTTGATTGAAACCTTGCACAAACCCCAACTAAGTACATGATATCAGGTCTGCTAGCTGTTAGATACAACAGTGACCCAATAATGCCTCTGTATTTGGTTATGTCCACTGATTTGCCATCTTCATCTTTATCCAAACGAAAACTAGTAGACATAGGAACAGTAGCAGTAGAGCTAGTTTCCATACCAAATTTCTTGAACAGATCTCTTGTGTATTTTGCTTGGTTGATGAATATTCCATCAGGCAACTGTCTAACTTGCAAACCAAGAAAATAATTGAGTTCACCCATCATGCTCATTTCAAACTTGTTCTGCATGAGCTTGGAGAACTTGTCACACATCTGTTGGTTAGTTGAACCAAAAATAATATCGTCCACATATATTTGCACAATTAATATATGGTTTTCCCATTCAATTGTGAACAAGGTCTTGTCTACCTTTCCTTTACGAAATCCTTTAATTAAAAGAAAATCAGATATGGTACCATACCATGCTCTTGGAGCCTGTTTCAGTCCATAGAGGGCTTTCTTCAGACGATACACCTTGTCTTCTTGTTGATAAGCTTCAAATCCAGGAGGTTGTTCAACATACACTTCTTCTTGCAATTCTCCATTGAGAAAAGCAGAATTCACATCCATCTGATAGACAGTGAAGTTCTTGTAAGCAGCATAGGCAAGAAACAGTCTGATTGCGTCAAGTCTTGCTACTGGTGCAAATGTTTCATCAAAGTCAATTCCTTCTTCTTGACAATAACCCTTGGCCACTAATCTTGCTTTATTTCTGGTAACAATACCATCTTCATTCATCTTATTTCTGAAAACCCATTTAGTGCCAATTACTCTTTGATGACTAGGTCTTGGAACTAAGTACCATACTTCGTTCCTTTCAAATTGATTCAACTCTTCTTGCATAGCTTCTATCCAGAAGGAATCACTGAGAGCTTCTTCAATTTGTTTAGACTCTATTTGAGATAGAAAACTGGCAAACATAGCATCTTGTGCAGCAGCTCTTCTTGTTTTCACTCTATCCAGGGGATCACTAATCACTAACTCTGATGGGTGATTCTTGAGCCATCTGAGATCAGGTTGCAGGTCTGGATGTTGTCCTCTGTTTTGATCATGCAACACTACTGTTGGAGTTTCAGTAGTAGTCTGTTGAACAGTTCTTGTCTGTTGAACAGTCTCTGGTCTGTCAGCTGTTTGCAACTCGTCTGTTAGACAATCAGCACTGTGATTTTGAACATCACTTGAGTTATCGGCTGGGTTGAGATCAGGTAGTATGATGGGAACATATTCTTCATTCTTTCCAACATTCAACTTCTGTAAATCAGTAGACAGATCTTGATTAGTACTTTGATTCTTTTCAGAAGATTGACTTGGTTCATCAAATACTACATGAATAGATTATTCTATTAGCAATGTTCTTTTGTTAAAAACTCTATAGGCCTTACTAACAGTAGAGTATCCTACAAAAACAGCTTCATCAGCCTTCTCTGCAAATGCAGTAAGGTGATTTTTTTCATTATTTAACACAAAGCATTTACAACCAAAAATTTTAAAGTAATGAATGTTTAGTTTCCTGTTGTTCCAAACTTCATATGGAGTCTTGTTCTGATTTTTGTTGATCATGCATCTGTTCTGGGTAAAGCAGGCTGTATTTGTTGCTTCTGCCCAAAATCTTTGTGGCAGCTTAGCTTCAGCTATCATTGTCCTGACAGCTTCTTTCAGTGTTCTGTTTCTCCTTTCAGCATCACCATTCTGTTGAGGGGTTCTAGCAGCTGAATACTCATGATGTATTCCTTTGATATTACAATACTCTTCAACAGTAGAGTTTGTGAACTCTGTCCCTCTATCTGATCTGATCTTCAATATTTTTATGCTTTTCTCATTCTGGATCAGTTCCATCAGATTAGTAAGATGTTCCTTGTTTTCACTTTTCTTCTTCATGAATATCACCCAAGTATATCTTGAATAGTCATCCACAACAGCTAGGCAGTATTTCTTTCCACCATTGCTGACTGGATCAATGGGTCCAAATAAGTCCATGTGTAGTAGCTCCAAGATTCTTTCAGAAGATTGGTGCTTCTTGCTTTTGAACGATGACTTGATTTGTTTCCCTTTCTGACATGCGTCACATAGCTTATCTTTGCTCATGACTGTTTTTGGAATCCCTTCTACCAGATCATTCTTTATCAATCTGTTTATGGTCTTGAAGTTTAAATGATTCATCCTTTTGTGCCATAGCTAGCTAACTTCACTTGGTGTTGATGCCACCAAACAAACACTTGAATTCTTGTCAGCAGAATTCCAGTCGACTATGTAGACATTTCCTTGTCGTCTTCCAGATAAAATTACCTTCTTTGTACCAATCTGTTCAACATAGCACTTATCTGTTGAGAAGATGACTGAATATCCTTTGTCACAAAATTGACTTATGCTCAGCAGGTTGTACTTTAGGCCTTTAACATATGAGACGTCAGATATCTCAATGTTTCCCTTGATTACTCTTCCTTTAGCTACAATCTTGCCTTCTTTGCTGTCTCCAAAATTAACATTTGGACCATCCACAGCAACAGCATCAGTCAGCTCATGTATGCTTCCACACATGTGCCTTGAACAACCACTGTCCAAGTACCAAATCTTCTCTACTTTACTCCTACTCCTAATCCTAACCTACAAAACAAAAATAAAATTATTTTAGGTACCCTTATTGAGAGGGTCCTGGAGGATTAGTTCCACCTTTGACAACCCAAGATGTTGATGTCTTAGGCTTCTTAGGCTTCTGAGTTTTAACAGGAGCATGAACAATTTCATCTTTATCATAATTAGCAGATAAGTCATGTTGTTGATCAGTATGATAAGAATAATGTTCATAAGCTGGGTAAGGTGCATGATAAGCAGGGTATGCATGCATTGGATGAGCAGGGTAAGGTGCATAGTAAGTTGGAAATTGAGGTGCATGATACATAGGAGGATATGCAGCAGGTTGCACATAATAAGACTCATTTCCATACCAAGCATTTTGATTTTTCTTATTCTTATGCTTCTTTGGTTTACTAGATGCTTGCTCATTAACAGACGACTTAGTTTTACCACTAGTCTGATTCAATTTAGCTTTATCAGCAGACTTCTTAGGACTCTGTTGTTTGGTCTTACTCGTCTGTTTATGCTTCTTTGGTTTACTAGATGTTTGCTCTTTTTAGCCTTAGGAGTTTTTGTCTCCTTTAACGATTTCTCCGGTGAAGCAGGTTTAGTAGTTTGAACATACAGAATGACCTTTCTAT
The DNA here is from genome assembly GCA_038501285.1 of Penstemon eatonii. NCBI lineage: Eukaryota > Viridiplantae > Streptophyta > Magnoliopsida > Lamiales > Plantaginaceae > Penstemon > Penstemon eatonii. The sequence goes on from CM076713.1 coordinate 28,839,927, forward strand.
TGTCAGCAAATATAAATTTTTCAGTATGATTCAATTCTAGCTTATCCTGTTCTAAAGGCATCTTCTGTTTACTAGACATATGAGTAGATGCAACATATGATTTCTCATGAGACTCAATAACTTTTTCAAGTTCCATGATTTTTCCTTTATAAACTTCACATTCAGCTTTCATAGATTCATGTTCTTGCTCAAGCTTTATGTATTCAGCTGATTCTCTTGGCTTTTCAGCTGTGAGTTTCAGTGAACTATTTTGCTCTTTTAGCAATATCATCTCTTCCCTTAAGCTTTTTATATGCTTCAGCAATAGTAGTATTGTTAAGCATCATTTGTTCAAATGAATTAAATAATTCATTATCAAGAGGAGTTACCTCATCCTCAGAGTCATCAGATTCCTTGGCCATCAGACAGATGAGAGCAGGTTTCTCTTCCTCAGAAGATTCTTCGTCAGAAGTGTCTGAATCTGAATCAGATGAGTAGACAGCAGTCAGCTTTTCAGCTTCAGCCATCATTGCCTTGCCTCTCTGATGCTTTCTTTCTTTTCTGATTCTTTTCTCTTCTTCAGTGTATTTCTCTGCTTTTGGATATGGACAGTCTCTGATGAAATGTCCCAATTTCCTGCAGTTATAACACATTAGTTTGGCTTTATAATCATCTTTCTCTTGAGAAGAAGAGTTAGGTTTAGAAGTAGAAGCATTGTTGTATTTGTTCTTCATTTTTCTTTTGTAGAACTTCTTGAAATTGTTCATCAGCAATGCTACATCTCAAGCTGTGTACTCCTTTTTGTTGAGTAATGTGTCTTCATCAGATGAGTCCACTTCTTTACTTCTCTGTGCTGGTCTTCTTGGATTTTCAGCCGCAACTAAGGCAGCTGTGGGTCCTGAAGTTGAGGTTTCTTCAATTCCCATTCTAGGCAGTTTATACTCGAATGCCTTGAGTACAGAGAACAGCTCTGTAAGAGAGATCTTTCCCAAATCTCTTGATTCTTCCATTGCTGTCACCTTCATGTTGAACTTAGGAGGTAAAACCTTTAATACCCTGACTGTAATTTCTTTGTCAGTAAAGTTTTTTCCCAACTTTAGAACTTCATTTAGTGTTCTGGTGAACCTGGTATCCATCTGATCAATGGTCTCTCCAGACTTCATTTTGAAGTTATCCAGTTTCTCCAAAGCAACAATAAGTTGATGCTCTTTTATAGCATCATTGCCTTCGCTCATATCACGAACTTTGTCCCACATCTCCTTTGCAGATTTGCAATTAATGTTTGACCTTGTCAAACCTATCACTATCCAGGGCTTTAGTCATGATAAATCTTCCGACTTTATCCAGATTAAATAGGTTTATTTCTTCTGGAGTCATCTCATGAAGGTCTTTTTCCACCACGGTATCAACTTCATTTATCTTTATCGTCTTGGTGAATCTGAATGGACCTTTTATGATACATGTGTACATGTTATCATTATAAGCGGCTAGGAAAATCTCCATCCTGATTTTCCAGTCTTCAAAAGACATACCAGCAATGTGGGGAACATGGCTGATATAATCCATTTTTCAAAAATTTTTTGTTTTTCAAAAAGATGCACTTTTGAAAAGTTTTGAAAACCTTTGAAAATCACTTGGATCAAGCTCGTTGATCAGGCAGCTGATTCTAATGAACCACCTGCTCTGATACCACTTGTTGGTCCCAAGTGGTCAGATGAGGTCTAGAGGGGGGGGGGGTGAATAGACCTCTGAAAATTTTTAGACTTAAAAACTTTTCAGTCGTCTGTCAGCAGACTAAGCTTATGAAGAACAGTAAGCTGACTGTGATGATCGTGAACAAATCTTGAACAGCACAGTGACCACTCTTCTTATAGTAACTTAGCTGATTTCAGCAAAATCAGTTTTATCAAGAGTATACTTGCAGCGGATGTTTGAAAGTGTTTTTCACAAGTAGACTAAGTCCTTCAAAAAGATTTTATCCCCAGTTTTAAAAACTCCTTTTAAAATCTTTAAATCAATTCAAAGTGTTTACTTATGCAATTTTGAAATATGCAAGAAAACTTGAATGCAAGAATAACACAAAGAATTTTTATAGTGGTTATATGGATAAAAATCCTTTAGTTCACTCTTCCAGATCACTTAGATTCTGGGTTATACTATAAACACACAGTTTACAATATGTCTCCACTTACACCTAAACAACAAATGAAAAGGCTGTAAGCTCGCAATAGGAAATCACTCAGAAAACCTATCCACTGAAGTTAAATCACTCACAAAGACGGATTTAAACTTCGCACAACACTCAGCTAATACAAATTCACTCAGAAGATGTTTTTCTATTTGCTTCAACTGGGTTTCTGTCAACAGATGACTTCCACCAGACGAGTGAGATGTTCAAGCTTCTTGAGACTTAGAAAAATTTCTGCTTCAAAAATGAAATCTCATAATGTTGTTGTGTTGCTCGCTCGTTGAAATCAGCTCTATTTATACTTGGATTTGAAAATATGACCGTTGAAGCAAATCACAATTCAAATCCATAGCCTTAGCCCAAATTCAGAACGGCTCCCTGCTACAGTAACTTTTCTGCTGTACTTTCCTGTAGCTGCATTAAATGCACCATGCTGATCCGAGAATATTCTTCAATCATTTGTCATTACTACCCTTCTCTTGCGGCATTTATTACATCAAGTGCATTTATTACCGTTGAACTTATCTCATGATCTCTTCTACTCTGCTGATCGACGCAACCCTGCTGATAGATACTCTGCTGATCAAACTCTGAACTAATCTGATTTGAGTCAGCTGATGGTCTACTCTTCTGATTGCTGTTTCAGCATGAGATCAGTAGTCTTCTGGACTTAGAACTTTGAACTCTTCTGATGTCTCTTTTACTTGTTCAAAATTCTTCTAAGGGACCTAAGCTTTCCATACTTAGCAGATTTTGACGTTTTGGAAATCATCAAAACCTTCCCTTGTCTTCTTATCTTCTTTGCACTTCATCTTCATCTTCATCCAACAACCCACGACTCGTGGCCATACAATTTATTCTCCAGGTAGGTATACTTTTATCAATTGTGGCACCTCACAACCTTCAAGCTATTTTGCCTCGGTTTTCACATTTATCTAGCACTGCTACATCATAAATGTTACTAATCGTTAAGTAAAACCCATCAATCATGATGAGCAATGGGCCCAGTCGTGAATTCTCCGTAACTAGTTGTCGGTCGATCTTCACATCCCGACCAGTCCTCACCCTTGTCGAGTTTAGTTAAAAACAGGAGTCGATGAATTTCGTGTATTGTCCCTTTCTTTGACTCGGGTGCCAGACTCTAGATCACCACTGTCAATAAGTAGACAACATACACTAGTTCCTATTGATGGAAGGCTTGGATCTTTAAAACTTCATTTTAAATCTACCAATAGACTTAATATTAAATTCGAGAGGGGAATTTCGGGTTTGAAAGTTATACTAACTCTCCTCGAGATATCACCGAGTATATTATGCTTTATTTTTTATTACGATCTAGATTCTAGCGCGCATCTCATACAAGCTAAATATAAATCGACAAATAAATAAAAGCCATACAAGCCTAGCATGCATACTACCACAATATGTTTTCGATCGGGAGCCTCCTATGTGGGCCATCATCGAGCCATGATGTTGGCCCAATTGGTCAATCTAAAGGGTTCTCAAACAGGCCTATGCTATTACACAATGTACCATGAATACATGGCCTTCATATCTTCTTGGGATCCCACCTTGCTTGCAACGGGCCTTCATCCTAGACTAGGAAAGCAGTAAAGCCCTATTCTATAACAAAGGCTCAAAGTGGCCCAAAAATATAATAGGCTCGCAGGCCCAATAAAAACGAAACATTTTCGGCCCCTCAACTTTCGAAAATTGCACTTTGACCCCAAAACTTTTAAAAAGTTACAAAAACACCCCAAAACAGATTCGGGCAGCAGACCAGAAAATAAAATTTTGAATTCTGAAAATTTTCAATTTTTCAAATAGACCCTTGAAGTTTCGGTAATTGCAAAATAGTCCCCAAACTTTCAGAAATTACAAAACAACCCCAAAAAGCCGTGCGCCCAGATTTGCAAAACAGTCCAGAATTTTTGAAATTTCCAGATTCTTAAATTTTGAATTTTCAGCCCTTTTAAAACCCTAATTTGGATTTTTTTGCACCAAAAGTCCTTTAAGTTTTCAAAAACTATAAATTCGCCACAGATCTTGAAAAGCAGTTTTACCCAATCATAGATCTAGTCATAACAAGTAAGAATCAACTTACAGAACATAATTATCACGCGTTCTCATACACATAATTAAACATATACGATGAACACACATTATGTTCAGGGCTTTTCGTATAATAAGTATGGAGTTGGCTCTGATACCAGTGTTGGGTTGCCTCGATTGTCAGAACAACATAGAGTGCGGAATTTTAAAAATTTCCGAAGCACCCATGGTCCCATATATTAGATCTCCATATTATATATACGAAAAGCATGAATCAAAACACATAATGTATTAAAACAAGGGAGTTTCGATTTTTACCTCACCACAGGCAAGGTTGTGGCAACCTCCAACTCTGATTCTGATTCTGGTTCACAGCAGTGATCCAAATGTCTCACCTCCAGAGATTAGTCCACACCAATTGGATTCTGGCAACACCTCCTAGTCTTAGGCTAAGAACTAGATCTAAGAGATTTGTTACTGAAGGATTGTGCAGATCTACTTGGCAGAGCAAGATCCAGCACGAAGGAACAAGATGGGAACTCACGGCGGCACTGGGAAGCTCACGGCCAGAGGTGGTGGCGGCGGCTACTTGGTGGCGGCATAGGGATGGGGCGGCGGCTTGGTGCAGAGAAGGCTAGGGTTTTCTGTGCTAGGGTGTTAGCTTTTTAGCTCATGCAGAACTCTAATTATAAGCCTCCTTCTTGACCTAGGTTTGCAAGACTTCTTATGGGCTTTTAATTAAAGGCCCATGTCTTGCAAGCCTTTCTTTTAATTAACAACTTTAATTGAATACATTTGTCTGTCGATATTCTAAGCGAGTTAAGATCGATCGTACTTTTATCGAAGAAGGATCGAAGCCTAAACTCAAAAAGTTGGGTCGAAAGGGAAAGGTTTTCGATGATCATTGTCGGAGCAAAAACGATGAATAAAAATGGGCAGATGGACAAAATTATAAATTTCAAGGGAGACCCTTTTTATAGAAATAGTGGGACTTGAACCAATGGCCGTGATTTATTGAGATGAATGAATGAGATTCGGCGACTGTTCCATTTCTCGATGATTATGGATTGTGTGGCAGGAGAAATTATACAGTTATCAGCGGAGCAGTTATCAATTTATCTCGCAATCTCACGAGGGTTCGAAATTTACGATTTGGCGTTTATTCGATCGAGAATATGGTGATTGAAGAATTTTCAGTTCAATTAAATTATGTGAGTTCATAACATTCAACGAAGTTGTTTTCAACATTATCGAGGTTAATATCTACGATCGAAAAAGTGCACACAATATTGGAACAAACACACGATCGATAAATTGAAATATTTGAGCATCGATAAAAGACAGACGAAATAAACGATGCAAAAACCGATCATAATACAAGAGTTCATCAAAGAAAAAACAAAGTAAATTATCCGAGACTATTACAGGCAGACCGATCGAACACTTCAGTTATTTTCAAAATACAACTAGCCGGGAAATGAACTACAAGTCTAGAGAAGCTTATTATCGGAGAATATCTTCCGAACCTCGTTGCTGCGAACTTCATAACCTTGCTTATAAGCATCTTTCTCATGGCGCTCCGAGTCCTTCTTCTCCTGCTCGTACAATTGTTTGAGATCTTCGATCTCCTTCCCCAGGTGCCGATGGATCTCTTCACCCTTATATCTTTGGCAGCTTTCTCTTTCTCCAAAGCTATTTTCTCCTCAAGCACCTTAGTAGCCTCCAAGGCATTCTCCAGCTCAGTTTTCTTCTTTTCCAACTCAAGATTGAGAGCAGCTCGGTGTTCGGCCTCCTGCTCGGCCAGCAATCTGAGCTCGAGGAACTCTTTCTCAGCCTGTTAACAAGGAAAACAAACATGTGAAGGCACTCAATTATATGTGAAATAAAAAAGGGGGGAGGGGAACTAGCAGTAACAAAAAAAATTTCAAACCTGGGCAAGGAAGTTCGATCCCAGCTGGAACAGTTGCAAGGGATTTTTCCCCTTAGAGGGGCCTGCGTCAGAAACTTAGATCTGAGCCTGCAGAAGGCTCGGAACAATATATTCGAGCGTCCCTTCAGCACGGGGCTCGACCATAGAACCTCCAAGAATAGAAGAAACATCCTCTGGAACTGAAGTAACAGGTGGATGATCGGAAGGCTTTTTGACCATAGGGGTCTCTGTAGCACCTTGGGTCGAAGGAATTTTAGGCTCGGCAACGCCTTTTTTAGCAGCAGTCATTCTTGCCTTCTTGCTCGGCCCTCCACCCTCGGGATTGATCACTGGGGCACCTGTCAGCGGCTTATTCTCATTCACAAGTTTTTGAAGGGTCTCGGTCGGAGTGATCCCTTCAGACAAAGGTCTTTTGTTTGAAGACTCGGATGCCTTCTGCCTAAGTAGAGCCCGTTTGGAGCTATCCAAGGGTTTGACAGGAGAACCTTCAGGTTCACTCTCGGGTTCTTCTTTTGATAATATGAATTTGTTGGAAATACTTCCGCCTGATTTCGAAAAGGCATGTTTCTCCTTCTTACTTTCTCCACTCTTCGAAATTTTGGTGGAAAGTGCTGAAGATTTGGGAGAGCCCTTCGACGATTTCTTTTCTTTGCTCGGTTTGCCGTCCTTCGAGGGTCCTTTATTCTTGACACCGCCTAGGAACGATGAAGGATCGATCGAGGGACCTAATATTTTTTCCATGACTTCAAATCAAGGAATGGATTGGTTCGAATTTTACTTGCTAATCTATGAGCTCCGATCGCACTGAGTTGATATAATAGAGGAATGATTTGTAAACGGCCCTTATATTTATAGCGGGAGCGACGCATCTTTTTACTGGAATTGAACAATCATGACTCCCGAGAAAATTTGAGCATATACAAAATTCGAGCATATATATAAAATTCAAGCAGATATATATAGAAGGAACGGCAATAGTTGGACCTTTTTTTATCATTAAATGGCAAAGTCACTTGATACGTACAAAAGTTGGCAAAAAATTCTAGTTATATGAGCAAAAAAAAAACTATGTCAAAATTAATCTATTACATGGACTTGGCTATTTATCAAGGGTTTTCTTCTCCTTCTTCTTCTTCTTCTTCTTCTTCTTCTTCTTCTTCTACGTCCTCATCGTCGAAATCGCTATCATCAGAGTCGTCGTCATCACTATTCGAGCTATCACTCTCTTCACTGCTCTGTTCATCAGCATTATCATCAACCTTAGCAGGAGGAGCGGTAGGTTGTTCTTTATGATCATCGGAATCACCTTCGATGTCAACTTCTTCATCTACTTCGACCTCATTCTCTGATGGTGAAAAATTGGAAGCTTCGAGCAAATCCGGGTTCGGCATAGGGACCCCGAACTCATCAAGAAGAGGAGTGAATTCATGGCCTTGTAAATCTCCAAGGTCTGCTGGAAGGAACGAAGCTTTGTAATCCTCTCCAAGGATGTTTTTACGAGGGTCCATATAAGGAACATAGTCCGAGAGTTGGCCCGGAATCCTCCCTGCCACGACCAACTGCTGAACACCTTTGTAGAAGAAGGATTGGTTGATTGGGCCTGATTGCAGTCGAACAAGGGCATCGAGAAAAGGAGACTTCAGAAACTCCCTTATTGCTGGAAGTCTGGCCTCTTCTCGACCTTGAGCGTATGAGCGTTTGGAATCTGTCTTCGCTTGTGCCAGCTCAGCTTTTAAACGATCGACCTCGAGCTCGAGAGCACTCTTGTCTCCAACCGATCCTGGCAGATCCTCTTCGACCGCAGTTGTGAACTTGCCACTCTTAGTCTCTTCAAGCTCCTTTTTGGTATCGGTAAGTTCTTTCTCCGCTTCAGACAGCTTGGCCAGAGTCTCAGTCAGATGGGCCGCCGTTACCGCGTCTTCCCTCAGAATGTATTTCAGAGCCCGATGAGCTTGAGTAGACTCTTCCTCTAATATAGCGAGTCGATGTGTTTGATGAAGGAAAAGATCTCCAGGCTGCAAGCTAACAAAATATCTTTATAAGATTTCACGTAAATTAAGATCGGAAAATATGAAGTAAGTATGAACCTTTACCTCTTGATACGCTCGGGAGAAATCACCCAAGATTTGGAATCCATCCTTGAAGAATAATTCAGTATTATCATCCTTGAATCGTCCAGACAGAAGTATCCGGATCGATTTGTCTACCGAATGTGCTCCTTCGGGGCCAAAGTCCGATTGAATGCTCTCATCCTCAGCGTATCCAGCAGCCCTCGAACCGCGGATATGATCTTCAATGTAATCCGCTAAGTCCGGTTGAGTCTTTCCAGGTCGGCATTCAATGGGGCATGGGTTCCGACCAAAAGGCCTAATAGCTATAGCCGGCTGCGTAGGGGTCAGCGGTGTTGATCGAAAAGATTGTCCGTAGGCGGCCAATGTCTTCTGTTTGCGACGCACCTTCGGCGTCGATCCTGGGAATACTCGGGGCCAAGGGAGGAACCACCACAGTAGAGGTGATGGCACTCGCCGTTCCAACTTTCTTACCCGCCTTCGATTTTTTCTGCTTTCGAGGCTAGCCTTGGGTCTTTTTCGAGGAGGAAGCCACGTTGGAACCTGCTACTGAGGTTCGGAATCATTCCACAATCTCAGCTTCATAATTCAATTGAAAATGAGATTAATAGGATGATGGGATATTGCCCTGCAAGCCAATATATTTAGCTTGTACTGGAACTATCATTATCTTTTTTTTAGTATAAATGACTTAATACGCACGTTTATTTATATGTGTATAAGGATAAACAATGGCCAATTTCATGTCTCGCGAATACATTTAAGCGATTGGATGAAATCCTTAGATTACATTTGACTATGGAACGATTCACTTCAGTACTGAGTGCAATCATGAAACAGTCTCTAAGGTCATAATCTTAAAACATGTTCCAAGTCATAGATTCCGAAACGAGACGGGGTATCGTAGGAATCGCCAAGACTTGTACAAGTATGCATGATTCACATGGAGTGAATTTGTAGCGTTTCATGAGCAAGGCATTTGACGCCAGTCCATATGAGTAGGTGGTTCGATAGAGGATCGAACGCATCGAACGACCCAAACAGAGAAACCCATTATGGAAGCGCATGACGCATATCGGTGATGGGATGTTTCTCAAGGCTTATAATAGTGTATGATTTAGTCCTTTGACTTGAGGTGCTAGGGCGAATTCGGTGCATGAACGTGTTGGGTTGCCTCGATTGTCAGAACAACAAAGTGTGCGGAATTTTAAAAAATTTCGAAGCACCCATGGTCCCATATATAAATCTCCATAATATGTAAACGAAAAGAATGAATCAAAACACAAAAAATATGTAAAAAAGGGGTTGGCCGATTCTACCTCACCACAGGCAAGGTGGTAGCAACCTCCAGCTCTTATTCTGATTCTAGTTCACAGGAGTGATCCAATTGTCTAACCTCCAGAGATTAATCCACACCAATTGGATTATGGCAACGCCTCTTAGTCTTAGGCTACGAACTAGATCTAAGAGGTTTGTTATTGAAGGACTGTGCAGATCTACTTGGCAGAGCAAGATCCAACACAAGGGAACAGGAGGGGAACTACGGCGGCACTACAGCAGCTCACGGCCAGGAGTTGGCGGCGGCAGCTAGGTGGCGGCGCAGGGAGGGGTGCGGCTAGGTCAGAGGAGCGGCCATGGTTTTCTATGCTAGGGTTGTTAGCCTTGTATTCTTCTTTTAGTTCATGTATAACTCTATTTATAAGCCTCCTTCATGACCTAGGTTTGCAAGACTCCTTATGGGCTTTTAATTAAAGGCCCATCTCTTGCAAGCCTTCTTTTAATTAACCACCTTAATTGAATACCCAGTCCATATTAATAAATTAATCTTTCCTTTAATTAATTAGATCAACTAATTAATCTCCCACTTGAATTAACACTTTAATTCATTTAATTGATTTAATTACCTTTAAATCAATTAATTCCTTTTATACCCTTTTAATATTGTCACCGTCCAATTGTATTGTGTGTGACCCTCTAGGTTCACCATCAATTGTCAGCAGGCCCACGAATTCCTCGTGATTTAATTTGTTAACAATAAATTGCTCCGGTCAATTAAACAACCTTTAATTGACCACTCCTTGAATCAATTCCTCTATTAACTCAGGAGTACCCACACTTCATGGTCGATGTCTAGCCACAAGCCCATGAATCCCAACTTCAGGTGAATTGATATTTGTGAACCTCACCTCTTATAATTGCCATGTACATACGGTCCTTCTATCGACTAATTTTCCCGATCAAGACATAGGGTGTGTGAATTGATCGGCACCTCTAAATATGTCTCGATAACTATACTTTCTAATTCAGGATAATATTCCAGTGTGACTGCTAAATTTGGAAACCCCTTCCCAAATCCATCACCGACCACGGCCGTGGATTCCTCGGATATATTATCTAAGAATCGTATAAGAAATTCTCTCATTCATTACGATGAGTCGGTAGATTCCATATTGGTACTAACCACTCGCGTATATAAATATACGCACCCAACCTAGGCATGTTATGATCAGGCTAAGTGATCTATACCTAGATCTAAGTACGCACATTCATGCACCGAATTCTCCCTAGCACCTCAAGTTAAAGGACTAAATCGTACACTGTTATAAGCCTTGAGAAACATCCCATCGCCGATATGGGTTTCTCTGTTCGGGTCGTTCGATGCGTTCGATCCTCTATCGAACCACCTACTCATATGCACTGGCGTCAAATGCCTTGCTCATGAAATGCTACAAATTCACTCCATGTGAATCATGCATACTTGTACAAGTCTTGGCGATTCCTACGATACCCCGTCTCATGGAACGTGTTTTAAGATTACGACCTTAGATACTGTTTCATGATTGCACTCAGTACTGAAGTGAATCGTTCCATAGTCAAATGTAATCTAAGGATTTCATCCAATCGCTTAAATATATTTGTGAGAGATGAAGTTGGCCATTGTTTATCCTTATACACATATAAGTAAACGTGCGTATTAAGTCATTTATACTAAAGAAAGATAATGATAGTTCCAGTACAAGATAAATATATTGGCTTGCAGGGCACTATCCCATCAATCTCCCACTTGCCCTAAAGCCAATCACAAACGTTTCTAGGACCCATCCTTTTAAAGATGTTCTTCGAACTCATTTCATGATATAGCCTCTTTTAGTGGATTCAGACATTGGTACTGGAGAAAAAGGTTTCATTAAAGTCTGTTCCAGAACTTTGTGAATAGCCTTTTTACCACTAGTCGATTATTAGAGGCAACATCTCTCCATTCATTCCAAGTTTGAATATCCACTTACAACTTATATCCAACTTAAAGGGATAAATCCTTCGGGTGGATCAATCAAGGTTATACCTTGTTGGAATGGATGGGATCCATTTCGGTTTGCATGAATTCCAGTCATGCAAGTGCGTCTACATCGAAATGTAGATTCTTCGTATATGGTGAAACCATATCTTTCAAGCTCTTCATGAACTTGATCAGATCTACGAAGTATCGGTGTAGTTGATGGTTCAGTAGTTTCTAGATTAACTCCCACTGTTTGAAGGGATGGGTCCAAATCATGGACTTCATCAAGTTCCATGACGTTTCCATTTCCTTTGACGAGAAATTAATCAACATAGGAACGGGTATTTAGGAGAAACGATTGTTTCTCATTGTCGTGGAACAGTTATCCAATGGATTTCATTGGATACCCCACAATTACATACAAATTAGATCTACTAGCCAATTTATCTCCTTTCTCGTCTCTAACATCAACAGGAGGTCTCCATACTCAGAAGTAAGAGCATAGAGGTATTTTGCCATACCTTTCTTGGTAAAGCTTTGTAGGCACGAACTTTGAAGGTACTTTGCTCAGTATCTTCGATGCAGTCAGGAGGACCAACCCCTAGAATGCATAAGGAAGCTTAACAAAACTCAATATGGATCGAACAATGCCTAACAATGTTAGATTCCATCTCTTTAGACACTTCAATAAGTTGAGGCGTCTTAGGAGGAGTTTGTTGTATGAGAACCCCATTCTCATTGAGATAATTGAGGAATCCTTGACAAGTATTTGCTATCTCGATTAGATCGAATGGTCGTAATACTATGTCTTTGTTGATTCTCTACTTCGTATTGAAATACCTTGAAAATTTTTTAAAGGTTTTTCGGATTTGTATCTCACTAGATAGATTTTTCACTAACGACCAAGGTCATCAGCAAAAAGGTACAGAGTATGAGTAATCTTCTCTCACACTAACTTTTAGTGGTCCATATTCATGGATTAAATCCAGATTTTGTTTGGTTCGCTCTTGATTCCCTGTGACGGGAGATCTGGTCATCTCTCCCTTGAGACATGATTCGTAGGTTGGAAGTTCATCCAAGTTCTATTTTTCAAGAAGCTTAGGCGAAACCAACTTTTGAATCCTACTCTTGGAGATGTGTCCAAGCCTAGCATACCAAAGTTATGGATTATTATCTTTGTATTAATTTGAAGTTCACACATTAATTCAATAAAATTGAGTTAATTGTTTAATTCAATTAATTTACTTCCTTTCAATTAACTTCTTTAATTGATTCCTTTTCCTTTTCAATTAACCCTTTAATTGAAATGTTGCTTAATTAATTAGATCATCTAATCAGTTAAACATATCAGTGCCTTTCTTAGATGCAGTGGGATAATTTGACATTTAGGCTACTTGCGTTCTTTTGACTACCTTTATGGTCGAATTTAGAAGAGAATAAATTATTCTTCATGTTACTCTTCTTTGACTTTGCAGTCCATGAAGTGTAAACGACCATGACAGGTTTATCATATTTGCCTTTAACCAATACATTGGTTGATCCAACTTATCAAATAAGATCAGTGTATTTCAAGAGTCATTTGAATGAGCGGGAGGAGAATTTAGGAGGAAGTTAATGTTAAGATCACTTGCAGGCCTACGTTTAATAGATCCAGTTTTCAACTAGATTGACAAAACAAATACATTGATCCTTGACACTAGTTCCTTCATTCATTCTCGAGGTTTGAAACAATTCCTTAGAAGTCTCGAATCAAATCGATTCAAAACTACTCCTCAAAACAAGCCTTTTGAGGTGGAGGTTTGTTTCAGAAGACTTGTCCTCAAAACAGGCCTTTTGAGGTGGTTGTTTGTTTCAGAAGCTTCAGACATGCTCCTCATGTTGCTTCCATAGCTCGTTCAATCTTGATGCTTATTTGAGGAAACGATCATTAAGATTCCCATACACTATAGGTGATTCGTTTCACTTTTGAGATTCATCTTTGTATGAGGAAACGATCATTAATATTCCCATACTCTACGGGTGATTCGTTTATTTTATTTTGACTTATCTCGGAAGTGCATAAGGCCTAGGCTCGTCGTTTAAGAACATCATTCCCACTTTTGGAATTTAAGACAATTCTCAAGTTTCTTGCCTAGTCGATATTTTGATCCAGTTATTTCATTAATCGAGGATAAATAGTAATAAATGGACAATTACAGATATCTCAGTATCCTTTTAAAGAGAAGACAAACATTCAGTGGACTAGTTAATGAATAATACTTATAATCTACGAAGGTTGGACTTTCTATCGTATAAGTTCTCCCACTATTTTATCGAAACCATTACCCCTTCAATTGTTTGGGAAATTATATTTCCTAGTAGGTCTTGACGTCCCAGCGGCCATTAATTGTACCCACGACTCGTGGCCATACAACTAATTCCCCAGGTAGGCATACTTATTGCCAATTGTGTCACTACACAACCTTCAAGTTATTTTGCCTCGGTTTTCGCACTTATCTAGCACTGCTACATCATAAGTGTTACTAATCGTTAAGTCTAACCCATCAATCATGATGAGCAACGGGCCCGATTGTGAACTCCCCGTAATTGGTTATCGGTCGATATTCACATCCCGACCAGTCCTCACCGTTGTCGTGTTTAGTAAAAAACATGAGTCAAGGAATTTCGCGTAGTGTCCCTTTCTTCGACTCGGGTGCCAGACTCTGGATCACCTCTATCGATAAGTAGACAACATACGCTAGTCCCTATTGATGGAAGGCTTGGATTTATATAAATACTTCATTTTATTTTAATCCAATATGACTTAATTTTAATTCAAGAGAGGATTTACTGGTTTGAAAGTTTAAGGAAAGCTAATTATAAATCGACAAATAAATAAAAGTCATACAAGCCTAGCATGCATACTACCACAATATATTTTCGATCGGGAACCTCCTATGCGGGCCATCATCGAGCCATGATGTTGGCCCAATTGGTCAATCTAAAGGGTTCTCAAATAGGCCTATGCTATTACACGATGTACCATGCATACATGGCCTTCATATCTTCTTGGGCTCCCACCTTGCTTGCAACGGGCCTTCATCCTAGACTAGGAAAGCAGTAAAGCCCTATTCTATTACAAAGGCTCAAAGTGGCCCAAAAATATAACAGGCTCACAGGCCCAATAAAAACCAAACATTAAATTAAACCAATCACATCTACCCTAAGGTCAAGGCTCGTCGCGATCGAAAACCACGTAAACAGTTCACGTAGAGCAAGAAACATGCAAACAACTTGTACCTATTTCTTTCTTAATTTTAAAACATCCTTTTAAAACTAACTTCGTATGATTCTTACTTTTTAGTCACTACTAATTATGACAAAATAAATTTTCGGTTAAACAAAAATAAATTTTCTGCTCAAAATCAGATTCTGTTTTTCAACTTTTGGAAATTGCATTTTCGGCCCCTCAACTTTCGAAAATTGCACTTTGACACCAAAACTTTGAAAAAGTTACAAAAACACCCCCAAAACAAATTCAGGCAGAAAACCAGAAAATAAAATTTTGAATTCTGAAAATTTTCGATTTTTCAAACAGACCCCTGATGTTTCGGTAATTGCAAAACAGTCCCTAAACGTTCGGAAATTACAAAATGACCCCTAAAAGCTGTGCGATCAGATTTGCAAAAAAGTCCAGAATTTTTTGAAATTTCCATATTCTAAAAAATTGAATTTTCAGCCTCTAAACCCTAATTTTCAATTTTTGCACCAAAAATTCCTGAAGTTTTCAAAAACTATAAATTCGCCACAGATTTTGAAAAGCAGTTTTACCCAATCATAGATCTAGTCATAACAAGTAAGAATCAATTTACAGAACATAATTATCACGCGTTCTCATACACATAATTAAACATATAAGGTGAACACACATTATGTTCAGGCCTTTTCGTATAATAAATATGGGGTTGGTTCTGATACCACTGTTGGGTTGCCTCGATTGTCAGAACAACAAAGAGTGCGAAATTTTAAAATTTTTCGAAGCACCCATGGTGCCATATATAGATCTCCATAATATGTATACGAAAAGCATGAATCAAAACACATAAAGTATGTAAAAAGGGGGTTGGTCGATTGTACCTCACCACAGGCAAGGTGGTGGCAACCTCGATCTCTGATTCTGATTCTGGTTCACAGGAGTGATCCAAGTGTCTCACCTCCAGAGATTAATCCACACCAATTGGATTATGGCAATGCCTCTTAGTCTTAGGCTACGAAGTAGATCTAAGAGGTTTGTTATTGAAGGACTGTGCAGATCTACTTGGCAGAGCAAGATCCAGCACAAGGGAACAGGAGGGGAACTACGGCGGCCCTACAACAGCTCACGGCCAGGAGGTGGCGGCGCAGGGAGGGGTGCGGCTAGGTCAGAGGAGTGGCCAGGGTTTTCTGTGCTAGGGTTGCTAGCCTTGTATTCTTCTTTGAGTTCATGTAGAACTCTATTTATAAGCTTCCTTCTTGACCTAGGTTTGCAAGACTCCTTATGGGCTTTTAATTAAAGGCCCATGTCTTGCAAGCCTTCTTTTAATTAACCATCTTAATTAAATACCCAGTCCATATTAATAAATTAATATTTCCCTTTAATTAATTAGATCAACTAATTAATCTCCCACTTGAATTAACACTTTAATTCATTTAATTGATTTAATTACCTTTAAATCAATTAATTCATTTTATACCCTTTTATAACTGTCACCGTCCAATTGTATTGTGTGTGACCCTCTGGGTAAACCATCAATTGGCAGCAGGCCCACGAATTCCACGTGATTTAATTTATGAACAATAAATTGCTCCGGTCAATTAAACAACCTTTAATTGACCACTCCTAGATTCAATTCCTCTATTAACTCAGGAGTACCCACACTTCATGTTCAATGTCTAGCCACAAGCCCATGAAGCACAACTTCAGGTGAATTGATATTTGTGAACCTCACCTCTTATAATTACCATGTACATACGGTCCTTCTATCGACTAATTTTCCCGATCAAGACATAGGGTGTGTTAATTGATCGGCACCTCTAAATATGTCTTGATAACTATACTTTCTAATTTGGGATAATATTCCAGTGTGACTGCTAAATTTGGAAACCCCTTCCCTAATCCATCACCGACCACGGCCGTGGATTCCTCGGATATATTATCTAAGAATCGTATAGGAAATTCTCTCATCCATTACGATGAGTCGGTAGATTCCATATTGGTAATAACCACTCGCGTACATAACTATACGCACCCAACCTAGGCATGTAATGATCAGGATAAGTGATCTATACTTAGATCTAAGTACGCACATTCATGCACCGAATTCTCCCTAGCACCTCAAGTCAAAGGACTAAATCATACACTATTATAAGCCTTGAGAAACATCCCATCACCGATATGCGTCATGCGCTTCCACAATAGGTTTCTCTGTTCGGGTCGTTCGATGCGTTCGATCCTCTATCGAACCACCTACTCATATGCACTGGCCTCAAATGCCTTGCTCATGAAATGCTACAAATTCACTCCATGTGAATCATGCATACTTGTACAAGTCTTGGCGATTCCTACGATACCCCGTCTCGTTTCGGAATCTATGACTTGGAACTTGTTTTAAGATTACGACCTTAGAGACTATTTCATGATAGCACTCAGTACTGAAGTGAATCGTCCCATAGTCAAATGTAATCTAAGGATTTCATCCAATCGCTTAAATGTATTCGCGAGAGATGAAGTTGGCCATTGTTTATCCTTATACACATATAAATAAACGTGCGTATTAAGTCATTTATACTAAAGAAAGATAATGATAGTTCCAGTACAAGCTAAATATATTGGCTTGCAGGGCACTATCCCATCAGAATGTGCGTACTTAGATCTAGGTATTGTTCACTTAGCCTGATCATAACATGCCTAGGTTGGGTGCGTATAACTATGTACGCGAGTGGTTAGTACCAATATGGAATCTACCGACTCATCGTAATGGATGAGAGAATTTCCTATACTATTCTTAGATAATATATCCGAGGAATCCACGGCCGTGGTCGGTGACGGATTTGGGAAGGGGTTTCCAAATTTAGCAGTCACACTGGAATATTATCCCGAATTAGAAAGTATTGTTATCGAGACATATTTAGAGGTGCCGATCAATTCACACACCCTAAGTCTTGATCGGGAAAATTAGTCGATAGAAGGACCGTATGTACATGGCAATTATAAGAGGCGAGGTTCAAGAATATCAATTCACCTGAAGTTAGGCTTCATGGGCTTGTGGCTAGACATCGACCATGAAGTGTGGGTACTCCTGAGTTAATAGAGGAATTGATTCAAGGAGTGGTCAATT
Source organism: Penstemon eatonii (assembly GCA_038501285.1). Lineage (NCBI taxonomy): Eukaryota > Viridiplantae > Streptophyta > Magnoliopsida > Lamiales > Plantaginaceae > Penstemon > Penstemon eatonii. Next base: position 28,857,778 of record CM076713.1, read on the forward strand.
AAAGGTTGTTTAATTGACCGGAGCAATTTATTGTTCATAAATTAAATCACGAAGAATTCGTGGGCCTGCTGCCAATTGATGGTAAACCCAGAGGGTCACACACAATACAATTGGACGGTGACAGTTATAAAAGGGTATAAAAGGAATTAATTGATTTAAAGGTAATTAAATCAATTAAATGAATTAAAGTGTTAATTCAAGTGGGAGATTAGTTACTTGATCTAATTAATTAAAGAAAATATTAATTTATTAATTAATATGGACTGAGTTTTTAATTAAGGTTGTTAATTAAAAAGAAGGCTTGTAAGACTTGGGCCTTTAATTAAAAGCCCATAAGGAGTCTTGCAAACCTAGGTCATGAAGGAGGCTTATAAATAGAGTTCTACATGAACTCAAAGAAAGACAAAGCTAACACCCTAGTACAGAAAACCCTAGCTGCCCTCTGACCTAGCCGCACCAGTCCCTGCGCCGCCACCTAGCTGCCGCCGCCACTTCCTGGCCGTGAGCTGCTGTAGTGCTGCCGTGTTTCCTCTCCTATTCCCTTGTGCTGGATCTTGCTCTGTCAAGTAGATCTGCACAATCCTTCATTAACAAACCTCTTAGATCTAGTTCTTAGCCTAAGACTAAGAGGTGTTGCCATAATCCAATTAGTGTGGACTAATCTTTGAGGTGAGACAATTAGATCACTCCTGTGAATAAGAATCAAAATCAGAATCAGAGTTGGAGGTTGCCACCACCTTGCCCGTGGTGAGGTAAAAATCGACCACCCCTTTTTACATACTGTATATGTGCTTTGATTCATGCTTTTCGTATACATAATATGGAGATCTATATATGGGACCATGGGTGCTTCGAAAAATTTTAAAATTCCGCACTCTTTGTTGTTCTGACAATCGAGGCAACCCAACAGTGGTATCAGAGACAACTCCATACTTATTATACGAAAAGGCCTGAACATAATGTGTGTTCACCGTATATGTTTAATTATGTGTATGAGAAGGCGTGATAATTATGTTCTGTAAATTGATTCTTACTTGTGTATGACTAGATCTATGATTGTGTAAAACTGTTTTTCAAGATCTGTGGCGAATTTATAGTTTTTGAAAACTTCAGGACTTTTTGGTGCAAAAATCAAAAATAAAGGTTTAGAGGCTGAAAATTCAATTTTTTAGAATCTGGAAATTTCAAAAAATTATGGACTGTTTTGCAAATCTGATCGCACGGCTTTTTGGGGTCGTTTTGTAATTTCCGAAAGTTTAGGGATTGTTTTGCAATTACCGAAACTTCAGGGGTCTATTTGAAAAATTGAAAATTTTCAAAATTTTATTTTCTGGTTTTCTGCCCGAATTTGTTTTGGGGTGTTTTTGTAACTTTTTCAAAGTTTTGGGGTCAAAGTGCAATTTTCAAAAGTTGAGGGGCTGAAAATGCAATTTTCAAAAATTGAAAAACAGAATCTGATTTTGAGCAGAAATTTTTTTTTTTTTTTACCCGAAAATTTATTTTGTCATAATTAGTAGTAACTAAAAAGTAAGAATCATAGGAAGTTAGTTTTAAAAGGATGTTTTAAAATTAAGAAAAAAATAGGTAAAAGTTGTTTGAATGTTTCTTGCTCTACGTGAACTGTTTACGTGGTTTTCGATCGCGACGAGCCTTGACCTTAGGGTAGATGTGATTGGTTTAGTTTAATGTTTTGTTTTTATTGGGCCTGCGAGCCTGTTATATTTTTGGGCCACTTTGAGCCTTTGTAATAGAATAGGGTTTTATTGCTTTCCTAGTCTAGGATGAAGGCCCGTTGCAAGCAATGTGGGAGCCCAAGAAGATATGAAGTCCATGTATGCATGGTACATTGTGTAATAGCATAGACCTATTTGAGAACCCTTTAGATTGACCAATTGGGCCAACATCATGGCTCGATGATGGCCCACATAGGAGGCTCACGATCGAAAACATATTGTGTTAGTATGCAAGCTAGGCTTGTATGGCTTTTATTTATTTGTCGATTTATATTTAGCTTGTATGAGATGCGCGCTAGAATCTAGATCGTAATAAAAGATAAAGCATAATTAACATGGTAAGATCTCGAGGAGAGTTAGTATAACTTTCAAACCCGAAATTCCCCTCTCGAATTTAATATTAAGTCTATTGGGTACATTTAAAATGAAATTTTAAAGATCCAAGCCTTCCATCAATAGGAACTAGTGTATGTTGTCTACTTATCGATAGAGGTGATCCAGAGTCTGGCACCCGAGTCGAAGAAAGGGACAATACGCGAAATTCCTTGACTCCTGTTTTTAACTAAACACGACAAGGGTGAGGACTGGTCGGGATGTGAATATCGACCGATAACTAGTTACGGAGAATTCACGACCGGGCCCGTTGCTCATCATGATTGATGGACGTTAATTGGATTGTCTTGTGATTAATTTTGGAAATGTGTGTTGGATTGTTTCGGTTTTTTTTAGATAAATGATTGAATACGTTTATATGTGATGTTTGGTATGAATTCTTAATATACGCATTTTTAGGCTTATACTTTGGAAGAGAATTCCGATCATGATGATCTTGGAGTCGATGATCATGTTCAAATGTATGATCAAGTGGGCGCGAGTGTAAGGGAAGGAAGGCAAAAGAAAATTTATGATGTGGATGAGAGCGAAAGGGAAATAAGGACTATCCGGCTTAGTAAAATTTAAGAACTCCCTTTCCCCCTGATGATAGGAAGAAGAGACCTTCAAAATAATTTTTGTAATATTTAATGTATTTATATAATATTTGATTATTATTGTGTGGTTTCTTGTTATTCGTGTGTTTTTTTTTAAAATACGGGGTAAAAATGCAAGTCTAAGAGATTAAACAATTCACATAAGCCAACATCAGAACACAATTCATCAACATAATAATATGAATACATATAAATCTGAAAACTACAAATCCACAATTATGATTCCAAAAAGAAAATAACATTGTCCAATGCAAAAAATGTAAAAATAACATTTACTGGTCCCGATCCTCATCCTCATCAATATGCATTTCGTCCACATTGCGTGCGGGCTGGTGAAAGATGGGATGCGAAGGAAGGGCGGGAGTATGTAATCCAACATATCTGGTATCTCCATATGTCATCCGAAAGTAGAAGTCCTGTCGGTCAGCGAGGGTGGCGAATGCAGTTGACATGTACTCCGCCAAGGTATTTTTGTTGTCATTCATGTTTTTGAAGGGTTGCCATCTCTTGGAATACCAACTCTTGTTCGCGGGGAACCTGTTGTGGGACTTGAAATTGCTCGGCATGAGGGTTCTCCGGATAATTTTAAACCCGGCCGGTGCAAGGACTCTCATAAGTCAAATTCAATGATTTGTAGATTGAGTTGGTGTTGATCGGGTTGGCCAACTTAATTTTTTCCCGAACATCCGTGATATCGACTTCGGCCATCAAACACACCCCGTTAATGAGGTAAGGGAAAACGAAGCTCTTCAAATTCGGTGATGATCGGAGAATGGTCTTCATAAGCCAATTGTGAATAACTTTCCTACGTTAAATTTGAGCCCCCTCGTGAGAACATAAAGCAGAGGGATACGGTCATCACCATACATAGTATTATACGAGGTCAGAGCGATGTGAGAACACATAATCAACGACCAAGCTTTGGCCTCATTTGTCAACCGGTTGTAAGGAATTGTACCCACAAGACTAGTGTCGTCGATAGTTAGGTAATTCTTCATTTCTTCTAATGAAGTCGTCGTCTTTATATATGGGCCATTGAACTTGGTAATAGGCATTAATTGTCTCTGGGTCAAAGTTAACCTCGATTCCCCTAACCCAAGAGACACTATTGGCCATTTTCCAATCGGCATTGGCGTAGAATTCGCCTACAATCTCACCGGCAAACACCTCTCAGGTTGGCCTTCTAAGAAACTCACTCCAACCTCTTTTCTCGATTTGAAAATACAATTGCGGGTACGCTTCCCTTCCGTAAGTGACAAACCTCTCGGAAATGAATTTCCATCCCTTGTCGGTAATGTAAGCATCCGAAGCCTGTATAGATAAACATCTGGAGCTATCAAAGTCCTCCTCGACTGCGATGTTTTTCTCTTTCTCTTTCCTCATCCTTTTTTGTGGTGCATTCGAGCTACCACCCCTAGAAGATCCACCCGAACTACCACCACCCTAGTTCTCGGCATATTTTGAATATACTTGGAAAACTACAATCACTTGCACAAAATAAAGAATAAAACTTCTCTCAAGAAATTTGACAAACACCTTGTGTGCAAAGTTTGAGATATACCTTGTGTGTGAAATTTGAGTTGGGAATTTGGTGTTTGTGTAGGTGAGGAGTTTAGTGAGGTGATAGTGTTTTGTATGTTGAGAGAAGTGTGTTAGGAGGGAAAATTGAGAGAAGAATTTCGGGATTTTTTAGGGGAGAGGAGAGGAGAGGAATTTTCGGAAGAGAAATGAGAGTGAGAAGAATTTTGAGAGTTTGGGTATTTATTCACCGCGGTGAGTTTAATACCTCACTGCCTTGAGTACTGTAGTCACGTCGTGAGTCTTAGGCAGAGAATTTGATAAACTCTCTGCCTCGGTCTAACAATGGTGAGATTAATACTCACCGTCGTGAGCACAATATGTTGCAATATAAGGTTAAATTGTAATTTCTAGAAATATTGGGCTAGTTTAACTATTTTTTGAAAATATGGGGTCAAATTGCAATTTCAATAAATTGACCAAATCTTACAAAATTGACCAATATGTACGAATTTGTGATTTACGGAAGATATAATGTTACTGTAAGTAATAAATTGACAAAATCTAACAAAATTTACCAATATGTACGAAATTGTGATTTACGGAGGATATAATGTTATTGTAAATGTTACTTCTCCTTTCGGGTCATAAATTGATAAAATCTAACAAAATTGACCAAAATGTACGAAGTTATGATTTACAGAGGATATAATGTTACGTAAGTGTTACTTCTCCTTTCGGGTCATAAATTGACAAAATAAAACAAAATCTTACAAAATGTATTAAGTTGTGATTTACGGAGGAGATAATGTTACTGTAAGTGTTACTTCTCCTTTCGGGTCATAAATTGACAAAATCTTACAAAGTTGACCAAAATGTACGAAGTTGTGATTTACGGAGGATATATTACATCTCCTTTCAGGTCATAAATTGTCCAAATCTTACAAATTGACCAATATGTACGAAGTAGTAATTTGTGGAGAGTATAATGTTATTGTAAGTAATAAATTGACAAAATTTAACAAAATCTAACAAAATGTACGAAGTTGTGATTTACGGAGGATATAATGTTACTGTAAGTGTTACTTCTCCTTTCGGGTCATAAAATGACAAAATAAAATAAAATCTTATAAAATGTACGAAGGATATAACGTTACTGTAAGTGTTACTTCTCCTTTTGATGGGGGCTATTTCGCACCCTACATACTGCACGGATCGAGTAAAGAACATAAGATCGATTCGACCAAATCAGACAGTTCCGGATCATCTTATCGACCCGGCCGAATACAGCTCTCTTCGACTAGAAGACTATACTCCGGAACCAAGAAGGATACTTGGGCCAAGTCCTATTAGGACTATGTTTCCTTGTAACGCTAGGTTTTGTATGATATAAATACCTAGTCAATCATTGTATTAAACAACTCGAGATCATAAGGCAAATACGCCATTGAATTCTGCATAAACTGCACAACTCACTAATATTCAATAAAAAGAGCTTTCTCTTCATATTTGTGTTATTTCTGCGTTGGTTTAAATATTTACTTTCTGTTCTTATGATATTGCTCTTCCTTGAGATTGATCCATCCTGAATAAAGTAACGGAGCCCTATAAAATATATATATCGGAAACCCCCAATATCACAAATTCACTGATACCTTTTTAACCCGACGAAAACGGGTTAAATCAGTTGGCGCCCACCGTGGGGCTAGGTTAATTATTCGATCGACACATGGCTCGCCCAAGGAAAAGCGCCCGTATCGGAGCAAGAAGTAACACAACCACCGGTCATAACACATCTGAAGATCTACAGGACAATAACGATAATTACGTTCCCAACACCAACGAGAATTTGCAGGATACCCATCCCCGTCAGCAGGAACCCCTAGGAAGTCTTCCCCGTACGATACAGGAAGAACCGGAAGACCCCGAGATCCCCGTTCCTCTCCCGGGTGCTCAGGAGAAACTGCGACAAATAGCAATGCTCGTTAAATCACTCTCCCCAGAGGAATTACTCGTACTTGATCAAATTCCGCGAAACGTTAGGGCTGCCAGGGCAATTCCTGCTCAAAGAACGCCAAGACAAAACGATCAAGTCTCTCAACAAGCTGACAGCCCGCCAAGCGAGCGCCGCTCACTACACAGCCCGCAGCAGGACAATTCGAAACCCTCCGATAACCATCCCCGAAGAAAACCTGGACAAAGAAAACCACAGGCGGGGCGCAGTGGGTCCAATGAACATACAATAATCCCTATCGAGGATGACATAAATGATACAATCCCCGATCGACCACGAACGATTCGTTTCTCGGAAAGAGAAATTGAAAGGATGGTACAGGAGCGACTTGAACAACGCCTACGATCTGTTCAAAACCCGTGGGCCCGAACCACGGAACTCCAGGAGAGCCTTGCGGCCTGTTCTCCCTTCTGTAGAGAAATAAAAGAGGCACAGTCAATTGGACAGGTCCCGGGTAGACTACCTCGCAATGATGGAACCACTGACCCGGATGATTATATTTTTAGCTTCACAAATATAATGAATTTATACGCCCATTCCGCAGAATTCACCGCCAAATTAATGGTAACCACATTCGAAGGACTCGCGTTGGACTGGTTCGCCAAACAACCTTCCAACTCAATATTCAGTTTTCGGGAACTATGTAATAAATTGACGCAGCAATTTGCCAGTCAGAAGAGGCAAAAACTCCCGATGAGCTACTTAGGAACCATACACCAACAAGAGGGAGAATCCCTAAGAAACTGGTTGGCGAGATTTAACGTGGAATTACTCAAAATCGATTCCCCTAATATCGATTACATAATTTCTATTCTCTTCGACCTCACGAAGAATAGGCAGTTCGGAAATGCCCTCAGTCGAAAACAACCAAGAACATTTGCCGACATCATGAGCTTGGCGTCTAAATATATGACCCAAGAAGAGATGAATTCCTTTAAAGATAAAAACAAAATCAAAACCACAACTTCAGGCTCCAAAAGACATGATAGACTTCCTGCCCAAAGATCCGTGGATTATGAACGATCTTTTAGAAAAGGCAACGTTTTCCAGCGATTGGAATACAACAAAACCGACCAAGAAAGGCAACCTAATTTGTATCAGCGACCAAGAAACCCCGAGCCACCGGGCACAGGCAGGGTGAATCAAGTGGAACATCCAAGATTAAATGCTCCGATGGAAGAAATACTGGAAGTCCTAGAAAGGAATAATTGGATCCCCGAAGCGAGGAAAATAGCTCAGCCCAGACCAGGATCTCGTAACCACGACCTATACTGCAAATACCATCGGGCACACGGACATCGAACGGAAAACTGTTTTCACCTTAAAAGAGAAGTTGAAAAACTAATCGAACAGGGAAAACTAGACGACTACATTGAGCGAGATAACCGCAAGAGGGAAAGAAGTAGAAGTCCTCGAAATAATAATTAAAGAAGGAGCTCTCGTCGAAGGTCGCCCGAGCGTGATCCTACGCAGGAATTGAACCGTGACCAGATCAACGGCACTATCCATACAATATCCGGGGGACCCGCAGGCGGGGATAGTCGTAACGCCCGGCGAAGGACATCCAGATCCATAATTGGAAACATAAAATACCCAAACGAAATATGGACCCTGGAAAGCAAGCCATCAAACGATCAGCCGATCAGCTTTAACGAAGGCGAAGTACCTAAAAATATCGTTTGGGACACAAAAGAGGATAACCCCGATTTCCCGATGGTGATCTCGCTAGAAATAGCAAATTACAATGTCAAGAGAATCCTAATCGATAATGGGAGCTCAGCGAATATCATATCCCGGGAAGTTTTAGCCCAAATGAACTTGGGGCAGATAAATTTACAGAAAGTAGCTACGCCATTAGTAGGATTCGGAGGGTCCGAAATCATCCCCAGCGGAACAATAACCTTAAGCGTATCGTTCGGAAAAACACCGCACCGGACAGTGAAGCTAGTAAAATTTCTAGTGGTAGAAACACCCTTCGCTTATAACGCGATATTAGGACGACCAGCCCTCAACCTATTCAGAGCTGTTGTCTCTACTTATCACCAGAAGATAAAGTTTCCAACCGATAGAGGCGTCGGAGAAATAACAAACGATCATTGTATGGCGTGGGATTGCTACATCACCTCGTTAAATATGAGAGAACACCCCAAATCAATTACTCCGAGCAAAAGAAAGATCGAAGATAATCTTGTTAGAAACAAAATTGAAATCCCTAGTACTGATCGAATAGATAAAAAGGGAAAAGAACCGCTAGATCTATCCTTAAAGCCTCCGGAACATAAGGATGTAGTTCTAGTACAAGGGGACTCGTCCAAAACAACAAGAATAGTTACTGAATTGAGCAAAGAAGGGGAAATAATGTTAATCGACTTCCTCAGAGATAATATCGACATCTTCGCCTGGAGTGCGAATGACATTGAAGGAATTGATCCTCGAGTAATCAAGCATTCCCTAAAAATGGATCCCTTGGCAAAACCTGCCAGACAAAAGAAGAGAAATCATGGGCCAGTAAAGGATAAAATTATCAAAGCCGAGGTAGAAAGATTACTTGAAGCAAAACAAATTCGAGAAATACATTTCTCAGAATGGCTATGTAATGTTGTTCTAGTAGCAAAAGGGGATAAAAAGGACAACAAATGGAGAATGTGTAATGATTTTACCGATCTTAACAAGTTATGCCCGCGCGACCCATATCCCCTCCCAAGGATCGACTTATTGGTCGATTCGACCGCTGGCTTCACGATATTCAGCATGATGGACGCCTTTCAAGGGTTTTATCAAATATACATGGACGAGCCGGATCAAGAGAAGACTGCATTCGTAACCGAGCAGGGAGTATACTGCTTTATAGTAATGCCATTCGGCTTGAGGAATGCCGGGGCTACTTACCAAAGGTTAGTAAACCTAATGTTCAAAGAATTAATCGGAGAAATAATGGAAGTCTATGTAGACGACATGTTAGTCAAAAGTATGAATGAAGCGGATCACGTAAAACATCTTGATCGATGTTTCCGGATCTTAATAAAATACCGTATGAAGTTAAACCCGGCGAAATGCACTTTCGGTGTTAAGTCAGGAAAATTTTTGGGATATTTGGTACACCAGCGAGGAATAGATGCCAACCCAGAAAAAATTCGAGCCATAACTGAAATGAAACCCCCCAAAACCATCTCCCAAGTACAAAGCTTAGTTGGGAAGATCGTAGCGTTAAACAGATTCATATCAAAATCAGCAGACAGAAGCCTGCCCTTTTTCCAAACTCTCCGAAAGGCAAAAAACTTTGTTTGGACCGAAGAATGCGATCGAGCCTTCGAGCAACTCAAAGAATATTTGACAACACCTCCGATGTTGGCCAAACCAACAGAAGGAGAACCATTGTATATGTACATCTCCATCTCCGACATAGCTATTAGTTCAGTACTAATTAAAGTCGAAGGCTCAGAACATAAGCCTGTCTATTATCTAAGCAAATTATTGCAAGGGGCGGAGAAGAATTATTTGGAAATTGAAAAATTCACGCTGGCCTTAGTGGTGGTTGCACGAAAACTTCGACCTTACTTTTTAACTTACAAAATTGTGGTTTTGACAAATCAACCACTAAGACAAGTCTTAGCAAAACCAGAAGCCTCCGGAAGACTGATCAAATGGGCGATCGAACTTGGCCAATTTGAAATCGATTACAAACCAAGAATCGCAATTAAGGCCCAAGTGTTGGCTGATTTTCTATTGGAAACACCGACACAGGCTACCGAATCATCGAGCAGCCTCAACGACGATATCTTGATCATAGAAGATCAAACTTGGTTAATGCATGTCGACGGTGCTTCATGCCGAGAAGGAGGAGGTGCCGGAATCAACTTCACCGGACCAAATAAAGAAGATTTGAATTATGCGATAACATTAGACTTCGTCGTAACAAACAATGAAGCAGAATATGAAGCGTTAATCGCTGGAATGGAAATGGCGATCAAAGCCAACATAAAGAGCCTTAAAGTATTAACCGATTCAGAGTTAGTGCAACGACAAATAGAAGGCCTGTACGAGGCTAAAGAATTTAATATGGTCAAATACCTCGCCAAAGTGAAAACACTAGCTGAAAAATTTGAAAGCTTCGGCATACAGAACAAACACCGATCGGAAAACAAATGGGCTGATCAATTTTCTAAGTTCACAGGATCCCATGATGGAAAGACCGAACGGGTGATCAACTGGTTGATTTCTAATACACCGGCAATCGATATTGATGAAACGCCGGTAGTAGATATAATGGAAATTGAAGAAGCTGAAGAAAACTGGATGACCCCAATGATAGACTACCTTCGAGAGGGAAAACTACCACCTGACCAGAATGATGCTCGGAAAATAAGATATCGAGCCCCAAAGTATACACTCGTAGAAGGAAAACTCTACCGAAGATCAGTATCAGGAATTCTTCTAAAATGCGTCTCTGAATCACAAACAACCGATATACTACGAGAAATACACGAAGGAGACGCAGGAAATCGCAGCGGATCAAGGGCATTGGCTTTAAAATGCCTCAGAACAAGTTATTATTGGCCTACCATCAATAAGGATGCCGCGCAATATGTCCAAGAATGTCATCACTGCCAAGTCCATGCTAACATATGTCATCGACCAGCAGAAAATATGCACCCAATCCCGATATGTTGGCCATTCGATCAATGGGGAATGGACATCGTGGGACCATTCCCAGCGGCTAGATCTAAGAAATCTTATGTCCTGGTCGCTGTAGAATACTTCAGCAAATGGATAGAATGCATCGCCCTCGCACGAATAACCCAATTCCAAGTGATCAACTTCCTATGGAAATTCATAGTTTGTCGATTTGGCATCCCAAGGATCCTAAACTCTGATAATGGAACCCAATTCGCGGGAAAACAGGTAATAGAATGGTGTTCAAAACTTGGAATTCAACAAAATTTTACTTCGGTCGGACATCCTAGAGCGAACGGACAAACTGAAGTAGCAAACCGAGAAATAATAAAATCCTTGGAAAAAAGATTAGGAGCTGCCAAAGGGAAATGGCTTGATGAACTCCCAGGAGTACTTTGGGCTAATCGAACCACAGTCAGGAGCTCGACTGGGGAAACCCCATTTAGCTTGGTATATGGGTCGGAAGCTGTTATTCCTGTTGAAACCCTAATCCCAACGCCACGAATCGAGATGTTCGATGACCAGGAAAATGAGAAGGCAAGAGAAAGTGACATCGATTTAACAGAAGCTTTGAGAGAAAAAGCCGCTGTACGCTTGCAAGCCACTAAAGCAAATATGGAAAGGGCATACAATCAAAAAGTACGCATCCGAACCTTCAAAGAAGGAGACCTGGTCTTGAAAAAGGTGGAAGTATCCAAGCATGTGGGAAAGTTACAACAAAATTGGGATGGACCTTACGTTGTCATTGGCGTAGGAAAGAAAGGTTCATACAAAATTGCACACTTGGATGGAACAGCCTTACCAAGAACTTGGAACGCAGTCAACCTTAGATAATACTATGCATTTTCTATAAATCGATTGTTTCGGTAAACACTCCTTGGAATTATACTATCATATTGGTTGAGATTGGGACAAAACGAGTCGAGTATACATTGATCCATTCAATAAACTCTCCTCGATATATATTCGACGATCAAAGGGACTTCTGGTACAAAAACCTAAGTCTAAACTATAAGCGAGTTGAGTAAACATTGATCCGCTCAATAAAAACTCCTCGATCTACTCATGACGACAAAAAAGACCTTTGGTATTAAAAACCTAAGTCTAAATTATAAGCGAGTTGAGTAAACATTGATCCGCTCAATAAAAACTCCTCGATCTACTCATGACGACAAAAAAGACTTTTGGTACTAAAAACCTAAGTCTAAATTACAACGAGTCGAGTATACATTGATCCGCTCAATAAACACTCCTCGATTCATATTAACGACAAAAAAGACTTTTTGGGTATGAAAAACCTAAGTCTAAATTATAACAAGTCGAGTATACATTGATCCGCTCAATAAACACTCTTTGATTTATATTAACGACAAAAAAGACTTTTTGGGTATGATAAACCTAAGTCTAAATTATAACGAGTCGAGTATACATTGATCCGCTCAATAAACACTCCTCGATTTATATTAACGACAAAAAAGACTTTTTGGGTATGAAAAACCTAAGTCTAAATTATAACGAGTCGAGTATACATTGATCCGCTCAATAAACACTCGATTTATATTAACGACAAAAAAGACTTTTGGGTATGAAAAACCTAAGTCTAAATTATAACGAGTCGAGTATACATTGATCCGCTCAATAAACACTCCTCGATTTATATTAATGACAAAAAGACTTTTTGGTATGAAAAACCTAAGTCTAAATTATAACAAGTCGAGTATACATTGATCCGCTCAATAAACACTCCTTGATTTATTTTAACGACAAAAAGACTTTTTGGTATGAAAAACCTAAGTCTAAATTATAACAAGTCGAGTATACATTGATCCGCTCAATAAACACTCCTTGATTTATTTTAAACGACAAAAAGACTTTTGGTATAAAAACCTAAGTCTAAATAATAAAGAGTTGAGTATACATTGATCCGCTCAATAAACACTCCTCGATCCACTTTCAACGATAAAAAAAAAAAAAAAAAAGGGCTTTTGGTATAAAAACCTAAGTCTGAATACATAATGAGTTAAGTATGAATTGATATGCTCAATATATACTCCTTATAAAATAAGTTCAACACAAAATCAACGACAAAAGAAAATGCAAGGGATAAAAGGTAATGTTTTATTCATCAAAACAATTACATACAAAAGTTCTAATCAAATTACAGAGATCTACATACTACTCGAACATCATTACAAAGTTTTTTTGGAACGATCCTATGGATCAGCAATCTTCACGACAATGTCCACGGAAACACCAATCTCCTCCCTAGTACCTCGTCAATTATGATAAACCACCTAAGAAGCATGCTGCTCAGGATGGTCGACTTCTTTAGTTCGATGGCCAGGGAAGGATGATCAAATGTTGTTCCAGATGAAATGAGCATTACCAACCAGATAACCGGCAATACTCATTCACCCACAACAAGATACTGCTTCTACATTAGGAGTTGGCATTTCACTCTTGAGCAGCATCTCTTCAGGACCGTCGCGGAAGGAAAATTAACCAGCATACCCCGGTAGTCTATCACTCCGGAGGTAACATCGAAGAACGGGGGTGACTGGCAAATATGAACCCTCCATGTGCAAACAGAAACCACAGACCTCAAATCTGTGAAAACAACATTTGAGGCCTCATGGGACCCGTTAGTACAAGGTAGGGCTTCCATGGGACCCGTTAGTACAAGGCAGAAGAACATCAACCTATTACGGTATGAATCACGATAATGTGACTTTTTGAATATTATGGGATCTGAAGGCAGAATAAAATCTAAAGAGACTGAGATTTCCATCCTTTTTGAGAAATGGCAAATGAAGTATGCAAACCGCCTCCCTATTTATTGGGATAGATCTAAGCAATCCAACGGCTGAAAAAGTATCTGATCAACGAACGGAATTGCGACCTTTTAACTTCCCCCAATTAAATGCGAGTAAGTTGGAACGGCATACCACTGATCGAATCAACTACACAACGAGAAAGAAAGTTCAGATCGAAGCGATCAATATCTAAGAAGAGCTCCGGGCCGGAAAATTTTGCACACTCACATATGATAATCGATCAACAGAAAGCCTAAGATGCTCAACGACGGTATATCACCCGTCACTGCCTCATACATCATACGGGTAACCATTAAAGAATTGCTTAAGGAGGTCCACATGTTCGCATACAAGAACTCCTTTGAAGTCCGAGATATCTGATATAGAAATCAGGAGAATAATCCTCCTTATACGAAAATGCGAAGAAGTCACTGCCTAACATACTAAAGAAATGCTTAAGGAGGTCTGACCAGGACAGATCTGGCCAAGACTTCCACATTTTCCAATTCCTCCCATATCAAAGAAATGCTATCATGATACACTGGCTGAGGAACATATAGTTCAAATTTAATGCTGAGGAAACATGAAGTTTTGGAAGATACTGAGAGGGATATTTTCCCTTGTTTTGATGTAAGGAAAAATGGAGTTCCACAAAAGGAAAAACAGCCTCCTTATATAAGATATACGTCACAAAAAGACAAATTTACAAGGATTAGATTGAACATCGACCAAGATGCTGAGCAATCCTTAACAGCCATTCAATCGTCTACAGATACGAATGACCTACTGACTACATTCTGACAAACAATGCAACTTTGGATATAACTCAAAGAACTATACTGGGTTGATCAACAAAGATTTGAGTTGTAGAGCAAACATTATATCATTCAGTTACTTAAATAGTGACCGAGCAAGATTAAAGCTACCTTATTCTACATTCTTGGTATACTACGCGAGGATCAATATCAGCTAAGTATGCCAAAACTATACTGGTTATTTCATGATGTTATATTTACGTATGACAGGAAATTGTGCATAACAAAGAATATTAACAGAATAATATTGATCAAGGCAAGAATCTGCCTACAAAAGGTCATAATTTCCAATTTAGTAATTCTCCCATTACAAAAAATTTTAGCCCGAACAAATGCACAATAGTTGGGCAAGAAAAAAAAAAAAAAAAAAAAAAAGATCAGTAGGTCGACTACTAGAAACAGTCCTCCGAGGAGTCAAGTTGCCAGCAAACGCCATCAACTCCTCTTGACGCTTTAGATAACCAGCGTCATATCCTTCCTCATAGGACCGCCGTTGAGACTCCTCCGCAAGGGCAGCAGCCCGAACCAAGTCGTTTTTCTCTTGCTCCCACACAGACTTTTCCTCCTGCAAGTTTTTCAAATCATCATTGGCAATCTGCAGTTGGAGAGATTGCCCAGTAACCTTCGCCGACTCCGACTCCAAACGACGTTGATAAGCACCTCTACTTCTCCACAGATCATCATTTTGCACACCCAGCTGGAGTGCAAAGTACTTAGCCTGGAAAAAGAAAACAGTCTTTATGTAACAAGGCAGTCAAGATAAAACCAAATAAAACAATGAAAGATTCGTCCACCTGTTCGCATATCTTCACTAGCGACTGAACAAGGCGTACGTTTGAAGTACCCTCAAGTTTCTTCAACTCTCCAGGCATAATAGTGCTCAAACCCAGATCCCAAGACAAAGCATCGGGTTCAACAGAGCCCGGAAGCTCGCTAAGAAGAGGGACGTTGTCAGGACGAGGAGTCGATGCCCGTAAAATATCCTTAACCTGCTCAAGGATGCATCGATCGTCTAACAGACGAGGAGAATCTTTCTCATTGGGGCTAACGGAGGTTTCCTTGCCCGAAGCAGAAATAACAGTTCGACGACCAGACCTCGACCCAAACCGACCCTCAGAAGGTCCTCCAGATTCAAAAGAAGTAGGCGTCACAGTGGTATCATGAAACAAATATTCAGGACAATCTTGCAAAATAGATTGTGTTGTGGAAGGGTTAACAGAAAACCCATCACCAACTTGCCTTTCGCTGGCAATCAGGGCAGTAGAAGTAGAAAAAGGAAGGGAACTAACAAAATCCCCTCCATGAAATCCATACTCATAAGAAGAAAAACCTGAAGAAACAGGTATATCGTAAACCTGCTCCACGTTAGATGAATCTCCAAAAGCTATTCGACCAGGGGAAGGCCTATTACCTACCTCTGTGGAAGAAGAAAAGTTTGGTTGAACAAGCGACGAACTAACTTCTGGTAAAGGTTGGGAAGGGACAACAGGATTATCGGTCATCGAATTGCTAATCAAGGACAAACGAGGAGGCTCCATCGAAGGCCCGTCTCTTCGAGATTTTTTGGATCTATTATCCCTAGCGCTCTCACGAGAAAGTCGTTTTGAAGTATTACCGAAAAGGTTACTCATGATCGAATTATTGAAAAAGTGTAAGGCAAGTAACGAGAAAGTTTATCGACTAGCCAAAGAAAAAGAATCCTACTAGAAGAGACGAGTATAACGGTAAATAACAAGTCAAGTTTTTACCTTTAGTATTTATACTACACGAAAAAAACGCTACAGACCTTAAGAAAGGGCGCGAAATAGAAAAACTGACCTTGGAATAAACACTAGAATTTGAAAAGACGCACGCATAATGATTACAGGCGAACTTAATGACATGTCTGAATTATTACGGCGAAGATGAAAAGACGTATCTGTCAGAAGGTTGAAACGTTTAGCGTACAAAGGGATGAGAAGGTAAAATTACAATTAAACCTGCAGTCAAAATATTACAAAGATTGTTTCAAAAGTCAAATATATCACAGAGCCTGGTCGCTATCTGGAATTCTATGTTCACTATCGACCTTCTCGGTCGCACAAACATCTTCTTCTTCTTCTTCTTCTTCATCTTCTGGATCGATAAATGTATTATCAAGCTCATCGTTAACATCAGAATGGGGAATCGGCAATGGTTTCCCGAACTCTTTGACAAGGTGAGCCAAAGGAAAACCTTGATATACGACCTCTGGAAGTTCGGAAGGGGAATAAACTTCGCCATAACGATTCAACTGAATATGTGCCGCCTTAAAATACTCCTTTCGACGGTCATCGATCATTTCAAAGGCGACCAACTGATGAACCGCCTTCTTGAAAGTACTCTCCAGAAGAGGACCGACCCATTTGATACACCAACGCCGTATGGACAGGAGAGTTAAGGAATTCGCGAATCACCTTTTCATCATAACTCCGGCCATAACGATCCCTAAGACCGCTAAGAGGGATATCAGCATCGTACTCCTCTAAAGAAGTTTGAAGACTTGAGACTTGGGATTCTAGCTCGCTAATTCGAGCCGTACTCTGTAACTGGAATTCCTCTAACTTTTTTGCCATTTGATTGGCTTGCTCTTGAGCACGAGAAATCTCCATAACCCTATTTATGATCTCTTGGTCTTCAGTCCCCGAAGCATGAGTCTCTAAGACTGGAATGGAAGAAGACGTGGAGGGACCAACCTCTGAACCAGAGGATTTATGAAGTAAAGCTTTACACTTCTCTTCCAGGAACTCACACTGTTGTTTCCAAAGTGCATTTTCATAGGCGTATGACGCAAGACAAGTTTTAGTCTGGAAGAACAAAGAAAGCAAGAAAAAAGAGATGGATTAGTAAATTAAGGAAGACCCTTAAAATTATCTGTTAGTATGATCAAAGGAAAAAGATATAACCTTTTCAGCATAAAGAGAAGCTCGCTGGAATTTCTCCAGAGGATCCTTATGAAGAAGCTTATTCAGATCGCGAGTAAAAACACCAGACAAAAGAACACGGGTTGCCTTATCGACCGCGTTCTCACTATCATCATGAACAAGTGAATCCTTCTCGGAATAACCAGCGGCCCTCTTTCCTTCTAAATGATCCTCGATCATTTCGACCAGAGTAGATTTTGGATGGTTATCTCCGAATAAAGAAAGGTCGTTACCGGAGCGTCCATAGTAGCTCCTCTTTCTATCAACTGGATTATTAGTAGGATGAGGCATCGACCAGCTGCGACATCCTCGAATACCCAAAGATGTTCTAAGCTGAAGGGGGGGATAACCGGATCCTGTCCCCCGACGAATAGGGGATTCTCGAGAAGAGTTTGGAGATTCCTCCCCATTCTCATCAGACTCATGACTCAATTCCAGTTTCCTTTTTCGTGACGCTCTCTGCTCGATAGGGGCGTTCTCTACGGATTTGGAAGATTTCGACAGCACCATTTTTCCCTTCGAAGAATGTCGAGAGTTTTCTACCATATGGGCTGAAAAAGAAACAAAATAAAAGTCAGTTTCTCTGTATAAAAGGTATCATCACAACACTAAGCTAAAATAAAGTACTAACCAAGAGGTTCAGATGATGAGCTGATGGGAAAGTTATGAACACTTAATCCCGCTTTACGAAGGAAAGCCTCTCCTATCAGGAGAGCACTCTGATATTTGTTGGCACGCATAGCTGGGATTTCACCGATAAACTGAACGTCATCCGAAACAAGTTCACCAGTCGGTGAACAACCTCCAGGAATCCAACTGGAACCATGATCCCATGAAAAAGGCATGGTCGAACCATCCGCCAAACGAAGACTAGACGGAGGACGAACAAAAAAGAAATGAGATTTCCAAGAAGGATTACTAGAAACAGGGGCGTCAAAGATTGCTCGACTAGGCCGCTGACTAGCGAAGAAATACCTGCGATTGGAAGAACTAGAAATATTGAACCGGAAAAGTTGTGTAAAGTTACGGAAAGAAGGTTTAAACCCTTTCGCAATCATTAGGACCGAAAAGCAAACCAGGAAGGCCACTGAATTTGGAACTAATTGTGTCAAGGACACACTAAATATTTTTAGAACTTCAAGAAAGAGGGGAGACAAAGGAAGACGCAGACCACTATTAAAATGGGCCGTGTAAAAAGCTCGACATCCTTCTGGGGGAAATGTGACCCTATCAGAAGGAGCAGGGAGAATTATCTCAGAACCCTCCGGGAAATATTTGGAATAGTTATTTACAACTTCCGGAAAAGTGTCCACCGTATAAGCACAAGCTAGGTCCTCAATTGGTTCAGAAATTTGAGGAACAGTACCCTTGCCCTTTTTTCCTCGGGCAGCAACATCCGCATCTGAAAGGATCCGTACCTTAAAAGTATCTTCTGCAGGAACGACGAATTCAGAAGCTGCAGCTTGTTCGCCCGAAAGATTAGAGTGCAACTCCTCCTCGTTATCAGGGGCGACTTTCTCCCTAGAAGAAGAAGAAGATCTTCTTACAGAAGCCATATTTTCTTATTCTCCGAAGATGAAGGTCGATAAAAGGAAAAACTTTATGGGATGAACGACTAAGCAAGAAGATGACTACGAACTATAAGGAAGTATAAAGGAAAAATGGCAAACTCAAAGGTCACCTATTTATACTAAGATGAGAAAAGACGTTTCGAACTCATTGCAACTAATCATATTCCCGCCAAAAACGAAAGGAGATTTAAAGCCTCCCTAATGGACGCGTGGCGATTCGTAATTGGAAAGAGAAAACGACTATCTATGAGGCGTTGCACTCTTTTCCTTACTTAAGATTTTTTCCCACTGGGTTTTTTCTTGAGAAAGGTTTTTAACGAGGCACCACTCATAGACGAGAAACAGTCGTATAAAATTATCTACTTCTACGAGCTTCTATTGTCTATACGCTCGAAGAAGTGAGGGAGTACTGATGGGGGCTATTTCGCACCCTACATACTGCACGGATCGAGTAAAGAACATAAGATCGATTCGACCAAATCAGACAGTTCCGGATCATCTTATCGACCCGGCCGAATACAGCTCTCTTCGACTAGAAGACTATACTCCGGACCCAAGAAGGATACTTGGGCCAAGTCCTATTAGGACTATGTTTCCTTGTAACGCTAGGTTTTGTATGATATAAATACCTAGTCAATCATTGTATTAAACAACTCGAGATCATATGGCAAATACGCCATTGAATTCTGCATAAACTGCACAACTCACTAATATTCAATAAAAAGAGCTTTCTCTTCATATTTGTGTTATTTCTGCGTTGGTTTAAATATTTACTTTCTGTTCTTATGATATTGCTCTTCCTTGAGATTGATCCATCCTGAATAAAGTAACGGAGCCCTATAAAATATATATATCGGAAACCCCCAATATCACAAATTCACTGATACCTTTTTAACCCGACGAAAACGGGTTAAATCACCTTTCGGGTCATAATTTGACAAAATCTTACAAAATTGACCAAAATTTAGGGGTTAGGGTTAGGGTAAATTTATGGCGTTTGGCAATTGATAACCAAACTCTAGTCTCCAAAGAGAGTGGAGATTGGCATTTGATAACCAAAGTCCAGTCTCCACTCACATTGGAGACTGAAGTTTGGTTTTCTAAACTCCAGGCTTCAAAGTTGAGTTTTGTGGAATTCTCCCCGCGGTGAGTTCGAGGCAAAGAGTGACACCGCGGTGAGTTTGAGGCAGAGTGTTATGTAACTCTCTGCCTCAAACTCACTGCGGTGAGTGTAATACTCACCGCGATGAGTTCGAGACAGAATTTTGGGATTTTTGAATTCAAATTGAATTTTTTTACAATAAATATATATAGTAGAACAAATACATGTTAATAATCTTTATTACAATAATTGTTGTTCACTAAAATTCAATTATTACAATAAATACATCTTATTAAACAAAGATCTAAGATTGAGCTTCATTATTACTTGAATATTGAAAACATTGAGAACATTTACCAGCGTGGTGACCGATAGCATGACAAATCGAGCACTTGTATTTTTTCCTCAAATTTTCAAGCCGAGAAACATAACGTGACAGTCTAGGCCTTCCACGAGTTCGTTTCTCGTCTGGAGGTAACACAACTCTCGCCTTGACATCATCGGGAATGTTCCATTGGTCCTCAGATAGAACGGGTTGTATGAGTTCAATATAAGCTTGACGCATGGAATCGGTTTTGAAGCAATTGGAACAGGGCCGACCCTAGACATTCGGGGGCCCTAGGCGAATTTTAAATTTGGGGTCCGTTCTTATAAAAAATACATAATCAATTTATTTTTTTAAAGGCAAAAATATTAATTAAATATTGACATATTATTTTTCAGATAGATAATTAAATCTAAAATATTATTTTTTTAAATAGATAATTAAATAACAAACTTACTTAACTTTTAAAAGATTCAACCGTGAATTTATTTGTATAATTTTTTATATTAAAAATATTAGTTTAGTCGAAGCAAATTTTACAAGTATATGTACATTCTTAACTCTATTTAATTCTTTTATAAATATCATAATTGATTGCTTGACATTATTTCATATCGTGGCATTCTTAACTCTATTAATTATATATTATCATGTATAGAAAAAATTATACATCATATATAAAACTAAGAAAAAGATACACATACATATAAAAATATGGATGAGGCTAGACCAATTTTATTGGGGGTGAAATTCTTTTTTGCAATGTACTAAGTGAGAAAGCAATAAGCAGAAATATTATATTTCAAAGAAAAAAACCGTATTCTTTTTACAATAATTAAGAAAGAATTTTTTTGAAGTACTTATTAAGAAAAAAAATTGACAATAAATCATTAACTAAGAAAAGGGATTAAAAGAATAATTACTACGAAAGGGAAATAAAAAAGACGAACATTATTACACAAAAAAGTTAAATAACATAAACAATCTGAATATAAGGAAAAAACTCAATATTGGGATTTGAACCCTAGACCACTAAAATATTATGAGAAAGTCTTACCAAGTGAGCCAATATACATGTTGTGTACATAAAATTAATAAAATTAAAAATATTTAATTATTTAATTTTCCTAAAGGCCTAAATATATATTTTGGGGCCCTCCGAACCGAGGGCCCTAGACGCCGGCCTAAGTTGCCTAGCACTTGGGCCGGCCCTGAATTGGAAGTAAGTTCGTACACATACTTGCCAGAATCTCTTGGCCGCGAGCCAATTGCGGCTGCATTTGCGTGCTCGTATGGTACTTTCTCAATTTGAAAGATGCCGCAAGAACACGTTTTTTCCTTTAAATCCACAGTTCCAAACCATTCAGTAGATTCCACTTTTCAAATTTCATACCCCAATGGATATTTACACCACCTGACTGCTATATAAAATCGCTTGCGTAGCTCCTCCTCCTTCGAAGGGGAAAATATTCACACCCGAAAGCCTCCTCACGGCACACTTGAAACACCTTCCCATCATATCAATAATAAATTTGAGCAGAGAACATATAGGATAACTTTTAGCCTCTTTGATTTGACTATTAAGGACCTCGACAGTGTTAGAAATTATCACCTCATATCTGTTGACACGATAGTAGACCCTTGCCCATTTATGAAACTGCACCTTGTTCTCTAGTCAATCTGCAATTCCTGGGTTCTTGGCTTTCAAGTAACAAAAATATTTTTGGAACTCATTCTCATTGTAAGCGGTAGTAGCTTTATAAAAGTACCCGATTACACCCGCATTACTTCATTTTTTTTCCAGGTTTTCCTTGAGGTGCCAATAACAAAACCCATGATCTGCTAAAGGATAAATATTCTCGACCGCGTGTATAATCGTTTTGCCCCTGTTCGAAACAATAACCAGATCTTCTGTCTGGTATGAGCTCTCTCAACCGCTCAAGGAACCAAGTCCAACTCGCCCCATCCTCGGCATCGGCTACCCCCCATGCAATCGGATAACAATGATGATCACTGTCCGCCGCACTTGCAATTAGAACGGTTCCTTCATATTTATTTGCCATAAATATTGTATCAATTACAATAATATCTCTTGCGTAATGAAATCCTCTAATCATTGCTCCTAAAGCCATGAGAAATATTTAAATTTGTTATCTGAGTCTGTAAGGATGCGAGTGTACGTGCTATGATTCATTTGCTCAATCATGTAAGCATAGGAGGGGAGCTTGGCAAAATTTTCTTCGAAAGTACCCCTAACAAGATCTTGAGAAACCTGTTTCCCCCTCCAAGCTTTCTCGTAGCTAATGGAAATTTGTTCTTCAATACACATGAAGTTCTTCAGTGCATCAGGTTTTGGAGAATGATAGGATAGTGCCCAGCAAGCCGATATTAAATACCTTGTAAGAAGACTATTTTCTTATGGTTTATAATTAATACGCCCGTTTATTTATAGAATGTAAATTAAACAATGGCCAACTTCATCTCTCATGAACTTATCTAAGCGATTGGATGAAATCCTAAGGTCA
The DNA here is from genome assembly GCA_038501285.1 of Penstemon eatonii. Taxonomy (NCBI): domain Eukaryota; kingdom Viridiplantae; phylum Streptophyta; class Magnoliopsida; order Lamiales; family Plantaginaceae; genus Penstemon; species Penstemon eatonii. The sequence continues at coordinate 28,880,799 of CM076713.1, forward strand.
CATTAGACTATAGGACGATTCACTTTGGTATTGAGTGCAATCATGAAACAGTCTCTAAGGTCGTGATCTTAAAACACGTTCCAAGTCATAGATTCCGAACGAGACGAGGTATCGAAAGAGTCGCTAAGACTTGTAAGATTATGCATGATTCACATGAAGTGAATTTGTAGAGTTTCATGAACAAGACATTTGATGTCAGTGCATATGACTAGGTGGTTCGATAGGAGATCGAACGCATTGAACGACCCGAACAGAGAAACCCATTGTGGAAGTGCATGACACATATCGGTGATGGGATGTTCTCAAGGCTTATAATAGTGTACGATTTAACCCTTAGACTTGAGGTGCTAGGGAGAATTCGGTGCATGAGTGTGCGTACTTAGATTTAGGTACTGGTCACGTAGCCTCACCATAAAGTGCCTAAGTTGGGTGCGTACAGTTGTGTACGCGAGTGGTTAGTACTAAGAAATGATCTATCGACTCATCCTGATAAGGTGGAAGAATTTCCTGTACGTTCTTAGACAATATGTTCCGAGAAATCCATGGCCATGGTCAGTGACGGATTTGGAAAGGGGTTTCCAAATTTAGCAGTCACACTGGAATTATTATCCAGAATTAAAAAGTACATAATCGAGATAATTAGAGGTGCCAATCAATTCACACACCCTAGGTCTCGGTCGGGAAATTAGTCTTTATAAGGACCGTATGTACATGGCATTTATAAGAGGTGAGGTTCACAAATATCAATTCACCTGAAGTTGGGCTTCATGGGCTTGTGGCTAGACATCGACCATGAAGTGTGGGTACTCCTGAATTAATAAGGAAATTAATTCTGGAGTGGTCAATTAAAAGTGTTTAATTGATCGGAGCATTTAATTGCTCATTAATTAAATCACGAAAGTCGTGGGCCTGCTGCCAATTGATGGTGAACCCAGAGGGTCACACACAATACAGTTGGACAGTGACAGTCATAAAAGGAAATGAATGATTTAAAGAAGTTAAATCAAAGTTCATGAATTATAGTGTTAATTCAAGGAGGAGAATATTAATTAGGATATCTAATTAATTAATGTCTAATTAATTAATTAAATTATCTAATAAACTATAATATTAATCAAGGAGGTTAATTAATATAATGGAAGAATAAATAATTAAGCAATTTTCAGATTGCATAATTATAAGGCAGGGGGCGATTTTTAGCATACATAAGTTGGGAGAGTTTTGTTTTCTTGTAAGACAAGAAACAAGGAAGAGATTTGTCAAATCTCAATTAATTCCTAAGTTGATTAGGAATAAGATTTGATAAATATGGGAAGAGATATCTAAAAATAGAAGGATTCTTCTCTTATAAATAATTCTTCACATATCTTCATAAAGCTAATCGAAAATCAAGAACTCATACACAAGTTACAATTTGCATAACACAAGAAGAAAAAGAAAGCTAAAATTGCACAAGCAAAAAAATCGCCCCAACCCTAATCGCCCCAATCCTGAATTCGGCAACCCTAGTTCGGCTAACCCTAGCCGTGACCCTTGGCCGATCCAACCCTAGCTGCACAAGTCCTGTGGCCGAGGTCATCTTCCAGCCGATCTCCTCATCTGGATCCAAATATAGATCTTGATCAAGATCTGCCCATTCCTTCGTTGACGATCTTCAAGATCTAGTTCGTAGCCTGCGACTTGGAGACGTTGCTACAACCCAACTGATGTGGATACATTCTGGAGGTGAGACAGTTGGATCACTCCGTTGTGAATCGGACAAGAAGCCCGGAGGAAACCACCACCGAGCTGTGGTGAGGTATATCGCACATCACCCCTCTTAGTTTTAATTATTGCTTGATTCAACCTTTTTGTATATATAATATTAAGACAGATTTATGGGACTGATGGGTGCCCCGGAAAAATTTTAAATTCCGCACATTCGTTGTTCAGACAACCGAGATATCCCAACAGTGGTATCAGAGCCAACTCCATTATTATTATGCGAAAAGGCCTGAACGTAATAAAGTATATGGATACATGTGATTATTATGTTCTGTGTGTTGATTCTTACTTGTTATGACTAGATCTATGATTAGGTAAAACTGCTTTTTCGGATATATGGCAAATTTATAGTTTTTCGAAACTTCAGGACTTTTTGTGGTAAAAATCGCAAATTATGAGAATTAGGGCTGAAAATTTATTTTTTGTTTCTGGAAATTTTTGATAAAATCTGGACTATTTTTGAAATTCTGGTCGATACGTAATTTTGGGACGAGTGATCTTATATCTGATATTACTAGTGAAAGCCAATAACTAGTAATCTTCCTCTGTTGTTTGTCAATCCAGCAAGATAAATTAATCTTCAATCTTCAATCTTCAAGAATTAAGAACATGTCTTCTGAAAGCATAACTTCAACTAATTGTCATTAACTAATTTCTTCTTTAGATCAGAAGTACGGCTAGTCTTACACGTTCCCCCTGAGTTCAAGAATCCATAAGTTAACTAGTCTGTTGAGAGTTAATCTTGAAGATGATAACTGATAAGTAAGCTGATGAACTTCAGTCTTCTTGTAAGTTCCCCCTCAGCTTATGCATCCAAATTTAGCAATCCTAGTTCAGCTCTTAGAGTTGAAAACCTTGCATCACTTAGTGGTTTGGTGAGGATGTCAGCAATCTGATTGTCAGTGTGAACATACTCAATAATAAAATTTCCTTTTTCCACATAATCTCTGATGAAATGATGCTTGATCTCAATATGTTTAGTCCTTGAATGACTTGTAGTATTCTGAGTAAGAGAGATGGAACTTGTATTATCACAGTAGATTGGGATTCCACTGATCTTTATGTTGTAGTCTTCTAGTTGATGTTTCAACTAAAGTATCTGTGCACAACATGCTCCAGCAGCAATGTATTCAGCTTCAGCAGTAGAGATGGAAACTGAAGTTTGCTTCTTACTCATCCATGAGATCAGAGGACTGCCTAAAAATTGACAAGCACCTGTAGTACTCTTCCTATCAATCTTGCAGCCAGCAAGGTCAGAATCAGAACACCCAATAAGCTCAAATCCAGATTCTCTAGGGTACCATAATCCCAGTTCTTGAGTGCCTTTAAGGTATCTTAGTATCCTCTTGGCAGCTAAGAGGTGAGACTCCTTAGGATTTGATTGATATCTCGCACAAATCCCAATAGAATACATAATATCAGGTCTGCTAGCTGTTAGATACAACAATGGCCCTATTATGCCTCTGTACTTGGTTATGTCCAATGATTTGCCATCTTCATCTTTATCCAAACGAAGTCCAGTAGACATAGGAACACTAACAATAGAGCTAGTTTCCATACCAAATTTCTTGAATAGATCTTTTGTGTATTTAGCTTGGTTGATGAATATTCCATCAGGCAACTGTCTAACTTGCAAACCAAGAAAATAATTTAGTTCATCCATCATGCTCATTTCAAACTTATTTTGCATCAGCTTGGAGAACTTGTCACACATCTGTTGGTTAGTTGAACCAAAAATAATATCGTCCACATATATTTGCACAAGTAATATATGATCCTCCCATTCAACAGTAAACAAGGTTTTATCTACCTTACCTTTTCGAAATCCTTTGTTAAAAGAAAATCAGATAAAGTATCATACCATGCTCTTGGAGCCTGTTTCAGTCCATAGACGGCTATCTTCAGACGATATACCTTGTCTCCTTCTTGATAAGCTTCAAATCCAAGTGGTTTTTCAACATATACTTCTTCTTGCAATTCTCCATTGAGAAAGGCTGACTTCACATCCATCTGATAGACAGTGAAGTTTTTGTGAGCAGCATAGGCAAGAAACAGTCTGATTGCTTCTAGTCTTGCCACTGGTGCAAATGTTTCATCAAAGTTAATGCTTTCTTCTTGGCAGTAACCCTTGGCCACTAGTCTTACTTTATTTCTGGTGACAATACCATCTTCATTCATTTTATTCCTGAATACCCACTTAGTGCCAATTACTCTTGATGACTTGGTCTAGGAACTAAGTACAATACTTCATTCCTCTCAAATTGATTCAGCTCTTCTTCATAGCTTCAATCCAGTTTGAATCACTAAGAGCTTCTTCAACTTGTTTAGGCTCTATTTGGGATAGGAAGCTGACAAACATGGCATCTTGTGCAGCAACTCTTCTTGTTTTTACTCTATCCAAGGGATCACCAATCACTAACTCTGGAGGGTGATTCCTGAGCCATCTGAGATCAGGTTGCAGATCTGGATGTTGTCCTCTAGATTGATCTTGCAACAATACTGTTAGAGTTCCAGTAGTAGTCTGTTGAACATTTGTATTTTGTTGAACAGTCTCTGGTCTGTCAGCTGTTTGTAACTCGTCTGTTTGACAATCAGTGGTCTGATTTTGAACAGCACTTGAGCTAGCAGCTGAGTTGAGATCAGGTAGTATGATGGGTACATATTCTTCATTTCTTTCAACACTCAATTTCTGAAAATCAGTAGACAGATTTGAATTAGTGCTTTGATTCATTTCAGAAGATTGGTTTGGTTCATCAAATACTACATGAATAGATCTTCTACAAGTAAAGTTCTCTTGTTAAAGACTCTATAAGCTTTACTAACAGTAGAATAGCCTACAAAAACAGCTTCATCAGCCTTTTATGCAAATACCTAGTTAAAACGTTGTATTAGATACAATCAGAGCTGACGCCTACATACTTTGTCAATCTAATAACACATTGAATAGAAAAGCTTTGGCTATACTATTTACTGATTAACTCATTCATCGTCTTGTTTACCTTTTGTTCTTTTACATAATTGTTCTTCCTTGAGATTGATCCATCCAGAATAAAGTAACAGAGCCCTATAATTCGTACTAAATCTAACCTCCTAATTACATCTTATTGATTTAATCTTACCCGACGAAAAACGGTTAAATCAAATATGGAGCGTCAACTTGGAGGTAAATAGTAGCAACTCGAAGTAACACAAATAATCAACTTGGGAGCTCGAAGCGATGAAGCCGAGAAGCATCAACTTGAAGAGGCCAAAATCATCAACTTGAATACAAAGAGCAGCGACTTGGAGATACGTACCATCAACTGAAGGTTTGAAGGAACATCAACTTGAAGAGCAGAAGTTCATAACTTGAAGAGACACGAGACAAAAAATTGAAAGTTTGGAGCACCACTTTGGAGCCAAGAAACAATAACTTGAAGAAATACAAAACCACAACTTGAAGATTGAGCAACATATTAAAAAACTATTTAGATATAGGAGCTTGCATTTTTCCTTGCTTTGAAGAAATACAAAACCACTTCAAAGCTCGTTGGTCGGGCAGCTGATTCAAATGAACCACCAGCTCTGATACCACTTGTTGGTCCCAAATGGTCAGATGAGGTCTAGGGGGGAAGGGTGAAAGATCTCTGAATTTTTTTTCTAAAAATCTCTAACTTTTTTGTGAGCAGACTAAGCTGATCAAGATTCGTAAGTATACTAAGCTAATCGCACATAAAGCTTGGAACAGCAGAGTTGACCACTCTTCTGATGTAACTTAGCTGATTTTGAGAAAATCAGAGTTTTAAATCAACTTGTTTGGCAGCGGATATTTAATGTGTTTTTCCCAAGTTGGTTTTACTCAACTTAAAAGATTTGTCCCCGATTTTATAAACTCCTTTTTAAATCTTTAAGTCAGTTTGAATGTTTGAAAGCTTTTGAAAAAATGCAAGTAAAATATGTTAGAAATCAAACACCAATAATTTTTATAATGGTTATATTGATGTAAATCATTTAGTCCACTCTTCCAAGTCACTTAGATCTTGAGTCATACTATAAACACTTAGTTTACAATATACTATGATTGCGCTTTACAACATATGATAAGTCACAAGTTCATAATAGGAGATCACAAAGAAAACATATTCTCAGAATCTAGATCACTCACTAAGATGGATCTACACTCATCACAACACTTCTCTCTTTGTACATAATCACTTAGATATGTATTTTCTATGCTTTTCAACTTCGCTTTCGTCAACAGATGACTAGGTTGATGAGTGTTATGTTCTTGAGTTTTGAGACTTAGATTTTTGTGTTGCTTGTCTCTAACTCTTGAATCACTCGCTATTAGCCATAAATACCCTTCTCTTGCAGTATTTAATTCCATCAGGGCATTTATTGTTGTTGGGTTGACTTCCTGATCACTTTCACTCTGCTGATCGAAACTCCTCGTCTGATGAACACTCGGATGATCTCAAGTTGAACTCATTTGATTTGAGTCACCTAAAATACCACCAGTCTAATTCCGAATTCAACAATAGATCAGTAGTCTTCTGGACCATAAGATTTGACCCTTCTGATTTGGCTTCTTCCTTGGTCAAATAACTTTAGAGATTAGCTAAGCTTTCATTACTTAGTTGATGATGATATTTTGGAAATCATCAAAACCTCCCTTCACTTCTCTGTCTTCATCTTAATCCAACACTCATATCTTGGTTCATTGCACAAATGAATATATGTTATTATAGTTTATATTGTTGTAACATTATTCTTCTTTTATGTAGACATCGACAACATTCACGCATCCACCACCTACGGCAACATCTCTTGCTTTTCACCCCCAAGACTACAACACAATAGCCATAGGCATGGATGACTCTTCGATTCAAATATATAACGTTCCGGGTGATGAGATACTACTAAATGGTGAAGATTAGCTTTCATTAGTGAGCATAACATACTTAGGTGTGTTTGAAAACTCTTTTGCAAACAAATTATGAGTTTTTCTTACCTCGAATGTTATTTAGTATTTGGAAAATTAGTTTCAGTTTCTCCAAAAATAAGATATTTTAAGCTCATTAGCTATAAGCTTCTCTTGAGGTGCTCTTGATTATTTTAAACTTAACACACAGTTCCATCTTTAGCTTATTTACTATAGTTTGCAAAGACAACCTTATAAGGTCAACTATTGTCATATTTAACAGCTTAAAACCAAGCTATATGGTCATCAAAGAAGGGTTACCGGCCTAGCCTTCTCTAACACTCTTAACGTGCTTGTATGTTCAGGCGCAGATTCTCAGGTGAAGCTTTTTTTCAAAATGAATACATAAAGTTCGTATGCTAATAATGATTTATTTTTCCACAACTTGTCTTTGGAGCACATATATATGGGAGTGAAAAACTAGCAAATACATGCAAATGCCTCCTGGTCGTGCAATTTCTCCCGCTGTTCGTACATGCATACAATTTCATCGAAATGAAAAACATCTTTTGGTCGTCCACGAGACACATATAGCCATATATGAGGCCCTAATCTTTCATGCACTAAGCAGGTGTCGTACATATATAGTCCTTTCATATTGTGTTCTTTTGCTTGCATAGTAATCTTTTTTTATCATTTCATTGAATAGTGGATACCTCTCGAAAGAAGTGGTCGAATTACATATGCTATGTACTCTTGTGATGGCCAATCCATATATGTGAGCTTTGAAGATGGAAGTGTAGTTGTTCTTACAACTTTTACACTGCGATCGAAATGTGGAATTAATCTCTCTACGTATTTGCAAGGAGGGGACTTATATAGAATTTTTTATTACATTCATTATTCTTACACACGAGGGAGTATGTTAGTAATCAAAATATAAAAATCTCCATTTTTTTTGCAGTTTAAGGGTGTATCCATTAGTTATTGTTGTGCACCCGACTTAGCCAAATCAATTTGCATTAGGACTTGCGGATGGTGGAATCTGCGTATGAGTCGGAAGGCAAATGGGGTACCTTAACCCCACACGAAAATCGTGCTGATCTTGCACTTTGTGGGGCTAAATGAACATCTTTCTTGATGTGTTATTTTGACTAGAACATTGTGCTAAATTAAGTGAAGTTTTAGCACATATACAGTGGCTTTCGCTGAGAACATATAGATTGAATATAATTATGTATGTGTGATTTTAGCTAGCGAGGTTGTACTGTTGTTTTTTGCCCTAGTTTCTTTTTTACATATTTCCTTAATTTCTTGTTGGAGAACCAAATGAGTTCATATAATTATTCATCTAATTGGTAAGTTTGGAGTCTTTTGAACATTTCATTAATGGGTTTATATAATAATTCATCCAATTGGTATGTTTGGAGTCTTTTGAACATTTCATTGTATAGATTTACTGCATTTTTTCTTCTTTATTTTGTCTTTTCAAGTTTAATTTATGGCTTTCCCTAATTTCCTTTATTCAACTTTGCGCTGGTGGGCACGGACGGTTAGGAAAAAAAACTTGTTCATATATCTCAGTATATGATAATTAGTATGATATTCATTTTCCATATATACTAGTATATCTTATGTTAGACATAATTTTAAGATAATATTTTACAATTAAATACAATCGGGGTAAATTTTCACCCCTGCACGTGCAAAAAATTCGTGCCACTTAACGAACACGTGCCGTGCACAATTTTTTAACATAACACGTGATTTAATACCATGATTTAGGCCCTCTTGACACATTTCATTTGCCCGTAAATTTTTTAACACACGTGTCCGTTAAGTGGCACTGGTTTTACACGTGTAGGGGTAAAATTTTACCCCCAATTTGTATTTAATTGTAAAATATTAGATTTCACATAATTTGCATATATACTAGTATCCCTTATGTTAAACACAAGTTGTTTCACATTCACACAACATGATATTCCTTACACTCATTTTTATATAAGAAAATAATATATGAAAAATAATCGTTGAATTAATAATAATAAATTCCGACGACCTTTTCCGGTTGTTGACTACTTCATTACCTTTGAGCATTGAAGAATTTCAGTATGTGTTCAATAGAAAGATCTAAAGTACGACCGGATGTTGATTTCCTTAAAAAATAGAAACCAACTTGAAAAATAAACGACTAATTTGATTCTTAAAGGCTTTCTTTAATGAATAACACTTTTCGACCTCGTTATTACAAGACTTTTGCAGTTTCGTCCCTTATAACAAAAATTGGTAGAAGATATTCAGTAGAAGCTTCAGTTTTGTCCCTTATTATAACAAAAAATCCTTAGGGATTCACCCTCTTGTTGATAAATGGTTCCTAAATAACTCATTGGTAGTTTCTGCCTCTTCTGACTGACGAACTGCTGTGTCAGCTAGTTGCATAATTCCCGGAAACTGAATATGGAGTTAGTAGGTTGCTTGGCAAACCAATCCAAGGCAAGTCCTTCGAACGTGGTCACCATTAATTTAGCTGTTAATTCTGCCGAATGAGCATATAAGTTCATTATGTTCGTGAAGCTAAATATATAGTCATCTGGATAGTAGTTCCATCATATCTGGGTAGTCGCCCAGGAACTTGTCCCGATGACTTGTGCTTCTTTTATTTCTTTGCAGAAGGGAGAGCATGCCGCTAGGCTCTCCTGGAGTTTCGTGGTTCTGGCCCATGGGTTTTGAACGGTTCGTAAACGTTGTTCAAGTCGTTCCTGTACCATCTTTCGATTTCTCTTTCCGAGAATCGCATAGTCCGTGGTTGATTGTGGATCGCGTCGCCTACGTCATCCTCGATGGGGATTATGGTATGTTCTTTGGACCCGGTCCGTCCTGGTTGCGGTCTCCTTCGATCAGCTTTTCTTCGGACGTTCTCATCGGAGGGTTTCGAAATACCCTTTTGCGGACTATGCAGCGATCGTTGTTCGCTTGCGGGGCTGTCAGCTTGTTGAGAGATTTGATCAACCTGCCTCGGCATCCTTTGAATGGGATTTGCCATATTAGTTCTAAGGTGTCGAGGAAACTGCTCGGGTATGAGTAATTCCTCTGGGCAGAGTGATTTAAAGAGCATAGCAATCTGTCGTAGCTTCTCCTGAGTGTCTGACAGGGGAACTGGGATTGCTGGAGCTGCATGTTCTTCTGGTATCGCACCAGCAGGGATTCCTTGTGGTTCCTCTTGATTCTGAAGATGTTCGTTCTCTTGCTGATTGTCGTTGGTTATTTGGGCGTTATTATCAGTATTGCCCTGTGGACCCTCAGATGTGTTATTCGGGTTGGTCGTGTTACTTCTTGCTCTGTTACGGGCGCTCTTCCTTGGGCGAGCCATATGTCGATTGAATAATTAACCTAGCCCCACGGTGGGCGCCAACTGATTTAACCGTTTTTCGTCGGGTAAGATTAAATCAATAAGATGTAATTAGGAGGTTAGATTTAGTACGAATTATAGGGCTCTGTTACTTTATTCTGGATGGATCAATCTCAAGGAAGAACAATTATGTAAAAGAACAAAAGGTAAACAAGACGATGAATGAGTTAATCAGTAAATAGTATAGCAAAAGCTTTTCTGTTCAATGTGTTATTAGATTGACAAAGTATGTAGGCGTCAGCTCTGATTGTATCTAATAAAACGTTTTAACTAGGTATTTATATGATATTAACCCTAGCTTTACAAGGAAACATAGTCCTAATTGGACTCGTCATAACAGTCCCTCTCAAGTCAGGATTGTAGTCTGGTTGCCGAGTAGAATCATCTCTGATCGGGTCGATGGATGATCCCGGATGAGCTTTTATGGTCGAACCGATCTGATATCCCTAAGTCGATCCGAGTATTATAAGGGGTGCGAAATAGCCCCCATCAATATTTCTTCAATTAACGCCTCATTGTTTTCGAAAAGTGAACTCCCAAGCTCTTAGTGAAAACATTTGTCATCATCGTTAGCTTTAAAAGGTTAGCTACATAGCTCAAAGAAGCCAACTCTGAAGTAATTATTTGCCTTCTAAATCGATTTCAAGAAGCTCCTTGACCGATGGGACCACTTCATCATAGAATGAACCACGAAGGGGGAAGCCTGTCGAGTGTATGCAGACCTCACAGAGAAACAGATACTTCCACAACTCTTGGTGGACATACTAGGTCGCATAATGTGTCGCTGATGATCTCGTCGACGTCATAGGCAAAGAGGAAGGTCACCATCCCTGATGAGTCTCTTGAAACAGTCAGAGAAGTACCAGCAACAGCAGAAAGACCAATTGCTGAGGAAAATATGTCTGCTGATGAGCCAGCTGGAGAATCTACTGTTGGACAGTCTGCTGATGTTGAAGTTGAACAGCAGACTAGCACAACGGATGAAGGGAATGCACTCCTTCTGCACCCTACTCCAGTTAATGCCACTCCACTACAGATTGTGGAAAGTCATGAAGCCAGAAGGAAAAGAACTGGCAAAACAAAAATTCCTACACTTACTGCAGCTCAGAAGAAAAAGTTACATGAAGCTGAGAAAAAGAAGACAGCTGCAAAGAAGGCTGAAGAGGATAGAAAGAAGGCTCTTGCGCTCAAAAGGCTTGAAGAAGAAGCCCAGAACATGACACAAGAAGAGATAGATGCCAGAGAGGCTGCAGATCTAGCTGCTGCTATAGAAGACAGTACAAAGGACTCCCATGGTCCAAGGCACACTGGTGGAATAGTGATTGGTAAGCCAAGAGATCCTAACAAGCCAAGGCAAGTCATGCCTAGACCAGAAGTGCAAGAAAAGAAAAGGGCTGAATTGAAACATGCCATGGTCATTGTTCGTGATGATCAAGTAGCTTTTAACAAGTTCATTGCACGGCTGGAAGCTGAAAATGATAAGTTAGTCCGTCAGAGGATGTTTGTGAAAGAAAAAGTTAGGTACAACAAGTGGAGAGAATATCGTCTGTTGAAGACTAAGGAACAGATTGTGAAGTGGAAGGACTTCACAAGTGAAGAAGCCTGGGTTATGAAGTGGCTAGAAACAGGTTCTTTACATCAAGCCTTGGATTCATATTACTTCTTGGACATGGTGAGGTTCAAGATCAGTCATCTGGTGATGTCTGAAGCCAAGAAGATTGCTGCTTCTGTTTCTGAAGAACCTGCTGATGACGAAGATTTGCAGGAAAGAGCAGTAACATTGGCACTTTCCATCACCATGGAAATGTGGGCCAAAAAGATAAGGAAGATGAGGGGACAGGCAAGCTCAATGATACCCTTCCAAGTCTTCAACAAATAGTTTTTGGACCTTCAATCAAAACCTATGAAGATCTTCCGGAGCAAACAACAACACCATTCACACTTGCCTGGATCTTCACTCACAAAACTTTTGTTTCTGAAAATGGTTCTGACATTGTTCACATTGCAAGTGAACCTAAGAAAATCTAGGACTCTACAGCAGAATAAGCCAAGGAGAAGGAAAGCACTCCTAGCCAAGCAGATGTTCCAACTACTTCCCTAGCTGTTCAACCATCTCTGTTGGATTCCATTCAACAAATGATATCAAACTCAATGAGGGAGATGGAAGAGAGGATTACTACCACTCTGCTTACTGCTGTGAACCAACCAGTCAGAAAGCTGCCATTCCCAGTCCACTGATAGAAAAAGTTGCTGAAATCAAAGAAGACATCAAATCTATCAAGCTGGATATGGATATGTTTAGAAGAAGAACTCAAAGCATTGCAACTGGTTGGAAAGCCATGGAAGAAACTATTGAACATGCTTTGACATCACATGATGAAACTCTACAAAATATGATGAGATACTTCAAAGCCTCAGTTGACTTATTGCTCCAAACTCAGATACATCTAGGTGATCAAGGAGAAGTTGTGGTTGAGAAAGTAGAGTCCTTTGCTAAGCAACAAGAACTACTAAGGGATGCTCGGCTTGAAGCAATGGAGGAAAACATCAGACTCCTCTGTGAAGCAATTCAGATCAGACCAGTCTTACCAAGACAACCATTCAACCCTGCTGATGATGACAAAAAGGGGGGAAGATGGTGGCTCAATGGATGTTGAAAATGATTCTTAGACTGCTGATGCTGGTGCAACTGAAGAACTGGAACAATCTGCTGAGGAACAAAATGAGAATGAAGATGACCAAACAAGCAGACCAGTTGATCAGTCAACTGTTGAACAAGAGAAGGAAACTGATGAAGCTGACAAATCAGAAGAAGAAGATGAGCCCAAGGAGCCAGCAAAGCCTGACAAGGATATTGTTGCTGCCAAGGACTCGGCTGAAGAACAGCTTAATCCTGAAGCCAAACTCAAAAAGATTGAGCTCCTGAAGAAAAGTTTCTTCAAAGATCTGGAAGCTGAAACTTCCAAACCAACAAGTGAAGATGAAGAAGAAGACAAGCAAGAAGAAAAAGAAGAATAGACTAGTTTATCAGACTAGATTACTTATGCTTGTAATCCTTGTAATTTTCACTTGTTGGTTTGGAAGTTTCAGCTTCCAGATCTTTGAAGAAACTTTTCTTCAGGAGCTCAATCTTTTTGAGTTTGGCTTCAGGATTAAGCTGTTCTTCAGCCGAGTCCTTGGCAGCAACAATTTCCTTGTCAGTCTTTGCTGGCTCCTTGGGCTCATCTTCTTCTTCTGATTTGTCAGCTTCATCAGTTTCCTTCTCTTGTTCAGCAGTTGACTGATCAACTGGTCTGCTTGTTTGTTCATCTTCATTCTCATTTTGTTCCTCAGCAGATTGTTCCAGTTCTTCAGTTGCACCAGCATCAGCAGTCTTAGAATTATTTTCAACATCCATTGAGCCACCATCTTCATTCTCATTTTGTTCCTCAGCAGATTGTTCCACTTCTTCAGTTGCACCAGCATCAACAGTCTTAGAATTATTTTCAACAACCATTGAGCCACCATCCTCATCCGACAAACTTGTAACTTGTAATCTTTTCTAAATCTATAAAAGTACAAGTTTGACTCCAATAAACTATTTCTATCTCAGAAATTTTTTAGGATCAAAACATTAGTATAGGTACATGTACTTAGCTGGAGTTTTGTCATCATCAAAAAGGGGGAAATGGTTGGATAAAGATAAAGATGAAGTGCAATGAAGACAAGATGATAAGGGAGGTTTTAATGATTTCCAAAATATCATCACCAGCTAAGTATGGAATGCTTAGACCTCTTAGAAGAATTTTGACCAAGTAAGAAGACATAAGAAGGGTCAAAAGTTTAAGGTCCAGAAGACTACTGATCTTATGTTGAATTCGGAATCAGAAGAGTAGATCATCAGCTGACTCAAAACATATGAGTTCAAGTTTTGATCAGCAGAGTATCCATCAGAAGGGTCGATTCCATCAGCAGGGTAGAAAGGATCAGGGAGTCTGCCCAACGGTAATAAATACACTTGGTGTAATAAATGCTGCAAGAGAAGGGTATTAATGGCAAATGATTGAAGTTATTCTCGGATCAGCAGGGTGCATTTAATGCTACTGCAGAAAAGTACAACAGATTGTATAGTGCAGGGAGCCGTTCTGAAAATTGGGGGACCGTGCTATAGATTTGAAATTTGTCTCTCTTCAACGGGCATTTTTCAAATTCAAGTATAAGTAGAGCTGATTTCAAGAGCTAGAGATAACAACACACAATTCTGAGAAAATTTCCGAAGCAGAATCTCTCTAAGTCTCAAGAACAGCTCACTCGTCTGGTGAAGTCATTTGTTGACAGAACCAAGTTGAAGTTCAAAGATAAATTCTTTTTTCTGAGTGAAACTGTATTTAGAGTGTTTTGAGAAGTGTAGATCCGTCTAAGTGAGTGATCTAACTTCAGTGGATAGGTGTTTCTTTGTGATTCCCTATTGTGAGCTTACGGCCTTCTCATTTGTTGTTTTGGCGTAAGCAGAGTGTATTGTAATCTAAGTGTTTATAGTATAACCCAAGATCTAAGTGACTTGGAAGAGTGGACTAAAGGATTTTTATCCATATAACCACTATAAAAATTCTTTTTGTTTTATTTTGCATAAGCTTATTGCATACTTCAAATTGCATATTTCAACACTTTGAATTATTTGTTTAAATATTTTAAAGGAGTTTCAAAACAGGGGATAAAATCTTTAAGAAGGCTAAGTCTACTTGTGAAAAACACTTAAAATTATCCGCTGCAAGTATTCTGTTATAAAACTGATTTTTTGCTGAAATCAGCTAAGTAGTTATCAGAAAAGTGGTCAACTTTGCTGTTCACCCCCCCTCTAGACCTCATCCGCTGCAAGTATTCTGTTATATAAGCTTAGTGTGCTGACAGATGATTTGAAAGTTTTAAAGTCTAAAATTTTCAGAGGTCTATTCACCCCCCTTCTAGACCTCATCTGACCTCTTGGGACCAACAAAAACCAAACAATAAATTAAACCAATCACATCTACCCTAGGGTCAAGGCTCGACACGATCAAAAACCACGTAAACTGTTCACGTAGAGCAAGAAACAAGCAAAGATCTTTTACGTATTTCTTTCTTATTCTTAAAACTCCATTTTAAAAATAAACTACCTATGATTCTTACTTTTTAGTCACTACTAATTATGAAATATAAATTCTCGGGTAAAAAAACAAGTTTTCTGCATAAAAACAGATACGGATTTTTCAACTTTTGAAAATTGCAGTTCGGCCCCTCAACTTTCAGAAATTGCACTTTTAACCCTAATGTTTTTGAAAAGTTAGAAAACATCCCCAAAAACCATTTCGGCCAGAGGACCAGAAAATAAAATTTGACTCCAGAAAATTTTTGAATTTTGCAAATAGACCCCTGAACTTTCGGAAATTACAAAATAGTCCTTTAATTTTTGGAAATTGCAAAACCTACCTAACTCCATCATACTTGGACTGATTTGACTGAAAAATTCCTAAGAAAATAGTTCCCACCCACCAAGAGTGCGAAAGTTCGAATGGATATTCACTCATTCCAACAAAAAGAGGTAGAGGCACTCTATGATGCATGGGAAAGGTTCAAGGGGCTAATGACACAGTGTCCACAACATGGAATTCCTGGTTGGCAACTGATACATATCTTCTACACTGTATTAGGGGGACAAATAAGGACTATTTTTGATGCAGCTGTAGGAAGGACATTTTTGGGAAAGACATATACTAATGCCTACAATGTGTTAGAAAGAATGACCTACAACAATTACCAATGGGCATCAAAACGCTCATCAGTAAAACTTGCACCTAGAAAATTTGAGTTGGATACAATGACATCAATGCAAGCACAGTTAGCCGCGTTAACCAGGAAGATTGATGGGTGAAGTATGAGTAAACCTGGAGCTAACTCGTTTCAAGCTCAACCAGTGAATATGATCCATAACCCAGAGGTTTTCTGTATCATTTGTGGGGGAGAGCATCCGTATGAAAACTGCACTTCAAATTCAGAGTCAGCATATGTGGAAAATAATCGAAACAACTAAGGGTATAATCCCTACTCTAACAGCTATAATCCCAGGTGGCGGAATCATCCTAACTTTTCATGGAACAATAATCAGCACACGGGACATGTTGTGATTCTTACGGGAAAACGAGCCTCAGGCAGCAGAAATATAAAACTTTTTAGGCTCCCCTTGAGAATCTTGCCAGGATACAATCTGGTGTATATTTAAACTAATATTAAACAAGTATAATAATCACAAGATTAAGTTATGCCTGCTTCCTAGCAAATCCAAGCCAAACTCTGATATGTAGGAAATCCCCGGAGACGCGAACTCGACTTCTTTCAATTTTCAGTTTCAATCCCAAGCTTTTACTTAGCGCCCCACGTGTTGCGCCTCTACGGTTCAGTACACCACATACAAACGAAAACCTTGAGATCTCTGATCGGCTAGAACATAGAAGAAATGATGTTACGAAAATCCAGAAGAAAAGACAGAAGTCGATCGACTTCTGTAAGGGTAGGGGCAACGACTAGGGCTTAGGGTAGAGAGAGAGTTTTTCTTTTTCTTGCTTTTGAAGAGTTATACAAAGTGTGTACTTAGTATTGTGTCTTGTTTTCTTCCCAAGACTTAATGAGACTTATTTATAGATCTTGTAATCCTAGCCCTACTAGGATTCCTAACAAGATCTAACTTTTAAATGGGCTAAGACTTTTAATTAATGCAAGACTTCATTATTTAAATGGTCTTGTCTTTTAATTAGTATTGGGCCCATCTAAATCTCCAAGATTAGTTGGCCCATTAATTAAAAACCCATATATTCTAATTAATTAAATTGGACTCCTAGACAATTAATTTAATCTTTATTTAGTTAAATTAAACTCCAAGTTTAATTAAATCTTCTCTCTCGTCAATTAATTAAATCTAATTTAATTAATTATTCTTATCAAATTAAAAACCTATTTAATTTGACATTTTGATCCAACCCAATTGGATCGATTTCTCACGCCCAAATGGATCGACCCAGCCGATTCCAACTTTCTTCGTTTGTTGTTTCCGCTCGATGTGTTTGTGTATGTCCCCGTAGGTTCACCACATAATTGGTCGCGGGTTATAATCAAATATAGATTTAATTATTCGAGTAAACATATACTCTAAGTCAATCGAACACTTTGTCGATAGACCATTCCAAAATTAGCACCCTTGCTAATTTGGGAATTCTCCCACACTCCACAGTCGATGTCTGGCCACAAGCCCGTGGAGCCCAATCACTGGTGAATTAATTCAGTGAACCTTTAACCTTTACAATTACCATGTACGCCTTAATTCCTCCATTAGTTGGTCTCCCAGTCAAGACTAAGGTTATGGACTTTAATCGGTTTCCTTACTTGTCTCGACTATATGTATTCTGTTCTCAAAACTATTCCCTTTGACTTAATATTTATGAACTACTTTCATAAAGTCGTCAGATACCTTGGCCAAGGATTTACCGGAATACGTTTCTCATAGAGATTCATAGGAGAAGCTCCCAACCTATCAAGTCGGGTCAACGGATCCTCTGTTGATGATATGATCTAATAACGTGAGGGGGAACTCACAATTTATATAACCCCATCAAAGCGTATGAGCAAAAGGGACCAACCCCTAAAACAAAGGATCCAAAAAGATAAAACAACACAGCAAAGCAAGAAAACAAAATGAACAGCCAACATGCTGGCAAACAGCCCACACAGGGGAACAAAAATCTAAAAGCAAGATAAATGCCCACATACTGGGAGAACCCACGCAGGGGTATGAAATGGTACCAACAGACTGGCCAAAACACCCACGCAGGGGCAGAATCATAACAAATAACTAACACAAAAGTAACAACTCCTTCCATCAGCTTCCAGAATATAGCCTCCTATGAGCCCTGAAGAGAAGAAGAGCCCTATGAAGTCAAAGATAAGTAACAACTCCTCAAACAACCTCCAACATATAGTCTCCTATGAGCCCTGATAGAAAAGCAACTACTAGCAAATACCACCAGCCATCACAATACAAACACAAACATAATGCCTAAAACATAAAGATCATCACCACAACTCCAACCCCTGAAATAGAATCCCTGGATCTCTACCACAAGGCTAACCATGTACAAGGAAATCACCAACACCCAACACCACCAACCTCTCAACACAACCACGAACCATCATAAAATAGTGTGTGAAACGTGCAAATGCATGGTTAAGTATAGAAGTGGTGAATTACTGGGATCAATTACCTGACAGAAATAATGAGTGTAAGTCCACACATGTGAGATGAATGAACTTGTCAAGTCATCTAAGATGACCCGACCTACATGCAAAAAGTGACTTCTAGGCATTGGAAGCAAGGATAACCAAATGGTAAAATTGTCAATGGACCAGGGAACTCATCCAGAAAATAAGACAAAGGGCTTCCTAACATGCAAAGGGAATATATGCTGTAAAGTGCAAATTATATGCATCTAAAGGTTGTCCCTGAGTGAATAAGCCGGTGCAGACCAACTTAAACACTGTGACCCGGACACGACAAGTGTGTGCGGTGCATGGGAGGCACAATGTAGAAGTGGTGAGTGAAGTGTGGCCTGTAAGTTAGCTAATATTGATAAAGCCATGAGAGATGGCTGAATCATGCAAAAACAAGGATAGGTAACCTCAGAAAGCAAGGGCAAATCAAATGATGGAAATAGAAGGACCAGGGGTGCGGGCCAAAGTAAAAAAAAGGATCAGCTATATGCACAGAAAGGTATCTACACTATATGAAATGCATCTAAGGAACTTCCCCCTAATAGTGTATCAGAACAGTCTGATAAACTACCCTGAAGTGTGTGCGGTGCATGGGAGGCACAATGTAGAAGTGGTGAGTGAAGTGTGGCATGTAAGTTAGCTAATATCGATAAAGCCATGAAAGATGACTGAATCATGCAAAAACAAGGATAGCTAACCTCAGAAAACAGGGGTAAATCAAATGATGGAATAAGAAAGGCCAGGGGAGCGGGCCAAAGTAAAATAAAGATCAACTATATGCACTGATAGGAGAACTACTCTATATGCAATGCAGCTAAAGAATTCTCCCCTGATAGTGTATCAGAACAGTCTGATAAACTACCCGGAACATCAATATCATATAGAGGTAGAGAAGATTTATTTGGTGTGTCTAAATGAAGGCATCTGGAACTTGTCACACCAAATAAGACCTTTCAATTTCCTATCCCCCTCACCAGGATGGAAAATGTATGATTCCTTTGAATCACATCCCAGGTTGGCTAAATGATCAGCAACTTGATTAGCCTCCCTGTAGATATGATTCACTGAAGAATCAAGTTTTTGCAAGAAATTTTGAGCTTTGTACAATAAATTCACAAGTTTCCAATGTACCTGCTTTTTACCTTTTAAGATCGAACACAGAACCTGAGAGTCCACCTCAACCAGTACATTGGAACATCCAAAAGATTCACAAAGTTCCAGTCCCCTGATTAAAGCCCTCATCTCTGATTCAGTGTTTGTACAAAGCCCAATAAAGTCACAAAAGCCAAATATCATTTCACCATGAGCATCTCTAACAATACCACCTAAACTCCCAACACCTGGATTTCCCCTCGAACAGCCTTCTGTATTCAACTTAACAAAACCAGCAGGAGGGAGAAGTCAATTAACCATAAAACATCTGTTGATGATATGAACCTGCATACACGTTCCTCTATACCCAACATGAACCCACAGAGACCTTTAGGTAGACTCCAGTCAGTCGGGACTCATATCAAAGCATAGATGTTCGTGCACCAAATAAACTCTATCACCTCAAGTAATAAGGATCGTTCCTCGTAAACTATTGTAAATAGGAATAACTTCATCCCCGATATGCGACTACCGCTTCCATGGTGAGTTATTTCCTAAGTGGAGTATTCAGTGCACTTGCCATCCCATCAAGCCACCTCGTGTGTATCGACTATCCCAGTCATGCTCGTAGACCCCAACATCCTCCAGTTCATCGAAGTATACACACTCGTGAGGGTCTAAACGAATCCATTGATGTCCCATCTGAAATGGATTCTACGACCCTTGAATTAGTTTTAGATTACGGCCTTAGAGATCAGTCAACGGGTTGTCCCATAGCCCTGTGATCTAAGGACTTCCATCCTTATGTTAGATTATTATTTATAAGATGAAGGTGACCATATAAATAAATGCATTTATTAATCAAATTGAATAGTTCTTTTAATTATTACTAATTAAATGCAGCCAAATCAGTTGGCTTGTAGGACACTATTCCATCAATCTCCCACTTGTACTAAAGCCAACTCTTCATATGTTTGATTCCCATCTTTGATAGATGTTTCTCGAATGCCTATTGAGGCAATGGCTTAGTTAGATACTAACAATAACGTCCCTATAATAAATGACAATCAGCAAGAGAACGAGCAGTTGCCGAATTGGGAGGAACCACTAGGGATAAATATCCAAAACCCCCGAGGACAACAAGGGATCCTCGCCAATGCGGTACCAGAAGACCATGTGGCTGCAGCAATCCCAGTTCCCCTATCAGACACTCGGGAGAAGCTGTGACAGATCGCTATGCTCTTTAATTCACTCTGCCCAGGGGAATTACTAGTACCCGAGCAGGTTCCTAGAAACCCTAGAGCGACTAGGGCAAATCCTATTCAAAGGACACCGATGCAGGACGATCAGATCTTGCAACAAGCGGACAGCCCTGCAAGCGAGCAACGATCGTTGCACAGTCTGCAAAAGAGCAATTCGAAACCTTCCGATGAACATATCCGAAGAAAACGGAATCGGACGAGGCCGCAACCCGTCCGCCCCGGATCAAAGGAACATACCATAATTCCCATCGAAGATGACGTAGTCGACGCAATTCCTAATCGACCACGAACCACGCGATTCTCGGAAAGAGAAATTGAAAAGATGGTACAGGAACGTCTGGAACAACGTCTACGAACTGTTCAAAATCCATGGGCCAGAAGCACGGAGATCCAAGAGAGCCTAGCAGCGTGCTCCCCCTTCTGCAAGGAAATAAAAGAAGCACAATCGTCGGGACAAGTTCCGGGACGACTACCCAGATACGACGGAACCACCGACCCAGATGACTATATATTCAGCTTTACAAACATAATGAACTTACATGCTCACTCGGCAGAATTCACTGCAAACCTGATGGTCACCACATTTGAGGGACTTGCTTTGGATTGGTTTGCAAAACAACCCACCAATTCCATATTCCGCTTTAGGGAATTATGCAATAAGCTAACTCAGCAGTTCGCTAGCCAGAAGAGACAGAAATTGCCAATGAGCTACCTAGGGACCATCCATCAACAAGACGGAGAAACCCTCCATTCCTGGTTGGCAAGGTTTAACGTAGAATTGCTTAAAATCGATTCCCCAAATATCGATTACATAATCTCCATTCTCTTCGATCTCACCAAAAACAAGCAATTCGGGAATGCCCTCAGTAGAAAGCAACCAAGAACGTTTGCTGATATTATGACCTTGGCATCGAAATACATGACCCAAGAGGAGATGAACTCTTTTAAAGATAAGAATAAAAATAAAGCTCCCGCCTCCGGCTCCAAGCGGCAAGATAGAGTTCCTGCTAAAAAATCCATGGATTATGATCGATCCTTCAGAAGAGGCAATGTCTTCCAGCGATTAGAATATAATCGAAACGATCAAGACAGACGACCTAATGTCTATCAAAGACCTAGATTGACCAAGCCGGCGAACAGGAGCAAAATTAACCAAGTATAATACCCAGGCTGACCGTTCCAATAGAAGAAATCTTGGTAGTACTTGAGAGGAACAATTGGATCCCGGCAGCGAAGAGAATTTCTTAGCCAAGGCCAGGTGCACGAAACTATGATTTATACTGTAGATATCACCGGGCACATGGGTATCGTACTGAAGATTGTTTTCACCTTAAAAAAGAAATTGAAAAACTGATCGAACAAGGAAAATTAGATGACTATTTAGAACTGAACAACCGCAAGAGGGGTAGAAGTCGGAGTCCTCGGAATAATAACCAAAGAGGGAGCTCCCGAAGGTCCCCTAACGATGGTCCCCCACAAGAGTTGAACAATGGTCAGATTAACGGCACCATTCATACGATCTCAGGAGGACCAGCCGGCGGGGACAGTCGCAATGCTCGCCGCAGGACCACCAGGTCCATACTTGGAAGCATCAGGTACCCAAAAGAAGTGTGGACGCTAGAAAGCAAACCACCAAAGGACCAGCTGATCAGTTTTAATGAGAGCGAGGTACCAAAGAACTTTGTTTGGGACACGAAAGAGGACAACCCTGATTTCCCGATGGTGGTATCGCTGGAAATAGCAAACTACAACGTCAAAAGAATCCTGATCGACAATGGAAGCTCAGCGAACATCATCTCTAAAGAGGTCCTAGCTCAGATGAACTTGGGAGAAATAACATTCCAAAAGGTAGCTACGCCTTTAGTAGGATTTGGAGGTTCCGAAATTGTCCCCTGTGGCATAATAACTTTAAGTGTCTCACTCGGAAAGAAACCACGTCGTACGGTGAAGTTAATCAAATTCTTGGTAGTAGAAACTCCCTTTGCCTACAACGCGATCCTAGGGCGACCCGCCCTCAACCTATTCCGAGCGGTTGTTTCAACTTATCATCAGAAGATAAAATTTCCGACTGACATAGGAATCGGAGAGATAATAAACGATCATTGTATGGCATGGGACTGTTACAACACCTCCTTAACATTGGGGAACCATTCCAGATCGTTTACCCCAGCTAAAAGAAATCTCGAGGACGAAGTTGATAGTGTAGAAGTTGAAATCCCCAACACAGACCGAGTAGATAAAAAGGGAAAAGAACCGGTCGATTTGACTTTAAAACCACCGGAGCACAAAGATGTCATGTTGGTACAAGGGGATCCCACAAAAACAACTAGAATTGGAATTGAACTCAGTAAGGAAGGGGAAGTAATGTTAGTAAACTTTCTCAGAGAAAATATAGATATCTTCGCCTGGAGTGCGAACGACATCGAGGGGATTGATCCCAGAGTAATCACCCATTCGCTAAAAATCGACCCAATGGCAAAACCAGCTAGGCAGAAGAAAAGGAATCATGGGCCGATAAAAGACAAGATAATCAAGGCAGAAGTAGAAAGGCTACTCAATGCTAAACAAATTCGAGA
This sequence comes from Penstemon eatonii, assembly GCA_038501285.1. Taxonomy (NCBI): domain Eukaryota; kingdom Viridiplantae; phylum Streptophyta; class Magnoliopsida; order Lamiales; family Plantaginaceae; genus Penstemon; species Penstemon eatonii. The sequence goes on from CM076713.1 coordinate 28,904,079, forward strand.
AATACACTTCTTGGAATGGCTATGTAATGTTGTATTAGTGGCGAAAGGGGATAAAAAGGATAACAAGTGGAGAATGTGCAATGACTTCACCGACCTTAATGAGCGAGACCAAGAGAAAACTGCTTTCATAACAGAACAAGGTGTCTAATGCTTCATAGTCATGCCATTTGGCCTAAGAAACGCTGGGGCCACTTACCAGAGGTTAGTAAACCCGATATTCAAGGAGCTGATCGGAGAAATAATGGAAGTGTACGTGGATGATATGCTGGTCAAAAGCATGAATGAAGCTGACCACGTAAAGCATCTCGATCGATGCTTCCAAATATTGAGAAAATACCGAATGAAGCTAAATCCCGCAAAATGCACTTTCGGAGTAAAATCGGGAAATTTTTTAGGATATTTGGTACATCAACGAGGAATTGAGGCCAATCCAGAAAAGATTCGAGCTATAACCGAAATGAAACCTCCCAAAACGATCTCCCAAGTACAAAGCTTGGTAGGAAAGATCGTAGCATTAAACAGATTCATCTCCAAGTCGGCCGACAGAAGTTTGCCTTTCTTTCAAACTCTACGAAAAGCAAAAAACTTTGTCTGGACCGAAGAATGCGACCAGGCCTTCGACCAGCTAAAGAAATACCTGACGACCTCCCCACTTTTGGCCAAACCAACTGAGGGAGAACCATTATACATTTACATATCAATTTCCGATGTAGCCATTAGTTCGGTTGTAGTAAAAGTAGAAGGCGTGGAACATAAGCTTGTTTATTACTTAAGTAAATTACTACAAGGGGCGGAGAAGAACTACTTGGAAATAGAAAAATTCGCTTTGGCCTTAATAGTGGCGGCACGCAAGCTCCGACCTTACTTTTTAACCTACAAAATTGTGGTGTTAACCACCCAACCGCTAAGACAGGTCTTAGCGAAGCCGGAAGCCTCTGGAAGATTGATCAAGTGGGCAATCGAGCTCGGTCATTTCGAAATCGAATACAGACCAAGAATTACGATTAAGGCCCAAGTCCTAGCCGATTTCCTGTTAGAAACTCCGACCCAGACAACGGAACATAGTGAATCGACTAGCCATGACAATGATATCTTGATCGTAGAAAATCAAACCTGGTTGATGCATGTCGATGGTGCTTCATGCAGAGAGGGAGGAGGTGCCGGAATCAACTTTACCGGACCAAATAAGGAGGATATTAATTATGCAATAACATTGGACTTCGTAGTAACAAACAACGAAGCAGAATATGAAGCGCTAATCGCAGGAATAGAAATGGCGGTTAAGGCCAATATAAAGAGTCTCAAAGTACTAACCGATTCAGAGTTAGTACAAAGACAGACAGAAGGCCTATACGAGGCAAAGGAATTTAACATGGTCAAATACCTCGCCAAAGTAAAGGAATTGGCTGAGAAATTCGAAAATTTTGAGATACAGAACATTCCACGATCGGAAAATAAATGGGCCGATCAACTTTCTAGATTTACAGGGTCTCATGACGGTAAAACAAAAAGAGTAATCAACTGGTTAATTTCCAATACACCGGTAATTGATATCGACGAGACACCAGTCGTTGAGATTATGAAAATCTAAGAACCTGAAAGAAACTGGATGACTCCGATGATAGACTATCTTGGAGAAGGAAAATTACCGCTTAATCCAAACGAAGCTCGGAAAATAAAATATCGAGCTCCAAAATACACATTGTTAGAAGAAAAACTTTACTGAAGATCGTTATCAAGAATTCTTCTAAAATGCATCTCCAAATCTCAAACCAACGATGTCCTTCGAGAGGTACATGAAGGAGAAGCAGGAAATCACAGTGGAGCAAGGGCCTCAGCCTTAAAATGCCTTAGAACAGGCTATTATTGGCCTACCATCAACAATGATGCCATGCAATATGTTCAAAAATGTCATCATTGCCAAGTTCATGCAAATATAAGTCATCAACCGGCCGAAAACATGCACCCAATACCAGTATGCTAGCCATTTGATCAATGGGGAATGGACATCGTGGGACCTTTCCCAGTAGCCAGGTCTAAGAAAGCATATGTTTTAGTCGCTGACGAATATTTCAGTAAATGGATAGAATGCGTCGCCCTTGCTCGAATAACTCAATTCCAAGTGATCAACTTCCTATGGCATCCCGAGGATCCTGATCTCCGATAACGGAACGCAATTCGCAGGTAAACAAGTAATGGAATGGTGTACCAAGATAGGAATTCAGCAAAACTTCACTTCAGTTGGGCATCCAAGAGCGAATGGACAAACTGAAGTAGCGAACCGAGAAATAATAAAATCTTTGGAGAAAAGACTAGGGCCAGCCAAAGGAAGATGGCTAGATGAACTCCCAGGAGTACTTTGGGCTAATCGAACGACAGTCAGAACTTCAACCGGGGAGACCCCATTCAGTCTAGTATATGGCTCGGAAGCTGTAATTCCGATCGAAACAGTAATTCTGACAACAAGAATTGATATGTATGATGACAAAGAAAACGAAAAAGCAAGAGAGAATGATGTCGACCTGGCAGAAGCCTTAAGAGAAAAAGCAGCTGTACGACTGCAGGCAACTAAATCAAACATGGAGGAGGCCTACAATCAAAAGGTACGTATACAAACCTTCAAAGAGGGGGACTTAGTGCTGAAAAAAGTAGAGGTGTCCAAGCATGTAGGAAAATTACAACAGAATTGGGATGGACCATACATTGTCATTGATGTAGGAAAGAAAGGTTCATACAAAATTGCACACTTGGACGGAACGCCCCTACCACGAACCTGGAATGCAGTCAACCTAAGGAGATACTATGGAAAATAAATCCTAGAAATCATCCTTGATAATTTCTTTTAAATTTTGTTTGTTTTATTTTCTTTCTCGTATTATCCATTGTAATAAAGGCCTTGGCCTGAGATTCATTCTCAACACTTTTATCAAATAATTACGAATCAAGGATTCACATGAGTTAGCGCCAAAGACTTGATCGAGTTGAGTAAAATTGATTCGCTCAATAAACACTCCTCGACCTCCATAACAACGACGACTAAAACGAGTTGAGTAAAAATTAATCCGCTCGATAAACGCTCCTCGACCTCCATAAACGACGATAATAACTGAAAGGTTAAAACCAAGAACTTTGGTAAAAAAACCTAAGGCTTAAAACGAGTTGAGTATAAATCGATCCGCTCGATAAACGCTCCTCGACCTCCATAAACGACGAAAAAAAGGTTAAAACCAAAAACTTTGGTAAAAAACCTAAGTCTCAAAACGAATTGAGCATAAATCGATCCGCTCATTAAACGCTCCTCGATCTCCATAAACAACGATAAAAAAGTTAAAACCAAAAACTTTGGTAAAAAACCTAAGTCTCAAAACGAGTTGAGTATAAATCGATCCGCTCGATAAACGCTCCTCGATCTCCATAAACAACGATAAAAAGCTTAAAACCAAGAACTTTGGTAAAAAAACCTAAGGCTTAAAACGAGTTGAGTATAAATCGATCCGCTCGATAAACGCTCCTCGATCTCCACAATAACGACTAAAAAGGTTAAAAGCCAAAAAATTTGGTAAAAAAAAAACCTAAGTCTTAAAATGAGTTGAGTATAAATCGATCCGCTCGATAAACGCTCCTCGACCTCCATAAACGACGACAAAAAGGTTAAAACCAAAAACTTTGGTAAAAATCCTAAGTCTCAAAATGAGTTGAATATAAATCGATCCGCTAGATAAACGCTCCTCGATCTCCATAAACAACGATAAAAAGGTTAAAACCAAAAACTTTGGTAAAAAAAACTTAAGTCTCAAAACGAGTTGAGTATAAATCGATCCGCTCGATAAACGCTCCTCGATCTCCATAAACAATGATAAAAAAGTTAAAACCAAGAACTTTGTTAAAAAAACCTAAGGCTTAAAACGAGTTGAGTATAAATCGATCCGCTCGATAAACGCTCCTCGATCTCCACAATAACGATAAAAATAGGTTACAAGCCGAAAGATTTGGTAAAAAACCTAAGTTTTTCTCGGTTGAGTAAAAGCTAATCAGCTCTACAATCGCTCCTTGATATCGATGATAAATAAGAGCAGGTCGAGAGAAATCAACAACAAGAAATATGAAAGTAGTAATATTGAAGTGTTATTCATCTGAGTTCTGAGAACATGTCTCAAATTACATACGAAGTTTTGATCAGAGTGTTGGGATTTTATGGGTATAATTGTCAACTACAACAGTGCGGAATTTAAAAATTTTTATTTATACACCAAATCCCAGGGAACACTTATTAGCACATATGAATAAAGGTTGAATTTGCATATACTAGAATTAAATAGGTGGTAAAAGCCATTTTACCTCACCACAGGCAAGGTGGTGGTTTCCTCCGGTCTTCGATTGTTCACTAGAGCACCCCAAGTGTTGTGCCTCTAGAGAAAGTCCACACCAGCTGGATTTGAGTGACTTCACGAAATCCCCAGGCTCAGAACTAGGATTAAGGAATCGTCTCGTCAGGAATTGGATGCAGATCCGGAAGAAGACTTGGAGAAAAATCCTACACAGGGGTGGGGCGATTTTTGCACAGGGTTCGGTTTTCAGTAGGGGCGAGAATGAGGGCTGAAATTTTCGGCCTTCTTTGTTTTTCTTGTGTTGTAATTTTCTTTCTTTGCTTAGAATAAATCTCTTAGGATTTGTTATGATACTTTTGATTATGTATATCTAGTATTTATAGATGTCTCTATTAGAAGACTCCTTCTCCTAATAGACATCTAACTCTTGAAAGAATATCTTCTTTTTCAAGAGATAAGATATACACAAATCTTATCACATTAGGAAAGAAGATCTCTTTCAATCTCTTTCCTAGTTACACAAGAAAACACAAACTCTTTTAATCCCTATCATAATCCAACATAATCAACATTAATTTAAGACTAAATAAACAAGCAAAAAATCGGCCAACCTAGTTCAATAAAATCGGCCCATGTGCTTTTAATTAGTCCTAAACTTAATTTGATCATTGTTCCCAAAATTAGCCCATGCAAGATTAATTAATCCCAGATTAATTTATCTTTACAATAATTGGCCCATATGCTTAAATTAATTAATCCTAGATCAATTAACTTTCATATGGATCGGCCCATGTGTTTAATTAATTAATCCACTATTAATTAATTAATCCTTTCCAATTAACACTTTAATTGAGGATTTAATCAATTAGAAATTCCAATTGATTCATTAATTAGTTACTTCTAATTAATGATTCTCCACTTTGAATTAACACTTTAATTCTCGATTAATTAATTAGTTACTTCTAATTAATTATTCTTCTTCATGAATTAATACTTTAATTCATATATTGATTTAATTCCTTAAATCAATTGATTCCTTCCAGACTGTCACCGTCCAACTGTATTGTGTGTGACCCTCTAGGTTCACCATCAATTGGCAGCAGGCCCACGACTTTCGTGATTTAATTAGTGAGCAATTAATTGCTCCGATCAATTAACCACTTTAATTGACCACTCCAGAATTAATTTCCTTATTAATTCAGGAGTACCCACACCTCATGGGCTTGTGGGTCGATGTCTAGCCACAAGCCCATGAGGCCCAACTTCAGGTGAATTGATATTCGTGAACCTCCAACTCTTATAAATGCCATGTACATACGATCCTTCTATCAACTAATTTCCCGATTGAGACCTAGGGTGTGTGAATTGGTCGGCACCTCTAATTATCTCAATTCTGTACTTTCTAATTCAGGATAATAATCCAGTGTGACTGCTAAATTTGGAAACCCCTTTCCAAATCCGTCACCGACTACGGCCGTAGATTCCTCGGATTTATTATCTAAGAACGTACAGGAAATTCTCTCATCTTATCAGGATGAGTCGATAGATCCTTTATTAGTACTAACTATCCGCGCACACGTTCATACGCACCCAAAGTAGTCGCACAATGACCAAGCTATGTGGTCGGCTCCTAAATCAAAGTACGTATTCCCGTGTACCGAATCCGCCCTAGTACCTCAAGTCAAAGGACTAAATCGTACACTATTATAAGTCTTGAGAGACATCCCATTACCGATATGCTTAACGCACTTCCACGATGGGTCTCTCTGTTCGGGTCGTTCGATGCGTTCGATCCCCTATCGAACCACCTAGTCATATGCACTAGCATTCAATGCCTTGTTCATGAAACGACAACAAATTCACTTCATGTGAATCATGCATAATCCTACAAGTCTTGACGATTCATTCGATACCCCGTCTCGATATGAATCTATGACTTGGAACGTTTTTTAGATCACGACCTTTGAGACTGTTTCATGATTAATCGCACCCAATACTGAAGTGAATAATCCCGTAGTCATGAGTGATCTCAGGGTTTCATCCAATCGCTTAGATACGTTCGCGAGAGATGAAGGTGGCCATTGTTTAATTCACGTACTATGAATAAACGGGCGTATTATCTTATGAATCATAAGATTGCTTCTAAAGGTAGTCCCTAAACAAGCTTATATTTGTTGGCTTGCTGGGCACTATCCTATCACAGAGTACAAAGAACTTTATACAATCTACATATCATCACAATTGTTTAGATAAAATAATCATATTCTATAGATCAGTGGTCTTCACGACAATGTCCACGGAAACATCAATCTCCTCCCTAGTACCTCGATGATTGTGATTGACCACCTGAGAAGCATTCTGCTCGGGATGGTCGACTTCTTTAGTTCGATGGCCAGGCTCTGAAGATCAAATGTTCTTCCAGACGAAATGACCATTGTCGGCCTGAGGTCCGACAAACAGTCACTCACCCAAAACGAGCTACTGCTTGTATGATGGGGTTGACTTTTACTCTAAAGCAGCATCTCGAGAGGACCGTCGCAAAAGTGAAAATTTACCAGCACACCCCGGCGGTCTATCACTCCAGAGGTAACATCGAAGAGCAGGGGTGCCTGGTAAATATGAACCCTCCATGTGCAAACAGAAACCACGGACCCCAAACCTGTGAAGACAAAGGCTGAGGCCACATGGGACCCGTCAGTACAGGGTAGGGCATCAATGGGACCTGTCAGTACAAGGAAAATTCTGACTAAGATTTCTTGGAACGATGGCTCACGATAATGTGACTTTTTGAATATTATGGGATCAGTGGGCAAAGTGAAACTCAAAGAAACTGATATCTCCATCCTTTTTGGGAATTATGAGTGAGATATGGAAACTGCGTAACTACTTATAGGCACATATACAATTAATCCTACGGTTTGATGAAGATCTAAGAGAAAAAGAACCGCGACCGTTTGACTTCAACCTTTAAATGCGAGTAAGTTGGAACGGCTCCTCTATAGTCGGAAAGACTATTCGATGGTAAAGAAGAATCAAGATCGAATCGATCAACACGAAAATAAGGAGGATCTAAAGAGCTCCAGACTGAAAAGGGCTTGCACACTTACAAATGCTAATCTCTTGATAAAGAACAAGAGATCCTCGATGCAGACGTATAAGTTTGCACCAATATGACAAGAACTAGCTCGTTTAGAGGTGTAAAATCTCATATTCCAGCATACGAGGTAGTCACTACCTCATATATCACAAGGCAGATTGTTACTTAATTATATTAGACCTCTAGTGGAGTCCAAGAAATCTGACACGAAAATTAGAGGAATGATCGTCAATATTCCAGCCTACAATATCGTCACTGCCTAATATTTCAGAGAATTGCTTAAGGAGGTCTGAACCAGTTAGATCTTACTAATTACTTACACATTTCCAATTCCTCTCATACCAAGAATGCACCTTAAGGAAATAGAGGTTGCTTTATTTGAGGGACATGGAACTCACAATTAGTGCAAAGAAACATGGATTTTAAGAAGATGAATAGACGGTCGTAAGCTCACAATAGGGAATAAAAAAGAAACACCTATCCACTGAAGTTAGATCACTCACTAAGATGGATCTACACTTCTGACAACACTCTAAATCCAGTTTCACTAAGAAAAATAATTTATCTTTGAACTTCAACTTGGTTCTGTCAACAAATGACTTCACCAGACGAGTGAGCTGTTCTTGAGACTTAGAGAGATTTTGCTTCGAAAATTTTCCCAGAATTGTGTGTTGTTATCTCTAGCTCTTGAAATCAGCTCTATTTATACTTGAATTTGAAAAATGCCCGTTGAAGAGAGACAAATTTCAAATCTATAGCACGGTCCCCCAATTTTCAGAACGGCTCCCTGCACTGTACACTCTGTTGTACTTTTCTGCAGTAGCATTAAATGCACCCTGCTGATCCGAGAATAATTTTAATCATTTGCCATTAATACCCTTCTCTTACAGCATTTATTACCGTTGGGCAGACTCCCTGATCCTTTTTACCCTGCTGATGGAATCGACCCTTCTGATGGATACTCTGCTGATCAAAACTTGAACTCATATGTTTTGAGTCAGCTGATGATCTACTCTTCTGATTCCGAATTCAGCATAAGATCAGTAGTCTTCTGGACCTTAAACTTTTGACCCTTCTTATGTCTTCTTACTTGTTCAAAATTCTTCTAAGAGGTCTAAGCATTCCATACTTAGCTGGTGATGATGTTTTGGAAATCATCAAAACCTCCCTTATCATCTTGTCTTCATTGCATTTCATCTTTATCTATATCAAATAGTTTTTATTGGGCCTGCGAGCCTAAAGTTGTTTTTGGGCCACTTTGAGCCTTTGTAATAGATTAGGACTTTACTGTTTTATTAGTTTAGAATGGAGGCCCGTTACAAGCAAGGTGGGAGCCCAAGAAGAGTTGAAGGCCATTTATGCATGGTTATTTATGTAATATAGCCTAGGTCCTCTGAGAACCCTTTAGATTGACCAATTGGGCCAACATCATGGCTCGATAATGGCCTGCATAGGAGGCTCCCGGTCGAAAACATATTGTGGTAGTATGCATGCTAGGCTTGTATGTTTTTAATTTATTTATCGATTTATGATTGGCTTGTGTGTGATGCGCGCTAGTATCTAGATCGTAGATAAAAGATAAAGCATAATTAATGCGGTGAGATCTCGAGGAGTTCAAACTTTCAAAACAGAAAATCCCCTCTTGAATAAATATTAAGTCATATTGGGTTAACTATAAAATGAGGTTTTATAAATCCAAGCCTTCCATTAATAGGAACTAGTGTATGTTGTCTACTTATCGATCTAGGTGATCCAGAGTCTGGCACCCGAGTCGAAGAAAGGGACAATACGCGAAATTCCTTGATTCTTATTTTCTTAAAAACTCGACAAGGGTGGGGACTGGTCGGGACGTGAAAATCGACCGATAACCAGTTACGGGGATTTCATGATCGGGCCTCTTGCTCATCATGATTAATGGGTTAGACTTAACGAGCAGTAACATTTATGATATAGCAGTGCTAGATAAACGCGAAAACCGAGGCAAAATAGCTTGATGGTTGTGTAGGAACACAATTTGTAAAAGTGTACCTACCTAGGGAATTAATTGTATGGCCACGAGTCGTGGGTACAATTAATGGCTGTTGGGACGTCAAGACCTACTAGGAAATAGAATTTCCCGAAACTAGAAGGCATAATTGTTTCGATAAAAATAGTGGAAGAACTTTTTCGATTAAAAGTCCAATTTTCGTTAATTATAAGTATTATTTTTTAAACCTGTCTGCTTATTGTTGTCTATTTAACTGTTTAATATAGCCATATAAAATCCACATTCATGTACGAACGAACTGTGAGACGAATCATGAGCGAACACTCTTTGAGGCCAATCATGTGTAATTCATTCCACGAGACGAGCATGGTTGGGTTTAACAATGTTAGAGAATATTGTTCTTACCTAATCAAGATGATGAATCGAATCAAAAAGCTAGGCGCTGATTTAATTCAAGAAGATGAGATAGAAATTATTCTCAATGGCTTGTCTGACACATTTTCTCATTTTGTGCATTATTGTGATATTCCGTGTGATGGAATTAAAACAAATGACTTGCGCAAGTTATTAGACAAATATGAGAAAGCCTATCTACAGGGACTGGGTCTGAGTGAAGGAAGGGATTGTCCCTTGTGTAAGAATGATCGAAAACTAAGGAAGTTTGCTGGAAAGAAATTCCTGAACAGACTTAAAAACGGTATGACTTAGTTATACACCTGTTATTTCGTTTGATGTAAGACATCTCATAAACCCTCATATCTGTAAAAGTGTTTGCAGGTGATGATGGTATTCCCTTGCCCTTGGGAAGTAGGGCATTCCTTGGAAGGAAAAGGCAAGAGTTGCAACGATACATAAGGAAAAAATACTTCAGGAGTTGGGTCAAGAAGAATCTAGACTTTACTTTTTAGCAAAAGAGTTTCACTTAGTTTTTCGTATTAGCATGAGTTTTTAGTTTTTTTTTTTTTTTAGTATTATTTCGAATCTTTGTACAAGACATTATTGCTTTACCATTACGAATGGAATACTATTTAATTAAAGCTATTTACTTTGTACAAATATTGATGGTTTACCATTATGAATGGAATGTCTTTAAAGCATAGAAGTAAAACAATGATAAACAATCAAAAACTTAAGTAAACTGTAGGCTAAATCGAAAAGAAGTAAAACAACAGGATAATCATCCACACTTGAAATGTTTATTTTGGACATTCTTCCAAAAGAAGGATTCGAAAGGAAGTTTTCATCTAAAGCTCTTGAAATATGGAACTTGGATGAATTCGTAACTTACGAATCTTGTCTCAAAGGAATGATGACGGAAATAACGTTTGCTAGGCATTCTAAGCATATCAACCGAATGGATTTAATCTATAAGGACAAATGTGGATAACTAAAGGCATAGTTCAAAAGGCGTTACTTCATATATACTTACGATTATTTTAATCGTCAAAGCATATATGTACTTTGTGAAGTACAATTCTAAAACTGTTGAAATATTCTACAGAAGTTTTGGAAATGAAGTAATTAAGTGCATTATGTCGAAAGCATTTTGATCTAATCAAACTTGCCGAAACATAAGCAATTAATTCCTCGATTATCTAAAATGAGAATAGAATTCTCATGCAGCAAATCAAAGAAGGAATCGAACTTTGTTAAAACATAGTTCATTTCACGATTATGATTTCGCTGAACTTCCTTATTCACATTAGGGGATAGCCTCCCCTGACTCTTCAAAATATACTTAGACTAGTACCTTTCGAAGTAAGTCCTTACACCGCCGTATCATTTATGACATGGCTTAATACCCTTGTACTAAAATTGGATAGTAGATTCGATTCGTACAAAATTTGTGGGGTATCCAACGAAATCCATTGGATAACTGTTCTACGACAATGAGAAACGAAAGTTTCTCGTAAGTGCCCGTTCCTCTGCTGATGAAATTCTCGTCAAAGGAAATACGGAATGTCATAGAACTTGATGAAGTCCAAGAATTGGACCCATCCCCACAAACAGTGGGAGCAAACCCTAAAACCTACTAAACCAGAATTACGCACAAACAAGTCGTAATCCAATCACATTCGTAACGAACTCAAAATTCCATTTTACGAAATTGAGAAATTGGATATTGATCCAAGATTACAAAGAAACTATGTTTAACATAAACTAAGGGGCATGGCATGAGGCCATAAGATCCGAAATGAAAGTTTTCAACTTATTTGACTCGCTTAATGGCGGTAGGTCATTCTTCAAAAAGCCTTTTATAGACTAAAGAAGATACCTTCTCTCCATTTGCAACGTCAAAATCCATTTCGAAACTATTAGCCATAGAAGGGTGGTTTGACTACCAAAATATGAGTATTGGATATGAATCCTGCCTCTCGCAATTTGAAAATTGATGAGAAGATCTTTATTCGAATCCAAATGTCAATCTATGACTTTTAAAATCCCGAACTTGGAACATGCAACTTGATAAGTTGATCAAGACTGTTGACTTTGTCAAAAGGCATATGGGTTCCAATTGTGCAAAAGGATCAGTGGGAGCATAGTTAAGTTCATAACGTAACATGACGACATTCTGTATATCAAGGACGATATCAAAATATCAAGCACAAACGAAAGCGTGTTCTTCACGCAATTCTCCATGATAAGATTTGGGAATTACATCTCACGTACTGGTAATACGTATCTATAGAGATAGAGGGAAGTAGATGTTGCAATTCTCCAAATCTAAGTACATAGACTAAATATTGAATAAATTCAATATGGAAGAATCCAAGAAAGGATTAATTCCGAGGAGACACAAAATCTTTCTTTCTTATTTAATGAGCCCTACATATAATAAATAAAGAAGAGATTGTCTCAAGAAGCCTTATGCTTTGACATTTGGATTGCATGTAGCATGCAAAGTATTGTACAAGACCTAAATTAACAAAAAATATGACCTTCACGAGCTGGTGTTAGTCGAATACCAGTAAGGGACACTGGACTACCGTAAAAGCAATCCCCGAAGATAATTAAAGGATATATTGCTGGTCTGTGGTAGTAGTGGAGGATTGAAACTCGAAGGATTTAGTAATTCGAGATTTTCGGTCTAAGGTGGATAATTTATTCTGTCTCGATGGAGCAGAGGTAAATTGGAAGAAATTCCAATAGCATACCATTGCCAACTCAAACAAAATATATGTCGCAGCATTGGGATACAGCAGAAGAAATTGTTTAGATGAGAAAATTCATCCAATGATTGGATGAAGTACCTAGCATTGCAAAAACCTATCGTAATCTTCACTGATTAGATAGGGTAATTGCTCACTGAAAGGGAAACGGGATCTCACCGATAATCTGAACACAAAACCATATGATTGGACAAATCATAGGTAGTTGAGACGCGTAGAAGGGTTACGTCATCTCAACAAAGACAACTTAGCAGATCCACTAATGAAGTTCTTTAACAAAAGGGTTCGAGCAACATCTTGATGAGATGGGTCTTAGAAATGTTGTGATTGACTTTAGGGAAAATAGGAGATTGATAGGATAGTGCCCAGCAAGACAATATTAATTAGCTTGTAAGAGGACTATTTTCTTATGGTTTATAATTAATACGCCCGTTTATTTATAGTACGTAAATTAAACAATGGCCAACTTCATCTCTCGCGAACTTATCTAAGCGATTGGACGAAATCCTAAGGTCACATTAGACTATGGGACGATTAGGTTCGGTATTGAGTGCAATCATGAAACAGTCTCTAAGGCCGTGATCCTGAATGACTTGTCCACCGAATGTTCTCCTTCAGGGCCAAAATCGGAAAAAATGCTCCCATCTTCGGCATAGCCAGTAGCCCTTGGACCGTGAAGATGATCCTCGATGAAGTCCGCTAAGTTCGGATGAGACCTTCCTGGCCAGCAGGGAACCGGGCCTGGGTTCCGACCAAAGGCCCAGACCCTCCTGGAGGATTCTGAAGCATCACTATTTCTTTTTTGAGCCATGCAATCTTCTATCATCTGCCGGGCTTGGATCTGCTTAAAGGCATAATAACTGTATCCGGCCGCGTCCGGATCGGCAGTATTGATCGAAAATACCGTCCTGAAACGACCAATGCTCTCAGTCTGGGACGTACCCTCGGCTTCGACCCTAGGAATGCTCGAAGCGGGAGGCGGAACCACCACAGTAGTAGAATTGGGACCAGCCACCCCAATATTCTGACCCCCCGTCAACTTCTTCTGTTTGCGAGGCTCCTTATGTTTTCTTCGAAGAAGAGGCGACATTAGAACCAGCTACCGAAGTTCGGAATTTCTCGACGATCTCAGCTGCAAAATCCAAACAAATTTAAGATAATGCAAAGGCAAAACAAGGCTCGTCTTAAAAAATGAATGGGTCTACCTAACGAAAGTGGTACGACAGTGGCTTGGGTCTCTGCAGGAGCGGCTTATGCTTCTTGTTCGTCCTGGGCGTTGTTCTCGACCACGGGGGTGTGCCCGAATTTAATTGTTGGCACATGATGAGTTCCCTTGCCGAGCCCGGCCAATCTCAAAACCCCTTCTTGAGTTAGTAGCGCAGTTTGATAGAGGTCGGATTGAAGGGACTCCAGGAATTTTCCTGACAGGAGCTGCGAGATTTTTCCTTTAAGTTGTCGTTTGCCATATATCCAAGGTCCTTCCCCATCCCAGACATGTGATTTTGGTTTGGAGATCTCATCGGAAGGAGGAATGTCGGGACCACGGACAAAGAAAAATTCTCCTTTCCAGCCTTTGGTATTGCTGGAGGTCATAGTCGAAAGAATCGATTGGTTCGACCTCTGCAAAAAATAGACGAACCCAGCATTCGACGCCGTAGAGGTACTCATTTGGAACACTTGCCAAAATTTTTGAAAGGACGCATTCTCCCCTTTGGTCTCCATGAGCACGCTGAACGCGACTACGTAGGCTATCGAATTCGACAAAATTTGAGCAGGCGCAAGCGTGAAAGCCTCGAGTAGGTCTCTAATCAAGGGGATAAAAGGGATGCGTAGCCCGAAAAGGAATTGCCTACTATAGAATGCTTGGCAACCTCTCGGAGGGTTGGTAACTCGTTGATCGGGAGAGAGGGTTGGTAACTCGTTGATCGAATAACCTTCTAGAATGAATTGTCCGAACTTGAGCTCCAGGTCGCTACGATGATTTTCGGTATAAAAGCTAGGAGTCTGATCAGCACTAAGTTCGGTTCGATGATGATTGGCACTGGTCGAAGGTTCTACCCACTTGAAAATTGTAACAATAGCCTTACTGCCGATCTTGTATTTTTGGACTTCATTTTCGCCCAATGTTAAGGTATTGCCCTCGACCGCTTCGCCCTCGGATGTTTCATCTTCAGCTTCATCCTCTTCGTCACTAGAACCTTGACGAACTTCTCCCTCCTCAGTGTCGAAACTGGAGGTGCTTCCAGGGTTTTCGAACTTTTCCTCGTTGGATGCTCTGTAATTATCAATAAGTGACAAGTCAGGATCGATTTACGAGCCTTCGACTACCTTCGCCTTCCCTTTAAGATCTCTGGAAGAAGACATTTTCAGTATAAATTATGGGGATCAACTTTCGGGATTCTTCAATAAGTTTCGATCGCTAGGCTCCGATCTAGGCTTTGGGAATCTTTCGTAAATGAATCTTCAACGGTCAACGTATATATATATAGGGTTAAAAAGGTAAATTGCAAATTGGACCCCAAATAACCGCGACGGTTGAACTCTCTCATAGTAATTTCAAATGTCCTCCCGATAATTGCATTCTTGGCCCCTATACTCTACAAATTTAGGCAATAGCCTAGTTTTGGAAAAGACACGCCCTTTCGGCATCAGAATACATTTACTTTTCCAAGCTTCAGCTTTCCTTACGCTCGAGAAATGGGGGAGTATTGATGAGGGTTCAAAACAGATCAATCAACTCAACTATTAACCAACTCAGTTGTAAGCAATGTCATTCACATCACAACAGATAATCATTCCAGGGTTTCCAAGATACGCACTCTTTTTTCCTGGTTCGGTTTTTATCCCAATGGGTTTTCCGAGATAGGTTTTTAATGAGGCATATCCGAAACACGAAATAATGATTCATCTCAATCTTAAGGCAACATTTACTTCTCCGAGCTTCAGCTTCCCTTACGCTCGAGAAGTGGGGGAGTATTGATGAGGGATACTTTGGATTCTCTACTTTGGGGAGTCACGCCTGGTCGAAAATCATGAAATCCGACCTTGGAGACGCAATGCCGATCCCAAGTTCCCATTAGCCCAGTCTGATCTCCAGCGAAGAGGCTCAGGGTCGAAGCTACTGTTGGGCTGATCCAGGCCCAGGCCCTTGGGCCGAGAAATACACCCCTGCGGATGGTTCAGCTAGCACACCGCCTCAAGTATAAACACCATAAGCATTTATTACTCCAGACACGCTTTCCCAGGTGCTCCTTGTCCAAAGCCACAACTTGAAGCATCCTCAGAACTTAGATTAGATCACTTTGTATGTATTAGCCTCTAGTTTGTACGGCATCCAATAATGCTCAAATATGACTCCGAATTGTACTCCTTGTAATCACGATCGATAATATACATATTCGACCCCATTATCAACATTACCGCACTTTATTTGTCTTCACTTTCTATTATTGATCCCGTACGAAACCACGTAAGATCACTATGCCAATAACGTAATTTGCCTCTCCCATATCAATCATCGTAAAGTTTGTGGAAAGATAATTCTAGGTTTCGTGCAATAAACCAAGCTCACTACTTGCTAACAAAATATCATCCACATACAAGACTAAGAATATAAACTTGCTCCCACTGACCTTTAGGTAAATGCATTGATCAACAATGTTTTCTTTAAATCCAAAGGAAGTTACGGTATCATTGAACATAATATACCATTGTCTAGAAGCTTGTTTAAGCCCATAAATAGATTTCTTTAATTTGTAAATCAAGTGTTCTTGTCCTTGTTTTGCGAACCCTTCAGGCTGGTCCATATAGATATCTTCATCTATATTTCCGTTTAGAAAAGCGGTTTTCACATCCATTTGATGTAACTCTAAGTCATAATGAGCTACAAGGGCCATAATGATTCTAAGAGAGTCCTTCTTAGACATTGGAGAAAATGTCTCTCTATAATCAATGCCTTCTTTCTGAGTGAAACATTTGGCCACTAGTCTGGCCTTAAATCTTTCGATATTGCCCTTAGCGTCGCGTTTGGTCTTAAAGATCCATTTACTACCGACTTTCTTACTATCATTAGGCAATTCGACAAGATCCCAGACATCATTGTGATACATTGATTTCAACTCTTCATTCATGGCATCAATTCACTTATCAGAATCTTTACTATTTATGGCTTGTGAATATGAAACTGAATCATTTTGAATACATATATCAAAATCAGATTCTTGCAGATACATCACATAGTCATATGTTATGGCAGATCTTCTTTCCCTTTGAGATCTTCTCAAACCTACCGGTTATGGTGGTTCTACCTTAACGTCGTCAATGGTGACATCTCCATGAAGTGGTGAATCAGTAAGTTGTTCATTTTCCTCAACGTGTTGTACAGTTTGAGTAACAACATTATCTCGAGAAAGATAAGGTGGTATAATATCCACTCTTACTTCCTCAATTTCAGCTTTTCTCGATTCACTGCTCCCACTAAATTCACCATTCTCTAAAAATTTAGCGTTGCCAGTTTCAACTATTCTCGTACTATGGTTAGGACAATAAAATATGTACCCTTTTGACTTTGATGGATATCCAATAAAATATCCAGATATTGTTCGTGAGTCCAATTTCTTTTCATTTGGAGTGTAGATTCTAGCCTCCGCTGGACAACCCCAAACATGTAAATGTCTTAAACTAAGTTTCCTGCCAGTCCACAACTCGTAGGGAGTTGTTGAAACCGATTTACTGGGACCCGGTTTAAGATATACATTGCGGTCTTTAAGGCTTCACTCCACAATGAAATAAGTACAGTTGAATAACTTAACATACTCCTAACCATATCCATAAGAGTACGATTACGCCATTCAGCAACCCCATTCTGCTGTGGCGTTTCAGGCATTGTGTATTCAGCACAAATACCCCGCTTTTCTAATAATTTTGCAAATGGGCCAGGATGTTGTCCCAACTCATCATATCTACCATAGTAATCTCCACCCTGATCTGATCTCACAATTTTAACTTTTCTATCTAATTATCTTTCGAACTCCATAATGAACACCTCAAGGACGTCAACGGCCTGAGACTTTTGATGAATTAGATAGATGTAACCATGACGAGACATATCATCGATGAAAGTGATGAAATATCTTACTACACTAAAACATGGAATAGGTAGTTTGCAGATGTCTGTGTGGATTAACTCAAGAAGTTCTTTACTTCTTGTGGCACCCTTTTGCTTGTGTTTGATTTGCTTACCCTTAATGCAATTCGCACAAATATGAAAATCAGTAAAGTCTAGATTTTCCAAGACTCCAAACTTTACTAACTTTTCCAATCTTTCCTTGGAGATATGCCACAACATTGAAGAATTTTCATTAGTTAGACTACGTTTTAAGCCAACTTCTGATTGTGAAGTTAATAACGATTGTGCAAACTCATAATTTAAAGATATTTTATATAAACCATCACATAAAACACCAAAACCAACAATAACTTTATTGATCATAATATTGAGTTTTTGACAATCAAAAACAACGGAATAACCACAAACATCTAATTTAGACAAGGAAACTAAGGGTCTATTTGGATGGGTTTTGGCTCGGTTTCGTGGGCCTCAGTTTAAAAAAATTGGTTTGGGTGGTTTAATGAAACCTTTAAGACTTCATTTGGATAGGTTTTGGCTCTTGGGTTTTGTGGTTTGAATAAGTTGAAACCCCACTTGGATTGGGTTTGGATGTTGGGGTTTAGGGAAAAAAGTAGATGATAGGTGTCAAATCAATGTCTTTTTTAGTGAGATTTGAAGGAAACAGTAGGTAGTATGGGTCAAATCAATGTTTTATAGGTTTGAAGAGTTTGAGTGTGAGTTTCTGAATAGGTTTTTGATGGTTTTATGGGTTTGGCAAAAACTCATTTGAAAGGGTTTTGGCTCGGTCTCGCGAAACCCCCGAGACCGGGCCAAAACCCATCCACATACACCTTAAATTCCTAGAAATCGAAGGTACATAAAAAGTGTTTTGAAGATCCAGTTGGTGACCCGTCTCTAAGATGAGACGATATGTGTCTAGTAGTACCACATTTGATTTGTGACGGTTCCCCATATACAAGATCTTTTAACTTTTCTCCGGCTTTCGGGTTGTAAGGAATCCCTGCAAAGAATTTGTGATATAAGTCGTTGCTCCAGAATCAATCCACCAAGTATTATAAGGAACTTCAACAAGATTTGATTCATAACATACAAAAGAAAGATTAGTACCTTTCTTTGCTAACCAGGCCTTGCGTTTTTCACAGTCCTTCAGATGTCCCTTTCTGCCACAAAAATAGCATTTGACAACTTTTCCATGACCCTGGCTACTTTCCCCAGGCTCATTTCCTTTCTTTGGTGTGTTTCTGTTTCCTTTCTTCACATTCTTTCCGTTATTCTTCTTTACTTCATGAGTTACAGCCAATGCAAGATGGCGTCCTTCATTTCTCAATCTCGTTTCCTCTTGAGCGCACATAATACTCAGCTCATTCATATTCCACTTTTCTTTTTGTGTATTATAGTGGATTTTGAATGGGCCAAACTTAGGAGGAAGTGAGTTGAGTATGAACTGCACGAGGAATGGCTCCTCTACTTTCATGCCAAAAGTTCTAAGCTCAGCAGCCTTATCAGCCATATTCAGGATATGTTCCTGAATTCCTGTATCACCATCATATTTCATGGTGGTTAATTCAGCCATGAGTGTTCCTGCTAGCGACTAATCCGCTGATTTAAAACGGTCTTTTATAGCCGCTAACAGGTCCTTGGCATTGTCAACCTCGGCGGGAAGTGAAGTCTTAATGTTATTTGCTACGGTCATGCGAATAAACATTAGACTAAGCATGTTAGACCTATTCCAGGCTTCCTTCACGGTAACCTCAGCCGATTCCTCTGGCTTATCAGTAACCAACGACAGGTCTAGATCCATCACACCCAAGATGAATTGGATTTGTTCATACCATTCAGAGAAATTTGATCCATTAAGAGTTGCAATACCAGAAGTATGCGAGTGCAATAAAGTAGGAGTAATAGCTGAAATAAAATACTACAAATATAATAAGGTAAAGTATTAGACTAATGCTCATATTGAGGTTTAAAGTCAATTAAGATGAACTGATTGATATCAATACAATTTCTCCTTTGGGCGAAAAGTAGTACATTTATTGTTCACTCTTTATAGGTGTAAATCACTTAATTATATAACTGTTATAAAATTAAAAGAATAACAAGCAAAAACTACAATGTAATTGTGGAGAAGAAAAGTGAAGTAGGGAGAGAATTTTATTCATTCTTATTCATGTATAAACATATTACAATAAGCCTCTATTTATAGGGCTAGAGGAGAAACTCAAAAGCCATAAGTTACAACTTAAAAGTATTCAATAGTCACTATATATATATTCAATACAATGAATATTACATTAAAATGGACATCCACTAACATAATATTTATAACACTCCCCCTTAGATGTTCATTGTTTATAGAATATGCCTCGTTAAAAACCTTGTCTGAAAAACCCAGTAGGAAAAACCAAGACAAGGAAAAAAGAGTACATATCCATATGAAACTAATAAGCGTGTAATACTGCCTCGTTAAAACCTTGCCAAGAAAAACCCATTGGGACAAAAACTTGGACGAAGGAAAAAGAGTACAGTGTACATATTATTGTTAATGACATGCTCCCCCTGGTGCCAACACAATGTCCACAAGTTGACACATTCCAATGTTGGACCATCTGTCTGAAGGTGTTGGTCCCAAGTGGTCAGATGAGGTCTAGAGGGGAAGGGGGTGAATAGACCTCTGAAAATTTTTGAACTTAAAAACTTTTCAGTGTTCTGTCAGCAGACTAAGCTGATGAAGAACAGTAAGCAGACTGAGCTGATTGTGAACAAATCTTGAACAGCAGACTGACCACTCTTCTTACAAATACTTAGCTGTTTTTCAGCAAAACAGTTTTTCAAAGAGTATACTTGCAGCGGATTGTTTGAAAGTGTTTTTCACAAGTAAACTAAGTTATTAAAGATTTTATCCCCAGTTCTTAAACTCCTTATAAAATCTTTTTGTAATTCAAAGTGTTTAAATATGCAAGCTTTAAAATATGCAAGAAAACTTAAATGCAAGATAACACAAAGAATTTTTATAGTGGTTATATGGATAAAAATCCTTTAGTCCACTCTTCCAGATCACTTAGATTCGGGGTTATACTATAATCACACAGATTACAATATTTCACCACTTATACCTAGACAACTAATGAAAAGGCTATAAGCTCACAATAGAAAATCACTAAGAAATTCTACTCTCTGAAGTTTGATCACTCACAAAGATGGATCACAACTCCTCACAACACTCAGCTATTACAAGATCACTCAGATCGTAATTTTCTGTTTTCTTCAACTGGGTTTCTGTCAACAGATGACTTCCACCAGACGAGTGAGCTGTTCGAGCTTTTGAGACTTAGAAAAAATTCTGCTTCAAAAACGAAATCTCTGATTGTTGTTGTGTTATTTGCTCGATTGAAATTCAGCTCTATTTATACATGGAATTGAAAATATGACCGTTGAAGTCAAGTCACAATTCAAATCCATTCTTCAGCTCATTTGAAACGGCTCCCTGCAGCAGTCCGTACAGTGTACAGTACTTTCTGTCCATCGTATTAAATGCTGCATTAAATGCACTCTGCTGATCCGAGAATATCTTTATTCATTTGCCATTACTACCCTTCTCTTTCAGCATTTATTACACCAGGTGCATTTATTACCGTTGAACTGATCTCATGATCTCTTCTACTCTGCTGATCGAAGCAACCCATCTGATAGGCACTCTGCTAATCAAATACTGAACTAATCTGATCTGACTCGGCTGATAATCTACCCTTCTGTTTGCTGTTTCAGCAAGAGATCACTAGTCTTCTGGTCTTTGAACTTTGAACTCTTCTGATATCTTCTTTGCTTGTTCAAAGATCCTTCCAAGGGAACTAAGCTTTCCACACTTAGCTGATTATGATGTTTTGGAAATCATCAAAACCTTCCCTTAATAACTAACTTCTTTTCTCTTCATCTTCATCCAACAATTTCCCCCTTTTTGATGATGACAAAACTCCAGCTAAGTACCTGTACCTAAACTAAAGTTTTGATCCTCAAAAATTTCTGAGATAGAAATAGTGTGTTGGATTCAAACTTGCAATTTTATAGATAATTGAACTGATTACATATTACAAGTGTTGAAAGATGAAGGGTGCAAAGTAATTAAAAAGATTACAAGGATTTTTAAAATAAAAGGAAATCTAGCCTAAACTAGTCTTCTCCCTTCTTCTCTTCTTCAGCTCCCTTGTCTTCTTTTTCAGATTCTTCATCAGATAGTTTGGAAGTTTCAGCTTCCAATTCTTCAAAGAATCTTTTCCTTAACAGCTCTATCTTCTTACGTTTGACATCAGGATCAAGCTGTTCTTCAGCTGAGTCTTTGGCAGCAACTAGTTCTTTATCAGACTTGGCTTTTGCTTCAACTTCAGCATTGTCAGCTTCTTCACTTTCAGCTTTCTCTTCTTCTGTGATCTTCTCATCTGTTGGTCTGCTTGTTTCTTCCATATTTTTATCAGTCTCACCAGCAGATTCTTCCAACACTTCAGTTTCTTCAGTTTTAGCACCATCTTGATTTTCTTCTTCCCTTACAAAAGAAGTTCCAACTCTTTTCTGTCCAAATACCCTCTCTTCCCCCTTTTTGTCATCATCAGCAGGGTTGATTGGATATTGCGGCAAGGCTGGTGTAATCTGAAGTGAGTTACAGAGAAGCTTGATGTTTTCCTCCATGGCATTTATTTGAGCTTGTTGTTTGAGTTGATTGGCCTTGAAATCTTTCATTTCTTTGAGCAAATCCTCTCCTTGATCACCCAATTGAATCTGAGTTCCCAAAATCCAATTTGATGAAGCAGTGAAGTCTTTCATCATATTTCCCAAGACTTCATCTTCTGCTTGGAGGGCCGTTTCAACTGTTTCTTCAATTCGTCTCCAACCATCAGCAGTGCTCTGAGTCCTTCTTCTGAGTATGTCCATATCTTGACATATGGACTTAACATTTTGAGCAGTATTTTCTATCAGATCGGTTGGAACAGCAGCAACTTTCTGACTGGGTTGACGTACAGCAGCCAACACATCTGCTGTTAACTCCTCCTTCATTTCCTTCAATGATTTGGCAATCATTTGTTGGATGGAGTCCAACAAATTTGTCTGAGTATTTTGAGAAGTTGAAGGAACATCTGTTGGAATAGCAGGCAAAGCAGGAGGTGTTTCTTTGATAGGTTGCTCTGATGTTTGAGTTATTAGTTCAAGAGACTGATCTGCTGGACCAGAGATGGGCTCAACCTCCTTGGCCTTATCAGCATGACTGGGAGTGTTTTCCTTCTCCTTAGTCTGATCATCTTTTTCATCAGCAGCTTCCTTATCCTTGATCTGATCAGCTGGAGTAACTTCTTCTTTCTTGGAATCATCAGCTGTATCAGTCTTATCATCCTGTTCTTTGTTCTGATCAGATGGGTCAAATGTACCATCTTTGGGCATTTGTTGATCAGAAGACTCTCCTTTGTCTTTGTCAGCATGGGATATGATCTTCTTAACAGTTTCAACTGTTTTCAGCAATCCTTCATTGTCTACAGCAGACCTGTGAGAAATCCATGTAAAATTGTCAAGAGGAATAAAAGGTGAGTATGGTTCCTCAGGTAGCTCTTCAAATGGTTTGATGTTTGGACCATAGACAATGTGCTTGATGTTAGGAAGAGGGACCATTGAGCTGGGTTGTCCCTTTAGCTTCCTTGATTTCTTTGCCCAAAGCTCCATTGCTTGAGCAATAGCCAACTTGATGGATCTTTCCTTGAGGTCTTCTGATTCATCATAGTCCTCAGGAACAGATTCAAAGATCTGCTTTGCCTCAGCCTTGACTATGTGACTTATCCTTAGCCTTAACTTGTCCAGAAAGAATTCTGAATCAAGTGCTTGAATGAGTGATCCAGTCTCAAGCCACTTTAACACCCAGGCTTCTTCAGCAGTGAAGGCTTTCCACTTGGCCATTTCAGCTGGACTCTTTGTCAGTCTGAATTCTCTCCATCTGTTGTATCTGATCTTTTCAGTATTGAATAACGTCAGACGGTTGATTCTTGCACCCTCAGCATCCAACCTTTTAAGGAATTCTTCAAAGATGGCAGGATCATCCCTGACAATCTCTAAAGACAATCTTATCTCTTCTCTTCTTTTTGGCTTTATCTTTGGTGCAGGCATAGCTGGTATTGGTTTGTTAGGATCTCTTGGTTCACCAATAACTATTCCACCAGTATGCTTAGGTCCATGAGCATCCTTGGTGCTTGCTTCAATAGCAGCAGCCAACTCTGCTGCCTCAACAGCGTCCCTTTGCTCTTGAGTCATCTTGCTGGCCTCTTCTTCCAGCCTTTTTAACTCTAGGCTTTTCAGCCTATCTTCTTCTGCCTTTTCTGCAGCTATCCTTAGCTTTTCAGCAGCATCTTGTCTTTTCTTTTCAGCAGCAGTTAGGTATGTTGCAATTTTACCAGTCCTTTTTTCTCCTTGATTCAGGACTTTCAACTGCTTGAAGAGGGGTTGCAGCAACAGGAGTAGGATGCAATAAGAGTGCATCTCCTTCATGTGTTGAACTAGTCTGCTGTGCTTCATCAACTTCAGCAGATAGTGCAGCAGATGAGTCTTCTGTAGACACTCCAACTGTAGAAACAACTTCTTCAGTAGGCTTAACAGCAGGTTCTTCAATAACTAATGGCCTGTCTGCTGATGTTGTTGTTTCTCTTACTGTTGCAACTGGCTCCTCAGAGAAAGTGACCTTTCTCTTGGCCTTGGACTTAGGAATTTTCCAAGTAGGCTTTTTAGCTTGGGGAGG
The DNA here is from genome assembly GCA_038501285.1 of Penstemon eatonii. Classification (NCBI taxonomy): domain Eukaryota; kingdom Viridiplantae; phylum Streptophyta; class Magnoliopsida; order Lamiales; family Plantaginaceae; genus Penstemon; species Penstemon eatonii. The sequence goes on from CM076713.1 coordinate 28,928,561, forward strand.
TCCCCTTGCTTCACTTCTGGTTCTTAACCTTTTCAACCTTTGAAGAGTAATTTCTTCCTCAGACTCAGTTCTTTCAGGAGAGGAACCTGTCTCCATCTGCATAATCTCCTTGGTGAAATCGTCAATCACCTTTTCTGGAACTGCATCTTAAGTTTGTGCTAATTCAGCCACAACAGCAGACTGTGCTGTTGGCTCAGCAGGTTGACTTGTCTGACCCTCCTTCTTGCTTTTCTTAGAGGGACCCTTTTTAGATTTTGCAGTGGCCTTTCTTTTTGGTTCTGCCACCACTTTCCTCACTGGTTCATATAGTTTGAACTCCTTGCTACCGTGGGTTGTCTTTCCACCACCCATAGGACATTGCAGGGATGCAAACAGATTACTGAGTAAGATGGCATGAGAAAGCCTTTTATCACTCAGCAGCTCATATACGTGAGCAGCCCAGTTCACTTTCAGTCCATAGTATATACAGACCATGGTGTAGTACCTCCTCCTAGGTAACCCATCTAAAGAGCTCGTGCTACAATCCAGCACCTTTGCAATGATGTCTGCGAACCTCTGATACTCATCTTTTAATTGAGTTTTCATCAGAGTTCCAGTCATCTCTTCTCCCTTTTTAGCACAAATTCCCCAAAATTCTTCTTCTTTCTCAGACCCTAGGTCTGTCACATCTCCTCCTTTATTCTTAAGTTTGTAAATTTCACTTAAAACAGCAGCAGAGACAGCAATTTTCTTACCACCGATAACAGCAGTCATAATAGTTTCATCATCATTGAACTTCCTGGTCGTGTAGAAGTGATATACGTCTTCTAAGTCGACCCTGTCTTCATGTGCTTCAAGAACAGGAACAAGTGATGCCTCTTTGATTTTCTCCAGAATTGAGCGCATCAGATCAGTACCCGAAAAGTGAAATTTGCTGTAGTTTAGGTATCTTCCATCAATGATCTTTTCCATTTCTGGGATTAGTGAGATGAAATCTGCAAAAGCAATAAACTTTCGAAACAGGAGAGTTTGAGAGTTAGAGAATTTGAGAGTGTTTGAGTGCGTAAGACGACTATGCTGTTTCAGATCGGACTTTATAGGTTTCCTTTAGTTAGGTTTCCGTGATTGATCTGAACCGATGATCTAATCTGACAGTTTTTAATCGTGTGGATGGGAGCTGCGGATTTCAATTTTATTATTTTAATGTCAGATGGGCGGGAAACTCTATCGACACTAATCTGTTACTTATAAAAGCGCGTTTCTAAGGATACGTTTTATGACCATGCTTATATAAGATATCAGATAAGTAGAGTTTAACTTATCTGACAGACGAGTGATCTGTTATCTGATATTACTAGAGAAAGCCAATAGCTAGTAATCTTCCTCTGCTGTTTGTCAATCCAGCAAGATAAAATAATCTTCGGTCTTCAAGAATAAAGATCACATCTTCTGATAACTTAACTTCAACTAACTGTCATTAACAAATTTCATCTTTTGAGCAGAAGTACCGCTAGTCTTACACGTTCCCCCTGTCTTTAAGAATCCATAAGCTAACTAGTCTGTTGAAGGTTAATCCTTGAATATAATAGTGAATAACTAAGCTGTTGAACTTCAGTCTTCTGATGAGTTCCCCCTCAGCTTATGCATCCAAATTAAGTAGTCCTAGCTCAGCTCTTAGAGTTGAAAACTTGCTTCACTTAAGGGTTTAGTGAAAATATCAGCAATCTGATTGTCTGTATGAACATACTCAATCAAAAAATTGCCTTTTTCAAAATGATCTCTAATGAAGTGATGCTTTATCTCAATATGTTTAGTCCTTGAATGACTCGTAGTGTTCTGAGTAAGAGAGATTGCACTTGTATTATCACAGTAGATTGGAATTCCACTGATCTTGATGTTGTAGTCTTCTAGTTAATGTTTCAACCAAAGTATCTGTGCACAGCAAGCTCCAGCAGCTATATATTCAGCTTCAGCAGTAGATATAGAGACTGAAGTCTGTTTCTTACTCATCCATTCAATTGTGAACAAGGTTTTATCTACCTTACCTTTTCGAAATCCTTTAATTAAAAGAAAATCAGATAGGGTGTCATACCATGCTCTTGGAGCCTGATTCAGTCCATATAGGGCTTTCTTCAGACGATATACCTTGTCCTCTTCTTGATAGACTTCAAATCCAGGAGGTTGCTCAACATACACTTCTTCTTGCAATTCTCCATTTAGAAAAGCAGTCTTCACATCCATCTGATAGACAGTGAAGTTCTTGTAAGCAGCATAGGCTAGAAACAGTCTGATTGCTTCAAGTCTTGCTACTGGTGCAAAAGTTTCATCAAAGTCAATTCCTTCTTCTTGACAATAACCTTTGGCCACTAGTCTTGCTTTGTTTCTGGTAACAATACCATCTTCATTCATCTTATTTCTGAATACCCACTTAGTGCCAATTACTCTTTGATGACTTGGTCTAGGAACTAAGTACCAGACTTCATTCCTTTCAAATTGATTTAACTCTTCTTGCATAGCTTCAATCCAGAAGGAATCATTTAGAGCTTCTTCAATTTGTTTAGGCTCTATTTGAGATAGGAAGGTGACAAACATAGCATCTTGTGCAGCAGCTCTTCTTGTTTTCACTCTATCTAAAGGATCACCAATTACTAACTCAGGTGGGTGATTCTTGAGCCATCTGAGATCAGGTTGCAGATCAGGATGTTGAATAATCTTCAACATTCTGGATCACCCAAGTATATCTTGAATAATCATCCACAACAGCTATTCTTCATGAAGATGACTCTTCAATATTTTGATACTCTTCTCATTCTGGATCAGTTCCATCAGATTGGTAAGATGTTCCTTGGTTTCACTTTTCTTCTTCATGAAGATCACCCAAGTATATCTTGAATAATCATCCACAACAGCTAGGCAGTATTTCTTTCCACCATTGCTGACTGGATCAATGGGTCCAAATAAGTCCATATGTAGTAGCTCCAATATTCTTCCAGAAGATTGGTGCTTCTTGCCTTTGAATGATGACTTGATTTGTTTACCCTTCTGACATGCATCACAGAGCTTGTCTTTGCTCATAACTGCCTTTGGAATCCCTTCTACCAGATCATTCTTGATTAATCTGTTTATGGTCTTGAAGTTTAAATGATTCATTCTCTTGTGCCATAGCCAACTGACTTCACTTGGTGCAGATGCCACCAAACAAACACTTGAATTCTTATCAGCAGAATTCCAGTCGTCTATGTAGATATTTCCTTGTCTCCTTCCAGATAAAATTACCTTATTTGTACCAATATGTTCAACATAGCACTTATCTGTTGAGAAGATGACTGAATATCCTTTGTCACAAAATTGACTTATGCTCAGCAGGTTGTACTTTAGGCCTTTAACATATGAGACGTCAGATATCTCAATGTTTCCTTTGATAACTCTTCCTTTAGCTACAATCTTGCCTTCTTTACTGTCTCCAAAAGTAACTTTTGGACCATCCACAGCAACTGCATCAGTCAGCTCATGTATGTTTCCACACATGTGTCTTGAACATCCACTGTCCAAGTACCAAATCTTCTCTACTTTACTCCTACTCCTAATCCTAACCTACAAAACAAAATGAAATTGTTTTAGGTACCCTTATTGAGAGGGTCCTGAAGGATTAGTTTCACCTTTGACAACCCAAGATGTTGATGTCTTAGGCTTCTTAGGTTTCTGAGCTTTGACAGGAGCATGAACAGCTTCATTTTTATCATAATTATCAGATAAGTCATGTTGATGATCAGTATGATAAGAAAAATGTTCATAAGCAGGGTAAGGTGCATGATATGTAGGGTATGCATGCATTGGATGAGCAGGGTAAGGTGCATAGTAACCTGGAAATTGAGGTGCATGATACATAGGATGATATGCAGCAGGTTGCACATAATATGACTCATTTCCATACCAAGCATTTTGATTTTTCTTGTTTTTATGCTTCTTTGGTTTACTAGATGCTTGCTCAGTTGATTTTGACTTAGTTTTACCAACAGATTGATTCATTTTAGTTTTATCAGCAGACTTCTTAGGACTCTGCAGTTTGGTCTTACTAGTCTGATTTCCTATACTAGGCTCTTTGCTCTTTTTAGCCTTAGGAGATTTCTTCTCCTTTAATTCTTTCTCAGGTGAGGTAGGTTTAGAAGTTTGCACATACAAGATGACCTTACTGTTGTCAGCGAAATAAATTTCTCAGTATGATTCAATTCTAACTTATCCTTATCTAAAGATATCTTCTGTTTACTAGACATGTGATTTAATGCAACAGATGATTTCTCATGAGACTCAATAACTTTTTCAAGTTCCATGATTTTTCCTTTATAAACCTCACATTCAGCTTTCAGAGATTCATGTTCTTGCTCAAGCTGTTTGTATTCAGCTGATTCTTTTGGCTTTTCAGCTAAAAGTTTCAGTGAACTATTTTGCTCTTTTAGCAATATCATCTCTTCCTTAAGCTTTTTATATGCTTCAGCAATACCAGTATTGTTAAGCATCATTTGTTCAAATGAATTAAATAATTCATTGTTAAGAGGAGTTACCTCATCCTCAGAGTCATCAGATTCCTTTGCCATCAGGCACAGGAGAGCAGGTTTTTCTTCATCAGACGATTCTTCATCAGACGTGTCTGAATCTGAATCAGATGAGTAGACAGCAGTCAGCTTTTCTGCTTCAGCCATCATTGCCTTGCCTCTCTGATGCTTTCTTTCTTTTCTCATTTTCTTCTCCTCTTCAGTGTATTTTTCTGCTTTTGGATATGGGCAGTCTTTGATGAAGTGTCCCAATTTCCTGCAGTTGTAACACATTAGTTTTGCTTTATAATCATCTTTATCTTGAGAAGAAAAGTTAGGTTTAGAAGTAGAAGCATTGTTGTATTTGTTCTTCATTTTTCTTTTGTAGAACTTCTTGAAATTGTTCATCAACAGTGCAACATCTCCAGCAGTGTACTCCTTCTTGTTGAGTAGAGTGGCTTCATCAGATGAGTCCACTTCTTTGCTTTTATGTGCTGGTCTTCTGGTGTTTTCAGCAGCAACCAGTGCAGCTGTGGGTCCTGAAGTTGAGGTTTCTTCAATTCCCATTCTAGGCAGTTTATACTCGAATGCCTTGAATACAGAAAACAGCTCAGTAAGAGAGATTTTTCCCAAATCCCTTGATTCTTCCATTGCTGTCACTTTCATGTTGAACATTGGGGGTAGAGTCTTTAGTACTCTGACAGTGATCTCTTTGTCAGTGAAGGTCTTTCCCAACTTTAAAACTTCATTCAGAGTTCTGGTGAATCTGGTATCCATCTGATCAATGGTTTCTCCAGACTTCATCTTGAAGTTGTCAAGTTTCTCCAAGGCAACAGTGAGCTGATGCTCTTTTATTGCATCATTGCCTTCGCTCATGTCTCTGACTTTGTCCCACATCTCTTTTGCAGTCTTGCAATGTTTAACTTTGTCAAACCGATCATTGTCCAGGGCTATAGTCATGATGAATCTCCCAACTTTGTCTAGATTGTAGAGCTTTATTTCTTCTGGAGCCATCTCATGAAGGTCTTTTTCCACAACCGTATCAACCTCATTTATTTTTATGGTCTTTGTGAATCTGAATGGACCTTTAATGATACATGTGTACATGTTGTCATTATAAGCAGCTAGGAAAATCTCCATTCTGATTTTCCAATCCTCGAAAGACATACCAGCAATGTGGGGAACATGGCTGATACAATCCATTTTCAAAAAGTTTTAAATTTTTCACAAAGATGCTCTTTTGAAAAGTTTTGAGAACTTTTGAAAAACACTTGGATCAAGCTCGTTGATCAGGCAGCTGATTCTAATGAACCAACTGCTCTGATACCACTTGTTGGTCCCAAGTGGTCAGATGAGGTCTAGAGGGGGGGGGGGGTGAATAGACCTCTGAAAATTTTTGAACTTAAAAACTTTTCAGTGTTCTGTCAGCAGACTAAGCTGATGAAGAACAGTAAGCAGACTGAGCTGATCGTGAACAAATCTTGAACAACAGACTGACCACTCTTCTTACAAATACTTAGCTGTTTTTCAGCAAAACAATTTTTCAAAGAGTATACTTGCAGCGGATTGTTTGAAAGTGTTTTTCACAAGTAAACTAAGTTCTTAAAGATTTTATCCCCAGTTCTTAAACTCCTTATAAAATCTTTTTGTAATTCAAAGTGTTTAAATATGCAATCTTTAAAATATGCAAGAAAACTTAAATGCAAGATAACACAAAGAATTTTTATAGTGGTTATATGGATAAAAATCCTTTAGTCCACTCTTCCAGATCACTTAGATTCTGGGTTATACTATAATCACACAGATTACAATATTTCTCCACTTATACCTAGACAACTAATGAAAAGGCTATAAGCTCACAATAGAAAATCACTAAGAAATTCTACTCTCTGAAGTTTGATCACTCACAAAGATGGATCACAACTCCTCACAACACTCAGCTATTACAAGATCACTCAGATAGTAATTTTCTGTTTTCTTCAACTGGGTTTCTGTCAACAGATGACTTCCACCAGACGAGTGAGCTGTTCGAGCTTTTGAGACTTAGAAAAAATTTTGCTTCAAAAACGAAATCTCTGATTGTTGTTGTGTTATTTGCTCGATTGAAATTCAGCTCTATTTATACATGGAATTAAAAATATGACCGTTGAAGCCAAGTCACAATTCAAATCCATTCTTCAGCTCATTTGAAACGGCTCCCTGCAGCAGTCCGTACAGTGTACAGTACTTTTTGTCCATCGTATTAAATGCCGCATTAAATGCACTCTGCTGATCCAAGAATATCTTTATTCATTTGCCATTACTACCCTTCTCTTTCAGCATTTATTACACCAGGTGCATTTATTAACGTTGAACTGATCTCATGATCTCTTCTACTCTGCTGATCGAAGCAACCCATCTGATAGGCACTCTGCTGATCAAATACTGAACTAATCTGATCTGACTCGGCTGATAACCTACCCTTCTGTTTGCTGTTTCAGCAAGAGATCACTAGTCTTCTGGTCTTTGAACTTTGAACTCTTCTGATATCTTCTTTGCTTGTTCAAAGATCCTTCCAAGGGAACTAAGCTTTCCACACTTAGCTGATTATGATGTTTTGGAAATCATCAAAACCTTCCCTTAATAACTAACTTCTTTTCTCTTCATCTTCATCCAACAGAAGGCAACATCTTGATATAACAAATATACATATATGCCTTCAAAGCTTATCTTGCTAGTAAATTAAACAAAAACGCTAAATCATGCTTGTAGAATTAGCAAGATTCATTAAGTCTCTAATTTTACTCGGATAAAGGCATTTTAGGTCCCAAAACTTTTCATTGTTCGATCATCTTGAGGACAAACATAATCTTTTATTGAATTCAAAGATTGAAACAACCATGAAATTGCCCTTAATGATTGAGCTTTTTATCTATATAAAATCATTTATTAATCGATTTTGTATGTATCGATTATGGACAAAAGATTTCATCTGTTAAATGCTCGATCTGTCAGTCGAGATAAAATTTTATTTTTCAAAATCTTTTGTCTCAAATGCTTCCTTTAAAAATCTTCGGAAGTTCCAATAATATTAAGATCATCAATATATATAACAATAATCATGATCCCAATGTTTCCATAAAATACATGGGTTAATTGGATCGTTTCTATAACTTTCTTTAACAAGTATTCACTAATACAGTTGTACTAAATACGTCCAAATTGTATTATTCCATACAAAAATTTACGCAAGCGTATTGAACAGTTTTCTCCGTAGTTTCCAAATATATATGAAATTTAAACCCTTCAGGGAGTTTCATATAAATTTTAGTATCGAGCGAGCCATATAAATAAGTTGTATCAACATTCACTAGACGCAAATAAAGTTTTTAACGTACTGCCAGACTAATAAGTTTTGTAAAAATAACTGCATCCACCACAAGAGATTACGTCTCCTCATAATCAATATCGGGTCTCTACGAAAATCATGTGCCTTATATATAACGACTTCAGTTTTCTCATTTGGATTTCGCACAAATACCCATTTATATCCAAACAGCTTTACACATTTAGGTGTTTTAACTACTTTGAAAGTGAACTTAATTCTGCTTGAATTGCGTCTTTCTATTTTGGCCAATCATTTATATGTTTACATTTTTATAACAAATTTAATTTCAAGATCCTCATTTTATTTTATAATTATATGCAAAAGTGTTGTCGACAACTATTTTAATTCGGTTCCATCTTTTTCTCGTAGTGACATAACTTATAGAGATCTCTTTATTTTATTATTTTCAGGTACCTGAACCTCTTCTGGGGTATTATCTATTAGTTATGTCTTGCGACTCTTCATGAGTGCTTGCCTCCATAATATGACCATCTTCAATGTTAGCTCCTTATTTTACTGGAATTTTATCATTGGAACCAATTGATTTCATTTGAGTTGGAGCATATGTAGCTGGTATATGAGATTTAGTAACTCTTTTTATATTAGTAAATTCATCTGGCAGTTGATTTGCAATATTTTGCAAATAAATTATCTTCTGGACTTCTAGTGTACACGTATTTTTTTCGAGGATCTAGAGAAGATAATATTGATGTTTTTCATGTAATTTCTTTTACCAGCTCTTTACTACCTCCCCCTGATGTTAGGAATATTATATCATCAAAATGACAATCGGCAAACCATGCCGTAAATAAAATTTCAGTCATTTGTCCAAGATACTTATTATGGATGGGGATTCATATCCAACATATATTCCCAACCTCTTTTGAGGACCCATCTTTGTGCGTTGTGGTGGAGCAATTGAAAATATATCGTACATCCTTAAATTCTAGGATGGGAAATGTTTGGCTCCTGACCAAACATTAGTTTCATCAGGGGGAAATTATCATAATATGTTGGCATGATGCACACAAGTGCTGCTACATGTAAAACAATATATTTACATGTTGAACAAAAGTTTTGTTCTCATTATTAATTTTAGCAATTAACGGGAGGCGTTTGATGAATAACTCTACTAAATCATTTTGTGTATGAATATGGACAATGATGGGGGCTATTTCGCACCCTACATACTGTGCGGATCGACTAAAGAATTTGAGATCGGTTCGACCAGATCAGGCTGTTCAAGATCATTTTATCGACCCGGCCAAATACAACTCCCCTTGATCAGAAGACTATACTCCGTACCCAAGAAGGATATTTGGGCCGAGTCCTGTTAGGACTAGGTTTCCTGGTAAAACTAGGTTTAGCATGATATAAATACCTAGTTAATGATTGTATGAAGGGGACCTTGAATGATAAAAAAAATTCGCCATTGAATTCTGCTTAGATTGCACAGCACACTAATATTCAATAAATAAAGTGAGAGCTTTATCTTCATATTGGTGTTATGGATTCTGTGTTGGTTTGAATATTTACTTTCTGTTCTAAGATATTGCTCTTCCTTGAGATTGATCCATCCTGAATAAAGTAACAGAGCCCCATAATATATATATCAAAAACCCCCACTATCACAAATTCACTGATACCAATTAACCTAGTGAAAACAGGTTAAATCAGTTGGCGCCCACCGTGGGGCTAGGTTAATTATTCGATCGACACATGGCTCGCCCAAGGAAAAGCGCCCGCATCGGAGCAAGAAGTAACACAACCACCGGTCATAATACATCTGAAGATCTACAGGACAACAACGATAATAACGTTCACAACACCAACGAGAACTTGCAGGATACCCATCCCCGTCAGCAGGAACCCCTAGGAGTGATGGGATAGTGCCCTGCAAGCCAATATATTTTAGCTTGTATAAGGACTATCATGTGATAATCTTTCTCTAGTATAAATGAATTAATACGATCGTTTGTTTATGTTATGTAAATCAAACAATGGCCAACTTCATCTCTCGCGAATAACTTAAGCGATTGGATGAAACCCTGAGATCACTTATGACTAAGGGATTATTCACTTCAGTATTGGGTGCGATTAATCATGAAACAGTCTCAAAGGTCGTGATCTCGAAAATGTTCCAAGTCATAGATTCCTATCAAGACGGGGTATCGAGGGAATCGCAAAGACTTGTAGGATTATGCATGATTCACATGAAGTGAATTTGTTGTCGTTTCATGAACAAGACATTTTGATGTCAGTGCATATGACTAGGTGGTTCGATAGGGGATCGAACGCATCGAACGACCCGAACAGAGACACCCATTGTGGAAGTGCGTAAAAGCATATCGGTGATGGGATGTCTCTCAAGACTTATAACAGTGTACGATTTAGTCCTTAGACTTGAGATGCTAGGGCGAATTCGGTATACGGGTGTGCATACTTTGATTTAGGAGCCGGGCACATAGCTTGTCCATTGTGCGCCTACGTTGGGTATGTATAGTCGTATGCGCGGATGGTTAGCATCAAAATGGGATCTACCGACTCGACGTAGTTCGTTGAGAGAATTTCCTATACATTCTTAGATAATATATTCCGAGAAACCCGTGGCCACGGTCGGTGACGGATTTGGAAAAGGGTTTCCAGATTTAGCAGTCACACTGGAATCATTATCCTGAATTAGAAAGTATAGTTATCGAGATAATTAGAGGTGCCGACCAATTCACACACCCTAGGTCTCGATCGGGAAATTAGTCGATAGAGGGACCGTATGTACATGGTACTTATAAGAGGTGAGGTTCACTGAGATCAATTCACCTGAAGTTGGGCCTCATGGGCTTGTGGCTAGACATCGACCATGAGGTGTGGGTACTCCTGAATTAATAGGGAGATTAATTCTGGAGTGGTCAATAAAGGAAGTTTATTGATCGGAGCAATTAATGAAATATTAATTGCTCACTAATTAAATCACGTAATTGTGAGCCTGCGACCAATTGATGGTGAACCTAGAGGGTCACACACAATACAATTGGACTTCAACAAATCATATAAGGAAAGTTTGATTTAAAGGGTTAAATCAAAACGTAAGAATTAAAGTATTAATTCTTGAAGGAGAAAAATATTAATTAGAGGTAGTCTAATTAATTAATGGAGAAGGCTTAATTAATTAATTTTATTAATTAATTAAATGGGATGAATTAATTAAAGGAATTTAATTAATTAAAGAGTCCAATTAATTATAGAGTTTAATTAATTAAAGGAGACCTAGTTAGTTGAGGAAATATAGGATAAGATTCTATCTTCCTAACTAGATAAGAATAAAACTAGGTCAGGACTCTTTCTATATAAGGAGTAGAAGACTCCACAAAACCCTAGCCTCCATACACCATAAGCCACGAAATTTCTACCTAGGAATTTGTGCCGCCACCCCTCTTCTTGTTGAGGTTCGGCCGAACCCTGTAGAATTCTACAGGGTTCATGCAATTTCTCCTTCTGATCTTCCTTGTTTGATTACCCTTGAATCCTAGTTCTGAGCCTGAGGATTCAAAGGGGTTGCTTCATCCAATTGGTGTGGATAACGCTAGAGGCACAACACATGGGGTGCTTCTCACGAACCAGATCCATCAGATCTGAATGAAGACCGGAGGAAAAACCACCACCTTGCCTGTGGTGAGGTAAATTGCTATTTACCATCTTATTTATTTTAGTAATTATTTGCTAAAAATGAATTCAACCTTTTCGTATGTGCTAATAAGAACCCTGGGATGTGGTGTATAAAAATTTTAAATTCCGCACCGTTGTAGTTGACAATTATACCCACAAAATCCCAACAGTGGTATCAGAGCCTAACTTATTATGCACATATGAAAAGGCCTGAACACATCAAATTATATGCTTATATGTGATTGTTGTGTTCCGATCTTTGATTCTTGCTTGTTATGATAAATTGAATGTTCGGATCTATGCACTTTTCGGTTTTTGGGCCAAAAATGTAATTTCCGAAAATTGGAGGGCTTATTTGCAAATTGTGATTTTTCAAAATCTGGACAGAAAGTAAATTTTTCATTTTCTGCAATTCTGGACCAAAATTGTAATTTCTGGAATTTTTAAAATCTGGACTGTTTTGCAATTTACGAAAGGTCAGGGGCTGTTTTTGCTATTTACGTAAAATTGGGGTCTGTTTTGCAATAAACAAAAGTTTCTGGAAATTTTGTTAATTTTCTGCTTTCTGGTCTAATTTGCATGTTCTGGAAATTTTGGGGCTGATTTGTAATTTCCGAAAGTTGAGGGGTCAAAATGTAATTTTCGAAAATTCAGGGGCCGAACTACAATTTTTCAAAGTTGAAAAACAGAAACTGTTTTGTGCACTAAAAGGGTTTAGTTGATCCGAAAAGTTAATTTTATCATAATTAGTAGGGACTAAAAGTGAGAATCAAAGGGTCATTTTAAAAGGGGTTTAAAATGATGGTTTAGAGATTGTTTTAGAAAGGGGTTTTTAAAACTAGAATCTATAGGTATTTTAAAAGGTGGTTTTAAAATATGATAGGAGATAAGAAATAAGAAAATAACTTTTGCTTGTTTCTTGCTCTACGTGAACTGTTTACGTGGTTTTCGATCGCGCTGAGCCTTGACCCTTAGGGTAGATGTGATTGGTTTATTTAATTTTGCTGGTTTTATTGGGCCTGCGAGCCTTAAGTTTTTTGGGCCACTTTGAGCCTTTGTAATAGATAGGGCTTTACTGTTTTATTAGTTTATGATGGAGGCCCGTTACAAGCAAGGTGGGAGCCCAAGAAGACTAAAGGCCATGTATGCATGGTAGTATGTGTAAAAGACTAAGTCTCTTTGAAACCCAATTAGATTGACCAATAGGACCATCGTCTTTGGCTCGATGGTGGTCCGCATAGGAGGCTCCCGATCGAAAACATAATGTGGTAGAATGCATGCTAGGTGTGTATGTTTTATTTACTGATTTATCTTTTAGCATGTATGGTCATGCACGCTAGTAATTTAGATCGTAAATAGAATGTAAAGCATAATTGGAACGGTGAGATCTCGAGGAGAGTTACCTCAAACTCTTAAACCCGAAAAAACCCCTCTTGAAAATAATATTAAGTCATATTGGATTAAAATAAAATGAACTATTTATATAAATCCAAGCCTTCCATCAATAGGGACTAGCGTATGTTGTCTACTTATCGATAGAGGTGATCCAGAGTCTGGCACCCGAGTCGAAGAAAGGGACAATACGCGAAATTCCTTGATTCTTGTTTTTAACTAAACATGACAAGGGTGAGGACTGGTCGGGATGTGAATATCGACCGATAACCAGTTACGGGGAGTTCACGACCGGGCCCGTTGCTCATCATGATTGATGGGTTAGAGATTAGTAACACTTATGATGTAGCAGTGCTAGATAAGTGCGAAGACCGAGGCAAAATAACTTGAAGGTTGTGTAGTGACACAATTGGCAATAAGTATGCCTACCTGGGGAATTAGTTGTATGGCCACGAGTCGTGGGTGCAATTAATGGCCGCTGGGACGTCAAGACCTACTAGGAAATAGAATTTTCCGAACAATTGAAGGGGTAATTGTTTCGATAAAATAGAGGGAGAACTTTTACGATAGAAAGTCCAACCATCGTAGATTATAAGTATTTTTCATTAACTAGTCTTCTAGATTTTACGTCTTCTCTTTGAATTAGATATTGTGATATCTGCATGAATTATCCATTATTTATAATTTATCCTCGACATATAAATTATCTGGATTAAAATATCGATTGGCTTAGAAACCTGAGGATTATCCTCAAATCCGAAAACCGGAATCGTGTTCTTAAAAACCAACCTATGCCTGATGCATTTTGAGATGAGTCTCAAAAGGAGGAACGAATCACCTATTGAATATGGGAATCTTAATGATCGTTGCCTCATACAAGCATCAAGATTGAACGAGCTAAAGAAGCGACATAAGAAAATGTCTGAAGCTTCTAAAACATACCTTCACCTCAAAAGGCTTGTTTTGAGGAGTAGTTTTCGAATCGTCTGATTTGAGATCTATAAGGTATTGTTTGAAACTCGAGAATAAATGAAGGAACCAATATCAAGGATCACTGTCCTTATTTTATCAGTCTGGTTGAAAAACTAGATCGTTTAAACATAGGCCTGCAAGTGATCTTAACGTTGACTTCCTCCTAAAATTCTCCTCCCCGCTCATTCGAACTATTCGAGAACAACTCTGAACTCCTTTGATAAGTTGATCAAGTTTCTCGAAATAACCAAAGTATTGGTGAAAGGCAAATAGGAACCTTTTAAAGAGGTATACCTGTCATGATTGCTTACACTTCAAGGACTGCAAAGTCAAAGAAGAGTAAAAGGAAAGAGAAAGGGTTCTCTTCCAGAGCGAACATAAAGGTAATGGATAGAACGCAAGTAGCCTAAAACCGAAATTATCCCACTGCACCTAATAAAGGCACTAACATGTTTTATTGATTAGAAATTCTACTTAATTAAACAACGTCTCAATTAAAGAGTTAATTGAAAGAAAAGTCTCAATTAAAGAATCAATTGAGCAGCAGCGATTCAATTAAAGAATTAATTGAAAAGGGGAAATGTATCAATTAAAGTGTTAATTGAAGGGAACGTTTCAATTAAAGAGTTAATTGAAAGGAAATTGATTGAATTAATATATTCAATCAATACCAAGATAATAATCCGCACTCATATGGCACGCAAGATTATGTACCGTTTCCATAGGAAGGAATCAAAAGTTGGTGTCATCGATGCTTCTTGAAATACAGGGCATAGATGAACTATCAGCTTGCGAATCTTGTCTTAAGGAAAAAGGTGACAAAGTTACCGTTTGCTAGGCATCCGGTGCGTACCAAACCAACTTTGGATTGAATCCATACGAATGAATGTGGACCACTAAAGTGTTAGTGAAAGAGGAGATTACTCATACCTCGTAAGTGTTACTGATGACTTTGGTCACTAGTGATAAGTATATCTTATGATGTACAATTCGAAAATCTTGAAAGAATTCAAAGAATTTCGAAACGAAGTAGAGAATCAAACTAAGCATAGTATTAAAGTCATTCGCCTCAATTATCTTACTGAGAAAGATGTTCTCATACAACGAACTCCTTCTAAGACGCCTCAAGGTATTGGAGGGTCTGAAAGAAGAGAATCGAACCTTGTTAAACATAGTTCGATCCGTCATGAGTTTCGTTCAACATCCTTATGCATACTAAGGATTGACCCTAATGATTGCATTGAAGATACTGAACAAAGTAACTTCAAAGTTCGTGCCTGTAAAACCCTACCAAGAATGGTGTGGTAAAATACCTCTATACTCTTATGAGTATGGGGATCTCCTGCCTATATCGGGAACAAAAGGGAGATAAATTGGATAGTGGATCCAGTTTGTACAAATTTGTGGGGTATCCAAAGAAATCCATTTGGATTCCTGTTCTACACTCCTAAAAGAACAAAGGATGTTTGTTTCAAGGAATATCCATTTCTTAGAGGATGGCTTCCTCGTGAATAGAAATGGTACCGTAGTAGAACATGATGAGGTCCAAGAAGTGGAACTCATCCCCACAAACAGTGGGAGTTAGTCCAGAAACTGCTGAACCATCAAAGTACACCAGTACTTCGTAGATCTAATCGAGTTCGTGAGGAACTTCATAGATATGGTTAAACCATATACGAAGAACCTACATTTGATGTAGACGCTCATGTATGCAAGAGGTCATACAATCCTTAATGGATTCCATCCATTCCAACAAGGTATTAACCTTGGTCGATCCACCCAAGGTAAGTAACCCATGGAAAGCAAATGGATCTTCAAGCGCGAGCTAGGAATGAATGATAAAGGTGTTAACCTATAAGGCTTGCCTAAAGACAAAAGGTTATTCATAAAGGCCTGGAACAGACTTTGATGAAATCCTTTCTCCATTTGGCAATGTCCGAATCCATTTGGACTCACATTCATTTTGATGAGAAAGTCAAGGCATTCGACTTCATCGGAAAACAAATGTGAAACTGGAGTGTACAAAGGATTAGTGGGAGCTCTTTGGAGTTCATTAATTTTACTTGTCGATAACATATCTGGGATGATATTGGAATGTTAACACAGACGGAAGCATGATTGTTTATGCAATTCTCCATGAACGATTTGAGAGAGACATCAGGAAAGATGTTGGAACTCTCTCAAACTAAGTACATAAAAGCAAATACTGAAAGTATTCAGTATGGAAGAATCCAAGAAAGGATTGCTTCCAGTGAGACACTATATCTCTCCTCCATAATCGATGTGCCCTACGTCGAATATGGAAAAGGAGAACGTCTCAAATACCTTATGTTTCAAACAAAAGGGCAGCATGTGGCATGCTATACTATGTACTAGACCAGACGTAGAAGCTGCTCAAGCGCCACGAGCAGTTACTAGTCGAACTCCAGTGAAGAGTACTGGATCGCCGTTAAAGATATCCTTGAGCTCCTGATAAGGACTAAGGATTTGATCTTGGTCTGCGGTGATAATGGGGAATTGAAATTCGAAGGATTTACTGATTCGAATTTCTGGTCTGATGTGGATAAATATATGTATCCAGTTTTGGATACATATTTTGCCTTAGTGGGGTAGCGGTAAGTTGGAAAGGGTTCCAAAGGAAATCACCGTTACCATCATAAACCACTGAAGCAAGATATCTCGCAGCAAGGAGTGCAGCGTAAGAAAGGTGTTTGGATGAAAAACCTCATTCAACTTTTGGATGTGGTGCCTAGCATTGCGAAGCTCGTGGTTATCTTCTAAGATAACAAATCAAGCTATTGCTAAAGCAAAGGTAGATCTCACCGGAAATCTAAACACAAGATAAAAGTACCATTTGATTAGAGAAGTCATTGGTAGAGTTGACGCACGTGATGGATCGCGTCGATTCGGAAGACAAATCTAGTAGATCCACTAAACAGAGCTTTTTCACAAAATGAGTTCGAAGAACATCTATGAAAGATGGGTCTTAGAAACGTTTGTGATTGGCTTTAGGGCAAGTGGGAGATTGATGGGATAGTGCCCTGCAAGCCAATATATTTTAGCTTGTATAAGGACTATCATGTGATAATCTTTCTCTAGTATAAATGAATTAATACGATCGTTTGTTTATGTTATGTAAATCAAACAATGGCCAACTTCATCTCTCGCGAATAACTTAAGCGATTGGACGAAACCCTGAGATCACTTATGACTAAGGGATTATTCACTTCAGTATTGGGTGCGATTAATCATGAAACAGTCTCAAAGGTCGTGATCTCGAAAATGTTCCAAGTCATAGATTCCTATCAAGACGGGGTATCGAGGGAATCGCAAAGACTTGTAGGATTATGCATGATTCACGTGAAGTGAATTTGTTGTCGTTTCATGAACAAGACATTTTGATGTCAGTGCATATGACTAGGTGGTTCGATAGGGGATCGAACGCATCGAACGATCCGAACAGAGAGACCCATTGTGGAAGTGCGTAAAAGCATATCGGTGATGGGATGTCTCTCAAGACTTATAACAGTGTACGATTTAGTCCTTAGACTTGAGATGCTAGGGCGAATTCGGTATACGGATGTGCATACTTTGATTTAGGAGCCGGGCACATAGCTTGTCCATTGTGCGCCTACGTTGGGTATGTATAGTCGTATGCGCGGATGGTTAGCATCAAAATGGGATCTACCGACTCGACGTAGTTCGTTGAGAGAATTTCCTATACATTCTTAGATAATATATTCTGAGAAACCCGTGGCCACGGTCGGTGACGGATTTGGAAAAGGGTTTCCAGATTTAGCAGTCACACTGGAATCACTATCCTGAATTAGAAAGTATAGTTATCGAGATAATTAGAGGTGCCGACCAATTCACACACCCTAGGTCTCGATCGGGAAATTAGTCGATAGAGGGACCGTATGTACATGGTACTTATAAGAGGTGAGGTTCACTGAGATCAATTCACCTGAAGTTGGGCCTCATGGGCTTGTGGCTAGACATCGACCATGAGGTGTGGGTACTCCTGAATTAATAGGGAGATTAATTCTGTAGTGGTCAATAAAGGAAGTTTATTGATCGGAGCAATTAATGAAATATTAATTGCTCACTAATTAAATCACGTAATTGTGAGCCTGCGGCCAATTGATGGTGAACCTAGAGGGTCACACACAATACAATTGGACTTCAACAAATCATATAAGGAAAGTTTGATTTAAAGGGTTAAATCAAAACGTAAGAATTAAAGTATTAATTCTTGAAGGAGAAAAATATTAATTAGAGGTAGTCTAATTAATTAATGGAGAAGGCTTAATTAATTAATTTTATTAATTAATTAAATGGGATGAATTAATTAAAGGAATTTAATTAATTAAAGAGTCCAATTAATTATAGAGTTTAATTAATTAAAGGAGACCTAGTTAGTTGAGGAAATATAGGATAAGATTCTATCTTCCTAACTAGATAAGAATAAAACTAGGTCAGGACTATTTCTATATAAGGAGTAGAAGACTCCACAAAACCCTAGCCTCCATACACCATAAGCCACGAAATTCCTATTTAGGAATTTGTGCCGCCACCCCTCTTCTTGTTGAGGTTCGGCCGAACCCTGTAGAATTCTACAGGGTTCATGCAATTTCTCCTTCTGATCTTCCTTGTTTGATTACACTTGAATCCTAGTTCTGAGCCTGAGGATTCAAAGGGGTTGCTTCATCCAATTGGTGTGGATACCGCTAGAGGCACAACACATGGGGTGCTTCTCACGAACCAGATCCATCAGATCTGAATGAAGACCGGAGGAAAAACCACCACCTTGCCTGTGGTGAGGTAAATTGCTATTTACCATCTTATTTATTTTAGTAATTATTTGCTAAAAATGAATTCAACCTTTTCGTATGTGCTAATAAGAACCCTGGGATGTGGTGTATAAACATTTTAAATTCCGCACCGTTGTAGTTGACAATTATACCCACAAAATCCCAACAAGGAGGTCTTCCCGGTACAATACAGGAAGAACCGGAAGCCCCTGAGATCACCGTTCCTCTCCCGGGTGCTCAGGAGAAACTGCGACAAATAGCAATGCTCGTTAAATCACTCTCCCCAGAAGAATTACTCATACTTGATCAAATTCCGCGAAACATTAGGGCTGCCAGGGCAATTCCTGCTCAAAGAACGCCAAGACAAAACGATCAAGTCTCCCAACAAGCTGACAGCCCGCCAAGCAAGCGCCGCTCATTACACAGCCCGCAGCAGGACAATTCAAAACCCTTCGATAACCATCCCCGAAGAAAACCTGGACAAAGAAAACCACAAGCGGGGCGTAGTGGGTCCAAAGAACATACAATAATCCCTATCGAGGATGACATAAATGATACAATCCCCGATCGACCACGTACGATTCGTTTCTCGGAAAGAGAAATTGAAAGGATGGTACAGGAGTGACTTGAACAACGCTTACGATCTGTTCAGAACCCGTGGGCTTGAACCACGGAACTCCAGGAAAGCCTCGCGGCCTGTTCTCCATTCTGTAGAGAAATAAAAGAGGCACAGTCAATTGGACAGGTCCCGGGTAGACTACCTCGCTATGATGGAACCACTGACCCGGATGATTATATTTTTAGCTTCAAGAATATAATGAATTTATACGCCCACTCCGCAGAATTCACCGCCAAATTAATGGTAACCACATTCGAGGGACTCGCGTTGGACTGGTTCGCCAAACAACCTGCCAACTCAATATTCAGTTTTCGGGAACTATGTAATAAATTGACGCAGCAATTTGCCAGTCAAAAGTGGCAAAAACTCCCGATGAGCTACTTAGGAACCATACTTCAACAAGAGGGAGAATCCCTAAGAAACTGGTTGGCGAGATTTAACGTGGAATTACTCAAAATCGATTCCCCTAATATCAATTACATAATTTCTATTCTCTTCGACCTCACGAAGAATAGGCAGTTCCGAAATGCCCTCAGTCGAAAACAACCAAGAACATTTGCCGACATCATGAGCCTGGCGTCTAAATATATGACCCAAGAAGAGATGAATTCCTTTAAAGATAAAAACAAAAACAAAACCACAACTTCTGGCTCCAAAAGATATGATAGAGTTCCTGCCCAAAGATCTGTGGATTATGAACGACCTTTTAGAAAAGGCAACGTTTTCCAGCGATTGGAACACAACAAAACCGACCAAGAAAGGCAACCAAATTTCTATCAACGAACAAGAAACCCCGAGCCACCGGGCAGAGGCAGGGTGAATCAAGTGGAACACCCAAGGTTAAATGCTCCGATGGAAGAAATACTGGAAGTCCTAGAAAGGAACAATTGGATCCCCGAAGCGAGGAAAATAGCTCAGCCCCGACCAGGATCTCGTAACTACGACCTATACTACAAATACCATCGGGCACACGGACATCGAACAGAGAACTGTTTTCACCTTAGAAATTGAAAAACTAATCGAACAGGGAAAACTAGACGACTACATTGAGCGAGATAACCGCAAGAGGGAAAGAAGTAGAAGTCCTCGAAATAATAAGCAAAGAAGGAGCTCTCGTCGAAGGTCACCCGACCGTGATCTTACGCAGGAGTTGAACCATGACCAGATCAATGGCACTATCCATACAATATCCGGGGGACCCGCGGGCGGGGATAGTCGTAACGCCCGGCGAAGGACATCTAGATCCATAATTGGAAACGTAAAATACCCAAAAGAAATATGGACCCTGGAAAGCAAGCCATCAAACGATCAGCCGATCAGCTTTAACGAAGGCGAGGTACCTAAAAATATCGTTTGGGACACTAAAGAGGATAACCCCGATTTCCCGATGGTGATCTCGTTAGAAATAGCAAATTACAATATCAAGAGAATCCTAATCGACAATGGGAGCTCAGCAAATATCATCTCCCGGTGATTTAACCGGATTTCGTCGGGTTAATTGTATATCAGTGAATTTGTAATATCGGTGGGGCTTACGATACTTGTGTATATTTAGTAGGGCTCTGTTACTTTATTCCGGATGGATCAATCACAAAGAAAAGCAATGAGCAAGAACAAGAAGTAAAACCACAAATAAAGCTAATAACACATCAATATGGAGATCAGAATACTATGAATAATATTGAATCTTATTCAGTTGTAATGCCTTAGGCAGTGTATTTTTGTATATTCTTGAAGTAAAAGGGAGTTCGTAGTTGTCTAATACAATGATTAACTAGGTATTTATACAATGTTAAACCTAGCGTTACAAGGAAACACAGTCCTAATAGGACTCGGCCCAAATATCCTTCATGGGTCCGGAGTATCGTCCTTTGATCGAAGAGAGCTGCGCTTGGCCGGGTCTGTTAGATGATCCCGATCTGTTTGGATTGGTCGAACCGATCTTAACTTCTTCGTTCGATCCGAGTAATATGTAGGGTGCGAAATAGCCCCCATCAGTACTCCCTCACTTCTTCGAGCGTATAGATAATAGAAGCTCGTAGAAGTAGATAGGTCTTTACGACTGTTTCTTTTCTATGAATGGAGCCTCGTTAAAAACCTTACTTAAGAAAAAACCCTGTGGAAAAAAATCTTAAATAAGGAAAAGAGTGCTACATATCACAGATAGTCGTTTTCTCTGTCCAGTTACGGAACGCCACGCGTCTATTCCGGAAGCTTTTCGTATTCTTCCGTTTTTTGCGGGAATATGAGTAGCTGCAATAAGTTCGAAACGTCTTTTCTTATTTTGTTATAAATAGGTGAATCTATAGTTCGCCATTTCTCCTTTTTACGTCCTTATAACTCGTAATCATTTTCCTGACTAGTCGTTCATCACGCTAAATTTTTCCTTTTATCGACCTTCATTTTCCGAGAACCAGAATATATGGCTTCTGTAAGAAGATCTTCTTCTAGAGAGGTCGTCGCCCTCGACAATGAGGAGGAGTTGCAATCTAGCGTAACCGACTTCGTCGTCCCTGTAGAGGATACTTTCAAGGTACGGATCCTTACTGATGCGGATGTGGCTGCACGAGCCAAAAAGGGCAAAGGCACTGTTCCTCAGATTTCTGAACCAATTGAGGACGTCGTTTGCGCTTATACAGCGGAAACATTTCCGGAGGTTGTGAGTAATTATACCAAATATTTTCCGGAAGGTTCTGAGATAATTCTTCCTTCCTCTACTGATAGGGTCACATCTCCCCCGGAGGGATGTCGAGCCTTTTATACGGCTCACTTCAACAGCGGACTTCGTCTTCCTTTGTCTCCTCTCTTTCTTGAAGTTTTGAAAACCTTTAGTGTGTGCTTGACACAGTTGGTTCCAAATTCCGTTGCTTTTGTAGTTTGCTTTTCTGTTTTGATGATCGCCAAGGGGTTTAAACCTTCTTTCCGTAATTTTACACAACTTTTTCGCTTTAATATTTCTAGTTCTTCAAATCGTGGATACTTCTTTGCTAGTCAGCGGCCTAGTCGAGCGATCTTTGACGCCCCTGTTTCTAGTAATCCTTTATGGAAATCTCATTTCTTCTTCGTTCGTCCTCCGTCTAATTTTCGCTTAGCAGATGGTACGAGCGTGCCTTTTTCATGGGATCACGGTTCTAGTTGGATTTCTGGAGGTCGCTTAGCGACAGGCGAACTAATCCCCGATGATGCTAAGTTTATCGCTGATATCTCCGAAATGCGTGCAAACAAATATCAAAGTGCTCTTTTGATCGGGGAAGCTTTCCTTCGTAAGGCGGGATTAAGCATTCACAGCTTTCCCGTTAATTCATCATCTGAACTTCTTGGTTAGTACTTTATTTTGGCTTAGAGTTATGATGATACCGTTTATAGGGAAGAAAAATAGCTTATAATTTATTTCTTTTTCAGCCGATATGGTAGAGAACTCTCGGCATTCTTCGAAGGGAAAAATGGTGCTGTCGAAATCTTCCAAATCCGTAGAGAATGCCCCTATCGAGCAGAGAGCGTCACGAAAAAGGAAGCTGGAGTTAGGTCATGAATCTGAAGAGAATAGAGAAAAATCTCCAGATTCTTCTCGTGAGTCCCCTATTCGTCAAGGCACGGGATCTGGTTATCCTCCTCTTCATCTTAGGACCTCTTTGGGTATTCGAGGATGTCGCAGCTGGTCGATGCCTCATCCTTCTAATAATCCAGTTGATAGAAAAAGGAGTTACTATGGACGTTCTGGTGACGACCTTTCTTTACTCGGAGATAAGCATCCAAAATCTACTCTTGTCGAAATGATCGAGGATCATTTAGAGGGAAAGAGGGCCGCTGGTTATTCCGAGAAGGATTCTCTTATTCACGATGATAATGAGAACGCGGTCGATAAAGCAACCCGTGTTCTTTTGTCTGGTGTTTTTACTCGTGATCTGAATAAGCTTCTTCATAAGGATCCTCTGGAGAAATTCCAGCGAGCTTCTCTTTATGCTGAAAAGGTGATATCTTTTTCCTTTAATCATGTTAACAGGTAATTTTGAGGGTCTTCCTTATTTTACTAACCCATCTCTTTTTCTTGCTCTCTCTGTTTGTTCAGACTAAGACGTGTCTTGCGTCATACGCTTATGAGAATGCACTCTGGAAACAACAGTGCGAGTTCCTGGAGGAGAAGAATAAAGCTTTACTTCGTAAATCCTCCGGTTCAGAGGTTGGTCCCTCAACGTCTTCTTCCGTTCCCGCCGTAGAGACTCGTGCTAACGGGACTGAAGATCAAGAAATGATAAACAGGGTGATGGAGGTTTCTCGTGCTCAAGAGCAGGCCAACCAAATGGCTAGAAAGTTAGAGGAATTTCAGTTACAGAGCACGGCTCGAATTAGTGAGCTGGAATCTCAAGTGTCAAGCCTTGAAATTTCTCTAGAGGAGTATGAAAAGGATGTCCCACTTAGTGGACTCAGAGATCGATACGGTAGGAATCCCGACGAAAGAGTTGTTCGTGAATTCCTTAATTCCCCTGTTCATACGGCGTTGGTGTATCGGATGGTCGGTCCTTTACTTGAAAATACCTTTAAGAAAGCGATTCATCAGCTGGTCGCTCTGGAGATGATCGACGATCGTCGAAAGGAGTATTTTAAGGCTGCTCATATTCGGTTGAATCGCTATGGTGAACTTTATTCTTCTTCTGAGGTCCCAGATGTTGTATATCAAGGTTTTCCTCTGGCTCACCTTGTCGAAGAATTTGGAAATCCATTGCCAATTCCTCCTTCTGACGTCAACGAAGAGCTCGATAACACTTTAGTTGATCCCGAAGTCGAGGAAGAAGAGGAAGAGGATATCGGTATGACTGAGGACATCGGTACCGACCAGAGAATTCCGGATAGCGAGCAGACTTCTTAAAACAGTGATTTTTTTGAATAATCCTTGTAATTATTTACTCGTAGGTATTAAATGTAATTTTACCTTTTCTTCTCTTTGTATGCTAAACGTTTCGTATTCTGTCAGTCGTGTCTTTTCACATTCGCCGTAATAATTCAGACAAGTCATTAAATTTGTCGTAATCATTATACGTGTGTCTTTTCATATTCTAGCGTTTGCTCCCAGGTCAGTTTTCCTGTTTCGCGCCCTTTCTTTAGGTCTGTCGCGTCTTTTCGTGTAGTATAAATACGAAAGGTAAAAACTTGACTTGTTTTTACTGCTATACTCCTCTCTTTAACTGAATACTCTTTCTTTAGTTAGTCGATAAACTTTCTCGATATTAATTTGTATTTCTTCATAATCCGACCATGAGTAACCTTTTTGGTAATACTTCGAAGCGACCTTCCCGTGAGGGCGCTCGGGACAATAGATCCAAAAAGCATCGAAGAGACGGGCCGTCGATGGAGCCTCCTCGTTCGTCCCAAACAATTAGGTCGGAGATCGATACTGGTGTTATTGCTTCTGAGCCTCTCTCCGTGGTAAACTTGTCGTTTTCTGAACCAATCCTTCCTGCTTCCACTCAAGTAGGAAGAATGCCTTCTCCTGGTCGGTTTGCCTTTGGCGAATGTCCAACGAGGAACCAGCTTATAATATAGCTGTTAGTTCAAATGCTCCTTCCTTTGAGCATGTTTTTCATGGAGGGAATTCTGCTATTTCCCTTCCTTTGTCAGTTTCTACTGCCCCAATCGCCATCGGAGGGCAAACTGGCGATGATTTATTTGTCAATCCTTCCGTAACACAATCTATTGTGCAGGACTGTCCTGAATATTTGTTTCATGATACCACTGTAACGACTATTTCCTCTGAATCGGGAGGACCTTCCGGAGGTCGGACCAGCTCCAGGTCTGGTCGTCGGACCGTTATTTCTGCTTCAGGCAAGTAGACCTCTGTTAGCCCTGACGAGAGAGGATCTCCTCGTCCGTTAGATGATCGATGTATCTTTGAGCAAGTCAAGGACATTATGTTGTCGGAGACTCCTCGTTCTGATGGTGTCCCTTCTAATAGCGAGTTGCCCGGCTCAGTTGAGCCTGATGCTTTGTCATGGGATCTGGGTTTAAGTACCATTTTACCTGGTGAGCTGAAAAAGCTTGAGGATGCCTCCAACGTACGCCTTGTTCAGTCGCTGGTGAAGATATGTGAACAGGTGGGCGAGTGTTTTCATTTTTTTATTCGTTTTAAGTTTTGACTTCCTTCTCACGTAAGGATTGTTTTCTTTTTTCCAGGGTAAGTATTTTGCACTTCAACTGGGTGTTCAAAACGATGAACTTTGGAGAAGTAGAGATGCTTTTGGACGTCGTTTGGAATCGTAGTCGGCGAAGGTTGCTGGGCAGTCTCTCGAACTGCAGCTTGCCAATGATGAGCTGAAAAAATTGCAGGAGGAAAAGTCCGTTTGGGAGAAAGAGAAAAGTGACTTGGTTCAGGCTGCTGCCTTAGCGGAGGAGACTCAACAGCGGTCCTATGAGGAAGGATATGACGCTGGTTATCTAAAGCGTCAAGAGGAGTTGATGGCGTTTGCTGGCAATATGACTCCTCGGAAGGCTGTTTCTGGTAGTCGGCCTGCTGACCGTTCTTCTTAGTGACCTTTGCTCGACCTGGCAGGCCTTGGACTGTCTCCCCTCTTTTTTTTTTTTTTTTTTTTTTTCTTTTTTTTTTTTTGTTGTTGTTTTGCCCAGCTTTTGTGCATTTATTTGGGCTGCAATTTTTGTAATGGGAGAAGCTGTAAATTGGAAATCATTACCTTTGTAGGCAGATTTTTGCCTTGATCAATCTTCTTCAGTAGACATATTTTGTCATTCTCGTTCTTCCTTTGTGCACATCTTTATTGTTAGCTTCAGCATATCAAATCTTTATACAATGTTTGCTTCTGCAAGTCGAGTCTTTTGTTGATCAAATCCAATATATTCCTTTGGTTTACACGCAGTAGCATGTTTTACGTCATAATTTAGACAATAGGTCATTCATATGGATAATGCTCATCATCTTGGTCGATGCTCAATCTACGCCTTGTACTTTTGTCTTCTTGTGATCTAAATCTTATATAAAGAGGCCATTGTCACTCTTTTGAACTTCGTTTTTCTCTATGTCAACCTAAAGAAAAATGTCCCTTTCAACCTTTTCCAAACCCTTATGCTTCCCAGCATTAATGTTTGAACAATATGTTCCTTGGCTAGTGTATTATTATATCACTTTCTTGATATGGGAGGAATTGGAAAATGTAGTGTTCATGGCCAGATCTATCCTGTTCAGACCCCCTTAAGCAATTCTTTGGTATGTGAGGCAGTTACGTCCTTGCTGTTTCGGACAAGGAGGACTATTCTCCTGATTTCTATGTCAGATATCTTGGACTCCATAGGAGTTTCTGTATAGCTTAGTCAAAGGTCCTCCATATGATGTATGAGGCAGTGACGTCCCCCGTATGGTGGTAGGTTTCGTCTTTTATCGAGCAGATATTCTTTTCACGATGGTTTTTGGACTTGTATACTTGTATTAGTTGATTCTAGGTTTTCAAACAATCGATCATCATGTTTAATCGTGCCGGTCTTTCCGGTCTGGGGCTCTTTTAGGTAAGAGTGTGTTATTTCAACGATCGCTTCGATCTACGGCCTTTGTCGTTATCGATTGATCGAGTGGATAAGATATGCCGTTCCAACTTACTTGAATTTATCACGGGGAGTCAAAAGGTCACATTTATGCCCCTTGATCAAGTACTTTTTCAGCCGTTGGATTACTCGGATCTATCCGTATAAATAGGGAGGCGGTTTGCATACTTCATTTGCCATTTTCCAAAAAGGATGGAGATCTCAAATTCCTTAGATTTTATTCTGCCCTCTGACCCCATTGTCTTCAAAAAATCACATTATCATGATTTATTCATTCAAAATAGAGAAGTCGTTCCCAGTCTTGTATTGACGGGTCCCATGTCAGCCCTACCTTGTATCGACGGGTCCCATGAGATCTCTGCCTTGGTCTTCATCAATTTAGAGGTCCGTGGTTTCCGTTCGTACATGGAGGGTTCATACTTACCAGTCGCCCTTGCTCTTGGATGTTACCTCCGGAGTGATAGAACACCGGGGTGGCTGGTAATTTTACTGTTTTACGACGGCCCCGAAGAGATGCTGCTCTAGAGTAAAATGTTTTATATTTAAAGTAGAAGCAGTATCTTGTTGTGGGTGAATGAGTATTGCCAGTTATCTGGCTGGTAATGCTCATTTCGTCTGGAAGAACATTTGATCTTCAGAGCCTGGCCATCGAACTAAAGAAGTCGACCATCCTGAGCAGCATGCTTCTTAGGTGGTTTATTATAACCGACGAGGTACTAGGGAGGAGAATGGTGTTTCCATGGACATTGTCGTGAAGATTGCTGATCCATAGGATCGTTCCGTCCAAAGCTATTGTAATAATGTTCGAGTAGCATGTAGATCTGTTGTAATTTGATTAGAACTTTTGTATGTAATTGTCTTGACGAAATAAACAATACCTTTATTCCTTGCATTCTTTGTCGTTAACTTTTTTTTATGGATAGTATTTATCGAGTATATTGATATATACTTGACTCACTTCGTAATTAGACTTAGGTCTTTTCACCGCGAGTCTTCTTTGAAATGGATCGAGGAGTTTTTATTGAACGTATCAATGTATACTTGACTCGTTATAATTTAGACTTAGGTTTTTTACCAAAAAGTCTTTCAATCGTTGTAAATATATCGAGGAGTGTTTATTGAGCGGATCAATGTATACTCGACTCGTTTCGTCGTTAAAATAAATCGAGGAGTGTTTATTGAGCGGATCAATGTATACTCGACTTGTCTATAATTTAGACTTAGGTTTTTCATACCAAAAAGTCTTTCAATCGTTGTAAATATATCGAGGAGTTTATATTGAGCGGATCAATGTTTACTCGACTCGTTGTAATTTAGACTTAGGTCTTTTTACCAAAAGTCTTTTTGATATATCGAGGAGTTTATATTGAGCGGATCAATGTTTACTCGACTCGTTGTAATTTAGACTTAGGTTTTTTACCAAAAGTCTTTTTGATATATCGAGGAGTTTATATTGAGCGGATCAATGTTTACTCGACTCGCTTTTGATTTGATGTTTGAACCAGGTCAATATGACAGTGCGATTCCAATGTATGTTAACCGATATAATCGATATATATAAATTGCTAAAGAAATCTTTATTAATTTGAACTGTAGGCTATGGCCTTTATTACAAGGATTGAAACTTGATAAAGTAGAAAAAAAAGTAAAATAATGCAGTATAATCTGCTAAAATTTATTTACCATAGTATTTCCTAAGGTTGACAGCATTCCAAGTTCTTGGTAAGGCAGTTCCATCCAAGTGTGCAATTTTGTATGAACCTTTCTTCCCTACACCGATGACGATGTAAGGTCCATCCCAATTTTGTTGTAACTTTCCCACATGCTTGGATACTTCTACCTTTTTCAAGACTAAGTCTCCTTCCTTGAAGGTTCGGACGCGTACTTTTTGATTGTATGCTTTCTCCATATTAGCTTTAGTGGCTTGTAGGCGCACATCAGCTTTATCTCTCAAAGCTTCTGTTAAATCAATGTCATTTTCTCTTGACTTTTCATTTTCTTGATCATCGAACATCTCTATTCTTGGCGTTGGGATTAGGGTTTCCACAGGGATAACCGCTTCCGACCCATATACCAAGCTAAATGGGGTTTCCCCAGTTGAGCTCCTTACTTTGGTCCGATTAGCCCATAGTACTCCTGGTAGTTCATCAAGCCATTTTCCTTTGGCGGCTGCTAACCTTTTTTCCAAAGATTTTATTATCTCTCGGTTTGCTACTTCAGTTTGTCCATTTGCTCGAGGATGTCCTACCGAGGTAAAATTTTGTTGAATTCCAAGTTTTGTACACCATTCTATTATCTGTTTTCCTGCGAATTGAGTTCCATTATCGGAGATAAGGATCCTTGGGATGCCGAATCGACAGACTATGAATTTCCATAGGAAGTTAATAACTTGGAATTGGGTTATTCGTGCGAGGGCGACGCATTCTATCCATTTGCTGAAGTATTCTACAGCGACCAGGACATAGGATTTCTTTGATCTAGCTGCTGGGAAAGGTCCCACGATGTCCATTCCCCATTGATCGAATGGCCAACAAATTGGAATAGGGTGCATGTTTTCTGCTGGTCGATGGCATATGTTAGCATGGATCTGGCAGTGATGACATTCTTGGACATATTGAGCGGCATCTTTATTGATGGTTGGCCAATAGTAACCCGTCCTGAGACATTTTAATGCCAATGCCCTTGATCCGCTGTGGTTTCCTGCATCCCCATCATGTATTTCTCGTAGTATATCGATTGTTTGTGATTCAGGGACGCATTTCAAAAGAATTCCTGATACCGATCTTCGGTAGAGTTTTCCTTCTAGTAGTGTATATTTTGGAGCTCGATATCTTATTTTCCGAGCTTCATTTTGATCAGGTGGCAGTTTTCCTTCTCGAAGATAGTCTATCATTGGGTTCATCCAGTTTTCTTCGGCTTCTTCGATTTCCATTATATCGACTACTGGTACTTCGTCGATGTCAATTGCTGGTGTATTAGAGATCAACCAGTTGATCACCCGTTCGGTCTTTCCGTCATGGGATCCTGTGAATTTTGATAGCTGATCGGCCCATTTATTTTCCGAACGTGGGATGTTCTGGATACTGAAGCTTTCAAATTTCTCAGCTAGAGTTTTCACTTTGGCGTGGTATTTGACCATATTGAATTCTTTAGCCTCGTATAGGCCTTCTATTTGTCTTTGCACTAATTCTGAATCAGTTAGTACTTTAAGACTTTTTATGTTGGCTTTTATCGCCATCTCCATTCCTGCGATTAATGCTTCATATTCAGCTTCATTGTTTGTTACGACGAAGTCCAATGTTATCGCGTAATTCAAATCTTCCTTATTTGGTCCGGTGAAGTTGATTCCGGCGCCTCCTCCTTCTCGGCATGAAGCACCGTCGACGTGCATTAACCAAGTTTGATCTTCAATGATCAAGACATCGTCGTTGAGGCAGCTCGATGATTCAGTAGCTTGTGTCGGTGTTTCTAGTATAAAATTGGCCAACACTTGGGCCTTGATGGCAATCCTCGGTTTGTAGTCTACCTCGAACTGGCTGAGTTCGATGGCCCATTTGATTAGTCGACCGGAGGCTTCTGGTTTTGCTAGGACTTGCCTTAGCGGCTGATTCGTCAAAACGATAATTCTGTAAGTTAAGAAGTAGGGTCGGAGTTTTCGTGCAGCCACTACTAAGGCCAGCGTGAATTTTTCTATTTCTAAGTAATTCTTCTCCGCCCCTTGTAATAACTTGCTGAGATAATATACGGGCTTATGCTCTGAGCCCTCGACTTTAATTAGTACTGAACTAATCGCTACATCGGAGATGGAGATGTACATATACAATGGTTCTCCTTCCGTTGGTTTCGCCAACATTGGAGGTGTCGTCAAATAATCTTTGAGCTGCTCGAAGGCCTGATCGCATTCTCCGGTCCAAACAAAGTTCTTTGCCTTTCGGAGAGTTTGGAAAAAGGGGAGGCTTTTGTCTGCAGACTTTGATATAAATCTGTTTAATGCTACGATCTTTCCAACTAGGCTTTGTACTTGGGAGATGGTTTTGGGAGGTTTCATTTCAGTTATGGCTCGGATTTTTTCTGGGTTGGCTTCTATTCCGCGTTGGTGAACTAGATATCCCAAGAACTTTCCTGATCTGACACCAAAGGTGCATTTTGCAGGATTTAACTTCATACGATATTTTCTTAAGATCTGAAAGCATCGATCGAGATGTTTTACGTGATCCGCTTCGTTCATACTTTTGACCAGCATGTCGTCGACGTAGACTTCCATCAGTTCTCCGATTAGTTCTTTGAACATTAGGTTTACCAACCTTTGATAAGTAGCTCCGGCATTTCTTAAGCCGAATGGCATTACTACGAAGCAATATACTCCCTGCTCGGTTACGAATGCAGTCTTTTCTTGGTCCCGCTCATCCATGTATATTTGGTAAAACCCTTGGAAGGCGTCCATCATACTGAATAACGCGAAGCCAGCTGTCGAGTCGACCAATAAGTCAATCCTTGGGAGGGGGTATGGGTCGCGTGGACATAACTTGTTGAGGTCGGTGAAATCATTACACATCCTCCATTTATTATCTTTCTTATCCCCCTTTGCTACTAGTACAACATTGCATAGCCATTCCGAGAAATGAATTTCTCGGATTTATTTTGCCTCGAGCAACCTTTCTACCTCGGCATTGATAATTTTATCTTTCACCGGTCCATGATTTCTCTTCTTCTGCCTGGCGGGTTTCGCCAAAGGATCTATTTTTAGGGAATGCTTGATTATTCGAGGATCGATTCCTTCAATATCATTTGCGCTCCAAGCGAAGACGTCGGCATTGTTTCTGAGGAAGTCGATTAGCATTATTTCTCCTTCTTTGCTCAATTCTGTACCAATTCTTGTCTTTTTGGATGAGTCGCCTTCTACTAGATTTATATCTTTATGTTCAGGGGGTTTTAAGGATAAGTCTAGCGGTTCTTTCCCCTTTTTATCCAATCGATCAGTACTAGGAATTTCAACCTCATTTCTAATGAGATCGCCCTCGATCTTTCTCTTGCTCGGAGTAATAGACTTAGGCTGTTCTTTCATTGTTAACGAAGTACTATAGCAGTCCCAAGCCATGCAATGGTCGTTTGTTATTTCTCCAATGCCTCTATCGGTTGGAAACTTTATCTTCTGATGATAAGTGGAGACAACAGCTCGGAATAGATTGAGAGCAGGTCGTCCCAATATTGCGTTATAAGCGAAAGGGGTTTCCACCACTAGAAATTTTACTAGCTTCACTGTCCGGTGGGGTATTTTTCCGAGCGATACGCTTAAGGTTATCGTTCCGCTGGGGATGATTTTGGACCCGCCGAATCCTATTAATGGCGTAGCTACTTTCTGTAGGTTTATCTGCCCCAAGTCCATTTGGGCTAAAACTTCTCGGGAGATAATATTGGCTGAGCTCCCGTTATCGATCAGGATTCTCTTGACATTGTAGTTAGCTATTTCTAGCGAGATTACCATCGGGAAGTCGGGGTTATCCTCTTTTGCATCCCAGACAATATTTTTAGGTGCTTCGCCTTCATTAAAGCTGATCGGCTGATCGTTTGATGGCCTGCTTTCCAGGGTCCATATTTCCTTTGGGTATTTTGAGTTTCCAATTATGGATCGGGCTGTTCTTCGTCGGGCGTTACGACTATCTCCACCCGCGGGACCCCCGGATATCGTATGGATAGTTCCGTTGATTTGGTCGTGATTCGACTCCTGAGTAGGTCGGCGTTCAGGTGACCTTTGGTGAGAACTTCTCCTTCGATTGCCGTTTCGAGGGCTTCTACTTCTTTCCCTTTTACGATTATCTCGCTCTAAGTATTCGTCAAGTTTTCCTTGCTCGATTAGTTTCTCCACTTCTCTCTTAAGGTGAAAACAATTCTCCGTTCGATGTCCATGTGCCCTATGGTACTTACAGTATTGATCGTAGTTCCGAGACCCTGGTCTCGGCTGCGCGATTTTCCTCGCCTCGGGAATCCAGTTATTTCTTTCTAGAACTTCCAATATTTCTTCCATTGGAACATTTATCCTTGGGTGTTCTACATGATTCACCCTGCTTCTGATTGGTTGCTCATGGTTTCTTGGCCTTTGGTAGAGATTAGGTTGCCTATCTTGGTCGGCTTTGTTGTATTCTAGTCGCTGGAAAACATTACCTCTCCTGGAAGATCGCTCGTAATCCAAAGATTTTTGGGTAGGAAACCTGTCATGCCGTTTGGAGCCTGAGGTTGTGGCTTTGTTTTTGTTTTTATCCTTAAAGGAATTCATCTCTTCTTGGGTCATATACTTAGAAGCCAAGCTCATAATGTCGGCAAACGTTCTCGGTTGTTTTCGACTGAGGGCGTTTCCAAACTGCCTATTTTTAGTGAGGTCGAAGAGGATAGAAATTATGTAATCGATATTCGGAGAGTCGATTTTGAGTAATTCTACGTTGAATCTCGCCAACCAATTTCTTAGGGATTCTCCCTCTTGTTGGTGTATGGTTCCTAGGTAGCTCATCGGAAGTTTTTGTCTCTTCTGACTGGCAAATTGCTGTGTTAGTTTATTGCATAATTCTCGGAAACTGAATATAGAGTTGGCCGGCTGTTTGGCAAACCAATCCAGCGCGAGTCCTTCGAATGTTGTCACCATTAGCTTGGCGGTGAATTCGGCGGAGTGGGCATATAAATTCATTATGTTCGTAAAGCTAAAGATATAATCGTCCGGGTCGGTGGTTCCATCATATCGGGGTAGTCTTCCCGGGACCTGTCCCGCGGACTGTGCCTCTTTTATTTCCCTGCAGAAAGGAGAGCAAGCCGCAAGGCTTTCCTGGAGTTCTGCAGTCCGGGCCCATGGGTTTTGAACAGATCGTAATCGTTGTTCAAGTCGCTCCTGTACCATCCTTTTAATTTCTCTTTCCGAGAATTGAGTCGCTCTTGGTCGATCTGGGATTGCATCATCTACATCATCTTCGATTGGGATGATCGTTCTTTCCTTCGATCCGCTGCGACCTGCTTGCGGTACTCTTCGACCAGTTTTTCTTCGGGGACGGTTATCGGAGGGTTTAGAATTGACCTGCTGTGGGCTGTGTAGAGAGCGTCGCTCACTTGCTGGGCTATCAGCTTGTTGAGAGGTCCGTTCGTTCGGCCTTGGCATTCCTGGTGCGGGAGTTGTCCTGGGAGCCGTAACGTTTCGAGGAATTTGGTCTAAAACTAGCAATTCTTCTGGAGAGAGTGATTTGAAGAGCATTGCTATTTGCTTCAGTTTTTCCTGAGCGCCTGGGAGAGGAACGGGTATTTCGGGAACTTCCGGTTCTTCTTGTATTGCACCGGTAAGACCTCCTTGGTGTTCCTGCTGACGGGAACGGGTATCTGGGAGATTTTCATTGGTGTTGGGATTGTTGTTATCGTTGTTGTCTTGTGGATCTTCAGATGTGTTGTGGCCGGTGGTCGTATTACTTCTCGCTCCAATGCGAGCGCTTTTCCTTGGGCGAGCCATGTGTCGATTCGAATAATTAACCTAGCCCCTCGGTGGGCGCCAACTGATTTAACCGGATTTCGTCGGGTTAATTGTATATCAGTGAATTTGTAATATCGGTGGGGCTTACGATACTTGTGTATATTTAGTAGGGCTCTGTTACTTTATTTCGGATGGATCAATCACAAAGAAAAGCAATGAGCAAGAACAAGAAGAAAAACCACAAATAAAGCTAATAACACATCAATATGGAGATCAGAATACTATGAATAATATTGAATCTTATTCAGTTGTAATGCCTTAGGCAGTGTATTTTTGTATATTCTTGAAGTAAAAGGGAGTTCGTAGTTGTCTAATACAATGATTAACTAGGTATTTATACAATGTTAAACCTAGCGTTACAAGGAAACACAGTCCTAATAGGACTCGGCCCAAATATCCTTCATAGGTCCGGAGTATCGTCCTTTGATCGAAGAGAGCTGCGCTTGGCCGGGTCTGTTAGATGATCCCGATCTGTTTGGATTGGTCGAACCGATCTTAACTTCTTCGTTCGATCCGAGTAATATGTAGGGTGCGAAATAGCCCCCATCACCCGGGAAGTTTTAGCCCAAATGAACTTGGGGCAGATAAATTTACAGAAAGTAGCTACGCCGTTAGTAGGCTTTGGAGGGTCCGAAATCATCCCCAGCGAAACAATAACCTTAAGCGTGTCACTCGGGAAAATGCCACACCGGACAGTAAAGCTAGTAAAATTTCTAGTGGTAGAAACACCCTTCGCTTATAACGCGATATTAGGTCGACCAGCCCTCAACCTATTCCGAGCTGTTGTCTCTACTTATCACCAGAAGATAAAGTTTCCAACCGACAGGGGCATCGGAGAAATAACAAACGATCATTGTATGGCATGGGATTGCTATAGCACCTCGTTAACTATCAAAGAACACCCCAAATCAATTACTCCGAGCAAAAGAAAGATCGAAGATGATCTCGTTAAAAACAAAATTGAAATCCCTAATACTGATCGAATAGACAAAAAGGGAAAAGAACCGCTAGATTTAGCCTTAAAACCCTCAGAACATAAGGATATAATTCTAGTACAAGGGGACTCTTCTAAGACGACAAGAATAGGTACTGAATTGAGCAAGGAAGGGGAAGTAATGTTAATTAACTTCCTCAGAGATAACGTCGACGTCTTCGCCTGGAGCGCGAATGATATTGAAGGAATTGATCCTCGAGTAATCAAACATTCCCTAAAAATTGATCATATGGCAAAACCTGCCAGACAAAAGAAGAGAAATCATGGCCCAGTAAAAGATAAAATTATCAAAGCCGAGGTAGAAAGACTACTTGAAGCAAAACAAATCCGAGAAATACATTTCTCAGAATGGCTATGTAATGTTGTTCTAGTAGCAAAAGGGGATAAAAAGGACAACAAATGGAGAATGTGTAATGATTTTACCGACCTTAACAAGCTATGTCCACGGGACCCATACCCCCTCCCAAGGATCGACTTATTGGTCGACTCGACCGCTGGCTTCGCAATATTCAGCATGATGGACGCCTTCCAAGGGTTTTATCAAATATACATGGACGAGCGGGATCAAGAGAAGACCGCGTTCATAACCGAGCAGTGAGTATACTGCTTTATAGTAATGCCATTAGGCTTAAGAAATGCCGGGGCTACTTACCAAAGGTTAGTAAACCTAATGTTCAAAGAGTTAATCGGAGAAATAATGGAAGTCTATGTAGACGACATGTTAGTCAAAAGTATGAACGAAGCAGATCACGTAAAACATCTTGATCGATGTTTCCAGATCTTAAGAAAATACCGTATGAAGTTAAACCCCGCGAAATGCACTTTCGGTGTTAAGTCAGGAAAATTTTTGGGATATTTAGTACACCAGCGAGGAATAGAAGCCAACCCAGAGAAAATTCGAGCCATAACAGAAATGAGACCTCCGAAAACCATCTCTCAAGTACAAAGCTTGGTGGGGAAAATCGTAGCATTGAACAGATTCATATCAAAATCTGCGGACAGAAGCTTGCCCTTTTTCCAAACACTTCGAAAAGCAAAAAACTTCGTTTGGACCGAAGAATGCGATCGAGCCTTCGAACAACTAAAGGAGTATTTGACAACTCCACCGATGTTGGCAAAACCGACAGAAGGAGAACCATTGTATATCTACATCTCGATCTCCGACGCGGCCGTTAGTTCAGTACTAATAAAAATAGAAGATTCAGAGCATAAGCCTGTCTATTATCTAAGCAAATTATTGCAAGGGGCGGAGAAGAATTATTTGGAAATCGAAAAATTCACGCTGGCCTTAGTAGTGGCTGCACGAAAACTTTGACCCTACATCTTAACCTACAAAATCATCGTCTTAACGAATCAACCACTAAGACAAGTCTTAGCAAAACCGGAAGCCTCCGGAAGACTAATCAAATGGGCGATCGAACTCGGCCAATTCGAAATCGACTACAAACCAAGAATCGCAATTAAGGCCCAAGTATTGGCTGATTTTCTATTGGAATCACCGACGCGGGCAACTGAATCATCGAGCAGCCTCAACGACGATGTCTTGATCATAGAAGATCAAACCTGGCTAATGCATGTCGACGGTGCTTCGTGCCGAGAAGGAGGAGGCGCCGGAATAAACTTCACCGGACCAAATAAAGAAGATTTGAATTATGCGATAACATTGGACTTCGTCGTAACGAACAATGAAGCAGAATATGAAGCATTAATCGCAGGAATGGAAATGGCGATCAAAGCCGACATAAAAAGGCTTAAAGTATTAACCGATTCAGAGTTAGTACAAAGACAAATAGAGGGTCTATACGAGGCTAAGGAATTCAATATGGTCAAATACCTCGCCAAAGTGAAAACCCTTGCTGAGAAATTTGAAAGCTTCGGTATTCAGAACATTCCACGTTCGGAAAACAAATGGGCCGATCAGCTATCCAATTTCACAGGATCCCATGACGGAAAGACCGAACGGGTGATCAACTGGTTGATCTCTAATACGCCTGCAATCGATATCGATGAAACACCGGTAGTCGATATAATGGAAATCGAAGAACCCGAAGAAAACTGGATGACCTCGATGATAGACTATCTTCGAGAAGGAAAACTACCACCTGACCAGAATGAGGCTCGGAAAATAAGATATCGAGCTCCAAAGTATACACTTGTAGAAGGAAAACTCTATCAAAGATCGGTATCATGAATTCTTCTGAAATGCGTCTCTGAATTACAAACCGCCGATATACTACGGGAAATACATGAAGGAGATGCAGGAAATCACAGCGGATCAAGGGCTTTGGCCTTAAAATGTCTCAGAACAGGTTACTATTGGCCTACCATCAATAAAGATGCCGCTCAGTATGTCCAAGAATGTCATCACTGCCAAGTTCATGCTAATGTATGTCATCAACCGGCAGAAAACATGCACCCAATCCCGATATGTTGGCCTTTCGATCAATGGGGAATGGACATCGTGGGACCTTTCCCAGCGGCTAGATCCAAGAAAGCTTATGTCCTGGTCGCTGTAGAGTATTTCAGCAAATGGATAGAGTGCATCGCCCTCGCACGAATAACTCAATTTCAAGTGATCAACTTCCTATGGAAATTCATAGTTTGTCGATTCGGCATCCCTAGGATCCTAATTTCTGATAATGGAACCCAATTCGCGGGAAAACAGGTAATAGAATCGTGTTCAAAACTGGGAATCCAACAAAATTTCACTTCAGTCGGGCATCCTAGAGCGAACGGACAAACCGAAGTAGCAAACCGAGAAATAATTAAATCTTTGGAAAAAAGATTAGGAGCTACTAAAGGAAAATGGCTTGATGAACTCCCAGGAGTACTTTGGGCGAATCGAACCACGGTTAGAAGCGCTACCGGAGAAACCCCGTTTAGCTTGGTATATGGTTCGAAAGCTGTTATTCCTGTTGAAACTCTAATTCCAACACCAAGAATTGAAATGTACGAAGATCAGGAAAACGAAAAGGCAAGAGAAAATGATATCGACTTAACAGAAGCTTTAAGAGAAAAAGCCGATGTACGCTTGCAAGCCACTAAAGCAAATATGGAAAAGGCATACAATCAAAAAGTACGCATCCGAACCTTCAAA
Source organism: Penstemon eatonii (assembly GCA_038501285.1). NCBI lineage: Eukaryota > Viridiplantae > Streptophyta > Magnoliopsida > Lamiales > Plantaginaceae > Penstemon > Penstemon eatonii. Next base: position 28,967,036 of record CM076713.1, read on the forward strand.
GAAGGAGACTTGGTCTTGAAAAAGGTAGAGGTTTCCAAGCATGTGGGAAAGTTACAACAAAACTGGGATGGACCTTACGTTGTCATTAGCGCAGGAAAGAAAGGTTCATACAAAATTGCACACTTGGATGGAACAGCCTTACCGAGAACCTGGAACGCAGTCAACCTTAGAAAATACTATGGTAAATAAACTTTGGCAGATTAATGCTGCTTTGTTTTATTTTATTTTATTGAGTTTTAATCTTTGTAATAAAGGCCTTAGCCTACAGTTCATTTATAAAAAATTTTTTTTAGCGATTTCTATAAAACGATTGTTTCGGTAATCATTCCTCGGAATTCTACTATGATATTGGTTGAGATTGGGACAAAAGGAGTTAAGTATACATTGATCAGCTCAATAAACACTCCTCAATCCGACCATAAAAACGAGTCGAGTATACATTGATCCGCTCAATAAACACTCCTCGATTTACAATAACGACAAAAAAAGACTTTTGGTATTAAAAACCTAAGTCTAAATTATAACGAGTCGAGTATACATTGATCCGCTCAATAAACACTCCTCGATTTATATTAACGGCAAAAAAGACTTTTGGTATTAAAAACCTTAGTCTAAATTATAACGAGTCGAGTATACATTGATCCGCTCAATAAACACTCCTCGATTTATATTAACGGCAAAAAAGACTTTTGGTATTAAAAACCTTAGTCTAAATTATAACGAGTCGAGTATACATTGATCCGCTCAATAAACACTCCTCGATTCATATTAACGACAAAAAAGACTTTTTGGTATGAAAACCTAAGTCTAAAATAAAAACGAGTCGAGTAAACATTGATCCGTTCAATAAAAACTCCTCGATCTACTCATGACGATTCAAAAAGACTTCGGGCATTAAAGCCTAAACAGCGAGTTGAGTAAACATTGATCCGCTCAATAAAACACTCCTCGATCAACTTTTCAGCAAGTAAAAGACTTCTTGGTATGAAAACCTAAGTCTAAAATAAAAACGAGTCGAGTATACATTGATCCGCTCAATAAACACTCCTCGATATATATTCAGTGATCAAAAGGACTTCTGGTACAAAGACCTAAGTCTAAATTATAAACGGGCTGAGTAAACATTGATCCGCTCAATAAAAACTCCTCGATCTACTCATGACGATTCAAAAAGACTTCGGGCATTAAAGCCTAAACAGCGAGTTGAGTAAACATTGATCCGCTCAATAAACACTCCTCGATCAACTTTTCAGCGAGTAAAAGACTTTAGGTACTAAAAACCTAAGTCTAAACAAAACGAGTTAGGTAAACATCGATCCGCTCGATAAAAACTCCTCGATATATTTTCAACGGTTAAAAAGGCTTTCGGGTTAAAAACCTAAGTCTAATTAAAATAGAGTTGAGTATACATTGATCCGCTCAATAAAAACTCCTCGATATATTTACAACGATCAGAAAAAGATTTCAGGCGATAAAAACCTAAGTCTAAATTATAACAAGATGAGTATACATTGATCCGCTCAATAAACACTCCTCGCTCTATTCCAAACGATCTAAAAGATATGTTAATATTCCTAAAAGTCTTGATAAAGTTTGAATCCATCTGCTCGGAAAATGCTCCTCATAAATAAAAATTACGACAGAATCAACGACAATGAAGATGCAAAGGATAAAAAGTAATATTTTATTCATCAAATCAGTTACATACGAAAGTCCTACATTACAAAGGTCTACATACTGCATAAACACCGTTACAATGATTTAGATAAAATGATCTTATAAGATCAGCGATTATGATAAACCACCTAAGAAGCATGCTGCTCAGGATGGTCGACGTCTTTAGTTCGATGGCCAGGCTCTGAAGATCAAATGTTCTTCCAGACGAAATGAGCATTACCAGCCAGATAACTGGCAATACTCATTCACCCACAACAAGATACTGCTTCTACTTTAAATATAAAATATTTTACTCTAGAGCAGCATCTCTTCGGGGCCGTCGTGAGACAATAAATTTACCAGTCACCCCGATGGTCTATCACTCCTGAGGTAACATCCAAGAACGGGGGTGACCAGCAAAGTATAAACCCTCCATGTGCAAACAGAAACCACGGACCTCAAACCCATGAAGACTAAGGCAGAGGCCACATGGGACCCGTTAGTACAAGGTAGGGCATTATTGGGACCTGTCAGTACAAGGCAGATGAAATTCAAAACGATTCGACAATGTGATTTTTGATAATGTGATTTCTTGAATATTATGGGATCTGAAGGCAGTGTAAAATCTAAAGAGACTGAGATCTCCATCCTTTTTGAGAAATGGCAAATGAAGTATGCAAACCGCCTCCCTATTTATATGGATAGATCTGAGTAATCCAACGGCTGAAAAAGTACTTGATCAAGGGACATAAATGCGACTTTTTGACTCCCCGCAATAAATGCAAGTAAGTTGGAACGGCACACCACTGATCGAACCAACTAATCAACGAGAAAGAAACTTAGATCGAAGCGATCAATGAACTCTCGAAGCAGATCTAAGAAGAACTCCGGACCGGAAAATTTTGCACACTCTCATATGATAATCGCTCAACAGAAAGCCTAAGATCCTCAACGACGGTATATCGCTCGTCACTACCTCATATATCATATGAGAAGTTATTTATTCGATTAAACAAGAACTCCATTGGAGTCCAAGAAATTTGACATGGAAATCAGGAGAATAGCCCTCATTATTCAAGAGTACAAAGGAGTCACTGCCTAACATACCAAAGAATTGCTGAAGGGGGTCTAAACAGGCCAGATCTGGCCAAGACCCCTGCATTTTCCAATTCCTCCCATATCAAGGAAATAATATAATGATACGCTGACTGCGGAACGTACACTTCACAGTTAGTGCAGAAAAACATAAAGTTTAGAAAAACATCTTCTATTAGTCTTATGAAAAGAAGAGCAAATTTCAACAGGAGAAATAATAGCCTCCTTATATAAGATGTACGTCACAAAAAGACAAATTTACAAGGATTGGATTGAACAACGACCAAGACATTGAGCGTTCATTGACAATCGATTATCGACGTAAAAGAACCTACTATCTACATTTCCTGAAAGTACTGCGCAATTTTGGGTATAACCCCATGGGACTATACTGGGTCATTCTCCATTCTTGGTATTCTGATTAAATGAGAGATTATCGACCAGTATATCATTCAATTACTACGCAAGGATTAATATCAGATAAATACGCCAAGTCTATGCTGGTTATTTCATGATGATATATTTGCGTATGACAGGAGATTGTGCACAACAAAGAATATCAACAGAATAAAATTAATCAAGGCGAGAATCTGCCTACAAAATATCATATCTTCCAAATTCCTTGTTCTCCCAATACAAAGATTTCAGCCCGCACAACTACACAAAAAGTTGGGCACTTAAAAAAAAAAAAAAAAAAAGACAGTCCAAGGCCTGACAAGTCGAATAAAATCACTGAGAAGAATCTCCAGCAGGGCGACTAGCAGAAACAGGCCTCCGAGGAGTCAAATTACCGGCAAACGCCATCAACTCCTCTTGACGCTTTAGATAACCAGCGTCATATCCCTCCTCATAGGCTCGCCGACTAGACTCCTCTGCTAAGGTAGCAGCCTGAACCAAGTCACTTCTCTCTTTCTCCCAGACAGACTTTTCCTCCTGCAATTTTTTCAAATCATCATTGGAAAGCTGCAGTTCGAGAGACTGCCCAGCAACCTTCGCCGACTCCGACTCCAAACGACGTTGATAAGCACCTCTACTTCTCCACAGTTCATCATTTTGCACACCCAGCTGGAGTGCAAAGTACTTAGCCTGGAAAAAGAAAACAGTATTTATGTAACAAGGCAGTCAAAATAAAAACAAATAAAACAATGAAAGATTCATCCACCTGTTCGCATATCTTCACTAGCGACTGAACAAGGCGTACGTTTGAAGTACCCTCAAGTTTCTTCAGCTCTCCAGGCAGAATAGTGCTCAAACCCAGATCCCAAGACAAAGCATCGGGTTCAACAGAGCCCGAAAGCTCACTAAGAAGAGGGACGTTGTCAGGACGGGGAGTCGATGCCCGTAAAATATCCTTAACTTGCTCAAGTATGCATCGATCGTCTAACAGATGAGGAGAATCTTTCTCATTGGGGCTAACGGAGGTTTCCTTGCCCGAAGCAGAAATAACAGTCCGACGACCAGACCTCGACCTAAACCGACCCTCAGAAGGTCCTCCAGACTCGAAAGAAGTAGTCGTTACAGTGGTATCATGAAACAAATATTCAGGACAATCTTGCAAAATAGATTGTGTTGTGGAAGGATTAACAGAAAATCCATCACCAACTTGCCTTTCGCTGGCAATCAGGGCAGTAGAAGTAGAAAAAGGAGGGGAACTAACAAAATCCCCTCCATGAGACCCATACTCATAAGAAGAAAAACCTGAAGAAACAGGTATATCGTAAACCTGCTCCACGTTAGATGAATCTCCAAAAGCTATTCGACCAGGGGAAGGCCTATTACCTACCACTGTGGAAGAAGAAAAGTTTGGTTGAACAAGAGACGAACTAATTTCTGGTAAAGGTTGGGAAGGGACAACGGGATTATCGGCCATCGAATTGCTAATCGAGGAGGAACGAGGAGGCTCCATCGAGGGCCCGTCTCTTCGAGATTTTTTTGGTCTGTTATCCCGAGCGCCCTCACGGGAAGGTCGCTTCGAAGTATTACCAAAAAGGTTACTCATGATCGGATTATAAAAAAATACAAATTAATATCGAGAAAGCTTATCGACTAACTGGCAAAAGAGTATTCTATTAAGAGAGGAATATAGCAGTAAAAAACAAGTCAAGTTTTTACCCTTCGTATTTATACCAAACGAAAAGACGCGACAGACCCAAAGAAAGGGCGCGAAATATTTGAAGATAGCCTTGGAATAAACACTAGAATTCGAAAAGACGCACGCATAATGATTATAGACGAATTTAATGACTTGTCTGAATTATTACGGCGAAGATGAAAAGACGTATCTGTCAGAATGTGAAACGTTTAGCGTACAAAAGGATGAGAAGGTAAAATTACAATTAAGCCTACAGTCAAATTATTACAAAGATTGTCAAATATATCACAGAGCTTGGTCGCTATCTGGAATTCTCTGTTCGCTATCGACATTCTCTCCCTCGGTCATGCCAATATCCTCTCCTTCTTCATCTTCGTCTTCTGGATCGATAAGAGTATTATCAAGCTCATCATTAACATCAGAAGGAGGAATCGGCAATGGTTTCCCGAACTCTTTGACAAGGTGAGCCAGAGGAAAACCTTGATATATGACATCTGGAAGTTCGGAAGAAGAATAAACTTCACCATAACGATTCAACCGAATATGTGCCGCCTTAAAATACTCCTTTCGACGGTCATCGATCATTTCAAAGGCAACCAACTGATGAACCGCTTTCTTGAAAGTACTCTCCAGAAGAGGACCGACCATCTGATACACCAGCGCCGTATGGACAGGAGAGTTAAGGAATTCACGAATTACTTTTTCATCATAACTCCGGCCATAACGATCCCTGAGACCGCTTAGAGGGATATCAGTATCGTACTCCTCTAAAGAAGTTTGGAGATTTGAGACTTGGGATTCTAGCTCGCTAATTCGAGCCGTACTCTGTAACTGGAATTCCTCTAACTTCTTTGCCATTTGATTGGCTTGCTCTTGAGCACGAGAAATCTCCATAACCCTATCTATAATCTCTTGGTCTTCGGCCCCCGTATCTTGAGTCTCGCCGACTGGAATGGAAGAAGACGTGGAGGGACCAACCTCTGAACCAGGGGATTTATGAAGTAAAGCTTTATACTTCTCTTCCAGGAAATCACATTGTTGTTTCCAAAGTGCATTTTCATAGGCGTATGATGCCAGACAAGTTTTAGTCTGGAAGAACAAAGAGACCAAAAAAAAAAAAAAAATGGGTTAGCGAATTAAGAAAAATCCTTTAAGAAAATTACTTTGTTAAGTTTCATCTATAAAAAAGAGGAATCACCTTTTCAGCATAAAGAGAGGCTCGCTGAAATTTCTCCAGAGGATCCTTATGCAGAAGCTTATTCAGATCACGAGTAAAAACCCCGGATAAAAGCACACGAGTTGCCTTATCAACTGCGTTCTCGCTCTCATCGTGGACAAGAGAATCTTTCTCGGAATAACCAGCGGCTCTTTTCCCCTCCAAATGATCTTCGATCAGTTCGACCAAGGTAGGTTTCGGATGATTGTCGACGATCAGGGAAAGGTCATTACCGGAACGACCGTAATAGCTCCTTTTTTCTCCCTACTGGATTGTCGTTAGGATGAGGCATCGACCAACCGCGACACCCGCGAATGCCCAAAGATGTTCTAAGCTGAAGAGGAGGATAACCAGATCCTGTGCCCTGACGAATAGGGGACTCGCGTGAAGAATCTGGAGATTCTTCTCTATTCTCCTCAGATTCGTGACTTAACCCCAGTTTCCTTTTTCGTGACGCTCTCTGCTAGATAGGGGCGTTCTCTACGGATTTGGAAGATTTCGACAGCACCATTTTTCCCTTCGAAGAGTGTCGAGAGTTTTCTACCATATGGGCTGAAAAAGAAACAAAATAAAAGTCAGTTTCTCCATATAAAAAGTATCATCACAACACTAAGCTAAAATGAAGTACTAACCAAGAGGTTCAGATGGTAAAGTAATAGGAAAGTTATGAGCACTTAATCCTGCTTTACGAAGGAAAGCTTCCCCTATCAAAAGAGCACTCTGATATTTGTTTGCGCGCATATCAGGAATTTCAGCGATAAACTGAGCATCGTCAGGAATAAATTCTCCAGTCGGCAGACGACCTCCGTATACCCATTTAAAATCGTGGTCCCAAGAAAAGGGTATAACCGAACAATCCACCGAACGAAGATGAGGTGGGGGGCGAATATAGAAGAAGTGAGATTTCCAAAAAGGGTTGCTAGAAACAAGGGAATCGAAGATTGCTCGACTAGGTCTTTGGCTAGCGAAAAAATATCCACGATTTGAAGAACTGGAAACGTTGAAACGGTAAAGTTGCGCAAAATTACGAAAAGAAGGTTTGAACCCCTTTGCGATCATCAAAACGGAAAAACAAACCACAAAAGCAACAGAATTTGGAACTAACTGTGTCAAGCACACGCTGAATGTTTTCAAAACTTCAAGAAAGAGAGGAGACAAAGGAAGACGCAGGCCGCTATTGAAGTGAGCCGTATAAAAAGCTCGACATCCCTCCGATGGAGATGTGACCCTATCAGAAGGGGAAGAAAGAATTATCTCGGAACCTTCCGGAAAATATTTGGTATAATTATTCACAACCTCCGGAAATGTATCCTCCGTATAAGCACAAGCTACGTCCTCAATTGGTTCAGAAATATGAGGAACAATACCTTTGCCCTTTTTGGCTCGGGCAGCAACATTCGCATCAGAAAGGATTCGTACCCTGAAAGTATCTTCCACTGGGATGACGAATTCAGACACTGCAGCTTGTTCGCCCAAAAGATTAGAATGCAACCCCTCCTCGTTATTAGGGGCAACGTTGTCCCTAGGAGAAGAAGAAGATCTTCTTACAGAAGCCATGTTTTCAGAATCTCGGAGGATGAAGGTCGATAAAGGGAAACTTTATGAAGATAAACGATTAAACAAGAAGATAACTATGAACTATAAGGAAGTATAAAGGAGAAATGGCGAACTCAAAAGTCACCTATTTATACTAAGATGAGAAAAGACGTTTCGAACTCGTCACAATTAAACACATTCCCGCCTAAAACGGAAGGAAATTAGAAAGTCTCCCTAATGGACACATGGCGATTCATAATTGGAAAGAGGAAACGACTATCTATGTGGGGTTGCACTCTTTTCCTTACTTAAGATTTTTTCCCACTGGGTTTTTTCTTAAGGAAGGTTTTTAACGAGGCACCACTCATAGACAACAGACGGTCGTATAAAATTATCTACTTCCACGAGCTTCTATTATCTATACGCTCGAAGAAGTGAGGGAGTACTGATGGGTTCCAATTGTGCAAAAGGGTCAGTGGGAGCATAGTTAAGTTCATAACGTAACATGACGACATTCTGTATATCAAGGACGATATCAAAATATCAAGCACAAACGAAAGCGTGTTTTTCACGCAATTCTCCATGATAAGATTTGGGAATTACATCTCACGTACTGGTAATACGTATCTATAGAGATAGAGGGAAGTAGATGTTGCAATTCTCCAAATCTAAGTACATAGACTAAATATTGAATAAATTCAATATGGAAGAATCCAAGAAAGGATTAATTCCGAGGAGACACAAAATCTTTCTTTCTTATTTAATGAGCCCTACATATAATAAATAAAGAAGAGATTGTCTCAAGAAGCCTTATGCTTTGACATTTGGATTGCATGTAGCATGCAAAGTATTGTACAAGACCTAAATTAACAAAAAATCTGACCTTCACGAGCTGGTGTTAGTCGAATACCAGTAAGGGACACTGGACTACCGTAAAAGCAATCCCCGAAGATAATTAAAGGATATATTGCTGGTCTGTGGTAGTAGTGGAGGATTGAAACTCGAAGGATTTAGTAATTCGAGATTTCCGGTCTAAGGTGGATAATTTATTCTGTCTCGATGGAGCAGAGGTAAATTGGAAGAAATTCCAATAGTATACCATTGCCAACTCAAACAAAATATATGTCGCAGCATTGGGATACAGCATAAGAAATTGTTTAGATGAGAAAATTCATCCAATGATTGGATGAAGTACCTAGCATTGCAAAAACCTATCGTAATCTTCACTGATTAGATAGGGTAATTGCTCACTGAAAGGGAAACGGGATCTCACCGATAATCTGAACACAAAACCATATGATTGGACAAATCATAGGTAGTTGAGACGCGTAGAAGGGTTACGTCATCTCAACAAAGACAACTTAGCAGATCCACTAATGAAGTTCTTTAACAAAAGGGTTCGAGCAACATCTTGATGAGATGGGTCTTAGAAATGTTGTGATTGACTTTAGGGCATATGGGAGATTGATAGGATAGTGCCCAGCAAGACAATATTAATTAGCTTGTAAGAGGACTATTTTCTTATGGTTTATAATTAATACGCCCGTTTATTTATAGTACGTAAATTAAAACAATGGCCAACTTCATCTCTCGCGAACTTATCTAAGCGATTGGACGAAATCCTAAGGTCACATTAGACTATGGGACGATTCAGTTCGGTATTGAGTGCAATCATGAAACAGTCTCTAAGGCCGTGATCCTGAATGACTTGTCCACCGAATGTTCTCCTTCAGGGCCAAAATCTGAAAAAATGCTCCCATCTTCGGCATAGCCAGTAGCCCTTGGACCGTGAAGATGATCCTCGATGAAGTCCGCTAAGTCCGGATGAGACCTTCCTGGCCAGCAGGGAACCGGGCCTGGGTTCCGACCAAAGGCCCAGACCCTCCTGGAGGATTCTGAAGCATCACTATTTCTTTTTTGAGCCATGCAATCTTCTATCATCTGCCGGACTTGGATCTGCTTAAAGGCATAATAACTGTATCCGGCCGCGTCCGGATCGGCAGTATTGATCGAAAATACCGTCCTGAAACGACCAATGCTCTCAGTCTGGGACGTACCCTCGGCTTCGACCCTAGGAATGCTCGAAGCGGGAGGCGAAACCACCACAGTAGTAGAATTGGGACCAGCCACCCCAATATTCTGACCCCCCGTCAACTTCTTCTGTTTGCGAGGCTCCTTATGTTTTCTTCGAAGAAGAGGCGACATTAGAACCAGCTACCGAAGTTCGGAATTTCTCGACGATCTCAGCTGCAAAATCCAAATAAATTTAAGATAATGCAAAGGCAAAACAAGGCTCGTCTTAAAAAATGAATGGGTCTACCTAACGAAAGTGGTACGACAGTGGCTTGGGTCTCTGCAGGAGCGGCTTCTGCTTCTTGTTCGTCCTGGGCGTTGTTCTCGACCACGGGGTTGTGCCCGAATTTAATTGTTGGCACATGATGAGTTCCCTTGCCGAGCCCGGCCAATCTCAAAACCCCTTCTTGAGTTAGTAGCGCAGTTTGATAGAGGTCGGATTGAAGGGACTCCAGGAATTTTCCTGACAGAAGCTGCGAGATTTTTCCTTTAAGTTGCCGTTTGCCATATATCCAAGGTCCTTCCCCATCCCAGACATGTGATTTTGGTTTGGAGATCTCATCGGAAGGAGGAATGTCGGGACCACGGACAAAGAATAATTCTCCTTTCCAGCCTTTGGTATTGCTGGAGGTCATAGTCGAAAGAATCGATTGGTTCGACCTCTGCAAAAAATAGACGAACCCAGCATTCGACATCGTAGAGGTACTCATTTGGAACACTTGCCAAAATTTTTGAAAGGACGCATTCTCCCCTTTGGTCTCCATGAGCACGCTGAACGCGACTACGTAGGCTATCGAATTCAACAAAATTTGAGCAGGCGCAAGCGTGAAAGCCTCGAGTAGGTCTCTAATCAAGGGGATAAAAGGGATGCGTAGCCCGAAAAGGAATTGCCTACTATAGAATGCTTGGCAGCCTCTCGGAGGGTTGGTAACTCGTTGATCGGGAGAGAGGGTTGGTAACTCGTTGATCGAATAACCTTCTGGAATGAATTGTCCGAACTTGAGCTCCAGGTCGCTACGATGATTTTCGGTATAAAAGCTAGGAGTCTGATCAGCACTAAGTTCGGTTCGATGATGATTGGCACTGGTCGAAGGTTCTACCCACTTGAAAATTGTAACAATAGCCTTACTGCCGATCTTGTATTTTTGGACTTCATTTTCGCCCAATGTTAAGGTATTGCCCTCGACCGCTTCGCCCTCGGATGTTTCATCTTCAGCTTCATCCTCTTCGTCACTAGAACCTTGACGAACTTCTCCCTCCTCAGTGTCGAAACTGGAGGTGCTTCCAGGGTTTTCGAACTTTTCCTCGTTGGATGCTCTGTAATTATCAATAAGTGACAAGTCAGGATCGATTTCCGAGCCTTCGACTACCTTCGCCTTCCCTTTAAGATCTCTGGAAGAAGACATTTTCAGTATAAATTATGGGGATCAACTTTCGGGATTCTTCAATAAGTTTCGATCGCTAGGCTCCGATCTAGGCTTTGGGAATCTTTCGTAAATGAATCTTCAACGGTCAACGTATATATATATGGGGTTAAAAAGGTAAATTGCAAATTGGACCCCAAATAACCGCGACGGTTGAACTCTCTCATAGTAATTTCAAATGTCCTCCCGATAATTGCATTCTTGGCCCCTATACTCTACAAATTTAGGCAATAGCCTAGTTTTGGAAAAGACACGCACTTTCGGCATCAGAATACATTTACTTCTCCGAGCTTCAGCTTTCCTTACGCTCGAGAAATGGGGGAGTATTGATGAGGGTTCAAAACAGATCAATCAACTCAACTATTAACCAACTCAGTTGTAAGCAATGTCATTCACATCACAACAGATAATCATTCCAGGGTTTCCAAGATACGCACTCTTTTTTCCTGGTTCGGTTTTTATCCCAATGGGTTTTCCGAGATAGATTTTTAATGAGGCATATCCGAAACACGAAATAATGATTCATCTCAATCTTAAGGCAACATTTACTTCTCCGAGCTTCAGCTTCCCTTACGCTCGAGAAGTGGGGGAGTATTGATGAGGGATACTTTGGATTCTCTACTTTGGGGAGTCACGCCTGGTCGAAAATCATGAAATCCGACCTTGGAGACGCAATGCCGATCCCAAGTTCCCATTAACCCAGTCTGATCTCCAGCGAAGAGGCTCAGGGTCGAAGCTACTGTTGGGCCGATCCAGGCCCAAGCCCTTGGGCCGAGAAATACACCCCTGCGGATGGTTCAGCTAGCACACCGCCTCAAGTATAAACACCATAAGCATTTATGACTCCAGACACGCTTTCCCAGGTGTTCCTTGTCCAAAGCCACAACTTGAAGCATCCTCAGAACTTAGATTAGATCACTTTGTATGTATTAGCCTCTAGCTTGTACGGCATCCAATAATGCTCAAATATGACTCCGAATTGTACTCCTTGTAATCACGATCGATAATATACATATTCGACCCCATTATCAACATTACCGCACTTTATTTATCTTCACTTTCTATTATTGATCCCGTACGAAACCACGTAAGATCACTATGCCAATAACGTAATTTGCCTCTCCCATATCAATCATCTTAAAGTTTGTGGAAAGATAATTCTAGGTTTCGTGCAATAAACCAAGCTCACTACTTGCTAACAAAATATCATCCACATACAAGACTAAGAATATAAACTTGCTCCCACTGACCTTTAGGTAAATGCATTGATCAACAATGTTTTCTTTAATCCAAAGGAAGTTACGGTATCATTGAACATAATATACCATTGTCTAGAAGCTTGTTTAAGCCCATAAATAGATTTCTTTAATTTGTAAATCAAGTGTTCTTGTCCTTGTTTTGCGAACCCTTCAGGCTGGTCCATATAGATATCTTCATCTATATTTCCGTTTAGAAAAGCGGTTTTCACATCCATTTGATGTAACTCTAAGTCATAATGAGCTACAAGGGCCATAATGATTCTAAGAGAGTCCTTCTTAGACATTGGAGAAAATGTCTCTCTATAATCAATGTCTTCTTTCTGAGTGAAACATTTGGCCACTAGTCTGGCCTTAAATCTTTCGATATTGCCCTTAGCGTCGCGTTTGGTCTTAAAGATCCATTTACTACCGACTTTCTTACTATCATTAGGCAATTCGACAAGATCCCAGACATCATTGTGATACATTGATTTCAACTCTTCATTCATGGCATCAATCCACTTATCAGAATCTTTACTATTTATGGCTTGTGAATATGAAACTGAATCATTTTGAATACATATATCAAAATTAGATTCTTGCAGATACATCACATAGTCATATGTTATGGCAGATCTTCTTTCCCTTTGAGATCTTCTCAAACCTACCGGTTGTGGTGGTTCTACTTTAACGTCGTCAATGGTGACATCTCCATGAAGTGGTGAATCAGTAAGTTGTTCATTTTCCTCAACGTGTTGTACAGTTTGAGTAACAACATTATCTCGAGAAAGATAAGGTGTTATAATATCCACTCTTACTTCCTCAATTTCAGCTTTTCTCGATTCAATGCTCCCACTAAATTCACCATTCTCTAAAAATTTAGCGTTGCCAGTTTCAACTATTCTCGTACTATGGTTAGGACAATAAAATATGTACCCTTTTGACTTTGATGGATATCCAATAAAATATCCAGATATTGTTCGTGAATCCAATTTCTTTTCATTTGGATTGTAGATTCTAGCCTCCGCTGGACAACCCCAAACATGTAAATGTCTTAAACTAAGTTTCCTGCCAGTCCACAACTCGTAGGGAGTTGTTGAAACCGATTTACTGGGACCCGGTTTAAGATATACATTGCGGTCTTTAAGGCTTCACTCCACAATGAAATACGTACAGCTGAATAACTTAACATACTCCTAACCATATCCATAAGAGTACGATTACGCCATTCAGCAACCCCATTCTGCTGTGGCGTTCCAGGCATTGTGTATTTAGGACAAATACCCCGCTTTTCTAATAATTTTGCAAATGGGCCAGGATGTTGTCCCAACTCATCATATCTACCATAGTACTCTCCACCCTGATCTGATCTCACAATTTTAACTTTTCTATCTAATTATCTTTCGAACTCCATAATGAACACCTCAAGGACGTCAACGGCCTGAGACTTTTGATGAATTAGATAGATGTAACCATGACGAGACAGATCATCGATGAAAGTGATGAAATATCTTTCTACACTAAAACATGGAATAGGTAGTTTCCAGATGTCTGTGTGGATTAACTCAAGAAGTTCTTTACTTCTTGTGGCACCCTTTTGCTTGTGTTTGATTTGCTTACCCTTAATGCAATTCGCACAAATATGAAAATCAGTAAAGTCTAGATTTTCCAAGACTCCAAACTTTACTAACTTTTCCAATCTTTCCTTGGAGATATGCCACAACATTGAAGAATTTTCATTAGTTAGACTACGTTTTAAGCCAACTTCTGATTGTGAAGTTAATAACGATTGTGCAAACTCATAATTTAAAGATATTTTATATAAACCATCACATAAAACACCAAAACCAACAATAACTTTATTGATCATAATATTGAGTTTTTGACAATCGAAAACAACGGAATAACCACAAACATCTAATTTAGACAAGGAAACTAAGGGTCTATTTGGATGGGTTTTGGCTCGGTTTCGTGGGCCTCAGTTTAAAAAAATTGGTTTGGGTGGTTTAATGAAACCTTTAAGACTTCATTTGGATAGGTTTTGGCTCTTGGGTTTTGTGGTTTGAATAAGTTGAAACCCCACTTGGATTGGGTTTGGATGTTGGGGTTTAGGGAAAAAAGTAGATGATAGGTGTCAAATCAATGTCTTTTTTAGTGAGATTTGAAGGAAACAGTAGGTAGTATGGGTCAAATCAATGTTTTATAGGTTTGAAGAGTTTGAGTGTGAGTTTCTGAATAGGTTTTTGATGGTTTTATGGGTTTGGCAAAAACTCATTTGAAAGGGTTTTGGCTCGGTCTCGCGAAACCCCCGAGACCGGGCCAAAACCCATCCACATACACCTTAAATTCCTAGAAATCGAAGGTACATAAAAAGTGTTTTGAAGATCCAGTTGGTGACCCGTCTCTAAGATGAGACGATATGTGTCTAGTAGTACCACATTTGATTTGTGACGGTTCCCCATATACAAGATCTTTTAACTTTTCTCCGGCTTTCGGGTTGTAAGGAATCCCTGCAAAGAATTTGTGATATAAGTCGTTGCTCCAGAATCAATCCACCAAGTATTATAAGGAACTTCAACAAGATTTGATTCATAACATACAAAAGAAAGATTAGTACCTTTCTTTGCTAACCAGGCCTTGCGTTTTTCACAGTCCTTCAGATGTCCCTTTCTGCCACAAAAATAGCATTTGACAACTTTTCCATGACCCTGGCTACTTTCCCCAGGCTCATTTCCTTTCTTTGGTGTGTTTCTGTTTCCTTTCTTCACATTCTTTCTGTTATTCTTCTTTACTTCATGAGTTACAGCCAATGCAAGATGGCGTCCTTCATTTCTCAATCTCGTTTCCTCTTGAGCGCACATACTACTCAGCTCATTCATATTCCACTTTTCTTTTTGTGTATTATAGTGGATTTTGAATGGGCCAAACTTAGGAGGAAATGAGTTGAGTATGAACTGCACGAGGAATGGCTCCTCTACTTTCATGCCAAGAGTTCTAAGCTCAGCAGCCTTATCAGCCATATTCAGGATATGTTCCTGAATTCCTGTATCACCATCATATTTCATGGTGGTTAATTCAGCCATGAGTGTTCCTGCTAGCGACTAATCCGCTGATTTAAAACGGTCTTTTATAGCCGCTAACAGGTCCTTGGCATTTTCAACCTCGACGGGAAGTGAAGTCTTAATGTTATTTGCTACGGTCATGCGAATAAACATTAGACTAAGCCTGTTAGACCTATTCCAGGCTTCCTTCACGGTAACCTCAGCCGATTCCTCTGGCTTATCAGTAACCAACGACAGGTCTAGATCCATCACACCCAAGATGAATTGGATTTGTTCATACCATTCAGAGAAATTTGATCCATTAAGAGTTGCAATACCAGAAGTATGCGAGTGCAATAAAGTAGGAGTAATAGCTAAAATAAAATACTACAAATATAATAAGGTAAAGTATTAGACTAATGCTCATATTGAGGTTTAAAGTCAATTAAGATGAACTGATTGATATCAATACAATTTCTCCTTTGGGCGAAAAGTAGTACATTTATTGTTCACTCTTTATAGGTGTAAATCACTTAATTATATAACTGTTATAAAATTAAAAGAATAACAAGCAAAAACTACAATGTAATTGTGGAGAAGAAAAGTGAAGTAGGGAGAGAATTTTATTCATTCTTATTCATGTATAAACATATTACAATAAGCCTCTATTTATAGGGCTAGAGGAGAAACTCAAAAGCCATAAGTTACAACTTAAAAGTATTCAATAGTCACTATATATATATTCAATACAATGAATATTACATTAAAATGGACATCCACTAACATAATATTTATAACACTCCCCCTTAGATGTTCATTGTTTATAGAATATGCCTCGTTAAAAACCTTGTCTGAAAAACCCAGTAGGAAAAACCAAGACAAGGAAAAAAGAGTACATATCCATATGAAACTAATAAGCGTGTAATACTGCCTCGTTAAAACCTTGCCAAGAAAAACCCATTGGGACAAAAACTTGGACGAAGGAAAAAGAGTACAGTGTACATATTATTGTTAATGACATGCTCCCCCTGGTGCCAACACAATGTCCACAAGTTGACACATTCCAATGTTGGACCATCTGTCTGAAGGTGTTGGTCCCAAGTGGTCAGATGAGGTCTAGAGGGGAAGGGGGTGAATAGACCTCTGAAAATTTTTGAACTTAAAAACTTTTCAGTGTTCTGTCAGCAGACTAAGCTGATGAAGAACAGTAAGCAGACTGAGCTGATCGTGAACAAATCTTGAACAGCAGACTGACCACTCTTCTTACAAATACTTAGCTGTTTTTCAGCAAAACAGTTTTTCAAAGAGTATACTTGCAGCGGATTGTTTGAAAGTGTTTTTCACATGTAAACTAAGTTCTTAAAGATTTTATCCCCAGTTCTTAAACTCCTTATAAAATCTTTTTGTAATTCAAAGTGTTTAAATATGCAAGCTTTAAAATATGCAAGAAAACTTAAATGCAAGATAACACAAAGAATTTTTATAGTGGTTATATGGATAAAAATCCTTTAGTCCACTCTTCCAGATCACTTAGATTCTGGGTTATACTATAATCACACAGATTACAATATTTCTCCACTTATACCTAGACAACTAATGAAAAGGCTATAAGCTCACAATAGAAAATCACTAAGAAATTCTACTCTCTGAAGTTTGATCACTCACAAAGATGGATCACAACTCCTCACAACACTCAGCTATTACAAGATCACTCAGATCGTAATTTTCTGTTTTCTTCAACTGGGTTTCTGTCAACAGATGACTTCCACCAGACGAGTGAGCTGTTCGAGCTTTTGAGACTTAGAAAAAATTCTGCTTCAAAAACGAAATCTCTGATTGTTGTTGTGTTATTTGCTCGATTGAAATTCAGCTCTATTTATACATGGAATTGAAAATATGACCGTTGAAGCCAAGTCACAATTCAAATCCATTCTTCAGCTCATTTGAAACGGCTCCCTGCAGCAGTCCGTACAGTGTACAGTACTTTCTGTCCATCGTATTAAATGCTGCATTAAATGCACTCTGCTGATCCGAGAATATCTTTATTCATTTGCCATTACTACCCTTCTCTTTCAGTATTTATTACACCAGGTGCATTTATTACCGTTGAACTGATCTCATGATCTCTTCTACTCTGCTGATCGAAGCAACCCATCTGATAGGCACTCTGCTAATCAAATACTGAACTAATCTGATCTGACTCGGCTGATAACCTACTCTTCTGTTTGCTGTTTCAGCAAGAGATCACTAGTCTTCTGGTCTTTGAACTTTGAACTCTTCTGATATCTTCTTTGCTTGTTCAAAGATCCTTCCAAGGGAACTAAGCTTTCCACACTTAGCTGATTATGATGTTTTGGAAATCATCAAAACCTTCCCTTAATAACTAACTTCTTTTCTCTTCATCTTCATCCAACAATTTCCCCCTTTTTGATGATGACAAAACTCCAGCTAAGTACCTGTACCTAAACTAAAGTTTTGATCCTCAAAAATTTCTGAGATAGAAATAGTGTGTTGGATTCAAACTTGCAATTTTATAGATAATTGAACTGATTACATATTACAAGTGTTGAAAGATGAAGGGTGCAAAGTAATTAAAAAGATTACAAGGATTTTTAAAATAAAAGGAAATCTATCCTAAACTAGTCTTCTCCCTTCTTCTCTTCTTCAGCTCCCTTGTCTTCTTTTTCAGATTCTTCATCAGATAGTTTGGAAGTTTCAGCTTCCAATTCTTCAAAGAATCTTTTCCTTAACAGCTCTATCTTCTTACGTTTGACATCAGGATCAAGTTGTTCTTCAGCTGAGTCTTTGGCAGCAGCTAGTTCTTTATCAGACATGGCTTTTGCTTCAACTTCAGCATTGTCAGCTTCTTCACTTTCAGCTTTCTCTTCTTCTGTGATCTTCTCATCTGTTGGTCTGCTTGTTTCTTCCATATTTTTATCAGTCTCACCAGCAGATTCTTTCAACACTTCCGTTTCTTCAGTTTTAGCACCATCTTGATTTTCTTCTTCCCTTACAAAAGAAGTTCCAACTCTTTTCTGTCCAAATACCCTCTCTTCCCCCTTTTTGTCATCATCAGCAGGGTTGATTGGATATTGCGGCAAGGCTGGTGTAATCTGAAGTGAGTCACAGAGAAGCTTGATGTTTTCCTCCATGGCATTTATTTGAGCTTGTTGTTTGAGTTGATTGGCCTTGAAATCTTTCATTTCTTTGAGTAAATCCTCTCCTTGATCACCCAATTGAATCTGAGTTCCCAAAATCCAATTTGATGAAGCAGTGAAGTCTTTCATCATATTTCCCAAGACTTCATCTTCTGCTTTGAGGGCCGTTTCAACTGTTTCTTCAATTCGTCTCCAACCATCAGCAGTGCTCTGAGTCCTTCTTCTGAGTATGTCCATATCTTGACATATGGACTTAACATTTTGAGCAGTATTTTCTATCAGATCGGTTGGAACAGCAGCAACTTTCTGACTGGGTTGACGTACAGCAGCCAACACATCTGCTGTTAACTCCTCCTTCATTTCCTTCAATGATTTGGCAATCATTTGTTGGATGGAGTCCAACAAATTTGTCTGAGTATTTTGAGAAGTTGAAGGAACATCTGTTGGAATAGCAGGCAAAGCAGGAGGTGTTTCTTTGATAGGTTGCTCTGATGTTTGAGTTATTAGTTCAAGAGACTGATCTGCTGGACCAGAGATGGGCTCAACCTCCTTGGCCTTATCAGCATGACTGGGAGTGTTTTCCTTCTCCTTAGTCTGATCATCTTTTTCATCAGCAGCTTCCTTATCCTTGATCTGATCAGCTGGAGTAACTTCTTCTTTCTTGGAATCATCAGCTGTATCAGTCTTATCATCCTGTTCTTTGTTCTGATCAGATGGGTCAGATGTACCATCTTTGTGCATTTGTTGATCAGAAGACTCTTCTTTGTCTTTGTCAGCAGGGGATATGATCTTCTTAACAGTTTCAACTGTTTTCAGCAATCCTTCATTGTCTACAGCAGACCTGTGAGAAATCCATGTAAAATTGTCAAGAGGAATAAAAGGTGAGTATGGTTCCTCAGGTAGATCTTCAAATGGTTTGATGTTTGGACCATAGACAATGTGCTTGATGTTAGGAAGAGGGACCATTGAGCTGGGTTGTCCCTTTAGCTTCCTTGATTTCTTTGCCCAAAGCTCCATTGCTTGAGCAATAGCCAACTTGATGGATCTTTCCTTGAGGTCTTCTGATTCATCATAGTCCTCAGGAACAGATTCAAAGATCTGCTTTGCCTCAGCCTTGACTATGTGACTTATCCTTAGCCTTAACTTGTCCAGAAAGAATTCTGAATCAAGTGCTTGAATGAGTGATCCAGTCTCAAGCCACTTTAACACCCAGGCTTCTTCAGCAGTGAAGGCTTTCCACTTGGCCATTTCAGCTGGACTCTTTGTCAGTCTGAATTCTCTCCATCTGTTGTATCTGATCTTTTCAGTATTGAATAACGTCAGACGGTTGATTCTTGCACCCTCAGCATCCAACCTTTTAAGGAATTCTTCAAAGATGGCAGGATCATCCCTGACAATCTCTAAAGACAATCTTATCTCTTCTCTTCTTTTTGGCTTTATCTTTGGTGCAGGCATAGCTGGTATTGGTTTGTTAGGATCTCTTGGTTCACCAATAACTATTCCACCAGTATGCTTAGGTCCATGAGCATCCTTGGTGCTTGCTTCAATAGCAGCAGCCAACTCTGCTGCCTCAACAGCGTCCCTTTGCTCTTGAGTCATCTTGCTGGCCTCTTCTTCCAGCCTTTTTAACTCTAGGCTTTTCAGCCTATCTTCTTCTGCCTTTTCTGCAGCTATCCTTAGCTTTTCAGTAGCATCTTGTCTTTTCTTTTCAGCAGCAGTTAGGTATGTTGCAATTTTACCAGTCCTTTTTCTCCTTGATTCAGGACTTTCAACTGCTTGAAGAGGGGTTGCAGCAACAGGAGTTGGATGCAATAAGAGTGCATCTCCTTCATGTGTTGAACTAGTCTGCTGTGCTTCATCAACTTCAGCAGATAGTGCAGCAGATGAGTCTTCTGTAGACACTCCAACTGTAGAAACAACTTCTTCAGTAGGCTTAACAGCAGGTTCTTCAATAACTAATGGCCTGTCTGCTGATGTTGTTGTTTCTCTTACTGTTGCAACTGGCTCCTCAGAGAAAGTGACCTTTCTCTTGGCCTTGGACTTAGGAATTTTCCCAGTAGGCTTTTTAGCTTGGGGAGGTCCCCTTGCTTCACTTCTGGTTCTTAACCTTTTCAACCTTTGAAGAGTAATTTCTTCCTCATACTCAGTTCTTTCAGTAGAGGAACCTGTCTCCATCTGCATAATCTCCTTGGTGAAATCGTCAATCACCTTTTCTGGAACTGCATCTTCAGTTTGTGCTGATTCAGCCACAACAGCAGACTGTGCTGTTGGCTCAGCGGGTTGACTTGTCTGACCCTCCTTCTTGCTTTTCTTAGAGGGACCCTTTTTAGATTTTGCAGTGGCCTTTCTTTTTGGTTCTGCCACCACTTTCCTCACTGGTTCATATAGTTTGAACTCCTTGCTACCGTGGGTTGTCTTTCCACCACCCATAGGACATTGCAGGGATGCAAACAGATTACTGAGTAAGATGGCATGAGAAAGCCTTTTATCACTCAGCAGCTCATATACGTGAGCAGCCCAGTTCACTTTCAGTCCATAGTATATACAGACCATGGTGTAGTACCTCCTCCTAGGTAACCCATCTAAAGAGCTCGTGCTACAATCCAGCACCTTTGCAATGATGTCTGCGAACCTCTGATACTCATCTTTTAATTGAGTTTTCATCAGAGTTCCAGTCATCTCTTCTCCCTTTTTAGCACAAATTCCCCAAAATTCTTCTTCTTTCTCAGACCCTAGGTCTGTCACATCTCCTCCTTTATTCTTAAGTTTGTAAATTTCACTTAAAACAGCAGCAGAGACAGCAATTTTCTTACCACCGATAACAGCAGTCATAATAGTTTCATCATCATTGAACTTCCTGGTCGTGTAGAAGTGATATACGTCTTCTAAGTAGACCCTGTCTTCATGTGCTTCAAGAACAGGAACAAGTGATGCCTCTTTGATTTTCTCCAGAATTGAGCGCATCAGATCAGTACCCGAAAAGTGAAATTTGCTGTAGTTTAGGTATCTTCCATCAATGATCTTTTCCATTTCTGGGATTAGTGAGATGAAATCTGCAAAAGCAATAAACTTTCGAAACAGGAGAGTTTGAGAGTTAGAGAATTTGAGAGTGTTTGAGTGCGTAAGACGACTATGCTGTTTCAGATCGGACTTTATAGGTTTCCTTTAGTTAGGTTTCCGTGATTGATCTGAACCGATGATCTAATCTGACAGTTTTTAATCGTGTGGATGGGAGCTGCGGATTTCAATTTTATTATTTTAATGTCAGATGGGCGGGAAACTCTATCGACACTAATATGTTACTTATAAAAGCGCGTTTCTAAGGATACGTTTTATGACCATGCTTATATAAGATATCATATAAGTAGAGTTTAACTTATCTGACAGACGAGTGATCTGTTATCTGATATTACTAGAGAAAGCCAATAGCTAGTAATCTTCCTATGCTGTTTGTCAATCCAGCAAGATAAAATAATCTTCGGTCTTCAAGAATAAAGATCACATCTTCTGATAACTTAACTTCAACTAAATGTCATTAACAAATTTCATCTTTTGAGCAGAAGTACCGCTAGTCTTACACGTTCCCCCTGTCTTTAAGAATCCGTAAGCTAACTAGTCTGTTGAAGGTTAATCCTTGAATATAATAGTGAATAACTAAGCTGTTGAACTTCAGTCTTCTGATGAGTTCCCCCTCAGCTTATGCATCCAAATTAAGTAGTCCTAGCTCAACTCTTAGAGTTGAAAACCTTGCTTCACTTAAAGGTTTAGTGAAAATATCAGCAATTTGATTGTCTGTATGAACATACTCAATCAAAACATTGCCTTTTTCAACATGATCTCTAATGAAGTGATGCTTTATCTCAATATGTTTAGTCCTTGAATGACTCGTAGTGTTCTGAGTAAGAGAGATTGCACTTGTATTATCACAGTAGATTGGAATTCCACTGATCTTGATGTTGTAGTCTTCTAGTTGATGTTTCAACCAAAGTATCTGTGCACAGCAAGCTCCAGCAGCTATATATTCAGCTTCAGCAGTAGATATAGAGAATGAAGTCTGTTTCTTACTCATCCATGAGATCAGACGACTACCTAAGAACTGACAGGCACCTGTTGTGCTCTTTCTGTCAATCTTGCAGCCAGCAAGGTCTGAATCTGAATAACCAATAAGCTCAAATCCAGATTCCCTAGGATACCATAATCCCAATTCTTGAGTGCCTTTAATGTATTTCAATATCCTCTTGGCAGCTAAGAGATGAGATTCCTTGGGGTTTGATTGAAATCTTGCACAGACTCCAACTGAGTACATTATATCAGGTCTACTTGCTGTTAGATACAACAATGAACCAATAATGCCTCTATATTTGGTTATGTCTACTGATTTGCCATCTTCATCTTTATCCAAACGAAGACTTGTAGACATAGGAATGGTAGCAGTTGAGCTAGTTTCCATACCAAACTTCTTGAACAGATCTCTTGTGTATTTTGCTTGGCTGATGAATATTCCATCAGGCAACTGTCTAACTTGCAAACCAAGAAAATAATTAAGTTCACCCATCATGCTCATTTCAAACTTATTCTGCATCAGCTTGGAGAACTTATCACACATCTGTTGGTTAGTTGAACCAAAAATAATATCGTCCACATATATTTGCACAAGTAATATATGATTTTGCCATTCAATTGTGAACAAGGTTTTATCTACCTTACCTTTTCGAAATCCTTTAATTAAAAGAAAATCAGATAGGGTGTCATACCATGCTCTTGGAGCCTGTTTCAGTCCATAGAGGGCTTTCTTCAGACGTTATACCTTGTCCTCTTCTTGATAGACTTCAAATCCAGGAGGTTGCTCAACATACACTTCTTCTTGCAATTCTCCATTTAGAAAAGCAGACTTCACATCCATCTGATAGACAGTGAAGTTCTTGTAAGCAGCATAGGCTAGAAACAGTCTGATTGCTTCAAGTCTTGCTACTGGTGCAAAAGTTTCATCAAAGTCAATTCCTTCTTCTTGACAATAACCTTTGGCCACTAGTCTTGCTTTGTTTCTGGTAACAATACCATCTTCATTCATCTTATTTCTGAATACCCACTTAGTGCCAATTACTCTTTGATGACTTGGTCTAGGAACTAAGTACCAGACTTCATTCCTTTCAAATTGATTTAACTCTTCTTGCATAGCTTCAATCCAGAAGGAATCATTTAGAGCTTCTTCAATTTGTTTAGGCTCTATTTGAGATAGGAAGGTGACAAACATAGCATCTTGTGGAGCAGCTCTTCTTGTTTTCACTCTATCTAAAGGATCACCAATTACTAACTCAGGTGGGTGATTCTTGAGCCATCTAAGATCAGGTTGCAGATCAGGATGTTGAATAATCTTCAACATTCTGGATCACCCAAGTATATCTTGAATAATCATCCACACCAGCTATTCTTCATGAAGATGACTCTTCAATATTTTGATACTCTTCTCATTCTGGATCAGTTCCATCAGATTGGTAAGATGTTCCTTGGTTTCACTTTTCTTCTTCATGAAGATCACCCAAGTATATCTTGAATAATCATCCACAACAGCTAGGCAGTATTTTTTTCCACCATTGCTGACTGGATCAATGGGTCCAAATAAGTCCATATGTAGTAGCTCCAATATTCTTCCAGAAGATTGGTGCTTCTTGCCTTTGAATGATGACTTGATTTGTTTACCCTTCTGACATGCATCACAGAGCTTGTCTTTGCTCATAACTGCCTTTGGAATCCCTTCTACCAGATCATTCTTGATTAATCTGTTTATGGTCTTGAAGTTTAAATGATTCATTCTCTTTTGCCATAGCCAACTGACTTCACTTGGTGCAGATGCCACCAAACAAACACTTGAATTCTTATCAGCAGAATTCCATTCGTCTATGTAGATATTTCCTTGTCTCCTTCCAGATAAAATTACCTTCTTTGTACCAACCTGTTCAATATAGCACTTATCTGTTGAGAAGATGACTGAATATCCTTTGTCACAAAATTGACTTATGCTCAGCAGGTTGTACTTTAGGCCTTTAACATATGAGACGTCAGATATTGATAACGCCGTGAGAACGTCGTTATTACCTATCTCTTTAAGCTCAAAACATCTTGTTTTGATTCGAGTTTCTGTTTGTCTTTGCGTGTTTTCGTGTCTTTTGTGCTTTTGGCCCCTTTGTTTGGCCTTTGTTCGTTTTTGTGTTTTTATTCTCGTTTTGATCGTTTTCTCCGTGGTTTGTAGGTATTGACATCTTAGAGAGATTCGGAGTTGCGTATCAATGATGCGAGTCGCTCTACCCACCCCGCGAGTCAAGCTTGAGCTTCAAAGCAATTAGAACTCGGAGCGAATTGTACAAGAATGTAGATAGCTGCTCACTAGAACATGCATATATATTCCATGGATGATCCAAATGAGCTGAATTTTGGATATGTCATAGATGAGTGAGTTAGCTACGCTACGGACTTTACGGATCCGGATTTGGAGTTCGGAATCAAAAGATATGCTGCTCGGAAAGAAGTGCGGCAGAGCAGGAAACCTACTGCGTGTACCTCGCGGCCGCGAGCTGGTGGCAGAAAGTTTCTGCCCAGGTCTCGCTGCAGCGAGGTTCAACCTCGCGGCAGCGAGGTGTTCACCGACTGCAGGCTCGCGGCCGTGAGCACTGGTCTCGCGGCCGCGAGGCCTGCTCTGTTTTTCAGCGTGTTTAGAGGGTGTTTTTTGTACATTGCCCAATTTCCCCCACTTGTAATTCAAACCTCTTTTGGGGACTTTTTGGCCTTAGTTGCCATAGTTTGGAGTGTAACTTAGGCAATGGAAGTTGGTATTTTTTGCTAGGTTAGAAGGTTAGGAGGAAATCATTCACAACTTGATCACTACACTTCATCACTTTACATTTTCTCTCTTGCCTCCCTTTTGAAGAAAAGAGAAGAACTCTCACTTGGACTCCCCAAAGAAGATAAAAAGGCATTGAGGGAGAAGTTGTTGAAGACCTCTTCACTAAGCTTACTCTAAACTCTTTTACTTTGTTCATTTATATTGATGTCTTTTAATGTAATGAATGATATATTATTGTTATGAGTGGCTAATCTCATTTATTCTATGTTTTTATTGATCCTATGTTTGGTTCTTGATTCTTGATTAAATGATGAGTTAATGGTTGTTGCTATGCTTGTATACAAGTGTTTGCGTTAAACTAGTTTGAGCCTTTGTCAACTTGTGGTTAGGCCAACCATAGGATTAGATTATGAAACTAGGTTGTGAATTGATTTTAGGATAGAAATATACCTAGGTCATTTCATGTTCTTATAAGGTTTGAGAATTAAAGCATCACTTAGGCTTAATCCTTTTAGACATAAATTGGATTAGTCTACTTTGGTAGGTTCGTACGCTATCGAAAGATACGTATGAATAATGTACGAAATCTTGAACAACAAACGTGAATATGGTTGTCAATTGTTGAGTCGTTTGTCTTGATTTGAACTAGGTGACGTAAAATCATAGAAGCCTTTACATATTGTTAAGTCAAGTGTTAGTTTCTTAATCACCTCATTTAGTTGTAGTATCAAAACCACCACAACTTTACCGTACTCAACTTACAAATCTAAGTCGAAGTAACAAGACGTTAGTTGGTAATTAATTGAGAAATTCCTCGTGGGTTCGACACTCCTTATCACTTTATTACTTGTAGACGACCGTATACTTGCGTGTTTGCGTACTAGTATTTGGAACGCAACAAGTTTTTGGCGCCGTTGCCGGGGAATTGTAACGATTGTTTGCCAATTTATATTCTTGTATATCTTAACTTGGATTTGCTATTTACGTTGTGATCTTTGTCTTCCTAGGTACGATGGCCTACAATGATTGTTATCCAAGGTCAACCGAGGGACGATCACTTTGTTATTGTATGCATTGCATGGGGGAGAGCACAATAGCCGGTTGCCCAATGAGTCCAACTCATTTTCAATATGAGAATTCATACATGGGTAATCATTATGAGCCGAGTCCCACTTACAATGACTACAATATCGAATGGGGAGATGGCCCGTATTATCCAAAGAACAATGAGTGGGGAGGTGGACCACACCCGGATATGATGATGACTACTTCATTCATCCAACCGAACTATCATGAATATTCTCAACCTTCGGTAGAAGCAAAATCATCTTTGGAAGAAGCATTCACCATGTTCATGGAGCACACCACCAAATACATGGTTGACAATGATTCTAAGTTGGAAGATGTTTCCAAACAGATGGAAGAAATTTCCAAACAATTGCAAGAAGATTCGGGGACATTAAGGGATCTTCAAACACAAATGGAGAAAATCTCACAAGCTTTAAGCAGAAGACCCCCGGGAGCTTTGCCGCGTACAATTGAATCAGTTGCTCCTAATGAAAGTTTTAATGAACCGAGTGAAATTTTCGAAACAAATGGGCTTCATACTAGAGAGGAAGAACAAGGTGGATCGAAAGAGCTTGCAAAGGAAGATAAATTCATCATGGATGAAGGGTCGGATCAAAGGGTCATCAAATATTCTTATGTGGACTATTTTATCCCCAAAGAAGACAAGTGGATCCACCCGAGCAAAGCGACATGGATAATTATGGGTAAAGATTACAAGAGATTTGAACCGGGAGATAAAAGTTTTGAATTTGATATGAGGTTCAAATCCGTCCCAAGAGAATGTACAATGGAAAAACTAAGGCGTGGGACGAATTTAAAAGCAAAGAGGCCGGGGCTTATACTTGATCCCGATGGAACCCTATTCGATTATTGGCCACCCTAAAAGAAAAGGGAAGTTTCAAGTCGAGCTCACGACTATAAACAAGCGATTCTCGGGAGACAACCCGAGCCTATTTCTTTTTCCTTTGTTGTTTTGTGTTGTTTTCGTTTTTGTTTTTGTTGTCGTTTTTGCGTTTTGTGTTATAGGTAAATGAGCGCGGGTGAAATATCAAGGATTGACAAGCACAAATCCAGCGAGGTCAAGCGAATGAACCATGGATAGCGAACGGCGTAAGGTTAGAAGTTGGATTAATTTATCAAGTAAAGGAGGAAATTTTTATGTCCAATCCTCGCCACCACGAGCTCAAGGCTCGCAGCCGCGGAGTGTTGGCAGAAAGTTTATAAAACTTTCTGCCTCACTCTCGCGGCCGCGAGGTTTGATCTCGCGGCCGCGAGGTGTTGGCAGAAAGTTTCTGCCCAGCTCTCGCGGCCGCGAGGTTCAGGCTCGCGGCCGCGAGACATCTTTAAAAAAAAAAAAAAAACATTTGAATAAATATAACGGCTCACCAATTCAAACACTCTTCAAAATCAATCCCTCCATCCCATCTCTCACTCACTCTAATCTTTCCAAACTCACACAAAATCTTCTATCCTCACTCTCAATCAACCAACTCACCAATTCAACTTAAGAAATCCTTTTATTCCCCCACAATCACACCAAAACTGAATTCAACACTTAAGGGTTCAAAAATCAAAATTCTTCGATTCTAATCCAAAGGTAAGTGTGGCTTAACTTGATTGGTATCGTTGTATTGTTATTGCGCTGATTGGTATTGAATTTTTTTTTGGGTGGAAGCTCTTGTAAACTTTGAAGAGAATTAGTGAATTGAGGAGTGCACCCAAGGTGTTTGATAAATGGCGTGTGAGAAATTTTTACCCTCTTTGCTATTTTTCGATTGTGGAGTTGCCGGGGTATTGGTTTATTGAGGTCGTGTAGTTGCAACATAAGTTTGGGGGAATTTTGCGCATTTGAACTAAAAAGGGAAGAGTACGGGAAAGCAATGGAGCGTGCTCTCAATGCAGGAAACCACTGAAGACGGGAGCAACCACGGGAAGCATACATAAAGGGACGTTGGATTTAAATTTACGCAGTCCCGTCGGTTTAAATTGAGCTTACAATGTTTTAATTATATTCTCGTCTTGTGTTGGTTTTGTTATTAACTCTTGAGAGATGTTGGCATGTTTACTCTTTTAAATCTATAACGTTTGCTTGTTGGACCTTATTTAGAGTCGTGCTCCCTCGTTTATCGTTTCGTTTCGTTTCGTTTTGTTTTATTTTGTTTTGCTTGTGTTTTTGTTGTGTTCTTGTTTTTGTCGTGTCGTAGCTTATTCCGTCATTCTCAATTCACACAATGGGGACATTGTGCATTTTAAGTTTGGGGGAGTAAGGTCACTTGTTGCGTACTAAGTCGACCTGCCAATTTTTTTTTCAAATTCTTATTATTATTTGTACATGCTCTACAAAGTTCAAAGCACATTGGCAATGGCTATGATTATATTTAAAGTGGATAACGAACTTTTTTATAATAGGATCTAGGACTCCTTTTACTTAACTTAGAATCCCTCCAATCCTTAGCTTGGAATCTAAATGTAAAAAGAGCATAAACGGCCTAAGTTTGGGGGAGTAAACCCTTTTCGAGAATGAAAAACCTTTGAACACCTAACTCTTAAAAGAAATGAGTAGAGAAGTTGCTAAAATGTATGCACTTCTATGAGAGAAAAGAAAGGCTAAGCCTTCATTGATGAAATTCATGAATCATTTTTGCAATTACTCTATTTCGTTGGAATGGTGCTAGTAGCCCAAAAAGTTAAATGTTTAGAAGCAAAAACAATCATCATAATTAGTGCTAGTTTTGTATTGTAATATCATTGTAAAGCACAAAGTGCTATGTTATTATTGTAAATCAAAAGAAAAGCAAAGTATGGTGAGAAAAGAGTTAGGAGCTAAAAATCGTCAATTAATTCAAGAATGGGGATAACACTCTTAAATTACCTATAACTTAGTTTCGTGAAGTGATTTGAGCATTAAGTTTGTAATCTACGGTGAGGAAGGATTCTTTGTCAAACATTAGAAGTCCTTGCAAATAGAACCGATGATTTTGACCTATCGGGACGTATTCACCTAAAATAGAATCTAGCCGAAGCCATCACACACACACGTGGAGCTTATTTAAATAATAATTTGAAAGTGTTGAGTTTTGGCATTTTGATCTTAAGCATGCACGTTTAGTTCTTGTTTTGTTTTCTTTGCTCGAGGACGAGCAAGTGTTTAAGTTTGGGGGTGTTGATAACGCCGTGAGAACGTCGTTATTACCTATCTCTTTAAGCTCAAAACATCTTGTTTTGATTCGAGTTTCTGTTTGTCTTTGCGTGTTTTCGTGTCTTTTGTGCTTTTGGCCCCTTTGTTTGGCCTTTGTTCGTTTTTGTGTTTTTATTCTCGTTTTGATCGTTTTCTCCGTGGTTTGTAGGTATTGACATCTTAGAGAGATTCGGAGATGCGTATCAATGATGCGAGTCGCTCTACCCACCCCGCGAGTCAAGCTTGAGCTTCAAAGCAATTAGAACCCGGAGCGAATTGTACAAGAATGTAGATAGCTGCTCACTAGAACATGCATATATATTCCATGGATGATCCAAATGAGCTTAATTTTGGATATGTCATAGATGAGTGAGTTAGCTACGCTACGGACTTTACGGATCCGGATTCGGAGTTCGGAATCAAAAGATATGCTGCTCGGAAAGAAGTGCGGCAGAGCAGGAAACCTACTGCGTGTACCTCGCGGCCGCGAGCTGGTGGCAGAAAGTTTCTGCCCAGGTCTCGCTGCAGCGAGGTTCAACCTCGCGGCAGCGAGGTGTTCACCGACTGCAGGCTCGCGGCCGTGAGCCCTGGTCTCGCGGCCGCGAGGCCTGCTCTGTTTTTCAGCGTGTTTAGAGGGTGTTTTTTGTACATTGCCCAATTTCCCCCACTTGTAATTCAAACCTCTTTTGGGGACTTTTTGGCCTTAGTTGCCATTGTTTGGAGGGTAACTTAGGCAATGGAAGTTGGTAGTTTTTGCTAGGTTAGAAGGTTAGGAGGAAATCATTCACAACTTGATCACTACACTTCATCACTTTACATTTTCTCTCTTGCCTCCCTTTTGAAGAAAAGAGAAGAACTCTCACTTGGACTCCCCAAAGAAGATAAAAAGGCATTGAGGGAGAAGTTGTTGAAGACCTCTTCACTAAGCTTACTCTAAACTCTTTTACTTTTTTCATTTATATTGATGTCTTTTAATGTAATGAATGATATATTATTGTTATGAGTGGCTAATCTCATTTATTCTATGTTTTTATTGATCCTATGTTTGGTTCTTGATTCTTGATTAAATGATGAGTTAATGGTTGTTGCTATGCTTGTATACAAGTGTTTGTTAAACTAGTTTGAGCCTTTGTCAACTTGTGGTTAGGCCAACCATAGGATGAAATGGATTGATCTTTAATTGCTAGACATAGTTGATTAAAGATTAGATTATGAAACTAGGTTGTGAATTGATTTTAGGATAGAAATATACCTAGGTCATTTCATGTTCTTATAAGGTTTGAGAATTAAAGCATCACTTAGGCTTAATCCTTTTAGACATAAATTGGATTAGTCTACTTTGGTAGGTTCGTACGCTATCGAAAGATACGTATGAATAATGTACGAAATCTTGAACAACAAACGTGAATATGGTTGTCAACTGTTGAGTCGTTTGTCTTGATTTGAACTAGGTGACGTAAAATCATAGAAGCCTTTACATATTGTTAAGTCAAGTGTTAGTTTCTTAATCACCTCATTTAGTTGTAGTATCAAAACCACCACAACTTTACCGTACTCAACTTACAAATCTAAGTCGAAGTAACAAGACGTTAGTTGGTAATTAATTGAGAAATTCCTCGTGGGTTCGACACTCCTTATCACTTTATTACTTGTAGACGACCGTATACTTGCGTGTTTGCGTACTAGTATTTGGAACGCAACAGATATCTCAATGTTTCCTTTGATAACTCTTCATTTAGCTACAATCTTGCCTTCTTTACTGTCTCCAAAAGTAACTTTTGGACCATCCACAGCAACTGCATCAGTCAGCTCATGTATGTTTCCACACATGTGTCTTGAACATCCACTGTCCAAGTACCAAATCTTCTCTACTTTACTCCTACTCCTAATCCTAACCTACAAAACAAAATGAAATTGTTTTAGGTACCCTTATTGAGAGGGTCCTGAAGGATTAGTTTCACCTTTGACAACCCAAGATGTTGATGTCTTAGGCTTCTTAGGTTTCTGAGCTTTGACAGGAGCATGAACAGCTTCATTTTTATCATAATTATCAGATAAGTCATGTTGATGATCAGTATGATAAGAAAAATGTTCATAAGCAGGGTAAGGTGCATGATATGTAGGGTATGCATGCATTGGATGAGCAGGGTAAGGTGCATAGTAACCTGGAAATTGAGGTGCATGATACATAGGATGATATGCAGCAGGTTGCACATAATATGACTCATTTCCATACCAAGCATTTTGATTTTTCTTGTTTTTATGCTTCTTTGGTTTACTAGATGCTTGCTCAGTTGATTTTGACTTAGTTTTACCAACAGATTGACTCATTTTAGTTTTATCAGCAGACTTCTTAGGACTCTGCTGTTTGGTCTTACTAGTCTGATTTCCTATACTAGGCTCTTTGCTCTTTTTAGCCTTAGGAGATTTCTTCTCCTTTAATTCTTTCTCAGGTGAGGTAGGTTTAGAAGTTTGCACATACAAGATGACCTTACTGTTGTCAGCAGAAATAAATTTCTCAGTATGATTCAATTCTAACTTATCCTTATCTAAAGGTATCTTCTGTTTACTAGACATGTGATTTAATGCAACAGATGATTTCTCATGAGACTCAATAACTTTTTCAAGTTCCATGATTTTTCCTTTATAAACCTCACATTCAGCTTTCAGAGATTCATGTTCTTGCTCAAGCTGTTTGTATTCAGCTGATTCTTTTGGCTTTTCAGCTAAAAGTTTCAGTGAACTATTTTGCTCTTTTAGCAATATCATCTCTTCCTTAAGCTTTTTATATGCTTCAGCAATACCAGTATTGTTAAGCATCATTTGTTCAAATGAATTAAATAATTCATTGTTAAGAGGAGTTACCTCATCCTCAGAGTCATCAGATTCCTTTGCCATCAGGCACAGGAGAGCAGGTTTTTCTTCATCAGACGATTCTTCATCAGACGTGTCTGAATCTGAATCAGATGAGTAGACAGCAGTCAGCTTTTCTGCTTCAGCCATCATTGCCTTGCCTCTCTGATGCTTTCTTTCTTTTCTCATTTTCTTCTACTCTTCAGTGTATTTTTCTGCTTTTGGATATGGGCAGTCTTTGATGAAGTGTCCCAATTTCCTGCAGTTGTAACACATTAGTTTTGCTTTATAATCATCTTTATCTTGAGAAGAAAAGTTAGGTTTAGAAGTAGAAGCATTGTTGTATTTGTTCTTCATTTTTCTTTTGTAGAACTTCTTGAAATTGTTCATCAACAATGCAACATCTCCAGCAGTGTACTCCTTGTTGAGTAGAGTGGCTTCATCAGATGAGTCCACTTCTTTGCTTTTCTGTGCTGGTCTTCTGGTGTTTTCAGCAGCAACCAGTGCAGCTGTGGGTCCTGAAGTTGAGGTTTCTTCAATTCCCATTCTAGGCAGTTTATACTCGAATGCCTTGAGTACAGAAAACAGCTCAGTAAGAGAGATTTTTCCCAAATCCCTTGATTCTTCCATTGCTGTCACTTTCATGTTGAACTTTGGGGGTAGAGTCTTTAGTACTCTGACAGTGATCTCTTTGTCAGTGAAGGTCTTTCCCAACTTTAAAACTTCATTCAGAGTTCTGGTGAATCTGGTATCCATCTGATCAATGGTTTCTCCAGACTTCATCTTGAAGTTGTCAAGTTTCTCCAAGGCAACAGTGAGCTGATGCTCTTTTATTGCATCATTGCCTTCGCTCATGTCTCTGACTTTGTCCCACATCTCTTTTGCAGTCTTGCAATGTTTGACTTTGTCAAACCGATCATTGTCCAGGGCTTTAGTCATGATGAATCTCCCAAATTTGTCTAGATTGTAGAGCTTTATTTCTTCTGGAGTCATCTCATGAAGGTCTTTTTCCACAACCGTATCAACCTCATTTATTTTTATGGTCTTTATGAATCTGAATAGACCTCTGAAAATTTTTGAACTTAAAAACTTTTCAGTGTTCTGTCAGCAGACTAAGCTGATGAAGAACAGTAAGCAGACTGAGCTGATCGTGAACAAATCTTGAACAGCAGACTGACCACTCTTCTTACAAATACTTAGCTGTTTTTCAGCAAAACAATTTTTCAAAGAGTATACTTGCAGCGGATTGTTTGAAAGTGTTTTTCACAAGTAAACTAAGTTCTTAAAGATTTTATCCCCAGTTCTTAAACTCCTTATAAAATCTTTTTGTAATTCAAAGTGTTTAAATATGCAAGCTTTAAAATATGCAAGAAAACTTAAATGCAAGATAACACAAAGAATTTTTATAGTGGTTATATGGATAAAAATCCTTTAGTCCACTCTTCCAGATCACTTAGATTCTGGGTTATACTATAATCACACAGATTACAATATTTCTCCACTTATAACTAGACAACTAATGAAAAGGCTATAAGCTCACAATAGAAAATCACTAAGAAATTCTACTCTCTGAAGTTTGATCACTCACAAAGATGGATCACAACTCCTCACAACACTCAGCTATTACAAGATCACTCAGATCGTAATTTTCTGTTTTCTTCAACTGGGTTTCTGTCAACAGATGACTTCCACCAGACGAGTGAGCTGTTCGAGCTTTTGAGACTTAGAAAAAATTCTGCTTCAAAAACGAAATCTCTGATTGTTGTTGTGTTATTTGCTCGATTGAAATTCAGCTCTATTTATACATGGAATTAAAAATATGACCGTTGAAGCCAAGTCACAATTCAAATCCATTCTTCAGCTCATTTGAAACGGCTCCCTGCAGCAGTCCGTATAGTGTACAGTACTTTCTGTCCATCGTATTAAATGCCGCATTAAATGCACTCTGCTGATCCGAGAATATCTTTATTCATTTGCCATTACTACCCTTCTCTTTCAGCATTTATTACACCAGGTGCATTTATTACCGTTGAACTGATCTCATGATCTCTTCTACTCTGCTGATCGAAGCAACCCATCTGATAGGCACTCTGCTGATCAAATACTGAACTAATCTGATCTGACTCGGCTGATAACCTACCCTTCTGTTTGCTGTTTCAGCAAGAGATCACTAGTCTTCTGGTCTTTGAACTTTGAACTCTTCTGATATCTTCTTTGCTTGTTCAAAGATCCTTCCAAGGGAACTAAGCTTTCCACACTTAGCTGATTATGATGTTTTGGAAATCATCAAAACCTTCCCTTAATAACTAACTTCTTTTCTCTTCATCTTCATCCAACAGAAGGCAACATCTTGATATAACAAATATACATATATGCCTTCAAAGCTTATCTTGCTAGTAAATTAAACAAAAACGCTAAATCATGCTTGTAGAATTAGCAAGATTCATTAAGTCTCTAATTTTACTCGGATAAAGGCATTTTAGGTCCCAAAACTTTTCATTGTTCGATCATCTTGAGGACAAACTTAATCTTTTATTGAATTCAAAGATTGAAACAACCATGAAATTGCCCTTAATGATTGAGCTTTTTATCTATATAAAATCATTTATTAATCGATTTTGTATGTATCGATTTATGGACAAAAGATTTCATCTGTTAAATGCTCGATCTGTCAGTCGAGATAAAATTTTATTTTTCAAAATCTTTTGTCAAATGCTTCCTTTAAAAATCTTCGGAAGTTCCAATAATATTAAGATCATCAATATATATAACAATAATCATGATCCCAATGTTTCCATAAAATACATGGGTTAATTGGATCGTTTCTATAACTTTCTTTAACAAGTATTCACTAATACAGTTGTACTAAATACGTCCAAATTGTATTAATCCATACAAAAATTTACGCAAGCGTATTGAACAGTTTTCTCCGGAGTTTCCAAATATATATGAAATTTAAACCCTTCAGGGAGTTTCATATAAATTTTAGTATCGAGCGAGCCATATAAATAAGTTGTATCAACATTCACTAGACGCAAATAAAGTTTTTAACGTACTGCCAGACTAATAAGTTTTGTAAAAATAACTGCATCCACCACAAGAGATTACGTCTCCTCATAATCAATATCGGGTCTCTACGAAAATCATGTGCCTTATATATAACGACTTCAGTTTTCTCATTTGGATTTCGCACAAATACCCATTTATATCCAAACAGCTTTACACCTTTAGGTGTTTTAACTACTTTGAAAGTGAACTTAATTTTGCTTGAATTGCGTCTTTCTATTTTGGCCAATCATTTATATGTTTACATTTTTATAACAAATTTAATTTCAAGATCCTCATTTTATTTTATAATTATATGCAAAAGTGTTGTCGACAACTATTTTAATTCGGTTCCATCTTTTTCTCGTAGTGAAATAACTTATAGAGATCTCTTTATTTTATTATTTTCAGGTACCTGAACCTCTTCTGGGGTATTATCTATTAGTTATGTCTTGCGACTCTTCATGAGTGCTTGCCTCCATAATATGACCATCTTCAATGTTAGCTCCTTATTTTACTGGAATTTTATCATTGGAACCAATTGATTTCATTTGAGTTGGAGCATATGTAGC
Source organism: Penstemon eatonii (assembly GCA_038501285.1). Lineage (NCBI taxonomy): Eukaryota > Viridiplantae > Streptophyta > Magnoliopsida > Lamiales > Plantaginaceae > Penstemon > Penstemon eatonii. Next base: position 29,003,122 of record CM076713.1, read on the forward strand.
TGGTATATGAGATTTAGTAACTCTTTTTATATTAGTAAATTCATCTGGCAGTTGATTTGCAATATTTTGCAAATAAATTATCTTCTGGACTTCTAGTGTACACGTATTTTTTTCGAGGATCTAGAGAAGATAATATTGATGTTTTTCATGTAATTTCTTTTACCAGCTCTTTACTACCTCCCCCTGATGTTAGGAATATTATATCATCAAAATGACAATCGGCAAACCATGCCGTAAATAAAATTTCAGTCATTTGTCGAAGATACTTATTATGGATGGGGATTCATATCCAACATATATTCCCAACCTCTTTTGAGGACCCATCTTTGTGCGTTGTAGTGGAGCAATTGAAAATATATCGTACATCCTTAAATTCTAGGATGGGAAATGTTTGGCTCCTGACCAAACATTAGTTTCATCAGGGGGAAATTATCATAATATGTTGGCATGATGCACACAAGTGCTGCTACATGTAAAACAATATATTTACATGTTGAACAAAAGTTTTGTTCTCATTATTAATTTTAGCAATTAACGGGAGGCGTTTGATGAATAACTCTACTAAATCATTTTGTGTATGAATATGGACATTGATGGGGGCTATTTCGCACCCTACATACTGTGCGGATCGACTAAAGAATTTGAGATCGGTTCAACCAGATCAGGCTGTTCAAGATCATCTTATCGACCCGGCCGAATACAACTCCCTTCGATCAGAAGACTATACTCCGTACCCAAGAAGGATATTTAGGCCGAGTCCTGTTAGGACTAGGTTTCCTGGTAAAACTAGGTTTAGCATGATATAAATACCTAGTTAATGATTGTATGAAGGGGACCTTGAATGATAAGAAAAATTCGCCATTGAATTCTGCTTAGATTGCACAGCACACTAATATTCAATAAATAAAGTGAGAGCTTTATCTTCATATTGGTGTTATGGATTCTGTGTTGGTTTGAATATTTACTTTCTGTTCTAAGATATTGCTCTTCCTTGAGATTGATCCATCCTGAATAAAGTAACAGAGCCCCATAATATATATATCAAAAACCCCCACTATCACAAATTCACTGATACCAATTAACCTAGCGAAAACAGGTTAAATCAGTTGGCGCCCACCGTGGGGCTAGGTTAATTATTCGATCGACACATGGCTCGCCCAAGGAAAAGCGCCCGCATCGGAGCAAGAAGTAACACAACCACCGGTCATAATACATCTGAAGATCTACAGGACAACAACGATAATAACGTTCACAACACCAACGAGAACTTGCAGGATACCCATCCCCGTCAGCAGGAACCCCTAGGAGGTCTTCCCGGTACAATACAGGAAGAACCGGAAGCCCCCGAGATCACCGTTCCTCTCCCGGGTGCTCAGGAGAAACTGCGACAAATAGCAATGCTCGTTAAATCACTCTCCCCAGAAGAATTACTCATACTTGATCAAATTCCGCGAAACATTAGGGCTGCCAGGGCAATTCCTGCTCAAAGAACGCCAAGACAAAACGATCAAGTCTCTCAACAAGCTGACAGCCCGCCAAGCGAGCGCCGCTCATTACACAGCCCGCAGCAGGACAATTCAAAACCCTCCGATAACCATCCCCGAAGAAAACCTGGACAAAGAAAACCACAAGCGGGGCGTAGTGGGTCCAAAGAACATACAATAATCCCTATCGAGGATGACATAAATGATACAATCCCCGATCGACCACGTACGATTCGTTTCTCGGAAAGAGAAAATGAAAGGATGGTACAGAAGCGACTTGAACAATGCTTACGATCTGTTCAGAACCCGTGGGCTCGAACCACGGAACTCCAGGAAAGCCTCGCGGCCTGTTCTCCATTCTGTAGAGAAATAAAAGAGGCACAGTCAATTGGACAGGTCCCGGGTAGACTACCTCGCTATGATGGAACCACTGACCCGGATGATTATATTTTTAGCTTCACGAATATAATGAATTTATACGCCCACTCCGCAGAATTCACCGCCAAATTAATGGTAACCACATTCGAGGGACTCGCGTTGGACTGGTTCGCCAAACAACCTGCCAACTCAATATTCAGTTTTCGGGAACTATGTAATAAATTGACGCAGCAATTTGCCAGTCAAAAGAGGCAAAAACTCCCGATGAGCTACTTAGGAACCATACATCAACAAGAGGGAGAATCCCTAAGAAACTGGTTGGCGAGATTTAACGTGGAATTACTCAAAATCGATTCCCCTAATATCGATTACATAATTTCTATTCTCTTCGACCTCACGAAGAATAGGCAGTTCGGAAATGCCCTCAGTCGAAAACAACCAAGAACATTTGCCGACATCATGAGCCTGGCGTCTAAATATATGACCCAAGAAGAGATGAATTCCTTTAAAGATAAAAACAAAAACAAAACCACAACTTCTGGCTCCAAAAGATATGATAGAGTTCCTGCCCAAAGATCTGTGGATTATGAACGACCTTTTAGAAAAGGCAACGTTTTCCAGCGATTGGAACACAACAAAACCGACCAAGAAAGGCAACCAAATTTCTATCAACGAACAAGAAACCCCGAGCCACCGGGCAGAGGCAGGGTGAATCAAGTGGAACACCCAAGGTTAAATGCTCCGATGGAATAAATACTGGAAGTCCTAGAAAGGAACAATTGGATCCCCGAAGCGAGGAAAATAGCTCAGCCCCGACCAGGATCTCGTAACTACGACCTATACTACAAATACCATCGGGCACACGGACATCGAACAGAGAACTGTTTTCACCTTAAAAGAGAAATTGAAAAACTAATCGAACAGGGAAAACTAGACGACTACATTGAGCGAGATAACCGCAAGAGGGAAAGAAGTAGAAGTCCTCGAAATAATAAGCAAAGAAGGAGCTCTCGTCGAAGGTCACCCGAGCATGATCTTACGCAGGAGTTGAACCATGACCAGATCAATGGCACTATCCATATAATATCCGGGGACCCGCGGGCGGGGATAGTCGTAACGCCCGGCGAAGGACATCCAGATCCATAATTGGAAACGTAAAATACCCAAAAGAAATATGGACCCTGGAAAGCAAGCCATCAAACGATCAGCCGATCAGCTTTAACGAAGGTGAGGTACCTAAAAATATCGTTTGGGACACTAAAGAGGATAACCCCGATTTCTCGATGGTGATCTCGTTAGAAATAGCAAATTACAATATCAAGAGAATCCTAATCGACAATGGGAGCTCAGCAAATATCATCTCCCGGGAAGTTTTAGCCCAAATGAACTTGGGGCAGATAAATTTACAGAAAGTAGCTACGCCGTTAGTAGGCTTTGGAGGGTCCGAAATCATCCCCAGCGGAACAATAACCTTAAGCGTGTCACTCGGGAAAATGCCACACCGGACAGTAAAGCTAGTAAAATTTCTAGTGGTAGAAACACCCTTCGCTTATAATGCGATATTAGGTCGACCAGCCCTCAACCTATTCCGAGCTGTTGTCTCTACTTATCACCAGAAGATAAAGTTTCCAACCGACAGGGGCATCGGAGAAATAACAAACGATCATTGTATGGCATGGGACTGCTATAGCACCTCGTTAACTATCAAAGAACACCCCAAATCAATTACTCCGAGCAAAAGAAAGATCGAAGATGATCTCGTTAAAAACAAAATTGAAATCCCTAATACTGATCGAATAGACAAAAAGGGAAAAGAACCGCTAGATTTAGCCTTAAAACCCTCAGAACATAAGGATATAATTCTAGTACAAGGGGACTCTTCTAAGACGACAAGAATAGGTACTGAATTGAGCAAGGAAGGGGAAGTAATGTTAATTAACTTCCTCAGAGATAACGTCGACGTCTTCGCCTGGAGCGCGAATGATATTGAAGGAATTGATCCTCGAGTAATCAAACATTCCCTAAAAATTGATCCTATGGCAAAACCTGCCAGACAAAAGAAGAGAAATCATGGCCCAGTAAAAGATAAAATTATCAAAGCCGAGGTAGAAAGACTACTTGAAGCAAAACAAATCCGAGAAATACATTTCTCAGAATGGCTATGTAATGTTGTTCTAGTAGCAAAAGGGGATAAAAAGGACAACAAATGGAGAATGTGTAATGATTTTACCGACCTTAACAAGCTATGTCCACGGGACCCATACCCCCTCCCAAGGATCGACTTATTGGTCGACTCGACCGCTGGCTTCGCAATATTCAGCATGATGGACGCCTTCCAAGGGTTTTTATCAAATATACAAGGACAAGCGGGATCAAGAGAAGACCGCGTTCATAACCGAGCAGGGAGTATACTGCTTTATAGTAATGCCATTAGGCTTAAGAAATGCCGGGGCTACTTACCAAAGGTTAGTAAACCTAATGTTCAAAGAGTTAATCGGAGAAATAATGGAAGTCTATGTAGACGACATGTTAGTCAAAAGTATGAACGAAGCAGATCACGTAAAACATCTTGATCGATGTTTCCAGATCTTAAGAAAATACCGTATGAAGTTAAACCCCGCGAAATGCACTTTCGGTGTTAAGTCAGGAAAATTTTTGGGATATTTAGTACACCAGCGAGGAATAGAAGCCAACCCAGAGAAAATTCGAGCCATAACAGAAATGAGACCTCCGAAAACCATCTCTCAAGTACAAAGCTTGGTGGGGAAAATCGTAGCATTGAACAGATTCATATCAAAATCTGTGGACAGAAGCTTGCCCTTTTTCCAAACACTTCGAAAAGCAAAAAACTTCGTTTGGACCGAAGAATGCGATCGAGCCTTCGAACAACTAAAGGAGTATTTGACAACTCCACCGATGTTGGCAAAACCGACAGAAGGAGAACCATTGTATATCTACATCTCGATCTCCGACGCGGCCGTTAGTTCAGTACTAATAAAAATAGAAGATTCAGATCATAAGCCTGTCTATTATCTAAGCAAATTATTGCAAGGGGCGGAGAAGAATTATTTGAAAATCGAAAAATTCACGCTGGCCTTAGTAGTGGCTGCACGAAAACTTCGACCCTACTTCTTAACCTACAAAATCATCGTCTTAACGAATCAACCACTAAGACAAGTCTTAGCAAAACCGGAAGCCTCCGGAAGACTAATCAAATGGGCGATCGAACTCGGCCAATTCGAAATCGACTACAAACCAAGAATCGCAATTAAGGCCCAAGTATTGGCTGATTTTCTATTGGAAACACCGACGCGGGCAACTGAATCTTCGAGCAGTCTCAACGACGATGTCTTGATCATAGAAGATCAAACTTGGCTAATGCATGTCGACGGTGCTTCGTGCCGAGAAGGAGGAGGCGCCGGAATAAACTTCACCGGACCAAATAAAGAAGATTTGAATTATGCAATAACATTGGACTTCGTCGTAACGAACAATGAAGCAGAATATGAAGCATTAATCGCAGGAATGGAAATGGCGATCAAAGCCGACATAAAAAGGCTTAAAGTATTAACCGATTCAGAGTTAGTACAAAGACAAATAGAGGGTCTATACGAGGCTAAGGAATTCAATATGGTCAAATACCTCGCCAAAGTGAAAACCCTTGCTGAGAAATTTGAAAGCTTCGGTATTCAGAACATTCCACGTTCGGAAAACAAATGGGCCGATCAGCTATCCAAGTTCACAGGATCCCATGACGGAAAGACCGAACGGGTGATCAACTGGTTGATCTCTAATACGCCTGCAATCGATATCAATGAAACACCGGTAGTCGATATAATGGAAATCGAAGAACCCGAAGAAAACCGGATGACCTCGATGATAGACTATCTTCGAGAAGGAAAACTACCACCTGACCAGAATGAGGCTCGAAAAATAAGATATCGAGCTCCAAAGTATACACTTGTAGAAGGAAAACTCTATCGAAGATCGGTATCAGGAATTCTTCTGAAATGCGTCTCTGAATTACAAACCGCCGATATACTAGGGGAAATACATGAAGGAGATGCAGGAAATCACAGCGGATCAAGGGCTTTGGCCTTAAAATGTCTCAGAACAGGTTACTATTGGCCTACCATCAATAAAGATGCCGCTCAGTATGTCCAAGAATGTCATCACTGCCAAGTTCATGCTAATGTATGTCATCAACCGGCAGAAAACATGCACCCAATCCCGATATGTTGGCCTTTCGATCAATGGGGAATGGACATCGTGGGACCTTTCCCAGCGGCTAGATCCAAGAAAGCTTATGTCCTGGTCGCTGTAGAGTATTTCAGCAAATGGATAGAGTGCATCGCCCTCGCACGAATAACTCAATTTCAAGTGATCAACTTCCTATGGAAATTCATAGTTTGTCGATTCGGCATCCCTAGGATCCTAATTTCTGATAATGGAACCCAATTCGCGGGAAAACAGGTAATAGAATGGTGTTCAAAACTGGGAATCCAACAAAATTTCACTTCAGTCGGGCATCCTAGAGCGAACGGACAAACCGAAGTAGCAAACCGAGAAATAATTAAATCTTTGGAAAAAAGATTAGGAGCTGCTAAAGGAAAATGGCTTGATGAACTCCCAGGAGTACTTTGGGCGAATCGAACCACGGTTAGAAGCGCGACCGGAGAAACCCCGTTTAGCTTGGTATATGGTTCGGAAGCTGTTATTCCTGTTGAAACTCTAATTCCAACACCAAGAATTGAAATGTACAAAGATCAGGAAAACGAAAAGGCAAGAGAAAATGATATCGACTTAACAGAAGCTTTAAGAGAAAAAGCCGCTGTACGCTTGCAAGCCACTAAAGCAAATATGGAAAAGGCATACAATCAAAATGTACGCATCCGAACCTTCAAAGAAGGAGACTTGGTCTTGAAAAAGGTAGAGGTTTCCAAGCATGTGGGAAAGTTACAACAAAACTGGGATGGACCTTACGTTGTCATTAGCGTAGGAAAGAAAGGTTCATACAAAATTGCACACTTGGATGGAACAGCCTTACCGAGAACCTGGAACGCAGTCAACCTTAGAAAATACTATGGTAAATAAACTTTGGCAGATTAATGCTGCTTTGTTTTATTTTATTTTATTGTGTTTTAATCTTTGTAATAAAGGCCTTAGCCTACAGTTCATTTATAAAAAAAAATTTTTAGCGATTTCTATAAAACGATTGTTTCGGTAATCACTCCTCGGAATTCTACTATGATATTGGTTGAGATTGGGACAAAAGGAGTTAAGTATACATTGATCAGCTCAATAAACACTCCTCAATCCGACCATAAAAACGAGTCGAGTATACATTGATCCGCTCAATAAACACTCCTCGATTTACAATAACGACAAAAAAAGACTTTTGGTATTAAAAACCTAAGTCTAAATTATAACGAGTCGAGTATACATTGATCCGCTCAATAAACACTCCTCGATTTATATTAACGGCAAAAAAGACTTTTGGTATTAAAAACCTTAGTCTAAATTATAACGAGTCGAGTATACATTGATCCGCTCAATAAACACTCCTCGATTTATATTAACGGCAAAAAAGACTTTTGGTATTAAAAACCTTAGTCTAAATTATAACGAGTCGAGTATACATTGATCCGCTCAATAAACACTCATCGATTCATATTAACGACAAAAAAGACTTTTTGGTATGAAAACCTAAGTCTAAAATAAAAACGAGTCGAGTAAACATTGATCCGTTCAATAAAAACTCCTCGATCTACTCATGACGATTCAAAAAGACTTCGGGCATTAAAGCCTAAACAGCGAGTTGAGTAAACATTGGTCCGCTCAATAAAACACTCATCGATCAACTTTTCAGCAAGTAAAAGACTTTTTGGTATGAAAACCTAAGTCTAAAATAAAAACGAGTCGAGTATACATTGATCCGCTCAATAAACACTCCTCGATATATATTCAGTGATCAAAAGGACTTCTGGTACAAAGACCTAAGTCTAAATTATAAACGGGCTGAGTAAACATTGATCCGCTCAATAAAAACTCCTCGATCTACTCATGACGATTCAAAAAGACTTCGGGCATTAAAGCCTAAACAGCGAGTTGAGTAAACATTGATCCGCTCAATAAACACTCCTCGATCAACTTTTCAGCGAGTAAAAGACTTTAGGTACTAAAAACCTAAGTCTAAACAAAACGAGTTAGGTAAACATCGATCCGCTCGATAAAAACTCCTCGATATATTTTCAACGGTTAAAAAGGCTTTCGGGTTAAAAACCTAAGTCTAATTAAAATAGAGTTGAGTATACATTGATCCGCTCAATAAAAACTCCTCGATATATTTACAACGATCAGAAAAAGATTTCAGGCGATAAAAACCTAAGTCTAAATTATAACAAGATGAGTATACATTGATCCGCTCAATAAACACTCCTCGCTCTATTCCAAACGATCTAAAAGATATGCTAATATTCCTAAAAGTCTTGATAAAGTTTGAATCCATCTGCTCGGAAAATGCTCCTCATAAATAAAAATTACGACAGAATCAACGACAATGAAGATGCAAAGGATAAAAAGTAATATTTTATTCATCAAATCAGTTACATACGAAAGTCCTACATTACAAAGGTCTACATACTGCATAAACACCGTTACAATGATTTAGATAAAATGATCTTATAAGATCAGCGATCTTCACGACAATGTCCACGGAAACACCAATCTCCTCCATAGTACCTCGTCGATTATGATAAACCACCTAAGAAGCATGCTGCTCAGGATGGTCGACGTCTTTAGTTCGATGGCCAGGCTCTGAAGATCAAATGTTCTTCCAGACGAAATGAGCATTACCAGCCAGATAACTGGCAATACTCATTCACCCACAACAAGATACTGCTTCTACTTTAAATATAAAACATTTTACTCTAGAGCAGCATCTCTTCGGGGCCGTCGTGAGACAATAAATTTACCAGTCACCCCGATGGTCTATCACTCCTGAGGTAACATCCAAGAACGGGGGTGACCAGCAAAGTATAAACCCTCCATGTGCAAACAGAAACCACGGACCTCAAACCCATAAAGACTAAGGCAGAGGCCACATGGGACCCGTTAGTACAAGGTAGGGCATTATTGGGACCTGTCAGTACAAGGCAGATGAAATTCAAAACGATTCGACAATGTGATTTTTGATAATGTGACTTCTTGAATATTATGGGATCTGAAGGCAGTGTAAAATCTAAAGAGACTGAGATCTCCATCCTTTTTGAGAAATGGCAAATGAAGTATGCAAACCGCCTCCCTATTTATATGGATAGGTCTGAGTAATCCAACGGCTGAAAAAGTACTTGATCAAGGGACATAAATGCGACTTTTTGACTCCCCGCAATAAATGCAAGTAAGTTGGAACGGCACACCACTGATCGAACCAACTAATCAACGAGAAAGAAACTTAGATCGAAGCGATCAATGAACTCTCGAAGCAGATCTAAGAAGAGCTCCGGACCGGAAAATTTTGCACACTCTCATATGATAATCGCTCAACAGAAAGCCTAAGATCCTCAACGACGGTATATCGCTCGTCACTACCTCATATATCATATGAGAAGTTATTAATTCGATTAAACAAGAACTCCATTGGAGTCCAAGAAATTTGACATGGAAATCAGGAGAATAGCCCTCATTATTCAAGAGTACAAAGGAGTCACTGCCTAACATACCAAAGAATTGCTGAAGGGGGTCTAAACAGGCCAGATCTGGCCAAGACCCCTGCATTTTCCAATTCCTCCCATATCAAGGAAATAATATAATGATACGCTGACTGCGGAACGTACACTTCACAGTTAGTGCAGAAAAACATAAAGTTTAGAAAAACATCTTCTATTAGTCTTATGAAAAGAAGAGCAAATTTCAACAGGAGAAATAATAGCCTCCTTATATAAGATGTACGTCACAAAAAGACAAATTTACAAGGATTGTATTGAACATCGACCAAGACATTGAGCGTTCCTTGACAATCGATTATCGACGTAAAAGAACCTACTATCTACATTTCCTGAAAGTACTGCGCAATTTTGGGTATAACCCCATGGGACTATACTGGGTCATTCTCCATTCTTGGTATTCTGATAAAATGAGAGATTATCGACCAGTATATCATTCAATTACTACGCAAGGATTAATATCACATAAATACGCCAAGTCTATGCTGGTTATTTCATGATGATATATTTGCGTATGACAGGAGATTGTGCACAACAAAGAATATCAACAGAATAAAATTAATCAAGGCGAGAATCTGCCTACAAAATATCATATCTTCCAAATTCCTTGTTCTCCCAATACAAAGATTTCAGCCCGAACAACTACACAAAAAGTTGGGCACTTAAAAAAAAAAAAAAAAAAAAAAAAAAAAAAAAGACAGTCCAAGGCCTGACAGGTCGAATAAAATCACTGAGAAGAATCTCCAGCAGGGCGACTAGCAGAAACAGGCCTCCGAGGAGTCAAATTACCGGCAAACGCCATCAACTCCTCTTGACGCTTTAGATAACCAGCGTCATATCCCTCCTCATAGGCTCGCCGACTAGACTCCTCTGCTAAGGTAGCAGCCTGAACCAAGTCACTTCTCTCTTTCTCCCAGACAGACTTTTCCTCCTGCAATTTTTTCAAATCATCATTGGCTAGCTGCAGTTCGAGAGACTGCCCAGCAACCTTCGCCGACTCCGACTCCAAACGACGTTGATAAGCACCTCTACTTCTCCACAGTTCATCATTTTGCACACCCAGCTGGAGTGCAAAGTACTTAGCCTGGAAAAAGAAAACAATCTTTATGTAACAAGGCAGTCAAAATAAAAACAAATAAAACAATGAAAGATTCATCCACCTGTTCGCATATCTTCACTAGCGACTGAACAAGGCGTACGTTTGAAGTACCCTCAAGTTTCTTCAGCTCTCCAGGCAGAATAGTGCTCAAACCCAGATCCCAAGACAAAGCATCGAGTTCAACAGAGCCCGGAAGCTCACTAAGAAGAGGGACGTTGTCAGGACGGGGAGTCGATGCCCGTAAAATATCCTTAACTTGCTCAAGTATGCATCGATCGTCTAACAGACGAGGAGAATCTTTCTCATTGGGGCTAACGGAGGTTTCCTTGCCTGAAGCAGAAATAACAGTCCGACGACCAGACCTCGACCCAAACCGACCCTCAGAAGGTCCTCCAGACTCGAAAGAAGTAGTCGTTACAGTGGTATCATGAAATAAATATTCAGGACAATCTTGCAAAATAGATTGTGTTGTGGAAGGATTAACAGAAAAGCCATCACCAACTTGCCTTTCGCTGGCAATCAGGGCAGTAGAAGTAGAAAAAGGAAGGGAACTAACAAAATCCCCTCCATGAGACCCATACTCATAAGAAGAAAAACCTGAAGAAACAGGTATATCGTAAACCTGCTCCACGTTAGATGAATCTCCAAAAGCTATTCGACCAGGGGAAGGCCTATTACCTACCACTGTGGAAGAAGAAAAGTTTGGTTGAACAAGAGACGAACTAATTTCTGGTAAAGGTTGGGAAGGGACAACGGGATTATCGGCCATCGAATTGCTAATCGAGGAGGAACGAGGAGGCTCCATCGAGGGCCCGTCTCTTCGAGATTTTTTTGGTCTGTTATCCCGAGCGCCCTCACGGGAAGGTCGCTTCGAAGTATTACCAAAAAGGTTACTCATGATCGGATTATAAAAAAATACAAATTAATATCGAGAAAGCTTATCGACTAACTGGCAAAAGAGTATTCTATTAAGAGAGGAATATAGCAGTAAAAAACAAGTCAAGTTTTTACCCTTCGTATTTATACCAAACGAAAAGACGCGACAGACCCAAAGAAAGGGCGCGAAATATTTGAAGATAGCCTTGGAATAAACACTAGAATTCGAAAAGACGCACCCATAATGATTATAGACGAATTTAATGACTTGTCTGAATTATTACGGCGAAGATGAATAGACGTATCTGTCAGAATGTGAAACGTTTAGCGTACAAAAGGATGAGAAGGTAAAATTACAATTAAGCCTACAGTCAAATTATTACAAAGATTGTCAAATATATCACAGAGCCTGGTCGCTATCTGGAATTCTCTGTTCGCTATCGACATTCTCTCCCTCGGTCATGCCAATATCCTCTCCTTCTTCATCTTCGTCTTCTAGATCGATAAGAGTATTATCAAGCTCATCATTAACATCAGAAGGAGGAATCGGCAATGGTTTCCCGAACTCTTTGACAAGGTGAGCCAGAGGAAAACCTTGATATACGACATCTGGAAGTTCGGAAGAAGAATAAACTTCACCATAACGATTCAACCGAATATGTGCCGCCTTAAAATACTCCTTTCGACGGTCATCGATCATTTCAAAGGCAACCAACTGATGAACCGCTCTCTTGAAAGTACTCTCCAGAAGAGGACCGACCATCTGATACACCAGCGCCGTATGGACAGGAGAGTTAAGGAATTCACGAATTACTTTTTCATCATAACTCCGGCCATAACGATCCCTGAGACCGCTTAGAGGGATATCAGTATCGTACTCCTCTAAAGAAGTTTGGAGATTTGAGACTTGGGATTCTAGCTCGCTAATTCGAGCCGTACTCTGTAACTGGAATTCCTCTAACTTCTTTGCCATTTGATTGGCTTGCTCTTGAGCACGAGAAATCTCCATAACCCTATCTATAATCTCTTGGTCTTCGGCCCCCGTATCATGAGTCTCGCCGACTGGAATGGAAGAAGACGTGGAGGGACCAACCTCTGAACCAGAGGATTTATGAAGTAAAGCTTTATACTTTTCTTCTAGGAAATCACATTGTTGTTTCCAAAGTGCATTTTCATAGGCGTATGATGCCAGACAAGTTTTAGTCTGGAAGAACAAAGAGAGCAAAAAAAAAAAAAAAAAAAAAAAAAAAGAAAAAAAAGAAATGGGTTAGCAAATTAAGAAAAATCCTTTAAGAAAATTACTTTGTTAAGTTTGATCTATAAAAAAGAGGAATCACCTTTTCAGCATAAAGAGAGGCTCGCTGAAATTTCTCCAGAGGATCCTTATGCAGAAGCTTATTCAGATCACGAGTAAAAACCCCGGATAAAAGCACACGAGTTGCCTTATCAACTGCGTTCTCGCTCTCATCGTGGACAAGAGAATCTTTCTCGGAATAACCAGCGGCTCTTTTCCCCTCCAAATGATCTTCGATCATTTCGACCAAGGTAGGTTTCGGATGATTGTCGACGATCAGGGAAAGGTCATTACCGGAACGACCGTAATAGCTCCTTTTTCTCCCTACTGGATTGTCGTTAGGATGAGGCATCGACCAACCGCGACACCCGCGAATGCCCAAAGATGTTCTAAGCTGAAGAGGAGGATAACCAGATCCTGTGCCCTGACGAATAGGGGACTCGCGTGAAGAATCTGGAGATTCTTCTCTATTCTCCTCAGATTCGTGACTTAACCCCAGTTTCCTTTTTCGTGACGCTCTCTGCTCGATAGGGGCGTTCTCTACGGATTTGGAAGATTTCGACAGCACCATTTTTCCCTTCGAAGAGTGTCGAGAGTTTTCTACCATATGGGCTGAAAAAGAAACAAAATAAAAGTCAGTTTCTCCATATAAAAACTATCATCACAACACTAAGCTAAAATGAAGTACTAACCAAGAGGTTCAGATGATAAACTAATAGGAAAGTTATGAGCACTTAATCCTGCTTTACGAAGGAAAGCTTCCCCTATCAAAAGAGCACTCTGATATTTGTTTGCGCGCATATCAGGAATTTCAGCGATAAACTGAGCATCGTCAGGAATAAATTCTCCAGTCGGCAGACGACCTCCGTATACCCATTTAAAATCGTGGTCCCAAGAGAAGGACCGAACCATCCGCCGAACGAAGATGAGGTGGGGGGCGAACATAGAAGAAGTGAGATTTCCAAAAAGGGTTGCTAGAAACAGGGGAATCGAAGATTGCTCGACTAGGTCTTTGGCTAGCGAAAAAATATCCATGATTTGAAGAACTGGAAACGTTGAAACGGAAAAGTTGCGCAAAATTATGAAAAGAAGGTTTGAACCCCTTTGCGATCATCAAAACGGAAAAACAAACCACAAAAGCAACAGAATTTGGAACTAACTGTGTCAAGCACACGCTGAATGTTTTCAAAACTTCAAGAAAGAGAGGAGACAAAGGAAGACGCAGGCCGCTATTGAAGTGAGCCGTATAAAAAGCTCGACATCCCTCCGGTGGAGATGTGACCCTATCAGAAGGGGAAGGAAGAATTATCTCGGAACCTTCCGGAAAATATTTGGTATAATTATTCACAACCTCCGGAAATGTATCCTCCGTATAAGCACAAGCTACGTCCTCAATTGGTTCAGAAATCTGAGGAACAGTACCTTTGCCCTTTTTGGCTCGGGCAGCAACATCCGCATCAGAAAGGATTCGTACCCTGAAAGTATCTTCCACTGGGACGACGAATTCAGACACTGCAGCTTGTTCGCCCAAAAGATTAGAATGCAACCCCTCCTCGTTATTAGGGGCAACGTTGTCCCTAGGAGAAGAAGAAGATCTTCTTACAGAAGCCATGTTTTCAGAATCTCGGAGGATGAAGGTCGATAAAGGGAAACTTTATGAAGATAAACGATTAAACAAGAAGATAACTATGAACTATAAGGAAGTATAAAGGAGAAATGGCGAACTCAAAAGTCACCTATTTATACTAAGATGAGAAAAGACGTTTCGAACTCGTCACAATTAAACACATTCCCGCCTAAAACGGAAGGAAATTAGAAAGTCTCCCTAATGGACACATGGAGATTCATAATTGGAAAGAGGAAACGACTTTCTATGTGGGGTTGCACTCTTTTCCTTACTTAAGATTTTTCCCACTGGGTTTTTTCTTAAGGAAGGTTTTTAACGAGGCACCACTCATAGACAACAGACGGTCGTATAAAATTATCTACTTCCACGAGCTTCTATTATCTATACGCTCGAAGAAGTGAGGGAGTACTGATGGGGGCTATTTCGCACCCTACATACTGTGCGGATCGACTAAAGAATTTGAGATCGGTTCGACCAGATCAGGCTGTTCAAGATCATCTTATCGACCCGGCCGAATACAACTCCCTTCGATCAGAAGACTATACTCCGTACCCAAGAAGGATATTTGGGCCGAGTCCTGTTAGGACTAGGTTTCCTGGTAAAACTAGGTTTAGCATGATATAAATACCTAGTTAATGATTGTATGAAGGGGACCTTGAATGATAAGAAAAATTCGCCATTGAATTCTGCTTAGATTGCACAGCACACTAATATTCAATAAATAAAGTGAGAGCTTTATATTCATATTGGTGTTATGGATTCTGTGTTGGTTTGAATATTTACTTTCTGTTCTAAGATATTGCTCTTCCTTGAGATTGATCCATCCTGAATAAAGTAACAGAGCCCCATAATATATATATCAAAAACCCCCACTATCACAAATTCACTGATACCAATTAACCTAGCGAAAACAGGTTAAATCAGACAACATGACTCTTAATAGCCATTGAAAGTCAGATATATGAATTCACCAGCATTATTAAGACGTCTTCATTACATAATATGAAAAGTGTGCTCTTAATTTAATTATTTGCGCAAATAATCCCGCAAACATCAAGGTTGCAGGTTGACAATAAACACACATGTCACATTTGTAGTAGATGCATCTATTAAAATCCACATAGAGGATGAGTGGGCCCACGTGTATCACATTGAATGTGTTTCAAAAATGCTGAAGATTCTAACCCATTCTTAATTGAAATGATTTAGTAATCTATTAACCTTGAGAACAAGCAGCACAAAAGGATTCTTTGATTTGAAGAATCTTCTGGTTCTTCAGTGAAAATCCATACAAACTCTCAATAATTTTTTTTCGCATCATATTTTATCTGGGATGGTCTAACCGGTTATCCATAATTTATTTTGGTAAGTAAACATCTGGTTTACTGTAATATGTGTTTCAATTGTATAAACACATTTCTTTCTATAAAATCCCCATTTGAAGTCTTAAATAAATAAGGTTAATCAAAATAATAAGTCTTCACTTATTATTAAGGATTCATAAGCTCAATAATCACATCAAAGTAACCTCATATAGCTTATGACTTAGTGAATAATTTAATCAAATGAAATACTTATGAAGTTAACCAGTTTTCATTTTACTTTTAACCACGGCATGAGATAAGATAAATAAACACAAATAAGGTAAGAAGAATATCATATATATATATATCTACGTTTTTTTTTCATTTAAGAAATAAACAATTTATTTATAATCATAATTGAGAGAATATGAGAAGTTCATATTTACATTTCAAGCATGATAATATATAACTTAATTTTAAATATGAATTACCGTATATTGACTTTTATCACATATATATTTCCATCCACTCAAATCATACCTAAATACATAATTGAAATATAATAAATCATAACAGAAATTCAGATATTTAATCACAAAATGTTATGCCATAAACTTAATTTCATATTAAACATTATTATTTTATTATCACTATTAGCTCTACTTATCTCAATAAAAATTATCAAAATCCAAATTAGTAATGTTAAGTGATTCAATTTTTATCATCAAGAATGTTATGACATCGTAGTAATTCATTTTCACTTGATGAATGTTTATTTCAACAAGTGTCATTTGACGCCTTGTAGAATCAATTTGCATACCTTTATTTTTCTCTAGTTTTACCACTATTTCGTTTTGTTTCGGATAGTATGATGCAATCAATATATGAAATGCATAAAGTAATTTGATATGTCTAAATAACGTCAATGTCTATCATACATTCCATTAATTTATGAGAATGAATCATGTACGCTCACTTTTGAGCATAAATCATTTATATTCACATTTGCATCCATTTAAAGGAATGCTTATCAATCATAATAGGAGTTATGATTTTTCATCAATGTTTCATTTTCCAACTACCATAATCAAATTGGTAGTATTTCTTATAATCTCTCCACATTATTGCTACTTAATAAGAATTTAGGATACCAAAAGTTGTAATACTATATCTCCAAATTGATAACTAGTTTTTAGTCGTGGATCTCATTTCTCAATTTAAAATGTCGCAACTTCAGGTGCAAACTTTCATAGCCAGCTTTTAATGGAAAATGTCTATAGTTTAACTCTCTTTTTGCAAGTCCATATTAGTCCCGTAACTATAAATATTCAAATTGTCGATACAAAAAATTTCGACATTCGAAGGTTTTGAATTTTAGCCAAAAGATATGACAAAATATTAAACTAGATATTCTTAATAGAATTCTAAACGGCAATACATGCTTTTGTCCATAAATTCATCCATAAAATGCATGCCTTAAAAATAAATTATCAATTCATGCCAAAGTTGAACATAAGCATAAATTTGACATTTAGCTTGGACTGGAATAGAGACAATTCAATTCACATGAATATAGTTTTACTCAAGTGAAAACAATCACAACTTTTGTGTTAAAATAATTCCTCCAAATATTTTTAGGACAAATGGGTCCTCTACTCAAATATATAAATTGGATTTCAATCCTTCAAGGAGGAAACATTGCCTTCACTTTATCTTTATCAAATGTCTCATTTTATTACTGTATTTTGAGGCTCTTTACATTCCAGTGAATTCAAACCAGTAGTTTTACAAGCTTACTAAGCATTGTTAAATATTTGATAACTTAATAACATGTACCCCATTTGTACAATTTTACATACAAATGCTATTTTCTTAGTAGGCACTGTCATCGATTCTCAATTTTATTAATTGATTAAAGAGCAAAATGAATAGGCATTGCAAGAATCTTTTGATTTAACATATTTTGACAAATTTTGATTCAACAACTCAAAGATTGATAACTTCTTTAATTTAACAAGATATAAATCATGGCTTATCATTCTTCTCATTTCTCATGCGAACATTCAGTTATGGCTTCCATATTTGTTCAAGATTCATAATCAACACATTGAATCAACTCCAATCAATATACTGAATCAAAGCCAGATGTATTCAAATCTTCGGGTTTGAATACATATATTTTGAACTCTATACCCTTGTCATCTAGGCTTCAGGCCTAAAATAAGATATACAAATAAAATATACTCAAATCTTCAGGATTGATTTTATAACCTAGGCTTCAAGCCTAACTTAAAAATGTACCAAAAACGTTTAAATTCTCATTTGTATCATTTAGGCTTCCGGCCTAACATATTATTTGTCTTTAAGAACTTCAAGTTCTTGATAAAATAAAAAATATTCAACTACACCAAAATTAAATCCAATCCAAAAGTTGAAATAACCATCAACTATGTTCAAATTTTATTCAATCTAAAAGTTGAAGTAGCCATCATAATTTATTTGATTCTTTGAAGTGTTATACACGGAATATTGATATAGATGCCAAATAACATAGGATCATATGATGTAACAAATATTCTAATTGATTCCTTTCATTAATATATTAATGTTCGTATAAGCATAAAATATAAAATATATAATATATAATAAAGTAAATAACTCACCGTCTTACCCATTCATCGATTCGATCTTACCTTTGGAAGTGAGAAATATGAACTTTCTTACGGATTCGATTAGTTAACTTTGAATCAAAAGATAGAACATATCGTGATGATAACGTGTTATAAAATTAAAAGAATAAAAAGCAAAAACTACAATGTAATTGTGGAGAAGAAAAGTGAAGTAGGGAGAGAATTTTATTCATTCTTATTCATGTATAAACATATTACAATAAGCCTCTATTTATAGGGCTAGAGGAGAAACTCAAAAGCCATAAGTTACAACTTAAAAGTATTCAATAGTCACTATATATATTCAATACAATGAATATTACATTAAAATGGACATCCACTAACATAATATTTATAACAATAACACATAAGTAGGTCAAGTATAATTTTATCTCACTCATGCAATTAGTCATGTTACCTTTGGGAATTCAATCCTAATTGCTAGGTGAATACAAATTATACTACCCTACCCGAATCATAATTAATTAAAAGTGACTCTCCTTTGGGCGAGCCCCAATCTCTTAATTATGACCGCAATCAAGAATATTATTATCATTAATATCATCTAAGTGATAAAACCTTTATGTAATCTTTATATTCGTAAAATTCACTAATCAAGGTCACTTTGGCAACTACAAGATTAGAAATATTTTACAAAATACAAGGTTTAACCAATAATATTCTGTATTATCTTATTGTGAAAGTAATTTTTATATGCACAAAATTTACACATTAAGTTTTATATACGATTTAAAACTGTGTAAAACAATTTATCACATAAAATTTACACATAAAGTTTTATATACAATATAAAATGGTGTAAAACATTTTATCACATAATTTGACAATGAATATATATTTAAACATAATTTTCCATTATCAAATCATGTAATTTATAGTGTGTGTTTTAGTCTTGCTACTTGAACCCACTAGAATGAAGTGGAGACTATATCTTATATTACATGTTTCAATCTTGCAAGGTAAGTTTCAATATGTGCTTCCCAAGCACACTACTTTTAATACAAGATAGTGGTGGTGTCCACCACTAACATATAATAAGATATATTTTTCTCTCTTATATATATATCACATATATATATCAAACATTATATCATATCATATATGATCATCTCATAAGACCAATCTAAATTGGTCATGGGTTAATTGGACATTTATTTCCCAATTAATAAATCCAATCTCTAATTCAAAATTAGAAACCCATTAATTTCTTCCTTCAATTAATTAGACCCTTCTAATTAATTTTTGACTAAATTAATTTAACACTTAAATTATTAGTCCTTCAATTAATTAATCTCCATTAATTAATTAATTACTACTTCTTGTCAAATCCAATTTGACTTTAATAGATTGATTTAAGTTGCATCTTGTGCTATTGTGCGTGGCCCCTTGGGTTCACCATCAATTAGCCGTGGGCTCACAAACCATTTGTGATTTAATTAAGAGATTAATTAAACTACCTTTAATTAATCACTCTTAGACATGATCTCATCAAATCCAGAGTACCCACCACTCGAGGTAGTCGTCTAGTCACGGTCGACGAGTCCTAACTAATGATGAAAATAAAGTGTGAACCTTTCTTGAATTGATCTCATCAATCCTCTTACGCATACCATTCACGTACGCTCCTTCCAATAACTTATTTCCCGATCGAGGCCTAGGACATGGAGTCCAATGGATTCCTATTAGCCTTGATAACTATGCGTCTTTATTCTTTATGGTGATTCTTTTTAGTGATTACCCATTTGGAAACTCCTTTCCAAATCTAACATCACTCACTTCGGCCGAAGATTCCCCGAATCAATCCATACAAAATAATGCATAGGAAATCGCCCAACCACATCACGGTGGGAGTTAATGGATCCTATATTGACGTCATTAACGTCACTACTAAGCAATCCATACCCAACGTGAAACTATAATGACTCGCTAATTAGTAGTCGAGTAACACATCAAAGCATAAACGCTCCGCATGAAGTTCACTCCAACGTCTCAAGTCAAAGGACCAATTTACGTACACTATCATAAGTAGAAGAAATCTTCATCTCCGATAAACTCCTAAGATGAGATTTTTCTAGCGGGGTTTCGATGCGCTTGATCTCATCAAGCCACCCACTCATATGCATTGATATCTAACATATCGATGTCCATGGAACTATCCATCCCCATGCAAAAGAGAATGCATACTCGTGCAAGTCTTACCGAATACAATGATGCCCTATCTCAATTGTATTCTACGACTTGGAAAGCTTTTAAGATCTTAAACCATAGTAGAACATATTCCATAGAGGGATGCACCATGTTCCATAGTTTCAACGATCTAAGGGCTTCATAAATTGCTTAGATGTATCACAATAAATGAAGAATTGCCAATAAGAACTTTTATTGATCATGAATAAGATTGATTACAAGAGTAAACAAGACAACTGATTGGCTTGCAGGGCACTACTCTAACAATCTTCCACTTGCACTAAAGCCAATCGTTCATAACTTTAAGGCCCATCTTAAGGCGATGTCCTTCAAAAGCCTTGATTGGCAATGGTTTAGTCAGTGGGTCCGCCACATTTTCTTTTGAGTCAACGCACGCCACTCTCACGTCTCCTCTATCAATGATATCTCATATCAAATGATATCGCCTCATTACGTGCTTGGATCTTTGATGAGATCTTGGCTCCTTTGCTTGCGCAATGGCCCCATTGTTATCACAGAAGATAGCAACGGGTTCGGCAATGCTAGGAACTACACCCAACTCTTGGATGAAGTTTCTCATCCAAACACCTTCTTTAGCAGCATCACATGCAGCTATGTATTCTGCTTCGGTTGTAGAATCGGCTACAGTTTCCTGTTTGGAACTCTTCCAACTTACTGCACCTCTGTTCAAGCAAAATACAAAACCTGACATAGACTTGGAGTCATCTACATCACACTGAAAACTAGAGTCAGTGTGACCCTCAATTTTTAATTCTCCATTACCATAGACCAAGAACAAATCCTTAGTTCTTCTCAAGTACTTAAGGATTGCTTTTACGGCACTCCAGTGACTCTCACCTGGATCAGATTTAAAGCGGCTTGTGACACTAAGAGCTTGTTCCACATCCAGCCTAGTACATAGCATGGCGTACATTATGCTCCCTATAGCGGACGCATAAGGTATCTTTGACATCCTTTCTCTTTAATCGTCAGTCTTGGGAGACATCGACTTGGAGAGATGGATTCCATGTCGCATTGGAAGAAACCCTTTCTTCGAAACATCCATACTAAACCTCTTTAGTATCTTTTATATGTACAACATTTGGGATAGCCCTAGCAACCTTTTAGATCTATCTCTATAGATACGTATTCCCAATACAAAGGAAGCTTCTCCCAAATCTTTCATGGAGAATTTTGTAGATAACCATGCTTTAGTCTTCTCTAATATTCCTACTTCATTGCCAATGAGAAGAATATCATCGACATAAAGCACTATAAACTCTATCGAGCTTCCATTAACCTTCTTGTACACACAAGGTTCATAGATGTTCTTGATGAAGTCAAACGATTTGACTGTCTCATCAAAACTCTTGTTCCAATTTCGGGATGCTTGTTTAAGTCCATAAATGGACCTTTGCAGTTTGCAAACCTTTTGCTCACTACCTTTTGGTTGCTCCATATAAATTTCTTCTTCAATGTCTCCATTGAGAAAAGCGGTTTTCACATCCATTTGCCATATCTCATAGTCGTACCATGCAGCTATGGCAAGCAAGATCCGAATCGACTTCGGCATGGCCACCGGTGAGAAGGTTTCCTCAAAGTCGATGCCCGGCCTTTGAGTATATCCCTTCGCTACTAGCCTTGCCTTGTAGGTCGACACCTCTCCATTTACTCCAAGCTTTCGCTTATAGATCCACTTGCAACCAACGGGTACTACTCCCTTTGGTGGATCTACCAAGGTCCATACCTTGTTTGAGTACATGGAGTCCAATTCGGCTCTAATGGCTTCACGCCATTTTCCCGAATCTATGTCCAACATAGCTTCTTCATAAGTCCTTGGATCAATATCCAATTTCCCCGTTTCATGTATCAATCCAAACCGTTCCGGTTGTTTACGTTCACGAGTGGACCTACGAAGTTGATGTGTACTAGTGGATTCCTCATTACTCTCATTTGTTTCCATCTCTTGTGGTGATTCATTCGTCTCACGAATTTCCTCCAATTCTATCTCCACCTTTTCATTATCAAGAAGACGTTCTTCCAAGAAAATGGCGTTCCTAGAAACAAACACATTTTGTTCCTTAGGATCATAGAATTGATATCCAATAGACTCTCTAGGATATCCCACAAATTTGTGGACTTGGCTTCCAACTTATCTCCCACTAGCTTCTTGACATAAGCGGGAGACCCCCAAATTCTCATGAATTTATAAGAGGGTGCTTTGCCGAACCACATCTCATGAGGTGTCATAGGCACAATTTTTGAAGGTACTACGTTTAGTATCTTTGAAGCTGTATGAAAAGCCTAACCCCAAAAGCTTCTAGGTAAATCCGTGAAACTCATCATGGATCGAACCATGTCCAACAGAGTTCTATTCCTTCTCTCCGATACTCCGTTCAATTGAGGAGTACCCGGAGGAGTCCACTTTGAGAGAATCCCATTCTCTTTCAAATAACCGAGGAATTCGCTACTCAAGTATTCTCCACCTCGATCGGATCGAAGTGACTTAATACTTTTACCGAGTTGCTTTTCTTCTTCATTTCGAAACTCTTTGAACTTTTCAAAAGCTTCGAACTTATGTGTCATGAGATACACATATCCATACCGTGAATGATCATCGGTGAAGGTAATGAAGTACTTACAATCTCCTCGAGCACTAACACTTAGTGGTCCACATATATCCGTATGGATCAAATCCAAAGTGCTTGAAGCACGTTCCGGTTTCCCAGAAAATGGCAATTTGGTCATTTTTCCCTTTAAGCAAGATTCGCAAGTTGGTAACTCATCTAAGTCCACTATTTCTAGAGACCCATTTGAGACCAACCTTTGAATCCTCTTCTTGGAAATATGTCCAAGTCTAGCATGCCATAGATATGCGGAGTTATTGTTATTTGCCTTTCGTTTCCTAATATTATCGTGAACATGAAATATAGTATTAGATGTTATGGACGTTTCAAGATTATACAATCCATTAGCTAGTGTACCTTTTGCATATAAAGAACCATTCTTTGAAATGCTAAATATTCCACTCATAATGGTAAAACAAAAACCTTCTTGATCCAAAACAGGAATGGAAATAAGGTTCTTGATTAAAGTAGGTACATAGAGACAATCTATAAGGACTAGCTTACAATGTCCTACATCTAGTACTACATCTCCTATTGCTTCGGCTGCAACTTTTGCACCATTGCCCAAGCGGAGAATCCAATCCTCGGGTTCAAGGGGCCTTGTTGTTCTCATCACCTGTTTGTCATTACAAAGGTGAGAACCACAAGCGGTGTCCAACACCCAATTAGTATTATTCACGGAAATATTAACTTCAACGAAAAATATACCTTGATTCTTATTTGGGACGGTTTTAAGGTAAAGAGGACAATTCCTCTTCCAATGCCCTTCTTTATTACAATGGAAACAAGTACCCTTAGGCACCTTTCCCTTCGCAACTTTAGGAGTGGCCTTAAGAGGCTTCTTGTCCTTAGAGGAACTTTTCCACTTCTTTTTCTTTCCCTTTGCCTTTCGGCCCTTGGAAGAAGTGGGAGCTAACATCACATGTTTCTCCTTTACTATAGAGCTTTCCGCCGTGTGAAGCATATTAACAAGTTCATGAAGTCCAACTTCCATTTTATGCATGTTAAAGTTCACCACAAAGTTGTCAAATGAGCGGGGCAATGATTGAAGGATCAAATCCATATAGAGTTCATTGTCCATAACCACGTTAAGATGAGCAAGCTTTTCAATGAGTACAATCATTTTAAGCCCATGCTCACGGACCGATGAACCCTCAATCATGCGAGCTTGGAAAAGCTCCTTACTTGCCAAGTAACGTTCTTGCCAACCCGGAGTCGAGTACAACTCGGACAAGTGAAGGTGGATATCCGAAGCATGAGATATGTTCTCATGTTGCTTTTGAAGCTCACTTGACATTGAGGCCAACATGAGGCAACGGGCTTGAAGATCATCTTCGACTCATTTGTCAAAGGTGGCCCGCTCCTCATCAGACGAATCCGTCGGTAAGGCCACAGGGGGTGGGGCGGTGACGACATAGCTCCTTTTCTCAGAATCGAGAACAATGCGAAGGTTGCGGAGCCAATCGGAGTAATTTGGCCCGGTGAGTTTGTTTGAGTCAAGTATCATATGAAGTGGGTTCTTTGCCATTTAAAACACTTTTAAATCTACAAAGGCGAAAAAGATTATGTTTAGCGTTCATTCAATTTTTCAATATACTTTATGATCTTGGACTTCTAATCATAAAGGTCTCCCACTATTTTATCGAATCCCATGCCCCCACATGGTAAACGAGAAATCAAATTTCTTAGTAGGTCTCAAAGTCCTGAACACATTTTCCACACCCACGACTCGTGAGACATGAGGTCAATTCAATAGGTAGGCAACAAATCGCCAATCGTTTCTACCAAACGACCTTTGAGAATATTTTGCCTCGCTTTTCGTATGAACCCACGACTCGTGCGACATCCATAATTACACCCGTTCCACGACTCGTGAGACAACAGACGAATCGAATACAACTCATGACCGATCCCTATTGATGGAAGGCATGGACTACGAAAACTCGCTTGCCTATTATGACTTAATTATTAAACTCGATTGGGTCGAGTGGAGGTTTTTAATTATTTGAAGTTGCAAGATCTCACCAAATTTTAGTTGTTTATCTTTGTTAGGTGATCTATCCTAACATGTATCACATACATCAAATGGATAAAATACCAACAAAGCATAAACGGTCCTAGCATGCTCCTATCGCGTGGTGGAAGATCATGGGCCAATCCTATGCGGTCCATTCCGAGCCAAGGAATGTCCCAATTGGTCAATCTAGGGTAAGCAAATAAATGGAAATAGAATCCTATTCTATTACATATGCATCACCATGCATACATGGCCTTCAAGGTCTTCAAGTCCTCCAAGTCCTTCAAATCCTTCACAAGTCCTTCAAGTCCTTCATCTTGAATAAACCTCACAACCTAATGCCTACTCTCTTTTCATTAACATAAGTCAAGAAATAAGAGGCATGCAAGCCCCATTTAATTACAAACCCAAATCATCAAATGAATTACAGGATTAATATACAATCACATAAGGTCAAGGCCACTAGATCATCCACCCATACATTCATCACACAATGGGGCATCGATAAAGTAAATTTACCAAGAAGATTATCTACCAATTTCTAAAGGATTAAGGCATGTACTATGTGGTGTCCCAATTTAATGAGACCAATGAACACAAATTTAGATAACTCGATGTAGGAGCTCGATAGGTGTTTGAATTTCGGTTTTATGACCAATCCGGCTCATCCATAAGTTATCCACAAGTGAAGAGGCTTACCCACAGCCCTACATCACCTTAGGAAACCGTAGGACTCACAAGATTTAGGCAATTATACCGGTGGGTGCGATTGTTCCACTACAAGCCGGCACGTACGGTCTTTTCACCAAAAACCAATTTTCAAACATAAACCACCCTTACTCCATACATCCCTATATCCAATAAAATGTTCATAAACATTATCTAACCATAATTAACCACAAAAACAGCCCCTAAATCCGAAAGCAAATCGGTTGATGCACTTCAAATTTTAAAAAACCGTTTTCACCAAAACGTAAGAAAACATTCATAACACTTATGAATCACGAATCTAATATGAAATAGCATGATTTGGCTCTGATACCACTTGATGGTAATGGTCGTAAGGCCAACCAAAACGCAGCGGATAACAAAATTTTTAAACGGGACAAAACGGCCCAAAAAGTGCAACTACTTTGCAAGAAAACTTTGGAGACCTTCTACCATTACTATCCTAGGATCATCATGCATGCAAAGTTCATATTAGAAGGAAAGATATCAAGTTATACCTCTCCCAATCTTGGGAGGTGAAGAGCCGCAAAGAATCGGGACAAGCAAGTAACACCCGAAACCTTCTAGCACCTCCAAGCTCACGGGTTCAACACCTCCAAGCTCCAAGCTAGAATCTCCTCCTTTGAAACTTCTTTCTCCAAGAACCTCAAGAAAATCCACACCAGGATCTCCAAGTGTAGATCCTCCAAAGCTAGCCCACACACACAAGTGATAGCACTTAAGGAGTAAAGAAGATGAGCTAGATCTTGCAAATACACCCTCATACTATTAACTAGAGTGAAGTAGTACTTGAATCAAGTTAAAAACTTGATAAAGGAAGAGAAAGAGATGAAGAAAACAACTTTTCTTGCTAGGGTAGGAGAGAAATCCGAACACACCCTAAAAGGTGTAGTGTGTGTTTTAGTCTTGCTACTTGAACCCACTAGAATGAAGTGGAGACTTTATCTTATATTACATGTTTCAATCTTGCAAGGTAAGTTTCAATATGTGCTTCCCAAGAACACTACTTTTAATACATAGTGGTGGTGTCCACCACTAACATATAATAAGATATATTTTTCTCTCTTATATATATATCACATATATATATATAACATTATATCATATCATATATGATCATCTCATAAGACCAATCTAAATTGGTCATGGGTTAATTGGACATTTATTTCCCAATTAATAAATCCAATCTCTAATTCAAAATTAGAAACCCACTTATTTCTTCCTTCAATTAATTAGACCCTTCTAATTAATTTTTGACTAAATTAATTTAACACTTAAATTAATAGAGTCCTTCAATTAATTAATCTCCATTAATTAATTAATTACTACTTCTTGTCAAATCCAATTTGACTTTAATAGATTGAATTAAGTTGCATCTTGTGCTATTGTGTGTGGCCCCTTGGGTTCACCATCAATTAGCCGTGGGCTCACAAACCATTTGTGATTTAATTAAGAGATTAATTAAACTACCTTTAATTAATCACTCTTAGACATGATCTCATCAAATCCAGAGTACCCACCACTCGAGGTAGTCGTCTAGTCACGGTCGACGAGTCCTAACTAATGATGAAAATAAAGTGTGAACCTTTCTTGAATTGATCTCATCAATCCTCTTACGCATACCATGCACGTACGCTCCTTCCAATAACTTATTTCCCGATCGAGGCCTAGGACATGGAGTCCAACGGATTCCTATTAGCCTTGATAACTATGCGTCTTTATTCTTTATGGTGATTCCTTTTAGTGATTACCCATTTGGAAACTCCTTTCCAAATCTAACATCACTCACTTCGGCCGAAGATTCCCAGAATCAATCCATACAAAAGAATGCATAGGAAATCGCCCAACCACATCACGGTGGGAGTTAATGGATCCTATATTGACGTCATTAACCTCACTACGAAGCAATCCATACCCAACATGAAACTATAATGACTCGCTAATTAGTAGTCGAGTAACACATCAAAGCATAAACGCTCCGCATGAAGTTCACTCTAACGTCTCAAGTCAAAAGACCAATTTACGTACACTATCATAAGTAGAAGAAATCTTCATCTCTGATAAACTCCTAAGATGAGATTTTTCTAGCGGGGTTTTGATGCGCTTGATCTCATCAAGCCACCCACTCATATGCATTGATATATACCATATCGATGTCCATGGAACTATCCATCCCCATGCGAAAGAGAATGCATACTCGTGCAAGTCTTAACGAATACAATGATGCCCTATCTTAATTGTATTCTACGACTTGGAAAGCTTTTAAGATCTTAAACCATAGTAGAACATATTCCATAGAGGGATGCACCATGTTCCATAGTTTCAACGATCTAAGGGCTTCATAAATTGCTTAGATGTATCACAATAAATGATGAATTGCCAATGCGAACTTTTATTGATCATGAATAAGATTGATTACAAGAGTAAACAAGACAACTGATTGGCTTGCAGGGCACTACTCTAACATTTATACTTAGTGAAAAGACGCGACAGACCCCAGGAACGGGCGCGAAACACAGAAACTGACCTATCAACGGCCGCAAGAATTCTAAAAGACATGAACATAATGATTATGCTAGAATTAATGACTTGTCTGAATTGTTATTACCAATGGAGAAGCAGAAAAGACATAGCATCAGAATACAAATCGTCTCATTTACAAAGGGATAAAAAAGTAATATTACAGATCATACAATGATAATTATTGTCAGAGTTATTCCTCAAGCCTGTTGGTCGCTCCTTGACATGACCTGATCGCCAACTGGTACTCCCAGATCGTCAGCGACTTCTCCTTCATTGGCTCCATCATTCGCGGCCTCTGGATTCTCCTCCTCGTCCTCTTGATCAACAAAATTACTATCGATCTCCGGATTGATATCTGCAGGGGGAATCGACAATGGCTTTCCAAACTCTCCAACAAGATGAGCCAATGGAAAATGTTGATAATTGATGCTTGGCAGGTCACTAGAAGAGTATTCCTCACCATAACGATTCAGGCGGACATGTGTCGCCTTGAAGTAATCCCTTCGGCGATCTTCAATCAATCCCAGCGCGACCATCTGATGAATTGCCTTTTTGAAAGTACTCTCAAGGAGCGGACCGACCATCTGATTCACCAAGGCAGTATGAACAGGGGAACTAAGGAACTCACGAATCACCCTCTCATCGTGATTTCTACCATATTGATCTGTAAGACCGCTAAGAAGAAGGTTCTTATCATACTCCTCCAAGGAGGCATGAAGATCTGCGACCTGAGATTCCAGCTCACTGATTCGAGTAGTACTTTGGAGTTGATAATCCTCCAACTCCTTACCCAGACGATCAACCTGCCCTTGGGCACGAGAAGTCTCCAAAACTTTGTTTATGATTTCCTGTTCACCTTTCTCCGCTACCTGAGAATCCGAAATTTGATGGGGAAGGAAGGAGGATGTAGAAGGACCGGCCTCTGAAGCAATGCTCTATTCTTCTCATCTAAAAATTCTCATTGTTGTCTCCAAAGAGCAGCTTCGTAGGCATACGACATCAGACAAATATTTGTCTAAAGAACAAAAAGGACGAATCAATGAGTTATAAGCCCATTAGGAAAGTCAATAAAGCGAATACCTTCTCGGCATAAAGAGAAGCTTTTTGTAACTTCTCCAAAGGATCTTTCCGAAGCAGCTTATTGACATCATGGGTAAAAACACCGGAAAGAAGAATACGGGTTGCCTTGTCAACGGCATTCTCATTCTCGTCATGAATTAAAGAATCATTCTCCGGGTAACCAACTGCTCTCTTACCCTGTAAATGATCTTCGATCATCTCGACGACAGTGGGCTTCGGATGCTCTTCACCAAGCAGAGAAAGATCCTCACCTGAACGACCGTAGTAAGGCCTTCTTCTCTTAACCGGATTATCAATAGGATGGGGCATTGACCAACTACGACATCCGTGAATGCCAAGGGAAGTCCGAAGCTGGAAAGGAGGATAACCCTGTCCTGTCCCTTGGTAAACTGGAGCTTGCGCAATCGGAGGAGTTTCTTGAGATGAATCTGGAGATTCCTCTCTGTAATCCTCTGAATCATGGCCCAAATCCAACTTTCTCTTCTTGGACGCTCTCTGTTCGATTGGAAGGTTCTCTACCGTTTTGGTAGATTTGGACAGAACCATCTTCCCTTTTGAGGAGTGCCGAGAGTTTTCTACCATAAAAACTGAAGATAACGAATTCTAAATTAGACGTGTTAGTAAAAGAAAATATAATGCGACATCAAAATGAAACGCTTACCCAGCGATTGAGAAGGGGAAGTGATAGGAAAAGTATGAGGACTCAAACCCGCTTTACGGAGAAAAGCCTCACCAATAAGAAGAGCGCTCTGGTACTTGTCGGCACGCATCTAAATGATCTCGCCAACTAATTGTGGGTCCTCAGGAATAAAATGACCTGTAACTGAGCGACCACCAGAAATCCATTCGAAGCCATGGTCCCACGAGAATGGCTCGGAGGAACCGTCAGCTAACATAATATGAGAAGGGGAACGTACAAAGAAAAAATGAGATTTCCATGCAGGATTGCTGGAAACTGGAGAATGGAAAATAGAGCGACCAGACTTTTGACTGGCAAAAAAGTATCCACGGTTCGAGGAACTAGAAACGGTAAAACGAAACAATTGTGTAAAGTTATGAAGTGAGGGCTGAAAGCCTTTTGCTATCATCAGAACTAAAAAGCACACAACAAAAGCCACGGAATTTGGGATTAGTTGTGTTAAAGAGACACTAAATATTTTCAGAATATCAAGGAATAAGGCAGATAAGGGAAGACGTAGACCATAATTGAAATGGGCAGTATAAAAAGCCCGACAACCCTCCGGTGGAGAAGTGACTCTGTCGGAAGGAGAAGGGAGGATAATCTCATAACCTTCCGGAAAGTACTTCGCATAATTATCCACGACCTCGTGGAAAGTCTCATCGGTATACGCGCAACCAAGATCCTCGATTGGTTCAGATATTTGAGGAGCAGTACCCTTGCCTTTCTTGGCCCTGGCCGCGACCTCAACATCTATTATAATTTGTACCTTGAAGGTATCCTTATCGAAAATGGTGATTTCAGATACACCAGTATGTTCTGTTGGAGGGCTGGAAATTGCCCCCTCCTCGATGATAGGGGCGACTCCTTCCATAATAGATGAAGAAGGTGTCTTCGAAAGTGAAGCCATTTTAATGGGATCTTCAAAAATTATTGATCGATAAAAACAAAGTAGAGGAGAAATTATCGAGCAAGAAAGTTACTGCAAGAATGTGGGAAGTAGAAAGTAAAAAGTGATTGAAACAACGATCACCTATTTATATAGGAGGATGAAAAGACGTTTCGAACTTCTCGCGGCTAATCATATTCCCGCCAAATGATAAAGTCAGAACACTTCCTCGAGAAAAGAGTAACGGTTCAGTCCGGAAACGACAAGACGACTATCTATGAAGTGTTGCACTCTTTTCCTCACTTATGATTTTTTCCCACAGGGTTTTTTCCAAGTAAGGTTTTTAACGAGGCACAATTCATAGAAATGACAGTCGTAATCAACCATCTACTTCTACGAGCCCCTACTGCATATTATGCTCGAAGAAGTGGGGGAGTACTGATGGGGGCTATTTCGCACCCCTTATAATAATCAGAGCGACAAGTCAACATACGTTCGGACCGATCAGAAGACTAATTAGATGATGAGCTGCCCGGTCCGATCTGAACTGTCAATCCTTGGCGACTAATAATGAAGTCCTAGTTCCATAAGGATTACAATACCTAGTCTTATTGGGATTATGTTTCCTTGAATAGCTAGGGTTATTATTATATAAATACCTAGTTAAACATTGTATTAGACAACTACAAACTCAGAGCTCACGCCTCCATACAAAGCAATCTGAGATTAGGATTAATAGAAAAGCTTTTGTTATACTATATTCGCATTCATTGTCTTGATTACTAATTGTTCTTTACGCTTTTATTCTTTCTTGAGATTGATCCATCGGAATAAAGTAACTAAGCCCTATAATCTATACGTAATTTAACCTCAGAAAATAAACCTCATTGGTTCGGTCGGCTTTACTCTGCTCGGTGGTTCGGTCGGTGGGCGCCAACTGATTTAACCGTTTTTCGTAGGGTTAGATTAAATCAATGATGTTAGTTTCTGAGGTTAAATTACGTATAGATTATAGGGCTTAGATACTTTATTCCGGATGGATCAATCTCAAGAAAGAACAAAGCGTAAAGAACAATCAATAAACAAGACAATGAATATGAATATAGTATAGCAAAAGCTTTTCTATTAATTCTAATCTCAGATTGCCTTGTATGGAGGTGTAAGCTCTGAGTCTATGTAGTTGTTCTAATACAATGTTTAACTTGGTATTTATATGATATTAACCCTAGCTATTCAAGGAAACATAATCCCAATAGGACTAGGTATAGTAATCCTTATGGAACTTGGACTTCATTCTTAGTCGCTGAGGATTGATAGTTCAGATCGGACCGGGCAGCTCATCATCTAATTAGTCTCCTGATCGGTCCGAACGTATGTTGACTTGTCGCTCCGATTATTATAAGGGATGCGAAATAGCCCCCATGAGTACTCCCTCACTTCTTCGAGCGTAAATGCAGTAGAAGCTCGTAGAAGTAGATGGTCTATTACGACTGTCTTTTCTATGAATTGTTCCTCGTTAAAAACCTTACTTGGAAAAAACCCTGTGGGAAAAAATCCTAAGTAAGGAAAATAGTGCTACACTTCATAAATAGTCGTCTTGTCGTTTCCGGACTGAACCGTTATTTTTCTCTCGGGGAGGCGTTCCGACTTTACTGTTTGGCGGGAATATGATTAGCCGCGAGAAGTTCGAAACGTCTTTTCATCCTCCTATATAAATAGGTGATCGTTGTTTCAATCACTTTTTACTTTCTACTTCCCACACTCTTGCAGTAACTTTCTTACTCGATAATTTCTCCCCTATATTGTTTTCATCGATCAATATTTTTCGAGGATTCCATCAAAATGGCTTCACTTTCGAAGACATCTTCTTCATCTACTATGGAAGAACTTGCCCCTATCATCGAAGAGGGGACAATTCCCAGCCCTCCAATAGAACAGACCGGTGTATCTGAAATCACCATTCCAGATAAGGATACTTTCAAGGTGCAAGTTATATCAGATTCCGAGGTTGCGGCCAGGGCCAAGATAGGTAAGGGTACTGCTCCTCAAATATCTGAACCAATCAAGGATCTTGCTTGCGTGTATACCGCTGAGACTTTCCACGAGGTCGTGGATAATTATGCGAAGTACTTTCCGGAAGGTTCTGAGATTATCCTCCCTTCTCCTTTCGATAGAGTAACTTCTGCACCAGAATGTTGTCGGGCTTTTTATTCCGCCCATTTCAATTATGGTCTACATCTTCCCTTATCTGCCTTATTCCTTGATATTCTGAAAATATTTAGTGTCTCCTTAACACAACTAGTCCCAAATTTCGTGGCTTTTGTCGTGTGCTTTTCGGTTCTGATGATAGCAAAGGGCTTTCTAGTTCCTCGAACCGCGGATACTTTTTTGCCTAGTCAAAAGTCTGGTCGCTCTATTTTTTATTCTCCAGTTTCCAGCAATCCAGCCTAGAAATCTCATTTTTTCTTTGTATGTCCTCCTTCTCATATTGTGTTAGTTGACGGTTCCTCCGAGCCATTCTTGTGGGACCATGGCTTCGAATGGATTTCTGGTGGTCGCTCAGTTACGGGCCATTTTGTCCCTGACGATCCAAAATTAGTTGGCGAGATCACGGAGATGCGTGCCGACAAGTACCAGAGTGCTCTTCTTATTGGTGAGGCTTTTCTCCGTAAAGCGGGTTTGAGTCCTCATACTTTTCCTATCACTTCCCCTTCTCAATCGCTGGGTAAGCGTTTTAATGTCGCATTATATTTTCTCTTACTAACACGTCTAATTTAGAATTCGTTTTCTTCAGTTTTTATGGTAGAAAATTATCGGCACTCCTCAAAAGGGAAGATGGTTTTGTCAAAGTCTACTAAAACGGTAGAGAACCTCCCAATCGAGCAGAGAGCGTCCATGATGAGAAAGTTGGATTTGGGCCACGATTCCGAGGATCACAGAGAGGAATCTCCAGATTCATCTCAAGAAACACCTCCGCCTCCTCCAATTGCGCAGGCTCCAGTTTACCAAGGGATATGACAGGGTTATCCTCCTTTCCAACTTCGGACTTCCCTTGGCATTTGCGGATGTCGCAGTTGGTCGATGCCCCATCCTATCGACAAGCCGGTTAAGAGAAGAAGGCAGTACTATGGTCGTTCTGGTGAGGATCTTTCTTTGCTTGGTGAAGAGCATCCGAAGCCTACTGTCGTTGAGATGATCGAAGATCATTTACAGGGGAAGAGAGCAGCTGGTTACCCTGAGAATGACTCTTTAATTCATGACGAGAATGAGAATGCCGTTGACAAGGCAGCCCGTATTCTTCTTTCTAGCGATTTTACTCGTGATGTCAATAAGCTGCTTCGGAAAGATCCTTTGGAGAAGTTACAAAAGGCTTATCTTTATGCCGAGAAGGTATTCGTTGTTAAATATGTTTCTTTAGTGACTTTCCTAATGGGCTTTCGACTTATTGATTTGTTCCCTTTATTCTTTAGACAAATACTTGTCTGATGTCGTATGCTTATGAAGCTGCTCTTTGGAGACAACAATGCCAATTTTTAGATGAGAAGAACAGGGCATTGCTTCATAAGGTGAGTGGATCAGAGGCCGGTCCTTCTGCGTCCTCTTCCCTTCCTCTTCCAATTACAGATTCTCAAGTAGTGGGAACCGACGATCAGGAAATTATAAACAAAGTTTTGGAGACTTCTCGTACCCAAGAGCAGGTTGATTGGCTGTCTAAGGATTTGGAAGATTATCAACTTCAAAGTACTAGTCGGATCAGTGAGTTGGAATCTCAGGTCGCAGATCTTCAAGCCTCCTTGGAGGAGTATGATAAGGACATTCCTCTTAGCTGACTTACTGATAGTTATGGTACAAATCCCGATGAGAGGGTGATTCGTGAGTTCCTTAGTTCTCCTGTTCATACTGCTTTGGTGATTCAGATGGTCGGTCCGATCCTTGAAAGTACTTTCAAAAAGGCGATTCATCAGATGGTCGCGCTGGGATTCATTGAAGATCACCGAAAGGAGTACTTCAAGGCGACACATGTCCGCTTGAATCGTTATGGTGAGGAATACTCTTCTACTGATCTGTCGAGCGTCAACTATCAACATTTTCCATTGGCTCATCTTATTGAAGAGTTTGGAAAGCCATTGTCGACTCCTCCTTTAGACATTAACCCGGAGGTTGATAATAATTTTGGTGACCAAGAGGACGAGGAGGAGAATCCAGAGGCAGCGAATGATGGAGCCGATGAAGGAGAGGTCGCTGACGATCTGGGAGTACCAGTTGGCGATCAGATCGTGTCAAGGAGCGACCAACAAGATTGAGAAATAACTCTGACAATAATTATCATTGCGTGATCTGTAATATTACTTTTTTATCCCTTTGTAAATGAGACGATTTGTATTCTGATGGTATGCCTTTTCAGTTTCTTCATTGATAAGAACAATTCAGACAAGTCATTAAATTCAGTATAATCATTATGTTCATGTCTTTTCGAATTCTTGCGGCCGTTGATAGATCAGTTTCTCTGTTTCGCGCCCGTTCTTAGGGTATGTCACGTCTTTTCACTTAGTATAAATACATAGGGTAAAAAGTTTACTCGCTATTTACCGCTTTTACTCAATTCCGATAGAATATTCTCTCAAAAGAGGTCGATAAACTTTTTCGCCAGCTAAAATTGTTTTTTTAATTTCCGAGGATGAGTAACCTTTTCGGTAATACTTCAAAGCGTTCTTCACGTGATAGTAGTAGGAATCTGAGACCCAAAAGGTCCCATACCGAGGGGCCTTCGGTAGATCCTTCTCGCTCCCAATTAATCAGAAGGTCGGGGACTCAGACCCCCGTTATTCCCTCCGAACTTTTACCTGAGGTCAGTTCGATTTTTGCTCGACAAGACTTCCCAGTTTCTAGTGAGGTCGTGGGGAGATCTTCCCCTGGTCGGGTGGCCTTTGGAGACGTGTCCAATGTGGAGCCGACTTTTAATATACCCGTTTCTTCAGGTGTTCCTTCTTTTGAGCATAGCTTTCATGAGCATGCTCTAGATAACTCCATTCCTTCCTAATTCTACTGAACCAGTTTTCGGCGAAAGCCAAGGGGCAGCTGCCGCGGGGGTAGATGGCGGTGGTACCTTCTTGAATCCATCTTTGACACAATCTGTTGGTTAGGATTTTTCTGACTTTTTATTTACTGATACTACCGTTGTGACAACTTCTTTTGAAGCCGACGGATCCTCTGGAGGTCGGCCAGGTTCAAGGTCCGGTCGGCGGACCATTATTTCTGCTTCGGGTAAAGAGACCTCAGCAAGTC
This sequence comes from Penstemon eatonii, assembly GCA_038501285.1. Lineage (NCBI taxonomy): Eukaryota > Viridiplantae > Streptophyta > Magnoliopsida > Lamiales > Plantaginaceae > Penstemon > Penstemon eatonii. The sequence goes on from CM076713.1 coordinate 29,039,615, forward strand.
CCAATGAGAGGGAATCCCCTCGTCCGTTGGATGATCGCTGTATCCTTGAACAGGTTAGGGATATAATGGAGTCAGGGATTCCTCGGCCTGATAACATTCCCCTTACTAGTGAGCTGCCCAACTCTCTTGAGCCTGATGCTTTGTCCTGGGAGTTGGGTTTGAGTACTATCTTGCCTGGTGAGTTGAAGAAGCACGAAGTTACTTCCAATGTTCGCCTCGTTCAGTCCCTTGTCAAGATGTGCGAGCAGGTGTTTACATTTCTGACATTATTTCTTGGATTATATTTAATGCTTTGTTACATACGACCTTTCTTTTCTTTTCAGGCCAAGTATTTTGCGCTGCAGCTGGGTGTTCAGAGTGATGATCTGTGGCTCGGTAAGGAGAGCCTAAAGCTTCGCTTGGACTCGAAGAGGGCGAAGGTTGAAGGGCAAACTCTCCAACTCAGGTTACTTGGTGATGATCTTCTGAAATTACAAGAAGAGAAGTCAGATCTTGAGAAGGAGAAAGATCAGCTAAACGCCCATTTAGAGGAGACCCGTCGGCTTGCTTATGATATGATGCCGGTTATCAAAAGTGCCAAGAGGAGCTCAAGACGTTTCTGGAGACTGCAACTCCTCGGAGGGGTGCTTCTTCGAGTCGTCCCGGCGATGGCAATCAACCTTGATGACCTGCTTTTAATGACCTGCTCCTTTTTTTTTTTTTTTTTTTTTTGCAATGTTGGCCACAACCTGTATGTGGTTGTCTGGCTAAATATTTTGCTTTGTAAGAAAAAATATTAATGACATTTTCGATTTCTGCTTAGTCAATTGTCTTAAATAATGTAGCATGTTGACGCGTTTAGATTTATTATGTCTTGCGCCATATTGCCGTTTTAATCAAATGCAAATTTCGTTAGTAAGTAGGAGATATAGACTTATCTGATATTTGACTTCGTGGGTGATCATCTCTGTCTGAAAGAGTAGGTCGCTCTGGTTGAACAGTCGTGAATAACTTGAATTTTAATCACGTATAAGTACGTTGATCGAACATGCGTAGTCCTTTAGGCTATTTCTGTAGTTAGTTTAATCATTATAAAATGTTAACTATAGGTCGTCCCTGTAATCGTCTTGTCAGAGATCTGTAAAGTACGTTTATCATCCTTATCGATGATCGGTTAGTGTTTGTAAAATATTTGTCATGAACTTCTATATAATGGTGTTATTATCACCTCCTTTGAGCATTGCTGTTCTTTTAAAAGTTTTAAGCTTTTAGAAGGGATTTCGTTCTATCCATTTTCTTGAACTCCATGTTTCTTTGCACTGATTGTGAGCTCCATGTTCCTCAAATAAAGCAACCAGTGTACCAATATGTTAATTTTTTGGTATGGGAGGAATTGGAAAATGTAGAATCATTAGTTAGATCCAGCTTGTTTAGACCCCCTTAAGCAATTCTTTGATATATGAGGCGGTGACAAGTCTGTATATCTTAGCTCCGTCGACTGTTTTATCTATCAGTCCGTCAGATTTCTTGGACTCCAAGGGAAAAGCTGGATTTGACGTCGTCAAGCATATATTTGTCGTCAAAACGACCAACTATTCCGTCTTTTCTGCTTACGCATTTCTAATTCTTCGTAGAAATAATTATCTGTTGTTCTAAATCTCCTTTTTCTAAAGATTTTGTTCGCCGATCGAGCATTCTTCGTAAAGTGTCAAGTTGTTTTCAATGAATCCTCTGGAACGTATAAGGATTTTTCATTCTGGTCGTTTCGACCTTGATGCTTCATTCTCATATAGCATTGAGCAGTTTTATCGACCATCCTAATGCCGTTCCAACTTACTCACATTAAATTTGGGAAGTTAAAAGTCGCATTCCCGTCCCTTGATCAGATTTCTATCCAACCGTAGGATTAACTTAAAAAATTCCCTATAAATAGACATTCAGTTTCTTCCCATATCTATCCATACCGAACAAAATGGAGATATTAGTTTGTTTGGGCTTCATTTTGCCCAGTGATCCCATAATCAAAAAGTCTCATTATCGCGAACCAATATCATATAATAACTCAAGCATCATTTGCCTTGTACTGACAGGTCCCATTGATGCCCTACCTAGTACTGACGAGTCCCATGTGGCCTCAGCCTTAGTCTTCACGGGGTTGAGGTCCATGGTATTTTGTTAGCACATGGAGGGTTCATACTTACCAGGCATCCCTGTTCTTGGAGGTTACCTTCGGAGTGATAGGCCGCCGGGATGTGCTGGTATGTTTTCACTTTTGCGACGGTCCTCGAGAGATGCTGCTTTAGAGTAAAAGTCAACTCCATCAAACAAGCAGTAGCTCGTTTTGGGCGAGTGACCGTTATCGGACATTTGGCCGGTAATGGCCACATTTCAATGTCTAAAGTGACTTCGGAACAAGCCTGAGGGACCATACTTAGTCAATCATCATTCTTATACTTGATTAAAAGAGTTTGATTTGCAGAACAAGCATTATGTCATTCAGTTACTTAAGACTGACTGAGCCAGACCGAGCTACCTTTTCCAATAAAGGATAATCTCCTAGAAAATCAATATCAGATAAGTAACCCTAAACTCCCCTGCTTATTTAAAGAAGTTATACTTATTCATAGCAATAAGATGTGCATAACAAAATATATCTACTGATTAAAATTGACCAAGGCACGAATCTGGTCATAAAAAAATCATCGTTAATTCATACTTCCCATACAAAATTTCAGCCCAAACAACCGCACAAAGGTTGGGGCCCACAAAAAAAAAGAAAAAAAAAAGGGGGAGAAAGAGAAATAAACGACTAAATTAGAACAGGTCATGGAGATAGGCTGCTGTCGCCGGGCCGACTAGCAGAAGCAACCCTCCGAGGAGTTGCGTTACCTACAAACGCCATCAATTCCTCCTGACGCTTTTGATAACCGGCATCATAACCTTGTTCATAGGCCTGCCGTCGAGACTCCTCAGCAAGAGCGAGAGCCTGAACCAAGTCACCTTTTTCCTTTTCAAGGACAGACTTCTCCTCTTGCGATTTCTGAAGATCATCATTGGCAAGCTGCAACTGGAGGGTCTGCCCCACGACCTTCGCCATCTCCGAATCTAAGCGACGTTGTTGGGCATCCCTACCAATCCACAGATCATCATTTTGCACACCCAGCTGGAGCGCAAAATACTTGGCCTGAAAAGAGAAAAAAGCTCATAAGTGACAAGGCAATCCAGATAAAGCAAAGAAAAATAGTCATAAACATGATTACCTGCTCGCATAACTTAACCAGCGACTGAACGAGGCGAACATTGGGAATACCTTCGTGCTTCCTCAACTCGCCAGGCAAAATTGTGCTTAGGCCCAAATCCCAGGACAAAGCATCAGGCTCAACAGAGCCGGGCAGTTCACTATCGAGAGGAACACGATCAGGTCGAGGAGCAACCGATTACATTATATCCTTAACTTGCTCAAGAATGCAACGGTCGTCTAACATACGAGGAGAATCCCTCTCGTTAGGACTCACCGAAGTCTCCTTGCCCGAAGCAGAGATAACGGTCCGCCGATCGGACCTAGAGCCTGCCCGACCTCCAGAAGGCCCGCCGGCTTCGAAATAGGTAGACACCACAGTAGTGTCATCAAACAAGAACTCAGGAAAATCTTGGGAAATAGATTGTGTTATCGATGAATTCAAAAGGGCACTCCCACTAATTGCCTCCGCAGTGACGCTCACTTGGCTTCCGCTACAACGGAGTTATCCGGAACATGATCATTTAAACCATGTTCAAAAGAGAAAACACCTGTAGAAACAGGTACATTAAAAGTTTGCTCCATGAAGGACAAATCGCCAAAGGCCACCCGACCGGGGGAAGGTCTCCTTTCTACCTCACCAGAAGTGGGAAAATTTTGCTGAATAAAACTTGAACTAATCACAGGAAAAGCGTCAGAAGGGATAACGGGACTCTCGATCTCCGACCTTCTAGTTGAGGATGAACGAGGAGGTTCTATCGAAGGCCCCTCTGTATGAGACCTTTTAGGTCTAACACATCTACTATTTTCGCGGGAGGGACTCTTACCAAAAAGATTACTCATGATCGGAAATAAAAAAGAAACTTTTATTATCGAGAAAACTTATCGACCTCCTAGCAAGAGAGTATTCTATTGAAGTTGAGTAAAAGCGGTAAATAGCGAGTAAAATTTTCACCGCTTGTATTTATACTATACAAAAAGACGCAGGAGACCTAAAGAATGGGCGCGAATCACAGAGACTAGCCTATGAACAGCCGCAAGAATTCGAAAAGACATAAACTAATGATTACGGCAAAGTTAATAACTTGTCTAAATTATTACAGAGAAGCCGAAAAGACGTAACTGTCAGAATATGAATCGTCTATTGTACAAGGGGATAAAAATGTAATATTACAAGCCGTGTCATGTTAACCGTCACAAGGATTGTTCCACGGGTTGATGAATCACTCCTTCTTCACACAACCTGATCGCCATCTGGGACTCCCTGTTCTCCAGCGGCCCCTTCTTCGTTCATCCCTTCGTTAACTGTCTCCACGATTTCCTCCTCTTCCTCCGGAACGATAAAATTATTGTCGACCTCATCATTAATGTCCGAAGGAGGAATTGGCAATGGTTTCCCAAACTCTTCGACAAGACGAGCCAAGGGGAATTGTTTATACTCGACGTCCGGCAGCTCAGAAGGAGAGTACTCCTCGCCGTAACGGTTCAGGCTGACGTGTGCTGCCTTGAAATATTCCATTCGACGATCCTCAATTAATTCCAGAGCAACCAGCTGATGAATTGACTTCTTGAAAGTACTCTCCAACAAGGGACCGACCATTCGATCCACCAATGCTGTATGAACAGGAGAACTAAGGAACTCTCGAATCACTCTCTCATCGGGATACCTACCGTAACGATCTCTGAGATCACTAAGAGGAAGGCCCTTATCATACTCCTCCAAAGAAGATTGAAGGGCGGCAACCTGTGACTCCAGCTCGCTGATTCGAGTAGTACTTCGAAGTTGATAATCCCCAAACTCCCTATTCAATCGATCAATCTGCTCTTGAGTACGGGAAGTCTCCAAAACTTTATTTATGATCTCCTGGTCGTCAGATCCCGTAGCCTGAGTTTCTATGATCGGAAGCGGGAGAGAAGAAGACGTCGAGGGACCAACCTCAGAAACGGAAGTCTTATGAAATAAAGTCTTATATTTCTCATCCAGAAACTCACATTGTTGTTTCCAGAGAGCGGCTTCATAGGCGTATGATGTCAAACAAGTCATAGACTGAAAGAGAAAATGATAAATGCTGCGCTTGGCCGGGTCTGTTAGATGATCCCGATCTGTTTGGATTGGTCGAACCGATCTTAACTTCTTCGTTCGATCCGAGTAATATGTAGGGTGCGAAATAGCCCCCATCAGTACTCCCTCACTTCTTCGAGCGTATAGATAATAGAAGCTCGTAGAAGTAGATAGGTCTTTACGACTGTTTCTTTTCTATGAATGGAGCCTCGTTAAAAACCTTACTTAAGAAAAAACCCTGTGGAAAAAAATCTTAAATAAGGAAAAGAGTGCTACATATCACAGATAGTCGTTTTCTCTGTCCAGTTACGGAACGCCACGCGTCTATTCCGGAAGCTTTTCGTATTCTTCCGTTTTTTGCGGGAATATGAGTAGCTGCAATAAGTTCGAAACGTCTTTTCTTATTTTGTTATAAATAGGTGACTCTATAGTTCGCCATTTCTCCTTTTTACGTCCTTATAACTCGTAATCATTTTCCTGACTAGTCGTTCATCACGCTAAATTTTTCCTTTTATCGACCTTCATTTTCCGAGAACCAGAATATATGGCTTCTGTAAGAAGATCTTCTTCTAGAGAGGTCGTCGCCCTCGACAATGAGGAGGAGTTGCAATCTAGCGTAACCGACTTCGTCGTCCCTGTAGAGGATACTTTCAAGGTACGGATCCTTACTGATGCGGATGTGGCTGCACGAGCCAAAAAGGGCAAAGGCACTGTTCCTCAGATTTCTGAACCAATTGAGGACGTCGTTTGCGCTTATACAGCGGAAACATTTCCGGAGGTTGTGAGTAATTATACCAAATATTTTCCGGAAGGTTCTGAGATAATTCTTCCTTCCTCTACTGATAGGGTCACATCTCCCCCGGAGGGATGTCGAGCCTTTTATACGGCTCACTTCAACAGCGGACTTCGTCTTCCTTTGTCTCCTCTCTTTCTTGAAGTTTTGAAAACCTTTAGTGTGTGCTTGACACAGTTGGTTCCAAATTCCGTTGCTTTTGTAGTTTGCTTTTCTGTTTTGATGATCGCCAAGGGGTTTAAACCTTCTTTCCGTAATTTTACACAACTTTTTCGCTTTAATATTTCTAGTTCTTCAAATCGTGGATACTTCTTTGCTAGTCAGCGGCCTAGTCGAGCGATCTTTGACGCCCCTGTTTCTAGTAATCCTTTATGGAAATCTCATTTCTTCTTCGTTCGTCCTCCGTCTAATTTTCGCTTAGCAGATGGTACGAGCGTGCCTTTTTCATGGGATCACGGTTCTAGTTGGATTTCTGGAGGTCGCTTAGCGACAGGCAAACTAATCCCCGATGATGCTAAGTTTATCGCTGATATCTCCGAAATGCGTGCAAACAAATATCAAAGTGCTCTTTTGATCGGGGAAGCTTTCCTTCGTAAGGCGGGATTAAGCATTCACAGCTTTCCCGTTAATTCATCATCTGAACTTCTTGGTTAGTACTTTATTTTGGCTTAGTGTTATGATGATACCGTTTATAGGGAAGAAAAATAGCTTATAATTTATTTCTTTTTCAGCCGATATGGTAGAGAACTCTCGGCATTCTTCGAAGGGAAAAATGGTGCTGTCGAAATCTTCCAAATCCGTAGAGAATGCCCCTATCGAGCAGAGAGCGTCACGAAAAAGGAAGCTGGAGTTAGGTCATGAATCTGAAGAGAATAGAGAAAAATCTCCAGATTCTTCTCGTGAGTCCCCTATTCGTCAAGGCACGGGATCTGGTTATCCTCCTCTTCATCTTAGGACCTCTTTGGGTATTCGAGGATGTCGCAGCTGGTCGATGCCTCATCCTTCTAATAATCCAGTTGATAGAAAAAGGAGTTACTATGGACGTTCTGGTGACGACCTTTCTTTACTCGGAGATAAGCATCCAAAATCTACTCTTGTCGAAATGATCGAGGATCATTTAGAGGGAAAGAGGGCCGCTGGTTATTCCGAGAAGGATTCTCTTATTCACGATGATAATGAGAACGCGGTCGATAAAGCAACCCGTGTTCTTTTGTCTGGTGTTTTTACTCGTGATCTGAATAAGCTTCTTCATAAGGATCCTCTGGAGAAATTCCAGCGAGCTTCTCTTTATGCTGAAAAGGTGATATCTTTTTCCTTTAATCATGTTAACAGGTAATTTTGAGGGTCTTCCTTATTTTACTAACCCATCTCTTTTTCTTGCTCTCTCTGTTTGTTCAGACTAAGACGTGTCTTGCGTCATACGCTTATGAGAATGCACTCTGGAAACAACAGTGCGAGTTCCTGGAGGAGAAGAATAAAGCTTTACTTCGTAAATCCTCCGGTTCAGAGGTTGGTCCCTCAACGTCTTCTTCCGTTCCCGCCGTAGAGACTCGTGCTAACGGGACTGAAGATCAAGAAATGATAAACAGGGTGATGGAGGTTTCTCGTGCTCAAGAGCAGGCCAACCAAATGGCTAGAAAGTTAGAGGAATTTCAGTTACAGAGCACGGCTCGAATTAGTGAGCTGGAATCTCAAGTGTCAAGCCTTGAAATTTCTCTAGAGGAGTATGAAAAGGATGTCCCACTTAGTGGACTCAGGGATCGATACGGTAGGAATCCCGACGAAAGAGTTGTTCGTGAATTCCTTAATTCCCTTGTTCATACGGCGTTGGTGTATCGGATGGTCGGTCCTTTACTTGAAAATACCTTTAAGAAAGCGATTCATCAGCTGGTCGCTCTGGAGATGATCGACGATCGTCGAAAGGAGTATTTTAAGGCTGCTCATATTCGGTTGAATCGCTATGGTGAACTTTATTCTTCTTCTGAGGTCCCAGATGTTGTATATCAAGGTTTTCCTCTGGCTCACCTTGTCGAAGAATTTGGAAATCCATTGCCAATTCCTCCTTCTGACGTCAACGAAGAGCTCGATAACACTTTAGTTGATCCCGAAGTCGAGGAAGAAGAGGAAGAGGATATCGGTATGACTGAGGACATCGGTACCGACCAGAGAATTCCGGATAGCGAGCAGACTTCTTAAAACAGTGATTTTTTTGAATAATCCTTGTAATTATTTACTCGTAGGTATTAAATGTAATTTTACCTTTTCTTCTCTTTGTATGCTAAACGTTTCGTATTCTGTCAGTCGTGTCTTTTCACATTCGCCGTAATAATTCAGACAAGTCATTAAATTTGTCGTAATCATTATACGTGTGTCTTTTCATATTCTAGCGTTTGCTCCCAGGTCAGTTTTCCTGTTTCGCGCCCTTTCTTTAGGTCTGTCGCGTCTTTTCGTGTAGTATAAATACGAAAGGTAAAAACTTGACTTGTTTTTACTGCTATACTCCTCTCTTTAACTGAATACTCTTTCTTTAGTTAGTCGATAAACTTTCTCGATATTAATTTGTATTTCTTCATAATCCGACCATGAGTAACCTTTTTGGTAATACTTCGAAGCGACCTTCCCGTGAGGGCGCTCGGGACAATAGATCCAAAAAGCATCGAAGAGACGGGCCGTCGATGGAGCCTCCTCATTCGTCCCAAACAATTAGGTCGGAGATCGATACTGGTATTATTGCTTCTGAGCCTCTCTCCGTGGTAAACTTGTCGTTTTCTGAACCAATCCTTCCTGCTTCCACTCAAGTAGGAAGAATGCCTTATCCTGGTCGGTTTGCCTTTGGCGATATGTCCAACGAGGAACCAGCTTATAATATAGCTGTTAGTTCAAATGCTCCTTCCTTTGAGCATGTTTTTCATGGAGGGAATTCTGCTATTTCCCTTCCTTTGTCAGTTTCTACTGCCCCAATCGCCATCGGAGGGCAAACTGGCGATGATTTATTTGTCAATCCTTCCGTAACACAATCTATTGTGCAGGACTGTCCTGAATATTTGTTTCATGATACCACTGTAACGACTATTTCCTTTGAATCGGGAGGACCTTCCGGAGGTCGGACCAGCTCCAGGTCTGGTCGTCGGACCGTTATTTCTGCTTCAGGCAAGGAGACCTCTGTTAGCCCTGACGAGAGAGGATCTCCTCGTCCGTTAGATGATCGATGTATCTTTGAGCAAGTCAAGGACATTATGTTGTCGGAGACTCCTCGTTCTGATGGTGTCCCTTCTAATAGCGAGTTGCCCGGCTCAGTTGAGCCTGATGCTTTGTCATGGGATCTGGGTTTAAGTACCATTTTACCTGGTGAGCTGAAAAAGCTTGAGGATGCCTCCAACGTACGCCTTGTTCAGTCGCTGGTGAAGATATGTGAACAGGTGGGCGAGTGTTTTCATTTTTTTATTCGTTTTAAGTTTTGACTTCCTTCTCACGTAAGGATTGTTTTCTTTTTTCCAGGGTAAGTATTTTGCACTTCAACTGGGTGTTCAAAACGATGAACTTTGGAGAAGTAGAGATGCTTTTCGACGTCGTTTGGAATCGGAGTCGGCGAAGGTTGCTGGGCAGTCTCTCGAACTGCAGCTTGCCAATGATGAGCTGAAAAAATTGCAGGAGGAAAAGTCCGTTTGGGAGAAAGAGAAAAGTGACTTGGTTCAGGCTGCTGCCTTAGCGGAGGAGACTCAACAGCGGTCCTATGAGGAAGGATATGACGCTGGTTATCTAAAGCGTCAAGAGGAGTTGATGGCGTTTGCTGACAATATGACTCCTCGGAAGGCTGTTTCTGGTAGTCGGCCTGCTGACCGTTCTTCTTAGTGACCTTTGCTCGACCTGGCAGGCCTTGGACTGTCTCCCCTCTTTTTTTTTTTTTTTTTTTTTTTTTTTTTTTTTGTTGTTGTTTTGCCCAGCTTTTGTGCATTTATTTGGGCTGCAATTTTTGTAATGGGAGAAGCTGTAAATTGGAAATCATTACCTTTGTAGGCAGATTTTTGCCTTGATCAATCTTCTTCAGTAGACATATTTTGTCATTCTCGTTCTTCCTTTGTGCACATCTTTATTGTTAGCTTCAGCATATCAAATCTTTATACAATGTTTGCTTCTGCAAGTCGAGTCTTTTGTTGATCAAATCCAATACATTCCTTTGGTTTACACGCAGTAGCATGTTTTACGTCATAATTTAGACAATAGGTCATTCATATCGATAATGCTCATCATCTTGGTCGATGCTCAATCTACGCCTTGTACTTTTGTCTTTTTGTGATCTAAATCTTATATAAAGAGGCCATTGTCACTCTTTTGAACTTCGTTTTTCTCTATGTCAACCTAAAGAAAAATGTCCCTTTCAACCTTTTCCAAACCCTTATGCTTCCCAGCATTAATGTTTGAACAATATGTTCCTTGGCTAGTGTATTATTATATCACTTTCTTGATATGGGAGGAATTGGAAAATGTAGTGTTCATGGCCAGATCTATCCTGTTCAGACCCCCTTAAGCAATTCTTTGGTATGTGAGGCAGTTACGTCCTTGCTGTTTCGGACAAGGAGGACTATTCTCCTGATTTCTATGTCAGATATCTTGGACTCCATAGGAGTTTCTGTATAGCTTAGTCAAAGGTCCTCCATATGATGTATGAGGCAGTGACGTCCCCCGTATGGTGGTAGGTTTCGTCTTTTATCGAGCAGATATTCTTTTCACGATGGTTTTTGGACTTGTATACTTGTATTAGTTGATTCTAGGTTTTCAAACAATCGATCATCATGTTTAATCGTGCCGGTCTTTCCGGTCTGGGGCTCTTTTAGGTAAGAGTGTGTTATTTCAACGATCGCTTCGATCTACGGCCTTTCTCGTTATCGATTGATCGAGTGGATAAGATATGCCGTTCCAACTTACTTGCATTTATCACGGGGAGTCAAAAGGTCACATTTATGCCCCTTGATCAAGTACTTTTTCAGCCGTTGGATTACTCGGATCTATCCGTATAAATAGGGAGGCGGTTTGCATACTTCATTTGCCATTTTCCAAAAAGGATGGAGATCTCAAATTCCTTAGATTTTATTCTGCCCTCTGACCCCATTGTCTTCAAAAAATCACATTATCATGATTTATTCATTCAAAATAGAGAAGTCGTTCCCAGTCTTGTATTGACGGGTCCCATGTCAGCCCTACCTTGTATCGACAGGTCCCATGAGATCTCTGCCTTGGTCTTCATCAATTTAGAGGTCCGTGGTTTCCGTTCGTACATGGAGGGTTCATACTTACCAGTCGCCCTTGCTCTTGGATGTTACCTCCGGAGTGATAGAACACCGGGGTGGCTGGTAATTTTACTGTTTTACGACGGCCCCGAAGAGATGCTGCTCTAGAGTAAAATGTTTTATATTTAAAGTAGAAGCAGTATCTTGTTGTGGGTGAATGAGTATTGCCAGTTATCTGGCTGGTAATGCTCATTTCGTCTGGAAGAACATTTGATCTTCAGAGCCTGGCCATCGAACTAAAGAAGTCGACCATCCTGAGCAGCATGCTTCTTAGGTGGTTTATTATAACCGACGAGGTACTAGGGAGGAGAATGGTGTTTCCATGGACATTGTCGTGAAGATTGCTGATCCATAGGATCGTTCCGTCCAAAGCTATTGTAATAATGTTCGAGTAGCATGTAGATCTGTTGTAATTTGATTAGAACTTCTGTATGTAATTGTCTTGACGAAATAAACAATACCTTTATTCCTTGCATTCTTTGTCGTTAACTTTTTTTTATGGATAGTATTTATCGAGTATATTGATTTATACTTGACTCACTTCGTAATTAGACTTAGGTCTTTTCACCGCGAGTCTTCTTTGAAATGGATCGAGGAGTTTTTATTGAACGTATCAATGTATACTCGACTCGTTATAATTTAGACTTAGGTTTTTTACCAAAAAGTCTTTCAATCGTTGTAAATATATCGAGGAGTGTTTATTGAGCGGATCAATGTATACTCGACTCGTTTCGTCGTTAAAATAAATCGAGGAGTGTTTATTGAGCGGATCAATGTATACTCGACTTGTCTATAATTTAGACTTAGGTTTTTCATACCAAAAAGTCTTTCAATCGTTGTAAATATATCGAGGAGTTTATATTGAGCGTATCAATGTTTACTCGACTCGTTGTAATTTAGACTTAGGTCTTTTTACCAAAAGTCTTTTTGATATATCGAGGAGTTTATATTGAGCGGATCAATGTTTACTCGACTCGTTGTAATTTAGACTTAGGTCTTTTTACCAAAAGTCTTTTTGATATATCGAGGAGTTTATATTGAGCGGATCAATGTTTACTCGACTCGTTGTAATTTAGACTTAGGTTTTTTACCAAAAGTCTTTTTGATATATCGAGGAGTTTATATTGAGCGGATCAATGTTTACTCGACTCGCTTTTGATTTGATGTTTGAACCAGGTCAATATGACAGTGCGATTCCAATGTATGTTAACCGATATAATCGATATATATAAATTGCTAAAGAAATCTTTATTAATTTGAACTGTAGGCTATGGCCTTTATTACAAGGATTGAAACTTGATAAAGTAGAAAAAAAAGTAAAATAATGCAGTATAATCTGCTAAAATTTATTTACCATAGTATTTCCTAAGGTTGACAGCATTCCAGGTTCTTGGTAAGGCAGTTCCATCCAAGTGTGCAATTTTGTATGAACCTTTCTTCCCTACACCGATGACGATGTAAGGTCCATCCCAATTTTGTTGTAACTTTCCCACATGCTTGGATACTTCTACCTTTTTCAAGACTAAGTCTCCTTCCTTGAAGGTTCGGACGCGTACTTTTTGATTGTATGCTTTCTCCATATTAGCTTTAGTGGCTTGTAGGCGCACAGCAGCTTTATCTCTCAAAGCTTCTGTTAAATCAATGTCATTTTCTCTTGACTTTTCATTTTCTTGATCATCGAACATCTCTATTCTTGGCGTTGGGATTAGGGTTTCCACAGGGATAACCGCTTCCGACCCATATACCAAGCTAAATGGGGTTTCCCCAGTTGAGCTCCTTACTGTGGTCCGATTAGCCCATAGTACTCCTGGTAGTTCATCAAGCCATTTTCCTTTGGCGGTTGCTAACCTTTTTTCCAAAGATTTTATTATCTCTCGGTTTGCTACTTCAGTTTGTCCATTTGCTCGAGGATGTCCTACCGAGGTAAAATTTTGTTGAATTCCAAGTTTTGTACACCATTCTATTATCTGTTTTCCTGCGAATTGAGTTCCATTATCGGAGATAAGGATCCTTGGGATGCCGAATCGACAGACTATGAATTTCCATAGGAAGTTAATAACTTGGAATTGGGTTATTCGTGCGAGGGCGACGCATTCTATCCATTTGCTGAAGTATTCTACAGCGACCAGGACATAGGATTTCTTTGATCTAGCTGCTGGGAAAGGTCCCACGATGTCCATTCCCCATTGATCGAATGGCCAACAAATTGGAATAGGGTGCATGTTTTCTGCTGGTCGATGGCATATGTTAGCATGGATCTGGCAGTGATGACATTCTTGGACATATTGAGCGGCATCTTTATTGATGGTTGGCCAATAGTAACCCGTCCTGAGACATTTTAATGCCAATGCCCTTGATCCGCTGTGGTTTCCTGCATCCCCATCATGTATTTCTCGTAGTATATCGATTGTTTGTGATTCAGGGACGCATTTCAAAAGAATTCCTGATACCGATCTTCGGTAGAGTTTTCCTTCTAGTAGTGTATATTTTGGAGCTCGATATCTTATTTTCCGAGCTTCATTTTGATCAGGTGGCAGTTTTCCTTCTCGAAGATAGTCTATCATTGGGTTCATCCAGTTTTCTTCGGCTTCTTCGATTTCCATTATATCGACTACTGGTACTTCGTCGATGTCAATTGCTGGTGTATTAGAGATCAACCAGTTTATCACCCGTTCGGTCTTTCCGTCATGGGATCCTGTGAATTTTGATAGCTGATCGGCCCATTTATTTTCCGAACGTGGGATGTTCTGGATACTGAAGCTTTCAAATTTCTCAGCTAGAGTTTTCACTTTGGCGAGGTATTTGACCATATTGAATTCTTTAGCCTCGTATAGGCCTTCTATTTGTCTTTGCACTAATTCTGAATCAGTTAGTACTTTAAGACTTTTTATGTTGGCTTTTATCGCCATCTCCATTCCTGCGATTAATGCTTCATATTCAGCTTCATTGTTTGTTACGACGAAGTCCAATGTTATCGCGTAATTCAAATCTTCCTTATTTGGTCCGGTGAAGTTGATTCCGGCGCCTCCTCCTTCTCGGCATGAAGCACCGTCGACGTGCATTAACCAAGTTTGATCTTCAATGATCAAGACATCGTCGTTGAGGCAGCTCGATGATTCAGTAGCTTGTGTCGGTGTTTCTAGTATAAAATCGGCCAACACTTGGGCCTTGATGGCAATCCTCGGTTTGTAGTCTACCTCGAACTGGCTGAGTTCGATGGCCCATTTGATTAGTCGACCGGAGGCTTCTGGTTTTGCTAGGACTTGCCTTAGCGGCTGATTCGTCAAAACGATAATTCTGTAAGTTAAGAAGTAGGGTCGGAGTTTTCGTGCAGCCACTACTAAGGCCAGCGTGAATTTTTCTATTTCTAAGTAATTCTTCTCCGCCCCTTGTAATAACTTGCTGAGATAATATACGGGCTTATGCTCTGAGCCCTCGACTTTAATTAGTACTGAACTAATCGCTACATCGGAGATGGAGATGTACATATACAATGGTTCTCCTTCCGTTGGTTTCGCCAACATTGGAGGTGTCGTCAAATAATCTTTGAGCTGCTCGAAGGCCTGATCGCATTCTCCGGTCCAAACAAAGTTCTTTGCCTTTCGGAGAGTTTGGAAAAAGGGGAGGCTTTTGTCTGCAGACTTTGATATAAATCTGTTTAATGCTACGATCTTTCCAACTAGGCTTTGTACTTGGGAGATGGTTTTGGGAGGTTTCATTTCAGTTATGGCTCGGATTTTTTCTGGGTTGGCTTCTATTCCGCGTTGGTGAACTAGATATCCCAAGAACTTTCCTGATCTGACACCAAAGGTGCATTTTGCAGGATTTAACTTCATACGATATTTTCTTAAGATCTGAAAACATCGATCGAGATGTTTTACGTGATCCGCTTCGTTCATACTTTTGACCAGCATGTCGTCGACGTAGACTTCCATCAGTTCTCCGATTAGTTCTTTGAACATTAGGTTTACCAACCTTTGATAAGTAGCTCCGGCATTTCTTAAGCCGAATGGCATTACTACGAAGCAATATACTCCCTGCTCGGTTACGAATGCACTCTTTTCTTGGTCCCGCTCATCCATGTATATTTGGTAAAACCCTTGGAAGGCGTCCATCATACTGAATAACGCGAAGCCAGCTGTCGAGTCGACCAATAAGTCAATCCTTGGGAGGGGGTATGGGTCGCGTGGACATAACTTGTTGAGGTCGGTGAAATCATTACACATCCTCCATTTATTATCTTTCTTATCCCCCTTTGCTACTAGTACAACATTGCATAGCCATTCCGAGAAATGAATTTCTCGGATTTGTTTTGCCTCGAGCAACCTTTCTACCTCGGCTTTGATAATTTTATCTTTCACCGGTCCATGATTTCTCTTCTTCTGCCTGGCGGGTTTCGCCAAAGGATCTATTTTTAGGGAATGCTTGATTATTCGAGGATCGATTCCTTCAATATCATTTGCGCTCCAAGCGAAGACGTCGGCATTGTTTCTGAGGAAGTCGATTAGCATTATTTCTCCTTCTTTGCTCAATTCTGTACCAATTCTTGTCTTTTTGGATGAGTCGCCTTCTACTAGATTTATATCTTTATGTTCAGGGGGTTTTAAGGATAAGTCTAGCGGTTCTTTCCCCTTTTTATCCAATCGATCAGTACTAGGAATTTCAACCTCATTTCTAATGAGATCGCCCTCGATCTTTCTCTTGCTCGGAGTAATAGACTTAGGCTGTTCTTTCATTGTTAACGAAGTACTATAGCAGTCCCAAGCCATTCAATGGTCGTTTGTTATTTCTCCAATGCCTCTATCGGTTGGAAACTTTATCTTCTGATGATAAGTGGAGACAACAGCTCGGAATAGATTGAGAGCAGGTCGTCCCAATATTGCGTTATAAGCGAAAGGGGTTTCCACCACTAGAAATTTTACTAGCTTCACTGTCCGGTGGGGTATTTTTCCGAGCGATACGCTTAAGGTTATCGTTCCGCTGGGGATGATTTCGGACCCGCCGAATCCTATTAATGGCGTAGCTACTTTCTGTAGGTTTATCTGCCCCAAGTCCATTTGGGCTAAAACTTCTCGGGAGATAATATTGGCTGAGCTCCCGTTATCGATCAGGATTCTCTTGACATTGTAGTTAGCTATTTCTAGCGAGATTACCATCGGGAAGTCGGGGTTATCCTCTTTTGCGTCCCAGACAATATTTTTAGGTGCTTCGCCTTCATTAAAGCTGATCGGCTGATCGTTTGATGGCCTGCTTTCCAGGGTCCATATTTCCTTTGGGTATTTTGAGTTTCCAATTATGGATCGGGCTGTTCTTCGTCGGGCGTTACGACTATCTCCACCCGCGGGACCCCCGGATATCGTATGGATAGTTCCGTTGATTTGGTCGTGATTCGACTCCTGAGTAGGTCGGCGTTCAGGTGACCTTTGGTGAGAACTTCTCCTTCGATTGCCGTTTCGAGGGCTTCTACTTCTTTCCCTTTTACGATTATCTCGCTCTAAGTATTCGTCAAGTTTTCCTTGCTCGATTAGTTTCTCCACTTCTCTCTTAAGGTGAAAACAATTCTCCGTTCGATGTCCATGTGCCCTATGGTACTTACAGTATTGATCGTAGTTCCGAGACCCTGGTCTCGGCTGCGTGATTTTCCTCGCCTCGGGAATCCAGTTATTTCTTTCTAGAACTTCCAATATTTCTTCCATTGGAACATTTATCCTTGGGTGTTCTACATGATTCACCCTGCTTCTGATTGGTTGCTCATGGTTTCTTGGCCTTTGGTAGAGATTAGGTTGCCTATCTTGGTCGGCTTTGTTGTATTCTAGTCGCTGGAAAACATTACATCTCCTGGAAGATCGCTCGTAATCCAAAGATTTTTGGGTAGGAAACCTGTCATGCCGTTTGGAGCCTGAGGTTGTGGCTTTGTTTTTGTTTTTATCCTTAAAGGAATTCATCTCTTCTTGGGTCATATACTTAGAAGCCAAGCTCATAATGTCGGCAAACGTTCTCGGTTGTTTTCGACTGAGGGCGTTTCCAAACTGCCTATTTTTAGTGAGGTCGAAGAGGATAGAAATTATGTAATCGATATTCGGAGAGTCGATTTTGAGTAATTCTACGTTGAATCTCGCCAACCAATTTCTTAGGGATTCTCCCTCTTGTTGGTGTATGGTTCCTAGGTAGCTCATCGGAAGTTTTTGTCTCTTCTGACTGGCAAATTGCTGTGTTAGTTTATTGCATAATTCTCGGAAACTGAATATAGAGTTGGCCGGCTGTTTGGCAAACCAATCCAGCGCGAGTCCTTCGAATGTTGTCACCATTAGCTTGGCGGTGAATTCGGCGGAGTGGGCATATAAATTCATTATGTTCGTAAAGCTAAAGATATAATCGTCCGGGTCGGTGGTTCCATCATATCGGGGTAGTCTTCCCGGGACCTGTCCCGCGGACTGTGCCTCTTTTATTTCCCTGCAGAAAGGAGAGCAAGCCGCAAAGCTTTCCTGGAGTTCTGCAGTCCGGGCCCATGGGTTTTGAACAGATCGTAATCGTTGTTCAAGTCGCTCCTGTACCATCCTTTCAATTTCTCTTTCCGAGAATTGAGTCGCTCTTGGTCGATCTGGGATTGCATCATCTACATCATCTTCGATTGGGATGATCGTTCTTTCCTTCGATCCGCTGCGACCTGCTTGCGGTACTCTTCGACCAGTTTTTCTTCGGGGACGGTTATCGGAGGGTTTAGAATTGACCTGCTGTGGGCTGTGTAGCGAGCGTCGCTCACTTGCTGGGCTATCGGCTTGTTGAGAGGTCCGTTCGTTCGGCCTTGGCATTCCTGGCGCGGGAGTTGTCCTGGGAGCCGTAACGTTTCGAGGAATTTGGTCTAAAACTAGCAATTCTTCTGGAGAGAGTGATTTGAAGAGCATTGCTATTTGCTTCAGTTTTTCCTGAGCGCCTGGGAGAGGAACGGGTATTTCGGGAACTTCCGGTTCTTCTTGTATTGCACCGGTAAGACCTCCTTGGTGTTCCTGCTGACGGGAACGGGTATCTGGGAGATTTTCATTGGTGTTGGGATTGTTGTTATCGTTGTTGTCTTGTGGATCTTCAGATGTGTTGTGGCCGGTGGTCGTATTACTTCTCGCTCCAATGCGAGCGCTTTTCCTTGGGCGAGCCATGTGTCGATTCGAATAATTAACCTAGCCCCTCGGTGGGCGCCAACTGATTTAACCGGATTTCGTCGGGTTAATTGTATATCAGTGAATTTGTAATATCGGTGGGGCTTACGATACTTGTGTATATTTAGTAGGGCTCTGTTACTTTATTCCGGATGGATCAATCACAAAGAAAAGCAATGAGCAAGAACAAGAAGTAAAACCACAAATAAAGCTAATAACACATCAATATGGAGATCAGAATACTATGAATAATATTGAATCTTATTCAGTTGTAATGCCTTAGGCAGTGTATTTTTGTATATTCTTGAAGTAAAAGGGAGTTCGTAGTTGTCTAATACAATGATTAACTAGGTATTTATACAATGTTAAACCTAGCGTTACAAGG
The DNA here is from genome assembly GCA_038501285.1 of Penstemon eatonii. Classification (NCBI taxonomy): domain Eukaryota; kingdom Viridiplantae; phylum Streptophyta; class Magnoliopsida; order Lamiales; family Plantaginaceae; genus Penstemon; species Penstemon eatonii. The sequence continues at coordinate 29,058,514 of CM076713.1, forward strand.
AAACACAGTCCTAATAGGACTCGGCCCAAATATCCTTCATGGGTCCGGAGTATCGTCCTTTGATCGAAGAGAGCTGCGCTTGGCCGGGTCTGTTAGATGATCCCGATCTGTTTGGATTGGTCGAACCGATCTTAACTTCTTCGTTCGATCCGAGTAATATGTAGGGTGCGAAATAGCCCCCATCACCAACGAAAAAGGGTTTAATCACGATCAGCTCGACAATCGCTCCTCGATCTCCTTAACAGCGAGTAAATAAGAACAAATTGAGAGAAATCAACAACATGAAAATAATAATACTGAAGTTTTATTCATCTGAGTGCAAAGAACATCTCTCAAATTACATACGAAGAGTACAAAGAATGTTTCTACTGTTTACATATCATCACAAATATTTAAGTGAAATAATCCTATTCTATAGATCGGTGATTTTCACGACAATGTCCACGGAAACATCAATCTCTCCCTAGTGCCTCGACGACTCTGTTCAACCACCTAAGAAGTATGCTGCTTTCAATTTCTCTTTTAAGGTGAAAACAATCTTCAGTGCGATGCCCATGTGCCCGGTGATATTTGCAGTATAATTCATAGTTTCGTGCTCCTGGTCTGGGTTGAGCGATTCTCTTTGCTTCCGGGATCCAATTATTCCTTTCTAGTACTGCCAAGATTTCTTCTATTGGAACAGTCAGCCTTGGGTGTTCTACTTGGTTAACTCTGCTTCTGACCGCCGGCTCGGCCGATCTAAGTCTTTGATAGACATTAGGTCGTCTGTCTTGATTGTTTCGATTGTATTCCAATCGCTGGAAGACATTGCCTTTTCTAAAAGATCGTTCATAATCTACGGGTTTTTGGACAGGAATCCTATCTTGCCGCTTTGAGCATGAGGCGGGAGCTTTATTTTTGTTCTTATCTTTAAAAGAGTTCATCTCTTCCTGGGTCATATACTTCGACGCCATGCTCATGATATCGGCAAACGTCCTTGGTTGCTTTCTACTGAGGGCATTTCCAAGCTGCCTATTCTTGGTGAGGTCAAACAGAATGGAGATTATGTAATCAATTTTGAGTAATTCCACATTAAACCTTGCCAACCAGTTTCTGCCTCTTCTGACTGGCGAACTGCTGTGTCAGCTTGTTGCATAATTCCCGGAAACTGAATACGGAGTTAGTGGGTTGCTTGGCGAACCAATCCAAGGCAAGTCCTTCGAACGTGGTCACCATTAATTTAGCGGTGAATTCTGCCGAATGAGCATATAAGTTCATTATGTTCGTGAAGCTAAATATATAGTCCTCTGGATCAGTAGTTCCATCATATCTGGGTAGTCGCCCAGGAACTTGTCCCGATGATTGTGCTTCTTTTATTTCTTTGCAAAAGGGAGAGCACGCCGCTAGGCTCTCCTGGAGTTCCGCGGTTCTGGCCCATTTGTTTTGAACAGTTCGTAAACGTTGCTCAAGTCGTTCCTGTACCATCTTCTCGATTTCTCTTTCCGAGAATCGCATAGTTCGTGGTTGATTGTGGATAGCGTCGCCTACGTCATCCTCGATGGGGATTATGGTATGTTCTTTAGACCCGGTGCGTCCTGGTTGCGGTCTCCTTCGATCAGCTTTTCTTCGGACGATCTCATCAGAGGGTTTCGAAATGCCCTTTTGCGGACTATGCAGCGATCGCTGCTCGCTTGCCGGGCTGTCAGCTTGTTGAGAGATTTGATCGACCTGCCTCGGTATCTTTCGAATAGGATTTGCCCTAGTGGTTCTAGGGTTTCGAGGAAACTGTTCGGGTATGAGTAATTCCTCTGGGCAGAGTGATTTAAAGAGCATAGCAATCTGTCGTAGCTTCTCATGAGTGTCTGACAGGGGAACTGGGATTGCTGGAGCTGCATGTTCTTCCGGTACCACACCAGCAGGGATCCCTTGTGGTTCCTCTTGATTCTGAAGATGTTCGTTCTCTTGCTGATTGTCATTGGTTATTGGGGCGTTATTATCAGTATTGCCCCGCGGACCCTCAGATGTGTTATTCGGGTTGGTCGTGTTACTTCTTGCTCCGTTACGGGCGCTCTTCCTTGGGCGAGCCATATGTCGATTGAATAATTAACCTAGCCCCTCGGTGGGCGCCAACTGATTTAACCGTTTTTCGTTGGGTAAGATTAAATCAATAAGATGTAATTAGGAGGTCAGGTTTAGTACGAATTATAGGGCTCTGTTACTTTATTCTGGATGGATCAATCTCAAGGAAGAACAATTATGTAAAAGAACAAAAAGGTAAACAAGACAACGAATGAGTAAATGAGTGAATAGTATAGCAAAAGCTTTTCTATTCAATGTAATATTAGATTTACAAAGTATGTAGGCGTAAGCTCTGATTGTCCTCCTTTAATACAACGTTTTAACTAGGTATTTATATGATATTAACCCTAGCTTTACAAGGAAACATAGTCCTAATAGGACTCGGCATAATTGTCCCTCTCGAGTCAGGATTGTAGTCTGGTCGTCGAGGAGAATCGTCTCTGATCGGGTCGATGGATGATCCCGGATGAGCTTGTATGGTCGAACCGATCTGATATCCCATAGTCGATCCGAGTATTATAAGGACTGCGAAATAGCCCCCATCAGATCAACTTTTACTTAACTGTTAGAAACTTAGGTCTTTTTACCAATCTTTTGGTTTCAACCATTTTGTTCGTCGTTATGGAGATCGAGGAGTGTTTATTGAGAAAATCAATTTTACTCAATTATTTTAAAACTAGGGGTTTTTCGCCAATTTATTGGTTTTAACCTTTTTAGTCGTCGTCGTTATGGAGATCGAGGAGCGTTTATCGAGCGGATCGATTCTACTCAACTCTTTAGGACTTAGGTTTTTTACCAATATTTTTGGTTTTAACCTTTTTAGTCGTTGCCGTTATGGAGATCGAGGAGCATTTATCGAGCGGATCGATTCTACTCAACTCTTTAGGACTTAGGTTTTTTACCAATATTTTTGGTTTTAACCTTTTTAGTCGGTGCCGTTATGGAGATCGAGGAGCGTTTATCGAGCGGATCGATTCTACTCAACTCTTTAGGTCATTGATCAACTTTTTGGATTCGACCATGTTGATCGTTGGAGATCGAGGAGCGTTTATCGAGCGGATCGATTCTACTCAACTCTTTAGGTCATAGATCAACTTTTTGGATTCGACCATGTTGATCGTTGGAGATCGAGGAGCGTTTATCGAGCGGATCGATTTATACTCAACTCGGTCAAAATCTTTGGCGTTACTCATTTGAATCCTTGATTCGGTCTTTAAATTCATAAATCATTTATAAAAAACGTTGAGAATGAATCTCAGGCCAAGGCCTTTATTACAACAAATGATACGGGAAAGAAAATAAAACAAACAAAATTAAAAGAAATTTAACAAGAATGATTACTAAAATTCACTTTCCATAGTATTTTCTTAGGTTAACTGCATTCCATGTTCTTGGTAGGGGTGTTCCGTCCAAGTGTGCAATTTTGTATGAGCCTTTCTTTCCTACGTTAATGACAATGTATGGTCCATCCCAATTCTGTTGTAATTTTCGTACGTGCTTGGATGCCCAACTGAAGTGAAGTTTTGTTGAATTCCTAGCTTTGCGCACCATTCTATTACTTGTTTTCCCGCAAATTGAGTTCCATTATCATAAATCAGGGTTCTCGGGATGCCGAATCGACATACTATGAACTTCCATACGAAATTAATCACTTGGAATTGAGTTATTCGAGCAAGAGCAACGCATTCTATCCATTTACTGAAATATTCGACAGCGATCAACCATTCCCCATTGATCAAATGGCCAGCATACGGGTATCGGGTGCATGTTATGGCTCTGATATCAATTGAAAGACTTTAATTAAACTTTATGCGGAAAATCTTTTATCAATATGCTTATCAATTGACACATATTATAAATATAATAAGGATACGAGAAATATATCGGTATAACGTTCGCCTTGGTGTCTTCAAGATATGACGTTGTTTCAAAGTAATCCTTCAAATTACTCCTCACTTGTATAACCTTTCTAGTGAACTCACCTTCTCCTCTCTTTCTATCCAAATGACACAACCTTATAACACTTTTAGATGATGGAAGTTTGCTAACACTTCTTGTCCTTTTATTTTTTGGTGTAGCTTTGAGGAGTGGTTGTATCTCATTTTATAGATGAGAGTAGAAGGTCACTAAATGTAAGAGTTACAAGAAGGTGAAAGGCCAACCATCATGACCTCCATAACCCACTTTCTTGTAAGTTACAAGACTTTAACATATCCATTAATTATCAACCTATAATCAATCATATGAAGAGTCCCAACCTTAAAAAAAACTTGTAGTATAATGAGGTTAGTGGACCATTTAATAAAATAAAACTAACAAGTTTTAATGTAATTTTCGACAGATTAACCCATTGGAAATTACATATTTATTTTTTAATTTTTTGTAATTTAATTTTCGACGGATTTCACCTGCCAGAAACCATTTTTCCATTTTCTATTTTTTTTAAATTCTTTTTCGAACTTGTTTGTGGATCCGTCAGAAAACCGTGTTAATTTCCAAGGGATTCTTTTCCATAGGAAAATATTGTTTTTCTTGTAATGGTCTTTACACATGAGGCCAGCAAAAACCAATTTTGAGCAAATCACTAGTAATGTTCTTAAGATCATCATTGGTAGAAAATGAAATTTTAATACTTGTTCACATATATAAAATTCAAAGAGAGTCTTGTCTGATAGTGAAAAAGTATCATCGAACTCGAAGATACATAAGACAAAAAAAAAAAATTAAAGGGCCTGTTCGTTTGGCGTTTTCCAAAAAATATTTGTGTTTAAGAAATGCCAAATAAACATATTTTCTACTTTTTCAAATAAATTTTTCAACTCTCAATTTTCTCAAACTACTCTCTCAAAAGCCAAACAAATAACAATTTTCAAACAAAACTTATACAAACTCTACTCTGATTTGATATAAAATAACCTATTACTTACACTATTTATCTCACATAACAAACATGACTTGACATAAAGTCTTACACATCTTACACCTACAATCTCACTCTTCCAAAAAAAATCAACACCTACTTTATATCTCAAACCACTCTCTCAAAATTCAAACAAACAACATTACGCAAATCGAGATTATTTCACAAACATCCACTACTCTCCCAAACTATTTTTCGAAATACCAAACAAACAGGCCCAAAGTTTACTAAGAGAAGATAAGATTGACCATAAAGATAATAATTTCTTAAAGCTAAACAAAACTTATACAAACTCTACTCTGATTTGACATAAAGTAACCTATTATTTACATCATTTATCTCATATAACAAACATGACTTGACATAAAGTCTTACACATCTTACACCTACAACATCACTCTTCCAAAAAAAACTGACACCTACTTTATTTCTCAAACCACTCTCTCAAAATCCAAACAAACAACATTACGCAAATCGAGATTATTTCACAAACATCCACTACTCTCCCAAACTATTTTTCGAAATACCAAACAAACAGGCCCAAAGTTTTACTAAGAGAAGATAAGATTGACCATAAAGATAATAATTTCTTAAAGTCATGCTAGAATAGTCCAATCCAACCACCTTCAGGCTTCATTCTCAAGTGTCTGTACTTTATCAACAAACATATTATTGAATTCTTCAAATATTTCTTTGTAAGCTATCTATATTATGGCTGTGGGATTTGTTATTTCTAGTGAAGAAGGTCAATACAATGGAAAAATTACATCATTTGTTGTGTTATCATGTATGATGGCTGCCATTGGAGGAGTCATATATGGCTATGATACTGGAATTTCAGGTTCTTATAATATTTCCAAATATATGATATTAAAATTAATATTTGTTCTTATACATGTCAAGTTTAGTGTAAATACATATAGAGCCATTTGTTGTATGTTTATTTAGGTGGAGTGACATCTATGGATCCATTCTTGAAAGAATTTTTTCCAGAAGTCTACATCAGAATGAAAGAAGATGCAACGATTAGCAACTACTGCAAATTTGATAGTGAACTATTGACCTTATTCACTTCCTCACTATATTTAGCAGGCCTTATCGCTTCTTTCTCTGACTCGTTTGTCACACGAGCCTATGGCCGAAAACCATCAATCCTAATCGGAGGAGCTGCTTTTTTTGTCGGTGCAGTTCTTAATGGTGCAGCTCTAAATATATATATGCTTATTTTCGGGCGAGTCCTTCTTGGTGTAGGTGTTGGTTTCGCTAATCAGGTGGTTAGCTATATCACTATTTTTTTTTTTGGCTAAATTTCACTTTGCCCTCTCAAAACATCATATATGTTTCAATTGCTTCAAATCATTTGTTTGGACGTGCATATTCCATTCAAAGACCGTTATGCCCTCATTCTTTAAGGATAATTGGAAGGAGCAGAGTGTGTATTAAAGTATAGAGGGTAAACAAGGAAATTTTAGTGCGCTATGTTAACGCAGTTTTTAAAAAAATACGTTGAGACTAACGGTCATCTGCAATTGAAGCATAAATGGTAACTGAAGGAGGCAAAGGGATGGGATTTAGGGGTAAAGTGGGCACTAAGTATAATTGGTTTTCTACAGGCAGTGCCCTTGTATCTTTCAGAAATGGCCCCTGCTAAATACAGAGGAGCATTTAGCAATGGCTTTCAATTTAGTGTAGGCATTGGGGGCTTCTCTGCAAATTTATAAACTATGGTACAGAAAAGATTAAAGGTGGTTGGGGATGGAGAATTTCATTAGCTATGGCTGCAGTTCCAGCTTTGGTTTTAACTCTAGGTACAATATTTCTCCCCGAAACACCAAATAGCCTAATTCAACGAACCAAAAAACACGAAAAAGTCGAAAAGATACTACAAAAAATCCGAGGTACAGAAGATGTGGAATTAGAATTACACGATCTCATCAAAGCGAGTGATATGCCGGAAAGTATCAAGAATCCGTATAAAAATATCATACGGAGAAAGTATAGGCCACAGCTTATAATGTCAATAGCAATCCCATTTTTCCAACAAGTGACTGGAATCAATGTGATTGCATTTTATGCTACGATACTCTTTCGTACAATTGGTTTTGGAGAAAGTGCATCTCTTATGTCTCAAATAGTGACAGGAGTCGTAGGTATGGGTTCGACCTTCGTGTCAATGTTCTTAGTAGACAAATTCGGAAGAAGGTTTCTTTTAATAATGGGTGGGATTCAAATGTTTGTTTCTCAAATTCTTGTTGGAGCTATAATGGGAGCTAAATTAGGGGATCATGGTGTACTAAGTAAAGGGTATTCTTATGTTGTTTTGGTCTCGATTGCTATATATGTTGCGGGTTTTGGAGTGTCATGGGGTCCTTTGGGATGGCTGATTCCGAGTGAGATTTTTCCTCTGGAAATACGATCAGCCGGACAAAGTATTTCAGTGTCTATAAATTTTTTGTTCACTTTCTTAGTTGGCCAAACATTTCTAGCAATGTTGTGCCATTTGAAGTTTGGAATTTTCTTCTTCTTTGGAGGTTGGGTGGCAGTTATGACTTTATTTGTGTATGTTTTGTTGCCCGAGACGAAAAATATGCCCATCGAAAGAATGGAGAGGATTTGGAGGGAACACTGGTTCTGGAAGAAAGTCATAGGAAACAATGAAGAGGATAGAAGAAAGTCAGAAGGAACAATGAAGAAGTCACTTATACAGATGAATGAGGGATGAAATTGTAATGCTTCTGTCTTGGTCTAATTTCTGGTCAATTTTATATTTTTCATTTTTTACGATAATAATATTAGGTATCATTAATACAAAGTATTGTTTTTTTTTTTTTTTTCCCCCTTTTTCAAGGATCATATTATCTCTTTTATGAATTAATGTTAGTTTAATCAATTGTGTATTTTCTCTGCTTAGATAGGGGTGATTTGGTTGTTACGGTTTGTCTTAGCATTGGTTTACATAATTACATTGGTATTTTTTTCGATATGGATAATTTTAAATGGGTAGGATATGGATTGGAATCATTTATGTATGTACGTATTTATGTATCCGGTGGCTCGAATTTGCAAATTTTAAAACTTCAGGTAATGTATCGATATCAATACTTTTATAGTGTTCAATTATTACTTTAGGCGTCTGATACAGGGGACAGCCCACATCACCAACGATCCTGGACTCAGTGGCGGAGCCAGAAATTTTTTTCACCGGGGTCCATATAAATTAACGAGTATTATTTAAATTAAAAAAAAAAAACAGCTACAAAAATAAAAATATAGCCAAATAATTCAAACTCAAAATAAATTAAATGAAATGATAATTCTTTTTTTTTTACAAATATCCACGTCGATTTGTCATAGACTTAAATCGTTGCATGATTGAATCATCTGTAACTATATCAAATACATCTCTATATAAGTAATCATAGACTCATTTAACCATTCATTTCCCATCCGATTCCTCAGTCGATTTTGTACATACTTCATAGTAGACAACGCTCTCTCAAAAGACGTTGTTGCAACAGGAAAAATCATTGTCAATTTTAAAGGTAAAAATACAAGAGGATACATGTAAAATGTTCCTCTTAGTTTCAACTAATTTTTTAGTGAGATCACCAATTCCTTATAATTTTAAGAACTCTTTAATTATCTGACCGTTTGTCGACAATGTAGTGTTATAGTATGATTCAAATTACAAAATAAAAAATAAAAACTTAGAATTTGAGTTAATGTCCATTTTATAACTCTTAAATTTGTCAAACTCTAATAAACATTGGACCCCTTTATTTAGAAATTTAATTTTAATTGAGGGTCCACTAAAAGAAAATCATAAATTATTTTAAAGTTTAATATAAATATATTAATATAGCATATAGGATACATATATATAAATGGTTTAGGAGTAAAATTTCGGGGGGGTCCATGCACCCCCCTGTCTATAGTGTGGCTCCGCCACTGCCTGGACTAACAAGCGAACATTCAAAATGGAGTTGCTCATATAGCGGATTGCGAGCCCTAAACTCGCTCAAGCGAGATCGTATAGTTACGAGGAGTTTCATATCTGAAATCTCCCACTCGCGACCCTCCTACTTATATGGAAAAGATAACCACTACATGGAAACAAGATCCTCATATATGGAAACTTACTTCGTCATACAAGGATTCTATGAAATTGTGGACAATTCGACATATAAATACCCCCTCCCCCAAGTATGAGTGTATGACTAATTTAAACCTAAAACACAATTATGCACACTACGTATCTCTTTCATACATATTTTTTCTAATGCTCTGACAACAATTTGTTGCCTTTAAGCATCGGAGAACACTCCATCGACATTCAATAGCACATGGTCTTTAATTTGGAGGACTTGGAAGAACGTGAAATTATATCCTTGAAATGGAGCATACTAGATTCAGTAACCCGGTATCCCAGCTGCATGATTGACTAGAATGAAAAAACTTTGTAATTTAGGGAATATTCAAGTGATTAACTTCTCATTTTTAGTTAAGTATATTTAGTAAAACTTAAAGTTTATTGATTTTAACATACTAAAAGTGCAAATATATAGTGTAAGACAATTTTGCTGATGTTTGTTTGGCCCGACTTCAAGAATCAGAATTTTATCGGAAAAAAAGTGAATCGTAATTTCGTCCTCTTAGGCACGATTTCTGCAGTTTCATCCTTTATATTTTTTTAAGGAGATGGGTCCCTTTTATGACTTTGGCGTTTCACTTATGTATTGTTTTTTTTTTTTTTTTTGATAACCCAGGTGTCCAAGCTTACTCTAGACTAATCTTGGACCCTCAGAATTCTTGCCCTAGAACTCTGAAGGATGTAAATCGCAGGATGTCCCTTCATGATGAGGGGTAATTTAGATCTCTATTCCGCTCGAGCTCGGTTTGGAACAAATGACGCAAGTCCTCGAACCTAGGGTTGACGAGCCGAGCCACAGCTTAAAATTAACAGTCCGAGCTCGTATGAGAGTCCGAGATCGAAGGATACTGTTGGACCGAGCCCAAGCCCAAGCCCATCAGCTCGGCTATAAATACCCTTAACATTTATGACGACGACACAACTTCCCAGGTGTTCTTCCTTCGAGACTGCCGCTCGGACACACTTGGGAATACTGATATAGGCTTTCTTTTACGTATTTCGCCCTCTAGCTTGTACGGCATCCAATAATGCTCGGATAGGACTCTAAACACTTGTAATCTGTACTCGATAATTCGGAATATAATACTATTGATCTTTCCCCCATATTTATTAGTATTGATACCACATTGCACATCACTTTTGATCGAACACACGAAAACACGTACGATCAATTGGCGCCCACCGTGGGGCCTTATTTGAGTATTAGATCGAAATATGCCTACTACGAGGAGGAATACGTATGTTAGCGGAGAGCCTCACTAACCAGAAACTCCGCGAGTCGCTATCCAGGGCGATCCTTCGACCAGCGGAGCATTCGTCAATTTAAGGTCGAAGATAAGACCTACAGGATGAATTTCCGACCTTAAGATTGGTGGTTTTATTCTATGAGTGCACAACTCGTTCATTCCCTCAACGAATTTATTTTTCACAAGTGATTCATTTTCCAACACATAAGTGAATAAGAAGTGTCGCGGATATTGTCCACAACAAAGTAACACAGAATTAATTCCGTCGATTCGATCATCAGTTAGCTATAAGAGACTTGGAAGATCTGTGGAACTACGGCTTATTAATGGTCGGAATTTATTTTTCCGATCATCAGTCTTATCATTTTCAGGGACAAGTTCCACAAATTAATTATTGGAGAGCTGAGTGTTGGCGATGGTTCGACCGAGAAAAAGAATAAAATGAAACTTCGATCAAGGAACAAAATTTTATTACTAGTGTTCTTCGAACAAGTTACAAAATGAAGCCTCGAATGTAATTCGAGCTCAAGAAATACAATAAGATCACTCCTACCCTATTACAAATTCTATGAAGTAATTCTATCCTGTTACGTACTCGGTCTTCGTTTCCCAAGATCGCTCCAGATGCAGAACTCAGCAGTGATTCTTATAGGCAATCACTCGCCACGTGTCGCACATCCGTCTTCGTACGGGATAAAAGCCGGATCGGAGCTCCTCTCCAGGGCTTCAGACCGACCTTAGGTCTTCATCTGTAAATAATGATTAAAATACTCAATCGTTATTTGCAGGTTAATCCGAACCGGAGCAGCAAAGGGTTATCTCAGCGGAGGCACCCCAAGAGTACTCGAAGGAACTATACTTCAAGAAAGCCCTCGAGGAAGCTGATGCTCCAGACTTAAAGAATTCCTCCGAGATCAACCAAATGCCCGATCGGATACTGCACCAGAAAACCGGAATCCCTACCAGCACCAGATAAGATATGTCTGGGAAAACAGGTTGCCTGCCGGTATTCTAGGCGCGTTTTCTTTTGCCTGTCGATATTCTAAGCGAAAAGCTTATACCAAAGGAAGCAAGGTCGAAAAACAAAGTTCGAACTCTAATCTCAAACTCCTTTATCTGGGAAAAAATACGAGTCAAATCTAAAGCTCGACCCATGGTGCTCGGAGGGAGCATAAAGGAGAAAGTGAGAAGTGTGGTATACACGAGGGGATCTATTTATAGTGGTAAGGGATTTTAAATCAACGGCCCAGATAATAGATTACAAGCGGTTTGGATGTCCGTATTAAATGGACTGACTGTTACACTTCCCGAGAAATAGGGCCCTGTTTGGTAACAAGGACACACGATTCAACGGGGCATATAGGAGAATTATGACATTCTAAATACCAAACCGGTATGACGTATTCATAGCATTATTGCTGAAGATTGGTACTTTAAATTCAAGTTCAGTTTATTCAGATGCTTTTACAGACAAGTAACGCTGTTCGACTTAGAAGAACTATAATCGGTTCAGTCGAACAGAACTCTCAACCTGGAAGTTATGCGACTCTGGAAATTCGGCAGTGCCAGAGATCTATTGCATCGTTTTTCTTATTAATTTCAGGTCCACTAAAATATTTATCTATCACTCGATCAAGCAAGTGGTATTCGATTATTTCTTTACTGATATTAGAGGATCAAAATGGAGTTATTGGAGATGAAAATTTATCTAATTATGTTTTATGTTATCAACGAAACGAAAATGAAGTATATTTATATTATATTATCTCGAAAAATACAAGGTATGGGAAATACATATCGAGCATAGCTCAAGCCTTTATATTACATCAGAACGTTATTACTTTCTACAATCCTATGAAATTTTCGGTCTTTTCTCCTATGGCTATTTCGGAACAATTTGGCTCCGACCATGGAATCTCCTTAGGATCCGCAGGTTTTTAACTTTATTTACGATCTTCCGAAGACGAAGGGGCGAGCATAAGATTCGTCGGCTAACTGTATTCTTCGTCACTCTCTCCCCAGTACGTCTTCCTAAATGCATTGTAGCAACAGGTCCCTAATCGAAGACCTGTGCCATAACCTGCCGACTACTTGAATCTGGCATATTGGCTTTCCAGATGGAGGTTGTATTTGCCTGTCGATATTCTAAGCGAAGGTCGAGATAGTTTTTCTTCTGCTCGAAAATTGTTCTGCTTGTAGATCGTTCGAAATCTGAGCTCAAATAGTTGAATTAATGGAATAATGATCTCGGTCACCATGATTGGACGACTTGAATGCCAGTGCAACGAATGAGATAGGTTCTAAGGAATGATGGCCTTTTATATAGAAATTTAAAGGGAATCCAACGGCAGGTAATTCGCAAAACGAAGGGATAAGATCTAAGGACTGTTGCGATTCCCGATAAAAGAGGAACCGTTTGGAAAAAAAAATAAAATAAAATAAAAACTTATCAAAAAATTGGAAACATTCAGAACAGCCAAAAAACAAGGTGTATCAGGTCGAACGAAGTAAGAACCTCGCAAGGAATATTTTCTATCAAGTATGAAAGATTATTTATTAAGTCTTAGGCCTATTTGCTATCTGTTATCCAACTAGTTGTGTTCCATCTATTATCTCGATCGCAGAAGACTATTGTTTCATCAAAAGTTATTTCGATCAAAATTATATGATCAGTGGGAATTCGTTTCATCAAATTACCTATTTACTCGTCGTATGTTGGTATTATCAATCTCTACTCATCTATTATTCTGGTATCCTAGATCTACATTCATCAGCCTATATTTATCTCCGTTTATTTTTAAATGGGTGAAAGCCTCTGCTATGACCCAAGGGCTAAAAATGCTCTGAAAACGACTAAGGGTGAAAGCCGTTGCTATGCCCCTTAGATCGAAATTATTAAATGGGTGAAAGCCTCTACTATGACCCAAGGGCTAAAAATGCTCTAAAACGACTAAGGGTGAAAGCCGTTGCTATGCCCCTTAGATCGAAATTATTAAATGGGTGAAAGCCTCTGCTATGACCCAAGGGCTAAAAATGCTCTGAAAACGACTAAGGGTGAAAGCCGTTGCTATGCCCCTTAGATCGAAATTATTAAATGGGTGAAAGCCTCTGCTATGACCCAAGGGCTAAAAATGCTCTAAAACGACTAAGGGTGAAAGCCGTTGCTATGCCCCTTAGATCGAAATTATTAAATGGGTGAAAGCCTCTGCTATGACCCAAGGGCTAAAAATGCTCTGAAAACGACTAAGGGTGAAAGCCGTTGCTATGCCCCTTAGATCGAAATTATTAAATGGGTGAAAGCCTCTGCTATGACCCAAGGGCTAAAAATGCTCTGAAAACGACTAAGGGTGAAAGCCGTTGCTATGCCCCTTAGATCGAAATTATTAAATGGGTGAAAGCCTCTGCTATGACCCAAGGGCTAAAAATGCTCTGAAACGACTAAGGGTGAAAGCCGTTAATATGCCCCTTAGGTCGAAATTATTAAATGAGTGAAAGCTATTGCTACGACCCAAAGTGCAAATTATCGATCGTACAAAATTCTGATATATGTCATAATTCGAACTACGGCAACCACAATCCGCCAAGATGGCTTATTATTATTATCCAGGTATTATTAATTCTCGATCGGTCTACAAAGGTCAATTACCGTTTATATCTGAATATCGAAGATCGAAGAATGTCAATTATTATTATCAATACCCTTATTGAGGTCGTTCGGGAATGGCGCTTATTGCTCATATTCTTAAGGCGAAGAAATCGATGCTCGGTAACAATATACGGGAAAAGTTCTGCAGTAAGGATAATGAAGGAAATAAACATTTCATTCATGATATTCCAAACAGTTACAAGGGAATTCGTGATTACAAGTAATAAGAAAAGTCGAGCTAAGCGGAGACTTTACATTTAATGTAGCCCTATTACAAACTAGCCCTACGCTAGAAGGTCTTCATAATCAAAGGAGGGAGGCGGGGCCAGAATGACACTTCTACCCTTCATCCATCATTTCCTCGATGCTCGTTCCACGCCGAACCAGATCGAGAGACAGGGAAGCGACCCCTAGAGAAATTACTCCACGCAATCTCGGAGGCAACATTCTTCAAGGAACGTCTTGAAGAAGTAGAGATCAAGTGCAGGAAAACTCCTCCAGCAGTCGACCCACTATCCGACCGGGTGGAGCGACAGGATATAGGAATTCGAACCAGCCTTAATTGGTTAGAATCAGAGAGAGCTGGTCGCCTGTCGGTACCCCAGTCGCAATTATTTTCGCCTGTCGATACCCTAGTCGATATTGTTCCCCATACAGGGACTCCGAAGAGATCGAAGAAGAAAATTCTGGTCCGAATCTCGAAAAATTTAATTGCTGACATTGAATGGAACACAGTGTTGTTCGATGGAAGTAAAAATACAACCATGTTGATCGAACGAAACGTTTATAGACAAGTAAAAATATGAAGATAATTCCGGAACTATATATAGGATGAAGAATATCATATCAACGGTGTGGATTTCTTGAAATGAACGGTTGCGATACATACATTAAACGCTCTGACCGCTCCAGTTCCCGATACATCAGGGATTGTTTGGGTAGAAGAAGATGAGAAACGACAGCAAAGACCCAGTCACCAAAGCTGAACATAACTAATGGTCAAGATATAAGCAATAAATATGCCGATCTTGAAGGAAAAGTCAAACCCAATAAAACTCGAAACACTGGTTACTTTCGGCTGACAGTCCGAGCTCGTATGACCAATCGAAATCGCCAAAGTACTAAATTTAAATAGATCAGAACGATAGTAACAGATTAATCAAGAAAATATTATTTCCAAAGTTCAATACATTCAGGAACTACAAGTTACAAAGATATCAACTCCAATTACATACGAGCTAATCTCTTGTTGCTGGTACATTTTATAATTCTACGAACATCTATGAAGGCCAATCTCTATATCCGAACGAGAAAGGGACTTCATGGCCACCCAATCCTATGAAATTTTCGGCGGACGATAATGTCCTTACTTGAATAGGAGGAGCCCATTGAAATAGCAGGCTTTATCCTTTGTTTAAAGAACCGAGCAGACCGACGAATATCCTCGCAAAATTTAAATGCTCAGGTCTCTCATCAGCCATAAAAGGTCGAGGGAGCTGCTCGGGTCGTGGATGGTCAGCAATAAAGCTTTATAGCCTTCGGGGTCAAGGTAATGTTCGCCTGCCGATATCCTAGTCGAAGCTGAAGCATTAGTTAGCTTGTGGTCTGCAAAGTAGGTCCTAACTCGAAATTTTAAATATTGAGCCACGCAACAAGACCTTTTAGTCAGCATGGTCGAATGAATCAATTTTCAGAAAATCTTACAAGGATACGAAACAAAGAGCGCCATTTATAAACTCTATTCTCAAAAATCCAACGGCTAGCAGGAGGCAAAGGAAACGGTCAAGATTAAAAAGACTGTTGCGCTTCTCGGGATTTTTAACGACGAAATAATGTGATCTAATTTTGGAAATTAAACAGACTAAACGTCCAAGGTCGAAGAACAAGATTTCCGAACCCAAGGCCAAACGAAGAGAGCAAACTAAAGCACGAATAGAAAAGGGGACGTCAAATTATAGAAAAATAGGCAATTCGAAGAAATAAATAAATATTACAAACCACTGAAAACCAGAATGTCTAAAATTATTTATGATTACACAGAAGTGAAAACAACATAGTCACACAACAAGTCTGAATAAATAAAAAGACAACATCTACAGAAGCTTATTATCAGAGAAAATCTTTCGAAGCTCAGCATTACGAGCCTCATATCCTGCTTCATATCCACGGTCGAAAGCCTCCTTTTCTCGACGCACGGAATCTTGTTTCTCCTGCTCCTGATGATTTAACCGTTTTTCGTCGGGTTAATTTAATATCAGTGAATTTGTGATATCGGGGGTTTGGATATTGAATTATTCAGTATATTGGGCTCTGTTACTTTATTCTGGATGGATCGTTTACAAAGAAAAGCAATAATCAAAGGCAAGAAGTAAAACCATTAACAAAATTAAGAACACAACGATATGAAGGTAAAGTTCTGCAATAATAATGGATATTATTGAGTTCTATTGTTATCAATGTATTCTTGTGTAATCTCAGAATTCAGAGAATTCGTAGTTGTCTCATACAATGAATAACTAGGTATATATATTACGCTAAACCTAGTATTACAAGGAATCATAGTCCTGCTTGGACTCGGCCCAACTATCCTTCTTGGGTCCGGAGTATAATCTTTACTCGGAGCGAGCGGCATTTGGCAGGGTCTGTAAGAAGATCCCGATCCTTTATAATTGGTCGAATCGATCTTATAATCTTTGTTCGATCTGATCAGTATGTAGGGTGCGAAATAGCCCCCATCAGTACTCCCTCACTTCTTCGAGCGTATAGATAATAGGAGCTCGTAGAAGTAGATAAATCTGGTCGACTGTTTCTTTTCTATGAACGGAGCCTCGTTAAAAACCTTACTTAAGAAAAAACCCAGTGGGAAAAAATCTTAAGTAAGGAAAAGAGTGCTACGTATCATAGATAGTCGTTTCTTCTGTCTAATTATGGATCGCCACGCGTCTATTCAGGAGGCTTTTTGTATCCTTCCGTTTTTGGCGGGAATTTGAGTAGCTGCGATGAGTTCGAAACGTCTTTTCTCATTTCCTTATAAATAGGTGACTTTCGAGTTTGCCATTTCTCTTTTATATTTGCTTTTAGATCGCAGTCATTTTCTAGTTTGGTCGTTCGTCGTATAAAATTTTCCTTTCATCGACCTTCTTCTTCCGAGAACTAGAATATAGATGGCTTCCGTAAGAAGATCTTCTACTTCTCCCAGAGAGATCATCGCCCCCGATAACGAGGAGGAGTTACATTCTAATCCTCTGGGTGAACAAACTACGGTATCTGACCTTGTTATCCCTGTAGAAGATACTTACAAGGTACGAATCCTTTCCGATGCGGATGTAGCCGCCCGAGCCAAAAAGGGCAAAGGTACTGTTCCTCAGATTTCTGAACCAATTGAGGATGTAGCTTGCGCATATACAGAGGAAACATTCCCTGAAGTCGTGAATAACTATACCAAATATTTTCCGGAAGGTTCTGAAATAATTCTTCCTTCCCCTACTGATAGGGTCACTTCTCCACCGGAGGGATGTCGAGCCTTTTATACGGCTCACTTCAATAGCGGACTGCGTCTTCCTTTGTCTCCCCTTTTTCTGGAAGTTCTAAAAACTTTCAGCGTGTGTTTGACACAACTGGTTCCAAATTCTGTTGCTTTCGTGGTTTGTTTTTCCGTTCTGATGATTGCAAAGGGATTTAAACCTTCTTTCCGTAACTTTACGCAACTTTTTCGTTTTAATATTTCTAGTTCTTCAAACCGTGGATATTTTTTCGCTAGTCAGCGGCCTAGCCGAGCAATCTTTGATGCTCCGGTTTCTAGTAATCCCTCATGGAAATCTCATTTCTTCTTTGTTCGTCCTCCGTCTAATCTCCGTTTGGCGGATGGTTCGACCACGCCTTTCTCGTGGGATCATGGTTCCAGTTGGATTCCTGGAGGTCGCTCACCGACTGGTGAACTTGTTCCTGATGATGTACAGTTTATCACTGAGATTCCCGAGATGCGTACAAACAAATATCAAAGCGCTCTTCTGATTGGGGAATCTTTTCTTCGTGAGGCGGGGTTAAGTGTCCATAATTTTCCCATCAGTTCATCATCTGAACCTCTTGGTTAGCATTTTATTTGATCTTTAGTACTGCCACCATACTTTTGTATGGAGAAATTAACTTTATTTTTGTTTCTTTTCCAGCTCATATGGTAGAAAACTCCCGACATTCTTCGAAGGGAAAAATGGTGCTGTCGAAATCTTCCAAGTCAGTAGAGAATAATCCTATCGAGCAGAGGGCGTCTCGAAAAAGGAAATTGGAGTTGGGTCACGAATCCGAGGAGAATAGAGAGGAATCTCCGGATTCTTCACGTGAGTCCCCTATTCGTCAGGGCACGGGACCCGGTTATCCTCCGCTTCATCTTAGAACCTCTTTGGGTATTCGGGGATGTCGCAGCTGGTCAATGCCTCATCCATCTAATAATCCAGCTAACAGGAAGAGGAGCTACTATGGACGTTCTGGTGACGACCTTTCTTTACTCGGGGATAAACATCCAAATCCTACTCTGGTCGAAATGATCGAGGATCATTTAGAGGGAAGGAGGGCCGCTGGTTATTCCGAGAAGGATTCTCTTATTCATGATAATAATGAGAATGCGGTCGATAAGGCGACCCGTATTCTTTTGTCTGGCGTTCTTACTCGCGATCTTAATAAGCTTCTTCATAAGGATCCTTTGGAGAAATTCCAGCGAGCTTCTCTTTACGCTGAAAAGGTGAGATCTTTTTCTTTCTATTATTCTGATGAAGTGATCTTTTAGGATTTTCTTAATTCGCTAATTCGTTTCTCTCTGACCCCTTCGTTATTTCAGGTTAACACCTGTCTGACATCGTACGCCTATGAAAATTCTCTCTGGAAACAACAGTGCGATTTCCTTGAAGAGAAGTATAAAGCTTTACTTCACAAATCTTCTGGTTCAGAAGTTGGTCCCTCGACATCTTCCTCTGTTCCTGTCGTAGAGACTCGTGCTGCCGGGACCGAAGATCAAGAAATGATAGATAGGGTGATAGAGGTTTCTCGTGTTCAAGAACAAGCCAATCAAATGGCAAGAAAATTAGAGGAATTGCAGTTGCAGAGCACGACTCGAATTAGTGAGCTTGAATCTCAAGTATCAAGCCTTGAAGCTTCTTTAGAGGAGTATGAAAATGACGTCCCACTTAGGCAAAGAGATCGATATGTTAGGAAATCTGACGAACAAGTTGTTCGTGAATTCCTCAACTCTCCTGTTCATACGGCGTTGGTGTACCGGATGGTCGGCCCTCTTCTTGAGAATACTTTTAAAAAAATCGATTCATCAACTGGTCGCTTTGGAGATGATCGACGATCGTCGGAAGGAGTATTTTAAGGCAGCTCATATCCGGTTGAACCGTTATGGCGAGCTTTATTCTTCTTCCAAGGTTCCAGATGTCGAATATCAAGGTTTTCCTCTGGCTCATCTTGTCGAGGAATTTGGAAATCCATTGCCGATTCCTCCTTCTGATGTTAACGATGAGCTCGATAATACTTTCATCGATCCAGTAGACGAAGAGGAAGAAGGAGATGATACAGGCATGACTGAGGACGTCGGTAGTGAACCGAAGATTCCGGAAAGCGACCAGGCTTCTTGAAATAGTGATTTATTTTTGAAATAATCTTTGTAATTATCCGCTTGTAGGTTTAATTGTAGCTTAGCTTTCCCTACTTTGTACACTAAACGTTTCTTATTCTGACAGTCGTGTCCTTTCATATTCGCTGTAATGATTCAGACAAGTCATTTAATTTGACGTAATCATTATGTATGTGTCTTTTCAAATTCTAGCGTTTGCTCCAAGGTCAGTTTTCCTGTTTCGCGCCCTTTCTTCGGGTCAGTCGCGTCTTTTCGTGTAGTATAAATACGAGAGGTAAAATTTGACTTGTCTTTTTTACCGCTATACTCCTCTCTTAACATAATACTCTTTCTTGAGCTAGTCGATAAACTTCCTCGATATTAATTTATATTTTTCCGTAATCCGATCATGAGTAACCTTTTCGGTAATACTTCGAAGCGACCTTCTCGTGAGGGCGCTAGGGATAATAGATCGAAGAAATCTCGAAGAGATGGGCCGTCGATAGAGCCTCCTCGTTTGTCTCAATCAATCAGGTCGGAGATCGATACTCCTGTTATTGCTTCTAAACCTTTCTCCGTGGTAAATTCGTCGTTTTCAGAACCAATTTTTTCTACTTCCACTCAGGAAAGGAACATGCCTTCCCCTGGTCGATTACCTTTTGGGGATATGTCCAACGAAGAACCGGCTTATAATATAGCTGTTAGTTCCAACGCTTCTTCCTTTGAGCACGTTTTCCACGGAGGGGATTTTGCTATTTCCCTTCCTTTGTCTGCTTCTACTGCCCCCATCGCCAGCGGAGGGCAAGCTAGTGATGGCTTTTTTGTCAATCCTTCCACGACGCAATCTATTTTGCAAGATTGTCCTGAATTTTTGTTTCATGATACCACTGTAATGACTACATCCTTTGAATCGGGAGGACCTTCCGGAGGTGGGACCGGTTCCAGGTCTGGTCGTCGAACCGTAATTTCTGCTTCGGGCAAGGAAACCTCAGTTAGCCCCAACGAGAGGGAATCCCCTCGTCCATTAGATGATCGCTGTGTGCTTGTGCAGGTTAATGACATTCTTTTGTCGGAAACTCCACGTTCCGATGGTGTCCCTTTGACTAGTGAACTGCCTGGTTCTGTTGAACCTGATGCTTTGTCCTGGGACTTAGGCATGAGTACTATTTTGCCCGGCGAGTTGAGGAAGCTCGAAGGTACCTCCAGTGTTCGCCTTGTTCAATCTCTGGTGAAGATATGTGAGCAGGTAAGCATATTTCGAATATTTTTCCTGTTCTTTTGTTTTGAATGCCTTGTTGTATGGCGGTTTTTCTTATTCTTTCTGCTTTTTAGGGCAAGTATTTTGCACTCCAGCTGGGTGTGCAAAATGACGAACTGTGGAATAGTCGGAGAGTTCTTCAAGGTCAGTTGGAGTCAGAAAAGGCTAAAACCAGGGGTTTGGAGTTGCAGCTGCAACTTGTCAGAGATGATCTCCAAAAATTGGAGGCTGATAAAGTTGTCCTTGAAAAAGAGAAAAATGATTTAATTCAGTCTGCTGCCCTTGCAGAGGAGTCTCAACGGCGGTCCTATGAGGAAGGATATGATGCTGGTTATCTGAAGCGTCAAGAGGAGTTGATGGCGTTTGCTGGCCACTTGACTCCTCGGAGGACTGTTTCTAGTAGTCGACGTACTGATCGTTCTTCTTAGTGATCTTAGTTCGACCTGGCAGGCCTTGGACTGTCTATTTTTTTTTTTTTTTTTTTTTTTTTTGTACTGCCCAGCTTTTGTGCAATTGTTTGGGCTGAAATTTTTGTAATGGGAGAAGTTACTAAATTGGAAATTACGACCTTCTTGCAGGCAGATTCTTGCCTATATCTATTTTCTTCTCTTTGTTATGCACAATTTGCCCTTATGCATAAATATAATCATCGTAAAATAATCAGTATTGTTTAGCATACTTATCTGAAATTGATCTTTGCCAAGAATGTAGAATAAGGTAGCTTTAATCTCGATGTTTGTTCTGCAAATCCAATCTTTGTTGATTAACCCAGTATAGTCCCTTGGGTTATATTCAAAATCATGTTTGCGCATAATCATGCAGATAGTAGCTTTATTCGGATCGATCTGATTTAGGGAACGTTCAACATTTTAGTCGATGTTCGATCCCTGCCCTTGTAAAATTGTCCTTTTGTGACACATACTTTTATATAAGGAGGCTTTTTATACCTTTTGTTGAACTCTTCTTTTCTTTTCATAAGAGCAAGAGAAAATAACTCTTTCAGTATCCTTCGAAGCTTTATGTTTCTTATTATCAACTTCGAACTACTTGTTTTTCAACCAATGTTTCGTTTATAGCATATCTTTGATATGGGAGGAATTGGAAAGTGTAGAAGTCTTAGTCAGATCTGACCTATTCAGACCTCCTTAAGCAATTCTTTGGTATGTTAGGCAGTTACGTCCTTGCTGTTTTGAATAAGGAGGACTATTCTCCTGATTTCTATATCAGATATCTTGGATTCGAGAGGAGTTCCTGTATGGCTTAGTCAATGGTCATCCATACGATGTATGAGGCAGTGTCGTGCCTCGTATGGTGAAAAGTTTGGTCTTTTATCTCTTATCGAGCAACTGTCATTTTTGCTGTGATCTTAAAGCTTGTATGACTTTGTTTATGGATTCTAAGTCTCTAAACCATCGATCATGAAGTATGATTGTGCTGGAATGTCTAATCCAATGCTTTTTTAGATATGATCATATCGATCTATTGCCTCTTTTGTTATCGACTAGTTGGGGCGATTAGATTGTGCCGTTCCAACTTACTTGCATTTATTGCGGGGAGTCAAGGGGTCGCATCTGTGTCCGTTGATCAAATGCTTTTTCAGCCGTTGGATTGTTTGAGTTTATCCCTATAAATGGGGTGGTGGTTTGCCTTCTTCCTTTGCAATTTCCCAAAGAGAATGGAGATCTCAACTTCTTTGGAATTCATTCTGCCCTCAGATCCCATAATATTCAAAAAGTCACATTATCGTGATTCATTCTTTAATAACTTGGTGTTCATCTACCTTGTACTGACGGGTCCCATGTCAGCCCTTCCTTGTACTAACGGGTCCCATGAGGCCTCCGCTTTAGTCTTCATCAATTAGAGGTCCGTGGTTTCTGTTTGCACATGGGGGGTTCATACTTGCCAGTCACCCTCGCTCTTGGATGTGACTTCCGGAGTGATAGACCGCCGGGGTGGCTGGTAAACTTACCGTTTCACGACGGTCCCGAAGAGATGCTGCTCGAGAGTAAAATGTTTTATAGATAAAGTAAAAGCAGTATCTTCTTACGGGTGAGTGAGCATTGCTAGTTATCTGGCTGGTAATGTTCATTTCATCTGGAAGAACATTTGATCTTCAGAGCCTGGCCATCGAACTTAAAGAAGTCGACCATCGTGAGCAGCATGCTTCTTAGGTCGCATATTATAATCGATGAGGTACTAGGGAGGAGATTGGTGTTTCCGTGGACATTGTCGTGAAGATAGTCGATCCCATAGGATCAATTTGAGTAGATCATTGTAACGATCTTTAGGTAGCAAGCAGATCTTTGTAACGTAGTATATTTGTATGTAATTGATTTGATGAATAAAATATTACTTTATTTCTTGCATCTTCTTTGTCGTTGATAATTTTATTTACGAGGAGTATTTTCCGAGCAGATGAATTCATACTTGATTTATCTTTCAAAACTTTAGGAGTATCAGCAGATCTTTTTAGATCGTTAGGAATATATCGAGGAGTTTTTATTGAGCGGATCAATGTATACTCGACTCGTTTGTAATTATACTTAGGTTTTTAACCCAAAAGTCCTTTAATCATTGAAAATATATCGAAGAGTTTTTATCGAGCGGATCGATGTTTACTTTACTCGTTTTATTCAGACTTAGGTTTTAATACCACAAAGTCTTTTTCTCGTTGTAAATATGGGCGAGGAGTGTTTATCGAGCGGATCGATGTTTACTCGACTCGTTTATAATTTTAGACTTAGGTTTTTAGTACCAAAAAGTCTTTTTCTCGTTGTAAATAGTTCGAGGAGTGTTTATTGAGCGGATCAATGTATACTCGACTCGTTTATAGTTTTAGACTTAGGTTTTTAGTACCAAAAAGTCTTTTTCTCGTTGTAAATAGTTCAAGGAGTGTTTATTGAGCGGATCAATGTATACTCGACTCGTTTATAGTTTTAGACTTAGGTTTTTAGTACCAAAAAGTCTTTTTCTCGTTGAAGATATATCGAGGAGTGTTTATTGAGCGGATCAATGTATACTTGACTCGTTTTTGAATTTATCGAGGAGTTTTTATCGAGCGGATCGATGTTTACTCGACTCTTTTTAACTAGACTTAGGTTTTTAACCCAAAAAGTCTTTTCGATCGTTGAAGATATATCGAGGAGTTTTTATCGAGCGGATCGATGTTTACTCAACTCGTTTTGTTTAGACTTAGGTTTTTAGTACCTGAAAGTCTTTTTGATCGTTGAATATATATCGAGGAGTTTTTATCGAGCGGATCGATGTTTACTCAACTCGTTTTGTTTAGACTTAGGTTTTTAGTACCTGAAGTCTTTCAATCATTGTAGATATATCGAGGAGTTTTTATCGAGCGGATCGATGTTTACTCAACTCGTTTTGTTTAGACTTAGGTTTTTAGTACCTGAAAGTCTTTTTGATCGTTGAATATATATCGAGGAATTTTTATCGAGCGGATCGATGTTTACTCAACTCGTTTTGTTTAGACTTAGGTTTTTAGTACCTGAAGTCTTTCAATCATTGTAGATATATCGAGGAGTTTTTATCGAGCGGATCGATGTTTACTCAACTCGTTTTGTTTAGACTTAGGTTTTTAGTACCTGAAAGTCTTTTTGATCGTTGAATATATATCGAGGAGTTTTTATCGAGCGGATCGATGTTTACTCAACTCGTTTTGTTTAGACTTAGGTTTTTAGTACCTGAAGTCTTTCAATCATTGTAGATATATCGAGGAGTTTTTATCGAGCGGATCGATGTTTACTCAGCTCGTTTTGTTTAGACTTAGGTTTTTAGTACCTGAAAGTCTTTTTGATCGTTGAATATATATCGAGGAGATTTTATCGAGCGGATCGATGTTTACTCAACTCGTTTTGTTTGGACTTAGGTTTTTCGCACCAATAAGTCTTTATGTTTGTTGTGTTCGATCGAGGAGTTTTTATTGAGCGGATCAATGTTTACTCGACTCGTTTTGTTTTTGTGGTCGGAATGAGGAGTGTTTATTGAGCGGATCAATGTATACTCGACTCATTATAATTTAGACTTAGGTTTGTCACCAAAAAGTCCTTTTTGCCGTTGACATAAATCGAGGAGTGTTTATTGAGCGGATCAATGTATACTCGACTCGCTTCGTTCTGATATTTATCAATATGCTAGTGTAATTCCACAGAGCGTTAATCGAAATAATCGATGTATAGAAAATGCTAAAATTTTTACTAATTGAACTCTAGGCTAAGGCCTTTGTTACAAGGATTAAAACTTGATAAAGTAAAGTAAAATAAAACAATGCAGTATAATCTGCTAAAATTTATTTACCATAGTATTTCCTAAGGTTGACTGCGTTCCAGGTTCTTGGTAAGGCTGTCCCATCCATGTGTGCAATTTTGTATGAACCTTTCTTTCCTACGCCAATGACGATGTAAGGTCCATCCCAATTTTGTTGTAACTTTCCCACATGCTTGGATACTTCTACCTTTTTCAAAACCAAGTCTCCTTCTTTGAAGGTTCGGACGCGTACTTTTTGATTGTATGCTTTCTCCATATTTGCCTTAGTGGCTTGTAGGCGTACGGCAGCTTTATCCCTTAAGGCTTCTGTTAGATCGACGTCATTTTCTCTTGCCTTTTCATTTTCTTGTTCATCAAACATTTCTATTCTTGGCGTTGGAATTAAAGTTTCCACAGGAATAACAGCTTCCGACCCATATACCAAGCTGAATGGGGTTTCCCCAGTTGAGTTTCTTACCGTGGTTCGATTAGCCCACAATACTCCTGGTAGTTCATCGAGCCATTTTCCTTTGGCTGATCCTAATCTTTTTTCCAAAGATTTTATTATCTCTCGGTTTGCTACTTCGGTTTGTCCGTTCGCTCTTGGATGCCCGACTGAAGTGAAATTTTGTTGAATTCCCAGTTTCGAACACCATTCTATCACTTGTTTTCCAGCGAATTGGGTTCCATTATCGGAAATGAGGATCCTAGGGATGCCAAATCGACAGACTATGAACTTCCAAAGGAAGTTGATCACTTGGAATTGAGTTATTCGCGCTAAGGCGATGCACTCTATCCATTTGCTGAAATACTCTACAGCGACCAGGACGTAAGCTTTCTTTGATCTGGCCGCTGGGAAAGGCCCGGTTAATACTTTTAGCCTCTTTATGTTGGCTTTGATTGCCATTTCCATTCCTGCGATTAACGCCTCATACTCTGCTTCGTTATTTGTTACGACAAAGTCCAATGTAATAGCATAATTCAAATCTTCTTTATTAGGTCCGGTGAAGTTGATTCCGGCGCCTCCTCCTTCCCGGCTTGAAGCACCATCTACATGCATTAACCAGGTTTGATCTTCTATGATCAATATATCCTCATGGAGGGTGTTTGATGATTGTGTTGGTGTTTCCAATAAAAAATCAGCCAATACTTGGGCCTTGATGGCGACCCTTGGTTTGTAGTCGATATCGAATTGGCTGAGTTCGATGGCCCATTTGATTAGTCTTCCGGAGGCTTCTGGTTTTGTTAGGATCTGCCTAAGCGGTTGGTTCGTCAAAACGATGATTTTGTAGGTTAAGAAGTAGGGTCGGAGTTTTCGAGCAGCCACTACTAAGGCCAGCGTGAATTTTTCTATTTCCAAGTAATTCTTCTCCGCCCCTTGTAATAATTTGCTGAGATAATAGACAGGCTTATGCTCTGAATCCTCTATCTTAATTAGTACTGAGCTAATGGCCGTATCGGAGATGGAGATGTATATGTACAATGGTTCCCCTTCTGTTGGTTTGGCCAACATCGGAGGGGATGTCAAATATTCTTTGAGTTGTTCGAAGGCTCGTTCACATTCTTCGGTCCAAACGAAGTTTTTCGCTTTCCGAAGCGTTTGGAAAAAGGGCAAGCTTCTGTCCGCAGATTTAGATATGAATCTATTCAATGCTACGATCTTCCCAACCAAGCTTTGCACTTGAGAGATGGTTTTGGGAGGTTTCATTTCAGTTATGGCTCGAATTTTTTCTGGGTTGGCTTCTATTCCTCGCTGGTGTACGAAATATCCCAAAAATTTTCCTGACTTAACACCGAAGGTGCATTTTGCAGGGTTCAACTTCATACGGTATTTTCTTAGGATTCGGAAACATCGATCTAGATGTCTTACGTGATCCGCTTCATTCATACTTTTTACTAACATGTCGTCTACATAGACCTCCATTATTTCTCCGATTAACTCCCTGAACATTAGGTTTACCAATCTTTGGTATGTTGCCCCGGCGTTCCTTAATCCGAACGGCATTACTATAAAGCAGTATACTCCCTGTTCGGTTATGAATGCGGTCTTCTCTTGATCCCGCTCGTCCATAAAACCTTGGAAGGCGTCCATCATGCTGAACAGCGCGAAGCCAGCGGTCGAGTCGACCAATAAATCAATTCTTGGGAGGGGGTAAGGGTCGCGTGGACATAACTTGTTAAGGTCGGTGAAATCATTACACATCCTCCATTTGTTGTCCTTTTTATCCCCTTTTGCTACTAGTACAACATTACATAGCCATTCTGAGAAATGTATTTCTCGGATTTGTTTTGCTTCCAGCAGTCTTTCAACCTCGGTTTTGATAAGTTTATCTTTTACTGGTCCATGATTTCTTTTCTTCTGTCTGGCGGGTTTCGCTGAAGGGTCAATTTTTAGGGTATGCTTGATTACCCGAGGATCGATCCCTTCGATGTCATTTGCACTCCAGGCGAAGACGTCCACGTTATTTCTTAGAAATTCGATTAACATTACTTCTCCTTCTTTGCTCAATTCTGTACCAATTCTTGTCTTTTTGGACGAGTCGCCTTCTACCAGAATTATATCTTTATGTTCTGGGGGTTGCAAGGATAAGTCTAGTGGTTCTTTCCCCTTTTTATCTAATCGATCAGTAATAGGAATTTCGACCTCATTTCTAGTGAGATCGTCTACGATCTTTCTCTTGCTCGGAGTAATTGACTTGGGGTGTTCTTTCAACGTTAATGATGTGCTGTAGCAGTCCCATGCCATACAGTGGTCGTTCGTTATTTCTCCAATGCCGCTGTCGGTTGGAAATTTTATTTTCTGATGATAGGTAGAGACTACAGCTCGAAAAAGGTTAAGGGCTGGTCGCCCTAATATAGCGTTATAAGCGAAGGGTGTATCTACCACTAGGAATTTTACCAACTTCACGGTCCGAAGTGGTTTCTTTCCGAGCGATACACTTAAAGATATCGTTCCGCTGGGGATGATCTCGGAGCCTCCAAAGCCTACTAACGGCGTTGCTACCCTTTGTAGGTTTATTTGCCCGAGGTTCATTTGTGCTAAGACCTCTCTGGAGATGATGTTTGCTGAGCTTCCATTATCGATTAGGATTCTTCTCACATTATAATTTGCTATTTCTAACGACACTACCATAGGGAAATCTGGGTTATCCTCTTTTGTATCCCAAGTGATGTTTTTAGGTACTTCACCTTCGTTAAAGCTGATCGGGTGGTGATTTGTTGGCCTGTTTTCTAATGTCCATATTTCTTTTGGATATTTAGAATTTGCAATTATGGATCTGGTCGTTCTTCGTCTAGCATTACGACTATCTCCACCCGCAGGCCCCCCGGATATAGTGTGGATAGTCCCATTGACCTGGTCGTGATTCAATTCCTGAGTAGGCCGACGTTCAGGTGATCTTCGATGAGAACTTCTCCTTTGAGTTCCGTTCCGGGGGCTTCTGCTTCTTTCCCTTTTGCGATTATCTCGTTCTATGTATTCGTCTAGTTTTCCTTGCTCGATCAGTTTTTCAACTTCTCTCTTAAGGTGAAAACAATTTTCCGTTCGATGCCCATGTGCCCTATGGTACTTACAGTATTGATCATAGTTTCTAGACCCTGGTCTGGGCTGAGCGATTTTCCTCGCCTCGGGAATCCAATTATTCCTTTCTAGAACTTCCAAGATTTCTTCCATTGGAGCATTTAATCTTGGGTGTTCTACTTGATTCACTCTGCTTCTGATTGGTTGTTCAGGGTTTCTTGGTCTTTGGTAGAAATTAGGTTGCCTTTCTTGGTCGGCTCTGCTGTATTCCAGTCGATGGAAAACGTTACCTCTCCTGGAAGATCGCTCGTAATCCAAGGATCTTTGGGCGGGAATCTTGTCATGCCGCTTAGACCCTGTAGCCGCGACTTTGTTTTTGTTCTTATCCTTAAAGGAATTCATCTCTTCTTGGGTCATATACTTAGACGCCAGGCTCATGATGTCGGCGAACGTTCTTGGTTGTTTTCGACTGAGGGCATTTCCGAACTGCCTGTTTTTAGTGAGATCGAAGAGGATAGATATTATGTAATCGATATTTGGGGAATCGATTTTAAGTAATTCTACGTTGAATCTGGCCAACCAATTCCTTAGGGATTCTCCTTCTTGTTGATATATAGTTCCAAGGTAGCTCATCGGAAGTTTTTGTCTCTTCTGACTGGCAAACTGCTGCGTCAATTTGTTACAGAGTTCCCTAAAGCTGAATATGGAGTTGGCAGGTTGTTTCGCGAACCAGTCCAATGCGAGTCCTTCGAATGTAGTTACCATTAATTTGGCAGTGAATTCGGCAGAGTGGGCATATAAATTCATTATATTCGTAAAGCTAAAAATATAATCATCCGGGTCAGTGGTTCCATCATAGCGAGGTAGTCTACCCGGGACTTGTCCGATCGATTGTGCCTCTTTTATTTCCCTGCAGAAGGGAGAACAGGCCGCAAGGCTCTCCTGGAGTTCCGTGGTTCGGGCCCACGGATTTTGAATAGATCGTAAGCGTTGTTCGAGTCGGTCCTGCACCATCCTTTCAATTTCTCTTTCCGTCAATCGAGCCGTTCGTGGTCGATCAGGGATTGTATCATCTATGTCATCATCAATAGGGATAATTGTACGTTCCCTGGATCCACTGCGCTTCGCCTGGGTTTTTCTGTGACCTGGTTTTCTTCGAGGATTATTGTCGGATGGTTTTGAATTGTCCTGTTGTGGACTGTGTAGTGAGCGGTGCTCGCTTGGTGGGCTATCAGCTTGTTGAGATACTTGATCGTTTTGTGCGGGCGTTCTCCGAGCAGGAATTGTCCTGGCAGCCCTAGGGTTTTGCGGAATTTGATCAAGCACAAGTAATTCTTCTGGGGAGAGCGATTTAACGAGCATCGCTATTTGTCGTAATTTCTCCTGAGCACCCGGGAGAGGAACGGGGATCTCGGGGACTTCCGGCTCTTCCTGTATCGTACCGGGAGGACCTTCTAGGGGTTCCTGATGTCGGGGATGGGTATTCTGCAAATTCTCGTCGGTGTTGGGAACGTTATTATTGTCGTTCTCCTGTGGATCTTCAGATGTGTTATGACCGGTGGTTGTGTTACTTCTTGCTCCGACACGGGCGCTTTTCCTTGGGCGAGCCATATGTCGATCGAATAATTAACCTAGCCCCTCGGTGGGCGCCAACTGATTTAACCGTTTTTTGTCGGGTTAATTTAATATCAGTGAATTTGTGATATCGGGGGTTTGGATATTGAATTATTCAGTATATTGGGCTCTGTTACTTTATTCTGGATGGATCGTTTACAAAGAAAAGCAATAATCAAAGGCAAGAAGTAAAACCATTAACAAAATTAAGAACACAACGATATGAAGGTAAAGTTCTGCAATAATAATGGATATTATTGAGTTCTATTGTTATCAATGTATTCTTGTGTAATCTCAGAATTCAGAGAATTCGTAGTTGTCTCATACAATGAATAACTAGGTATATATATTACGCTAAACCTAGTATTACAAGGAATCATAGTCCTGCTTGGACTCGGCCCAACTATCCTTCTTGGGTCCGGAGTATAATCTTTACTCGGAGCGAGCGGCATTTGGCAGGGTCTGTAAGAAGATCCCGATCCTTTATAATTGGTCGAATCGATCTTATAATCTTTGTTCGATCTGATCAGTATGTAGGGTGCGAAATAGCCCCCATCACCTGAAGACTCTTCAGTTTTTCGAGCTCATCGTTCAGCTGCTTGTAGATCTCCTCTCCATGTCCCTTAGCAGTCTTCTCCTTCTCTAGAGCAAGCTTCTCTGCGAAGACACGGTCGAATTCTACTTTCTTCTCCTCCAACTCGAAGGAAATAACAGCACGCTGGTTTGTTTCCCTCTCAGCGAACGTTTTAAGTTCGATAAATTCCTGTCCGGCCTGTTCAAAAGGTCGGCAAATTTATTTTTAAAAAAAATAAAAATAAAAATAAAATAAAATAAAATAAAAATATGTGTATATACATACCTGAAACAGGAAATGCGTCCCAGACTCGAACAACTCTTCTATATTTCTATCCTTGGACATGTTTCTCTCCTTGGACATGCCGGCTTCGGAAGAGGTAAAAGTAATTCGCAGCAAACTACCCAGCGGATCGGACTTAGAAGCGGACCCATCTTTCGACTCCTCAGGCGGCGAAGGAGTAACTTTCGGAGGAGCGGAATCAATACGGGGTTCGGTGTTGGGATTCGGTAAGATAAACAGCCCTAGGCACAGCGGAATATAAAAACTTTTAGGGCCTCTTAAGGAATCTTGCCAGGATATTCTCTAGTTGTATATATATGAATATAAATAAAACGATAGTATAAGTTTTCTCGTTTATACCTATCTCCTTGCAAATCCTCGGCTAGCAAAACGAACTCTGATTTCTGCTCCAGCAAAATCGACCCACACCTTTTGAGTAGCGCCCCACGTGTTGCGCCTCTACGAGTTGATACACCACAATATCACGAAAATAATATATCTCGATCAGCTAGAACACGAGATATATTATGAACTAGGAATTAGGAACGATATAGGAACAAAACTCGAAAACGAAAAATTCTTCCAACTGGAAGAAGGGTTCGGTCGACTTTGGCTAGGGAGAGGGAGAGAAAATTTTGCTCTTGCTCAATTTTTGCATATGGAGTTGTGTGAAAAATAACTATAAGATAGCTACTTATAGTTATCTCCCTAACCTAGTCCTATTAGGACTAGGTCTTCTCTCTCCTACATGGGCCATGGCCCTCTTTAATTAGAAGACCTAGTCTCCTAATTAATTCATGGCCCAGTTAATTAATTTGACCAGGCCTAATTTAATCTCTCAATTAAATAGCCCAATTAATTAACTTAATCTCCCATTTAATTAAATCAGACTCTAAGTCTATTTAATTAAAATCCTTTCCAATCAATTAAATCCAACTTAATTGATTAATCCACAAATTAAATTTCAATTTAATTTATGATCCAGATCTAATTCCAATTGGATCCCATTTTGTTCCAATTGGGTCGACCCAGTCGACCCACACAATATAATCGACCCAGTCGATTTTTCACCCAGTCGACCCAGTCGACTCGGTCGTTCTTAATTTCTCGCTTTCGCTACTTGTGTATTGTGTATGCCCCCGTAGGTTCACCACATAATTGGCCGTGGGTTATAATTAAATATTATTTAATTATTCGAGTAAGACTTACTCTAAATCAATCGAACACTCTGTCGATTGACCATTCCAAAATTAGCACCCCTGCCAATTTGGGAATTCTCCCACACTCCACGGTCGATGTCCAGCCACAAGACCATGGAGCCCAATCACTGGTGAATTAATTCAGTGAACCTTTTATCATTTATAATTTCCATATACGACATAATCTCTCCATCGATCAATCTCCCAGTCGAGACTTAAGGGTATGGTCTTTCATCGGATTCCCTTTTATTTTGTCTTGACCTTATGTACTCTGGTCTCGAAATAAATTCTCTTTGACTTAATCTTTATGAGCTACTTACATAAAGTCGTCAGATACCTTGGCCAAGGATTTTACCAGAATTAATTTCTCACAGAAATCCATAGGAGAATTTCCCAACCTATCAAGTCGGGTCAATGGATCCTTTGTTGATGATATGAATCTGCATACGAGTTCCTCTATACCCAACATGAGTCCACAGAGACTTTCTGGCGATCCCCAGTCAGTCGGAACTCATATCAAAGTATAGACGTTCTCGCACCAGATAAACCCTATCACCTCAAGTAGTTAGGGATCGTTCCTCGTATACTATTATAAATATGGAATAACTTCAACCCCGATATGCGACTACCGCTTCCATGGTGAGTTATTTCCTAATTGGGGTATTCAGTGCGCTTGCCATCCCAGCAAGCCACCCACTTATGTGTATCGACTATCCCAGTCACGCTCGTGGACCCCAGCGTCCTCCAGTTCATCGGAGTATACACAATAGTGAGAGTCTAACCGAATCCAACGATGTCCTATCTCGATTGGATTCTACGACTCTTGAATATGTTCTAGATCACGGCCTTGGAGATCAGTCCACGGGTTGTCCCATAGCCCTGTGATCTAAGAACTTCTATCCTTATGCGTAGACAAATATTACATAAGATAAAGTTGACCATTTAATAAAAGTGCATTTATTAATCTAAATTGAATAGTTCCTCATTAATTACAATTAATGCTAGCCATACAGCTGGCTTGCAGGACACTATTTCTATCAATCTCCCACTTGTCCTAAAGCCAGTCTTTTATGTTCTTGAGTCCCATCTTATGCAGATGTTTCTCAAATGCCTTTTGAGGCAGAGGCTTCGTTAGCGGGTCCGCCGTATTATCTTCCGAGTCGACACGTTCCATCTTAATGTCTCCTCTACCAATGATATCTCTTATCACATGGTATCGTCTCTGTACGTGCTTGGATTTCTGATGAGATCTCGGCTCCTTTGCTTGCGCTATTGCCCCATTATTATCGCAGAAGATAGTAATGGGCTCAGCAATGCTAGGTATCACATCCAATTCCTGGATGAATTTCCTCATCCAAACACCTTCCTTTGCTGCGTCACTCGCGGCAATGTATTCTGCTTCAGTGGTTGAATCCGCGGTTGTTTCCTGCTTGGAGCTCTTCCAGCTAACCGCACCACCATTGAGGCAGAAAACGTATCCTGATGTCGACTTGAAGTCGTCTACATCACATTGGAAGCTCGAGTCTGTATAGCCTTCCAATTTCAATTCTCCTCCACCGTATACCAAGAACAATTCCTTAGTCCTTCTCAGGTACTTTAGAATTGCCTTTACGGCTATCCAGTGCTGCTCACCTGGATCAGACTGGTAGCGACTTGTTACGCTAAGAGCGTATGCTACGTCTGGTCTAGTACATAACATACCATACATTATGCTTCCTATCGCGGATGCATATGGTACTCGAGACATATTGTTTCTCTCTTCAGGCGCCTTTGGGGCCATAGACTTAGAGAGTGCAATTCCATGTCTCATTGGAAGCAATCCTCTCTTGGATTCTTCCATACTAAATCTTTTCAAGATTTTATCTATGTACTGGGATTGGGAGAGGCCCAGCAGTCCTTTTGATCTATCTCGGTAGATCCTTATACCTAGTACGAAGGATGCTTCTCCCATATCCTTCATAGAGAATTGTGTAGACAACCATGCTTTAGTTTCAGACAACGCTTTCACATTGTTTCCAATGAGAAGAATGTCGTCAACGTAAAGCACCAAAAATTCAACTGTACTCCCACTGATCTTCTTGTACACGCAAGGTTCGAACATGTTCTTGATGAATCCAAAAGTTTGGATTGTCTCATCAAAACGAATGTTCCAACTTCGGGAAGCTTGCTTCAGTCCATAAATGGACCTCTGGAGTTTGCACACCTTGTGTTCATCTCCTTTGGATGCATATCCTTTTGGTTGCTCCATGTAGATCTCCTTATCAATGTCCCCATTGGGAAAGGCAGTCTTTACATCCATCTGCCATATCTCGTAGTTATACCACGCAGCTATGGCCAGCAAGATCCGAATGGATTTGGGCATTGCGATGGGCGAGAAGGTCTCCTCAAAGTCGATACCTGGTCTTTGAGTGTATCCTTTTGCCACTAGTCGCGCCTTGTAGGTTATTACCTCTCCGTTCACTCCAAGCTTTCGCTTATAGATCCACTTGCAACCCACGGGAGCCACTCCCACTGGTGGATCTACCAAGGCCCAGACCTTGTTTGAGTGCATGGAGTCCAGTTCGGATTCCATGGCTTCGCGCCACTTTCCCGAGTCTATGTCCAGCATAGCCTCTTCGTAAGTCCTTGGGTCGGTTAGAGACTGTCCAGTCTCATGCAGCAGACCGTAGTACCTCTCGGGTTCTCTACGTTGTATTTCTGACCTACGAAGTATCGGTGTACTTTCTGGTGCACTTTCATGCTCTTGTTCTCCCACTGCCTGTGGTGACGGGTCAGCTTGATCGACCTCTAAGGCTTTTTCAGCTTCAGTGACCTCATCTAGTTCTACGTTATTTTCTTTCTTGTCCACCAAGAAATCCTTCTCTAAGAAGTGAGCGTTCCTTGAGACAAACGTTGTTTGTCTTGTAGGATCGTAGAACTCGTATCCTATTGAGTTTTCTGGATACCCCACGAATTTGCACAAAGTGGATTTAGTTTCCAATTTATCTCCCACTAGCTTTTTGACGTAAGCGGGAGATCCCCATATGCGCATGAATGCGTATGAGGGTGCCTTGCCAAACCATAGTTCGTATGGTGTCTTTTCTACGGATTTAGAAGGTACCATGTTCAGTATCTTCGTTGCCGTGAGGAGGGCATGTCCCCAAAATGAAAGAGGTAAGTCAGTGGCACTCATCATGGATCGAACCATGTCCATCAAGGTTCGATTCCTTCTCTCTGCTACTCCATTTAATTGGGGTGTTGCAGGAGGAGTCCACTGCGATAATATTCCATGCTCTACAAGATAATTCAGAAATTCGTTACTAAGAAATTCTCCACCTCGGTCAGAACGAAGAGCCTTTATCGTATGACCAAGTTGATTCTCTACTTCCATCTTGAATTCTTTGAATCGCTCAAAGGCTTCAGACTTGTGTTTCAACAAGAACACATATCCATAACGACTAAAGTCGTCAGTGAAAGTGATGAAGTAGTCATAGCCACCTCGGGCGCTTTTTCTTAGTGGTCCACATACGTCAGTATGTATCAAGTCCAATGTTTGCTTGGCTCGCTCAGGGTTTCCCTTAAACGGCAATTTAGCCATTTTACCCTTTAAACATGGTTCACATGTTGGCATTTCATCAATGCGATTGATATCAATCGCGCCAGATGATGCCAACTTTTGAATCCTTGACTCAGATATATGTCCAAGTCTAGCGTGTCATAATTGGGCAGATATTTCATTATCTTGTTTCCTTTTGTTTTGTTGTACATGCATCACTAACTTAGGTGGTTCAATGGTATACAGTCCATCTTTTAATGTACCAGTGAAAAACATATTATCATTCATGAATAACGAAAAGGAACCTTTATTAATAGAAAAATTAAAACCTTCATTATCCAAAACAGGAATTGAAATAATGTTTTTCACCAAACCAGGTACATAAAGAACGTTCCTAAGGACTAATTTATTACCACCTAAATCTAACTCCACTTCGCCTATGGCCTCGGCAGCAGCTCTAGCTCCATTGCCAAATCTCATGATCCAATCCCCTGGCCTAAGTGGCCTTGTTGCTCCCATCACCTGTAAATCATTACAAAGATGAGAACCACAAGCAGTGTCTAGCACCCATGATGCACAGTTAATTGATAAATTAACTTCAACAAGGAATATACCTTTCGAGCTCTCCAAGAACTCTTTGCAGTTCCTCTTCCAGTGTCCAGGTTTCTTGCAGTAGAAACATTTCTGTTCACCAGACGAAGCTTTACGCTTCTTTCCCTTCCCTATGGGCCCAGATGGTGCTTTGCTTTTGCTTGAAGAAGCATTTCCTTTTCCCTTCCCTTTCTTTGTCCTTTTGGACTTGGATTGGGTCGAGGTAGCAACCATCACTGGCTTCTCTCTTTTCATGGAAGCCTCGGCAGTGGCGAGCATATTAGCCAACTCGTGAAGTTCAACATTCATCTTGTGCATGTTGTAGTTCACTACGAATTGCTTGAATGATCTTGGCAACGATTGGAGGATTATATCCTGGCAGTAGGTTTTGTCCATCTTTACGTCAAGCTGACCAAGCTTTTCAATAAGCCCAATCATCTTGATGCAGTGAGATCGAACATCAGCACCTTCAGCCATCCTCGTTTGTTGCAAAGTCTTAGCAGTTTCATACCGCTCATATCTACTTTGCACCCCAAATAGTCCATTCAGGTGCGTGTAGATTTCAAAAGAAGACTTCATATGCTCGTGCTGCTTTTGAAGCTCATTCGTCATGGATGCCAACATGAGACAACGTGACTGCAAGTCATCGTCTAGCCATAGATCCACGGCTTCTTTCTCAGTATCATTGGCATCCTTAGCAAGTTCGGGAGGGGGCCCATCAAGGACAAAACCTCGCTTTTCAGAAGCGAGAATGATCTTTAGATTCCTGACCCAGTCATGGAAGTTGGGTCCAGTCAATTTGTTTTGTTCAAGTATGATGGAAATAGGATTCTTAGACATTATATCTACAAAACGACGAGAGAAGAAAATAAATACGCGAAAGATTTATTTAAAATGCACAATTTACAAACATGGTTTTTATTTGTAAATTACTCCCACTATTTTAATCAAAATCTTATGCCCCCACATAAGTTTCGGGAATTTAAAATATCCTAGCGGGCTTAAGGCCCAAATGCAATCTCCTAGTACCCACGACTCGTTGGCCATACTATTTGATCCACTTGGTGGTCGAATACGTCGACGGTTAACCATCGCAGCTAACCCTTAAGTTCATTTAGCCTCATTTTTCGATATGGACCCACGACTCGTGAGACATCCATACTTACTAGCGTTAAATCATGTCCAATACTAGTGGAGAGAAATAGTTCAATCCTAGACGCCCCACGACTCGTGAGACAGCGCCTAAAACCTTGCTATCCCCTCCCTTGGCACTAAACTCGTGCATCGAGGCAATAGACATATTATCTTCCTATAGCTCGACCCACGACTCGTGAGACATCGAGATATATTCGTACAATACGCCTAAGACCTAGTAATTGGATAGGCTCGGACCATAGACACTATTCATATGCGCCCGTTATTCGATTTAATATTCTAATTGAATTTTAAGTTCAATTGGAGGTTTCTAAGTGTGCGAGGTCTCATCAGATTATGCTTATCTTGTTTACGTTTTCTATCCTAAGCATGCATCTCATACATCAAAGAATAATTTGCGAAAAAGTAAACATTCATCACCTAGCAAGATATGATTGGTCGATTGCCCATCCTATGCGATCCATCACGAGCCACGTGATGAATCAATTGGTCAGTCTAGGGTGAAAATTAAATGTCCTAACTATTACAATTTTTAAACCCATACATCATGGGCCTTCTTGTAATATCCAGCTTGATTGGGCCTCCATGTAATGAATTGGGCCTCCATGTCCTCCAAGGTAAATGGGCCTCCATGTGGATCTCCAAGTCTTCATGAGGTCTTCTCGGCTCCAAGCCTAATCTAAGCCTAGCTTACATAATTTAAATGGTCCTATTCTATTACATTTGTTTGCGCAAGCAAGGGCACCAATCAGGCCCATTTAATTACAACCCAAAAATAAATAAACCAAAAACAACACAGGGCTTAAGGGCAAAATCGACCAATCCACATATTCACTCAAGAACATGCATAAATTCACATAAGGGCAATAATGTAAATTTACCGGCTTCTTTAATTTTAATTCGCAAAAATTCATCCAAGTTAATTAATTTTGAATTAACAATTAATCTCTAAGATTAATTAGCTCTTACTTGAGCTCTAAGTAATCTACAATTCTTATCTTGATTAAATTGGTTAATTAAGGTAATCTAAATCTCTAAGATTCTTACCTTATCCAAAACTCTAAGTTTCCCAAAATTCCCAAATCTCCAAGATTCTCAAGATAATCCTATTTTGACTAGATTAGTTAATTAAGGTAGTGTTCAAGTTTAACAAAGTAACTACCTTATCCAAAAACTCCAAGTTTCCTAATCTTCCAAAATTCTCCAAGATTTTCAGGACTTTCAAAATAGGTGCGTTTGAGATCAACCAAAATTCAGCCAAGTAGTGACGAATAGGACACCGCCACATGGCAGCACACACACGGCCATGGAGGCCGCGCGTGAGCCGCACGCAGCGGCTGCTGCCGCGCGTAACAGCACGCAGCAGCGTGCTGCTGCGCGTTGCAAGCACGCGGCAGACTGCCCGAAGGCAGCTGCCGTGTGCTGCACGCGCAGATAGCGCGCTGTTTACGCGCTGCTGCTCGCGGCACCTTGCGGTGGCCGCCCAGCCGCGGTGCGCTGCCGCGCACCGCCGCGTGCCACCGCGGTTGAACTCAAAAATTTTTTTTTTTGTTTTGATTACTCACATGATTTAATTTAACACATCCAGTCTAATTAAATCCCAATCCAAAAATAAAACTAACATGATAAAAATTTTCGAATCTAAAATTACCCATTAACTCCAAGTTAAACAATAAACGTCCTATAACATGCAAAGTTAAAGAACTAGCCACATAAATCAAACATATGATTTAATAAACACAGAATTTGCAAATTCATATATATACAAAGCCTAGAGTTGGCTCTGATACCACTGTTGGGATTCGGTAAGATAAACAGCCCTAGGCACAGCGGAATATAAAAACTTTTAGGGCCTCTTAAGGAATCTTGCCAGGATATTCTCTAGTTGTATATATATGAATATAAATAAAACGATAGTATAAGTTTTCTCGTTTATACCTATCTCCTTGCAAATCCTCGGCTAGCAAAACGAACTCTGATTTCTGCTCCAGCAAAATCGACCCACACCTTTTGAGTAGCGCCCCACGTGTTGCGCCTCTACGAGTTGATACACCACAATATCACGAAAATAATATATCTCGATCAGCTAGAACACGAGATATATTATGAACTAGGAATTAGGAACGATATAGGAACAAAACTCGAAAACGAAAAATTCTTCCAAGTGGAAGAAGGGTTCGGTCGACTTTGGCTAGGGAGAGGGAGAGAAAATTTTGCTCTTGCTCAATTTTTGCATATGGAGTTGTGTGAAAAATAACTATAAGATAGCTACTTATAGTTATCTCCCTAACCTAGTCCTATTAGGACTAGGTCTTCTCTCTCCTACATGGGCCATGGCCCTCTTTAATTAGAAGACCTAGTCTCCTAATTAATTCATGGCCCAGTTAATTAATTTGACCAGACCTAATTTAATCTCTCAATTAAATAGCCCAATTAATTAACTTAATCTCCCATTTAATTAAATCAGACTCTAAGTCTATTTAATTAAAATCCTTTCCAATCAATTAAATCCAACTTAATTAATTAATCCACAAATTAAATTCCAATTTAATTTATGATCCAGATCCAATTCCAATTGGATCCCATTTTGTTCCAAGTCGACCCACACAATATAATCGACCCAGTCGATTTTTCACCCAGTCGACCCAGTCGACTCGGTCGTTCTTAATTTCTCGCTTTCGCTACTTGTGTATTGTGTATGCCCCCGTAGGTTCAACACATAATTGGCCGTGGGTTATAATTAAATATTATTTAATTATTCGAGTAAGACTTACTCTAAATCAATCGAACACTCTGTCGATTGACCATTCCAAAATTAGCACCCCTGCCAATTTGGGAATTCTCCCACACTCCACGGTCGATGTCCAGCCACAAGCCCATGGAGCCCAATCACTGGTGAATTAATTCAGTGAACCTTTTATCATTTATAATTTCCATATACGACATAATCTCTCCATCGATCAATCTCCCAGTCGAGACTTAAGGGTATGGTCTTTCATCGGATTCCCTTTTCTTTTGTCTTGACCTTATGTACTCTGGTCTCGAAATAAATTCTCTTTGACTTAATCTTTATGAGCTACTTACAT
The DNA here is from genome assembly GCA_038501285.1 of Penstemon eatonii. Taxonomy (NCBI): domain Eukaryota; kingdom Viridiplantae; phylum Streptophyta; class Magnoliopsida; order Lamiales; family Plantaginaceae; genus Penstemon; species Penstemon eatonii. The sequence continues at coordinate 29,099,217 of CM076713.1, forward strand.
AAAGTCGTCAGATACCTTGGCCAAGGATTTTACCAGAATTAATTTCTCACAGAAATCCATAGGAGAATTTCCCAACCTATCAAGTCGGGTCAATGGATCCTTTGTTGATGATATGAATCTGCATACGAGTTCCTCTATACCCAACATGAGTCCACAGAGACTTTCTGGCGATCCCCAGTCAGTCGGAACTCATATCAAAGTATAGACGTTCTCGCACCAGATAAACCCTATCACCTCAAGTAGTTAGGGATCGTTCCTCGTATACTATTATAAATATGGAATAACTTCAACCCCGATATGCGACTACCGCTTCCATGGTGAGTTATTTCCTAATTGGGGTATTCAGTGCGCTTGCCATCCCAGCAAGCCACCCACTTATGTGTATCGACTATCCCAGTCACGCTCGTGGACCCCAGCGTCCTCCAGTTCATCGGAGTATACACAATAGTGAGAGTCTAACCGAATCCAACGATGTCCTATCTCGATTGGATTCTACGACTCTTGAATATGTTCTAGATCACGGCCTTGGAGATCAGTCCACGGGTTGTCCCATAGCCCTGTGATCTAAGGACTTCTATCCTTATGCGTAGACAAATATTACATAAGATAAAGTTGACCATTTAATAAAAGTGCATTTATTAATCTAAATTGAATAGTTCCTCATTAATTACAATTAATGCTAGCCATACAGCTGGCTTGCAGGACACTATTTCTATCATTCGGAAGGATTGTCAATTTTTAAAGCTTCAACAGAAGCCCCTATACCAATTTCTAACTTGGGTTTTTTGCCGAGACCTCCTGCGGGAGGAACGGTTGAAACATCGGAAGATAATTTGCTACCAATAGCAAGATTTTGCAAAGCTTCAATGGGAGTGACCCCATCGGAGTAAGGCCTTTTGTTCGAAGAAGGTACAGGAGTCTTTTCTCTATTAGGATCTTCACTCGAAGAATCGACAACTTTCGGGGAAGAACCCTCGGGCGCAGCCTCGAGCTCTTCGTCCAAAATGGACTTGCTGGAACTACCCTTATTTTGCTTCGAGGAAGTGATTTTCTCTTTCTTATTTTCCCCCCCTTTAGGAGCTTTCGGGGAAGACACAGAGGTCTTAGAAGATGATTTGGAGGGTTTGGCCTCCTTGGCAGTTTTCTGCTCTTTGCTCGAATTCTTATTCTTCAAGCCACCAAATAGCGATTTGGGATCGATAGCTTTGCCTAATACGTTTTCCATGACTAGCGGATTTGGGATCGATAGCTCAGGTCCTTACTCTTTAAGGAATTCGAAGAATGCAGAAAATATGGGGAGAGCTCCGATCTCTATAAGCAAAGATGTCGTGTGAATAATGAGAAAAGATCCTAATATTTATAGACACTACGCCCTACAATTACGATAATGAATCGACGCAACCTTTAAGGAAAATCCCACTTGGAGCAATTAAAGTTCGAGCATAAAGGGCAAAGAGTTATCGAACCTTGAAAAGTAAATGATGTCTAGATATTTGTAAGGTTGGAATTTACAAGTTACACGAATCAAATCAAAGAAGAAAACAAATCCGTTTACAAAAATGAGTTACATGGGTAAATACGATTGATTCCTAACTACAAAACTATGAACCGCCCCCTCCGGCACGCTCGACTCCAGTAATTTGCTAGACAGAAGATCAGGCAATATATGTTTGAAGTTGAACAATTACTCAGTCCGATCGAAAGATCGATTGTCTTCCTTATCTGGTACATCACCTATGTTGACATCTTCGCTCATTTCCCCCGGCACAAAGGGAGGATCGTCGTTGGAACGCTCGAGCACATCGGGGTTAGGCATCGGAATGCCATACTCCTCAACTAAGGGGGCAAAGCAATGATCCTGCCAATTAGTATCCATCTTGGGTAGAGAGGAAGCTTTATAATCCTTTCCTTCAGCGTTCTTGAAAGGGTTCATATACTTAAAGTACTCCTCCATGTCATCCGGAATTTTCTTGGCCACGACTAATTGTTGAACCCCTTTATAAAAGATCGTCTGAAGAATTTCTCCCATTTTCCTTTGAACTAAAGGATCTAAAACAGGGGATTCCAAGAATTCTCGTATGGCCGGAATCTCAGCTTCTTCCCGGCCCTGGGCATACGCATGCTCGGAATCTTGCTTTGCCAACTCGAGTTCTATCTTTACCTTCTTCAACTCTTCCTCGAGGGCACTTCTCTCTTTAACGGATGCCAGCAAGTCCTCTTCTACAGAGGAGGAACGCTTCGCGGTTGCCTTCTCGAGCTTTTTCTTTACTTGGGACAATTCTCGCTGAGTCTCCGCCAGTTGAGATCGAACGGCCTGGTTATCAGCAAAAAATTGTGCGTATGCGTCATGAGCGTCCTGCGATTCCTGCTCTAGTAACGCCAAACGATAGGTTTGAAGAGCGAACAAATCCCCGACCTATAAGACATTTTCGGATATCAGCAAGGGTTAGGGACTTTAGAGAAAAAGGAGATAGATAAGAGACAGATTTTCACCTCATGATACGTTCGGGAGAAATCGCTTAAAACTTCAAAATCGCCTTTGACAAAATGAAGCAGCATATCCCTCTTAAACCGACTAGCCATAAAAATCCTAGCGGCTTTGTCAAATTCGTTCTCCACACCCGCATCCAGATCGGTCAGAATGGTGCCGTCTTCAGGGTACCCAGCATCTCTGCTACCTCGAAGATGCTCATCCATAAAATCCGCCACATCAGGCTCTGACCTACCTTCTCGACACGGAACGGAGTCAGAATTCACACCAAAAGGCTTTACCTTCCTTGAGGGTCCGGGGTTTTCAGCGTTTCTTTTTTGACCCAGAAGCCTCTCATGTTCCTGAATTCCCAGGATCCGATTCCAGGAATGTTGACTATAGCCAACGGACGAAAGAGCAGAGGTATCTGGGGAAAACACAGTTCGAAGAGGTCCAGCAGTGGCAGAGTTCAAGGAGCTCATAGTGCCAAGCCCCCTCAAATCGGGAATTGTACTTGGTATATAAACTAGATTTCCGCCTAAGTTACTCGTACCCGCTCTTCTTTCGGAAGTACATGGTAACGGATCAAAATAAAATGACTTATCTTCAACCAAGCCGGCAACGGACACTCGGAATTTCTCAACAACTCGACCTGCAGGGATAGTACGATTTGGGTACGGGTTTAAACAAGAAAAACTGTTCGATCAAACCTTAAAATAGACAAGATAATAAGCATACCCAAGGAAAGAGTGGCAAAGGGCGGAGCACTAGAGATTGGCAGATCATTGGTCTGCAGAAGGGATCCTTCGGAAGTTTGACTGGGATATTTAATCGCCGGGGCAGGATAATCACAGTGGCTCAACCCAGCCAATCGCAAAACGCCTTCCTGAACTAGGAACTTGGTGTGGTAAGGATTGGACCTCAACTGCTCGAGAAATTCATCAGAAAGACGTTGTCTGAGTTTCTCTCTGATTCTACGAGAACCATACGACCAAGAGTCTGCACCATCCCATCGATACGGTCTTGTCTTTGAGCTACCTTCGGATATTGGAACATCAGGACCTTTCACAAAGAAGATCCGCCTTTTCCAACCTTTGTTCTTTCCCGTTGTTATGTTGGTAAGAAAAGGCCGTTTCGACCTCTGGCGGATGGATACGAACCCCGCATTCGAACCTTTGCCTAGATCCATTCGGAATGTATGCCAAAAATTGCTAAAGGAGGCCTCTTCCCCTTTTGCCTCCATAAGAGCACTGAATGCTATTATATATGCAACAGAGTGCGGGAGAAGTTGAGCGGGGGACAGCGAAAAGAAAGTAAGGACACTTCTGATAAGGGGATTGAACGGAATACGCAAACCACAGGAAAATTGGCCCTCATAGAAGGATTGGCAGCCAGCTGGGGGCTCGGTAGCACGTTCGGAATAAGAAGGAATGACGATGGAAAACCCTTTGGGGAGAAATTTCCCATATTCCCTCTCGAGATGAACGCGATCCTTCTTCGAAAAACAACAGGAAGTTTCTTTAGCGGGAAGTTCTGACCTGTTTGAGGTCACCGCCTCGAGAGCAGGCGTATGTTTGAAAATTCTGACGAAGGCACCCTCGCCGATGCTACGTTTCTCGACCTCATCTTCTTCAAGATCCCCGCTCGGGTCATCATCCTCGCCTTCTGGACGAAATTCCCCATCTTCGTAATCATCAACAAGCTTTAATAAAGGATCGGACTCTTGATTCTCTTCAACCTTATTCTTGCCCTTCGAGCTTCTAGAACTCGACATTATGAATTCAGAAACGAATATATTGAAATACCTTTTTCGATTCGAATACTCCGAGCTCAAGAAGAGAATGCAATATGGAAGTAATTTTTCAACGGAGTCAACATATATATACGGGGTTAAAAAGGTAAAATTGCAAACAGGTCCCCGAGTAACCGCGACAGTTGAACTTACCCTGGGTGAAAACTTAAACTTATCTCTCAGAAAATTGCACTTTAAATCCTTCATTTTCCAGATTGTGGGATATATTCCATGGAAATTGTCCCTGGGAAATCTTATTGGCCCTTTAGGCGTACGTTCGGAGTATAAAGGAACCATATGAAGTAAGCATCACGGTAGTTCATAGCCAGGAGCATCCCAATTGGGAGGTCTTATGTAAACAACGGACGTCAAAGTGTCATCTAGACATGCCAATAGGATGTTTCTTATATATGCACTCTTTTTCTCTAGCTCGGTTTTTATCCCAATGGGTTTTTCCGAGTTAGGTTTTTAACGAGGCATATCCGAAACATGTTCCGAATGACACATTTCTCACCAACGGGCAACGTAACTTATACTTCTTCGAGCGCAAGCTCCTCTCTACGCTCGAGAAGTGGGGGAGTATTGATGAGGGGTAATTTAGATCTCTATTCCGCTCGAGCTCGGTTTGGAACAAATGACGCAAGTCCTCGAACCTAGGGTTGACGAGCCAAGCCACAACTTAAAATTAACAGTCCGAGCTCGTATGAGAGTCCGAGATCGAAGGATACTGTTGGGCCGAGCCCAAGCCCAAGCCCATCAGCTCGGCTATAAATACCCTTAGCATTTATGACGACGACACAACTTCCCAGGTGTTCTTCCTTCGAGACTGCTGCTCGGACACACTTGGGAATACTGATATAGGCTTTCTTTTACGTATTTCGCCCTCTAGCTTGTACGGCATCCAATAATGCTCGGATAGGACTCTAAACACTTGTAATCTGTACTCGATAATTCGGAATATAATACTATTGATCTTTCCCCCATATTTATTAGTATTGATACCACATTGCACATCACTTTTGATCGAACACACGAAAACGCGTAAGATCACTTCACCAAGTCTCGGGATCCCACAATATTGCTGTACACTCTGCGCACAAAGGGGTCTTCACCACAAATGACCCTTATGACAGACCCATGAAAAATATGACTTATGTATTGTTTGATTGTTGGGAAAGTGAGAGAAAGTGAAGAAAAATATGTTTTATTTTCTCTCACTTGTTGTTTAAAGAAGAAAAAAAATTATTATTTTCCTTCAACTTTTTCCCCACCAATTTAATGGGAAAATCCCAAGAAAATTTTAGAATAAATTGCAAAACCCCTTATACTTTGTCTAACTATCAAAACCTTATATTTGTGAATTTTTTTTACCAAAACCCCAATTGTGCTTATTTATTATTAGCAAAAAAATACTCTCAAGTCACAATAGTAATTATACCCCCATAAAATATCACAAAAATACCCATTTCAGATGCAAACAACCCAAAGAAAATACAATTCTTATCTTGAAACTAGAAAAATGCAAATATCAAAAGACAATATCAACTAAATTTTACAATATATTTTACAATTTGAATGTATTTATAATTAAACGGAGATATTTATAAAAAATGTTACTTCTTTTTCTAAACATTCTTGACAATCAAATATCTGCAAAAAAAAAATATTCCTGACAACCAAACATATAGAGGAAAATGACTTTCTTTTTCTTTTCTTTTCCTTTCCTTTTGTTTTTCATTTTCGTACAATTTTCCCTCACTTTCCTTATAACCAAACGAGCTATTAAGGATTTTCCGACAATTGAACGGTGGAGCGAAGGTCATGTGCTCTGCACAGGAGGGCACTTTCGTAACTTACGAAAAATTGAAAGAAAAAGAGAAAGAAAATACATTTTAGGGTAAACACCACTTTTGGTCCCTCTTATCATTAACTTTTTACAGAGTGGTCCCTCTTATGATTTTTTTTTCCACTTTAGTCCCTACTATGAATTATTTGTTTCACTTTAGTCCTTATCAAGTGGTCCAAGGCGATTTCGATAACATGTGATATGCTCATGAGGGCAATTTTGTCATTTCAAGTAAACTAACATGGATATTTTCGTCTTTCTAATTATTTAAAAAAAAAACTAAATTTCCAAACTAGGCTTTCATTCCAATCGAACTTAATCGTACATTTCGTTCCAAACTAAAGTTTTTTCCTAAAATCTTTTTCAAACACCAAAATTGCTCACCAATTAAACAATATCTCAAATAGTCTCAATAGTGAACGGACGAAAATGCCCTAAAAATAATCATATGCATGTTACGTGTTATCGGAACCATCTGATAAGGACTAAAGCGAAACACATAATTCATAGTAGGGACTAAAGTGAAACAAATAATTCATAGTAGGGACTAAAGTGGAAAAAAAACATAAAAGGGACCACTCTGTAAAAAGTTAATGATAAGAGGGACCAAAAATGGTATTTACCCTACATTTTAAATTAACCCAAACAAAGGAATTTGCAAGCGGAGTGAAATTGGTTTGGCGATTTGGAAATTGAATCAACGAAATTTGGCGATTTAGAAGGAATTTTATGAAATTAAAACCATAGATCGACTCTTGGTGACGAGACGAATAGAACCTATTTTACAATTCCAATGGAAAGCCACTGGAGATGACTCGCCTAAGGGGCGGAAATGAAAGAGCGAGTTTGCGACCTGGACATGAAATTGGATGATATAGGGAAAATTATGTGAAATCAAAACCGTGGATAGACACGTGGTGACTTCTTGAATTTCTTTTTTGTTGATTTCATTTTTTTCTTTTTTCTTCCATATTTTTGATAAGTTTATAAAAAAAATGCCCTCGTGTGTGCGGCACATGACATTGACTCCTTCGTGTAATTGTCGAAAATTCGTTAGGTGAAATGGGGTGTAGATTCTCTGTACCACTTTTAGTGTACCACACTTGTGTATCACAAATAATTAATTGTCACTTGTACATTTGACAACTATTTTAATTGTCACATGTACATATGTCAATTAATTATTAGTGATACACAAGAGTGGTACACTAAAAGTGGTACAGAGGATTTTGAGCCGGTGAAATGGGGTGTAGATCCTCTGTACCACTTTTAGTGTACTACACTTGTGTATCACTAATAACTAATTGGCACTTGTACATTTGATAATTATTTTTAATTTGTATCACTAATAACTAATTGTTACTTTTTTAGTGTCACATGTACATGTGGCAATTAATTATTAGTGATACACAAGAGTGATACACTAAAAGTGATATAGAGGATCTTGAGCCGGTGAAATGCCAAAGTGATAAAGTGGACCCAATGGTCGATTTTTGTTATTAGGGACAAAACTGCAAAAGTCTTGTAATAAAGAGGAAAAAAATTGTTATTCATTAAAAAAGCCTTTAAGAATTAAATTAGTCGACTATTTTCTAAGTTGGTTTTTATTTTTTTAGGAAATCAACGTACGGTCGTACATTAGATCTTTCTATTAAACATATACTAAAATTCTTCAATGCTCAAAGGTAATGAAGTAGTCAGCGGCCGAAAAATGTCGTTGGAATTTATATTTTAATTCAATGATAATTTTATATATATTATAAAAATGAGTGTCAGGAATATCATGTTATAAAAGTGTAGAGGTGAAAACACTTGTGTCTAACATAAGGGATGCTAGTATATATGCAAATTATGTGAAATTTAATATTTTACAATTAAATACAAATTGTGGTAACATTCACCCTTGCATGTGCAAAACCCGTGCCACTTAACCCCAATTTGTATTTAATTATAAAATATTATCTTAAAATTGTGTCTAACATAAAGTATACTAGTATATATGCATAATGCATATCATATTGAGTACCATATACTAAGATATATAAACAGTTATATCATATCCTATTAATTACAACATATTCTTTGTAGTATCAAATTGTACAATTTATGGGGGTCGCTTTAGAAGGTCGTGATATATATGTTTTATAGATCCTTCAGTTTCATTTCATTTCACAAGGTAGTGATCACCTTCTTTGTTCGCCGCAAATGAGAAAAACCTCGTTCCATAATCATTGTACGCAATAGTCGTGGCTGAGTGACTTGGTGCATCATAGTCGACTCTTGAACCTTGGTTATCAGACAACCATGCCTTTATCTTCCTATCAATAGTTGTTGAAAAAACAAACTGCAAAAAAGGGTGGGAAATCAAACTCATTATATTAAAAAAAAAAAATTGATACTAAAATATGTATAAATTAATTATAAAGTTTGATATACCTTGACATTTTCCTTAGTCTGCCGATTTTTAGAATTTACAGGTGCTTCATGGCCTTTAAATATATACCAATTTTCCTCTGAAATCGCATCCCATACCTGTGCATGATAAAAATTCCCAAAGGATGTGATAATCACTCAGAAATATTCGATATACCAAAGTTTAAAATAACTAAGACACACTGACTACCACACAAAATTTCTGTAATTAACAACTCCAAAATAATAGGAAGAACTAGAAAATATAGAGAAAAAAATTGAAGAATGCACAAACCTCGAGATGTTTTCGGATATCATTTATACCATGGTAGGAGTACATTTGGACAATATTTTTGGAGTACATAATCTCCATTCTCATTGACCTCACCAAGAATAGGCAGTTTGGAAATGCCCTCAGTAGAAAGCAACCAAGGACGTTTGCCGATATTATGAGCTTGGCCTCGAAGTATATGACCCAGGAAGAGATGAACTCTTTTAAAGATAAGAACAAGAATAAAACCCCCGCCTCAGGCTCCAAGAGGCAAGATAGAATTCCTGTCCAAAAATCCATGGATTATGAACGATCTTTTAGAAAAGGCAATGTCTTCCAACGATTGGAATACAATCGAAACAATCAAGACAGATGACCTAATGTCTATCAAAGACTTGGATCGGCCGAGCTGGCGATCAGGAGCAGAGTTAACCAAGTAGAACACCCAAGGCTGACTGTTCCAATAGAAGAAATCTTGGCAGTACTAGAAAGGAATAATTGGATCACGGAAGCAAAGAGAATCGCTCAACCCAGACCAGGAGCACGAAACTATGAATTATACTGCAAATATCACCGGGCACATGGGCATCGCACTGAAAATTGTTTTCACCTTAAAAGAGAAATTGAAAAACTAATCGAACAAGGAAAATTAGATGACTATTTAGAGCGGAATAACCGCAAGGGAGGAAGAAGTAGGAGTCCTCGGAACAATAATCAAAGAAGGGATTCCCGTAGAAGGTCCCCTAATGATGGTCCCCCGCAGGAGTTGAACAATGATCAGATTAATGGTACCATTCATACAATCTCAGGAGGACCCGCTGGCGGGGACAGTCGTAATGCTCGTCGCAGGACCGCCAGATCCATAATCGGAAGCTTAGAATACCCGAAAGAAGTATGGACTCTAGAAAGTAAACCAACAAACGACCAACTGATCAGTTTCAACGAGGGCGAAGTACCGAAGAACCTTGTTTGGGACGTAAAGGAGGACAACCCCGACTTCCCAATGGTGGTATCGCTAGAAATAGCGAACTACAACGTCAAAAGAATCCTGATTGACAATGGAAGCTCAGCGAACATCATTTCTAAAGAGGTCCTAGCCCAGATGAACTTGGGACAAATAACATTCCAAAAGGTAGCTACACCTTTAGTAGGATTTGGAGGTTCCGAAATTGTCCCCTGTGGCACAATAACTTTAAGCGTCTCGCTCGGAAAGAAACCGCGTCGGACGGTGAAGCTAGTCAAATTCTTAGTAGTAGAAATTCCCTTTGCCTACAATGCAATCCTAGGGCGACCCGCCCTCAACTTATTCCGAGCTGTTGTTTCAACCTACCATCAGAAGATAAAATTTCCAACTGACATGGGAATCGGAGAAATAGTGAACGATCATTGCATGGCATGGGATTGCTACAACACCTCTTTAACTTTGGGGATCCGCTCTAAACCGATTACCCCAAGCAAAAGGAAGCTCGAAGACGACATTGAGTGAATCGAAGTGGAAATCCCAAGCACCGATCGAATAGATAAAAGAGGAAAGGAACCAATAGATTTGGCCTTGAAACCACCGGAACATAAAGATGTCCTACTGGTACAAGGGGACCCAACAAAAACAACCAGAATAGGGACCGAACTGAGCAAGGAAGGGAAAGTGATGTTGATCAACTTTCTCAGAGAAAACATAGATATCTTCGCCTGGAGCGTAAACGACATCGAAGGGATCGACCCTCGAATAATCAGTCACTCGCTAAAGATCGACCCCATGGCAAAACCTGCTAGACAAAAGAAGAGGAATCATGGGCCAATAAAGGATAAAATAATTAAGGCAGAAGTAGAAAGGCTACTTAAGGCCAAACAAATTCGAGAAATACACTTCTCGGAATGGCTATGCAATGTTGTGCTAGTAGAAAAAGGGGATAAAAAGGATAACAAGTGGAGAATGTGCAATGACTTCACCGACCTTAATAAATTATGTCCGCGCGATCCATATCCCCTCCCAATGATCGACTTATTAGTCGACTCAACCGCTGGTTTCGCAATTTTTAGCATGATGGACGCCTTCCAAGGTTTTTATCAAATATACATGGATGAACGAGACCAAGAGAAAACTGCCTTCATAACCGAGCAGGGAGTGTACTACTTCATAGTTATGCCATTTGGCCTAAGGAACGCGGGGGCCACTTACCAAAGGTTAGTAAACCTGATGTTCAAAGAATTGATCGGAGAAATAATGGAAGTCTACGTAGACGATATGCTGGTCAAAAGTATGAATGAAGCTGATCATGTAAAGCATCTCGATCGATGCTTCCGAATATTGAGAAAGTACCGAATGAAGCTAAATCCTGCAAAATGCACTTTCGGTGTTAAGTCGGGGAAATTTTTGGGCTATTTGGTACATCAACGAGGAATTGAGGCCAATCCAGAAAAAATTCGAGCCATAACCGAAATGAAGCTTCCCAAAACGATCTCCCAAGTACAGAGCTTGGTAGGAAAGATCGAAGCGTTGAATAGATTCATATCCAAATCGGCTGACAGAAGTTTGCCTTTCTACCAAACTCTTCGAAAAGGAAAGAACTTTGTTTGGACCGAAGAATGCGACCGGGCCTTCGACCAGCTAAAGGAATATCTGACGACATCTCCGTTGTTGGCCAAACCAACCGAAGGGGAACCATTATACATCTACATATCAATCTCCGATGTGGCCATTAGTTCAGTTTTGGTTAAAGTGGAAGGTTTAGAACATAAGCCTGTTTATTACTTAAGCAAGTTACTACAAGGGGCCGATAAGAACTACTTGGAAATTGAAAAATTCGCCTTGGCCTTAGTGGTAGCAGCACGAAAACTCCGAACTTATTTTCTAACTTACAAAATTGTGGTCTTAACTAACCAACCACTAAGACAGGTCCTAGCGAAGCCAGAAGCCTCTGGAAGATTGATCAAGTGGGCTATCGAACTCGGTCAGTTCGAAATCGAGTACAAACCAAGAATTGTGATAAAATCCCAAGTCTTAGCCAATTTCCTGTTAGAAACTCCAGCCCAGGCAACCAAACAAACACAAATCAACTAGCCATAACAACGATATCTTGATCGTAGAAAATCAAACCTGGTTAATGCACGTCGACGGTGCTTCATGCCGAGAGGGAGGAGATGCCGGAATCAATTTTACCGGACCAAATAAGGAGGATATAAATTATGCGATAACGTTGGACTTCATCGTAACAACTAACAAACAACGAAGCATAATATGAAGCGCTGATCATAGGAATGGAAATGGCGATCAAGGCCAACATAAAAAGCCTTAAGGTATTAACCGATTCAGGATTAGTACAGAGACATATAGAAGGTCTGTATGAGGCAAAGGAATTTAATATGGTCAAATACCTTGCCAAAGTGAAAAAATTGGCTGAAAAATTTGAAAGTTTCGGTATACAGAACATTCCACGCTCGGAAAATAAATGGGCCGATGAACTGTCTAGGTTCACAGGATTCCACGACGGAAAAACTGAAAGGGTGATCAACTGGCTAATCTCCAATGCGCCGGCAATCGATATCGATGAGACACCGATCGCCGAAATGATGGAAATCGAAGAAGCTGAAGGAAACTGGATGACTCCAATGATAGACTATCTTCGAGAAGGAAAATTGCCGCTTGACCAAAACGTAGCTTGGAAAATAAAATATCGGGCTCCAAAATATACATTGATTGAAGGAAAACTTTACCTAAGATCAGTATCAGGAATTCCTCTGAAATGCGTCTCCGAATTTCAAACCAACGATATCCTCCGGGAGGTACATGAAGGAGATGCAGGGAATCACAGCGGAGCAAGGGCCTTGGCTTTAAAGTGCCTTAAAACAGGTTATTATTGGCCTACCATCAACAATGACGTCGTCCAATATGTCCAAAAATGTCATCATTGCCAAGTCCATGCTAATATATGTCATCAACCAGCCGAAAACATGCACCCAATACCAGTATGTTGGTCGTTCGATCAATGGGGAATGGACATCGTGGGACCTTTCCCAACAGCTAGATCTAAGAAAGCATATGTTCTAGTCGCTGTTGAATACTTCAGCAAATGGATAGAATGCATCGCCCTTGCCCGAATAACTCAATTCCAAGTGATCAATTTCTTATGGAAATTCATAGTATGTCGATTTGGCATCCCAAGAACTCTGATCTCTGATAATGGAACCCAATTTGCGGGAAAACAGGTAATGGAATGGTGTGCAAAGCTAGGAATTCAGCAAAATTTCACTTCAGTTGGGCATTCAAGAGCGAATGGACAAACTGAAGTAGCAAACAGAGAAATAATAAAAACTTTGGAGAAAAGATTAGGGGCAGCCAAAGGAAGATGGCTAGATGAACTCCCATGAGTACTTTGGGCTAATCGAACTACCATCAGAACTTCAACCGGAGAGACCCCATTCAGTTTAGTATATGGCTCGGAAGCTGTTATTCCAGTCGAAACACTAATTCCGACACCAAGAATTGAAATGTATGACGACCAGGAAAATGGAAAGGCAAGAGGAAATGATATCGATTTAACAGAAGCCTTAAGAGAAAAAGCGGCTGTACGATTGCAAGTCGCTAAATCAAACATGGAGAAAGCCTACAATCAAAAAGTTCGCATACGAACCTTCAAAGAAGGAGACTTGGTCTTAAAAAAGGTAGAGGTATCCAAGCACGTGGGAAAACTACAACAGAATTGGGACGGACCATACGTTGTCATCAATGTAGGAAAGAAAGGTTCGTACAAGATTGCACACTTGGATGGAACCCCCCTACCAAGAACTTGGAATGCTGTCAACCTCAGAAAATACTATGGAAGATAAATCATAATAGATTATGCTGGTTTATTTCTTTTTTGATTTAGTCCGTTTTATTTCTTTTTTATTTTTATTATTCGTTGTAAAAAAGGCCTTGGCCTGAAGTTCGTTTTTAAAGATTTTTGCTATTTCGAATACCAAACCAAAAGTTCACTTGAGTAAAAGGTGAAGCATAAAAACGAGTTGAGTATAAATCGATCGATTCGATAAATGCTCCTCGTATTCTACAATCAACTTGGTCTGATCCAATACGTTGATCATGAAGTATAACGAGTTGAGTATAAATTTATCCGCTCAATAAACACTCTTCGATCTACATCTAACGATCAAAAGGATTTGGGAAAAATATCTAAGTCTTAAAAACGAGTCGAGTATAAATTGATCCGCTCAATAAACGCTCCTCGATCTATATCTTACGATCAAAAAGATTTGGGAAAAATACCTAAGTCTTAAAAACGAGTCGAGTATAAATTGATCCGCTCAATAAACGCTCCTCGATCTACATCTAACGATCAAAAGGATTTGGGAAAAATACCTAAGTCTTAAAAATGAGTCGAGTATAAATTGATCCGCTCAATAAACGCTCCTCGATCCATGCCTATCGATCAAAAAGATTTGGGAAAAATACCTAAGTCTTAAAAACGAGTCGAGTATAAATTGATCCGCTCAATAAATGCTCCTCGATCCATGCCTATCAAAAAGATTTGGGAAAAATACCTAAGTCTTAAAAACGAGTCGAGCATAAATTGACCCGCTCAATAAACGCTCCTTGATCCATGCCTATCAAAAAGATTTAGGAAAAATACCTAAGTCTTAAAAACGAGTCGAGGATAAATTGATCCGCTCAATAAACGCTCCTCGATCTATGCCTGTCGATCAAAAAGATTTGGGAAAAATACCTAAATCCTAAAACGAGTCAGGTATGATTGACCTCGATGTCAATAGAAGAACAGGTCGAGAAGAAATCAACAGCAACAAATACGAAAGAAGTAATACAAAAAGTTTTATTCATTTGTGTTCTGAGAACTTGAAATAAATTACATACAGAAGTTTTTGATCAGAGTACAAAAGATCTCATTACGATCGTTACAATTGTTTAGATAAAATAATCCTGTTCTATAGATCTGCGGTCTTCACGAAAATGTCCACGGAAACATCAATCTCTTCCCTAGTGCCTCGAGGATTATAATCGACCACCTATGAAGCATGCTGCTCAGGATGATCGACTTCTTTAGTTCGATGGCCAGGCTCTGAAGATCAAATGTTCTTTCAGACGAAATGACCATTACCAGCCAGATGACCGGCAATACTCATTCACCCACAACAAGATACTGCTTCTACATTAGGAGTTGATATTTTACTCTGAAGCAGCATCTCGCGAGCACCATCGCGGTGTGAACACTTACTTGCACACTCCGATGGCCTATCACTCCAGAGGTAACATCGAAGAGCGGGAGTGACTGGTAAATATGAACCCTCCATGTGCAAACAGAAACCACGGACCTCAAACCTGTGAAAACAAAGGTTGAGGCCTCATGGGACCCGTCAGTACAAGGTAGGGTTGCCATGGGACCTGTCAGTACAAGGCAGATGAAATTTATGTCATTATGATAATATGATTCGCGATAATGTGACTTTTTGAATATTATGGGATCAGAGGGCAAAATGAAATTCAAGGAAGCTGAGATCACCATCTTTTCTGAGAAGTTATAAATAAAGTTGGAAACTGCGTACCTATTTATAGGCACATATAAAGTTGATCCAACGGTTGGAGGATGATCTAAGAGAAAAAGGACCGCAACCGTTTGAATTCCACCTTCAAATGCGAGTAAGTTGGAACGGCTCCTCCGAGGTCGAAAAGATTATTCGCTTACAAAGATGAATCAGGATCGAAGCGATTAGTACAACGAGAACGCAGATCTAATGAGATCCAGACTGAAAAAGCTTACACACTTACAAATGACAGTCGCTTGAAAAAGAGCTTGAGATCCTCGACAAAGACATGAAAGTCTACACCATTATGATAAAATACTGGATCACTTAGAGGTGTAAGACCTAACGCTCCGGCATACGAGGGTCGTCACTACCTCATATATCATATGGAAGATTATTAATTGGCTATACGAGACCTCCACTGGAGTCCAAGAAGCCTGACACCATTATTAGAGGAATAATCATCATCATTCCAGTCTACACTATCGCCACTGCCTAACATTCCAAAGAATTGCTGAAGGAGGTCTGAACATGTTGGATCTAACTAATAAGTCTACATTTTCCAATTCCTCCCATATCAAAGAATTGACATGTTCGATACACTGGTTGCTTTATTTGAGGAACATGGAACTCACAATCAGTACAGAGAAACATGGATTTTAAGAAGATACCTAGAACGATATCTTTTCACAAGTCTCAGCGAACTTAGACCTATGATAAGAAAAGCAGAGCTCAACAGAGGAAATGACAGCGTCCTTAAATAAGATATCCATAACAAAAGGACAAATCTACAAGGAGTTGATCGATCATCGACAAGAACGCTAAGCATTCTTTCACAATTGTTCAATAAATTATCTACGTGAATGGCCTACAGTCCACATTTTAATGTCCAAAGTGACTTCGGAACAAGCCTAAGGAACTGGTCAATCATCATTCTTATATTTGATTAAAAAAGTTTGATTTGCAGAACAAATATTATGTCATTCAGTTACTTAAGACTGATCAAGCCAGACCAAGCTACTTTTTCGAACAAAGGATAATCTCCCAGAAGATCAATATCAGATAAGTAAAACTAAACTATCCTGCTTATTTAGAGAAGTTATATTATTAACAGCAATAAGATGTGCATAACAAAATATATCTATTGACTAACATTGACCAAGGCATGAATCTGGTCGAAGAAAGATCATCATTGTCATTAACTCATAATTCCCATACAAAAATTCAGCCTAAACAACTGCGCAAAGGTTGAGGCCTGCAAAAAAAAAAAAAAAAAAAAAAAAAAAAAAAGAAAAAAAAAAGAGAGAAAGAGAAATAAACAGCTGAATCAGAACAGGTCATTCAGATAGGCTATTATCGCCGGGCCGACTAGCAGAAGCACCCCTCCGAGGAGTCGCGTTACCTACAAACGCCATCAATTCCTCCTGACACTTTTGATAACCGGCATCATAAACTTGCTCATAGGCCTGCCGTCGAGACTCCTCAGCAAGAGCGAGAGCCTGAACCAAGTCACTTTTTTCTTTTTCAAGGACAGACTTCTCCTCTTGCGATTTCTGAAGATCGTCGTTGACAAGCTGCAACTGGAGGGTCTGCCCCGCAACCTTCGCCATCTCCGAATCTAAGCGACGTTGCTGGGCATACCTACCAATCCACAAATCATCATTTTGCACACCCAGCTGGAGCGCAAAGTACTTGGCCTGAAAAGAGAGAAAAGCTCATAAGTGACAAGGCAACCCATATAAATCAAGAAAAGAAAGTTATAAATATAATTACCTGCTCGCATAACTTAACCAGCGACTGAACGAGGCGAACATTGGGAGTACCTTGGTGCTTCCTCAACTCGCCGGGCAAAATTGTGCTTAGGCCCAAATCCCAGGACAAAGCATCAGGCTCAACAGAGCCGGGTAGTTCACTATCAAGAGGAACACGATCAGGCCGAGGAGTAACCGAGTGCGTTATATCCTTAACTTGCTCAAGAATGCAACGATCGTCTAACATTCGAGGGGAATCCCTCTCGTTAGGACTCACCGAAGTCTCCTTGCCCGAAGCAAAGATAATGGTCCGCCGACCGGACCTAGAGCCTCCACGACCTCCAGAAGGGCCGCTGGCTTCCAAAGAAGTAGACACCACAGTAGTATCATTAAATAAAAACTCAGGAAAATCTTGGGAAATGGATTGTGTTATCGATGGATTCAAAAGGGCAGCCCCGCTAATTGCCTTCGCAACGACGCTCACTTGGTTTCCGCTAACAACCGGGGCAGTAAAAATAGAGGAAGGAACTGAGTTATCAGGAATATGATCATTTAAACCATGTTCAAAAGAGGAAACACCTGTAGAAACGGGTACATTAAAAGTTTGCTCCATGAAGGACAAATCGCCAAAGGCCACCCGACCGGGGGAAGGCCTTCTTTCTACCTCGCCAGAAGTGGGAAAATTTTGCTGAATAAAACTTGAACTAATTACAGGAAAAGCTTCAGAAGGGATAACGGGAGTCTCCATCCCCGACCTTCTAGTTGAGGATGGACGAGGAGGATCTATCGAAGGCCCCTCTGTACGAGACCTTTTAGGTCTAACACTTCTACTATTTTCGCGGGAGAGACGCTTTGAAGTATTACCAAAGAGATTACTCATGTTCGGAAATAGAAAAAGAAATTTTAGTTATCGAGAAAGTTTATCGACCTCCTAGCAAGAGAGTATTCTATTGAAGTTGAGTAAAAGCGGTAAATAGCGAGTAAAATTTTCACCGTTTGTATTTATACTATACGAAAAGACGCTGGAGACCTAAAGAATGGGCGCAAATCACAAAAACTAGCCTATGAACAGCCGTAAGAATTCCAAAAGACACAAGCATAATGATTACGGCAAAATTATTAACCTGTCTAAATTATTACAGAGAAGCCGAAAAGACATAACTGACAGAATAGGAATCGTTTATTGTACAAGAGGATAAAAAGGTAATATTACAAGCCGTGTAATATTAACTGTCACGAAGATTGTTCCCAAGGTCGATGGATCACTCCCTCCTCATATAGCCTGGTCGACATTTGGGATTCCCTATTCACCAGCGACCACTCCTTCGTCCGCTCCATCGTTCGCTGCCTCCCCATTCTCCCCCCTTTCATACGGTTCGATAAAATTATTATCGACCTTATCATTGATGTCCGAGGGAGGAATCAGCAATGGCTTCCCTAACTCTTCGACAAGATGAGCCAAAGGAAATTGTTGATAAATGGCGTCTGGCAGCTCGGAAGGAGAATATTCCTCGCCGTAACGATTCAGCCTGACATGCGCTGCTTTGAAATACTCCATTCGACGATCTTCAATCAATTCCTGAGCCACCAGCTGATGGATCGCCTTCTTGAAAGTACCTTCTAAGAGCGGACCAACCATTCGATACACCAAAGCGGTATGAACAGGAGAATTGAGGAATTCACGAATGACTCTTTCATCAGGATTCCGACCATAGCGATCCTTTAGACCACTAAGGGGAATATCCTTATCATACTCCTCCAAAGAGGCTTGAAGGCTTAACACCTGTGATTCCAGCTCGCTAATTCGAGCAGTACTCTGAAATTGATAATCTTCCAACTTTTTAGCCAATTGATTGGCTTGTTCTTGAGCGCGGGAAGTCTCCAGAACCTTATCTATAATCTCCTGGTCATCAGTCCCCGTAGCCTGAGTCTCTACGATCGGAAGAGAAGAAGACATCGAGGGACCAACCTCTAAACCAGAAGTCTTATGAAGTAAAGTCTTGTATTTCTCATCCAGAAACTCACATTGTTGTTTCCAGAGAGCGGCTTCGTAGGCATATGATGCCAAACAAGTCTTAGTCTGAAAGAGAAAATGATAATAAATTAGCAAGCTGAAGTATTCATTAAAGAAAATTACCCTACGAGCGCATATAAAAGG
Source organism: Penstemon eatonii (assembly GCA_038501285.1). Classification (NCBI taxonomy): domain Eukaryota; kingdom Viridiplantae; phylum Streptophyta; class Magnoliopsida; order Lamiales; family Plantaginaceae; genus Penstemon; species Penstemon eatonii. Next base: position 29,118,451 of record CM076713.1, read on the forward strand.
AGATCACCTTTTCAGCATAAAGAGAAGCCCGCTAAAATTTCTCCAAAGGATCCTTCCGAAGGAGCTTGTTCATATCGCGAGTAAACACACCAGATAGAAGCACACGAGTTGCCTTGTCCACCGCATTCTCGCTCTCATCATGAACTAAAGAATCATTCTCAGGATAACCAGCGGCTCTCCTCCCCTGTAGATGGTCCTCGATCATCTCGACAAGAGTGGGCTCCGGATGATTCTCACCTAGTAGAGACAGGTCCTCACCAGAGCGACCATAGTAACACCTTTTTCTCTCCAACTGATGGGGGCTATTTCGCACCCTACATACTGTACGATCGACTAAAGAACTTGAGATCGGTTCGACCAAATCAGGCTGTTCAAGATCATCTTATCGACCCGGCCGAATACAGCTCCCTTCGATCAGAAGACTATACTCCGGACCCGAGAAGGATATTTGGGCCGAGTCCAATTAGGACTATGTTTCCATGTAACGCTAGGTTTAACATGATATAAATACCTAGTTATCATTGTATTAAAGGCCGAAAACTCTGAATCATAAGGAATATACGCCATTGAATTCTGCATAAACTGCACAACTCACTAATATTCAATAAAAGAGCTTTATCTTCATATTTGTGTTATTGATTCTACGTTGGTTTGAATATTTACTTTCTGTTCTTAAGATATTGTCCTTCCTTGAGATCGATCCATCCTGAATAAAGTAACAGAGCCCTATAAAATAAATATATTGAAAACCCCACTATCACGAATTCACTGATACCATTAACCCGACGAAAACAGGTTAAATCAGTTGGCGCCCACCGAGGGGCTAGGTTAATTATTCGATCGACACATGGCTCGCCCAAGGAAAAGCGCTCGTATCGGAGCAAGAAGTAACACAACCACCGGTCATAACACATCTGAAGATCTACAGGACAACAACGATAATAACGCTCCCAACACCAACGAGAATTTGCAGGATACCCATCCCCGTCAGCAGGAACCCCTAGGAGGTCTTCCCGGTACGATACAAGAAGAACCGGAAGTCCCCGAGATCCCCGTTCCTCTCTCGGGTGCTCAGGAGGAACTGCGACAAATAGCAATGCTCGTTAAATCACTCTCCCCAGAAGAATTACTCGTACTTGATCAAATTCCACGAAACGTTAGGGCACCAGGGCAATTCCTGCTCAAAGAACACCAAGACAAAACGATCAAGTCTCTCAACAAGCTGACAGCCCGCCATGCGAGCGCCGCTCACTACACAGTCCGCAACAGGACAATTCAAAACCCTCCGATAACCATCCCCGAAGAAAACCAGGACAAAGAAAACCACAGGCGGGGCGCAGTGGGTCCAAGGAACATACAATAATCCCTATCGAGGATGACATAGATGATACAATCCCAGATCGACCACGAACGACTCGTTTCTCGGAAAGAGAAATTGAAAGGATGGTGCAGGAGCGACTCGAACAACGCCTACGATCTGTTCAAAACCCGTGGGCCCGAACCACGGAACTCCAGGAGAGCCTTGCGGCCTGTTCTCCCTTCTGCAGAGAAATAAAAGAGGCACAGTCAATTGGACAGGTCCCGGGTAGACTACCTCGCTATGATGGAACCACTGACCCGGATGATTATATTTTTAGCTTCACGAATATAATGAACTTATACGCCCACTTTGCGGAATTCACCGCCAAATTAATGATAACCACATTCGAAGGACTCGCATTGGACTGGTTCGCCAAACAACCTGGCAACTCCATATTCAGTTTTCGGGAACTATGTAATAAATTGACGCAGCAATTTGCCAGTCAGAAGAGGCAAAAACTCCCGATGAGTTACTTAGGAACCATACACCAACAAGAGGGAGAATCCCTAAGAAACTGGTTGGCGAGATTTAACGTGGAATTACTCAAAATCGATTCCCCTAATATCGATTACATAATTTCTATTCTCTTCGACCTCACGAAGAATAGGCAGTTCGGAAATGCCCTCAGTCGAAAACAACCAAGAACATTTGCCGACATCATTAGCTTGGCGTCTAAATATATGACCCAAGAAGAGATGAATTCCATTAAAGATAAAAACAAAAACAAAACCACAACTTCAGGCTCCAAAATACATGATAGGGTTCCTGCCCAAAGATCCATGGATTATGAACGATCTTTTAGAAAAGGCAACGTTTTCCAGCGATTGGAATACAACAAAGCCGACCAAGAAAGGCAACCTAATTTCTACCAACGACCAAGAAACCCCGAACCACCGATCAGAGGCAGGGTGAATCAAGTAGAACACCCAAGGTTAAATGCTCCGATGGAAGAAATACTGGAAGTCCTAGAAAGGAATAATTGGATCCCCGAAGCGAGGAAAATCGCTCAGCCCAGACCAGGATCTCGAAACTACGACCTATACTGCAAATACCATCGGGCACACGGACATCGAACAGAAAACTGTTTTCACCTTAAAAGAGAAGTTGAAAAACTAATCGAACAGGGAAAACTAGACGACTACATAGAGCGAGATAACCGCAAGAGGGAAATAAGTAGAAGTCCTCGAAATAATAATCAAAGAAGGAGCTCTCGTCGAAGGTCGCCCGAGCGTGATCCTACGCAGGAATTGAACCATGACCAGATCAATGGGACTATCCATACAATATCCGGGGGACCCGCAGGCGGGGATAGTCGTAACGCCCGGCGAAGGACATCCAGATCCATAATTGGAAACCTAAAATACCCAAAAGAAATATGGACCCTGGAAAGCAAGCCATCAAACGATCAGCCGATCAGCTTTAACGAAGGCGAAGTACCTAAAAACATCGTTTGGGACACAAAAGAGGATAACCCCGATTTCCCGATGGTGGTCTCGCTAGAAATAGCAAATTACAATGTCAAGAGAATCCTAATCGATAATGGGAGCTCAGCGAATATCATCTCCCGGGAAGTTTTAGCCCAAATGAATTTGGGGCAGATAAATCTACAGAAAGTAGCTACGCCGTTAGTAGGGTTCGGAGGGTCCGAAATCATCCCCAGCGGAACAATAACCTTAAGCGTATCACTCGGAAAAACACCGAACCGGACAGTGAAGCTAGTAAAATTTCTAGTGGTAGAAACACCCTTCGCTTATAACGCAATATTAGGGCGACCAGCCCTCAACCTATTTCGAGTTGTTGTCTCTACTTATCACCAGAAGATAAAGTTTCCGACCGATAGAGGCATCGGAGAAATAACAAACGATCATTGTATGGCGTGGGATTGCTACAGCACCTCGTTAACTATGAAAGAACACCCCAAATCAATTACTCCGAGCAAAAGAAAGATCGAAGATGATCTCGTTAGAAACAAAATTGAAATCCCTAGTACTGATCGAATAGATAAAAAGGGAAAAGAACCGCTAGATTTATTCTTAAAACCTCCGGAACATAAGGATGTAATTCTAGTACAAGGGGACTCGTCCAAAACAACAAGAATAGGTACTGAATTGAGCAAAGAAGGGGAAGTAATGTTAATCGACTTCCTCAGAGATAATATCGACGTCTTCGCCTGGAGCGCGAATGACATTGAAGGAATTGATCCTCGAGTAATCAAGCATTCCCTAAAAATTGATCCCTTGGCAAAACCTGCCAGACAAAAGAAGAGAAATCATGGGCCAGTAAAGGATAAAATTATCAAAGCCGAGGTAGAAAGACTACCTGAAGCAAAACAAATCCGAGAAATACATTTCTCAGAATGGCTATGTAATGTTGTTATAGTAGCAAAAGGGGATAAAAAGGACAACAAATGGAGAATGTGTAATGATTTTACCGATCTTAACAAGTTATGCCCGCGCGACCCATATCCCCTCCCAAGGATCGACTTTTTGGTCGATTCGACCGCTGGCTTCGTGATATTCAGCATGATGGACGCCTTTCAAGGGTTTTATCAAATATACATGGACGAGCGGGATCAAGAGAAGACTGCATTCATAACCGAGCAGGGAGTATACTGCTTTATAGTAATGCCATTCGGCTTGAGGAATGCCGGGGCTACTTACCAAAGGTTAGTAAACCTAATGTTCAAAGAATTAATCGGAGAAATAATGGAAGTCTATGTAGACGACATGTTAGTCAAAAGTATGAACGAAGCGGATCACGTAAAACATCTTGATCGATGTTTCCGGATCTTAAGAAAATACCGTATGAAGTTAAACCCTGCGAAATGCACTTTCGGTGTTAAGTCAGGAAAATTTTTGGGATATTTGGTACACCAGCGAGGAATAGAAGCCAACCCAGAAAAAATTCGAGCCATAACTGAAATGAAACCTCCCAAAACCATCTCCCAAGTGCAAAGCTTGGTTGGGAAAATCGTAGCGTTAAACAGATTCATATCAAAATCAGCAGACAGAAGCCTGCCCTTTTTCCAAACTCTCCGAAAGGCAAAAAACTTTGTTTGGACCGAAGAATGCGATCGAGCCTTCGAGCAACTCAAAGAATATTTGACAACACCTCCGATGTTGGCCAAACCAACGGAAGGAGAACCATTGTATATGTACATCTCCATCTCCGACGTAGCCATTAGTTCAGTACTAATTAAAATCGAAGGCTCAGAACATAAGCCTGTCTATTATCTAAGCAAATTATTGCAAGGGGCGGAGAAGAATTATTTGGAAATTGAAAAATTCACGCTGGCCTTAGTGGTGGCTGCACGAAAACTTCAACCTTACTTCTTAACCTACAAAATCGTTGTTTTAACGAATCAACCACTAAGACAAGTCTTAGCAAAACCGGAAGCCTCCGGAAGACTAATCAAATGGGCAATTGAACTTGGTCAATTCGAAATCGATTACAAACCAAGAATCGCAATTAAGGCCCAAGTGTTGGCTGATTTTCTATTGGAAACACCGACACAGGCAACCGAATCATCGAGCAGCCTCAACGACGATGTCTTGATCATAGAAGATCAAACTTGGTTAATGCATGTCGACGGTGCTTCATGCCGAGAAGGAGGAGGTGCCGGAATCAACTTCACCGGACCAAATAAAGAAGATTTGAATTATGCGATAACGTTGGACTTCGTCGTAACAAACAATGAAGCAGAATATGAAGCGTTGATCGCTGGAATGGAAATGGCGATCAAAGCCAACATAAAGAGCCTTAAAGTATTAACCGATTCAGAGTTAGTGCAAAGACAAATAGAAGGCCTATACGAGGCTAAAGAATTCAATATGGTCAAATACCTCGCCAAAGTGAAAACACTAGCTGAAAAATTTGAAAGCTTCGGCATACAGAACATTCCACGTTCGGAAAACAAATGGGCCGATCAATTGTCTAAGTTCACAGGATCCCATGACGGAAAGACCGAACGGGTGATCAACTGGTTGATCTCTAATACACCGGCAATCGATATTGATGAAACACCGGTAGTCGATATAATGGAAATTGAAGAAGCTGAAGAAAACTGGATGACCCCAATGATAGACTACCTTTGAGAGGGAAAACTACCGCCTAACCAGAATGAAGCTCGGAAAATAAGATATCGAGCCCCAAAGTATACACTCGTAGAAGGAAAACTCTACCGAAGATCAGTATCAAGAATTCTTCTAAAATGCGTCTCTGAATCACAAACCACCGATATACTACGAGAAATACACGAAGGAGACGCAGGAAATCACAGCGGATCAAGGGCATTGGCTTTAAAATGCCTCAGAACAGGTTATTATTGGCCTACCATCAATAAGGATGCCGCTCAGTATGTCCAAGAATGTCATCACTGCCAAGTCCATGCTAACATATGTCATCGACCAGCAGAAAATATGCACCCAATCCCGGTATGTTGGCAATTCGATCAATGGGGAATGGACATCGTGGGACCATTCCCAGCGGCTAGATCCAAGAAATCTTATGTCCTGGTCGCCGTAGAATACTTTAGCAAATGGATAGAATGCATCGCCCTCACACGAATAACTCAATTCCAAGTGATCAACTTCCTATGGAAATTTATAGTTTGTCGATTTGGCATCCCAAGGATCCTAATCTCCGATAATGGAACCCAATTCGCGGGAAAACAGGTAATAGAATGGTGTTCAAAACTTGGAATTCAACAAAATTTTACTTCGGTCGGACATCCTAGAGCGAACGGACAAACTGAAGTAGCAAACCGAGAAATAATAAAATCATTGGAAAAAAGATTAGGAGCTGCCAAAGGAAAATGGCTTGATGAACTCCAGGAGTACTTTGGGCTAATCGAACCACAGTAAGGAGCTCAACTGGGGAAACCCCATTTAGCTTGGTATATAGGTCGGAAGCTGTTATTCCTGTTGAGACCCTAATCCCAACGCCAAGAATCGAGATGTTCGATGATCAGGAAAATAAAAAGGCAAGAGAAAATGACGTCGATTTAACAGAAGCTTTGAGAGAAAAAGCCGCTGTACGCCTACAAGCCACTAAAGCAAATATGGAAAAGGCATACAATCAAAAAGTACGCATCCGAACCTTCAAAGAAGGAGACCTGGTCTTGAAAAAGGTAGAAGTATCCAAGCATGTGGGAAAGTTGCAACAAAATTGGGATGGACCTTACGTTGTCATTGGCGTAGGAAAGAAAGGTTCATACAAGATTGCACACTTGGATGTAACAGCTTTACCAAGAACCTGGAACGCAATCAACCTTAGGAAATACTATGGTAAATAAATTTTAGCAGATTATGCTGCTTTGTTTTATTTTATGTTATCGAGTTTTACTCCTTGTAATAAAGGCCTTAGCCTACAGTTCAATTATAAAAGATTTTTAGCAATTTCTACAAATCAATTGTTTCGGTAAACACTCCTTGGAATTCTATTATCATATTGGTTGAGATCGGGACAAAAGGAGTTAAGTATACATTGATCCGCTCAATAAACACTCCTCGATCCGACCATACAAACGAGTTGAGTAAACATTTATCCGTTCAATAAAAACTCCTCGGACAATATTCAAGATGATTGAAAGACTTGGGTATGAAAACCTAAGTCTAAATTATAACGAGTCGAGTATACATTGATCCGCTCAATAAACACTCCTCGATTTATATTAACGACAAAAAAGACTTTTGGGTATGAAAAACCTAAGTCTAAATTATAACGAGTCGAGTATACATTGATCCGCTCAATAAACACTCCTCGATTTATATTAACGACAAAAAAGACTTTTGGGTATGAAAAACCTAAGTCTAAATTATAACGAGTCGAGTATACATTGATCCGCTCAATAAACACTCCTCGATTTATATTAACGACAAAAAAGACTTTTGGGTATGAAAAACCTAAGTCTAAATTATAACAAGTCGAGTATACATTGATCCGCTCAATAAACACTCCTTGATTTATTTTAACGACAAAAAAAACCTTTGGTATAAAAACCTAAGTCTAAATAAAAAGAGTTGAGTATACATTGATCCGCTCAATAAACACTCCTCGATCCACTTTCAACGATAAAAAAAGGCTTTTGGTATAAAAACCTAGTCTAAATACAAAATGAGTTAAGTATGAGTTGATATGCTCGATAAATACTCCTCATAAAATAGATCAACACAAAATCAACGACAAAGAGAATGCAAGGGATAAAAGGTAATATTTTATTAATCAAACCAATTACATACAGAAGTTCTATTCAAATTACAGAGGTCTACATACTACTCGAACATCATTACAAAGGTTTTTTAGAACGATCCTATGGATCAGCAATCTTCACGACAATGTCCACGGAAACACCAATCTCCTCCCTAGTACCTCGTCGATTATGATAAACCACCTATGAAGCCTACTGCTCAGGATGGTCGACTTCTTTGGTTCGATGGCCAAGCTCTGAAGATCAAATGTTCTCCGAGACGAAATGAGCATTACCAGCCAGATAACTGGCAATACTCATTCACCCACAAGAAGATACTGCCTTTACATTAAATATAAAACATTTTACTCTAGAGCAGCATCTCTTCGGGGCCGTCGTAAAACAGTAAATTTACCAGTCACCCCGATGGTCTTTCACTCCTGAGGTAACATCCAAGAACGGGGGTGACCAGCAAGTATGAACCCTCCATGTGCAAACAGAAACCACGGACCTCAAACCCATGAAAACTAAGGCAGAGGCCACGTGGGACCCGTTAGTACAAGGTAGGGCATTATTGGGACCTGTCAGTACAAGGCAGATGAAATTCAAAACGATTCGATAATGTGATTTATGATAATGTGACTTTTTGAACATTATGGGATCTGAAGGCAGAATAAAATCTAAAGAGACTGAGATCTCCATACTTTTTGAGAAATGGCAAATGAAGTATGTAAACCGCATCCCTATTTATACAGATAGATCTGAGTAATCCAACGGCAGAAAAAGTACTTGATCAAGGGACATAAATGCGACTCTTTGACTCCCCGCAATAAATGCAAGTAAGTTGGAACGGCATACCACTGATCGAACCAACTAATCAACGAGAAAGAAACTTAGATCGAAGCGATCAATGAACTCTCGAAGCAGATCTAAGAAGAGCTCCGGACCGGAAAATTTTGCACACTCACATATGATAATCGCTCAACAGAAAGCCTAAGATGATCAACGACGGTATATCGCTCGTCACTACCTCATATACCATATGAGAAATTATTAATTCGATTAAACAAGAACTCCATTGGAGTCCAAGAAATTTGACATGGAAATCAGGAGAATAGCCCTCATTATTCGAGACTACAAAGAAGTCACTGCCTAACATACCAAAGAATTGCTGAAGGGGGTCTAAACAGGCCAGATCTGCCCAAGACCCCTGCATTTTCCAATTCCTCCCATATCAAGGAAGTGATACAATGATACACTGACTGAGGAACGTACAATTCACAATTAGTACAGAAAAACATAAAAGTTAGAAAGATACTGAAAAGGGACATCTTCTATTAGTCTTATGAAAAGAAGAGCAAATTTCAACAGGAGAAATAATAGCCTCCTTATATAAGATATATGTCACAAAAAGACAAAATTACAAGGCACGTCTTGAACATCGACCGAGATACTGAGCGTTCCTTAACAATCGATTATCGACGTAAAAGAACCTACTATCTACATTTTTGAGGTACTGCGCAATTTTGGGTATAACCCATGGGACTATACTGGGTCATTCTCCATTCTTGGTATTCTGATAAAATGAGGGATTATCGACCAGTATATCATTCAATTACTACGCAAGGATTAATATCAGATAAATACGCCAAGTCTATGCTGGTTATTTCATGATGATATATTTACGTATGACAGGAGATTGTGCACAACAAAGAATATCAACAGAATAAAATTAATCAAGGCGAGAATCTGCCTACAAAATATCATATCTTCCAAATTCTTTGTTCTCCCAATACAAAAATTTCAGCCCGAACGACTACACAAAAGTTGGGCACCAAAAAAAAAAAAAAAAAAAAAAAAAGAGGCAGTCTAAAGCCTGCCAAGTCGAACAAAGATCACTAAGAAGAATTGCCAGCAGGTCGACTAGCAGAAACAGTCTTCCGAGGAGTCAATTTGCCAGCAAACGCCATCAACTCCTCTTCACGCTTTAGATAGCCGGCGTCATATCCTTCCTCATAGGCTTGCCGACTAGACTCCTCTGCTAAGGCAGCAGCCTGAACCAAGTCACTTTTCTCTTTCTCCCAGACAGACTTTTCCTCCTGCAATTTTTTCAAATCATCATTGGCAAGCTGCAGTTCGAGAGACTGCCCAGCAACCTTCGCCGACTCCGACTCCAAACGACGTTGATAAGCACCTCTACTTCTCCACAGATCATCGTTTTGCACACCCAGCTGGAGTGCAAAGTACTTAGCCTGGAAAAAGAAAACAGTCTTTATGTGACAAGGCAGTCAAAATAAAAACAAATAAAACAATGAAAGATTCATCCACCTGTTCGCATATCTTCACTAGCGACTGAACAAGGCGTACATTTGAAGTACCCTCAAGTTTCTTCAACTCTCCAGGCAGAATAGTGCTCAAACCCAGATCCCAAGACAAAGCATCGGGTTCAACAGAGCCCGGAAGCTCGCTAAGAAGAAGGACGTTGTCAGGATGGGGAGTCGATGCCCGTAGAATATCCTTAACCTGCTCAAGTATGCATCGATCGTCTAACAGACGAGGAGAATCTTTCTCATTGGGGCTAACGGAGGTTTCCTTGCCCGAAGCTGAAATAACAGTCCGACGACCAGACCTCGACCCAAACTGACCCTCAGAAGGTCCTCCAGATTCGAAAGAAGTAGTCGTTACAGTGGTATCATGAAACAAATATTCAGGACAATCTTGCAAAATAGATTGTGTTGTGGAAGGATTAACAGAAAAGCCATCACCAACTTGCCTTTCGCTGGTAATCAGGGCAGTAGAAGTAGAAAAAGAAAAGGAACTAACAAAATCCCCTCCATGAGATCCATACTCATAAGAAGAAAAACCTGAAGAAACAGGTATATCGTAAACCTGCTCCACGTTAGATGAATCTCCAAAAGCTATTTGACCAGGGGAAGGCCTATTACCTACCTCTGTGGAAGAAGAAAAGTTTGGTTGAACAAGCGACGAACTAACTTCTGGTAAAGGTTGGGAAGGGACAACAAGATTATCGGTCATCGAATTGCTAATCAAGGACGAATGAGGAGGCTCCATCGAAGGCCCGTCTCTTCGAGATTTTTTCGGTCGGTTATCCCGAGCGCCCTCACGGGAAGGTCGCTTCGAAGTATTACCAAAAAGGTTACTCATGATCGGATTATGGAAAAATACAAATTAATATCGAGAAAGCTTATCGACTAGTTGGCAAAAGAGTATTCTATTAAGAGAGGAGTATAGCAGTAAAAAACAAGTCAAGTTTTTACCTTTCGTATTTATACTAAATGAAAAGACGCGACATACCCAAAGAAAGGGCGCGAAATATTGGAAGATAGCCTTGGAATAAACGAAAGAATTTGAAACGACACACACATAATGATTACGGTGAAGTTAATGACTTGTCCAAATTATTACAGAAAACACGATTGGACGCGACTGTCAGAATATGAAACGTTTATCTCTAAGGGGTGAAAGGGTAAATTACAAATTAAACCTACGGATAAATAAAAAGATTATTTCAAAAGTCAATGTATCATATAGCCTGGTCGCTATCTGGGATTCTTTGTTCGCCACCGACGTTCTCGGTCGTACCAATATCTTCTTCTTCTTCATCCTCGTTTTCTGGATCGATAAAAGTATTATCAAGCTCATCGTTGACATCAGAAGGAGGAATCGGCAATGGTTTTCCAAATTCTTTGACGAGGTGAGCCAAAGGAAAACCTTGATATACGACATCTGGAAGCTCGGAAGGAGAGTAAACTTCGCCATAACGATTCAACCGAATGTGTGCCGCCTTAAAATACTCCTCTCGACGGTCATCGATCATTTCAAAGGCGACCAACTGATGAACCGCTTTCTTGAAAGTACTCTCCAGAAGAGGACCAACCATTTGATACACCAACGCCGTATGGACAGGAGAGTTAAGGAATTCGCGAATCACCTTTTCATCATAACTCCGGCCATAACGATCCCTGAGACCGCTAAGAGGGATATTTGCATCGTACTCCTCTAAAGAAGTTTGAAGACTTGAGACTTGGGATTCTAGCTCGCTAATTCGAGCCGTACTCTGTAACTGGAATTCCTCTAACTTTTTTGCCATTTGATTGGCTTGCTCTTGAGCACGAGAAATCTCCATAACCCTATTTATAATCTCTTGGTCTTCAGTCCCCGAAGCATGAGTCTCTAAGACTGGAATGGAAGAAGACGTGGAGGGACCAACCTCTGAACCAGAGGATTTATGAAGTAAAGCTTTATACTTCTCTTCCAGGAACTCACACTGTTGTTTCCAAAGTGCAGTTTCATAGGCGTATGACGCAAGACAAGTTTTAGTCTGGAAGAACAAAGAGAGCAAGAAAAAAGAGATGGATTAGTAAATTAAGGAAGACCCTTAAAATTATCTGTTAGTATGATCAAAGGAAAAAGATATCACCTTTTCAGCATAAAGAGAAGCTCGCTGGAATTTCTCCAGAGGATCCTTATGAAGAAGCTTATTCAGATCGCGAGTAAAAACACCAGACAAAAGAACACGGGTTGCCTTATCGACCGCGTTCTCACTATCATCATGAACAAGTGAATCCTTCTCGGAATAACCAGCGGCCCTCTTTCCCTCTAAATGATCCTCGATCATTTCGACCAGAGTAGATTTTGGATGGTTATCTCCAAGTAAAGAAAGGTCGTTACCGGAGCGTCCATAGTAGCTCCTCTTTCTATCAACTGGATTATTAGTAGGATGAGGCATCGACCAGCTGCGACATCCTCGAATACCCAAAGATGTTCTAAGCTGAAGGGGGGATAACCGGATCCTGTCCCCCGACGAATAGGGGATTCTCGAGAAGAGTTTGGAGATTCCTCCCCGTTCTCATCGGACTCATGACTCAATTCCAGTTTCCTTTTTCGTGACGCTTTCTGCTCGATAGGGGCGTTCTCTACGGATTTGGAAGATTTCGACAGCACCATTTTTCCCTTCGAAGAATGTCGAGAGTTTTCTACCATATGGGCTAAAAAAGAAACAAAATAAAAGTCAGTTTCTCTGTATAAAAGGTATCATCACAACACTAAACTAGAATAAAGTACTAACCAAGAGGTTCAGATGATGAAATGATGGGAAAGTTATGAACACTTAATCCCACTTTACGAAGGAAAGCTTCCCCTATCAGAAGAGCACTCTGATATTTGTTGGCACGCATAGCAGGGATTTCACCGATAAACTGAACGTCATCCGGAACAAGTTCACCATTCGGTGAGCGACCTCCAGGAATCCAACTGGAACCATGATCCCATGAAAAAGGCATGGTCGAACCATCCGCCAAATGAAGACTAGACGGAGGACGAACAAAGAAGAAATGAGATTTCCAAGAAGGATTACTAGAAACAGGGGCGTCAAAGATTGCTCGACTAGGCCGCTGACTAGCGAAGAAATACCCGCGATTGGAAGAACTAGAAATATTGAACCGGAAAAGTTGTGTAAAGTTACGGAAGAAAGGCTTAAACCCTTTCGCAATCATTAAGACCGAAAAGCAAACCAGGAAGGCCACAAAATTTGGAACTAATTGTGTCAAGGACACACTAAATATTTTTAGAACTTCAAGAAAGAGGGGAGACAAAGGAAGACGCAGACCACTATTAAAATGGGCCGTGTAAAAAGCTCGACATCCTTCTGGGGGAAATGTGACCCTATCAGAAGGAGCAGGGAGAATTATCTCAGAACCCTCCGGGAAATATTTGGAATAGTTATTTACAACTTCCGGAAAAGTGTCCACCGTATAAGCACAAGCTAGGTCCTCAATTGGTTCAGAAATCTGAGGAACAGTACCCTTGCCCTTTTTGGCTCGGGCAGCAACATCCGCATCTGAAAGGATCCGTACTTTAAAAGTGTCTTCTGCAGGAACGACGAATTCAGAAGCTGCAGCTTGTTCGCCCGAAAGATTAGAGTGCAACTCCTCCTCGTTATCAGGGGCGACATTCTCCCTAGAAGAAGAAGAAGATCTTCTTACAGAAGCCATATTTTCTGATTCTCGGAAGATGAAGGTCGATAAAAGGAAAAACTTTATGGGATGAACGACTAAGCAAGAAAATGACTACGAACTATAAGGAAGTATAAAGGAAAAATGGCGAACTCAAAGGTCACCTATTTATACTAAGATGAGAAAAGACGTTTCGAACTCATCGCAACTAATCATATTCCCGCCAAAAACGAAAGGAGATTTAAAGTCTCCCCAACGGACGCGTGGCGATTCGTAATTGGAAAGAGAAAACGACTATCTATGAGGCGTTGCACTCTTTTCCTTACTTAAGATTTTTTCCCACTGGGTTTTTTCTTGAGAAAGGTTTTTAACGAGGCACCACTCATAGACGAGAAACAGTCGTATAAAATTATCTACTTCTACGAGCTTCTATTGTCTATACGCTCGAAGAAGTGAGGGAGTACTGATGGGGGCTATTTCGCACCCTACATACTGTACGATCGACTAAAGAACTTGAGATCGGTTCGACCAAATCAGGCTGTTCAAGATCATCTTATCGACCCGGCCGAATACAGCTCCCTTCGATCAGAAGACTATATTCCGGACCCGAGAAGGATATTTGGGCCGAGTCCAATTAGGACTATGTTTTCTTGTAACGCTAGGTTTAACATGATATAAATACCTAGTTAATCATTGTATTAAAGGCCGAAAACTCTGAATCATAAGGAATATACGCCATTGAATTCTACATAAACTGCACAACTCACTAATATTCAATAAAAGAGCTTTATCTTCATATTTGTGTTATTGATTCTACGTTGGTTTGAATATTTACTTTCTGTTCTTAAGATATTGCCCTTCCTTGAGATCGATCCATCCTGAATAAAGTAACAGAGCCCTATAAAATAAATATATTGAAAACCCCACTATCACGAATTCACTGATACCATTAACCCGACGAAAACAGGTTAAATCAACTGGCTTGTCGTTAGGATGGGGGCATCGACCAGCTACGGCACCCACGAATACCTAGAGAGGTTCGAAGATGGAAGGGGGGATAGCCAGATCCGGTCCCCTTACCGACGGGAGATTCTTGGGAAGAATCCTGAGATTCCTCCCTGTTTTCCTCAGAATCGTGGCCCAATTCCAGTTTTCTTTTTCGGGACGCTCTCTTGTTTTTGGCGGTTTCTCTATGGTTTTTGTGGATTTGGATAAAACCATTTTTCCCTTAGAAGAACGCCGGGAATTTTCTACCATGAGAGCTGAAATGAAACAAAGTCAAAGTTAGACATAATGTTAAAAGGGATTGTAATGAGTTGATACAAGAGAAAAATACGTACCCAACGATTGAGAGGGGGAAGAAATGGAAAAACTATGAAAACTGAGTCCCGCCTTGCGAAGAAAGGCCTCACCAATAAGAAGAGCACTTTGGTATTTGTTGGCGCGCATTCCCTGAATTTTGCTAATCAATTGAGGGTCGTCAGGGATAAGATCGCCAGTCGCCAAGCGACCACCATAAATCCATTTGGAATCATGGTCCCACGAGAAGGCCCCAGTTGAGCCGTCCGCCAAAGAATTATGAGAAGGTGGTTGTACGAAGAAAAAATGAGATTTCCAGCAAGGATTGCTAGAAACAGGGAGTCAAAAATGGAGCGACTAGTCTTCTGACTGGCAAAGAAATATCCGCGATTGGAAGAACTAGAAACATTAAAACGGAACAATTGCGTAAAATTACGGAAAGAAGGCTGGAATCCTTTTGCTATCATCAAAATGGAAAAGGCCACCACGAAAGCCACAGAATTTGGAACCAATTGCGTCAAAGATACGCTGAATATTTTCAAAATGTCAAGAAATAGAGCAGACAAAGGAAGACGTAAGCCATAATTGAAATGAACGGTATAGAATTCCTTGAAAATTTGTCCTTTTGTCATGGATATCTTATTTAAGGACGCTGTCATTTCCTCTATTGAGCTCTGCTCTTCTTATCATAGGTCCAAGTTCGCGGAAAAGATATCGTTCTAGGCATCTTCTTAAAATCCATGTTTTTCTGTACTGATTGTGAGTTCCATGTTCCTCAAATAAAGCAACCAATGTATCAATATATCGATTCTTTGATATGGGAGGAATTGGAAAATGTAGAATTATTACTTAGATCTAGCTTATTCAGACCTCCTTCAGCAATTAGGCGGTGACTTTTTTCTGTAGTGTGGAATAATGACGACTATTCTCCTGATATTCATGTCAGATTTCTTGGATTCCATGTGATATATGAGGCATGTGATATATGAGGCAGTTACGATCTCGTAGACCGGAGTATGAGATCTTTATTCTTCTAATCGAGCTAGTACTTTGTTGTAATGTCGAGGATCTCTCGCTCTTTATCAAACGACTAGCATATGTGAGTGTGCAAGCTTTTCTAGTTTGGAGCTCTTTTAGATCTGCTTTTATTTTTGCATTGATCGCTTCGATCTGGATTCTCTTTTTCGAATCGAATAGGCGATTTGACCATAGAGGAGCCGTTCCATCTTATTCGCATTGATTACGGGCAGTCAAAGGTCGCGCTTTCGTCCCTGGTTCAGACCTCTATTCAACCGTAGGATCACTTGCATCTGCGCCTATAAATAAGTAGGCAGTTTCCACATTTTGTTTATAACTTCTCAGAAAAGATGGAGATCTAAGTTTCCTTGAATTTCATTTTGCCCTCTGATCCCATAATATTCAAAAAGTCACATTATCTAGAATCATATTATCATAATGACTTAGATTTCATCTGCCTTGTACTGACAGGTCCCATGGCAGCCCTACCTGTACTGACGAGTCCAATGAGGCCTCAACCTTTGTCTTCACAGGTTTGAGGTCCGTGGTTTGCGTTTGCACATGGAGGGTTCATATTTACCGGTCACTCCCGCTCTTCAATGTTACCTCCGGAGTGATAGGCCATCGGAGTGTGCTGGTAAATGTTCTCACCGCGACGGTCCTCGCGAGATGCTGCTTCAGAGTAAAATATCAACTCCTAATGTAGAAGCAGTATCTTGTTGTGGGTGAATGAGTATTGCCGGTTATCTGGCTGGTAATGGTCATTTCGTCTGGAAGAACATTTGATCTTCAGAACCTGGCCATCGAACTAAAGAAGTCGATCATCCTGAGAAGCATGCTTCTTAGGTGGTCGATCATAATCGTCGAGGCACTAGGGAGGAGATTGATGTTTCCGTGGACATTGTCGTGAAGATCTTTGATCTATAGGATAGGATCATTTTATCTAAACAATTGTAACGATGTGTAGATCGTAATAAGATCTTTGTACTCTGATCGAAAACTTCTGTACGTAATTTAATACAATGTTCTCAAAACACAGATGAATAAAACTTTTTTGTATTATTTCTTTCGTATTCGTTGTTGTTGAATTCTTCCCAACCTGTCAATTTTACTTGACTCGTTGTATTATTTCTTTCGTATTCGTTGGCTGGTATTTTTGATCGTTAGATATAGATTGAGGAGCATTTATTGAGCGGATCAATTTATACTCAACTCGTTTTAAGACTTAGGTATTTTTCCCAAATCTTTTTTGATCGTTAGTTACAGATCGAGGAGCGATTATTGAGCGGATCAATTTATACTCAACTCGTTTAGGTATTTTTCCCAAATCTTTTTGATCGTTAGATACAGACCGAGGAGCGTTTATTGAGCGGATCAAATTATACTCAACTCGTTTTAACACTTAGGTATTTTTCCCAAATCTTTTTTTATCGTTAGATACAGATCGAGGAGCGTTTATTGAGCGGATCAATTTATACTCAACGCGTTTTAAGACCTAGGTATTTTTCCCAAATCTTTTTTGATCGTTAGATATAGATCGAGGAGCGTTTATTGAGCTGATCAATTTATACTCAACTCGTTTAGGTATTTTTCCCAAATCTTTTTGATCGTTAGATACATATCGAGGAGCGTTTATTGAGCGGATCAATTTATACTGAACTCGTTTTAAGACTTAGGTATTTTTCCCAAATATTTTTTATCGTTAAATATAGATCGATGAGCGTTTATTGAGCGGATCAATTTATACTCAACTCGTTTTAAGACTTAGGTATTTTTCCCAAATCTTTTTGATCGTTAAATATAGATCGAGGAGCGTTTATTGAGCGGATAAATTTATACTCAACTCGTTTTAAGACTTAGGTATTTTTCCCAAATCTTTTTGATCGTTAAATATAGATCGAGGAGCGTTTATTGAGCGGATAAATTTATACTCAACTCGTTTTAAGACTTAGGTATTTTTCCCAAATCTTTTTGATCGTTAAATATAGATCGAGGAGCGTTTATTGAGCGGATCAATTTATACTCAACTCATTTTAAGACTTAGGTATTTTTCCCAAATCTTTTTGATCGTTAAATATAGATCGAGGAGCGTTTATTGAGCGGATCAATTTATACTCAACTCGTTTTAAGACTTAGGTATTTTTCCCAAATCTTTTTTATCGTTAAATATAGATCTAGGAGCGTTTATTGAGCGGATCAATTTATACTCAACTCGTTTTATCATTAGATCGAGGAGCGTCTATTGAGCGGATCAATTTTACTCGACTCGTCATACTTCAAGATCAACGTATTGGATCAAACCAAGTTGATTGTAGAAATCCGAGGAGTGTTTATCGAATCGATCGATTTTTACTCAACTCGTTTTACCATTAGATCGAGGAGCGTCTATTGAGCGGATCAATTTTACTCGACTCGTCATACTTCAAGATCAACTTATTGGATCAAACCAGGTTGATTGTAAAAATCCGAGGAGCGTTTATCAAATCGATCGATTTATACTCAACTCGTTTTGATGCTTCGCCTTTTACTCAAGTGAACTTTTGATTTGGTATTCAAAATTGCAAAAATCTTTAAAAATGAATTTTGGGCCAAGACCTTTATTACAATGAATAAAAAAAATAAAACGGACTAGATCAAAAGAAATGAACCAGCATAATTTACTATGATTTATTTTCCATAGTATTTTCTGAGGTTGACTGCATTCCAAATTCTTGGTAGGGGGGTTCCATCCAAGTGTGGAATCTTGTACGAACCTTTCTTTTCTACATTGATGACAATGTATGGTCCATCCCAATTCTGTTGTAATTTTCCCACGTGCTTGGATACCTCTACCTTTTTTAAGACCAAGTCTCCTTCTTTGAAGGTTCGTATGCTGATGATGGGTATTTTGGGAGTTTACCTTTAAAAACCCAAGTAAGGTCTAACATTATCAATGTCCGATCATTCAGAAGCAATATCGGGCTCGAATCACTGATATTCCGATCCAGGCTTCCATAAA
Organism: Penstemon eatonii; assembly: GCA_038501285.1. NCBI lineage: Eukaryota > Viridiplantae > Streptophyta > Magnoliopsida > Lamiales > Plantaginaceae > Penstemon > Penstemon eatonii. The sequence goes on from CM076713.1 coordinate 29,137,287, forward strand.
TGGAGTTTTGCGACCTATGATTACTGATGGGCCGACCAAAGGCCCAGCCCTAGGGATCCTGTATTATATGCGTACGGACGGTACAAGAAGCTCATTTTCCCCAGCTATAAATACTACAGACATAAATGAAGGAGACACGACTTCCCAGGTGCACTCCATTCGAAGCTGCCGCCCGGAAAGATAGTATAGCTCATCGTATATGTATTTCGCACTCTAGCTTGTACGGCATCCTATAATGCTCGAATAGGACCCCCGATACTTGTAATCAATATACCAACGATTGCAATATATATTATTGATTTGTTCACCATTTAGTTATGTTCGTGTTTACATTGTTTATATATTAAAATAGATCATACCACGAATCTGTGTTAGATCAATTGGCGCCCACCGAGGGGCATTATTTGGGTGTTAGATCGAAAAAATACCTACTACGAGGAGGAATACATATATTCGAGGAGAGCCTTCCCATGCGGCTGGAGCGCAGAACTCAGTTAACAATGAGCCTGATAACCTATTCAGAGCGACTCAACGACCAGAAATTTCGCAGATCCTTCTCTAGGACACTGCTCCGACCCACACGGCCCTCGCTGATATAAGGACGAAAATAGCATCGTACGATGCTCCAATTAGGTTATCGCCGTATAACGGAACTACCGACATCAGCAAAGATATCAACAGTCTTATCTTTATAATCAATTTATGTGGTCATTCCGAGGGATTCCTACTGTAAAATTATTGATCGATATGAAAAACTGTTACCGAACTCTATTTTATCTTCTCTTAGACTCAATTTAACAAGGAGCATGGTTCGGAAAGGCGTTATTATGGACAACGAAGACTATTCACCGATTTCTAGTATATCGATCTATCTATCCTATTATCTCGTCCTGTCTACGTTTATCTTATGTTCTAAACGGATTATCTAACCAGCGAAAGTCTTATTCGTCAGAGATATTATCAATTTATCATATTCGAGAAGTTATTATGGCCAATCTCTATGTATATTATTCGAATCGACTAAGGGTAAAAGCCATTGCTATGCCCCTTAGATCGAAATAAATGAAAAGGGTGAAAGTTGTTGCTAAGACCCTCAGGTGAAAGCTGTTGCTATGACCGATCAAACGACTAAGGGTGAAAGCCATTGCTATTCCCCATAGATCGAAATAAATGAAAAGGGTGAAAATTGTTGCTAAGACCCTCAGGTGAAAGCTGTTGCTATGACCGATCAAACGACTAAGGGTGAAAGCCATTGCTATGCCCCTTAGATCGAAATAAATGAAAAGGGTGAAAGCTGTTGCTAAGACCCTCAGGTGAAAGCTGTTGCTATGACCGATCAAACCGACTAAGGGTGAAAGTCGTTGCTATGCCCCTTAGATCGAAATAAATAAAAAGGGTGAAAGTTGTTGCTAAGACCCTCAGGCGAAAGCTATTGCTATGACCGAATCAAAACGACTAAGGGTGAAAGCTGTTGCTATGCCCCTTAGATCGAAATAAATGAGAAGGGTGAAAGCTGTTGCTAAGACCCATAATGTGCACTTTCGAAAAAAGAATATCAGCGGTTGAATCGAAGGATCTCAAAAAGATCATTTCTCTATACCTTATCGGTATAAAAAATTATTGGATTTATTTTCCATTTAATTGATTTGTTTATCATCGAAGATTCCAACTATTTATCCAATCGAGGTATTTCAAGCCGAGGAACGATCAATATATAGATGGACAAGAAAAAAGTTTCTCAGGTATTTTTCTCGATCAACCAGTACAGAGTTAATCTCTTGGAGTAATGACAATAGATTATACAATTATCTAAGGTTGCAGCCTATTCATAATCGAAATTTATTTTTCCAAAGGATGGGTTCGACGACTTCGAAATGGTTATATAAATTATTTACTATCATCCCGGATTCATTTATGTTCGATCACGTAGTTTATATAAGTTATCTATCTGATTGTCAGATACTTTACTCGATCAATCAGCACAGAGATAACTTGGTTTTCTTGGTTGATAGATATTTCAAGCGGGGTAGATCCTGCGATTAACGAAATACCAGTAAAGTCTGTTGGTACAATGGTAACAGATTATATAAATTCTTGAAGTTGCAACCTATTTTGGAGTACCGTTTGATTACCGAGGAAAACTATATTTCCGAAGGAAAAGGTTACATAGCTTCAAATTAACTACACAAAGTTGCAATCAATCAAGTTTCAACAGATCTCACATATAATTCGACCAAAGAAATCGAGAAAACACCAAAGATTATACAATGAAAATTGAGCGGAAAACAAAGCTTTATTATTATTATTCTTCGAACAAATTACAAGTGAAGCCTCGAGTACAATATTAAAATTCGGGCTTAAAAAGTACAGTACAAACGCTCCCACCCTACTACAAATTCTACAAGTAAAAAGTAAGACATGTTCGATCCACATTCCCGCGACCGCTCCAGATGCAGAACTCAGCAATGATTCTTCATAACAATCACTCGCCACGTGTCGCACATCCTCAAGCATCCTGGGAAACGTGATAAAAGCCGAATCGGAGCCCATCTCCAGGGCTTTTAACCGATCTTAGGTCTTCATTTGTAAATAATGATTGTTATACACAATCATTATTCACAACCTAATCCGATCCAGAACAGCGGAAAGTTACCTCAGCGGAATCACCCCAAGCAATCTCGAAGGAACTATACTTCAAGAAAGCCCTCGAGGAAGCCGGTGCTCAAAGATTTAAAGAACTCCTTTGAGGTTAACCCACTGCCCGACCAGACGCTGCGCCAGAAAACCGGAATTATAACCCGTCTCAGATGGATTATATCTAAGAAAGCAGGTTGCCTGCCGGTATTCTAGGCGCAATTTTTTTTGCCTGTCGATATTCTTAGCGGAAAAGGCTACACAAAAGGGACCAGGATCGAAAAACAGGGTCCGAATTCTAATTTCAAACTCCTTTATTTCAGAAGTATTACGAATCATTTTGTACGAAGGCAAAACTCGAGCCATGATGATCGAACGAGGCTTTAAGTGATGAGTGAAGGATGTGACGGAAAAAATCGGAACTATTTATAACAGCGGAGGGTTAGAACCAACGGCCCATATAACAAATCATGGACGGTTATGATCTAAATAATAAATGAACTGACTGTTACATTTCCCGAGAAATAGGATCCTGTTAAGTTGGGAGAAGAAATGATTTTGTGGGCACATAAAGGAGGGCATGTCCAAAAGAATCGTTCAAGAAGTCCTTATCTATTACCAAATTTAAAGAGCAACACCGAAATCAAAGATGATTGTCTAAAAATTTGATCTGTGGCACGTACTATTCGAAATACAAAACCAGATCGAAAAACCCAATGCATTACTATGTTCGAGAAGCCGCGTTCGAACACCAGGTTGGCAAAATTATGGTCGGCCAATTCGGCACCGATCCATCGCTTACAGAGATATGGGCATTATAAACATTTCAAAAGTATGTATTTGTTTGAATAGAAGTTATCAGATCAAAATATCCGCCCTCGAATCGTCATATTCAATCGACGATAAAAACTTGAGTGGTTAATACAAGTATTATTGTCGACAATATATCTTCGATAAGCTTTTCGAATTAAAGAATTCGGTCAAACTTCAGAAATTTAGGTTATGATGAGGATCGGTTAAAACATCATATTTACAAACTCTCCGAAGGAAGATTATTTGATTACTTATCGGATTACTCACTATTTACTCACCCAAAAAATGGGTGTTTGATGATTCTAAGTATCAATTTAAAGTATCCAAGTTCGATCTGGCAATCAAAGATAAGAGTACATCTAACGGTTATTTGATCAACCAACAAAAAGGAAAACACAAATTTTATTTGTTCGGATCGGAAATTTCCTTGTACATTCCAAGTGCGATACAAAAAAGAAAAAAAAAAACTGCTTTATACATCTAAATTCGATCTGAAAATTTGGAAGAGCAAGAAGATTACATTTCGAAGTACGATACAAGCTAATATATTACATTCCGATCATATTGCGTTCTATAATCCTATGAAATTTTCGGTCTCATCCTCTATCAATCGATCGAATTAATTCAGCTCCGAGCGTGGAATCTTCTTTGGACCTGCAGGCTTTTAACTTTATTTGCGGTCCTCCGAGGACGTAGGGGCAAACGCATAAGTTTATCGGATAGCTTTGTCTTCTGGCGCATCCCCCCCAGTACGTCTTCCTAAATGCATTGTGGCAACAGGCCACCGAGCGGAGACCCATGCCAAAGAAATGATAAGCTACCATTCATCTTTGAAGAATTTGATGCTCGTATTCCACCAGTACTTTTGCGGATCGAGCAGTCTTCCGGACCCCAGGGGAGTCAGCCGTTACAAAATACATTCCTTAATTGACTAACCCAGGGCGATGATCGGTAACTTACGGATGTTCTGTATCTGGCTTATTGGCCTTCAAGATGCAGAATATATTTGCCTGACGATATTCTAAGCGACCTCAAAGCAATTTTGTTCCTTTCAAAGATTGTTCGAAGTCTGAACTCAAAAAGTCGAGTTAATTGAATAATGATCTTGATCATCATGATCGAACAAATGAAAAAACTACTAGGATGAGAGAGATATCCTCAAAGATATGACTCCTTCTTTTATAGTAAGAGTTGAGATGGATCCGACGGCGGAAAAGTTGTTAGATGAACGGACAAGATTTAACAACCGTTGTGATTCCCGATAAATAAGGAACCGTTTTGCTACGATAGGGAATTCATTCAAACTTACCAATGTCCGGAACAAATACGCAACCACAAAAAACAACAAATATTAGATCAGACAAAGCAAGGATATCATGAAGTATTATTCGCAGAAAATTTTGGATAAGTGAATTGATACAATTGTTTTCCGATTCTATTACAAGCTGCAAGGAAACGTTTCGATCTTATTACAAGCTACAAAAAAGAAAGCGCGGATCCTATTTCAAACCAGGCGCAATCCATCTAAATTACATCTCGTGATTCCAAGTAAGATATTCAGCTGGTCCTACATCCAGGAACAAGAGATCGAATAGGCTCTTCTTTAGGCTTGACAGGTGGGAGATACTGGCCCCTTTGATCGAACAGTCATTCTAAAGAAAAAAGGGGGAATTCGCGGCATAAGTCTAAACGAATGATAATGCCCTTACTCAAAAGATTTACAAGGATAATGAATATTGGGTGTTGAGCAATGACTGGGTTATTAGGGCCGTGGGTGGTCAGCAGTGGACCATAATGGCCTTCAAGGTCGAATATTTCCTCGTCTGCAGATATCCTAATCGATAGTAAAATATTTGGTACTTTATGACTCGCGAAATACGTCCTGGCTCGAATTTCAAAGTATTGGGATGTAAAAGGGTATTCCTTGATCGACATGATCGAAGAAAAACTCTACTAAAGCAAAGAATATCCATTAAAGAAGATAGGAAAGGGCCCATTTATAGGAGCAACTTAATGTGGTCCAACGGATGAGATGTAACGATTTGTGCGATCAGGATTTAATGACCGATCAGTTTCCCGAGTAATAAGGTAGTGTTTGGTATCGTGAAGAAAAGGAAATTGCATGATCAGCCCATTGCACGATCGAAAATTCGGAAATCATTTCGGTCATCAAAATATTCGAACATCAAAACACAAAGCAATACCAATAGAGATTTGGATGCATATTGAAAACAGCTTATTAATCAAAGTATATAGCAAGGCTTAGAGCAGAAAGATACCCCAGAACCCCTCTAGCTCCTTGCTCAGCTTCTCCAAAATCTTCCCTCCTCGATTATAGGCAGCCTTATTTTTCTCCAGAGCCAGTCTATCCCAAAGGATCTATTGGCTTCAAGAAGAAGGCCAAGCTTGATCTTAATTTCTGCCAAATCGAGGGATATAGCAGCTGGCTATTCGAACCCACGCTCTGCAAGCATCTTAAGCTCAAGAAAGTCTTGATTAGCCTGAGATGCGAGATTTTTTAAAAAAAAATAATCAAAAAAAAATCAGAAGTTCGAATTTGTATATGATTGAGAGAACTCCGATCCTAGTATTGGATATTATGATGAAGTGAAGAGAAATGGCCCTAATATTTATAGCAAAGAAGGCATCCTGTTAGCACAATAATAAAGTGGTCATCGCCCACAGAAAAGAGTCGATATAAGGAAACAAAAGTTCTCGTTAGAATAACAATTCGATTTAAGGAATGCAAGGATAAAATTGTACGTACAATTGAGAAAACAAGAAATACGAGAATCTATAAACTACAAAATAAAAGTCATTAAAGTCCTATTACATAATATTCATCGGTGATCGGATTCTTCAGCGCTAAGATTGCGACCCTCCTCCGCCTTTTCGCCCTCTTCCTCGGAATCACTTTCTGAACTGTCGTCAGAAGAGCTACTCGAGCTATCGTCCCCCTCTCCGCTACTTTGATCGTTATAGCTGGAGTTATTTGTCCTAGGGGGATTGATATCTTCTCCTCCCCGATCGTCGGATTCACCCTCGATATTCACGTTCTCATCATTTTCCTCCGAACTTTCGGCCTCGAGCATGTCGGGGTTAGGCATCGAAACCCCGAACTCAGCAAGGAACGGAGCAAACTCATGATCATCTAGACCATCAATTTTGGGAGGAAGAGAGGAAGCCTTATAATCTTCCCCAAAAATGTTTTTATAAGGATCCATATAAGGAAGATATTCATCGATATTGCCTTGAACCTTTCCGGCCATGATGAGTTGTTGAACCCCTTTATAAAAGAAGGCTTGATTAATTGGGCCCGATCGCGACCGAACCAAGGCATCAAGAAAAGGTGACTCTTAAAACTCCCTTATAGTGGGAAACCTGCCTTCTTCTCGACCTCGCGTATGCCTGATCGGACGATGCCTTAGCCTGCTCAAGATCCGACTTTAATTTTGCTACCTCTTCTTCAAGAGCCCTCTTTCCTTCGAGCTCCTTCCTGGCCTCCACGAGCTCCTTTTCAACCTCAGAAAGCTTGGCATTGGTCTCCTTCAATTGACCGGCGGTAACAACTTCCTCTCTCAAAACGTTGTGGAGAGCATTATGAGTTTGTCGAGACTCTTCTTCTAAAATGGCCAGTCGATAAGATTGATGAGTAAATAAATCTCCAGCCTGCAAAAGAACATCAGTAATAAGGCGAGATTTCGAGGAAAGTTAATATATTCGGAGAAAACATGTACCCTCTGATGTGCGTAAGCGAAATCGCCCATGATCTGAAAACCGTCTTTCTGGAAAAGCTCGGTATTATCGTCCTTAAATCTTCCGGCCATCAGCATTCAGAAGGACTTGTCCACCGTATGTTCACCATTAGGGCCAAGGTCAGACTCGATGGTTCCGTCCTCCGAAAACCCAGCGGCCCTCGGCCCGCAAAGGTGGTCTTCTATAAAATCTACCAAATTCGGTTCCGAACGACCTGGTCGACATTGGATCAGGCCTAGACTCCGACTAAATGGCCTTACTCTTCTAGAGGGCTCGGGATCTTCGCTACTCCTTTTCCGAGCCACTCGAGCTTCAATTATTTCTTGGGACTGGATCCCCTTTAACGTATAATAGCTATAGCCCGCCGTGGTCGGATCAGATGTACCAGTTGAGAATACCGATTGCAGTGGGCCAAAACCTTGAGGTTGTAAAGTTCCCTCGGCAGCAATTTGAAGAAAACTTGTAGATGCGTTCGGAACTGCAGAATGGTCAGTTCTGGCATTGGTTCCTTCAATCATCAAGGTGGCTCTTGATTTCTTCTGCTTGCGAGGCAGGCCTTGGGACTCTGTAGAGAATGAAGCAACGACCGAACCGGCTACGGAGGTTCGAAACTTCTCAACAATCTCAGCTATAAAATCGAGAATGGATTTAATTTCGAGCCAAGAGAAATTAACTGAATTACAGAAAAAGAAATAGTATACCTAAGGTGGGAGGAGAAACAACAGCAGGATCCTCCTCATCAGTCCGAGCAACTTGGTTAGGCGGATCATCAAAAGGCGCGGTCGAAAATTTGCCAAAATTGATAGGAGGGGTAGGATAAGAACATTCGCTAAGCCCTGCCATTCTCAGGACCCTCTCTTGGGTCAATAAAGCGGTTTGATAAAGATCAGGATAGAGGGTCTGCAAAAATTCATCAGGGAGCTCGTGATTCATCCGTCCTACGAGTTTTCGCCTACCGTAAATCCAAGACCTCTCTCCAGGCCAGTCATAAGGGGTCGGTTCGGGAGTCTCTGCGGAAGGTGGAGTATCGGGGCCTCGGACGAAAAATAACTCCTTTTTCCAACCTTTTAGGTTGCTCGAAACGTTGCTCGACAATATCGATCGATTAGACCTCTGTGAGAAATATACGTAACCAGAGTTCGAAGATGTGGAGGAGCTCACTTGGAAAACCCGCCAAAAGTTTTGGAAAGCTGTTTTCTTCCCTTTGGCCTTCATTAGCACGCTGAAGGCGACAATATACCCGATCGAATTCGGGAGAATTTGGAATGGAGCAAGGCGAAAAGCCTCCAAAACGCTACGAATTAAAGGAGCAAAGGGGAAGCGTAGGCCGTAGAAGAATTGTCTAGTGTAAAAGGCTTGGCACCCCGTAGGAGGATCGGTGACACGCTCCTCAGGAGTTGGAATGACGATCGAAAATCCATCACCTAAATACTTACCGAAGTTGGTCTCCAAGTATTCTCGGTGTTCTTCAGTATAACGGCAAACGATTTGGTCGGCCCTTTCCTCGGTTTTATTAAGTCGTACGCTGGTCGAAGGTTCCGTCTATTCGAAAATCGTAACAACAACACTTCTACCTATTCTGTACTTAGCTTGCTCGTTCTTTCCTAAGGGAAGATCATCGTCCTCCACGGCCTATTCTTCGGTGGCCTCACTCGAAGTATCGCTTTCACTGCTCTCCGAACGCGAATTTGACTCCTCTTTCTCGGAACTAGTACTAGGGCTCGGGACCCTTGGAATCTCAGCTTCGGAAAATTGAGTATCCACAACCCGCATCTCATTGGAACAACCGTCATGTTCTTCCGCTACCTTGGTTTTTGCCTCTGGGATCTGTTGAGTTAGACATGATATGCCCAGAGCGATCGGACGAGTATTAGGGTTTTCTAATCGACCTATACGCTCCGATCTTGGGTTCTTTGAGAATCTTGTGCAAATGAATCTCCGACGATCGGCATATATATACAATGTCAAAACGGTGAATTGCAAACGGGTCCTCGAATAGTCGCAATGGTTAACTTCCGCAGGATAATTTCAAACCCACTTTCTCTTTAATTGCACATTAGACTCCCATACTCTATGGATTTATGGGCCGCAACCCAACACATGAAGAAAAAACAACGTTTAGGCTTCAGTGTTCATTTACTACCGTGCGATCGGAGAAGCTTAATCGGAAAAATTAAGGCGGCCTTAGCAAGGAGTCGATCACGGCTTCGCGAATTATGAAACGATGAGATGCTTTTGAAAAGCCTGACAATCATTATAGACGAGAGAGTTTATCACGATAATCATTATGGTGTTTCCATGGTAAACACTCTTTTTCCCTGGTTCGGTTTTTATCCCGAAAGGTTTTTCCGAATTAGGTTTTTAATGAGGTTTATCCGAGACATCATAATAAGATTTGCCTATCCCGACGTATCGTGTACTTCTTCGAACTTAAGCTTCGCTTCGCGCTCGAGAAGTGGGGGAGTATTGATGATGGGTATTTTGGGAGTTTACCTTTAGGAACCCAAGTAAGGTCGAACATTAACAATGTCCGATCATTCAGAAGCAATATCGGGCTCGAATCACTGATGTTCCGATCCAGGCTTCCATAAATGGAGTTTTGCGACCTATGATTACTGTTGGGCCGACCAAAGGCCCAGCCCTAGGGATCCTATATTATAGGCGTACGGACGGCCCAAGAAGCTCATTTTCCCCAGCTATAAATACTACAGACATAAATGAAGGAGACACGACTTCCCAGGTGCACTCCATTCGAAGCTGCCGCCCGAAAATATAGTATAGCTCATCGTATATGTATTTCGCACTCTAGCTTGTACGGCATCCTATAATGCTCGAATAGGACCCCCGATACTTGTAATCAATATACCAACGATTGCAATATATATTATTGATCTGTTCACCATTTAGTTCTGTTCGTGTTTACTTTATTTATATATTAAAATCAATCATACCACGAATCTGTGTTAGATCATATGCGTAATTTTTGATTGTAGGCTTTCTCCATATTTGATTTAGCGACTTGCAATCGTACGGCCGCTTTTTCTCTTAAGGCTTCTGTTAAATCGATATCATTTTCTCTTGCCTTTCTGTTTTCCTGGTCGTCATACATTTCAATTCTTGGTGTCGAAATTAGTGTTTCGACTGGAATAACAGCTTCCGAGCCATATACTAGACTGAATGGGGTGTCCCCGGTTGAAGCTCTGACCGTAGTTCGATTAGCCCAAAGTACCCCTGGGAGTTCATCTAGCCATCTTCCTTTGGCTGCCCCTAATCTTTTCTCCAAAGATTTTATTATTTCCCGGTTCGCTACTTCAGTCTGTCCATTTGCTCTTGGATGCCCAACTGAAGTGAAATTTTGCTGAATTCCTAGCCTCGCACACCATTCCATTACCTGTTTTCCCGCAAATTGGGTTCCGTTATCAGAGATCAGAGTTCTTCGGATGCCAAATCGACATACTATAAACTTCCATAAGAAATTGATCACTTGGAATTGAGTTATTCGAGCAAGGGCGATGCATTCAATCCATTTGCTGAAGTATTCGACAGCGACTAAAACATATGCTTTCTTGGATCTAGCTGCAGGGAAAGGTCCCACGATGTCCATTCCCCATTGATCAAACGGCCAACATACTGGTATTGGGTGCATGTTTTCGGCTGGTTGATGACTTATATTAGCATGGACTTGGCAATGGTGACATTTTTGGACATATTGGATGGCATCATTGTTGATGGTAGGCCAATAATAACTTGTTCGAAGGCATTTTAAAGCCAAGGCCCTTGCTCCGCTGTGATTTCCTGCATCTCCTTCATGTACCTCCCGGAGGATATCGTTGGTTTGAGATTCGGAGATGCATTTCAGAAGAATTCCCGATACTGATCTTCGGTAAAGTTTTTCTTCTATCAGTGTATATTTTGGAGCCCGATTCGAGCTTTGTTTTGGTCAAGCAGCAATTTTCCTTCTCGAAGATAGTCTATCATCGGAGTCATCCAGTTTCCTTCAGCTTCTTCGATTTCCATTATTTCGGTGGCCGGTGTCTCATCGATATCGATTGCCGGTGCATTCGAAATTAACCAGTTGATCACCCTTTTAGTTTTTCCGTCGTGAGATCCTGTGAACCTAGACAGTTGATCGGCCCATTTATTTTCCGATCGTGGAATGTTCTGTATCCCAAAACATTCGAATTTTTTAGCCAATTTTTTCACTTTGGCGAGGTATTTGACCATATTAAATTCCTTTGCCTCGTACAGACCTTCTATCTTTCTCTGTATTAACTCTGAATCGGTTAATACCTTAAGGCTTTTTATGTTGGCCTTGATCGCCATTTCCATTTCTGCGATCAGCGCTTCATATTCTGCTTCGTTGTTTGTTACGATGAAGTCCAACGTTATCGCATAATTTATATCCTCCTTAATTGGTCCGGTAAAGTTGATTCCGGCACCTCCTCCCTCTCGGCATGAAGCACCATCGACGTGCATCAACCAGATTTGATTTTCTACGATCAGGATGTCGTTGTTATGACTAGTTGATTCGGTATGTTCGGTTGCCTGGGTTGGAGTTTCTAACAGGAAATCGGCCAAGACTTGGGCTTTAATCGCAATTCTTGGTTTGTACTCGATTTCGAACTGACCGAGTTCGATCGCCCATTTGATCAATCTTCCAGAGGCTTCTGGCTTCGCTAAGACCTGTCTTAGTGGTTGATTCGTTAAGACCACAATTTTGTAAGTTAGAAAATAAGGTCGAAGTTTTCGTGCTGCTACCACTAAAGCCAAAGCGAATTTTTCTATTTCCAAGTAGTTCTTCTCGGCCCCTTGTAGTAACTTGCTTAAGTAATAAACAGGCTTATGTTCTAAACCTTCCACTTTAACCAAAACCGAACTAATGGCCACGTCGGAGATTGATATGTAGACATACAATGGTTCCCCTTCGGTTGGTTTGGCCAATAACGGGGATGTCGTCAGATATTCCTTTAGCCGGTCAAAGGCCTGGTCGCATTCTTCGGTCCAAACAAAGTTCTTTGCTTTTCGAAGAGTTTCGAAGAGAGGCAAACTTCTGTCAGCCGATTTGGATATGAATCTATTTAATGCTACGATCTTTCCTACCAAGCTCTGTACTTGGGAGATCGTTTTGGGAGGCTTCATTTCGGTTATTGCTCGATTTTTTCTGGATTGGCCTCAATTCCTCGTTGATGTACCAAATAGCCCAAAAATTTTCACGACTTAACACCGAAAGTGCATTTTGCAGGATTTAGCTTCATTCGGTACTTTCTCAATATTCGGAAGCATCGATCAAGATGCTTTACATGATCAGCTTCATTCATGCTTTTGACCAGCATATCGTCTACGTAGACTTCCATTATTTCTCCAATCAATTATTTGAACATCAGGTTTACTAACCTTTGGTAAGTGGCCCCCGCGTTTCTTAGGCCAAATGGCATAATTTGAAACATATAACTTATTCTTATCTTGATAAACCCTTCCGAACTTTGGATTAATAATGGTATGGCTTGAGTTGGTCGATCTTGACTTCTTACGTTGATTAATTTGATGTAAAGATGGACAAATAATCATAACATATTTTGAAATATTTCGATCGAAAATAAGCCGTGATTTAATTTCGAGCTTGGAGTCAATTTCTTATTTTTGATTTAAGGGGCGTAGCAACGACTTTCACCCTTAGTCAATTTCGAGGGTCGTAGCAGCAACTTTCACCCGTTTTTATATTTTCGATCTAAGGGGCATAGCAACAGCTTTCACCCTTAGTCAATTTCGAGGGTCGTAGCAACAGCTTTCACCCATGATGAAGGATATTTTCGGACTCTAATTTTAGGAACCCAGGCGAGATCGAAGGTTGTGGATCCCGACCCTGAAGGCATAAAATCGAGCCTAAGACACAATTCTTCTTATTCGACCTATCAGAGAGAGAGCCCGTAGTCGAAGGATACTGTTGGGCCGACCTCAGGCCCAAGCCTGTGGGCCGAGGAATATATTCCTACTGATGGACCACGTAAGCCCCCCACTCCAACTATAAATACCACGAGCATTTATGAAGCAGGGGTGGACACGCTTTCCCAGGTGCTCTCTACTCGAAGTGCTGCTCGGAGCCATCTTGGAAAGTTAGCATAGGTCACTTATTATGTATTACTCCTCTAGCTTGTACGGCATCCTATAATGCTCAAGTAGGACCCCACTGCTTGTAATTTGTATTCGCACGTTCGGAATATATATAATATTGATCTTTTCTTCATTTAATTGTGCCCTTAGCTATTTTCTTCACTTCTTTGATCATATACGAAATCACGTAAGATCAATTGGCGCCCACCGAGGGTCCTTATTTGGGTGTTAGATCGAAAAATGCCTACTACGAGGAGAAATACATATGTTCGAGGAGAGCCTTCTCACGCAGCCGGAGCACGAAACTCAATTGACAATGAGCCCGATAGTCTATCTCGAGCGGCTCAACAACCAGAAGTTACACCAATCGTTCCCCAGGACAAAGTTCCGACCATACGGCTGTCGCCGATCTGAGATCGGAAATAACATCGTACAATGCTCTAACAAGGTTACTACGGTATAACGGGACTACCGACCCCGATGAACATATCAACAGTTTTATCAATATGATGAGTTTATGTAATTATTCGAGGGATTTTCCGCTGCGGAATCATGATCACCGCCAAACTCTATATTTTCTTTCGACAAGAATGTGACAGCTTAAAACATCAATTCGATCGATTGGGAGAGGTCGAACAAAGGTTTTGATACCCAAGAAATCAAGTATTTATATTCTCTAAGTTCAAATGAGACAGGGAGCACACATCTCGGAAGTGTGCGTTATTATGAATGATGAAAATTATTTACCGGCTTCTAGCCTATCTACTGTCTTATTATCTCGTTCTGCCTCTTTAATCTCAGGTCGTAAAGGATTATATATTCAATGAAAGTCTTGTTTCGTCAAAGATATTATCATTTCATTACATTCGAGACAGTACTTTAAGAATATGGCCAATCTCAGGTGAAAGCTATTGCTATGACCGATAAAAATGAAAAGGGTGAAAGTTGTTGCAAAGACCCTCAGGTGAAAGCTATTGCTATGACCGATAAAAATGAAAAGAGTGAAAGCTGTTGCTAAGACCCTCGGGTGAAAGCTATTGCTAAGACCCATAAAACTAACATGCGAAAAGAGAATATCAATAATTGAATCAAGCAACCTCGAAAATAAGATGAAAATCATTTCTCTATACTTTTATGGGTCAATAAATTATTGGATTTGTTTACCAGATATTGATCCGATAATCATCGATGATTCATATTACTTACCCAATTAAGTTATTTAGAGCTATGGACTGATCGATGTAAATGGACAAGGAAAGCGTTGTCAAATATTTTACTCGATCAACTAACACAAAATTAATTCGATGATCTTCTCGATCGATAGCTTTTTCAAAGGGCGTGGAGCCTGCGATCGACAAAATGCCGGCGAATCTATCGGTATGATGGTAATAGATTATACAAATCTTTAAAGTTGCAACCTATTTTTGAAACTATCATTCGATTGACCGAAGGAACCTATGTTTCCGAACAAAGGGTTTTATAATTTCAAGTTAATTACGCAAATTTGAAAGAACAAAAGCGTAAAGAACAATTAGTAATCAAGACAATGAATGCGAATATAGTATAGTTAAAGCTTTTCTATTAATAATCTCAGATTGCTTTGTATGGAGGCGTGAGCTCTGAGTTTGTAGTTGCCTAATACAATGTTTAACTAGGTATTTATATAATAATAACCCTAGCTATTCAAGGAAACATAATCCCAATAAGACTAGGTATAGTAATCCTTATGGAACTAGGACTTCATTATTAGTCGCCAAGGATTGACAGTTCAGATCGGACCGGGCAGCTCATCATCTAATTAGTCTTCTGATCGGTCCGAACGTATGTTGACTTGTCGCTCTGATTATTATAATGGGTGCGAAATAGCCCCCATCAATACGAGAAAAGTTATTCAAAGCTTAAAATTACAACAGATAACAAGACACAACTACAGGAGTTTGTTCTCGGAAAATATCTTCTGAAGCTTAGCACTACGGTCATCATACCCGCGACCGTAGGCTTTCTCCTCAAGGAGCTTGGATTCTTTCTTTTCCCGCTCATAGATGTCTTTGAGCCCCTCTAACTCCTTGTTCAGCTTATCAAGGATTTCTTCTCCTTAAGCCTTCTCTTTCTCTAAAGCCAGCTTCTCCTCGAAGGACTTATTGGTCTCTAGGGCGCTATCCAACTCGGCCTTATTCTGCTCAAGCTCGAGGATAAGAGCAGCCTGTCGTTCAATCGCCTGCTCAGCCAACGTCTTGAGATCGAGGAGGTCCTGACCAGCCTAATAGGTGGGAAATCGGGTCAGTAAAAATAATAAATAAAAAAAGAGATAACACATATCAACGAACTTTACATATCAACGAACTAGCAAAAGTTTTGCTTAACAAGAAGAGCAAATAGATAAATACCTGGATAAGAAAATTCGATCCCGACTGAAACAAATGCCCCGAGAATGGAGATATGAGCCCGCAAAAGATTCAGAATAGATTTCTCGAGCATTCCTTTAGGCTGGGATATGTTCATCTTCCCAAGCTGAAAAGAGAGAATCGATGGAGTTGCAAAAGAGAGCAGTTGATCGCTAGACTTTTTGACCTTAGAAATGATGCAGGCATGGTGGAATCTTCCTCGAAAGAAGAAGGTTTAGTTTTCTTGCTCGGCCCCTCACTCGCGGAACCGGATGCAAGAGCATTAGTCAAGGGCTTATTTTCAGCAACAAATTTTTGCAATGTTTCAGTCGGAGTAATCAGTCGGAATGAGGTCTCTTGTTCGAGATAAGCTCGAGCGCCTTTTGTCTTAGGAAGGCTCATTTGGAAGTATCAAGGGGCTTAGAGGGAGAGCCCACGGGTTCGTTGTCGGAGTTCTAATCTGAAAGAATCGATTTGATGGATACGACCTTAGTAGGTTTTGTCGAAGCCCGCTTTTCTTTCTTACTTTCCCCACCCTTAGAAATTTTAGGGGAAGACCTGGAAGGCTTTGAAGAAGTCTTGGAGGTTTACTTCTCCTGGTTCAAATTTTGATCCTTAGGCGGACCATTGTTCTTGGAACCACCTAGTAACAACTTGGGATCGAGTGGGGTGCTTTGATCCTTAGGCGGACCATTGTTCTTGGAACCACCTAGTAACAACTTGGGATCGAGTGGGGTACCCATCACCTTTTCCATAATGCTCAAAAGGAAGGATACGAAGTTCGAAGTTATATGTTAATCGTGGAGCTCCGACCTCAATGCTTGGATGTTATAATGAAATAATTCGAAATCGCCCTTCTATTTATAAGTAAGAATAAGATTCTATAACGGAACAACGCGATTCCCAAGATGATTCTATAGAAAATAACAGAAATTGATCAAGAACGATAAGAGCATTCAAAATATATATATTCGAAGGCAAAGAAAACATCCTGATTACAAACTATGAAGAAAAGCTGCTAAATAAAATCCTATTACATAATTATTATCACTAATTGGATTTTTCTGCTTCAGAATTACGACCCTCTTCCTCATGCTCTTCTTCGTCTCCATCATCGAAATTACTCTCTTCCGAACTATCATCATCACTGCTATCCGAGCTATCGTCCTCTTCGTCAACACTTCGATTATCAGCGGCAGAATTATTCGCCTTAGTGTGAGAACTATTTCGTTCTCCTTGATCATCGGAATCGCCATCGATGTCTATCTCTTCATCCACTTCGACCTTGCCTTCTGCTTCGAGCATATCGGGGTTTGGCATGGGCACCCCAAACTCGGCAAGGAATGGAGCAAACTCATGGTCTTGAAGATCTGAAACATCTGGGGGCAAGGAAGAATCTTTGTAATCTTTCCCGAAGATGTTCTTATATGGGCTCATATGTTGGTAGTAATCGCCAAGGTTGCCCGGGATTTTTCCGGCCACAATAAGTTGTTGAACTCCTTTATACAAAAAGGCTTGGTTTATTGAACCCGATCTTAGCCGAACCAGGGAGTCAAGGAAAGGGGACTCTAAAAATTCCCTTATGGTTGGAATCCCGGCTTCTTTCCGACCTTGAGCACGTGCCTGTTCTGAACACGTTTTAGCTTGTTCAAGCTCTGCCCTTAACTTTTCAACCTCTTGTTCAAGGGCATTCTTTCCTTTGAGCTCTTTCTTAGTATCAGCAAGCTCCTTCTCGACCTTGTTGGGTTTTTGTGGGTATAATTGTCAACTACAACGGTGCGGAATTTAAATTTTTATACACCACATCCCAGGGTTCTTATTAGCACATATGAATAAGGTTGAATTTATTTCAGCACATAAATACTAAAATAAATAAAGTGGTAAAATTAAGATTTTACCCCACCACAGGCAAGGTGGTGGTTTCTCCGGTCTTCTTTTCGGATCACTAGAGCACCCCAAGTGTTGTGCCTCTAGAGAATAGTCCACACCAGCTGGATCTGTGATTGCTTCAATCCACAGGCTACGAACTAGGAAAGAAACACTTCAGATTCAAGAGTTGGATTCAGATCCAACTCTAGATGTAGAACAAGGAGATGGAGAGAGGTGCTGCACGACCGATATACAACCAGGGGCGGCGGCGGCTTGGTAGTGTAGGGCGGCGGTGGCTAGGGCAAATGGGGAGAAGGGGGCAGCCAAGAGAGAGGAGAGATTAGGGTTGCTTGTGTTTTCTTGCTGTGTCTTTTGAGTCTCCAAGACTCCCCTTTTATAGTAGAGTCCAACCCTATCCCTAATCTCTATCCTTATCCTTATCTCTTTCTTGGCCTAATGGGCCATCAGATAAGTTAGCCCATACCTCTTATTTAATTAGTCCTTTTAATTAAATAAGCCCAAGTCATTTAATTAACCACTTTAATTAAATGGCCCATTTATTTAATTAGTTCCTTAATTAAATATTTAATTAATTAGATAAATCCAATTAATTTTCTCTCTCTAAGAATTAATCCTTTAATTCTTTTATTTGATTTAACCCCTTTAAATCAATTCGTTCTACGACTGACTATCACAATTCCAGTTTTTGTGTGTGACCCTCTAGGTTCACCATCAATTGGCCGCAGGCTCACATTTATGTGATTTAATTAATGAGCAATTAATTATTTAATTAATTTCTCCGATCAATTAAACTACTTTCAATTGACCACTCCAGAATTAATCTACCATCAATTCAGGAGTACCCACACCTCATGGTCGATGTCTAGCCACAAGCCCATGAGGCCCAACTTCAGGTGAATTGACTTCAGTGAACCTTAAACCTCTTATAAGTACCATGTACATACGGTCCCTCTAACGACTAATTTCCCGATCGAGACCTACGGTGTGTGAATTGTTCGGCACCTCTAATCATCTCGATTCTGTACTTTCTAATTCAGGATAATACTTCCAGTGTGACTGCTAAATCTGGAAACCCTTTTCCAAATCCGTCACTTACCATGGCCATGGATTTCTCGGAATGTATCATCGAAGAATGTACAGGAAATTCCCTCATCCATTACAATGAGTCGGTAGATCCTATATTGATGCTAACCATCCGCGCATACGACTATACGTACCCAACGTAGGCGCACAATGGACAAGCTATGTGCCCGGCTCCTAAATCAAAGTACGCACACCCGTATACCGAATTCGCCCTAGCATCTCAAGTCTAAGGACTAAATCGTACACTGTTATAAGTCTTGAGAGACATCCCACCACCGATATGCTTTTTACGCAGTTCCACAATGGGTCTCTCTGTTCGGGTCGTTCGATGCGTCCGATCCCCTATCGAACCACCTAGTCATATGCAATGACATTAACAATGTCTTGTTCTTGAAACAACAACAAATTCAATTTAAGTGAATCATGCATAATCGTACAAGTCTTGACGATTCATTCGATACCCCGTCTCGATATGAATCTATGACTTGGAACATTTTTGAGATCACGACCTTTGAGACTGTTTCATGATTAATCGCACCCAATACTGAAGTGAATAGTCCCGTAGTCATGAGTGATCTCAGGGTTTCAACCAATCGCTTAAATGTGTTCGCGAAAGATGAAGATGGCCATTTGTTTATATTATGAATTCTCAATAAAATAAACAGTTCGTATTAATTTATAAATCAAAGATTCTTTCAAGATAAAATAATGTTCCCTATTACAACCTATTTTGTTGGCTTGCAGGGCACTATCCTATCAATCTCCCACTTGCCCTAAAGCCAATCACAAACGTTTCTAAGACCCATCCTTCCCAGATGCTCTTCGAACACCTTTTGCGATAATGGCTTAGTTAGTGGATCAGCTATGTTATCCTTTGAGTCGACACGCTCCATTTGAATGTCTCCCCCACCTATGATCTCCCTGATCACATGGTATTTCCTCAATACGTGTTTGGACTGGTGGTGTGATCTCGGCTCCTTCGCTTGAGCAATTGCCCCATTGTTGTCGCAGTAGACTACTATGGGATTTGCTATGCTAGGTACCACATCCAGCTCTTGGATGAAGTTTCTCATCCAAACACTTTCCTTCGCTGCATCTGATGCGGCGATATATTCTGCTTCAGTGGTTAAGTCTGCAGTGGTCGACTGTTTTGAGCTCATCCAACTCACCGCTGCACCGTTGAGGCAAAATATATATCCAGAATTGGATTTAAAATCATCCACGTCAGACTGGAAACTCGAATCAGTGAATCCTTCGAGTTTCAATTCTCCACTACCACCGTAGACCAAGAACATATCCTTAGTCCTTCTCAGGTACTTTAGGATAGTCTTTACGACGGTCCAGTGTCCCTCCCTTGGATTTGACTGGTAGCGGCTCGTAACACTGAGAGCGTGAGCTACGTCAGGTCTAGTACATAACATTGCATACATTATGCTGCCAATGGCAGATGCATAAGGTATGAGAGACATTCTCTTTCTTTCTTCATCACTCGTAGGGCACATTGATTTAGAAAGATAGATTCCATGTCTCATTGGAAGCAATCCTTTCTTGGATTCTTCCATACTGAATCTTTTCAGTATAGTGTTAATGTACTGGGATTGGGAGAGACCTAACATCTTCTTCGATCTATCTCTATAGATACGTATGCCTAGTACGTAAGATGCGTCTCCCATATCCTTCATGGAGAATTTTGTGGATAACCACGCTTTCGTCTGCGTCAACGTTCTGATATCGTCTCCGATCAACAGAATGTCATCGACATATAACACAATAAATTGTACCGAACTCCCATCGAATTTCTTGTACACACATGACTCATAAACGTTCTTGATGAAGCCATACCCCTTGACTGTCTCATCAAAACGTATGTTCCAGGTTCGGGACGCCTGTTTTAGGCCATAGATTGACCTTTGAAGTTTGCAAACCTTATGCTCACTTCCTTTAGATGTAAAGCCTTTTGGCTGTTGCATATAAATTTCCTTATCAATGTCGCCATTGAGAAAGGCGGTCTTTACATCCATTTGCCATATCTCGTAGTCATACCACGCGGCTATGGCTAATAGTATCCGAATGGATTTAGACATCGCTACTGGCGAGAAGGTTTCCTCATAGTCTATTCCAGGCCTTTGAGAATAACCTTTTGCCACAAGGCGAGCCTTATGAGTTAATACCTCTCCATTCATTCCTAGCTTGCGCTTGAAGATCCACTTGCAGCCTACAGGGATGGTTCCCTCAGGTGGATCAACCAAAGTCCATACTTTGTTGGAATGCATGGAATCCATTTCGGATTGCATGGCTTCCTGCCACGCACCCGAATCTATGTCTGACATAGCTTCTTCGTATGTCCTTGGATCAGTGTCCAATTGATCGTTTTCGTGAATAAAGCCATACCTTTCAGGCTCTCTACGAACTCGATCGGACCTACGAAGTACTGGTGTACTAGATGGTTCAATGGGTTCAGGATCAACTCCCACTGTTTGTGGGGATGGGTCCGCTTCCTGGACTTCATTAAGTTCTACGGATATCCCGCTTCTTTTAGTGAGGAAGTCATCCTCCAAGAAGTGGGCGTTCCTGGACACAAACATCTTTTGTTCCTTAGGTTCGTAGAACAAGTATCCAATAGATTCCTTTGGATACCCCACAAATTTGCACAAACTAGATCTACTATCTAGTTTATCTCCTTTCTTGTTTCTTACATAGGCAGGAGATCCCCATACTCGTAGATATGAGTATATGGGTGCTTTACCAAACCACTCTTGGTATGGCGTCGTCTGCACCGACTTTGAAGGTACAATGTTAAGTATCTTCGAAGCAGTTAATAGGGCTTGGCCCCAAAACGAAAAAGGAAGGTCAGCGAAACTCATCATGGAACGAACCATGTTTAACAAAGTTCTGTTCCTTCTCTCAGACACACCATTCAACTGCGGTGTTCTAGGAGGAGTTCGCTGAGAGAGAATTCCATTCTCAACAAGATAATCGAGGAATTATTGACTTAAGTATTCACCACCTCGATCCGACCGAAGTGCCTTGATACTATGTCCAAGTTGATTCTCAACTTCCATTCGAAACTCTTTGAATTTATCAAAAGCTTCGGACTTATACTTCATCAGGTATACATACCCATAACGACTGAAGTCGTCTGTGAAGGTTATGAAGTATGAGAATCCTCCTCAGCACTGACACTCAGTGGTCCACAAACATCAGTATGGATTAAATCCAACGTTTGTTTGTTTCGCTCCGGTTTCCCAGTAAAAGGCGCTTTGGTCATTTTTCCCTTAAGACAGGACTCGCAAGTTGGGAGATCATCTAGGTTCTTTATTTCAAGAGCCCTAGATGAGACCAACTTTTGAATTCTACTCTTGGAAATATGTCCAAGCCTAGCTTGCCAAAGTGGTGGATTATTTTCATCTTGTTTTCTTTTCTTTGATTGAATGTGCATGACATTAGAGTTGGTAGGTTCTAAGGAATAAAGACCATCTATCAAAGTACCACAAGCATAAGTAAAACCACCTTTTATTATGCTAAACTTTCCATTATAAATGGAAAAACAAAAACCATCATTATCCAATAAAGGAATAGAAATAATGTTCTTGATAATCGTTGGTACGTACAAACAGTCTTTCAAAACCAAAGAAAAATTTCCTAGCATTAACTCTACGTCTCCTATGGCCTCTGCCGCAACCCTAGCTCCGTTTCCAAAGCGCAGGATTCTATCCCCAGGTTTAAGAGGCCTTACTGCTCCCATCACCTGCAAATCATTGCAGATATGAGAACCCGCTGCGGTGTCTAACACCCACGATGCACAATTATAGAAATATTAACTTCAATAAAGAAAATACCTTTGACCACCTCTTTCAGGTAGTCTGGGCAGTTCCTTTTCCAGTGCCCTGCTTTCTTGCAGTGGAAACATTCATCTTCTGGGCTTTTTCTTTTCTTCTCGACAACCTTCTTGGTTGTTTTAGAAGAGATTACTTTCTTCTTCTTTTTCTTGCCCTTCTTAGGCTTTGCAGCCTTGGGTTGCTCAGCAATCATGACAGACTTCTCCCTTTTCAGGGTTGATTCTGTTGTGACCAATAAATTGGTCAGTTCGTGCAGAGCGAGCTCTCTATCTTCCATATTGAAGTTTATCACGAACTGATCAAATGAGCGCGGCAGAGTATGGAGGAGCAGGTCAGTGGAGAGATCAGCATGCAGGTCTACCTCCAAGTTCTCCAGTTTTTCAACCAGATTAATGAAGCGCAAACAGTGATCCATCACACTTAAACCCTCAGCCATTCTCAGATTGAATAATTCTTTTGTAGTCTTGAACCTTTCGGTCCTAGACTTTTCTCCAAACAACTCTCGGAGATGAAGAATTATGTCAGCAGCATGCAACATCCTTGCATGCTGTTTCTGCAGCTCTTTGGTCATTGATGCCAGCATGAGGCAACGAACCTGAATATCATCATCGACCCACGTTTGATGGGTAGCTCGTTCCTCTTCCGAAACCCCTTCCGGAAGTGCACCAGGCATGGGTGCATCGAATGTAACTCCTTTTCTCGGAGTCGAGGACTATCCTCGGATTTCTAAGTCAGTCGACAAAATTTGATCCGTTCAGTTTGTTAGTGTCAAGGATGATAGCTAATGGATTCTTAGACATTTTTGCAGAATTGATCTACAAAAGTAAATGATAACGTTTAGCTGACTGATCTATATTAATACTTATAATTAACGATGTTGGAATTGTTATCGAAAAAGTTCTCCCACTATTTTCTCGAAACAATTACCCCTTCAATTGTTCGGGAAATCTAATCTCCTAGTAGGTCTTGACGTCCCAGCAGACATTAATTGCACCCACGACTCGCGGTCATACAATTAACTCCCCAGGTAGGTATACTTTTACCAATTGTGTTCCTCCACAACCTTCAAGCTATTTTGCCTCGGTCTTCACACTTATCTAGCACTGCTACATCATAAGTGTTACTAATCGTTAAGTCTAACCCATCAATCATGATGAGCAACTGGCCCGGTCGTGAAGTCCCCGTAACTAGTTATCGGTCGATAATCACATCCCGACCAGTCCCCACCCTTGTCAAGTTTTGTTAGAAACAAGAATCAAGGAATTTCGTGTATTGTCCCTTTCTTCGCCTAGGGTGACAGACTCTGGATCACCTTCAACGATAAGTAGACAACTTACACTAGTCCCTATTGATGGAAGGCTTGGATCTTTAAAACATTATTTTAAATGTACCCAATATGACTTAATATTATTTTCAAGAGGGGTTTTTCGGGTTTAAGAGTTTGAGGTAACTCTCCTCGAGATCTCACCGTTCCAGTTATGCATTATCTTTTATTTACGATCTAAATATAACTAGCGCGCATCACCATACAAGCTCAGATATAAATACGTAAATAAACACATACACACCTAGCATGCATGCTACCACAGTATGTTTTCGATCGGGAGCCTCCTATGCGGACCACCATCGAGCCAAAGACGATGGTCCTATTGGTCAATCTATTAGGTTTCAAAGAGACCTACTCTATTACATATTTTACCATGCATACATGGCCTTTAGTCTTCTTGGGCTCCCACCTTGCTTGTAACGGGCCTCCATTCTAAACTAATAAAACAGTAAAGCCCTATCTATTACAATGGCTCAAAGTGGCCCAAAACTTAAGGCTCGCAGGCCCAATAAAACCAATAAGATGAAAAATAACCAATCACATCTACCCTAAGGGTCAAGGCTCGGCGCGATCGAAAACCACGTAAACAATTTCACGTAGAGCAAGAAACAAGCAAAAACTAATTTCTTATTTCTTATCCCATTTTAAAACTTAAGATTCTAGTTTTAAAACCCCTTCTAAAACAATCTCTAACATCATTTTAAACCCCTTTTAAAATGACCCTTTGATTCTCACTTTAAGTCCCTACTAATTATGATAAAATTGACTTTCCGGATTTACTAAACCCTTTTAGTGCACAAAACAGTTTCTGTTTTTCAAGTTTGAAAAATTGCAGTTCGGCCCCTTAATTTTCAAAAATTACACTTTGACCCCTCAACTTTTGGAAATTACAAATCAGCCCCAAAATTTCCAGAATATGCAAATTGGACCAGAAAGCAGAAAATTAACAAAATTTCCAGAAACTTTTGTTTATTGCAAAATAGACCCCAAATTTACGGAAATAGCAAAAGCACCCCTAAACTTTCGTAAATTGCAAAATGGTCCAGATTTTGAAAAATTCCAGAATTTACAATTTGGTCCAGAAATGCAGAAAAACAAAATTTTAATTTCTGTCCAGATTTATGAAAAATCGAAATTTGCAAATTAGCCCTCCAATTTTTGGAAATTGCATTTTAGGCCCAAAAACCGAAAAGTGCAAAAATCCGAACACTCAATTTATCATAACAAGCAAGAATCAAATATCAGAACACAAAAAATACATATAATCACATAATTTGATGCGTTCATGCCTTTTTCATATGTGCATAATAACCTAGGCTCTGATACCACTGTTGGGTTTTTGTGTGTATAATTGTCAACTACAACGGTGCGGAATTTAAAATTTTTATACACCACATCCCAGGGTTCTTATTAGCACATATGAATAAGGTTGAATTTATTTCAGCACATAAATACTAAAATAAATAAAGTGGTAAAATTAAGATTTTACCTCACCACAGGCAAGGTGGTGGTTTCTCCGGTCTTCTTTTCGGATCACTAGAGCACCCCAAGTGTTTTGCCTCTAGAGAATAGTCCACACCAGCTGGATCTGTGATTGCTTCAATCCACAGGCTACGAACTAGGAAATAAACACTTCATATTCAAGAGTTGGATTCAGATCCAACTCTAGATGTAGAACAAGGAGATGGAGAGAGGTGCTGCACGGCCGATCTACAACCAGGGGCGGCGGCGGCTTGGTAGTGTAGGGCGGCGGCGGCTAGGGCAAATGGGGAGAAGGGGGCAGCCAAGAGAGAGGAGAGATTAGGGTTGCTTGTGTTTTCTTGCTGTGTCTTTTGAGTCTCCAAGACTCCCCTTTTATAGTAGAGTCCAACCATATCCCTAATCTCTATCCTTATCCTTATCTCTTTCTTGGCCTAATGGGCCATCAGATAAGTTAGCCCATACCTCTTATTTAATTAGTCCTTTTAATTAAATAAGCCCAAGTCATTTAATTAACCACTTTAATTAAATGGCCCATTTATTTAATTAGTTCCTTAATTAAATATTTAATTAATTAGATAAATCCAATTAATCTTCTCTCTCTAAGAATTAATCCTTTAATTCTTTTCTTTGATTTAACCCCTTTAAATCAATTCGTTCTACGACTGACTATCACAGTTCCAGCTTTTGTGTGTGATCCTCTAGGTTCACCCTCAATTGGCCGCAGGCTCACATTTCTGTGATTTAATTAATAAGCAATTATTTATTTAATTAATTGCTCCGATCAATTAAACTACTTTCAATTGACCACTCCAGAATTAATCTACCATCAATTCAGGAGTACCCACACCTCATGGACGATGTCTAGCCACAAGCCCATGAGGCCCAACTTCAGGTGAATTGACTTCAGTGAACCTTAAACCTCTTATAAGTACAATGTACATACGGTCCCTCTAACGACTAATTTCCCGATCGAGACCTAGGGTGTGTGAATTGGTCGGCACCTCTAATCATCTCGATTCTGTACTTTCTAATTCAGGATAATACTTCCATTGTGACTGCTAAATCTGGAAACCCTTTTCCAAATCCATCACTGACCATGGCCATGGATTTCTCGGAATGTATCATCGAAGAATGTACAGGAAATTCCCTCATCCATTACAATGAGTCGGTAGATCCTATATTGATGCTAACCATCCGCGCATACGACTATACGTACCCAACGTAGGCGCACAATGGACAAGCTATGTGCCCGGCTCCTAAATCAAAGTACGCACACCCGTATACCGAATTCGCCCTAGCATCTCAAGTCTAAGGACTAAATCGTACACTATTATAAGTCTTGAGAGACATCCCACCACCGATATGCTTTTTACGCAGTTCCACAATGGGTCTCTCTGTTCGGGTCGTTCGATGCGTCCGATCCCCTATCGAACCACCTAGTCATATGCACTGACATTAACAGTGTCTTGTTCATGAAACAACAACAAATTCAATTTAAGTGAATCATGCATAATCGTACAAGTCTTGACGATTCATTCGATAACCCGTCTCGATATGAATCTATGACTTGGAACATTTTTGAGATCACGACCTTTGAGACTGTTTCATGATTAATCGCACCCAATACTGAAGTGAATGGTCCCGTAGTCATGAGTGATCTCAGGGTTTCAACCAATCGCTTAAATGTGTTCGCGAAAGATGAAGATGGCCATTTGTTTATATTATGAATTCTCAATAAAATAAACAGTTCGTATTAATTGATAAATCAAAGATTCTTTCAAGATAAAATAATGTTCCCTATTACAAGCTATTTTGTTGGCTTGCAGGGCACTATCCTATCAGACCTCGGACGATTTGGCAGTCGTTTGTGTTAACTGAGCTGCCATAATCTCATCTTCCCTAAGGATATCTTGAAGGGCGTTATGAGCCTGTTGAGACTCTTCTTCTAAGATAGCCAGTCGATGGGATTGATGTACTAATAAGTCTCCAGCCTGAAAACAGACAGCTTTCAGCATTTAATGAATTTTAAAGGAAACTCAGTGTGATCGAAAATTAATACCTCTTGATGTACTCGAGCATAATCACCCATAATATCGAAACCGTTCATGTTGAAACGTTCAGTATTATCATCTCTAAATCGTCCAGCCAAGAGAATTCTGAAAGACTTGTCCACGGAATGTTCGCCATTAGGGCCAAAATCTGAATCGATGGTCTCATCCTCTGCATACCCGGCGGCTCTTGGTCCTCGAAGATGATCCTCTATATAATCCGCTAAATCTGGTTCTGTTCGTCCAGGCCGGCAGAGAATTGGACCTGGTTTCCGACCAAAAGGCCTTACCCTTCTTGAAGATCCAGGAACTTCACTATTTCTCTTCCTGACTATCCTATTCTCCATTATTTGATGGGCCTGAATCTGCTTAAGCGAATAATAACTGTACCCAGCTGCATTGGGATCGGACGTGTTGATCGAGAATACCAACCGCAAAGGGCCAGCGCCTCTAGTTTGTGATGTTTCCCCAACTACGATTCGAGGAATAGTCGCGACCGTGGTCGGAATCATGGTCCTGTTTGCACTGGAATCAGCTGCCCCAGTTTCCCGACTACCTTTTGTTTTCTTTTGTTGGCGAGGTTGGCCTTGGGACCTCTTGGAGGAAGAGGCAACATTCGAACCAGCTATGGATGTTCGAAATTTTTCAATGATCTCAACTATAAATATAAAAAGTAAGTTAGTCCAGTACAAAGGTAAATTAGTTGGACTATGGGAAGTGAATTAGAATACCTAAAGTGGGAGGAGCAATAACAGCGTTGGCCTCCTTGGCGGCGGGTACAACTTCTTGGTCATCTTGGGTATGGGTCTGTTCCAAAGATGGATGCCCAAACTCGATCGCGAGGGCAGGATAAGAGCACTTGCTGAGTCCAGCCATTCTCAAGACCTCTTCTTGGGTCAATAAAGCAGTTTGATAGATGTCGGATTGAAGGGTCTCCAAAAATTTGTCTGTAAGCTCATGATCGATCTTCCCTTTGAGCCTTCGTCTACCGTAAATCCAAGACTCTTCTCCAGCCTATTTATATGGGGTTGGTTCCGAACCCTCTGCGGAAGCCGGAGAGTCGGGACCATGAACGAAAAAGAATTCTTCTTTCCAGCCTTTTGCGTTGCTCAAAACATTACTTGACAGAATGGATCGGTTCGATCTTTGAGAAAAATATACAAACCTGACGTTCGAGGCTGTGGATGAACTCATTTGGAAGACTTGCCAAAAATTTTGAAAGGTCGCTTTCTTCCCTTTGGCCTTCATAAGAACACAAAATGCGACTATGTACCCGATCGAATTTGGAAGAATCTGAGATGGGGTAAGAGAGAAAGCCTCTAATATACTACGGAGCAGCGGAATAAAAGGGATGCGCAGACCATAGAAAAACTGCATGGTATAGAATGCTTGGCACCCCTTTGGAGGGTTAGTGACACGTTGATCGGGAGTCAGAATGACGATCGAAAACTCGTCAGCAATGTATTTTCCTAACTCGAGCTCCAGGAAACCTCGGTCTCCTTCCTTATAACGGAATACAGTTTGATCAGCTCTTAGCTCAGTCTTATTAAGCCTGACGCTGGTCGATGGTTCTACCCATTTAAAAACTGTAACAATAACTTTGCTACCGATCCTGTACTTTTGCAGTTCGTTATCCGCCAAGATAAGGCTATCATCTTCAGCTGCTTCATCATCAGTTGCCTCAGTCGAGGTCTCATCTTTGTCATCCTCAGAATTCAGATTTAACTCACCTCCTTCCCTATCAGACTCAGAACTAGGGCTCGAGTTCCCCAAATTCTCTGTTATTGGCGGTCGAGAATTTTCGACCTGCATCATGTTGGGGTCGGATTCTTGTTCCTCTACCACCTTGGTTTTGCCTTTGGGATCTGTCGAACTAGACATTTTGAATACACAAGATATGGGAGAACGACTTTTTGGGCTTCTAGAAAAATATTCGATCTATACGCTCCGATCTAAGGTTTTTGGGAATCTTTCGTAAGTAAACCTCCAGCGAGCTATATATATATATATATATATATATATATATATATATATATATATATAAGGTCAAAAAGGTAAATTGCGAATCGAACCCCAAATAATCGCGACGGTTGAACTTCCTAAAGGTAAAATTCAAACTTATCTTCCTGATAATTGCATCTTCGGCCCCTATACTCTACTAATTTAGGCTGAAAACTGGATACTGGAGAAGACACGCCTTTTCAGCCTCATAATATATTTACTTCTCCGACCTCTCGCTTCACTTCACGCTCGAAGAAGTGGGGGAGTATTAATAAGGAATCAATCGCTACTATTAACAAATGCTTTGTTCAACTACTGATCACATAAAGTTTCAAGCAAAATTATCGACATCAGAACTCACATTTTCACAATAGATACTCATTTTAAGGTTTCCAAGATATGCACTCTTTTTCCCTGGTTCGGTTTTTATCCCAATGGGTTTTTCCGAATTAGATTTTTAATGAGGCATATCCGAAACACATCATAAATGGTTCATCTCGTTGTTGAGGCGACATTAATTTACTTCTCCGAGCTTCAGCTCCACCTATGCTCGAGAAGTGGGGGGTTATTGATGAGGGGTACTTTGGATTCTCTACATTCAGGAACTCATGCTCGGTCGGAAATAGATTATCCGAGATCGAAGATCGTTAATCCCGACCTCAAAGACATAATATTGACCCCAAGTCCCAGTATGCCCTGTCCGATCTCTCAGGCAAAGGCTCCGGATCGAAAACTACTGTTGGGCCGACCTCAGGCCCAGGCCTTTGGGCCAAGAAGTGCTCCCCTACGGATGGTTCAGCTAGCACACCGCCTCAACTATAAATACCACAAGCATTTATGACGCCAGACATGCTTTCCCAGGTGCTCCCAGCTCGAAGCTTCTGCTCGGACTAACCTTGGAGAGTTAGATTAGATATCACTCTTGTATGTATTTAGCCTCTAGCTTGTACGGCATCCTATAATGCTCAAATAGGACCCTCATTACTTGTAATCTGTACACCCAAGATCGAAATATACGTTATTGATCTTCTTCTTCATATATTTGTGTCTTGCTTGTTTACATTCCTATTTTGGTCCCCTACGAAACTGCGTAAGATCAGTTATGCACTTTATCGTGTAATTCCTACATGTGTATTACGAGAATGTCGGAATCACTTAGATCCATTTTCTTAGGTCATCGTACCAATTACTAAGTTCTAGCAACACTTTCAGTCGAAGTTATTGAATCCTTTAACTTCGAACTTTCACTTAGCAAATTTTTTTTCACAACTTAAGTAATGTTTAGCACCACTCCCACTCATAACTCGGTCTAAAGAAGCAGTCACAATAGAGGAGTGCAGAATAGTTAAGTCGATGCACCAATATATCGTTCATCTTATCGCAGTCAAGTTAGAGGAGTGCAAGTTTAAGTCTCAAGCGATGAGATTTTTTAGGTCTCATACAAGTGAAGTTATTTTCTTTAAATTTAACTTAAAGTTTTTCAATCATTTGCTTCATTTGGTTCTTGTTAAAGTTATCCTTCCCCCCAAACTTAGGCAAAACTATCACTTAGACCCTTAGCATTTTAACCCTTAAATCTAGAGATCAGGAAGACAAGAAATGATTTCTTAAGCTCTATTCTAACTATAATTCTCTAACGTCATCCTAAATTCTCGATTATGTATTTGTGCTTAAAATGTGCAGGAAAAATAGTAAAAAACACAGAAAATTTCAAATTTTTTTTGCTTGAAGTCGACCTAGCATGCACAAAGTAAATGCGAACCCCCCAAACTGAAAAAAAATAGTGTCCCCACTGTGACTTAAACAAAAGGGTCGAAAACATGTCAGACAAACCAATCAAGTTATACGAGAACATGCACATGCAGAAATTAATTGAAATTAATTCCACCACCAACAAAAGTATAAAAGAGAGCAATAAAAAGAAAATACGTCCCTACGAGTCTGTGTTTGGCGGTCTCCTGCATTTTTTTTCATCCTAATCCTCATCCTCGGAACCAGACTCTGCCTCTTCATCTTCGTCAGTGTATATGTTCTCACAATTACAGTAATGATTAGAAAGCAGCAGAGAATCTTAATTCGTGACGTGATATGGTTGCAGGCATGGGCGGAGCTACACTATAGACAGGGGGTGCATGGACCCCCCCTGAAATTTTGGTCCCAAGCATCATATATATGTATCGTATATATGATATATTAATATATTTATGTTAAACTATAAGATAATTTATAATTTTCTTTTAGTGGACCCTTAATTAAAATTAAAATTTTAAATAAAAGGGGTCCATGTTTATTAGAGTTTGATAAATTTACGAGTTACAAAGTGAACATTAGCTCAAACTCTAATATTTTATTTTTATTTTGTAATTTGAATCATACTATAACACTAATAATACTTTTTAGGGATTGACACTTTTTAGGAATATCAAGAGTTCTCAAAATTAAAAGGAATTGGTGATCTTGCTAGAAAATTAGTTGAAACAAAGAGGAACACTATGTATCCTCTTGTATTTTTACTTTTAAAATTGACAGTGATTTTGCTAGTTGCTACAACGTCTGTGGACAGAACGTTTTCTGCTATGAAGTATATAAAAAATCGTCTGAGGAATCGGATGGAAAATGAATGGTTAAATGACTCTATGATTACTTATATAGAGAAAGATATATTTGATATCATTACAGATGATTCAATCATGCAACAATTTCAGTCTATGACAAATCGACGTGTACATTTGTAAAAAAAAAAGGTTTTCATTCCATTTAATTTATTTTGAGTTTGAGTTAGTTTGGTCATATTTTAATTTTTATTGCTGATTTTTTTTTTAAATATTTTAAATAATACTCATTAATTTATAAGGACCCCGGTGAAAAAAGTTTCTGGCTCCGCCACTGCAAGCAGGTGAAATTAATTCCAATTAATAAAATAGTCAGCAACATTAAATCGTGAGATTGAGTAGCAAGCAGGTGAAATCAACTCCAACAATCCACTAGAATTTTGGGTGGATCTTGGCAGCGTGGATCTGGTTCAGCAACGTTCGAGTTTCGAGTGCGGCGTGGCTGTGAGAAGAAGAGAACGGCACCCGACGTTGTTGGGTTGCTGGTGGTGGTGGACCTAGGGTTTGCTGGTGGAAGGACGGCGGAGACGGAGATGTGATGATGGTGGTGGAGAACTTTAGGTTTAGGTGGTTGAGGATGGTAATGATAAGGGTTTGAGGATTTGAATGTTGGTTTTGGGTAAAAGGAAAAGTTTGAGAGAGTGTTTGGTATTTCATGAAATTAGTGTCTGATACTTTTGTTGGGGCGAAGTATTTTTGTGCTGGGGCTAAGTGCGTTCTGAAAATTAGCTATAAATTCCAGAGGGAACTTTGCGGGGGCGGTACTAATGCTCCGCCCAGTGAAGTGTGTTCTGGAAATTAGCTACATATTCAGGACGATCAATTTTCACTGGGGCGAAAAATTCTTTTCGCCGAGGCGGATCCTGTTCTGTCCACTTCTCTCTCTCTCTCTCTCTCTCTCTTTTTGACGAAAATTGAGGCCATGGCTTTGTACTAACTCATCTACGCATTACTCTTCACCTCGATACGCCTGCAAAACACGACAAAAACACAACCATAGTTCACTCTAAGACCAAAAACAAAACACGAAAAACGCAAAAAAAAAAAAAAAAAAAAAAAAAGCTTGGGTTGCCTCCCAAGAAGCGCTTAGTTTTATGTCATTAGCTCAACTTGATACTGATGTTACTTCATTCTAAGACCACAAAGGTCTTTTCCTTCACAATTTCTCCACCCAAGTAATGTTTGAGACGTTGTCCATTTACTTTGAATCGTCTTTCGGTCTCAGCTTCAGCTATCTCCACGGCACCAAGTGGGAATGAATCTATAACGACAAAAGGTACAACAATCCAGATTTTAGCTTTCCAGGAAAAAGTTTGAGACGCGAATTGAAAAGGAACACGAATTGACCCGACTCAAACAACTTGGTTGTAATAGTCCTGTCATGCCATTTATTTGTTCTCTCTTTGTATAGTTTGGCATTCTCATAGGCTACGTATCGAAACTCATCAAGTTCATTAAGTTGCAACAAACGCTCATTTCTCGAGAGTTCCAAACTCATGTTCAAGTTACGAACAGCCCAAAAAGCTTTATGCTCAAGTTCTAATGCTAGATGACATGCTTTACCAAAACTAACATATACGGCGACATTGCAATTGGCGTTTTGAAAGCCGTACGGTGCGCCCAAAGAGCATCATCTAACTTCCTTGACCAGTCTTCTTTTGTGGGGCTAACAATTTTTTCTAAGATCTTCTTGATTTCTCGATTGGAGATCTCTGCTTGCCCATTCGTCTACGGATGGTATGCAGTTTCTACTTTATGCCTTACACCATATTTTGCTAAGAGAGCGTTGAAATATTTATTGCAAAAGTGTGATCCTTGATCACTAATGATGGCTCTTGGTGTACCAAACCTTGTGAAAATGTGCTTTTTAATGAATTTATCACCACCTTCGAATCATCAATTGGAAATGTTTCTGCCTCCACCCACTTAGACACATAATCAACAACAACTAATATGTACCGATTTCCAAATGAATGAATGAAAGGTCGCATGAAGTCAATCTCCCAAACATCAAAAAGCTCTACTTCTAGCATAGTAGTAAGTGGCATCTCGTCACGCCTAGTTAAATTTCCAACCCGTTGGCATTGATCACAACGCTTCACAAACTCATGAGTATCCTTATGTAAGGTGGGCCAAAAAAAAACCAGATTGTAGAATTTTAGCTACTGTGCGATCATCTTTAAAGTGCCCACCGTATGGTGAATTGTGACAATTACCCAGAATTTCCTCGAATTCTTCATCGAGAATACACATACTTATCATTTGATCCCCACATTTCTTAAACAAGTATGGTTCATCCCAAATAAAGTTCTTCACATAATTTAGAAATCTCTTCTTTGCAGGAAATTAAAGTCGGGAGGAAGTAGACTGCTTACTAGATAGTTGACGTAATCTACATACCATGGAAGTTTAGGTTGATTTACAGCAAACAATTGTTCATCTGGAAAGACTTCATTGATCATAATCGAGTCTGACTCTTTATTTCCTCCCTCCAATCCCGACAAGTGATCAACCACTTGATTCTCGGTTCCTTTCTTGTCCTTTATTTCGAGATCAAACTCTTGCAATAAGAGTACGCATCGAATTAGCCTTGGCCTAGCATCCTTCTTCTCTATAAAATATCTGATTGCAGAATTGTCTGTATATACGATAAACTTTGTTCCTACCAGATACGCTCGGAACTTGTCAAAAGCAAACACTACAACCAACAACTCTTTTTCAGTCATGGTGTAATTCAATTGAGCATCATTGAGAGTTTTACTTGCGTAGTATATCGAGTGAAAGATCTTGTTCCTTTTTTGTCCCAGTACAGCTCCAAGGGCGACATCGCTTGCGTCACACATTACTTCAAATGGTAGATTCCAATCTGGAGCTACTATTATTGGGGTTGTCACCAACTTTTCCTTCATGTCAGGAAGGCCTGCATACGCAAATCGTCAAAAATAAACTTAGCATCTTTTTCAAGCAAATTACATAAAGGTTTAGAGATTTTAGAGAAATCCTTAATAAAACGTCGATAGAATCTGGCGTGTCCTAGGAAACTAGGAATTCCCTTGACTGAAGTAGGAGGATGGAGTTTCTTTATCGTCTCTATCTTTGCTTTGTCCACTTCACTGCCTTTGCTTGATACCTTGTGTTCCAAAACTGTTTCTTCTTGTACCATGAAGTGGCACTTTTCCCAGTTTAGTACTAAGTTAGTCTCTTCACATCTACGCAAGACCTTGGCCAAGTTATCTAAACACTCATCATATGAATCCCCAAACACAGAAAAATAATCAATGAAGACTTCGAGAAATTTCTCTATCATATCAATGAAGATTGCCATCATGCATCGCTGAAACGTGGCAGGTGCATTGCATAATCCAAAAGGCATACGTCTAAAAGCAAACGTGCCATAGGGGCATGTGAAATTAGTTTTCTCTTGATCAGCTGGTGCGATGAAAATCTGATTGTATCCCGATAATCCATCTAAAAAACAAAAATAAGCCCTTCCTGCAAGTCTATCTAACATCTGATCAATGAATGGTAGCAGGAAGTGATATTTTCTTGTTGCTTTGACAGTTCTCAAAGGGATTAACTCATTGTTTTGATTTTTAACCACTGTCATACCACCTATCTTCAGAACACACTGAATTGGACTAACCCATGCACTGTTTGAAATAGGGAAGCTAATTCCTGAATCCAACCACTTGATGATTTCTTTCTTGACTACCTCTTTCATGATTAGATTTAACATTCTTTGATGTTCGACTGATCACATTTTCTCATCGTCAAGTAAGATTTTATGCATGCAAAAGGCAGGACTAATCCCCTTAATGTCTGCAATGGTTCACCCAATGGCTCGTATGGGTTTCAGAGATATTCGCAGAGATGATCACTGGCAATGTGGACGACTCTCCCATGTATTCATATTGTAAGAGTGCCGGCAGTGGTTTCAAATCCAACCAGGGTGGTTCTTCGATTGATGGTTTATGAGGCTTGCAAGTTGGCATTTTCAACTTTTCAACTTTTCAACTTTTCAACTTTCTTGATTGGGTTACTGACTCGCGAATTTGGTTGTAAGAATGCCACACTTTTGACAATTTCATTATCATCTCTCTCCTCAGAATACAACATTAAGGCCGCTTCCAACGGATCTTGGTACCTAGTTTTCTCAAAAGTCTTAGCGACTAATGAGTCGATCATGCATATTGATGAGCATTACTCCTCATCGTCGGGGTGTTTCATAGCTTGAAACACGTTGAATATAATCTTCTCGTCCTGTTCCCTCATGGTTAATTCACCTTTTTGCACATCAATTAATGCCCTTCCAGTAGCTAAGAATGGCCAACCCAAAATGATGTGTACATTCGAATCTGCCTCATAATCTAACACAATAAAATCAACTGAGAAGATAAACCTATCTACTTTTACCAGAACGTCCTCAATCTTTCCTTCGGGGTATGTAATGGAACGATCTTCTTACTGAAGAGTTACCATGGTTGGCCTTGCTTCCCCAGTTACCAACTTTTTTGAAAGACGGATTTTGGTATTAGATTGATGCTGGCTCCTAAGTCGCATAATGCTTATCCCACGTACTTATCGCCAATGTTACATGGAATGGTAAAACTGCCAGGATCCTTGAGTTTAGGAGGAAGCTTATTTTGCAAAATTGCGCTGCGTTCTTCTGTGAGAGCCAAAGTCTCGAATTCTCCTAATCTCCGCTTTCTTGACAGTCCATCCTTCATGAATTTGACGTAGTTTGGCATCTGCTTGAATGCTTCAACCAACGAAATGTTGATGTGAAGTTGTTTCAAGATATCAAGGGATTTTCTGAATTGATAGTTCTTCTTCTGTTGTTGAAATCTTTGAGGAAATGGTGGTGGGGGCTTGATTTCTGGTAGAGTTGTTACATCTTTCTTCTCACTCTCATTTTCCACCTCATTTTCCTTGTTTAGTATTTCAGAGTTCTCAAATTTGTCTTGAACTTCCTTGGGATCCTTAACTCGAGCTTGTGGTCTGCTAGGCTCTTCGAGTTCTCTACCATTTCTCAGAGTGATTGCTTTGCAGTGTTTATTATGATTAGCCCTTGGGTTTTCAATGTTGCTTGGGAGTGAGCCTGGAGGTTTGTGCTGCTATCTTGAGCTAATTGAGGCATTTGGGTTTCTAGGTTTCGAATAGATACAGTTGCCTAGCTCATGAACTGCGTAAACACCTCGTCTAGCGATGGTTTGTTGTCCACTGATGGTTGTTTTTATTGATCCTGAAAGCCTGGTGAGATTTGCTCAATTTTGGCATTGTTTGAGCCCTGTCCTGATGGAATAGTGTCCTGCAAGCCAACTAGTTTGGCTGCATTTAATTAGTAATAATTAAAAGAAGTATTCAATTTGATTAATAAATGCATTTATTTATATGGTCACCTTCATCTTATAAATAATTATCTAACATAAGGATGAAAGTCCTTAGATCACAGGGCTATGGGACAACCCGTGGACTGATCTCTAAGGCCATGATCTAAAACTAATTCAAGGGTCGTAAAATCCGTTTGAGATGGGACATCAATGGATTCGGTTAGACCCTCATGAGTGTGTATACTCCGATGAAATGGAGGATGTTGGGGTCCACGAGCATGACTGGGATAGTCGATACACATGAGTGGGTGGCTTGCTGGGGTGGCAAGCGCACTGAATACCCCACCTAGGAAATAACTCACCATGGAAGCGGTAGTCGCATATCGGGGATGAAGTTATTCCTATTTACAATAGTGTACGAGGAACGATCCTTATTAATTGAGGTGATAGGGTTTATCTGGTGCACGAACGTCTATGCTTTGATATGAGTCCTGACTGAGTGGAGTCTACCAGAAGGTCTCTGTGGGTTCATGTTGGGTATAAAGGAACTTGTATGCAGGTTCATATCATCAACAGAGGATCCGTTGACCCGACTTGATAGATTGAGAGCTTCTCATGTGAATCTCTGTGAGAAACGTATTCCGGTAAATCCTTGGCCAAGGTATCTGACGACTTAATGAAAGTAGCTCATAAAGGTTAAGTTAAAGGGAATAGTTTCGAGACCAGGATACATATAGTCGAGACAAGTAAGGATACCGATTAAAGTCCATAATCTTAGTCTTGACTTGGAGACCAACTAATGGAGGGATTAAGGCGTACATGGTAATTGTAAAGGTTAAAGGTTCACTGAATTAATTCAACTGTGATTGTGCTCCACGGGCTTGTGGCCAGACATATTGTGGACTGTGGGAGAATTCCCAAATTAGCAGGGGTGCTAATTTTGGAATGGTCAATCGGCAGAGTGTTCGAATGATTTGGATTTTATATTTAATTGTAACCGCGACCAATTATGTGGTGAACCTACGGGGACATACACAAACACATCGAGCGGAAACAGCAAACGAAGAATGTTGGACTCGACTGGGTAGATCTATTTGGGCTCAAGAATCCGATCCAATTGGGTTGGATCAAATTGTCAAATTAAATAGGTTTTTAATTTGATAAGAATAATTAATTAAATTAGATTTAATTAATTGAGGAGAGAAGATTTAATTAAACTTGGAGTTTAATTTAATTAAATAAAGATTAATGGGAATTAATTAATTGGGCTAGGAGTTAATTAGGAGAAATGGGTTTTTAATTAGTGGGCCAACTAATCATGGAGATTTAGATGGGCCCAATACTAATTAAAAGACAAGACTATTTAATTAATGAAGTCATGCATTAATTAAATGGCTTAGCCCATTTAGAAATTAGATCTTGTTAGGAATCCTAGTAGGGCTAGGATTACAAGAACACAAGACACAATACTAAGTACACACTTTATATAACTCTTCAAAAGTAAGAGAAAAAAACTCTCTCTCTCTTCCCTAAGCCCTAGTCGCCGTCCCTACCCTGACAGAAGTCAATCGACTTCTTTCTTTTCTTCTCGAGTTTTATATCTTGATTTCTTCTGTGTTCTAGCCGATCAGAGATCTCAAGGTTTTCGTGTGTATGTGGTGTATTGAACCGTAGAGGCGCAACACATGGGGCGCTAAGTAAAAGCTTGGGACTGAAAGTGAAAATTGAAAGAAGTCGAGTTCGCATCTCCGGGGATTTCCTACATATCAAATTTTGGCTTGGATTTGCTAGGAAGCAGGTATAACTTAATCTTGTGATTGTTATACTTGTTTAATATTAGTTTAAATATACATTGTATTGTATCCTGACAAGATTCCCAAGGGGAGCCTAAAAAGTTTTATATTTTCTGTGCCTGAGGCTCGTTTTCCCGTAAGAATCACAACAGTAGTATCAGAGCCAAATTTGGCTCTATATTTAAACTAATGAGCAAACTCAATGGATTAAAATCATATGTTTGATTTTGAATGTTGATTAGATTAACATGCATGTTAGATCTGTTGGATAGATCTGTAGTTTTTAACTAGATTGTTAAAACTGTAATTTTAGATTCGTTATTGTTATCATGTTTTTAAATTTGGATTAAATTAATTAAAACTGTTGATTTTAATTAATTAAGGAATCAAGAAATTGTTATATAAAAACGTATTAGGAACCGAAATATGAAAATTGCACAGCAGTTGCACGACGACTGCACAGCGACTGCACGACAATTGCACGGCAGTTGCACGGCAGACGCACAACGACTGCACAGCAGCTGCACGACAATTGAACATAAACTGCACACGCGCGATAGTGGAAAAC
This sequence comes from Penstemon eatonii, assembly GCA_038501285.1. Lineage (NCBI taxonomy): Eukaryota > Viridiplantae > Streptophyta > Magnoliopsida > Lamiales > Plantaginaceae > Penstemon > Penstemon eatonii. The sequence continues at coordinate 29,176,958 of CM076713.1, forward strand.
TTAGAGTTTCATTTGTGATAAGACTTTTAATTAAAATTAATGTCTTCTAGTAAGTTACCATGATTATAGATCTTCGAGAGCTTATTAAACAAGGAAACTTAGAGTTTCAAGATAAGGATAGATAACTAAATTGGATTTTATTTCTATCTTTAATTAACTTGCAAGATTAGATTCCTTGATGCTCAAGCAAGAGCATAATAGTCCTTTTTAATATTGGACAATTCAAATCTAATAATATGGATAATATTTTGAATTAAAATTTAAAAAAGCCAGTAAATTTACATTATTGCCCTTTTGTGAATTTATGCATGTTCTTGTTTGAATATGTGGATTGAGCGAATTGCCCTTAAGCCCTGTGTAGTTTATTGTTGGTTTTTCAATATGGTTGTAATTAAATGGCCTGGTTGGTGCCCCTTCTTTGTTGAAATTCAAATGTAGTAGAATAGGGTCTTAAGTTAGACTTAGATTAGGCTTGGAGCCCGAAAGACCTCATGGAGACTCTGGAGATCAACATGGAGTCCAAATTATGAAAGATGGTGGACATTACAAGTGAAGGCCCATGTATGCATGGGAATTATTTTGTAATAGATTAGGTCATTTATTTTGACCCTAGACTGACCAATTGGCCCATCACATGGCTCGTGATGGATTGCATAGGATGGGCAATCGATCAATCGTTTGTGCAATGCTAGGTAGTGAATGTTTACTTTTTCGTAATTATTCTTTGATGTATGAGATGCATGCTTAGGATAGAGAAACGTAAACAAGATAATTGATAATCTGATGAGACCTCGCACTAGAACATTTCATAAAACCTCCAATTGAACCTAAAATTCAATTATAATATTAAAATGTAAAACGGGTGCATAGAATGGTGTTTATGGTCCGAGCCTATCCAATTACTAGGTCTTAGGCATATCGTACGAATATATCTCGATGTCTCACGAGTCGTGGGTCGAGTTATAGGAAGATGGTATGTCTATTGCCTCGATGCACAATTTAGTAATTGAACTATTTCTCTTCACGAGTATTGTACATGATTTAACGCGAGTAAATATGGATGTCTCACGAGTCATGGGTCCATACCGAAAAACGAGGCTAAATAAACTCAATGGTTAGCTACGATGGTTAACCGGGGACATGTTCGCCCACCAAGTGGATCAATTGGTATGGCCAATGAGTCGTGGGTATTGAGCGATTGCATTTGGGCCTTGAGCCCATTATGAAATTTTTATTTCCCGAACCTTATATGGGGGCATAAGTATTCGATAAAAATATTGGGAGTAGTTTACAAATGAAATCCATGTTTGTAAACTATGCATTGATATTTATCTGCCGCGTATTAATTTTCTTTTATCGTCGTGTTTATGATAGTTTTTCATAAGTGATATATCCTTGAATATTTACCATCATACTTGAATCAAATAAATTGACAGAATCCAAATGAATTTTGAATTACTTCAAAACATGAGAATTATTCTCGAGTCCAAGCAATGACTCATCTCCTTAAAAAGATTTCATTTGTTATCCTTTCGAAGTTACGCTTCGATTGGAATGGTGATAGGTTTCACCATGCTGCATTTTTCGAAGTTACTCTTCAATTAAGAAAGGTGATAAGTTTCACTAATGGGTTGAGGATGGTTCTCAAGCCCAAAATTTTCTTGAAGGCAAACATGAAGTCTCCCTTAAATGGGAAGTAACATATCGTTCAAAGGCTCAAAAGGCTCGAGAGATGGAAGAAGAGGAATGAATCCTCTCTGAAGGGAAATAACCTTAGAGGTTTTTCTATAAGGATGATAAGTTGAAAATTCAATCAAAAATGGTTCTTCCATGGATTAAGATCAAGGAAAATAAAGAAATAAGGGATACATGAGCACTAAAATAATTTTTCAAATTAAAGATTCAAAAGAATGAGCTTGACTAGGTCGAGCTTGACTGGGATGCTATAAATAGTAACCGACTTTTGAATCTTGTGGTATGGAAATTAAATTTAGTAGTTGGTTCCTACGCAACCAAGAGGGATAAACAATTGCAATGGATTTAATCAATTTAAAAGTGTGTAGAAACACTAAAGCATTAGTGGGAGATAAGGCGTCTCTTGTACCCTCATAGGTAAAAGTACGTTGTACAAATTCCAAATCATTTTTGGAATAAAGAAGAGAGCCTGATCAATGAAAGCATGTAAGAGATTTGGATCGATTCAAAATCGAACATGCATTTGGCAAATACGCCATTGATTATTTAATAGAGAATTAGATTCTTGAAAAGTAAGACCCGCTTGAAACATTGTTAGTTGTCGAGCATTTCGGACATGTAAATGTCCATTAAGAAATCTTACATGAAATTCCTTATTCAATCAAATAAAACTTGATCGATAAAATCGAAGATATTGAGCTAAGTATCAATGAAGCCAATTCCAAAACATATCAAGTGATATGAGTTCTGGTATTGTACCTTCATATGCATTCATGCGCATATGGGGTCTCCCGCTTATGTGAATAAGCTACTGGGAGATAAGCTGGAAATAAAGTCCATTTTATGCAATTCGTGGTGTATCCAAATTCTCAATAGGATACGCGTTATATGTTCCTCTAAGAAAACATTATAAAACTAACTTCGTGGAGAAGGATTTCTTGTTGGACAAGAAAGAAAACATTATAAAACAAGATGAGGTTCATAAAATCGACCTATCACCACAGGCAGTGGTAGAACCTGAGCATGAAAATGAACCAAATAGTACACATGAACTTCGAGGTCTGAAAGACAACGTAGGGAACCCGAGAGGTACTACAGTCTGCTACATGAAATTGGATAGTCTGAGACTAATCCAATGACCTACGAAGAAGCTATGTAAGACATAGATTTGGGAAGGTGGCACAAAGCCATGGAATCTGAAATGGACTCCGTGCACTCTAACAAGGTTTGTACCTTAGTGGATCCACCAGTGGGAGTAACTCCCTTGGGTTTCAAGTGGATCTATAAGCGAAAGCTTGGAGTGAACGGAGAATTTATTACCTATAAGGCACGACTAGTCGCAAAATGATACACTCAAATGTCGAGTATTGACTTTGATGAAATTTTGCATGTAGCGATTCCCAAATTCATTCAGATATTGTTGGCCATAGCTGCTACGAGATATGGCGAAAGGATGTAAAGATCGTTTTCCAGTGGAGACATTGATAAGGAGATCTACATGAAGAATCCAAAAATGATTTACATCCAAGGGAGATGAGCACAAAGTCTAAGGTCCAAATATGGACTTAAGCAAGCTTCCCGAAGCTGGAACATACGTTTTGATGATATAATTCAAACCTTTGGATTCATTGAAAACATGTATGAGTAGTGTGTGTACAAGAAAGTTAGTGGGAGTACAGTTGAATTTTTATGCTTTATGTTGATAACATTCTTCTCATTGTACATGATGCAAAATTGTTATCCGAAATGAAAGAATGGTTTTATACACAATTTACAATGAAGGATTTGGAAGAAGTTTCCTTTGTACTGGGTACAAGGGTCTACATGGATAGATCGAAAGGACTACTGGGCCTCTCCCAATTGAAGTACGTAGATTAAATACTGAAGACATTGAGTATGGAAGAATCCAAGAGAGGATTGCTTCCGATGAGACATGGCATTGCTCTCTCTGAGTCTATGGTCCAAAAGACCTCTGAGGAGAGAAGCAAGATGTATATGATACCACATGCCTCTGCGATAGTAAGGATAATATGGTAGTTATGTATAAGACCAGACATAGCGTACGCTCTGAGCGTAAATGGCCGCTATTTGTCTGACCCATAAGAGCAGCACTGGTTAGCCGTAAAGTCTATTCTGAAGTACCTGAAAAGGACTAAATAATTGTTCTTGGTATACGGCGGGGGAGAATTGAAATTGGAAGGCTATACTGATTCTAGCTTCCAATGTGATGTAGATGGTTTCGAGTCAACATCTGGATATTTCTTCTTCAATGGTAGTGCGGTGAGTTGGATACTACCGCAAAATTCAACCTTCGAGGCATAAAAAATTGTAGAAAAGCCCATTTATAGACGCGACTCAACTTTATCCAACGGTTGAAGTGTAACAAGTCGTGCGATCAAGATTTAATGACGATTCAGCTTCCCGAGGAATAAGAAAATATTTGGTGGAAAAATCACGTAGGTCGCTATGGAGAAGACAACCGCTAAGCCAGTCCATTCAACGCTCGGAAATTGGAAATCGCCTCAGTTGACAAAAATATGAACACCAAGTCATGTAAAAGTATCGATAAAAAAAAAAGGAGAGGGGGGAGAAAGCCAATTTCTCCTCAAAAGACCTAGTGACCTCAAGTGCACAATCCAGCTCGATCTTATTCTTTACCAAGTTAAAGGTAATGAGATGTGAGAAATCGGATTAATGATGATAATACGAAGAATTTTTTCCTTTCGACATGTCGACCTCGGAAATAAAAATGTCAGACTGCAAAAGGTTCGGAACGGTTTTCTCGGGTATTGCTACATCGAGATAAGATATATCCATTCCTAGAGAGAGGGCTTTATAAGAAAAAACTGGCATTAGGATCGAAAGGTTTTTCGACCTTGAAAGGCTCTGGTAAAATAGAAAAGGATGCGCGCTCAGCGGCATTTTCCCCTAAAGAGATCATTTTGCTTGAGTTAGCAGGTTTAATCGGAACCCATGATTCTTTATTTCCTTTGCTAAAGGCATGGAAGTTCTTGCAGAGGCTTTAGAATTTATATATATTTAGGAGCTCCGATCTCAGTATTCGATGGTATGGTGAAATGATGTGAAATCGCCCTAGTATTTATTGCAAGGATAGCATCTTGTTATCACAATAATGGAAGAATCATCAACCACAGGAAAAATTCGATATAGAGTAACTAATGTTCTCACTAAGATAACAACAATATGGGTTAAAGAACAAAGTATATACGAGCGAATTCATAAACTACAAAAGAAAAGTTAATAAAGGAAGTCCTATTACATAATATTTGTCAATGGTCGGGTTCTTCAGCACCAGAATCGCAACCCTCCTCCGCCTTTTCATCTTCTTCGTCAGAATCACCCTCCGAGCTATCGCTATCACTTCTACTCGAGCTATCATCACCTTCATCGCTATTTTGGTCCTCAGTAGAAGAACTACTTGCCCTAGGGGAAGAGGTATTTTCTTCTTCCCGATCATTAGAATCGCCATCAATATTCACCTCCTCACTCTCTTCCACCGCATTTTCCGCTTCGAGCATATTAGGGTTGGGCATGGGAACCCCGAATTCAGCGAGGAATGGGGCATACTCATGATCTTGAAGACCAACAATTTCGGGAGGAAGAGAGGAAGCTTTATAGATTTCCCCAAAAATGTTTTTATAAGGGTCCATATGGGGAAGATACTCGGTAAGAACACCTGGAATCCTTCCGGCCACAATGAGATGCTGAACTCCTTTATAGAAAAAGGCTTGGTTAATCAAGCCCGACCGTAGGCGAACCAAGGCGTCAAGGAACGGGGATTCCAAAAATTCCTTTACAGCTGGAAGTCTGCCCTCTTTGCGACCCCAAGCATATGCCTGATCGGAAAGCATCTTAGCTTGCTCAAGATCCGATCTTAACTTCTCGACCTCTTCCTCAAGTGTCCTTTTTGCTTCAAGCTCTTTCCTAGCCTCCACGAACTCCTTTTCGACCTCGGATAGCTTGGCAGTAGTCTGATTTAACCGAGCGGCAGTAACGGCATCCTCCTTCAGAATGTCGTGTAGAGCATTATGAGCTAGTCCCGACTCTTCCTCTAAGATAGCCAGTCGATGAGATTGATGAACGAACAAATCCCCGGCCTAAAGAAAAACATATATCAGCAATGAGGAGTTTCGAAAAAATTAGTATGTACGAAAAAACGCGTACCCTCTGATGTGCATAAGCATAATCACCCATGATTTGAAAGCCATCTTTATGGAAGAGCTCAGTATTATCATCCTTGAATCTTCCGGCCATCAGAATTCTAAATGACTTATCCACAGCGTGTTCACCATCGGGGCCAAAGTCAGACTCGATTGTCCCACTCTCTGGAAATCCAGCGGCCCTTGGTCTGCGAAGATGGTCCTCTACGAAATCCGCCAAGTCTGGTTCGGCCCGGCCGGGACGACATTGGATCGGGCCTGGTTTCCGACCAAAGGGCCTTACCCTTCTTGAAGACTCAGGTTCTTCGCTGCTTCTTTTGCGAGCCGTTCTAGCTTCAGTTATCTGTTGAGCTTGGATACCCTTGGACGTATAATAGCTATATCCAGCTGTGTTCGGATCAGATGTGTCAATCGAGAATATTGACTGTAGAGGCCCGGCAGCTCGAGATTGTGAAGTTCCCTCGGTAGCAATTTGAGGAAAACTCACAGCTAGGTTTGGAACCGCGGTAGTATCAGCGCTTGGAATGACTCCTCCGATCTTCAAAGTAGCCCTTGATTTCTTTTGTTCGCGGGGCTGGCCTTGGGTCCCCTTTGAAAAAGAAGCAACGTTCGAGCCGGCTATAGAGGTTCGAAATTTCTCAACAACCTCAGCTGAGAACTAAAGAATGTTAATTCCGACCAAAGGAAAATCAGAGCACCGAATTGTAAGAAACAAATAAGCATACCTAAAGTAAGAGGAGCAGCAACGGCATCAGCCTCCCCATCACTCCTTACAACTTGATTGGTTTGGGTATCGGCGGGCGTCGAAGAAAGATGACCAAATTTGATCGCGGGGGCAGGAAAAGAACATTTGCTGAGCCCAGCCTTTCTCAAGACCCCCTCTTGGGTCATTAGAGCGGTTTGATAAAGGTCGGGTTGAAGGGTCCGCAAAAACTCATCAGGGAGCTCATGATCCATTCTTCCTTTAAGACCCCGCCTACCGTAGATCCAAGACTGCTCCCCTGCCCACTTATAGGGGGTCGATTCAGGAACTTCTGCAGAAGGCGTGGTATCAGGCCCACGAACGAAGAAGAACTCTTATTTCCAACCTTTTAGGTTGCTTGAGACGTTCTTCGACAATATTGATCAATTCGATCTTTGCGAAAAATATACATAACCTGCGTTCGAAGAGATGGACGAACTCATCTGGAAGACTCGCCAGAAATTTTGCAAGGTCGCCTTTTTTCGTTTTGCCTTCATTAGCACGCAGAATGCGACTATATACCCAATAGAGTTCGGAAGAATCTGAGAGGGGCTAAGCGAGAAAGCCTCTAGAATACTACGAATCAAAGGCGCGAAGGGAATTCGTAGACCGTAAAAGAATTGCCTGGTATAGAAAGCTGGCACCCCTCCGGTGGATTCGTAGACCGTAAAAGAATTGCCTGGTCTAGAATACTACGAATCAAAGATCGAGTATCTTTCCGGAATATACTTACTGAACTCGTCTTCCAAATATTCTCGATGTTTCTCAGTGTAACGGCAAGCAATTTGATCAGCCCTGCTCTCGGTTTTATTAAGCCTTGAACTGGTCAATGGTTCCACCCATTTAAAAATTGTAATGATAACCTTGGTACCTATTCTGTATTTCATCTGCTCATCCTCCGCCAATGTAAGGCTATCGTCTTCTGCAGATTCTTCATCAGTCGCCTCATTCGAACTATCGCCTTCATCATCCTCAAAGTCAGAGTTGAGCTCTCCTTCTTCTCTTTCAGGGTCGGAATCAGAGCTCGAGCTCCCTAAATTTTCCGCCATTGGCGATTGGGTAATCTTAGTCTGCATCTCATCAGGACCACTCTCTTGTTCTTCCGGCATTTTGGCCTTGCCTTTTGGATCTATTTGGCTAGACATTGTAAGTACGATAAGGATGGTCGGACGAATCTTTAAGATTTCTTATCGATCTCTTCGCTTCGATCTAGGGTTTTTCGAGAATCCTGTGCAAGTGAGCCCCCAACGATCGGCATATTATATAAGGTCAGAAAGGTAAATTGCAAGCCGGTCCCCGAGTAACCGCGACGGTTGAACTCCTTTGGGGAAAACTCAAAACTATTTTTCCGATAATTGCATTTTAGACCCCTACACTTCTCGCAATGGAGTGCTGAGAACCAAAACATAAAAAGATACGCCTTTTCGGCATATATATTTATTGCCCAATGCTTTACTTTATCTTACGGTCGGAGAAATAGGGAATTATTAACAAGGAATCAATTACGGCAGCACGGTAGCCAATATGAAAAGATACTTTGATCGTGAAAAGGCCTGACGAAGATTGTTAATGTCAAAATTTATGCCGTCGCAGTAAAGCCATAAAATTATTTCCAAGATGTGCACTCTTTTTCCCTGATTCGTTTTTTATCCCAATGGGTTTTTCCGAGTTAGGTTTTTAACGAGGCACATCCGAAGTACATTTTAAATGGTTTGCGCATCCCCATGATCGAATCAGTATATACTTCTTTGAGCTTAAGCTTCACTTTACGCTCGAGAAGTGGGGGAGTATTGATGAAGGATATTTTCGGACTCTACTTTTAGGAACCCAGGCGAGATCGAAGGTTGTGGATCCCGACCCTGAAGGCATAAAATCGAGCCTAAGACACAATTCTTCTTATTCGACCTATCAGAGAGAGAGCCCGTAGTCGAAGGATACTGTTGGGCCGACCTCAGGCCCAAGCCTGTGGGCCGAGGAATATATTCCTACGGATGGACCACGTAAGCCCCCCACTCCAACTATAAATACCACGATCATTTATGAAGCAGGGGTGTACACGCTTTCCCAGGTGCTCTCTACTCGAAGCTGCTGCTCAGAGCCATCTTGGAAAGTTAGCATAGGTCACTTATTATGTATTACTCCTCTAGCTTGTACGGCATCCTATAATGCTCAAGTAGGACCCCACTGCTTGTAATATGTATTCGCACGTTCGGAATATATATAATATTGATATTTTCTTCATTTAATTGTGCCCTTAGCTATTTTCTTCACTTCTTTGATCATATATGAAATCACGTAAGATCAACCCATTTTTATATTTTCGATCTTAGGGGCATAGCAACGGCTTTCACCCTTAGTCAATTTCGAGGGTCGTAGCAACAGCTTTCACCCGTTTTTATATTTTCGATCTAAGGGGCATAGCAACGGCTTTCAACATTAGTCAATTTCGAGGGTCGTAGCAACAGCTTTCACCCGTTTTTATATTTTCGATCTAAGGGGCATAGCAACGGCTTTCACCCTTAGTCAATTTCGAGGGTCATAGCAACAACTTTCAACCGTTTTTATATTTTCGATCTAAGGGGCATAGCAACGGCTTTCACCCTTAGTCAATTTCGAGGGTCGTAGCAACAACTTTCACCCATTTTTATATTTTCGATCTAAGGGGCATAGCAACGGCTTTCACCCTTAGTCAATATTTGTTAAATAGATTAGGAATCGATCATGATACAATAATATTTCCACGAGGATGAGATGGAATTTAGAAGATCTCTGGAGAATAGAAAATTTTCATTGAATTGATAATCTTTGATAATACGAGAAAACAAAGGGAACAATAAACCATAATAGTAGATAAGCTAGGAATTGCCAATCCAATCTTCATTTTCCATAATATTTCCTCAGATTAACAGCGTTCCACGTTCGAGGTAAGACCTCTCCATTTGGATAAGCTATCTTGTATAAGCCTTTTTTCCCAAGCTCGACAACAACGTAGGGGCCATCCCAATTAGGTTGAAGTTTGCCAACATGCTTTGAGACTTCCACTTTTTTTAGCACTAAATCTCCAACTTTAAAAGTTTGGATTCGAACTTTCTGATTATAGGCCTTCTCCATGTTGGACTTTGCAGCCTGAATTCTCAATTTTGCACGATCCCTTCTGCTATCTGCTTGATCAACCTCCATTTCTCTCGAAGATTGATTGTCTTCGGAATTATAAAACTCGACCCTGGGTGAAGGTATAAGAGTTTCAACGGGAATAACCGCTTCCAAACCATAAACCAAACTGAAGGGAGTCTCGCCAGTAGCAGCTTTCACAGTTGTCCTATTAGCCCATAAAACTCCTGGAAGTTCATCAAGCCATTTGCCTTTGGCATCAGTTAAGCGCTTTTCCAGAGATCGAACGATCTCTCTATTTACAACCTCTGTTTGCCCATTTGCATGTGGGTGCCCAACTGAAGTAAAATTCTGTTGTATTCCGAACTTCTCACACCATTCCATGACTTTTTTGCCTGCAAACTGAGTTCCATTGTCGGAGATCAAAATTCTGGGAATTCCGAACCTGCATACAATATTCTTCCATAGGAAATTTATGACTTGAAATTGGGTGATTTTTGTTAGAGCAACACATTCGACCCATTTACTGAAATATTCCACGGCTACTAACACATAATTCTTTCTGGTCCTTGCGGTTGGAAAAGGACCAACAATATAGATGCCCCATTTGTCAAAAGGCCAGCAGATCGGAATAGAGTGCATTTGTTCAGCGGGCTGATGTATCAAATTTGAATGGATCTGACAATGGTGACATTTTCTCACATAATCCACTGAGTCGGAAATAAGAGTAGGCCAATAATATCCTGCCCTTGAGCATTTTAGAGTCAATCCTCGAGCACCACAGTGATTTCTTGCTTCGCCTTCGTGAACCTCCTTCAGGATAATATTATACTGATCTTCAAGGATACATTTCAATAAGATTCCGGAGGAGGAGCGTTTGTATAGTTGACCTTCAATCAGAGTGAATAATGGAGCTCGATATTTGACTCTTCGGGCCTCATTTGCATCTTCGGGTAGTTTTCCTTCTTTCAAATAATTTATGAAATGATTGATCCATGAGATATTTTGCTCGTCAATTTCCATGATATCGACACAAGGAGCGATGTCTAGATCGATGGCGGATGTATTTGATAATAGCCAGGTAATCACCCTCTCACTCTTTCCATCTGCAATTCCCGTAAATTTTGATAGCAAATCTGCCCATAGGTTTTCCTTCGAACTTGGAGATCAGACTCTTTACTTTATGTAAATATTTGATCATATTGAACTCCTTGGCTTCGTAAACGCCTTTCACCTATCTATGAACAAGTTCGGAATCGGTTAATACAGTAATCGATTTTACCTTTGATTTCAGAGCCATTTACAATCCCGCAATTAAAGCTTCGTACTCTGCTTCATTGTTCGTGACAACAAAGTCCAAGGTAATGGCGTAACTCAGATCTTCGCCATTTGGTCCTTGAAAATGAACTCCTGCTCCGCCTTCTTCCCTGGTCGAAGAGCCATCCACGTGCATTAGCCAGATCGGGTCATCGACCTTTTCGACCATATTTACCTCACAAGTAGATTCATTTTTTGAGTTCTTTGACCCCATGGATTCAACCAGGAAGTCAGCTAGCACTTGGGCTTTCACCGCAACCCTGGTTGATATTCGATCTCGTACTGACCCAGTTCGACGGCCCATTTTATCAACCTGCCAGAAGCTTCTGGTTTAGATAAGATATGTCTCAAGGGTTGATTGGTTAGAACAATAATTTTATAAGTTTGAAAATAAGGCCTCAATCTCCGAGCGGCCACCACTAAGGCGAGTGCGAATTTCTCGATCTCCATATAATTCTTTTTGGCACCCTGCAATAGTTTGCTTAAGTAGTAGACTGGTTTGTGCTCAGACTTCTCTAGTTTTACTAAAACTGAGCTAATAGCTTCTTCCGAAACGGCTATGTAGAGATATAAAGGTTCTCCCTCGGAGGGCTTGGCCAACATTGGTGGTGAGGTCAAGTATGTTTTTAGATCTTCGAAAGCCTTGTCGCATTCAGGGCTCCATTCGAAACCCTTTGATTTTCGTAATAGCTTAAAGAACGGCAAGCTCTTATCAGCGGATCGGGAAATGAACCTGTTGAAGGAAATAATCTTTCCAATCAAACTCTGGACATCTGAAAGCTTTCTTGGTGGTCAAAGATCAGTGATGGCTCGGATCTTCTCTGGATTGGCTTCAATCCCTCGTTCATGAAAGAGATAGCCAAGGAATTTTCCTGATCGTACTCCAAAAGTGCATTTTGCCGGATTCAATTTCATTCCGTATTTTCTCAGGATTCCGAAGCATCTGTCAAGGTGCGATCTTCTTCCGTCATACTTTTCACGAGCATGTCGTCAACGTACACTTCCATGATTTCACCTATCAATTCTTTAAACATCATATTAACCAACCTTTGATAGGTCGCACCTGCATTCCTCAACCCAAAAAGCATAACAATGAAGCAGTAAACTCCACACTCAGTGATGAATGCAGCCTTATCCTGATCCCTTTCATTCATGAAAATCTGATAAAATCCTTGGAAAGCATCCATCATGCTAAAAAAATACAAAACCTGCAGTGGAATCTACTAACATATTGATGCGGGGCAACGTGTAAGGATCCCTCGGGCATAATTTGTTCAAATCAGTGAAATCGTTGCACATTCTCCATTTATTATCGACCTTATCTACTTTAGAGACTAAGACTACGTTACATAACCATTCCGTGAATTTGATCTCCCTGATTTGACCAGCTGCCAGTAATCTATCAACCTCGGCGTTGATGATTTTATCTTTCTCGCGCCCCTGATTACGCTTCTTTTGTCTTACTGGCTTTGCCTTTGGATTGATATTCAGAGAGTGGGTGATCACCCGTGGGTCGATTCCCACAATATCATCTGAACTCCAAGCGAAGACATCTACGTTCTTTCGTAAAAAATCGATAAGCATTGTTTCCATACCTTCACTTAACTCGGTTCCGATCTTTGTAAATTTTTCAGGGGATCCCGGCACTAGGACAACCCTCTTATGATCGGGGGCTTGCACGCTCATGTCCACGTTCTTTCCCTTTTTTACTTGCAACTTTTCACAATCGGGGATCGGTAATCTTGAAATCGATCCTGATTCTAAATCATAAACTTTTCTTTTTCTCAAAATTTCGGGCTCCACCTTTTGTTTTATGGACAGAGAAGAATTGTAGCATTCCCATGCCATGTATTGGTCATTCCTCATTTCGCATACTCCTCCGTCAGTCGAAAATTTTACCTTTTGATGATATGTTGACACTACGGCCTTGAACGCATTCAATGCTGGCCTCCCTAATATTGCATTATAAGCGAAAGGTGTTTCTACCAGTAAAAACTTCACTGTTCTGGTTACACTCTATGGTTTCTTTCCGAGAGTCGTACTTAGCAATATGGTTCCTAGTGGGACAATTTTCGAACCACCAAATCTAATTAAAAGTGTAGCGACTCGATCCAGATGAGGATGTTGGAGGTTCGTCCAAGCAAGGGCCTCGGCTGAGATAATGTTTGCCGAACTTCCGTTGTCAATCAAAACTCTTTTGACTTCATAATTAGCGATTCTCAGAGTTAGCACCATCGAGAAGTCTGGATCAACATCATTTACATCCCAAGTGATGTCCGCTGGTCTATCCGCGTCACTGAAGCTTATAACTTGATTTTCCATGGATGGAAGTTCCAAAGAGAAAATTTCTTTCTTGGTCGAGACAATCGTCTTTATCGACCTCATTGTTCTTTTCCTTGCATTCATGCTGTCTCCTCCTGGTGGTCCGCCAGCAATCATGTTTATTACCCCATTCAATTGCTCATCAGCCTGATTTTGAGCTTCGCGTTGTTGAGTGGTGAACTTTTGAGGGCTCCTAGATCTATAACGATTGTTATAGTTTTCTCTCTTAACAAACTCCTTAAGCTTTCCTTGCACGATTAGCTTTTCGATCTCAACTTTCAGCTGATAACAATTTTCAGTGCTATGTCCCCGAGCCCTATGATATCGACAATATTTGTCATAGTTCATTGCTCCAGGTCTTGCCTGAGTAATTCTTTGTGCCTCGTGGATCAAATTCCCTTCCTCCAATACGATCAGAATTTCTTCCTTTGTGGTGTTTAATTCAGTAAAATGAATCTTCCCAGGTTGTGCAGGCTGATTGGAAATAGGAGGCGGACCATAGACATTAGATTTTTGGGTCGGCCCCTGGGGCTTATAGGCGTTGAGTCGTTGCCATACAGGCCCCCTATTCGAACCTCCGTAATCGCCTGGCTTTGGAATAGGTGCTCGATCTTGCTTTTTTCCGAGCTGAAGCTTTGGATTATGAGCATTTTTTAGTTTATTCATTTCTTCCTAGATCATATATTTCTCAGCGATTTCCATGATTCGCTCGAAAGATTTTGGTTGCTTTCTGCATAGAGCATTTCCGAACTGCGTGTTCCTTGTTATTTCGAACATTAAAGAGGATAGTATTCGATTTGCGGAGTATCAACTTTCAGAAGTTCAATACTGAATCTTGCCAACCATTGCCTCAAAGTTTCACCATCCAACTGCTTCACAGTTCCCAAATGATTTGCTGGTAATCTAGGCTTTCTTTGGCTTGCAAATTGGTGTTTTAGTTTGTCACAAAATTCGTCGAAAGAAAATATAGAGTTCGGCGGTAGTTTTCCGAACCAATCAGGGGTGATTCTTTCAAAAGTAGTGACCATAATTTTGCAGCAAAAATCCTCTGAATGCCCATATAAATTCATCACATTGATGAAACTATTAATGTGTTCTCCGGGGTCGGTAGTCCCGTTATACCGTGGCAATCTCGTTGGTACAGTTTCAGTGTTCCGAGCTTCATGTATCTCCCTGCAAAATGGTGAACATCTCATGATACTATTCCCGATTTCCCTATCCCTGATGTTTTCTCGGATAGTTTCTCTCTGTGGGATCATTTCAGTATGCCTAGCAGTTGTAGCTGCATGGCGAATTTCTACTACTGCGTCCTCCCTATCTAACTTCTTAGCAACTCTTTCCTGCACAATTCTTTCCAATTAGGACTCCGTAATTCTTTTGTAAGTTGGTTTCTTCGCTTTTTCAGCACCCAAAGGATGACTTTCCCCAACTAGTAAACCCTCTAAATCATGTACCGTCTTTGGTGGTATTCCTAATCGAATGTTGGACTTCGACGGAGCTGCACGGGGAGGGTTTGGCTCTGGTGCATTCGATATCGATCGGAGTACACTCTTTCCCTTTTGAGCGTTCGAGGAAGGAATTTCCGGTCTTCCATGCATCGCAGGCTGATCCACTGGAGATTGGTCGACTCTTCCACTATTCAAAAATTCCCTGCACATCATACCTATTATAGATCTCAAGTCGGCGACAGTTGTATGGATCGGGATATCGTCCTGGGGGACGATCGGAGGAGCTTCTGGCTGTTGAGCCGCTCGAGATAGATTATCGGGCTCATTGTTGACAGAATTTTGCACTCCAACTACGTGAGAAGGCTCTCCTCGAATGTACGTATTTCGCCTCTTAGTAGGCATTTTTCGATCTAACACCCAAATAAGGCCCCACGGTGGGCGCCAATTGATCTTACGCAGTTTCGTAGGGGACCAAAATAGGAATGTAAACAAGCAAGACACAAATATATGAAGGAGAAGATCAATAACGTATATTTCGATCTTGGGTGTACAGATTACAAGTAATGAGGGTCCTATTTGAGCATTATAGGATGTTGTACAAGCTAGAGGCTAAATACATACAAGAGTGATATCTAATCTAACTCTCCAAGGTTAGTCCGAGCAGGAGCTTCGAGCTGGGAGCACCTGCGAAAGCGTGTATGGCATCATAAATGCTTGTGGTATTTATAGTTGAGGCGGTGTGCTAGCTGAACCATCCGTAGGGGAGCACTTCTTGGCCCAAAGGTCTGGGCCTGAGGTCGGCCCAACAGTAGTTTTCGATCCGGAGCCTTTGCTTGAGAGATCGGACAGAGCATACTGGAACTTGGGATCGATATTATGTCTTTGAGGTCGAGATTCACGATCTTCGATCTCGGATAATCTATTTCCGACCGAGCATGCGTTCCTGAATGTAAAGAATCCAAAGTACCCCTCATCAATAACGTTTTGAAATTATTGGTTTGTGGTTTGACTTTGAATGCATGATGATAAATGTTTGAAGTTGATTGGCATTTTTGTTAGAATTAGTGTCATTACTCGAAGACGAGCAATATTTTAAGTTTGGGGTGTGATAACTCTCTGAAAATAGAGTTATCGCGTGCACTTTTTAGACTCAAATGGATGTTTTTCTTAAGCATATGTGAGTTGTTTGAGATTTCAGTGCATATTTCATTTATTAGAGTCGATTCACGAGTATAATCAAACTTTGAGAATAATCCTTGATTTTTTAAACTAATTCGATATGTTTTCTTGTAGGAAATTAATCGGGTCAGTGAAATTCAATTTGCATAAAGGTCCATGAAGGAAATATTACAAGAGACAAACAAGAAATCTCGAGATTTATCATTTTAAATTGTTGAGGGTATCAATTGTACAAAGAGACAAAAAGCAGGGGTTTAAATGCAAAATGCAGTTGATATTGATGATTGGAACACTTAAGTTGTGGCAAGATTTCAATCTCTTGAGTTGTTAATTGGGCTGGCCCAATTAAGGGGTACGCATGAAGGGAGAATTGAAAGCCAATTGGAAAAAGGAATCCTAAGAAAAGAAGGACAACTTTCCTAGCATAAAAGAGACATATATCACGCAAAAGGAAAAGTAGGGAGAAGAGATAATTACGAAGAACAGAGAATTACGGACAGATCACGCATATAGGAGAAAAGAATCACGAGCATCACACTTTGGGTACTTTAATTTTGATTTAGAGAAAAACATGAACTCTTTTCTATTTGATTTCATTGTTTTTGTTATCATGAACTAATTTTGTTTAGTCTAGGGTTTTTACGGATCCATGTTTTGCGAATATTGTTTTATTTTATTTTCTAGTTTTAATTTAGTGATTTTCGATTTCTACTTATCGATATTCGTTTATCCAGATTTATGCTAATTATCGTCAAATTGGCTGATCACCTATTTGATAGTTTTTTTTTTCTTGATTGAACTTGGAAAGGGAATATTGAGAATAGAAGAAAAATTAGATAGTGGGTTGTTCGTTAGGACATAATATACCCGACACTCCCATATCCAAGTTAGGTTATAAGATTTATGCATGTGATTAATAATACTGACTTAGGAATAAGATTAGTAAGTTAATTGCATAGGTTCTTGAGTGATTCGGAAGACACTTTAGGATAGAAGTGAGCCCTAGGATAGCGAATAAGAATCACTAGTATAGTAAGAAATTAGGAAGTTAATCGACATTAGGAGAATAACATTGGTAAAGTTTAAGCTCTAGGCCCCTTTCTCATTGATTTTCTCCTTGGCACTTTAATCGTCATCTTTAGATTAATTAATTTTTTATTTTAGTAGTCAGTAAGTCAACCAACAATAATATTTCATCTTAGTTGAATTAGAATAGGAATTAAAATAGGGAATTTGGTAGAAATTTAGTTTCAAGTTCTCGTGGGTTTGACACTCTACTTAATTTTTATTGCTTGTTCGATACGTACACTTGCGTTTATTTGCGTGTGTAAAATCCGCAACAAGTACCTCCAATTCCGACCAAGGGTGTAGCTACCTTCTGAAGGAGTATTTTTCCTAAATTCATTTGATTTAGGACTTCCATTGAAATAATGTTGGAAGAGCTGCCATTATCGATTAGTATTATTTTTACATTGAAATTCGTTATTTCAAGCGACACTACCATAGGGAAGTCGGGATTATCCTCGTTCGCTTCCCAATTTAGATTCCTAGGGACTTCGTTTTCATTAAAACTGATCGGTTGTTCCTTGGATATTTTGTTTTCCAAGGTCCATACTTCCTTTGGTATTTCGAGTCCCTTTTCTATTGACCTAGTCGTCCTTCGTCTTGCATTCCGACTATCTTCCACTGCTGGACCGCCTGCGATCACATGTATAGTTCCGTTTACATGGTCATTATCTATGTCATTGCGAGGCGGCATATTATCATTCGGAGTTCGTCTTGACGGACTTCTCCGCTAGTTTCGACCTCTGGGACTTCATGCCCTGTGTCTCTTCCTGTCATTTCGTTCGACGAATTCGTTCAACTTTCCTTCTTGTATTAACATTTCAATCTCTTGTTTCAGGTGAAAACAGTCTTCGGTTCTATGACCATGGGCTCGATGATATCTATGATGGGATAGTGCCCTGCAAGCCAATACATTTAGCTTGTACTGGAACTATCATTATCTTTCTTTAGTATGAATGACTTAGTACGCATGTTTATTTATATGTGTATAAGGATAAACAATGGCCAACTTCATCTCTCGCGAATACATTTAAACGATTGGTTGAAACCCTTAGATTACATTAGACTATGGGACGATTCACTTCAGTACTGAGTGCATTCATGAAACAGTCTCAAAGGTCGTAAACTTAAAACTGTTCCAAGTCATAGATTCCGAACGAGACGGGGTATCGTAGGAATCGCCAAGACTTGTACAAGTATGCATGATTCACATGGAGTGAATTTGTAGCGTTTCATGAGCAAGGCATTTGAGGCCAGTGCATATGAGTAGGTGGTTCAATGGAGGATTGAACGCATCGAACGACCCGAACAGAGAAACCCATTGTGGAAGCGCATGTCGCATATCGGTGATGGGATGTTTCTCAAGGATTATAATAGTGTACGATTTAGTCCTTTGACTTGAGGTGCTAGGGAGAATTCGGTGCATGAAAGTGCGTACTTAGATCTAGGTATAGGCCACTTAGCTTGGTCATAACATGCCTAGGTTGGGTGCGTATGGACATGTACGCGAGTGGTTAGTACCAATATGGAATCTATTGACTCATTGTAATGGATGAGAGAATTTCCTATACGATTCTTAGATAATATATTCAAGGAATCTACGGCCGTAGTCGGTGACGGATTTGGAAAGGGGTTTCCAAATTTAGGAGTCACAATGGAATATTATCCTGAATTAGAAAGTATAGTTATCGAGACAAATTTAGAGGTGCCGATCAATTCACACACCCTAGGTCTCGGTCGGGAAATTAGTCTTTATAAGGACCGTATGTACATGGTAATTATATGAGGTGAGGTTCACAAGTATCAATTCACCTGAAGTTGGGCTTCATGGGCTTGTGGCTAGACATCGACCATGAAGTGTAGGTACTCATGAGTTAATTGAGGATTTGATTCTAGGAGTTGTCAATTAAAGGTTGTTTAATTGACCGGAGCAATTTATTGTTCATAAATTAAATCACGAAGAATTCGTGGGCCTGCTGCCAATTGATGGTTAACCCAGAGGGTCACACACAATACAATTGGACGGTGACTGTTATAAAGGATACTAAAGGAATTCATTAAAGGTAATTAAATCAATTAAATGAATCAAAGTATTTAATTCAAGTGGGAGATTAATTAATTGGTTGACTTAATTAATTAAATACTTAATTAAGTTGCTAATTAATTATATAAAAGAAATATTGATTTATTTGGATTGGGCATTTAATTAAAGTGGTTAATTAAATGAAAGGCTTGCAGGACATGGGCCTTTAATTAAAAGCCCATAAGGAGGCTTGCAAACCTAGGTCAAATAGAACTCTATAAATAGAGTTCTACCAGAGCTCAGAAAGCTAACACCCTAGCAAAAACCCTGGCCTCTTTTCTCTGACCTAGCCGCCCCCTCTCCCTGCGCCGCCAAGCTAGTGCCGCCGCCACCTTGCTGCCGTGAGCTGCCCTAGCGCCGCCGCCTCTCCCTTGTTCCACCATGCTAGATCTTGCCTTGCCAAGTTGATCTGCACAGTCCTGCAACAACAAATCTCCTAGATCCAGTTCTGAGCCTAAGACTAGGAGGTGTTACCAGAATCCAGTTGGTGTGGACTATCTTTGGAGGTGAGACATTTGGATCACTCCCGTGAACCAGATCCAGATTCAGAATCAGAACTGAAGGTTGCCACCACCTTGCCTGTGGTGAGGTAAATCACAAAAACCTCCTTGTTTAATTCAATGTGTGTTTTTGTTTCATTCTTGCGTATATATAATATGGAGATTCTTATATGGGACCTTGGGTGCTTCGAAAAATTTTAAATTCCGCACTGTATGTTGTTCTGACAATCGAGGCAACCCAACCACTAACCCAACAGTGGTATCAGAGCCAACTCCATCATTATTATACGAAAAGCCTGAACATAATGTGTTTTTACCATATATGTTTAATTATGTATATGTAAACACGTGATAATTATGTTCTGTAAATTGATTCTTACTTATTATGATTAGATCTATGATTGGGTAAAACTGCTTTTTCAGATCTGTGCCGTTTTTATAGTTTTTGAAAACTTCAGGACTTTTATGCAAAGTAATCGCATATTAGGGTTTTTAGGGGCTGAAAATTAATTTTTTTCAAATCTGGAAATTTCAAAATTACTGGACTGTTTTGCAAATCTGGTCGCACATATATTGGGGTCGTTTTGCAATTTCCGAAAGTTTGGGGACTGTTTTGCAATTACCGAAAATTCAGGGAAAAATCGAAAAATTTGCAGAATTCAAAATTTTATTTTCTGGCAGCTGCCCAAATCTGCTCAGGGGTGTTTTTGTAACATTTTAAAAGTTTTGGGGTCAAAGTGCAATTTTCAAAAGTTGAGGGGCGAAAATGCTATTTTCAAAAGTTGAAAAACAGAATCTGAATTTGAGCAGAAAATTTATTTTTGTTTACCCGAATATTTATTTTGTCGTAATTAGTAGTGACTAAAAAGTAAGAATCATAGGAAGTTAGTTTTAAAAGGATGTTTTAAAATTAAGAAAGAAATAGGTAAAAGTTGTTTGCATGTTTCTTGCTCTACGTGAATTGTTTACATGGTTTTCGATCGAGCCGAGCCTTGACCTTAGGTTAGATGTGATTGGTTTAATTTATTGTTTGGTTTTCATTGGGCCTGCGAGCCTATTATGTTTTTAGGCCACTTTGAGCCTTTGTAATATAATAGGGCTTTACTGCTTTCCTAGTTTAGGATGGAGGCCCGTTTACAAGCAAGGTGGGAGCCCAAGAAGATATGAAGGCCATGTATGTGTGGTACATTGTGTAATAGCATAGGCCTGTTTGCTAACCCTTTAGATTGACCAATAGGGCCAACATCATTGGCTCGATGATGACCCACATAGGAGGCTCCCGATCGAAAACATATTGTGGTAGTATGCATGCTAGGCTTGTATGACTTTTATTTATTTGTCGATTTATATTTAGCTTGTATGAGATGCGCGCTAGAATCTAGATCGTAATAAAAGATAAAGCATAACTGAAACGGTGAGATCACGAGCAGAGTTAGCATAACTTTCAAACCAGAAATTCCCCTCTCGAATTAAATATTAAGTCATATTGGATTAAAATAAAATGAAGTATTTATATAAATCCAATCCTTCCATCAATAGGGACTAGCGTATGTTGTCTACTTATCGATAGAGGTGATCCAGAGTCTGGCAAACGACAAGGGTGAGGACTGGTCGGGATGTGAGGATCGACCGATAACTATTTACGGAGAACTCACGACCGGGCCCGTTGCTCATCATGATTGATGGGTTAGACTTAACGATTAGTAACACTTATGATGTAGCAGTGCTAGATAAGTGCGAAAACCGAGGCAAAATAGCTTGAAGGTTGTGGAGTGACACAATTGGCAATAAGTATGCCTACCTGGGGAATTGGTTGTATGGCCACGAGTCGTGCGTGCAATTAATTGTCTCTGGGACGTCAAGACCTACTAGGAAATAGAATTTCCCGAACAATTGAAGGGGTAATTGTTTCGATAAAATAGTGGGAGAACTTTTACGATAGAAAGGCCAACCTACGTAGATTATAAGTATTATTCATTAACTAGTCCACTAAATGTTTGTCTTCTCTTTAGATATTGAGAAATCTGTAATTATCCATTTTACTATTTATCCTCGACTAATAAAATAACTGGATCAAAATATCGACTAGGCAAGAAACTTGAGAATTGTCTTAAATTCCAAAAGGGGAATGATGTTCTTAAACGATGAGCCTATGCCTTATGCGCTTCCGAGATAAGTCAAAATATAAGAAACGAATCACCCGTAGAATATGGGAATATTAATGATCGTTTCCTCATATAAAGATGAATCTCAAAAGTGAAACGAATCACCTATAGAGTATGGGAATCTTAATGATCGTTTCCTCAAATAAGCATCAATATTGAACGAGCCATGGAAGCAACATGAGTAGAATGTCTGAAGCTTCTGAAACAAACCTCAAAAGGCCCGTTTTGAGGACCAGTCTTCTGAAACAAACCTCCACCTCAAAAGGCTTGTTTTGAGGAGTAGTTTTGAATCGATATGATTCAAGACTTCTAAGGAATTGTTTCAAAACTCGAGAATAAATGAAGGAACTAGTGTCAAGGATCACTATCTTTGTTTTATCAATCTAGTTGAAAACTGGATCAATTAAACGTAGGCCTGCAAGTGATCTTAACATTAACTTCCTCCTAAATTCTCCTCCCGCTCATTCAAATGACTCTTGAAATACATTGATCTTATTTGATAAGTTGATCACATTTCATGAATCAACCAAAGTACTGGTTAAAGGCAAATAGGATAAACCTGTCATGATCGTTTACACTTCATGGACTGCAAAGTCATGGAAGAGTAAAATGAAGAGGAATTTATTCTCTTCTAATTCGACCATAAAGGTAGTCAAAAGAACGCAAGTAGCTTAAAAGTCGAATTATCCCACTGCATCTAAGAAAGGCACTGATATGTTTAATTGATTAGATGATCTAATTAATTAAGCAACGTTTCAATTAAAGGGTTAATTGAAAGGAAAAAGGAAGCAATTAAAGAAGTTAATTGAAAGGAAGTAAATTAATTGAATTAAACCATTGACTCAATCTTATTGAATTAATGTGTGAAATTCAATTAATACAAAGATAATAATCCATAACTTTGGTACGCTAGACTTGGACACATCTCCAAGAGTAGGATTCAAAAGTTGGTCTCGCCTAAGCTTCTTGAAAAATAGAACTTGGATGAACTTCCAACCTGCGAATCATGTCTCAAAGGAGATATGACCAGATCTCCCGTCACAGGGAATCCAGAGCGAACCAAACAAAATCTGGATTTAATCCATGAATATGGATCACTAAAAGTTACTGTGAGAGGAGATTACTCATACTTCGTACTTTTTACTAATGACCTTGGTCGTTAGTGAAAAATGAATCTAGTGAGATGCAAATCCGAAAAAACCAAGAAAGGTATTTCAATACGAAGTAGAGAATCAACAAGGACATAGTATTATTCGATCTAATCGAGATAGCAAATACTTGTCAAGGATTCCTCAATTATCTCAATGAGAATGAGGTTCACATACAACAAACTCCTCCTAAGACGCCTCAACTTATTGAAATGTCTAAAGAGATGGATTCTAACATTGTTTAACATTGTTCGATCCATATTGAGATTTGTTAAGCTTCCTTATGCATTCTAGGGGTTAGTCCTCCTGACTGCATCGAAGATACTCAGCAAAGTACCTTCAAAGTTCGTGCCTACACAGCTTTACCAAGAAAGGTATGGCAAAATACCTCTATGCTCTTACCTCTGAGTATGGAGATCTCCTGCCGATGGTAGAAACGAAAAGGGAGATAAATTGGCTAGTAGATCCAATTTGTATATAATTGTGGGGTATCCAACGAAATCCATTGGATACATGTTCCACGACAATGAGAAACAATCATTTCTCCTAGATACCCGTTCATCTATTGATGAAGTTCTCGTCAAAGGAAATGGAAACGTCATGGAACTTGATGAAGTCCAAGATTTGGACCCGCCCCCGCAAACAGTGGGAGTTAATCCAGAATTTACTGAACCTACCAGTACACCTACTCTTCAAAGGTCTGATCGAATTCGTAAGGAGCCAGAACGATTTGGTTTCATTCACGAAAACGAGAATGTGGAAAGTGATCCAAGGACCTATCAAGAAGCGATGTCAGACATAGATTCGGATGCGTGGCTCGAAGCCATGCAACCCAAAATGGATCCCATTCATTCCAACAAGGTATAACCTTGATTGATCCACCCGAGGGATTTATCCCTATTAGTTGGCTATAAATTGTAAGTGGATCTTCAAACTTGGAATGAATGGAGAGGTGTTGCCTCTAAGAATTGACTAGTGGTAAAAGGGCTATTCACAATGTTCTGGAACAGACTTTGATGAAACCTTTTTTCCATAGCAGTTACTGAATCCATTTAGATTCACATTTGTTCTGATGAGATAGTCAAGACATTTGACTTCATCAAAACGAGTATGAACCATGAGTGTACAAAAGGATTAGTGGGAGCGCGATGAAGCTCATATTTTATATGTCGATAATGTTCTGGCTATCTGGTATGATATCGGAATGTTAGCACAGACGAAAGCATGGTTGTCCATGCAATTCTCCATGAAAGATTTAGGAGAAGCATCTTGCGTATTGGGATACGTATCTATAGAAGTAGATCAGAAAAGATGCTGACACTCTCTAAATCTAAGTACATAGAATCAATACTGAAAATATTCAGTATGGAGAATCCAAGAAAGGATTGCTTCAAATGAGACATTGTATTCCTTGTTCCAAAATCGATGTGCCCTACATCAAATGAGAATAAAGGAGAATATCTCAAATACCTTATGTTTCAAACAAAAAGTTGCATGTGGCATGCTTTACTATGTACTAGACCAGAAGTAGAACTTGCTCAGGTATCGCGAGCAGTTGCTAGTCAAACTCCAGTGAAAAAGTACTGAACCACCGTAAAAGATATCCTTAAGCTCTTGACAAAGACTAAGGATTTGTTCTTGGTCTACGGTGGTAGTGGAGAATTAAAAATTCGAAGGATTTACTGATTCGAATTTTCAGTCTGATGTGGGTGAATTAAGAACATCCATTTTTGGATACATATCCTGCATCAATGGGGTAACGGTAAATTTGAAAGGGTTCCAAGCAAATCACCGTAACCATCCAAACCATTGAAGCAAGATATATTGCAGCATTAAATGTGGCATTAAATGCGGCTTAAGAAAGTGTTTGGATATAAAACTTCATCCTTCGGTTGGATGTAGTGCCTAGCATTGCGAAGCTCATGATTATCTTCCATGATAACATTGGAGCTATTGCTAAAGCAAAGCATTCGAGATCTCACCAGAAGTCTAAACACAATTGAAAGAAAGGTACCATTTGATTAGAAAAATCATTGGTAGAGTTAACGCGCGTAATGGATCGCGTCGACTCAGAAGACAACTTAGCGGATCCACTAAAAGGAGGCTATATCATGAAATGAGTTCGAAGAACATCTTTAAAAGGATGGGTCCTAGAAACGTTTGTGATTGGCTTTAGGGCAAGTGGGAGATTGATGGGATAGTGCCCTGCAAGCCAATACATTTAGCTTGTACTGGAACTATCATTATCTTTCTTTAGTATAAATGATTTAGTACGCATGTTTATTTATATGTGTATAAGGATAAACAATGGCCAACTTCATCTCTCGCGAATACATTTAAGCGATTGGTTGAAACCCTTAGATTACATTAGACTATGGGACGATTCACTTCAGCACTGAGTGCAATCATGAAACAGTCTCAAAGGTTGTAATCTTAAAACTGTTCCAAGTCATAGATTCCGAACGAGACGGGGTATCGTAGGAATCGCCAAGACTTGTACAAGTATGCATGATTCACATGGAGTGAATTTGTAGCGTTTCATGAGCAAGGCATTTGAGGCCAGTGCATATGAGTAGGTGGTTCAATGGAGGATTGAACGCATCGAGCGACCCGAACAGAGAAACCCATTGTGGAAGCGCATGTCGCATATCGGTGATGGGATGTTTCTCAAGGATTATAATAGTGTACGATTTTTTAGTCCTTTGACTTGAGGTGCTAGGGAGAATTCGGTGCATGAAAGTGCGTACTTAGATCTAGGTATAGGCCACTTAGCTTGGTCATAACATGCCTAGGTTGGGTGCGTATGGACATGTACGCGATTGGTTAGTACCAATATGGAATCTATTGACTCATTGTAATGGATGAGAGAATTTCCTATACGATTCTTAGATAATATATCCAAGGAATCTACGGCCGTAGTCGGTGACGGATTTGGAAAGGGGTTTCCAAATTTAGGAGTCACAATGGAATATTATCCTGAATTAGAAAGTATAGTTATCGAGACAAATTTAGAGGTGCCGATCAATTCACACACCCTAAGTCTTGATCGGGAATATTAGTCGATAGAAGGACCGTATGTACATGGTAATTATATGAGACGAGGTTCACAAGTATCAATTCACCTGAAGTTGGGCTTCATGTGCTTGTGGCTAGACATCGACCATAAAGTGTAGGTACTCCTGAGTTAATAGAGGATTTGATTCTAGGAGTGGTCAATTAAAGGTTGTTTAATTGACCGGAGCAATTTATTGTTCATAAATTAAATCACGAAGAATTAGTGGGCCTGCTGCCAATTGATGGTGAACCCAGAGGGTCACACACAATACAATTGGACGGTGACTGTTATAAAGGATACTAAAGGAATTAATTGATTTAAAGGTAATTAAATCAATTAAATGAATTAAAGTATTTAATTCAAGTGGGAGATTAATTAATTGGTTGACTTAATTAATTAAATACTTAATTAAGTTGCTAATTAATTATATAAAAGAAATATTGATTTATTTGGATTGGGCATTTAATTAAAGTGGTTAATTAAATGAAAGGCTTGCAAGACATGGGCCTTTAATTAAAAGCCCATAAGTAGTCTTGCAAACCTAGGTCAAATAGAACTCCATAAATAGAGTTCTACCAGAGCTCAGAAAGCTAACACCCTAGCAAAAACCCTGGCCTCTTTTCTCTTACCTAGCCGCCCCCTCTCCCTGCGCCGCCAAGCTAGTGCCGCCGCCACCTTGCTGCCGTGAGCTGCCCTAGCGCCGCCGCCGCCTCTTCCTTGTTCCACCGTGCTAGATCTTGCCTTGCCAAGTTGATCTGCACAGTCCTGCAACAACAAATCTCCTAGATCCAGTTCTGAGCCTAAAACTAGGAGGTGTTACCAGAATCCAGTTGGTGTGGACTATCTTTGGAGGTGAGACATTTGGATCACTCCCGTGAACCAGATCCAGATTCAGAATCAGAACTGAAGGTTGCCACCACCTTGCCTGTGGTGAGGTAAATCTCAAAAGCCCCCTTGTTTAATTCAATGTGTGTTTTTGTTTCATGCTTGCGTATATATAATATGGAGATTCTTATATGGGACCTTGGGTGCTTCGAAAAATTTTAAATTCCGCACTGTATGTTGTTCTGACAATCGAGGCAACCCAACCACTAACCCAACAATCTACAATACAAATTGTAGTTCTTTGCACCTGGTTTAGCCTGCGTGATTCTCTTTGCAGGAGGAATCCAATTGTTTCTCTCGAGCAGGACTAAGATCTCCTCTCTAGGAACATTTAACTTGGTATATTCTATGTAGTCGATTCGATCCCTAATTCGTCATTTTGGGATCGAGGTCTGACGTAGACATTAGGTCTTTTGTCGGAGCCATTCCTATTATAGTCTAACCTTTGGAAGACGTTTCCTTTCCTAATAGATCTGTCGTAATCGGATATCTTTGGAATTGGAGCTTTATCCTGTTTCTTCGATCCCGAAGCAGATGACTTATTTCTAATTTTATCTTTAAAAGAATTCATCTCTTTTTTAGTCATATACTTAGAGGCTAAAGTCATAATATCAGCAAACGTTCGCGATTTTTTTCGACTAATAGCATTCCCAAACTGTCTATTTTTTGTAAGATCGAATAAAATTGATATAATGTAATCAATGTTCGGAGAATCAATTTTTAACAGTTCCACGTTAAATTTCCCAAGCCAGCTTTTGAGCGATTATCTCTCTTGTTGTATAATTGTTCCCAAGTAGCTCGTCGAGACTTTTTTGTCGCTTTTAGCTTACAAATTGTTGTGTTAGTTTATTGCAGAACTCTCAGAAGCTGAATATTGAGTTAGGGGGTTGTTTTCCGAACCAGTCTAATGCCAAACCTTCAAAGATAGTAACCATCAATTTTGTTGTGTATTCTGCAGAATGAGCATATAGATTCATTATATTTGAGAAATTGAATATGTAGTCATCTGGATCACTGGTACCGTCATACCGAGGTAATCGGCCTAGTAATTGTCCTGAAGCTTGGGCTTCCTTGATTTCTCTGCAGAATGGAGAGCACGCTGTAATGCTTTCTTGAACTTCTCTTGTCCTAGGCCATTGTTGTTGGGTAGTCAGTAATCTCTGTTCTACTCGTTCCTGTACCATCCTCTCGATCTCTCTTTCGAAAACTCTTACTGTACGGGGTTGATTACGTATAGGATCGATTACATCATCATCAACAGAAATAATGGTATGTTCCCTCGAGGTTACCTGTACGGGACGAGCATTGACTCTTGCGCGATTAAGCCTTCCTCTAGCTCAAATATTGTTATTGGTTGTTCTTCCTTTATTGCATGGTGGAGTAATTAAAGATCGCTAATCAATTCCCGGGTTGTCGGCCTGATTAGAAATATGATCTTCCTCTCTAGGGGGGTCTCCGGTTTTCTTCTGACCTTCTGGGTGGTTGTGTCGCCGTTGTCCTCAGATTTGCAGGTCCTTGTTCGGGAACTTCGAGGATTTGAGCACACAGAGAACCCATGAGTTGTACCATCTGCGTCAGCTTTTCTTCTCTAGATGGCAGTGGCGGTGGAATTGCTTGAAAAGGCGGGTTTGCCAAAGTTGGGTTGTCAACTGGGATTTGTTGTCCCTGTGAGTTCTATCTATTTGAACCGGCTCGTGCGCCTTGGGTCCTAGCATGATCAGATTCTTGTTGTTCTGCAGGAGGTGGGGGATTGTTCACCCCATCCCTCTGAGAATTTTCGCGTAAGCCTTCATCTGCCGGAGGTGCTATCGTTGTGGTACTTTTTCCGTCGTTGCACACGCTTCTCCTTGGACGAACCATATTTCGATCGAGTAATTAACCTAGCTCCTAGGTGGCGCCAACTGATTTTACCGAATTTAGTGTGGTTCGATAATATCAATAGTTGTATAAAATGTGTGTATTACGATCCAATTGAAACTATATAAGAGCTTGGCTAATTTACTCAGGATGATGTAGCACAAGAAAAATAACGTAGCGACGATGATATTATAAATATAAGAACAATGAAATAAAGATCAAAAAGCTATATTGATATTGATAGAATCTCAGTTACAGAGCAAGCTTAAGTATATAAGCGTAAGTGTATGTGTGCGCGTAAACCCTAATACAATGTTAGAGCTATCTTATATAGTACTTACAATCCTAGCCTTATAAGGTAACCTACTCTGACTAGGATCCATGCAGTCTCCTTAACGTAGTCGGGTTCTCTTGTTCCCAGGTCGGATCGACCTCTAAAGTTTCATATCTTCTTTGTCTGCGAATGGGATCGAACAACCAGGCTTTTTACAAAGTTAGCGATCATAGTTTATAGTGTGAAATAGCCCCATCAAATATTGAAATTCATGATCAGATATGTGACGATTTTGTATGTACATGAAAAAAATGAAAAGAATTGAAGAGAAAAATAAAACTTGTATTTGAATCTCTAATTGAATGAATTACAAATAGAAAAAGCACCCTTATATAGGGAAAACAGACAAAGGGCAAAAAGGAAAATGAAACAGAAAATAAAAACGGGAGAAACGCGCTATATACAAACTAAATAATTGAATAATTAAACAAACTAAATAATGGCTAGTTAATTCCCAATTGATTTGGGAATTTAGGTTTTCTTATTTCAAACTCTATTCTTCTTCAATTTGTCTTCCTTCCGAATTCTCTTCTTTAATGTCTTCTTTTTATGAAATTTTCATGTTTGGACTATTTAATCAATTATTATAGCTATTATAAAGTTAGGCAACGTTCGGTTTGGGCAACAGTTAGTTGGGTCTAACTTGGGCCAATATTTAATCTAATCTTGGACTTTATTCAGCGTTTGGCAAATAGGTAATGGCCCGATTAATATTGGGTCACTGGAAATAATACCCAGTTCGGTTGGCCCAATTAGGAGTGACAAATGTATAATGTCAATTTTGCCCTTGATCAAATCTGGGACATCTTCATCTCAACCGTTCATAAGTCCGATTTAATTTAGGCCATTTATTTCCTTGTATATATAATGAGAAAAAAAACCCTAATCACATTTTCCTTCTCTATTTTCTCTCTCTACCTCCCGCGATTGAAAACCCTATCTCCACGTTTCTGCTATTCTAAGAGATTTGTTCATTAATCCGCTAATTCATCCAGATAGGGTGAGAAGTTTGAGATTATGGCTTGTTATTTGCTAGGTACTCAAAGAAGACGATATGTTTCTTGTTATTTCGTCCATTTCGAATGTATTTGAATACGTTAGGGTTTCTATTTTATTCTTCCACTAATTTCTCCGAATTTTGTTCTTCCACTCCGTAGGTATGGACTCCAGTGTTCTTCGAGTAGTGGTATATGATGGCACAATAAACCCTATCCGATAACAAATAAGAAAAACCCTTATCCGCGGCTATTTTCCAGATGGGTTCAAACTCCAACCTCAAGTAATCTCCGAATTCGTACCCTAATCTATCTATATTTCGATTTTTGTTAATTTCTCAGATTGTTTTTATGGATGTCAATCTGATTCCTCTTTTTTTTCAGATCATGGGTTCGAGCAGAATTCCTATTCCGGTCGCACCTCTGCTCAAAACACTATTTTTACCATACCATTGTGTCCTAGTTTACCGGTTACTTATGGTTTCAAATAATTCACTATTTTTTGTTTCAATTATTTTGAGTGGATGGATCCTACGTATGCTGAGAACATATCATTGCGTCGTAGGCAAAAGTATGCGATGATCTGTTCAATATTTCTCATGCTTAGTTAAATTATTGCTTTAGCTAACATAATTTGTTTTTTGTGGCTTGAGGAATGCGGTTGTGATTATGGTGCTATGATGCTCTGCTCAAAACTCTGTGGATTTTTTTAGTTGTATTAGATTAGTATGATCCATGTTATTAAATTCTGCTTGATTGGCTTATTTTGGGATATAAGGCAGTATAATTTTGGTAATCAATCTATTTGCAACTACACCCCTTTGATTTTAATTGCAAAAACCCCCCTGGATTCTATTTTTTGCAAATACCCCCTGGATTAAGTTTTTTCAACTATCCCCCATGGATTGTGTTTTTTCAAATACCCCCCTGGATTTGTATAATTGCAAATACACCCCTTTATTGTGTATTTCATGTACCCCCAGGATTTGATGTTATTCAAATACACCCCTTTTTTGAATTGCAAATACCCCCCTGGATTTCTCTAATTGCAACTACACCCCTTTGTTTTGACTTGCAGATACCCCATTCTGGATTGTGTTTTTGCAAATACCCCCCTCGATTATGTTTTTGCATCTACCCCTGGATTTTATGTTATTTATGTAGGCAGCAATTACCCCCCTGAATTATTCTAATTGCAACTACACCCCTTTGTTTTTTAATTGCAAATAGTCCCCCCTGGATTGTGTTTTTGCAAATACCCCTTGGATTTGATGTTATTTATGTAGGCAGCAAATACTGGTTATTTTGCATTCACTATTTTTCATTTCAATTATTTTGAGTGGATGGATCCTACGTATGCTGAGAACATATCACTACGTCGTAGGCAAAAGCCTGCGATGATCTGTGCAATATTTCTTATGCATAGATAAATTATTTCTTTAGCTTACATAATTTGTTTATGGTGGCTTGAGGAATGCGGTTGTGATTACGGTGCTATGATTTTGGGTTAAAACTTTGTGAATTTTTGTTTTTGATATGTACAAGATTGGTACCTGCCATTTTATTAAATTCTGCTTGATTATGGTGCTATGATGCTCTGCTCAAAACTCTGTGGATTTTTTTAGTTATGTATTAGATTGGTGTGATCCATGATAAAAAAATATTCTGCTCGATTGGCTTATTTTGGGATATAAGGCAGTATAATTTTGGGATTTGTCTAATTGCAACTACACCCCTTTGTTTTGAATTGGAAACACCCCCCTGGATTCTATTTTTTGCAAATACCCCCTGGATTATGTTTTTGCAACTATCCCCCATGGATTGTGTTTTTTTCAAATACCTCCCTGGATTTGTATAATTGCAATAACACCCCTTTTATTGTGTATTTCAATTACCCCCAGGATTTGATGTTATTCAAATGCACCCCTTTTTTGAATTGCTAATACCCCCCCTGAATATCTCTAATTGCAACTACACCCCTTTGTTTTGCATTGCAGATACCCCTTTTGGATTGTGTTTTTGCAAATACCCCCTGGATTTGTATATTAGGCTGAGCTTTGGTGGTTGAATGTTTTATGTGACATAAGTTGCTATCTATTTTATTAATATGTCATAATGTCTCTATGTATAAATGTCAATGGAAAGGGGCTCATTTTAGATTAATGTGTGTGGCAATGATTGGAACATTTGTGTCATAGTGGTAATTAATAGAAGTTAATGAAGGCTGAATTTTGTGCTTTATGACACACATCCTAGTATTGACTACTATTATAATACTTGTGCACATGCTTTTTAATAATAAAGTTCTTACACTTCGAATATATTGGGGTTTTATCAACTTCAAAAACATCCTGCTGGTTCTTATCAATTATAAATGACATTGATATTTTGGAAATGTTTGACCAGTTGCATTTGTGGCATTAAATGCATGCCTTATCATTCTTGGTAGATGAAAAACTTTAAAATCTTTTTAGCAAACGAGTTACATCTGATATTGACTTGACCAAAATGTATTCATTAATGTATATCTACCCTCAATAAAGTGTGCATTAACTGGGGTATTTCAAAAGTCCCCCCCACCCTTCTATATAAACACAAACACATTTGCAATTACATGTTCACTCAAGAAGTTTGAGAATCTGTAAGTCATTCTATTTTTTTCCTTGTGCATATTTCTGATTTTTAATATTTTCTTTGAAAGCAAAAGTCATCTAACAATGAAGAATATAACTGACTTGTATTCTTCTTTTCATCAGGTTTAAGTTGCAATATGCCGAGAACTAGGCGTATGCGAAGTGAAGCAAATAAGATCAACGATGGATGGTCATTTGATTAAAATATGGGATTCATTAACCTTCTGTTATAAGAGGCCAAGTCTGGAAATTGTAAGGACGTTGCAACTCTCACTAGAGCATGCCAGCGTATCTCTGCTGCAATGAACTCACAGTTTAATCGTCGATTCAGCCTGTTCTCTATGAAGAAGAAGATGGAATGGTTGTGGCACAAGAACAAAACTTTCAACAAGTTTTTTCATACTCCCGGCGTGTGGTATGACACACAAAACTGTGAGTCTCATGTGAATGCATTCTACTAGAGATTTCTTGATCATAAGGTAACTAACTCAGCTTGAATCAGTAAATTATTATTGATTTTATTTTATAAACATATCTTGATTACTCATATGAAATTTTTGTTTTTTTTAAGATGGAGTCCCCGCTGTTTCGGGAGTTTAGGCTGAATGGTGAACCGTACCATCTGAAGCTGGCATGTATCTTTGATGATCATGTTGTGGTCACTTTCCCGAAGGATCTAACTGGAAGTCCTGAATGGCCAATACACATTCGAGACTCAAATGATGATGAAAAGGCAGTTGTCCCGTATGCCGAAACTGGTTGTTCTATCCCTTCTCTTCCTATTGCATTTACCTCGGGTTCAAGTTTGCATGATGTTGACTGACTTATTAATTTTTAGTAATAGCACCCTTGTTTTTTATTTATTTAATTATGGGATTGTGGTTTGTAGTAGTGGTATGACTGGTGGTAGGACTTTTGCTATGTTGGTTTTTTTTTTTTTTTTTGTTAATCAGGTTGTTGAATCTGTTCCCCCGGATACCCCCCTTGATAATGAAATGTATGTTTTTAAGTCTGATATGTGATTACCCTGCACATTTTGATATAATGCAGGGTTGTCTGGAATTTGGCAATATATTTGTAATGGCTTTTATATATTAATGAAAGGGTGCTGTTTTTATATTTGATGTTTTGGTGCATATGTAATTTTCTCTGAACTTTTGTTTCTTGCATAACATGAACAGTTATTGGGAAGAAAAAAAAGGTGTGTTTGCATATTATATTCACATGTTTGCATTAATAGTTGTGAAAGTTGAATTTGACATAATATTCTCTGCAAAAGAATTGGTCAATATATTCTTTATACACCTGTTGAATTTAAATTTGCATAAGTGAGATGGTAGGCCCAACAGGGGGTTATGTGCGGTTTACATAAGTAATGTTTATATACAACAGGGGGGTATATGCTAATACATAAGGACATTCATATTTGTGATAGGGGGACTTTTGCAAATGTAACTGATCAAATCAAATATTATGAACAATAGATTTGTAAATTAGGACAAAAGTGTATTGCCTATCAATTCCATAGCTAATAGTCCAAACCCAATATTTACATGTAGCCCCCTTAAGATATTTAAAATTACTCAATATGACCTATCATAAACTCCTATAAAACCCACTCAAATAGCATGCAAATGTATACAATCAACACTTGGAAAAAATTGCAGACACTAATTTGTGCCAAATTTGCAATGGCTACCTTCAACCCTCGTCCTCAATATCACTACCTATTCACCAAAAAATGGCCAAAAGAAATTGATGAATACTTCATTGAATTCTTATCAATTGATGGTTACTATCAAAATGCAATTTATATCCATATTTTATGTGACATTCTTAAGGTTGTTCGGAATGAGGTGAATATTTATTTCAACCGGTCTTTCACCCTAAAGGAAATTAGGACAAGATTCGAAAAGATTAAACGTAGACATGCTACATTTGGTTATTTGAGAACTGTTTCATGTTATTGCTTGATCGAAGGTACAAACAATGTCGGGCGGAATGGCCAAGAAATTGTTCAACATCTGTGCCGGGTATGAATACACTGCACTATTTTAAAGACAATTTATCACTTTTATTTCATTGCACTTACTAATAATAATTTGATTTTATCTCGAAGAAAACCCCATTTTACAAGGCTTATGCTATTCATGGAGATCCAATGTGGGATGAACTGTGTCAAATCTTCGGGAAAAATGAATTTGAACATGTTATCGAACCACCCCCGTCCCCAATAGACCTTCAGTGGTTTGAATGAGGTGATGGCCCAGCTATTGGCCATGAAACACTTGTTCCAGTTCCCATTAATGAACAGCGAATTAGGTTCTCCCCGTGTACTAATAACGATTTTTGGGATGACTTGGCAAATATTAACAATACCGCTCCGGATAATGAAAACGATGAAGCTGAAAATTATAATCCCGTGGTTAAGTGCCTATGGCCAAATGAAGGAACCTCTGGGAGTTCGGGTATTGGAAAAAAGTAGTGTCCGAAAGTCACATTTGTGGACATAGCATGCAAATCCGATGTTTAAGTTTATGTTATTTTCAACTTCAAGTACCGAGTTTAAGTTTATGTTATTTTTATTCAAGCCCCGTGTTTAATTTAGTTTATAATTTGTTGAATTAAATGTTTGGATTGAAAATAGTAGTCCACAGTGCAATTTTCATTTATTTATTTTTTTTTACATCTCTAAAAAATTTGAAGTAACAAGTAACACATATCTAAAACATGCAAAAACCATCAAAAAAGGGTTGAGGTAATGGCCGAACTGAGTCCCATCCATAATCTACCCTCGTTGATGTATAAACGAGGCGTAATCAAAAATAATATCAATACAATTAACAACTAATCCAAAAAGTAATGATATGCCTACATAGTTAGGCAAATTACAAAAAGTAATAACCCTTTTGTTTCAAACCTAACTACATAATGAAATCAAAATGTAATGCACTGCCTCAACACACTTTAGATCAAAAAATAGTGTGGATTTTAACCAAAGTTTCCAACATTAGCCATACATCAATGCAAGCAAAATTCAAGTTCAACATTTACGTGCATAATCACGGCATCTTACCATCAAGCATCATGTATGCTTGCATCTCACGGTTGCGTTCGGACGAATTCAAAAACAAACTAATGTACTTCGAATTATCCATTTTCTTGAATGACAAGTAGTTTCGGTTCTCGTTCGTTAGAGAGCTAATGCTATCAAGTGCAGCAATTATCTTTTTTACCTTGTCGTCGTACATGTCCTCCTCCTTGGCAAATTTCGAGCTAAGATCGGCCCATGTGGATTTAGCCGCCTTCATCAACTCCTCCATGTCCGGTTTAAACTGTTCAGACCCATAAGAATTCGGTGTTTTCCGCTTCCTTGTTTGTTTTTCCTTCTTAATATTTTCAATCTTAACCTTCTTTGTCAACTTCGCCTTGTTAGGCCCTGTAGAAGAGTAAAATTTGTTAAGTAATTAAATTTTGCCAAATTTGGGAGATAATGTAAATTACATTAAATCTTTGTGTAGGAAATTTACAAGCAAGGAAAGATTGCCTAGGAATTTTCTATACAATGCAATATGTGCATGGAATATCTTTTATATGACAAGAATATAAGATCAACTATTTTTCCTGTCACACAAGATATGAATAGACAATCAAATCGCGCCATGTCATGTAGAGAATTTTACAAGATCTTCAAATTTCACCTATAAATAGGGGTCATCTCCAGCAAGAAAAACACAACTCAAAAACACAATTCAAAAAGTAAAAAGAAGTTCAAGGAGAAAAGAAGCAAATTCTCTGAAGGCGTTCTTCGCAATATTCAAAGGCATTCTTCAAAAAGTGAAGAAAACCCAACGTATAATCTAAGATTAAGATACTTAACTCTTAAATTAACATTATTAGAAATTCACGAAGTTCAAACACAGATCAAATCCCTCAAAAATCCGGAATATCCAAGACGGAGTTCGAGACGTTCGTCAAGGAGATTTAAATCATTTCACGTTTGATCCAATATTAAGCATAATTGCTTTTGGATTAACATTATTCAAGCATCAAAATTATTTTGGAGTAGATCAAATCAACCTTTTTCAAGATTATTACTTAGAAGATTAGAATCAGAGGAATCATAGAGATTGTAACCACTATTTCAAATCAATAAACTTTAATTTGTACAATTATTTGTTGTTTAATATATATTTTTAAACTTGAAAGTTTATTTGTTAAAAAATTTTGGCACGCCCAGTGGGACAATCTCTACCTCTCATCTCTTTTCTTCATTAAGTGGCGCCAATTATAATGACAAACAATCCATCCATGGAGGAACAACTTTTGATGTTAACAAAGGCGATGGAGAAGCTCACAAAACACTTCCATCAGCGAGATGCTAAGCTCAATGAATTGTTGAACAATTGGGGCAATGCTCAGACCACCCACGTGGAGGATAAACTACTCAATGAGCTTGAAGAAGGTGATATATCCGGAAAACAACTATCGAACAAAGGAGATCACGCCGAGGCGAACCACCTGATGGAAAAGCCGACCAATGAGTTTGATGATGGCAAGGCGTCCATAAAGCAACAATCAAATGCAAAAGAAAAATTTGTATATAAAAAGATTCAAATTTCGTCTGATGGTATGATCCAAGCTAGCCAACTGAAGGAGTTCATTTCGGAGGCCATCAAAAGCAAGTTAAATGGGAGCTCGAAGTCTTCCATCGCATACACCAAGCCTTACACTCAAAGAATTGACAACTTAAACATGCCAATTGGATATCAACCTCCGAAGTTTCAACAATTTGATGGCAAAGGCAATCCAAAGCAACATGTGGCACATTTTGTGGAGAGGTGCAATGATGTTGGGACATATGGAGATCAACTTGTTAAGCAATTTGTATGTTCATTAAAAGACAATGCATTTGATTGGTATACTGACTTGGGGGCAAAGTCCATTGATGGATGGGACCAACTGGAGCAAGAGTTTCTCAATCACTTTTATAGCACCCGAAGGACTGTGCGAAAGGTTGAACTCATTAACACTCGCCAGTGGAAGGAGGAGTATGTCATCGATTATATTAACCGCTGGAGAAATTTAAGTCTCAATTGCAAAGATCGACTGTCTGAAGCTTCATCCATTGAGATGTGTATCCAAGGAATGCATTGGGGCCTTCGATACATTCTCCAAGGAATAAAGCCAAAAACTTGAGCTAGCCACTAGAGCTTACAATATGGAATTGAGCATGACTAGAAGTCAAATTGACGAGTCGCATATGCATTCTCCTAACAATGTTCAAGATGATTCTGCTGCCAAAGAAGGGGGAAAATCTTTTGATGAAGCTCCATACGAAGAATCCATCTGAAAACATAGCAAAGCTCCTATATACGAGCTAAAACTATCTGAGATCTTCAAAGTTAGATCTCTTCAAAGCTCCTAGATACGAGCTAAAACTATCTGGGATCTTTCAAAGTTAGATCTCTTCAATGCTCCTAGATACGAGCTAAAACTATCTGGGATCTTTTAAAATTAGATCTCTTCAAAGCTCCTAGATACGAGCTAAAACTATCTAGGAATAGGAATCTTTCAAACTTAGGTCTCTTCAACACTCCTTGATACGAGTTAAAACTGTCTACAAATCTTCAAGTTGAAAGCTCCTAGATACGAGCTAAAACTATCTAGTAATCTTTCAAAGTTAGATCTCTTCAACACTTCTTGATACGAGTTAAAACTGTCTACAAATCTTCAAGTCGAAAACTCCTTAACATGAGTATAAACTGTTTACAAATCAAATTAATTACTACTTAACACGAGTATACATTGTTTGCAAATTATTCACTCATTGATAAGAGTATAAACTTTCAAAACAACTCCTCGATACGAGTTAAAGATGTCTACAAATCTTCTAAGTTGAAATCTCCTTAACACGAGTATAAACTGTTTAAAAGTCAAATTCATTACTCCTTGACACGAGTATAAATTGTTTACAAGTCAAATCTATCACTCCTTAATATGAGTATAAACTGTTTTAAATCTCAAGTCAAAAGCCTCCAGTAGACGGGACGAAAAAGTCTACAAAACTCAAATCAAGTTCTCCCAAACAAGAGAAGAAAATGTCTGGAAATTTCAAATTAAAGCCTTCAGTAGACGAGATGAAAATTTCTACAAAACCCAAATCAAGTTCTCTCAGACACGCGAAGAAATGTCTTCAAATTTCAAATGAACGCCTCCAGTAGATGAGACGAAAATGTCTACAAATTTTAAGTCAACTTCTCCTCGACACGAGTCAAAAAGGTCTACCAAATCTCAATGCTCCTTGACAAACGAGCCTAAAATGTATGTTACTCTTCGTTCACATGAGTATAAATGTGAACAACATCCATCAAATCAAATTTGATGTTTTGAACTACGTTATGACTTGATTTCTTTATTGGGATACGTAGGCAGCTTGAAACAATTTTGAGCCCAGTCAAATTACTTAAAAATAAAAATGATGTTGGCTTCAAATTTGACGAATGCATGAAGAAAAGTCGAGACTTATCTTCTCAAAACAAATGCATTTCGTAAACAAGTCTCGAGGGGGCATTTGTAGAAGAGTAAAATTTGTTAAGTAATTAAATTTTGCCAAATTTGGGAGATAATGTTGGGATTCGGTAAGATAAACAGCCCTAAGCACAGCGGAATATAAAAACTTTAGGACCTCTTAAGGAATCTTGCCAGGATATTCTCTAGTTGTATATATATGAATGTAATTAAACGATAGTATAAGTTTTCTCGTTTATACCTATCTCCTTGCAAATCCTCGGCTAGCAAAACGAACTCTGATTTCTGCTCCAGCAAAATCGACCCACACCTTTTGAGTAGCGCCCCACGTGTTGCGCCTCTACGAGTTGATACACCACAATATCACGAAAATAATATATCTCGATCAGCTAGAACACAAGATATATTATGAACTAGGAATTAGGAACGATATAGGAACAAAACTCGAAAAC
Organism: Penstemon eatonii; assembly: GCA_038501285.1. Lineage (NCBI taxonomy): Eukaryota > Viridiplantae > Streptophyta > Magnoliopsida > Lamiales > Plantaginaceae > Penstemon > Penstemon eatonii. The sequence continues at coordinate 29,216,656 of CM076713.1, forward strand.
GAAAAATTCTTCCAAGTGGAAGAAGGGTTCGGTCGATATAGCTAGGGAGAGGGAGAGAGTATTTTTGCTCTTGCTCAATTTTGCATGTGGAGTTGTGTGAAAAACAACTATAAGAAAGCTATTTTTAGTTTTCTCTCTAACCTAGTCCTATTAGGACTAGGTCTTCTCTCTCCTACATGGGCCATGGCCCTCTTTAATTAGAAGACCAAGTCTTCTAATTAATTCATGGCCCAGTTAATTAATTTGACCAGGCCTAATTTAATCTCCCAATTAAATAGCCCAATTAATTAACTTAATCTCCCATTTAATTAAATCAGACTCTAAGTCTATTTAATTAAAATCCTTTTCTAATTAATTAAATCCAACTTAATTAATTAATTCACAAATTAAATTCCAATTTAATTTATGATCCTGATCCAATTCAAATTGGATCCCATTTTGTTCCAATTGGGTCGACTCAGTCGACCCACCCAATATAATCGACCCAGTCAATTTTTCACCCAGTCGACTTGGTCGTTCTTATTTCCTCGCTTTCGCTACTTGTGTATTGTGTATGCCCCCGTAGGTTCACCACATAATTGGTCGTGGGTTATAATTAAATATTATTTAATTATTCGAGTAAGACTTACTCTAAATCAATCGAACACTCTGTCGATTGACCATTCCAAAATTAGCACCCCTGCTAATTTGGGAATTCTCCCACACTCCACGGTCGATGTCCAGCCACAAGCCCATGGAGCCCAATCACTGGTGAAATAATTCAGTGAACCTTTTATCATTTATAATTTCCATATACGACATAATCTCTCCATCGATCAATCTCCCAGTCAAGACTTAAGGGTATGGTCTTTCATCGGATTCCCTTTTCTTTTGTCTTGACCTTATGTACTCTGGTCTCGAAATAAATTCTCTTTGACTTAATCTTTATGAGCTACTTACATAAAGTCGTCAGATACCTTGGCCAAGGATTTTACCAGAATTAATTTCTCACAGAAATTCATAGGAGAATTTCCCAACCTATCAAGTCGGGTCAATGGATCCTTTGTTGATGATATGAATCTGCATACGAGTTCCTCTATACCCAACATGAGTCCACAGAGACTTTCTGGCGATCTCCAGTCAGTCAGAACTCAAATCAAAGCATAGACGTTCTCGCACCAGATAAACCCTATCACCTCAAGTAGTTAGGGATTGTTCCTCGTATACTATTATAAATATGGAATAACTTCCACCCCGACATGCGACTACCGCTTCCATGGTGAGTTATTTCCTAATTGGGGTATTCAGTGCGCTTGCCATCCCAGCAAGCCACCCACTTATGTGTATCGACTATCCCAGTCACGCTCGTGGACCCCAGCGTCCTCCAGTTCATCGGAGTATACACAATAGTGAGAGTCTAACCGAATCCAACGATGTCCTATCTCGATTGGATTCTACGACTCTTGAATATGTTCTAGATCACGGCCTTGGAGATCAGTCCACGGGTTGTCCCATAGCCCTGTGATCTAAGGACTTCTATCCTTATGCGTAGATAATTATTACATAAGATAAAGTTGACCATTTAATAAAGTGCATTTATTAATCGAAATTGAATAGTTCCACATTTATTACAATAAATACTATCCATACAGCTGGCTTGCAGGACACTATTTCTATCAATCTCCCACTTGTCCTAAAGCCAATCTTTTATGTTCTTGAGTCCCATCTTTTGCAGATGTTTCTCAAATGCCTTTTGAGGCAGAGGCTTCATTAGCGGGTCCGCCGTATTATCTTCTGAGTCGACACGTTCCATCTTAATGTCTCCTCTACCAATGATATCTCTTATCACATGGTATCGTCATTGTACGTGCTTGGATTTCTGATGAGATCTCGGCTCCTTTGCTTGCGCTATTGCCACTTTGTTATCACAGAAGATAGTAATGGGCTCAGCGATGCTAGGTATCACATCCAGTTCCTGGATGAAGTTCCTCATCCAAACACCTTCCTTTGCTGCGTCACTCGCGGCAATGTATTCTGCTTCGGTGGTTGAATCCGCGGTTGTTTCCTGCTTGGAGCTTTTCCAACTAACCGCACCACCATTGAGGCAGAAAACGTATCCTGATGTCGACTTGAAGTCGTCTACATCACATTGGAAGCTCGAGTCTGTATAGCCTTCCAATTTCAATTCTCCTCCACCGTATACCAAGAACAATTCCTTAGTCCTTCTCAGGTACTTCAGAATTGCCTTTACGGCTATCCAGTGCTGCTCACCTGGATCAGACTGGTAGCGACTTGTTACGCTAAGAGCGTACGCTACGTCTGGTCTAGTACATAACATACCATACATTATGCTTCCTATCGCGGATGCATATGGTACTCGAGACATATTGCTTCTCTCTTCAGGCGTCTTTGGGGCCATAGACTTAGAGAGTGCAATCCCATGTCTCATTGGAAGCAATCCTCTCTTGGATTCTTCCATACTAAATCTTTTCAAGATTTTATCTATGTACTGGGATTGGGAGAGGCCCAGCAGTCCTTTTGATCTATCTCGGTAGATCCTTATACCTAGTACAAAGGATGCTTCTCCCATATCCTTCATTGAGAATTGTGTAGATAACCATGCTTTAGTTTCGGACAACGCTTTGACATTGTTTCCAATGAGAAGAATGTCGTCAACGTAAAGCACCAAAAATTCAACTGTACTCCCACTGATCTTCTTGTACACGCAAGGTTCGAACATGTTTTTGATGAATCCAAAAGTTTGGATTGTCTCATCGAAACGAATGTTCCAACTTCGGGAAGCTTGCTTCAGTCCATAAATGGACCTTTGGAGTTTGCACACCTTGTGTTCATCTCCTTTGGATGCATATCCTTTTGGTTGCTCCATGTAGATCTCCTTATCAATGTCCCCATTGAGAAAGGCAGTCTTTACATCCATCTGCCATATCTCGTAGTTATACCACGCAGCTATGGCCAGCAAGATCCGAATGGATTTAGGCATTGCGACGGGCGAGAAGGTCTCCTCAAAGTCAATTCCAGGTCTTTGAGTGTATCCTTTTGCCACTAGTCGCGCCTTGTAGGTTATTACCTCTCCGTTCACTCCAAGCTTTCGCTTATAGATCCACTTGCAACCCACGGGAGCCACTCCCACTGGTGGATCTACCAAGGCCCAGACCTTGGATTCCATGGCTTCGCGCCACTTTCCCGAGTCTATGTCTAGCATAGCCTCTTCGTAAGTCCTTGGGTCGGTTAGAGACTGTCCAGTCTCATGCAGCAGACCGTAGTACCTCTCGGGTTCTCTACGTTGTCTTTTTGACCTACGAAGTATCGGTGTACTTTCTGGTGCACTTTCATGCTCATGTTCTCCCACTGCCTGTGGCGACGGGTCAGCTTGATCGACCTCTTCGGCCTTTTCAGCTTCCGTGACCTCATCTAGTTCTACGTTATTTTCTTTCTTGTCCACCAAGAAATCCTTCTCCAAGAAGTGAGCGTTCCTCGAGACAAACGTAGTTTGTCTTGTAGGATCGTAGAACTCGTATCCTATTGAGTTTTTCGGATACCCCACGAATTTGCACAAAGTGGATTTAGTTTCCAATTTATCTCCCACTAGCTTTTTAACGTAAGCGGGAGATCCCCATATGCGCATGAATGCGTATGAGGGTGCCTTGCCAAACCATAATTTGTATGGTGTCTTTTCTACGGATTTGGAAGGTACCATGTTTAGTATCTTCGTTGCCGTGAGGAGGGCATGTCCCCAAAATGAAAGAGGAAGGTCAGTGGCACTCATCATGGATCGAACCATGTCCATCAAGGTTCGATTCCTTCTCTCTGCTACTCCATTTAATTGGGCTGTTGCAGGAGGAGTCCACTGCGATAATATTCCATGCTCTACAAGATAATTCAGAAATTCGTTACTAAGAAATTATCCACCTCGGTCAGAACAAAGAGCCTTTATCGTATGACCAAGTTGATTCTCTACTTCCATCTTGAATTCTTTGAATCGCTCAAAGGCTTCAGACTTGTGTTTCAACAAGAACACATAACCATAACGACTATAGTCGTCAGTGAAAGTGATGAAGTAGTCATAGCCACCTCGGGGGCTTTTTCTCAGTGGTCCACATACGTCAGTATGTATCAAGTCCAATGTTTGCTTGGCTCGCTCAGGATTTCCCTTAAATGGCAACTTAGCCATTTTACCCTTTAGACATGGTTCACATGTTGGCATTTCATCAATGCGATTGATTTCAATCGCGCCAGAAGATGCTAACTTTTGAATCCTTGACTTAGAAAAGTCGAGCGTGCCACAATTGAGCAGATATTTCATTATCTTGTTTCCTTTTGTTTTGTTGCACATGCATCACTAACTTAGGTGGTTCAATGGTATATAGTCCATCTTTTAATGTACCAGTGAAAAACATATTATCATTCATGAATAACGAAAAGGAACCTTTATTAATAGTTAAATTAAAACCTTCATTATCCAAAACAGGAATTGAAATAATGTTTTTCACCAAACCAGGTACATAAAGAACGTTCCTAAGGACTAGCTTATTACCACCTAAATCTAACTCCACTTCGCCAATGGCCTCGGCAGCAGCTCTAGCTCCATTGCCAAATCTTAGGATCCAATCCCCTGGCCTAAGTGGCCTTGTTGCTCCCATCACCTGTAAATCATTACAAAGATGAGAACCACAAGCAGTGTCTAGCACCCATGATGCACAGTTAATTGATAAATTAACTTCAACAAGGAATATACCTTTCGAGCTCTCCAAGAACTCTTTGCAGTTCCTCTTCCAGTGTCCAGGTTTCTTGAAGTAGAAACATTTCTGTTCACCAGACGAAGCTTTACGCTTCTTTCCCTTCCCTATGGGCCCAGATGGCGCTTTTCCTTTGCTTGAAGAAGCATTTCCCTTCCCCTTCCCTTTCTTTGTCCTTTTGGACTTGGATTGGGTCAAGGTAGCAACCATCACTGGCTTCTCTCTTTTCATGGAAGCCTCGGCAGTGGCGAGCATATTAGCCAACTCGTGAAGTTCAACATCCATCTTGTGCATGTTGTAGTTCACTACGAATTGCTCGAATGATCTTGGCAACGACTGGAGGATTATATCCTGGCAGTAGGTCTTGTCCATCTTTACGTCAAGATGACCAAGCTTTTCAATAAGCCCAATCATCTTGATGCAGTGAGATCGAACATCAGCACCTTCAGCCATCCTCGTTTGTTGCAAAGTCTTAGCAGTTTCATACCGCTCATATCTACTTTGCACCCCAAATAGACCATTCAGGTGCGTGTAGATTTCAAAAGAAGACTTCATATGCTCGTGCTGCTTTTGAAGCTCATTCGTCATGGATGCCAACATGAGACAACATGACTGCAAGTCATCGTCAAGCCATAAATCCACGGCTTCTTTCTCAGTATCATCGGCATCCTTAGCAAGTTCGGGAGGGGGCCCATCAAGGACAAAACCTCACTTCTCAGAAGCGAGAATGATCTTAAGGTTCCTGACCCAGTCATGGAAGTTGGGTCCAGTCAATTTGTTTTGTTCAAGTATGATGGAAATAGGATTCTTAGACATTATATCTACAAAACGACGAGAGAAGAAATAAATACGCGAAAGATTAATTTAAAATGCACAATTTACAAACATGGTTTTTATTTGTAAATTACTCCCACTATTTTAATCAAAATCTTATGCCCCCACATAAGTTTTCGGGAATTTAAAATATCCTAGCGGGCTTAAGGCCCAAATGCAATCTCCTAGTACCCACGACTCGTTGGCCATACTATTTGATCCACTTGGTGGTCGATTACGTCGACGGTTAACCATCGCAGCTAACCCTTAAGTTCATTTAGCCTCGTTTTTCGATATGAACCCACGACTCGTGAGACATCCATATTTACTAGCGTTAAATCATGTCCAATACTCGTGAAGAGAAATAGTTCAATCCTAGACGCCCCACGACTCGTGAGACAGCGCCTAAAACCTTGCTATCCCCTCCCTTGGCACTTTCTCGTGCATCGAGGCAGTAGACATATCATCTTCCTATAGCTCGACCCACGACTCGTGAGACATCGAGATATATTCGTACAATATGCCTAAGACCTAGTAATTGGATAGGCTCGGACCATAGACACTATTCTTATGCGCCCGTTATTCGATTTAATATTCTAATTGAATTTTAACGTTCAATTGGAGGTTTTAAGTTTTCTTGTGCGAGGTCTCATCAGATTATGCTTTATCTTGTTTACGTCTTTCTATCCTAAGCATGCATCTCATACATCAAAGAATAATTGCGAAAAAGTAAACATTCATCACCTAGCAGGATATGATTGATCGATTGCCCATCCTATGCGATTCATCACGAGCCATGTGATGAATCAATTGGTCAGTCTATGGTGGAAATTAAATGTCCTAACTATTACAATTTACAAACCCATACATCATGGGCCTTCTTGTAATATCCAGCTTGATTGGGCCTCCATGTAATGAATTAGGCCTCCATGTCCTCCAAGGTAAATGGGCCTCCATGCGGATCTCCATGTCTTCATGAGGTCTTCTCGGCTCCAAGCCTAATCTAAGCCTAGCTTATATAAATAAATGGTCCTATTCTATTACATTTGTTTGCGCAAGCAAGGGCACCAATCAGGCCCATTTAATTACAACCCATAAAATAAATAAACCAAAACTACACAGGGCTTAAGGGAAAAATCGACCAATCCACACATTCACTCAAGAACATGCATAAATTCACATAAGGGCATAAATGTAAATTTACCGGCTCCATTAATTTTAATTCGCAAAAATTCATTCAAGTCAATTAATTTTGAATTAACAATTAATCTCTAAGATTAATTAGCTCTCACTTGAGCTCTAAGTAATCTACAATTCTTATCTTGATTAAATTGGTTAATTAAGGTAAGGGAAAATTGCTTTTTTGGTACCATATGATAGGCTGACTTGCACTTTTGGTACCATTGGATATGAAAATGCAAATTTGGTACCATAGGATATGTTTTCATTGCAATTTTGGTACCAAACCCAATTTTTCTACAAAGTTAATGGCAATTTACCCCCTATGAAATGCATAATGTTCAATTTATCCCTCTATAATTTGAAAAAAATCAGTTTACCCCTGTAAAATTTTAATGAAGCAATTTACCCCTTCAGCCGGAGATTGTAACTCACTTGCCGAAATTGAGAGTATGCATGCAAACTATTTTATTTAACATAGGGGCATAAATTGTCACATTTATCATAACACAATGGGTAAAAAATCACATTATCATAATAAAAGTGGATTAAGTGCCGCCTATAAAAATATCAGGGAGACGATGTGAAATTTTTACATAATTTCAAGGGGTAAAATGCTCTTTTTTAAACCACGAGGGGTTAAATTGAACATTATGCATTTAGTAGGGGGTAAATTGCCATTAACTTTGTAGAAAAATTGGGTTTGGGACCAAAATTGTAATGAAAACCTATCCTATGGTACCAAATTTGCATTTTCATATCCAATGGTACCAAAAGTGCAAGTCAGCCTATCCTACGGTACCAAAAAAGCAATTTTCCCATTAAGGTAATCTAAATCTCTAAGATTCTTACCTTATCCGAAACTCTAAGTTTCCCAAAATTCCCAAATCTCCAAGATTTTCAAGATAATCATATTTTGACTAGATTAGTTTAATTAAGGTAGTGTTCACATCTAACAAGATAACTACCTTATCCAAAAACTCTAAGTTTCCTAATCTTCCAAAATTCTCCAAGATTTTCAGGACTTTCAAAATAGGCAGAATTAGAGTCCAACCCAAAAACGACTAGTCGAGACCAATCAGGAGCTGCCACGTAGGACAGCCCACGCGCGACCACCAGGTCGGCGCGTGAGCTGCCTGCGGCAGCAGCCGCTGCACGCGGCTGCATGCGGCAGCAGCGCGCGATCAGCAGCCCGAAGGCTGCTGCTGCGCGCAGCGTGTGCGGCCAGCGTGCTGCCAGCACGCTGCCGTTGGCAGCGGCTTGCGGTGGCCGCCTAGCCGCGGTGCGCTGCCACCGCGAGTCGGATCTAATAAAAAAATTTTTTTTGTTATGATTACTCACAGATTTAATTCAACAAACCCAGTTAATTAAATCTCAATCCAAAATTAAAAACAACATGATAAAATTTTTCGAATCCTAAATTAAACATTAACTCCAAGTTAATTAAACATACGTCCTATAACATGCAAAGTTAAATAACTAGCCACATAAATCAAACATATGATTTAATAAACACAGAATTTGCAAATTCATATATATACAAAGCCTAGAGTTGGCTCTGATACCACTGTTGGGATTCGGTAAGATAAACAGCCCTAAGCACAGCGGAATATAAAAACTTTTAGGACCTCTTAAGGAATCTTGCCAGGATATTCTCTAGTTGTATATATATGAATGTAATTAAACGAGAGTATAAGTTTTCTCGTTTATACCTATCTCCTTGCAAATCCTCGGCTAGCAAAATGAACTCTGATTTCTGCTCCAGCAAAATCGACCCACACCTTTTGAGTAGCGCCCCACGTGTTGCGCCTCTACGAGTTGATACACCACAATATCACGAAAATAATATATCTCGATCAGCTAGAACACAAGATATATTATGAACTAGGAATTAGGAACGATATAGGAACAAAACTCGAAAACGAAAAATTCTTCCAAGTGGAAGAAGGGTTCGGTCGATATAGCTAGGGAGAGGGAGAGAGTATTTTTGCTCTTGCTCAATTTTGCATGTGGAGTTGTGTGAAAAACAACTATAAGAAAGCTACTTATAGTTTTCTCTCTAACCTAGTCCTATTAGGACTAGGTCTTCTCTCTCCTACATGGGCCATGGCCCTCTTTAATTAGAAGACCAAGTCTTCTAATTAATTCATGGCCCAGTTAATTAATTTGACCAGGGCTAATTTAATCTCCCAATTAAATAGCCCAATTAATTAACTTAATCTCCCATTTAATTAAATCAGACTCTAAGTCTATTTAATTAAAATCCTTTTCTAATTAATTAAATCCAACTTAATTAATTAATTCACAAATTAAATTCCAATTTAATTTATGATCCTGATCCAATTCCAATTGGATCCCATTTTGTTCCAATTGGGTCGACCCACCCAATATAATCGACCCAGTCGATTTTTCACCCAGTCGACCCAGTCGACTTGGTCATTCTTATTTCCTCGCTTTCGCTACTTGTGTATTGTGTATGCCCCCGTAGGTTCACCACATAATTAGTCGTGGGTTATAATTAAATATTATTTAATTATTCGAGTAAGACTTACTCTAAATCAATCGAACACTCTGTCGATTGACCATTCCAAAATTAGCACCCCTGCTAATTTGGGAATTCTCCCACACTCCACGGTCGATGTCCAGCCACAAGCCCATGGAGCCCAATCACTGGTGAATTAATTCAGTGAACCTTTTATCATTTATAATTTCCATATACGACATAATCTCTCCATCGATCAATCTCCCAGTCGAGACTTAAGGGTATGGTCTTTCATCGGATTCCCTTTTCTTTTGTCTTGACCTTATGTACTCTGGTCTCGAAATAAATTCTCTTTGTCTTAATCTTTATGAGCTACTTACATAAAGTCGTCAGATACCTTGGCCAAGGATTTTACCAGAATTAATTTCTCACAGAAATTCATAGGAGAATTTCCCAACCTATCAAGTCGGGTCAATGGATCCTTTGTTGATGATATGAATCTGCATACGAGTTCCTCTATATCCAACATGAGTCCACAGAGACTTTCTGGCGATCCCCAGTCAGTCAGAACTCAAATCAAAGCATAGACGTTCTCGCACCAGATAAACCCTATCACCTCAAGTAGTTAGGGATTGTTCCTCGTATACTATTATAAATATGGAATAACTTCCACCCCGATATGCGACTACCGCTTCCATGGTAAGTTATTTCCTAATTGGGGTATTCAGTGCGCTTGCCATCCCAGCAAGCCACCCACTTATGTGTATCGACTATCCCAGTCACGCTCGTGGACCCCAGCGTCCTCCAGTTCATCGGAGTATACACAATAGTGAGAGTCTAACCGAATCCAACGATGTCCTATCTCGATTGGATTCTACGACTCTTGAATATGTTCTAGATCACGGCCTTGGAGATCAGTCCACGGGTTGTCCCATAGCCCTGTGATCTAAGGACTTCTATCCTTATTCGTAGATAATTATTACATAAGATAAAGTTGACCATTTAATAAAGTGCATTTATTAATCGAAATTGAATAGTTTCGCATTTATTACAATAAATACTAGCCATACAGCTGGCTTGCAGGACACTATTTCTATCAGATAATGCAAATTACATTAAATCTTTGTGTAGGAAATTTACAAGCAAGGAAAGATTGCCGAGGAATTTTCTATACAATGCAATATGTGCATGGAATATCTTTTATATGACAAGAATATAAGATCAACTATTTTTCTTGTCACACAAGATATGAAGAGCCAATCAAATCGCGCCATGTCATGTAGTGAATTTTACAAGATCTTCAAATTTCACCTATAAATAGGGGTCATCTCCAAGAAGAAAAATACAATTCAAGCAAAAAAAAGTTCAAGGAGAAAAGAAGCAAATTCTCTCAAGGCGTTATTCAAAAATCAAGGCGTTCTTCACAATATTCAAAGGCGTTCTTCAAAAAGTGAAGAAAATCCAACGTTTAATCTAAGATTAAGATACTTAACTCTTAAATTAACGTTATTGGAAATTCACGAAGTTCAAACAAAGATCAAATCCCTCGAAAATCCAGAATTTCCAAGACGGAGTTCGAGACGTTCGTCTAGGAGATTTAAATCATTTCACGTTTGATCCAATATTAAGCACAATTGCTTTTGGATTAACGTTATTCAAGCATCTCAAAATTATTTTGGAGAAGATCAAATCAACCTTTTTCAAGATTATTACTTAGAAGATTAGAATCAGAGGAATCATGGAGATTGTAACCACTATTTCAAATAAATAAACATTAATTTGTACAATTATTTCTTGTTTAATATATATTTTTAAACTTGAAATTTTATTTGTTATAGGCCCATTGGTATGAAAACCCATGTTGTACGGTGGCAACTCGGCTCTGTAATCTGGACCGTCAGGAAAATCTGTTGTCAAATCAACCGTAGGGCTGCTATACAACATGTCATCATTGTTTGAATCATTAACGGGCTCTTTTCCCTTCGAATTAGTGTTCTTCACAGACTTGGTCTTTAGCAAATCTTCATATTTCCACGAAGTCCTCGGCATCATCTCCAGTTGCCCTATCTTTCCCAAAAATCTCAACCCAATCATCATAGTAGATATAGGACTTGAACCTCATGTTTGCAACATCGGGATGTGCCTACATAAGTAAAATTGTCATCAAAATCCAGGGGGGGCAGTTGTAATAACAACTTCCAGGGTGGTATTTGAAATTCAAAACAAAAGGGGTGTATTTGCAATTTCAATAATTCAGGGGGGTAATAACATCAAATACAGTGTGGCACTTCCAAAATCAAAATCCAGGGGGGGTATTTGCATAGACATAATCCAGGGGGATTTTTGCAAAAATAAATTCCTGGGGGTAATTGCAATTCAAAACAAAGGGGTGTATTTGCAATTACAATAATTAAAGGGGGTAGTAAAATCAAATATAGTGTGGCACTTGCAAATCAAAATTCAGGGGGGGTATTTGCAAAGACATAATCCAAGGGGGTTTTGCAAAAACAAATTCCAAGGGGTAATTGCAATTCAAAACAAAGGGGTGTATTTGCAATTACAAATTCAAGGGGGTAATAACATCAAATACAGTGTGGCACTTGCAAAATAAAAATCCAGGGGGGGTATTTGCAAAGACATAATCCAGGGGGGGTTCTGCAAAAACAAATACCATGGGGGTAATTGCAATTCAAAACAAAGGGGTGTATTTGCAATTACAATAATTCAAGGGGTAATAACATCAAATACAGTGTGGCACTTGCAAAATCAAAATCCAATGGGGTATTTGCAGAGACATAATCCAGGGGGGGTTTTGCAAAAACAAATTCCAAGGGGGTAATTGCAATTCAAAACAAAGGGGTGTATTTGCAATTACAATAATTCAAGGGGGTAATAACATCAAATCCAGTGTGGCACTTGCAAAATCAAAATCCAGGGAGGTATTTGCAAAGACATAATCAGGGGGGTTTGCAAAAAAAATTCCAGGGGGGTAATTGCAATTCAAAACAAAGGGGTGTATTTGCAATTACGATAATTCAGGGGGGTAATAACATCAAATCCAGTGTGGCAGTTGCAAAATCAAAATCCAGGGGGGTATTTGCAAAGACATAATCCAGGGGGGGTTTTGCAATAACAAATTTCAGGGGGTTAATTGCAATTCAAAACAAAGGGGTGTATTTGCAATTACAATAATTCAGGGGGGGTAATAACATCAAATCCAGTGTGGCAATTGCAAAATCAAAATCCAGGGGGTTATTTGCAAAGACATAATCCAGGGGGTTTTGCAAAAACAAATTTCATGGGGGTAATTGCAATTCAAAACAAAGGGGTGTATTTGCAGTTATAATAATTCAGGGGGTAATAACATTAAATCCAGTGTGGCAGTTGCAAAATCAAAATCCAGGGGGTATTTGCAAAGACATAATCCAGGGGGGGTTTTGCAAAAACAAATTTTAGGGGGTTAATTGCAATTCAAAACAAAGGGGTGTATTTGCAATTACAATAATTCAGTGGGGTAATAACATCAAATCCAGTGTGGCAATTGCAAAATCAAAATCCAGGGGGTATTTGCAAAGACATAATCCAGGGGGGGTTTTGTAAAAACATAATCCAGGGGGTAATTGCTGCCTACATAAATAAAGGGGTGTATTTGCAATTATACAAATCCAAGGGGGTGATTTATGCCTACATAAATAACATCAAATCCAGGGGGTATTTGCAAAGACATAATCCAGGGGTGTATTTGCAAAAACATATTTAATAACAAGGGGTATTTGCAATTCTATATAAACAACGCACCTTCACGTATAGGAACCAAACTTCATCATCTACCTCGATGGTCCTCCTATATCGTTCCAACCGAACCCACTTGTCCCTTGCATACCTAGTAGGTCTTCTTCCACACAGTCAACTTCGAATTTATATGCTTAGATGAAATCTTCGACGAAGGTAATCGTGCATTTAGTGCAACCTCAAGAGCTTGCAAATACCCAGGCCTAAATGAATTATCATCCTTCCATCCATTTGTGATCATATCCTTCAATAGGTGGATAAGTTGACTCTTTTCGAGCGGATTCCAAAATCTACGCGAACCCTGTGTTTTCTTCTGGGTGGGAACCGCATCACCATATCGTGGTATGGACGCCATTTGTTGGTATTCTTAACCTGAAAATACAAACATACTGGTCATCATCATGAGCGTTTTATACCGTACACATGAAATCTGAAAAATTAACATAAAAATTGATGAATTAAGGTCAAAAACAACAGATTATTGTGTTTACTCAACACTATCATAGCAGTCACACGATATAACAAATTATTTCCCAATTAATACACCAAATCCAATAACATAAAGGTACATAAAAAATATGAGGTCAACATGGAACTGTTTCCTCGTGTATGAAAAGAAGATATTCAAACTAAGATTTAACAACTTAATTGCGCTCTGCATTCCATTTCATGAACATATCATTTGCCATTTGTTCACGAAACTGGTTCCATGCATTCGATGTCTCAACGTGGTCAATGTATTCTTCTACTCGAGGATCATCCTCGTCGTCACTCGAGTCACTTGAGTCGCTTGAGTCACTTGATTCAACATATAAAGGATTAACAACCCAAGGTTCATCAATCATTGTTTTCCGCATGAAGTTTTGAATCAACAATAAAGCCATTATCATTCTATTTTGCGTCTTTAGGGGATAGAATGTGTTGCTTCTAAGAATTGCCCATTTCTTCTTAACTACCCCGAAGTTGCGCTCTATTATGTTCCTAGCTTGAGAATGTTTCATGTTGAAATATTCATGAGCATTCTGGGGGGCATCCATGCCAACTCCCCACTCTTTCAGATGGTGGCGCACTCATCTATAAGGCGCGAGGAAACCTTCTCCGTTAGTATACCCATTGTCGCAAAGGTAGTAAGTCCCTATGAAAAAACAAAATATTAATACAAACTCATATTTGAATTTAAGTAATTGATGTTTTAAACAATCTTTGGACAATGTAGTAATTAACCTTTAGGCACTTTTAACCCGTTTGGTCGGTTTATGGCATCCCTTAGAACTCGACCATCTGCCGCAGATCCCTCCCAACCAATCAAAGCATACGTGAATGCCCCTCTAATATCACACGCGTCAAACATATTGGTGGAAATAACACCCTTGCGTGATCTATAACGCGGCTTATCCAATGATGGAACCTGAACTGGAACATAGCTTCCATCCAATGCTCCGATACATCCCTACACAATCAAGAATGTCAAAATTGCAAAAACAATCCTAGCAAAATACTTGTACATTTAAGCTTGAAACATAAATGTACCTAACTTACCGGAAAACAACTCCACCTAGTGTCATCACAATCATTCGTTATCGGATAGGGTTGAGAGAGCAAAATTGGATGGAGATTTAGCAAACAATTAAGTACACGGTAGAAACACTTGCTCACGGTGTCTTCTGAACGACAAAAGTCAGTCCGGACAACTCGAAACTTTTTGTGGTGTGAAAGAACCGATAAGAACATGGCAACTTGTTCTTGCATGGGAACGTACTTGGTATCCCTTAACCCCCCCCCCCCCCCATGTTATGTAGCAAACAACAAAACTTATCAAACGCACTCGTGTTAAGACGTATCTTGTCTTTACACCTTATGGAATCTTCATAACAAATATAATGTAAATTTTTCGCTTGCTTGAGCTTCCTACGTATTAGGCTATATCGTATCGGTCGGTTCTTAGCGTGGTGTGCAATAATTCGTAGTGAAATTAAGAAAACACCCATCCAAAAAAATTGATGGAAGATCAACATGAAGAGGTGTTTCCTTCGTTGATCCATTCGCGTAATGCTGTTAAAAACATATTTAACAACTTCGCCATATAAAGCTCGAACTTAACTATAATGCATGATGTATCTAATTTAACTATAAGCAACAAAAGACATAAACCACAATTATATATATACACTTGATTCTTTTAAAAAAGCATGCATAAAATTCTTGACAAACAAATACATTCACACGCAACTTTTTCTCATATAAATAAAAATTCACAAACAAATCCTTCAACAAAACTTGACTAAAAAATCAGTCAAGTGGCAGTAAGTCTAATAGCTATAACTATAAAATTTTGAATAAACTATATCAATCAAGTAGCTATAACTATAAAATTTTGATAATCAATCAAGTAGCTATAACTATAAAATATTTTCAATAAAATTTTGAATAATCAATCAACAAGTAGCTATAGCTATAAAATTTTGATAATCAATCAAGTAGCTATAACTATAATAACTATATCAATCAAGCTATAACTATAACATATTTTGAATAAAATTTTGTAAACTATAACTGGCAGCTATAACTATAAAATTTTGGTAATCAATCAAGTGGCAGTAGCTATAACTATAAACTATAATAAATCTTATTCACCTTCAAAATATTTGATAATCAAAATCGGTGTTAACATAAGAAAAATATAGCAGTGAACTTCACAGGTAAAAAACCATTCACAAAATTATGGACATACAAATAAATTTGTTGCAACTTTTTCCCACAATAAAATAAATATTGACAAACAATCCGAACAAAGTTATACTTGACAAATCGAAAATTGAACAACAAAATTGCAGTACATACAAACCCAAGATTTTAGTCATCTAAAAATAATTTCGAAATTGAAGGGAGATATACAAACCCAAACTTAAAAATGGAGATATACAAACCCAAAATAGCCGTACATACAAAACATATATTTTTGCCCAAGGAAATTCGAAATGGAGATATACAAACCCAAACTTTAAAAAAAAAGATAAACATCTCTCTCAGTTGTTCCAGTAATGAAGTAATGAAGGCTAAAGAAGAAAAACCCAAGATTTTTACCTTGGCTACCAAACTCGGAGTCTTCAATTACACTCGGAGATCTTCAAATCCTACAATGTATAAGGAGGAATGTTAGTAATTTCTTACCCAAAACTTCATAAATCAAAAAATTGAAGAAGGCGAAGCTCAGGCTGGCCGAAGTGAGCTAAAGAAAAGGGAAAAAAATCCATTCGCTGACCTGGGACGAAGAGAGAGGGAAAGATGGGTGGGAAAGTTAATTTTTGGATGTTTTATCTAAAATGAGCCGGTTTAATTGTAATAACGAACAAAATCAGGGGCATTATTAATATAGAAAAATCAGTCTGGGCCACTATTTTCTAATCGGACGGGGGAGTGCCAAATTAGAATCCAATAGATAAAGTGGCCTGGCCCACTTTTCACCCGATTAGAACGGGCTGCCCGGCATTTTGTGAGCTCATCCGAACAGGAGTTTGCAAAATTAGAATCCATTTAGTGAGCCGAATTAGATGTAATTGTGGGCTTGTTGCCCAAACCGAAAACTGTCTTATTGTATTAACATTAAGTGGTCTAATTAGTTACTAACTACAAATGTGGATTAAATAATGGGTATATACCTATTTAGGAGATTTCTAGGGAATTATGGGAACCCGAATTCTCTTCCTATATAAAGAGCACAAGGGTTATGGGCCCCGACACACCAAATCAATATACGATTCTCTTCTCCCCATCAAGAAGACGATCTTAAGAAAATAAGGCGATTTGGTTGAGGAAGACCTCGTACCCGATCGATTCCATTCATACTAGTGATCAATTCCATAAATTCCGCATCAGACTAATCGCTCACTATGTATATTGATACGTATTTAATTTATTACATATAACTCTTAATGATTTAGTATGAGATAGATCTATCGGGATATATTCCAACATTTCATTGATTTATCAAAGCTTGAGTTAAGCTTCAATAATTAGTTCTTAATTATAATCACATGCTTTAAACATTATGTCTATCTAACAATAAAATTATCCCCAATTCTTGGAGCAATAACAGTACTAGCATTGTAAATCTATAGAAATGATTCTCGTCACATGAAAATTCAGTAAATCATTACATTTCCCATCTGTCCCATTGTCATGATGTAGGTCGAAGTAAGCAACTAAAACATGTAGGTAAGAATTAATAATACATTAATTTCTTAAGATTAGAACTAGTTCTTTGTCTAAATTTATAGATTTAGCACCAGAATTAAAATAAATTGTTTGTTCATATTATAAATACTTTAGTAACGTACTGGAATTTTTTTTAACCCGGGTGTCCAAGTTTACATTAGACTAATCCTGGATCTTCAGAACCGTTGCCCTAGAACCCTGAAGGATGTAAATCGCAGGATGTGCCTCAACCAAGCATCAAGATCCCACCATACTGCTGTACACTCTGCGCACAAAGGGGTCTTCACCACAAATGACCCTTAAATGCTTACATCCAAGTTCCAAATGGGATTCGAACCCCCACCCTTGCCGTTGGAGCAAGCCTTATGAATTATTGGTCAGCCAGTTCGAGATATGCCCTGGCAACGTACTGAAATTTTTGCTAAGACTATAACTTGAAAAACTCATCACAGACTAAATCATCACAGACTAAATCATCATAAGACAGTAGAAAATACTATTGTTTATAAGTCTGGGTTTGGTTTGCAATATAAGGCCCAGATAAGGTGTGGATAATTTTTATTTACCTGATGTGGACTGTTTATAAGTTGATCGGATTGGGTAATAAAAACACGGGCTGCCCAATGTTATCTTCCGGTTTTGTGGGCCACCCCAGTTAATTCGCTATATTACAATTGGATATCCCAGGTCCAATTAGTTTAATGTGGCCCAATTAATTTTTTTTAACCCAAAAATGCCCCTCGATTTACAATTAATTATAGCTGAACCTGTCCAAAATAAACAAAAGAATGAAAATTTCATTTCCCCCTCTCACTTCGCGGTTGTTTCCAGATACAAGAGCAAGTGTTCTTGAGCTGATTTTTTTTTTCACGTTTCTTCATTTTTTTTTGCAAACCCGTAACATTTGCGAAGTATTTGTACTAATATTCAACTCGATTTGCAGATTTGTCTGTTGTTGGAGCAAACATTAGGAGGTTTGAAGAACGAGGTCGAAGGGCGTAGGGTGTTCTTGAATCCTTACATACATTTTGGTAAATTGAACTTGCTTCGTGTTTATGCTTCACTATTAACTGGATTTGGTTTGTAAAATGTAGGAGTGATTATTCGACCCAAAATTCCTTTTACACAGCCCCCTTTCTTCTTGAATTTTTTTTTTTTTTTAATTTGGGGAAAACTTGTTTGGTTGGTGTGTTGTTTATTACAATACATATTATTGCTATTATTTGTTGTATGAAAAATGTTACAATACACTATTATTTGTTGTATGAAAAATGTTACAAAAAAATTTTTTTGCTATTATTTGTTGTATGAATATTGGTTTGTGTACTGTTGTAACAGTAATCCCGTGTTAATATGTTGTAAATTTTTGGTTTGTTAAATGTTGTTAAGCTACTGATTTGGTAATATGTTGACAGTTGTTAAAATATTGTTGATATGTTGTATACCTTCGTTAATGGAATTTCATGTTTAGGGCATGCTTATGGATTGTGAGTTCATAGGATCAATTTATTTTCATTACTCATTTTCATATAAGTTGTTTTTATAATAAAAAATTTAGGACTACGTTGCAAATGGATGAACGACGCAAACAACTCTTGTTAATTATGTTTCATCAAATCTTTTGGATGGGAGTTTATTATTTTTGCTTGCGTGTGATTGCACATCGTGATGCCCAGTCTGTCAAAAAACCCATTCGTTATAACCTAATCCGTAGACGGCAGAAGCAAGTTGATTATTTAATCGAAATCACCAAGGACGAGAATGTTACTTGTAGAAATAACATGCGTCTAAATATGAGTGCATTTGAACAATTCTGTTGTTTGCTACATAACGCGGGTGGGTTGCGGGATACTAAATATGTTTCGGTGAGAGAACAAGTTGCGATGTTTCTGTCGGTCCTTTCTCACCACAAGAAGATCCGAATTGTTGGTACAGATTACAAACGGTCAGGTGACACCGTTAGTAAATGCTTCTATCGTGTACTAAATTCTTTGCTAACTTTGCATCCGATTTTACTAGCTAAACCCAAACCAATCGGTCTTGATTGCTCGGATACAAGGTGGAATTGTTTTCCGGTGAGTATTAATAACTATTATCAGTTACATGGTTTATTTGTTTTGCGCCTTTTCATAATTATTATGCCTTTTGCATTAGGGTTGCGTTGGGGCGTTGGATGGAACATATGTGAATGTTCAAGTTCCGAACAGGGACAAACCCCGGTATAGATCGAGAAAGGGTGCAATTTCCACGAATGTCTTAGCTGCATGTGACATTGAAGGAGCTTTTAGTTATGCATTAGTTGGTTGGGAAGGATCGGCATCAAATGGTCGAGTTTTAAAGGATGCGATTAATCGAACTAATGGGTTCAAAGTTCCTACCGGTATTAAAACTAAACTATGTAATACTGTTGTATGTTTTTATTCTATCTACACACTTACGTGAAGAAATATTGCATTCAGGGACGTATTACTTATGCGATAATGGATATACCAATTGTGAAGGCTTTCTTACGCCCTACAGAGGGTTACGATATCATTTGAAAGAGTGGGGTGCTGGTATGGAAGTCCCGCAGAATGAGCAGGAGTTTTTTAACATGAAACATTCGCAAACACATAATGTAATTGAGCGCAGTTTCGGTGTTGTCAAAAAAAGGTGGGCAATTCTACGGAGCAACGCATTCTACCCCTTGAAGACGCAGAATCGAGTAATTATGGCTCTACTGTTGATTCAAAACTTCATACGACAAACGATGCCTAACGACAAATCGTATTGGCATTCGGATGAAAGCGACTCGAGTGATGATGAGGTTGAGAATAATGGTGGAGATTACATTGATTCGGTCGAACCGTCACCTGCGTTGAATACTTTTCGTGACAATATGGCCCACGATATGTTCAACAAATGGAACGAAGATCGTTACTGAATAACAAAAAGGACTTGTTTGCTACTACCTAATAATCAAATTTCCTAATTGTGCACCGTTGAAGTTGTGTTACTTATGTATTTTATTTGGACCTATGTATTTTATTTCGACGTGAACATTCTGTTAGATTTATGATTGTCACTTGCAATTTCCATGTCATTATTGTGTTGATTTTTTATGTGAACCGTTTATTTTTTATTGATTATTGTATTTCATTCATGGTTTATGTGAATTTTATGTGAAGTTTGTGTGCCCTTTTTATTGTGAATGTTTTCTCCAATTTTATATAAAGGATTGGGATTCCAAAATTAACTAATGTTTGTGGCTTTATGCAGAATTCTGTTGTTTCGGAATATGGCATCAATTCCACGATACGGTTGTTGGGATTTTATGGGTATAATTGTCAACTACAACAGTGCGGAATTTAAAATTTTTATTATACACCAAATCCCAGGGTTTCTTATTAGCACATATGAATAAAGGTTGAATTTAATTAAAGCATGCATATACTTGAATTAAATAAAGGTAGGTAAAAACAATTTTACCTCACCATAGGCAAGGTGGTGGTAACTCCGGTCTTCAATTGTTCACTAGAGCACCCCAAATATTGTGCCTCTAGAGATAGTCCACACCAGTTGGATTTGAGTGACTTCGCGAAATCCCCAGGCTCAGAACTAGGATTAAGGAATTGTCTCGTCAGGAATTGGATGCGGATCCGGAAGAAGACTTGGAGAAAAATCCTACACAGGGGTGGGGCGATTTTTGCACAGGGTTCGGTTTTCAGTAGGGGCGAGAATGAGGGCTGAAATTTTCGGCCTTCTTTGTTTTTCTTGTGTTGTGATTTTCTTTCTTTGCTTAGAATAAATCTCTCAGGATTTGTTATGATACTTTTGATTATGTATATCCAGTATTTATAGATGTCTCTATTAGAAGACTCCTTCTCCTAATAGACATCTAACTCTTGAAAGAATATCTTTTTTTTCAAGAGATAAGATATACACAAATCTTATCACATTAGGAAAGAAGATCTCTTTCAATCTCTTTCCTAGTTACACAAGAAAACACAAACTCTTTTAATCCCTATCATAATCCAACATAATCAACATTAATTTAAGACTAAATAAACAAGCAAAAAATCGGCCAACCTAGTTCAATAAAATCGGCCCATGTGTTTTTAATTAGTCCTAAACTTAATTTGATCATTGTTCCCAAAATCAGCCCATGCAAGATTAATTAATCCCAGATTAATTTATATTTACAATAATTGGCCCATATGCTTAAATTAATTAATCCTAGATCAATTAACTCTCATATGGATCGGCCCATGTGTTTAATTAATTAATCCACTATTAATTAATTAATCTTTTCAATTAACACTTTAATTGAGGATTTAATCAATTAGAAATTCCAATTGATTCATTAATTAGTTACTCCTAATTAATGATTCTCCATTTCGAATTAACACTTTAATTCTCGATTAATTAATTAGTTACTTCTAATTAATTATTCTTCTTCATGAATTAATACTTTAATTCATATATTGATTTAATTCCTTAAATCAATTGATTCCTTCCAGACTGTCACTGTCCAACTGTATTGTGTGTGACCCTCTAGGTTCACCATCAATTGGCAGCAGGCCCACGACTTTCGTGATTTAATTAGTGAGCAATTAATTGCTCCGATCAATTAACCACTTTAATTGACCACTCCAGAATTAATTTCCTTATTAATTCAGGAGTACCCACACCTCATGGTCGATGTCTAGCCACAAGCCCATGAGGCCCAACTTCAGGTGAATTGATATTCGTGAACCTCCACCTCTTATAAATGCCATGTACATACGGTCCTTCTATCAACTAATTTCCCGATTGAGACCTAGGGTGTGTGAATTGGTCGGCACCTCTAATTATCTCAATTCTGTACTTTCTAATTCAGGATAATAATCCAATGTGACTGCTAAATTTGGAAACCCCTTTCCAAATCCGTCAACGACTACGGCCGTAGATTCCTTGGATTTATTATCTAAGAACGTACAGGAAATTCTCTCATCTTATCAGGATGAGTCGATAGATCCTTTATTAGTACTAACTATCCGCGCACACGTTCATACGTACCCAAAGTAGTCGCACAATGACCAAGCTACGTGATCGGCTCCTAAATCAAAGTACGTATTCCCGTGTACCGAATCCGCCCTAGCACCTCAAGTCAAAGGACTAAATCGTACACTATTATAAGTCTTGAGAGACATCCCATTACCGATATGCTTAACGCACTTCCACGATGGGTCTCTCTGTTCGGGTCGTTCGATGCGTTCGATCCCCTATCGAACCACCTAGTCATATGCACTAGCATTCAATGCCTTGTTCATGAAACGACAACAAATTCACTTCATGTGAATCATGCATAATCCTACAAGTCTTGACGATTCATTCGATACCCCGTCTCGATATGAATCTATGACTTGGAACATTTTTGAGATCACGACCTTTGAGACTGTTTCATGATTAATCGCACCCAATACTGAAGTGAATAATCCCATAGTCATGAGTGATCTCAGGGTTTCAACCAATCGCTTAGATACGTTCGCGAGAGATGAAGGTGGCCATTGTTTAATTCACGTACTATGAATAAACGGGCGTATTATCTTATAAGTCATAAGATTGCTTCTAAAGGAAGTTCCTTAACAAGCTTATATTTGTTGGCTTGCTGGGCACTATCCTATCAATCTCCCACTTGCCCTAAAGCCAACCACATACGTTTCTAAGGCCCATCTCACTCCAGATGTCCGTCGAACCCTTTTGTGATTATGACTTAATTAGTGGATCTGCTATGTTGTCTCTTGACGTGGTTTACCCCACGTCTCATTCTACCTATGATTTGCCAGATCATATGGTATACTTGTGTTTAGATCATGGGTGAGATCTCGATTCCTTTGCTAAAGCAATTGCCTTAAGTTATCATTGAAGATAACTATAGGCCTCGCAATGCTAGGTACTACTTCCAATTTATTGGAAGAAGTTTTCGTCCAAACACTTTCCTTCGCTGTATTCAATACTGCGAAATATTCTGTTTTATTGGTTATCCCGGCATCGATTGTCTTTTGAACTTCTTTCAAATCATCGTTGCCCCATAAAACCAGAATATTAAATTCACTTCAGACGGGAAACTCGAATCACTAAATCCTTCGAGTTCCAATTCTTCATTATTACCGTTGACCAGCAATATATCCTCAGAACTCCCAGAGTTGTTTAAGGAATGCTCTTCTCGGTATACCAGTACTCCTTACTGGTGTTCGACCAATATCAGCTTATGATACTCATAGCAAATGTTTAGTCTGGTCTTGTACATGACGTTGCATATACTATGCTACCTTTTATATGGAAGGTGTTCAGAGATATTATCCTCTTTACTCATCAAATGTAGGGCTTATTGACTTTGAGAGAGATTTTATATCTCTATGGAAACTGTCCTCACTATGACTTTCCATACTGATTTTATTCAGTTTTGTCCATGTACTAAGATTTGGGATTTCAAACATCTTCTCTAATCTATCACAATAGATACGCACTGCCAATACGTGAGATGTATCCCTTAAATCTTTTAATGAAGAATTTCGTGAATGAACACGCTTTCGTCTGCGTTTTAACACTCTTACATCCTCTATGTCAACTTTAGTGTTTATTTTACAAGCAATGCAAAAACTCCCACTGATTCTTTTGTACATTGAGTTTTACATGCAACTTTGATAAAGCCAACCGCCTTGACTGTCTCATCTAGTTGCATGTTCCAGCTTCGGGATACTGGTCCAGAGTCATAGATTTTTCCTTTGGATTTAAATCCAATGGTTATGCCTCGTAGTCATACGAAGCTTCTATGATTCGTTGTTTCCAAACGGATTATTTACAATCCACTTAGATCACATGGCGTTTAAGCTATGTGCCCGAATCTATGTTATACATAGATATTTCGAAAGTCCTTGGATCACTATCCAATCGATCATATTCGTGAACGTACTAGTTCTTTTCGAATTCGATCGAATCTTCAAAATTTGGTGTACAAAATTTTGGTTCAGTAGGTTTGGAAATATACTCCCACTATTTGTAGGGATGTGTCCAATTCTAGGACTTCATCAAGTTCCATGGTAAAATCCCATTTCTATTCGCGAGGGAACCACCCTCCAAGAATTGGGTATCCTTAGCAACAGACTTCTTTCGTTCTTAGGATCATGGAACAGGTATCCAATGGATTTCGTTGGATACCCTACAAATTTTCTCAATTGGATCCACTATCCAATTTTAACATTCATGGATGATATACCATACTTGGGTTAGTACGGTTTTCGTAGGAATTGACTTAAGAAGGTTACAAGTCAAAGTATCCTTCTAGAGTCATGGGGTTGACCCCAGAATTGTTTGAGGAGTTTATAGCAATACTAATTTAAGGAATGAATCTAGTCTTTCATAGTTCGATTCCTTTTATTAGTTTTAACTTGCTATTCAAGAATTCTATTCTTGATTTAGATAATTTGAGTAATTAAGGACTTATGTATTAATCACTTCGATTATATCGAATGATCATACTTTAATGCCCTTAATTGCTTCGGTTTTGGAATCCTTTGAATCCTTTCAACATTTTCATACTTGCACTTTACTTAGTGCCTTTATGAAACACTTTGAACCCTTCAACCTTTCCAAAAATTTGTACCTCCAAAGTACTCGTATCCCAAATGCTTTTAGGATACTTTATGAAGCAATTAATTACTTGCACTAATGCTTTAGTGATCCACATGTGTGTTAATGGTTTTATCCATTAAAACACTTGGTATTTAAAATACCTTGTTAATCGATTGATTTCCTATTCAGACAGGATTCGCATGTTTTGAATTCATCAATCTTCTATATTTCAAGAGCCATGATGGAAAGCAATCCATCGATTCCTTCCTTTAGGAATTATGATCGAATGTGGATAATTATCTAATTTGTTTTTCTTTTCTTGATTTAGCATAATTGTTTAAGTTTTATCAATGCTTATTTCTCTGCTTTATTTACAACGGTAAAGCAATTATGTACGAATTAAAAGCTTTAATTAAACTAATTCCATTCATAATGGTAAAGCTAAAAAGTTTCGTACAAAGTTCGAAATAAATAGACAAAACTCTAACTAATGCCTAAATTAAAGAATAACATATGCTAATAAGAAAAATCCAGATGCTCCTTGACCCATTCCCTGAAGTATGTTTCCCTCATGTGCAGTTGAAACCCGAACTTGGTTACATGCAGCACGTTCCAGTCATCCTCTGTAAACACTTTTACAGAAACCAGAAATGTTAGATGATTTACATCAAAAGAAAATCTTAAGATGTTTTTCATCAAAAAGGAAATAACTTAGGTTATACCTTGGTCAAGTATGTTTCGGAATTCCTCATCAGTCATGTTACTCAGTTCCTCATTTTTCTTACATAAGGGACAATTCTTTCCTTCGATCAATCCTTGTCCTCTTTCGAGGGCTTTCTCATATTTGTCTAACAACTTATGCAAATCATCGGTCTTAATTCCTTTGTGTGGAACTTCACAATGATCGATAAAATGAGAGAATGATTCAGGCAGGCCATTTGTGATGATTACCATTTTATCATCTAGAGTCAATATAGCTCCAAGCTCATCGATTCGTTTTAGCCTCTTGATCAGGTAAGTGCAATATTTATTAATATTTTTGTACCCAGTCATGCCTTCATCGTGGAGTGATGATATCCAGATTTGCAATATAGTTTGTTCGCAATCGGCAGTGAATATTGGCATGGCTAAATATAAATAATAGACAACAATAAGCAGACAGATTTAAGATAATACTTATAATTAACGAAGATTGGTCTTTCTATCGAAAAAGTTCTCCCACTATTTTATCGAAACAATAAACCCCTTGCATTGTTCGGGAAATTCTATTTCCTAGTAGGTCTTGACGTCCTAGCAGACATTAATTGCACCCACGACTCGCGGCCATACAATTAACTCCCTAGGTAGGTATACTTTTACCAATTGTGTTACTCCACAACCTTCAAGCTATTTTGCCTCGATTTTCGCATCTATCTAGCACTGCTACATCATAAATGTTACTACTCGTTTAAGTCTAACCCAGTCAATCTTGATGAGCAACTGGCCCGGTCATGAAATCCCCGTAACTGGTTATCGGTCGATTTTCACATCCCGACAAGTCCTCACCCTTGTCTTGTTTAGTTAAAAGCAAGAATCAAGGAATTTCGTGTATTGTCCCTTTCTTCGACTCGGGTGCCAGACTCTGGATCACCTCTATCGATAAGTAGACAACATACACTAGTCCCTATTGATGGAAGGCTTGGATCTATAAAACATCATTTTATAGTTTACCCAATATGACTTAATATTTTAATTCGAGAGGGGATTTTCGGTTTTAGGAAGTTTGAGGTAACTCTCCTCGAGATCTCACCGCATTAATTATGCTTTATTATTTATTTAGTGATCTAAATTCTAGCGCGCAAGCCAAAATAAATCAACAAATAAAATAAAACATTCACACCTAGCATGCATGCTACCACAGTATGTTTTCGATCGGGAGCCTCCTATGCGGACCACCATCGAGCCAAAGACGATGGTCCTATTGGTCAATCTATTGGGTTTCATATAGGCCTACTCTATTACACATTTTACCATGCATACATGGCCTTTAGTCTTCTTGGGCTCCCACCTTGCTTGTAACGGGCCTCCATCCTAAACTAATAAAACAGTAAAGCCCTATCTATTACAATGGCTCAAAGTGGCCCAAAACTTAAGGCTCGCAGGCCCAATAAAACCAATATTATAATCAACCAATCACATCTAACCTAAAGGTCAAGGCTCGGCGCGATCGAAAACCACGTAAACAATTTCACGTTGAGCAAGAAACAAGCAAAATTATAATTTTTCTTATTTCTTATGTTATTCTAAAACTACCTTTTAAAATAACTTTAGATTCTAGTTTTAAAAACTCCTTTCTAAAACAATCTCTTAACTATCATTTTAAAAACCCCTTTTCAAAATGACCCCTTGATTTTATTTTAAAACCCCTTTTAAAATTAAATCACAATTTCTATTTAAAACCACCTTTTAAAATATCTCATGGTTCTTACTTTAGTCCACTACTAATTATGAAAAATTAATCCTTCGGATAATAAAACACCTTTTAAAACATAATTCAAGTTCTGGAAATTTCAAATTTTGAAAATTACAGTTTGGTCCTTCAATTTTCGAAAATTACATTTTGACCCCAAAATTTTCGGAAATGATAAATCAGCCCCAAAAATTCAAGAACTTGCAAATTGGCCCAGAAAACAGAAATAATAATTTTTATTTCCAGAAACTTTTATTAATCGCAAAACAGCCCCTGAAGTTTTCGTAAATTGCAAAACAGCCCCTCAACTTACGGAAATTGCAAAACAGCCCCTATCGCTAGAAAAACAGATTTTCAATTTCAGCCCAAAATTCCCAGAAAAATAAAATTTCAGATTCTGTCCAGATTTTCTAAAAATCGTAAATTGCAGTTTTAGTACTGTAATAATCGCAAATTGCAGATCTGGCCCAAATAAGAATTATGCTATTTACCCGAACACATAATTAATCATAATCAGCAAGATCCATGCATAGAACACGACAAATAAACATATTCACGAAAATTTGGAGTGTTCAGGCCCTTTTTCATATGTGCATAATAAGTTAGGCTCTGATACCACTGTTGGGATTTTATGGGTATAATTGTCAACTACAACAGTGCGGAATTTAAAATTTTTATTATACACCAAATCCCAGGGTTTCTTATTAGCACATATGAATAAAGGTTGAATTTAATTAAAGCATGCATATACTTGAATTAAATAAAGGTAGGTAAAAACAATTTTACCTCACCACAGGCAAGGTGGTGGTAACTCCGGTCTTCAATTGTTCACTAGAGCACCCCAAATGTTGTGCCTCTAGAGATAGTCCACACCAGTTGGATTTGAGTGACTTCGCGAAATCCCCAGGCTCAGAACTAGGATTAAGGAATTGTCTCGTCAGGAATTGGATGCGGATCCGGAAGAAGACTTGGAGAAAAATCCTACACAGGGGTGGGGCGATTTTTGCACAGGGTTCGGTTTTCAGTAGGGGCGAGAATGAGGGCTGAAATTTTCGGCCTTCTTTGTTTTTCTTGTGTTGTGATTTTCTTTCTTTGCTTAGAATAAATCTCTCAGGATTTGTTATGATACTTTTGATTATGTATATCCAGTATTTATAGATGTCTCTATTAGAAGACTCCTTCTCCTAATAGACATCTAACTCTTGAAAGAATATCTTCTTTTTCAAGAGATAAGATATACACAAATATTATCACATTAGGAAAGAAGATCTCTTTCAATCTCTTTCCTAGTTACACAAGAAAACACAAACTCTTTTAATCCCTATCATAATCCAACATAATCAACATTAATTTAAGACTAAATAAACAAGCAAAAAATCGGCCAACCTAGTTCAATAAAATCGGCCCATGTGCTTTTAATTAGTCCTAAACTTAATTTGATCATTGTTCCCAAAATCAGCCCATGCAAGATTAATTAATCCCAGATTAATTTATCTTTACAATAATTGGCCCATATGCTTAAATTAATTAATCCTAGATCAATTAACTCTCATATGGATCGGCCCATGTGTTTAATTAATTAATCCACTATTAATTAATTAATCTTTTCAATTAACACTTTAATTGAGGATTTAATCAATTAGAAATTCCAATTGATTCATTAATTAGTTACTCCTAATTAATGATTCTCCATTTCGAATTAACACTTTAATTCTCGATTAATTAATTAGTTACTTCTAATTAATTATTCTTCTTCATGAATTAATACTTTAATTCATATATTGATTTAATTCCTTAAATCAATTGATTCCTTCCAGACTGTCACTGTCCAACTGTATTGTGTGTGACCCTCTAGGTTCACCATCAATTGGCAGCAGGCCCACGACTTTCGTGATTTAATTAGTGAGCAATTAATTGCTCCGATCAATTAACCACTTTAATTGACCACTCCAGAATTAATTTCCTTATTAATTCAGGAGTACCCACACCTCATGGTCGATGTCTAGCCACAAGCCCATGAGGCCCAACTTCAGGTGAATTGATATTCGTGAACCTCCACCTCTTATAAATGCCATGTACATACGGTCCTTCTATCAACTAATTTCCCGATTGAGACCTAGGGTGTGTGAATTGGTCGGCACCTCTAATTATCTCAATTCTGTACTTTCTAATTCAGGATAATAATCCAATGTGACTGCTAAATTTGGAAACCCCTTTCCAAATCCGTCAACGACTACGGCCGTAGATTCCTTGGATTTATTATCTAAGAACGTACAGGAAATTCTCTCATCTTATCAGGATGAGTCGATAGATCCTTTATTAGTACTAACTATCCGCGCACACGTTCATACGTACCCAAAGTAGTCGCACAATGACCAAGCTACGTGATCGGCTCCTAAATCAAAGTACGTATTCCCGTGTACCGAATCCGCCCTAGCACCTCAAGTCAAAGGACTAAATCGTACACTATTATAAGTCTTGAGAGACATCCCATTACCGATATGCTTAACGCACTTCCACGATGGGTCTCTCTGTTCGGGTCGTTCGATGCGTTCGATCCCCTATCGAACCACCTAGTCATATGCACTAGCATTCAATGCCTTGTTCATGAAACGACAACAAATTCACTTCATGTGAATCATGCATAATCCTACAAGTCTTGACGATTCATTCGATACCCCGTCTCGATATGAATCTATGACTTGGAACATTTTTGAGATCACGACCTTTGAGACTGTTTCATGATTAATCGCACCCAATACTGAAGTGAATAATCCCGTAGTCATGAGTGATCTCAGGGTTTCAACCAATCGCTTAGATACGTTCGCGAGAGATGAAGGTGGCCATTGTTTAATTCACGTACTATGAATAAACGGGCGTATTATCTTATAAGTCATAAGATTGCTTCTAAAGGAAGTTCCTTAACAAGCTTATATTTGTTGGCTTGCTGGGCACTATCCTATCAACGGTGTGCCTTCCCAATCAAAAAGGAAGACGCAAGGTACGCGGAGAACTTGGAATGAGCTTGAAGAACAAACACTACTTCACTGCCTTAAGGATATGCTTTTGAATGGGTGGAGAGCCGATAATTCATTTAGAGCTAATTATTTGCAAACTCTAGAGACTGTCATAAAGGCGAGGATTCCAAACACAAATATCATTGCTAAGCACATCAATTCGAAGTTAACGGTTTGGAAGAAAACGTACTACCAATTGCTCGGGATACAAGTGACGAGTGGGTTTGGATGGAACGATTTCGGAAAACAAATTAGTGTGGATGATGACATATGGCAACTATCTGTGAAGGTATAATAATCTAAACAACAAAGTACTTTAATATGCAAACTCCCATAATATATATGCAAATACCCCCTGTTTACGGTTTATGTGCATTCCCCCCTCCCCCCCCCCCCCCCATGCTGTTTAAATGCAAATACCCCCTCTGTACGGGGCTATTTGCAAATAACCCCCATTAATTTTAAAATGCAAAACTCCTACTGCCATTTTTTATTTACAAAAAAATCCCTTATGGTTTTGAATGTAAAAATCTCATTCCCTTTTATATGCATATACCCCCCTACGATCGAATTACAAATGCAAACTATCCCCAGTGCCTTTTTACGTATATGTAAATATCCCCCTACGTTGACCCCCTTGTTTGTTGGAATTTCAATGCTAGGCACATCCCGATGTTGCCAACATGCGGTACAAAACATCCAGATTAAAATAATACAAGACAAAATAATCCACTACCAAACATAATTCTACAATGCATAAATAAACCAACACAGGAGGATAAACAAAGCACATATCATCCAAAGCTTCTGCTTTAGACGCAATGCCTGATTATCCGCCTCAAGTTTCTTCACAGAATCAAGAAGCAACTTAATTTCAGAATTTAGATCAGCAACATCATGCTCTAGACATGATTTATCAGACTCAGCACGATGCACACGCGGGAACAGCCCAGGGATAATGAGCCTGGACCTATCGCACATGACAGGATCAATCCATTCAAAGAACTCACAACGATATCCCTGCCAAAAAAAGGAAACAAATTTCACATTAGGTAGCATTGGTGTTGGATTACATAAATTTTGATAACAATTTCAGAAACCCAAAAAAATTATTAAACCATTGAAGCAAATTACCTTTGGACCATAACAACGGGCAAACCTCCGACCAGGATTGTCTCGGGTCCAGGATGTGTAAATGACAGAAGACGAACCACATGGGCAAATAGGACCAGTTTTCCCACGACTGTTGGTACTGCGCGCAGAGGAATTTGAACTCGAATCCATCTCTACACCTAACAAGACACGTTAACAGATGAATTAATTAACCATAAACCCGTCATACGTATAAGAAATATCACTTACAAACCCTAACCATAACAATAAACCTTAATTCAAAAAATTGAAAGGCACAGAAACATGTACTTACGTTTAAAGATAAAGTGGTGGAAACCTCGCAGGAAGGCTGACCGGAGCAACGTCGGAAATAATGGTGGCAAAATGGGGATGAAAGGCGGAGTATGTCGTGCGGCGGTGTGGATCGCGGGAGGTATGAGAAGAAGGGAAAGTGAATTAGGGTTTTTTTTTAAGTTAATATACCCTGCATTCAACGGCCAGGATTACAGATGTAATGAACGGCCAAGATGTTATGTTGCAAGGGCAATTTAGTAATTTCAGCGGTATCGGCCCATCCGAACACGAGATAAATAATTGGGCCATTTCGTCTAATTTGGTATAAATAATCTGCCAAACAGCCCATAAAATCAATTACCCTCAATATATAATGGGCACCAATTATAATTGGGCCGAAAATAATTGGGCAATCCAAACCCAGCCTAAGTCTAAAGTATGAAAATATACAAACTTCCTGCAGTTAAATTTATAAGAGGGGTTATATATACTGTATACTGTAAATACTATCGTTTATAAGTCTATATATTGAGTCTAAAGTATGAAAATAGTGAATAGCATTTTGGTCCTCTTTATGGGTTAAATTTTGAATTTTCGTCCCTCTTAAATTTTTTGTAGCAGATTGGTCCCTCTTATCAATGTACTATATCACATTCGTCCCTCTTATAACACATTCTTCCCTCTTAAATTTTTTGTAGCAAATTCATCCCTCTTATCAATGTAGTGTAACACATTAGTCCCTCTTACAAAGTACATCAACTTTTGTCCACTTTAGTATTTGGAATTTAAGTGATGTATTTTGTATTTAAGAGTGACGAATGTTATAAGAGGGACGAATGTGATATACTACTTTGATAAGAGGGACCAATCTGCTACAAAAAATTTAAGAGGGACGAAAATGCAAAAGTTAATCCATAAGAGGACAAAAAGCGCGATTTACTCGTATGAAAATATACAAATTTTCTTCAGTCATATTAATAAAAGGGATTTCTCCACCACCCCACATGCCATAAATTTACTTAAAATTAAGTTAAAACCCATCAAATTCATCTAATTCATGCTTGAACTTTGAAATTAAAGCAAGGAGGACTATTATCTTGTGAACTAAATTTCGGTACAAGAAGTACATATATAAAACACATTGACTCAAATCATAAGATAAAGTAGTCCACCCAAATATACACAATATCATGTCACAACTTCACAGGTATTAGCATGAGCCTGGACCACGTGGAGGGCTTAGAGCATATCACTGTTTGTATATTAACAAATCCTTTTTTTTTTTTTTTAGGACTAAAGTAATGGTTCGATTAAAATATAGAGCAAATTCTTCCTAATAACGTGTTGTGAAACTAAGTTAAATGGAATATTAACAACTTTAATGTAGAAAGTAGAATGTAAAGAACAATGAATATTAGGGAGATAACTCTTCTTAATTCATAGTTAGATTGTATACAATTGTGTGTATAAACACTGTATAACACTTCTATTTATAGGACTAGAAAAGCAACTCAAAAACCCAAGGTTGCAAGGCAACTAGTACTTCATTATTATTGGTCAATACATCATGTACGTGTACTTTCATATATTGAGTTCAAATGTTCTTGTTCTTCATGTGGCTAATGAACTTCGAAATGCATCCACCTAATATTAGATTCATAACAATATAAATGGAAAGACTATGATATTGTAGACTTGTAGGGTTGTAAAAAAAAAAAGGACTTGTAGTGTTGTCGGGTCGGATCAGTCTTGACTCAATTCAGTTTCATTTGTATAGGTCAAACTCTATATCTTGAGGAGTCCTAAGATCTCCATGATTATTGAATTATGCTCGAACTCGATCAAATTTCGATTTTTCCTATTCAATGAAATATCTACTTTCAAATTCTTTTCAATATCTTTTTCTACAATAAGTTTATTCATGTTACATGGTTATTCAATTCAACTCACATGTTAAAAAAAAAATCATAATCCATTAAACAAAGATCGACTCTCCACATATTGAACCATTTGCTTCAAATGATTTAAAAAAACTAACATTAGAAATCACTGATATTAGAATTAATGTGTCAGAATTGATTCATATGTTAAGTGAAAATTCGCATAAAATTTAGATGAAGAATGAAATCATATATCTCACATGATCTTATTCATTGATAGTCAAACATAATTAATGTTACTTATAGAAACAAAATAATATGTATGTAGATGAAGAATGAAATCATATATCTCACATGATCTTATTCATTGATAGTCAAACATAATTAATGTTACTTATAGAAATAAAATAATATGTATGTATATAATAATTTTATTCCTTATCAATTAAATGTTTAATAAATTGGATTGACCTACGGATATTAAGATTATATTATTTTTTACTCTTTACACTAGGTCAAGGAACCGCATTTCTGCAACAAAATTTCATTTGTCCAAAAAGGTAATGCAAGAACTGAATAATGCTGGTCCAAATGCTAAACAACTTGGGTCGGTATCTATGAACTTTAATGTGGAGTCCCCAAATTTACATATATACCCGCGCCCACATAATAAATTAAATATTATTATTTTTATTAGTTTACACAACATGTCTCTTAGCTTTGATGAGAGTTTCTCATCAATATTTTTAGTTCTAGATTCAAATCCCATTAATCGCTTCTCTCTTATGTTTTTAATTTTTCTATATTATTTTAACATTTTTTTCCTAATATTATTCCTATGTTTTCTTCTTTCGTAATACTTATTGTTTTTATCTTTGTTTCTTTTTTTTTTTTAGATTCTCATTTTCATCTTGGTATAAGTGAAATTAAATTTACATACATTTATTGTGGAATTATATTTTGTATATATACATGTAAAATTTGTTCCGCCAAAATAATGTTTTCAAACTTACAAATTATATAATGGATTTGTCATTTAATTATCTATCTAGAAAGTAATATGTTAGAAAAATAATATATCATATTTAATAAGTATTTTTATATTTAAACAAATTGAGTATACCGATTTTATAGTTCACCTAGGGCCCTCGAATGTCTGAGACTAGCATTGTAACATAACAATTTTCATGACAATTACATACCATTTGATAACAGAAACATAGCAATATAATTTCTTCTGTGCTGTTTGTAACTGAAAAATGCAGGAAATTTCAAGTTGAAGATTGTTTATTCCAGCATCATCTTTCTGCACTTACATTATAACTAAATTTCCTTCATTTTGCTTTACATCCAAAAAAGTTTTAAGATAAGGGATGTGATTTAAACAAGACAATGAATTTGATCCAAACAAACAAGATAGCTTCTTGCAATGACCAAGGCCAAATGCAAAACTAACCTCAATATTTTGCATAATTGACAAAAAATCTTTGTACTGGATCACCTCTATCGATAAGTAGACAACATACACTAGTCCCTATTGATGGAAGGCTTGGATCTATAAAACATCATTTTATAGTTTACCCAATATGACTTAATATTTTAATTCGAGAGGGGATTTTCGGTTTTAGGAAGTTTGAGGTAACTCTCCTCGAGATCTCACCGCATTAATTATGCTTTATTATTTATTTAGTGATCTAAATTCTAGCGCGCAAGCCAAAATAAATCAACAAATAAAATAAAACATTCACACCTAGCATGCATGCTACCACAGTATGTTTTCGATCGGGAGCCTCCTATGCGGACCACCATCGAGCCAAAGACGATGGTCCTATTGGTCAATCTATTGGGTTTCATATAGGCCTACTCTATTACACATTTTACCATGCATACATGGCCTTTAGTCTTCTTGGGCTCCCACCTTGCTTGTAACGGGCCTCCATCCTAAACTAATAAAACAGTAAAGCCCTATCTATTACAATGGCTCAAAGTGGCCCAAAACTTAAGGCTCGCAGGCCCAATAAAATCAATATTATAATCAACCAATCACATCTAACCTAAAGGTCAAGGCTCGGCGCGATCGAAAACCACGTAAACAATTTCACGTTGAGCAAGAAACAAGCAAAATTATAATTTTTCTTATTTCTTATGTTATTCTAAAACTACCTTTTAAAATAACTTTAGATTCTAGTTTTAAAAACTCCTTTCTAAAACAATCTCTTAACTATCATTTTAAAAACCCCTTTTCAAAATGACCCCTTGATTTTATTTTAAAACCCCTTTTAAAATTAAATCACAATTTCTATTTAAAACCACCTTTTAAAATATCTCATGGTTCTTACTTTAGTCCACTACTAATTATGAAAAATTAATCCTTCGGATAATAAAACACCTTTTAAAACATAATTCAAGTTCTGGAAATTTCAAATTTTGAAAATTACAGTTTGGTCCTTCAATTTTCGAAAATTACATTTTGACCCCAAAATTTTCGGAAATGATAAATCAGCCCCAAAAATTCAAGAACTTGCAAATTGGCCCAGAAAACAGAAATAATAATTTTTATTTCCAGAAACTTTTATTAATCGCAAAACAGCCCCTGAAGTTTTCGTAAATTGCAAAACAGCCCCTCAACTTACGGAAATTGCAAAACAGCCCCTATCGCTAGAAAAACAGATTTTCAATTTCAGCCCAAAATTCCCAGAAAAATAAAATTTCAGATTCTGTCCAGATTTTCTAAAAATCGTAAATTGCAGTTTTAGTCCTGTAATAATCGCAAATTGCAGATCTGGCCCAAATAAGAATTATGCTATTTACCCGAACACATAATTAATCATAATCAGCAAGATCCATGCATAGAACACGACAAATAAACATATTCACGAAAATTTGGAGTGTTCAGGCCCTTTTTCATATGTGCATAATAAGTTAGGCTCTGATACCACTGTTGGGATTTTATGGGTATAATTGTCAACTACAACAGTGCGGAATTTAAAATTTTTATTATACACCAAATCCCAGGGTTTCTTATTAGCACATATGAATAAAGGTTGAATTTAATTAAAGCATGCATATACTTGAATTAAATAAAGGTAGGTAAAAACAATTTTACCTCACCACAGGCAAGGTGGTGGTAACTCCGGTCTTCA
Organism: Penstemon eatonii; assembly: GCA_038501285.1. Taxonomy (NCBI): domain Eukaryota; kingdom Viridiplantae; phylum Streptophyta; class Magnoliopsida; order Lamiales; family Plantaginaceae; genus Penstemon; species Penstemon eatonii. The sequence continues at coordinate 29,253,365 of CM076713.1, forward strand.
ATTGTTCACTAGAGCACCCCAAATGTTGTGCCTCTAGAGATAGTCCACACCAGTTGGATTTGAGTGACTTCGCGAAATCCCCAGGCTCAGAACTAGGATTAAGGAATTGTCTCGTCAGGAATTGGATGCGGATCCGGAAGAAGACTTGGAGAAAAATCCTACACAGGGGTGGGGCGATTTTTGCACAGGGTTCGGTTTTCAGTAGGGGCGAGAATGAGGGCTGAAATTTTCGGCCTTCTTTGTTTTTCTTGTGTTGTGATTTTCTTTCTTTGCTTAGAATAAATCTCTCAGGATTTGTTATGATACTTTTGATTATGTATATCCAGTATTTATAGATGTCTCTATTAGAAGACTCCTTCTCCTAATAGACATCTAACTCTTGAAAGAATATCTTCTTTTTCAAGAGATAAGATATACACAAATATTATCACATTAGGAAAGAAGATCTCTTTCAATCTCTTTCCTAGTTACACAAGAAAACACAAACTCTTTTAATCCCTATCATAATCCAACATAATCAACATTAATTTAAGACTAAATAAACAAGCAAAAAATCGGCCAACCTAGTTCAATAAAATCGGCCCATGTGCTTTTAATTAGTCCTAAACTTAATTTGATCATTGTTCCCAAAATCAGCCCATGCAAGATTAATTAATCCCAGATTAATTTATCTTTACAATAATTGGCCCATATGCTTAAATTAATTAATCCTAGATCAATTAACTCTCATATGGATCGGCCCATGTGTTTAATTAATTAATCCACTATTAATTAATTAATCTTTTCAATTAACACTTTAATTGAGGATTTAATCAATTAGAAATTCCAATTGATTCATTAATTAGTTACTCCTAATTAATGATTCTCCATTTCGAATTAACACTTTAATTCTCGATTAATTAATTAGTTACTTCTAATTAATTATTCTTCTTCATGAATTAATACTTTAATTCATATATTGATTTAATTCCTTAAATCAATTGATTCCTTCCAGACTGTCACTGTCCAACTGTATTGTGTGTGACCCTCTAGGTTCACCATCAATTGGCAGCAGGCCCACGACTTTCGTGATTTAATTAGTGAGCAATTAATTGCTCCGATCAATTAACCACTTTAATTGACCACTCCAGAATTAATTTCCTTATTAATTCAGGAGTACCCACACCTCATGGTCGATGTCTAGCCACAAGCCCATGAGGCCCAACTTCAGGTGAATTGATATTCGTGAACCTCCACCTCTTATAAATGCCATGTACATACGGTCCTTCTATCAACTAATTTCCCGATTGAGACCTAGGGTGTGTGAATTGGTCGGCACCTCTAATTATCTCAATTCTGTACTTTCTAATTCAGGATAATAATCCAATGTGACTGCTAAATTTGGAAACCCCTTTCCAAATCCGTCAACGACTACGGCCGTAGATTCCTTGGATTTATTATCTAAGAACGTACAGGAAATTCTCTCATCTTATCAGGATGAGTCGATAGATCCTTTATTAGTACTAACTATCCGCGCACACGTTCATACGTACCCAAAGTAGTCGCACAATGACCAAGCTACGTGATCGGCTCCTAAATCAAAGTACGTATTCCCGTGTACCGAATCCGCCCTAGCACCTCAAGTCAAAGGACTAAATCGTACACTATTATAAGTCTTGAGAGACATCCCATTACCGATATGCTTAACGCACTTCCACGATGGGTCTCTCTGTTCGGGTCGTTCGATGCGTTCGATCCCCTATCGAACCACCTAGTCATATGCACTAGCATTCAATGCCTTGTTCATGAAACGACAACAAATTCACTTCATGTGAATCATGCATAATCCTACAAGTCTTGACGATTCATTCGATACCCCGTCTCGATATGAATCTATGACTTGGAACATTTTTGAGATCACGACCTTTGAGACTGTTTCATGATTAATCGCACCCAATACTGAAGTGAATAATCCCGTAGTCATGAGTGATCTCAGGGTTTCAACCAATCGCTTAGATACGTTCGCGAGAGATGAAGGTGGCCATTGTTTAATTCACGTACTATGAATAAACGGGCGTATTATCTTATAAGTCATAAGATTGCTTCTAAAGGAAGTTCCTTAACAAGCTTATATTTGTTGGCTTGCTGGGCACTATCCTATCAACGGTGTGCCTTCCCAATCAAAAAGGAAGACGCAAGGTACGCGGAGAACTTGGAATGAGCTTGAAGAACAAACACTACTTCACTGCCTTAAGGATATGCTTTTGAATGGGTGGAGAGCCGATAATTCATTTAGAGCTAATTATTTGCAAACTCTAGAGACTGTCATAAAGGCGAGGATTCCAAACACAAATATCATTGCTAAGCACATCAATTCGAAGTTAACGGTTTGGAAGAAAACGTACTACCAATTGCTCGGGATACAAGTGACGAGTGGGTTTGGATGGAACGATTTCGGAAAACAAATTAGTGTGGATGATGACATATGGCAACTATCTGTGAAGGTATAATAATCTAAACAACAAAGTACTTTAATATGCAAACTCCCATAATATATATGCAAATACCCCCTGTTTACGGTTTATGTGCATTCCCCCCTCCCCCCCCCCCCCATGCTGTTTAAATGCAAATACCCCCTCTGTACGGGGCTATTTGCAAATAACCCCCATTAATTTTAAAATGCAAAACTCCTACTGCCATTTTTTATTTACAAAAAAATCCCTTATGGTTTTGAATGTAAAAATCTCATTCCCTTTTATATGCATATACCCCCCTACGATCGAATTACAAATGCAAACTATCCCCAGTGCCTTTTTACGTATATGTAAATATCCCCCTACGTTGACCCCCTTGTTTGTTGGAATTTCAATGCTAGGCACATCCCGATGTTGCCAACATGCGGTACAAAACATCCAGATTAAAATAATACAAGACAAAATAATCCACTACCAAACATAATTCTACAATGCATAAATAAACCAACACAGGAGGATAAACAAAGCACATATCATCCAAAGCTTCTGCTTTAGACGCAATGCCTGATTATCCGCCTCAAGTTTCTTCACAGAATCAAGAAGCAACTTAATTTCAGAATTTAGATCAGCAACATCATGCTCTAGACATGATTTATCAGACTCAGCACGATGCACACGCGGGAACAGCCCAGGGATAATGAGCCTGGACCTATCGCACATGACAGGATCAATCCATTCAAAGAACTCACAACGATATCCCTGCCAAAAAAAGGAAACAAATTTCACATTAGGTAGCATTGGTGTTGGATTACATAAATTTTGATAACAATTTCAGAAACCCAAAAAAATTATTAAACCATTGAAGCAAATTACCTTTGGACCATAACAACGGGCAAACCTCCGACCAGGATTGTCTCGGGTCCAGGATGTGTAAATGACAGAAGACGAACCACATGGGCAAATAGGACCAGTTTTCCCACGACTGTTGGTACTGCGCGCAGAGGAATTTGAACTCGAATCCATCTCTACACCTAACAAGACACGTTAACAGATGAATTAATTAACCATAAACCCGTCATACGTATAAGAAATATCACTTACAAACCCTAACCATAACAATAAACCTTAATTCAAAAAATTGAAAGGCACAGAAACATGTACTTACGTTTAAAGATAAAGTGGTGGAAACCTCGCAGGAAGGCTGACCGGAGCAACGTCGGAAATAATGGTGGCAAAATGGGGATGAAAGGCGGAGTATGTCGTGCGGCGGTGTGGATCGCGGGAGGTATGAGAAGAAGGGAAAGTGAATTAGGGTTTTTTTTTAAGTTAATATACCCTGCATTCAACGGCCAGGATTACAGATGTAATGAACGGCCAAGATGTTATGTTGCAAGGGCAATTTAGTAATTTCAGCGGTATCGGCCCATCCGAACACGAGATAAATAATTGGGCCATTTCGTCTAATTTGGTATAAATAATCTGCCAAACAGCCCATAAAATCAATTACCCTCAATATATAATGGGCACCAATTATAATTGGGCCGAAAATAATTGGGCAATCCAAACCCAGCCTAAGTCTAAAGTATGAAAATATACAAACTTCCTGCAGTTAAATTTATAAGAGGGGTTATATATACTGTATACTGTAAATACTATCGTTTATAAGTCTATATATTGAGTCTAAAGTATGAAAATAGTGAATAGCATTTTGGTCCTCTTTATGGGTTAAATTTTGAATTTTCGTCCCTCTTAAATTTTTTGTAGCAGATTGGTCCCTCTTATCAATGTACTATATCACATTCGTCCCTCTTATAACACATTCTTCCCTCTTAAATTTTTTGTAGCAAATTCATCCCTCTTATCAATGTAGTGTAACACATTAGTCCCTCTTACAAAGTACATCAACTTTTGTCCACTTTAGTATTTGGAATTTAAGTGATGTATTTTGTATTTAAGAGTGACGAATGTTATAAGAGGGACGAATGTGATATACTACTTTGATAAGAGGGACCAATCTGCTACAAAAAATTTAAGAGGGACGAAAATGCAAAAGTTAATCCATAAGAGGACAAAAAGCGCGATTTACTCGTATGAAAATATACAAATTTTCTTCAGTCATATTAATAAAAGGGATTTCTCCACCACCCCACATGCCATAAATTTACTTAAAATTAAGTTAAAACCCATCAAATTCATCTAATTCATGCTTGAACTTTGAAATTAAAGCAAGGAGGACTATTATCTTGTGAACTAAATTTCGGTACAAGAAGTACATATATAAAACACATTGACTCAAATCATAAGATAAAGTAGTCCACCCAAATATACACAATATCATGTCACAACTTCACAGGTATTAGCATGAGCCTGGACCACGTGGAGGGCTTAGAGCATATCACTGTTTGTATATTAACAAATCCTTTTTTTTTTTTTTTTAGGACTAAAGTAATGGTTCGATTAAAATATAGAGCAAATTCTTCCTAATAACGTGTTGTGAAACTAAGTTAAATGGAATATTAACAACTTTAATGTAGAAAGTAGAATGTAAAGAACAATGAATATTAGGGAGATAACTCTTCTTAATTCATAGTTAGATTGTATACAATTGTGTGTATAAACACTGTATAACACTTCTATTTATAGGACTAGAAAAGCAACTCAAAAACCCAAGGTTGCAAGGCAACTAGTACTTCATTATTATTGGTCAATACATCATGTACGTGTACTTTCATATATTGAGTTCAAATGTTCTTGTTCTTCATGTGGCTAATGAACTTCGAAATGCATCCACCTAATATTAGATTCATAACAATATAAATGGAAAGACTATGATATTGTAGACTTGTAGGGTTGTAAAAAAAAAAAGGACTTGTAGTGTTGTCGGGTCGGATCAGTCTTGACTCAATTCAGTTTCATTTGTATAGGTCAAACTCTATATCTTGAGGAGTCCTAAGATCTCCATGATTATTGAATTATGCTCGAACTCGATCAAATTTCGATTTTTCCTATTCAATGAAATATCTACTTTCAAATTCTTTTCAATATCTTTTTCTACAATAAGTTTATTCATGTTACATGGTTATTCAATTCAACTCACATGTTAAAAAAAAAATCATAATCCATTAAACAAAGATCGACTCTCCACATATTGAACCATTTGCTTCAAATGATTTAAAAAAACTAACATTAGAAATCACTGATATTAGAATTAATGTGTCAGAATTGATTCATATGTTAAGTGAAAATTCGCATAAAATTTAGATGAAGAATGAAATCATATATCTCACATGATCTTATTCATTGATAGTCAAACATAATTAATGTTACTTATAGAAACAAAATAATATGTATGTAGATGAAGAATGAAATCATATATCTCACATGATCTTATTCATTGATAGTCAAACATAATTAATGTTACTTATAGAAATAAAATAATATGTATGTATATAATAATTTTATTCCTTATCAATTAAATGTTTAATAAATTGGATTGACCTACGGATATTAAGATTATATTATTTTTTACTCTTTACACTAGGTCAAGGAACCGCATTTCTGCAACAAAATTTCATTTGTCCAAAAAGGTAATGCAAGAACTGAATAATGCTGGTCCAAATGCTAAACAACTTGGGTCGGTATCTATGAACTTTAATGTGGAGTCCCCAAATTTACATATATACCCGCGCCCACATAATAAATTAAATATTATTATTTTTATTAGTTTACACAACATGTCTCTTAGCTTTGATGAGAGTTTCTCATCAATATTTTTAGTTCTAGATTCAAATCCCATTAATCGCTTCTCTCTTATGTTTTTAATTTTTCTATATTATTTTAACATTTTTTTCCTAATATTATTCCTATGTTTTCTTCTTTCGTAATACTTATTGTTTTTATCTTTGTTTCTTTTTTTTTTTTAGATTCTCATTTTCATCTTGGTATAAGTGAAATTAAATTTACATACATTTATTGTGGAATTATATTTTGTATATATACATGTAAAATTTGTTCCGCCAAAATAATGTTTTCAAACTTACAAATTATATAATGGATTTGTCATTTAATTATCTATCTAGAAAGTAATATGTTAGAAAAATAATATATCATATTTAATAAGTATTTTTATATTTAAACAAATTGAGTATACCGATTTTATAGTTCACCTAGGGCCCTCGAATGTCTGAGACTAGCATTGTAACATAACAATTTTCATGACAATTACATACCATTTGATAACAGAAACATAGCAATATAATTTCTTCTGTGCTGTTTGTAACTGAAAAATGCAGGAAATTTCAAGTTGAAGATTGTTTATTCCAGCATCATCTTTCTGCACTTACATTATAACTAAATTTCCTTCATTTTGCTTTACATCCAAAAAAGTTTTAAGATAAGGGATGTGATTTAAACAAGACAATGAATTTGATCCAAACAAACAAGATAGCTTCTTGCAATGACCAAGGCCAAATGCAAAACTAACCTCAATATTTTGCATAATTGACAAAAAATCTTTGTACTATATTTCTTAGTAAAATTCTCACCATATTTTTTTTTTTCATTAGCAAAATCCATTTGAAATTTCTTCATTAATCAATAGGGAGATTATTGCCAACTTTTTTATGTGAATATGGGGGTTATTACATATTTCAATTTTAACAGGAAGATTATTGTCAATTTTTTAGGTAAATGTATATGAGGTTTTTGCATTTTTATGTGGAGGTATAATTATAATTTTTTTGCAAAATATATACTCCGATTTAGGAAGAGAGTTTTTGCTCATAAAAAAAAAAATGAGAGAGATATTTTGATACTAAAAATAACACAAGATGATTTTTGCTAACTTGACAAAGCATAAAGTGTATTTTTGCATTTCACTCGAGCAAATATCCATACCTTACAAAAGCACAAAGCAGGCCATCCCAATGTTATTAAAATCAGACCAGACTGGACTGGCCAGTTCAACCGCGAACTAGAGTCTTATCCTGTCCGGTTAATCCCTTAAAACCGATGAGCTTAAAAACAAGTCTGAACCGGTCCAAAACCGATTTTAATTTTTTTTTTTTAAATTAAAGATAAATTAAAAACTTTTGTGAAAGAAGGGGTATGACTCTTGAATAAAACAAAATATTCTTACAATATGAGCTACATCAATTTTGTTGAACATTTGTATAAAACATTATAATTATAGAAAACTTGAAACCAATTTTATTTATAAATCAAATCTTGATAATTAACTCAAATTAATATTTTACACATTATCAATGAAATTTAAAATTAATTTTAATTTTATGACATAATTTCTTATTAAAAGTTGTTTTGTAAGATATTTCTTTCGATCTATATTATTTTTAGGATAAAGAGTGTCAAAGTTTGAAAGTCAAATCGATATATTATGTAAATTTGAATTTGAATATTAGACTTGTATACATAATCATAATCATATTTTAAAATTTACTAATCCCTTAGTTTATTGTATTTTCAATTTACACTTTATATTTTTAATTAAGTAAATATAGTCACGTTATATTTATACGAGCTTACTTATTAATATTATTTATCGTTACGATATAAATTAGATAGATATTATATGGTTTAATTCAAATATTTTCTAAATTTTTTTATATTTTTAATCAATTGTAGAGTAATGTTTAAATTTTATGCATATATATATATATATATATATATATATATATATATATATATATTATCATTATGACGTCATCCGGTCCGTTGGCCAAACGATTCACGGGTTCATGATCCAGTCCGATTATGAAAACACTGGTCCATCACTTTTCTTGCTTTTAAACTTAAACATGGAGTGGAGTGGGGTGGGGAAGGGAGAAAAGAAATGTGATCTATACAAATAATATGTTGATTTAGTCAATACTCTATTTTCTGAAAAAGTTTTTTACTTTTGCCAATAATTTCCCTTTCATATTTAAGAACCACATAACCAAGTATGACATATCCAATATGGTTGATATTTCGATTCTTGATGATGGTATATAAATTAATAATTTGAGTAAAAAAATATCTCCTTATAAGATGAGCATGACCTCAAATTTATATGATAAGAAATATCCTTTTCAAGGAATCTTGCACCACATATGGAACATTAGGTATATGCATTATTTCAAAGTGAAAGGAACCTTTCGATTCGTTTCAAGATCTAGAGGCTATAGTGGTATTGTAATTTATGCTTAATCAATTGTCACAACCTTGATGATGAGGCTTAACCAAGTGGTTAAGTATGAAGTTCACCTCCCACGAATGTGGTATTTTTTTTAGTTTTATACTAACATTTCTCTAATTTAATACTAATAATTAGTTCACTTTGATATCATTGTAATGATTTCGATTCGATATAATGTTTGATGTAACAATAAATTCACCATTAAAAAAAATTGACACAACCTTCCATTACATACCATTTTGTTGTTTTCTTAACAATAATGGACACTCACCGCTCTTGGAAAGGGAACGGTTTTGGGAGCTTACGTAATCCTAGATAATTTTTTAGTGAACATGAATTATTTTGTGTAGGCATGGGTACGAGATATTTGGACACAATAGAAATTGCTCTTTCTTTTTAATTCTTAAGAACTACACTATATACTAATATAAGTATTTTACAAAATGTAATTTTAAAATAGCATTTGATTAATATTAATATAGGTTTTCAAATTTTTAATTGAAAAAATAGTAGTTTGTATGGATTTGTGATTGTGATTAAAATCATGTCGTGAATGATTGAGCTACACAAACAAGTCAAATAAATTTATGTTTTTCTTTTCATTTTTTACCAATTACCTAACATATTTAACAAAATAAATAGCTAATTCAAATAATATTGATATAATCAAAAATCAAATTTTATAAGAGTTCTATTATATTTAAACATAAATCTTCGTATTTAACGAGTTCACTTTTTGTTTTTAAGTATTTTGAAAAGAAAAAATAGTAAAAAATTATAAATTATATCTTAAATCATAAACAACTAAGAAAATAAAAAGGAAAAAAATTATAAATTATATTTAAATTACTCTTTTTTTTTTTTAATTATTAAGAACTACACTATATACAAATATAAGTATTTTACAAAGAGTAATTTATATAGTGTAGGACCTCAGGCGCTACCACTTGCCCCAAAATCAATTGGTGTTAGGAAATGCGCATATTCTTTCCTTATAGTACATTCACACAAGGGCCCACGATATTCGATTGTGACTCCACCCGCACACTTAGTTTGGGTGTCACAAGACAATTGCTGTCACCCGCACACTCAGTTTAGGTGCCCAACAACCTCCCCCTCAGCAATTGCTAGCTCCTGCTGGGAATCGAACACGTGACATTGGCTCTGATATCACTTGTAGGACCTCAGGCACTACCACTTGCCCCAAAACTAATTGGCGTTAGGAAATGCGCATACTCTTCTCTTATAGTGCATTCGCACTAGCGCCCACAATATTCGATTGTGACTCCACCTGGACACTCAATTTGGGTGACACAGGATAATTGCTTTCACCTGCACACTCAGTTTGGGTGTCCAACAAATAGCATTTGGTTAATATTAAAATAAGTTTTCAAATTTTAGATTTAAAAAATAGTACTTTGTATGGATTTGTGATTGTGATTAAAATCATGTTGTGAACTATTGAACTACACAAACAAGTCAAATAAATTTATGTTTTCTTTTTCAATTTTTACCAATTTCCTAACATATTTAACAAAGTAAATAGCTAATTCAAATCATATTGATATAATCAAAAATCAAATTTTATAAGAGTTCTATTATATTTAAACATAAATCATTTCAGGGTGATTTACACTCAGACCCCTCAGGTTTAGACATATTACAAGAAATCATTCGCTGTTTTAAAAATTACAGGGACACCCTCTCAGGTTTGGGCATATTACAGGAAACCCCTTACGCCATTAATAATAAACAGAATTTGATGACGTCAGCAAAAAAGAATTGATTTTTCAAATTTAACCCTGGCTAAATATACTCACAGGGGGTATCTATGTAATAATATCACACCACAGGGGTACATTTGAAATATTACAATAACTTCATGGAGTTACTTGTAGCCAGCTATCATATTTTAAAAATGACCGTTAGATGTTACTGTTGGCCACATATTTTGGTTATAAATAGTAGTCCAAATGTTAATTTTTAGTTTTGCATTTCATCCCACAAATTTGATAATGTCATCATCAAATTCAAGAGGTAGTGTGAGATACTTTGTAGGGTGTGTGAAGAATGCACCCATAATGGTTGCAGATGCACACCGAGATCTACAGTAACAACCATTGGTTATTTTTAAAATATGACAATTGACTATAAGTAACCTCATGAAATTTAGAGTTAAAATATACGGCCAACAGTAACATCCATTGATCAGTTTTTAAAATATGATTGTTGGCTATAAGTAATCCCATGAAGTTATTGTAATCTTCCAAATAAACCCCATGTTGTATAATATTATTACATAGACACCCCTGTGGTATGATATTATTACATATACATCCCATGTTGTATGATATTACATAGATACTTCTAGTATATTTATCCAGGGATAAATTTGAAAAATCAAATTATTTTGCTGGCGTCATCAAAATCCCTTTCGTTTTTAACGTCGTAAGGAATTTCTTATAATATACCCAAACCTGAGGGAGTGCCCCTATAATTTTTGAGACAGCAGAGAATTTTCCGTAATATGCCCAACCTGAGGGATATGAGTAAATCACCCAAGATCTAAAGGTAAGACCAATGTTGTTAAAACCGGACCGATCGGTCCGACCGCGAATTGGAGGTTGGTCCTTTTCGATTTATTCCCTAAAATTGCCTGACTCAAAAACCAGTTTGAACTGGGTTGAACCGGTCCGAAAGCGGTGAATTGACAAATCGGTTTGGACCGGTTCAACCCGATTCTGAATCTCCTTTTTTTTCTTTATTTTTTTTATTTTTTAAATTTTTTTAATGTAAAAAATAAACTAAAAAATCTTGTAAAAGATAGGATTTGAACACCTAACTTCTTATATGAAATATAACTTCCTTATCATTTGAGCTACATCATTTTTATTGAACTTTTAGTACAAAAGTTTATAAATTAGAGAAACTTATAGCCAAATTTATTTATAAATTAGATAATTAACTCAAATTAACATCTTACACATTATCAATGAAAATTAATACTCAAATCGATATATTATGCAAGTTTGATTTAGAATATTAGATTTTTATACCATATTTAACAATTTATGAATTTCTTAATTTGTTGTATTTTTAACTTACACTTTAAATTATTTATAAAGAAATATAATCATATTATATTTATATGAGCTTACAAATTAGTATCATATTACAGTTATGATATAAGTTAGATAAAGGAGTATATGATTTAATTTAAATATATTATAAAATTTTGTATATTTTTAATCAATTGTAGGATAATGTTTAAATTTTATACATATTTTTAAAATTTAACATATTTATTACATTATTATGATATCATTCGGTTTAATCAGAGGTTCAATCGATTCGACCAGTAAAATCAGTGATCAATCAACTCATCGGTTCATTGTCCTGTCCGATTCTATAAATATTGGGTAAGCCTACAACACAAGTGATCTTGTATTAAATTATAAGCGTCTTTATCGGAAGAAAAAAAAAATATATATATATATATATATATATATATATATATATATATATATATATATATATATATATTATAAGCGTCTTCCCGTAATCACCTACGTCATGTACAACCTCCACCCTCTCCCATTCGCTACCTTCAAGATTCTTTCATAGGGATGGGTCATCACACCGTATCAGTGGGACCACAAAGCGTATTCCATGGCAGAAACCCGTGTCCGTGGGCCCCAAACCAACCGGAAGATAAAATTGAGGGTAATTTACGAATATCCTTCACGCAAGCCTTAATTATAAAAAAATTTCCACATATTGGTTTTATAAAATTTCTCCTCATGTTTATCCCTTTTTTACAATTAACCCACGGTCTCTAAAATGTTTCACTTTTTCCCTTGGAGTTATTTATAATGTTTATAATATGTTATAAATTTTAAAATTTGTGTGTTAATTGTTATATATTGTAAATTATAAAAATAATAATTATATATTTTCCACCAAAATAATTGATATAATTTATAATTTTCCATAATTTTCAATAAATATTTCAATTTATAATACATTATAAACTTTAATAAATTAAAATATCTTATTTATAATACAATATAATTTATTAAATTTACTAATTTATAAAATAAATTCATTTAACTAATGTGTAAACAATTCATATTTATAAAATATATTATTAAAATTCTATTTAATTTAATATTTTACAATTTAAATTGCTAATAAATATATAATACCTTATTTTACAATATTTATTAAAACTTATGGGCAATTGTAAATTTTATCAATTATTATGGTAGTAAATATATAATTATCTCTTTTCTAATTTATAAAATATAATAATTAGATCCCAAGTTTTAATATTTATAAGACAAACAATACAAATAACAAGCAAATGTTTTAGGAACAAGGGGTTAATTGTAAGAAGGTGACAAATTTGAAGTGAATTTTTATAATACCCCATATGTGAGGGTGATATTTGTAATTATGCCTTACATGAGGTTGTATTCGTAATTTACCCTAAAATTGATTATATAAATTAGATGGGTAATCCTCATTTTTCTACTCACTGATGATTTGCAGTCTCCTTTCTCCCCCATCTATAAACAAAGAAAAATAAAAATTAATGGCTCGTGTTTCACTACTGGTCGTCGGGGTTCTGATCGCCTGCGCCGCGGTTGCACGAGCAGGATCGGAATTCCTTGCCGATGATAATCCGATTAGACAAGTAATCGACGGTCTGCACGAGCTTGAGTCTTCCATTCTCAAAGTCGTCGGAAACTCGCGACATGCCCTTTCTTTCGCTCGCTTTGCTCATAAGTTAGTTCTTTTTATTACCTTGACCTTTTTTTTTTTTTTTTGGTGTATATTTTGCATTTGAATTGTCCTTTGGGCAGTTTGACTTATTGATTATTTTTCTGATGAAAATTGAAAAGGCACGGGAAGAGGTATGAGGATGCGCAGGAGATACAGAGGAGGTTCGAGATTTTCTCGGAGAATTTGAAGATGATCAGATCGCATAACAGGAAAGGACTCTCATATTCTATGGGAGTTAATGGTAATTTCATCCTTGCACTAACTTTTTGTTTTTTAATCATGTATACACATGGATCATGACTAGTAAATGTTTTCAGTGTAAATATACTGTTGATATTAGTTAAATCAGTTTTCGTTGTTACTCCCTCCTTTCAGAATTGAATATCCAGTTTCTAACGTTGACAAAATAGCTGATATGTTTTTCGGATGCTTTGTTAAATGATTTAGGCTATTTGTATAAACATCATGAACGAAGATGATACATATACTAAATTTCAGAGTATGGTATAGGAATTGTTTGACTTAATATGATAAGGTTAGTTAAAATGTTAAGGCCTTGTCGGAATTTTTTTCATGACACTTTTCAGGCTTTTCGGAAAGAGAAAAAAACATTTGTTACTCTTATTGATGTACTGGCATGTCTCAATGAACTTAACTAAGTATAAGGCACTCAAACTTAAATAGTTGCATTGCTAAAGACTTAGTGCACAAGTATTTCACTTCTCTGCATCCTAGTGGTTAGTTTTATAATCAAGGGTGGCTTGTAAGTTGTCTTAAAAGGTCATATTCCAAATTATGTGCTGACAATGATCATGCTGATGAACAGAGTTCGCTGATTTGACTTGGGATGAGTTCCGTAAGCATAATTTAGGAGCGTCTCAGAATTGCTCTGCTACTACAAAGGGCAGTCACAAGATGACTAATGTCGTCCTTCCAGAATCGGTATTTCATGTTTGCTTAAGTTGTTAGTGCTTGTTATATTGCAGACTTGAACTTTTTAAAGTATTTGTGTCATGTAGCAAATGATTCACATGGTTGTGTCTAGGTTTTTAATTGCTTGCTTCTAAGCATGTATCAGTTCACTTGTTTCTACTATCATGATATCAACTCTTGGACTATTAAATTTTTTAATGGCTTTAAAAAAAGATCCGTTTTGCAATGCTATGATTGCTCCCTAGTCTACGGAGATGACTCTAGCTCTATGGTAACTGTAATAAACAGGGAAAATTCTTCCCCCTTTCTGTGGTTAGTAAGTACATAATGACTATGATAATTCTTGAATCTCTAGTGAGGATAATTCGTCAGAATTTTAGTTTATGTTGGTAATCATATTTGACTTAGTTTTTGGTTGATGGCAGAGAGACTGGAGGGAAATTGGCATAGTTAGTCCTGTAAAAAATCAAGGTCACTGTGGATCTTGCTGGACATTCAGGTCAGTTCTAGTTTTGGCAAATTAATAGATACTAGAACTAAATTCTAGTTGATATTGATTGTATTTAATGTGAGAAGTACCCCAAATGCTTCATGATATTTGTGATATTTACAGCACAACTGGAGCACTTGAGGCAGCTTATGCACAAGCATTTGGTAAGGGTATTTCTCTTTCGGAGCAGCAGCTTGTGGATTGTGCTGGAGCATTCAACAACTATGGCTGCAATGGTGGACTGCCTTCTCAAGCCTTTGAATACATTAAACATAATGGTGGGCTTGACACTGAGGCTGCATATCCATACACTGGAAAAGATGGTCTTTGCAAATATTCATCCGAAAATGTTGGTGTCCAAGTTCTTGACTCTGTCAATATCACCCTGGTAAGATACTTGAACATGTTTTTCTATACTGTAAGCTACCAACAAAAAATTCAATTAGTTATACCTAACTTGCTAGCTCCAGTTATTTAATATCTAAGATTTAACGTATAGCTTACATTGCTATCTAATTACCTTCTCAATTTAGCCTATTGCAACTCATTTGTCAAATAATTGGTGATTTTTGTGCTTATATTTCACGTTGTTGGGGTAAAAAGGTTCCTGAGAAACGGTGATGTATGAACGACATCAAAACATTGACTTTCTGATTTAGTTGGCAATATGATAATCATATACACTAGCTGAGATGCTTTCTTTTTCTTTTATTGGTTTTTCCTTCCTGATATGTTCGTCAATTCACAGGGTGCTGAAGATGAACTTAAGCATGCTGTAGCATTTGTTAGACCTGTAAGTGTTGCTTTTGAGGTGGTCAATGGTTTCCGAGCATATAAAGGGGGAGTTTATACCAGCACTACATGTGGAAGCTCTCCAATGGTGAGACTTCTTTGAATTAATATTAACTGTGACGTGAAATTAAATGAACTGTGACGTAATAAAGCCTATTAAAGATCACGTAAGCTACTGGTGCAGAAAATATGAACTTTTAGTGGCTCCGGTGCCTCAACAACACCAAAACGTGTTTATAAAGAAATTTTGTAGCACATGCATAATAAATACTACACAAATATCTAATCAGGTGAAGCTCACTGACGTTTTCGTACTTACATCGCTTCCAACTCTAAGTTATTGTGTTGAATACTGAGATGCTGAATTATGTTAATACAAAAGACACAATGTTTTGCTTAAATTGGCCAAATAATAAGTAGCTCATCTTCGCATTAATAAATCTTCCCGACATTTTTTGCAGGATGTGAACCATGCTGTTCTGGCTGTTGGTTACGGAGTTGAAAATGGTATCCCGTATTGGCTCATCAAGAACTCGTGGGGAGCAGACTGGGGTGACAATGGGTACTTCAAAATGGAGATGGGCAAGAACATGTGTGGTATGTTTTATCAAAATTTTAAATTTTATATGTGTAATCTCCCTCATTAATACCATTAAACATTTCAAACTTTACTAGATATTTCATCTATTCCTTTTTTGAGGTAATTTCATGAAAAAAGAAATACTTTGTTATAGATGAACTCATTTAATCAACTTTGTTGCAGGTGTGGCTACGTGTGCATCATACCCAGTAGTTGCATAAGGATTCTTGAAGAAGATTGAAGTCTATATTGGGATCGACAGATATTATCTACGAGATTAATGTTAAAAAATGGTTAAGTTTGTTGTACAAAATAAGAATTGAGATAAGTTGAATTATTAAATTAGGGGCATTTGGAGTATACTTAAGAGTTTAAAACCCTTTGTAAATTAGTGTATTCACGCTTGATGGACTTCTTTCCACAGATGGGAATGTTACATAGTTGTGTTACATGTTTACTAGTTCTTACTTCAATATAATTACGAAGTCTTGTGTAATCATTGTTGTGCTGATATCTATATAATTTCCTTATTAGGGCATCTCTAATGATAAGTGAGGAGATGCCTAGAGGGTATGTGGGGGAAAGTGGAGAAAAAACAAACTCTAATGACTAGGGGGGAGAGGGTAAACAGGCTGGGGGGGGGGGGGGGGCTTCCTAGCCCAAACTCTCTCCTTCACATGTTTTTTGTACTTTGCGCCCCCAAAACATATGAAATATGCACTTTGCATCCTCAAAATATAAAAACTACAGCACTTTGCACCCTTTTTTATTTTCAAGCAAAAATTCAAGGGTAAAATACTTAATTCAAAATTCAATTATAAATCTTTGGCACTTTGCACCCCTAAAACTTGATAAATTGGCACTTTGCACCCCTAGAACTTGATAAATTGGCACTTTGCACCCCAAAATAAAATTAGCGCTTATCACTTTTGAATTAAGAACAAATCAGCAAGTTGTACCCCCAAAACACAATAAATGGACAATTTGCAACCCGAAACACAAAATTAACACTTAACTCCCTCAAATTAAAAAAAAAAAAAGAAACTCAAACCCTTCTTTTCTCCGGTAAAGTCGACCATCGGGGCGAAAAAAATCTAAGGCAAAGTTGAACTTAAATTTTTACTCATTCATTGTTGTGCATAGCACGTTTAATTTGTACAAGCTATAATTCATGGCTTGTTAATATGTTATATGATGTAATCATTCCAAATTCATGGTATTTAATTTGTATATATGTATATAAATATAGGTTGTTCAATCTGATCGAAAACTTACCTATTTTGCCTTAGATTTTTTTCACCCCGATGGTCAACTTTGCAGGCAAAAATGAGGGGTTTGAGATTTATTTTTAATTTGAGGGTGTTAAGTGTTAATTATGTATTTCGGGGTGCAAAGTGTCCATTTATTGTGTTGTGAGGGTGCAAGTTGCTGATTTGTTCTTAATTTGAGGGTGATAAGTGCTAATTTTATTTTGGGGGTGCAAAGTGCCAATTTCTCAAGTTTTGGGGGTGCAATGTGCCAAAGATTTATAATTGAATTACCTATTTTGCCCTTGAGTTTTTTCCTGAAAATAAAAGAGGGTGCAAAGTGCTGTATTTTTCATATTTTGAGGGTGCAAAGTGTTAAATCTAAGTTTTGGGGGTGTAAAGTGCCTATTTTCCATATTTCAAGGGTGCAAAGTGCCAAAAAACCCCTTCACATGCTACCTTTTTTTTTAGATTTTTTTTGTATTATTTGGTGCTTTTTTCTAAAAAATAATTTTAAAAAAATAATTTCTAAAATTTGTATATTATTTGAAGATAATTATTTGATTATAAAAATATAACTTTCATTTATTTTAATTAACATTATTATTTTAATATTAATTTATTTTAATAATTTTGGGGTCGTATTTATCACCCAAAAATAATTCTTTTAAAAAAATCCTATAATTTGTGTATTATTTAAAAATAATTATCTTTGTGCTTTTGGCACTTTGCATCCTGGAATTATAGAGTTTTGGCACTTTGCACCTTAACTTAAAAGTTTTGGCACTTTGCACCCTGGAAATACAAATTAGTTGGCATTTCGCACCCTAGTGTGTGTTTTGAAGAAAATAATTCATTGATTGAAGGGTATAATAATTATTTTCGAATTTTTTTGGCACTTTGCCCCCTAAAAGTATAGGTTTTGACACTTTGCACTCTGAAATATAGAATATTGGCACTTTGCACCCAAAAAATATAATTTCTGGCATTTTCAACCCCGACTTAATATGATAATTCAATATAATAATATGTTAGATATGTAAACGTGTATTTTGGATATAAATTAAATAATCTAGAGGTTGTTTGAAAACAAAATGAAGACAATGCCTTTTTTTTAATCTAAATTTTACTGAGAGAAAATTTTAAAAATAAGTTAGTATAAAGTAAAATAAATGAATAACAAGTTTATGATTGTTGTGCATAGAAATGACCATTTTATCTTTACATCGCCGACATTCATGAGTTTTTTGAAAAATACATTAGGGTGCAAAATGTCATACAAATTATATTTTAAGGGGGCAGAGTGCCAAAAAAAATTAAATCGGGGTGAAAAATTCTAATATTTTATAATTTTAGAGTGCAAAATACTAACATTCTATATTTTAAGGGTGCAAAATCTATGTTGACAAGGTGCAAAGTGAGAAAAAAAATTGAAAATAAATATTCTACCCTTCTCCCAATTAATTTTCTCATTAAAAAACACATTAGGATGCAAAGTGCCAAATAAATTATATTTTCAGGGTGCAAAGTGCCAAAACTTTTAAGTCAGGGTGCAAAATGCCAAAACTCTATAATTTTAGGGTGTAAAGTGCCAAAAACCCTTTAGTTTGTTCAATATTCTTTTGTTTTTAATTTTTTATTTGTGAAAAACATATGAATTAATATTATTATACTAGTTGTTTAAAAATGAGTTATTTAAAATAATGCGATACAATCATAACAATTACATAATGAAATATGTTTTTGTAAATACGATTATAACCCTACAAATTACATACTGAAATCAAATACATTGTCATAAATATGATTGCATACATCGAAACATAAACTTTAATTTTGAACTTGTGTGTCACACACATGTTCGACTAAGTTCTTTAGAAGTTGATGATTGATATCTACAGATCGTGTCTAGTGACATCAGATCATATAATCTTCTTGGGATATGGGACTTGTTCGTGGATCCAGATCAAGAGTACTGCCTTAATTTTGCTCATAAATAGTGGGATGGGCCCTACGAGATTTAGTGGAATCGCTATCTTCATCATCTGAGTCTTCCTCATATAGGTTAATTTAATATTTAATGTAATTTTTTATTTTCTATATTCCCTAATTTTATGTATATGTACTTTTGATTTTAAATTAATGTCAATTTAAAATTTATTTTGATGTAATAATAATAATAATAATAATAATAATAATAATAATAATAATAATAATAATAATAATAATAATAATAATAATACGTAGTGAGAGTGAGGAATAGTAAAATTTGTAGTTAAATGAATAGAATGTGTCATTAGAGATGACTATAAAAATTAGGGGGGGGGGGGTGAGAGGATATTCCCTCTCCAAGTCATTGGCATGGCGAAAAAAGATCAAGAAGGATTAGTCTATAATAATAAGATAGGTCAAATTCTATCTACCAAAAAATAGTTAATCATGACCTTTAAAGTTTACCAATATAAAATCTTAGCAACATAATTTCGTCCAATACAAAAATGCTCAATTAATTCCTTTTAATTATTGGACTTTCCAAAAGTAACAATTTATTTTTATAACCTATATAAATATGTTTAATAAAAAAAAATTCTTCTTCTCCTCCTCCTCCTCCTCCTTCTTCTTTCTTCTTTTTCTTCTTCTCCTTCTCCTTCTCCTCCTCCTCCTCCTTCTCCTCCCCCTCCTTCTTCTCCACTTCAAGGTTCCTAACCCTGTGCTCAATGAAACTCGTCAGGTTGTGCCGGTGGTTGACCCGGCGCTGACTATCCGATGCCTCTAAGTCAGATCAATTCAGAGCATAACAGAATATAGTAGAAAAGTTGTAGTTAAATCGAGCAGAATGTACCTTTAAAATGTAAGAAAAGCGGAGTATATATAGGAGTGAAAAGTGGATCTTTCAGATCGTTCGGGTCGGATCTTTATTGGTTCGATCCAATTGAGATCTTATTGGTCGAATATATGTGCTCATAGGTCGAATGGAATAATCGAAGGTACCTAGATTCGATCATATAGAGCAGATTTACTTGATATATGTCGAATAATATGGACTAGATTTGATGATCTCTAATAAGATCAGATTTGGTCTACGTCGAATAGAACCAGATTTGGTCTATGTCGAATAGGACAAGAATAGATTTGATCTATGTCGAATAGGACCATATGACCATATTTGGTCTACGTCGAATAGATCCGGTCTTTGTTACTATATAGATGATATTTGGTCACAATATGTATATCGATATATAAAGCAGATCTGGTCACGTTATGTATGTCGATATATGGAGCAGTTCTGTTTGTGTGATCATCATTAGGACCCAATTTGATCCATATGAGGTATAATTGGTCCTAATTCTCTATTTTGGGTCTTACGTGTTATATGCCATGTCATTGATAATATTTGGTATATCAAATAGGACGTCGCTCGATTGGCCTTAACGCCGCAGACCACAAAATAAGAAGAATACAAATTTTAAAAAAAGTTGTGTAACAAAGGAGGAGGAAATACCTGGGAACAGGCGTACCAACAAAACTGCAAAATAAGAAGGAATCCTGCGAATTTGCAGGAAATCAAAATAAAATCATTAACAGAAACTAAACTCTTGCATGAACAAAAACATTTTATGGAATAAGAAACTCACCAAGAACCAGGGATGTCGAGAAAATTAGGCTGAAAAAAAAAACAAAATAAATGTGATAAGAAAAGCAGACCTTTAGTTATAAAAAACAAGAGCATATAAAAATTCATTTAGTTGGAAAATGAAATTAAGATCGGCAAAGAAAGCAGGGGAAAATTTGATCAAACCTCATAGTAAGAACCCAAAATAAAGATGAAACCCAGTAAATAATTTTTTACCCAAGAAGCACACAAGGATTCTCCTCAAATAGAAAAACAAATTAAAACCAAACTGGAGCCAATTTAGGAAGATATAGAAAAGAAATGCATAACAACAATCAGAAGAAGCAATCATCACAAATATTGGGAAACTTCAAACACCCTCATGGGCACAGCAGAGGAAAAAGCGAGGAAGAAGATAACTAAGCCACAAAGAATAATAATTAAAGAAATTATAAAGAGACAGTGTAGTTTAGAGTTGGGAAGAAGAAAACCCAATTTAGTAAAAGTTTGTAGTTTTAGGCAATGTTTCCAGAATCGGACCGGATAGTGAACCGGTAAGCCGATTGGTCACTGGTTTTACTGATCGAACTGGTCAGATCATTGGTTTTACTGGTCGGACCGAATGACGTCATAATAATGTAATAAATGTATTTAATTTTAAAGTATATGTAATATGCATAAACTTTAAACATTATCATACAATTGATTAAAAATATATATAATCTTATAGTATATTTAAATTAAATCATATAATATTTATCTAACTTATATCATAATGGTAAGATGATTAAGCTCATATAAATATAATATGATTCTATTTCTTTATAAAAATTTAAAATATAACTTAAAAATACAACAAACTAAGAAATTCATAAATTTTAAAATATGGTAATGTATAAAAGTCTAATATTCAAGATCGAACTTGCATAATATATTCATTTGACTCTTTATCCTAAAAATAATATTGAAAATAAATATTTTATAGAACATATTTTAATAAAAAATTATTATTTGAGTATTAATTTTCATTGATAATGTCTAAAATGTTAATTTGAGTTAATTATCTTATTTATAAATAAATTTGGTTACAAAATTCTATAATTTATAAATTTTTGTAGTAAAAGTTTAACAAAAATAATTTAGCTCAAATGGTAAGGAAGTTATTTTTCATGTAAGAGGTTATCAAATCCCACCTTTTACAAGAATTTTTAATTTATTTTTAACATTAAATAATTTTAAAAAAATAAAAGAAAATTTAGAATCGGGTTGAACCGATCTAAACCGGTTCGCCAATTTTAGACCGCTTCGACCCGATTCAAACTGATGTTTTAGTCAAGTGATTTTAGGGGATAAATCGAATCGGACCAACCTCCGATTTGCAATTCAATTTTAATAACATTGATTTTAGGAGCTCCCACGGGCCCAAAAAAAAAGAAAAATTAAATTATTCATGGCCCACAAGCAAAGTACGACCACAATATAAAGGGCCAACCGCCAAATCAAAAGAGAAGAAATTTGGAAAAAGAAGAAATTGGTAGAAAAATAAACGAAACGCCGACGTTTAGGCATTAAATAGGGCAAAATTAAATGAGAATTAAATTTACAATTAATGTAGGAAACTCCATCAACCCTTATTAGTTTTAATATATATAACTCACAAAAAGTCAATTGATTCAATATATTTAAGCCTGAAAACGAGTCCAAACGAGCCGGACAAACAAGTGCTCGGATTTGGGCTCGAAAATAGGCCGAAGCGTTTGAGCTCGACTTGAAACTCGAACCTTTAAAAAAAATGTTTGAGCTCGGCTCGAGTTTTAAGGAATCTATTTACGAGTACTTAGAAAGCTCGCTTGCAACAAATACTATTACTTGAAGCGAATCAACTTTTTCTCTGTATTTAGAAATCAAATAACAATGACAGACCCACAATATATGATAAGGTAATGCAATTTTATTAGTATAGGGCCCGTTTGGTTTCTCGGACCAGATTGCACTAGATTGGGCAATTTATCTTGTCCAGGTTGACTATTTTCAATTTCAGATTGGACTCATTTTCCTAATCAGCTGTTTGGTTTATTTTTTGGCCCATGACTAAAAAATACTCCACATAATGAATGGACAGCCCATAAGTTATTTATGACCAAATTGCCCCTGGAATATGCAAACACTGCCGTAAGTACAATATGCTATATAATAATGTAATTTAAGTCCAAAAATCATATTTTAGTCATTAATTACGATTCATAATCCCATAAAATATTTGTATGCTATATAATAATGCAATTTAAGTCCAAAAATCATATTTGAATCATTAATCACAATTCATAATCCCATACAAATCAATTGTTCAATTGCCCAAACACTACATAAAGCCTAAATAAAATCCCATCACTGGACCAAATATGCAAAAGAGATGTAACTAAAACCAAAATATGAATCACTTTCAAAGGTATAGCAAATAGAAGTTTTTTGCTCCTTTAAACAAAATAAGCAAGTGATTCATCACGTGAGTTCAAAGATTATATGGGATATCTCACGGCACTTTTCCCCCTATTAAACAAAATAAGCAAGTGATTCATCACGTGAGTTCAAAGATTATATGGGATATCTCACGGCACTTTTCCCCCTATTATTGATTGGAGAAAATTGGCTTGGTCATTCTCCGGCATAGATAAGAACAAGTCTGTGTAGTATGGATTTGATCCAATCTTGGTTATCACAAAGAAACGGGTATCTGCCGGCTCAATGTTAAACTTGACAACATTCTCATAGACTTGTTTAGCCAATGTAGATGGTTGAGGAGGCGAAGGAGTAGGTGGAATTGAAGAATTTTCCTCTTTGTCAAATTTGGTAAGCAAAGTGCTAAACGTAGACTCCGCGCTATTTATAAACCTGTCCAAGTAGATGTTATCATCTCGGGAGGATTCTCCACTTTTTCTCTTGCGCCCAACCAAGCTCTTTGACTTTGGACCTATCATCTTTGGGGGAACATTCAATCTACCAACCGGTGTTATACATGGATCTTCATCACCGTCCGTGGCTAAATTCACAAAATCAGGCATGTCTTCATATATTGTTTCAAATGTCGTTTTCTTTCCCTTGTTTTGCGGTGTAGTGTAACGATCATCATCCGTGACCTCTTCAACCACTGCATCTACAAAACTTGTTGCCCCTTCTCCGGTGGCACGATCTTTCCCAAATATTTCAACCCAATCTTCATAGAATGGCCAAGTTTTTCCCTTA
Source organism: Penstemon eatonii (assembly GCA_038501285.1). Taxonomy (NCBI): domain Eukaryota; kingdom Viridiplantae; phylum Streptophyta; class Magnoliopsida; order Lamiales; family Plantaginaceae; genus Penstemon; species Penstemon eatonii. The sequence goes on from CM076713.1 coordinate 29,277,697, forward strand.
AAACGGGCGGCTTCAGGATGAGCCTACAAACATTAATAACTAATTAAAGCTCTGAATCACTTAATAAAAGAATATTTTTGGTATAATTCGAACAATGGGAAATTAGAGAAACATATTACCCTCACGTAGTTATCCCAGACATCGTCACCATCGACTAGATTTTTTTTTGCCTCATCATCCCATCCAATCCCACTAGTTCCTAGTATCCCAATAAGAATGGCATACCGTTTTTTCCATACAGTCAACTTTGAATTGATATTGCGTTGATTTAGATCACTACCTGGGCACCTCACGGCCAATAATTTCTCCAAAGCGCCAACATAACCGGGCTTGAAAGAATTGTCCGCCCTCCAACCATTAGTAACTAGTTCCCTTAATGAAAGTATCAAAGCATCCTCTTCACGACGTGACCAAGTCCTACGTGATTGGGTCGAACCTTCCATGTTTCCTATTAAAAAACACACGTAATACAACACATTAATATACCTTTGTCAAGTAAACATTTTCAAGGCCCAAAACAAATTGTAATTCAAATAATATCACATAACAACAAATAATATAATTCTCAATTGATTGCAACATGTTCAAATAAATATCACATTCAACACAACATTATTCCAACCATGCTTTAGTACAATCTCATTCGACAAATACAAATTAAAAAGCATTCCAATTAACAACATAAAAAAGATACCCAATATCCACTCGTAAAGTACACATAATCATAAAAACATAACATAATTCGACATCTAACGGCCTCAACGACGAGCAAGTCTCCATTGTTGGTACATATCCCTTGCCAAACGGTCGCGGAATCTTGACCAAGCATTAGAAGGCTCCACTGATTCCACATATGCGTTGGTATCAACATCATCATCCTCATCATCACTTTGATATTGATCCTCCAATTCAATAGGATCAAATGTCATCTCACTCCTAATAAAATTGTTAATAAGACAACAAGCAAGGATAATATGATTTTGGATCTTGAGAGGGTAAAATGAGGGACTTCGCAAAATTGCCCAACGAGTTTTAATGTTTCCAAATGTACGCTCAATGACATTCCTAGCACGCGAATGACGCATGTTAAAATACTCGCGGTAGTCTTGGGGAGTTTGTTGACCTTGTCCCCATTCTTTGAGATGGTATCGAACACCTCGGTATGGGGTGAGAAAACCTTCTCCGTTTGTATATCCATTATCGGCCAAGTAATATGTGCCTACAACACCAATTGAGAATAAAGTTAATGAAATATTGTGTATTAATTGTGATTATTTAATTTATCTAGAAAAATAATTAAAACAATATTAAAAAACATAAACCTTTGGCCACTTTTAACCCATCAGGCCTAGTGATAGCATCTCGCAATATTCTACCATCAGCGGCAGATCCTTCCCATCCAGTCAATACATAGGTAAATAACATATCCTTAGTGCAACATGCTAGTGCATTTGTAGCTATCTCACCCTTGCGACATCTATATCGCGGTCTATCAACCGCCAATGTATTCACTTTTATGTAAGTCCCATCCAATGCACCAACACAACCCTATACATAAAAAATAGAATTATTAGCACTTACTCAAAGAAGAGAAGATGTAATACAAGACTATAAAATAATTGTTCACATCATAAGCGTACCTGAAAACATTTCCATGTGTATATATCACAATCGGGCCCAATTGGCTCAGGTGCAGCTACGAGGAGAGGATGAAGTCGTAATACTGCCCTCAACACGCTATTGAAACATTTGCTAACGGTTTCACCAGATCTCTTATAGTCGTGGCCAACTATTCTATTCTTCTTATGATGGGACAACACAGCTAAGAACATGGCTAATTGTTCATGCACACTGACATACTTGGTTGGACATAATCCACCCCTAACTTCGAGCAACGTAGACAATTTAAAGAATGTGGCCCTATCCATCCGTAAATTCTTGCAACAGTCAACGTCATCACTTCCTATTAAACTTTCTAGATTCTCGATAGTGTTAGACATCCTATCTATTATACTATAACGGACTCTCCTCCTATTCGACCTAATACGTTCATTTCTAATTCTTTGTTCACGTGACCGTAAGTACATGTAAAGGAGAATGCAATATCTATATAAAAATTGATGAATTATAATTATAAGAAGTAACTTCTGTCGACGGTTCATTTTTTGGATTCTGTAAGATAAAAATAGAGGTCAAATTATTAACTCCTAAACTAACAAATAGCCATTTTATTATAAATAATGATGGAAGACAAATGAAGATGTATTTATAATAACACTCCACATGATTATAATTATCAATATCCAAAAGACATCAAATATAAAAAAATGATACTAACAAAAAAAAAAAGTATAGAGCTCAATTCAAATAACTCGTACACCTTAACCTTATCATGGAGCTTCACAATTAACATAATAAGCTTCCAAATAACAATAGCATAGCTAAGAACAACTCCACATTTTTTTTAATAAAAGGTTAATTTTCTCATATACTATATCCTTTGCTTAAAATTCCAAAAATCTTACAAATCAAACTTAAACTTTACATATCAAGGACAAAATAAACAAATCAAGCATAAAGATTTCAAATAAGACTAAAAAACTCAAAATCCCCAGCAAAATATGATTATTTTTTATAATAGTATATAACATTTTTCAGACTTGCGAAGAATTTTTGTGCCACTGTCTCTGACTATACTTTTCTTGATGCTGCCTTAAAGACAATTTTTTTTTTTATTTTTTCTGAATCAGATTCAGGTTTTTCTGAATCAGATATTTTGTTATCAAATTTTCTGAATTGGAAAAGCTTTTTCTGAATCACATATTTTGCAAACACGGAAAAATATCAAGTAAATTCCATTTCTATTTGCCCCACTTTTGATTTTAACTGCATTTAGCAGATTTTGGTTTTTAAATACACTTTCATGTTCTAAGTACCTAATACCAGTAGCAAAATCAAGGATTTGGACTATAGCATTTCCACATCATTTGACAATGGCAATTACTCAAGTAAGGTAATATCAAAAACATACGTGGATGGAAAATTGACAAGCAAAAAATAGTTCTTCTCACAACATTAACTTAAACTTTACATATCAAGGACAAAGTAAACAAATCAAGCTTAAAGATTTTAAATAAGACTAAAAAACTCAAAATTCCCAAAAAATTAGGGTTCATACCTTGGATTTTCCACCCCAAATGACTCTTAAATCTTCAACTACAACAAAGAGGGTGAGTAGTATGGTTAAAAAAACATGAATAGATGATAGAAAATTCGATTAGTATAACAATTAAATATGAAGAGAAAAAAAAAAAAAATAGAGAACCCATACCTCTGCTTGGTCGTGGAGTGAGAAAGGAATGAAGAAGGAAGTATGTCATTTAAAGCTAAGGGTAATTGAAGTAATTTGCCAAGAAAAAGTAAGGGCACAAATGTCCAATTAAATTGGGTCGGCCATCACTAAATTGGGTCGCAGGGTTGGAGACCAGACTCTAATCCCACCACTAAGCACATGTGGCACACTTATCTCGGGCAGCCCAACTTTTATGTCTAGGAAACCAAACATTAAATTATTTATGCCACGTCACAGTCCAGGCCCAATATCCTATCTAATCAGTGGAAGCAAACGGGCCCATAGTATAACAAAAGCTATTGTACTGCATTACCGTGTATTGACAAAAAGTAAAATTTATTGGGGTGTGCACCTTTTTTGCTCTCACTTTATTTGTTATACTTTGAAAAAAATTGGCCATTGCAGGTCTCTTTCTTTTCTCTCTGTTATTCAAAAAACTTTATGCAGCTTCCATCATTTTCTTCCTCTTCACAATTCAAAAAAATAAGAGTTCAATTCAATTGAATTTTTTTTCATTAATTGTTTATGGTAACACTTCTCCCGCTCCAATTTACCCTAGCTTCCTTCTCCCAATTTTTTCTTTTGTTTAGAATATTCACTTTGGCCAAAAGTTAGAGCGAATCCCCGTAAGGAAGAAATTTATGGAGAATGTCAAATAATTTGGAAGATTTGATTCCAAGAGAGAAAATCTCGAAGGGATAAAAAAGGAAAATTTCATGGTTTTCGTGTGTATAAAGGGATAGGATGGTGCCCATCAAGCAATTCACTTTAGCTTGTAATAGGTCTATTATGTAATAAACAATCTTTGATTTAATGAATAATACGCATATTTATTTATAACTATATATAAAAAACAATGGCCAACTTCATATCTTGCGAAAACATTTAAGCGATTGGATGAAATCCTTAGATCACATTTGATTATGGGACAATTCACTTCAGTTTGAGTACAATCATGAAACAGTCTCTAAGGTCGTGATCTTAAAACACGTTCCAAGTCATAGATTCCGAACGAGACGGGGTACCGAAGGAATCGCCAAGACTTGTACAAATATGCATGATTCACATGGAGTGAATTTGTAGAGTTTCATGAACAAGACATTTGATGTCAGTGCAATATGAGTAGGTGGTTCGATAGGGGATCGAACGCATCGAACGACCCGAACAGAGAAACCCATTGTGGAAGCGCATGATGCATATCGGTGATGGGATGTTTCTCAAGACTTATAATAGTGTACGATTTAGTCTTTAGACTTAAGGTGCTAGGGCAAATTCGGTGCATGGGTGTGCATACTTTGATTTAGGTGCCGGTCACGTAGCTTGACCATTGTGTGCGTATAGTCGTGTACGCGAATGGTAACTACCAATATGGGATCTACCGACTCATTGTAATGGATGGGAGAATTTCATATACGATTCCTAGATAATAGATTCTGAGAAACCCGTGGCCATGGTCGATGACGGATTTGGAAAGGGATTTCCAAATTTAGCAGTCTCACTGTAATTATTATCATGAATTAGAAAGTATAGTTATCGAGATAATTAGAGGTGCCAGTCAATTCACATACCCTAGATCTCGATCGGGAAATTAAGTCGATAGAAGTACCATTATGTACATGGCAGTTATAAGAGGTGAGGTTCACAAAGATCAATTCACCCGAAGTTGGGTCTCATGGGCTTGTGGCTAGACACCGACCATAAGGTGTAGGTACTTCTGAATTTATAAGGGAGATTAATTCTGGAGTGGTCAATTAAAAGTGTTTAATTGATCGGAGAAATTAATTGCTCATAAATTAAATCATGAATGATTCGTGGGCCTGCTGCCAATTGATGGTGAACCTAGAGGGTCACACAATACAGTTGGACAGTGATAGTCATACAAGGAAATATTTGATTTAAAGGAGTTAAGTCAATAAAAAGATTAAAGTGTTAATTCAATTGGAAGAATAATTGATTAGATAGTCTAATTAATTAAATATTAATTAAAGTGTTAATTAATTGAGAAATAAAATAAATTAGATTAATTGGGCTTATTTAATTACTGGGTTTAAGTTGCAAGACGTGGACCACTTTAATTAAGAGCCCATAAGAAGTCTTGCAAGACTAGGTTAACTTAAGGGGCTTATAAAAGGAGTCTAGGAGAGACTAAAAAACACAATCTTATAGTTTTGCACAAAACCCTAGCCGCCCGCCTGTGCCGCCCCCTCTCTCTCTGCTCTTCCATATCCGAATCTAGATCTGCATCCAGAACTGCTTCTTCCTCCATTGACAATCTCCAAGATCTAGTTCGTAATCAGTGACTTGGAGGTCTTGCATCAATCCATCTTGTGTGGATACATTCTAGAGGCGAGACAATTGGAACGCTAAATTGTGAATCAAACAACAAAGCCGGAGGTTACCACCACCTTGCATGTGGTGAGGTAAATCGCATATCACCCCTCTTTAGTTTTTTTGTTGCTTTATTCAACATTTTCGCTTACATAAGGTGGAAACAGATCATGGGATGTATGGGTATCTCGGAAAAATTTTTAAATTCCGCACTTTTGATGTTCTGACAACCGAAATATCCCAACAGTGGTATCGGAGCCAATTCCATTACTATTATGCGAAAAGGCCTGAACATAATTTAATATATGGATATATGTGTTTATTATGTTCTGTGTGATGATTCTTGCTTGTTATGACATGATCTATGATTGGGTAAAAGTCGCATATTAAGATTTGGGGCAGATGTGCAGTTTTTCGAAACATCAGGGCTTTTTTTGGAAATCGTGATTTTAGCAAAATCTGGACTGAAAATTTATTTTCTGTTTTTGGAAATTTTGGTAATTCTAGACTGTTTTTGCAATTCTGGTCTGTTCGTAAATTTGGGTCATTTTTGCAATTTCCAAAAATTAAAGGACTATTTTGTAATTTACATAAGTTCAGGGGTCTGTTTGCATAACTGAAAAAGTTTCTGGATTCAAAATATTATTTTTCAGTTTTCTGGCCGATTTTTTGGGCTGTTTTGTAATTTTCAAAACCTTTGGGGTTAAAAATGCAATTTTTGTAAGTTGAGGGGCCGAACTGTGATTTTCAAAATTTGAAAAATCCAAATCTGTTTTTATGCAGAATAATGTTTTGTTTACCCGAAAAATTGATTTTATCATAATTAGTAGCGACTAAAGTAAGAATCGTAGGTTATTTTTAAAAGGTGTTTTAAAAGTAAGAAATAAATTGCTTGTTTCTTGCTTTACGTGAACTGTTTACGTGGGTTTTTATCGTGCCGAGATTTGAACCTAGGGTAGATGTGATTAATTTAATTTTATTGTTCGGTTTTTATTAGGCCTGCGAGCCTTAAGTTTTTGAGCCACCTTGAGCCTTTGTAATAGATTAGGCTTTACTGTTTTAACTAGTTTAGGATGGAGGCCCATTACAAGCAAGGTGAGAGCCCATGAAGAGTTGAAGACCATGTATGCATGGTTATTTTTGTAAGAGCCTAGGTCCATTAAGAATCCTTTAGATTGACCAATTGGGCCAACATCATGGCTCGATGATGGCCCACATAAGAGGCTCTCGATCGAAAACATAGTGTGTAGTATGTATGCTAGGCTTGTATATTTTAATTTATTTATTATTTATATTTAGCTTGTATGTGATGCGCGCTAGAATCTAGGTCGTAAATAAAAGATAAAGCATAATTATACGGTGGGATCTCGAGGAGAGTTTGTATGAACTTTCAAGCCCGAAAAACCCCTATTGAATTAAAATATTAAGTCATATTGGTTACATTTAAAATAAAGTTTTAAAGATCTAAGCCTTCTATCAATAGGAACTAGCGTAAGTGATAGAAATATTGTCTGGCAAGCCAACTGTATGGCTGACATTTAATGTAATAAATGAAGGAAATATTCAATTTTGATTAATAAATGCACTTTATTATATGGTCAACTTTATCTTATGTAATAATTATCTACACATAAGGATAAAAGTCCTTAGATCACAGGGCAATGGGACAACCCGTGGACTGATCTCCAAGGCAGTGATCTAGAACATATTCAAGAGACGTAGAATCCAATCGAGATAGGACATCGTTGGATTCGGTTAGACTCTCACTAATGTGTATACTCCGATGAACTGGAGAATGCTGGGGTCCACGAGCGTGACTGAGATAGTCGATACACATAAGTGGGTGGCTTGCTGGGATGGCAAGTGCACTGAATACCCCAATTAGGAAATAACTCACCATGGAAGCGGTAGTCGCATATCGGAGTTGAAGTTATTCCAATTTACGATGGTATACGAGGAACGATCCCTAATACTTGAGATGATAGGGTTTATCTGGTGCGAGAACGTCTATGCTTAGATGTGAGTCCCGACCAACTGGAGATTACCATAAAGTCTCTGTGGACTCATGTTGGGTATAGAGGAACTCGTATGCATGTTCATATCATCAACAAAGGATCCATTGACCCGACTTGATAGGTTGGGAATTTCTCCTATGGATTTCTGTGAGAAATTAATTCTGGTAAAAATCCTTGGCCAAGGTATCTGACGACTTTATGAAAGTAGCTCATAAAGATTAAGTCAAAGAGAATTATTTCGAGACCAGAATGCATAAGGTCAAGACATAAGAAAAGGGAACCGATGAGAAGTCCATACCCTTAAGTCTCGACTGGAGGAATGATCGATGGAGAGATTATGTCGTATATGGAAATTGTAAATGAGTAAAAAGGTTCACTGAATTAATTCACCAGTGATTGAGCTCCATGGGCTTGTGGCCAGACATCAACCGTGGAGTGTGGGAGAATTCCCAAATTGGCAGGGGTGCTAATTTTGGAATGATTAGTCGACAGAGTGTTCGACTGATTTAGAGTATTTAATGCTCGAATAATTAAATAAATATTTAATTATAACCCGCGGCCAATTATGTGGTGAACCTACGGGGGTATACACAATACACATGAAGCGAAAGCGAGGAATAGAAGAACAACTGGGTCGACCCAATTGGAGCGAAAGTGATCCGATTGGAATTGGATCAAGATTATAGATTAAATTGGAATTTAATTTGTGAGTTAATTAACTAAGTTGGATTTAATTAATTATAGGAAGATTTTGTTGGTCCCAAGTGGTCAGATGAGGTCTAGAGGGGGGGGGGGTGAATAGACCTCTAACTTTTGTTCTAACTTGAACAGACTAAGCTGTTACCGAACAGTGAGTTACTTGGCTGATCGCGAACAAATCTTTGAACAGCTTCGGTGACCACTAATCTGATAATTACTTAGCTGATTTTGTTAAAATCAGTTTCAATACTTAGAGTACTTGCAGCGGATTTGTAAGGTGTTTTTCACAAGTAAACTTAGTAGTTTGAAAGTTTGTTCCCCAGTTTTATAAAACTCCTTTCCTTATGAAACTTTTTATTACTTCCAGGGGCATTTATTACCGTTGCAAAGGCTTCTTGATCTTTTCCACTTGGCTGACGAAAGGACAAGTCTGATGGCGAACCGAGCTGATCTCAAGGTTGAACAAATCTGTTTTGAGTCGGCTGATCTTCACCAGTCTGATTTCTTTCCTTCAGCAGATCAGTAGCCTTTGGACCTTGAATTTTGACTCTTCTGATATTTTCTTTACTTAGTCAAAAATTCTTCAAAGGGATATCAGCTAAGTTAATCCATACTTAGCAGATTCGAAGTTTTGGAAATCATCAAAACCTCCCTTTACTAATTATCTTCAGTGCTTCTTCATCTTCATCTTTATCCAACAATTTCCCCCTTTTTGATGATGACAAAACTTCAGCTAAGTACCTGTTTTTCCTAAGCTAAAGATTTCAATCCTCAAAATTTTCTGAGATAGAAAAGATGTGTTGGAGTAAACTTGACTTTCATTTATATGGAAAATATTACAAGTACAAGTTTATCAGATGAGATGTGTGAAAGATAGATAAAGTAAACTGATTACAAAAAGATTTATATATTCTAACTATCAGCTTCTTCATCAGATCCTTCAAGCACTTCTTCATACTCATAAGATGATTCTTCATCATCTTCTTCTTCCTCTTCATCTTCATCAGCATCCTCATCCAAAAGCAGATTTGACCTGGCAGCTTCCATCTTTTATTTGAGTTGCTGCTCCTTCAGTTTTTCCATTGCTTTCTTAGCTGATTCAGTATTTTTGTACTTGGTAAGTGGCTCTGTTTGATCTTCAGCAGAGTCCTTGGTTTTAGCCATTTCCTCATCAGGTTTGGCTTTGTCCTTAGTCTCTTCTTCAGACTTCTCTTTGCCTTCTACCTTTCCAACTTCTTCAGCAGCTTTAGTCTCTTCAGCAGCTTCATCAGTCTTCTTAGCTTCAGCAGCAGTAGTTTCCTCAGTTGGTTCTTCCCTTTTATCTTCCCCCTTTTTGTCATCATCAGACTTGGTGACATTTTCAGGTTCAGCAGCAGGGTTAAGTGCAACAGTAGGAATCTTCATAGCAGCACATAAAGCCTTGATGTTCTGATTTGCTACATCATGACTTGAAGTAAGATGAGTGAGAGTAGTGCTGATGTCGTCAGTTTGATCATTGAAACAGTCAATGTTAAGTTGCATGGTTGTCAGCTCTTCACGTATGACAGTTCCAGCTTGGTGAACTTCCTACAATAATCCAACATTGATAGCTTTTTCTTCTTCACTGACTTTGATGAAGTTAGCAGTTAGATCAGCTATGTTGTTTTCAGCTCTCTTTAAAGCATCATGAAGGTGATTGACATCAGCCTTCACATCTTCAACGTTTCTGTTCATCTCAACAAAGTTGTGCATCATCTGCTTGGAATGATCTCCAGGCATGGGAAAACTATCAATTGCATTCTTGATAGTTCTTGCAGTAAGTTGTTGCATACTTTCCAGCTGTGATCTGTTGGACTCTGCCAACTCTTGTTGCAATTTCTTCAGCTGTAAGCTGTTGGACTCTGCCAACTCTTGTTGCAACCTCTTCAGCTGCGTGCTGTTCTTCTTTTCCAGTTCTTTCATTGAGTTTTCCATCAGCATCTGGAAGGCTTCCATCAGTGATGAATGCAGATCACTTGATGAAGCAGAATCAGCAGCTTCCCTTCCTTCATCCTCTTCCTGGTGGACAGGTGCATCTTTCAGCTCTGTCTCCTTATCAGCTTTTGACTCCTTAGCATTCCACTCAATTGCTAAGGGTTCTTCAGCAGCTTTGTCAGCTTTGTGCTCATCAGTGACATCATCATAGACTAAACTTATGATTTTGCCATCATCATTGAAGGATGTTATTTGACGAATTTGTCACACAATGATCCATGGATTTGTAAAAGCATTGTTTCCCTTAGGCACTTCGTAGTAGTCTTTGACTTCTTTGCCAAATATAATCTGTTGAATGCTTGGCAGCTGAGGCAATTCACTGGAACATCCTTGCTGATATCTTGACCTTTCTGCCCATCTCTTCAAGGCGGTCATAACAGCTATGTTGATTGCCCTCTCAACAGCATCATCAGATTTTCTTATTTTAGCAGGCAAAGTGTTCTTGATTATTTTGGCTTCCTCTAAGGCAAAGTCCTTAGCATATTGATGCATAGCATCCCTTACAAAATGAGGATCCAAAGCTTTCTGGATAGAGTCAGTCCTTAGCCAATTTAGAACCCATTTTTCTTCATCAGCTAATTCCTTCCAACTCTGAAGCTCTGCAACAGATCTGTTCAGCCTATAATCTCTCCATTTCATGTATCTAGGCTTTTCATGGTTGAACAGAGTCTTTAGCATCAGCTTTTGGTCATAATAAGCCAAGGTCTTTTCAAATCTTTTGAAGAGATCTTTATCAGCATAGACAATGTCAAACGCTCTTCTTATTTCATACTTCTCCTTTGGCTTGACCTCTCCAACAGGCATCTTAGGCTTCTTTGGTTTGTCTTCATCAGTTTCATTAATCTTGATGCCTCCACCATGAACTGGTCCATGAGCATCAGTTTTACTTAGCTCAATGACCATAGCAAGCTCAGCATCCTCAGCTGATTTTCTTTCAGCTTCAGACATTTTTCTTCGTTCAGCATCCTTAGCCTCCTGAATCTTGCTCAGTTCAAGTGCCTTCTTTTATTCCAATTCATCCCTCTCTCTTTGCTCAGCTTCCTCCCTTTTCTTTTTATCAGCTGCAGAGACCTTCTTTCTCTTGATTAGAACTTTTCTCTTTCCCTTGTCAGCTGGGGCAGGATTAGGAGCAGCAGATGTAAGAGGTGCAGCTGCAATGGGATGGATGATCACCACATCAGGATCATCCTGAGGTTTAGAAACCTCAACTGTTGGCTCTGCTTGAGTAATCTGTTGCACATCAGTCTGTTCAGCAACAGAGGCTTCTTCAGCTCCAACAGGTCTTTCAGCAGTTTGAGGACTCTCTCTTACTAAGTCCACCAGCTCAGTAGGTTCCTCTATAAATGTCATTTGCTTTCTTGCTGTCTTCTTTGGTCTTCCTTGAGTAGGTCTGGAAGCAGCAGTATCTCTCAACTGACTTCTGGTCCTATGAGAAACAGTCTCATCAGGCACTTGAGCAGTTGGAGTTCTTGAAGATGATGCAGGAGACATGTCCCTGACATCAGCAGTGGTCTGATAAATGATTTTGTCGACAGTAACATCAGCCACCGTCTTCACTTTCTTAGGAGTCTTCTCCTTAGGCTCATCGGTAGCCTTCTTCTTCTGAGTCTCAACAGCTAACTCTGCTGTTTTGACTAATCTCCTGAGCCTCTTGGCAAGAACCTCCTTTGATTCCTCAGTTTTCTGCTCCACATCAGCTTCTTCAGCTTTTCTCTTTGTAACAGGCAAGTACTTCGACATTGCCTTTGAAGCATGAATCTCCTTACCATTTGTCATTGCACAGCCCATCTTGAACAGCAGATAGCTGAGAGTGATTCTATGATTGGTTTGGGGACCCTTGCCCTTCTTTTTCTCGTGGAAGTGAGCCAAAATGTACCAGATAATAACAGACCAGTTGACTTCCAGTCCATAGTAAATGGCGGCCATGATGCTGAACCTTTTCATGGTGACAGCATCTAAGGAAAACGTGCAATTCTCAATCAGCTTAGAGACCATATCAGCCATCCGCTGATATTCATCCTTCAGCTGTCTCTTCTTGATGTTGCCGGACAACATCTCTACTTCCTTGGCACAGACTGCCCAGAACTGTTGGTGCTTGTCTTCTGTCAGCATAGTGACGTCATGTCATCCTTTGTTTGAAAGCCCAAAGGTCTCGTGTAGAAGAGTGGGGGTAATAACGATGGATCTATCTCCTGGGTGGTGAAATCAACAGCAGCAGTCTTGTAGTATTCCAACACCTGGTCAGTCCAGATCACCCCTTCGTTATACTCCATGAAATTTACCAGTGAGGCCGATTTGAACTTCTCCAGCAGTTCCTTCATCAAATCGGTACCAGATTAGTAGTAGGAGTCATAGATCAAGTACATACCCTCAACAGCCATCGTAATTCTGTTGAAAGTTAGAGAAACAAGAAGAATTTTGCAGAAAATTGCAAGTAATTTCTCACAAGTGCTCTTTGAATATTTGGGGTGCGTAAAGAGCTACTAAGCTGATCAGATCTGGATTTATAGAGTTAGGGTATCTTGGTTTCCGTGATACCAGCTAACCGTTAGATCCATTTCTTGTCAGTTCTGATCGTGCGGCGTCAGTTACGACCTTTCAAATTCAAATCACTTTAAATGAGGAGCGGGAAAAGTACCACTCTTATATCACTTGTAAAAGCGTATTTTAAAATAAAACGTTTTATGCAATAAGTTTATACATAGGTGATCAGATGAGTAAAATAAATACTTATCTGAATTACTGTCCTGATGACAAAGCTGTTATCAGTGAAAGCCAATAACTGATAACCTTCCTCGGCTGTTTGTCAATCCAGCTAGATAATAAATCTTCAATCTTCAAGACTTTTAATCTTCTGTTGAAAACATAACTTCAACTAACTGTTATCAACAAATTTCATCTTTTAATCAGAAGTACCGCTAGTCTTACACGTTCCCCCTGACTTTAAGAATTCATAAGTTAACTAGTCTGTTGAGAGTTAATCCTTGAAGATAACTAAGATGATTAAGCTGTTGAACTTCAGTCTTCTGTGCAGTTCCCCCTCAGCTTATGCATCTAATTTTAATAAACCCAGTTCAACTCTTAGAGTTGAAAACCTTGTCTCACTTAGAGGTTTTGTGAAGATGTTAGCAATCTGATTTTCAGTAAATACATATTCTATCATGACATTTCCTTTCTCCACATGATCTCTTATGAAGTGATGCTTGATCTCAATATGCTTAGTCCTTGAATGACTTGTAGTATTCTGAGTAAGGCTGATTGCACTTGTATTGTCACAGTAAATAGGGATTCCACTGATTTTTATGTTGTAATATTCAAGTTGATACTTCAACCATAATATTTGTGCACAACAAGCTCCAGCAGCTATGTATTCAACTTCAGCAGTTTATATCGATACTGAAGTCTGTTTCTTACTCATCCATGAGATCAGATGACTACCTAAGAACTGACAGGCACCTGTTGTGCTTTTTCTGTCAATCTTGCAGCCAGCAAGGTCAGAATCTGAATATCCAATGAGTTCAAATCCAGATTCCCTAGGATACCACAATCCCAAATCTTCAGTACCTTTAAGATACTTGAGTATCCTTTTGGCAGCTAAGAGGTGAGATTCCTTAGGATTTGATTGATACCTCGCACAAACCCCAACATAGTACATAATATCAGGTATGCTAGCTGTTAAGTATAACAGTGACCCAATAATTCCTCTGTACTTGGTAATGTCCACTGATTTGCCATCTTCATCTTTATCCAAACGAAGACTTGTAGACATTGGAATATTAGCAGTAGAGCTAGTTTCCATACCAAATTTCTTGAACAAATCATTTGTGTATTTTGCTTGGCTGATGAAAATTCCATCAGGCAACTGTCTTACTTGCAAACCAAGAAAATAATTAAGTTCTCCCATCATGCACATTTCAAACTTGTTCTGCATCAGCTTTGAGAACTTATCACACATCTGTTGATTAGTTGAACCAAAAATAATATCGTCCACATAAATTTGCACAAGCAAAATATGTTCTTCCCATTCAATAGTGAACAGGGTCTTGTCTACCTTACCTTTACGAAATCCTTTAATTAAGAGGAAATCAGATAGGGTGTCATACCATGCTCTTGGAGCCTGTTTCAGTCCATAGAGGGCTTTCTTCAGACGATACACCTTTTCTTCTTCTTGATAGGCTTCAAATCCAGGTGGTTGTTCAACATAAACTTCTTCTTGCAATTCTCCATTGAGAAAAGTTGATTTCACATCCATCTGATAGAATGTGAAATTCTTGTGAGCAGCATAAGCAAGAAAGAGTCTGATAGCCTCTAATCTTGCTACTGGTGCAAAAGTTTCATTAAAGTCAATGCCTTCTTCTTGGCAGTAACCCTTGGCCACTAATCTTGCTTTGTTCCTGGTGACAACACCATCTTCATTCATTTTATTCCTGAATACCCATTTAGTGCCAATGACTCTTTGATGACTTGGTCTAGGAACTAAGTACCAGACTTCATTCCTTTCAAATTGATTTAGCTCTTCTTGCATAGTTTCAATCCAGTTTGAATCACTAAGAGCTTCTTCAATCTGTTTGGGCTCAATTTGAGATAGGAAGCTGACAAACATTGCTTCACTTGCAGCAGCTCTCCTTGTCTTCACTTTATCCAAAGGATCACCAATCACCAGCTCTGGGGGGTGATTTTTGAGCCATCTAAGATCAGGTTGCAAATCATAATGTTGTCCTTTGTTTTGATCTTGCAACACTACTGTTGGAGATCCAGTAGTAGTCTGTTGAACATTTGTTGTCTGTTGAACAGTCTCTGGTCTGTTAGCTGTTTGCAACTCGTCTGTTAGACAATCAGCATTGTGATTTTGAACAGCACTTGAGTTATCAGCTGGGTTGAGATCAGGTAGTATGATGGGAACATATTCTTCATTCTTTCCAACATTCAGCTTCTGTAAATCAGTAGACAGATCTTGATTAGTGCTTTGATTCTTTTCAGAAGATTGACTTGGTTCATCAAATACTACATGAATGGATTCCTCTATAAGTAAAGTTCTTTTGTTAAAGACTCTATAAGCTTTACTAACAGTAGAGTATCCTACAAAAACAGCTTCATCAGCCTTTTCTGCAAAAGCAGTAAGGTGATTTTTCCCATTATTTAAAACAAAGCATTTACAACCAAATATCTTAAAGTAATGAATGTTTGGCTTCCTGTTGTTCCAAACTTCATATGGAGTCTTGTTTTGGTGCTTGTTGATCATGCATCTGTTTTGGGTAAAGCATGCTGTATTTGTTGCTTCTGCCCAAAATCTTTGATGCAGTTTAGCTTCAGCTATCATTGTCCTGGTAGCTTCTTTAAGAGTTCTGTTTCTCCTTTCAGCAATTCCATTTTGTTGAGGGGTTCTGGCAGCAGAGTACTCATGACTGATTCCTCTGGCATTACAATACTCTTCAACAGTAGAGTTTGTAAACCCAGTCCCTCTATCTGATCCGATCTTCACTATTTTCATACTTTTCTCATTCTGAATCTTTTCCATCAAATTTGTAAGATGCTCCTTGGTTTCACTTTTCTTCTTCATGAAAATCACCCATGTGTATCTTGAATAATCATCCACAACAGCTAGGCAGTATTTCTTTCCACCATTGCTGACAGGATCAATGGGTCCAAATAAGTCCATGTGTAGCAGCTCCAATATTCTTCCAGAAGATTGATGCTTCTTGCTTTTGAACGATGACTTGATTTGTTTACCCTTCTGACAGACGTCACAAAGCTTATCTTTGCTCATGACTGTCTTTGGAATTCCTTCTACCAGATCGTTCTTGATAAGTCTGTTGATAGTCTTGAAATTCACATGATTCATTCTTTTGTGCCACAACCAACTGACTTCACTTGGTGTTGATGCCACCAAACAAATGCTTGAATTCTTGTCCGCAGAATTCCAGTCCACTGTGTAGATATTTTCTTGTCGTCTTCCAGATAAGATGACCTTCTTTGTACCAATCTGTTCAACGTAACACTTATCTGTTGAGAAGATAACTGAATGTCCTTTGTCACAAAATTGACTTATGCTCAGCAAATTGTATTTGAGGCCTTTAACATAAGAGACGTCAGATATCTCAATGTTGCCTTTGATCAGCTTTCCAGTTGCTACAATCTTGCCTTCTTTGCTGTCCCCAAAAGTAACTTTATGACCATCCATAGCAACAACATCAGTCAGTTCATGTATGTTTCCACACATGTGTCTTGAAAATCTACTGTCCAAGTACCAGATTTTCTCTACTTTACTCCTACTCCTAATCCTAACCTACAAAACAAAATAAAATTGTTTTAGGTACCCTTATTGAGAGGGTCCTGAAGGATTAGTTCCACCTTTGATAACCCAAGATGATGAAGTCTTAGGCTTCTTAGGATTCTGTTGTTTGGCAGGAGCATGAACAGTTTCATCTTCATCATGTTTATCAGATTTGCTATGTTGATGATAATCAGCATGATAAGGATAATGCTCATAAGTAGAATAAGATGCATGATAAGGAGGATATGCATGCATTGGATGAGCAGGATATGGTGCATAGTAAGTAGGAAATTGAGGTGCATGATACATAGGAGGATATGAAGAATGTTGCACATAATATGACTCATTTCCATACCAAGCATTTTGATTTTTCTTGTTTTTATGCTTCTTTGGCTTACTAGATGATTGCTCATTAACAGACGACTTAGTTTTATCACTAGTCTGATTGGTTTTGGTCTTATTAGAAGACTTCCTAGGACTCTTCTGTTTGGACTTACCAGTTTGTTTTCCTACACTAGGCTCTTTGCTCTTTTTAGCCTTAGGAGTTTTCGTCTCCTTTAACACTTTCTCAGGTGAAGCAGGTTTAGTAGTCTGAACATACAGGATGACCTTACTATTGTCAGCTGATATAAATTTTTCAGTATGGTTCAGTTCTAACTTATCCTGATCTAAAGGTGTCTTCTGTTTACTAGACATGTGAGTAGATGCAACAGATGACTTCTCATGAGACTCAATGACTTTCTCAAGCTCAATGATTTTACCTTTATAAACTTCACATTCAGCTTTCAGAGATTCATTCTCTTGCTCAAGCAGTTTGTATTCAGCTGATTATCTTGGCTTTTTAGCTTTAAGTTTCAGTGAACTGTTTTGCTCTTTCAGCAATATCATCTCTTCCTTAAGCTTTTTAAATGCATCAGCAATACTTGTATTGTTGAGCATCATTTGTTCAAATGAATTAAATAATTCATTATCAAGAGGAGTTACCTCATCATCCTCGGAGTCATCAGATTCCTTAGCCATCAGGCAGAGAAGAGCAGGACTCTCTTCATCAGAAGTGTCTGAATCTGAATCAGATGAGTAGACAGCAGCTAGCTTTTCTACTTCTGCTACCAGCACCTTGCCTTTCTGATGCTTTCTTTCCTTTATGATTCTCTTTTCTTCTTATGTATACTTCTCAGCTTTAGGATATGGGCAGTCTCTGATGAAATGGCCCAGTTTCCTGCAATTATAGCACATCATTTTGGATTTAAAAGAATCCTTATCTTGAGAAGAAGAAGTAGGGTTAGAAGTAGAAGCATTGTTATATTTGTTCTTCATTTTTCGTCTGTAGAACTTTTTGAAGTTGTTCATCAGCAATGCAACGTCTCCAGCAGTATACTCCTTTTTGTTGAGTATTGTGGCTTCATCAGATGAGTCCACTTCTTTGCATTTGTAGGCTGGCCTTCTAGGATTTTCAGCAGCAACAAGTGCAGCTGTGGGACTTGAAGTAGAGGTTTCTTCAACGCCCATTATTGGCAGTTTATACTCGTACGCCTTGAGTACTGAGAACAACTCGGTGAGTGAAATCTTTCCCAGATCTCTTGACTCTTCCATGGCTGTCACCTTCATGTTGAACTTTGGAGGTAGAGCCTTCAGAACTCTGACGGTTATCTCCTTGTCATTGAAGGTTTTTCCAAGCTTTAAAACTTCATTCAGCGTCCTTGTAAACTTTGTATCCATCTGATCAATGGTTTCTGCAGACTTCATCTTGAAGTTGTCCAGCTTTTCCAGAGCAACACTCAGCTGATGCTCTTTGATGGCATCGTTTCCTTCGCTCATGTCACGAACCTTATCCCACATCTCTTTGGCAGTCTTGCAGTGCTTGACTTTGTCAAATCGATCATTATCAAGGGCCTTGGTCATGATGAAACGACAAACTTTATCCAGATTGAACAGCTTTATTTCTTCGGTTGTCATTTCTGTCAGATCTTTTTCCACCACTATTTCTGCTTCATCAACCGTGATAGTCTTGGTGAATCTGAATGGACCTTTGATGATACATGTGTACATGTTGTCATTGTAAGCAGCCAGGAAAATCTCCATTCTGATTTTCCAGTCTTCAAAGCTCATACCAGCTATGTGGGGAATATGGCTGATACAATCCATTTTTCAAAAATTTTAATTTTTCAAAATATGCTCTTTTGAAAAGTTTGAAAACCTTTGAAAAACACTCGGATCAAGCTCGTTGATCAGACAGCTGATTCTGATGAACCACCTGCTCTGATACCACTTGTTGGTCCCAAGTGGTCAGATGAGGTCTAGAGGGGGGAGGGGGGGTGAATAGACCTCTATACTTTTTAACAATTTTTAACTTTAAAACTTTTGTTCTAACTTGAACAGACTAAGATGTTACCGAACAGTGAGTTACTTGGCTGATCGCGAACAAATCTTTGAACAGCTTCGGTGACCACTAATATGATAATTACTTAGCTGATTTTGTTAAAATCAGTTTCAATACTTAGAGTACTTGCAGCGGATTTGTAAGGTGTTTTTCACAAGTAAACTTAGTAGTTTGAAAGTTTGTTCCCTAGTTTTATAAAACTCCTTTCCTTATGAAACTTTTCAAACAGTTGAATCAAAGTGTTTTTATGCAGCTGAAAATATGCAAATAAAATGCAAGTAAAAACACACAGAATTTTTATAGTGGTTATATGGATTTAAATATCCTTTAGTCCACTCTTCCAAGTCACTCAGATCTTGGGTTATACTATAATCACAAAGTTTACAGTATACTCTGCTTGCGCCAATCAACAAATGAAAAGGCCACAAGTGCGCAGTAGGAAATCACACAGAAACTACTACTCTCCGAAGTAATATCACTCACAAAGATGGATATCTACTTTTCACAACACTCACGATTACAAAATCACTCAGAAGATGTATTTTTCGTTGTTCTTCAACTTTGCTTTTGTCAACAAATGACTAAGCTGATGAGTGAGCTGTTCTTGAGACTTAAAGAATTCTGCTTCGAAATTTTCTCAGAGATTGTGTTGTTGTATTCTTCTCTTCGTCTCTACAGCTATTTATACTCAAGGTTTGAAAAATGTCCGTTGAAGAGAGACAAGATTCAAAAACCTCGGGTACTGGTCCTTAATTTTCGCGAACGGCTCTTTGCAGTCTGTCCGTACTGTCAACAGTACTTTTCTGCAGGCAGCATTAAATGCACCCAGCTGATGCGAAGCATTTCTTCAATCATTTGTCTTTAATAGCCTTGTACTTCAACATTTATTACTTCCAGGGGCATTTATTACCGTTGCAAAGGCTTCTTGATCTTTTCCACTTGGCTGACGAAAGGACAAGTCTGATGGCGAACCGAGCTGATCTCAAGGTTGAACAAATCTGTTTTGAGTCGGCTGATCTTCACCAGTCTGATTTCTTTCCTTCAGCAGATCAGTAGCCTTTGGACCTTGAATTTTGACTCTTTTGATATTTTCTTTACTTAGTCAAAAATTCTTCAAAGGGATATCAGCTAAGTTAATCCATACTTAGCAGATTTGAAGTTTTGGAAATCATCAAAACCTCCCTTTACTAATTGTCTTCAGTGCTTCTTCATCTTCATCTTTATCCAACAGATTTAATTAAATAGACTTGGAGTCTAATTTAATTAATTGAGAGAGTAATTAATTGGCCCATTTAATTAGAAATTAAATAAAGCCTAATTAAATTAATTAAAGAGTAGGTCATGAATTAATTGGAAGACTTAGTCTTCTAATTAAAAGGGCCATGGCCCATGTAAGAGACTTGGAGTCCTAATCCTAGGAGGATTAGGTTAATGAGATACCTATAAATAGGAGACTTGATGTCATATCTCATACACACAACTTAAGAGCCAAAAAGCCAAGTCAAGAAAAACTCTCTCCCTCCCCTCTAGTGAAATTGGGCGAACACCTTTCTTCCTTTGGAAGAATTTTTCGATTTCGTTTTTGTTCCAATCTTGTTCTCTAACCCTAGATCTTAATATATCCTATGTTCTAGCCGATTAGGATATATTATATTTCGTGATATTGTGGTGTATCAACTCGTATAGGCACAACTCGTGGGGCGCTACAACAAGGCTTGGATCGATTCTACCGAGAGAGAAACGCAACGACTTTGCTACCTAATTGAATTTGCAAGGAGACAGGTATAACTTAGATCTAGTTAGTTATTAATGTCGTTTAAATATATTCATATATATATAACCAGTTTAGTATCCTGGCAATATTCCTTAAGAGGCCCTAAAACTTTTAAATTCCGCTGCCTGTAGGGCTGTTTATCTTACCGAATCCCTACAATAAGTTGTTTACTTATTGATAAAAGTGATCCAGGGTCTGGCACCTGAGTCGAAGAAAGGGACAATACGCGAAATTCCTTGATTCCTATTTTAACTAAGCTCGACAAGGGTGGGGACTGGTCGAGACATGAATATCGACAGATAACTAGTTACGAGGATTTCATGACCAGGCCCGTTGCTCATCAAGATTGATGGGTTAGACATAACGAGTAGTAACACTCATGATGTAGCAGTGCTAGATTAGTGCGAAAATCGAGGCAAAATAGCTTGAATGTTATGTAGTGACACAATTGGTAAAAGTATACCTATCTGGAGATTTAATTGGATGGCCACGAGACGTGGGTGCAATTAATGTCTACTGGGACGTCAAGACCTACTAGGAAATAAGATTTCCCGAGCAATCAAAGGGGTGATTGTTTCAACAAAATAGTGGGGGAACTTTTTCGAAATCAAGACCAAAATTCGTTAATTATAAGTATTAAGCATAGACCAGTCAGCTAAATGCTGTCTTCTTTCCATTTGTAGATATTTTAAAACAATGTCTAAGAATCCATAATCTGTCATCTTCGACGCTAATAAACTGAATGGGTCAAACTGTGTCGACTTGTTGAGAAACTTGAGGATAGTCCTCGACTCCGAGCATCGGAGCTATGTACTCGACACACCTATGCTTACTGCACCCGCAGCAAGAGCTACTGAGAAACAACGAATTGCCCATGCTAAAAGGGTTGATGATGATCTTCAGGTTCGCTACCTTATGCTAGCTTCAATCTCGAATAAGCTGCAAAAATAGCATGATAATATACTTCTTGCTAGAGATATACTTCTCCACCTCCAACAGATGTTTGGAGAAAGGTCTCATACTGAAAGGTTCGCGGCCACAAATGAGTTGTTAAATCTCAAGATGGCTAAGGGAAGCAGTGTCAAGGATCACTGTCTACGTTTCATCACCCTGATTGAAAAATTGTGGCGATTAGATGTAGAATTGCACGCTGATCTTAGCACTGACCTCCTTCTCCATACTCTGCCTCGCTCGTTCGACCAGTTCATGTTGAACTTCAACATGGAAGACATAAACCTCGCTCTTCACCGACTGTGCAATCTGTTGTTACGGCAGAATCCACCCTTAAGAAGGAAAAGCCCGTGCAGAATGCTCACCAATCAAAGGCTGCAAAGACCAAGAAAGGTAAAAAGAAAAAGAAAGTGCTCTCTTCCAAAGCAGTCACCAAGGTGGTCGAGTAAAAGTGCAAAAGCCCAGACGACGAATGCTTCCACTGCAAGAAAGCTGGGCACTGGAAAAGGAACTGCCCAGACTACCTGAAATTGGTGGCCAAAGGTATTTTCTTGGTTGAAGTTAATATTTCTATTAATTGTGCATCATGGGTGTTAGACACTGCAACAGGTTCTCATATATGCAATGATTTGCAGGTGATTGGAGCAATAAGAACACTGAAGCCCGGGGATAGGATCCTGCATTTTGGGAACGGAGCAAGGGTTGATGCAGAGGCTATAGGAGATGTGGAGTTAGTGGTAGAGAATTCAAGTTTAGATTTAAAAGACTGTTTGTACGTGCCAACAATAATCAAAAACATTATTTCTATTCCACTTTTAGATAATGATGGTTTTTGTTTTTCCATTGCGAATGAATCTTTATGCATAATTAAAAATGGTTATACTTAATGCTAGTGGTACTTTGATAGACGGTCTCTATTCCCTTGAACCAACAAACTCCAATGTCATGCACATACAATCAAGAAAAAGAAAACATGATAATAATAATCCACAACTTTGGCACGCTAGACTTGGACATATTTCCAAGAGTAGGATTCAAAAGTTGGTTTCTTCTAAGGCTCTTGAAATACAGAACTTAGATGAACTCCCAGCTTGTGAATCTTGTTTCAAAAGAAAGATGACCAAATCTCCCTTCACAGGAAATCCAGAGCGAACCAAACAGGCATTTAATTTGATCCATACTGATGTTTGTGGACCACTGAGTGGCAGTGCGAGAGGAGGATTCTCTTACTTCGTGACATTCACTGACGACTTCAGTCGTTATGGATATGTATATCTAATGAAATACAAATCCGAAACTTTTGAAAAGTTCAAGGAGTTTCGAATGGAAGTAGATAACCAACTTGGACATAGTATTAAAGCGCTTCGATCTGACCGAGGTGGCGGATACTTAAGCCAAGAATTTCTCGATTAGCTTAAAGAGAATGGAATTCTCGCGCAACAAACTCCCCCTAGGACGCCTTAACTCAATGGAGTGTCTGAAAGGAGGAATCAAACTTTGTTGGACATAGTTCGTTCCATGATGAGCTTCGTTGAACATCCCTTTTTGTTTTGGGGCTTGGCTTGTGGACCACTAAGTATCAATGCTAGAGGAGGATTCTCGTATTTCGTAACATTCACTGACGACTTCAGTCGTTATGGATATGCATATCTAATGAAATACAAATCCGAAAGTTTTGAAAAGTTCAAGGAGTTTCGAATGGAAGTAGAGAACCAACTTGGACATAGTATTAAAGCGCTTCGATCTGACCAAGGTGGCAAATATTTAAGCCAATAATTCCTCGATTATCTTAAAGAGAATGGAATTCTCGCGCAACGAACTCCCTCTAGGACGCCCCAACTCAATGGAGTGTCTGAAAGAAGGAATCGAACTTTGTTGGACATAGTTCGTTCCATGATGAGCTTCGCTGAACTTTCCTTTTCGTTTTGGGGCTTGGCCTTATTAACTACTTCGAAGATACTGAACATAGTACTTTCAAAGACAGTGCCTACGACACCACACCAAGAATGGTATGGCAAAGCACCAGTGTATTCGTATCTACGAGTATGGGGATCTCCTGCCTATGTTAGAAACAAGAAAAGAGATAAATTGAATAATAGATCTAGTTTATGCAAATTTGTGGGGCATCCAAAGGAATCCATTCAATACTAGTTTTACGATCCTAAAGAACGTACATGTCTAAGAACGCCCACTTCTTAGAGGATGATTTCCTCACCAACAAAAATGGGACAGTCGTAGAACTTGATGAAGTCCAAGAATCGGACCCATCCCCACAAACAGTGGGAGTTGATCCTGAATTCACTTAACCAACTAGTACACCTATACTTCGAAGGTCTGATCAATTCGTAAGGAACCAAAGAGATTTAGTTTCATTCACGAAAATGATAAGTTGGATAGTGATCCAAGGACTTACAAAAAAGCTATGTCTGACATAGATTCGGGTGCGTGGCTCGAAGCCATGCAATCCGAAATGGATTCCATGCATTCCAACAAGGTTTGGACCTTGGTCGATCCACCAGAGGGGACTATCCTTGTAGGATGCTGATAGGATAGTGCCAAACAAGCCAACTCAATAGCTTGTAATAGGACTATTCTATGTTGGACAAATATTTGATTTATTAATTAATACGCAAAGTTTATTTATTTCGTGTATAAGATAAACCAATGGCCAATTTCATCTTTCACGAACACATTTAAGCGACTGGTTGAAACCCTGAGATCACTCATGACTTTGGGACGATTCACTTCTGTACTGAGTGCAATCATGAAACAGTCTCTAAGGTCGTGATCTCAAAAGTGTTCCAAGTCATTGGTTCCTTTCGAGACGGGGTATCGAAGGAATCGTCAAGACTTGTAGGATTATGCATGATTCACATGAAGTGAATTTGTAGAGTTTCATGAGCAAGACATTTGATGTCAGTGCATATGACTAGGTGGTTCGATAGGGGATCGAACGCATCGAACGACCCGAACAGAGAAACCCATTGTGGAGGTGGCATATCGGTGATGGAAAGTTTCTCAGGACTTATAACAGTGTACGATTTAGTCCTTAGAATTGAGATGCTAGGGCAAATTCGGTATACGGGTGTGCGTGCTTTGATTTAGGAGCCGGTCACGTAGCTTGACCATTGTGCGCCTACGTTGGGTACGTATAGTCGTATGCGCGGATGGTTAGCATCAAGATAGGATCTACCGACTCATCGTAATGCATGAGGGAATTTCATGTACGTTCTTAGATAATACATTCCGAGAAACCCATGGCCATGGTCGGTGACGGATTTGGAAAGGGGTTTCCAAATCTGGCAGTCACACTGGAAGTATTATCCATAATTAGAAAGTATAGAATCGAGATAATAGAGGTGCCGACCAATTCACACACCCTAGGTCTCGATCGGGAAATTAGTCGTTAGAGGGACCGTATGTACATGGTACTTATAAGAGGTGGGGTTCACTAATATCAATTCACCTGAAGTTGGGGCTCATGGGCTTGTGGCTAGACATCGACCATGAGGTGTGGGTACTCCTGAATTAATGGGAGATTAATTCTGGAGTGGTCAATTAAAAGAGTGTATTGATCGGAGCAATTAATTGAATATTAATTGCTCATTAATTAAATCACGAAAGTCGTGGGCCTATGGTCAATTGATGGTGAACCTAGAGGGTCACAGACAATACAGTTGGACTGTGACAGTCAATTAAAGAAAGGATTGTGTTGGATGAAGATGAAGATCAGGAGACAAGAAATTTAGAAGTTAAAGGGAGGTTTTGATGATTTTCAAAACATCTCAACCAGCTAAGTTAGGAGAGCTTAGTAAAATCCCTTAGAAGAATTTTGATCAAACACAAAGACAAATTCAGTTAAGTCAAAATTCAGTTTGGTCCAGAAGACTACTGATCTGCTGAAGGAAGAAATCAGTTTGAGTTTGGTGAAAATCAGCCGACTCAAATCAGATTTGTTCAAGTTTGGGATCAGCTCAGTTCATCATCAGACGAGTAATTCTTATCAGCCAAGTGAAGATGATCAGGAAGTCTCTCCAACGGTAATAAATGCACTTGGAGTAATAAATGCTGAAGACTGACGGTATTTATGGCAAATGATTGAAGAAAAACCTCGTATCAGCTCGGTGCATTAAATGCTGCTGACAAAAAGTACTGTTGACAGTACTGCCGCAGTTCAGAGAGCCGTTCGCAGAAATTAAGGACCAGTACCCGAGGAATTTGAATCTTGTTTTTCTTCAACAAACATTTTTCAAACCTGGAGTATAAATAGTTCGCGAGCTTGAGAGAGAAGATAACAACACAAACTCTGAGAAAATTTCCGAAGCAAAATCTCTCTAAGTCTCAAGAACAGCTCACTCACCTGGTGAAGTCATTTGTTGGCAGAACCAAGTTGAAGTTCAAATCAAATCATTTTTCTGAGTTAAAAACTGTAAAAGGAGTGTTGTGAGAAGTGTAGATCCATCTTAGTGAGTGATCTAACTTCAGAGGATAGGCCTTCTTAGTGATTTCCTATTGTGAGCTTACGACCTCTTCATTTGTTGTTTTGGCGTAAGTAGAGTATATTGTAAACTGTGTGTTTATAGTATAACCCAAGATCTAAGTGACTTGGAAGAGTGGACTAAAGGATTTTTATCCATACAACCACTATAAAAATTCTTTGTGCTTTAACTTGCATTATTTTCTTGCATATATTCAAAATTGCATAAAACACTTTAGAAAACTGTTGGAAGATTTCAAAAAGGAGTTTGTTAAAACTGGGGATAAAATCTTTCAAAGACTAAGTTTACTTGTGAAAAACACTTATAAATATCCGCTGCAAGTATTCTGTTTTTAAAGCTGAGTTTGCTGAAATCAGCTAAGTAGTGATAAGAGAAGTGGTCAACTGTGCTGCTCAAGATTTATTCACGATCAGCTTAGTCAGCTTACTGATCTGTATCATCTTAGTCTGCTGACAAACGACTGAAAAGTTTTGAAGTCTAAAAATTTTCTGAGGTCTATTCACCCCCCCCTCTAGACCTCATCTGACCACTTGGGACCAACAAGTGGTATCAGAGCGGGTGGTTCATTAGAATCAGCTGCCTGATCAACGAGCTTGATCCAAGTGTTTTTCAAAGGTTTTTAAACTTTTTCAAAAGAGCATATTTTTGAAAAATCAAAACTTTTTGAAAATGGATTGTATCAGCCATGTTCCCCACATTGGCGGTATGAGTTTCGAGGACTGGAAGATCAGAATGAAGATCTTCTTAGCTGCTTATAATGACAATATGTATACATGCATTACCATGGGTCCATTCAAATTCACCAAGACTATAAAGGTTGATGAAGTAGATATAGTGGTGGAAAAAGATCTATCAGAGATGACAGCTGAAGAGATCAAGCTGTTCAATCTTGATAAAGTTGGCCGTTTCATCATGACCAAAGCCCTGGACAACGAGAGATCTGATAAGGTCAAGCATTGCAAGACTGCAAAAGAGATGTGGGATAAGGTTCGTGACATGAGTGAAGGAAACGAAGCCATAAAAGAGCATCAGCTGAGTGTTGCTCTGGAAAAGCTAGACAACTTCAAGATGAAGTCTGCGGAAACCATTTATCAGATGGATACAAGGTTTACAAGGACGTTGAATGAAGTTCTCAAGTTAGGAAAAACCTTCACTGACAAGGAGATAACCGTCAGAGTGCTAAAGGCTCTGCCTCCAAAGTTCAACATGAAGGTGACAGCCATGGAAGAGTCAAGAGATTTGGGTAAGATCTCTCTTACCGAGCTGTTCTCAGTAATCAAGGCATACGAGTATAAACTGCCTAGAATGGGTGTTGAAGAAACCTCAACTTCAGGCCCCATAGCTGCCCTAGTTGCTGCTGAAAATCCAAGAGGAACAGCACACAAAAGCAAAGAAGTGGACTCATTTGATGAAGCCACACTACTCAACAAAAAGGAGTACACTGCTGGAGACGTTGCATTGCTGATGAACAATTTCAAGAAGTTCTATAAAACAAAAATGAAGAACAAATACAACAATGGTTCTACTTCTAACCCTACTTCTTCTCAAGATAAAGATGCTTATAAATTCAAACTAATGTGTTACAACTGCAGGAAATTGGGACATTTCATCAGAGACTGCCCATATCCTAAAGCTGAAAAGTACACGGAAGAAGAAAAGAGAATCAGAAAGGAAAGAAAACATCAGAAAGGCAAGGTGCTGATAGCTGAAGCAGAGAAGCTGGCTGTGTTGGGATATTCTATCTAGGGGCTCGATTGTCAATACAACAATGTGCGGAATTTAAAATTTTTCGAGGTCCCTATATGTCCCATAAATCTTTCTCCACAGTTTATTATACGAAAAGCATGAATCAAACATATAATTAAACATAGGGGGTTTAATCGCAAATTACCTCACCACGGATTTGTGGTGGTTTCCTCCACGTGTTTGGTTCGATCCACAGCTTGAGTGATCCATGTGTCTCACCTCCAAAGTTAGTCCACACCAATCGGATTGTAGTGACGCCTACAAATCTTAGGCTCAGAACTGGATCTCGCAGGTTTGTCAGCAAAGGGTTTCGGATCTAGATCTGGACTTAAGATCTTGATCAGGGTTAGGAGATACAGATGGAAGAATCGAATCACAGGGCTTGTGTGATCGAGCAGCGTTCAGCCAGGGCAGATCTGGTCGAGCTTGGGTTCGGCCAAGATCAATTTGGGCGACTAGGGGTTGGGGCGAAAACTTTAGGGGCGATTTTGTAGTTAAAAATTCTTGTTCGAAAAATCTGATTTTCTCTCTTGTAAAAGTCGATCTCTCTCAAATTTTCAGCAAAACAATTTTCTCTCAAAATTTTCTGAACTCTCTTAATGAAGAGAAGAGAAGGAGTATATTTATAGGAGAAGAGTCCTTCTCTAAAAGGATATCTCCTTCCCTTGTCTATCAAATCTTCATTCCTTATCAAGTTAGGAATGTGAGATTTGATAGATCTCTTCTAACTTGCTCTCCAAGAAATAAAACCCTTTTTCCTTTAATCACAAAAATCGCCCACTCCCTTATTTTTTAGTTAATTGTGTTGGATGAAGATGAAGATGAAGGCACTAAAGAAAGTTTGATAAGGGAGGTTTTGATGCATTCCAAAACTTCGTAAAATTGGCTAAGTATGGAGTAACTTAGCTGATAAACTTATCAAGGAATTTTGACTAAGTAATGAAGACATCAGAAGAGTCAAAGTTTCAAGGTCCAAGACTTCTGATCTGCTGAAGAGAAGTTATCAGACTAGTGAAGATCAGCCGACTCAAATCAGATTTGTTCAAGTTTGAGATCAGCCGAGTTCACCATCAGACGTATACTTCTGTCAGCCAAGTGAAGAAGATCATGAAGTGTTCCCAACGGTAATAAATGCCCCTTGGTGTAATAAATGCTGAAGTACGAGGATATTTAAGACAAATGATTGAAGAAAAGCTTCGCATCAGCCGAGTGCATTTAATGCTGCATTTAATGCTGCCTGCAGAATCGTACTGTTTACAGTACGGACAGACTGCTAAAGAGCCGTTCGCGGATTTTAAGGACCAGTACTCGAGGAATTTGAATCCTGTCTCTCTTCAACGGACATTTTTCAATCCTCAAGTATAAATAGCTGCAAGAGACGAAGAAAAAAAAAAAAACACACTTTCTGAGAGAAATTTCCGAAGCAAAATTCTTTAAGTCTCAAGAACAGCTCACTCATCAGCTGAGTCATTTGTTGACGAAAGCAGAGTTGAAGAATCAAGAAAAATACATCTTCTGAGTGATTTTGTAAACAAGAGTGTTGTGCGGAGTTGTGATCCATCTTTGTGAGTGATCAAACTTCAGAGGATAGGTTTTCTGTGTGATCTCCTATTGCGAACTTGTGGTCGTTTCATTTGTTGTTCGACGCAAGCAGAGTATACTGTAAACTTTGTGATTATAGTATAACCCAAGATCTGAGTGACTTGGAAGAGTGGACTAAAGGATATTTAAATCCATATAACCACTATAAAAATTGATTGTGTTTTTACATTGCTTCTAAACTTGCATATTTCCTGATTGCATAAAAACACATTAAGTTAACTGTTTGAAAAGAAGTTAAAAGGAGTTTATAAAACTGGGGAAACATTTTTCAAACTGCTAAGAATACTTGTGAAAAACATTTTGAAAATCCGCTGCAAGTACTCTAAGTATTAAAACTGATTTCTGCAAAATCAGCTAAGTAACTATCAGACGAGTGGTCAACAAGACTGTTCAAAGATTTGTTCGCGAACGGAATTGTAACTTACTAATCTGATCAGCTTAGTCTGTTCAGTTAGAGTAAAGTTTTAAAGTTAAATTTGAAAGAAAATTTTAAAGAGGTTTATTCACCCCCCCCCTCTAAACCTCTTCTGACCACTTGGGACCAACAAGTGGTATCAGAGCAGGTGGTTCATTAGAATCAGCTGCCTGATCAACGAGCTTGATCCGAGTGTTTTTCAAAGGTTTTCAAAACTTTTCAAAAGAGCATCTTTTTGAAAAATAAAAACTTTTTGAAAAATGGATTGTATCAGCCATGTTCCCCACATTGCTGGTATGTCCTTTGAGGACTGGAAAATCAGAATGGAGATTTTCCTTGCTGCCTATAATGACAACATGCATACATGTATCATTAAAGGTCCATTCAAATTCACCAAGACCATCATCGTAGATGAAGCTCAAATAGTGGTGGAAAAAGACTTAACAGAAATGACAGCAGAAGAAATAAAGCTGTTCAACCTGGACAAAGTCGGAAGATTCATCATGACCAAAGCCCTGGATAATGATCGGTTTGACAAAGTCAAGCATTGCAAAACTGCAAAGGAGATGTGGGATAAGGTTCGTGACATGAGTGAAGGCAATGATGCTATTAAAGAGCATCAGCTCAGTGTTGCCTTGGAGAAGCTGGACAACTTCAAGATGAAGTCTGGAGAAACCATTGATCAGATGGACACCAGATTCACCAGAACTCTGAACGAAGTTTTGAAGCTGGGAAAGACTTTCACTGACAAAGAGATTTCTGTCAGAGTACTGAAGGCTCTACCTCCCAAGTTCAACATGAAGGTGACAGCAATGGAAGAATCAAGAGATCTGGGCAAGATTTCTCTAACAGAGCTGTTCTCCGCACTCAAGGCTTATGAGTATAAACTGCCAAGAATGGGAATTGAAGAAACCTCAACTTCAGGACCCACAGCTGCACTTGTTGCTGCTGAAAACACCAGAAGACCAGCACAGAAAAGCAAAGAAGTGGACTCATCTGATGAAGCCACTCTACTCAACAAAAAGGAGTACACTGCTGGAGATGTAGCATTATTGATGAACAACTTCAAGAAGTTCTATAAGAGAAAAATGAAAAACAAATACAATCATGCTGCTTCTACTTCTAAACCTAACTTTTCTTCTCAGGATAAAGAGGATTATAAATCAAAACTGATGTGTTACAACTGCAGGAAATTGGGACACTTCATAAGAGACTGTCCATATCCAAAAGCAGAGAAGTACACTGAGGAAGAGAAGAAAATGAGAAAAGAAAGAAAGCATCAGAGAGCCCAGGCAATGATGGCTGAAGCAGAAAAGCCAGCTGCCGTCTACTCATCTGATTCAGACTCAGACTCGTCTGATGAAGAATCGTCTGATGAAGAAAAACCTGCTCTCCTGTGCCTGATGGCAAAGGAATCTGATGACTCTGAGGATGAGGTAACTCCTCAAGAAAATGAACTGTTTAATTCTCTAGAGCAAATGATGTTGAATAATACTACTATTGCTGGAGAGTTTGTTAAGCTTAAGGAAGAGATGAACTTGCTAAAAGAGCAAAATAGTTCACTGAAACTTTTAGCTGAAAAGCCAAAAGAATCAGCTGAATATAAACAGCTTGAGCAAGAGCATGAATCTCTGAAAGCTGAATGTGAGGTATATAAAGGAAAAATCATGGAACTTGAGAAAATCATTGAGTCTCATGATAAGTCAACTGTTGCATCCATGCATACACCTAAGAAACAGGAGACACCTTTAGAAAAGGATAAACTAGAGTTGAACCATACTGAAAAATTCATATCAGCTGACAACAGTAAGGTCATTCTGTATGTTCAAACTTCTAAACCTACCTCATCTGAGAATGTGTTAAAGGAGAAGAAATCTCCTAAGGCTAAAAAGAGCAAAGAGCCTAGTGTAGGAAATCAGACTAGTAAGACCAAAAAGCAGAGTCCTAAGAAGTCTGCTGATAAAGCTAAAGTCAATCAGACTAGTGGTAAAACTAAGTCAAAATCAAATGAGCAAGCATCTAGTAAACCAAAGAAGCATAAGAACAAGAAAATTCAAAATGCTTGGTATGGAAATGAGTCATATTATGTGCAACATGCTGCATATCATCCTATGTATCATGCACCTCAATTTCCTAGTTACTATGCACCTTACCCTGCTCATCCAATGCATGCATATCCTGCATATCATGCACCTTACCCTGCTTATGAACATTATTCATATCATACTGATCATCAACATGACTTATCTGATAACTATGATAAAAATGAAACTGTTCATGCTCCTAAAACTCAGAAACCTAAGAAGCCTAAGACTTCAACATCTTGGGTTGTCAAGGGTGGAACTAATCCTTCAGGACCCTCTCAATAAGGGTACCTAAAACAATTTCATTTTTGTTTTGTAGGTTAGGATTAGGAGTAGGAGTAAAGTAGAGAAGATTTGGTACTTGGACAGTGGTTGTTCAAGGCACATGTGTGGAAACATACATGAGTTGACTGATGCAGTTGCTGTGGATGGTCCAAAAGTCACTTTTGGAGACAGCAAAGAAGGCAAGATTAAAGCTAAAGGAAGATTAATCAAGGGAAACATAGAGATATCTGACGTCTCCTATGTTAAAGGCCTGAGATATAATCTGCTGAGCATAAGTCAATTTTGTGACAAGGGATATTCAGTCATCTTCTCAACAGATAAGTGCTACGTTGAACAAATTGGTACAAAGAAGGTAATTTTATCTGGAAGACGACAAGGAAATGTCTACATAGTTGACTGGAATTCTGTTGACAAGAATTCAAGTGTTTGTTTGGTGGCATCTGCACCAAGTGAAGTCAGTTGGCTATGGCACAAGAGGATGAATCATTTAAACTTCAAGACCATAAACAGATTAATCAAGAATGATTTGGTAGAAGGGATTCCAAAAGCAGTCATGAGCAAAGACAAGCTCTGTGATGCATGTCAGAAGGGTAAACAAATCAAGTCATCATTCAAAGAAAAGAAGCACCAATCTTCTGGAAGAATATTGGAGCTGTTACATATGGACTTATTTGGACCCATTGATCCAGTCAGCAATGGTGGAAAGAAATACTGCCTAGCTGTTGTGGATGACTATTCAAGATATACTTGGGTGATTTTCATGAAGAAGAAAAGTGAAACCAAGGAACATCTTACCAATCTGATGGAACTGATCCAGAATGAAAAGAGCATCAAGATATTGAAGATCAGATCAGATAGAGGGACAGAGTTTACAAACTCTACTGTTGAAGAGTATTGTAACATGAAGGGAATACATCATGAGTATTCTGCTGCAAGAACCCCTCAACAGAATGGTGTTGCTGAAAGGAGAAACAGAACACTAAAAGAAGCTGTCAGAACCATGATAGCTGAAGCTAAGCTGCCACAAAGATTTTGGGCAGAAGCAACAAATACAGCATGCTTTACCCAGAACAGATGTATGATCAACAAAAATCAGAATAAGACTCCATATGAAGTTTGGAACAATAGAAAACCAAACATTCATTATTTTAAGATTTTTGGTTGTAAATGTTTTGTGTTGAATAATGGGAAAAATCACCTTACTGCATTTGCAGAAAAGGCTGATGAAGCTGTCTTTGTAGGATACTCATCTGTTAGTAAGGCTTATAGAGTTTTCAATAAAAGAACATTGCTAATAGAAGAATCTATCCATGTAGTATTTGATGAGCCAAGTCAATCTTCTGAAAAGAATCAAAGTGTAAATCAAGATCTGTCTGCTGATTTACAGAAGTTAGACGTTGGAAGAAATGAAGAATATGTTCCCATCATACTACCTAATCTAAGTTCAGCTGCCAACTCAAGTGCTGTTCAAAATCACAGTGCTGATTGTCTAACAGACGAGTTGCTAACAGCTGACAGACCAGAGACTGTTCAACAGACCACAAATGTTCAACAGACTACTACTGGAACTCCAACAGTAGTGTTGCAAGATCATAACAGAGGACAACATCCTGATTTGCAACCTGATCTCAGATGGCTCAAGAATCACCCTCCTGAATTGGTTATTGGTGATCCTTTAGATAGAGTGAAAACAAGAAGAGCTGTTGCACAAGATGCTATGTTTGTCACATTTCTATCTCAAATAGAGCCTAAACAAATTGAAGAAGCTCTCAATGACTCCTTCTGGATAGAAGCTATGCAAGAAGAGTTGAATCAATTTGAAAGAAATGAAGTCTGGTACTTAGTTCCTAGACCAAGTCATCAAAGAGTAATTGGCACTAAGTGGGTATTCAGAAATAAAATGAATGAAGATGGTGTTGTCACCAGAAACAAAGCAAGACTAGTGGCCAAGGGTTATTGTCAAGAAGAAGGAATTGATTTTGATGAAACTTTTGCACCAGTAGCAAGACTTGAAGCAATCAGACTGTTTCTTGCCTATGCTGCTCACAAGAACTTCACTGTCTATCAGATGGATGTGAAGTCTGCTTTTCTCAATGGAGAATTGCAAGAAGAAGTGTATGTTGAGCAACCTCCAGGATTTGAAGTCTATCAAGAAGAGGACAAAGTATATCGTCTGAAGAAAGCCCTTTATGGACTAAAACAAGCTCCAAGAGCATGGTATGATACCCTATCTGATTTTCTTTTAATTAAAGGATTTCGTAAAGGTAAGGTAGATAAAACCTTGTTCACAATTGAATGGGAAAATCATATATTACTTGTGCAAATATATGTGGACGATATTATTTTCGGTTCAACTAACCAACAGATGTGTGATAAGTTCTCCAAGCTGATGCAGAATAAGTTTGAAATGAGCATGATGGGTGAACTTAATTACTTTCTTGGATTGCAAGTTAGACAGTTGCCTGATGGAATATTCATCAGCCAAGCAAAGTACACAAGAGATCTGTTCAAGAAATTTGGTATGGAAACTAGCTCAACAGCTACCATTCCTATGTCTACAAGTCTTCGTTTGGATAAAGATGAAGATGGCAAATCAGTGGACATAACCAAATATAGAGGCATTATTGGTTCATTGTTGTATCTAACAGCAAGCAGACCTGATATAATGTACTCAGTTGGAGTCTGTGCAAGATTTCAATCAAACCCCAAAGAATCTCATCTCTTAGCTGCCAAGAGGATATTGAAGTATGTTAAAGGCACTCAAGAATTGGGATTGTGGTATCCTAGAGAATCTGGATTTGAACTCATTGGATATTCAGATTCAGACCTTGCAGGCTGCAAAATTGACAGAAAGAGCACAACAGGTGCCTGTCAGTTCTTGGGCAGTCGTCTGATCTCATGGATGAGTAAGAAGCAAACCTCAGTTTCTATATCTACTGCTGAAGCTGAATATATAGCTGCTGGAGCCTGCTGTGCACAGATACTTTGGTTGAAGCATCAACTAGAAGACTACAACATCAAGATCAGTGGAATTCCAATCTACTGTGACAATACAAGTGCAATTTCTCTTACTCAGAACACTACAAGTCATTCAAGGACTAAGCATATTGAGATCAAGCATCATTTCATTAGAGATCATGTGGAAAAAGGCAATGTAATGATTGAGTATGTTCATACTGATAATCAGATTGCTGACATCTTCACCAAACCTCTAAGTGAAGTAAGGTTCTCAACTCTAAGAGCTGAGTTAGGATTACTTAATTTGGAAGCATAAGCTGAGGGGGAACTCATCAGAAGACTGGAGTTCAACAGCTTAGTAATTCGTCATTATCTTCAAGGATTAACTCTCAACAGACTAGTTAACTTATGAACTCTTAAACTCAGGGGGAACGTGTAAGACTAGCGGTACTTCTGAATTAAAGATGAAATTTGTTAATGACAGTTAGTTGAAGTTATGTTTTCATCAGAAGACTCAACTATTGAAGATTGAAGTTATTTTATCTAGCTGGATTGACAAACAGCTGAGGAAGGTTATCAGCTATTGGCATTCTCTGATAACAGCATTGTCATCAGGACAGTAGTCCATCAGATAAGTGTTTATTATACTCATCTGATTACTTAAATAAAAGCGAACTATTTAAAAACGTTTTATCCAAAACACGCTTTTACAAGTAAACTGTCGGGCGGTACATATTCCCGCTCCTCACTAAAATATCTTTTGAATTTGAAAGGTCGTAACTGACGCCGCACGATCAGCACTGACAGAAAAACGGATCTAACGGTTGGCAGATATCACAGAAACCAAAAAACCCCAACTCTCTAAATCCTCATCTGATCAGTCGAGTAGCTCTTTACGCACCCTAAACTTTCAAAAGCAATTGTGAGAAAAACTTAAACAAGTTTTCTGCAAAAATCCTTTCCTTTTCACTAACTTTCAACAGATTGAAATGGCTGCTGAAGGAATGTTCTTAGATTATGAGTCCTATTATCAGTCTGGTACAAGTTTGATGAAAGAATTGTTGGAGAAATTCAAATCGGCACAGTTGGTAAATTTCATGGAGTACAATGAAGGAATAATCTGGACTGACCAGGTTATGGAGTATTATGGAACGGCAAAGGCTGACTACAACAAACTAGAAATCAAAGCGAAAGTGGGTGACAAATCTGTTGTCATCACTCCACAAGTTCTTCATGAACAGTTTGGTTTGCCCAAGTCTGGAAGACACGAAGTTACCGTACTGACTGAGGAGAAGCACCAACAGTTTTGGGCGATCTGCGCCAAGGAAGGAGAAATGTTGTCTGGCAACATTAAAAAGAAACAGCTGAAGGATGAATATCAGCGGATGGCTGATATGGTCTCGAAGCTGATTGAGAACTGTACTTTTTCTCTAGATGCTGTTACAATGAAGCGTTTCAGCATCATGGCTGCCGTATACTATGGGCTAGAGGTAAACTGGTCCATTATAATTTGGTATATACTTGCTGATTTTCTGGAAGTGAAGAAGGGAAAAGGCCCTTACACCAACCACAGAATCACTTTAAGTTACCTCTTATCAAAGTTGGGCTGTGTCATGACAAATGGGAAAGAAATTCACAAGTCCAAAGCAATGAACAAGTATCTACCTGTTCAGAAGAGGAAGGCTGATGAGCCTGAACGAGAAGAAGTTGAGGAACCAAAGGAGGTTCCTGCCAAAAGGCAAAAGAGATTAGTCAAAACAGCAAGTTTGGCTGTTGAGACTAAAAGGAAGAGGGCTGCTGATGAGCCCAAAAAGAAAGAATTAAAGCAGATGGAGAGAGTGACTTCTGCTGAAGCCACTAAGATTGTTGAGAACATTATTGCTGATGTAAGGACTGGATCCCCTGCATCACCATCAAGAACTCCATCAGCAGAGAGGCCTGCTGAGGATATTTCTCAAAGGACAAGAAGTCAACTGAGAAGTACAGCTGCTACCACTTACCGTGAAGGTAGAACAAAGAGGTCTGCTAGAAAGCAGATGACATTCATTGAAAAACCTACTGATCTGGAAAATGTAGCTAGGGAGGATCCTGAAGCTACTCAAAGGCCTATTGAAACAGTTGAGACTGTTGAGACTGACAAAGCTGATGAGCAACAGCCAAGTCAAGTCACTTCAACAGCTGAGGTTGCTCAACCTCAAGAAGATCCAGATGTTCAAATCATCCATCCTATAGCTGCTGCTCCCATATCATCTGCTGGACCAGCACCTGCTGATAAAGGCAAAAGAAAAATAGTGCTAAGGAGAAAGAAAGTCTCCAAAGCTGATAAGAAAGCAAGGGAAGAAGCTGAACAGAGGAAGCAGGATGAGCTTGAAGAGAAGAAAGCACTTGAGCTAAGCAAAGCTCAAGAAGCAAAGGATGAAGCCAGAAGACGCATGTCTGCAGAAGAAAGAAAAGCTGCTGAGGATGCTGAAATGGCTATGGTGATTGAATTGAGCAAGGTTGATGCCTATGGACCTGTCCATGGAGGTGGCATCAAGATTGGTGAAGAGCAGACTGAAGAAGACAAAAAGAAGATACTACTGCCTGCTCCCAAAGCCAAGTCCAAAGACAAGTTTGAAGTCAGAAAAGCTTTTGAGATAGTCTATGCTGATAAGGAATTGTTCAAGAAATTTGAGAAGTCATTAGCTTACTATGATCAGAAGTTGATGCTGAAGACTCTGTTCAACCAAGAAAAGCCAAGATATATCAGTTGGAGGGACAACAGGCTGAACAAGTCAATTACTGAACTTCAAGATATGAAGGAGTTAGCTGATGAAGAACGATGGGTTCTAAGTTGGCTGAAGACAAACTCCATCCAAAAGGCTCTTGATCCAAGCTATGTGAGAGATATCATGCATAGCTATGCAAAAGGCTTTGCATTGGAGGAAGCCAAGAAAATCAAGAGCACCTTGCCTGAAAAGAAGAAGAAGTCTGAAGATGCTGAGGAAAGAGCAATTAAGTTTGCTGTTATGGCTGCCCTGAAGAGATGGGCTAAAAAGTCAAAGTATCAGCAAGGCTGTTCAAGTGATTTGCCACTACTGCCAAGTATCCAGCAAATCATTTTTGGCAAGGAAGTACAACCTTATTATGAAGTGCCAAAGGGGAATAATGCTTTTGTTAACCCCTGGATCATTGTGAGGCAAATCAGACAAACCACTTGCTTCAATGACGATGGCACTATCACCAACTTAGTCTATGATGATGTTACTGATGAGCCTAAAGCTGCGGACAAGCCTGAAGACAAGCCTGCTGATCAGACTGCTGACAAGCCTGCTGATCGAATTGCTGATAAGTCTGCTGATCAGACTGAAGACAAGTCTGCTGAAAAGGCTGCTGATGATCCCCTGGCCATTGAGTGGAAGGCTACGGACTCTGGAAATCATCAAGACGAAAAGATGGAAGATATTCCTGTCCACCAGGAAATTGATGAAAGGGATGTAGCTGCTGCTTCTGCTTCATCAGGTGATAAGCACTCATCACTGATGGAAGCAATCCAGATGCTGATGGAAAACCAACTTAAGGAACTGGAAGACAAGCACAAGCAACAGCTATTAAAGGTTAAGGAGGAGCTGAAAGCAGAATTGGCAGAAACCAACAGAATTCAGCTGGAAACTGTTCAAGGATCAACAGAAGAAATCATCAAAAAGGAGATCAATAGTATTCCAATTCCTCAAGATCATTCATTGCAGTTAGTGCACAGTTTGAGAGAGCTGAACCAGAACGTGGAAGATGTGAAGGGTGATGTGAATCATCTTCACACTGCCTTAAAATCAGCTGAGTACAAGATTGCTGACTTAACTGCAACTTTCATTAAAGTCAGTCATGAAGAGAAGGAAATCAATCTGGGGATGTTGCAAGAAGTTGCAAAGGCTGCACAGGAAGTTCAAAATGAAATTGCAACTATCAACCTCAACATTGACTACTTCAATGATAAGACTGATGTCATCAGCACTGACCTTCATCATCTGACAGCTAGTCATGACGTGGTGAATCAGAATCTAAAGGCTTTGTGTGCTGGAGTGAAGATTCCAACAGTTGCTCTCAACCCTACTGTTGAACCTTCTAATGTCATCAGAGTTGATGATGACAAAAAGGGGGAAGATAAAAGGGAAGAACCAGCTAAGGAAACTGCTGCTGAAGAACCAGCAAAGGAATCTGCTGCTGAAGAATCAACTAAGGAAGAAACTGCTGCTGCAACCATTCAAGCCAAGGAAACTGAAGACACTGCTGACAAGGCTGAAGTACTTGAAAAGGTAGAAGAAGAAGATACCAAGTACAAAAACACTGAATCTGCCAGGAAAGCCATGGAAGCCTTGAAAGCTCTACAAGAGCAAGAACTTAAGGAGAAGATGGAAGCTGCCAAAGCAATTCTGGAAGAAGAAGTTGATGAAGAAGATGATGATGAAGAATCATCATATGAATATGAAGAAGTGCTCGAATCTGATGAAGAAGCTGATAGTTAGAAATTGAAAAATCAATTGTAATCAGTTTACTTTTTCAGAAATCTCATCTGATGAATTTGTACATGTAATTCACTTTCTATATCAATAAAATGTTCAAGTTCAATCCAATAAACTTTTTCTATCTCAGAAAATTTTGAGGATTACAATCTTTAGTTTAGGTATTCAACAGGTACTAAGCTGAAGTTTTGTCATCATCAAAAAGGGGGAAATTGTTGGATGAAGATGAAGATGAAGGCACTAAAGAAAGTTTGATAAGGGAGGTTTTGATGCATTCCAAAACTTCGTAAAATTGGCTAAGTATGGAGTAACTTAGCTGATAAACTTATCAAGGAATTTTGACTAAGTAATGAAGACATCAGAAGAGTCAAAGTTTCAAGGTCCAAGACTTCTGATCTGCTGAAGAGAAGTTATCAGACTAGTGAAGATCAGCCGACTCAAATCAGATTTGTTCAAGTTTGAGATCAGCCGAGTTCACCATCAGACGTATACTTCTGTCAGCCAAGTGAAGAAGATCATGAAGTGTTCCCAACGGTAATAAATGCCCCTTGGTGTAATAAATGCTGAAGTACGAGGATATTTAAGACAAATGATTGAAGAAAAGCTTCGCATCAGCCGAGTGCATTTAATGCTGCATTTAATGCTGCCTGCAGAATCGTACTGTTTACAGTACGGACAGACTGCTAAAGAGCCGTTCGCGGATTTTAAGGACCAGTACTCGAGGAATTTGAATCCTGTCTCTCTTCAACGGACATTTTTCAATCCTCAAGTATAAATAGCTGCAAGAGACGAAGAAAAAAAAAAAAACACACTTTCTGAGAGAAATTTCCGAAGCAAAATTCTTTAAGTCTCAAGAACAGCTCACTCATCAGCTGAGTCATTTGTTGACGAAAGCAGAGTTGAAGAATCAAGAAAAATACATCTTCTGAGTGATTTTGTAAACAAGAGTGTTGTGCGGAGTTGTGATCCATCTTTGTGAGTGATCAAACTTCAGAGGATAGGTTTTCTGTGTGATCTCCTATTGCGAACTTGTGGTCGTTTCATTTGTTGTTCGACGCAAGCAGAGTATACTGTAAACTTTGTGATTATAGTATAACCCAAGATCTGAGTGACTTGGAAGAGTGGACTAAAGGATATTTAAATCCATATAACCACTATAAAAATTGATTGTGTTTTTACATTGCTTCTAAACTTGCATATTTCCTGATTGCATAAAAACACATTAAGTTAACTGTTTGAAAAGAAGTTAAAAGGAGTTTATAAAACTGGGGAAACATTTTTCAAACTGCTAAGAATACTTGTGAAAAACATTTTGAAAATCCGCTGCAAGTACTCTAAGTATTAAAACTGATTTCTGCAAAATCAGCTAAGTAACTATCAGACGAGTGGTCAACAAGACTGTTCAAAGATTTGTTCGCGAACGGAATTGTAACTTACTAATCTGATCAGCTTAGTCTGTTCAGTTAGAGTAAAGTTTTAAAGTTAAATTTGAAAGAAAATTTTAAAGAGGTTTATTCACCCCCCCCCTCTAAACCTCTTCTGACCACTTGGGACCAACAAATTGCAAAATCAACCCCATAATTATCCAATACTAAAATTGGTTAATAATTTATTCTTCCAATTAATTAACTACTTTAATTAATTTCATAATTAATCAGATAACTCTTATTAATTAATTGAACATTAACTAATTAGTTATCTAATTAATAATCTCCAATTGAATTAATACCATAATTCAATTACCTTGATTTAACAACTTTAAATCATTTGCTTTTCCTTTAAGACAGTCACCGTCCAATTGTATTGTGTGTGACCCTCTGGGTTCACCATCAACTGGCAGCAGGCCCACGACTTTCGTGATTTAATTAACGAGCAATTAAATGCTCCGATCAATTAAACAACTTTTAATTGACCACTCCTAGAATTAATTTCCCTATTAATTTAGGAGTACCTACACTTCATGGTCGATGTCTAGCCACAAGCCCATGAAGCCCAATCAAAGGTGAATTGATTATTGTGAACCTCACCTCTTATAATTGCCATGTACATACGGTCCTTCTACGATGATTTCCCGATCGAGACCTAGGGTGTGTGAATTGATCGGCACCTCTAATTATCTCGATACTGTACTTTCTAATTCTGGATAATAATTCCGGTGTGACTGCTAAATTTGGAAATACCTTCCAAATTCGTCACCAACCATGGCCATGGGTTTCTAGGAACATATTATCGAAGAACGTACAGGAAATACTCTCATCTTATCAGGATGAGTCGATAGATCATTTCTTAGTACTAACCACTCGCGTACAGTCGTGTACGCACCCAACTTAGGCACTTTGTGGCCAGGCTACGTGACCAGTACCTAAATCTAAGTACGCACACTTGTGCACCGAATTCGCCCTAGCACCTCAAGTCCAAGGACTAAATCGTACACTATTATAAGCCTTGAGAAACATCCCATCACCGATATGCGTCATGCGCTTCCACAATGGGTTTCTCTGTTCGGGTCGTTCGATGCATTCAATCCTCCATTGAACCACCTACTCATATGCACTGGCCTCAAATGCCTTGCTCATGAAACGCTACAAATTCACTCCATGTGAATCATGCATACTTGTACAAGTCTTGGCGATTCCTACGATACCCCGTCTCGTTCGGAATCTATGACTTGGAACGGTTTTAAGATCACGACCTTTGAGACTGTTTCATGATTGCACTCAGTACTGAAGTGAATTGTCCCATAGTCTATTGTGACCTTAGGATTTCATCCAATCGCTTAGATAAGTTCGCGAGAGATGAAGTTGGCCATTGTTCAGTTTCACGTACTATGAATGAACGGGCGTATTAATTGTAAACCATAACGAGAACCCTGCTCGTATCTGTCTGATGGCTAAGGAATCTGATGACTCTGATGATGAGGTAACTCCTCTTGAAAATGAATTGTTTAATTCATTTGAGCAAATGATGGTTAATAATACTAGTATTGCTGATGCATTTGCTAAGCTTAAGGAAGAGATGATATTGCTAAGAGAGCAAAACAGTTCACTGAAACTTAAGGCTGAAGAGCCAAAAGAATCAGCTGAATATAAACTGCTTGAGCAAGAAAATGAATCTCTGAAAGCTGAATGTGAAGTTTATAAGGGTAAAATCATGGAACTTGAAAAGATTATTGAGTCTCATGATAAATCATCTGTTGCATCCACTCACATGTCTAGTAAACAGAAGATGCCTTTAGAACAGGACAAGTTAGAACTGAACCATACTGAAAAATTTATATCAGCTGACAACAGTAAGGTCATATTG
Source organism: Penstemon eatonii (assembly GCA_038501285.1). Classification (NCBI taxonomy): domain Eukaryota; kingdom Viridiplantae; phylum Streptophyta; class Magnoliopsida; order Lamiales; family Plantaginaceae; genus Penstemon; species Penstemon eatonii. The sequence goes on from CM076713.1 coordinate 29,320,874, forward strand.
TATGTTCAGACAACTAAGCCTGCTTCACCTGAGAAAGAATTAAAGGAGAAGAGCTCCTAAAGCTAAAAAGAGCAAAGAGCCTAGCTTAGGAAAACAGACTGGTAAGACTAAACAGCAGAGTCCTAGGAAGTCTGCTGATAAAGCTAAAACCAATCAGACTAGTAGCAAAACTAAGTCGTCTGTTAATGAGCAAGCATCTAGTAAACCAAAGAAGCATAAGAATAAGAAAAATCAAAATGCTTGGTATGGAAATGAATCATATTATATGCAACCTGCTGCATATCCTCCTATGTATCATGCACCTCAATTTCCAACTTACTATGCACCTTACCCTGCTCATCCAATGCATGCATTCCCTGCCTATCATGCATCATATTCTACTTATGAACATGATCCTTATCATACTAATTATCAACATAACAAATCTGATGGATATGATGAAGATATACCTGTTCATGCTCCTGTCAAATCTTAGAAGCCTAAGAAGCCTAAGACTTCAACATCTTGGGTTGTCAAAGGTGGAACTAATCCTTTAGGACCCTCTCAATAGGGGTACCTAAAAAAATTTTATTTTGTTTTGTAGGTTAGGATTAGGAGTAGGAGTAAAGTAGAGAAAATCTGGTACTTGGACAGTGGATGTTCAAGACACATGTGTGGAAGCATACATGAGCTGACTGATGTTGTTGCTGTGGATGGTCCTAAAGTAACTTTTGGAGACAGCAAAGAAGGCAAGATTGTAGCAAGTGGAAGATTTATCAAAGGTAACATTGAGATATCTGACGTCTCTTATGTTAAAGGCCTCAAATACAATTTGCTGAGCATAAGTCAATTTTGTGACAAGGGATTTTCAGTTATCTTCTCATCAGATAAGTGCTATGTTGAACAGATTGGTACAAAGAAGGTCATCTTATCTGGAAGACGACAAGAAAATGTCTACACAGTGGACTGGAATTCTGTGGACAAGAATTCAAATGTTTTTTTGGTGGCATCAACACCAAGTGAAGTTAGTTGGATGTGGCACAAAAGAATGAATCATGTGAATTTCAAGACCATAAACACACTAATCAAGAATGATCTGGTAGAAGGAATTCCCAAATCAGTCATGAGCAAAGATAAGCTCTGTGACGCCTGTCAGAAGGGTAAACAAATCAAGTCATCTTTCAAGAGCAAGAAGCACCAATCATCTGGAAGGATTTTGGATCTGCTACACATGGACTTATTTGGACCCATTGATCCAATCAGCAATGGTGGAAAGAAATACTGCCTAGCTGTTGTGGATGATTTCTCAAGATACACTTGGGTGATTTTCATGAAGAAGAAAAGTGAAACCAAGGAGCATCTTACAAATCTGATGGAGCTGATCCAGAATGAGAAGAACATGAAGATATTGAAGATCAGATCAGATAGAGGGACCGAGTTTACAAACTCAATTGTTGAAGAGTATTGTAACATCAGAGGCATCAGCCATGAGTACTCTGCTGCCAGAACCCCTCAACAGAAGGGAGTTGCTGAAAGGAGAAACAGAACTCTAAAGGAAGCTACCAGGACTATGATAGATGAAGTAAAGCTGCCCCAAAGATTCTGGGCAGAAGCCACAAACACAGCATGCTTTACCCAAAACAGATGCATGATCAATAAACACCAAAACAAGACTCCATATGAAGTTTGGAACAGCAGGAAGCCAAACATTCATTACTTTGGAATTTTTGGTTGTAAATGCTTTGTTTTAAACAATGGGAAGAATCACCTTACTGCTTTTGCAGAAAAGGCTGATGAAACTGCTTTTGCACAAAAGAACTTTACTTGTAGAAGAATCTATTCATGTAGTATTTGATGAACCAAGTCAATCTTCTGAAAAGAATCAAAGTACAAATTCAAGTCTGTCTACTGATTTTCAGAAATTGAGTATTGAAAGAAATGACGAGTACAAACCGATCATACTACCTAATCTCAACTCAGCTGCTAACTCAAGTGCTGTTCAAAATCACACTGCTGATTGTCTAACAGACCAGAGATTGTTCAACAGACTACTAATGTTCAACAGACTACTATTGAAACTCCAGCAATAGTGTTGCAAGATCAAAACAGAGGACAACATTCAGATTTGCAACCTGATCTCAGATGGCTCAAGAATCACCCATCTGAATTAGTGATTGGTGATCCTTTGGATAGAGTAAAGACAAGGAGAGCTGCTGCAAATGATGCAATGTTTGTCAGCTTCCTATCTCAAATAGAGCCCAAACAGATTGAAGAAGCTCTTAGTGATTCGAATTGGATTGAAGCTATGCAAGAAAAGTTAAATCAATTTGAAAGGAATGAAGTCTGGTACTTAGTTCCTAGACCAAGTCATCAAAGGGTAATTGACACTAAATGGGTATTCAGGAATAAAATGAATGAAGATGGTATTGTCACCAGAAATAAAGCAAGATTAGTGGCCAAGGGTTACTGCCAAGAAGAAGGCATTGACTTTGATGAAACCTTTGCACCAGTAGCAAGATTAGAAGCAATTAGACTGTTTCTTGCCTATGTTGCTCATAAAAACTTCACTGTCTATCAAATGGATGTGAATTCTGCCTTTCTCAATGGAGAATTGCAAGAAGAAGTATATGTTGAACAATCCCCTACCAAGAAGAAGCTTATCAAGAAGGAGACAAGGTATATCGTCTGAAGAAAGCTCTTTATGGACTGAAACAGGCTCCAAGAGCATGGTATGATACCCTATCTGATTTTATTTTAATTAAAGGATTTCGTAAAGGTAAGGTAGACAAGACCTTGTTTACTGTTGAATGGGAAGATCATATATTACTAGTGCAAATATATGTGGACGATATTATTTTTGGTTCAACAAATCAACAGATGTGTGATAAGTTCTCCAAGCTGATGCAGAACAAGTTTGAAATTAACATGATGGGTGAACTTAACTATTTTCTATGTTTGCAAGTAAGACAGTTGCCTGATGGAATATTCATTAACCAAGCTAAGTACACAAAAGATATGTTTAAGAATTTGGTATGGAAACTAGATCTACTGTTAGTGTTCCTATGTCTACTGGACTTCGTTTGGATAAAGATGAAGATGGCAAATCAGTAGATATAACCAATTACAGAGGCATAATTGGGTCCTTGTTATATCTAACAGCTAGCAGACCTGATATCATGTACTATGTTGGGGTTTGTGCGAGATATCAATCAAATCCTAAGGAATCTCATCTCCTGGCTGCCAAGAGGATACTCAGATACCTTAAAGGCACTCAAGAACTGGGATTATAGTACCCTAGGGAATCTGGATTTGAGCTGATAGGATATTCAGATTCTGACCTTGCTGGCTGCAAGATTGATAGGAAGAACACACCAGGTGCCTGTCAATTCTTGGGTAGTCGTCTGATCTCATGGATGAGTAAGAAACAGACTTCAGTATCCATCTCTACCGCTGAAGCTGAGTACATAGCTGCTGGAGCATGCTGTGCACAGATAATTTGGTTGAAGCACCAACTGGAAGATTACAACATAAAGATCAGTGGAATTACAATCTACTGTGACAATACAAGTGCAATCTCTCTTACTCAAAACACTACAAGTCACTCAAGGACTAAACATATTGAGATCAAACATCATTTCATCAGAGATCATGTGGAAAAGGGAAATGTTATAATAGAGTATGTTCATACTGACAATCAGATTGCTGACATATTCACTAAACCACTAAGTGATGCAAGGTTTTCAACTCTAAGAGCTGAACTAGGTCTACTAAATTTAGATGCATAAGCTGAGGGGGAACTCATCAGAAGACTGGAGTTTATCAGCTAACTCATCTTATCGTCTTCAAGGTAACTCTCAACAGACTAGTTAACTTATGGATTCTTAAAGTCAGGGGGAACGTGTAAGACTAGCGGTATTTCTGGTTAAAAGATGATATTTGTTGATGAAAGTTAGTTGAAGTTAAGTTTTCATCAGAAAAGTTCTTAATTCTTGAAGATTGAAGACTAAATCTATCTTGCTGGATTGACAAACAGCAAAGGAAGATTACTAGTTATTAGCTTTCACTAGTAATATCTGTTATCAGAACACTCGTCTGATCAGATAAGCATTAGCTTACTCGTCTGATAATTTGTATAAAGTGTTGTTATTTAAAAACGCTATATTTGAAAACACGCTTTTACAAGTCGACTGAGGCGGTTCGTATTCCCGCCAGTCATTAAATACTTTTTGAATTTTGAAACGCGTAAATCTCGCCCCACGATCAATACTGACAGATAACTGATCTAACGGTCCGAGTAAATCACGGAAACCGAAACGCTTTCAACTCTTTAAATTCATATCTGATCTGCTTATTGATCTTTTATGCACCCTAAAAAATTTCTAAGTCATTCAAAGATAGTTTTTGCTTTCATACTTCTGCAAATCTATTCTCGTTCTACTAACCTTTTTCAGAATCAATCATCATGGGTTCACAATCACAAGAAGCTAAGGCTGAAGGTATGTATCTCATTTACAAGAAAACTGGAACGGATTTGATGAGAGAAATTCTGGAGAAATTCAAAGCTACATCGCTGGTCGATTACATGGAGGCTCACGAGGAAATGATCCACAAGGATCAGATTATAGAATTCTATGGATCCAAGGACGAGCCTGACTTCAAGAAATGGGAGATTAAGGTGAAGGTTGGAGGAAAGGATGTGTGCATCACTCCGAAGCTGTTGAATGAGAAGTATGGTCTGTCTTTGAAGGGAAGAACAGACATTTCAACTTTGGTTGAATCAAACCTGAGGTAAGCACGTATCAGGAGAAAGTAATTAAGGCACATGCCCTAGGATCAATGCCTCCAATTACTAAGGTTATACATCAAACAACGTCAAGACCTTGTTTAATGTAGAATGGGAGAATCATATATTACTTGTGCAAATATATGTGGACGATATTATTTTCGGTTCAACTAACCAACAGATGTGTGACAAGTTCTCCAAGCTAATGCAGAACAAATTTGAAATGAGCATGATGGGTGAACTTAACTATTTTCTTGGTTTGCAAGTAAGACAGTTGCCTGATGGAATATTCATTAACTAAGCTAAATACATAAAAGATTTGTTTAAGAAATTTGGTATGGAAACTACCTCTACTGTTAGTGTTCCTATGTCTACTGGACTTCGTTTGGATAAAGATGAAGATGGCAAATCAGTAGATATAACCAAGTACAGAGGCATAATAGGGTCTTTGCTATAGCTAACAGTTAGCGGACCTGATATCATGTACTCTGTTGGGGTTTGTGCGAGATATCAATCAAATCCTAAGGAATCTCATCTCCTATCTACCAAAAGGATACTTAGATACCTTAAAGGCACTCAAGAACTGGGACTATGGTACCCTAGGGAATCTGGATTTGAGCTGATAGGATATTCAGATTCTGACCTTGTTGGCTGCAAAATTGATAGGAAGAGCACAACAGGTGCCCGTCAATTCTTGGGTAGTCGTCTGATCTCATGGATGAGTAAGAAACAGACTTCAGTATCTATATCTACTGCTGAAGCTGAGTACATAGCTGCTGGAGCATGTTGTGCACATATACTATGGTTGAAGCATCAGCTAGAAGATTACAACATTAAGATTAGTGGAATACCAATCTACTGTAACAATACAAGTGCAATCTCTCTTACTCAGAACACTACAAGTCACTCAAGAACTAAGCATATTGAGATCAAACATCATTTTATCATAGATCATGTGGAAAAGGGAAATGTTATAATAGAGTCTGTTCATACTGACAATCAGATCGCTGATATATTCACTAAACCACTAAGTGATGCAAGGTTTTCAACTTTAAGAGCTGAACTAGGTCTACTAAATTTAGATGCATAAGCTGAGGGGGAACTCATCAGAAGACTGGAGTTCATCAGCTTACTCATCTTATCGTCTTCAAGGTTAAATCTCAACAGACTAGTTAACTTATGGATTCTTAAAGTCAGGGGGAACGTGTAAGACTAGCGGTACTTCTGATTAAAAGATGAAATTTGTTGATGAAAGTTAGTTGAAGTTAAGTTTTCATCATAGAAGTTCTTGATCCTTGAAGATTAAAGATTAATTATCTTGCTGGACTGACAAACAGCAAAGGAAGATTACTAGTTATTGGCTTTCACTAGTAATACATGTTATCAGAACACTCGTCTGATCAGATAAGTATTAGCTTACTCGTCTGATTAATTATATAAAAGTGTTGTTATTTAAAAACACGCTTTTATAAGTCAACTGAGGCGGTTCGCATTCCCGCCAGTCATTAAATGCTTTTTGAATTTTGAATCGCGTAAATCTCGCCCCACGATTAAAGCTGACACTAAATGATCTAACGGTTCGTGTGAATCACGGAAACCGAAACGTTTTCAAATCTATAAATTCAGATTTAATCAGCTCACTGATCTTTTTATGCACCCACAAAAAACTTCTAAGGCATTCAAGATCTTTCTGCAAAAATACTCTCGTCCTACTAACTCTTTTCAGATCAATCATCATGACTCAATCACAAGAAGCTAAGGCTGAAGGTTTGTATCTAGTCTATGATACATATCACAAAACTGGAACGAACTTGATGAAGGCTATTCTGGAAAAGTTTAAGGCTGCTTCATTGGTGGATTTCATGGAAGCTCACGAGGAGTTGGTCTACAAGGACCAAGTTGTAGAGTTCTATGGAACTAAGGATGATGTTGACTTCAACAAACTAGAAATTAAGGCGAATGTTGGTGGAAAGGATGTGTGCATCACTCCTAAGCTGCTGAATGAGAAGTACGGTCTGTCGTCGAAGGGAAGAACAGACCTGTCCACCTTGGTTGAACCTAAAGAACAAGAGTTCAGGAGCATCTGCGCTCAAGAAGGGGAGATTTTGTCTGGAAATATCAAGAAGAGACAACTGAAGGATGAATATCAACGGATGGCTGATATGGTTGCCAAAATTGTTGAAAACTGCACTTTTTCTCTGGATAGTATTCCAATGAAGAGATTTCACTCAATGATTGGAGTTCACTATGGGTTTGAAGTGAACTGGGCTGTTGTCGTATGGTACATCCTGGCGAATCATCACAAGAATGGGAATACCCATCACAGGATATTCCTAAGTCATCTGTTCACCAGTCTTGGATGTATACTGACAAATGGGAAGCCTGTTCATAATTCTAAGGCTATGGTATACTATCAGGCTGTGAAAGGAAATACGAAGAGAAAGACTGTTGAAGAGTCACCTGCTGAGCCAAAGAAGATGGCTCCCAGCAAAAAGAGAAAGGTATATGTTCAAACAGCTAAGCCAGCTGTAGAAGCCAGAACAGAAAAGATAGTTGTTGCTGACGCTATCATTCGTCAGACAACAAAGGAAATACTAGATATGTCTTCTGGTTCTCCTTCCAGAACCATATCTAAAGAGAAACCAGCTGAAAATGTTGCAAAAAGAACACGGAGTCAGTTAAAGGACACTGCAGCATCCAAGCCTGTTCAGGAGAAGGTAGTTCCCAAAAAGACTGCCAAGAGAAAAATGGTTTTTGAACCATCACCCACTAAGTCATCTGATTTAGTAAGGGAAGGCCCTCAATCAGCTGAGAGGCCTGTTGAAGTTGAAAAAGAGTCTGCTGCTAAGGAGTCAGCTGCTGCAAAAGCTCCTCAACAGCCAACTTCAACAGCTGAGGTTGCTAAACCTCAAGATGATCCTGAAGTGCAGATCATCGAACCAAAGGCAGCTATTCCTGTCTCATCTGTTGCACCAGAACCAACTGATGCTGCATTTGCTGTTGTTAAGCCAAAAAGGAAAAGAATAATCAAAGTCAAAATCTCTGCTGCTGAGAAAAAAAAAAGGGAGGAAGAACTGGCAGCAAAGAAAGATAAGGAAGATTTTGACAGAGCAGTCAGACTGAGCAAGCTGCAAGCTGAGAAAGAAGAAAGAAAAAGAACAATGACTGAAGCCGAGCTGAAGGCTTTAGAAGATGCTGATATGGCAAAAGCCTTGGAACTGAGCAAACAGGATGCTCATGGACCAAGCAGAGCTGGTGGAATCAAGATCGGGGAGTCTATGAATGCAAGACAAATCTTACCCCCAGGCCAAAGGGTTGAAAAGTGTCCCTTCGCTGTTAAGTGGGCACTGAATATAGTATATCAGCACCCTGGAGCCTTTGCAAGGTTTGAAGCCGCCCTTGCAGATTTTGATAAAAAGCTCCAACAGGTCACTCTATTCGTCCAAGAGAATATCAGATACAATCAATGGAGGAACTACAGAGTGAATAAATCTGTTGCTGAAATCAAAGCTTGGAAGGAGTTTGAAGATGAAGAAAAATGGGTATTATCTTTCCTTCAAACTTCATCTATTACAAAAGCTTTGGACCCTGATCATACGAGGGATGTTTTCCATGATTATACAAGGGGTATAGTGGCCAGAGAAGCCAAGAAGATCAAGGATACATTACCTCCAAAAAGGAAAAGGAGTGAAGATCCTGTCAGAAGAGCCGTGCTGATAGCTATTTATCAGGCCTTGGAGAAATGGTCTGAAAGGTCAAGGTATTTCAAGGGATCTCCAAGTGATCTTCCATCTCTGCCAAGTGTGCAACAGATTGTATTTGGGCCTGAAATCAGCGTGTATCAGGAGAGAGTGATTAAGGCTCCTGCCCAAGGATCAATGCCTCACATCACTAAGGTTATCCATCAAACTACGAAGATATCAGCTAATGGAACTCCTGAAACAACAAAGGTGGAAGAACAGGCTACTGTTCAACAAAAAACTACCCAGACTGATCCTGAAGATGATCTTAAAGAAGCTGGAGCTATTGTTGTACATGAAGCTGTTCAAGAGACTGCTGAACCTGAACAGAAAGAGGAAGAAGAAGAGGTTCTAGAAGATGTCCCAGTCCACCAAACAGAACCATCAGCTTCCACTTCCATTCCAACAGCAGACAAGCATTTTTCCTTGATGGAATCTATTCAACTGCTGCTGAATCAATCCTTGGAAGAAAGGAACAAACAGCTGATGAAGGAGATACATGAAGAAAACAGAAGACTGCAGGAGGAAAACAGGAGATTGATCAAAGATGCAATTGACAACTTTCCTCTGCCACCAGATAATTCTCTTCAATTAATTCAGAATCTGATCAGCATAAACAAGAACGTTGAAGATGTGAAGTCTGATGTCAATCATCTTCACACAGCTCTCCAAAGACATGAAGGAGATATTGCTGATGTTTTAAGTCTGATCACCAAGCTTGCTGATGCTGAAACAGAGAAGAACATGGGGTTCATACGCAACTTGGATGAAACTGCAACAAAGGTTCATGATGAGGTGGCTAAATTGCAACTCAACATGGATTATCTGAATGACCAGACTGGAACTCTCAAATCTACACTCAATCATCATACATCTCAACTTGCAACAGTGGATGACAGCATCAGAAGAATCTGCACTGCTATCAACATACTAGCTGCTGAACTCAACCCTGCTGATGATGACAAAAAGGGGGAAGAAAAGTCAGTACCTGAAAAAGAGAAATCAGCTCCAGCAACTGAACCTGTTCAAGTACCTGAGCAATCAAAGGACTCTGCTGATAAGGAGAACCTCCTGAAAAGGAAACAGAGCATGTACCTAAACAAGCTGAAGAAGCTGAAGGGAAAGCTGATGATAAGAAGGAAGCTGAAGCTGCTGAGGAAAAGGTAGCTGATGCTAAGGAAGCAAATGCTAAGGAGGATGCTGATGAAGAAGTTGTTGATGAGAAGGAAGAAGAATCCAAGGAACCAGTAAAGTCTGATAATGAACTTGCTGCAACCAAGGATACACCTGAGAAGCAACTAGATCCATTTGTGAAGTACCAAAACTTGGAACGCATCAAAAGATGAGTTGCAGAGGCAGAAGAAGCTGAAGGCAAACAGAAGATGGAAGCTGCTCAGAAGAATCTTCTTACTGATGACACCAATGAAGATGATGATGAAATTGATGATGATGAAGAAGAAGAATATGTTGAAATTGAAGAAGAAGTGACTGATGAAGAATCAGATCACTAAGATTTAAGTTTTCTTGTATCAGTTTACTTTCTTGTTATCTCATCTGATGTAACTACTTGTAACTTGTACTTAAAATCAATCAATAAATAAAAGTTCAAGTTTTTACTCCAACAAATTATTTCTATCTCATAAATCTTTGAGGATTAAAACTTTAGTTTAGGTACATGTACTTAGCTGAAGTTTTGTCATAATCAAAAAGGGGGAAATTGTTGGATGAAGATGAAGATCAGGAGACAAGAAATTTAGAAGTTAAAGGGAGGTTTTGATGATTTCGAAAACATCTCAACCAGCTAAGTTAGGAGAGCTTAGTAAAATCCCTTAGAAGAATTTTGATCAAACACAAAGACAAATTCAGTTAAGTCAAAATTCAGTTTGGTCCAGAAGACTACTGATCTGCTGAAGGAAGAAATCAGTTTGGTGAAAATCAGCCGACTTAAATTAGATTTGTTCAAGTTTGGGATCAGCTCAGTTCATCATCAGACGAGTAATTCTTATCATCCAAGTGAAGATGATCAGGAAGTCTCTCCAACGGTAATAAATGCTGAAGACTGACGGTATTTATGGCAAATGATTGAAGAAAAACCTCGTATCAGCTCGGTGCATTAAATGCTGCTGATAAAAAGTACTGTTGACAGTATTACCGCAGTTCAGAGAGCCGTTCGCAGAAATTAAGGACCAGTACCAAAGGAATTTGAATCTTGTCTTTCTTCAACGGACATTTTTCAAACCTGGAGTATAAATAGTTCGCGAGCTTGAGAGAGAAGATAACAACAAAAACTCTGAGAAAATTTCCGAAGCAAAATCTCTCTAAGTCTCAAGAACATCTCACTCACCTGGTGAAGTCATTTGTTGGCAGAACCAAGTTGAAGTTCAAATCAAATCATTTTTCTGAGTGAAAAACTGTAAAAGGAGTGTTGTGAGAAGTATAGATCCATCTTAGTGAGTGATCTAACTTCAGAGGATACGTCTTCTTAGTGATTTCCTATTGTGAGCTTACGGCCTCTTCATTTGTTGTTTTGGCGTAAGTAGAGTATATTGTAAACTGTGTGTTTATAGTATAACTCAAGATCTAAGTTACTTGGAAGAGTGGACTAAATGATTTTTATCCATATAACCACTATAAAAATTCTTTGTGTTTTAACTTGCATTATTTTCTTGCATATATTCAAAATTGCATAAAACACTTTAGAAAACTGTTGGAAGATTTGAAAAAGGAGTTTGTTAAAACTGGGGATAAAATCTTTCAAAGACTAAGTTTACTTTTGATAAACACTTATAAATATCCGCTGAAAGTATTCTGTTTCTAAAGCTGAGTTTTGCTGAAATCAGCTAAGTAGTGATAAGAGAAGTGGTCAACTGTGCTGCTCAAGATTTGTTCACGATCAGCTTAGTCAGCTTATTGATCTTTATCAGCTTATTCTGGTGAAAGACGACTGAAAAGTTTTAAAGTCTAAAAAATTTCAGAGGTCTATTCACCCCCTTCCCCCCTCCCCCCCCCCCTCTAGACCTCATCTGACCACTTGGGACCGGTAAATTAAAGAAATGATTGATTTAAAGGGTTAAATCAAAATAAAAGAATTAGAGAGTTAATTCTGAGAGAGAGATAATTAATTAGATAGTTTAATTAATTAAATTTTAATTAAAGAGATAAATATTTAATTAGATTAAATTAGCTAATTTAATTAAAGTGGTTGATTAAATTAATGCAAGACATGGGTCAATTTAATTAATGGCCCAATAGTAAGTCTTGCACAAGAGGGCCTTTTAGGAGTGGCTATAAAAAGGAGTCTTGGGAGACTCAAAACCCTAAGTGCAAAACTAAGCAAAAGCCAAAACCCTAGCCACTCACCCGCCCCCTTTTCCCTAGCCGCGCGCCGCACACCGCCGCCGTGCCCTAGGCCGCGCCGCCCCTGTCTCTCTCCTGCTTTCTCCTTCACCTAGAGTTGGATCTAGATCCAGCTCTTCAATTGACACCCTTCCCATCCTAGTTCTAAGCATAAGGATCGAAGGAGTCACTCAATCCATCTGGTGTGGACTTTCTCTAGAGGCACAACACTTGGGGTGCTCTAGTGAACGAAAGAGAAGACTGGAGAAAACCACCACCTTGCATGTGGTGAGGTAAATCTCGATTTACCATCTTTTATTTTAGTAATTTGTTGCTAAATTATATTCAACCTATTCATATGTGCTATTAAATAAATCCTAGCTCTTGGGTGTATGAAAATAATTTTATATTCCGCACTGTTGTTTTTGACAATCATACCCCGTAAATCCCAACAGTGGTATCAGAGCCAAATTTACTATGCTCATATGAATAGGCCTGAACACATCAAAATATATGTATATATGTGTTTGTTGTTATGATGAATTATATGTTCGGGTATATGCATTTTACGGTGGGCCAAAATTGCAATTTCCAAAAATTTGAGGGCTTATGTGCATATTGTGATTTTTGAAAATCTGGACAGAAAGTAAAATTTTGACTTTCTGCAATTCTGGATCAAATTGTAATTTCTGGAATTTTTCAAAATCTGGTATGTTTTGCTATTTACAAAAGCCTAGGGGCTGTTTTTGCAATTACCGTAAAATTTGGGGTTTGTTTTGCATTAAACAAAAGTTTCTGGAAAATTTGTTAATTTTCTGTTTTCTGGTCCGATTTGCATTTTCTGGAAATTTTAGGGCTGATTTGTAATTTCCAAAAGTTGAGGGCTCAAAATGTAATTTTTGAAAATTTAGGGGCCAAACTGCAATTTTCAAAGTTGAAAAACAGAAACTGTTTTGTGCACTAAAAGTGTTTAAAATATCCGGAAAGTTAATTTTATCATAATTAGTGGGGACTAAAGTGAAAATCAAAGGGGTTATTTTAAAAGATGTTTAATAATATTTGGAGATTGTTTTAAAAAGGGGTTTTAAAACTAGATACTTAAGGAATTTTAAAAGGGAGTTTTAAAATAAGATTAGAAATAAGAAAATGTGTTTTGCTTGTTTCTTGCTCTACGTGAACTGTTTACGTAGTTTTCGATTGCGCCGAGCCTTGACCCTAGGGGTAGATGTGATTGGTTAATTTTAATTTTGTTGGTTTTATTAGGCCTGCGAGCCTTAAGTTTTTGGGTCACTTTGAGCCTTTGTAAAAGATAGGGCTTTACTGTTTTAAATAGTTTAGGATGGAGGCCCGTTACAAGCAAGGTGGGAGCCCAAGAGGAATGAAGGCCATGTATGCATGGATACTTATGTAATAGCCTAGGTCTCTGTAGAACCCAATTAGATTGACCAATAGGACCATCATCTTTGGCTCGATGATGGCCCGCATATGAGGCTCCCGATCGAAAACATATTGTGATAGCATGCATGCTAGGTGTGTATGTTTTTATTTACGTATTTATATTTTAGCATGTATGGTGATGCGCGCTAGTAATTTAGATCGTAAATAAAAGATAAAAGCATAACTGGAACGGTGAGATCTCAAGGAGAGTTACCTCAAACTCTTAAACCCGAAAACCCCTCTTGAAAATAATATTAGGTCATATTGGGCACATTAAAATGAAGTTTTAAAGATTCAAGCCTTCCATCAATAGGAACTAGCGTGAGTTGTCCACTTATCGATTAAGGTGATCCAGAGTCTGGCACCCGAGTTGAAGAAAGTGACAATACGCGAAATTCCTTGATTCTCGTTTTTAATTAAACTTGACAAGGATGGGGACTGGTTTGGACATGAACATCGACCGATAACCAAGTTACGGGGATTTCATGACCGGGCCAGTTGCTCATCAAGATTGATGGGTTAGACTTAACGAGCAGTACCACTCATGATGTAGTAGTGCTAGATGAGTGTGAAAACCGAGGCAAAATAGCTTGAAGGTTGTGTAGGGACACAATTGGTAAAAGTATACCTACCTGGGGAATTGATTGTATGGCCACGAGTCGTGGGTGCAATTAATGTATGCTGGGACGTCAAGACCTGCTAGGAAATAAGATTTCCCGAACAATTGAAGGAGTAATTGTTTCGAGAAAATAGTAGGAGAAATTTTTCGATAACAAGTCCAATAGTCGTTAATTATAAGTATTAATTTAGATCCGTCAGCTAAACGTTATCATTTATTTTTGTAGATCATTTATGCAAAATGTGTAAGAATCAATTAGCTATCATCCTTGACACTAACAAACTGAACGGATCAAATTTCGTCGACTGGCTAAGAAATCTGAGGATAGTCCTCTACTCCGAGCGTCGGAGCTAGATTCTCGATGCACCCATGCTTGGTGTACTTCCGAAAGGGGTTTCGGAAGAGGAACGAGCCACCCATCAGAAATCGGTCGATGATGATATTCAGGTTCGTTGCCTCATGCTGGCATCTAAGACCAATGAGCTGCAGAAACAACATGCAAGGATGTTGCATTCTCCTGACATAATTCTCCATCTTCGAGAACTGTTTGGAGAAAAGTCTAGGACCGAAAGTTCAAGACAACGAAGGAATTATTCAATCTGAGAATGGCTGAGGGTTCAAGTGTGAAAGATCACTGTCTTCGTTTCATCAATCTAATTGAAAAACTGGAGAACTTGGACGTAGACTTGCACGCTGATCTTCGCAATGACCTCCTCCTCCATACTCTGCCGCGCTCATTTGATCAGTTCGTGTTGAATTTCAACATGGAGCAGAGAGATCTCGCTCTTCACGAACTGACCAACTTATTGGTCACGGCAGAAGCTACCTTGAAGAAGGAGAAGTCTATCCTGATTGCTGAGCAACCCAAGGCTATAAAGCCTAAGAAGGGCAAAAAGAAGAAGAAAGTGTTCTCTTCCAAAACAACCAAGAAGGTTGTCGAGAAAAAGAGAAAGAGCCCATAAGATGAATGTTTCCATTGCAAGAAAGCAGGGCACTGGAAAAGGAACTGCGCTGACTACCTTAAAACGGTAGCCAAAGGTATTTTCTTTATTGAAGTTAATATTTCAATTAATTGTGCATCACGGGTGTTAGACACAGCATCTGGTTCTCATATTTGCAATGATTTGCAGGTGATGGGAGCAGGAAGACCTCTTAAACCTGGGGATAGGATCCTGCGCTTTGGAAACGGAGCAAGGGTTGCGGTAGAGGCCATAGGGGACGTTGAATTAGTTATAGGGAATTTTTCTTTGGTTTTAAAGGATTGTTTGTACGTATCGGCTATTATCAAAAACATTATTTCAATTCCTTTGCTGGATAATGATGGTTTTTGTTTTTCCATTTCAAATGGAAATTTTAGCATAATAAAAGGTGGTTTTACTTACGCTAGTGGTACTTTGATTGATGGTCTTTATTCCCTAGAACCTACTAATTCTAACATATTGCACATTCAATCAAAGAAAAGAAAACAAGATGATAATAGTCCACAATTATGGCACGCTAGGCTTGGACATATCTCCAAGAGTAGAATCCAAAAGTTGGTCTCCTCTAGGGCTCTTGAAATACAGAACCTAGATGATCTCCCAACTTGCGAATCATGTCTCAAGGGAAAGATGACCAAAACGCCTTTCACTGGGAAACCAGAGCGAACCAAACAAACCTTGGATTTGATCCATACTGATGTTTGTGGACCACTGAGTGTCAGTGCAAGAGGAGGATTCTCTTACTTCATAACCTTCACAGACGACTACAGTCGTTTTGGCTATGTGTACCTTATGAAGTATAAGTCCGAAGCTTTTGAAAAGTTCAAAGAGTTTCGAATGGAAGTTGAGAATCAACTTGGACATAGTATCAAGGCACTTCGGTCGGATCGAGGTGGGGAATACTTAAGTCAAGAATTCCTCGATTATCTTGTAGAGAATGGGATTCTCTCTCAGCGAACTCCTCCTAGAACACCACAGTTGAATGGTGTGTCTGAGAGAAGGAACCGAACTTTGCTAGACATGGTTCGTTCCATGATGAGTTTTGTTGATCTTCCTTTTTCATTTTGGGGCCTAGCCCTCTTAACGGCTTCAAAGATAATTAATATAGTACCTTCAAAGTCGGTGCCGATGACGCCACACCAAGAGTGGTTTGGTAAAGCACCCGTGTATTTCGTATCTACGAGTATGGGGATCTCCAGCCTATGTTAAGAACAAAAAAAGAGATAAACTAGATAGTAGATCTAGTTTGTGCAAATTTGTGGGATATCCAAAGGAATCCATTGGATACCTGTTCTACGTCCCTGAAGAACGAAAGACGTTTGTTTCTAGGAACGCCCACTTCTTAGAGGATGACTTCCTCACTAAAATAAGCGGGATATCCGTAGAACTTGGTGAAGTCCAGGAAGTGGACCCATCCCCACAAACAGTGGGAGTTGATCCTGAACCTATTGAACCATCTAGTACACCAGTACTTCGAAGGTCCGATCGAGTTCGTAGAGAGCCTGAAATATATGGCTTTATCCACGAGAATGATCAGTTGGATGGTGATCCAAGGATATACGAAGAAGCTATGTCAGACATAGACTCGAGTGCATGGCAGGAGGCCATGCAATCCAAAATGGATTCCATGAATTCCAACAAGGTATGGACCTTGGTTGATCCACCTGAGGGAACTATCTTTGTAGGCTGTAAGTGGATCTTCAAGCGAAAGCTTGGAATGAATGGAGAAGTTTTGACTCATAAGGCTCGCCTTGTGGTGAAAGGTTATTCTCAAAGGCCTGTATAGACTATGAGGAAACCTTCTCTCCAGTGGCGATGTCGAAATCCATTAGGATACTATTAGCCATAGCCGCGTGGTATGACAGGTTGATCCACCTGAGGGAACTATCTTTGTAGGCTGTAAGTGGATCTTCAAGCGAAAGCTTGGAATGAATGGAGAAGTTTTGACTCATAAGGCTCGCCTTGTGGTGAAAGGTTATTCTCAAAGGCCTGTATAGACTATGAGGAAACCTTCTCTCCAGTGGCGATGTCGAAATCCATTAGGATACTATTAGCCATAGCCGCGTGGTATGACTACGACATATGGAAAATGGATGTAAAGACCGCCTTTCTCAATGAAGACATTAATAAGGAAATCTTTATGCAACAGCCAAAAGGCTTTACATCTAAAGGAAGTGAGCATAAAGTTTGCAAACTTCAAAGGTCTATCTATGGCCTAAAACAGGCGTCCCGAACCTGGAACAAACGTTTTGATGAGACAGTCAAGGGGTTTGACTTCATCAACAACGTATATAATTCATGCGTGTACAAGAAATTCGATGGGGGTTCGGTACAATTTATTGTGTTGTATGTCGATGAAATTCTGTTAATCGGGGACGATATCAGAACATTAACGCAGACAAAAGTGTGGTTATCCACGCAATTCTCCATGAAAGATATGGGAGACGCATCTTACGTATTGGGGATACGTATCTATAGAGATAGATCGAAGAAGATGTTAGGACCCTCCCAATCTCAGTACATTAACACTATACTGAAGCGGTTCAGTATGGAAGAATCCAAGAAGGGATAGCTTCCAATGAGACATGGAATCTATCTTTCGAAATCTATGTGCCCTACGAGTGATAAAGAAAGAAAAAGAATGTCTCTCATACCTTATGCCTCTGCCATTGGCAGCATAATGTATGCAATGTTATGTACTAGACCTGACGTAGCACACGCTCTAAGTGTAACGAAAAGCTACCAGTCAAATCCAGGGAAGAAGCATTGGACCGCCGTAAAGGCTATCCTCAAGTACCTGAGAAGGACTAAGGATATGTTCTTGGTCTACGGCGGTAGTGGAGAATTGAAGCTCGAAGGATTCAAAGATTCGAGTTTCCAGTCTGACGTGGATGATTATAAATCCAATTCTTGATATATATTTTGCCTCAACGGCGCAGCGGTGAGTTGGAAGAGCTCCAAACTGTCCACCACTGCAGACTCAATCACTGAAGCAGAATATATTGCCGCATCAGATGCAGCAAATGAAAGTGTTTGGATGAGAAACTTCATCCAAGAGTTGGATGTAGTACCTAGCATTGCAGAGCCCATAGTAGTCTTCTGTGACAACAATGGGGCAATCGCTCAAGCAAAGGAACCGAGATCACACCACAAATCCAAACACGTGATGAGGAAATACCACGTGATTAGGGAATCATTAGTAGAGGAGACATTCAAATGGAACGTGTCGACTCAAAGGATAACGTAGCTGATCCACTAACGAAGCCACTATCGCAAAAGGTGTTCGAAGAACATCTTGGGAAGATGGGTCTTAGAAATGTTTGTGATTGGCTTTAGGGAAAGTGGGAGATTGATAGGATAGTGCCCAGCAAGCTAACTCAATAGCTTGTAATAGGACTATTCTATGTTGGACAAACCTTTGATTTATTAATTAATACGCAAAGTTTATTTATTTTGTGTATAAGATAAACTAATGGCCAATTTCATCTTTCGCGAACACATTTAAGCGATTGGTTGAAACCCTGAGATCACTCATGAATATGGGACGATTCACTTCAGTATTGAGTGCAATTATGAAACAGTCTCTAAGGTCGTGATCTCAAAAGCGTTCCAAGTCATAGATTCCTGTCGAGATGGGGTATCGAAGGAATCGTCAAGACTTGTAGGATTATGCATGATTCACATGGAGTGAATTTGTAGAGTTTCATGAGCAAGACATTTGATGTCAATGCATATGACTAGGTGTTCGATAGGGGATCGAACGCATCGAACGACCCGAAGAGAGAAACCCATTGTGGAAATGCGTAAAGCATATCGGTGATGGGAAGTTTCTCAGGACTTATAACAGTGTACGATTTAGTCCTTAGACTTGAGATGCTAAGGCGAATTCGGTATACGGGTGTGTGTGCTTTGATTTAGGAGCCAGTCACGTAGCCTGACCATTGTGCGCCTACGTTGGGTACGTATAGTCGTATGCGCGGATGGTTAGCATGAAGATAGGACCTACCGACTCATCGTAATGGATGAGGGAATTTCCTGTACATTCTTAGATAATACATTCCGAGAAACCCATGGCCATGGTTGGTGACGGATTTGGAAAGGGGTTTCCAAATCTAGCAGTCACACTGGAAGTATTATCCAGAATTAGAAAGTACAGAATCGAGATAATTAGAGGTGCCGACCAATTCACACACCCTAAGTCTCGATCGGGAAGTTAGTCGTTAGAGGGACCGTATGTACATGGTACTTATAAGAGGTGAGGTTCACTAATATCAATTCACCTGAAGTTGGGCCTCATGGGCTTGTGGCTAGACATCGACCATGAGGTGTGGTCAGTTAAAGGAGTTTATTGATCGGAGCAATTAATTGAATATTAATTGCTCATTAATTAAATCACGAAAGTCGTGGGCCTACTGCTAATTGATGGTGAACCTAGAGGATCACACACAATACAGTTGGACTGTGACAGTCAATTAAAGAAATGATTGATTTAAAGGGTTAAATCAAAATAAAAGAATTACAGAGTTAATTCTGAGAGATAGATAATTAATTAGATAGTCTAATTAATTAAATGTTAATTAAAGAGATAAATATTTAATTAGATTAAATGGACTAATTTAATTAAAGTGGTGTACTTTCCGTTAAGCAAGATTCGAAAGTCGGTTACTATTTATAGCATCCCAGTCAAGTTCGACCTAGTCGAGCTCATTCTTTGAATCTTTAATTCGGAAATAAGTTTTAGTGCTCGTGTATCGCCTTTCGGTTTTTACAACGACTCATGTGTATGGAATCTTGATTATTTATATTTTATTGACTATGCATATTATATTTAGACGTTATATGAGTATTCATACTCATTTGCTTATATACACCTTTTGCGTATAAATCTTATAGCGCAATCAGTTCCAACCATTATGGAACTATCGCATCCCTTAAGACAAGGGATGGTATAAGCAAATTCTAATGATCTAAAATAATCCATGGCTTTAGATGCATTCAATGCATCAATGAGTACTTCATCGGGCATCCAACACCCTTATGCATTACTTTAACCATAAGGTTAAGTTCAATAAAATTTAATCATCCTTTGTGGGATGAATAGGTTCAATTCCTTCTTTCCCTTGATCTTAATCCATGGAAGAACCATTTTGATTGACTTTACAACTTATCATCCTTACAGAAAAACCTCTAAGGTTATTTCCCTTCAGAGAGGATTCATTTATCTTCTTCCATCTCATAAGTCTTTTGAGCCTTTAAACGAGATGTTACTTCCCATTTATGGGAGACTTCATGTTTGCCTTCAAGAAAATTTGGGCTTCAGAACCATCCTCAACCTTTTCGTGAAACTTATCACCTTTATTAATTGAAGAGTAACTTCAAAAAGGCAGCTTGGTGAAACCTATCACCATTCCAGTCGAAGTGTAACTTCGAAAGGAAAACTAATGAAATCTTTGTAAGGAGATGAGTCCTTGCTTGGATTCGAAAATAATTTCTCAAGTTTTGAAGTCATTCAAAATTCATTTGAGTTCAGTCAATTTATTTGATTCAAGTATAATGGTAAATATTCAAGGATACATTACTTATGAAAAACTATCATAAACATGACGATAAATACGCGACAGATTAATATCAATGCATAATTTACAAACATGGTTTTCATTTGTAAATTACTCCCACTATTTTATCGAACACTTATGCCCCCACACAAGCTTCGTGAAATAAGAATTTCCTAATGGGCTCAAGGCCCAAATGCGATCGCTCAGTACCCACGACTCGTTGGCCATACCAATTGATCCACTTGGTGGGCGATCACGTCGCCGGTTAACCATCGCAGCCAACCCTTGAGTTCATTTAGCCTCGTTTTTCGTTATGGACCCACGACTCGTGAGACATCCATACTACTTGCGTTAAATCATGTCCAATACTCGTGAAGAGAAATAGTTCAATCCTAGACGCACCACGACTCGTGAGACAGCGCCTAGAACCTTGCTATCCCCTCCCTTGGCACTAATCTTGTGCATCGAGGCAATAGACATATCATCTTCCTATAGCTCGACCCACGACTCGTGAGACATCGAGATATATTCGTACAATATGCCTAAGACCTAGTAATTGGATAGGCTCGGACCATAGACACCATTCATATGCGCCCGTTATTCGATTTAATATTCTAATTGATTTTTAAGTTCAATTGGAGGTTTTAAGTTTTCCTTGTGCGAGGTCTCATCAGATTATGCTTTATCTTGTTTACGTTTTTCTATCGTAAGCATGCATCTCATACATCAAACAATAATTACGAAAAAGTAAACATTCATCACCTAGCATGATATGATTGATTGATTGCCCATCCTATGTGATCCATCACGAGCCATGTGATGGATCAATTGGTCAGTCTAGGGTGGAAATTAAATGTCCTAACTATTACAATTTACAAACCCATACATCACGGGCCTTCTTGTAATATCCACCTTGATTGGGCCTACATGTCCTCCAAGGTTATGGGCCTCCATGTGGATCTCCAAGTCTTCATGAGGTCTTCTCGGCTCCAAGCCTAATCTAAGTCTAACTTATAAAAATAAATGGTCCTATTCTATTACATTCGTTTGCGCAAGCAAGGGCACCAATCGGGCCCATTTAATTACAACCCATAAAATAAATAAACCAAAACTACACAGGGCTTGAGGGCAAAATCGACCAATCCACATATTCACTCAAGAACATGCATAAATTCACATAAGGGCATAAATGTAAATTTACCGGCTCCTTTAATTTTAATTCACAAAAATTATCCAAGTTAATTTAATTTTGAATTAACAATTAATCTCTAAGATTAATTAACTCTTACTTGAGTTCTAAGTAATCTACTACTCTTATCTTGATAAAGTTGGTTAATTAAGATAGTTACAAATCTTCCAAGATTACTATCTTATCCAAAACTCTAAGTTTCTCAATTTTACAAATCTCTAATATTCTCAAGATAATCCTATTTTGACTAGATTAGTTAACTAAGGTAGTGTCCAAATCCACCAAGATTTCTACCTTATCCAAAACTCCAAGTTTCCTAATTTAATAAGATCTCTAAGATATTTAATCTTGGTAACCTTTTAGAAGAGATTAATTTTAATTAAATCTCTTGTCACAATTGAAACTCTAAGTTTTATTGTTTAATAAGATCTTTATTCTTGGTAATTAACTAGAAGACATTAATTTTAATTAAATGTCTCATCACAAATGAAACTCTAAGTTTCCTTGTTTAATTAGATCTCTAAGATCAATCCAAGATTCACCAAGATTCCATAACAACCAAATCTCCAAGATTTTCAAATTTATCAAAATAGGGAGAATTAGAGTCCAACCGAAAATCAGCCAATTCATGACCAATCGAGGACTGCCACGTGGCCAACACACGCGGCCATAAAGTCCGCGCGTGGGCTGTCCGTGGCAGCCGTGCGTGGTAGCGCACGGCAGCGCACGGCTGTGCGTGACAGCACGCGGCAGACAGCCAATAGGCTGCTGCCGTATGCCGCACGCGCAGCCAGCGTGCTGCTCGCACGCTGCCGTGGGCAGCAGCCCGCGGTTGGATCCAAATTTTTTTTGTTTCGATTACTTTTGATTTAATTAAAACAGATCCAATTAATTAAATCCAAATCCAAAAATTAAAAATTAACGTGATAAAATTTCGAATCAAAATTTTATTTTAACTCCAAGTTAAACAGATCTACGTCATAAAACATAAACAATTATAGAACTAGCCACATATAAATCAAACATATGATTTAAATCACATAATTTGCAAATTCATATATATACAAAGCCTAGAGTTGGCTCTGATACCACTGTTGGGATTCGGTGAGATAAACAGCCCTAGGCACAGCGGAATTTAATAATTTTTAGGACCTCTTACGGAATCTTGCCAGGATACTACTCTAGTTGTATATATATATATATGAATATTTATATAAACGATAGTATAAACAGTTTACACGTTATACCTGTCTCCTTGCAAATCCCAATTGGCAGACGAAGTCAAGTTCCTCCCTCGAGTTGGTCGATCATATGCCCTGCAGCAGCACCCCACATGTTGCGCCTCTATGGTTTGATACACCACAATTACACGAAATTTAATATACCCTGATCGGCTAGAACACGGGATATATCAAGATCTGGGTTTAGGAAACGAATTTGGAACAAGAACAAAAATCGAAAAATTCTTCCAAATGAAGAATGGGTTCGGCCGATTTGAGCTTGGGGAGAGGGAGAGTGTTTTTCTTGACTTGGCTTTTTGGCTCTTAAAGTTGTGTATGAGATATGACATCAAGTCCCCTATTTATAGGTATCTCATTAACCTAATCCTCCTAGGACTAGGATTCCAAGTCTCCTACATGGGCCATGGCCGTTTTAATTAGAATACTAAGTTTTCCTAATTAATTCATGGCCCAGTTAATTAATTAGACCAGGCTTTATTTAATCTCCCAATCAAATAGTCCAATTAATTAACAACTCTCCCAATTAATTAAATAAGACTCCAAGTCTATTTAATTAAATCTTTCTATAATTAATTAAATCCAACTTAATTAATCAACATACAAATTAAATTCCAAATTAATTTATAATCTTGATCCAATTCCAATCGGATCCAATTTGTTCCAATTGGGTCGACCCAGTCACCAATCGACCCAGTCGATTTTTCAGACCCAGTCGATTCGGTCGACCCAGTTGTTTCCTTTTCCTTCGCTTTCGCTTCATGTGTATTGTGTATGCCCCCATAGGTTCACCACATAATTGGCCGTGGGTTATAATTAAACATTAATTTAATTATTCATGCATTAAATACTTTCTAAATCAGTCGAGCACTCTGTCGACTGACCATTCCAAAATTAGCACCCCTGCCAATTTAGGAATTTTCCCACACTCCACGGTCGATGTCTGGCCACAAGCCCATGGAGCCCAATCACTGGTGAATTAATTCAGTGAACCTTTTATCATTTACAATTACCATATACGCCATAATCTCTCCATCGATCAATCTCCCAGTCGAGACTTAAGGGTATGGTCTTTCATCGGTTCCCCTTTTTCTTTTGTCTTGACCTTATGCATTCTGGTCTCGAAATAATTCTCTTTGACTTAATCTTTATGAGCTACTTACATAAAGCCGTCAGATACCTCGGCCGATGATTTTACCAGAATTAATTTCTCACAGAAATTCATAGGAGAATTTCCCAACCTATCAAGTCGGGTCAATGGATCCTTTGTTGATGATATGAACCTGCTGTTGGGATAGTGGTTGGGATGCCTCGATTGTCAGAACTGTTGGTCCCAAGTGGTCAGATGAGGTCTAGAGGGGGGGGTGAATAGACCTCTGAAAATTTTTGAACTTAAAAACTTTTCAGTCTTCTGTCAGCAGACTAAGCTGATGAAGAACAGTAAGCAGACTAATCTGTTCGTGAACAAATCTTGAACAGACGACTGACCACTCTTCTTACAGAAACTTAGCTGTTTTTCAGCAAAACAGTATTTCAAAGAGTATACTTGCAGCGGATTGTTTCAAAGTGTTTTTCACAAGTAAACTAAGTTCTAAGAAGATTTTATCCCCAGTTTAAAACTCCTTATAAAATCTTTTGATTAATTCAAAGTGTTTAGAATGCAAACTTTTGAAATATGCAAGAAAGCTTTAGATGCAAGATAACACAAAGAATTTTTATAGTGGTTATATGGATAAAAATCCTTTAGTCCACTCTTCCAGATCACACAGATTCTGGGTTATACTATAATCACTTAGATTACAATATTTCTCCACTTACACCTAAACAACTAATGAAAAGGCTGTAAGCTCACAATAGGAATTCACAAAGAAAACCTATCCTCTAAAGTAGAATCACTCACAAAGACGGATTATCACTTCGCACAACACTCAGCTTTTACAAAATCACTCAGATAATGTTTTTCTGTTTTCTTCAACTTGGTTTCTGTCAACAGATGACTTCCACCAGACGAGTGAGCTGTTCGAGCTTTTGAGACTTTGAAAAATTCTGCTTCAAAATTTAGATCTCTGATTGTTGTTGTGTTATTTGCTCGATTGAAATTCAGCTCTATTTATACATGGAGATGAAAATATGACCGTTGAAGGCAAGTCACAATTCAAATCCATCCTTCAGCTCTTTTGAAACGGCTCCCTGCAGCAATCCGTACTGTGTACAGTACCTTTCTGTCCATCGCATTTAATGCTGCATTAAATGCACTCTGCTGATCCGAGGATATCTTCAATTATTTGCCATTACTACCCTTCTCTTTCAGCATTTATTACACCAAGTGCATTTATTACCGTTGGACTAATCTCTTGACCTCTTCTACTCTGCTGATCAAAACGACTCTGCTGATAGATACTCTGCTGATCAAATACTGAACTAATCTGATTTGACTCGGCTGATGATCTACCCTTATGTTCGCTGTTTCAGCAAGAGATCACTAGTCTTCTGAGCTTTGAACTTTGAACTCTTCTGATGTCTTCTTTTACTTGTTCAAAATTCTTCTAAGGGAACTAAGCTTTCCATACTTAGCTGATTATGATGTTTTGGAAATCATCAAAACCTTCCCTTAATTACTTATCTTCTTTGCACTTCATCTTCATCTTCATCCAACAATTTCCCCCTTTTTGATGATGACAAAACTCCAGCTAAGTACCTGTACCTAAGCTAAAGTTTTGATCCTCAAAAATTTCTGAGATAGAAATAGTATGTTGGATACAAACTTGCAATTTTATAGATATTTGAATTGATTACAGATTACAAGTTTTGAGGAATGAAAAATGCAAAATACTTTAAAAGATTACAAGGATTTTAAAATAAAGAAGTTTAGTCTGAACTAGTCTTCTCTCTTCTTTTCTTCTTCATCTTCCTTGTCTTCTTTTCCAGATTCTTCATCAGATAACTTAGAAGTTTCAGCTTCCAAATTTTCAGAGAATCTCTTTCTCAACAGCTCTATCTTCTTTTTCTTGACATCTGGATCAAGCTGTTCTTCAGCTGAATCTTTGGCAGCAGCTAGTTCTTTATCAGACTTGGCTTTTGCTTCAGATTCTTCAAGTTCAGCTTGCTCTTCTTCTGTAATTTTCTCATCTGTTGGTCTGCTTGATTCTCCCATATTTCTTTCAGTCTCACCAGCAGATTCTTCCAACACTTCAGTTGCTTCAGTTTGGTTATCTTCTTCCTTTTCAAAAGAAGGACCAACTTTCTTCTGTCCAAATACCATTTCTTCCCCCTTTTTGTCATCATCAGCAGGGTTGATTGGATATTGTGGCACAACTGGTGTAATTAGAAGTGAATCACAGAGAAGCTTGATGTTCTCTTCCATAGCGTTGATCTGAGCTTGCTGTCTAAGTTGCTTGGCCTTGAAGTCTCTCACTTCTTTGAGCAGATCTTCTCCTTGATCACCCAATTGGATTTGAGTTCCCAGAATCCAATTTGATGAAGCAGTGAAGTCTTTCATCATATTTTCCATGACTTCATCTTCTGCTTGGAGGGCCGTTTCAACTGTTTGTTCAATCTGTCTCCAACCTTCAGTGGTGCTCTGAGTCCGTCTTCTAAGTATATCCATGTCTTGACAGATGGATTTAACATTCTGAGCAGTGTCTTCTATCAGATCGGTTGGAACAGCAGCAACTTTCTGAATTGGTTGATGGACAGCAGCTAACACATCTGCCTTTAATTCTTCCTTCATGTCCTTCAAGGATTTTGTGATCAGTTGTTGGATGGAGTCCAACAGATTTGTCTGAGCAGCTTGAGAAGTTGAAGGCATATATGTAGTAGCAGAAAGTGTTTCTTTGATAGGTTGCTCTGTTGGTTGAATTGTTAATGCAAGAGACTGATCTGCTGATCTATCAGCATGGCTTGGAGTGCTTTCCTTCTCCTTAGCTTGACCATCTCCTTCAGCAGCAACTTCTTTGTCCTTGATCTGATCTGCTGGAATTTCGTCTTCCTTCTTTGATTCATCAGCAGCATCAGACTTATCACCTTGTGCTCTGTTCTGATCAGATGGGTCTAATGTACCCTCTAATTGCTTTGGTTGATCAGAAGACTTGGCTTTCTCTTCATCAGCAGGTGATATTGTCTTCTTGACAGTTTCAACTGTCTTCATTAAACCTTCATTGTCCACTGCAGACCTGTTACAAATCCAAGTAAAGTTGTCAAGAGGAATGAAAGTAGATGTTGGTTCCTCAGGCAGCTCCTCATAGGGTTTGATGTTTGGTCCATAGACAATGTGTTTGATGTTGGGAAGAGGGACCATTGAGCTTGGTTGTCCCCTTAACTTCCTTGACTTCTTTGCCCAGAGTTCCATAGATTGAGCAATAGCCAGTTTGATAGATCTTTCCTTGAGGTCTACAGACTCCTCATAATCTTCAGGAATAGATTTATAGATCTTCTTGGCTTCAGCCTTTACAAATTGGCTTATCTTCAGCCTTAACTTGTCCAGAAAGAATTCTGAATCAAGTGCTTGAATAATAGAACCTGTTTCAAGCCATTGTAGAACCCATGCTTCTTCATCATTGAATTCTTTCCATTTGGTCATTTCAGCTGGACTCTTTGTCAGTCTGAATTCCCTCCACCTGTTGTATCTGATCTTCTCAGTGTTGAACTGTGTCAGGCGGTTGACCCTATTGTTTTCAGCTTCAAGCCGTTTGAGAAATTCTTCAAATATTGCAGGATCATCCCTGACAATATCTACAGATAATCTGATTTCTTCTCTTCTCTTTGGCTTAAATTTTGGTGCAGGCATAGCAGGGATTGGCTTATTTGGATCTCTTTGCTCACCAATAACTATCCCACCACTGTGCTGATGACCATGAGCATCTTTTGTGCTGGCTTCAATGGCAGCAGCCAACTCTGCTGCTTCAACAGCATCTCTCTGCTCTTGGGTCATTTTGCTGGCTTCTTCCTCCAGCCTTTTGAGCTCTAAGCTCTTCTGCCTTTCTTCTTCTGCTTTCTCAGCAGCTATCCTATGCTTTTCAGCAGCATCTTGTCTTTTCTTTTCTGCAGCAGTTAGGTAGGTTGCAATTTTGCCAGTCCTTTTTCTCCTTGATTCAGGACTTTCAACTGCTTGAATTGGAGTTGCAGCAACAGGAGTGGGGTGCAGAAGGAGTGTTTCTCCTTCACCTGTTGTGGTAGTCTGCTGTTCTTCTTCACCTTCAGCAGACACTACAGCAGAAGAGTCAGTAGTAGAAACTCCAAGTTCAGTAATAACATTCTCAGCTGTCTGAACAGAAGGCTCTTCAATAGTGATTGGCCTCTCAGCTGATGTTGATGTTTCTCTTACTGTTGCAACTGGCTCTTCAGAGAAGGTAACCTTTCTCTTAGCCTTTGATTTTGCAATCCTTTTGGCAGGGGGGTTGGCAGTAGGAGGTCCCTTTGCCTCACTTCTTGTTCTTAGTCTCTTCAACCTTTGAAGAGGGATTTCCTCTTCAGACTCAGTTTTCTCAGAAGAAGAACCGTCTTCATCTCCAGAATCTCCTTGGTGAAGTCTTCAATCACCTTTTCCGGTACTGTGTCTTCAGGTTGTGCTGATTTAGTCTCATCAGCAGACTGTGCTGTTTGCTCATCAGACTTACTTGTCTGACCTTCCTTCTTGCTCTTCTTAGAAGGGGTCTTTTTAGACTTGGCAGCAGCCTTTCTTTTTGGTTTATCCACCATATGCCTCACTGGTTCGTATAGCTTGAATTCTTTGCTACCATGAGTTTGCTTTCCACCACCCATAGGGCATTGCAGTGATGCAAACAGATGACTGAGTAAGATGGCATGAGAATGCCTTTTATCACTCAGCAGCTCATAAACATGAGCAGCCCAGTTAACCTTCAAACCATAGTAGATACACACCATTGTGTAGTATCTTCTCCTGGGTAACCCATCCAGTGAACTCGTACTGCAGTCCAGTACTTTGGCAATAATATCAGCAAATCTCTGATATTCATCCTTCAGCTGGGTCTTCATCAAAGTCCCAGTCATCTCTTCTCCTTTCTTAGCACAAATTGCCCAGAATTCTTCCTCCTTTTCAGACCCTAGGTCTGACACGTCTCCTCCCTTATTTGTTAAATTGTAAACTTCACTTAACACAGCAGCAGATATAGCAACTTTCTTACCACCGATAACAGCGGTCATGACAGTTTCATCATCATTGAACTTTCTGGTTGTGTAGAAGTGATATACATCCTCTAAGTAGACCCTTTCTTCGTGAGCCTCTAAAACAGGAACTAACGAAGCTTCTTTAATCTTTTCCAGTAACGAGCGCATCAGATCAGTGCCCGAGAAATGGAATTTGCTGTAGTTGAAGTACCTTCCTTCGATAATCTTCTCCATTTCTGAAATTTTGATAGTAGAAATCTACAAAGATGCAGTTAACTTTTCGCAACAGAAGGGTTTGAGAGTTAGAGAGTTTTAGAATATTTGGGTGCGTAAGACGACTATACTGTTTAGATCGGATTTTATAGGTTTCATTTTGATTAGGTTTCCATGATTTATCAGAACCGTTGATCTAATCTGACAGTTTTTAATCATGTGGATAGGAGAAGCGGATTTCAATTTTATTATTTTAATGTCAGATGGGCGGGAAACTCTATCAACACTAATCTGTTACTTATAAAAGCGCGTTTCTAATGATACGTTTTATGACCATGCTTATATAAGATATCAGATGAGTAGAGTTTAACTTATCTGACAGACGAGTGATCTGTTATCTGATATTACTAGAGAATGCCAATAGCTAGTAATCTTCCTCTGATGTTTGTCAATCCAGCAAGATAAAATAATCTTCAATCCTCAAGAATTTAGAACAGATCTTCATGATAACATAACTTCAACTAACTGACATTAACTGATTTCATCTTTAGAACAGAAGTACCGCTAGTCTTACACGTTCCCCCTGTCTTTAAGAATTCATAAGTTAACTAGTCTGTTGAAAGTTAATCCTTGAATAGAATAACTGACGACTAAGCTGTTGAACTCCAGTCTTCTGATGAGTTCCCCCTCATCTTATGCATCCAAATTAAGTAATCCTAGTTCAGCTCTTAAAGTTGAAAACCTTACTTCACTTAAAGGTTTAGTGAAAATATCAGCAATCTGATTATCAGTATGAACATACTCAATCACAACATTGCCTTTTTCCACATGATCTCTAATGAAGTGATGCTTGATCTCGATATGTTTAGTCCTTGAATGACTTGTAGTGTTCTGAGTAAGTGAGATTGCACTAGTATTATCACAGTAGATTGGAATTCCACTGATTTTGATGTTGTAATCTTCCAGTTGATGTTTCAACCAAAGTATCTGTGCACAACAAGCTCCAGCAGCTATATATTCAGCTTCAGCAGTAGATATAGAAACTGAGGTTTGTTTCTTACTCATCCATGAGATCAGACGACTACCCAAGAATTGACAGGCACCTGTTGTGCTCTTTCTGTCAATCTTGCAGCCAGCAAGGTCTGAATCTGAATAACCAATAAGCTCGAATCCAGATTCTCTAGGATACCACAATCCCAATTCTTGAGTGCCTTTAACATATTTCAATATCCTCTTGGCAGCTAAGAGATGAGATTCTTTGGGGTTTGATTGAAATCTTGCACAGACTCCAACTGAGTACATTATATCAGGTCTGCTTGCTGTTAGATACAACAGTGAACCAATAATGCCTCTATATTTGGTTATGTCTACTGATTTGCCATCTTCATCTTTATCCAAACGAAGACTTGTAGACATAGGAATAGTAGCAGTAGAGCTAGTTTCCATACCAAACTTCTTGAACAGATCTCTTGTGTATTTTGCTTGGCTGATGAATATTCCATCAGGCAACTGTCTAACTTGCAATCCAAGAAAATAGTTAAGTTCACCCATCATGCTCATTTCAAACTTATTCTGCATCAGCTTGGAGAACTTATCACACATCTGTTGGTTAGTTGAACCAAAAATAATATCGTCCACATATATTTGCACAAGTAATATATGATTTTCCCATTCAATTGTAAACAAGGTTTTATCTACCTTACCTTTACGAAATCCTTTAATTAAAAGAAAATCAGATAGGGTATCATACCATGCTCTTGGAGCCTGTTTCAGTCCATAGAGAGCTTTCTTCAGACGATATACTTTGTCCTCTTCTTGATAGACTTCAAATCCAGGAGGTTGCTCAACATACACTTCTTCTTGCAATTCTCCATTGAGAAAAGCAGACTTCACATCCATCTGATAGACAGTGAAGTTCTTGTGAGCAGCATAGGCTAGAAACAGTCTGATTGCTTCAAGTCTTGCTACTGGTGCAAAAGTTTCATCAAAGTCAATTCCTTCTTCTTGACAATAACCCTTGGCCACTAGTCTTGCCTTGTTTCTGGTAACAATACCATCTTCATTCATCTTATTTCTGAATACCCACTTAGTGCCAATTACTCTTTGATGACTTGGTCTAGGAACTAAGTACCAGACTTCATTCCTTTCAAATTGATTCAACTCTTCTTGCATAGCTTCTATCCAGAAGGAATCACTGAGAGCTTCTTCAATTTGCTTAGGCTCTATTTGAGATAGAAATGTGACAAACATGGCATCTTGTGCAGCAGCTCTTCTTGTTTTCACTCTATCTAAAGGATCACCAATGACTAACTCAGGTGGGTGATTCTTGAGCCATCTGAGATCAGGTTGCAGATCAGGATGTTGTCCTCTGTTTTGATCTTGCAACACTACTGTTGGAGCTTCAGTAGTAGTCTGTTGAACATTTGGCGTCTGTTGAACAGTCTCTGGTCTGTCAGCTGTTTGCAACTCGTCTGTTAGACAATCAGCACTGTGATTTTGAACAGCACTTGAGTTAGCATCTGAATTAAGATTAGGTAGTATGATGGGAACATATTCTTCATTTCTTCCAATGTCTAACTTCTGTAAATCAGCAGATAGATCTTGATTTGCACTTTGATTCTTTTCAGAAGATTGACTTGGCTCATCAAATACTACATGGATAGATTATTCTATTAGTAATGTTCTTTTGTTAAACACTCTGTAAGCCTTACTAACAGTTGAGTATCCTACAAAAACAGCTTCATCAGCCTTTTCTGCAAATGCAGTAAGGTGATTTTTCCCATTATTCAATACAAAACATTTACAACCAAAAATCTTAAAATAATGAATGTTTGGTTTTCTGTTGTTCCAAACTTCATATGGAGTCTTGTTCTGATTTTTGTTGATCATACATCTGTTTTGGGTAAAGCATGCTGTATTTGTTGCTTCTGCCCAAAATCTTTGAGGCGGCTTAGCTTCAGCTATCATGGTTCTGACAGCTTCTTTCAGTGTTCTGTTTCTCCTTTCAGCAACACCATTCTGTTGAGGGGTTCTAGCAGCAGAATACTCATGATGTATTCCTTTGATGTTACAATACTCTTCAACAGTAGAGTTTGTAAACTCTGTCCCTCTATCTGATCTGATCTTCAATATTTTGATACTCTTCTCATTCTGGATCAGTTCCATCAGATTGGTAAGATGTTCCTTGGTTTCACTTTTCTTCTTCATGAAAATCACCCAAGTATATCTTGAATAATCATCCACAACAGCTAGGCAGTATTTCTTTCCACCATTGCTGACTGGATCAATGGGTCCAAATAAGTCCATATGTAGTAGCTCCAAAATTCTTTCAGAAGATTGGTGCTTCTTGATTTTGAAAGATGACTTGATTTGTTTACCCTTCTGACATGCGTCACAGAGCTTATCTTTGCTCATGACTGCTTTTGGAATCCCTTCTACCAAATCATTCTTGATTAATCTGTTTATGGTCTTGAAGTTTAAATGATTCATTCTCTTGTGCCACAGCCAACTGACTTCACTTGGTGCAGATGCCACCAAACAAATACTTGAATTCTTGTCAACAGAATTCCAGTCGACTATGTAGACATTCCCTTGTCATCTTCCAGATAAAATTACCTTCTTTGTACCAATCTGTTCAACGTAGCACTTATCTGTTGAGAAGATGACTGAATATCCTTTGTCACAGAATTGACTTATGCTCAGCAGATTGTATTTGAGGCCTTTGACATATGAGACGTCAGAAATCTCTATGTTTCCTCTGATTAATCTTCCTTTAGCTTTAATCTTGCCTTCTTTGCTGTCTCCAAATGTAACACTTGGACCATCCACAGCAACTGCATCAGTCAGCTCATGTATGTTTCCACACATGTGTCTTGAACATCCACTGTCCAAGTACCAAATCTTCTCTACTTTACTCCTACTCATAATCCTAACCTACAAAACAAAAGTAAAATTGTTTTAGGTACCCTTATTGAGAGGGTCCTGGAGGATTAGTTCCACCTTTGACAACCCAAGATGTTGATGTCTTAGGCTTCTTAGGCTTCTGAGTTTTAGCAGGAGTATGAACAGTTTCATTTTTATCATAGTTATCAGATAAGTCATGTTGATGATCAGTATGATATGAATAATGTTCATAAGCAGGGTAAGGTGCATGATAAGCAGGGTATGCATGCATTGGATGAGCAGGGCAAGGTGCATAGTAACTAGGAAATTGAGGTGCATGATACATAGGATGATATGTAGCAGGTTGCACATAATATGACTCATTTCCATACCAAGCATTTTGATTTTTCTTGTTCTTATGCTTCTTTGGTTTACTAGATGCTTGCTCATTTGATTTTGACTTAGTTTTACCAACAGATTGATTCAGTTTAGCTTTATCAGCAGACTTCTTAGGACTCTGCTGTTTGGTCTTACTAGTCTGATTTCCTATACTAGGCTCTTTGCTCTTTTTAGCCTTAGGAGATTTCTTCTCCTTTGATACTTTCTCAGATGAGGTAGGTTTAGAGGTTTGCACATACAAGATGACCTTACTATTGTCAGCAGAAATGAACTTTTCAGTATGATTCAACTCTAATTTATCCTTTTCTAAAGGTGTCTCCTGTTTACTAGATGTAGGCATGGATGCAACAGTTGACTTATCATGAGACTCAATAATTTTCTCAAGTTCCATGATTTTTCCTTTATAAACCTCACATTCAGCTTTCAGAGACGCATGTTCTTGCTCAAGCTGTTTATATTCAGCTGATTCCCTTGGCTTTTCAGCTAAGAGTTTCAGTGAACTATTTTGCTCTTTCAGCAGGATCATCTCTTCCTTAAGCTTTTTATATGCTTCAGCAATACTGGTATTGTTAAGCATCATTTGTTCAAATGAATTAAACAGTTCATCATTAAGAGGAGTTACCTCATCCTCAGAGTCATCAGATTCCTTTGCCATCAGGCACAGGAGAGCAGGTTTTTCTTCATCAGAAGACTCTTCATCAGACGTGTCTGAATCTGAATCAGATGAGTAGACAGCAGCTAGCTTTTCTGCTTCAGCTATCATTGCCTTGCCTTTCTGATGCTTTCTTTCCTTTCTGATTCTCTTCTCTTCCTCAGTGTATTTCTCTGCTTTTGGATATGGACAATCTCTGATGAAATGTCCCAATTTCCTGCAGTTATAACACATTAGTTTTGCTTTATAATCATCTTTTTCTTGAGAAGAAGAGTTAGGTTTAGAAGTAGAAGCAGCATGATTGTATTTGTTTTTCATCTTTCTCTTGTAGAACTTCTTGAAGTTGTTCATCAATAATGCTACATCTCCAGCAGTGTACTCCTTCTTGTTGAGTAGTGATGCTTCATCAGATGAGTCCACATCTTGGATTCTATGTGCTGGTCTCCTGGTGTTTTCAGCAGCAACTAAGGCAGCTGTGGGTCCTGAATTTGAGGTTTCTTCAATACCCATTCTAGGCAGTTTATACTCATAAGCCTTGAGTGCAGAAAACAGCTCTGTAAGAGAGATCTTCCCCAGATCCCTTGATTCTTCCATTGCTGTCACCTTCATATTGAACTTAGGAGGTAATGCCTTCAGTACTCTGATGGTTATCTCCTTGTCGGTCAAGGTTTTTCCAAGCTTCAATACTTCATTTAATATTCTTGTAAATCTTGTATCCATCTGATCAATGGTTTCAGAGGATTTCATC
This sequence comes from Penstemon eatonii, assembly GCA_038501285.1. NCBI lineage: Eukaryota > Viridiplantae > Streptophyta > Magnoliopsida > Lamiales > Plantaginaceae > Penstemon > Penstemon eatonii. The sequence goes on from CM076713.1 coordinate 29,355,750, forward strand.
TTGAAGTTATCCAGCTTTTCTAGAGCAACACTCAGCTGATGCTCTTTTATGGCGTCGTTCCCTTCGCTCATATCTCTGACTTTATCCCACATCTCTTTTGCAGATTTGCAATGTTTGATCTTGTCAAATCGATCATTGTCCAGGGCTTTAGTCATGATAAATCTTCCAATTTTGTCCAGGTTGAACAGCTTAATTTCTTCAGCTGTCATTTCGTTCAAATCTTTTTCCACCACGGTATCAACTTCATTGATCTTTATCATCTTGGTGAACTTGAATGGACCTTTTGTAATGCAGGTGAACATGTTGTCATTGTAGGCAGCAAGGAAAATCTCCATCCTGATTTTCCAGTCTTCGAAGGACATGCCAGCAATGTGGGGAACATGGTTTATGCATTCCATTTTCAAAAAGTTTTAGTTTTTCAAAAAGATGCTCTTTTGAAAAGTTTTAAAAACCTTTGAAAAACACTTGGATCAAGCTCGTTGAATGAACCACCTGCTCTGATACCACTTGTTGGTCCCAAGTGGTCAGATGAGGTCTAGAGGGGGGGGGGGGTGAATAGACCTCTGAAAATTTTTGAACTTAAAAACTTTTCAGTCTTCTGTCAGCAGACTAAGCTTATGAAGAACAGTAAGCAGACTAATCTGTTCGTGAACAAATCTTAAACAGACGACTGACCACTCTTCTTACAGAAACTTAGCTGTTTTTCAGCAAAACAGTTTTTCAAAGAGTATACTTGCAGCGGATTGTTTCAAAGTGTTTTTCACAAGTAAACTAAGTTCTAAGAAGATTTTATCCCCAGTTTAAAACTCCTTATAAAATATTTTGATTAATTCAAAGTGTTTAGAATGCAAACTTTTGAAATATGCAAGAAAGCTTTAGATGCAAGATAACACAAAGAATTTTTATAGTGGTTATATGGATAAAAATCCTTTAGTCCACTCTTCCAGATCACACAGATTCTGGGTTATACTATAATCACTTAGATTACAATATTTCTCCACTTACACCTAAACAACTAATGAAAAGGCTGTAAGCTCACAATAGGAATTCACAAAGAAAACCTATCCTCTAAAGTAGAATCACTCACAAAGACGGATTCTCACTTCGCACAACACTCAGCTTTTACAAAATCACTCAGATAATGTTTTTCTGTTTTCTTCAACTTGGTTTCTGTCAACAGATGACTTCCACCAGACGAGTGAGCTGTTCGAGCTTTTGAGACTTTGAAAAATTCTGCTTCAAAATTTAGATCTCTGATTGTTGTTGTGTTATTTGCTCGATTGAAATTCAGCTCTATTTATACATGGAGATGAAAATATGACCGTTGAAGGCAAGTCACAATTCAAATCCATCCTTCAGCTCTTTTGAAACGGCTCCCTGCAGCAATCCGTACTGTGTACAGTACCTTTCTGTCCATCGCATTTAATGCTGCATTAAATGCACTCTGCTGATCCGAGGATATCTTCAATTATTTGCCATTACTACCCTTCTCTTTCAGCATTTATTACACCAAGTGCATTTATTACCGTTGGACTAATCTCTTGACCTCTTCTACTCTGCTGATCAAAACGACTCTGCTGATAGATACTCTGCTGATCAAATACTGAACTAATCTGATTTGACTCGGCTGATGATCTACCCTTCTGTTCGCTGTTTCAGCAAGAGATCACTAGTCTTCTGAGCTTTGAACTTTGAACTCTTCTGATGTCTTCTTTTACTTGTTCAAAATTCTTCTAAGGGAACTAAGCTTTCCATACTTAGCTGATTATGATGTTTTGGAAATCATCAAAACCTTCCCTTAATTACTTATCTTCTTTGCACTTCATCTTCATCTTCATCCAACAAGAACAACGACAGTGCGGAATTTAAAATTTTTCGAAGCACCCAAGGTCCCATATTAATTCTCCATATTAATTATACGTAAGCAAGAAACAAAAACGCACATAGTAATTAAACAAGGGGGTCTTTGTGATATACCTCACCACAGGCTAGGTGGTGGAAACCTTCAATTCTGGATCTGGATCTGGATCTGGTTCACAGAAGTGATCCAAGCGTCTCACCTCCAAAGTAAGTCCACACCAATTGGATTCTGGCAACACCTCAAGATCTTAGGCTCAGAACTGGATTCAGGAGGTTTGTCGATGCAGGATTGTGTAGATTCTCTTGACAGGTCAAGATCTAACACAAAGGAACAAAGGGAGAGGGGCGGCGGCACTAGAGCAGCCCACGGCAGCAGGTGGCGGCGGCGGCGGCGGCTAGGGTCTTAGAGAGGCTAGGGTTTTCTTCTTAGGGTGTTAGCTTTTTGAGCTCAAGTAGAACCCCTTTTATAGACTCCCTCTTGACCTAGGTTTGCAAGACTCCTTATGGGCTTTTAATTAAAGGCCCATGTCTTGCAAGCCTTTTCATTTAATTAATTACTTAATTAAATGCCCAGTCCAATTAAATCATTATTTCTTTTATATAATTAATTATCAACTCAATTAAGTATTTAATTAATTAAGTTAGCCAATTAATTAATCTCCCACTTGAATTAAATACTTTTAATTCATTTAATTGATTTAATTACCTTTAAATCAATTAATTCCTTTAGTATCCTTTTCAACAGTCACCGTCCAATTGTATTGTGTGTGACCCTTTGGGTTCACCATCAATTGGCAGCAGGCCCACGAATTCCTCGTGATTTAATTTATGAACAATAAATTGCTCCGGTCAATTAAACAACCTTTAATTGACCACTCCTAGAATCAATTCCTCTATTAACTCAGGAGTACCTACACTTCATGGTCGATGTCTAGCCACAAGCCCATGAAGCCCAACTTCAGGTGAATTGATACTTGTGAACCTCGTCTCATATAATTACCATGTACATACGGTCCTTCTATCGACTAATATTCCCGATCAAGACTTAAGGTGTGTGAATTGATCGGCACCTCTAAATTTGTCTCGATAACTATACTTTCTAATTCAGGATAATATTCCATTGTGACTCCTAAATTTGGAAACCCCTTTCCAAATCCGTCACCGACTACGGCCGTAGGTTCCTTGGATATATTATCTAAGAATCGTATAGGAAATTCTCTCACCCATTACAGTGAGTCAATAGATTCCATATCGGTACTAACCATTCGCGTACATGTCCATACGCACCCAGTCTAGGCATGTTATGACCAAGCTACGTGGCCTATACCTAGATCTAAGTACGGACTTCCATGTACCGAATTCGCCCTAGCACCTCAAGTCAGAGGACTAAATCGTACACTATTATAATCCTTGAGAAACGTCCCATCACCGATATGCGACATGCGCTTCCACAATGGGTTTCTCTGTTCGGGTCGTTCGATGCGTTCAATCCTCCATTGAACCACCTACTCATATGCACTGGCCTCAAATGCCTTGCTCATGAAACGCTACAAATTCACTCCATGTGAATCATGCATACTTGTACAAGTCTTGGCGATTCCTACGATACCCCGTCTCGTTCGGAATCTATGACTTGGAACAGTTTTAAGATTACGACCTTTGAGACTGTTTCATGATTGCACTCAGTATTGAAGTGAATCGTCCCATAGTCAAATGTAATCTAGGGGTTTCATCCAATCGCTTAAATGTATTCGCGAGAGATGAAGTTGGCCATTGTTTATCCTTATACTCATATAAATAAACGCGCGTATTATTATAAAATCAAAAGATTGTTTCTTACAGAATAGATCTATTACAAGCTAATTGAGCTGGCTTGTTGGGCACTATTCTATCACCTGCATACGAGTTCCTCTATACCCAACATGAGTCCACAGAGACCTTCTAGTAATCTCCAGTCAGCCGGAACTCACATCAAAGTATAGACGTTCTCGCACCAGATAAACCCTATCACCTCAAGTATTTAGGGAACGTTCCTCGTATACTATCGTAAATTGGAATAACTTCATCCCCGATATGCGACTACCACTTCCATGGTGAGTTATTTCCTAATTGGGGTATTCAGTGCACTTGCCATCCCAGCAAGCCACCCACTTATGTGTATCGACTATCCCAATCACGCTCGTGGACCCCAGCGTTCTCCAGTTCATCGGAGTATACACAATAGTGAGAGTCTAACCGAATCCAACGATGTCCTATCTCGATTGGATTCTGCGACTCTTGAATATGTTCTAGATCACGGCCTTGGAGATCATTCCACGGGTTGTCTCATAGCCCTGTGATCTAAGGACTTCTATCCTTATGCGTAGATAATTACTCCCTCTGTCCCAATTTTTTTGCTCTCTAGGTACAGTTGACCGGTCAACTTGACCAAATTTATAAAAATTATAATAAATAATTTAATTAATATATTTCACTAATAAGTTGATAATATATTATGACACTATATATATTAATATTTAAAAGGTTTAACACACCACAAATGTGAATAATTTAATATGATAAGTCACCTAAAAGATTAAAAAGTTTGACCGAGTACTGTAGCAAAGGGAGCAAAATAAATGGGACGGAGGGAGTATTACATAAGATAAAGATGACCATATGATAATAAAAATGCATTTATTAATCAAATTGAATGGTCCTTTCAATTAAATGCAGCCAAAATAGTTGGCTTGCAGGACACTATTCTATCAGCCGCCGTGCCCTAGGTCGCGCCACCCCTGTCTCTCTCCTACTTTTTCCTTAACCTAGAGTTGGATCTAGATCCAGCTCTTCAATTGACACCCTTCCCTTCCTAGTTCTAAGCCTAAGGATCGAAGGAGTCACTCATTCCATCTGGTGTGGACTTTCTCTAGAGGCACAACACTTGGGGTGCTCTAGTGAACGAAAGAGAAGACCGGAGAAAACCACCACCTTGCCTGTCGTGAGGGAAATCGAGATTTACCATCTTTTATTTTAGTAATTTGTTGCTAAATTATATTCAACCTATTCATATGTGCTAGTAAATAAATCTTAGGGCTTTGGTGTATGAAAAAAAATTATATTCCGCATTGTTGTTTTTGACAATCATACCCCGTAAATCCCAACAGATTCAAATGGATCTTCAAGCATAAGCTTGGAATGAATGGAGAGGTAATAACCCATAAGGCTCGCCTAGTGGCAAAAGGTTATTCTCAGAGGCCTGGAATAGACTATGAGGAAACCTTTTCTCCAGTAGCGATGTCGAAATCCATTCGGATACTTTTAGCCATAGCCGCGTGGTATGACTACGAGATATGACAAGTGGACGTAAAGACCGCCTTCTCGATGGAGATATTGACAAGGAGATCTTTATCCAACAGCCCGAGGGCTTTGCGTCCAAGAGCACAAGGTGTGCAAGCTTCAAAGGTCGATTTATGGCCTTAAACAGGCGTTCCGGACTTGGAACATACAATTTGATGAGACAGTCAAAGCTTTTGGCTTCATCAAAAACGTATTTGAGCCTTGTGTGTACAAGAAAAATAGTGGGAGATCGTTACAATTCATAGGTGTATACGTCGACGACATTCTATTGATTGGGGATGATATCGGAATGTTAACGCAGACGAAAGCGTGGTTATCCACGCAGTTCTCCATGAAAAATTTGGAAGAGGCATCTTACATGTTGGGGATACATATCTATAGGGATAGATCGAAGAAGATGTTGGGTCTCTCCCAATTTCAGTACATCAACATGATATTGAAAAGATTCAATATGGAAGAATCCAAGAAATGATTGCTTCCAATGAGACATGGTATCTCTCTTTCAAAGTCAATGTGTCGTACAACTGACGAAGAAAAGAAGAGAATGTCTCTCATACCTTATGCCTTTGCTATAGGGAGCATAATGTATGCAATGTTGTGTACTAGACCAGACGTAGCACACGTTGTAAGTGTAACGAGCCGCTATCAGTCAAATCCAGGCGAGGAGCACTGGACTGCCGTTAAAGCAATCCTTAAGTACATGCGAAGGACTAAGGATATGTTATTGGTCTACGGTGGTAGTGGAGAATTGAAACTTGAAAGATTCATTGATTCAGGTTTCCAATCTGACATGGATGATTATAAATCCAATTCTGGATATATATTTTGCCTCAATGGCGCAGTGTTGAGTTGAAAAAATTCCAAACAGTCCACCACTGCCGACTCAACTACTGAAGCAGAATATATTGCAGCATTGGATGCGGCAAAAGAGAGTGTTTGGATGAGAAACTTCATCCAAGAATTGGATGTAGTAGCTAGCATTGCGGAACCTGTAGTAGTCTTCTGTGACAACAACGGGGCAATCGCTCAAGCGAAGGAACGAGATCACACCACCAGTCCATACACGTGATGAGGAAATACCATGTGATCAGGGAGATCATTGGTAGAGGAGACAATCATATGGATCGTGTCAACTCATAAGACAACATAGCTGACCCACAAACGAAGCCACTTTCGCAAAAGGCGTTCGAGGGACATCTTAAAAAGACGGGTCTTAGAAATGTTTGTGAATGGCTTTAGGACAAGTGAGAGATTGATAGGATAGTGCTCAGCAAGCCAATTCACTTTAGCTTGTAATAGGTCTATCCTGTAATAAACAATCTTTGATTTAATGAATAATACGCACGTTTATTTATAACTGTATAGAATAAACAATGGCCAACTTCATCTCTCGCGAATACATTTAAGCGATTGGATGAAATCCTTAGACCACATCTGACTATGGGACGATTCACTTCAGTTTGAGTGCAATCATGAAACAGTCTCTAAGGTTGTGATCTTAAAACACGTTCCAAGTCATAGATTTCGAACGAGACGGGGTATCGAAGGAATAGCCAAGACTTGCAAAAATATGCATGATTCACGTGGAGTGAATTTGTAGAGTTTCATGAACAAGAAGACATTTGATGTCAGTGCAATATGAGTAGGTGGTTCGATAGGGGATCGAACACATCGAACGACCCCAACAAAGAAACCCATTATGGAAGCGCATGACGCATATCGATGATGGGATGTTTCTCAAGACTTATAATAGTGTACGATTTAGTCCTTAGACTTGAGGTGCTAGGGAGAATTCGATGCATGGGTGTGCGTACTTTGATTTAGGTGCCGGTCACGTAGCCTGACCATTGTGTGCCTAAGTTGGGTGAGCATAGTCGTGTACGCGAATGGTTAGTACCAATATATGATCTACCGACTCATTGTAATAGATGAGAGAATTTCCTATACAATCCATAGATAATAGATTACGAGAAACCCGTGGCCACGGTCGGTGAAGGATTTGGAAAGGGATTTCCAAATTTAGCAGTCACACTGGAATTATTATCCCGAATTAGAAAGTATAGTTATCGAGATAATTAGAGGTGTCGATCAATTCACATACCATAGGTCTCGATCAGAAAATTAAGTCGATAGAAGGACCGTATGTACATGGCAATTATAAGAGGTGAGATTTACAAAGATCCATTCACCTGAAGTTGGGCCTCATGGGCTTGTAGCTAGACATCGACCATAAGGTGTGAGTACTCCTGAATTAATAAGGGAGATTAATTTTGGAATGGTCAATTAAAAGTGTTTAATTGATCGTGGCAATTAATTGCTCATAAATTAAATCACGAAGGGTTCGTGGGCCTGCTGCCAACTGATGGTGAACCTAGAGAGTCACACACAATAGAGTTAAACAGTGACAGTCATAAAAGGAAATATTTTATTTAAAGGAGTTAAATCAGTAAATGAATTAAAGTGTTAATTCAATTGGAAGAATAATTAATTAGATAGTATAATTAATTAAATATTAATTAAAGTGATAATTTAGATATACACTAATTAGATTAATTGGACTAATTTAATTAATGGGTTAATTAAATTAAGTTGCAAGATATGAGCCACTTTAATTAGGAGCCCATAAGAAGTCTTGCAAGGCTAGGTTAACTTAAGAGGGTTATAAAAGAAGTCTAGGAGAGACTCAAAAACACAATCTTACACTTTTGCACAAAACCCTAGCCGCCCCCTTGAGCCCTAGCTGCCCCCTGCCTGCGCCGCACCCTCTCTCTCTGCTCTTCAATATCCGAATCTAGATATGCTTCTTCCTCCATTGACAATCTCCAAGATCTAGTCCGTAGCCTGTGACTTGGAGTATTGCTACAATCCATCTGTGTGGATACACTATGGAGGCGAGACAATTGGATCGTTAAATTGTGAATCAAACAACAAAGCCGGAGGTTACCACCACCTTGCCTGTTGATGGGGGCTATTTCGCACCCTACATACTGCACGGATCGAGTAAAGAACATAAGATCGATTCGACCAAATCAGACAGTTCCGGATCATCTTATCGACCCGGCCGAATACAGCTCTCTTCGACTAGAAGACTATACTCCGGACCCAAGAAGGATACTTGGGCCAAGTCCTATTAGGACTATGTTTCCTTGTAACGCTAGGTTTTGTATGATATAAATACCTAGTCAATCATTGTATTAAACAACTCGAGATCATAAGGCAAATACGCCATTGAATTCTGCATAAACTGCACAACTCACTAATATTCAATAAAAAGAGCTTTCTCTTCATATTTGTGTAATTTCTGCGTTGGTTTAAATATTTACTTTCTGTTCTTATGATATTGCTCTTCCTTGAGATTGATCCATCCTGAATAAAGTAACGGAGCCCTATAAAATATATATATCGGAAACCCCCAATATCACAAATTCACTGATACCTTTTTAACCCGACGAAAACGGGTTAAATCAGTTGGCGCCCACCGTGGGGCTAGGTTAATTATTCGATCGACACATGGCTCGCCCAAGGAAAAGCGCCCGTATCGGAGCAAGAAGTAACACAACCACCGGTCATAACACATCTGAAGATCTACAGGACAACAACGATAATAACGTTCCCAACACCAACGAGAATTTGCAGGATACCCATCCCCGTCAGCAGGAACCCCTAGGAAGTCTTCCCCGTACGATACAGGAAGAACCGGAAGACCCCGAGATCCCCGTTCCTCTCCCGGGTGCTCAGGAGAAACTGCGACAAATATCAATGCTCGTTAAATCACTCTCCCCAGAGGAATTACTCGTACTTGATCAAATTCCGCGAAACGTTAGGGCTGCCAGGGCAATTCCTGCTCAAAGAAAGCCAAGACAAAACGATCAAGTCTCTCAACAAGCTGACAGCCCGCCAAGCGAGCGCCGCTCACTACACAGCCCGCAGCAGGACAATTCAAAACCCTCCGATAACCATCCCCGAAGAAAACCTGGACAAAGAAAACCACAGGCGGGGCGCAGTGGGTCCAAGGAACATACAATAATCCCTATCGAGGATGACATAAATGATACAATCCCCGATCGACCACGAACGATTCGTTTCTCGGAAAGAGAAATTGAAAGGATGGTACAGGAGCGACTTGAACAACGCCTACGATCTGTTCAAAACCCATGGGCCCGAACCACGGAACTCCAGGAGAGCCTTGCGGCCTGTTCTCCCTTCTGTAGAGAAATAAAAGAGGCACAGTCAATTGGACAGGTCCCGGGTAGACTACCTCGCTATGATGGAACCACTGACCCGGATGATTATATTTTTAGCTTCACAAATATAATGAATTTATACGCCCATTCCGCAGAATTCACCGCCAAATTAATGGTAACCACATTCGAAGGACTCGCGTTGGACTGGTTCGCCAAACAACCTTCCAACTCAATATTCAGTTTTCGGGAACTATGTAATAAATTGACGCAGCAATTTGCCAGTCAGAAGAGGCAAAAACTCCCGATGAGCTACTTAGGAACCATACACCAACAAGAGGGAGAATCCCTAAGAAACTGGTTGGCGAGATTTAACGTGGAATTACTCAAAATCGATTCCCCTAATATCGATTACATAATTTCTATTCTCTTCGACCTCACGAAGAATAGGCAGTTCGGAAATGCCCTCAGTCGAAAACAACCAAGAACATTTGCCTACATCATGAGCTTGGCGTCTAAATATATGACCCAAGAAGAGATGAATTCCTTTAAAGATAAAAACAAAAGCAAAACCACAACTTCAGGCTCCAAAAGACATGATAGACTTCCTGCCCAAAGATCCGTGGATTATGAACGATCTTTTAGAAAAGGCAACGTTTTCCAGCGATTGGAATACAACAAAACCGACCAAGAAAGGCAACCTAATTTCTATCAGCGACCAAGAAACCCCGAGCCACCGGGCACAGGCAGGGTGAATCAAGTGGAACATCCAAGATTAAATGCTCCGATGGAAGAAATACTGGAAGTCCTAGAAAGGAATAATTGGATCCCCGAAGCGAGGAAAATAGCTCAGCCCAGACCAGGATCTCGTAACTACGACCTATACTGCAAATACCATCGGGCACACGGACATCGAACGGAAAACTGTTTTCACCTTAAAAGAGAAGTTGAAAAACTAATCGAACAGGGAAAACTAGACAACTACATTGAGCGAGATAACCGCAAGAGGGAAAGAAGTAGAAGTCCTCGAAATAATAATCAAAGAAGGAGCTCTCGTCGAAGGTCGCCCGAGCGTGATCCTACGCAGGAATTGAACCGTGACCAGATCAACGGCACTATCCATACAATATCCGGGGGACCCGCAGGCGGGGATAGTCGTAACGCCCGGCGAAGGACATCCAGATCCATAATTGGAAACATAAAATACCCAAACGAAATATGGACCCTGGAAAGCAAGCCATCAAACGATCAGCCGATCAGCTTTAACGAAGGCGAAGTACCTAAAAATATCGTTTGGGACACAAAAGAGGATAACCCCGATTTCCCGATGGTGATCTCGCTAGAAATAGCAAATTACAATGTCAAGAGAATCCTAATCGATAATGGGAGCTCAGTGAATATCATCTCCCGGGAAGTTTTAGCCCAAATAAACTTGGGGCAGATAAATTTACAGAAAGTAGCTACGCCATTAGTAGGATTCGGAGGGTCCGAAATCATCCCCAGCGGAACAATAACCTTAAGCGTATCGCTCGGAAAAACACCGCACCGGACAGTGAAGCTAGTAAAATTTCTAGTGGTAGAAAACCCTTCGCTTATAACGCGATATTAGGACGACCAGCCCTCAACCTATTCAGAGCTGTTGTCTCTACTTATCACCAGAAGATAAAGTTTCCAACCGATAGAGGCATCGGAGAAATAACAAATGATCATTGTATGGCGTGGGATTGCTACAGCACCTCGTTAAATATGAGAGAACACCCCAAATCAATTACTCCGAGCAAAAGAAAGATCGAAGATAATCTTGTTAGAAACAAAATTGAAATCCCTAGTACTGATCGAATAGATAAAAAGGGAAAAGAACCGCTAGATCTATCCTTAAAGCCTCCGGAACATAAGGATGTAGTTCTAGTACAAGGGGACTCGTCCAAAACAACAAGAATAGGTACTGAATTGAGCAAATAAGGGGAAATAATGTTAATCGACTTCCTCAGAGATAATATCGACATCTTCGCCTGGAGTGCGAATGACATTGAAGGAATTGATCCTCGAGTAATCAAGCATTCCCTAAAAATTGATCCCTTGGCAAAACCTGTCAGACAAAATAAGAGAAATCATGGGCCAGTAAAGGATAAAATTATCAAAGCCGAGGTAGAAAGATTACTTGAAGCAAAACAAATTCGAGAAATACATTTCTCAGAATGGCTATGTAATGTTGTTCTAGTAGCAAAAGGGGATAAAAATGACAACAAATGGAGAATGTGTAATGATTTTACCGATCTTAACAAGTTATGCCCGCGCGACCCATATCCCCTCCCAAGGATCGACTTATTGGTCGATTCGACCGCTGGCTTCGCGATATTCAGCATGATGGACGCCTTTCAAGGGTTTTATCAAATATACATGGACGAGCCGGATCAAGAGAAGACTGCATTCGTAACCGAGCAGGGAGTATACTGCTTTATAGTAATGCCATTCGGCTTGAGGAATGCCGGGGCTACTTACCAAAGGTTAGTAAACCTAATGTTCAAAGAATTAATCGGAGAAATAATGGAAGTCTATGTAGACGACATGTTAGTCAAAAGTATGAATGAAGCGGATCACGTAAAACATCTTGATCGATGTTTCCGGATCTTAAGAAAATACCGTATGAAGTTAAACCCGGCGAAATGCACTTTCGGTGTTAAGTCAGGAAAATTTTTGGGATATTTGGTACACCAGCGAGGAATAGAAGCCAACCCAGAAAAAATTCGAGCCATAACTGAAATGAAACCCCCCAAAACCATCTCCCAAGTACAAAGCTTAGTTGGGAAGATCGTAGCGTTAAACAGATTCATATCAAAATCAGCGGACAGAAGCCTGCCCTTTTTCCAAACTCTCCGAAAGGCAAAAAACTTTGTTTGGACCGAAGAATGCGATCGAGCCTTCGAGCAACTCAAAGAATATTTGACAACACCTCCGATGTTGGCCAAACCAACAGAAGGAGAACCATTGTATATGTACATCTCCATCTCCGACGTAGCTATTAGTTCAGTACTAATTAAAGTCGAAGGCTCAGAACATAAGCCTGTCTATTATCTAAGCAAATTATTGCAAGGGGCGGAGAAGAATTATTTGGAAATTGAAAAATTCACGCTGGCCTTAGTGGTGGCTGCACGAAAACTTCGACCTTACTTTTTAACTTACAAAATTGTGGTTTTGACAAATCAACCACTAAGACAAGTCTTAGCAAAACCAGAAGCCTCCGGAAGACTGATCAAATGGGCGATCGAACTTGGCCAATTCGAAATCGATTACAAACCAAGAATCGCAATTAAGGCCAAAGTGTTGGCTGATTTTCTATTGGAAACACCGACACAGGCTACCGAATCATCGAGCAGCCTCAACGACGATGTCTTGATCATAGAAGATCAAACTTGGTTAATGCATGTCGACGGTGCTTCATGCCGAGAAGGAGGAGGCGCCGGAATCAACTTCACCGGACAAAATAAAGAAGATTTGAATTATGCGATAACATTGGACTTCGTCGTAACAAACAATGAAGCAGAATATGAAGCGTTAATCGCTGGAATGGAAATGGCGATCAAAGCCAACATAAAGAGCCTTAAAGTATTAACCGATTCAGAGTTAGTGCAAAGACAAATAGAAGGCCTGTACGAGGCTAAAGAATTTAACATGGTCAAATACCTCGCCAAAGTGAAAACACTAGCTGAAAAATTTGAAAGCTTCGGCATACAGAACATTCCACGATCGGAAAACAAATGGGCTGATCAATTGTCTAAGTTCACAGGATCCCATGACGGAAAGACCGAACGGGTGATCAACTGGTTGATTTCTAATACACCGGCAATCGATATTGATGAAACGCCGGTAGTAGATATAATGGAAATTGAAGAAGCTGAAGAAAACTGGATGACCCTAATGATAGACTACCTTCGAGAGGGAAAACTACCACCTGACCAGAATGATGCTCGGAAAATAAGATATCGAGCCCCAAAGTATACACTCGTAGAAGGAAAACTCTACCGAAGATCAGTATCAGGAATTCTTCTAAAATGCGTCTCTGAATCACAAACAACCGATATACTACGAGAAATACACGAAGGAGACGCAGGAAATCACAGCGGATCAAGGGCATTGGCTTTAAAATGCCTCAGAACATGTTATTATTGGCCTACCATCAATAAGGATGCCGCGCAATATGTCCAAGAATGTCATCACTGCCAAGTCCATGCTAACATATGTCATCGACCAGCAGAAAATATGCACCCAATCCCGATATGTTGGCCATTCGATCAATGGGGAATGGACATCGTGGGACCATTCCCAGCGGCTAGATCTAAGAAATCTTATGTCCTGGTCGCTGTAGAATACTTCAGCAAATGGATAGAATGCATCGCCCTCGCACGAATAACCCAATTCCAAGTGATCAACTTCCTATGGAAATTCATAGTTTGTCGATTTGGCATCCCAAGGATCCTAATCTCCGATAATGGAACCCAATTCGCGGGAAAACAGGTAATAGAATGGTGTTCAAAACTTGGAATTCAACAAAATTTTACTTCGGTCGGACATCCTAGAGCGAACGGACAAACTGAAGTAGCAAACCGAGAAATAATAAAATCCTTGGAAAAAAGATTAGGAGCTGCCAAAGGGAAATGGCTTGATGAACTCCCAGGAGTACTTTGGGCTAATCGAACCACAGTCAGGAGCTCGACTGGGGAAACCCCATTTAGCTTGGTATATGGGTCGGAAGCTGTTATTCCTGTTGAAACCCTAATCCCAACGCCAAGAATCGAGATGTTCGATGACCAGGAAAATGAGAAGGCAAGAGAAAGTGACATCGATTTAACAGAAGCTTTGAGAGAAAAAGCCGTTGTACGCTTGCAAGCCACTAAAGCAAATATGGAAAGGGCATACAATCAAAAAGTACGCATCCGAACCTTCAAAGAAGGAGACCTGGTCTTGAAAAAGGTGGAAGTATCCAAGCATGTGGGAAAGTTACAACAAAATTGGGATGGACCTTACGTTGTCATTGGCGTAGGAAAGAAAGGTTCATACAAAATTGCACACTTGGATGGAACAGCCTTACCAAGAACTTGGAACGCAGTCAACCTTAGAAAATACTATGGTAAATAAATTTTAGCAGATTATACTGCATTGTTTTATTTTATTTCATTGAGTTTTAGTCTTTGTAATAAAGGCCTTAGCCTACAGTTCAATTACTAAAGATTTTAGCATTTTCTATAAATCGATTGTTTCGGTAAACACTCCTTGGAATTATACTATCATATTGGTTGAGATTGGGACAAAACGAGTCGAGTATACATTGATCCATTCAATAAACACTCCTCGATATATATTCGACGATCAAAGGGACTTCTGGTACAAAAACCTAAGTCTAAATTATAAGCGAGTTGAGTAAACATTGATCCGCTCAATAAAAACTCCTCGATCTACTCATGACGACAAAAAAGACTTTTGGTATTAAAAACCTAAGTCTAAATTATAAGCGAGTTGAGTAAACATTGATCCGCTCAATAAAAACTCCTCGATCTACTCATGACAACAAAAAAGACTTTTGGTACTAAAAACCTAAGTCTAAATTACAACAAGTCGAGTATACATTGATCCGCTCAATAAACACTCCTCGATTCATATTAACGACAAAAAAGACTTTTTGGGTATGAAAAACCTAAGTCTAAATTATAACAAGTCGAGTATACATTGATCCGCTCAATAAACACTCCTTGATTTATATTAACGACAAAAAAGACTTTTTGGTGTGAAAAACCTAAGTCTAAATTATAACAAGTCGAGTATACATTGATCCGCTCAATAAACACTCCTTGATTTATTTTAAACGACAAAAAGACTTTTGGTATAAAAACCTAAGTCTAAATAATAAAGAGTTGAGTATACATTGATCCGCTCAATAAACACTCCTCGATCCACTTTCAACGATAAAAAAAAAAAAAAAAAAAAAAAAAAAAAAAAAAGGGCTTTTGGTATAAAAACCTAAGTCTGAATACATAATGAGTTAAGTATGAATTGATATGCTCGATAAATACTCCTTATAAAATAAGTTCAACACAAAATCAACGACAAAAGAAAATGCAAGGGATAAAAGGTAATGTTTTATTCATCAAAACAATTACATACAGAAGTTCTAATCAAATTACAGAGATCTACATACTACTCGAACATCATTACAAAGTTTTTTTGGAACGATCCTATGGATCAGCAATCTTCACGACAATGTCCACGGAAACACCAATCTCCTCCCTAGTACCTCGTCAATTATGATAAACCACCTAAGAAGCATGCTGCTCAGGATGGTCGACTTCTTTAGTTCGATGGCCAGGGAAGGATGATCAAATGTTGTTCCAGATGAAATGAGCATTACCAACCAGATAACCGGCAATACTCATTCACCCACAACAAGATACTGCTTCTACATTAGGAGTTGGCATTTCACTCTTGAGCAGCATCTCTTCAGGACCGTCGCGGAAGGAAAATTAACCAACATACCCCGGTAGTCTATCACTCCGGAGGTAACATCGAAGAACGGGGGTGACTGGCAAATATGAACCCTCCATGTGCAAACAGAAACCACGGACCTCAAATCTGTGAAAACAACATTTGAGGCCTCATGGGACCCGTTAGTACAAGGTAGGGCTTCCATGGGACCCGTTAGTACAAGGCAGAAGAACATCAACCTATTACGGTATGAATCACGATAATGTGACTTTTTGAATATTATGGGATCTGAAGGCAGAATAAAATCTAAAGAGACTGAGATCTCCATCCTTTTTGAGAAATGGCAAATCAAGTATGCAAACCGCCTCCCTATTTATAGGGATAGATCTAAGCAATCCAACGGCTGAAAAAGTATCTGATCAACGAACGGAATTGCGACCTTTTAACTTCCCCCAATTAAATGCGAGTAAGTTGGAACGGCATACCACTGATCGAATCAACTACACAACGAGAAAGAAAGTTCAGATCGAAGCGATCAATATCTAAGAAGAGCTCCGGGCCGGAAAATTTTGCACACTCACATATGATAATCGATCAATAGAAAGCCTAAGATGCTCAACGACGGTATATCACCCGTCACTGCCTCATACATCATACGGGTAACCATTAAAGAATTGCTTAAGGAGGTCCACCTGTTCGCATACAAGAACTCCTTTGAAGTCCGAGATATCTGATATAGAAATCAGGAGAATAATCCTCCTTATACGAAAATGCGAAGAAGTCACTGCCTAACATACCAAAGAAATGCTTAAGGAGGTCTGACCAGGACAGATCTGGCCAAGACTTCCACATTTTCCAATTCCTCCCATATCAAAGAAATGCTATCATGATACACTGGCTGAGGAACATATAGTTCAAATTTAATGCTGAGGAAACATGAAGTTTTGGAAGATACTGAGAGGGATATTTTCCCTTGTTCTGATGTAAAGAAAAATGGAGTTCAACAAAAGGAAAAACAGCCTCCTTATATAAGATATACGTCACAAAAAGACAAATTTACAAGGATTAGATTGAACATCGACCAAGATGCTGAGCAATCCTTAACAGCCATTCAATCGTCTACAGATACGAATGACCTACTGACTACATTCTGACGAACAATGCAACTTTGGATATAACTCAAAGAACTATACTGGGTTGATCAACAAAGATTTGAGTTGTAGAGCAAACATTATATCATTCAGTTACTTAAATAGTGACCGAGCAAGATTAAAGCTACCTTATTCTACATTCTTGGTATACTACGCGAGGATCAATATCAGCTAAGTATGCCAAAACTATACTGGTTATTTCATGATGTTATATTTACGTATGACAGGAAATTGTGCATAACAAAGAATATTAACAGAATAATATTGATCAAGGCAAGAATCTGCCTACAAAAGGTCATAATTTCCAATTTAGTAATTAGTTGGGCAAGAAAAAAAAATGCACAAAAGTTGGGCAAGAAAAAAAAAAAAAAAAAAAAAAAAAAAAAAAAAAAAAAGAAGAAGAGACAGTCCAAGGCCTGCCAGGTCGAACAAAGATCACTGAGAAGAACGATCAGCAGGTCGACTACTAGAAACAGTCCTCCGAGGAGTAAAGTTGCCAGCAAACGCCATCAACTCCTCTTGACGCTTTAGATAACCAGCGTCATATCCTTCCTCATAGGACCGTCGTTGAGACTCCTCCGCAAGGGCAGCAGCCCGAACCAAGTCGTTTTTCTCTTGCTCCCAGACAGACTTTTCCTCCTGCAAGTTTTTCAAATCATCATTGGCAATCTGCAGTTGGAGAGACTGCCCAGTAACCTTCGCCGACTCCGACTCCAAACGACGTTTATAAGCACCTCTACTTCTCCACAGATCATCATTTTGCACACCCAGCTGGAGTGCAAAGTACTTAGCCTGGAAAAAGAAAACAGTCTTTATGTAACAAGGCAGTCAAGATAAAAACAAATAAAACAATGAAAGATTCGTCCACCTGTTCGCATATCTTCACTAGCGACTGAACAAGGCGTACGTTTGAAGTACCCTCAAGTTTCTTCAACTCTCCAGGCAGAATAGTGCTCAAACCCAGATCCCAAGACAAAGCATCGGGTTCAACAGAGCCCGGAAGCTCGCTAAGAAGAGGGACGTTGTCAGGACGAGGAGTCGATGCCCGTAAAATATCCTTAACTTACTCAAGGATGCATCGATCGTCTAACAGACGAGGAGAATCTTTCTCATTGGGGCTAACGGAGGTTTCCTTGCCCGAAGCAGAAATAACAGTTCGACGACCAGACCTCGACCCAAACCGACCCTCAGAAGGTCCTCCAAATTCAAAAGAAGTAGGCGTCACAGTGGTATCATGAAACAAATATTCAGGACAATCTTGCAAAATAGATTGTGTTGTGGAAGGGTTAACAGAAAACCCATCACCAACTTGCCTTTCGCTGGCAATCAGGGCAGTAGAAGTAGAAAAAGGAAGGGAACTAACAAAATCCCCTCCATGAAATCCATACTCATAAGAAGAAAAACCTGAAGAAACAGGTATATCGTAAACCTGCTCCACGTTAGATGAATCTCCAAAAGCTATTCGACCAGGGGAAGGCCTATTACCTACCTCTGTGGAAGAAGAAAAATTTGGTTGAACAAGCGACGAACTAACTTCTGGTAAAGGTTGGGAAGGGACAACAGGATTATCGGTCATCGAATTGCTAATCAAGGACGAACGAGGAGGCTCCATCGAAGGCCCGTCTCTTCGAGATTTTTTGGATCTATTATCCCTAGCGCTCTCACGAGAAGGTCGTTTTGAAGTATTACCGAAAAGGTTACTCATGATCGAATTATTGAAAAAGTGTAAGGCAAGTAACGAGAAAGTTTATCGACTAGCCAAAGAAAAAGAATCCTACTAGAAGAGACGAGTATAACGGTAAATAACAAGTCAAGTTTTTACCTTTAGTATTTATACTACACGAAAAAAACGCTACAGACCTAAAGAAAGGGCGCGAAATAGAAAAACTGACCTTGGAATAAACACTAGAATTTGAAAAGACGCACGCATAATGATTACAGGCGAACTTAATGACTTGTCTGAATTATTACCGCGAAGATGAAAAGACGTATCTGTCAGAAGGTTGAAACGTTTAGCGTACAAAGGGATGAGAAGGTAAAATTACAATTAAACCTGCAGTCAAAATATTACAAAGATTGTTTCAAAAGTCAAATATATCACAGAGCCTGGTCGCTATCTGGAATTCTATGTTCACTATCGACCTTCTCGGTCGCACCAACATCTTCTTCTTCTTCTTCTTCATCTTCTGGATCGATAAATGTATTATCAAGCTCATCGTTAACATCAGAATGGGGAATCGGCAATGGTTTCCCGAACTCTTTGACAAGGTGAGCCAAAGGAAAACCTTGATATACGACCTCTGGAAGTTCGGAAGGGGAATAAACTTCGCCATAACGATTCAACCGAATATGTGCCGCCTTAAAATACTCCTTTCGACGGTCATCGATCATTTCAAAGGCGACCAACTGATGAACCGCCTTCTTGAAAGTACTCTCCAGAAGAGGACCGACCATTTGATACACCAACGCCGTATGGACAGGAGAGTTAAGGAATTCGCGAATCACCTTTTCATCATAACTCCGGCCATAACGATCCCTGAGACCGCTAAGAGGGATATCAGCATCGTACTCCTCTAAAGAAGTTTGAAGACTTGAGACTTGGGATTCTAGCTCGCTAATTCGAGCCGTACTCTGTAACTGGAATTCCTCTAACTTTTTTGCCATTTGATTGGCTTGCTCTTGAGCACGAGAAATCTCCATAACCCTATTTATGATCTCTTGGTCTTCAGTCCCCGAAGCATGAGTCTCTAAGACTGGAATGGAAGAAGACGTGGAGGGACCAACCTCTGAACCAGAGGATTTATGAAGTAAAGCTTTATACTTCTCTTCCAGGAACTCACACTGTTGTTTCCAAAGTGCATTTTCATAGGCGTATGACGCAAGACAAGTTTTAGTCTGGAAGAACAAAGAAAGCAAGAAAAAAGAGATGGATTAGTAAATTAAGGAAGACCCTTAAAATTATCTGTTAGTATGATCAAAGGAAAAAGATATAACCTTTTCAGCATAAAGAGAAGCTCGCTGGAATTTCTCCAGATGATCCTTATGAAGAAGCTTATTCAGATCGCGAGTAAAAACACCAGACAAAAGAACACGGGTTGCCTTATCGACCGCGTTCTCACTATCATCATGAACAAGTGAATCCTTCTCGGAATAACCAGCGGCCCTCTTTCCTTCTAAATGATCCTCGATCATTTCGACCAGAGTAGATTTTGGATGGTTATCTCCGAATAAAGAAAGGTCGTTACCGGAGCGTCCATAGTAGCTCCTCTTTCTATCAACTGGATTATTAGTAGGATGAGGCATCGACCAGCTGCGACATCCTCGAATACCCAAAGATGTTCTAAGCTGAAGGGGGGGATAACCGGATCCTGTCCCCCGACGAATAGGGGATTCTCGAGAAGAGTTTGGAGATTCCTCCCCATTCTCATCAGACTCATGACTCAATTCCAGTTTCCTTTTTCGTGACGCTCTCTGCTCGATAGGGGCGTTCTCTACGGATTTGGAAGATTTCGACAGCACCATTTTTCCCTTCGAAGAATGTCGAGAGTTTTCTACCATATGGGCTGAAAAAGAAACAAAGTAAAAGTCAGTTTCTCTGTATAAAAGGTATCATCACAACACTAAGCTAAAATAAAGTACTAACCAAGAGGTTCAGATGATGAGCTGATGGGAAAGTTATGAACACTTAATCCCGCTTTACGAAGGAAAGCCTCCCCTATCAGGAGAGCACTCTGATATTTGTTGGCACGCATAACTGGGATTTCACCGATAAACTGAACGTCATCCGGAACAAGTTCACCAGTCGTTGAGCGACCTCCAGGAATCCAACTGGAACCATGATCCCATGAAAAAGGCATGGTCGAACCATCCGCCAAACGAAGACTAGACGGAGGACGAACAAAAAAGAAATGAGATTTCCAAGAAGGATTACTAGAAACAGGGGCGTCAAAGATTGCTCGACTAGGCCGCTGACTAGCAAAGAAATACCCGCGATTGGAAGAACTAGAAATATTGAACCGGAAAAGTTGTGTAAAGTTACGGAAAGAAGGTTTAAACCCTTTCGCAATCATTAGGACCGAAAAGCAAACCAGGAAGGCCACTGAATTTGGAACTAATTGTGTCAAGGACACACTAAATATTTTTAGAACTTCAAGAAAGAGGGGAGACAAAGGAAGACGCAGACCACTATTAAAATGGGCCGTGTAAAAAGCTCGACATCCTTCTGGGGGAAATGTGACCCTATCAGAAGGAGCAGGGAGAATTATCTCAGAACCCTCCGGGAAATATTTGGAATAGTTATTTACAACTTCCGGAAAAGTGTCCACCGTATAAGCACAAGCTAGGTCCTCAATTGGTTCAGAAATCTGAGGAACAGTACCCTTGCCCTTTTTTGCTCGGGCAGCAACATCCGCATCTGAAAGGATCCGTACCTTAAAAGTATCTTCTGCAGGAACGACGAATTCAGAAGCTGCAGCTTGTTCGCCCGAAAGATTAGAGTGCAACTCCTCCTCGTTATCAGGGGCGACTTTCTCCCTAGAAGAAGAAGAAGATCTTCTTACAGAAGCCATATTTTCTGATTCTCGGAAGATGAAGGTCGATAAAAGGAAAAACTTTATGGGATGAACGACTAAGCAAGAAAATGACTACGAACTATAAGGAAGTATAAAGGAAAAATGGCAAACTCAAAGGTCACCTATTTATACTAAGATGAGAAAAGACGTTTCGAACTCATCGCAACTAATCATATTCCCGCCAAAAACGAAAGGAGATTTAAAGCCTCCCTAATGGACGCGTGGCGATTCGTAATTGGAAAGAGAAAACGACTATCTATGAGGCGTTGCACTCTTTTCCTTACTTAAGATTTTTTCCCACTGGGTTTTTTCTTGAGAGGTTTTTAACGAGGCACCACTCATAGACGAGAAACAATCGTATAAAATTATCTACTTCTACGAGCTTCTATTGTCTATATGCTCGAAGAAGTGAGGGAGTACTGATGGGGGCTATTTCGCACCTTACATACTGCACGGATCGAGTAAAGAACATAAGATCGATTCGACCAAATCAGACAGTTCCGGATCATCTTATCGACCCGGCCGAATACAGCTCTCTTCGACTAGAAGACTATACTCCGGACCCAAGAAGGATACTTGGGCCAAGTCCTATTAGGACTATGTTTCCTTGTAACGCTAGGTTTTGTATGATATAAATACCTAGTCAATTATTGTGTTAAACAACTCGAGATCATAAGGCAAATACGCCATTGAATTCTGCATAAACTGCACAACTCACTAATATTCAATAAAAAGAGCTTTCTCTTCATATTTGTGTTATTTCTGCGTTGGTTTAAATATTTACTTTCTGTTCTTATGATATTGCTCTTCCTTGAGATTGATCCATCCTGAATAAAGTAACGGAGCCCTATAAAATATATATATCGGAAACCCCCAATATCACAAATTCACTGATACCTTTTTAACCCGACGAAAACGGGTTAAATCACCTGTGGTGAGTTAAATCGCATATCACCCCTCTTTAGTTTTGTTGTTGCTTTATTCAACATTTTCGCATACATAAGGTGGAAACAGATCATGGGTTGTATGGGTATCTCGAAAAAAATTTAAAACTGTGTACTTTTGTTGTTCTGACAACCGAGATATCCCAACATAAAGCACTCAAGCATCTGTTTCCCACGACCCTTCACGTTCATGAGTCCTACGAATGGAACAAGGAAGTGATTGAACTCGGCTCGAAATTTCATCCGAGCCTGAAAATTTGTTCAAGCTCAGGTCGATCAGAAATCAAACGAGTTCGATCGAGTTCGTCCGAGCCGAGTCCAAACCGAGTACCGAGTTACTCGGTTTGTTTTTCACCCCTAAATATATTTCCTCAAGTCCCGAGATTCTTTTGTTCATACAAACCATATTTTAATGATTATTCTGCTCAAAAATCTAAATTTGTGAAACACATTCAAACATATTTGAACTCTTAATGTTACGTATGGAAGTAGTTTGGTTGGTTTCACTCAAATCGAGTCAAACTTGATTAGAGAAAGGGTTGAAGAGGTCTTAGTTCAAAAAATTTCAACCCGAATTGAAAAAGACAAAATCTTACTTGATACCTATAAAAATAAAAAATTTTGATATTTGTCATCTATTTTCTCATACATGATATTATTGATTTGATATCTACAACATACTTTTCTCCTCTAAATCACAACAATCAAAATTTCAATTCAAATCACATATCAAGTTTTCAAATCCCAATTACTATTATTTAATTTTTTCATATCAAACTTGTACCTACTTTATATATTTGGTACCAAACCTTTGAAAAAGACTAATACCAAAATTGAAGGATTTTTGTAAATTTTCTTTCTCCGTCAATTTACAAGGCCAATTTTTTTTTTTTTCATATAGATGGAAAGCTCTTCACAAGAGCATTCTAATGGTATAAGTTTCAGTTCATGAAACACAATTAATAATCCTCAGAAAATTAACAAAATTTCGGGATATTAATTAAAATTAAATCATATTTCATAATCTACAAGAAATCATGCCACAATACTTTTCAAATATGATATAGGGCACATAAACATGTTATGGAGAAAATTTTGGAACATAATTATAAGCATACTAAAAAGCTCAAATAAATGTAAAAATGGTCCATCAATTCTGGTATTAAATGTATCTTTTTTAAAGGTTTGATACCAAATGTATAAAGTAAGTAAAAGTTTGGTATGAAAAATGTGATTTCCTCTATTTAATAATAATTTACTATCTCAATATTCCATTGAAAATATTATCCAATCGAGTTCAAAGTTTTGCCAAAATTTTCCAAACCACTTTTGAAACTAAATCGAGACTGAATTTAACCAAACTACTTTTATACTAAGCCCAAGTATCTATCCATTAAAAAGTGAGCCAGTTCAGTGTTTGAAAAACCCAATCGATTAAAATTCAATAGATATTTCGATCCATGAGACGTTCAAACACAATGGCCAAATTTGATTCACATGGAATATGGATATAGTTTGACCCAATTTGGCCTCATTCATACTGGGCAAAACCCAATTTCAAGTTTCAGCCCAAACCTACTCAAACCAAGGTTCATGGGCAAGTGTAAGACATTTGACAAATTGTTCTTTCCCCTCTATTTTATTTGTTTATTTTTGTTTTTTGTTTTCTCTATTTTCCCTAAATGTCACAATTCTTCAATAGAAGTATTTAAATTGTATCAATTACATTATAAATTTTTATTATGGCATTCCCAAATGAAGTATTATACTTAAATTGTATCAATTACGTTTTTAATTTTTACCATAGTATTCAGTTTTTGCCTTATCAATTTTTACATTTATCAATTGTTATTTAGATATCTAACTGCAATTTTAAATGTAATATTGGTTTATGTTAGTTGGCCAAAATTAAGTTTATTTTAATATTCTATATACTTTTTTAATTTTTTTGGTTATATATATTAGAACATAATTATTATCTTAATATAATAATTAGAACCATATCTCAATCATTACATAATATAATATACTATCTCAAATTGTATAAAGTCATTAATTTGCCACTTATCACTTACTTTTCTCCTTCGAACCTCAACAACCAAACCTCAATCCAAATCAAATCTCAATTTTCAAAACCCAGTAACTATAATTTAGTACTCCCTGTTCTATTTTAATTATCGTTTTAGACTTTTGCACATGTACTAAGAAAGCTAATAATGAGCCAAAATTTTAGTAAAAAGTTAGAGGTATACTTCAAATGCTCCTCTTCTCTCAGAACTCTTATTCTTTCTCTTTTAAATATTGATTTCTTTTTCTATCTCCTTCAATTGGTTAAAGTGGAAAAAAGAGAAAAAAATATGGGTAAAATTAAAAAATATGTAATTATTGTTATATTGAAATCCTAAAACAACAATTAATTTGAAATAGGAAAAAATCTCTATAGCTACAATTAAAATGGAATAGAGAATGTTCCATTGAAACCATTATCTAAATCGAGTTTCATAGGTTTCGTCAAAACCTCCAAAACCACATGTTGAAATAAAACCGAGTCCGAGATCATCCCGAACTAAACTTCTTCCATATTAACCCATAAATACTACTTCCGACCCAATCAATAAGTTAGGGACGGTTCTGGATCCAAACCCGACCCTTGACAGGTCGACGAACTTCATCCGGTGAGTTTTTAAGAAAACTGTATAATTAAAAAAACACCTGCGAAAACACACGCAGCTTAAAATTCAACTCGAAGCGCCATTGAGAAACGTACTTAGTATGATTTAGGCAATCGATTGAAAGGGAAAATGTCAGCGGACAGGCAGTCTTCTTTATTCTCTGCATCTCCTGATGAAAACAACCTGTAAGATTTACCAATAACCGAGTATAATTATGTTGTGAAATCAGGGAGGAATTTGTTAATTGTTGCACACCAGTTTAATTCTGTTGTTGTTTTAACTGAATATGACTAATTGTTGAATTCTTCTTAGTATTGTCCAACTCTAATTAATTATTGATTTTATTTTTATTTTTGCCTGTTTGTATGATTTTTAATTTTATAGAAATTCTTCAATTTTGGACAGAAAATTCTGATTTAGTAAGAGTGGGTGTAGGAATGTAGTAATATAATTCACATTTGAGTCCAGAGAGAAAAACAAGTTGCGTGGTTGAATTCAGAGAGATACATTTGGATATATGCCATAGTTCCACACTCTAGGTTGCTTAAAATTAGTTTAAGCAAAATCGTTGTTGCTGAAGCGGTTTTTACATCAGTAAGTCTAAGAGCTCTTCTCTTTTACATTGTTATGGACACAAGTATGGTATCTCATGTTATGACTATAATTAACATTATGCATTGGAACGACACACCTTTTCAGTTTGCGAGTTTGTTCTCCCTTTTAGAACTTTGATTACGATCAAAATTGAATTTCATATATGTCTAGAATTTTTCCCCTTGAGATATGTATGATTTGAGGGGTATTTTAAAATATGGCCATAGTAGTAGTGTCTAGTTTTGTTTCTTATGATACTTTTCCTTCTTTCTTCATAGGTTCCTTGACATATTGCAAGAGGCTCCTTTGTTTGGTCACCGGAAGCCAACAAGGATAATTGGGAGTATCTTCTATTGTCTCTTATTGGCAAGTTTTGCTTTTGATTGCATCTTTTGTGCATAAACCCGAAAACAATTTTATTTGGTAAAGGGGATTACTTTTGATTCTAGGCAGGTTATGCGATATTAGCTGTAGGAGCTGAATGGATACTTCAATCCGTGCAAGAAATAGTTGCACTGCTACTCTGTAGCTGTGATGTCATTCTTTTGATTGTCACAGGTCTTTACCAATTTCTCGTATCTTTGTGACTTCTATTTCCCTTTGTTATTTCCCAGTTATCTGACTTATTAATTTCATTGCACCTCTACCTCCTGAAACATTTTCATGTTAGATCTTTCTCAATATATACCTTAAATTGCTACTTGTAGCATAAATTGCACATAGGCGTCCTTTTTCTTTTGGGGTGGGGGGTGGGGTGTTAGGAGAACATTTTCTTCTAAGCTTGAATTTCCCACTAGTATTGGTTTGTTTATGTCTTTACTTATCTATTTTCCTTCTTTTTGCTATATGCTCAAACAGAAACTGTAGATTATCGACAGTGATGGACACTTTATTTGCTTACTAAAATCAGAATTGAGATTTTAGGTTCTTAGATATGTTGCAGACACGGTTCCAATAATTTACATAGAGATTAAGCTACTAAAGCCTTTTGTTATTAAAATTATGCAAAGCATGTTACAAGTTTTGGGATAATAAGAAACATACATAGTTCAATCTTCCTCTGAAGAAGTAAATAAACAGTAAAGGGCATCACTCAGTGACGGATATGTGTCCAATACCTATACTTCTCGATTATGTCGATGTTTTGTCATTTTAAGACTTGTCAAAGGTACCATTCTCCCATTCATTCCAACGAGAACAGGAACTTGAATTTCTCATTCATAGATCTATTTGTGCTTACACACTCTGGTTTGGTCCTACTTTTTTTTATTTAGAGGGGCACAGGGATCCACTATAGATACAGCCTATGTAAAACATATGTACATCATAGATTGCAGAGTTAAATCTGTTGAGCTATAATTGCTACGATATGATTATGACTGTAATTGAACTTTGATGATCGGTCCTCTTGCTGAATATCTTTTCCATATTTTACAGGTTTATTTCAGCAATATCTGGTTTACCAGGTCCAGAAAATACGCCTGCAGGTAGTTTATCTACTATCTATTATCATTTTTTGTCATTCAAAAAATTCTAACAATAAAGGAAAATAATAGAAAGGATGAAGAGGAATGGAGATTGGTTACATGTGGTCACTCAATTGAAAGCATTAAAGTTCCTTAAGATATCAGGAACAAGATAGAGAGAGGGAGAGAGAGAGAGAGAGAGAGAGAGAGAGAGAGAGAGAGAGAGAGGGGGTGTAAGGAGGGAGAAATTATTTAGTACAACCGCTGCACCACGTCATCAAGTACACGTGGTGCAGCCCACTAATACACTTGGGACATGTGGATTAATCATCCACATCACCCATGTTCTGGCAATGTGAACACAATTTTCTGAATTCCTATTTTTTTGGAACATGGCTAGAATATGGGGTGATGTGGATTATCAATCCACATGTCCCAAGTGTATTGGTGGGCTGCACCACATGTACTTGATGACGTGGTGCAGCGGTTGTACTAAATAATCTCTCGTAAGGAGGGAGGGAGTAGATTGCATCTTTGTATAAAGTTCAGAATCCATAACTACTCATGGAAGTAAGGCATGAAAAATAAATACAACCAAGGCCTGTTATGCATTTTGACTTGAGCATGCAAGGTCCTCTTATTTTGGAAATGGAAGACTAATAATTATCTATTTGCATGTTGCTACAGCTTTAACTTGATCATTTATAACATGAATGTTGCTGGAAGCATGTAATACACTTCTGATTTGCAGGGTTACTATGGGTTCAGCCAAAAGTTGAAGCACATAATTCGCCTACCATTTGCTGCCATTGCTTATGGTATGTTTCTTCATGTAATATGCTTAGTTTGCAGTCACTCTCTTGTGGTTAGTAAAATATCTATTGATTAATGAAATTTTCAGCAATTAAGCTCCTTCAACTTCCCACAGAAAAAAAAAAAAAAAAAAAAAAAGTGGCCCAATTATTAATATTTTATTGGAAAAGTCCTACTTAAATTTTTAAAAGAAGGAAATCTTGTAAATTTACTTTTTTTCCTATAGAAGTCATTAATACTATTTTTCCTTAACTAAATCCATGATAACTACATTTAAAGGGTCTTTGTCCTTTCTCCCTGCCCGCCACCACCCCCACCATCTAATAGAAAGCCTCTTTGTGTTTTAACACCATAACATCGCTGAATCCTCTGACTATGTGGTACTTTGTTTCTCTCATAAAAGGACTGCGAGATGATGTAAAATAATTAAATATTTAAATTTCTTGAGTACTAAATTTGTATTGGCATTTATTGGTTATTTACATCAACATTTTAAGGAAATCTAGTGTGGATGTATTGAAGTCACATTTTTAGTTACTAGATCAAGTTTATGGCAATGTTGGCTGACTCATGACTGATATGTCTTAGTGTGTTTATTAATCCACTCTAGTCTTCTGCAAATAGTGCAGAAACTGGAGGACTCCTAAATTCTTTGAGACAGTCTCATATCTTTCCAATTTCGATTTCAGAAGTTAACATCTTTGACGCTGTGCTCAGACAAGAGTACCTGTTCCTCTTCTTTCTGTTATAAACACCAATGGCCTTATTTCCTTTATTGTGTCCTACACTGTTAACTGTCACCCTCTGACTATAGTTCTCTCACCTTGGCATTTCTCTCACCCTCAAACTGTCCAAGACATTTTTGTTGAATATTTTTGAAGCTGATGTAAATCGTAGGGTTGAATAATATAACCTTTTCATAATGTGATCTCCATGTCCTAGTATCGTATGAAGAGATGGTTCTTCAACAATGAGAGTGATTGTGGTGTTGGTGCAGAGGGTTGATAAAGAGAATGAATTAGGACATAACTGTATCATTTTCAATGCAGGAACTGCTGCAATGCTGCTTATCATGGCATGGAAACCCCATATCGATATTCTTTCCATTGCTATGTTACTCAGGTCAAACATACTAAATTTCTATGCTTGAATAGTATATATTATACAAGTAGCCAAGAACTGCAACTACAGTTACTATACCAGTTGGATATTATTTATTCTGATTTTCTGGCTCTAGAGAGTCTTTTGACACCCGTCCATAATATAATTTCTGATTTATCCTGATAAAGTGATGTGTTCTTTTCTTTTCTTTTTTGTTGACATGACATCAATTGTACCTTCCACTCACTCTAACTTTATGACTAAACTCATGTTTTATTAAAGCTGAGTAAGTAAGTTTTGAATCATAATATTCACATGCTTGAAAACTGATTATGTAAGGTCAAGGGTTTCATAGATTGAGCCCCTCATTCATAGTCTTCTCGGCATCAACTCTTTTTGTGTCAGTAATATTTTCGCACAATTGAAAGACTGATAAGCTTTTTTCAATATGAATGCCTAATAATTCCGAAAATCTTATGAACATCTATGTCACATGTTACCTTGAAATCTAATTGTGTTTATTTCCTGCCATGAAATTACTTAAGAGGTACTTTCCATTTAGGCATCTGTGATTGTTCGAATTACAAGTAGTAACAATTCCACCTGTATCAATATGTAAATAAATGCTGCAGCACGAAATATTTAAGTTTTCTGCATCAGCTTGAATGTGTGTTTTAGGAATTTATTTAGTCCTTTTTCTGATATTTAAAGTTATTTTTGATCGGTATACAAGGTGACTATAATTTGCTGATGGCTAATTATTGCCTGTCAAATTTGCAGAATCATTATGCTGGTTGAAGCAATATGTGCTGGGTTTTTTATGAGCGTATATATTGGTGAGTTAGGTTGTCAATGATATGATGGAATTAAATTCTAAATTATTCCAGGCAATGTTTCAGAACAGAACTGTTACTTTTGAACAGTTAAAAGTTGAGTATAGCTTGTGCTCTTGAAATATATACTACCATATGTAGCGATACGATGGACATTTACTCGTGAAAAAATATAAATGATGACCAGCCTTGTCAGTCAAGCATAGATTTTCTCTCTTCTGTTTTGGCCAAAGGCTGATCAAGATGAAAGAAAATAACCACCTCGTGCTTGAAACTGAAGATATTTCATCTTAGAGTGAAGATAATGATGAAATTAGTGATAATTTGAATTTCCTATTGAATACCCAAAGTTCTGAAAGGTATTCGACTGTGATATTTGATTGAACTTATTGCTCAAAATCATTTTGGTGGCTGCAGGTTATGTGCACCAGTACAATTCTTTGGATTCCCAGCCTGATGTTTTGAGCTCTCTTTACTCGCCTCTGCAACAGTCAAGCTCTTTGGAAGACTTGAGGTATTGATTTGTTAATGCTTCTCCTCGTCAGATAAATTGTTTTAATATTCTAGATTTAAATTTTGATGTTACATATTTTGTTTAAGTGGCATACTAAATATCTTCATGTAATTACAAGAGTGTATGTTGATATAGATGCAATTTGCTAACTGGCTTCTATGAAAAACTGAAAGGCTCTGTTCCAATTCTCTGATTCAGTTATTTCTTCTTTGTCTTAAATAACCAAAGATGCAACTCATTTTGCAAATATTATAGTTACTTGTGCACATATTAAACCTCAGGGGTGGTGTTGGTAATTGTCCCTTCATATTATTGTGCCATACCTCTCTTTTCGTAACGTTTGAAAAGAAGAGTTATCTCAAAAAAGTGAATCCAACACTCTTGAAGATTCAAATTCTGCCGCTCCTAGTCACTGACAAAAGTGTTAGTTGGCCCTTTTGATGTCAGAGATGCAACTGTAGTTAGAAGTGCTTTGGAGATAAACCTTGTAGGTTATAGCATATCTTAGACTATGCTCTCTCATTCTATTAATTATTGTTTTATTGCAAATAAATGGAGTTTGATCCATGCTTAGTACTGCAGTCAAATTGTTCCACTCTCTTTAAATGCGGTTTCTCAACTTGTGGGCACTTGCAGCGACATTTTTGCTTCAAAATAAGTGAAATAAAATGCACAAGTTGAGTACTATAGTCGTTGAGGAAGAGTTGGATCTTTAAATCGACTATAAGGTTGGGATCGGTGATTTTTTTCCTTTATCCTGACATTTCCTGGTCAAAGTTTTTTGCAACTTTGCTCTTGCTTGCGTTTTGTTTGTTGGAACTGTGATTACCTTTTGGAAATACTAGCTGGAATGGTCTATGCTCCAATAGCTATTCAGAAGCCTTTGCATACTATTTCCTGCCAGGGATTATTCAACTTTAGGAAGTCAGGTTGACCTAATGATCTGAATTAGGGCTGCCAACACTCTTAGCCACCTTAATGGTAAGAAAAAACATTATTTCAGATAGACCATATTGTGCATTGACCATTTTTATTCATGTACGTGTGTGTGTGTGTCGATGAACCATGTTAAAATCGCAGTTTGCTATGTGTTCTACGGTAGCTTAATCTTAAAAGAGGCCCACAATCGTATTTGATACTCTTTTTAGTGAACCTCATGATCTTTCACTTATCATCCTTTTCTTTATCGGTGTAAAGCCTTCAAATCAGATTTTTATGCGTTATACACTTGAGTTTAATCCCCCAAACTACTTGCAAGCTTTAAAGTTAGTTTACCATATGTAATTTTATTTATTTTTGGTGATAGGTACCATGATGGTGGACGGCTATCTGATCAGCAAATGGCCTTGTTGCAATATCAGAGAGAAAACCTTCACTTTCTAAGCGAGGAGGTAACTGGTGATTGAGAATTTGTTGTAAATTAATCCAAAAGGTTCCCTACTTGCTTTTTACATAAAACATATTGCAATAAGATGCCTACAAATTTTGGTTGCTTGTTTGATTAAAATATCTTACGAATCCCTAGAACTTCTGTTCATTCGAGTGGGGGACGGTTTGCAGTTATTCACTCAACAATTGTTAGGATAGTGCTTGGGTGTGACATTTGATCATATTATATATATACATAGTTTTTCTTTTGCAGATTCTTAGATTGCAGGAATGCTTAAGCAAGTATGAAAGATCTGATGATGGGAGCACTCCTCAGGTAATAATCATTGTTGAGAATTTGATTCACGTGTATGACATGCGTCATCTGTTTTGTGAGAAAAAAGATAAGAGAATTGTATCACCTGGCTCATGCTGTCTGAAGTGTTAGTGAATAAAATTTTGAGAATGCTGATGTCATTGTGTATGATTATATCGTAAATACTATGTGAGTCTAAGGATGGCTATGGAGCAGCATTTTAGTGGTACCTTATCCACTTTTACCTCATTAAAGTAATTTAATAATTGGTTGCATTTTTCTACTTAGAGTGACTATTATGGTGACAATTTTTTAACTTCTCACAGTACTCAGATCTATAAGCTACTTTCCATTTTGGTTGCGTAAATATTTATTTGATGTCCTTTCACCTCACCGTTTTGACATATTGGACCTTGCAGGTTGATCTTGCTCATCTGTTAGCAGCTCGTGATCAAGAATTGCGAACACTGTCAGCAGAGGTAACCTGGTTTGTGCGATATGCATGGATGTTCATTGATATGCCCTCTGAAGTACTTTGAATTATTTTCTTTTAACTTAGTAGATATATCTACTCAAGAGATTTTTAAATTCATATTTCTCTTCTCTAGCTTTTCTTTGCTTATGATCTTATGAGATCATACCTGTTGTGGCCTGCATATTTGTTTAATCATTGATGGGAAATTTGTGCATAGTAGATAATTATAATGTAGATGAGATAAATAATTTGTATTGGAGTTGACACAATGCTAATTTTATTAGATCCACCAAGTGCAGTCTCCCTAATTTGCATTTTTATAACACAGTCACTATTTGTTGTGTATCATGGAGAAATTATTTTGTATTGATGAAAGGTCAAGAGTCATTATTGTATACATATCTTGAGAAGACGAATAAATAAGGATTGTTGACTGACGAAACAACATAATGATCGACTTATTTAGAATGTGCATATGGTGTTGTACGACTTAGAATCTAAAGCTACTTATAAATAGATGAAAGTCCTTTTCTTACCCCATTTTGTGATACAAATTGAAATGTTTTCATGTTGCAGATGAATCATATGCAGTCTGAACTAAGGCTTGCTCGATCTCTGATTGCTGAGAGGGATTTGGAAATGCAACGTGTTCGCAGTACAAACAATCAGGTGCGTATATGCAGAATACTTTTCCACGTTTTGTTCCTATGACATTGTAAGGCTGAGGGCTCTTGCAGACTTGCACCAAGGTTTATAAATCTGAAGTTAGAACATGCAAAGTTACTAAACACAAAATTTCTGTCTGCATCTATTTTAATGGTTTATTTTATTGTTTATAAAGTGGTTATTTGGTAAAAGAAGCAAGGAACCAATTTGGCTTTGACGAACAATAATGAGCCAAATTTGTATTGTCATAGCATTAATTAAAGTAATACACTAATCAGTATATCAATCTTCCGTTATGTTTTTCAATTTTGTTACAGTACGTTGAGGAGAACGAAAGGCTTAGAGCTATATTAGGGGAGTGGAGTACCAGAGCAGCTAAGGTAGACCGACACCTTTTTTCCTTATCTATATCTGTTTGTGTCTGTGTGTTTTTTTCTCGTATGATTATAGACTAACTTGTGTTTCTGGACAAATAAAAGCTCGAGCGTGCCTTGGAGCTTGAACGCATATCAAATTTGGAACTGCAAAAGAAATTACAACATTAAAGTCTCAAAAAACACAAGAACAAGTTGAACAAGCAGACCAGTAATTTGATTATCAAAACCAAGTTTGTGTTTTATCCTTTGTCCCGAGGTGTATTCATGTGATGTAAGGTTTTCAATCTTTGTTTATATTTCCTGTTACAGAAGAATTTGGTATATGATTCTTTAGTCCAAAGAGATTGTACAGCAATTGAATTTGGTATATCATTAAAAGGAGTTTGGGTAAATACCACAAATGGTCCTTATTATTAACTTTTTACAAAGTCGATTCTCTTTAAGTTTTTTTACCCACGTTAGTCCCCATTACAAAATGTTTGTTTCATTTTGGCCCTTTTTCCAGACTGAGAATGGTGGCTCCGATGTCATGTGACCTGCACATAAAGGTATTTTCGCTCGTTTGATATGACAGTTTTAAAAATCAAAATCAAAATCAAAATAAATAAAAAATCATCTATTTGTATTAATAAAAAAAATCAAAACTTAAAAATAATTAAAATTAAAAAAATTGAATAAATTTGAAATGGAAAATAAAAACAAATGAAATTAATAAAAATAAAAATAAAAAATCATCATACCCACCCACTCCTAAAACCCATTTCTTCTCCCCCTCTTCGACTACGGCAGTGATTAATTTATAAAATAAAAATTTATTTTATAGTTAATATTGATATACATGTGATTTTTTTATTTTCTATTATTTTAACTTTTTTTTTTTAATTTATATTGATCCAAATATGTAATTATGTCAAATTTTTATTTTGAATTTTCAATTCTTTTTAAATGATTTTTGATTCATTAAGATTATATTTAATGGAATTTTTTTGTTATTTGAAATAATTATTTCTCATAAAAGTCAGATATTAAATTGATACAAATAGATTTTATGAGGAACTTAAGTGTAACACTATCATAGTGATAAACGAAAATACTCTTACATGTAGGTCATGTGACATTGAATCCGTCGTGCTCAATCTGAAAAAGGTCAAAGTAAAACAAATAATTCTTAATAGGAACTAATGTGGAAAAAAATGAACAGAAATTATACATAAAGAGGGCCATTTGTGGTATCCACCCAAGCAATTTTACAGTATAATTGCAACAGAGATGTAGGCATGTAGCCATGTTCGGCCAGGTCAGCCCAATATACCCTCGTGGACTAAATTAATGGTGGCCCATAACTGCCACACAAAACATTGAGCATGCTTGTTTAGCGTCTCTCAAAAAAAAGTTCGTGTGGGAAAAAATGAGACAAATATTGTGAATATAGTCATATTTTGGTGGATGTTCATGAGGGAGTTTTGTAACTCTCATGAGACTTGTAACTCCTACAATTGTAACTCCACCATTGAAGATAATTTGTAACTCTCATGTCTATTAATTCTTGATTTTTGTATTGGTCATATAGTCCTATAAATTGAGGACATTGATATGTATTTGAGAAAAAGAATAAATGAAATAAAATGATATTCTCTACCTCTACTCTACATTGCTCTTTATATTCTACTAGTTACTTAAATTTGTTGTTCCTTTTAGCTTAGTTTTATAGTTATCAGCACGAATATGTTCCATCTTTTGATACTAAACTAACTAATCGGATTGACAAAGAGATGACCGAGATGTGAAGCTTTTGATAGATTCATGTGGTACACGGTTAAAAAATGAATTCACTCATTTGATAAGATTGCATACATAATATTAGCAGGTATAAATGATTATTTTAATCTATTATCTACATATACTATTCCAAGGTACGCGATTTAATTTATAGTCATATTATTCATTGTCATTTTGATGTTTGTGGCAATTTAAGTTAATATGTTTTATTTTATGATTAATTACACATTGATATATTTATCAACGATAAGGAAACAAATATTTTTAAATAAAATGAGACTGAATTTTCATATCAGTATTCAAAATCACTTCTAAGATTTACATAGTGTTTATGTGCTTTACCAAATGAAATATGATTTATCGTAAGATCTTGCATTTAAATTAATGATAAACCATCCTAGTTTTATATAGCCAATAAAGATCTTGAAGTTTTAAATTAGAAAATTATGCTTGGACCGAAACCTTTGTCATAACTCAAATCTATTGAGTATATTTTGGCAAGTTTATTTTTAGCTTGAAAGAGAGCCTAGGTGATAAAATTCAATCCCAAAGATTTGAGTATATTTTTAGCAAGATAATTTTGGACTTGAAAGAAAGTCTAGATGATAACCTCAAACCTGAAAATTTTAGTATATTTATTTAGCAATCTAAAGTATTTTTTTTGTGATTTATAGATATTACAAATATCACCAAGTTTGAGTTTCATGCTCTTGAGATTTCCGAAATTATATAAAATTGACGATTGATGATGAAATCTATTTGAATGAAAAGAGCCTTGAAAATCATGAAATGAAAATTTGGGCAAGCGAAATTAAGGATAAAATGAAGGCAATGTTTTTCATTAGCCAATTCCTCATTAAAGGATTAAAAACCTCATATATTGGAGTAGATGACCAATTGTCCCAAAATTTTATTTGGAGGAACAATATAATCATCCTAATGTTTGATACTTCAATAGACTCGATAATATATGAATGATAGCACTTGAAGTTGCTTAAAATTATTGAATTTTCAAAAGAACAATCCAACCACTAAATGTAAGTGATATTCACAAATTGCTCACTATGAATATTTACACCCGAATTTGCAATATTTTAAATTGGAATATGATTATATACCACGATTTGAGATTAAATCTCGATTGAGATATGTGGAGATAAATTATTATATGGTTCTAAAATGCTCTTGAAGAAACAATACTGAGATTTTAAGAATGCTCTCAATGGAGTTATTTTGTTGTTGAACAATGAACTCTAAAATCATAATTCACACCTCACTAACTAATAAGCATTACCTGAAGTGAATGCAATGTTGATATAAATTATTCATTTCCAGAAGTAAATGAAAATAATTAATTCCCAGAAGAGAATGTGATTAATAATATACATGACAAGTTTTAGTCATAGTCAAAATTGATATTATGCAATTCATAGAATGATTGCATTATTACCACTCGAAATGAAACGATTATTGTGGTAAGCAAAAGAAAAACAAGTGTGTATAAATTGATAACACTTATGAAGGTGTGGAGTAAATGACATGGGTAAAGGATATATACTATGTTAAGGAAATGATGTTAATTCATCGATGCCAAATATATTTTTGGTGTTAAAATTAAATCACTTGAAATTACTAATACAATATAAGTGATTTATTTTATTAAGACAAGTGAAACTAATATTGAGAAGGAAAAAAAACAATGATTATAGATTTGATGATAAGTTTATGTTACATTACATTTTGAACTTACTTGAATATCTAAATACTTCCAATTATTTATTTGACGTATCATAATGTCAAGTCTTGGGAGGTTGATTTAAGTTGAATAAAGAAAATTTTGTTAAAACTTATTTCCTAACCTTATTCACTTTGTTTTATATATTGGATAATAGCATTGATATGAGAAACATAAAGATGCACGATAATAGATGCACAAAATTATGTGAGCATCCCGAAGATGCATGAAAAATGTGAGCATCGTAGATGAATGGTGGAAATATTTATTTGGTTGACAGTGGGTCAACACATACGATTATTTGAGATAGAAAATATTCTCAAACTTCAAATTAGCAAAAGCAAATATTAGTACCACAAGATACTATAAAAGCTTAAGAAGAGCGGATAAATATTGTCTGGATGAACAAATATTTTGTATGAAAGTGGTTTTGTGCTCTTTAAAATCCAAAATAGATTTATTGAATTTCAACGGCATACGTCTTGATGAACATATTGTCGAGTTTTAATATGAAAATTGTAAACAAGGGGAATATGAATATACGTGTACTACATCCAGTATTCCATGCCAGAAAATATTGATGAATATATCCCAGTTTTCTCATCAAAATTGAAATATGTGACCATAACAATATAGTACCAAAATTTGTATTGAACCAGAAGTTCATTGATTTAACTGGCATGCTGAATTTGACTATCCAGAAATAATTACGGTGCGCCGAATGATTATGGGCATCTTTTGAAGAACCATATGATTCTTTACCTATGATTATGTGTGTTGATTGCTCACAAAGAAATTAAATTGTTAGATCATCTCATGTGAAGATTGGTCATGAGTTCAATTTTTTTTTTACGATAGTATTAATGAGATACATGTGGACTTGTAGATCCACTTAATGGACTATTTTGGTCATGTTAGACGCATTTTTTTTAAAAATGGTCTAATGTATGCCTATTGTCAACGCATATGGCTTTTGCTGAGATTCTTACTCAAATTATAAGATTGACAGCAACGTTGCAACTTTTGTCAGACTCAAAGCCTAATATTTTAAATTGAATTTTTATGATTGTGCAAATTACGTTCTAGTTTCTCCACCACTAGAACAAATATGGGTCGATAAAGATGTGTTTGTTGATTTTTATTCCACATTTATAATCATATATCTTGAGCGTCTGACGAGGCGATATGGTTAAATCAAGATATTTTTAGAATTATTTTGATGAGAAAGTTTTCCTGCCGTTAAGGGGAGAATTGACGTAAAATTGTATAAAATTAGTACATGAATTGTACAAAATTTGTCTCATTTTGACACAAGCACAAAATAATACGATCAAGATTTGAAAATTGCACCAACATGGATTGAAGTCCTTGAAGGATAATACGCTAGCACATTATAACCACATTTAAAGAGAAGATTTACGATGGTGCAAAAGATAAGAGAAAATTGTACTAAAAGTACATATTCCTCTGGAAGAGGAAACTGTTTCAAAACAAAGCGCTATAGATATGACTGATCAGTCCAAATCAAGAGATGCCTATGAAGAGGCACATGAAATAGAACAATCTATTTGAGTTCTTTGAAAACTCTAGAAAACTGGTATAGAAATAAAGTTTTTATAGAGAATGTTTTTGTTCATAAGGTCGCAATAAAAATTGTAAATCAGGATCATGAACCTTGATCGGTTGAATGAATGTCGACATAAAATAATTGGCCAATATAGAAAGATGCGATACCAGATCGCTATGGACTAAAAGTCCGCACGTCTGAAGTCGTGAAAACAAATCATTTTGAAATCGTATAGAAAGATGCGATACCAAATCGATTGAGTACAAATGAGTACTTGTATGGAAACAAAATGAGAAAAAAAAATTGTGGGAGACAAGGCACGACTTGTTGCACAAGGTTTCTCAAAAGGACTTGTAATTATTTTGTTGATTCATATTCCCCCGTGATCGACGTAATCACGTTGCGGTATTTAATTAACTTTGTAGTATCTGAAATACTAGACATGCGTCTAATGGATGTAGTTACCGCATATTTGTACGGATCACTTGATAGTGACATGAAAATTCATGAGGGATTTAAGATTCGTGTAGCACATAATCAAATGTCTCATGGATTATATTCTATTAAACTGCAATATTCCTTGTACGGGTTAAAACACTCTGACGGGATGTGATATAATCGGTTCAATGATTACCTTGTAAATAAAGGACTCATGGATAATCCAATTTTTCCATGTATTTTAATTAAACGATTTGAAAATAGATTTTCTATCATTGCGGTACACGTGGACGAGTTCAATCTCGTGGGGACTCTTGAAAGACTCACAATGACATCAAATCATTCGATGAAAGAGTTTGAGATGGAAAATCTCGGAAAAATAATATTTTGTCTCGGCCTGCAGATCAAGCATTTATCAGATGAAATCTTTGTCCATCAATTGACATTTTATATTGATTAAGCTGATCAATTGAGCAGTCCCATGGTTGTTCAATCTTTAGATATAAAGATAAATTATTTACATCCTCTAAAGAACCATAAAAGAACTAATTGGTCCTGAAGTACACTATCTAAGTGTAATTGGAGCCTTAATATGTCTTGTAAATTGTACAAGGCATGATATACCATTCTTGGTTAATTTGCTTGCAAAGGTATATCTTTGCATTAACAAGAAGACATTAGAATGACGTTGAAGATATATTACACTATTTTCATAGAACAACTGACATGGGCTTAATTTACTCTAAAGTTTCCAATCCACAAGTGGTGGGTAATTCATCATACGATGGTTATCTTTTTTATCCGAATAAAAGTAGATCTCAAAGTGTGTATGTATTTACTTGTGGTGATGCTACGATATAATTACGATATATTAAATAAATTTTAGTATCCACTTAACCTAGGATAGTAAGAGGTTTAGGATCAAGCCCAACCTCAGCTATGGTCTCCCTACACACTATAGACTGTTCTCGATGAGCCGCAACCTAGACCAAAGGTGCCTAATTGCCTAGCCAGACTCATCGGGTAGGGAATCCCATCCTCAGCGAAGCCAGTAAGCAAGCCTCCCGGGATGACTCTAAAAGCTAACGAGATGATTCTCCCTACCACTCTGAAATTTAGCATTGCACGAAGCAAGTCGTGAATGTTTATTGCTGAGATCTACGTTTTAATATATTCCAGAATGATGTGAGTTGTCTTCAACAAGGAATACATCAATTATTATACGAAGACAATGTTGACTATATCGGAGATGATATAAATACATATCACCTAAGTATTCTTCAACCACGAGCTTCGGATTAATGGTGATATTGACGTTCGTCAAATTAATTAGTCAAGCAAATAATTTATTTGCTAAAGCATTGTCGACTACATCATTCATGTACATGGTCCACCTCATTGAATACGTCAACTTATGGACCTTGTTCCAACATCAGGGGGAGCGTGTCATCAATAATAATCTACACACTGTACACTTTTTCCTTTGCCCATGTTTTGTCCCGATGGGTTTTCTTTGCAAGGTTTTAACGAGGCAGCGTTACACGCTTATTGACCTCATATGGATGTGTCTTCTTTTTCCCTTGTTCAGGTTTTTCCCATCGGGTTTTTCTGACAAGGTTTTTAACGAGGCATATTCCATAAAGTTATGAACATCCAAGTGGGAGTGTTGTGAATATAGTCATATTTTGGTGGATGTTCATGAGGGAGTTTTGTAACTTCCATGAGACTTGTAACTCCTACAATTGTAACCCCCACCATTGAAGATAATTTGTAACTCTCATGTCTATTAATTCTTGGTTTTTGTATTGGTCATATAGTCCTATAAATAGAGAACATTGATATGTATTTGAGAAAAAGAATGAATGAAATAAAATGATATTCTCTACTTCTACTCTACATTGCTCTTTATATTCTACTAGTTATTTAGATTTGTTGTTCCTTTTAGCTTAGTTTTATAACAAGAAACACTATTTTTATTTTTGAAATAAATTTAATTTTATTTAATTTTTTCAAATTACTCTCCTAAAAATCAAACAAATAACAATTATCTTATCTCTGAAAAACCTACACAAACTCTACTTTGGTTTGACATTAAGGGTACGTTTGGCCCAGCTGTTGAAGCTCTTAAAATCACTTATAAATCTCTATCGTGATTTTTGAAGTGTTTGGCCCTGATTAGATCATAGTCACTTTTGGGATCTCAAGAAGCAAAAAATCAACATATTTTAGAAGCTATTAAAGTGTTACTTTTGCAAAAGTTATTATACAAAAGCAATTATTGATAGAAATAGTGTACTGCAAGCCAGCTGTATGGCTAGCATTTATTGTAATAAATAAGGAACTATTCAATTTCGATTAATGAATGCACTTTATTAAATGGTCATCTTTATCTTATGTAATAATTATCTACGCATAAGGATAGAAGTCCTTAGATCACAGGGCTATGGGACAACCCGTTGACTGATCTCCAAGGCCGTGATCTAGAACATATTCAAGAGTCGTAGAATCCAATCGAGATAGGACATCGTTGGATTCGGTTAGACTCTCACTATTGTGTATACTCCGATGAACTGGAGAACGCGGGGGTCCACGAGCGTGACTGGGATAGTCGATATACATAAGTGGGTGGCTTGCTGGGATGGCAAGCGCACTGAATACCCCAATTAGGAAATAACTCACCATGGAAACGGTAGTCGCATATCGGGGTTGAAGTTATTCCAATTTACAAATAGTATACGAGGAACGATCCCTAACTACTTGAGGTGATAGGGTTTATCTGGTGCGAGAACGTTCATGCTTTGATATGAGTTCCGACTGACTAGAGATCACCAAAAAGTCTCTGTCAACTCATGTTGGGTATGGAGGAACTCGTGTGCAGGTTCATATCATCAACAAAGGATCCATTGACCCGACTTGATAGGTTGGGAAATTCTCCTATGGATTTCTGTGAGAAATTAATTCTGGTAAAATCCTTAGCCAAGGTATCTGACGACTTTATGTAAGTAGCTCATAAAGATTAAGTCAAAGAGAATTTATTTCGAGACCAGAATACATAAGGTCAAGACAAAATAAAAGGGAGACCGATGAAAGACCATACTCTTAAGTCTCGACTGGGAGATTGATCGATGGAGAGATTATGTCGTATATGGAAATTGTAAATGAGTTAAAAGGTTCACTGAATTAATTCACCAGTGATTGGGCTCCATGGGCTTGTGGCTGGACATCGACCGTGGAGTGTGGGAGAATTTTCAAATTGGCAGGGGTGCTAATTTTGGAATGATCAGTCGACAGAGTGTTCGATTGATTTAGAGTATATGTTACTCGAATAATTAAATAATATTTAATTATAACCCACGACCAATTATGTGGTGAACCTACGGGGGCATACACAATACACATGAAGCGAAAGCGAGGAAATAAGAACAACCGAGTCGACTAGGTCGATTAAAGTGGGTGGGTCGACTGGGTCGACCCAATTGGAGCTAAATATGATCTAATTGAATTGGATCAAGATCATAAATTAAATTGGAATTTAATTTGTGAATTAATTAATTAAGTTGGATTTAATTAATTAAAGGAAAAATTAATTAAATAGACTTGGAGTCTAATTTAATTAATTGGGAGAGTAGTTAATTATTTGGGCTATTTAATTGGGAGATTAAATAAAGTCTGGTCAAA
Source organism: Penstemon eatonii (assembly GCA_038501285.1). Lineage (NCBI taxonomy): Eukaryota > Viridiplantae > Streptophyta > Magnoliopsida > Lamiales > Plantaginaceae > Penstemon > Penstemon eatonii. The sequence continues at coordinate 29,398,665 of CM076713.1, forward strand.
TTAATTAACTGGGCCATGAATTAATTAAGAAGACTTGGTTTTCTAATTAAAGTGGGCCATGACCCATGTAGGAGAGTTAAAGTCCTAATCCTAATAGGACTAGGTTAATGAGATACCTATAAATAGGGGACTTGATGTCATATCTCACACACAACTCTAAGAGCCAAAACAGAGCAAAGAAAAATTCTCTCTCCCTCTCCCTACACCAAATCGGCCGAACCTATCTTACACTTTGGAAGAATTTTTCGTTTTCGATTTTAGCTCCTAAGTCGTTCTTTAATCCTAGATATTAATATACCCTATGTTCTAGTCGATTAGGATATATTAACTCGTATCAACTCGTAGAGGCGCAACACGTGTGGCGCTTCTAGCAGGACTTGGGATCGATCCAACCGAGGGAGAAAACGCAACTTTGCTGAGCTACTTGGATTTGCAAGGAGACGGGTATAATTTGGATCTAATTATTCTTGTCGTTTTAATATTCATATATATACACCTAGAGGTTATCCTGGCAAGATTCCGTAAGAGGTCCTATAAAATTTTAAAGTCCGCTGTGCCTAGGGCTGTTTATCTTACCGAATCCCAACAATTATTCTATAATTAATTTTTATTATAATCAATTATTACCAAAATCAATTGTAGTAAAATTAATTCTCCTATAATTGATTCTCGTATCGCTAGGCCAAACTCACCCTAAATAATAAATCTCTTACAAAGCTTAGCTCACATAAAAAATATGATTTGACATAAAGTTTTACAAATCTTACTCCTACAATATAACTATTCTAAAAAATTACATTCATTTTATTTCTCAAACTACTATTCTAAAATCCAAACAAACAACATTACGTAAATCGAGATTATTTCACAAACTTCAATCACTCTTATTAACTACGCTCCCAAATGCCCTATAAACGGGGATTCCTGACTAAAGTCCCTAGTCTCAAAAAAAAAAAAGGCTTAATCCCACTTTGCACCCTACAATAGGAGTATTTTCCACATTCCACCCTACAAAAAAATTTATCCCACTTTACACCCTACAAACCACTATTTCATTTCAGATAGCACCCTTAACCATATTCAGCCCAAATTAGTTGCCGGAGTAAGGGTAAATTCGTCCATTCACGTTATTAATCACCCCAATTTATCCCCAAAAATAATATATGGGCAAAATTGACATATCTCCATAATAACTTAAAAAAATAAAAACTGAAAAATAGAAAATAAGTCTTATAAGGGTTTACTCAATTTCTCATCTTTCTTCTTCAAGTCTAGTCCAGTTTCGCCTTTTTCTTTTTCACTTTACATATAATTATTGAAACTAGCCTAGAGTAATTCTGAGGATGTACATGTAGTTATCCCTAATTATCCCTAATTACTAATTCTACAAACAAGTATAATAGAGTTGTTAACGAAATGAGAATCAAACGTAAATAAGATGATAAATTGAGAATATGGTAAACACAATTCATTCTCTTTTATTAGCACCCAACCCATTTTTCTTCAAACATAAAAAAAAAAAGAAAAGAAAAAGACGGCACTGGACTGGATTTGAAGAAGAAAGAGGAGAAATTGATAGAAATAGTGTCCTGCAAGCCAGCTGTATGGCTAGTATTTATTGTAATAAATGCGGAACTATTCAATTTCGATTAATAAATGCACTTTATTAAATGGTCATCTTTATCTTATGTAATAATTATCTACGCATAAGGATAGAAGTCCTTAAATCACAGGGCTATGGGACAACCCGTGGACTGATGTCCAAGGCCGTGATCTAGAACATATTCAAGAGTCGTAGAATCCAATCGAGATAGGACATCATTGGATTCGGTTAGACTCTCACTGTTGTGTATACTCCGATGAACTGGAGGACGCTGGGGTCCACGAGCGTGACTGGGATAGTCGATACACATAAGTGGGTGGCTTGCTGGGATGGCAAGCGCACTGAATACCCCAATTAGGAAATAACTCACCATGGAAGCGGCAGTCGCATATCGGGGTTGAAGTTATTCCATATTTATAATAGTATACGAGGAACGATCCCTAACTACTTGACGTGATAGGGTTTATCTGGTGCGAGAACGTCTATGCTTTGATTTGAGTTCCGACTGACTGGGGATCGCCAGAAGGTCTCTGTGGGCTCATATTGGGTATAGAGGAACGCGTATGCAGATTCATATCATCAACAAAGGATCCATTGACCCGACTTGATAGGTTGGGAAATTCTCCTATGAATTTCTGTGAGAAATTAATTCTAGTAAAATCCTTGGCCAAGGTATCTGACGGCTTTATGTAAGTAACACATAAAGATTAAGTCAAAGAGAATTTATTTCGAGACCAGAGTACATAAGGTCAAGACAAAAGAAAATGGAATCCGATGAAAGACCATACCCTTAAGTCTCGACTGGGAGATTGATCGATGGAGAGATTATGTCGTATATGGAAATTATAAATGATAAAAGGTTCACTGAATTAATTCACCAGTGATTTGGCTCCATGGGCTTGTGGCTGGACATCGACCGTGGAGTGTGGGAGAATTCCCAAATTGGCAGGGGTGCTAATTTTGGAATGGTCAATCGACAGAGTGTTCGATTGATTTAGAGTAAGTCTTACTCGAATAATTAAATAATATTTAATTATAACCCACGGCCAATTATGTGGTGAACCTACGGGGGCATACACAATACACAAGTAGCGAAAGCGAGAAATTAAGAACGACCGAGTCGACTGGGTCGACTGGGTGAAAATCGACTGGGTCGATTATATTAAGTGGGTCGACCGGGTCGACCCAACTGGAACAAAATGGGATCCAATTGGAATTGGATCAGGATCATAAATTAAATTGGAATTTAATTTGTGGATTAATTAATTAAGTTGGATTTAATTAATTAGAAAAGGATTTTAATTAAATAGACTTAGAGTCTGATTTAATTAAATGGGAGATTAAGTTAATTAATTGGGCTATTTAATTGAGAGATTAAATTAGGCCTGGTCAAATTAATTAACTGTGCCATGAATTAATTAGGAGACTAGGTCTTCTAATTAAAGAGGGCCATGGCCCATGTAAGAGAGAGAAGACCTAGTCCTAATAGGACTAGGTTAGGGAGATAACTATAAGTAGCTATCTTATAGTTATTTTTCACACAACTCCATAAGCAAAAATTAAGCAAGAGCAAAAATTCTCTCCCTCTCTCTGTGTGATCGGCCGAATCTTCTTCTGTGCAAGGAAGAATTTTTCGTTTTTCGATCTTGTTCCAAATCGTTCCTAATTCCAAGTTTATAATATATCTTGTGTTCTAGCTGATCGAGATATATTATTTTCGTGATATTGTGGTGTATCAACTCGTAGAGGCGCAACACGTGGGGCGCTCCTGAGAAGCCTGGATCGATTTTGCTGGAGAAGAATTCAGAGCTCGTTTTGCTAGCCGAGGATTTGCAAGGAGATAGGTATAAACGAGAAAACTTATACTATCGTTTTATTTATATTCATATATATACAACTAGAGAATATCCTGGCAAGATTCCTTAAGAGGCCCTAAAAGTTTTTATATTCCGCTGTGCCTAGGGCTGTTTATCTTACCGAATCCCAACAGTGGTATCAAAGCAAACTCTAGGCTTTGTATATATATGAATTTGCAAATTCTGTGTTTATTAAATCATATGTTTGATTTATGTGGCTAGTTCTTTAACTTTGCATGTTATAGGACGTATGTTTAATTAACTTGGAGTTAATGTTTAATTTAGAATTCGAAAATTTTATCATGTTGTTTTTAATTTTGGATTGGGATTTAATTAACTGGGTTTGTTGAATTAAATCTGTGAGTAATCGAAACAAAAAATTTTTTTATTAGATCCGACTCGCGGTGGCACGCGGCGCTGCGCGGCAGCGCACCGCGGCTAGGCGGCCACCGCAAGCTGCTGCCAACGGCAGCGTGCTGGCAGCACGCTGGGCGCACACGCTGCGCGCAGCAGCAGCCTTCGGGCTGCTGTTTGCGCGCTGCTGTGCACGGCTGCTCGCTGCCGCACGCAGCCGCGTGCAGTGGCTACTGCCGCAGGCAGTTCACGCGCCGACCTGGTGGTCGCGCGTGGGCTGTCCTACGTGGCAGTCCTGATTGGTCTCGACTAGTCGTTTTTGGGTTGGACTCTAATTCTGCCTATTTTGAAAATCTTGGAGAATTTTGAAAGATTAGGAAACTTAGAGTTTTTGGATAAGGTAGTTATCTTGTTAGATGTGAACACTACCTTAATTAAACTAATCTAGTCAAAATAGGATTATCTTGAAAATCTTGGAGATTTGGGAATTTTGGGAAACTTAGAGTTTTGGATAAGGTAAGAATCTTAGAGATTTAGATTACCTTAATTAACCAATTTAATCAAGATAAGAATTGTAGATTACTTAGAGCTCAAGTAAGAGCTAATTAATCTTAGAGGTTAATTGTTAATTCAAAATTAATTAACTTGGATGAATTTTTGCGAATTAAAATTAATGAAGCCGGTAAATTTACATTTTTGCCCTTATGTGAATTTATGCATGTTCTTGAGTGAATGTGTGGATTGATCGATTTTGCCCTTAAGCCCTGTGTAGTTTTTGGTTTATTTAATTTTGGGTTGTAATTAAATGGGCCTGATTGGTGCCCTTGCTTGCGCAAACAAATGTAATAGAATAGGACCATTTAAATTATGTAAGCTAGGCTTAGATTAGGCTTGGAGCCGAGAAGACCTCATGAAGACTTGGAGATCCGCATGGAGGCCCATTTACCTTGGAGGACATGGAGGCCCAATTCATTACATGGAGGCCAAATCAAGCTGAATATTACAAGAAGGCCCATGATGTATGGGTTTGAAAATTGTAATAGTTTAGGACATTTAATTTCCACCCTAGACTGACCAATTGATTCATCACTTGGCTCGTGATGAATCGCATAGGATGGGCAATCGATCAATCATATCCTGCTAGGTGATGAATGTTTACTTTTTCGCAATTATTCTTTGATGTATGAGATGCATGCTTAGGATAGAAAGACGTAAACAAGATAAAGCATAATCTGATGAGACCTCGCACAAGAAAACTTAAAACCTCCAATTGAACGTTAAAATTCAATTAGAATATTAAATCGAATAACGGGCGCATAAGAATAGTGTCTATGGTCCGAGCCTATCTAATTACTAGGTCTTAGGCATATTGTACGAATATATCTCGATGTCTCACGAGTCGTGGGTCGAGCTATAGGAAGATAATATGTCTACTGCCTCGATGCACGAGAAAGTGCCAAGGGAGGGGATAGCAAGGTTTTAGGCGCTGTCTCACGAGTCGTGGGGTGTCTAAGATTGAACTATTTCTCTTCACGAGTATTGGACATGATTTAACGCTAGTAAGTATGGATGTCTCACGAGTCGTGGGTCCATATCGAAAAACGAGGCTAAATGAACTTAAGGGTTAGCTGCGATGGTTAACCGTCGACGTATTCGACCACCAAGTGAATCAAATAGTATGGCCTACGAGTCGTGGGTACTAGGAGATTGCATTTGGGCCTTAAGCCCGCTAGGATATTTTAAATTCCCGAAACTTATGTGGGGGCATAAGATTTTGATTAAAATAGTGGGAGTAATTTACAAATGAAAACCATGTTTGTAAATTGTGCATTTTAAATTAATCTTTCGCGTATTTATTTCTTCTCTCGTCATTTTATAGATATGATGTCAAAAGAGCTTAGAGCACTTAGAGATTTGTCCATCTCATCACTTGAACGTAATATTTTAACTGGACCCAACTTGCATTTCTGGACGCATCATTTGAATGGATTATTTGAAGCTGAAAACATATCCTATGTTTTGTCTGTGCCACCACCCATTACTATTTCACATGACGTTCCTGATGAGCTCCGAAAAAGCATCACCAAATGGAAACTGGATGATGGCTTAGCTCGTGAATACATGTTGGAATATATGTCACTTGATCTGCGTTTGCAACATGAGCATATGGCATCCGCGAAAGAGATTCTCTCGAATCTCAAATTCCTTTATGGGATTAGAGATGGTCGTCGCAGATTCGCGATCACGAGGGAACTCTTGCAAGCAAGAAAGAGAAGGGAAACTCCTGTCGGAATCCACGTACACAAGATGATTCGACTTTTTTCTGAACTCGATGATATGGGTGTCGTGATGGACAATGATTTCCGAGTAGATATTATTCTACAATCTCTTCCTAGATCATATGACCGATTTATCGCGGACTTGAATCTCCAGAGGCGAGAGATCACTGTGCATGTCCTGCGACAAATGCTCGAGGAACACGAAGCTTCTTTTGGAAAGAAAGCGAGGGTTGGCGAAAGGACTGGGCGGCATTCAAAACCAAAGCAAATGGAAACCAGAGCTCCTTACTGCACAAGGTCAAGGGAAAGGATTAAATTCGAACCTATGGAGAGTTCGAACAGGTATATACCTTGTTGAAGTTAATTTTACAATTAACTGTGCATTTTTGGTGTTAGACACTGACTGGAGTTCTCATCCTTGTAGGTGATGGGAACGTTGAGGAAACTGGAGCCTGAGGATTGGATCCTTGAATAAGGCAATGGAGCTGGAGCTGCTACCAAGGCCGTAGGCAAAAGTAGATTTAGGTGGTTTGATAAAGTCAGGAAACTTTCATTTATGTACCTAGTTATTAATGAAAAACTTTTATTCATGTTAATGAATAATGTTGATTTTAATAAAAGCTCCTGTTTTAGTTTTTCATTTGGTACATGGAATTATTGACTTTACATCATAAAACCGCCTAAGTTAGTCATGCACGTACAACAAAACAAAAGGAAACAAGATAATGAAATATCTGCCCAATTATGGCACGCTCGACTTGGACATATATCTAAGTCTAGGATTCAAAAGTTAGCATCATCTGGCGCGATTGAAATCAATCGCATTGATGAAGTGCCAACATGTGAACCATGTTTAAAGGGTAAAATGGCTAAGTTGTCATTTAAGGAAAACCCAGAGCGAGCCAAGCAAACATTGGACTTGATACATACTGACGTATGTGGACCACTGAGAAAAAGTGCCCGAGGTGGCTATGACTACTTCATCACTTTCACTGACGACTATAGTCGTTATCGTTATGTGTTCTTGTTGAAACACAAGTCTGAAGCCTTTGAGCGATTCAAAGAATTCAAGATGGAAGTAGAGAATCAACTTGGTCATACGATAAAGGCTCTTCGTTCTGACCGAGGTGGAGAATTTCTTAGTAACGAATTTCTGAATTATCTTGTAGAGCATGGAATATTATCGCAGTGGACTCCTCCTGCAACACCCCAATTAAATGGAGTAGCAGAGAGAAGGAATCGAACTTTGATGGACATGGTTCGATCCATGATGAGTGCCACTGACCTTCCTCTTTCATTTTGGGGACATGCCCTCCTCACGGCAACGAAGATACTGAACATGGTACCTTCTAAATCTGTAGAAAAGACACCATACGAATTATGGTTTGGCAAGGCACCCTCATACGCATTCATGCGCATATGGGGATCTCCCGCTTACGTTAAAAAGCTAGTGGGAGATAAATTGGAAACTAAATCCACTTTGTGCAAATTCGTGGGGTATCCGGAAAACTCAATAGGATACGAGTTCTACGATCCTACAAGACAAACTACGTTTATCTCGAGAAACGCTCACTTCTTGGAGAAGGATTTCTTGGTGGACAAGAAAGAAAATAACGTAGAACTAGATGAGGTCACGGAAGCTGAAAAGACCGAAGAGGTCGATCAAGCTGACCCGTCGCCACAGGCAGTGGGAGAACATGAGCATGAAAGTGCACCAGAAAGTACACCGATACTTCGTAGGTCAGAAAGACAACGTAGAGAACCCGAGAGGTACTACGGTCTGCTGCATGAGACTGGACAGTCTCTAACCGACCCAAGGACTTATGAAAAGGCTATGCTAGACATAGACTCGGGAAAGTGGCGCGAAGCCATGGAATCCGAACTGGACTCCATGCACTCAAACAAGGTCTGGGCCTTGGTAGATCCACCAGTGGGAGTGGCTCCCGTGGGTTGCAAGTGGATCTATAAGCGAAAGCTTGGAGTGAACGGAGAGGTAATAACCTACAAGGCGCGATTAGTAGCAAAAGGATATACTCAAAGACCTGGAATTGACTTTGAGGAGACCTTCTCGCCCGTCGCAATGCCTAAATCCATTCGAATCTTGCTGGCCATAGCTGCGTGGTATAACTACGAGATATGGCAGATGGATGTAAAGACTGCCTCTCTCAATGGGGACATTGATAAGGAGATCTACATGGAGCAACCAAAAGGATATGCATCCAAAGGAGATGAACACAAGGTGTGCAAACTCCAGAGGTCCATTTATGGACTGAAGCAAGCTTCCCGAAGTTGGAACATTCGTTTCGATGAGACAATCCAAACTTTTGGATTCATCATAAACATGTTCGAACCTTGCGTGTACAAGAAGATCAGTGGGAGTACAGTTGAATTTTTGGTGCTTTACGTTGACGACATTCTTCTCATTGGAAACAATGTCAAAGCGTTGTCCGAAACTAAAGTATGGTTATCTACACAATTCTCAATGAAGGATATGGGAGAAGCATCCTTTGTACTAGGTATAAGGATCTACCGAGATAGATCAAAAGGACTGTTGGGCCTCTCCCAATCACAGTACATAGATAAAATCTTGAAAAGATTTAGTATGGAAGAATCCAAGAGAGGATTGCTTCCAATGAGACATGGGATTGCACTCTCTAAGTCTATGGCCCCAAAGACGCCTGAAGAGAGAAGCAATATGTCTCGAGTACCATATGCATCCGCGATAGGAAGCATAATGTATGGTATGCTATGTACGAGACCAGACGTAGCGTACGCTTTAAGCGTTACAAGTCGCTACCAGTCTGATCCGGGTGAGCAGCACTGGATAGCCGTAAAGGCAATTTTGAAGTACCTGAGAAGGACTAAGGAATTGTTCTTGGTATACGGTGGAGGAGAATTGAAATTGGAAGGCTATACAGACTCGAGCTTCCAATGTGATGTAGACGACTTCAAGTCGACATCAGGATACGTGTTCTGCCTCAATGGTGGTGCGATTAGCTGGAAGAGCTCCAAGCAAGAAACAACCGCGGATTCAACCACCGAAGCAGAATACATTGCTGCGAGTGATGCAGCAAAGGAAGGTGTTTGGATGAGGAACTTCATCCAGGAATTGGATGTGATACCTAGCATCGCTGAGCCCATTACTATCTTCTGTGATAACAATGGGGCAATAGCGCAAGCAAAGGAGCCGAGATCTCATCAGAAATCCAAGCACGTACAAAGACGATACCATGTGATAAGAGATATCATTGGTAGAGGAGACATTAAGATGGAACGTGTCGACTCAAAAGATAATACGGCGGACCCGCTAACGAAGCCTCTGCCTCAAAAGGCATTTGAGAAACATCTGCATAAGATGGGACTCAAGAACATAAAAGACTGGCTTTAGGACAAGTGGGAGATTGATAGAAATAGTGTCCTGCAAGCCAGCTGTATGGCTAGTATTTATTGTAATAAATGCGGAACTATTCAATTTCGATTAATAAATGCACTTTATTAAATGGTCATCTTTATCTTATGTAATAATTATCTACGCATAAGGATAGAAGTCCTTAGATCACAGGGCTATGGGACAACCCGTGGACTGATCTCCAATGCCGTGATCTAGAACATATTCAAGAGTCGTAGAATCCAATCGAGATAAGACATCATTGGATTCGGTTAGACTCTCACTGTTGTGTATACTCCGATGAACTGGAGGACGCTGGGGTCCACGAGCGTGACTGGAATAGTCGATACACATAAGTGGGTGGCTTGCTGGGATGGCAAGCGCACTGAATACCCCAATTAGGAAATAACTCACCATGGAAGCGGCAGTCGCATATCGGGGTTGAAGTTATTCCATATTTATAATAGTATACGAGGAACGATCCCTAACTACTTGACGTGATAGGGTTTATCTGGTGCGAGAACGTCTATGCTTTGATTTGAGTTCCGACTGACTGGGGATCGCCAGAAGGTCTCTGTGGGCTCATATTGGGTATAGAGGAACTCGTATGCAGATTCATATCATCAACAAAGGATCCATTGACCCGACTTGATAGGTTGGGAAATTCTCCTATGAATTTCTGTGAGAAATTAATTCTAGTAAAATCCTTGGCCAAGGTATCTGACGGCTTTATGTAAGTAGCACATAAAGATTAAGTCAAAGAGAATTTATTTCGAGACCAGAGTACATAAGGTCAAGACAAAAGAAAATGGAATCCGATGAAAGACCATACCCTTAAGTCTCGACTGGGAGATTGATCGATGGAGAGATTATGTCGTATATGAAAATTATAAATGATAAAAGGTTCACTGAATTAATTCACCAGTGATTGGGCTCCATGGGCTTGTGGCTGGACATCGACCGTGGAGTGTGGGAGAATTCCCAAATTGGCAGGGGTGCTAATTTTGGAATGGTCAATCGACAGAGTGTTCGATTGATTTAGAGTAAGTCTTACTCGAATAATTAAATAATATTTAATTATAACCCACGGCCAATTATGTGGTGAACCTACGGGGGCATACACAATACACAAGTAGCGAAAGCGAGAAATTAAGAACGACCGAGTCGACTGGGTGGACTGGGTGAAAATCGACTGGGTCGATTATATTAAGTGGGTCGACTGGGTCGACCCAACTGGAACAAAATGGGATCCAATTGGAATTGGATCAGGATCATATATTAAATTGGAATTTAATTTGTGGATTAATTAATTAAGTTGGATTTAATTAATTAGAAAAGGATTTTAATTAAATAGACTTAGAGTCTGATTTAATTAAATGGGAGATTAAGTTAATTAATTGGGCTATTTAATTGGGAGATTAAATTAGGCCTGGTCAAATTAATTAACTGGGCCATGAATTAATTAGGAGACTAGGTCTTCTAATTAAAGAGGGCCATGGCCCATGTAGGAGAGAGAAGACCTAGTCCTAATAGGACTAGGTTAGGGAGATAACTATAAGTAGCTATCTTATAGTTATTTTTCACACAACTCCATAAGCAAAAATTAAGCAAGAGCAAAAATTCTCTCCCTCTCCCTGTGTGATCGGCCGAATCTTCTTCTGTGCAAGGAAGAATTTTTCAATTTTCGATCTTGTTCCAAATCGTTCCTAATTCCAAGTTTATAATATATCTTGTGTTCTAGCTGATCGAGATATATTATTTTCGTGATATTGTGGTGTATCAACTCGTAGAGGCGCAACACGTGGGGCGCTCCTGAGAAGCCTGGATCGATTTTGCTGGAGAAGAATTCAGAGCTCGTTTTGCTAGCCGAGGATTTGCAAGGAGATAGGTATAAACGAGAAAACTTATACTATCGTTTTATTTATATTCATATATATACAACTAGAGAATATCCTGGCAAGATTCCTTAAGAGGCCCTAAAAGTTTTTATATTCCGCTGTGCCTAGGGCTGTTTATCTTACCGAATCCCAACAGAAATTGAGAGTATTGTACCCGTAATACTTGTTTTCTATTTTTCAGCTTTTCTTTTAAGTTATTATGGTGATATGTCAATTTTGCCCATATATTATTTTTGGAGAGAAATTTGGTTGGTTAATAATGTGAATGTACTGTTGTAATTATATGGATGGATACCTAATTAAAAGGTTGGAATTTATAGATAAATTGTTATATATAAAGTGGGGAAATTAATATTCAAATAAGATAATTTGTATGTGGGCTTGTCCCACATTGGTCTAAGACTAAATGGCAAATTATAAAAGCCTTATGAGGAAGTTGAAGAGTTTCAAACTCTTCATTTGTCCCAAATTGACTTTTTATATTTGTGTGTACTAGTATATATGAACTTATGTGTTTAGACTTGGTATAAGTCTTTACAAAGGGGGTCATATGAATACATCACACGCGTGCCGCCGCTGCCCGCCCGACCCGACCCGAATTGGATCGGATCGGATCGGATCGGAACTAGGCTCGGCTCGGCTCGGGCGTTTCATATTTAATTGGGCCGTTTCTTGTTCATATTTAATTGGGCCGTTTCTTGTTCTGAATTAATGGACAATATTAATTGCCAAGGCTCCCTAGCACCTATATATATAAGAGTATTTCTGATTTCAGAAACACACCAACAGAACCAACATTCTCTGTTCTCTCTCTCCTTCGAAAGCATTTCCAGAAAAATATCTCTTGGTTATTTTTTGCTTCTGAGTGTTCTTCGAGGTGGAGTTTCTGCTACTGTGCAGTGGAGGAATTCCTGTAACCAAATTATCCTGGAAGAAGTGTTCGTGACTCCTAATTGCACCGAAAGTGGGTCGATAATTTCTTCAAAGCAAGCAGAAGCATTTCTGCGATTTGGTTGGTTCAATTTTGTTACTATACAGAATTGTGAGATAAGTTAATTTTAATTTATCTGTTCGGTTTTTATAACTGATTATGTTTTCTTTTAATGTTCATAATGGTTTGTTTGTTTCAGTTTCGATTTGTATTCAAGTTTTGATAATCTTAAAACTGATTTTACCAACATGTACGGATTTATCCTTACTCAGGTGACTTAAATTGGCTGAAAATTATTGATGGTGCAATCTGAAATAAAATAGTGGTTTGTAAAGTGTAAATTCAAATAAATCTTTTTTGTAGGGTGCAAAGTGAAAAATGTCCTATTTGTAAGATGCAAAGTTGGATTAAACCCAAAAGAAATGTATAAATCACAATATTTGTAGTTCAACTAGGAGTGAGTCATCTGGTCGGAACAATTTAAGAATCCAAATTCGGCTAAAAGGAGTGCAAGATGTAGTTTCAACCTGGTTGGTTTTCAATTTAACACGAAATTATTTTAATAAAAATTAGGGAAATTTACCTAGACACCCCCTGGGTTTAGGCCTAATTACAGGAACTTACCCCGTTGTTTGAAAAATTACCTAGACACCCCCTCTGGCAAAACAGTATTACAAGGTGATCCCTTACGGCGTCAATTTTTAACGGCAGAGGATGACGTCATCAATTTATTTTAATGTTTTTCCAATTTTGCCCTCGGTGTGTATTTGTAATATATGTTATGTTACAGGGGGTGTATTTGTAATATTTGAAATTTGATTGTTGTAGGCTGAAAGTTACTGTTGTATGTGTAATGTATTTTCATTTCAATATCAAAACACCCAATAAATACATAAATATCAATCCACCAAGCCAGTAAATGATGAAAAAACACCCAACTATTTTTCAATGTAATGTTCCACTTTTCATTAGATCAAAATACATAAATACCTGGCCAGTAAATGATGAAAAAATCACTAAGTAAATCGAAAAAACACCAACAAAAGCACCAAATAACAAAAATAAAACCCAAAACCAGCAAATAACAATAACAAACAGCAGAAAACAACAGGAAAATGCAGCAGGAGAGCAAAAAACTCTTCGGCCCGAACTTGTTCTTCACGGCCCGAAATTGTTCTTCGCGGCTCGAGTTCACCAAACCCAAAATTGACTTGGGGAAACTGAAATTAACACTATCATGAAGAAAAGCCCTAAAAAATCCAGTAGAAATCAGTTCGATAACACCCCCAATTCGGATATCAAAGTGGGCGCATAAACCCTAAATGCCCAATTCGATCCAAATCTTCAATCCCACCTCCAATCGGGCAATTAATCCAAGGAAAGTGACGAAATAAACAGATAGAAGTGAAACACGAAGCAATTTTCTAGAATTAGAGGCTCAAATCCGCAAATCGCGATGAACCCTAGAATTTGGGGACGAACACAAATCACTCCCAATCGCAAAAAGCAGTCCATAATCCCAAAAATTGCTCCAGTAGGAAGATGCGCGATGAAGAGGCGAGTCTAACACAACAAGAATTACTAAAATCCGTCCACAAACAAGGGAGAAATCATGATTTTTGTGAATGGTAGTGAAAAATGTGCGAAATTTTTTTTCAGTTTTTTTTTTCTTTTTGTAAATATTAAAAACACCTAAGGGCATTTAAGACATTTCACAATTTCCGTTAACGTTGACTAACGGCCGTTAAGTCAAGGGGGTGTTTTTGTAATATTTCAAACATGAGGATAATTTCTTGTAATTAGGCCTAAACCCAGGGGGTGTCTATGTAAATTTCCCTAAAAATTATATAAAAGCTTTTGAGTTTTGCCTTTGATAATGAAATCATGATAATGAAATCAGAAAAAGATATTCATGTACGGTTTTGACTTTGCTGTCGAGGAAAAAGAATTAGCATCATCAAGGATTGCTCCATTATTTATATCTCAATGTTTGGTGGCTCTATATCGATGTCGACTCATGGGTATTGCAACCAAATTATACCTCAAGTCCAAATTTAGTTCCGTTACATCTTCTCAAATCTAATTAATCTCAAATATATAAAAATCATCATGAAATAACGTTTGTCTTGTCTCTATAAAAATCAGTAATTTAGAATTTACCAATAATATTATCTTAAATTTTCATAACTATATTCATGTCCAAATCAAATAGAAATTGTATTTTAAAGGTTTTGCTGAAAATATCGAACACATTTTATGAATTTAAACCATTCAAAATTGGACCAACACAAATTTATGTTATGTCTTACTTACGTTGAATTAAGGTAGCTTTCCTTGACTAACATTATCTATTTTATACTATACAAAAAGAGATCTCATGTTATGATACACCATTTTTGATATTATATAAGTTCCTATTTGGAAGGGTTTTTACTCGATTTTGTGGGTCTCAATTTAAAAAAAATGGTGAAACATTTGCAATTTTATTTGGTTAGTTTTGGATGTTGAGTTTTGTAGTCTTAAAAAAGCTAAAACACCACTTGGAATGAGTTTGAGGGAAAAAAGTAAGTGATAGGTGTCAAATCAAATTTTATAGATTTCAACAATTTGGAAGTGTGTTTTTGAATAAGTTTGTCATGATGAATTTCATGTGTCACGAAAAAACTTAATTGAAAGAATTTTGGCTCAGTTTTGCGAGACCAAAATCCATTCACATAGACCCCAATTTCTCCCATTACATTACATTCATTCATAAAATTAATTTTCATTTTCTTTGGATTAATCTCAAAGAAGCACCTTATCTTTTTGTGTATGGAAAATTATATGCTTATATGCACGCGAAAACAAGTGCCGAGGATGATTAGTTTTAGAAAATGGAAAAGTCATAATTCCCCTTCATCTTCTTCACGCGGCCACGGGCTGGGCGCAGGGCTCCACCGTGCCTTGCACCCAGCTCGTTCCGCCTTCAGTGCCGCCCCGCTCCGGAGCTCTCCTCCATTGGAGATGACCAAGACGCCGACCTTCAACCCAGCCCCCAGCCAAGACCTCTCCATTGGAGATGATCTTAATGGGCTTTGCTAGCCCTTCATTTCTGCGAAAAATAAAAAAGAATCTCCAAATTCTCCAAATTCCCCACTTACCTTTGACTTAGAATATTCCAACTTATCCTTTCACTTCGTGGCACCCTTTCAAAATTTATCCAGACCTTCACTCCACTAATTGCATCCCCACTTAACCAACGGCTGTGATCCCCTACAAAACCCGCCAATACCCAGTTACATTACACCTCCCCACACACAAATACTATCTCCTACTTTAGTATTATACAATTGGAAAAAGATAAGCTTTTTTAATTGTCCCATTTCCAAAATAGTACAGTATTTGGTTTGTCTGGATAAAGATAAGGCCTTTCACCATCAATACCCCTTCCCTTTGCTTTGTTGTTTCATTATATTTTACTCACCGTTTACTTCTCTCACCCCCTATAATTAAACAGTTACACACAGTGTATAGCATTTTATCAATTTGAGAAAAAATTTCGTCGGAACTGTAACGCAGAGATGCCGGTTGTTTTGGAGAGGAACGGCTCCGGTAGGGATCCCCGGATCGAACGGCCAGTATTTGTTAAAAGCTCGGTTGTTTGTGTTCCATCGATCTACAAATCAACGGATCGGATGTTGGAGCAGGATGATCGGAACGGTTCGTTGTCACCGTCATCGTCTTCTTCTTCAATCGGAAAAAACAGCGACGATTCCGCCGGCGGCGGCGGCGGCGATGAGGAAGAGGTGCAGAGTGAGTATAAAGGAGGGCCGCTGGACAGTTTGAATGCTTTGGAGGAAGTTTTGCCTATAAAGTAAGTGAATTTATTTTTGTCTTATTTTGATTAAACTTTTCCCCTTGTTCTTAAATCTTAGGGTTTTGAGTTGTTGGAAATCGTTGTGTTTTGGAAATTTCTTGTGATAGCTTGTCCTTTTAAGTGATGGATTTCTATGGAAGCGAGCTAGCTTAAGAGTTTTACATTTTACGTTCACTGTTGGCCTGTTTAATTGCTATGATTTTGTATTGATGACTTTCGGATGCTAGTTTTGTTGTTCTGTGGCTTACATCTTTGAAATTCCTGGTTTTGAATTTGCTTATTAAAGAAAAAAAACTCTTCACTTAATCTATCATGGTCTTTTCCCCGGACTAGTACTTACTCTTGTTGGTAAATAACCTAATTTGACTTTGGAGAGACCAACAGAAGTCTAGTTTTAAACTCTCGTGTAGGGGCCTTGTTTTGACCACTTCTTAATTCTCTCTCCTATTTCAAAAATCTCGAGTTTCAGTGTCCCAGTTGAAGAATATATTGTGTGAGAATGGAAGTTCCGTGAATACCACCCATATGTGCTTATTTTTCATGTTCTCTATTATTTTTCATATGCTTATTTTTTATGTGAGAATGAGGGTGTTGGGAGCTAAACCTTTACTCATTTTCATGTTCTCTATTATGTTGTTTCTTGATATTCTTGATTATTAGATGTTCCCTAGAAATATCATTGGGAAACTCACCACATTTCTTGAAGCTCGCATGAAAGAATTATTTGTTTGGGGACCGTTGATACTTAAGCTGATTGAAGGAAAGAGCACCTAAACATAAACATTGAATTTGATCTCCAGTAGGTTAAATTACCCCGACCTAATGTTTTAACTCTAATATATCATCTAGCAAAGTATGCATTTCTGCTTATGGATGTATAAGCTTTTGTAACATGAGTGCTGTGCTTGTTTTTTCCAGTCATTTTTTATTTCACATTTTTTTATCATGTACTATCTCAATACCACTACCTTCCGACTTCTGTGCATCAATTTGTTTTTGTTTTTCTCTTCAAATGAAATCCAATTATACAGATGTCGGTCATTGTCTGGTAGAGCTAAGTTCCACTGTTTATGGTTATTTATCATCTGAACATTGAACATTTTAAATGCTTCATAAGTAGTAAAGCATCATTATTTCGCTTCCATTCGCATGGAGCAGTAGAAGAATGCTACCGGGTGTAAATTTCATCTCTTCATTTTTTTCCTTGTCTGGTGTGATGATATTTTGTTGCCCTTGGTGCCTCTTATTTCAGGAGAAGCATATCAAAGTTCTACTGCGGTAAATCCAAATCTTTTACCAGTCTATCTGATGCTGCAACGTGCTCCTCTATGAAAGACATCACTAAACCAGAAAATGCGTACACCAGGAAACGCAAGAACTTGCTAGCTTTTGATAACTTGTTGGACAAGAATCGTAATAGCATTACGAGAGGCAGCAGTGGGGGAACACCAAAAAGGCCTACTAATTCTAGAAGTATGCTGTCTCTTGCAGCTACCATGAACTGCTCTGAGAGCAATAGTGGCGAAACTTCCAACTCTAATTCATCATCGCCTGGTTGCTGCCTTCCTCCCTTGCCACCACATGCAAAAAAAGCTTTACATCATGAGTTGCCACCAGTACCTCCTGTTGAGAAGTTCCCTTCATTTCGGTCTTTCTCATTGTCGGATCTCCAAGGTGCTGCTGCAGCTGCAGTTGATGCTCCCAGTGATACTAGCCTATGGATCGACACCAGCGAGAAATGATCAAAGTGTAGAAGTTGCCTTCTTTTCACCCTATGAGTTTGAATTTTGTTAGATATTCATGGAGGTGGAGACATTTGTACTATCTTCTTGTTTTCTGTTTGTGCTTCTGGCTATCTTAGTTACTGTTTAGGTATGACTTGCTCTTTGGGCATTTTCAGAATGTAAACGCTGAAACATACTTTAGTAGTTTGCTTTTCTCACCTTGATGAGTATATATCTGAATGAAACTTCTGTGAAGTCTGGGAGCTCTCTATTCTTTTCTAACCATTATATGATGATGCCCCTGAGTTCCATAGGCAGGCAGATGCACTTGCCTACTTTCCACAAGTGTTTCTTTTTTGAGCTGAAAGTTGTTTGACCTTGTCGAGCTCTTACTATGTTGAGAGTAAGGTTTGACGCTACTAGTATGTATAGTCTGCATCCTCGGAGAGAAACTCAAGTGGTCACCTGTTATCTCTTAAGTTTATTGTTTCTTGTGCTGTAATAGCTTGGTGTTTTGTAGTTAATTTAATTTCTTGACTAGCTTCATAAATATGGTGGTCGCAGCCAGAGTTTCCCAACTTT
Organism: Penstemon eatonii; assembly: GCA_038501285.1. NCBI lineage: Eukaryota > Viridiplantae > Streptophyta > Magnoliopsida > Lamiales > Plantaginaceae > Penstemon > Penstemon eatonii. The sequence continues at coordinate 29,417,136 of CM076713.1, forward strand.
TGGCTATGCAGTTGCTGCAAGGGCCTAGAGGAATGCCATCACCAGAGATGGTAGGAGGTGGTGGTTGAGTTACCATGATAGATTTTCATTTGAATCCTCAAAGGTATGCTGCAAATTTTGTCTTGATTGAGTTTTTTCATCTTTTTTGTTCTTAGTAAACAGTTAATTCATTTTAAGCGTATGATTTGTGCTGAATTTTTTTATGTTGGTGTGTGTTGACTTTGATGTAATCATGTAAAAGTTAGATAGAACTTCTAAGCCATTCATATTTCACACCGAGCATTGAAGTCATTCTTGACCTACTAGACAATGTAAATGACGAGTAATAATCTTCGTTTAAATGAAAAGAACTATTCTGTCATTATAAGTCGGTCGGAACCCATTTAGAGTCATACTCTTTGTGACACATGGAAGACTGTAACACCATCTTGTCACCTAGCTGAGTAAAGCTACTAAAGCATTCATGGTGTCTAAACAGCCAATAGTTCAATAGTGAGTTGAGTCATTCTGATAACATATATATATAGACTGGAGAAGGACAAAGTTGTAGATGGTCAAGCCTAGTGTAAAAGGCTAGGATTTTTTCAACATAACGATCGGTAGAATTTCACAAAATTGACTCCTGGACAACGTGGCTTGTAAAAGGCATCTATGAGAAGGTTCTTTTAAAAATTTAGCTAGACGATGATACTCAATATGAAGCTATGGGACCAGTAAAGGGGATTAACCTAGCTCGGTAATATGTTTGGTCCATGACAACTTTGTTCAAATAACAAATCTAACACAAGATGTTCGTATGTTCGGTCTATGACAAATTATCTTTGGTGTAATGTCACCTTTGAGAAAAAAAAATCAGCCACAATTAGCGCTTGAATACACTCTAGATAAGGATTTAGGTTATTTCTTTGGTCAATATATAGTATGTTGAATTACACCGCTAATATATTTATTTTTTTCGTGTAATTAGTTGATGGGGTGCCTCTTTCGTACTTTGCATAATGTCAACTACTTCTCTTTTGCAAAAAAGTTAAGCAACAATTAGTGATTGAAGACTGTGTACATTTCCCTATAAAAATAAAAAAAAGACACTGTACATGAGGATTTATGTTGTCTCATTAGTCAAGATATAATGGATTTATGTTGCTACATTGTGCTAATATATTTATATTGTTCATATAATTCTTGGTTGCTGGGGTGCCACTTTGGTACATTGCATAATGTCACGTATTTGATTTGCCAAATAAAAAATCAACAATATTAGTGATTAAGACACCCTGATGATTTATGTTATTTCATTAGTCAAGATATAGTATATAGAATTGTCTGATTTATCGAATAACGCGAACATAGAAAACCTGGACATCCAAAATCTTTGATGGTGCTTGAATGTCGTCTTATTAATTAGTTAAAAAAGTAAAAGGAAAGAAGAGGGCCAATTCATGAAAATAGGGAAATAAAGTTTTTTGGTTTTATGGATGTCGTCCTATTGAGGTTACTATATGTGTTTTCTGCTTTTGAGTGTTTTTACCAATGTTGAGAATTAGTTAGAAAAAGGAAAGAAGAGAGTCCCTGTAAGTCATGAGAAAGAGTGAAAATAGTGAAGTATTTGGTTTTTTATACATTATATATTTTGGAAAATCTAATTGTTAAATCCCTGGAAGGACGGTAGAGTGTGTAGCATGTAATTACCAATTACCTAGCTATGTCTTAGATTTGCTAGAACTTGGCAATCTATCAAGTGTTAATTCATCCTTTCTCTTTAGGTTGGTTGGAGAGCGTTACAATCTTTTCAATTTTATTATTATAATTGGGCGTGTTTTAGTAGTCTGGTCAATAGGTAGTGGTTGAGTTCTTCGATTTCTTCGCCTTTATCTACGACACGTGTAATGTTCTCACGGCAGGCGGACTGAAACGGAAAAATCATAATTCTACTGGCCTTATTTCTATAATCCTAGTTGTATAATAATTACCACCTACCATAAATATCTCCTCTTCATAAACGACTCCAACTCAGCATAATTATTGCTCGTCTTTCCGTAAAGCACGGATAAGCACAACTTACATCACTCAGAGGGCTATATAAACAGGGTTGGGTTGTCAAGTTCATTCGTAGGAAGAGATTCATTCAAGAAGGATTTCCCCATCCCTATCAGGTTTATCTTTTTACTCCATGTCCTGATGTGCTAAATACATTTAGAGTTTGATAGACTCACAATTGTATTTCAACTGCATTTGTGATGAAATGGGTATTTATTTCCAAAGAGTTCCACTGACTGACTTTTTGCAAAAAAAATTGTGAAGATTTGGGCACTTAAGTGGATCCATTCATCTTTTTGATAGATATGTTTTCATGTCTACTCTGATGCTTATTTTAAAAAAAGAAAATTGAAAAACCATTTTCTTGATTTCTATTATTGTGCTGGTCTTTGTTTAAAAATGAAAAACCCTTTTCTTGATTTATTTATGGCGCTGGTCTTTTGTTTCTTTTTGATTTCTTTTTTTATGCTGCTCTTATGTTGTTGTTTGTATAAGCCTTTTCCGTTTTTTAATTTTTCTGATTTATCATTGCCTTGATGTTTTCTGCTGTTCTGTTTCTGCATTTAGTGTTCGAGTTCTACATGCCATTTTAATGTCTACTTCATCTGCCTCGTTCTTGTTAAATTTCATCGATCCTTGATATTCCTCCTAAATCTTATACATTTCTTTTCTAACTAGTGTCTTATTAGGATATCACCATGGATGGCTCAGGATATACCGTGACACTAGAGGAACACAGGCTTTTCCATGGGATTGACCGAAGGCTATACACCATCCTTGTACGAGATCTTTGGCGGAATCCCATAGAATGCCTACAAATCATGGGCTTGTGGATTTGGTTAGAACGTGCGGGCTTTAGCAATATCATTTATAAGATGTTGAACCTTCCTCAGTTCCTAATCAACGAAATTGCTGACGAGGCCGTACTGTGCCTCAAGTGTTTAATCGGTCAGTTCCCGTTCTTATCCGAATCAGCTGCCGAAATCCCGCTAACTCATGCCCTTGTCAAAAAAGAGATCTCTCTCCAGTTTTTCCATGAATATCGATTTGCTGCTTTACGTGGAGTTTTGAACTTGGCAACTGAAGTATGCTTCCCTGCATTTTCTGACCTAATAATGGATATCCCTGTCCGACCTACTTCAAGTTCATCAGCAAACCAAATCATGAGGCCGTCATCGTCTCTTACTGAAAACTCACAAGCGCAAAGCTTCTCTGGCTTGAACATTGGAGGACTACTACCCTCCTCTTCTAGAGGCAGATCTAGAGCGAACGAGACACCAAGGTATGAGAGAACTATGTTTGTTACATTCTCGAAGGGCTATCCTGTGGCTGAAACTGAAGTGAGGCTGTATTTTAAGAGGATCTTGGGGAACTGCATTGAGTCGTTCCATATGCAAGAGGTGAGGTCTGATGAGCAAGCTCTTTATGCTAGAATTGTTTTTCTTAGACCTTCGTTTATAAACTTGATTCTCAATGGAGTTAACAAGGCTAAGTTCACCATTAATGGGAAGCATGTTTGGATGCGGAGGTTTGTGCCAAAGGAAGTGAGAGTGTTGGCTAGAGGGTTTCCAGGCGTGGGGCCCTCTTAACGGCCCACATTGAACGTCTTTCCTTCTATCGTGTTCTTTCAGTTGTGTTTCTTTGTGTTTTTCATGGTAATGAGACTCATCAGTCCTGTTTTGATTGAGTTTAAGTAATGGTTTTCTTCTGTTTTTGTTTGCCTATGTTTATGTTCAATAAAATAAAGAGGTACTTTGGTTCTCTGTTTTGAATAGGAATTTTATATGTGATTGCAAGGATGAACCCTGTGTAAGAAGGATTTCCTAGTACACCTTGTTTCTCTTTCGCATCTTACTATTCTCCGTTGCAATGATGGTAGAAATTTATTTATGGATAGCGATAAGTTATTGTCATAGCAATAATTTATAATTTTATGATTTTTTGTTTGATATTATTTTCTAATTTGTTCAGCCTAATAAATGTACAGTCAAAACTGACTATTATTTTCACTTTACATAACTCTTGCAGCTTTTCGATGTTAAAATTAAAAATTGTTTATTTTGTTATTATACTATTATATTAAGAGAATTTTTTGAAAATTACTAGAGAATGAGGGATCCATTTAAAAGTCGAACAATCACATTATACAAAAATAATTTGTTGATTTGTTGGAAGTTTACTTCATAATACGTGTGTTTTTTTGTCAATTTTTCTTTTGCTATTTTTTTTTACATGAATTTAGTGTAAACTTATAATTTTTTACTTCGATCTACAAAGTTGGATTTTGTTTTCTATTACCTAGAAGAAAATGAAAAGTTGTTATAAATCAAGAAAACACTTTTATTAAATACCAATCAGGGAGAGAATTAAATCTTTTGATATAAATTAAGTTGTAAATATTACAATTCAATAAAATACTTTTCAACTGTGACAACTTGAATATAAAGAGAGATCGGCTAGCTGGTCGATATTGTTAGAGCAATAGTTGTTGCTGTCAGAACAAAAATAATATATTTTCGAAAATGGCCTCGTACATATTCAATTGGTTCAGGCCTTTTGCTTGGCCAATCCAATCAATCCTTTTTTTTTTTTCTATTAAACTTTCATTTGAATATTTGGAGAAGAACAGTTTAAAAAGAAGAAGATGAAGAAAGTAGTTTCACACGCACTTGAATCAGGAGGTCTTCCACAAATAAAAAACTAAACATCAATCTCCTTTGAAGGAATGGAGTTGAAGAAGGATAAAGAAGAGGAAAAGACAAAAACACACCTTATGCATGGTCTAACTTTAAAAAATTACCTTGTGTTATTTTAACTCCCAATAAATTCCCTATAATTTCAAATAAGTGTCAAATACACTCCCAAAAAAGAGAGTATGTTCCAAACGCCAAAATTACAAGTATTTGTTCATATTTTGCTTTTACTATGACAATTTTAACCCTGACATCGAAAGAGAAAAACACCCTATGCTTTGTTTAACTCCCAAAAAACCCCTATGTGTCATTTTAAATCCCAAAATCTCCTGTGTTTGATTTTATATACCACACTCGACCCAAGTAGTATATACTTATTTTTTCAAAAATAATAAATAAATTTAAAAAAACCAAACACATAGGGGTAATCTTGTCATTCCACCAAAAGTCAAAAATAAAAATATAAGTATATACTACTTGAGTCGAGTGTGGTATTTAAAATTAAATACAGGGGATTTTTTGGTAGTTAAAATAACACAGAAAAATTTTGGGGAGTTAGACATAGCATAGGGGGTGTTTTTATCTTTCGCTCGATAAAGAAAGAAAACAACTGCCTTCTTTGAGATTAAACAAATATGATTTAAAACTTAATGATAATTAATTTAAAACAATTCCGAACAAAGAAAACTAGACAACCAAATTAAATGACCGAATTTTTTTTTTCTTACTTCTTCTCATGGAGCAGAAAGAAAGCATAAGGATCAAATAATTAGGAAAATGGGTAGCTTTGATGGGGGCTATTTCGCACCCCTTATAATGTTCAGATCGACTAAGAATGTAAGATCGGTTCGACCAGACGAGTCAGTTCGGGATCTTCTTTCGACCCGATAGAATACGACTCTCCTCGACAAGCTGACTACTATCCGGACTCAAGAAGGACAACTGGGCCGAGTCCTACTAGAACTATGTTTCCTTGTAAAGCTAGGTTTAATATGATATAAATACCTAGTTTATCATTGTATTACACACACTTTGACATACACAACTTACGCCTGTAAACAAAACAATCTGAGATTATTGAATAGAAAAGCTCTTGCTATATTATCATATTCATGGTTTGTCTTTATTACTGATTGTTCCATCTAATTGTTCTTCCTTGAGATTGATCCATCCGGAATAAAGTAACAGAGCCCTTTAAATCATATATATTAAGAATCCCCAATATTACATATTCACTGATATAATTAACTCGACGAAATCCGGTTAAATCAGTTGGCGCCCACCGAGGGGCTAGGTTAATTATTCGATCGACATATGGCTCGCCTAAGGAAGAGCGCTCGTATTGGAGCAAGAAGTAACACAACTACCGCTCATAACACATCTGAAGACCCACAGGGCAATACTGGTTATAACGCTCCTGAGACCAACGACGATTTGCAGGGATCTCTTCAGCACCAGCAGGAACCCCAAGGGATCCCTACCGGTACAATATCGGAAGAACCTGTAGCTCCAGCGATCCCTGTTCCTCTCCCAGATGCTCAGAAAAAATTGCGACAGATTGCTATGCTCCTTAAATCACTCAGCCCAGAGGAACTACTCGTACTCGAACAGGTTCCTCGAAACCCTAGACCTACTAGGGCGAATCCAATTCACAGGACGCTGAGGCAAAATGATCAAGTCTCTCAACAAGCTAATAGCCCGGTAAGCGAGTAGCGCTCGTTACACAGTCCGCAAAGGGGGAACTCAAAACCCTCCGATAACAATCCCCGAAGAAAACCGGGTCAAAGGGGACCGCAGCTGGGACGCAGCGAATCCAAGGAACATACCATAATCCCCATCGAGGATGACGTAGACGACGCTATCCCAGATCGACCACGAACTATTCGGTTCTCAGAAAGAGAAATCGAAAAGATGGTACAGGAACGACTTGAACAACGCTTACGATCTGTTCAAAACCCGTGGGCCCGAACCACGGAACTCTAGGAGAGCCTTGCGACCTGCTCTCCCTTCTGCAGAGAAATAAAAGAGGCACACTCAACCGGACAGGTTCCGGGAAGACTACCCAGATACGACGGAACCACTGATCCAGATGACTATATCTTTAGTTTCACAAACATAATGAACTTGTATGCTCACTCGGCGGAGTTCACCGCTAAGCTAATGGTGACTACGTTAGAAGGACTAGCTTTGGACTGGTTCGCCAAACAACCAGCCAACTCCATATTCAGTTTTCGAGAATTATGTAACAAACTGACACAGCAGTTCGCCAGTCAAAAGAGACAAAAATTGCCAATGAGCTATTTAGGAACCATTTATCAACAAGAAGGCGAATCCTTAAGGAACTGGTTGGCAAGATTTAATGTCGAATTACTCAAAATCGATTCCCCCAATATTGATTACATAATCTCAATTCTCTTCGACCTCACAAAGAATAGGCAGTTTGGAAATGCCCTCAGCCGAAAACAACCAAGAACGTTCGCGGACATCATGAGCCTGACATCTAAGTATATGACCCAGGAAGAAATGAATTCTTTTAAAGATAAGAACAAAAGCAAAGCTACGGCCTCGGGCTCCAAACGGCAAGATAGAATTCCTGCCCAAAGATCCATGGACTATGAACGATCTTTTAGAAAAGGCAACATCTTCCAGCGATTAGAATACAATAAAAATGATCAGGATAGACGACCTAACATCTATCAAAGACCTAGAACCAGCGAACCAGCAATCCGGAGCAGGGTCAATCAAGTAGAGCACCCAAGGCTAACCGTCCCGATAGAAGAAATCTTGGCTGTACTAGAAAGAAATAATTGGATCCCAGAAGCAAAGAAAATCGCTCAGCCCAGACCAGGTGGACGAAACTATGACTTATATTGCAAGTATCACCGGGCACACGGGCACCGCACTGAAGATTGTTTTCACCTTAAAAAAGAAATTGAGATGCTGATCGAAGAAGGAAAACTAAATGACTATTTGGAGCGGGATAACCGCAAGCGAGAAAGAAACAGGAGTCCTCGGTATAACAACCAAAGAAGAAATTCCCGTAGAAGATCCCCTAATGATGGTCCCCCACAAGAATTAAATAATGACCAGATTAACGGTACCATCCACACGATCTCAGGGGGACCCGCAAGCGGAGACAGTCGTAATGCTCGTCGAAGAACTGCTAGATCCATAATCAGAAGCTTAAAATACCCGAAATAAATATGGACCCTAGAAAATAAAGCAACGACCAACCAGCTAATCAGCTTCAACGAGGGCGAAGTACCCAAAAACCTTGTTTGGGACACGAAAGACGATAGCCCCGACTTCCCAATGGTGGTATCGCTAGAAATAGCGAATTACAACGTCAAAAGAATCCTAATCGATAATGGAAGCTCAGCGAATATCATCTCTAAAGAGGTCCTGACCCAGATGAACTTAGGACAGATAACATTCCAAAAAGTAGCCACGCCTTTAGTAGGATTCGGGGGATCGGAGATTGTCCCCAGTGGCACAATAACTTTAAGTGTCTCACTAGGGAAGAAACCGTATCGGACGGTGAAGCTAGTAAAATTTTTAGTAGTAGAAACGCCCTTTGCCTACAATGCGATACTAGGGCGACCAGCACTCAACCTATTCCGAGCTGTAGTTTCAACATACCATCAGAAAATAAAATTTCCAACTGACGCAGGGATCGGAGAAATAGTGAACGATCACTGCATGGCATGGGACTGCTACAGCACATCGCTAACCTTGGGAAATCGCCCAAGATCGATTACCCCAAGCAAAAGAAAACTTGAAGACGACGATGATAGAATCGAAGTTGATATCCCTAGCACCGACAGAATAGACAAGAAGGGAAAGGAACCAATGGATTTAGCTTTAAAACCACCGGAACACAAAGATGTCCTATTGGTACAAGGGGACCCAACGAAAACGACAAGAATAGGAACTGAATTAAGCAAAGAAGGGGAAGTAATGTTGATCAACTTTCTCAGAAATAATGTAGATATCTTCGCCTGGAGCGCGAACGACATTGAAGGGATTGAACCCCGGGTAATCAGTCATTCGCTAAAAATCGACCCTCTGGCAAAGCCTGCTAGGCAAAAGAAGAGGAATCACGGGCCTATAAAGGATAAAATAATTAAGGCCGAAGTAGAAAGGCTACTCAAAGCAAAACAAATCCGAGAAATACACTTCTCGGAATGGCTATGTAATGTCGTGCTAGTAGCAAAGGGAGACAAAAAGGATAACAAATGGAGAATGTGCAACAATTTCACCGACCTTAATAAATTATGCCCGCGGGATCCATACCCTCTCCCAAGGATCGACTTATTAGTCGATTCCATCGCTGGTTTTGCAATTTTTAGTATGATGGATGCTTTCCAAGGTTTCTATCAAATATACATGGATGAGCGGGACCAAGAGAAAACTGCATTCATAACCGAGCAGGGAGTGTATTGCTTTATAGTAATGCCGTTCGGCTTGAGGAATGCCGGGGCCACCTACCAAGGGTTAGTTAACCTGATGTTTAAAGAATTAATTGGAGAAATAATGGAAGTATATGTAGACGATATGTTGGTCAAGAGCATGAATGAAGCTGATCATGTAAAGCACCTCGATCGATGCTTCCAAATATTGAGAAAGTATCGAATGAAGCTAAACCCTGCCAAATGCACCTTTGGGGTTAAATCCGAAAAGTTTTTGGGATATTTGGTACATCAACGAGGAATTGAGGCCAACCCGGAAAAAATTCGAGCGATAATTGAAATGAAGCCTCCAAAAACGATCTCCCAAGTCCAGAGCTTGGTAGGCAAAATCGTGGCGTTAAACATATTCATATCCAAGTCAGCCGACAGAAGCTTGCCGTTCTTCCAAACCCTTCGGAAAGCAAAAAACTTTGCTTGGACCGAAGAATGCGACCTGGCCTTCGAACGATTAAAAGAATACCTAACGACGTCCCCACTATTGGCCAAACCAACTGAAGGAGAACCATTATATTTATACATATCGATCTCCGAAATGGCCATTAGTTCGGTACTAGTTAAAGTGGATGGCTTAGAACATAAGCCTGTTTATTACTTAAGCAAACTGTTGCAGGGGGCCGAGAAAAACTACTTGGAAATAGAGAAATTCTCCTTGGCCTTAGTAGTGGCAGCAAGAAAACTCCGACCCTATTTTCTAACTTATAAAGTTGTGGTATTAACCAACCAACCATTAAGACAGGTCTTAGCAAAACCAGAAGCCTCTGGAAGATTGATCAAATGGGCGATCGAACTCGGTCAGTTCGATATCGAGTACAAACCAAGAATTGCAATTAAAGCCCAAGTCTTAGCCGATTTTCTATTAGAAACTCCGAGCCAGGCAATTGAAAATACGGAATCAACCAGCCATGCAAATGATATCCTGATCGTAGAAAATCAAACCTGGTTAATGCACGTCGACGGCGCTTCATGCCGAGAAGGAGGAGGTGCTGGAATCAACTTTACCGGGCCAAATAAGGAGGATATCAATTACGCGATAACACTAGACTTCATCGTGACAAACAACGAAGCAGAATATGAAGCATTGATCGCAGGAATGGAAATGGCAATCAAAGCCGACATAAAGAATCTTAAAGTATTAACCGATTCAGAGTTAGTACAAAGACAAATAGAGGGCCTATATGAGGCAAATGAATTTAACATGATCAAATATCTGGCCAAAGTGAAAGAACTGGCTGAAAAATTCAAAAGTTTTGGGATACAGAACATCCCAAGATCGGAAAATAAATGGGCCGATCAACTCTCTAGATTTACAGGATCTGACGACGAAAAAACTGAGAGAGTAATCAATTGGTAAATTTCTAATACACCAGCGATCGATATCGATGAAACGCCGATCACTCAAGTAATCGAAATCGAAGAGGCCGAAGCAAATTGGATGACTCCAATGATAGAGTACCTTCGAGAAGGAAAATTACCGTCGAATCAAAACGAAGCTCGAAAAATAAAATATCGGGCTCCGAAGTATACATTAATAGAAGAAAAACTTTACCGAAGGTCAGTATCGGGAATTCTTCTAAGATGCGTCTCCGAATCTCAAATCAATGATATACTACAGAAAAAGGTTCGGAGGGGACGACAAGAGTATCGGTCGTCGACCTACTGACAGAGGACGAACGAGGAGGCTCCATCGAGGGTCCCTCTGTTCGAGACTTCTTCAATCTGGAATTTCCAGCGTTCTCACGGGAAGGACGCTTTGATGTATTACCGAAAAGATTAGTCATGATCGAAATTCAAGAAGTAAAATTAAAATATCGAGAAAGCTTATTGACCTGCTAAAGAAGGAGTATTCTGTTGAGAGATAAGCAAAGCGGTAAATAGCGAGACAAGTTTTTACCTTTTTATATTTATACTATACGAAAAGACGCGATAGACCCAAAGAAAGGGCGCGAAATGCAAAAATTGACCTCGGAATAAACACTAGAATTTGAAAAGACACACGCATAATGATTACGGCGAAGTTAATGACTTGTCTGAATTATTACGGCAAGGACGAAAGGACATGACTGTCAGAATATGAAACGTTTATCGTACAAAGGGATAAAAGAGTAATATTACATTTAGACCTACGATAAATAGTTACAAAGGTTATTTCACAGATCAATATATCATGCAGCCTGATCGCCCTCCGGAATTTTTTGTTCGCTAACGACGTCTCCTTATTTTGCTGGCTCAATAACCTCTTCCTCTTCCTCTGGATCGATAAAATTGTCATCGACCTCATCATTAATATCGGAAGGAGGAATCGGCAATGGATTTCCAAACTCTTTGACGAGGTGAGCCAAAGGAAAATTTTGATGAACGACGTCCGGAAGCTCGGAAGGAGAATATACTTCACCATAACGGTTCAACCGAATGTGCGCCGTTTTAAAATATTCCTTTTGACGATCCTCTATCATTTCAGAAGCGACCAACTGATGAACCGCCTTCTTGAACGTACTTTCTAGGAGCGGACCGACCATTTGATATACCAACGCCGTATGAACAGGAGAACTGAGGAATTCACGAACCACTTTCTCGTCAGGATTCCGACCGTAACGATCCATGAGTCCACTAAGAGGAATTTCCCTCTCATACTCCTCTAGAGAAGCCTGAAGACTTGATACTTGTGATTCCAACTCGCTAATTCGAGCAGTACTCTGAAATTGGAACTCTTCTAACCTTTTAGCAAATTGATTGACTTGTTCCTGGACACGAGAAGTCTCCAGAACCCTGTCAATAATCTCCTGGTCATCAGTCCCCGTAGCCCGAGTCTCTACGACCGGAAGAGAAGAACTCCTTGAGGGACCAACCTCTGAACCAGAAGTCTTATCAAGTAAAATCTTATATTTCTCATCCAGTCACATTGTTGTTTCCAGAGAGCAGTTTCATATGCATATGATGCCAAACAAGTCTTAGTCTGAAAAAAGAAATGGGATAAAAAAAGAAATGAGTTATCAAACTAAAGCGATCCTCGAAGGAAATTACCCTATAAGCACACTTAAAGAGAGATCACCTTTTCAGCATAAAGAGAAGCTCGCTGAAATTTCTCTAAAGGATCCTTCCGAAGAAGCTTATTCATGTCGCGAGTAAAAACGCCGGACAAAAGAACACGAGTTGCTTTATCGACTGCATTCTCGTTCTCGTCGTGGACTAATGAATCATTCTCAGGGTAGCCAGCGGCTCTCTTTCCCTCTAAATGATCCTCAATCATTTCGACCAAAGTAGGTTTTGGATGATTGTCGCCGAGTAAAGAAAGATCGTTACCAGAACGACCATAGTAGCTCCTCTTTCTCTCCACCGGATTATTATTAGGATGAGGCATCGACCAGCTGCGACATCCTCGTATACCCAAAGATGTTCTAAGCTGAAGGGGGGGATAACCGGATCCTGTCCCCTGACGAATAGGGGATTCCTGAGAAGAATCTGGAGATTCCTCTCCATTCTCCTCGGAGTCATGACTCAACTCCAGTTTTCTCTTCCGAGACGCTCTCTGCTCGATAGGAACGTTCTCTATGGTTTTGGAGGATTTAGACAACACCATTTTCCCTTTGAAGAATGTCGGGAATTTTCTACCATATGAGCTGAAAAAGAAACAAAATTAAAGTCAGACCTTCTGTAGGAAAGGGATCATCACTAAGCTGAAATAAATGCTTACCAAGTGATTCGGATGATGAAGTGATTGGAAAAACATGAGCACTCAATCCCGCTTTACGAAGAAAAACTTCTCCAATCAGAAGAGCACTCTGATATTTGTTGGCACGCATAGCATGGATCTCACCAATAAACTGAGGATCATCAGGAATAAGTTCACCAGTCGGCAGGCGACCTCCGTAAACCCATTTGGAGTCATGATCCCACGAGAAGGGCGTAGTCGAACCATCCGCCAAACGAAGATGAGATGGGGGACGAACAAAGAAAAAATGAGATTTCCAAGAGGGGTTGCTAGAAACTGGGGAGTCAAAGATCGCTCGACTAGGCTTCGACTAGCGAAGAAATATCCGCGATTAGAGGAACTGGAAATGTTAAAACGAAACAATTATGTAAAGTTACGAAAGGAGGGTCGGAACCCTTTCGCTATCATTAAGACAGAAAAACTGTTGGTCCCAAGTGGTCAGATGAGGTCTAGAGGGGGGGGGGTGAATAGACCTCTGAAAATTTTTTGAACTTAAAAATTTTCAGTCTTCTGTCAGCAGACTAAGCTGATGAAGAACAGTAAGATGACTATGCTGATCGTGAACAAATCTTGAACAGCAGAGTGACCACTCTTCTTACAGTTACTTAGCTGTTTTTCAGCAAAACAGTTTTATCAAGAGTATACTTGCAGCGGATGTTTGAAAGTGTTTTTCACAAGTAAACTAAGTCCTTTAAAAGATTTTATCCCCAGTTAACAACTCCTTTAAAATCTTTCAAAATAATTCAAAGTGTAAACTTATGCAATTTCGAAATATGCAAGAAAACTTAAATGCAAAATCAACACAAAGAATTTTTATAGTGGTTATATGGATAAAAATCCTTTAGTCCACTCTTCCAGATCACTTAGATTCTGGGTTATACTATAAACACACAGTTTACAATATTTCTCCACTTATACCTAGACAACAAATGAAAAAGCTATAAGCTCACAATAGGAAATCACAAAGATAACCTATCCTCTGAAGTTAAATCACTCACAAAGACGGATTTAAACTTCGCACAACACTCAGCTAAATACAAAATCACTCAGAATGTATTTTTCTATTTTCTTCAACTGGGTTTCTGTCAACAGATGACTTCCACCAGACGAGTGAGCTGTTCGAGCTTCTTGAGACTTAGAAAATTTCTGCTTCAAAAACGAAATCTCAGAATGTTGTTGTGTGTCTCTCTCTTCGAAATCAGCTCTATTTATACTTGGATTTGAAAATATGACCGTTGAAGGAAATCAAATCTCAAATCCATAGCCTTAGCCCGAAAATCAGAACGGCTACCTGCTACAGTCCTTTCTCTGCTGTACTTTCCTGTAGCAGCATTAAATGCACTCTGCTGATCCGAGAGTAAATTCTAATCATTTGCCATTACTACCCTTCTCTTTCAGCATTTATTACACCAGGTGCATTTATTACCGTTGGACTAATCTCTTGATCTCTTCTACTCTGCTGATCGAAGCAACTCATCTGATAGGTACTCTGCTGATCAAATGCTGAACTAATCTGATTTGAGTCAGCGGATGATCTACCCTTCTGATTGCTGTTTCAGCACGAGATCAGTAGTCTCCTGGGCTTTGAACTTTGAACTCTTCTGATGTCTTCTTTACTTGTTCAAAATTCTTCTAAGGGAACTAAGCTTTCCATACTTAGCTGATTTTGACGTTTTGGAAATCATCAAAACCTTCCCTTATCTTCTTATCTTTTTTTGCACTTCATCTTCATCTTCATCCAACAATTTCCCCCTTTTTTATGATGACAAAACTTCAGCTAAGTACCTGTACCTAAACTAAAGTTTTGATCCTCAAAAATTTCTGAGATAGAAATAGTCTGTTGGAATCAAACTTGAACATTTTATAGATTTGAAAAGATTACATATTACAAGTTCAATCTGATAAGATGTGCAAAAAAAATATTACAAGGAAATAAACATAAGTAATCTAAACAAGACTAGTCTTCTAGCTTGTCTTCTTCTTTCTTGTCTTCTTCAACTTCCTTGTTCTTTTCTTCTTCTTCAGCAGGATTGGAAGTCTCAGCTTCTGAATCCTTGGAGAACTTTTGTTTTAACAGCTCCAACTTCTTCTGTTTAACATCAGGGTCAAGCTGTTCTTCAGCTGAGTCCTTAGCAGCAGCTATCTCTTTATCAGACTTAGCTTTTGCTTCACCTTCAATTTCATCAGCTTCACCTTCTTCTTCTGTCTGATCTACTGGTCTGCTGTTTCCTTCATTTTCATTGTCACTTTCTTCCTTGGCAGATTCTTCCAGTACTTCAGTTCCTTCAAAATCATCAGTCTTTTCAAGAGATTTGTCATCTGGTTTATCTTCTTCTTCAACAAGTATCCTATCTTCCCCATTTTTGTCATCATCAGCAGGGTTGATTGGATATTGTGGCAAGACTGGTGTGATCTGAAGTGAATCACAGAGAAGCTTGATGTTTTCTTCCATGGCATTCAGTTGAGATTGTTGTCTAAGTTGATTGGCTTCAAAAGCTTCCATTCTGTTTAGAACAACTTCTCCTTGGTCACCTAGCTGAATCTGAGTAGCAAGTATCAGATCAGCAGATGCCTTGAAGTCCTTGGTCATATTGATTAAAACTTCATCCTCAGCTTGAATAGCCATCTCAACTGTTTCTGTAATCTGTCTCCAACCAGCAGCTGTACTTTGAGTTCTTCTCCTGAGTACATCCATATCTTGACAGATAGATTTGACATTCTGAGCAGTATCTTCTATCAGATAGGTTGGAACAGCAGCAGCTTTCTGAGTTGGTTGACTTACAGCAATCAACATATTAGCAGTCACTTTTTCTTCTAACTCCTTCATTGATCTTGAAATCATCTGCTGAATTGAATCGAACAGAGATGCTTGCTGTAAGCTCTGAGAAGTAGAAGCAATTTCAGAAGGAATTGGAGGTAAGGCAAGAGTTGCCTCTTCAGTAATCTGATCTGCTGCAGGAGTTGTCTTTTCAGTTGTCTGATCTGCTAGACCAGAAGCAGGCTCTTCTTCCTTGGTCTCATCAGCTTGACTATGAGTGCTTTCCTTCTCCTTAGTCTGATCATTTTGCTCAGCAGAATCCTCCTTTTCTTTGTTTTGATCAACAAGATCAGAAGTGTTATCCTTCCCTGTCTCTTTGTTCTGATCAGCAGGGTCAGAAGCACCCTCTTTTCCTTTGTCTTGATCAGCAACATCAGACTTGTCATCTTTTTCTTTGGATTGATCAGCAGGATCAGAGTTTCCTTCTTTTTCCTTAGTTTTATCTTCAGGATTAGAAGTTCCTTCGTTCTCCTTGTTCTGATCAGCAGGTGGTTGAACCTTCTTAACAGATTTAACAGTTTTCATCAGACCTGCATTATCCAAAGTAGACCTGTGAGAAATCCAAGTAAAATCATCAATAGGAATGAACGGTGAGATTGGATCCTCAGGCAGCTCTTCATATGGCCTAATAGTAGGTCCATAGACAATTTGCTTCAGACTAGGAAGGGGAATCATAGTGCTTGGTTGCCCCTTCATCTTTCTAGTCTTTTTGGCCTATGTTTCCATTGTCTGGGAAACAGCCAACTTAATTGATCTTTCCTTGAGGTCTTCATCTTCAGCAAACTCCTCAGGAACAGATTCATAGATCTTCTTTGCCTCAGCTTTCACAACTTGACTGATCCTCAGTCTCAATTTGTCCAAGAAGAACTCTGAGTCTAGTGCTTGAGTAAGAGAACCTGTCTCAAGCCACTTCAGCACCCAGGCTTCTTCATCAGCAAAGGGCTTCCAGTTTGCAATTTAATCTTTGCTCTTTGTCAGACGGTAATCTCTCCATCTATTATATCTGATCTTCTCTTTATTGAACATCGTCAGACGAGTGATCTTTGCATTTTCAACATCCAACCTTTTGATAAATTCATCAAAGATTTCAGGGTCATCTCTGACAATCTCCAATGCCAGTTTCACCTCTGATTTTCTCTTAGGTTGAATTGCTGGAGTAGGCATAACTGGTTTGGGTTTGGTAGGATCTCTCTGTTCACCAATCACAATGCCACCAGTATGCTTTGGACCATGTGAGTCCTTAGTACTTGCTTCAATAACAGCAGCCAACTCTGCTGCCTCAACAGCATCCCTTTGCTCTTGAGTCATTTTACTGGCCTATTCTTCCAGTCTCTTGAGCTCAAGTGCCTTAAGGCGATCTTCCTCAGCCTTTTCAGCAGCCTTCCTTTGTCTTTCTGCCTCATCTTGTTTCTTCTTTTCAGCAGCAGTGACATAAGGAATTGTAATCTTACCAGTCCTTTGCTTCTTAGATTCAGGACTTTCAACAACTTGAAGTGGAGTTGCAGCAACATGAGTGGGGTGCAGAAGAAGTACTTCTCCTTCACTTGTTGCGCCAGTCTGCTGTTCTACTCTTTCCTCAGCAGACACTCTAACATCGACAGTAGGTTCTTCAGCAGGCTTGACAGTAGGCTCTTCAATAATGATTGGCCTCTCAGCTGATGCTGGAACCTCTCTCACAGTTGCAGTTGTTTCCTCAGAGAATGTCACTTTTCTCTTTGCCTTAGACTTGGCAATTCTTTTTGAAGATTCAGGTTTAGATTTAGGAGGTCCTTTTGCAGCACTCCTTGTCCTCATTCTCTTTTTGGATTGAACAGGAACAACTTCCTCAGATTCTGTTCTTTCTGGAGATGATCCAGTCTCCATCTGCTCAATTTCTTTAGTAAAGTCATCAATTACCTTTTTAGGAATGACAACCTCAGGTTGTGCTGATCCAGCTTCAACAGTGGTGGTCACTGTTTGATCAACAGATCTACTAGTCTGACCAGTCTTTTTGCCTTTCTTTGCAGGTTCCTTTGCAGCTTTAGTAGCAGCCTTTCTCTTAGAAGTGCCCACACTTCTAACAGGCTCATATAGCTTAAATTCCTTTCCACCATGGATAGTTTTTCCTTCTCCCATTGGACATCCTAGGCTCATGAACAGATGACTTAACAGAATAGCATACTTGACCTTCTTGTCACACAAAAGATCAAACACATGAGCAGCCCAGTTGACTTTCAACCCATAGTATATGCTAATCATAGTATAGTACCTCCTTCTAGGCAAACCATCCAAGGAACTAGTACTGCAGTCAAGTACCTTAGCAATGATGTCAGCGAACCTCTGATACTCATCTTTCAACTGAGTCTTCATCAGAGTTCCTGTCATCTCCTCCCCTTCTTTAGCACAAATTGCCCAGAATTCCTCTTCTTTTTCAGACCCTAGGTCTGTCACATCTCCTCCCTCATTAGTCAGTTTGTATACTTCACTTAATACGGCAGCTGAAATACAAATCTTCTTCCCTCCGACAGTAGCAGTCATAGTAGTCTTTTCAGGGTTGATCTTTCTGTTGCTGTAGAAATCATCAACATCTTCAACATACACATGCCCCTCGTGAGCTTCCAGAACTGGTACTAGTGATGCTTCTTTGATTTTCTTCATGATTTCTCGCATCAGATCGGTGCCAGAGTTGTAAAATTTGTCATAGCTTAGATATCTTCCTTCAACGACCTCCATTTTGTGATTAAGTGATGAAAATCTGTAGAAAACAGAGAGCTAGAGAGCAGGGAGCTTAGAAAGTTAGAGAATTTAGGAATTTTGTGTGCGTAAGACGACTAGTCTGTTCAGATCGGATTTTATACGTTTCTTTTGGTGTTGATTATCGTGATAAATGTGAACCGTAAGATTGATCTGACAGTTTTAAATCGTGCGGGTGAGAATAACGGATTTCAATTTTATTATTTTAATGTCAGACGGGCAGGAAACTCAATCGTCACTGATCTGTTACTTATAAAAGCGTGTTTCTAAAGATACGATTTATAACCATGCTTATATAATGTATCAGATTAGTAGAGTTTTACTTATCTGACAGACGAGTGATCTGTTATCTGATATTACTAGAGAGAGCCAATAGCTAGTAATCTTCCTCTGCTGTTTGTCAATCCAGCAAGATAATTTAATCATCAATCTTCAAGAATTAAGAACAGATCTTCTGATAACATAACTTCAACTAACTGTCATTAACAAATTTCATCTTTAGAACAGAAGTACCGCTAGTCTTACACGTTCCCCCTGTCTTTAAGAATTCATAAGTTAACTAGTCTGTTGAAAGTTAATCCTTGAATATAATAACGGATGACTGTGCTGATGAACTTCAGTCTTCTGATAAGTTCCCCCTCAGCTTATGCATCCAAATTAAGTAGTCCTAGCTCAGCTCTTAGAGTTGAGAACCTTACTTCACTTAAAGGTTTAGTGAAAATATCAGCAATCTGATTGTCAGTATGAACATACTCAATCATTACATTGCCTTTTTCCACATGATCTCTAATGAAGTGATGCTTGATCTCGATATGTTTAGTCCTTGAATGACTTGTAGTGTTCTGAGTAAGTGAGATTGCACTAGTATTGTCACAGTAGATTGGAATTACAATGATCTTGATATTGTAATCTTCTAGTTGATGCTTCAACCAAAGTATCTGTGCACAACAAGCTCCAGCAGCTATATACTCAACTTCAGCAGTAGATATAGAGACTGAAGTCTGTTTCTTACTCATCCATGAGATCAGACGACTACCTAAGAACTGACAGGCACCTGTTGTGCTTTTTCTGTCAATCTTGCAGCCAGCAAGGTCTGAATCTGAATAACCAATAAGCTCAAATCCAGATTCTCTAGGATACCACAATCCCAATTCTTGAGTGCCCTTAATACATTTCAATATCCTCTTGGCAGCTAAGAGATGAGATTCCTTGGGATTTGATTGAAATCTTGCACAAACCCCAACAGAGTACATGATATCAGGTCTGCTTGCTGTTAGATATAACAGTGACCCAATAATGCCTCTGTATTTGGTTATGTCCACTGATTTGCCATCTTCATCTTTATCCAAACGAAGACTAGTAGACATAGGAATAGTAGCAGTAGAGCTAGTTTCCATACCAAATTTCTTAAACAGATCTCTTGTGTATTTTGCTTGGTTGATGAATATCCCATCAGGCAATTGTCTAACTTGCAAACCAAGAAAATAATTGAGTTCACCCATCATGCTCATTTCAAACTTATTCTGCATGAGCTTGGAGAACTTGTCACACATCTGTTGGTTAGTTGAACCAAAAATAATATCGTCCACATATATTTGCACAATTAATATACGATTCTCCCATTCAATTGTGAACAAGGTCTTGTCTACCTTACCTTTTCGAAATCCTTTAATTAAAAGAAAATCAGATAGGGTATCATACCATGCTCTTGGAGCCTGTTTCAGTCCATAGAGGGCTTTCTTTAGACGATACACCTTGTCTTCTTGTTGATAAGCTTCAAATCCAGATGGTTGTTCAACATACACTTCTTCTTGCAATTCTCCATTGAGAAAGGCAGACTTCACATCCATCTGATAGACAGTGAAGTTCTTGTAAGCAGCATAGACAAGAAACAGTCTGATTGCTTCATGTCTTGCTACTGGTGCAAATGTTTCATCAAAGTCAATTCCTTCTTCTTGACAATAACCCTTGGCCACTAATCTTGCTTTATTTCTGGTAACAATACCATCTTCATTCATCTTATTTCTGAAAACCCATTTAGTGCCAATTACTCTTTGATGACTTGGTCTTGGAACTAAGTACCATACTTGTTCCTTTCAAATTGATTCAACTCTTCTTGCATAGCTTCAATCCAGAAGGAATCATTGAGAGCTTCTTCAATTTGTTTAGGCTCTATTTGAGATAGAAAACTAGTAAACATAGCATCTTGTGCAGCAGCTCTTCTTGTTTTCACTCTGTCCA
This sequence comes from Penstemon eatonii, assembly GCA_038501285.1. Lineage (NCBI taxonomy): Eukaryota > Viridiplantae > Streptophyta > Magnoliopsida > Lamiales > Plantaginaceae > Penstemon > Penstemon eatonii. The sequence continues at coordinate 29,437,836 of CM076713.1, forward strand.
AAGGATCACCAATCACTAACTCTGGTGGGTGATTCCTGAGCCATCTAAGATCAGGTTGCAGGTCTGGATGTTTTCCTCTATCTTGATCTTGCAACACTACTGTTGGAGTTCCAGTAGTAGTCTGTTGAACAGTCTCTGGTCTGTCAGCTGTTTGTAACTCGTCTGTTAGACAATCAGTGATCTGATTTTGAACAGCACTTGAGTTGGCAGCTGAGTTGATATCAGGCAGTATGATGAGAACATATTCTTCATTCTTTCCAATATTCAACTTCTGTAAATCAGTAGACAGATCTTGATTAGTAATTTGATTCTTTTCAGAAGATTGACTTGGCTCATCAAATACTACATGAATGGATTCTTCTATTAGTAATGTTCTTTTGTTAAAAACTCTATAAGCCTTACTAACATTAGAGTATCCTACAAAAACAGCTTCATCAGCCTTTTCTGCAAATGCAGTAAGGTGATTTTTCCCATTATTTAGAACATGGCATTTACAACCAAATATCTTAAAATAATGAATGTTTGGCTTCCTGTTGTTCCAAACTTCATATGGAGTCTTGTTCTGATTTTTGTTGATCATGCATCTGTTCTGGGTAAAGCAGGCTGTATTTGAGGCTTTTGCCCAAAATCTTTGTGGCAGCTTAGTTTCAGCAATCATTGTTCTGACAGCTTCTTTCAGTGTTCTGTTTCTCCTTTCAGCAACACCGTTCTGTTGAGGGGTTCTAGCAGCTGAATACTCATGATGTATTCCTTTGATATTACAATACTCTTCAACAGTAGAGTTTGTAAACTCTGTCCCTCTGTCTGATCTGATCTTCAATATTTTTATACTTTTCTCATTCTGGATCAGTTCCATCAGATTAGTAAGATGTTCCTTGGTTTCACTTTTCTTCTTCATGAAAATCACCCAAGTATATCTTGAATAGTCATCCACAACAGCTAGGCAGTATTTCTTTCCACCATTGCTGACTGGATCAATGGGTCCAAATAAGTCCATGTGTAGCAGCTCCAAGATTCTTTCAGAAGATTGGTGCTTCTTGCTTTTGAATGATGACTTGATTTGTTTACCCTTCTGACAGGCGTCACAGAGCTTATCTTTGCTCATGATTGTTTTTGGAATCCCTTCTACCAGATCATTCTTTATCAATCTGTTGATGGTCTTGAAGTTTAAATGATTCATCCTTTTGTGCCATAGCCAGCTGACTTCACTTGGTGTTGATGCCACCAAACAAATACTTGAATTCTTGTCAACAGAATCCCAGTCGACTATGTAGACATTCCCTTGTCGTCTTCCAGATAAAATTACCTTCTTTGTACCAATCTGTTCAACGTAGCACTTATCTGTTGAGAAAGATGACTGAATATCCTTTGTCACAAAATTGACTTATGCTTAGCAGATTATATTTGAGGCCCTTAACATATGAGACGTCAGATATCTCTATATTTCCCTTGATTATCCTTCCTTTAGCTACAATCTTGCCTTCTTTGCTGTCTCCAAAAGTGACTTTTGGACCATCCACAGCAACTGCATCAGTCAGCTCATGTATGCTTCCACACATGTGCCTTGAACAACCAATGTCCAAGTACCAAATCTTCTCTACTTTACTCCTACTCCTAATCCTAACCTACAAAACAAAAATAAAATTGTTTTAGGTACCCTTATTGAGAGGGTCCTGGAGGATTAGTTCCACCTTTGACAACCCAAGATGTTGATGTCTTAGGCTTCTTAGGCTTCTGAGTTTTAACAGGAGCATGAACAGTTTCGTCTTTATCATAATTAGCAGATAAGTTATGTTGATGATCAGTATGATAAGAATAATGTTCATAAGCAGGGTAAGGTGCATGATAAGCAGGGTATGCATGCATTGGATGAGCAGGGTAAGATGCATAGTAAGTAGGAAATTGAGGTGCATGATACATAGGAGGATATGCAGCAGGTTGCACATAATAAGACTCATTTCCATACCAGGCATTTTGATTTTTCTTATTCTTATGCTTCTTTGGTTTACTAGATGCTTGCTCATTAACAGACGACTTAGTTTTACCACTAGTCTGATTCAGTTTAGCTTTATCAGCAGACTTCTTAGGACTCTGCTGTTTGGTCTTACTAGTCTGTTTACCTATACTAGGCTCTTTGCTCTTTTTAGCCTTAGGAGATTTCTTCTCCTTTACCACTTTCTCAGGTGAAGCAGGTCTAGTAGTTTGAACATACAGAATGACCTTACTATTGTCAGCAGATATAAATTTCTCAGTATGATTCAATTCTTGCTTATCCTGTTCTAAAGGCATCTTCTGTTTACTAGACATATGAGTGGATGCAACAGATGATTTCTCATGAGACTCAATAACTTTTTCAAGTTCCATGATTTTTCCTTTATAAACTTCACATTCAGCTTTCAGAGATTCATGTTCTTGCTCAAGCTGTTTATATTCAGCTAATTCTCTTGGCTTTTCAGCTGTGAGTTTCAGTGAACTATTTTGCTCTTTTAGCAATATCATCTCTTCCTTAAGCTTCTTATATGCTTCAGCAATAGTAGTATTGTTAAGCATCATTTGTTCAAATGAATTAAATAATTCATTATCAAGAGGAGTTACCTCATCCTCAGAGTCATCAGATTCCTTGGCCATCAGGCAAATGAGGGCAGGTTTCTCTTCATCAGACGTGTCTGAATCTGAATCAGACGAGTAGACAACAATCAGCTTCTGTGCTTCAGCCATCATTGCCTTGCCTCTCTGATGCTTTCTTTCTTTTCTGATTCTCTTTTCTTCTTCAGTGTATTTCTCTGCTTTTGGATATGGATAGTCTTTGATGAAGTGTCCCAATTTCCTGCAGTTATAACACATTAGTTTGGCTTTATAATCATCTTTATCTTGAGAAGAAAAGTTAGGTTTAGAAGTAGAAGCATTGTTGTATTTGTTCTTCATTTTTCTCTTGTAGAACTTCTTGAAATTGTTCATCAGCAATGCTACATCTCCAGCTGTGTACTCCTTTTTGTTGAGTAGTGTGGCTTCATCAGATGAGTCCACTTCTTTACTTTTCTGTGCTGGTCTTCTTGTGCTTTCAGCAGCAACTAATGCAGCTGTGGGTCCTGAAGTTGAGGTTTCTTCAATTCCCATTCTAGGCAGTTTATACTCATAAGCCTTGAGTACGGAGAACAGCTCTGTAAGAGAAATCTTCCCCAGATCTCTTGATTCTTCCATAGCTGTTACTTTCATGTTGAACTTAGGAGGCAGGGCCTTCAGTACTCTGACGGTGATCTCCTTGTCAGTGAAGGTCTTTCCCAACTTTAGAACTTCATTGAGTGTTCTGGTGAACCTGGTATCCATCTGATCAATGGTCTCTCCAGACTTCATTTTGAAGTTGTCCAACTTTTCAAGAGCAACACTAAGCTGATGCTCTTTAATAGCATCATTGCCTTCGCTCATATCTCTGACTTTATCTCACATCTCTTTTGCAGTTTTGCAATGTTTGACCTTGTCAAACCGATCATTGTCCAGGGCTTTAGTCATGATAAATCTTCCGACTTTATCCAGATTAAATAGCTTTATTTCCTTTGGAGTCATCTCATGAAGATCTTTCTCCACCACGGTATCAACTTCATTTATCTTTATCGTCTTGGTGAATCTGAATGGACCTTTTATGATACATGTATACATGTTGTCATTATAGGCAGCTAAGAAGATCTCCATTCTGATCTTCCAATCTTCAAACGACATACCAGCAATGTGGGGAACATGGCTGATACAGTCCATTTTTCAAAAAGTTTTAATTTTTCAAAAAGATGCTCTTTTGAAAAACCTTTGAAAAACACTTGGATCAAGCTCGTTGATCAGGCAGCTGATTCTATTGAACCACCTGCTCTGATACCACTTGTTGGTCCCAAGTGGTCAGATGAGGTCTAGAGGGGGGGGGTGAATAGACCTCTGAAAATTTTTTGAACTTAAAAACTTTTCAGTCTTCTGTCAGCAGACTAAGCTGATGAAGAACAGTAAGATGACTATGCTGATCGTGAACAAATCTTGAACAGTAGAGTGACCACTCTTCTTACAGTTACTTAGCTGTTTTTCAGCAAAACAGTTTTATCAAGAGTATACTTGCAGCGGATGTTTGAAAGTGTTTTTCACAAGTAAACTAAGTCCTTTAAAAGATTTTATCCCCAGTTAACAAATCCTTTAAAATCTTTCAAAATAATTCAAAGTGTAAACTTATGCAATTTCGAAATATGCAAGTAAACTTAAATGCAAAATCAACACAAAGAATTTTTATAGTGGTTATATGGATATAAATCCTTTAGTCCACTCTTCCATATCACTTAGATTCTGGGTTATACTATAAACACACAGTTTACAATATTTCTCCACTTATACCTAGACAACAAATGAAAAGGCTATAAGCTCACAATAGGAAATCACAAAGATAACCTATCCTCTGAAGTTAAATCACTCACAAAGACGGATTTAAACTTCGCACAACACTCAGCTAAATACAAAATCACTCAGAATGTATTTTTCTATTTTCTTCAACTGGGTTTCTGTCAACAGATGACTTCCACCAGACGAGTGAGCTGTTCGAGCTTCTTGAGACTTAGAAAATTTCTGCTTCAAAAACGAAATCTCAGAATGTTGTTGTGTGTCTCTTTCTTCGAAATCAGCTCTATTATACTTGGATTTGAAAATATGACCGTTGAAGGAAATCAAATCTCAAATCCATAGCCTTAGCCCGAAAATCAGAACGGCTACCTGCTACAGTCCTTTCTCTGCTGTACTTTCCTGTAGCAGCATTAAATGCACTCTGCTGATCCGAGAGTAAATTCTAATCATTTGCCATTACTACCCTTCTCTTTCAGCATTTATTACACCAGGTGCATTTATTACCGTTGGACTAATCTCTTGATCTCTTCTACTCTGCTGATAGAAGCAACTCATCTGATAGGTACTCTGCTGATCAAATGCTGAACTAATCTGATTTGAGTCAGCTGATGATCTACCCTTCTGATTGCTGTTTCAGCACGAGATCAGTAGTCTTCTGGGCTTTGAACTTTGAACTCTTCTGATGTCTTCTTTACTTGTTCAAAATTCTTCTAAGGGAACTAAGCTTTCCATACTTAGCTGATTTTGACGTTTTGGAAATCATCAAAACCTTCCCTTATCTTCTTATCTTTTTTTGCACTTCATCTTCATCTTCATCCAACAAAAACAAACCATGAAGGGCACGGAGTCAGGGACTAATTGTGTCAAGGACACACTGAATATTTTTAAAATATCAAGAAAAAGGGCAGACAACGGAAGACGCAGACCGCTATTAAAATGGGCTGTGTAAAAGGCTCGACATCCCTCCGGCGGTGATGTAACCCTATCAGAAGGAGAAGGGAGGAGTATCTCAGAACCTTCCGGAAAATACTTGGCGTAATTGCCTACGACCTCGGAGAAATTATCTGTAGTATAAGCACAAGCAAGATCCTCAATTGGTTCGGAAATTTGAGGGGCTGTTCCTTTGCCTTTCTTAGCTCGGGCAGCGACATCCATATCAGAGAGAATTTGTACCTTAAAGGTATCTTCAGAAGGAACAACGAATTCTGAAACTCCAATTTGTTCAATCGAAGGATTGGAATGTAACGCCTCCTCGATAATAGGAGCGACACTTTCCTTTAAGGAGGAAGAAGATTTCCTAATCAAAGTCATCTTTCAGGATCCTCGGAGGGTATAAGTCGATATAAGCAAAATTATAAATAATAAACGACTGACCAAGAAAATGACTGCGAAGATAAAGGAAGTATAAAGTAAAAGTGACAAACTTAACTGTCACCTATTTATAGTGAGAAGTGAAAAGACGTTTCGAACTCCTCACAACTAATCGCGGCTGATCGCATTCCCGCCAAAATGGAAAAAAGGTGAAACGCTTCCTTAAAAAGACGCATAGCTGTTCATAATTGAAACAAGAAAACGACTATCTATGAGGCGTAGCACTCTTTTCCTTAGGATTTTTTCCCACAGGGTTTTTTCTTAAGTAAGGTTTTTAACGAGGCACAACTCATAGAAAATAACAGTCGTAAGAAACCATCTACTTCTACGAGCTTCTAATACTTATTCGCTCGAAGAAGTGAGGGAGTACTGATGGGGGCTATTTCGCACCCCTTATAATGTTCAGATCGACTCAGAATGTAAGATCGGTTCGACCAGACGAGTCAGTTCGGGATCTTCTTTCGACCCGATAGAATACGACTCTCCTCGACAAGCTGACTACTATCCGGACTCAAGAAGGACAACTGGGCCGAGTCCTACTAGAACTATGTTTCCTTGTAAAGCTAGGTTTAGTATGATATAAATACCTAGTTTATCATTGTATTACACACACTTTGACATACACAGCTTACGCCTGTAAACAAAACAATCTGAGATTATTGAATAGAAAAGCTCTTGCTATATTATCATATTCATGGTTTGTCTTTATTACTGATTGTTCCATCTAATTGTTCTTCCTTGAGATTGATCCATCCGGAATAAAGTAACAGAGCCCTTTAAATCATATATATTAAGAATCCCCAATATTACATATTCACTGATATAATTAACTCGATGAAATCCGGTTAAATCAAGCTTGATTTAAGAAGAGAGAAAAAATGAAGTATAATTAAAATAACTAAGATATTGATTAATTGTTGAAGGTATATTAGAAAATTAATAAAAATTGCTCTGATAGCAACAATTATTATTCTTTCAATATTGCTAGCCATAAAAAAATTGGTATGTATTAAAGTGTGAGATGGACCCATCTGGATGGATGGATTTGAGTTTGGTAGATTTGAAATCCCTTGTCAGATCCATCGTGTTATTTGGATATAAAATTTAATCCATTCATTTGAAATCCTGAATTTTTAGTTCAATGGATTTCAACCCAATTTTAAGTGGATTTAAAATTCCTCGTAAAACTAATCATTTGAAATCTATTTAAAAGAAAACTCCACATTGTATACTTAAAAAATTGCAATTTGATCCTAGATTTTTGAAAAACCTAGAACTTCAATTCAGTCTAGAATTCTCAAGAAATTAATATTTGCAATTCGGCTCCTATTTTCAGAAAATTCGAATTGCACTTTTGGTCTCTCAATTTTTGGAAATTGCAATTCTGACCTTAGAATTTTGAAGAATCCAGAATTACAATTCAATCTAGAATATTCATATTTCAATTCAAACCCTGATTTTTAGAAATCGAATTTTAACTTTTGGTCCCTATATTTTTGGATATTACAATTTTGACTCTAGATTTTTTAAGAATCCAGAATTGCAATTCAGTCCTGAATTTTTAGAAAATTAAAATTTTCAATTCGGCCCCTGATTTTCAGAAATTCGAATTTGCACTTTTGGTCCCTCAATTATTGAGAATTACAGTTTGACCCAAAATATTTGAAAAACCCAGAATTGCAATTCAGTTAAAAATTTTCATAAAATTTAAAAATTTCAATTCTGCCTCAGATTTTCAGAAGTCCAAATTTGGAATTTTGGTCCCTCAATTTTCAGAAATTGCAATTTGACCCCATATTTTTGGAAAACCCGAAATTGCAATTCAGTCCATATTTTTTAATAATTTAAATTTTTTTTAATTCGGCCCCTGATTTTCAGAAATCCAAATTTTCACTTTTGGATCCTTAATTTTCAAAAATTCCCATTTGACCCCAGATTTCCGAAAAACCCAGAGTTCCAATCCAGTCTGGAATTTTCAGAAAATTAAGATTTTTAATTTGGCCCCAGATTTTCTGAAATCCCAATTTACACTTTTGGTCCATCAATTTTCAAAAATTATAAATTTGCCCCTAATCAATTTATGCGATTTTATCCCGATATCAACAACAAATAACGAGCAAGAATTAAAACATAGAAAAAATTATAAGGTATGATGATAACGCCGTGAAAACGTCGTTATTACCAATATCCAAAAGCCCAAAACATCTTGTTTTGATCCGAGTTTCTGTGTGTCTTCGCGTGTTTTCTTGTCTTTTGTGCTTTTGGCCCTTTGTTCGGCCTTTGTTCGTTTTTGTGTTTTTGTTCTCGCTTTGATCGTTTTCTCCGTGGTTTGTAGGTATTTACATCTTAGAGAGATTCGGAGTTGCGTATCAATGATGCAAGTCGCTCTACCCACCCCGCGAGTCAAGCTTGAGCTTCAAAGGAATTAGAAGCCGGAGCAAATTGTACAAGAATATAGATAGCTGCTCACTAGAACATGCATAAATATTTCATGGATGATCCAAATGATCTGAATTTTGGATATGTCATAGATGAGTGAGTTAGCTACGCTACGGACTTTACAGATCTGCATTCGGAGTTCGGAATCAAAAGGTATGATGCTCGGAAGGAAGTGCGGCAGAGCAGAAAATCTGCAGGAAATCTACGGCCTAAAGCTCGCCGCGGCGAGGTCAGGGCTCGCCGCGGCGAGGTCCCTGATACCAGCAGATTTCTGCTGCGGGAAAGGCAGGAGGTTTCTTGTATTTTCCCCCTTTGATCCCACTTGTATTTTTAGGCATCATGGAGGACTTTTTGGCCTTAGTTGCCATAGTTTGGAGGGTAACTTAGGCATGAGGAACTTGTTGTTTCTCTAGGTTAGAGGCTTAAAGGTGGAATCATTCAACCAACATATACCCAACATCTCACTTTTACTTTCATCTTGCCTCCCTTGGAGAAAAAGCTTTGGTTGGCACTTTTGAAAGATAAACTCTCACTTGGACTCCCCAAAGAAGATAAAAAGGCATTGAGGGAGAAGTTGTTGAAGACCTCATCACCTAAGCTTGCTCTAACTCTATCTTTCTTGTTTTGTTCATTTACATTTATGGCTTTCATTAATGTAATGAATGATTTATTTAATGTTATGAGTAGCTAATCTCCTTTATTCTATGTTTTTATTGATCCTATGTTTGGTTCTTGATTCTTGATTAAATGATGAGTTAATGGTTGTGGCTATGCTTGTATACAAGTGTTTGTTAAACTAGTTTGAGCTTTTGTCAACTTGTGGTTTGATCAACCATAGGATGAAATGAATTGATCTTTAATTGCTAGGTATAGTGGATTAAAGATTAGATTGTAAAACTAGGTTGTGATTTGATTTTAGGATAGGAATATACCTAGGTCATTTCATGTTCTAATAAGGTTTGGGAATTAATGCATCACTTAGGCTTAATCCTTTTAGACATAAATTGGATTGGTCTACTTTGGTAGGTTCGTACGCTATCGGAGGATACGTATGAATAATTTACGAAATCTTGAACAACAAACATGAGTGTGGTTGTCAATTGTTGAGTCGTTTGTCTTGAATTGAACTAGGTGACATAAAATCGTAGAAGCCTTTACATATATTAAGTCAAGTGTTAGTTTCCTTAGTCGCCTTAATTTATTTGTAATATCAAAACCTCCACCACTTCACCATACTCAATTTACAAATCTAAGTCGAAGTAACAAGACGTTAGTTGGTAATTAATTGAAGAATTCCTCGTGGGTTCGACACTCCTTATCACTTTATTACTTGTAACGACCGTATACTTGCGTGTTTGCGTACTAGTATTTGGAACGCAACAAGTTTTTGGCGCCGTTGCCGGGGACTTGTAACAATTATTTGCCAATTTTTATTCTTGTATATCTTAGCTTGGATTTGTTATTTACGTTGTGATATTTGTCTTCCTAGGTACGATGGCCTACAATGATTGCTATCCAAGGTCAACCGAGGGAACGTCACTTTGTTATTATATGCATTGCATGGGGGAGAGCACAATCTCCGGTTGCCCAATGAGTCCAAATTATTTGCAATATAAGAATTCATACATGGGTAATCATTATGAGCCGAGTCCCACTTACAATGGCTACAATATCGGATGGGGAAATAACCCGTATTATCCAAGGAACAATGAGTGGGAAGGTGGACCACACCCGGATATGATGATGACTACACCATTCATCCAACCGAACTATCATGAATATTCTCAACCTCCGATAGAGGCACAATCATCTTTGGAAGAAGCATTCACCAAGTTCATGGAGCACACCACCAAATACATGGTTAACAATGATTCTAAATTGGAAGAGGTTTCCAAACAGTTGCAAGAAGACTCGGGGACATTAAGGGATCTTCAAACACAAATGGAGCAAATCTCACAAGCCTTAAGCATAAGACCCCCGGGAGCTTTGCCTAGTACAATTGAATCAGTTGCTCCTAATGAAAGCTTTAATGAACCGAGTGAAATGTTAGAAACAAATGAGGTTTCTACTAGAGAGGAAGAACAAGGTGGATCGACAGAGCTTGCAAAGGACGATAAGTTCATCATGGATGAAGGGTTTGATCAAAAGGTCATCAAATATTCTTATGTGGACTTGGTTATTCCCAAAGAAGATAAGTGGATCTACCCGAGCAAAGCGACATGGATAATTATGGGGAAAGATTACAAAAGATTTGAACCGGGAGATAAAAGTTTTCGATTTGATATGTGGTTCAAATCCATCCCAAGAGACCGTACAATGGATAAATTAAAGTGTGGGACGAATTTAAAAGCAAAGAGGCCGGGGCTCATACTTGATCCCGATGGGATCCTATTTGATTATTGGCCACCCTAAAAGAAAAGAGAAGTTTCAAGTCGAGCTCACGACTATAAACAAGCGCTCCTCGGGAGGCAACCCGAGCCTATTGTTTTTTCCTTTGTTGTTGTGTGTTTGTGTTTTGTGCTTTGTGTCGTTTTTGTTTTTGTTTTTGCGTTTTGTGTTGTAGGTAAATGAGCGAGCGTGAATAATAGAGGATTGACAAGCACAAATCAAGCGAGGTCGAGCGAACAAACCTTGGATTGCGAACAAACTAAGGTGAGAAGTTGTATTGTGTTGAAAAAAAAAATTTAAAACTACACTTTCTCACCTTCAATTTTAAACAAGTCTCCCACAAACTCCCTTCCCTCTCTCACGATAACTTTCCCCTCTCAAGTCTCACTCACTCAATTCTTCCCAAACTCACACAAATCCCTCTCCCCTTCACTCTCAATCCATTATCACTCACCAATTCACTCCAAAAATCTCAATTCCCCCATTACTTAACCAAATCCGAATTCAACACTCAAGGGTTCAAAAAGTCAACATTCGTCGAGTTCGATTGAATTTGTGCATAAAGAGGTAAGTATGGCTAAACTACTTGAGGGTATTGATGTTGAATTGTTTGGTATTGATAATTTTTTGGGTTGAAGCTCTTGTAAACTTTGAAGAGAATTAGTGAATTGAGGAGTGCACACAAGGTGTTTGATAAATTGTGTTTGAGAAATTTTTACCCTCTTTGCTAGTTTTCGATTGTGGAGTTGCCGGGGTATTGATTTATTGAGGTTGTGTAGTTGCAACATAAGTTTGGGGGAATTTTGCGCATTTGGAATAAAATGGAAGAGTACGGGAAAGAAATGGAGCGTGCCCTCAATGCACAAAACCACTGAAGACAGGAGCAACCACGGGATGCATACGAAAAGGGACGTTGGATTTAAATTTACGCAGTCCCGTCGGTTTAAATTGAGCTTACAATGTTTTAATTATTTTCTCGTCTCGTGTTGGTTTTGTTATTAACTCTTGAGAGATATTGGCATGTTTACTCGTTTCAATTTATAACGTTTGCTTGTTGGAATTAATTAGGGCCGTGCTCGCTCATTTATTATTTTGTTTTGTTTTGTTTTGCTTGTGTTTTTGTTGTGTTCTTGTTTTTGTCGTGTCGTACCTTATTCCGTCACTCTCAATTCACACAATGGGGACATTGTGCATTTTAAGTTTGGGGGAGTAAGGTCACTTGTTGTGTACTAAGTCGACCCGCCAAAATTTTTTCAAGTTCTTATTATTATTTGTACATGCTCTACAAAGTTCAAAGCACATTGGCAATGGCTATGATTATATTTAAAGTGGATAACGAACTTTAGTGATAATAGGATCTAGGACTCCTTTTGCTTAACTTAGAATCCCTCCAATCCTTAGCTTGGAATCTAAATGTAAAAAGAGCATAAATGGCCTAAGTTTGGGGGAGTAAACCCTTTTCGAGAATGAAAGACCTTTGAACACCTAACTCTTAAAAGAAATGAGTAGAGAAGTTGCTAAAATGTACGCACTTCTAAGAGAGAAAAGAAAGGCTAAGCCTTCAATTGTTAGTTTTCATTGATCATTTTTGGTAATTACTCTATCTCATTGTTTTAGTGCAAAAGTTGTAATAGAAGAAAAAGAGTGGAGGTAGTAGCCCACAAAAGCAAAATTGCATAAAGTTCGCCATTAGTGCAAGTATCGTATCACAATATTCTTGTAAAGCACAAAGTGCTATGTTATTATTGTAAATCAAAAGAAAAGCAAAGAATGGTGAGAAAAGAGTTAGGAGCTAAAATCGTCAATTAACTCAAGAATAGGGACAACACTCTTAAATTACCTATAACTTAGTCCCGTGAAGTGATTTGAGCATTAAGTTTGTAATCTACGGTGAGGAGAGATTCTTTGTCAAACATTAGAAGTCCTTGCAAATAGAACCGATGATTTTGACATATCGGGACGTATTCACCTAAAATAAAATCTAGCCGAAGCCATCACACACACATGGAGTTTGTTTAAATAATAATTTGAAAGTGTTAAGTTTTAGCATTTCGATCTTAAGTATGCTTGTTTTGTTTTCTTTGCTTGAGGACGAGCAAGTGTTTAAGTTTGGGGGTGTTGATAACGCCGTGAAAACGTCGTTATTAGCTATCTCCGAAAGACCAAAACATCTTGTTTTGATCCGAGTTTCTGTGTGTCTTCGCGTGTTTTCTTGTCTTTTGTGCTTTTGACCCTTTGTTCGGCCTTTGTTCGTTTTTGTGTTTTTGTTCTCGCTTTGATCGTTTTCTCCGTGGTTTGTAGGTATTTACATCTTAAAGAGATTCGGAGTTGCGTATCAATGATGCGAGTCGCTCTACCCACCCCGCGAGTCAAGCTTGAGCTTCAAAGGAATTAGAAGCCGGAGCAAATTGTACAAGAATATAGATAGCTGCTCACTAGAACATGCATAAATATTTCATGGATCATCAAACTGATCTGAATTTTGTATATGTCATAGATGAGTGAGTTAGCTACGCTACGGACTTTACGGATCTGCATTCGGAGTTCGGAATCAAAAGATATGCTGCTCGGAAGGAAGTGCGGCAGAGCAGAAAATCTGCAGGAAATCTACGGCCTAAAGCTCGCCGCGGCGAGGTCCCTGATACCAGCAGATTTCTGCTGCGGGAAAGGCAGGGGGTTTCTTGTATTTTCCCCCTTTGATCCCACTTGTATTTTTAGGCATCATGGGGGACTTTTTGGCCTTAGTTGCCATAGTTTGGAGGGTAACTTAGGCATGAGGAACTTGTTGTTTCTCTAGGTTAGAGGCTTAAAGGTGGAATCATTCAACCAACATATACCCAACATCTCACTTTTACTTTCATCTTGCCTCCCTTGGAGAAAAAGCTTTGGTTGGCACTTTTGAAAGATAAACTCTCACTTGTGGCCAGTTCATTTGTTGTTTGACGCTAGCAGAGTATATTGTAATTTGTGTGATTATAGTATAACCCAAGATCTACGTGACTTGGAAGAGTAGACTAAAGGATTTACATCCATATAACCACAATAAAAATTTCTGTGTGTTTGATTTATTGCATTCTTTCCTTGCGTATTTTCGAAAAGCATTTCAAACATTTAACTGGTAAAAGATTTTAAAAAGGAGTTTGTGAAAACTGGGGATAAAATCTTTTCTAAGTTAAGAAAATTTACTTGTGGAAAAACACTTACAAATTCGCTGCAAGTAATCTGCTTAATAACTCTGATTTTTATCAAAATCAGCTAGTGACATCAGAAGAGTGGTCAACTCTGCTGTTCAAACCTTTGTGCGCAATCAGCTTAGTCTACTTACGAATCTTGATCAGCTTAGCCTGCTCATAGAAAAAGTTAGAGAAATTTTTAAGTTAAAATTTTCAGAGGTCTATTCACCCCCAACCCCCCCTCTTTAGACCTCATCTGACCACTTGGGACCAACAAGTTGATTGGTAAGAACCACTATCCTGTAAGTCTGAAAGTACGGACGCAGTTTTCGAGCTGCTACCACGAGCGCTAGGGCGAATTTTTCTATCTCTAAATGGTTCTTTTCCGCCCCTTGCAGAAGTTTACTCAAGTAATAAACCAGTTTGTGCTCTGATTCTTCTATTTTTACCATAACTGAACTTACGGCTACTTTTGAGATTGATATGTAAATGTATAAGGGTAGTCCTTCAGTAGGTTTCGCTAGTAGAGGAGGAGAAGTCAAGTACTCTTTAAGCTGATCAAAGGCTCGATCACATTCATCCGTCCATTTAAAAGTTTTGGCTTTTCTCAAGGTCCGAAAGAAAGGTAGACTCTTATCTGTCGACTTTGATATGAATATATTCAAAGCCACTATTTTACCTACGAGACTCTGCACTTGAGAGATCGTTCTGGAAGGTTTCATTTCGGTGATAGCTCGTATTTTTTCCGGATTTGCTTCAATGCCTCTTTGATGAACAAGGTAACCTAGGAATTTCCCCAATTTACTCCGAATGTGCATTTCCCTGGATTAAGCTTCATATTGTACTTCCTCAAAATCCTAAAACATCGATCGAGATGAGCTCTATGATCTTTTTTGCTCATACTCTTGACTAACATGTCATCGACACATGCTTCCATAATTTCCCCGATAAGTTCCTTGAACATCAAGTTTACCAATCTCTGGTAGTTTGCCCCCACATTCCTTAACCCGAAGGGCATTACAATAAAATAATACACACCTTGTTCGGTAACGAAGGTGGTTTTCTCCTGATCGCGTTCATCCATGTAGATTTGATAAAAATCTTGAAAGGTGTCCATCATGCTGAAGATTACAAAACCAGCGGTCGAGTCGACCAGCAGATCGATCCTGGGGAGAGGATAAGGATCTCGAGGACACAACTTATTGAGGTCGGTAAAGTCATTACACATCCTCCATTTGTTATCTTTCTTATCTCCCTTTGCTACTAGAACTACATTACATAATCATTCAGAAAAATGCACTTCCCTAATTTGTTTAGACATTAAAAGACATTCTACTTCGGCTTTTATTATTTTATCTTTAACAGGGCCGTGATTTCTCTTCTTCTGTCTAGCCAGTTTGGCACTCGGGTCGATCTTTAGAGAATGAGTAATTATTCTAGTGTCTATTCCTACAATATCTTCTGCACTCCATGCAAATACATCAACATTCATTATGAGAAAATCGATTAACATAATTTCTCCTTCGGGTGTAAGCTCCATCCCGATTCTCGTAGTTTTCTTAGGGTCATTTTCGACCAATATGATGTATTTATGCTCCGGAGGTCGAATGGTTAGATCGACCGTTTCTTTTCTTTTTCTTTCAATTCTGTGCTCGGAATCTCTGGATCCTTTGACCTTTCAACTGACCTTTGGGCAATCTTCCTTTTAGATGGTGTAAAAGGTTTACTCTTGTTTCTTAGGGCAAGGGAAGTGTTGTAACAATCCCATGCCATACAATGGTCAGTAACAATTTCTCCTACTCCGGAAGTAGTAGGAAAATTCATTTTCTGATGATTAGTCGATACTATTGCTCGAAATAAATTTAGTGCCGATGGGGGCTATTTCGCACCCCTTATAATAATCAGAGCGACAAGTCAACATACGTTCGGACCGATCAGAAGACTAATTAGATGATGAGCTGTCCGGTCCGATCTGAACTATCAAACCTTGGCAACTAAGAATGAAGTCCAAGTTCCATAAGGATTACTGTACCTAGTCCTATTGGGATTATGTTTCCTTGAATAGCTAGGGTTATTATTATATAAATACCTAGTTAAACATTGTATTAGACAACTACGAACTCAGAGCTCACGCCTCCATACAAAGCAATCTGAGATTATAATTAATAGAAAAGCTTTTGCTATACTATATTCATATTCATTGTCTTGATTACTAATTGTTCTTTACGCTTTGTTCTTTCTTGAGATTGATCCATCCGGAATAAAGTAACTAAGCCCTATAATCTATACGTAATTTAACCTCAGAAAATAACCTCATTGATTTAATCTAACCCTACGAAAAAAGGTTAAATCAGTTGGCGCCCACCGAGGGGCTAGATTAATTATTCGATTGGCATATGGCTCGCCCAAGGAAGAACGCCCGTAACGAAGCAAGGAGTAACACGACGAATCATCCTATCACATCTGATGGTCAACAGGGCGATACTAATCATAACGCCCCAATAACTAATGATAATCAACAAGAGAACGACCAGCTGCCGAATCTGGAGGAACCACAAGGGATAAGTACCCAAAACCCTCAAGGACAACAAGGGATTCCCACCCATGTGACTCTGGAAGCCCACATGAATCCAACGATCCCGGTTCCTCCACCAGATACTCGGGAGAAGCTCCGACAAATCGCCATGTTATTCAATTCTCTCTGCCCAGGAGAGTTACTAGTACCCGAGCAGATTCTTAGAAACCCTAGAACGGCTAGGGAAAATCCTGTCCAAAGGACCCCAAGGCAGGTCGATCAGATCTCACAACAAGCAGAGAGCCCTACGAGCGAGCAACGATCGTTGCGCAATCCGCAAAAGAGCAATACAAAGCCAACCGATGAGCAAATCCGAAGAAAAACGGATCGGACAAGACCACAACCCGTCCGCCCCGGATCAAAGGAAAATACCATAATCCCCATCGAAGATGACGTGGTCGACGCAATTCCTAATCGACTAAGAACTGTGCGCCTCTCAAAAAGAGAAATCGAGAAGATGGTACAGGAGCGTCTGGAACAACGTCTACGAACTATTCAAAATCCATGGGCCAGGAACACGGAGCTCCAAGAGAGCCTAGCAGCATGCTCCCCCTTTTGCAGGGAGATAAAAGAAGCTCAATCGACGGGTCAGGTTCCGGGACGACTACCCAGATATGATGGAACTACCGACCCAGATGATTACGTATTCAGTTTTACGAACATAATGAACTTATGTGCTCACTCAGCAGAATACACTGCAAAGTTAATGGTCACCACATTCGAAGGACTGGCTTTAGATTGGTTTGCCAAACAACCCGCTAATTCCATATTCATCTTTCGGGAATTATGCAATAAGCTGACCCAGCAGTTCGCTAGCCAGAAGAGACATAAACTGCCAATGAGCTATCTAGGAACCATCCACCAACAAGAAGGAGAATCCCTACGAAACTGGTTGGCAAGATTTAACGTGGAATTGCTCAAAATCGATTCCCCAAATATGGACTACATAATCTCCATCCTTTTCGACCTCACCAAAAACAGGCAGTTCGGGAATGCCCTCAGTAGAAACCAACCAAGAACATTTGCGGATATTATGACCTTGGCATCGAAATACATGACTCAAGAGGAGATGAACTCTTTTAAAGATAAGAATAAAAATAAGGCTCCCAGCTACGGGTCAAAATGGGAAGATAGAGTTCCCGCCCCGAAATCCACTGATTATGATAGACCCTTCAGAAAGGGGAATGTCTTTCAGCAACTAGAGTATAATCGGAACGATCAAGATAGGAGACCTAATATCTATCCGAGATCAAGATCGGCCGAACCGGCAAACAGGAACAGAATAAACCAAGTGGAGTACCCCAGGCTGACTGTTCCTATCGAAGAAATCTTGGTAATACTTGAGAGGAACAATTGGATCCCCCCACCAAAAAGAATCGCTCAACCAAGGCCGGATGCTCGAAACTACAATTTATACTGTAGATATCACCGGGCACATGGGCATCGCACCGAGGATTGTTTTCACCTGAAACAAGAAATCGAAAAGTTAATCGAACGAGGAAAATTGGATGACTATCTAGAACGAAACAATCGCAAACGGGGCAGAAGTAGAAGTCCGCGTAACAATAATCAAAGAGGGACCTCGAGAAGAAGGTCCCCTAACAATGGTCCGCCGCTGGAATTGAATGATGATCAAGTTAACGACACCATTCATACAATCTCAGGAGGGCCAGCTGGTTAATCAAAGATAGTCGCAACGCTCGCCGCAGGACAGCCAGGTCCATACTTGGGAGCAGTAGGTACCCGAAAGAAGTGTGGACGCTAGAAAGCAAACCACCAAAGGATCAGCTGATCAGTTTTAACGAGAGCGAGGTACCAAAGAACTTTGTCTGGGACACGAAAGAGGACAACCCTGATTTCCCGATGGTGGTATCGCTGGAAATAACGAACTACAACGTTAAGAGGATCCTCATCGACAATGGAAGTTAGGCAAACATCATATCTAAAGAGGTCCTAGCTCCGATGAACCTCGGAGAAATAACTTTCCAAAAGGTATCTACGCCTTTGGTAGGATTTGGAGGTTCGGAAATAGTCCCCTGCGGAACGATAACATTAAGTGTCTCACTCAGAAAGAAACCACGTCGTACGGTGAAGCTAATCAAATTCTTAGTAGTAGAAACTCCCTTCGCTTACAATGCGATCCTGGGCCGACCCGCCCTCAACCTATTCCGAGCAGTTGTGTCAACTTACCATCAGAAAATAAAATTCTCGACTGACGTGGGAATCAGAGAAATAGTAAACGATCATTGTATGGCATGGGACTGTTACAACACCTCCTTAACACTGGGGAACCGTTCCAGATCGTTTCCCCCAGCTAAAAGAAAGATCGAGGATGAAGTTGATAGAGTCGAAGTTGAAATCTCCAACACAGACCAAATAGATAAAAAGGGAAAGGAACCGATCGATTTGACTTTAAAACCACCGGAGCACAAAGATGTCCTGCTGGTACAAGGGGATCCCACAAAAACGACCAGAATTAGAACTGAACTCAGTAAGGAAGGGGATGTAATGTTAGTAAACTTCCTCAGAGAAAATATAGATATCTTCGCCTGGAGTGCGAACGACATCGAGGGGATTGATCCCAGAGTAATCACCCATTCGCTAAAAATCGACCCAATGGCAAAACCAGCTAGGCAAAAGAAGAGGAATCATGGGCCGATAAAAGACAAGATAATCAAGGCAGAAGTAGAAAGGCTACTCAAGGCTAAACAAATTCGAGAAATACACTTCTCGGAATGGCTATGTAATGTTGTATTAGTAGCAAAAGGGGATAAAAAGGATAATAAGTGGAGAATGTGCAATGACTTCACCGACCTTAACAAGCTTTGTCCGCGCGATCCATATCCCCTTCCGAGGATCGACCTATTGGTCGACTCAATGGCTGGTTTCGCAATCTTCAGCATGATGGACGCCTCCAAGGTTTTTATCAAATATACATGGATGAGCGAGACCAAGAGAAAACTGCTTTCATAACAGAGCAAGGTATCTACTGCTTCATATTCATGCCATTTGGCCTAAGGAACGCTGGGGCCACTTACCAGAGGTTAATAAACCTGATGTTCAAAGAGCTGATCGGAGAAATAATGGAAGTGTACGTAGATGATATGCTGGTCAAAAGCATGAATGAATCTGACCACGTAAAGCATCTCGATCGATGCTTCCGAATATTGAGGAAATACCGAATGAAGCTGAATCCCGCAAAATGCACTTTCGGAGTAAAATCGGGAAAATTTTTAGGATATTTGGTACATCAACGAGGAATTGAGGCCAATCCAGAAAAGATTCGAGCTAAAACCGAAATGAAACCTCCTAAAACGATCTCCTAGGTGCAAAGTTTAGTAGGAAAGATCGTGGCATTAAACAGATTCATCTCCAAATCGGCTGACAGAAGTTTGCCTTTCTTCCAAACTCTGAGGAAGGCCAAAAACTTTGTTTGGACCGAAGAATGCGATCAGGCTTTCAACCGGTTGAAAGAATACCTGACGTCCTCCCCATTATTAGCCAAACCGACTGAAGGCGAACCACTATACATCTACATATCAATTTCCGATGTGGCCATTAGTTCGGTTTTGGTAAAGATAGAAGGCGTCGAACATAAGCCTGTTTATTATTTAAGCAAGTTACTACAAGGGGCGGAGAAGAATTACTTGGAAATAGAAAAATTCGCTTTGGCCTTAGTGGTAGCGGCACGCAAACTCCGACCTTACTTTTTAACCTACAAAATTGTGGTGTTAACCAACCAACCGCTAAGACAGGTCTTAGCGAAGCCGGAAGTCTCTGGAAGATTGATTAAGTGGGCAATTGAGCTAGGCCAGTTCGAAATCGAATATAAACCACGAATTGCAATTAAGGCTCAAGTCCTAGCCGATTTCCTATTAGAAATTCCGACCCTGACAACTGAACTTAGTGAATCGACTAGCCGCAATAACGATATCTTGATCGTGGAGAATCAAACTTGGTTGATGCACGTCGATGGTGCTTTATGCAGAGAAGGAGGAGGTGCCGGAATCAACTTTCCCGGGCCAAATAAAGAAGACATAAATTATGCAATAACATTGGACTTCGTGGTTACAAACAACGTAGCCGAATATGAAGCGCTAATTGCAGGAATGGAAATGGCGATCACGACCAACATAAAGAGTCTCAAAGTGCTGACCGATTCGGAGTTAGTGCAAATGCAGATTGAAGGTCTATACGAGGCAAAGGAATTTAACATGATTAAGTACCTCACCAAAGTCAAAGAATTAGCTGAGAAATTCGAGAATTTTGAGATACATAACATTCCACGTCCAGAAAATAAATGGGCCGATCATCTTTCTAGATTTACAGGGTCTCATGACGGTAAAACAGAAAGAGTAATCAACTGGTTAATTTCCAATACACCAGCAATCGATATCGACGAGACACCGGTCGCTGAGATGATGGAAATCGAAGAAGCTGAAAGAAGTTGGATGACTCCGATGATGGACTATCTCCGAGAAGGAAAATTACCGCTTGCTCCAAATGAGGCTCGGAAAATAAAATATCGAGCTCCTAAATATACATTGTTAGAAGAAAAACTTTACCGAAGATCGGTATCAGGAATTCTTCTAAAATGCATCTCCGAGTCACAAACCCATGATGTCCTTCGAGAGGTACACGAAGGAGAAGCAGGGAATCACAGTGGAGCAAGGGCCTTAGCTTTAAAATGCCTTAGAACAGGTTATTATTGGCCTACCATCAACAATGATGCCATACAGCATGTGCAAAAATGTCATCATTGTCAAGTTCATGCAAATATAAGTCATCAACCAGCCGAGAACATGCACCCGATACCAGTATGCTGGCCATTTGATCAATGGGGAATGGACATTGTGGGACCTTTCCCAGTACCCAGGTCTAAAAAAGCGTATGTTCTGGTCGCTGTCGAATATTTCAGTAAATGGATAGAATGCGTTGCTCTTGCTCGAATAACTCAATTCCAAGTTATCAATTTCCTATGGAAATTCATAATATGTCGATTCGGCATCCCGAGAATCTTGATTTCTGATAATGGAACACAATTCGCGGGAAGACAAGTGATGGAATGGTGCTCAAAGTTGGGAATTCAACAAAACTTCACTTCAGTAGGGCATCCAAGAGCGAATGTACAAACTGAAGTAGCGAACCGTGAAATAATAAAGTCTTTAGAGAAAAGGTTAGGGGCAGCCAAAGGAAGATGGCTAGATGAACTCCCCGGAGTACTTTGGGCTAATCGAACGATAGTCAGAACTTCGACCGGGGAGACCCCATTTAGTCTGGTAAATGGCTCGGAGGCTGTAATCGACGATCTCTTCGATCTCTTTGACACACAACAAAAGCGAAAAAAGCATTTAACTATTCCGGTCGAAACACTAATTCCAACACCAAGAATCGAAATGTATGATGACAAGGAACATGAAAAGGCAAGAGAAAGTGATATCGACTTGACTGAAGCCTTAAGAGAAAAAGCAGCCGTACGATTGCAGGTCGCTAAATCAAACATGGAGAAATCATACAATCAGAAGGTACGCATACGAACCTTCAAAGAAGGGGACTTGGTGCTGAAAAAGGTAGAGGTATTCAAGCATGTGGGAAAATTACAACAGCATTGGGATGGACCATACATTGTCATTGAGGTAGGAAAGAAAGGTTCATACAAAATTGCACACTTGGACGGAACACCCCTACCAAGAACATGGAATGCAGTCAACCTAAGAAGATACTATGGGAAATGAATCCTAGTAATCGTCCTTGTTAATTTCCTTTAATTTTGTTTGTTTTATTTTTTATTCATTCGTTATAATAAAGGCCTTGACCTGAGATTCATTCTCGATATACTTTTTTTTTCAATGATTACGATTTCGAGGACCAAATCAAAGGTTCACTTGAGTAAGGCCGAAGTCTTAAAACGAGTTGAGTATAAATCGATCCGCTCGATAAACGCTCCTCGATCTCAAAAATAAAAAGGTTAAAACCAAAAATGGTGGTAAAAAACCTAAGTCTTAAAACGAGTTGAGTATAAATCTATCCGCTCGATAAACGCTCCTCGATCTAAAAAATAACAAGGTTAAAAGCCAAAAAATTTTTGGTAAAAAAACCTAAGTCTTAAAACGAGTTGAGTATAAATCGATCCGCTCGATAAACGCTCCTCGATCTAAAAAATAACAAGATTAAAAGCCAAAAAATATTGGTAAAAAGCCTAAGTCCTAAAGAGTTGAGTAAAATCGATCCGCTCGATAAACGCTCCTCGATATCCATAATGACGACGACTAAAAAGGTTAAAATAAAAAATGTTGGTAAAAAACCTAAGTCCTAACGAGTTGAGTATAAATCGATCCGCTCGATAAACGCTCCTCGATCTCCATAAGGACGACGACTAAACAGGTTAAAACCAAAAATGTTGGTAAAAAACCTAAGTCCTAACGAGTTGAGTATAAATCGATCCGCTCGATAAACGCTCCTCGATCTCCATAAGGACGACGACTAAAAAGGTTAAAACCAAAAATGTTGGTAAAAAACCTAAGTCCTAACGAGTTGAGTATAAATCGATCCGCTCGATAAACGCTCCTCGATCTCCATAACGACGACGACTAAAAAGGTTAAAACCAAAAATGTTGGTAAAAAACCTAGGTCCTAACGAGTTGAGTATAAATCGATCCGCTCGATAAACGCTCCTCGATCTCCATAACGACGACGACTAAAAAGGTTAAAACAAAAAATGTTGGTAAAAAAAAAAAAACCTAAGTCTTAAAACGAGTTGAGTATAAATTGATCCGCTCAATAGACGCTCCTCGATCTCCATAATAGCGATCAAGATAGGTTAAAGCCAAATATTTTGGTTAAAAACCTAAGTTTTCAATAGTCAGATTATACTCAAACAACGCGATAATCATTCCTCGATGTTTTACAACGACAAGCGAATAATACCAGTACGGAAAAAGATTAACAACAAGAGATATGAAAACAATCAAATTTTATTCATCTGAGTACAAAGAACATCTCTCGTTATTACATAAAGAGTTCTATTCGTCTAAGTACATAGAACAATTCTCGCATCATTACAAGGGTTAAAAAAAAAATAAAAATCCTACTCTATGGATAGATGGCTTTCACGACAATGTCCACGGAAACATCTATCTCCTCCCTGGTGCCTCGTTGATCCTGTACAACCCCCTAAGAAGCATGCTGCTCAGGATGGTCGACTTCTGTGGTTCGACGGCCAGGCTCTGAAGATCAACTCTCCTTTAGGTCGGAATGGCCATTACCGGCCAGATGTCCGACAACGATCACTCGCCCAAAATGAGCTAGCTTGTATGATGGGGTTGATTTTTACTCTAAAGCAGCATATCTCAAGGACCGTCGCAAAAGTGAAAACTTACCAGTACATCCCGACGGCCTATCACTCCGAAGGTAACCTCCAAGAATAGGGATGCCTGGTAAGTATGAACCCTCCATGTGCTAACAAAACGCCATGGACCTCAACCCCGTGAAGACTAAAATTGAGGCCACATGAGACCCGTCAGTACTAGGTAGGGCATCAATGGGACCTATCAGTACAAGGCAAATGATGTTTGAGTTTTCTGGAATGATAGATCACGATAATGTGACTTTTTGAATGTTATGGGATCAGCGGGCAAAGTGAAGCCCAAAGAAACTAATATCTCCATTTTATACGGTATGGATGGATATGGGAAGAAACTGAATGTCTATTTATAGGGAAATTTTTAAGATAATCCAACGGTTGGATTGAAGCATGATCAAGGGACGGAAATGCGACTTTTTGACTTCCCGAATTTAATGCGAGTAAGTGGGAACGGCGTTAGGATGGTCGATAAAATTGCTCGATGAGAATGAAGCACAAGGTCGAAACGACCAGAATGTGAAATCCTTATACGTTCCAGAGAATTCATTAAAAACAACTCGGAACTTACCAAGAGTGCTCGACCGAGGAACATAGTCCTTAAGAAGAAGGAGATTTAGGACAAGAAATAATTATTTCTATGAAGAGTTCGAAATATATAAGCAGAAATAACAGTCCGCCGACCGGGCCTCGAGCCTGTCCGATCTCCAGAAGATCCGCCGGCTTCAAAAAAAGTAGTTACAACAGTGGTATCAGTAAATAAAAAGTCAGAAAAATCTTGAGCAACAGATTGTGTCATGGATGGATTCAAAAAAGGACCTCCGCCATCTGCCCCCGCGGCAGCGTCCCCTTGGCCTTCGCTAAAAACTAGTTCGATAGAAGCAGAGGAAGGAATATAATTACTTGGAACGTGCTCATGAAAGCCATGCTTGAAAGAAGAAACACCCGAAGAAACGGGTATATTAAAAGATTGCTCCACATTGGACATGTCTCCAAAGGCCACCCGACCAGGGGAGGGCCTCCTTTCGACCTCACCAGAAACGGGAAAATCTGGTTGAATAAAAGTTGAACTAATCGAGGAAAAAGTTTCGGAAGAAATAACGGGAGTCTGGATCCCCGACCTTCTAATCGACTGGGAGCGAGGAGGATCTACTGAAGGCCCCTCAGTACGGGACCGTTTTGGTCTCGGGTTTCGACTACCCTCGCGGGAAGAACGCTTTGAAGTATTGCCGAAAAGGTTACTCATATTCGGAAATGAAAAAGAATATTTAACTATCGAAGAAAGCTTATCGACCTCCTGCAAGAGAATATTTTATCGGAGTTGAGTAAAAACGGTAAATAGCGAGTAAACTTTTTACCGTATGTATTTATACTAAATGAAAAGACACGACAGACCATAAGAATGGGCGCGAAACCGAGAACCTGACCTATGAACAGCCGCAAGAATTCGAAAAGACATAAGCATAATGATTACACCAAAATTAATGACTTGTCTGAATTATTGTCAATAGAGAAGCAGAAAGGACAAAATCTTCAGAATACAAACCGTCTTATTTACAACAGTTACAAATCATACTATAATAGTTCTTGTCAAAGTTATTCCTCAAGCTGGATTGGTTGCTCCATCCTCACACAACCTGATCGCCATCTGGAACTCCCTGATCGCCAGCGACCTCCTCTTCATTGGTTCCCTCATTCGCTGCCTCCATATTTTTCTCCTCTTCCTCTTGATCGATGAAATTATTATCGACCTCCAAATTAATATCTGAAGGAGGAGTCGGCAATGGTTTCCCGAACTCTTTGACAAGGTGAGCCAATGGGAAGTGTCGATAGTTAACACTCGGCAGGTCGGAATGAGAGTATTCCTTGCCATAACGATTCAGGCTAACATGTGTCGTCTTAAAATACTCCCTTCGACGATCTTCAATCAATTCCAGGGCAACCAGCTGATGAATCTCCCTCTTGAAAGTACTTTCTAGGAGCGGACCAACCATTTGATGCACCAAGGCTGTATGAACGGGAGAATTAAGGAACTCACGAATCACCTTCTCATCGGGATTCCTACGATAACGATCGGTGAGTCCGCTAAGAGGAAGGTCCCTATCATACTCCTCCAATGAGGCTTGAAGACTCACTACCTGAGATTCTAGCTCGCTAATCCGAGTAGTACTTCGAAGTTGATAATCTTCCAACTCCTTAGCCAATCGATCAATCTGCTCCTGAGCACGTGAAGTCTCCAAAACGTTATTTATGATCTCTTGGTCATCAGTTCCCGCGATTGATAGAAATAGTGTCCTGCAAGCCAGCTGTATGGCTAGCATTTTTTGTAATAAATGAGGAACTATTCAATTTCGATTAATAAATGCACTTTATTAAATGGTCATCTTTATCTTATGTAATAATTATCTACGCATAAGGATAGAAGTCCTTAGATCACAGGGCTATGGGACAACCCGTGGACTGATCTCCAAGGCCGTGATCTAGAACATATTCAAGAGTCGTAGAATCCAATCGAGATAGGACATCGTTGGATTCGGTTAGACTCTCACTATTGTGTATACTCCGATGAACTGGAGGACGCTGGGGTCCACGAGCGTGACTGGGATAGTCGATACACATAAGTGGGTGGCTTGCTGGGATGGCAAGCACACTGAATACCCCAATTAGGAAATAACTCACCATGGAAGCGGTAGTCGCATATCGGGGTTGAAGTTATTCCAATTTGCAATAGTATACGAGGAACGGTCCCTAACTACTTGAGGTGATAGGGTTTATCTGGTGCGAGAACGTCTATGCTTTGATATGAGTTCCGACTGACTGGGGATCGCCAGAAAGTCTCTGTGGACTCGTATTGGGTATAGAGGAACTCGTATGCAGATTCATATCATCAACAAAGGATCCATTGACCCGACTTGATAGGCTGGGACATTCTCCTATGTATTTCTGTGAGAAATTAATTCTGGTAAAATCCTTTGCCAAGGTATCTGACACTTTATGTAAGTAGCTCATAAAGATTAAGTCAAAGAGAATTTATTTCGAGATCAGAATACATAAGGTCAGGACAAAAGAAAAGGGAATCCGATGAAAGACCATGGCCTTAAGTCTCGACTGGGAGATTGATCGATGGAGAGATTATATCGTATATGGAAATTGTAAATGATAAAAGGTTCACTAAATTAATTCACCAGTGATTGGGCTCCATGGGCTTGTGGCTGGACATCGACCGTGGAGTGTGGGAGAATTCCCAAATTGGCAGGGGTGCCAATTTTGGAATGATCAATCGACAGAGTGTTCGATTGATTTAGAGTAAGTCTTACTCGAATAATTAAATAATATTTAATTATAACCCACGGCCAATTATGTGGTGAACCTACGGGGGCATACAAAATACACATGAAGCGAAAGCGAGGAAATTAGAACGACCGAGTCGACTGGGTCGACAGGGTATAAAATCGACTGGGTCGATTATATTGGGTGGGTCGACTGGGTCGACCCAATTGGAACAATTTGGGATCCAATTGGAATTGGATCAGGATCATAAATTAAATTGGAATTTAATTTGTGGATTAATTAATTAAGTTGGATTTAATTAATTAATTAGAAAGAATTTTAATTAAATAGACTTAGAGTCTGATTTAATTAAATGGGAGATTAGTTAATTAATTGGGCTATTTAATTGGGAGATTAAATAAAGACTGGTCAAATTAATTGACTGGGCCATGAATTAATTAGAAGACTTGGTCTTCTAAAGAGGGCCATGGCCCATGTAGGAGAGAAAAGTTCTAGTCCTAATAAGACTAGGTTAGGGAGATAACTATATATAGGTAACTTGTAGTTATTTTTCAAAAAACTCAATAAGCAAAATTTTAGCAGAGCAAAAATTCTCTCCCCTCTCCCTGTGTAATCGGCCGAACCCTTATTCCCTGTGGAAGAATTTTTTGTTTTCGATTTTGTTCCAAGATCGTTCCTAAAATCCTAGATCATAATATATCTTGTGTTCTAGCTGATCAAGATTTATTATTTTCGTGTAATTGTGGTGTATCAACCCGTAGAGGCGCAACACGTGGGGCGCTACTGCAGAGCTTGGGTCGATCTTGCTGAGGAGAAATTCAGAGTCCGTTTTGCTAGCCAAGGATTTGCAAGGAGATAGGTATAACTGCAACTGATTATACTATCGTTTTATTTATGTTCATATATATACACCTAGAGTAGTATCATGGCAAGATTCCGTAAGAGGTCCTAAAAATTATTATATTCTGCTGTGCCTAGGGCTGTTTATCTTATCGAATCCCAACAGTGGTATCAGAGCCAACTCTAGGCTTTGTATATATATGAATTTGCAAATTCTGTGTTTTTTATATCATATGTTTGATTTATGTGGCTAGTTCTTTAACTTTGCATGTTTTAGAACGTAGATCTGTTAACTTAGAGTTAATGTATAATTTCAGATTTGAAAATTTTATCATGTTAGTTTTTATTTTGGATTGGGATTTAATTGACTGGATCTGTTAAATTAAATCATGTGAGTAATCGGAACAAACAAAAAAAAAAAATTTTTTTTTGAGTTCGACCGCGGTGGCACGCGGCGTTGCGCGGCAGCGCACCGCGGCTAGGCGGCCACCGCGAGCTGCCGCAAGCAGCAGCGCGTAAACAGCGCGCTGTCTGCGCGTGCAGCACACGGCAGCTGCCTACGGGCAGTCTGCCGCGTGCTGGCAAAGCGCAGCAGCACGCTGTTGCGTGCTGTTACACGCGGCAGCAGTCGCTGCGTGCGGCTCACGCGCGGCCTCCGTGGTCGCGTGTGTGCTGCAACGTGGCGGTGTCCTATTCGTCACTCCGTGACTGAATTTTGGTTGATCTCAAACACGCCTATTTTGGAAGTCCTGAAAACCTTGGAGAATTTTGGAAGATTAGGAAACTTAGAGTTTTTGGATAAGGTAGTTATCTTGTTAGATGTGAACACTACCTTACTTAAACTAATCTAGACAAAATAGGATTATCTTGAAAATCTTGGAGATTTGGGAATATTCGGGAAACTTAGAGTTTTGGATAAGGTAGGAATCTTAGAGATTTGGTCTACCTTAATTAACCAATTATAATCAAGATAAGTTTTATAGATTACTTAGAACTCAAGTAAGAGTTAATTAATCTTAGAGATTAATTGTTAATTCAAAATATATTAACTTGGATAATTTTTAAGAATTAAAATTAATGGAGCCGGTAAATTTACATTTATGCCCTTATGTGAATTTATGCATGTTCTTGAGTGAATATGTGGATTGGTCGATTTTGCCCTTGAGTCCTGTGTAGTTTTTGGTTTATTTATTTTATGGGTTGTAATTAAATAGGCCTGATTGGTGCCCTTGCTTGCGCAAACAAATGTAATAGAATAGGACAATTTTAATTGCATGTAGGTCGGGTCATCTTAGATGACTTGACAAGTTCATTCATCTCACATGTGTGGACTTACACTCATTATTCCTGCCAGGTAATTGATCCCAGTAAACCACCACTTCTATACTTAACCATGCCTTTGCACTATTTTATGATGGTTGTGGTTGTGTTGACAGGTTGGTGGGGTTGGGTGTTGGTGATTTCCTTGTATATAGTTAGCCTTGTGGTAGAGTCTTTTTCCAGGGGTTTCTATTTCATAGGTTGGAGTTGTGGCGGTGATCTTTATGCCTTGGGAATTATCTTTGAGTTGGTTTTGTGATGGTTAGTGGTATTTGTTAGTGGTTGCTTTTCTATCACGGCTCATAGGAGACTATATGTTGGAGGCTGTTTGAGGAGTTGCCACTTATCCTTGATTTCAGAGAGCTCTTCTGTTCTTCAGGGCTCATAGAAGGCTGTATTCTGGAGGCTGATGGATGGAGTTGTTATTTTGGTGTTACTTATTTGTTATGATTCTGCCCCTGCGTGGGTGTTTTGGCCAGATTGTTTGTATCATTTTATACCCCTGCGTGGGTTTTCCCAGTATGTGGGCATTTATCTTGCTTTTAGATCTTTGTTCCCTTGTGTGGGCTGTTTGCCAGCATGTTGGCTTTTCATTTTGTTGTTTTGCTTTGCTGTGTTGTTTTATCTTTTCGGATCCTTTGTTTTAGGGGTTGGTCCCTTTGTTCATACGTTTTCATATGGGGTTATATAAATTGTGAGTTCCCCCTCACGTTATTAGATAGGACAATTATAATTTGTAAGCTAGGCTTAGATTAGGCTTGGAGCCAAGAAGACCTCATGAAGACTTGGAGATCCACATGGAGGCCCATTTACCTTGGAGGACATGGAGGCCCAATCAAGCTGGATATTACAAGAAGGCCCATGATGTATGGGTTTATAAATTGGAATAGTTAGGACATTTAATTTCCACCCTAGACTGACCAATTGATTCATCACTTGGCTCGTGATGAATCGCATAGGATGGGCAATCGATCAATCATATCCTGCTAGTTGATGTATGTTTACTTATATTCTTTGATGTATGTCATGCATGCTTAGAATAGATCACGTAAACAAGATAAAACATAATCTGATGAGACCTCGCACAAGAAAACTTAAAACCTCGAATTGAACATATTCAATTAGAATATTAAATCAAATAACGGGCGCATAAGAATAGTGTCTATGGTCCGAGCCTATCCAATTACTAGGTCTTAGGCATATTGTACGAATATATCTCGATGTCTCACGAGTCGTGGGTCGAGCTATAGGAAGATGATATGTCTATTGCCTCGATGCACGAGATAGTGCCAAGGGAGGGGATAGCAAGGTTTTAGGCGCTGTCTCACGAGTCGTGGGGCGTCTAGGATTGAACTATTTCTCTCCACGAGTATTGTACATGATTTAACGCTAGTAAGTGTGGATGTCTCACGAGTCGTGGGTCCATATCGAAAAACGAGGCTAAATGAACTTAAGGGTTAGCTGCGATGGTTAACCGTCGACGTAATCGACCACAAAGTGAATCAAATAGTATGGCCAACGATTCGTGGGTACTAGGAGATTGCATTCGGGCCTTAAGTCCGCTAGGATATTTTAAATTCCCGAAACTTATGTTGGGGCATAAGATTTTGATTAAAATAGTGGGAGTAATTTACAAATAAAAACCATGTTTGTAAATTGTGCATTTTGAATTAATCTTTCGCGTATTTATTTCTTCTCTCGTCATTTTGAAGATATAATGTCTAGGAATCCAATTTCCATCATACTTGATCAAAACAAATTAACTGGACCCAACTTCCATGACTGGGTCAAGAACCTTAAGATCATTCTCGCTTCTGAAAAGCGAGGTTTTGTCCTTGGGCCCTCCCGAACTTGCTAAGAATGCCGATGATACTGAGAAAGAAGCCGTGGACATGTGGCTTGACAATGACTTACATTCACGTTATCTCATGTTGGCATCCATGTCGAATGAGCTTCAAAAGCAGCACGAGCATATGAAGTCTTCTTTTGAAATCTACACGCACCTGAATGGTTTATTTGGGGTACAAAGTAGATATGAGCGGTATGAAACTGCTAAGACTTTGCAACAAACGAGGATGGCTGAAGGTGCTGATGTTCGATCTCACTGCATCAAAATGATTGGGCTTATTGAAAAGCTTGGTCATCTTGACGTAAAGATGGACAAAACCTACTGCCAGGATATAATCCTCCAATCGTTGCCAAGATCATTCATGCAATTCGTAGTGAACTACAACATGCACAAGATGGATGTTGAACTTCACGAGTTGGCTAATATGCTCGCCACTGCCGAGGCTTCCATGAAAAGAGAGAAGCCAGTGATGGTTGCTACCTCGACCCAATCCAAGTCCAAAAGGACTAAGAAAAGAAAGGGAAGGGAAATGCTTCTTCAAGCAAAGGCAAAGCACCATCTGGGCCCATAGGGAAGGGAAATAAGCGTAAAGCTTCGTCTGGTGAACATAAATGTTTCTACTGCAAGAAACCTGGACACAGGAAGAGGAACTGCAAAGAGTTCTTGGAGAGCTCGAAAGGTATATTCCTTGTTGAAGTTAATTTATCAATTAACTGCGCATCATGGGTGCTAGACACTGCTTGTGGTTCTCATCTTTGTAATGATTTACAAGTGATGGGAGCAACAAGGCCACTTAGGCCAGGGGATTGTATCCTAAGATTTGGAAATGGAGCTAGAGCTGCTGCCGAGGCCATAGGCGAAGTGGAGTTAGATTTAGGTGGTAATAAATTAGTCCATAGGAACGTTCTTTATGTACCTGGTTTGGTGAAAAACATTATTTCAATTCCTGTTTGGATAATTTTACTATTAATAAAGGTTCCTTTTCGTTATTCATGAATGATAATATGTTTTTCACTGGTACATTAAAAGATGGACTATATTCCGTTGAACCACCTAAGTTAGTGATGCATGTACAACAAAACAAAAGAAAACAAGATAATGAAATATCTGCCCAATTATGGCACGCTCGACTTGGACATATATCTAAGTCAAGGATTCAAAAGTTAGCATCCTCTGGCGCGATTGAAATCAATCGCATTGATGAAATGCCAACATGTGAACCATGTCTAAAGGGTAAAATGGCTAAGTTGTCATTTAAGAAAAACCCTGAGCGAGCCAAGCAAACATTGGACTAAATACATACTGACGTATGTGGACCACTAAGAAAAAGCGCCCGAGGTAGCTATGACTACTTCATCACTTTCACTGACGACTATAGTTGTTATGGATATGTGTTCTTGTTGAAACACATGTCTGAAGCCTTTGAGCGATTCAAAGAATTCAAGATGAAAGTAGAGAATCAACTTGGTCATACGATAAAGGCTCTTCGTTCTGACCGAGGTGGAGAATTTCTTAGTAACGAATTTCTAAATTATCTTGTAGAGAATGGAATACTATCGCAGTGGACTCCTCTTGCAACACCCCAATTGAATGGAGTTGCAGAGAGAAGGAATCGAGCTTTGATGGACATGGTTCGATCCATGATGAGTGCCACTGACTTTCCTCTTTCATTTTGGGGACATGCTCTCCTCACGGCAACGAAGATACTGAACATGGTACCTTCTAAATCCGTAGAAAAGACACCATACGAATTATGGTTTGGCAAGGCACCCTCGTACGCATTCATGCGCATATGGGGATCTCCCGCTTACGTTAAAAAGCTAGTGGGAGATAAATTGGAAACTAAATCCACTTTGTGCAAATTCGTGGGGTATCCAGAAAACTCGATAAGATACGAGTTCTACGATCCTACATGACAAACTACGTTTGTCTCGAGGAACGCACACTTCTTGGAGAAGGATTTCTTGGTGGACAAGAAAGAAAATAACGTAGAACTTGATGAGGTCACTTAAGCTGAAAAGGCCGAAGAGGTCGATCAAGCTGACCCGTCACCAGAGGCAGTGGGAGAACAAGAGCATGAAAGTGCACCAGAAAGTACACCGATACTTCGTAGGTCAGAAAGACAACGTAGAGAACCCGAGAGGTACTACGGTCTGCTGCATGAGACTGGACAGTCTCTAACCGACCCAAGGACTTACGAAGATGCTATGCTAGACATAGACTCGAGAAAGTGGCGCGAAGCCATGGAATCCGAATTGGACTCCATGCACTCAAACAAGGTCTGGGCCTTGGTAGATCCACCAGTGGGAGTAGCTCTCGTGGGTTGCAAGTGGATCTATAAGCGAAAGCTTGGAGTGAACGGAGAGGTAATAACCTACAAGGCCCGACTAGTGGCAAAAGGATACACTCAAAGACCAGGAATCGACTTTGAGGAGACCTTCTCGCCCGTCGCAATGCCTAAATCCATTCGGATCTTGCTGGCCATAGCTGCGTGGTATAACTACGATATATGGAAGATGGATGTAAAGACTGCCTTTCTCAATGGGGACATTGACAAGTAGATCTACATGGAGCAACCAAAAGGATATGCATCCAAAGGAGCTGAACACAAGGTGTGCAAACTCCAGAGGTCCATTTATGGACTGAAGCAAGCTTCCCGAAGTTGGAACATTCATTTCAATGAGACAATCCAAACTTTTGGATTCATCAAAAACATGTTCGAACCTTGCGTGTACAAGAAGATCAGTGGGAGTACAGTTGAATTTTTGGTGCTTTACGTTGACGACATTCTTCTCATTGGAAACAATGTGAAAGCGTTATCCGAAACTAAAGTATGGTTATCTACACAATTCTCAATGAAGGATATGGGAGAAGCATCCTTTGTACTAGGTATAAGGATCTACTGAGATAGATCAAAAGGACTGCTGGGCCTCTCCCAATCCCAGTACATAGATAAAATCTTGAAAAGATTTAATATGGAAGAATCCAAGAGAGGATTGCTTCCAATGAGAAATGGGATTGCACTCTCTAAGTCTATGGCCCCTAAGACGCCTGAAGAGAGAAGCAATATGTCTCGAGTACCATATGCATCCGCGATAGGAAGCATAATGTATGGTATGTTATGTACTAGACCAGACGTAGCGTACGCTCTAAGCGTTACAAGTCGCTACAAGTCTGATCCAGGTGAGCAACACTGGATAGCCGTAAAGGCAATTCTGAAGTACCTGAGAAGGACTAAGGAATTGTTCTTGGTATACGGAGGAGGAGAATTGAAATTGGAAGGCTATACAGACTCGAGCTTCCATTGTGATGTAGACGACTTCAAGTCGACATCAGGATACGTGTTCTGCCTCAATGGTGGTGCGGTTAGCTGGAAGAGCTCCAAGCAAGAAACAACCGCGGATTCAACCACCGAAGCAGAATACATTGCCGCGAGTGATGCAGCAAAGGAAGGTGTTTGGATGAGGAACTTCATCCAGGAATTGGATGTGATACCTAGCATCGCTGAGCCCATTACTATCTTCTGCGATAATAATGGGGCAATAGCGCAAGCAAAGGAGCCGAGATCCCATCAGAAATCCAAGCACGTACAAAGACGATACCACGTGATAAAAGATATCATTGGTAGAGGAGACATTAAGATGGAACGTATCGACTCAGAAGATAATACCGCGGACCCGCTAACGAAGCCTCTGCCTCAAAAGGCATTTGAGAAACATCTGCATAAGATGGGACTCAAGAACATAAAAGACTGGCTTTAGGACAAGTGGGAGATTGATATAAATAGTGTCCTGCAAGCCAGCTGTATGGCTAGCATTTATTGTAATAAATGAGGAACTATTCAATTTCGATTAATAAATGCACTTTATTAAATGGTCATCTTTATCTTATGTAATAATTATCTATGCATAATGATAGAAGTCCTTAGATCACAGGGCTATGGGACAACCCGTGGACTGATCTCCAAGGCCGTGATCTAGAACATATTCAAGAGTCGTAGAATCCAATCGAGATAGGAAATCATTGGATTCTGTTAGACTCTCACTATTGTGTATACTACGATGAACTGGAGGATGCTGGGGTCCACGAGCGTGACTGGGATAGTCGATACACATAAGTGGGTGGCTTGCTGGGATGACAAGCGCACTGAATACCCCAATTAGGAAATAACTCACCATGGAAGCGGTAGTCGCATATCGGGGTTGAAGTTATTCCAATTTGCAATAGTATACGAGAAACGATCCCTAACTACTTGAGGTGATAGGGTTTATCTGGTGCGAGAACGTCTATGCTTTGATATGAGTTCCAACTGACTGGGGATCGCCAGAAAGTCTCTGTGGACTCGTATTGGGTATAGAGGAACTCGTATGCAGATTCATATCATCAATAAAGGATCCATTGACACGACTTGATAGGTTGGGACATTCTCCTATGGATTTCTGTGAGAAATTAATTCTGGTAAAATCCTTGGCCAAGGTATCTGACACTTTATGTAAGTAGCTCATAAAGATTAAGTCAAAGAGAATTTATTTCGAGATCAGAATACATAAGGTCAGGACAAAAGAAAAGGGAATCCGATGAAAGACCATGCCCTTAAGTCTCGACTGGGAGATTGATCGATGGAGAGATTATATCGTATATGGAAATTGTAAATGATAAAAGGTTCACTAAATTAATTCACCAGTGATTGGGCTCCATGGGCTTGTGGCTGGACATCGACCGTGGAGTGTGGGAGAATTCCCAAATTGGCAGGGGTGCTAATTTTGGAATGATCAATCGACAGAGTGTTCGATTGATTTAGAGTAAGTCTTACTCGAATAATTAAATAATATTTAATTATAACCCACGGCTAATTATGTGGTGAACCTACGGGGGCATACACAATACACATGAAGCGAAAGCGAGGAAATAAGAACAACCGAGTCGACTGGGTCGACTGGGTATAAAATCGACTGGGTCGATTATATTGGGTGGGTCGACTGGGTCGACCCAATTGGAACAAATTGGGATCCAATTGGAATTGGATCAGGATCATAAATTAAATTGGAATTTAATTTGTGGATTAATTAATTAAGTTGGATTTAATTAATTAATTAGAAACAATTTTAATTAAATAGACTTAGAGTCTGATTTAATTAAATGGGAGATTAGTTAATTAATTGGGCTATTTAATTGGGAGATTAAATAAAGCCTGGTCAAATTAATTGACTGGGCCATGAATTAATTAGAAGACTTGGTCTTCTAATTAAAGAGGGTGATGGCCCATGTAGGAGAGAAAAGTTCTAGTCCTAATAGGACTAGGTTAGGGAGATAACTATAAGTAGGTAACTTGTAGTTATTTTTCAAAAAACTCAAGCAGCAAAATTTGAGCAGAGCAAAAATTCTCTCCCCTCTCCCTGTGTAATCGGCCGAACCCTTCTTCCCTGTGGAAGAATTTATCGTTTTCGATTTTGTTCCAAGATCGTTCCTAAAATCCTAGATCATAATATATCTTGTGTTCTAGCTGATCAAGATTTATTATTTTTGTGTAATTGTGGTGTATCAACCCATAGAGGGGCAACACGTGGGGCGCTACTGCAGAGCTTGGGTCGATCTTGCTGAGGAGAAATTCAGAGTCCGTTTTGCTATCCAAGGATTTGCAAAGAGATAGGTATAACTGCAACTGATTATACTATCATTTTATTTATGTTCATATATATACACCTAGAGTAGTATCATGGCAAGATTCCGTAAGAGGTCCTAAAAATTATTATATTCCGCTGTGCCTAGGGCTGTTTATCTTATCGAATCCCAACAGCGATCTGAGAATCTGTGATCAGAGGTGGAAAACGAGAGGACATCGAGGGACCAGCCTCCGGATCAGAAACCTTGTGAAGTAATGCCTTGTATCTCTCGTCCAAGAATTCACATTGTTGTTTCCAGAGAGCAGCTTCATAGGCATACATGGCCAATCAAGTCTTTGTCTGAGAAATAAATGAGACGAATCTCTGAGCTAAAGAATTCATTAGATAAATCAATGAATGAACATAAATGACAACAAATAGCCTTCTCAGCATAAAGAGAAGCTCTCTGAAATTTCTCCAAGGGATCCTTTCGAAGGAGCTTATTCATATCACGAGTAAAGATACCGGAAAGAAGAACACGAGCAGCCTTATCCACGGCATTCTCGCTCTCGTCGTGAACCAAAGAATCGTTCTCAGGATAGCCAGCCGCTCTCTTCCCTTGTAAATGATCTTCGATCATCTCAACGAGAGTAGGTCTCGGATGATTTTCACCAAGTAAAGAAATATCCTCACCAGAACGACCATAGTAACGCTTTCTTCTCTCTACTGGTTTGTCTTTTGGATAGGGCATCGACCAGCTACGACATCCTCGAATGCCAAGGGAAGACCGAAGTTGAAAAGGAGGATAACCTTGTCCCGTCCCCTGATGGACAGGAGATTCCTCTCTATTATTATCTGAATCATGGCCCAACTCCAATTTTCTCTTCCTGGACACCCTCTGCTCAATTGGAAGGTTCTCTACTATTTTAGTAGATTTTGATAGGACCATCTTCCCTTTCGAGGAGCGCCGAGAATTTTCCACCATGAGAACTGAAAGAGAATAAAGTTCTGAATTAGACATGTTATTAAAAGAGAATATAATGTAAAAAGTGACGCTAAAATAAAGTGCTTACCCAGCGATTGAGAAGGGGAAGCGATTGAAAAAGTATTAGGACTCAAGCCCGCTCTACGGAGAAAAGCCTCACCGATAAGAAGAGCACTCTGATACTTGTCGGCACGCATAACAATGATTTCACCGATCAATTGAGGATCATCAGGGATAAAATGGCCCGTCACCAAGTGACCACCGAAAAACCACTCGGAGTCATGGTCCCACGAGAACGGCTCAGTAGAACCATCTGCTAACCGAAGGTGAGAAGGAGGTCGTACAAAGAAAAAATGAGATTTCCAGGCAGGATTGCTGGAAACAGGGGAATCGAAGATAGAGCGACCAGTCTTCTGGCTGATAAAAAAGTATCCACGGTTGGAGGAACTAGAAATATTAAAACGAAATAATTGTGTAAAATTGCGGAAAGATGGCTGGAATCCTTTTGCTATCATCAAAATTGAAAAGCATACAACAAAAGCCACGGAATTTGGGACTAATTGCGTTAGGGATACGCTAAATGTTTTCAAAATATCAAGAAATAAGGCAGACAAGGGAAGACGTTAACCATAGTTGAA
Organism: Penstemon eatonii; assembly: GCA_038501285.1. Classification (NCBI taxonomy): domain Eukaryota; kingdom Viridiplantae; phylum Streptophyta; class Magnoliopsida; order Lamiales; family Plantaginaceae; genus Penstemon; species Penstemon eatonii. The sequence continues at coordinate 29,476,039 of CM076713.1, forward strand.
ATGGGCGGTATAAAAAGCCCGACAACCTTCAGGTGGAGAAGTAACCCTATCAGAAGGAGAAGGGAGGATAATCTTAGAACCTTCCGAAAAGTATCTCGCATAATTATCCGTGACCTCGTGGAAGGTCTCATCGGTATATGCACAAGCAAGATACTCGATCGGTTCAGATATTTGAGGAGCCGAACCATTGCCTTTCTTGGCCCTGGCCGCGACGGTAGTATCAGATATAATCCGCACTTTGAAAGTGTCCTTATCCGGGATGGTGATTTCGGACACTCCGGTCTGCTCCGTTGGAAGACTAGGGGGGTACCCCCTCCTCGATAATAGGAGCCGCTGCTTCCATTGAAGATGAAGAGGGTTTCTTCGGAAATAAAGTCATTCTTGGGATCCTCGAAAAGATATTGATCGATAAAAATGATATAGAGAAGAGATTATCGAGTAAGAAAGTTACTGCAAAAGTCTGGGAAGTAGCAAGTAAAAAGTGATTGAAACAACGAGCACCTACTTACATAGGAGAAAGAAATAACGTTTCGAACTTCTCGCGGCTAATCATATTCCTGCCAAACAGTAAAAGTCGGAACGCCTCCTCGAGGGAAAAGTAAAGGTTCAGTCTGGAAACGACAAGACGACTATCTATGAAGTGTTGCACTCTTTTCCTTACTTAGGATTTTTTCCCACAGGGTTTTTTCCAAGTAAGGTTTTTAATGAGGCACAATTCATAGAAAAGATAGTCGTAATCGACCATCTACTTCTACGAGCTTCAACTGCATTTACGCTAGAAGTAGTGGGGGAGTACTGATGGGGGCTATTTCGCACCCCTTATAATTGATGAGGGGTAATTCGGGTCCCCTACTTTGGCAGGCTCGGTGCTGTTCGAACAATGTCAGATCCTGCCCTCGGGAACCAAGATCCGGCCCAGGGTTCTAATTAAACTGTTTCGAACCTTTGAAAGGAACCAGAGATCGAGAGGTACTGTTGGGCCGAGCCTAGGCCCAAGCCCATCAATTTGGTTATAAATACCCCATGCATTTATGACGATGACACAACTTCCCAGGTGCTCTTCCTTTGAGACTGCTGCTCGGACTCACTTGGGAATAATAGCATAGGCTAGCTCGTAGGTATTTTGCCCTCTAGCTTGTACGGCATCCAGTAATGCTCGAATAGGACCCTATACTCTTGTAATTTGTACTCGATAACTCTAAACACAATACTATTGATCTTCTTCTTCTACTTATTTGCATTTATACCGCATCACATATTATCTTGATCGAACACACGAAAACACGTAAGATCAATTGGCGCCCACCGTGGGGCCTTATTCGAGTATTAGATCGAAATATGCCTACTACGAGGAGGAATACATATGTTAGCGGAGAGCTTCACTAACTGGAAACTCCGCCAGTCACTATCCAGGGTGATCCTCCGACCAGCGGAGCATTCATCAATTTAAGGTCGAAGATAAGACCTCCGGGATGAATTTCCGACCTTAAGATTGGTGGTTTATTCTGTGATTGCCTAGCTCGTTAACCACAAAAGGTTAAGGAAATCTATGGAATTACAGATTATTAATGGTCGGAATTTATTTTTCCGATCATAATATTTATTAATTTCAGGAATGAAATTCTCGAATCAATTATTTCTCGATCAGTCACATAAGTCCGTATACATTATTTATCGGTTATATGATATTTTTCTCGAATCAGTTGGGATAAATTGAATATTGGAACAAGAAGTTATAAATCCCCGAAGTCGCGGCCAAATATAGGCAACCGTCCGACTGCTAAAAAGAAATTGAACAATGAAACTCGATCAAAGAATAAAGCTTTATTATTGATATTCTTCAAACAAGTTACAAAATGAAGCCTCGAATGTAATATCAAAGTTCGAGCTCAAGAAATACAATACAATCACTCCAACCCTATTACAAATTCTACGAAATAATTCTACCCTGTTACGTACTCGGTCTTCATTTCCTAAGATCGCTCCAGATGTAGAACTCAGCAGGGATTCTTATTGGCAATCACTAGCCACGTGTCGCACATCCGTCTTCGAACCGGATAAAGGTCGGATCGGAACTCCTCTCCGAGACTTCCGACCGACCTTAGGTCTTCATCTGTAAACAATGATTGAAACACTCAATCATTATTTACAGGTTAACACGAACCGGAGCAGCAAAAGGTTATCTCAGCAGAGGCACCCCAAGGAAGCTTGAAGGAACTATACTTCAAGAAAGCCCTCGAGGAAGCTGATGCCTCAGATTTAAAGAACTCCTCTCTGATTAACCAGCTACCCGATCGGATACTACGCCAAAAAACCGGAATCCCAACCCGCACCAGATAAGATATGTCTGGGAAAACAGGTTGCCTGCCGGTATTCTAGGCGCAATTTCTTTTGCCTGTCGATATTCTAAGCGAAAAGGCTTATACCAAAGGAGCTAAGATCGAAAAACAGGGTTCGAAGTCTAATCTCAAACTCCTTTATCTGGGAGAAAGTATGAATCAAATTTAAATCTCGACCCATAGGGATCGGAGGAAGCATAAAGGAAAAAGTGAGGAATGTCGTATAAATAAAGGGACCTATTTATAGTGGTGAAGGATTTTGAATAAACGACTCAGATAACAGATCACGAACGGTCAGGATGTACGTAATAAATGAACTGACCGATACGTTTCCCGAGAAATAGGGTCACGTTTGGTTTGAAGAACAGATGATCTAACGGTACGTAAAGAGGGGCTGTGTTCGAATGGTTTGTTCGAACAAAAAGGCAAGCACGGGATCATAAAGATTTGTCTAAAATTCAACTCTTGTGCACGCGATATTCTGAATATAAAGCCACTCTTTTTTATATAACCAAATATTGATGATCGAATTAAAGAGCTATAATCGGTCTACTCGACAACTCTGGAAATTCGGCACTTCTCAGTTACTACGTATTTATTATTAATTTAGAGTCTATCAAAGTATTCGGATATTGCTCAAGTAAAGCGATGCTCGGTTATTCACCTACTATGTAGGTGATTTGAGATTGAGTTAACAAGAATAAGATTCTATCCGATTATGCTTTATCAAAAAAGAGAAAAGGTATTTATGTCCATTAGTACAAAGATACAAAAATTCGAAAGAAAAATGTGGAATGTATAATTCGAGTACAGCTCAAGCTAATATGTTACATAGGAACCTTATTACTTTCTATAATCCTATGAAATTTTCGGTCTCCTATTCTATAATTTATCCGGAGTGACTTGGCTCCGAGCGTGGAATCTCCTTTGGACCCGCATGTTTTTAACTTTATTTACGATCTTCCGAAGAAAAAGAGGCGAACGCAAGGTTTGTCGGGTAGATGTGTTTGTCGTCGTTCTCTTCCCAATCTATCTTCCTAAATGCATTGTAGCAACAGGTCCTTAATGGAAGACCTGTGCTGTAACCTGTGGACTCCATGAACCTGGCATATTGGCCTTCTAGATGGAGAGTGCATTTGCCTGTCGATATTCTAAGCGAGGTCGGGGTAGTTTTCCTTCCGCTCGAAGATTGTTCTGCTTGAAATTGTTCGAAGCGCGAACTCAAACAATCGAACCAATTGAATAATCATCTTGATCACCATGATCGGCCAGATAAAATCTCGGTACAACGAATGAAGATAATTTCAACAAAATGCAAGCCTTTTTATAGCCAAGAATCAAAGAGAATCCAACGGCAGAAAATTCGCGGAATGAACGAATAAGATTTGTCGACCGTTGCAATTCCCGATAAATGAGGAACCGTTTGGAAAAGATCAAATTTTCAACAGCAAAAGAATCTCGCGAAGAATATTCTTATTAAGACAGAGGGATTATTTATTGAGTCTTAAGCTTATTTTCCATCCGCTATCTACTTGCTTTTCATCTATTCTCACGATTACAGAAGATTATTATTTCATAAAAATTTATCTCGATCAGAGTTATGTATTCCGTGGAAATTCTTTTCGCCAATATACATATTTACTCGTCGTATTTTATATTATCGGTCTTTACTCATCTATTACTCTGAAATTCTCGATCTATATTCATCTATACTCAATCTCTATCTATTTCCGTCTATTATTAAGGGTGAAAGCTGTTGCTATGACCCTCGAAAATCGACCAAGGGTGAAAGCCGTTGCTACGCCCCTTGGATTGAAAGAATAAAAATGGGTGAAAGCCTCTGCTATGACCCTCGAGCTAAAAATGCTCTGATACGACTAAGGGTGAAAGCCGTTGCTACGCCCCTTAGATCGAAACTATTAAATGGGTGAAAGCCTCTGCTATGACCCTCGAGCTAAAAATGCTCTGATACGACTAAGGGTGAAAGCCGTTGCTACGCCCCTTAGATCGAAATTATTAAATGGGTGAAAGCCTCTGCTATGACCCTCGAGCTAAAAATGCTCTGATACGACTAAGGGTGAAAGCCGTTGCTACGCCCCTTAGATCGAAATTATTAAATGGGTGAAAGCCTCTGCTATGACCCTCGAGCTAAAAATGCTCTGATACGACTAAGGGTGAAAGCCGTTGCTACGCCCCTTAGATCGAAATTATTAAATGGGTGAAAGCCTCTGCTATGACCCTCGAGCTAAAAATGCTCTGATACGACTAAGGGTGAAAGCCGTTGCTACGCCCCTTAGATCGAAATTATTAAATGGGTGAAAGCCTCTGCTATGACCCTCGAGCTAAAAATGCTCTGATACGACTAAGGGTGAAAGCCGTTGCTACGCCCCTTAGATCGAAATTATTAAATGGGTGAAAGCCTCTGCTATGACCCTCGAGCTAAAAATGCTCTGATACGACTAAGGGTGAAAGCCGTTGCTACGCCCCTTAGATCGAAATTACTAAATGGGTGAAAGCCTCTGCTATGACCCTCGAGCTAAAAATGCTCTGATACGACTAAGGGTGAAAGCCGTTGCTACGCCCCTTAGATCGATATTACTAAATGGGTGAAAGCCTCTGCTATGACCCTCGAGCTAAAAATGCTCTGATACGACTAAGGGTGAAAGCCGTTGCTACGCCCCTTAGATCGAAAGTATTAAATGGGTGAAAGCCGTTGCTACGACCCAAAGTGCAAATTATCGATTATACGAAATTCCGATATATATCCTATTTCGAACTACAACGATCGTGATCCGCCAAAGATCGCTTATTATTATCCGAATATTATTAACTTTCGATCACGCTACCAACAAACGAAATTGGCAAAGAGCGTCAATTATCATTTATATCTGAATATCAAAGGTCGGAGAATATCAATTGACCACCATTATCTAAATACTTATCAAAGTTGCTGGGGAATAGCACTTGTTCATATTTTTGAGGAATTAATGCTCGATAACAATATACGAAGGCAATTCTGCAGTAAGGATGATAAAGGAAATAAATATTTCATTCATGATCTTTCAAACAGTTACAAGGGAATTCGGGATTACAGTAATAAGAAAAATCGAGCAAAGCAGAGACTTTACATTTAATGAAACCCTATTACAAACTAGCCCTACGCTAGAATGTTTTCGTAATTAAAGGAGGAAGGCAGGGCTAGAACAACACTTCTACCCTTCATCCATCGCTTCCTCAATGATTGCTCCACGCCGGACCAGATCGAGAGACAGGGAAGCAATCCCAAGAGAAATTATTCCACGCAATCTCGAAGGCTATATTCTTCAAGAAACATCTTGAAGAAATGGAGATCGAGTGCAGGAAAACTCCTCCAGCAGTCGAACCAATCTCAAATGGTTGGAATCAGAGAGAGCTGGTCGCCTGCCGGTACCCCAGTCGCAATCCTTTTCGCCTGTCGATACCCTAGTCGATATTTTTCCACATACAGGGACGCCGAAGAGATAGAAAAAGAAAGTTCGAGTCCGAATCTCGAACACTTTAGTTGCTGACATCGAATGGAACATAGAGTTGGTCGATGGCAGTAAAAATACAACCATATTGATCGAACGAAACATTTACAGACAAGTAAAAATATGAAGGTAGTTTCGGAACTATATATAGGGTGAAGAACTTCGTATCAACGGTGTGGATTTCTTGAAATGAACGGTTGCGATACATGCGTTAAACGCTCTGACCGCTCCAATTCCCGATAAATCAGGGACTGTTTGGTTAAAAGAAGATGGGAAGTGACAGTAAAGACCCAATCACCAAAGCTGAACAAAACTAAAGGTTAAGGTATAAGCAATAAATACGCCGACCTTTCAGCTTCCCGAAAATTCAAGAAACATATGGGTGGATGAAGAAAAAGTCAAATCCAATAGAATTCGAAATACTTGTAGCTTCGATTCGGATCGTCAAAGAGAGTTACTAAGAAATATTCAGACCATAATTGATCAAGAAAGCATTATCAGTAACTCGTTTATGACCGATCGAGATCGCCAAAGTGCTCTATTTAAACAGATTAGAACGATAGTAACAGATTAATCAAGAAATTATTATTTCCAAAGTTCGATACATTGAGGAGCTACAAGTTACAAAGATATCAACTCCAATTACATACGAGCTAATCTCTTGATGCTAGTACATTTTTATAATTCTACAAACATCTACAAAGACTAATCTATATATCCGAACGAGAAAGGGACTTCGTGGCCACCCAATCCTATGAAATTTTCGGCGGACGATAATGTCCTTACTCGAATAGGAGGAGCCCATTGAAATAACAGGCTTTATCCTTTATTTAAGAACCGAGCAAACCTACGAACATCCTCGCAAAACTTAATGCTCAAGCCTTTCATCAGCCATAAAAGGTCGAGGGAGCTGCTCGGGTCGTGGATGGTCAGCAATAAAGCTTATTGGCCTCCAAGGTCGAAATAGCGTTCGCCTGCAGATATCCTAGCCGAGGTTGAAGTACAAATTAGCCTATGATCTGCAAAATAAGTCCTAACTCGAAATTCGAAATATTGAGTCATGCAACAAAATCTTTCAGTCAGCATGGTCAAAGGAATCTGTTTTCAAAAAATCTTATAAGGATGCAAAACAAAGAGCCCCATTTATAGGTACTATTCTCTAAAATCCAACGGCTAGCAGAAAGCAAAGGGAACGGTCGAGATCAAAAGACCGTTGCGCCTCCCGAAAATTTGAGCGAGAAGAGAAAGTGATCTAATTTTAGAAATTAAGCAGAACTAATATACCAAGATCAAAGATCAAGAATTCAGAGGGCAAAACCCACAACCACAAGGTCAAATGAAGAAAGCAAACTAAAGCATGAATAGAAAAGAACACATCAAATTATAGAAGAACATGCAATCCGAGAAATAAATAGATTATTACAAACCATAGAGGATAAAAATGTCTGAAATTATTCATGATCACACAGAAGTAAAAACGATATAGCCATACAACAAGTCTGGATAAATAAAAGACAACATCTAGAGAAGCTTATTGTCGGAAAAAATCTTTCGAAGCTCGGCATTACGAGCCTCATATCCTATCTCATAACCACGATCGTAAGCCTCCTTTTCTCGGCGCGCGAAGTCTTGCTTCTCCTGCTCGTGAAGACTTTTCAGTTTTTCGAGCTCCTCATTCAGCTGCTTATGGATCTCTTCTCCGTGTTCTTTAGCAGTCTTCTCCCTCTCTAAAGCAAGCTTCTCCGCGAAGACACGGTCGAATTCGGCTTTCTTCTCCTCCAGCTCGAGGGAAATAGCAGCACGCTAATTTGTTTCCCGCTCAGCAAACGTTTTAAGTTCGATAAAATCCTGTCCGGCCTGTGAAAAAGATCGGCGACGTTAAAAAAAAAAATTAAAAATAAAAATAAAAATATAATAATATATATATATATATATATATATATATATATATATATTATATATCATTGTTAAAACCTGAAACAGGAAGTGCGTCCCAGACTCGAACAGCTCTTCTATATTTCTCTCCTTGGAAATGTCGGTTTCGGAAGTAGTAAAGTTAACTCGCAACAGACTATCCATGGGATCAGCCTTAGAAGCAGACCCATCCTTTGACTCCTCGGGCGGGGAAGGAATAACTTTCGGAGGAGCGGAATCAACGCGGGGTTCGGAAGGATTATCAATTTTTAAAGCTTCAGCAGAAGCCCCTCCACCAATTTCCAACTTGGGTTTTTTGCTAAGACTCCCTGCGGGGGGAACGGGTAAAGAATCATCAGAGGATGGTTTGCTACCGATAACAAGATTCTGCAAAGCTTCGATGGGAGTGACCCCATCGGAATAAGGCCTTTAGTTCAAAGAAGAAACGGGAGTTTTTTCTCTGACAGGATCTTCACTCGAAGAATCGTCAACTTTCGAGGAAGAACCTCCGAGCGCTGCCTCGAGCTCTTCATCCAAAATGGACTTGTGGGAACTGCCCTTATTTTGCTTTGAGGAAGCGCTTTTCTCTTTCTTATTTTCCCCTCCTTTAGGAGCTTTCGGGGAAGACACAGAAGCCTTAGAAGAGGATTTGGAGGGTTTGGCCTCCTTGGCAGGTTTTTGCTCTTTAGCCGAATTTTTATTCTTCAAGCCACCAAATAGCAGTTTGGGGTCGATTGCCTTGCCTAGTATGTTTTCCATAATAAACGGGAAGAAGAGTTAAGAAAATTATAAGAATGCAGAATATAGAGGAAGAGCTCCGATCTCTAAAAATATTTTCTGACAAAAATTGAAGAGATCCTCATATTTATAGGCGCTAGACCCTATAATTACAATAGTGGAATCGACGCGACTTTCAAGAAAAATTCTATATGGAGTAAATAGATATCGAGCATAGAATTCGAAAAGATATCGAACTACGAAAAGCAAATGATGTCCAAATATTTGCAACATTGGAACTTACAAGTTAAACGAATTAAACCGAAAGGAAAACAAGTCCGATTACAAAAGTGGTTTACATACATCAGTACTTTCGATTCCTAACTACGAGACTATAAATCACCCCCTCGGGCATGCTCAAACTCAGCATTCGGACCAAAGTCAGCTTCTCCGCCGCCGCCTAATGGATCAGTCTGGTCAACAGATCAACCATTTTCCTTATCCGATCCGTCCTCTATATTCACATCTTCATTATTCCCTGAAGCGGAAGGATAATCGTCGTTGGAGCGTTCGAGCAAATCTGGGTTAGGCATCGGAATGCCAAATTCCTCAACTAAGGGGGCAAAGCGATGGTCCTGCCAGTTCATATCCGTCTTGGGTAAAGAGGAAGCTTTGTAATCCTTCCCTTCAGCATTCTTAAAAGGGTTCATATGCTGCAAATATTCATCCATGTCATCTGGAATTTTCTTAGCCGAAACTAGTTGTTGAACCCCTTTATAAAAGATCGTCTGAAGAATCCCTCCCATTCTCCTTTCGATTAAGGGATCTAAGACAGGGGATTCCAAGAATTCTCGTATGGCTGGAATCTCGGCCTCTTCTCGGCCCTGGGCATATGCACGCTCGGAATCTTGCTTTGCTAGTTCAAGCTCGACCTTTACCTTCTTCATCTCTTCCTCGAGGGCACTTCTTTCTTTAACGGACGACATCAAATCCTCTTCCACAGATGAGGAATGTTTCATAGTTGCTTTTTCGAGCTCTTTCTTTACTTGAGATAATTCCCGTTGACTTTCGGCTAGTTGAGATCGAAGTGTTTGATTATCAACGAAAATTTGTGCATATGCATCATGAGCATCCTGCGACTCCTGCTCCAGTAACGCTAAGCGATAGGTTTGAATAGCGAATAAATCCCCGATCTATGAGGTAATTTGAGATATCAGTAAAATGTTAAGGGCTCTAAAGAAAGAAGAAATATTCACAAGACAAATTTTTACCTCATGGTACGTTCGGGATAAATCACTCAAAACCTCAAAATCACCTTTAACGGTATGAAGCAGAATATCCCGTTTAAACCGACTAGCCATATAGATTCTAGCGGCTTTGTCGAATTCATTCTCACCACCCGAGTCCAGATCGGTTAGAATAGTACCGTCTTCAGGGTATCCAGCAGCCCTGCTACCGCGGAGATGTTCGTCCATGAAATCCACCACATCAGGCTCCGACCTACCTTCTCGACACGGAACCGAGTCAGAACTCACACCGAAGGGTTTTACCCTCCTTGAGGGTCCTGGGTGGTCATCGTTTCTCTTTAGACTCAGAAGCTTCTCATATTCCTGAATACCTTGAATCCGGTTCCAAGAATGTTGACTATAGCCGACGGACGAAAGAGTAGAAGTATCAGGGGAAAACAAAGTTCGAAGAGGTCCGGCAGTGGCAGAGTTCAGGGAACTCATAGTGCCAAGCCCTCTCAAATCGGGAATTGTAACTGGTATAACAACTGAATTTCCACCTAAATTACTAGTGTCCGCTCTTCTTTCGGAAGTGTATGGTAACGGGTCGAAATAAAATGGCTTATCTTCAACCGAGCCGGCAGCGGACAGTCGAAACTTCTCGACGACCCGACCTGCAAAGAAAATACAAAAGGTGCACGAGTTTAAACTAGAAGAATTGATCGGTCACACCCCAAAGTAGGCAGAAGCTAAGAAGCATACCCAAAGAAAGAGGGGCAAGAAGTGGAGCGGAAGAGGCTGGATGGTCGCTAAACTGCGGAAGGGATCCTTCGAAGGATTGACTGGAATATTTGATCGCCGAGGCAGGATAAACACATTGGCTCAACCCAGCCAATCGTAAAACACCTTCCTGAATTAGGAGCTTAGTTTGGTAAGGATTGGACCGCAGCTGCTCGAGAAATTCATCGGAAAGACAATGGCTGAGCATCTCTTTAATTCTACGGGAACCATACAACCATGAGTTTACACCATCCCATCGATATGGTCTGGTTTTTGAACTACCTTCTGATATTGGAACATCAGGGCCCTTCACAAAAAAGAATCTCCTCTTCCAACCTTTATTCTTTCCCGTTGTTATATTCGTAAGAAAAGGCCGCTTCGACCGCTGGAGGATGGACACAAACCCCGCATTTGAACCTTTGCCCAGGTCCATTCGAAATATTTGCCAAAAATTGCTAAAAGAGGCCTCTCCTCCCTTTGCCTCCATAAGAGCGCTGAACGCTACTATATACGCAATAGAGTGCGGGAGAAGCTGAACGGGGGAAAGCGAAAAGAAAGTCAAGACATTCCTGATAAGGGGAATGAACGGGATACGCAAACCACAAGAAAATTGACCCTCATAGAAGGCTTGACAGCCAGCCGGAGGCTCGGTAGCACGTTCTGTGTAAGAAGGAATGACGATCGAAAACCCCTTGGGAAGAAATTTCCTGAACTCCGCCTCAAGATAAACACGATCCTTCTTCGAAAAATAACAGGAAGTTTGACTGGCGGGAAGTTCTAACCTGTTCGAGGTGGCGGTGTCAGAAGGATGCGTATGTTTAAAAATCCTGACGAAGGCACCCTCGCCGATGCTGTGTTTCTCAACCTCAACCTCCTCGAGATCCTCGGTCGGGTCATCCTCCACATCTTCTTGACGAAATTCTCCATCTTCGTAATCTTCGACAAGCTTTAACAAAGGATCGGACTCTTGATTCTCTCCGACCTTATTCTTGCCTTTTGAGCTTCTAGAACTTGACATTTTGGATTCAGAAACGAATGTATTAAAGTACCTTTTCGATTCGAATACTCCGAGCTCAAGAGAGAACGCGATATGGAAGTAATTTTCAACGAGTCAATATATTTATACGGGGTTAAAAAGGTAAAAATTGCAAACAGGTCCCCGAGTAACCGCGACGATTGAACTTACTCTGAGTAAAATTTAAAGTTATCCTTTTGGAAATTGCATTCTTGGTCCTTTACTTTCCAAATTGTAGAGGAAATTCCCTGGAAAATGTTCCCGTGGTATTCCGCTGACCACTTTTACGATCGGAAAATTTAAAAAGCATTTGTCGAAGGATTGAATGAAGCGTCGTGGAGTAATAAAGAATATTAAAATTTAGAGGTCCTACGCGAACGTTGGACGACGAGGTTATCTTTCCAACACGCCGATATATTGTTTCCTATATATGTACTCTTTTTCCCTGGCTTGGTTTTTATCCCAATGGGTTTTTCCGAGTTAGGTTTTTAACGAGGCATATCTGAAACACATACTGGGCGGCTCATCTCATAGTAGCGTGCGACATAGCTTGTACTTCTTCGAGCGAAAGCTCCACTTCACGCTCGAGAAGTGGGGGAGTATTGATGAGGGGTAATTCGGGTCCCCTACTTTGGCAGGCTCGGTGCTGTTCGAACAATGTCAGATCCTGCCCTCGGGAACCAAGAGCCGGCCCAGGGTTCTAATTAAACTGTTTCGAACCTTTGAAAGGAACCAGAGATCGAGAGGTACTGTTGGGCCGAGCCTAGGCCCAAGCCCATCAATTTGGTTATAAATACCCCATGCATTTATGACGATGACACAACTTCCCAGGTGCTCTTCCTTTGAGACTGCTGCTCGGACTCACTTGGGAATAATAGCATAGGCTAGCTCGTAGGTATTTTGCCCTCTAGCTTCTACGGCATCCAGTAATGCTCGAATAGGACCCTATACTCTTGTAATTTGTACTCGATAACTCTAAACACAATACTATTGATCTTCTTCTTCTACTTATTTGCATTTGTACCGCATCACATATTATCTTGATCGAACACACGAAAACACGTAAGATCAATAATAATCAAAGCGACAAGCTAACATACGTTCAGACCGATCAGAAGACTAATTAGATGATGAGCTGCCCAGTCCGATCTGAACTATCAAACCTTGGCGACTAAGAATGAAGTCCAAGTTCCATAAGGATTACTGTACCTAGTCCTATTAGGATTATGTTTCCTTGAATAGCTAGGGGTTATTATTATATAAATACCTAGTTAAACATTGTATTAGACAACTACGAACTCAGAGCTCACGCCTCCATACAAAGCAATCTGAGATTATAATTAATAGAAAAGCTTTTGCTATACTATATTCATATTCATTGTCTTGATTACTAATTGTTCTTTACGCTTTGTTCTTTCTTGAGATTGATCCATCCGGAATAAAGTAACTAAGCCCTATAATCTATACGTAATTTAACCTCAGAAAATAACCTCATTGATTTAATCTAACCCTACAAAAAATGGTTAAATCAAGTGCAGGCTGGCGCAATATTGCGTTGTAGGCGAACGAGGTTTCTACAACTAGGAATTTGACCATTTTTACGACCAGTTGTGGATTCTTCCCTAGTGTATCACTCAGATATACCGTACCTGCTGACATGATCTTGGTACCTCCAAATCCGACCAAAGGTGTAGCTATCTTCTGGAGGGGTATTTTTCTTAAATTTATTTGAGTTAGGACTTCCATCGCAATAATGTTGGCAGAGCTACCATTATCGATCAATATTCTTTTCACATTGAAATTTGCTATTTCAAGTGACACTACCATAGGGAAGTCGGGATTGTCCTCATTGGCGTCCCAATTTATATTCTTTGGGACTTCATCTTCATTAAAACTGATCTGTTACTCCTTGGATATTTTGTTTTCCAAGGTCCATACTTCCTTAGGTGTTTCCAATCCTTTTTCTATTGATCGAGTCGTCCTTCGTATTGCATTCCGACTATCTCCCCCTGCTGGACCGCCTGAAATCACATGTATAGTTCCATATACATTGTCATTATCTATGTCATCACGAGGTGGCATATTATCATTCGGAGTTCGCCTTGAAGGACTTCTCCGCTCGTTTCAACCTCTGAGACTTCTTGTCCTGTGTCTCTTTCTGCCGTTCGACGAACTCACTCAACCTTCCTTTTTGTATCAATCTTTCAATATCTTGCTTCAGGTGAAAAAAATCTTTGGTTCGATGACCATGGGCACGATGATATCTACAATACAAATTGTAGTTCTTTGCACCTGGTTTAGCCTGCGTGATCCTCTTTGCAGGGGGAATCCAATTGTTTCTCTCAAGTAAGATTAAGATTTCCTCTAGGAACATTTAACTTGGTATATTCTATGTAGTCAATTTGATCCGTAATTGGTCGTTCTGGGGATCGAGGTCTGACGTAGACATTAGGTCATTTGTCAGACCCATTTATATTATAATCCAACCTCTGGAAGACGTTTCATTTTCTAAGAGATCAGTCATAATCGGATATTTTTTGGATCGGGGCTTTATCTTGTTTCTTTGATCCCGAAGTAGAAGCCTTCTTTCTATTTTTATCTTTGAAAGAATTCAACACAAAAATTCAATAAACTCTTTCTGATGAACTCGTACTTTTATATATATACTAGACTAGAAAAGTGAACGTTCGTTGCACGTTATTAACTAATTTTTGAAGTTAGTTAAATTATATAATAATTTTCATCATACTATGTTGTTAATGACATATCACATACTTTTTTTGACAAAATCACTTTTATTATTACTATGTTGTTACCAAAACTCGAAAAATTAAAAAATGAACTATAACTACTAAGTATTTATAAACTAAAAATACGTGTCTATATATTATTCTAAAACTACCATTTGAACGAATGGACAACATCAATTTTTTTCTTCCTAACCTTGCTATTTTCATCAAAACCAATTTTCGCAGATTTAACACCTTTTAATTTATCGATTTCACATGATTTTACAGGTTATACCTGTCTTTAACTGAATTAATCCATTTTCAATTATATGCCTAATTAATTTTTTAACCAAATTTTACCACTTTTAGACCGAGTTTACTATAATTTTTGTTATTTTAACACGTTCTTTCATCGATTTCATCAATTTACATTCATTTTACCATTCTTTTTTGTTATTTTATCCCGTTCTTTCAAAGATTTCACCCATTTTTTGTGGTTTATCTCATTTATTAATCAATTTACTCATTCTCTCCGGTTCATCCTAAGTTTAGTTGATTTTACTTATTCTTTTGCTGATTAAACCTATTATCTGGACTATTTCATCTTTTTCTTTTATCAATTTAACTTATTTTTTTGTTCTTGTTCCATTAGCGATTTGACCCTTTTTTGTTATCCCGTGTTTAGTTGATATCATTCATTTTTAGTTGATTTAACTCATTTTAATTCTATCTAACCCATTTTTCCATTGTTTTTCCATTTTTATTATATAATTTTCAATCGAATTTTACCCTTTTTCACCAGCTTAAACAATTTTTATTTGTTGATTATTTACTTAAGCCAATTATAAGTTTTTCAGTTAACTCAATAGTACTTTATTTTATTCATATGGCACAAAGATGTCAATTTTTTTAGGTTATTTAATAATTTATAATATCTTAAGAATTATTGATCGCACTCGCTTTTACACCGAGTTTACCATTTTTTGTTATCTTAACCCGTTTTTGTGTTTTATCCCAATTGTTAATCAATTCACTCATTCTCTTCGGGTTAACTAAATTTAGTCAAATTTACCTATTCTTTTGTTGATTTAACCTATTTCACCTTTATTTTTTTTTTTGCCAATTTAACTCATTTATTTGTTCTTGTTCTTTTATCAATTTGATCCTTTTTTTCTTGTTATCCCATGTTTATCAAAAACATTCATTTTTTACCAGTTGCCCATTTTTTGTCGGTTTACTACATTGTTTTATCATTTGCCCCATTTTTTTTCTTTGACTCGTTTTTTTTTCTATCTAAACCATTTTTGTCGTATATTTTTAATCGAATTTTACCCATTTTCACCGATTTTAACCACTTTATGTTTTGACATATTTTGACTTAAGCTAATTAAACGTTTTTCAGTTAACTAAATAATACTTTTTTTTATTCGTATAGCCCGAAGTTGGCTTTTTGTTTTTAGGTTCTTTAATTAGTGATAATTTCTTAAGAACTTTCCAAGAAATATTAATTTACCTGCTTCTACACTGAGTTTACCAATTTTTTGTTAGTTATTTTAACCCCTTCTTTCACCAAATTCTCCAATTTTTTTGTGGTTTATCCCATTTATTATTAACCGATTCTCTTCGGTTTAACCCAGTTTTATTATGCTTTTTTATCATTTTGCTTATTTAACCTACATATTTCACTTTTTTCCCCCAATTGACTAGCTCATAGTTTTGTTCTTGTTCTTTTATTGATTTGATCCGTTATTTGGTATCCCGTGTTGAGTCAATGTCATTTTTTTCCGGTTTAATCCATTTTTATCGGTTTATCTTGTTGTTTTATCAACTGCACCATTTTTTTCTTTAACTCGCTTTTTTTTCCTATCTAAATCAATTTTCCATTGACTTTTACCAATTTTATCCGTTTTTATATGTTTTCAATTTTTTTTTTGGCTTAAGGTTTTTTAGTTAACCCAATTGATTTTTTTTTTATTCATGTAGACCGAATGTGACATGGTTTTTTTTTTTTTTTTTGTTTTTAAGTTCTTTAATATTTTTGAGGTATTTTTAGTAAAATGATAATTCTTAAGAACTTTCCAAAGAAATTTTCGAATATAAGTGGTTATATTCATCGAGAATTGATTTTTTTTATATTGTACTTCAGTAAATTATGGAAATTAAAGTTTGAAATATGAGTTAACAAAAAACATAAAGAGAACAAATTTGTTATAAAAAAAAATAATGGTGATGATTTTGAAATTTAAAATTTTATCAAGTCAAGAAAATTTATGAAATCTGAACAAATTCAGATAAAATTCTAGATATGATATGAACCCAATATAAATAAAATCGAATTCGAGTTAGACTTGATCTGATCTGAATCTGGATCCGACCTGTTAAAACAACCCTAATGTTTTTTCGATTCGCCATAAGTGAAGGGATGTCATGCATGTTTATAAACAATATATAAAATATTAATATTAATATTTCCTCTTTCTACCGGCATAAGTTATTAAAATGAAATGTTCTTTTACTAATTTACATTTATAATCACCAAAGATAAACTTACAACAGCTATATACATAAATTGAAGAAACGACTGTATTAATATTATATGTCGCAAGAACAAGGTTGCCACTCTTCCACTTATTTTGGCACATATTCTACCAAATTATTGTAAAGTTAGTGTACTGACAAAAGCAAAAAAGTAAAGTTAGTATATCCCTTTCTATCTCCTTCATTCATCCCTATCCTTTCGATTTTTCAAAAAAAATTCTGCAACTTTCTTGATTTTTATCCTGATCTTACGAGTTTTCGTGGGGATCAAGGTATGATATAATAATCGAACCAAAATCCAATATATGAAGGAGAAGATCAATAATATATATATTCTCAAGTTTGAGCGTACATATTACAAATGATAGGGTCCTATCCGAGCATTACAGGATGTCGTACAAGGTAGAAACTAAATACATACGAGAGCGAGAGCTAGTCTAACTTTCCAAGGTAGTCCGATCAAGAGCCTCGGATCGTGAGCACCTGGGAAAGCGTGTTTGGCGTCATAAATGCTTCTGATATTTATAGTTGAAGCGGTGAGCTAACTGAACCACCTGCAGGGGAGCATTTCTCGGCCCATAGGCCTGGGCCGGGGGTCGGCCCAATAGTAGTTTCCGACCAGAAGCTTTTATCTAAGATCGGACTGGGAGAGTTAGGACTCGGGATCGATATAATGTTTCGTTGATCGGGGTTCCAGATCTTCGACCCTGCATATTCAATTCTCGACCCGGCATGAATTCCCAAATGTATAGAACCCGAAGTACCCCTCATCAATACTCCCCCACTTTTCTAGCGTAAGTGAAGCTGAAGCTCGGAGAAGTAAATGCTATTTCAATACCAGATACATCATTCGTGACGTGTTTTGGATATACCTTGTTAAAAACCTATTTCGGAAAAACCCAACGGGATAAAAACCGAATCATGGAAAAAGAGTGCATATCTGAAACCTTAAAACGAGTATATGTTAAGGAGATTTGAGCTCTGACATCAACATATATGGTTGAAAGTTTTCGTGATTGGCAATTTTGACTGCGGCGTTCGTTAATAAAAATTGATCTCTTGATGACGATCTACTCATCTTTAATACCTCTCTATTTCTTTGAGTATAATTTGAAGCAAAAAAGGTCGGTTAGGTAGGTACATTCCAAGGCTGAAAAGTCGTCTTTTCTAGGAGGTGGTTTTTGGTCCAAATTCATAGAATATTGGGGTTGGAAATGTGACTATTGGGAAGATAAATTTGAATTTACCTTTAGGAAGTTCAACCGTCGCGGTTATTCAGGGTTTGATTTGCAATTTTACTCATGACCTTATATATATACACAGAGAACGTTAGAGCTTCATTCACGAGAGACTGCAAAAAACCACTAGATCGGAGCGTCGAGATCGAATTTAGTAAAAACCTCAAAAAGTCATTTTCCATATTTCTGTGTTATTCGAAATGTCTAGTTCACCAGATCCTAAAGGCAAAGGCAAGGTGGTAGAGGAGCGAGAATCCGAGCCTGACATGATGAAGGTCAAAAATTCTCGACCGCCGTTAACAGAGACCTCTGCAACTTCGAACTCTGGTTTTGAATCTGATAGGGACGGAGGAGAGTCGAATTCGGATTCTGAGAACGAGGGAACTGGGACCTCGTCCGAGGCCACTAATGACGAGGCCGCTGAAGACGACATCCTTACTTTGGCGAAGGATGAACTCATGAAGTACAGGCTCGGCAGTAACGTTGTTGTTACAATTTATAAATGGATAGAACCATCGACCAGCGCCAGTCTTAACATGACTGAGTTGAGGGCTGATCAAACTATTTATCGCTATAAGGAAGAAGACCTAGATTCTTTAAAGCTCGAGTTCAGGAAGTACATGTCCGACGAGTTCTCGATCGTTATCCCTACTCCAGATCAACGAGTTACTGATCCTTCGAAGGGGTGCCAAGCGTTCTATACCAGGCAGTTCTTCTATGGCCTGCGTATCCCTTTTATTTCGCTGATTCGTAGCATCTTAGAGGCTTTTTCTCTCACTCCTTCTCAAATTCTTCCAAATTCGATTGGATATATAATCGCATTTTGTGTTCTTATGAAGGCAAAAGGGAAAAAACCTACTTTCCAAAATTTTTGGCGAGTCTTTCAAATGAGTTCATCTACTGCCTCGAATGCTGGATTTGTATATTTTTCTCAAAGATCGAACCGATCAATTTTGTCAAGCAATATTTCGAGCAATGCGAAAAACTGGAAGGAAGAATTCTTTTTTGTTCGTGGTCCTGATTCTCCTGCCTCTGTAGAAGGTGCAGAGCCTACCTCATTTAAAGGGGATGGAGAAGAGTCTTGGATCTACGGTAGTCGGAGACTCCAAGGGAAAATCAATCATGAAATTACGGACGAGTTTCTGGGGACCCTTCGGTCCGATCTTCATCAAACTGCTTTATTAACACAATAAACAGTTTTAAGAATGGCTGGGCTCAGTAAGTGCTCCTATCCTGCCCTCACAATCGATTTTGGACGTTCGGCCTCAGGATCGGGCAATACCCAAAATGATCAAGGAGTTCCACCTAATGTCGGGGTGGCCACCTAGGAAGTTCAACCTGCTGCTGGGGAGACTACTGTCGTGATTGCTCCTCCTACTTTAGGTATGCTAATTCGCTTCCCATGGTTTAATTAATTTACATTAGCATTGGGCTAATTTACTTTTCACGTTTATAGACGAGATCATCGACAAATTCCGAGCATCTATAGCTGGTTCGAATGTTGCCTCATCCTCGAAGAAATCCCAAGGCCATCCTTGGACACAAAAGAAAACGAAGGCCAGTCGGAAAACTGGAGCCACCAATTCTAATAGTGATAGGACTATGACTCCAATCCCGGTCGTGACTACTACTCAAATTGCGGTTGGGGGGAACATCACGAGCAAGTGGTGCTGCCCCTCTGCAGTCGGTATTCTCGATCAATGCGTCTGATCCAAACGCAGCTGGGTATAGTTATTATTCGCTTTGGACAATAAAAGATAGAATGGCTCGGAAGAGAAACAACGAGATTCCTGAATCCTCCCGAAGGGTACGGCCCTTTGGACAGAGCTCAGATCCTATTCTATGCCGCCCTGGAAGTACCGAACCCGACCTTGCGGATTACATAGAGGATCACCTCCGAGGACCAAGAGCCACCGGATACGCAGAGGATGGGACAATCGAATCAGATATCGGCCCCAATGGTGAACATTCGATGGTTTTCAAATCTTGGGCGATTATGCTCGGGCACATCATGAGGTATAAATTCCCGAATGCATTGAGTTCATTCTAAACTTTTTCTTTTTTAGGTCTAAGGCCATTTCATTTTCAGGCTGGGGACTTAGCTGTGCATCTGTCCCATCGACTGGCTATCTTAGAAGAAGAGTCCCAACAAACTCATGATGCCCTTCAAGATATTCTTGTAGAGGATGAGATTCGAGCGAGTCAACTAAGGCAAACAACGGCCAAATTAGCTGAGGTCGAAAAGGAGCTTGCTGATTCAAAGAGAGAGCTCGAAGGAAAGAATGCCCTTGAACAGGAGGTCGAAAAGTTAAAGGCAGAGCTCGAGCAAGCCAAAACACTTTCAGAGCAGGCACGCACTCAAGGGCAGATAGAGGCCCGACTTCCTACTATAAGGGAATTTTCGGAATCCCCTTTTCTTGATCCCCTGGTTCGTTTAAGATCGGGCCCAATAAATCAACCTTTTTTCTACAAGGGAGTCCAACAACTTATCCTGGCCAAGAAAATCCCAAGGAATCTCGGCGACTACTTTGATTATATGAGCCCCTATAAAAATGTTTTTGGGAAAGATTATAAACCTTCTTCCTTTCCCCCAGACATCACGAGCCTTCAAGATCATGAGTTTTACCCTCTTCTTGCTGAATTTGGGGTGCCTATGCCAAACCCCGATACGCTCGAAACAAAAGGCGAGGTCGGAGTGGAATAAGAGATAGACTTTGATGGTGACTCCGACGATCAGGGAGAGCACAATAATTCTTCCCCCAAGGTAGATAATTCTTCTGCTGATAATCTAAGTAGCGATGAGGGGGGGGGGATAGTTCGGACATCAGCGACGATGATAATTCAGGAGAAAGTAGTTCAGTCGCTGAAAAGAACGAGGAAGATGGTCATAATTCTGATATAGAGAAATCCGATTCTGATTGTAACTATGTAATAGGATTCTTCTTCTTTGTAATAAGGATATTTTCCTTGCCTTTGAATATATATATTTTGACATTTGCTTTTATTGTTCTGAGATAGCATCGTTCTTTGATTGAATTTCATTATTCTTTATCGAATCTTCTTGGGAATCTCGCTAATTCCATTATTGTCGAGGCAAAGTTTTATTCTTACTTATAAGTACTAGGGTCATTCCCCTCATTTCACTATGAGACCCAATCATTAAGATCGGAGCTCCAAGGATAACAAATTACTTCGAACTTTTTGTCCTTTTTTTTTTCTCGATCATTATGGACAAGGCGCTGGGTACCCCACTTGGCCCGGAGCTATTGTTAGTCGGTTCCCCGAATAAGGGTTCGTCGAAGGAACAAAAACTGACCAAGGAGAGGAAATCCTCCAAGACTTCTCCAAGCCTTCTGGGTCTTTTTCCAAAGCATTTAAGGGCGGGAAGAGTAAGAAAGAAAAACGGGCTCTAACAAAACCTGCTAAGACCACACTCAACAAGTTGACCCTTCTTGATGGAAAATCTGATGATGAGCCCGAAGGCTCTCCCTGTAAGCCCCTTGATAATTCCAAACGAGCCTTTCTCAGACAGAAGGCATTCGAGCTTGTTTCGAATAAGAGACCATATTCCGATGTAGTTACTCCGATTGGGACATTGGAAAAATTCGTCACTGATAATCAGCCCTTGATTGGTGCTCTTGCATCTGGTCCCGAGAGCAGGGAGCCGGTCAAGAAAACTAAACTTTTCCCTTTTGCAGAAAACGTTAGTGCTCATTACTCCTTCCTCACTATCCCGTCAGCAATGGCCTCTAAGGTCGAAAATACTTCCGATCAACAACTTTCTTCTGGAACTCCGTCTATCCTCTCTTCTGAGCTTGGAGAGGCGAATATATCTCGCCCTGAAAAGACGCTTGGTAACTCAATTCCTAACCTCTTGCAGGCTCATATTTCAATTTCCGAGGCGGGCCTCTTTAGAGGAAAAAGTCCCTCATATTTATTTCAATCGGGATCGAACTTCCTTGCTCAGGTATTTCTCTTCTTGTTAGTTTTTTTTTTATTTTTTTTATTTTTTTATATATATTGAAATCTCTCGTACACTAGGCTGGTCAGGACCTTCACGAGCTCAAGGTGGTAGCGGAACAGGGGATCGAGAGACAAACCGCTCTTGCTCTTGAGCTGGAGAAAAGAAAGGCCGAGTTGTATCGTGCCCTAGAGGTCAACAAGTCCTTCGAGGAAAAACTGGCTTTTGAGAAAGATAAGGCTTCCCTCATCCCAGGAGAGGAGATCCATGTGAAGCTTATGAAGGAGCTGGAGGGGCTTAAGTACTCCTATGAGCGGGAAAGGAAGGAGTTTGAGCTTCGCGAGGAAAAAGCCTATGCTCGAGTGTACGATGATCGTAGCGCTGAGCTTCGAAAGATTTTCTCCGACAACAAACTTCTGTAGGTGTAGTTCATTATGTTGTAATTTTAAGCTTTTTGAAAATTTTTGTTTCATATGTTTCCAATTAGATTACCGGGTCTTGTACTAGGTCTTGCGTTGTTTTCTGGTTAATAAATTATTTTTCCGTGCTCGAGCTTTTCCACAGTAATAAAGTAAGTAGCTTTGTTGTAACACCCCTAATAAAGCAATCAATTGAAGTGTTATTAATAAAGATTTATTATTAATTAGTTTATACAATTTTCATAAGTAAATAGGTGAAAACAAAGTTTCACCAAACAAGACTTAAGGTAAGAAAAATCTAGACAATAAAACTTTTACCCCAACCCCTTAACATTATTACAATAAAGCCATTCTTCCTTCCTATTTAAGATAAGTATAGAGTCATTAAACTGATCACACTTTCCTCCAAATAAACAAAGAAAACGTCCATAAGAGCTTAAGAACACTAGGAAGAAATAGAAGCAAGTCAAGGTAAGAATTCTTCTCCAAACTTATATACCTGAAGTTCTTCTCTTTAAATACCTAATATCTAATGAAAACTTTTGATTCCAGTTAAATTTGAATCAATTTAAAGTTGGAAAGAAGTAGGTTCAAGTCTTGTATCAATCCATCACTTACAAAGGAAGTTATTAAGGTAAACTTACAATCTACACAATTCTGCGCAGTGTTATTGTTTGGCCTATAAGTTGAGTTCGGTTTGGAATTTTTAGAATCTGTTTGTTGGGTTGGAAAGAAGACAAAATTTGGTGTGTTCAAGTAGTATTTTGGTCTGCCATGTCCGGTTCATATGCCGGTGGTGGCTCGATTTCAGAACAGCTGAAACAGGGGAGTTAAATTCACTAGGACTGTTTTGGGGTTTTAAGTGTTTATGTTTATTTTTGACTCATCTTATGACATAACTTTACTTTTCATAACCTTATAATATCTTCTGTTAATTTATGTCTTTTATGTTATGAAAAATGGCTAACCTTTGTATTTACCTTCTATTAACTAGTTGAAAAGAAAAATTGTTAATCAACCTATCATGGATTCCTTTTGAATTTCTGCTGGAAATTTTGACTTTAATATACTATTGATTCTGGCCATTTAAAATTATATCCTTCAATCTAATGAAACTATTTTGAGTTAGGAAACCATAGGATTTTGTTTCAGGTCATTCCATTACATATATAAAAAGTTATTCAAACAATAAGCTTGGCTGCCAACACAAAAATTAAAAGCCGACTAAATGAAATGGTTTGTTTGTTCATTTATTTACACTATCTGAAACTCCTAGGATTATAGTTTCATTATTCTTAGTTTACTTCAAGTTTAGTGATGATTATAATATACTACATATTTTAATAAGTGCTTACTTAAATTAGGTCGGGAGAATACGATCGAACCAAGTTAACAAGATAGAATTGAACTTCGGGTGAGGCTTCTCGTTCTTTCTTCAGCCCTCTTGGCACAACGCCCTGAGAACAAGAACAACTTTGATATTCTAAATTTCATATTATTCCAAAGCACAAACTCATTATATTATATATATGTTCTACTTTCTGACTTGATTGAGCCCGTTCTCGATATAACATGTTCTTGTTGATTCTGATTGTGCTTCACACCGATTTCGACATTTCAATGACATCCCTCAATTCTTTCATTCGATCTAGTAGGTAATATTATCCCGAGTTATGGATTATGTCTATCTTTTGTTATGTTACTATCACCCTTGGGGACGCCCTTGGGAAGTTGGGCCCTGGGACTAACAAAGTTGACGGCTGGGCGACATCGGGTCGTCGGTTTATGATCTCTTTGATTAGTACCCCTCTGTGGTTTAGTTACGGGTAAGTGAACCGAACTGAACTGACATGCACCCGGGCATGTCCTCTGTTTTTGTTTGGCGAGGTCGCTCCTCGTAGGGAGGTATAAGGTGGATAAGAATTGTACTTGATTGTTTTTTTTTGTTTACCGAGTAAGAAAATGAAATTCTGAATTTCGTTCTCCTTACTTCTTGATCTTATAAATATTGCTTCATATACTGTCAAATTTTGCTATTCCTTTCTAGTTCATTATCCATATTCTTGTTAATACGTATATAACCTTTATTTGGCATCACAATTCCTCACTAAGTCGAACAAGACTTACACCTCTTTCTATTGTTGTTCTTTTCTCAGATTGACTTTGGAAACTAAGAATCAAGAGATGAAGAATGCGAGATAATTGTTGAGTTTCATAAGTCATATATGTAAACTCTTTATTATCATATGTTAGTTTTCAACATATTAAGTGCTAGGTTTGGATTCTCTTTTGGATTGTAATACGTAAAGTAGGAGGAAATGACTAATATGCGTCACTCTTTGTTTTGAAACTTTGTAAATCTAGAACTTCCGCTGTATACATTATAATTATAGTACTTATCTTATACCATGGAATGTTCTGTTAGAGTTGACACACGACCAATTCAATTAAATCGACATTTACAAGTATTAAGTCAATTGAGTTAGTCGGGCGCCACATTTGTAATCCGAAGTTCGTTTTATCGTTATGAATCTTCGTTTGTTCGATCACATGGCGACAATCGAATCACCCTTTTCGATTAGTAAATTTATGAGTAAGAAGTTTCTCTGACATATAAGTCCCTGCTCCATTTTCTGAATTCATATGGCGAAGCATATTAGTTAACTTACTTGTTGCTTCATCATGTCGAATCGATCTTAAGAATCAATCATGTTCGTATTATTTTTGGATTTTCGTATGAACATATCGTGCATCTTAACCAAACGGTCACTTATTTTTCGGGAAGTGAAACGGACGGCGCTTTTATCGCTCGTATCATAGCCGTTCGTGCCATATCATCTAAATCGTAGATGTTATCTTTCTTTTCCTATAAATATTTCCAAAGTTACCGCTGTATTTTTTCTCTTCTGTAAATGTGTCGTCCGATCTTCGTGGTTATACTTACTTTCTTTGATCAATATGATTAATGTCATATCCCAGATAAAGGTGTTCGAGATTCGAACTCGTACCCGTTTCTTTGAATTTTCGGTACCTTCCGAGGAAAAAATTTATTTGACTAGAATATCGGCAGACGAAGATCTTTGCGACTAGGATACCGGCAGACGACCTGCTTTCTTGGGTATCTTGTATCCGAGATGGGTTTGGATTCCTGTATCCTGTCGCTCCACCTGGTCGGATAGTGGTTCAACTCCTGGAGGGGCTCCTTCGATCTCGATCTCAACTTCTTCAAGGTACTTCTTGGAGAATGGTGCCTTCGAGATTGCTTGGAGTAATTCTTCTGGAGTTGCTTCCCTCTCTCTTGGCTCGGATAAATGTGTGGAATTAACCGGCAAGGAAGTGGTGGCAAGAATGCTGGAAAAGCGGTATCGGCCTTACAATGGCCCGTTCTGTAATTTGTATTCCGGAAATTTGAATCAACTCTTCACGGTCTTTTAGATCGTTAAGGGATTCTTAGTTCATAGTATTTGTAGTAGGATAGCCACAAATGTAATTTTCCATCTGAGTTTGGATGTTTTTATTGTAACCTAGAAGTCATTTGTAATTGTTCGGAAAGCTTATAAATGAATAGAATATTTTCATCTTATCCTTTTTGCTTCTTTGCTCGAATATCAATAAAGCTGGAGCCTGAACTAGATAACTTGAATTCAAAGATCAGGTAATCC
Source organism: Penstemon eatonii (assembly GCA_038501285.1). Lineage (NCBI taxonomy): Eukaryota > Viridiplantae > Streptophyta > Magnoliopsida > Lamiales > Plantaginaceae > Penstemon > Penstemon eatonii. Next base: position 29,502,086 of record CM076713.1, read on the forward strand.
GGTCAAATCGATCGAACTTAACATGTCATCGACGATGGGATATCCAATCACTTTAATTCGGAGAAAGATGACTATTTTTAACTCGATAATTTCTTCTGAACTTAGGGTTTAATGGTAACTTAGATTAGTGCTGGCCAATATTGACTTCTTTCATCGATTTGAAAAGAATATCTTCGAAATAATCGTTAGCAAACTTTTTGATTTGATGGGCATAGCAACGGCTTTCATCCTTAATCAATTTTGAGGGTCTTAGCAACAACTTTCACCCTTTTATATTACTTTTCGACCTAAGGGGCGTAGCAACGACTTTCACCCTTAGTCATTTTCGAGGGTCTTAGCAACAACTTTCACCCATTTATATTATTTCTGATCTAAGGGGCGTAGCAACGACTTTCACCCTTAGTCATTTTCGAAGGTCTTAGCTACAGCTTTCACCCTTAATCAATTTTGAGGGGCATAGCAACGACTTTCACCCTTAATCAATTTTGAGGGTCTTAGCAACAACTTTCAACCATTTATATTATTTTTGATCTAAGGGGCGTAGCAACGACTTTCACCCTTTGTCATTTTCGAGGGTTTTAGCAACAGATTTCACCCATTTTTATTATTTTTGATCTAAGGGGTGTAGCAACGGCTTTCACCCTTAGTCATTTTCGAGGGTCTTAGCAACAGCTTTCACCCATTTATATTATTTTTGATCTAAGGGGCGTAGCAACGACTTTCACCCTTATTCATTTTCGAGGATCTTAGCAACAACTTTCACCCATTTATATTATTTTTGATCTAAGGGGCGTAGCAACGGCTTTCACCCTTTGTCATTTTCGAGGGTCGTCACCCTTTCTTGCTGGTCCAAGGGGCATAGCAATGACTTTCACCCTTGACCGATTCAGTCTTCGAGGGTCATAGCAACAGCTTTCACCCTTAATCAATATTTGAGATGATAATATTTGCTCGAGCGTAGAATGAAATAATAAGATCTTTAGAGAATAGAAAACTTTAATCGATAATGGTCGATGATACGACAAACAAAAGGGAACAATAAGCCATAGTAGATAAGCTAGAAATTGCTAATACAACCTTCATTTTCCATAATATTTCCTCAAATTAATTGCGTTCCACGTTCGAGGTAAGACCTTTCCACTAGGATAAGCGATCTTGTATGATCCTTTTTTCCCAAGTTCGACAACAACGTAGGGGCCATCCTAATTAGGCTAAAGTTTGCCGACATGCTTCGAAACATCCACTTTTTTTAGCACTAGATCTCCAACTTTGAAGGTTCGAATTCGAACCTTCTGATTGTAGGCCTTTTCCATACTGGACTTTGCAGCCTGAATTTTTAATTTTGCTCGATCCCTCTTGCTATCTGCATGATCCACCTCCATTTATCTCGATTATTGATTGTCCTCGGGGTTATAAAATTCGACCCTGGGAGATGGTATAACAATTTCAATGGGAATAACAGCCTCCGACCCATAGAACAAACTAAATGGAGTTTCTCCCGTAGCAGCTTTCACAGTTGTCCTATTAGCCCATAGAACTCCTGGGAGCTCGTCGAGCCATCTGCCCTTGGCATCATTTAAGTGTTTTTCCAAATATCGTACAATCTCCCTGTTTACTACCTCTGTTTGCCCATTTGCTTGAGGGTACCCAACAGAAGTAAAAATCTGCTGTATTCCGAACTTCTCACACCATTCCATGACTTTTCTGCCCGCGAATTGAGTTCCATTGTCAGAGATCAAAATTCTAGGGATCCCGAATCTGCATACAATATTTTTCCATAGGAAATTTATAACCTGAAATTGGGTGATCTTTGAGCAACACATTCGACCCATTTACTGAAGTATTCCACAGCGACTAACACATAATTCTTTTTGGCTCTGGCAGTTGGAAAAGGACCCACGATATCGATTCCCCATTTGTCAAAAGGCTAGCAGATTGGAATAGAATGCATTTGTTCTGCGGGTTGATGAATCAAATTCGAATGAATCTGACAATGGTGACATTTCTTCACATAATCCACTGAGTCAGAAATAAGGGTAGGCCAGTAATATCCTGCCCTTGAGCATTTTAGAGCTAACGCTCGGGCACCGCAGTGGTTCCCTGTTTCACCTTCGTGGACCTCTTTCAGAACCATATTAAACTGATCCTCGGGAATACATTTTAATAAAATCCCGGAGGAAGAGCGCTTGTAAAGTTGATCATTCACCAAGGTAAATAACGGAGCTCGGTATTTGACCCTTCCGGCTTCATTTGCGTCTTCAGGTAGTTTCCCTTCTTTCAAGTAATTGACGAAAGGATTGACCCAGGAGATCTTTTGCTCGTCGATTTCCATGATATCGATACAAGTAGTTACGTCCAGATCGATGGCGGATGTATTTGATAATAGTCATGTAATCACCCTCTCACTCTTTCCATCAGCAATTTCCGTGAACTTCGACAGCAAGTCTGCCCATAAATTTTCTTCTCTTGGGATAGGCTGAATTTCAAATTTTTCGAACTTGGAAATTAGATTCTTCACTTTACTTAAGTACTTGATCATGTTGAATTCCTTGGCCTCATAAATGCCTTTCACCTGTCTATGAACAAGTTCGGAGTCTGTTAGTACAGTAAGTAGTTTTACCTTTGCCTTCAGGGCCATTTCCAATCCGGCAATTAGAGCTTCATATTCTGCTTCGTTGTTTGTGACAACAAAGTCCAATGTTATGGCATAACTCAAGTCTTCGCCATCCGGCCCTTGAAAATGAATTCCTGCCCCACCCCCTTCTCTGGTCGAAGAGCCATCCACATGCATTAGCCAGATCCGATCGTTGATCTCTTCGACCACGTTTATTTCGGAAGCAGATTCATTTTCTGAATTCTTCGTTCCAGTAGATTCGACTAAGAAGTCAGCTAACACCTTGGCCTTCACCGCAATTCTTGGTCGATATTCGATCTCAAATTGACCCAGTTCGATTACCCATTTTATCAATCTCCCAGAAGCTTCAGGTTTGGACAAAACCTGTCTCAAATGTTAATTGGTTAGGACAATAATTTTGTATGTTTGGAAGTAAGGCCTCAATCTCCGAGCAGCTACTACTAAAGCTAGCGCAAATTACTCGATCTCCATATAGTTCTTTTCGGCACCCTGCAATAGCTTGCTTAAGTAGTAGACCGGTTTGTGTTCGGATTTTTCTAGCTTTACCAGAACTGAGCTAATTGCTTCTTCCGAAACGGCTATGTATAGGTATAAGGGTTCTCCATCGGAGTGCTTGGCCAACATCGGGGGCAAGGTCAAATATGCTTTCAGATCTTCAAAAGCTTTGTCGCATTTGGCGCTCCATTCAAAATCTTTTGACTTTCGTAACAACTTAAAGAACGGCAAGCTCTTATCGGCTGATCTGGAAATGAATCTGTTCAAGGAGATAATCTTTCCAATCAAACTCTGGACATCTGAGAGCTTTTTTGGTGGTTGGAGATTAGTAATGGCTCGGATCTTTTCTGGGTTCATGGACGAGATATCCAAGGAATTTTCCCGATCGTATACCAAAAGTGCATTTTGCGGAATTTAACTTCATTCCGTATTTTATCGAAATTTCGAAGCATTTGTCGAGATGTTTTATGTGGTCTTCTTCCGTCATACTCTTTACGAGCATGTCGTCCACATAAACCTCCATGATTTCCCCTATCAGTTCTTTAAACATCATATTAACCAATCTTTGATAGGTCGCACATGCGTTCCAAAAGGCATAACAATGAAGCAATAGACTCCACCATCAGTGATGAATGCAGTTTTGTCCTGATCTCTTTCATTCATAAAAATCTTATAAAACCATTGGAATGCATCCATCATGCTGAAAAAAACAAAACCTGCAGTGGAATCTACCAACATATCGATGCGGGGTAGCGGGTAAGGATCCCTCGGGCATAGTTTGTTCAAATCAGTGAAATCATTGCACATTCTCCATTTATTGTCGATTTTATCTCCTTTAGAGACCAAAACTACGTTACACAACCACTCGGTGAATTTGATTTCCCTGATTTGCCCAGCCGCTAATAATCTATTGACCTCAGCACTGATGATTTTATCTTTCTCGCGCCCGTGATTACACTTCTTCTGTCTCACGGGCTTCACTTTTGGATCGATATTCAGGGAATGGGTGATCACCCGTGGGTCGATTCCTACTATATAATCTGAGCTCCATGCAAAGACATCCACGTTCTTTTTCAAAAATTCAATAAGCATAGTTTCCATACCTTCACTTAATTCGGTTCCGATCCTTGTGAATTTTTCAGGGGATCCGGGAACTAGAACAACTTTTTTGTGATCGGGGGCTTGCACACTCATATCTACGTTTTTCCCTTCTTTCCTTGCAATTTTTCGCAATCGGGGACCGGCAATCTTGAAATCGATTCCATTTCCAAATCCGCTGCCTTTCTTTTCCTCATGAGTTCAGGTTCCACTTTTTGCTTTATGGACAAAGAAGAGTTATAGCATTCCCATGCCATGTATTCATCGTTCCTCATTTCACCTACCCCTCCATCGGTAGGGAACTTTACTTTTTGATGATAAGTTGATACCACAGCTTTGAATGCATTTAATGCCGGCCTTCCTAGTATTGCATTGTAAGGGAAGGGTGTTTCTACCACAAGAAACTTTACAATTCGGGTTACGCTTTTTGGTTTCTTCCCGAGTGTTGTGCTTAGCAATATGGTCCCTAGTGGTACAATCTCTGAACCGCCAAATCCAACTAAAGGTGTAGCGACTCGATCCAAATGAGGATGCTGGAGGTTCATTCGAGCAAGGGCCTCGGACGAGATGATGTTGGCCGAACTTCCATTATCAATTAGAACTCTTTTTACCTCATAATTAGCAATTCTCAGAGTTAACACCATTGAAAAATCCGGATCATCGTCGTTTATATCCCACGTAACGTCAGCTGGCCTGTCTGCGTCGCTAAAGCTTATAACCTAATTTTCCACATATGGAGGTTCCAAAGAGAAAATTTCTCTCTTGGCTGAGACAACCGTTTTTATCGACCTCATTGTTCTCTTCCTTGCATTTCTGCTATCTCCCCTCGCAGGTCCTCCTGCAATCATGTTAAATCACTCCATTTAGTTGTTCATCAGCTTGGTTCCGAGCTTCACGTTGCTGGGTGATGAATTTCTGAGGGCTCCTGGATCTATAACGATTGTTGTAGTTCCCTCTCTTAACGAATTCTTTGAGCTTTCCTTGCACGATTAACTTTTCTATCTCGACCTACAGCTGATAACAATTTTCAGTGCTATGTCCCCGAGCTCTGTGATACCGACAATATTTGTCATAATTTAATGCTCCCGGTCTTGCCTGTGTAATTCTTTGAGCCTCGGGGATCAAATTTCCTTCTTCCAACACAGTCAGAATTTCTTCCTTCGTGGCATTTAACTCAGTAAAATGAATTTTCCCAGGTCGTGGGGGCAGATCGGAAAAAGGAGGCGGACAGTAGAGATTGGATCTTTGGGTCTGGGTCTGCGGTTTGTAGGTATTGAGTCGCTACCATACCGATCCTCAATTTGATCCTCCATAATCGCCTGGCTTTGGAATAGGCGCTCGGTCTTGTTTTTTTACGGGCTGAAGCTTGGGGTTGTGAGCATTTTTGAGTTTGTTCATCTCTTCCTGGATCATATACTTCTCTGCGATTTCCATGATCCACTCGAAAGATTTTGGTTGTTTTCTGCATAACGCATTTCCAAATTGCGTATTCCTTGTGAGTTCAAACATTAAGGAAGAAAGGTATTCAATCTGCGGGGTATCAACCTTCAGGAGCTCAATACTGAATCTTGCTAACCATTGCCTTAGAGTTTCACCATCCAATTACTTTACTGTTCCCAAATGGTTCGCTAGCAATCTAGGCTTTCTTTGACTTGCAAATTGATGTTTTAGCTTATCACAAAATTCATCGAAAGAAAATATAGAGTTCGGTGGTAGTTTTCCGAAACAATCGAGGGCGATCCCTTCAAAGGCAGTGACCATGATTTTGCAGCAGAAATCCTCAAAATGCCCATATAAATTCATCACGTTGATGAAACTATTAATGTGTTCTCCGGGGTCAGTAGTCCCGTTATACCGTGGCAATCTTGTTGGTACAGTTTCGTTATTTCGAGCCTCACGTATTTCCCTGCAAAATGGTGAACATCTCATGATACTATTCCCAATCTCCCTATCCCTGATGTTCTCTCGAATGTTTTCCCTGTTCGGGATCATTTCCGTCCGCCTAGGAGTCGCTGCTGCGCGGCGAATTTCTACCACTGTGTCCTCCCTGTCTAATTTTTTAGCAACTCTTTCTTGTACGATTCTTTCCAATTCGGATTCCGTGATTCTTTTATAGGTTGGTTTCTTCGCTTTTTCAGTATCTAAAGGATGACTTTCCCCGACCACGGAATCTTCCAATTCGTGTACTGTCTTCAGATGTATTCCTGATCGGACATTTGATTTTGACGGAGCTGTATGGGGGAGATTTGGTCGTGTTACATTAGACATCGATCGCATTATACTTTTTTGCTTTTGAATGTTCGAGGAGGGAATTTCCGGTCTTCCGTGAGCTTTGGGCTGATCGACATGTGATTGATCAGCTCTTCCACTATTCAAAAATTCCCTGCATAACGTGCCTATTATAGACCTCAGGTCAGCGACATTCGTTTGGATCGGAACATTATCCTGGGGGATGATTGGAGGAGCTTCCGGTTGTTGAGCCGCTCGAGACAGATTATCGGGCTCATTGTTGACATAATTCTGCATTCCAGCTACGTGAGAAGGCTCTCCTCGATTGTATGTATTTCGTCTCGTAGTAAGCATTTTTCGATCTAACACCCGAATAGTGCCCCACGGTGGGCGCCAATTGATCTTACGAGTTTTCGTGGGGATCAAGGTATGATATAATAATCGAACCAAAATGCAATATATGAAGGAGAAGATCAATAATATATATATTCTCAAGTTTGAGCGTACAAATTACAAATGATAGGGTCCTATCCGAGCATTACAGGATATCGTACAAGGTAGAAACTAAATACATACGAGAGCGAGAGCTAGTCTAACTTTCCAAGGTAGTCCGATCAAGAGCCTCGGATCGTGAGCACCTGGGAAAGCGTGTCTGGCGTCATAAATGCTTCTAATATTTATAGTTGAAGTGGTGAGTTAACTGAACCACCTGCGGGGGAGCATTTCTCGGCCCATAGGCCTGGGCCGGGGGTCGGCACAACAGTAGTTTTCGACCAGAAGCTTTTATCTAAGATCGGACTGGGAGAGTTTGGACTCGGGATCGATATAATGTTTCGTTTATCGGGGTTCCAGATCTTCGACACTGCATATTCAATTCTCGACCCGGCATGAATTCCCAAATGTATAGAACCCGAAGTACCCCTCATCATATCCTCTCTTCACCAATTCAAGAAAACATGAGTTTTTGTAATGATTTATGTTTAGTATATATTTCCTTCTTCTGTCAAAATAGATTAGAATAGATGGCTCACGAAGCTCTAGTTTCACTAATTCTGATAATTGGGAGATTTCCAAATAGAAATGGCCACTTTTGGAATTTTTTCCTTCATTCCATCCTAGACACAACATAATCAGTCCACGAAGAAGTATGGTACCAAAAGAACGAGAGATTAAATGCTTTTAAAGCAGAGATCCTGGAGACAATACCTAAAATCAGAGACTTATTAAAAGACCGTATAAAAAATGTCAACTACTTTTTAAAGAATCTCAAAGCCTAGGTGGTGGGAGTAGACACGTATTGATCTCCTCCCAAGATTTGGTGAGGAAAGTAAAAAAAAGAAATGATTTCCTTTGTGGAAACGATGAACAAAATCAAGGAGGAGTACGATGCAAAATTTGATCTGGAAACAAGCAACAAGGAGTCACCACTTGTGGATGAAGATTTTGATGGAAACGCAAAAGATATGGTGGGAGTATATGATGAAGAACTACAACAACTAATTGATAAACTAGATATGGGACGACCTTCTTACATGCTCAAAACTATTGCAATAGTGGGTATGGTGGGTATTGGTAAGACCATGTTGGACTGATCCAATTTGGGCCGGATTGGATCTTGGGCACCCATGTGGGCCGACCCAAACCGGATACAGATCCAGTTGGTTAGTGGGAGTTTTAGATAACTCCCCACTCCTACAACTAAGGAAACTACCCCCCCTCTATCCATCTCTCCTTGTCAGTTAAATATACAAGACGTTTATTTTTCAGACAGACAACACAATTGAAAATCAGAGAAAGAAAATAGAGAGAAAAATAATCAGAGAGAAAACAAAAAGAAAACACTTATTATCTTTTGGGGTAGATATTATTTGATCAATCAAGAACATTGAAATTCGGGGTTCTTAGGCTGTGATTAGTATCTGCTTTCTGTTCGTGATTGGAGATCGACCAGAGTATTGGGATATAACCAGAAGTCAAAGAAGAGTTCGTGATTCAATTGCCGGTTCCAATTGCTAAGTATGATTCTTCTACTTTATTTGCTTTGAATATTTGTATTTGAAGCATGTATGTTGTTTAAAACAAACATTGGTATCAGAGCCATTGTTGTGATTGAGTTCAAAACTCTTTGATTTCTGATTATGTTCATAATTCATGATGTATGTGCCTTATAATTCCTGTCAAATTATTTTTCTTAGTGATTTTTTGAATTTGTGGAATTATGGTTATACTGTTTTAATTTTCGAGGCATGCTGTAATAGTCAGATTATGCTGAAAATTTTATTGAAGCATGCTTACATGAAGTAGTAATTACCTGTATTTTTTTCAGAATTGTTTTATGTATAATCTGTTATAAAAAAATTGTTTTTTTAAAATCGTATTATGCATTTTCCCGATGTGTTACTTTGAATTATGCGATCTATCATATATGCTTACGTTCGTCTCGAAATAAGCTTTCTGGATATGTGCACAGTTTATTTTTTGGCTTTGTATTTTGTATGTAAATTAAGTTTTTAAGCCTCTGCCTGTTAACCTAAATAATCTGGAAATTAATTTATAACACACATAATGCATAATACACTCGCCACTCTCTTCCTAAGCGGTTGTAACGTAAACTCCAATGTCGAGAGCTCAAAACGTAAAAACAATTGCACCAATGGATTCAGAAGGCACGAAAATGGGGGGTAGTCAGAAGGACGACGCCGGAAAACGAGAAGAAGGCGGCGGGTGTGGTACACGCGCCACCACCGCGAGTGGGACAAAGTCTGAACAGTTAACACTGTTCAGTCACACTTGGACGTCTACGTGGCGGCCACGTCAGACACACGGGTGTGCCACGGTAGCACCACGCAGGATTCCGAGACCCGTTTGCCACGTCACTGCCACGTGGATATCCACGTGTCGATGACGTGGACATCCATGTATTGATGACGTGGACTGCAACATTGTTGTTCCTTGCCACGTGGCCTGTCCAGAAGTTGCGACGTGGCAGAAGCGGCTATGTCAATGGTTTTTTAAACCATGACACGCCCACTCTCACCGCCGGCGCGTGTTGGCGCGTGAGGGGTCTTCCGGCAGCCGGTTTCGACCGGATTTTTTTTTTGTGAACTCGAAATTTTATTTATGATTTATATGTGAATTTAAATATTTTTTTTAGAAAATGTTTAAAATTTATTTCGATTTATCAAGTTTTAAACCTTTAGAAATTCACAGAAAATAAAATCCTTTATCAGAAAATTTCAAATTTTTTCCAGAATATTTAAATTAAATTGTCCTTCATGGGTGGCTACTGAGATTGAATTTTTTGATACATTAGAAAATTAAGCTCGTTTATTCTCACTGGAGCATATGTTCTTTCGCATTTTTTTATTTGAAATTTGGCAAAGAAAATATTCTTGAAAGTATCAAAATGTATTTCAATCACTGAAAATATTAAAATTCCGCAAACTATAAAATTTTAATATTAATATTTCATCTTTCTACCGGCATAAGTTATTAAAATGAAATGTTCTTTTACTAATTTACATTTATAATCACCAAAGATAAACTTACAACAGCTATATACATAAATTGAAGATACGACTATATTAATATTATATGTCGCAAGAACAAGGTTGCCACTCCTTCACTTATTTTGGCACATATTCTACCAAATTATTGTAAAGTTAGTGTACTGACAAAAGCAAAAAAGTAAAGTTAGTATATCCCTTTCTATCTCCTTCATTCATCCCTATCCTTTCGATTTTTCAAAAAAAATTCTGCAACTTTCTTGATTTTTATCCTGATCTTACGAGTTTTCGTGGGGATCAAGGTATGATATAATAATCGAACCAAAATGCAATATATGAAGGAGAAGATCAATAATATATATATTCTCAAGTTTGAGCGTACAGATTACAAATTATAGGGTCCTATCCGAGCATTATAGGATGTCGTACAAGGTAGAAACTAAATACATACGAGAGCGAGAGCTAGTCTAACTTTCCAAGGCAGTCTGATCAAGAGCCTCAGATCGTGAGCACCTGGGAAAGCGTGTCTGGCATCATAAATGCTTCTGATATTTATAGTTGAAGCGGTGAGCTAACTGAACCACCTGCAGGGGAGCATTTCTCGGCCCATAGGCCTGGGCCGGGGGTCGACCCAACAGTAGTTTCCGACCAGAAGCTTTTATCTAAGATCGGACTGGGGGAGTTAGGACTCGGGATCGATATAATGTTTCGTTGATCGGGGTTCCAGATCTTCGACCCTGCATATTCAATTCTCGACCCGGCATGAATTCCCAAATGTATAGAACCCGAAGTACCCCTTATCAATACTCCCCCACTTCTCTAGCATAAGTTAAGCTGAAGCTCGGAGAAGTAAATGCTATTTCAATACCAGATACATCATTCGTGACGTGTTTTGGATACACCTCGTTAAAAACCTAATTCGGAAAAACAAAACGGGATAAAAACCGAATCAGGGAAAAAGAGTGCATATCTGAAACCTTAAAATGAGTATCTGTTAAGGAGATTTGAGCTCTGACATCAACATATATGGTTGAAAGTTTTAGTGATTGGCAATTTTGACTGCGGCGTTCGTTAATAAAAATTGATCTCTTGATGACGATCTACTAATCTTTAATACCTATCTATTTCTTTGATTATAATTTGAAGTGAAAAAGGTCGGTTAGGTAGGTACAATCCAAGGCTGAAAAGTCGTCTTTTCTAGGAGGTGGTTTTTGGTCCAAATTCATAGAATATTGGGGTTGGAAATGTGACTATTGGGAAGATAAATTTTAATTTACCTTTAGGAAGTTCAACCGTCGCGGTTATTCAGGGTTCGATTTGCAATTTAACTCATGACCTTATATACATACGCAGAGAACGTTAGAGCTTCATTCACGAAAGACTGCAAAAAACCACTAGATCGGAGCGTCGAGATCGAATTTAGTAAAAACCTCAAAAAGTCATTTTCCATATTTCTGTGTTATTCGAAATGTCTAGTTCGCCAGATCCTAAAGGCAAAGGCAAGGTGGTAGAGGAGCGAGAATCCGAGACTGACATGATGAAGGTAAAAAATTCTGGACCGCCGTTAACAGAGACCTCTGCAACTTCGAACTCTGGTTCTGAATCTGATAGGGACGGAGGAGAGTCGAATTCAGATTCTGAGAACGAGGGAAATGGGACCTCGTCCGAGGCTACTAATGACGAAGCCGCTGAAGACGACAACCTTACTTTGGCGAATGATGAACTCATGAAGTACAGGCTCGGCAGTAACGTTGTTGTTACAATTTATAAATGGATAGAACCATCGACCAGCGCCAGTCTTAACATGACTGAGTTGAGGGCTGATCAAACTATTTATCGCTATAAGGAAGAAGACCTAGATTCTTTAAAGTTCGAGTTCGGGAAGTACATGTCCGACGAGTTCTCGATCGTTATCCCTACTCCAGATCAATGAGTTACTGATCCTTCGAAGGGGTGCCAAGCGTTCTATACCAGGCAGTTCTTCTATGGCCTGCGTATCCCTTTTATTTCGCTGATTCGTAGCATCTTAGAGGCTTTTTCTCTCACTCATTCTCAAATTCTTCCAAATTCGATTGGATATATAATCGCATTTTGTGTTCTTATGAAGGCAAACGGGAAAAAACCTACTTTCCAAAATTTTTGGCGAGTCTTTCAAATGAGTACATCTACTGCCTCGAATGCTGAATTTGTATATTTTTCTCAAAGATCGAACCGATCAATTTTGTCAAGCAATATTTCGAGCAATGCGAAAAACTGGAAGGAAGAATTCTTTTTTGTTCGTGGTCCTGATTCTCCTGCCTCTGTAGAAGGTGCAGAGCCTACCTCATTTAAATGGGATGGAGAAGAGTCTTGGATCTACGGTAGACGGAGACTCCAAGGGAAAATCAATCATGAAATTACGGACGAGTTTCTGGGGACACTTCGGTCCGATCTTCATCAAACTGCTTTATTAACACAAGAAGCAGTTTTAAGAATGGCTGGGCTCAGTAAGTGCTCCAATCCCGGTCGTGACTACTACTCATATTGCGGTTGGGGGAACATCACGAGCAAGTGGTGCTGCCCCTCTGCAGTCGGTATTCCCGATCAATGCGTCTCATCCGAACGCAGCTGGGTATAGTTATTATTCGCTTAAGCGGAATCAGACTCATCGAATAATAAAAGATAGAATGGCTCGGAAGAGAAACAACGAGATTCCTGAATCCTCCCGAAGGGTACGGCCCTTTGGACAGAGCTCAGATCCTATTCTATGCCGCCCTGGACGTACAGAACCTGACCTTGCGGATTACATAGAGGATCACCTCCGAGGACCAAGAGCCGCCGGATACGCAGAGGATGGGACAATCGAATCAGATATCGGCCCCAATGGTGAACATTCGATGGTTTTCAAATCTTAGGCGATTATGCTCGGGCACATCATGAGGTATAAATTCCCGAATGCATTGAGTTCATTCTAAACTTTTTATTTTTTAGGTCTAAGGCCGTCTCATTTTAAGGCTGGGGACTTAGCTGTGCATCTGTCCCATCGACTGGCTATCTTAGATGAAGAGTCCCAGCAAACTCATGATGCCCTTCAAGATATTCTTGTAGAGGATGAGATTAGAGCGAGTCAACTAAGGCAAACAACGGCCAAATTAGCTGAGGTCGAAAAGGAGCTTGCTGATTCAAAGAGAGAGCTCGAAGGAAAGAATGCCCTTGAACAGGAGGTCGAAAAGTTAAAGGAAGAGCTCGAGCAAGCCAAAACACTTTCAGAGCAGGCACGCACTCAAGGGCAGATAGAGGCCCGACTTCCTGCTATAAGGGAATTTTCGGAATCCCCTTTTCTTGATCCCCTGGTTCGTTTAAGATCGGGCCCAATAAATCACCCTTTTTTCTACAAGGGAGTCCAACAACTTATCCTGGCCAAGAAAATCCCAAGGAATCTCGGCGACTACTTTGATTATATGAGCCCCTATAAAAATGTTTTTGGGAAAGATTATAAACCTTCTTCCTTGCCCCCAGACATCACGAGCCTTCAAGATCATGAGTTTTACCCTCTTCTTGCTGAATTCGGGGTGCCTATGCCAAACCCCGATATGCTCGAAACAGAAAGCGAGGTCGGAGTGGAATAAGAGATAGACTTTGATGGTGACTCCGACGATCAGGGAGAGCACAATAATTCTTCCCCCAAGGTAGATAATTCTTCTGCTGATAATCTAAGTAGCGATGAGGGGGGGGGGTATAGTTCGGACATCAGCGACGATAATAATTCAGGAGAAAGTAGTTCCGACGCAGAAAAGGACGAGGAAGATGGTCATAATTCTGATATAGAGAAATCCGATCACTGATAGTAACTATGTAATAGGATTCTTCTTCTTTGTAATCAGGATATTTTCCTTGCCTTTGAATATATATATTTTGACATTTGCTTTTATTGTTCTGAGATAGCATCGTTCTTTGATTGAATTTCATTATTCTTTATCGAATCTTCTTGGGAATCTCGCTAATTCCATTATTGTCGAGGCAAAGTTTTATTCTTACTTATAAGTACTAGGGTCATTCCCCTCATTTCACTATGAGACCCAATCATTAAGATCGGAGCTTCAAGGATAACAAATTACTTCGAACTTTTTGTCCTTTTTTTTTCTCGATCATTATGGACAAGGCGCTGGGTACCCCACTTGACCCGGAGCTATTGTTAGTCGGTTCCCCGAATAAGGGTTCGTCGAAGGAACAAAAACTGACCAAGGAGAGGAAATCCTCCAAGACTTCTCCCAAGCCTTCCGGGTCTTCTTCCAAAGCTTTTAAGGGCGGGAAGAGTAAGAAAGAAAAACGGGCTCTAACAAAACCTGCTAAGACCACACTCAACAAGTTGACCCTTCTGGATGGAAAATCTGATGATGAGCCCGAAGGCTCTCCCTGTAAGCCCCTTGATAATTCCAAACGAGCCTTTCTCAGACAGAAGGCATTGGAGCTTGTTTCGAATAAGAGACCGTATTCCGATGTAGTTACTCCGATTGGGACATTGGAAAAATTCGTCTGATGGGATAGTGCCCTGCAAGCCAATATATTTAGCTTGTAGTGAAACTATCATTATCTTTCTTTAGTATATATGACTTAATACGCACGTTTATTTATACGAGTATAAGGATAAACAATGGCCAACTTCATCTCTCGCGAATACATTTAAGCGATTAGTTGAAACCCTTAGATTACATTAGACTATGGGACGATTCACTTCAGTACTGAGTGCAATCATGAAACAGTCTCAAAGGTCGTAATCTTAAAACTGTTCCAAGTCATAGATTCCAAACGAGATTGGGTATCGTAGGAATCGCTAAGACTTGTACAAGTATGCATGATTCACATGGAGTGAATTTGTAGCGTTTCATGAGCAAGGCATTTGAGGCCAGTGCATATGAGTAGGTGGTTCAATGGAGGATTGAACGCATCGAACGACCCGAACAGAGAAACCCATTGTGGAAGCGCATGACGCATATCGGTGATGGGATGTTTCTCAAGGATTATAATAGTGTATGATTTAGTCCTTTGACTTGAGGTGCTAGGGAGAATTCGGTGCATGAAAGTGCGTACTTAGATCTAGGTATAGGCCACCTAGCTTGGTCATAACATGCCTAGGTTGGGTGCGTATGGACCTGTACGCGAGTGGTTAGTACCAATATGGAATCTATTGACTCATCGTAATGGATGAGAGAATTTCCTATACGATTCTTAAATAATATATCCAAGGAATCTGCGGCCGCAGTCGGTGACGGATTTGGAAAGGGGTTTCCAAATTTAGGAGTCACACTGGCATATTATCTTGAATTAGAAAGTATAGTTATCGAGACAAATTTAGAGGTGCCGATCAATTCACACACCCTAAGTCTTGATCGGGAATATTAGTCGATAGAAGGACCTGTTGGGATATGCCTCGATTGTCAGTACAACAGAGTGCGGAAATTAAAATTTTTCAAGGCACACCCACAGATCCCATAATAATATCTCCAAGTTATATATACGAAAGACATAAAACAAAGCACAGAAATAATCTAACAAAAGGGGTTTTCGATTTTTACCTCACCACAGGCAAGGTGGTGGAAACCTCCAACTCTGATTCTGAACTCTGATTAAGGTTCTGGTTCACTGGAGTGATCCAAGCGTCTCACCTCCAGAGAAAAGTCCACACCAACTGGATTATGATGACACCTCTTAGTCTTAGGCTCAGAACTAGATCTAAGAGGCTTGTTGATGAAGGATTGTGCAGATCTATTTGACAGATCAAAATTTTGCACAAAAGGAATGAGGGAGAAGATTTGCGGCGGCGGCACTAGGGCTTTCACGGCGGCGGTGCGGCGGTGTTACGGCAGCACACGGCGGCGGCGCTAGGGCTTGGGCGGCGCAGGGTGGGGCGGATTTCCTAGGGCAAGAGAAGACTAGGGTTTTTGCTTAGATGTTCTATCTCTGAGTTCTGTTAGAACTCTATTTATAAGCACTCCTCAAGTCCTAGGGTTACAAGATTCCTAATGGGCTTAGGAGTCCATTTCTTGCAAGCCCACCTTAATTTAATTAATTACTTAATTAAATATCCAGCCCATATTAATTAATTACTTAATTAATATTTAGTTTAATTAATCAATTGTCATTTAAATCAATTAAATCAATTAATTAATTTATCTCCCATTTGAATTAACACTTTAATTCACTTAATTGATTTAATTACTTTTAAATCAATTAATTCCTTTTATATTCCTACAGAACAGTCACCGTCCAATTGTATTGTGTGTGACCCTCTGGGTTCACCATCAATTGGCAGCAGGCTCACGAAACCTCGTGATTTAATTTATGAACAATAAATTGCTCCGATCAATTAAACTACCTTTAATTGACCACTCCTAGAATCAATTCCTCTATTAATTCAGGAGTACCCACACTTCATGGTCGATGTCTAGCCACAAGCCCATGAAGCCCAACATCAGGTGAATTGATATTTAGTGAACCTCACCTCATATAATTACCATGTACATACGGTCCTTCTGTCGACCAATTTCCCGATCAAGACTTAGGGTGTGTGAATTGATCGGCACCTCTAAATTTGTCTCGATAACTATACTTTCTAATTCAGGATAATGTTCCAGTGTGACTGCCTAATTTGGAAACCCCTTTCCAAATCCGTCACCGACTACGGCCGTAGATTCATTGGAAACATTATCTAAGAATCGTATAGGAAATATTCTCATCCATTACGATGAGTCAACAGATTCCATCTTGGTACTAACCACTCGCGTACATGTCCATACGCACCCAACCTAGGCATTTTTATGACCAAGCTAAGTGGCCTATACCTAGATCTAAGTACGCACTTTCATGCACCGAATTCGCCCTAGCACCTCAAGTCATAGGACTAAATCGTACACTATTATAATCCTTTGAGAAACATCCCATCACCGATATGCGTCATGCGCTTCCACAATGGGTTTCTCTGTTCGGGTCGTTCGATGCATTCGATCCTCCATCGAATCACCTAGTCATATGCACTGGCCTCAAATGCCTTGTTCATGAAACTACAACAAATTCACTCCGTGTGAATCATGCATAATCGTACAAGTCTTGACGATTCACTCGATACCCCGTCTCGATATGAATCTATGACTTGGAACATTTTCGAGATCACGACCTTTGAGACTGTTTCATGATAAGTGCACTCAGTACTGAAGTGTATAGTCCCATAGTCATGAGTGATCTCAGGGTTTCAACCAATCGCTTAAATGTATTCGCGAGAGATGAAGTTTGGCCATTGTTTATCCTTATACATATATAAATAAACATGCGTATTATTATAAAATCAAAGATTGTTATATACAAGATAGATCTATTACAAGCTAATTGAACTGGCTTGCAGGGCACTATCCTATCAATCTCCCACTTGCCCTAAAGCCATTCACAAACGTTTCTTAGACCCATCTTATCTAGATGTCCCTCGAACACCTTTTGCGAAAGTGGCTTAGTTAGTGGGTCAGCTATGTTGTCTTCTGATTTGACATACTCCATGTGTATGTCACCTCTACCAATGATCTCTCTGATCACGTGGTACTTCCTCAGTACGTGTTTGGATTGGTGGTGTGATCCCGGCTCCTTTGCTTGAGCTATTGCCCCGTTGTTGTCACAAAAGACGACTACAGGTTCAGCAATGCTAGGAACAACATCCAATTCCTGGACGAAGTTTCTCATCCATACACTTTCTTTTGCTGCATCTGATGCTGCGATATATTCTGCTTCTGTGGTTGAGTCGGCAGTGGTAGACTGTTTACAGCTTTTCCAACTGACCGCTCCTCCATTGAGGCGGAATATGTATCCAGAGTTGGATTTAAAGTCATCCACGTCAGACTGGAAACTTGCATCAGTGAATCCTTCAAGTTTCAGTTCTCCACTACCACCGTAGACCAAAAACATATCCTTAGTCCTTCGCAGGTACTTTAGGATTGCTTTTACGGCAGTCCAGTGCTTCTCGCCTGGATTTGACTGATAGCGGCTCGTTACACTTAGAGCGTGTGCTACGTCTGGTCGAGTACACAACATTGCATACATTATACTCCCTATAGCAGAGGCATAAGGTATGATAGACATTCTCGTCTTTTCTTCGTCGGTTGTAGGGCACATAGACTTAGAAAGAGAGATACCATGTCTCATTGGAACAAATCCTTTCTTAGATTCTTCCATACTAAATCTCTTCAAGATCGTGTTGATGTACTGAGATTGGGAGAGTCCTATCATCTTCTTCGATCTATCCCTATAGATACGTATTCCCAATACGTAAGATGCGTCTCCCATATCTTTCATAGAGAACTGCGCGGATAACCACGCTTTAGTCTGCGCTAACATCTTGATATCGTCTCCGATTAACAAAATGTCATCGACGTACAAAACAATGAATTGTATTGAGCTCCCACTATTCTTTTTGTACACACAAGGTTCATATACGTTTTTGATAAAGCCAAAAGCTTTGACTGTCTCATCAAATCGTATGTTCCAGGTTCGGGACGCCTGTTTGAGGCCATAGATTGACCTTTGAAGCTTACACAGTTTGTGCTCACTTCCTTTGGACGCAAAACCTTCAGGTTGTTGCATAAAGATCTCCTTATCAATGTCTCTATTGAGAAAGGCGGTCTTTACGTCCATTTGCCATATTTCGTAGTCATGCCACGCGGCTATAGCAAGTAATATCCGAATGGATTTTGACATCGCCACGGGAGAGAAGGTTTCCTCATAGTCTATACCAGGCCTTTGAGAATACCCTTTCGCCACTAAGCGAGCTTTATGAGTAATTACCTCTCCATTCATTCCAAGCTTACGCTTGAAGATCCATTTACATCCTACAGGGATAGTTCCCTCAGGTGGATCGACCAAGGTCCAAACCTTGTTGGAATGCATGGAATCCATTTCGGATTGCATGGCTTCGAGCCACGCACCCGAATCTATGTCAGACATCGCTTCTTGATAGGTCCTTGGATCAGCATCAACTTTCTCGTTTTCGTGAATGAGACCAAATCGCTCTGGCTCCTTACGAATTCGATTAGACCTTCGAAGTATAGGTGTACTAGTAGGTTCAGTTAATTCTGGTTCAGCTCCCACTGTTTGTGGGGATGGGTCCGATTCTTGGACTTCATCAAGTTCTACGATTGTCCCATTTCGGTTGGTGAGGAAATCCTCTTCCAAGAAGTGGGCGTTCCTTGATACGAACGTATTACGTTCTTTAGGATCGAAGAACAGGTATCCAATAGAGTCCTTTGGATAACCCACAAATTTGCACAAACTAGATCTACTATCCAGCTTATCTCCCTTCTTGTTCTTTACATACGCAGGAGATCCCCATACTCGTAAGAACGAATACACGGGTGCTTTACCATACCATACTTGGTGCGGCGTTGTTGGCACTGACTTTGAAGGTACTATGTTTAGTATCTTCGAAGCAGTTAATAGGGCCAAGCCCCAAAACGAAAAGGGGAGGTCAGCAAAGCTCATCATGGAACGAACCTGATGGGGGCTATTTCGCACCCTACATACTAGTCTGATCGAACAAAGATTACAAGATCGATTCGACCAATTCTAACGGATCGGGATCTTCTTACTGACCCAGCCTGATGCCGCTCGCTCCGAGTAAAGATTACACTCCGGACCCAAGAAGGATAGGTTGGGCCGAGTCCAACTAGGACTATGATTCCTTGTAATACTAGGTTTAGCGTAATATAAATACCTAGTTATTCATTGTATAAGACAACCACGAATTCTCTTAATTCAGGGATTACGCAAGAATACATTGATAACAATAGAACTCAATAATATCCATCATTATTGCAGAACTTTACCTCCATATCATTGCGTTCTTAATTTCGTTACTGGTTTTACTTCTTGCCTTTGATTATTGCTTTTCTTTGTAAACGATCCATCCAGAATAAAGTAACGGAACCCAATATACTGAATAATTCAATATCCTAACCCCCGATATCACAAATTCACTGATATTAAATTAACCCGACGAAAAACGGTTAAATCAGTTGGCGCCCACCGAGGGGCTAGGTTAATTATTCGATCGACATATGGCTCGCCCAAGGAAAAGCGCTCGTATCGGAGCAAGAAGTAACACAACCACCGGTCATGACACATCTGAAGATCCACAGGAGAACGACAATAATAACGTTCCCAACACCGACGAGAATTTACAGAATACCCATCCCCGAGATCATGAACCCCTAGGAGGTCCTCCCGGCACGATACAGGAAGAGCCGGAAGTCCCCGAGATCCCTGCTCCTCTCCCGGGTGCTCAGGAGAAATTACGACAAATAGCGATGCTCTTTAAATCACTCTCCCCGGAAGAATTACTTGTGCTTGATCAAATTCCGCAAAATCCTAGGGCTGCCAGGACAATTCCTGCTCGGAGAACGCCCGGACAAAACGATCATGTATCTCAACAAGCTGATAGCCCACCAAGCGAGCACCGCTCGCTACACAGTCCACAACAGGACAATTCGAAACCCTCCGACAACAATCCTCGAAGGAAACGAGGTCACAGAAAAACCCCGGCGAGGCGCAGTAGATCCAGGGAACGAACAATTATCCCTATTGAGGATGATATAGATGATACAATCCCTGATCGACCACGAACGGCTCGATTGACGGAAAGAGAAATTGAAAGGATGGTGCAGGACCGACTTGAACAACGCTTACGGTCTATTCAAAATCCGTGGGCCCGAACCACGGAACTCCAGGAAAGCCTTGCGGCCTGTTCTCCCTTTTGCAGGGAAATAAAAGAGGCACAATCGATCGGACAAGTCCCGGGCAGACTACCTCGCTACGATGGAACCACTGACCCGGATGATTATATTTTTAGCTTTACAAATATAATGAATTTATATGCCCACTCTGCTGAATTCACTGCCAAATTAATGGTAACCACATTCGAAGGACTCGCGTTGGACTGGTTCGCGAAACAACCTGCCAACTCCATATTCAGCTTTAGGGAACTCTGTAACAAATTGACACAGCAGTTCGCCAGCCAAAAGAGACAAAAACTTCCAATGAGCTACCTTGGAACTATATATCAACAAGAAGGAGAATCCCTAAGGAATTGGTTGGCCAGATTCAACGTAGAATTGCTTAAAATCGATTCCCCAAATATTGACTACATAATATCTATCCTCTTCGATCTCACTAAAAACAGGCAGTTCGGAAATGCCCTCAGTCGAAAGCAACCAAGAACGTTCGCCGACATCATGAGCCTAGCATCTAAGTATATGACCCAAGAAGAGATGAATTCCTTTAAGGATAAAAACAAAAACAAAGTTACGGCTACAGGGTCTAAGCGGCATGATAGGATTCCCGCCCAAAGATCCTTGGATTACGAGCGATCTTCCAAGAGAGGTAACGTTTTCCAGCGCCTGGAATACAGCGGAGCCGACCGAGAAAGGCAACCTAATTTCTACCAAAGACCAAGAAACCCTGAACCACCAATCAGAAGCAGAGTGAATCAAGTAGAACACCCAAGATTAAATGCTCCAATCGAAGAAATCTTGGAAGTTCTAGAAAGGAATAATTGGATTCCTGAGGCGAGGAAAATCGCTCAGCCCAGACCAGGGTCTAGAAACTATGATCAATACTGTAAGTACCATAGGGCACATGGGCATCGAACGGAAAATTGTTTTCACCTTAAGAGAGAAGTTGAAAAACTGATCGAGCAAGGAAAACTAGACGAATACATAGAACGAGATAATCGCAAAAGGGAAAGAAGCAGAAGCCCCCGGAACGGAACTCAAAGGAGAAGTTCTCATCGAAGGTCACCAGAACATCGACCTGCTCAGGAGTTGAATCACGACCAGATCAATGGAACTATCCACACTATATCCGGGGGGCCTGCGGGTGGAGATAGTCGCAATGCTCGACGAAGAATGGCCAGATCCCTAATTGCAAGTTCTAAATATCCAAAAGAAGTATGGACGTTAGAAAATAGGCCCACAAATCACGAGCCGATTAGCTTTAACGAAGGCGAAGTACCTAAAAACATTACTTGGGATACGAAAGAAGATAACCCAGATTTCCCTATGGTAGTGTCGTTAGAAATAGCGAATTACAATGTAAAAAGAATCCTAATCGATAATGGAAGCTCAGCAAATATCATCTCCAGGGAGGTTCTAGCACAAATGAACCTCGGACAAATAAATTTACAAAAGGTAGCCACACCGTTAGTAGGCTTTGGAGGGTCCGAGATCATCCCCAGCGGAACGATATCTTTGAGTGTATCGCTCGGAAAGAAGCCACTTCGAACAGTGAAGCTGGTAAAATTCCTAGTGGTAGAAACACCCTTCGCTTATAACGCTATATTAGGGCGACCAGCCCTTAACCTTTTTCGAGCTGTGGTCTCTACCTATCACCAGAAAATAAAATTTCCGACCGATAGCGGCATTGGAGAAATAACGAATGACCACTGTATGGCGTGGGATTGCTACAGCACGTCGCTAACCTTGAGAGAACATCCTAACCCTATTACTCCGAGCAAGAGAAAGATCGAAGACGATCCAATTAGAAATGAGGTCGAAATTCCTATTACTGATCGATTAGATAAAAAGGGGAAAGAACCACTAGATTTATCCTTGCAACCCCCAGAACATAAAGATATAATTCTGGTAGAAGGCGACTCGTCCAAAAGGACAAGAATTGGTACAGAATTGAGCAAAGAAGGAGAAGTAATGTTAATCGAATTTCTAAGAAATAACGTGGACGTTTTCGCTTGGAGTGCAAATGACATCGAAGGGATCGATCCTCGAGTAATCAAGCATACCCTAAAAATTGACCCTTCGGCGAAACCCGCCAGACAGAAGAAAAGAAATCATGGACCAGTGAAAGATAAAATCATTAAAGCCGAAGTTGAAAGACTGATGGAAGCAAAACAAATCCGAGAAATACATTTCTCGGAGTGGCTATGTAATGTTGTACTAGTAGCAAAGGGGGATAAGAAGGACAACAAATGGAGGATGTGTAATGATTTCACCGACCTTAACAAGTTATGTCCACGCGACCCTTACCCCCTCCCAAGAATCGACTTATTGGTCGACTCGACTGCTGGCTTTGCGCTGTTCAGCATGATGGACGCCTTCCAAGGCTTTTACCAAATATACATGGACGAGCGCGACCAAGAGAAGACCGCATTCGTAACCGAACAGGGAGTATACTGCTTTATAGTAATGCCGTTCGGATTAAGGAACGCTGGGGCTACATACCAAAGATTGGTAAACCTAATGTTCAGGGAGTTAATCGGAGAAATAATGGAGGTCTATGTAGACGACATGTTAGTTAAAAGTATGAATGAAGCAGATCACGTAAAACATCTAGATCGATGTTTCCAAATCTTAAGAAAATATCGTATGAAGTTGAACCCCGCAAAATGCACCTTCGGTGTTAAGTCAGGAAAATTTTTGGGATATTTGGTACACCAGCGAGGAATAGAAGCCAACCCAGAAAAAATTCGAGCCATAACTGAAATGAAACCTCCCAAGACCATCTCTCAAGTGCAAAGCTTGGTTGGGAAGATCGTAGCGTTAAATAGATTTATATCTAAATCGGCGGATAGAAGCTTGCCCTTTTTCCAAACACTTCGAAAGGCGAAAAACTTCGTTTGGACCGAAGAATGTGAACGAGCTTTCGAACAACTCAAAAAATATTTAACATCCCCTCCGATGTTGGCCAAACCGACAGAAGGGGAACCATTGTACTTATACATCTCCATCTCCGATACGGCCGTTAGCTCAGTCCTAATTAAGATAGAGGGTTCAAAGCATAAGCCTGTCTATTATCTCAGCAAGTTATTACAAGGGGCGGAGAAGAATTACTTGGAAATAGAAAAATTCACGCTGGCCTTAGTAGTGGCTGCACGAAAACTCCGACCCTACTTCTTAACCTACAAAATCATCGTTTTGACGAATCAACCGTTAAGACAAATCCTAGCAAAACCAGAAGCCTCCGGACGACTAATCAAATGGGCCATCGAACTCAGCCAGTTCGAGGTAGACTACAAACCGAGGATTGCCATCAAGGCCCAGGTGTTGGCCGATTTTATACTAGAAACACCGACGCAGGCCACTGAATCGTCGAGATGCCACAACAACGATGTTTTGATGATCGAGGATCAAACTTGGTTAATGCATGTCGACGGTGCTTCATACCGAGAAGGGGGAGGCGCCGGAATTAACTTCACTGGACCAAATAAGGAAGATTTGAATTACGCGATAACATTGGACTTCGTCGTAACAAACAATGAAGCCGAATATGAAGCGTTAATCGCAGGAATGGAGATGGCGATAAAAGCCAACATAAAGAGTCTTAAGGTACTAACTGATTCGGAATTAGTACAAAGACAAATAGAAGGCCTATACGAGGCTAAAGAGTTCAATATGATCAAATACCTCGCCAAAGTGAAATCTCTAGCTGGGAAATTTGAAAGCTTCAGTATCCAGAACATCCCACGTTCGGAAAATAAATGGGCCGATCAGCTATCAAAATTCACAGGATCCCATGACGGAAAGACCGAACGGGTGATTAACTGGTTGATATCTAATACACCAGCAATCGATATCGATGAAATACCGATAATCGATATAATGGAAATCGAAGAAACCGAAGAAAACTGGATGAACCCAATGAAAGACTATCTTCAAGATGGAAAACTACCATCTGATCAGAATGAAGCTCGGAAAATAAAATATCGAGCCCCAAAGTATACACTTATAGAAGGAAAACTCTACAGACGATCAGTATCGGGAATTCTCCTGAGATGCATCCCTGAATCACAAACCATGGATATACTGCGAGAAATACATGAAGGAGACGCAGGAAATCACAGTGGATCGAGGGCATTGGCCTTAAAATGTCTCAGAACAGGTTACTATTGGCCAACCATCAATAAAGATGCCGCTCAATATGTCCAAGAATGTCATCACTGCCAGATTCATGCTAACATATGCCATCGACCAGCAGAAAATATGCACCCTATCCCGATTTGTTGGCCATTCGATCAATGGGGAATGGACATCGTGGGACCTTTCCCAACAGCTAGATCAAAGAAATCCTATGTCCTGGTCGCTGTAGAATACTTTAGCAAATGGATAGAATGCGTCGCCCTCGCACGAATAACCCAATTCCAAGTTATTAACTTCCTCTGGAAATTCATAGTATGTCGATTCGGCATCCCAAGGGTCCTTATCTCCGATAATGGAACTCAATTCGCGGGAAAACAGATAATAGAATGGTGTACAAGACTCGGAATTCAACAAAATTTTACCTCGGTAGGACATCCTCGAGCAAATGGACAAACTGAAGTAGCAAACCGAGAGATAATAAAATCTTTGGAAAAAAGGTTAGGAGCCGCCAAAGGTAAATGGCTCGATGAGCTACCAGGAGTTTTGTGGGCTAATCGAACTACGGTAAGAAATTCAACTGGGGAAACCCCATTCAGCTTGATGTATGGGTCGGAAGCTGTTATCCCTGTGGAAACTTTAATTCCAACTCCAAGAATAGAGATGTTCAATAAAGAAGAAAATGAAAAGGCGAGGGAAAATGACGTTGATTTAACAGAAGCCTTAAGAGATAAAGCTGCTATACGCCTACAAACCACTAAGGCAAATATGGAGAAAGCATACAATCAAAAAGTACGCGTCCGAACCTTCAAAGAAGGAGACTTGGTTTTGAAAAAGGTAGAAGTATCCAAGCATGTGGGAAAGTTACAACAAAATTGGGATGGACCTTACATCGTCATTGGCGTAGGAAAGAAAGGTTCATACAAAATTGCACACATGGATGGAACAGCCTTACCAAGAACCTGGAACGCAGTCAACCTTAGGAAATACTATGGTAAATAAATTTTAGCAGATTATACTGCATTGTTTTATTTTTACTTTATCAAGTTTTAATCCTTGTAACAAAGGCCCTAGCCTAGAGTTCAAATAGTAAAAATTTTAGCATTTTCTATACATCGATTATTTTGATTAACGCTCGGTGGAATTACACTAGCATATTGATAAATATTAAAACAAAACGAGTTGAGTAAACATCGATCCGCTCGATAAAAACTCCTCGACATATATTCAACAGCAAAAAAGACTTTTTGGTGATAAACCTAAGTCTAAATTATAAATGAGTCGAGTATACATTGATCCGCTCAATAAACACTCCTCATTCCAACGACAAAAACGAGTTGAGTAAACATCGATCCGCTCGATAAAAACTCCTCGATATATCTATAATGATTAAAAGACTTTTTGGTGATAAACCTAAGTCTGAATTATAAATGAGTCGAGTATACATTGATCCGCTCAATAAACACTCCTCATTCCAACGACAAAAACGAGTTGAGTAAACATCGATCCGCTCGATAAAAACTCCTCGATATATCTATAATGATTAAAAGACTTTTTGGTGATAAACCTAAGTCTGAATTATAAACGAGTCGAGTATACATTGATCCGCTCAATAAACACTCCTCATTCCGACGACGAAAACGAGTTGAGTAAACATCGATCCGCTCGATAAAAACTCCTCGACACATATATGATCAAAAAGACTTTTGGTACGAAAAACCTAAGTCTAAAACAAAACGAATTGAGTAAACATCGATCCGCTCGATAAAAACTCCTCGACGTATATATTTAATGATCAAAAAGACTTTTGGTGATAAACCTAAGTCTAAAACAAAACGAGTTGAGTAAGCATCGATCCGCTCGATAAAAACTCCTCGACAAATATATTCAACGATCAAAAAGACTTTTGGTACGAAAAACCTAAGTCTAAATTAAAACGAGTCGAAGTATACATTGATCCGCTCAATAAAAACTCCTCGTTCAATTTTATTAACGAAAAAACTTCAGGTATTAAAAACCTAAGTCTGAACAAAACGAGTTGAGTAAACATCGATCCGCTCGATAAAAACTCCTCGATATATCTATAATGATTAAGAGACTTCGGATACTAAAAACCTAAGTCTAAACAAAAGAATTGAGTAAACATCGATCCGCTCGATAAAAACTCCTCGACATATATATTCAACGATCAAAAAGACTTTCAGGTACTAAAAACCTAAGTCTAAACAAAAAGGGTTGAGTAAACATCGATCCGCTCGATAAAAACTCCTCGATATATGTTCAACGATCAAAAAGATTTTTGGGTTAAAAACATAAATCTAAACAAAACGAGTTGAGTAAACATTGATCCGCTCAATAAAAACTCCTCGATTAATTACAACGACAAAGAAGGATTTTTGTTATAAAATCCTAAGTCTAAATTATAGCAAGATTGAGTACACATTGATACGCTCAATAAAAACTCCTCGATCTACTCCTAACGATCTAAAAAAGATCCGCTGATACTCCTAAAGTTTTAAAGATAAATCAAGTATGAATTCATCTGCTCGGAAATGATCAAACGACAAAGAAGATGCAAGAAATAAATAATATTTTATTCATCAAATCAATTACATACAAATATCCTACGTTACAAAAATCTGCCTGCTATCTAAAGATCGTCACAATGATCCAGTTAAATTGATCCTATGGGATCGACTATCTTCACGACAATGTCCACGGAAACACCAATCTCCTCCCTAGTACCTCATCGATCATAATAAACCACCTAAGAAGCATGCTGCTCAGGATGGTCGACTTCTTTGGTTCGATGGCCAGGCTCTAAAGATCGGTATGTTCCTCCAGGTGAAATGAGCATTACCAGCCAGATAACCAGCAGTACTCAATTCACCCACAAAAGATACTGCTTTTACATTATCTATAAAACATTTTACTCTGAAGCAGCATCTCTTCAGGACCGCCGTGAAACGGTAACTTTACCGGCCACCCCGGTGGTCTATCAATCCGGAAGTAACCTCCAAGGACGAGGATGGCCGGCAAAGTACGAACCCTCCATGTGCAGACGGAAACCACGGACCTCTAATGTGATGAAGACTAAGGCAGAGATCTCATGGGATCCGTCGATACAAGGAAGGGCTGACATGGGACCCGTCAATACAAGACTGGGGACAAGTTCTTTACTGCGAACGAACAAATCACGATAATGTGACTTCTTGAACATTATGGGGTCCGAAGGCAAAATGAAATCTAAAGAAACAGAGATCTTCATTGTTATGAATGGAAAATAAGGAAACTGTCTACTTATTTATAGGCGCCCGTGAGAATGATCCTACGGATAATAGGAGTTTAATCAAGGGACGAAAACGCGACCCTTTGACTTCCCGAAATAAATGCAAGTAAGTTGGAACGGCGCCCCGTCTGATCGACTCAACAGATCGATGACAAACAAATCTACAGATCGAAGCGATCGACAAATAATCCAAGAAAACTTAAAGAAGTTCAAAGACCAAAACGACCTGCACGATCATATATGAGGGTCGCCTAATAGAAAATATTAAGAACTCCTCGACGAAGGCATGCAAAATTAGACCGTTGAAAGAGGATAAATGCCTAAAAACGACCAGAGCCTCCACCATACGGGGGTCGTAACTGCCTCATACATCATTGGGGAACTACTAAGTTGGCCATACAAGAATTCCACTTAGAATCCAAGAAATCTGACATCGAAATCAGGAGAATAGCCCTCCCTATTCGAAACTATAAGGCCGTCACTGCCTAATTTTCCAAAGAATTGCTGAAGGAGGTCTGAACGGGTCAGATCTGGCCAGGACTGTTACATTTTCCAATTCCTCCCATATCAAGAGTATGATATACTGGCTAGGGATATGTATAGTTGAAAAGCTAATAATGGAAGACATGGATAGGTGAAAAGCACCTAAAGGAAAATTTCTCTCTGAGGAAAAGAAGAACTGAAATTCAACGGGAGGAACAATAACCTCCTTATATAAGATATATGTCATATAAGGACAAATTTATAAGGCATGAATCGAGCATCGACCAGACAGCTAAGGGTTTACACAACGACGATCGGCTGGATCGATCAATAAAGATTAAATATGCGAAGCAAATATTATACCGTTCAGTTATCTTACAAGCGACCAAAGCAAGATCAAGCTTACTTTCTCCATACTCAAATCTCTCCGCAGAAATAAAAATTCAGATAAGTAAAACTAATCTTTGTCAATTACTACATGATGGTATATTTGTGCGTAGCAATTACATATATGAAAAAGATATATCATTAGAATCAAGGCAAGAATCTGCCTACAGAAGAGATCATAATATTTCCATTTTAGTACTTCTCCCATTACAAAATTTCAGCCCAAACGAATGCGCAAATGTTGGGCGACAAAAAAAAAAAAAAAAAAAAAAAAAAAAAAAAAAAAAAAAAAGAGACAGTCCAAGGTCTGCCAGATCGAATAAAGATCATTGAGAAGAATCGCCAGAGGGGCGACCAGCAGAAACAGGCCTCCGAGGAGTTAGGTTACCAGCAAACGCCATCAACTCCTCCTGGCGCTTAAAATAACCGGCATCATAACCATCATCATATGCCTGTTGACGAGATCCCTCTGCCGACGCGGCAGCCTGAACTAGGTCGCCTTTCTCTTTCTCAAGAATAACTTTGTCAGCCTCTAACTTTTGGAGATCATCTTTAGCAAGTTGCAGCTGCAGCTCCAAACCCCTGGTTTTAGCTTTCTCCGACTCCAGCTGACCTTGAAGAGCTCTCCGACTATTCCACAGTTCATCATTTTGCACACCCAGCTGGAGTGCAAAATACTTGCCCTAAAAACAGAAAGAGTAAGAAAAACCACTGTACAACAAAGAATTCAAAACAAAGAACAAAAATGTCTACCTGCTCACATATCTTCACCAAAGATTGAACAAGGCGAACATTGGAAGTACCTTCGAGCTTCCTCAATTCGCCGGGCAAAATAGTACTCATACCTAAGTCCCAAGACAAAGCATCAGGTTCAACAGAACCAGGCAGCTCGCTTGTCAAAGGGACGCCGTCGGAACGTGGAGTCTCCGACAAAAGAATGTCATTAACCTGCATAAGCACACAGCGATCATCTAACGGACGAGGGGAATCCCGCTCGTTGGGACTAACAGAGGTCTCTTTGCCGGAAGCAGATATAACGGTCCGACGACCTGACCTCGACCCAGATCGACCCCCAGAAGGTCCCCCAGACTCAAAAGAAGCAGTCGTTACAGTGATATCATGAAATAGATATTCAGGACCATATTGCGAAATAGACTGCGTTATGGAAGGATTGACAGAAAAACCATCACCGACTTGCCCTTCACTAACTAGCAGGGCAGTAGAAGTAGAAAAAGGAAGGGAACTAACAAAATCCCCTCCATGAGATCCATACTCGTAAGAAGAAAAACCTGAAGAAACAGGTATGTCGTAAACCGGTTCCATGTTGGATGGATCTCCGAAAGCTAATCGACCTGGGGAAGACCTATTACCTCCCGCGGGGGTAGAAGAAAAGTTTGGTTGGAGGAGCGACGAACTAACTTCTGATAAAGGTTGGGACGTGGTAATAGGAGTATCGATCATCGAGCTACTAACTGAGGACGAACGAGGAGGCTCCATCGAAGGCCCTTCTCTTCGAAATTTCTTCGATCTATTATCCCTAGCGCCCTCACGAGAAGGTCGCTTCGAAGTATTACCGAAAAGGTTACTCATGATCGGATTACGGAAAAATATAAATTAATATCGAGGAAGTTTATCGACTAGCTCAAGAAAGAGTATTATGTTAAGAGAGGAGTATAGCAGTAAAAAAGACAAGTCAAATTTTACCTCTCGTATTTATACTGCACGAAAAGACGCGACTAACCCGAAGAAAGGGCGCGAAACAGGAAAACTGACCTTGGAGCAAACGCTAGAATTTGAAAAGACACATACATAATGATTACGGCAAATTAAATGACTTGTCTGAATCATTACAGCGAATGTGAAAGGACACGACTGTCTGAATAAGAAACGTTTAGTGTACAAAGTAGGGAAAGCTAAGCTACAATTTAACCTACAAGCGGATAATTACAAAGATTATTTCAAAAATAAATCACTACTTTAAGAAGCCTGGTCGCTATCCGAAATCTTCTGCTCACTATTGACGACCTCAGTCATGCCTATATCGTCTTCGTCTTCTTCTTCATCTACTGGATCGATGAAAGTATTATCAAGCTCATCGTTAACATCAGAAGGAGGAATCGGCAATGGATTTCCGTATTCTCCGACAAGGTGAGCTAAAGGAAGACCTTGATATACGACATCTGGAACTTCAGAGGAAGAGTAAAGCTCGCCATAACGGTTCAACCGGATATGAGCTGCCTTAAAATACTCCTTCCGACGATCCTCGATCATCTCCAAAGCGACCAGTTGATGAATCGATTTTTTAAAGGTATTCTCAAGAAGAGGACCGACCATCCGGTACACCAACGCCATATGAACAGGAGAGTTGAGGAATTCTCGAACTACTTGTTCGTCGGATTTCCTAACATACCGATCTCTTTGCCTAAGTGGGACGTCGTTTTCATAGTCCTCTAAAGAAGCTTCAAGGCTTGACACTTGAGATTCAAGCTCACTAATCCGAGTCGTGCTCTGCAACTGCAATTCTTCTAATTTTCTTGCCATTTGATTGGTTTGTTCCTGAGCGCGAGAAACCTCTATCGCTCTATCTAGCATTTCTTGGTCTTCGGTCCCGGCAGCACGAGTCTCTACGACAGGAATAGAGGAAGATGTTGAGGGACCAACTTCTGAACCAGAAGACTTGTGAAGTAAAGCTTTATACTTCTCTTCAAGGAAATCGCACTGTTGTTTCCAAAGAGAATTTTCATAGGCGTATGATGTCAGACAGGTGTTGACCTGAAATAACGAAAGGGTCAGAAAGAAACAAGTTAGCAAATTGAGAAAATCTTAAAAGATCACTTCATCAAAATAATAGAAAGAAAAAGGATCTCACCTTTTCAGCATAGAGAAAAGCTCGCTGGAATTTCTCCAAAGGATCCTTATGAAGAAGCTTATTAAGATCGCGAGTATGAACGCCAGATAAAAGAATACGGGTCGCCTTATCGACCGCATTCTCGTTATTATCATGAATAAGAGAATCCTTCTCGGAATAACCAGCGGCCCTCCTTCCCTCTAAATGATCCTCGATCATTTCGACCAGAGTAGGATTTGGATGTTTATCCCCGAGTAAAGAAAGGTCGTCACCAGAACGTCCATAGTAACTCCTCTTTCTATCAACTGGATTATTAGTGGGATGAGGCATCGACCAGCTACGACATCCTCGAATACCCAAAGATGTTCTAAGATGAAGCGGAGGATAACCGGATCCCATGCCCTGACGAATAGGGGACTCGCGTGGAGAATCCGGAGATTCCTCTCTATTCTCCTCGGATTCGTGACCCAATTCCAATTTCCTCTTTCGAGACGCCCTCTGCTCGATAGGATTATTCTCCACTGACTTGGAAGATTTCGACAGCACCATTTTTCCCTTCGAAGAGTGTCGGGAGCTTTCTACCATATGAGCTGAGAAAGAAACAAAATAAAGTTAGTTTCTCCATATAAAAAGTATAGTGACAATACTAAAGATCAAATAAAATGCTAACCTAGAGGCTCAGATGATGAACTGATGGGAAAATTATGGACGCTTAACCCCGCTTTACGAAGAAAAGATTCCCCAATCAGAAGAGCGCTTTGATATTTGTTTGTACGCATCTCGGGAATCTCAGTGATAAACTGTACATCGTCAGGAACAAGTTCACCAGTCGGTGAGCGACCTCCGGGAACCCACCTGGAACCATGATCCCACGAGAAAGGCGTGATCGAACCATCCGCCAAACGGAGATTAGGCGGAGGACGAACAAAGAAGAAATGAGATTTCCAAGAAGGATTACTAGAAACCGGAGCATCAAAGATTGCTCGGCTGGGCCGCTGACTAGCGAAGAAGTATCCACGGTTTGAAGAACTAGAAATATTAAAACGAAAAAGTTGCGTAAAATTACGGAAAGAAGGTTTAAATCCCTTTGCAATCATCAGAACGGAAAAACAAACCACAAAAGCAACTGAATTTGGAACCAGTTGTGTCAAGCACACGCTGAAAGTTTTCAGAACTTCCAGGAAAAGGGGAGACAAAGGAAGACGCAGTCCGCTATTAAAATGAGCCGTATAAAAGGCTCGACATCCCTCCGGCGGGGAAGTAACCCTATCAGTAGGTGAAGGGAGAATTATCTCAGAACCCTCCGGAAAATATTTGGTATAGCTATTCACGACTTCGGGGAATGTTTCCTCTGTATATGCGCAAGCTAGATCCTCAATTGGTTCAGAAATCTGAGGAACAGTACCTTTGCCCTTTTTGGCTCGGGCGGCTACGTCCGCATCGGAAAGGATTCGTACCTTGTAAGTATCTTCTACAGGGATAACAAGGTCAGAGACCGTAGTTTGTTCACCCAGAGGATTAGAATGTAACTCCTCCTCGTTATCAGGGGCGATGATCTCTCTAGGAGAAGAAGAAGATCTTCTTACGGAAGCCATCTATATTCTAGTTCTTGAAGAAGAAGGTCGATGAAAGGAAAATTTTATACGACGAACGACCAAACTAGAAAATGACTGCGATCTAAAAGCAAATATAAAAGAGAAATGGCAAACTCGAAAGTCACCTATTTATAAGGAAATGAGAAAAGACGTTTCGAACTTATAGCAGCTACTCAAATTCCCGCCAAAAATGGAAGGATACCAAAAGCCTCCTGAATAGACGCGTGGCGATTCATCATTAGGCGGAAGAAACGACTATCTATGATACGTAGCACTCTTTTCCTTACTTAAGATTTTTTCCCACTGGGTTTTTTCTTAAGTAAGGTTTTTAACGAGGCTCCGTTCATAGAAAAGAAACAGTCGACAAGTTTTATCTACTTCTACGAGCTCCTATTATCTATACGCTCGAAGAAGTGAGGGAGTACTGATGGGGGCTATTTCGCACCCTACATACTAGTCTGATCGAACAAAGATTACAAGATCGATTCGACCAATTCTAACGGATCGGGATCTTCTTACTGACCCAGCCTGATGCCGCTCGCTCCGAGTAAAGATTACACTCCGGACCCAAGAAGGATAGGTTGGGCCGAGTCCAACTAGGACTATGATTCCTTGTAATACTAGGTTTAGCGTAATATAAATACCTAGTTATTCATTGTATAAGACAACCACGAATTCTCTTAATTCAGGGATTACGCAAGAATACATTGATAACAATAGAACTCAATAATATCCATCATTATTGCAGAACTTTACCTCCATATCATTGCGTTCTTAATTTCGTTACTGGTTTTACTTCTTGCCTTTGATTATTGCTTTTCTTTGTAAACGATCCATCCAGAATAAAGTAACGGAACCCAATATACTGAATAATTCAATATCCTAACCCCCGATATCACAAATTCACTGATATTAAATTAACCCGACGAAAAACGGTTAAATCAGAACCATGTCTAACAAAGTCCGGTTCCTCCGCTCAGACACTCCATTGAGTTGAGGTGTCCTAGGGGGAGTTCGCTGTGCGAGAATTCCATTCTCTTTTAGATAATCAAGGAATTCTTGCCTTAAATACTCACCACCTCTATCAGAACGAAGTGCTTTAATACTATGTCCAAGTTGGTTCTCTACTTCCATTCGAAACTCTTTGAATTTCTCAAAGGTTTCGGATTTGTGTGTCATAAGATACACATATCCATAACGACTAAAATCGTCGGTGAATGTTACGAAGTAAGAGAATCCACCTCTCGCATTGACACTCAATGGTCCACAAACATCAGTATGGATAAGATCCAATGTCTGTTTGGTTCGCTCGGGATTCCCGGTGAAGGGTGATTTGGTCATCTTTCCTTTGAGACAAGATTCGCAAGTCGGGAGTTCATCTAAGTTCTTTATTTCAAGAGCCTTAGAGGAAACCAACTTTTGAATCCTACTCTTGGAAATATGTCCAAATCTAGCGTGCCAAAGTTGTGGAGTTTGATTATCATATTTCCTTTTTCTAGATTGAATGTGCATGACGTTGGAATTTATAGGTTCTAGGGAATATAGACCATCTATCAAAGT
The DNA here is from genome assembly GCA_038501285.1 of Penstemon eatonii. Classification (NCBI taxonomy): domain Eukaryota; kingdom Viridiplantae; phylum Streptophyta; class Magnoliopsida; order Lamiales; family Plantaginaceae; genus Penstemon; species Penstemon eatonii. The sequence continues at coordinate 29,537,090 of CM076713.1, forward strand.
ACCACGAGCATACATTAAATCACCTTTAAATATGCAAAAAGATCCATTTTGAATGGAAAAATTAAAACCATCAATGTCTAACATAGGAATAGAAATGATGTTTTTAATAACGTTTGGTACGTACAGACAATCCCTTAAAATTAAAGTAAAATTCCCTAAGACTAATTCCACGTTTCCTATAGCCTCGGCGGCGATCCTAGCTCCGTTTCCAAAATGCAGGATTCTATCCCCGGGCTTCAGGGTTCTTACTGCTCCCATCACCTGCAAATCATTGCAGATATGAGAACCTGCTGCGGTGTCTAACACCCACGATGCACAGTTAATAGAAATATTAACTTCAACTAGAAAAATACCTTTGGCTACCAATTTCATCTTTAGGTAGTCTGGGCAGTTCCTTTTCCAGTGCCCTGCTTTCTTGCAGTGGAAACATTCGTCTTCTGGGCTTTTGCGCTTTTTCTCGACCACCTTGGTGACTGCCTTTGAAGAAAATACCTTCTTCTTTTTCTTACCTTTCTTAGGCTTTGCAGCCTTCGATTGGTGTGCAATCATTACAGGTTTCTCTTTCTTGAGAGTCGATTCTGCCGTTACCAATAAATTGGTCAGTTCGTGAAGAGCGAGGTTTCTATCTTCCATGTTGAAGTTCAACACGAACTGGTCAAATGAACGGGGCAGCGTATGGAGAAGGAGGTCAGTGCTAAGATCAGCGTGCAAATCCACGTCCAATCGCCCCAGTTTTTCAACCAAGTTGATGAAACGCAGACAGTGATCTTTTACACTGCTTCCCTCAGCCATCTTGAGATTAAACAACTCTTTAGAGGTCGCGAATCTTTCAGCGCGAGATCTTTCCCCAAACATCTGCTGGAGATGGAGAAGTATATCTCTAGCAAGCGGCATAGCAGCATGCTGTTTCTGCAGTTCGTTTGACATCGAAGCTAGCATGAGGCAACGAACCTGAAGATCATCATCAACCCTTTTAGCATGGGCGGTTCGTTGTTCCTCAGTAGCTCGTGCTGCGGGTGCAGCAGGCATGGGTGTGTCGAGCACATAACTGCGACGTTCGGAGTCTAGGACTATCCTCAGATTTCTCAGCCAGTCGACAAAGTTTGAACCATTCAATTTGTTTGCGTCGAGGATAACAGATAATGGATTCTTAGACATTGTAATTAATATCTACAATAGGAAAGAAGACAACATTAAGCTAACTGATCTTATGTCTAATACTTATAATTATCGAAGTTGGACTTAGTTTCGAAAAAGTTCTCCCACTATTTTGTCGAAACAATCACCCCTTTGATTGCTCGGGAAATTCTATTTCCTAGTAGGTCTTGACGTCCCAGCAGCAATTAATTGCACCCACGACTCGTGGCCATACAAGTAATTCTCCAGGTAGGTATACTTTTACCAATTGTGTTACTCCACAACCTTCAAGCTATTTTGCCTCGATTTTCGCACCTATCTAGCACTGCTACATCATAGATGTTACTCCTCGTTTAAGTCTGACCCAGTCAATCTTGATGAGCAACAGGCCCGGTCATGAAATCCCCGTAACTAGTTATCGGTCGATTTTCACATCCCGACAAGTTCCCACCCTTGTCTTGTTTAGTTAAAAACAAGAATCGAGGAATTTCGTGTATTGTCCCTTTCTTCGACTCGGGTGCCAGACTCTGGATCACCTCTATCGATAAGTAGACAACATACACTAGTCCCTATTGATGGAAGGCTTGGATCTATAAAACTTCATTTTATAGTTTACCCAATATGACTTAATATTTTATTTCGAGAGGGGTATTTCTGGTTTGAAAGTTATACTAACTCTCCTCGAGATCTCACCGTGTAAGTTATGCTTTATTCTTTTATTACGATCTAGATTCTAGCGGGTAGCCAAATATAAATCGACAAATAAATAAAAGCCATACAAGCCTAGCATGCATTCTACCACAATATGTTTTCGATCGGGAGCCTCCTATGTGGACCATCATCGAGCCATGATGTTGGTCATATTGGTCAATCTAAAGGGTTCTCAAACAGGCCTATGCTATTACATTAATCACCATGCATACATGGCCTTCATATCTCCTTGGGCTCCCATCTTGCTTGTAACGGGCCTCCATCCTAGACTAGGAAAGCATTAAAGCCCTATTCTATTACAAAGCCTTAAAATTGGCCCAAAAACATAAAAGGCTCGCAGGCCCTAATAAAAAACCAAACATTAAATTAAACCAATCACATCTACCCTAAGGTCAAAGCTCGGCTCGATCGAAAACCACGTAAACAGTTCACGTAGAGCAAGAAACATGTAAACGACATTTTACTTTCTCCTTTCTTTAATTTTAAAACATCCTTTTAAAACTAACTTCCATTGATTCTTACTTTTAGTCACTACTAATTATGACAAAATAAACTTTCGGGTAAACAAAATAAATTTTCCTGCTGAAAATCAGATTCTGTTTTTCAACTTTTAAATTGCATTTTCGGCCCCTCAATTTTCGAAAATTGCACTTTGACCCCAAAAACTTTTAAAAAGTTACAAAAACACCCAAAGCAGTTTCGGCCAGCATTCCAGAAAATAAATTTTGAATTCTGAAAATTTTCGATTTTTCCAAACAGATCCTTGAAGTTTCGGTAATTGCAAAACAGTCCCTAAACTTTCGGAAATTACAAAATGACCCCAAAAAAGCGTGCGACCAGTTTGCGAAAACAGTCCAGAATTTTTGAAATTTCCAGATTCTAAAATTTCGAATTTTTAAGCCCTTTAAAACCCTAGTTTGCGATTTTGCCCAAAGAGTCCTGAAGTTTTCAAAAACTATGAAAACGCTATAGATCTGAAAAACAGTTTTACCCAATTGTAGATCTAGTCATAACAAGTAAGAATCAATCGACAGAACATAATTATCATGCGTTTTAATATACATAATTAAACATATAATATAAACACATATTATGTTCAAGCCTTTCGTATAATAATCATGGAGTTGGCTCTGATACCACTGTTGGGATATGCCTCGATTGTCAGTACAACAGAGTGCGGAAATTAAAATTTTTCAAGGCACACCCACAGATCCCATAATAATATCTCCAATTTATATATACGAAAGACATAAAACAAAGCACAGAAATAATCTAACAAAGGGGGTTTTCGATTTTTACCTCACCACAGGCAAGGTGGTGGAAACCTCCAACTCTGATTCTGAACTCTGATTAAGGTTCTGGTTCACTGGAGTGATCCAAGCGTCTCACCTCCAGAGAAAAGTCCACACCAACTGGATTATGATGACACCTCTTAGTCTTAGGCTCAGAACTAGATCTAAGAGGCTTGTTGATGAAGGATTGTTCAGATCTATTTGACAGATCAAAATTCTGCACAAAAGGAATGAGGGAGAAGATTTGCGGCGGCGGCACTAGGGCTTTCACGGCGGCGGTGCGGCGGTGTTACGGCAGCACACGGCGGCGGCGCTAGGGCTTGGGCGGCGCAGGGTGGGGCGGATTTCCTAGGGCAAGAGAAGACTAGGGTTTTTGCTTAGATGTTCTATCTCTGAGTTCTGTTAGAACTCTATTTATAAGCACTCCTCAAGTCCTAGGGTTACAAGATTCCTAATGGGCTTAGGAGTCCATTTCTTGCAAGCTCACCTTAATTTAATTAATTACTTAATTAAATATCCAGCCCATATTAATTAATTACTTAATTAATATTTAGTTTAATTAATCAATTGTCATTTAAATCAATTAAATCAATTAATTAATTTATCTCCCATTTGAATTAACACTTTAATTCACTTAATTGATTTAATTACTTTTAAATCAATTAATTCCTTTTATATTCCTACAGAACAGTCACCGTCCAATTGTATTGTGTGTGACCCTCTGGGTTCACCATCAATTGGCAGCAGGCTCACGAAACCTCGTGATTTAATTTATGAACAATAAATTGCTCCGATCAATTAAACTACCTTTAATTGACCACTCCTAGAATCAATTCCTCTATTAATTCAGGAGTACCCACACTTCATGGTCGATGTCTAGCCACAAGCCCATGAAGCCCAACATCAGGTGAATTGATATTTAGTGAACCTCACCTCATATAATTACCATGTACATACGGTCCTTCTGTCGACCAATTTCCCGATCAAGACTTAGGGTGTGTGAATTGATCGGCACCTCTAAATTTGTCTCGATAACTATACTTTCTAATTCAGGATAATGTTCCAGTGTGACTGCCTAATTTGGAAACCCCTTTCCAAATCCGGCACCGACTACGGCCGTAGATTCATTGGAAACATTATCTAAGAATCGTATAGGAAATATTCTCATCCATTACGATGAGTCAACAGATTCCATCTTGGTACTAACCACTCGCGTACATGTCCATACGCACCCAACCTAGGCATTTTTATGACCAAGCTAAGTGGCCTATACCTAGATCTAAGTACGCACTTTCATGCACCGAATTCGCCCTAGCACCTCAAGTCATAGGACTAAATCGTACACTATTATAATCCTTTGAGAAACATCCCATCACCGATATGCGTCATGCGCTTCCACAATGGGTTTCTCTGTTCGGGTCGTTCGATGCATTCGATCCTCCATCGAATCACCTAGTCATATGCACTGGCCTCAAATGCCTTGTTCATGAAACTACAACAAATTCACTCCGTGTGAATCATGCATAATCGTACAAGTCTTGACGATTCACTCGATACCCCGTCTCGATATGAATCTATGACTTGGAACATTTTCGAGATCACGACCTTTGAGACTGTTTCATGATAAGTGCACTCAGTACTGAAGTGTATAGTCCCATAGTCATGAGTGATCTCAGGGTTTCAACCAATCGCTTAAATGTATTCGCGAGAGATGAAGTTTGGCCATTGTTTATCCTTATACATATATAAATAAACATGCGTATTATTATAAAATCAAAGATTGTTATATACAAGATAGATCTATTACAAGCTAATTGAACTGGCTTGCAGGGCACTATCCTATCAGGACCGTATGTACATGGTAATTATATGAGACGAGGTTCACAAAGTATCAATTCACCTGAAGTTGGGCTTCATGGGCTTGTGGCTAGACATCGACCATGAAGTGTAGGTACTCCTGAATTAATAGAGGATTTAATTCTAGGAGTGGTCAATTAAAGGTTGTTTAATTAACCGGAGTAATTTATTGTTCATAAATTAAATCACGAGGAATTCGTGGGCCTGCTGCCAATTGATGGTGAACCCACAGGGTCACACACAATACAATTGGACGGTGACTGTTATAAAGGATACTAAAGGAATTAATTGATTTAAAAGTAATTAAATCAATTAAATGAATTAAAGTATTAATTCAAGTGGGAGATTAATTGATTGGTTGACTTAATTAATTAAATACTTAATTAAGTTGCTAATTAATTATATAAGAGAAATATTGATTTATTTGGATTGGGCATTTAATTAAAGTAGTTAATTAAATGAAAGGCTTGCAAGACATGGGCCTTTAATTAAAAGCCCATAAGGAGTCTTGAAAACCTAGGTCAAGTAGAAGTCTATAAATAGAGTTCTACCAGAGCTCAGAAAGCTAACACCCTAGCACAAAAACCCTGAGCTCTCTTCTCTGACCTAGCCGCCCCCTCCCCTGCACCGCCAAACTTGTGCCGCCGCCACCTTGCTGCCGTGAGCTGCCCTAGCGCCTCCGCCGCCTCTCCCTTGTTCCACCGTGTTAGATCTTGACCTGTCAAGTAGATCTACACAGTCCTGCTATAGCAAACCTCCTAGATCCAGTTCTGAGCCTAAGACTAGGATGTGTTACCAGAATCCAGTTGGTGTGGACTATCTTTGGAGGTGAGACATTTGGATCACTCCTGTGAACCAGATCCAGATCCAGATTCAGAATCAGAACTGAAGGTTGCCACCACCTTGCCTGTGGTGAGGTAAATCGCAAAAACCCCCTTGTTTAATTCATTGTGTGTTTTTGTTTCATGCTTGCGTATACATAATATGGAGATCTTATTTATGGGACCTTTGGTGCTTCGAAAAATTTTAAATTCCGCACTTTTGTTGTTCTGACAATCGAGGCAACCCAAACCACTATCCCAACAGTGGTATCAGAGCCAACTCCATCATTATTATACGAAAAGCCTGAACATAATGTGTTTTCATCGTATATGTTTAATTATGTATATGTAAACACGTGATAATTATGTTCTGTAAATTGATTCTTACTTGTTATGACTGGATCTATGATTGGGTAAAACTGCTTTTTCAGATCTGTGCCGATTTTATAGTTTTTGAAAACATCAGGACTTTTTGTGCAAAAATTGCATATAGGGTTTTAGATGGCTGAAAAATTCAAAATTTTTGGATCTGGAAATTTCAAAACTTCTGGACTACTTTGCAAATCTGATCGCACGGTTTTTTGGGGTCGTTTTGTAATTTCCGAAAGTTTAGGGATTGTTTTGCAATTACCGAAAATTCAGGGAAAAATCGAAAATTTTCAGAATTCAAAATTTTATTTTCTGGTCTGCTGCCCGAAATTGTTCTGGGGTGTTTTTGTAACTTTTTAAAAGTTTTGGGGTCAAAGTGTAGTTTTCGAAAGTTGAGGGGCAAAAATGCAATTTTCAAAAGTTGAAAAATAGAATCTGAATTTGAGCAGAAAATTTATTTTTGTTTACCCGAATATTTATTTTGTCAAAATAATAGTGACTAAAAAGTAAGAATCATAGGAAGTTAGTTTTAAAAGGTTGTTTTAAAATTAAGAAAGAAATAGGTAAAAGTTGTTTGCATGTTTCTTGCTCTACGTGAACTGTTTACGTGGTTTTCGATCGAGCCGAACCTTGACCTTAGGGCAGATGTGATTGGTTTAATTTAATGTTTGGTTTTTATTGGGCCTGCGAGCCTATTATATTTTTGGGCCACTTTGAGCCTTTGTAATAGAATAGGGCTTTACTGCTTTCCTAGTCTAGGATGGAGGCCCGTTTACAAGCAAGGTGGGAGCCCAAGAAGATATTAAGGCCATGTATGCGTGGTACACTGTGTAATAGCATAGGCCTGTTTGCAAACCCTTTAGATTGACCAATAAGGCCAACATCATTGGCTCGATGATGGCCCACATAGGAGGCTCCCGATCGAAAACATATTGTGGTAGTATGCATGCTAGGCTTGTATGACTTTTATTTATTTGTCGATTTATATTTAGCTTGTAGGAGATCCGCGCTAGAATCTAGATCGTAATAAAAGATAAAGCATAACTGGAACGGGTAGATCTCGAGGAGAATTAGCATAACTTTCAAACCAGAAATTCCCCTCTCGAATTAAATATTAAGTCATATTGGATTAAAATAAAATGAAGTATTTATATAAATCCAAGCCTTCCATCAATAGGGACTAGCGTATATTGTCTACTTATCGATAGAGGTGATCCAGAGTCTGGCACCCGAGTCGAAGAAAGGGACAATACGTAAAATTCCTTGACTCCTGTTTTTAACTAAACACGACAAGGGTGAGGACTGGTCGGGATGTGAGGATCGACCGATAACTAGTTACGGAGAACTCACGACCGGGCCCATTGCTCATCATGATTGATGGGTTAGACTTAACGATTAGTAACACTTATGATGTAGCAGTGCTAGATAAGTGCGAAAATCGAGGCAAAATAGCTTGAAGGTTGTGAAGTGACACAATTGGCAATAAGTATGCCTACCTGGGGAATTAATTGTATGGCCACGAGTCGTGGGTGCAATTAATTGCCGCTGGGACGTCAAGACCTACTAGGAAATAGAATTTCCCGAACAATTGAAGGGGTAATTGTTTCGATAAAATAGTGGGAGAACTTCTACGATAGAAAGTCCAACCTTCGTAGATTATAAGTATTATTCATTAACTAGTCCACTGAATCTTTGTCTTCTCTTTAGGATACTGAGATATCTGTAATTATCCATTTTACTATTTATCCTCGACTAATAAAATAACTGGATCAAAATATCGACTAGGCAAGAAACTTTAGAATTGTCTTAAATTCCAAAAGTGGGAATGATGTTCTTAAACGACGAGCATATGCCTTATGCGCTTCCGAGATAAGTCAAAATATAAGAAACGAATCACCCGTAGAATATGGGAATATTAATGATCGTTTTCTCATATAAAGATGAATCTCAAAAGTGAAACGAATCACCTATAGAGTATGGGAATCTTAATGATCGTTTCCTCAATAAGCATCAAGATTGAACGAGCTATGGAAGCAACATGAGGAGCATGTCTGAAGCTTCTGAAACAAACCTCTACCTCAAAAGGCTTGTTTTGAGGAGTAGTTTTGAATCGATTTGATTCGAGAATTCTAAGGAATTGTTTCAAAACTCGAGAATAAATGAAGGAACTAGTGTCAAAGATCATTGTCTTTATTTTATCAATCTAGTTGAAAACTAGATCGTTTAAACGTAGGCCTGCAAGTGATCTTAACATTAACTTCCTCCTAAATTCTCCTCCCGCTCATTCAAATGACTCTTGAAATAAACTGATCTTATTTGATAAGTCGATCACATTTCATGAATCAACCAAAGTACTGGTTAAAGGCAAATAGGATAAACCTGTCATGATCGTTTACACTTCATGGACTGCAAAGTCATGGAAGAGTAAAATGAAGAGGAATTTATTCTCTTCTAATCCGACCATAAAGGTAGTCAAAAAGAACGCAAGTAGCCTAAAAGTCGAATTATCCCACTGCATCTAAGAAAGGCACTGATATGTATAATTGATTAGCTGATCTAATTAATTAAGCAACATTTCAATTAAAGGGTTAATTGAAAAGGAAAAAGGAAGCAATTAAAGAAGTTAATTGAAAGGAAGTAAATTAATTGAATTAAACCATGGACTCAATCTTATTGAATTAATGTGTGAAATTCAATTAATACAAAGATAATAATCCATAACTTTGGTACGCTAGACTTGGACACATCTCCAAGAGTATGATTCAAAAGTTGGTTTCACCTAAGCTTCTTGAAAAATAGAACTTGGATGAACTTCCAACCTGCGAATCATGTCTCAAAGGAGAGATGACCAGATCTCCCGTCACAGGGAATTCAGAGCCAACCAAATCTGGATTTAATCCATGAATATGGATCACTAAATGTTACTGTGAGAGGAGATTACTCATACTTCGTACTTTTTACTAATGACCTTGGTCGTTAGTGGAAAATGAATCTAGTGAGATGCAAATCCGAAAAACCAAGAAAGGTATTTCAATGCGAAGTAGAGAATCAACAAAGACATAGTATTATTCGATCTAATCGAGATAGCAAATACTTGTCAAGGATTCCTCAACTATCTCAATGAGAATGTGGTTCTCATACAACAAACTCCTCCTAAGACGCCTCAACTTATTGAAGTGTCTAAAGAGATGGAATCTAACATTGTTAGGCATTGTTCGATCCATATTGAGTTTTGTTAAGCTTCCTTATGCATTCTAGGAGTTGGTCCTCCTGACTGCATCGAAGATACTGAGCAAAGTACCTTCAAAAGTTGGTGCCTACAGAGCTTTACCAAGAAAGGTATGGCAAAATACCTCTATGCTCTTACTTCTGAGTATGGAGATCTCCTGCCGATGGTAGAAACGAGAAAGGAGATAAATTGGCTAGTAGATCCAATTTGTATATAATTGTGAGGTATCCAACGAAATCCATTGGATACCTGTTCCACGACAATGAGAAACAATCATTTCACCTAGATACCCGTTCCTCTGTTGATGAAGTTCTCGTCAAAGGAAATGGAAACGTCATGGAACTCGATGAAGTCCAAGATTTGGACCCGTCCCCGCAAACAGTGGGAGTTAATCCAGAATTTACTAAACCTACTAGTACACCTACTCTTCGAAGGACTGATCGAATTCGTAAGGAGCCAGAGCGATTTGGTTTCATTCACGAAAACAAGAATGTGGAAAGTGATAGGACCCATCAAGAAGCGATGTCAGACATAGACTCAGGTGCGTGGCTCGAAGCCATGCAACCTAAAATGGATCCAATCTATTCCAACAAGGTATAAACCTTGATTGATCCACCCGAGGGATTTATCCCTATAAGTTGGTTATAAGTTGTAAGTGGATCTTCAAACTTGGAATGAATGGAGAGGTGTTGCATCTAAGAATTGACTAGTGTTAAAAAAGGCTATTCACACTGTTCTGGAACAGACTTTGATGAAACTTTTTCTCCATTATCAATGTCTGAATCCATTTAGATTCACATTTATTCTGATGAGATAGTCAAGACATTTGACTTCATCAAAACGAGTATGAACTGTGAGTGTACAAGAGGATTAGTGGGAGCGCGATGAAGCTCATATTTTATATGTCGATAATATTCTGGTTATCTGGTATGATATCGGAACGTTAGCACAGACGAAAGCATGGTTGTCCATGTAATTCTCCATGAAAGATTTGGAGAAGCATCTTGCGTATGGGGATACGTATCTATAGAAGTAGATCAGAAAAGATGCTGACACTCTCTAAATCTAAGTACATAGAATCAATACTGGAAATATTCAGTATGAAGAATCCAAGAAAGGATTGCTTCCAGTGAGACACTGTATCCCTTGTTCCAAAATCGATGTGCCCTACATCAAATGAGAATGAAGGAGAATGTCTCAAATACCCTATGTTTCAAACAAAAGGTTGCATGTAGCATGCTTTACTATGTACTTGACCAGACGTAGAACTTGCTCAAGTGTCACGAGCAGTTGCTAGTCAAACTCCAGTGAAGAAGTACTGGACCACCGTAAAAGATATCCTTAAAGCTCTTGACAAAGACTAAGGATTTGTTCTTGGTCTACGGTGGTAGTGGAAAATTAAAGTTCGAAGGATTTACTGATTCGAATTTTCAGTCTAATGTGGATGAATTAAATATATCCATTTTTGGATACATATCCTGCCTCAATGGGGTAACGGTGAATTTGAAAGGGTTCCGAGCAAATCACCGTAACCATCTAAACCACTGAAGCAAGATATATTGCAGCATTAAATGTAGCATTAAATGCGGCTTAAGAAAGTGTTTGGATATAAAACTTCATCCTATGGTTGGATGTAGTGCCTAGCATTGCGAAGCTCATGATTATCTTCTATGATAACATTGGAGGTATTGCTAAAGCAAAGCATTCGAGATCTTACCAGAAATCTAAACACAATTGAAAGAAAGGTACAATTTGATTAGAGAAATCATTGGTAAAGTTAACGCACATAATGGATCGCGTCGACTCAGAAGACAAATTAGCGGATCCACTAAAAGAGGCTATATCATGAAATGAGTTAGAAGAAAATCTTTAGAAAGATGGGTCCTACAAACATTTGTGATTGGCTTTAGGGCAAGTGGGAGATTGATAGGATAGTGCCCTGCAAGCCAATATATTTAGCTTGTAGTGAAACTATCATTATCTTTCTTTAGTATATATGACTTAATACGCACGTTTATTTATACGAGTATAAGGATAAACAATGGCCAACTTCATCTCTCGCGAATACATTTAAGCGATTGGTTGAAACCCTTAGATTACATTAGACTTTGGGACGATTCACTTCAGTACTGAGTGCAATCATGAAACAGTTTCAAAGGTCGTAATCTTAAAATTGTTCCAAGTCATAGATTCCAAACGAGACTGGGTATCGTAGGAATCGCTAAGACTTGTACAAGTATGCATGATTCACATGGAGTGAATTTGTAGCGTTTCATGAGCAAGGCATTTGAGGCCAGTGCATATGAGTAGGTGGTTCAATGGAGGATTGAACGCATCAAACGACCCGAACAGAGAAACCCATTGTGGAAGCGCATGACGCATGACGCATATCGGTGATGGGATGTTTCTCAAGGATTATAATAGTGTACGATTTAGTCCTTTGACTTGAGGTGCTAGGGCGAATTCGGTGCATGAAAGTGCGTACTTAGATCTAGGTATAGGCCACTTAGCTTGGTCATAACATGCCTAGGTTGGGTGCATATGGACATGTACGCGAGTGGTTAGTACCAATATGAAATCTATTGACTCATTGTAATGGATGAGAGAATTTCCTATACGATTCTTAGATAATATATCCAAGGAATCTACGGCCGCAGTCGGTGACGGGTTTGGAAAGGGGTTTCCAAATTTAGGAGTCACACTGGAATATTATCCTGAATTAGAAAGTATAGTTATCGAGACAAATTTAGAGGTGCCGATCAATTCACACACCCTAAGTCTTGATCGGGAATATTAGTCGATAGAAGGACCGTATGTACATGGTAATTATATGAGACGAGGTTCCCAAAGTATCAATTCACCTGAAGTTGGGTTTCATCGACCATGAAGTGTAGGCACTCCTGAATTAATAGAGGATTTAATTCTAGGAGTGGTCAATCAAAGGTTGTTTAATTGACCGGAGCAATTTATTGTTCATAAATTAAATCACGAGGAATTCGTGGGCCTGCTGCCAATTGATGGTGAACCCAGAGGGTCACACACAATACAATTGGACGGTGACTGTTATAAAGGATACTAAAGGAATTAATTTATTTAAAAGTAATTAAATCAATTAAATGAATTAAAGTATTAATTCAAGTGGGAGATTAATTGATTGGTTGACTTAATTAATTAAATACTTAATTAAGTTGCTAATTAATTATATAAGAGAAATATTAATTTATTTGGATTGGGCATTTAATTAAAGTAGTTAATTAAATGAAAGGCTTGCAAGACATGGGCCTTTAATTAAAAGCCCATAAGGAGTCTTGCAAACCTAGGTCAAGTAGAAGTCTATAAATAGAGTTCTACCAGAGCTCAGAAAGCTAACACCCTAGCACAAAAACCATGAGCTCTCTTCTCTGACCTAGCCGCCCCCTCCCCTGCGCCGCCAAGTTAATGCCGCCGCCACCTTGCTGCCCTAGCGCAGCCGCCGCCTCTCCCTTGTTCCACCGTGTTAGATCTTGATCTGTCAAGTAGATCTACACAGTCCTGCTATAGCAAACCTCCTAGATCAAGTTCTGAGCCTAAGACTAGGAGGTGTTACCAGAATCCAGTTGGTGTGGACTATCTTTGGAGGTGAGACATTTGGATCACTCCTGTGAACTAGATCTAGATCCAGATTCAGAATCAGAACTGAAGGTTGCCACCACCTTGCATGTGGTGAGGTAAATCGCAAAAACCCCCTTGTTTAATTCATTGTGTGTTTTTGTTTCATGCTTGCGTATACATAATATGGAGATCTTATTTATGGGACCTTGGGTGCTTCGAAAAATTTTAAATTCCGCACTTTTGTTGTTCTGACAATCGAGGCAACCCCAACCACTATCCCAACATCGTCACTGATAATAAGCCCTTGATTGGTTCTCTTGCATCTGGTCCCGAGAGCAGGGGGCCGGTCCGGAAAACTAAACTTTTCTCTTTTGCAGAAAACGTTACTGCTCATTCCTCCTTCCTCACTATCCCGTCAGCAATGGCCTCTAAGGTCGAAAATACTTCCGATCAACAGCTTTCTTCTGGAACTCCGTCTATCCTCTCTTCTGAGCTTGGAGAGGCGAATATATCTCGCCCTGAAAAGACGCTTGGTAACTCAATTCCTAACCTCTTGCAGGCTCATATTTCGATTTTCGAGGCGGGCCTCTTTAGAGGAAAAAGTCCCTCATATTTATTTCAATCGGGATCGAACTTCCATGCTCAGGTATTTCTCTTCTTGTTAGTTTTTATTTTTTATTTTTTTATATATATTGAAATCTCTCGTACACTAGGCTGGTCAGGACCTTCACGAGCTCAAGGTGGTAGCGGAACAGGGGATCGAGCGAGAAACCGCTCTTGCTCTTGAGCTGGAGAAAAGAAAGGCTGAGTTGTATCGTGCCCTAGAGGTCAACAAGTCCTTCGAGGAAAAACTGGCTTTTGAGAAAGATAAGGCTTCCCTGATCCCAGGAGAGGAGATCCATGTGAAGCTTATGAAGGAGCTGGAGGGGCTTAAGTACTCCTATGAGCAGGAAGGGAAAGGAAGGAGTTCGAGCATCACGAGGAAAAATCCTATGCTCGAGGGTACGATGATCGTAGCGCTGAGCTTCGAAAGATTTTCTCCGACAACAAACTTCTGTAGGTTTATTTCATTCTGTTGTAATTTTATGCTTTTTGAAAATTTTTGTTTCATATGTTTCCAATTAGATTATCGGGTCTTGTACTAGGTCTTTCGTTGTTTTCTGGTTAATAAATTATTTTTCCGTGCTCGAGCTTTTCCACAGTAATAAAGTAAGTAGCTTTGTAATCCGAAGTTCGTTTTATCGTTATGAATCTTCGTTTGTTCGATCACATGGCGACAATCGAATCACCCTTTTCGATTAGTAAATTAATGCGTAAGAAGTTTCTCTGACATATAAGTCCCTGCTCCGTTTTCTGAATTCATATGGCGACGCATATTAGTTAACTTACTTGTTGCTTCATCATGTAGGATCGATCTTAAGAATCGATCATGTTCGTATTATTTTTGGATTTTTGTATGAACATATCGTGCATCTTAACCAAACGGTCCCTTATTTTTCGGGAAGCGAAACGGACGACGCTTATATCGCTCGTATCATGGCCGTTCGTACCATATCATCTGAACCGTCGATGTTATCTTTCTTTTCCTATAAATATTTACAAAGTTACCGCTGTATTTTTAATCTTCTGTAAATGTGTCGTCCGAGCTTCGTGGTTATACTTACATTATTTGATCAATATGATTAATGTCATATCCCAGATAAAGGTGTTCGAGATTCGAACTTGTACCCGTTTCTTTGAATTTTCGGTACCTTCCGAGGAAAAAATTTATTCGACTAGAATATCGGCAGACGAAGATCTTTGCGACTAGGATACCGGCAGACGACCTGCTTTCTTGGGTATCTTGTATCCGAGATGGGTTTGGAATCCTGTATCCTATCGCTCCACCTGGTCGGATAGTGGGTCAACTCCTGGAGGGGCTCCTTCGATCTCGATCTCAACTTTTTCAAGGTACTTCTTGGAGAATGGTGCCTTCGAGATTGCTTGGAGTAATTCTTCTGGAGTTGCTTCCCTCTCTCTTGGCTCGGATAAACGTGTGGAATTAACCAGCAAGGATGTGGTTGAAAGAATGCTGGAAAAGCGGTATCGGCCTTACAGTGGCCCGTTCTATAATTTGTATTCCGGCAATTTGAATCAACTCTTCACGGTCTTTTAGATCGTTCGGGGATTCTTAGTTCATAGTATTTGTAGTAGGATAGCCACGAATGTAATTTTCCATATGAGAATTGGATGTTTTTATTTTAACCAAGAAGTCATTTGTAAATGTTCGGAAAGCTTATAAATGAATAGAATATTTTCATCTTATCCTTTTTGCTTCTTTGCTCAAATATCAAGAAAGCTGGAGCCTGAACTAGATAACTTGAATTCAAAGATCAGGTAATCCGGTCAAATCGATCGAACTTAACTTGTCATCGACGATGGGATATCCAATCACTTTAATTCGGAGAAAGATGACTATTTTTAACTCGATAATTTCTTCTGAACTTAGGGTTTAATGGTAACTTAGATTAGTGCTGGCCAATATTGACTTCTTTCATCGATTTGAAAAGAATATCTTCGAAATAATCGTTAGCAAACTTTTTGATTTGAGGGGCATAGCAACGGCTTTCATCCTTAATCAATTTTGAGGGTCTTAGCAACAACTTTCACCCTTTTATATTACTTTTCGATCTAAGGGGCGTAGCAACGACTTTCACCCTTAGTCATTTTCGAGGGTCTTAGCAACAGCTTTCACCCATTTATATTATTTCTGATCTAAGGGGCGTAGCAACGACTTTCACCCTTAGTCATTTTCGAAGGTCTTAGCTACAGCTTTCACCCTTAATCAATTTTGAGAGGCATAGCAACGGCTTTCACCCTTAATCAATTTTGAGGGTCTTAGCAACAACTTTCAACCATTTATATTATTTTTGATCTAAGGGGCGTAGCAACGGCTTTCACCCTTAGTCATTTTCGAGGGTTTTAGCAACAGCTTTCACCCATTTATATTATTTTTGATCTAAGGGGTGTAGCAACGGCTTTCACCCTTAGTCATTTTCGAGGGTCTTAGCAACAACTTTCACCCATTTATATTATTTTTGATCTAAGGGGCGTAGCAACGGCTTTCACCCTTAGTCATTTTCGAGGGTCTTAGCAACAACTTTCACCCATTTATATTATTTTTGATCTAAGGGGCGTTGCAACGGCTTTCACCCTTAGCCATTTTCGAGGGTCGTCACCCTTTCTTGCTGGTCTAAGGGGCATATAAACGACTTTCACCCTTAACCGATTCAGTCTTCGAGGGTCATAGCAACAACTTTCACCCTTAATCAATATTTGAGATGATAATATTTGCTCGAGCGTAGAATGAAATAATAAGATCTTTAGATAATAGAAAACTTTAATCGATAATCGTCGATGATACGACAAACAAAAGGGAACAATAAGCCATAGTAGATAAGCTAGAAATTGCTAATACAACCTTCATTTTCCATAATATTTTCTCAAATTAATTGCGTTCCACGTTCAAGGTAAGACCTTTCCACTAGGATAAGCGATCTTGTATGATCCTTTTTTCCCAAGTTCGACAACAACGTAGGGTCCATCTCAATTAGACCGAAGTTTGCCGACATGCTTCGAAACTTTCACTTTTTTGAGCACTAGATCTCTAACTTTGAAGGTTCGAATTCGAACCTTCTGAATGTAGGCCTTTTCCATACAGGACTTTGCAGCCTGAATTTTTAAATTTGCTCGATCCCTCTTGCTATCTGCATGATCCACCTCCATTTCTCTCGATTATTGATTGTCCTCGGGGTTATAAAATTCGACCCTGGGAGATGGTATAATAGTTTCAATGGGAATAACAGCCTCCGACCCATAGACCAAACTAAATGGAGTTTCTCCCGTAGCAGCTTTCACAGTTGTCGTATTCGCCCATAGAACTCATGGGAGCTCGTCGAGCCATTTGCCCTTGGCATCATTTAAGCGTTTTTCCATAGATCCTACAATCTCCCTGTTTACTACCTATGTTTGCCCATTTGCCTGAGGGTGCCCAACAGAAGTAAAAATCTACTGTATTCCGAACTTCTCACACCATTCCATGACTATTCTGCCCGCGAACTGAGTTCCATTGTCAGAGATCAAAATTCTAGGGATCCCGAATCTGCATACAATATTTTTCCATAGGAAATTTATAACCTGAAATTGGGTGATCTTTGTTAAAGCAACACATTCGACCCATTTACTGAAGTATTCCACAGCGACTAACACATAATTCTTTTTGGCTCTGGCGGTTGGAAAAGGTCCCACGATATCGATTCCCCATTTGTCAAAAGGCTAGCAGATTGGAATAGAATGCATCTGTTCGGCGGGTTGATGAATCAAATTCGAATGAATCTGACAATGGTGACATTTCTTCACATAATCCACCGAGTCATAAATAAGGGTAGGCCAGTAATATCCTGCCCTTGAGCATTTTAGAGCTAACGCTCGGGCACCGCAGTGGTTCCCCGTTTCACCTTCGTGGACCTCTTTCAGAACCATATTAAACTGATCCTCGGGAATACATTTAAATAAAATCCCGGAGGAAGAGCGTTTGTAAAGTTGATCATTCACCAAGGTAAATAACGGAGCTCGGTATTTGACCCTTCGGGCTTCATTTGCGTCTTCAGGTAGTTTCCCTTCTTTCAAGTAATTAACGAAAGGATTGACCCAGGAGATCTTTTGCTCGTCAATTTCCATGATATCGATACAAGTAGTTACGTCCAGATCGATGGCGGATGTATTTGATAATAGCCAGGTAATCACCCTTTCACATTTCCATCAACAATTTCCGTGAACTTCGACAGCAAGTCTGCCCATAAATTTTCTTCTCTTGGGACAGGCTGAATTTCAAAATTTTCAAACTTGGAAATTAGATTCTTCACTTTACTTAAGTACTTGATCATGTTGAATTCTTGTCCTCATAAATGCCTTTCACCTGTCTATGAACAAGTTTGGAGTCTGTTAGTACAGTAAGTAGTTTTACCTTTGCCTTCAGGGCCATTTCCAATCCGGCAATTAGAGCTTCATATTCTGCTTTGTTGTTTGTGACAACAAAGTCCAATGTTATGGCATAAATCAAGTCTTCGCCATCCGGCCCTTGAAAATGAATTCCTGCCCCACCCCTTCTCTGGTCGAAGAGCCATCCACATGCATTAGACAGATCCGATCGTTGATCTCTTCAACCACGTTTATTTCAGAAGCAGATTCATTTTCAGAATTCTTCGTTCCAGTAGATTCGACTAAGAAGTCAGCTAACACCTGGGCCTTCACCGCAATTCTTGGTTGATAATCGATCTCAAATTGACCCAGTTCGATTACCCATTTTATCAATCTCCCAGAAGCTTCAGGTTCGGACAAAACCTGTCTCAAAGGTTAATTGGTTAGGACAATAATTTTGTACGTTTGGAAGTAAGGCCTCAATCTCCGAGCAGCAACTACTAAAGCGAGCACAAATTACTCGATCTCCATATAGTTCTTTTCGGCACCCTGCAATAGCTTGCTTAAGTAGTAGACCGGTTTGTGTTCGAATTTTTCTAGCTTTACCAGAACTGAGCTAATTGCTTCTTCCGAAACGGCTATGTATAGGTATAAGGGTTCTCCATCGGAGGGCTTGGCCAACATTGGGGGCGAGGTCAAATATGCTTTCAGATCTTCAAAAGCTTTGTCGCATCGGCGCTCCGTTCGAAATCTTTTAACTTTCGTAACGACTTAAAGAACGGCAAGCTCTTATCGGCTGATATGGAAATGAATATGTTCAAGGAGATAATCTTTCCAATCAAACTCTGGACATCTGAGCTTTTTTGTTGGTTGGAGATTAGTAATGGCTCGGATCTTTTCTGTGTTGGCCTCGATCCCTCGTTCATGGACGAGATATCCAAGGAATTTTCTCGATCGTACACCAAAAGTGCATTTTGCGGGATTTAACTTCATTCCGTATTTTCTCGAAATTCCGAAGCATTTGTCGAGATGTTTTATGTGGTCTTCTTTCGTCATACTCTTTACGAGCATGTCGTCCATGTAAACCTCCCTGATTTCCCCTATCAGTTCTTTAAACATCATATTAACCAATCTTTGATAGGTCGCACATGCGTTTCTCAATCCAAAAGGCATAACAATGAAGCAGTAGACTCCACCCTCAGTGATGAATGCAGTTTTGTCCTAATCTCTTTCATTCATAAAAATCTGATAAAACCCTTGGAATGCATCCATCATGCTTAAAAATACAAAACCTGCAGTGGAATCTACCAACATATCGATGCGGGGTAGCGGGTAAGGATCCCTCGTGCATAGTTTGTTCAAATCAGTGAAATCATTGCACATTCTCCATTTATTGTCGATTTTATCTCCTTTAGAGACCAAAACTACGTTACACAACCACTCAGTGAATTTGATTTCCCTGATTTGCCCAGCCGCCAATAATCTATCGACCTCAGCACTGATGATTTTATCTTTCTCGCGCCCGTGATTACGCTTCTTCTGTCTCACGGGCTTCGCTTTTGGATCGATATTTAGGGAATGGGTGATCACCCGTGGGTCGATTCCCACTATATCATCTAAGCTCCATGCAAAGACATCCACGTTCTTTTTAAAAAATTCAATAAGCATAGTTTCCATACCTTCACTTAATTCGGTTCCGATCCTTGTGAATTTTTCAGGGGATCCGGGAACTAGAA
This sequence comes from Penstemon eatonii, assembly GCA_038501285.1. Taxonomy (NCBI): domain Eukaryota; kingdom Viridiplantae; phylum Streptophyta; class Magnoliopsida; order Lamiales; family Plantaginaceae; genus Penstemon; species Penstemon eatonii. The sequence continues at coordinate 29,556,792 of CM076713.1, forward strand.
CAACTTTTTTGTGATCGGGGGCTTGCACACTCATATCTACGTTTTTTCCCTTCTTTCCTTGCAATTTTTCGCAATCGGGGACCGGCAATCTTGAAATCGATTCCATTTCCAAATCCGCTGCCTTTCTTTTCCTCATGAGTTCAGGTTCCACTTTTTGCTTTATGGACAAAGAAGAGTTATAGCATTCCCATGCCATGTATTGATCGTTCCTCATTTCACCTACCCCTCCGTCGGTAGGGAAATTTACTTTTTGATGATAAGTTGATACCACAGCTTTGAATGCATTTAATGCCGTCCTTCCTAGTATTGCGTTGTAAGCGAAGGGCGTTTCTACCACAAGAAACTTTACAATTCGGGTTACGCTTTTTGGTTTCTTCCCGAGCGTTGTGCTTAGCAATATGGTCCCTAGTGGTACAATCTCTGAACCACCAAATCCAACTAAAGGTGTAGCGACTCGATCCAAATGAGGATGCTGGAGGTTCATTCGAGCAAGGGCCTCGGACGAGATGATGTTGGCCGAACTTCCATTATCAATTAGAACTCTTTTTACCTCATAATTAGCAATTCTCAGAGTTAACACCATTGAAAAATCCAAATCATCATCGTTTATATCCCACGTAACGTCAGCTGGCCTGTCTACGTCGCTAAAGCTTATAACCTGATTTTCCACGGATGGAGGTTCCAAAGAGAAAATTTATCTCTTGGCTTATAACCATTTAGTTATTCATCAGCTTGGTTCCAAGCTTCACGTTGCTGGGTGATGAATTTCTGAGGGCTCCTGGATCTATAATACTCCCGGTCTTGCCTGTATAATTCTTTGAGCCTCGGGGATCAAATTTCCTTCTTCCAACACAGTTAGAATTTCTTCCTTCGTGGCATTTAACTCAGTAAAATGAATTTTCCCAGGTCGTGGGGGCAGATCGGAAAAAGGAGGCGGACCGTAGAGATTGGATCTTTGGGTTTGGGTCTGCGGTTTGTAGGTATTGAGTCGCTGCCATACCGATCCTTTATTTGATCCTTCATAATCGCCTGGCTTTGGAATAGGCGCTCGGTCTTGTTTTTTACGGGCTGAAGCTTGGGGTTGTGAGCATTTTTTAGTTTGTTCATCTCTTCCTGGATCATATACTTCTCTGCGATTTCCATGATCCGCTCAAAAGATTTTGGTTGTTTTCTGCATAACGCATTTCCAAATTACGTATTCCTTGTGAGTTCAAACATTAAGGAAGAAAGGTATTCAATCTGCGGGGTATCAACCTTCAGGAGCTCAATACTGAATCTTGCTAAACATTACCTTAGAGTTTCACCATCCCATTGCTTTACTGTTCCCAAATGGTTTGCTGGCAATCTAGGCTTTCTTTGACTTGGAAATTGATGTTTTAGCTTATCACAAAATTCATCGAAAGAAAAGATTGAGTTCGGTGGTAGTTTTCCGAACCAATCGAGGGCGATCCCTTCAAAGGTAGTGACCATGATTTTGCAGTAGAAATCCTCAGAATGCCCATATAAATTCATCACGTTGATGAAACTATTAATGTGTTCTCCGGGGTCGGTAGTCCCGTTATACTGTGGCAATCTTGTTGGTACAGTTTCGTTATTTCGAGCCTCACGTATTTCCCTGCAAAATGGTGAACATCTCATGATACTATTCCCAATCTCCCTATCCCTGATGTTCTCTCGAATGTTTTCCCTGTTCGGGATCATTTCTGTCCGCCTAGCAGTCGCTACTGTGCGGCGAATTTCTACCACCGTGTCCTCCCTATCTAATTTTTTAGCAACTCTTTCTTGCACGATTCTTTCCAATTCGGATTCCGTGATTCTTTTATAGGTTGGTTTCTTCGCTTTTTCAGTATCTAAAGGATGACTTTCCCCGACCACGGAATCTTCCAATTCGTGTACTTTCTTCAGAGGTATTCCTGATCGAACATTTGATTTTGACGGAGCTGTACGGGGGAGATTTGGTCGTGGTACAGTAGACATCGATCCCAGTATACTTTTTTCCTTTTGAATGTTCGAGGAGGGAATTTTCGGTCTTCCGTGAGCTTCGGGCTGATCGACAGGTGATTGATCAGCTCTTCCACTATTCAAAAATTCCCTGCATAACGTGCCTATTATAGACCTCAGGTCAGCGACATTCGTTTGGATCGGAACATTGTCCTGGGGGATGATTGGAGGAGCTTCCGGTTGTTGAGCCGCTCGAGACAGATTATCGGGCTCATTGTTGACAGAATTCTGCATTCTAGCTACGTGAGAAGGCTCTCCTAGATTGTATGTATTTCATCTCGTAGTAGGCATTTTTCGATCTAACAGCCGAATAGTGCCCCACGGTGGGCGCCAATTGATCTTACGAGTTTTCGTGGGGATCAAGGTATGATATAATAATCGAACCAAAATGCAATATATGAAGGAGAAGATCAATAATATATATATTCTCAAGTTTGAGCGTACAGATTACAAATGATAGGGTCCTATCCGAGCATTACAGGATGTCGTACAAGGTAGAAACTAAATACGTACGAGAGCGAGAGCTAGTCTAACTTTCCAAGGTAGTCCGATCAAGAGCCTCGGATCGTGAGCACCTGGGAAAGCGTGTCTGGCGTCATAAATGCTTCTGATATTTATAGTTGAAGTGGTGAGTTAATTGAACCACCTGCGGGGGAGCATTTCTCGGCCCATAGGAGTCACCACTTGTGGATGAAGATTTTGATGGAAACGCAAAAGATATGGTGGGAGTATATGATGAAGACCTACAACAACTAATTGATAAACTAGATATGGGACGACCTTCTTACATGCTCAAAACTATTTCAATAGTGGGTATGGCGGGTATTGGTAAGACCATGTTGGACTGATCCAATTTGGACCGGATTTGATCTGGGCACCCATGTGGGCCGACCCGAACCGGATCCGGATCCAGTTGGTTAGTGGGAGTTTTGGATAACTCCCCACTCCTATTGCTAAGTATGATTCTTCTACTTTATTTGCTTTGAATATTTGTATTTGAAGCATGTATGTTGTTTAAAACCAACATTGGTATCTGAGCCATTGTTGTGATTGAGTTCGAAACTCTTTGATTTCTGATTATGTTCATAATTCATGATGTATGTGCCTTATAATTCCTGTCAAATTATTTTTCTTAGTGATTTTTCGAATTTGTGGAATTATGGTTATACTATTTTAATTTTCGAGGTATGTTGTATTAGTCGGATTATGCTGAAACTTTTATTGAAGTATGCTTACATAAAGTAGTAATTATCTATATTTTATTTAGAATTTTTTGATGTATAATCTGTTCTAATAAAATTTGTTTTTTTAAAATCGTATTATGCATTTTCCCGATGTGTTACTTTTAATTATGCGATCTATCATATATGCTTACGTTCGTCTCGAAATAAGCTTTCTGGATATGTGCCCACATTATTTTTTGGCTGAGTATTTTGTATGTAAATTAAGTTTTTAAGCCTCTGCCTGTTAACCTAAATAATCTGGAAATTAATTCATAACACACATAATGCATAATACACTCGCCACTCTCTTCCTAAGTGGTTGTAATGCAAACTCCAATGTCGAGAGCTCAAAACGTAAAAACAATTGCACCAATGGATTCAGAAGGCACGAAAATGGGGGGTAACCAGAAGGACGACGCCGGAAAACGAGCAGAAGGCGGCGTGTGTGGTACACGTGCCACCACCGCGAGTGGGACAAAGTCTGAACAGTTTACACTGTTCAGTCACACGTGGACGTCTACGTGGCGGCCACGTCAGACACACGTGTGTGCCACGACAGCACCACGCAGGATCCCGAGACCCGTTTTGCCACGTCACTGCCACATGGACATCCACGTGTCGATGGTGTGGACATCCATGTGTTGATGACGTGGACTGCCACGTTGCTGTTCCTTGCCACATGGCCTGTCCAGAAGTTGCCACGTGGCAAAAACGGCTATGTCAATGGTTTTTTAAACCATGACACGCCCACTCTCACTGTTGGAGCGTGAGGGGTCTTCCGGTAGCCGGTTTCGACCTGATTTTTTTTTGTTAACTCGAAATTTTATTTATGATTTATCTGCGAATTAAAATAATTTTTTTGGAAAATGTTTAAAATTTATTTTGATTTATCAAGTTTTAAACCTTTAGAAATTCACAGAAAATAAAATCCTTTATCAGAAAATTTAAATTAAATTGTCCTTCATGGGTGGCTACTGAGATTGAATTTTTTGATACTTTAGAAAATTAAGCTCGTTTATTCTCACTGGAGCATTTGTTCGTTCGCATTTTTTTATTTGAAATTTGGCAAAGAAAATATTCTTGAAAGTATCAAAATGTATTTCAATCACTGAAAATATTAAAATTCCGCAAACTTTAATATTTACCCTCATCCTTCAGGTATGCCTTTGATCTATAGCAAATATAGGGTACTTCGGGGAGAAGCCCTTGAGCATTGTATCCATGAGCTACCGGGGGTCATAGAAAATTTGGTGTCGTACCGATTGGATCCCAAACACTGTCTTAAAGAACATTGGACGGTAATGAGAATGTTACACCGCCGCGTTCGCTATTATAATAATGACATTCATCCGTATGAGAAACGGTGTGATGTCTACAAACAATCTCTTCCGGTTGAACTTCATAAAATATGGGAAGAGGCGAGAAACTATATTGGAAGAGGTAACTCGATAGAAAACTTTATTCACAACATGCATAATGGATGGAAATTATACCTCAAGTAAAAGGCTGAAAAGACTTTGTTTCTTAGTCTGAACTCTAACCTCCGCAACTTGAGGTCCGACATGAGGAAGAAATCAACTCATCGGTCCTTGAAGCGTGTACCTTGTGACAGGCTATCTCAAGCCATAACCAATGAAGCTTTTGTTCAGTCTTGGCAATCAATCCAACCAGAGGGTCGATTGTTCCAATTTGAATGATTTCTGTAATTTATTTCCATTTGAAGATATTCTATGTTGTTTGTTTGTTTTCTACATGAGACTGGATTTGATAATTGTTTGTTTGGATCTTAGTTGTTTTGATTCAAAATGCATGCTCTGTTTGCTTACATATTTATGGTCGTATATGTATTGTTTTGCCTTAGCATGTTTGATCATCTTTTCCAGTGGGAGTTCTTAGGTTTTAGAATGACTATCACCAAGAACTTTAGTTTTTATACTTTTGATATTAAGTCCATAATTATGAGACACTTGTAAATGGATGATGATTGGGAACATTGCGTGAACTTTCGAATCCATTGCTTGTGTCAAGTCTTAATGGAGCTTAATTGACTTAGTATAAAATAAAATATGTGTATAAGGGCTTTAACATTTAATCACCTCTTACATAACAGACTATGACATCAAAATCAATCATTGCTGACCTTAAAAAAGGTGACAAACTGAACGGTGACAACTATGACATCTGGCGTCATAAGATTTGGTATGTGCTCGATGAGCAAGATGCTTTGAATGGAATCAACCAAATCATGGATGACCCAGGTGTTGGAAATAGTGTCCAACAGAGAATGGATCAAGAGGCTTACCAGGCGTGGAAAAAGAAAAATTACACTGCTTGTGTAATCCTGGTTAGCTCTGTGATTGATGATCTGATTTACGAGTGTGAGCAGCACCCTACCGCTCATGACATATGGGTGTTTCTCAGGGAGAAATATGGGGGTACGACAATCACTCGTCTGAGGCAGCTGACAATTAAGTTTGACACTTATAAGAAATTGCCCAATCATAACATTAAGCAACACATTAGGGTGATGCCTAACATGATTAAGGAGCTTGTGTCAGCTGGCCATATACTCTTTGATGAGCAGCAAGTTCAAGCCTTAATCCGGTCACTTCCTGACAAGTGGGAGCATCGGAAAATCAATCTGACTAATAATGATAGCATCAAAACCTTTGGTGATGCAACTCTCCACGTTGAGCTTGAGGATGAGCGACTTGGAGTTGCAAAATCCATGTCAAGTGCTTACATTGCCGAGACTAGTTCCAAGAAAGCTTCGGGCTTCAAACGTAAGAGAAACTGGAAGAAAGGCAACCCTGGGAAGCAGACTGGTGAGAAGAACAACAACCCCAACCATGGTGGTAAACGTAAGCGTTTTCCTAAAAAGAAGAGAGACAAGAACAAGATGAAGTGCTTCAACTGTGAATCACTCGGGCACTTTGCTCGAGAGTGCACCAATCCTAAGAAGGATAAGGTAGCACACTATGATTCGTCTTTGTCTTTTGTTCATGTATCTAGTATTGTTTTATTAACTTAATCATATCCTCCGTGGATTGTTGACTCAGGTGCAACAGACCATGTGACTAGAGACCGTGAATCGTTGGTAGAGTTTCGTCGAGTCCCTGTTGGAACAAGATGGATATATGTAGGAAATAACGCCAGAGTGGATGTTAAAGGGATTGGTACTTGCAAACTTGATTTGCATGGTGGACGAACCCTGATCCTACAAGATGTCTTATTCGCTCTAGAAATTCCATGGAATTTAGTTTCAGTTGTTGCTCTTCTAGGATTAGGATTTAATTTGAACTTCTGTCGTAATTATGTTCATGTTTATTTAGACAATGTTTATTATGGTTTTGGATATCTTAGAGATGGCTTTATGGTATTTGATTGTAATAGACAAAAATTTATCTTTTATGTTAATAGTAGTTCTGTTTTGAATGCTTGTCCCTCCAGTAATTCTATAGTGAATGTTAATACTTGGCATGCTAGATTAGGTCACATAGGACAAGATAGAATGAATCGTCTCGCTAGAGAAGGAATTGTGATGAGTGTGTTTTGGTTGGATCATAGTATTTAGAATAATCGAGTGATGGGGTATCGGGTTTTAACACATCTCTTCAATATGAAGATAGGTAGATCAAACAAACCTCTCTTCTATTTGTTCTCGGGGATCGAAACCTGCAATCAAAGACAACCACGTCAGGTTAATGCCGGTGGTTACCCGGCGATAACCCTCCGATGCTTAAGTAAGTGTCGAGTTCGAGATGAAATGGGTAGTTAATATTTAGGTCCGAGAAAAGCATACCTTTTTTCTGTAATTAATGAGGGTTATTTATAGCCTTTCGCACGGGTTAATGGATCGGATCCTGACAAGACATTTTGGTTATAGCGAATGGGTTGTGATAGGACATTTTAGGTCAGGGTCGGATCTTCTGTATTCGATTCGACCCTTTTGGGTAAAAAGTATGGCAAATGTCGACATTATCCATGTCGATAGAAGAGATATCGATAACGAGATGAACATGTATCTTTATATGAGTAGATCGACGTTTCTCGATGTCTTCATATGACTATATCGACGTATTTCGATACATAATATAAGTAATTGATCTTCGTTGAAGATATGTTAATCGATTATCGATGTGGACTTGTGATCGGCGAAGACTTGGTACATCAAGAGTCCCCTAAGTTCTAGAGTTCGAGTGAAGGTCGAAGTCTGGAAGTTTTGATGCTTTTCGTTGGTTTAGAATTTTTTGAACATAGTATAGTGGTAGTCCCCCAAGTTCTAGAGTTCGAGTGAAGGTCGAAGTCTGGAAGTTTTGATGTTTTTCGTCCTGCTCTATGTTTGCCAAACAAGGCTTTTGTGTATTTCAACAAACATGTGCGGTAAATTCGAAAATTTTCGTTTTGGCGGCAATCCCTTGTACAGGCGAGGAAATGAAACGTCGTGTCGTTATTGTGGAGGTACACGAAAAGTCGTGTCCTTTGGAGGGTTAGTTTCGTAATTTAGTGAGTGAGGTGTGAAGCGGTATTTACCTTCTCTATATATAGGTCGTTTTTACCGTAAACGATTTCATCTTAAGTGAATTTGTTACTCTCGGAGCAGTGTGTCGATTTCGAGAAAGTTAGTTGATTACATAAGTCGTCTTTTTATATATTCAAGAAATTGAGAACAAAAGATGTCGGAAGCGCCTTCTAGTCCAGATAGAGGCTTTGTCGATGCCCTTGTTGATGAGGTTTTTAACGAACACGTCGATGCCAATACAGGGGAGAGGGAAGAATCAGGCGACGATGAGAATACCCGACCGTATCAGACCGAGGAGGCTTATTATGAGTTTTAGCCTGGTGGTCACAAGAGGTCAGCCGCTGCTATGTTTTCTGCCTTCGCGATACCACCGGGCTGGAGTTTAACGATTCCCGACAAGGAAGACCGAATGCATGAGCCCCCGAGTGGTAGTTTCGCGATTCACGAAGCATCGATGGAGCTAGAGTTTCGAGTAGGAATAGCTCCGGAGTTGGCTGATATCTTGAATGCTCTCGGTGTGCGGCCGACACAGATCGTGCCAAATGGGATGGCGATGATAATCGCTTTTATTGTCTTCATGAAAGCCTTAGGAGAGTATGCCTCTTTCGGGAATTTCTGGCATCTGTTCAAGGTGAGTGGGTCGCCGAAGTCAGGCACAGGGTTCTACCAAGTGAAATCTCGACAAAATCTAAGTTTCTTGAGCAACGCCAAAAGTTCCCATGGAAAAGGCAGGAAATCGAGGTTCGTTTTTCTTAGAACTCCAGTCGATGTGGCCCTTAACTTACATTCCCCTTGGCGCACAGGTCCTATTTCTATTCGTAATCCTCCGGAGCCTGGGTTTAGGAAGGGTTTTCTCAAGGTTTTGTCAAGGTGGAACCTGGACGTCAACAAATTGATAGAAGAACCTCGACTACGGGCTTGTATGCTCTCGAGGTCGACCAGGGGAGCTAACGATCCTAGTTTGGGTAAGCCAATATCCATATAATCCGTGGTTTCCATTATCCATGCTTTATTTATTCTCTTTCGTTTTTATATCGCAGATGAGGTGTTGAATGGGACTGTAGTGCCCCTGAAGGGACCCAAGCATAATACAGTGACCCCGGGTCAGTCGAGTCACGGCGTTCAGAGTCGAGGGACTGTATCGCGTGGTCGATATGTCGGCGATTTTTGGAAAATATTGACGGGGGAAGGTTCTGCTGCTCGTCGAGAAGAAATCAGAAGGGGAAAGAGACAGAGGGTCGAAGACGTTGAGGAACCGATAGCCGAGGAGGCGGTTGCGGATGAACCTGGGATTCCCGTGCGACCTCTTAGGGAGGGAAAAAGGATTAGTTCTCTGTATTTATCTGAAGGTGTTGATCTTAATTGGGATTTATCGGAGTGGCTCAAATCACCGTTGTCACACCCCGCCCAATTGAATGATAGCACAAGTGTTCTGGACCAGGGTTCAATGGTTCCCGCTTTTGCTTCTTTCATTCACAGCATATATCCCCGAGATCAGGAGAGTTTATCTCGGTTCACGATTCAAGAGAATGTTCATCATGGGGGTCGAACATTGGCCGCCGTAAGTTTTATTCTTAGTTTTTTACAAATTTGATTGTGATTCATTATATATGTCGATATTCACTATGAGCATCGACCTTCACAGGCAATGCATTACATGTTCCAAGGTTATCTCGAGGCTGGGAATGCGTATAAGGAGCTTGACAAGTGTAAGATCGAGATAGCAAGGCTGAAGTCGGAACATGCGCAGGTGCTGAAAGAAAGGGATCAGTAGCTCGAGGATGCCATTCGGCAGTGGAGTTCGGCGACGAGGGAGAATGATCAGCTCCGAAGGGGTTATCCTCCGGCGGCGAGGGTCGTGTCGTCTGAGCAGAGGCTTGAAATAGTGAGGGAATTTGTTAATTCCCCAGTTTTTAATTATCTTGCCGATCTTAGAATGGGTCCGAAGTTGATTCAAATGCACGAGAAGACCGTGGCCCAATTGATGCATCGCGGATTCTTGAATAATAGGGAGTTCGACTATGATCTCATAGGACCGGAGCTCAACGAAAGGTGTGAGCTCGAAGTTAATCTTGCAGACTTGGAAGTGCAGGAAGCGCTTGCTCGATCTCATGAATTTGGGAAACTGATACCCGACAAGTGACTCCTAGGATTTTTAGATTTATCTGTAATTATGATATTGATATGGTTTCTGTTTTGAACTTGTTTTTTGAACTCTTCGTATGTAATTTTCGAGTACATCGATTTATTTTTGTTAATCGATCAAATGTAATCGACAATTCACTGTTGTGTTTACTTTCTTTTTTACTTCCTTCTGGAATTTGTCGTTGCGTTCGTGCTTATCTAGTCTTTTAAGTATGGTGGTGGACCTTCAGAGGGAGTCTATTGGGCCTTGGGCTTCTTATTGGACTTTTTGTCATAACTTCTGAAAGAGCGCGCCTTTTGACCGTTCGCTACTATAAATAGGGTTGCGTCCCTTGCCCAATTATACATAATTTCTAAAAAAATTCGTTTATATCGGAGATAAGTCGTCGCAGCGGCTGTCGGTCGAGTTTCCCAGTCGGTTAAGTTGAAGTCGTTCGTTTTTTAGGTACTGTTTCTATTCTCTTTATGTCGAATCATTCTATGTCGATAGGTAATGAGTCGGTAGGTGAGGGTGAGGGTATGTCGCCCAAATCTATAATGTCACATTTCGACCTTCCTTTCGAGGGACCGCTCCATAGTCCTCTTCCTGCCCATCTTTTGGGCATTGTCGAAACCGTTCCCAAAGAGGTCGTCCCGCCTAGTTCGACCTCGGAACGTTATCAGACCATAGAGCATTTCAACAACATGTCGGCAAGTCATTTACGTTTATCAGTTGAGTCGATATTGGAGAAATTTCAATTCCCTAAGGGATGGACCGTTCTTCATCCCAACCCCGATCAAAGAATGAATGACCCCCTAGGGGTTGTCGTGCTTTTCATAGTGATACCTTCGAGAATGGTCTTCGCTTTCCCTTGGCCAAAGAATTTATCGACATAGTTAATGGTCTCGGCCTTTGTCCGACCCAACTAGTTCCTAATGCGGTAGGTTACATCATCGGTTTTTGTTTGGTCATGAAAGCGTTAGGTCAGCAAGCTTCCTTCGCGAATTTTTGTGCTCTTTTTACTGTAGGCCCTTCGCCTAAGTCGAACGAGGGTTTTTACTTTGTTATGTCAAGACCTAATGTTAGGTTCTTAAGTGACCTTAAGTCTTCTCATGGAAAAGGTTGGAAACATAGATTCGTCTTTGTTCGTGCCCCTAAGAACTTCGTTTGGGGAACCAAACGAGAGTGGAAATCGGGCGGCATTCTTTTGAAGAACGTCCCTGAACCTTCTTGGGGGTCAGATTTCCTTTCGCAGTTATCGGAGTCGAGTTATGACATCAATCAACTCTTGCGGGAACCGGTATTGAGTTTGGGGGGAATGTCGATTTCACCGCCACCTATCAATAGTCCTTCTTTAGGTAGTCATAGTACTTTCTTTTTTGTTTTATTTTATTCGATTGTTGACTAACTATCCTATTTTGCTCAGAGTCCGTAGTTATGGCTAGTCGATCTGCGGCTCTTTCTGTGTTGAAAGCCAAGCAAAAGTTAGCGGATGCTTCTTCAGCCTCTCCATCGACTCGCGGAAAAGAGGCAAGGACTAAGGCGTCAGCGCAGTCGAGCACTCTCCCTCCTTCGTCTACCCCTCATCCCGAGAAGCAAAGTTCTTCGGACAAGGTTAAACGATCTGCTCCTCTGGAGGAAGGGACAAAAGAAATGCCTTCACCAAAGAGGACTAAGTCCGGCATCAACCATAGCCAATCGACCGGAGGTCCCGTCAGTGTCGGTCCCCGTAAATCAATAGGAACCATCGTGGAGAATCAAAAGAGGATGATGGGTGACCAGGTCGCTAAAAGTTCGATGATTAATCCGGCCTACCTTCGTACCGACGTTAGTCCTGAAGTTTGGGACACATTTTGCTCAACTTTGGCTCTCGTCGATCATCCTTCGTTTACAGGCGGCTCTACAAATGGCGGTATTGTCTTACTCTTATAATCGTAACTTTGTCGATTTTTTATTAGTTTGATATCATCATGATTCTGTAACACGACATTGCACCTTCGCAGAGTAAATAGTTGATTTTCCATAACGCCTGTAAGGCAGATGCAGCACGGAAACGCGCCGAGAGGTTCAAAAGTCTTGATAAGGAGGCTAGGGAGCAGATAGTCGCTCTAGAGGGGAAGGTCAAGAGCCTTGAGGGGGAAGTTTTGACTAAGGATGCTCGGATTGCCGAATTGGAGATCGAATTATCAACGTCGAGGATTGACTTTGAGAAACAGTTGACAGAGAAGGAGGCCGATGGCTTTGCCAAGGGTCAGTAGGAGGCCTTGGATCATCATCGAAGTTTGACGTCCGAGGAAAGGAAGCAAGTCGTGCTTGAGTTTTACAACAGCATCGTCTATCGAGAGCTTGTGGATCGGCAGTTCGGTGATGACTTGATCCAAATGTTCATTAGAGGGTGGAAACAATGTCGAGCTTGGGGTTTTCTCAATGATAAGTTCGACGAGAAGAAGATGGATCCAGCTCTAGATGAGGATGGCAAAGAGGTGGAGATCCCTTCAGTAGAGGGTGATAAAGAAGATCCCGAGGCCCATGAGTTCGGTTTTCTCCTTGGTGTTCAAGCCGAGAAGGCTGAGAAGCCTGAGGAGGCCATTCAACAGGACGTCCCCGAAGCTTCGAAGGAGTCGACTCATCTGGACAAGCTCGACTATGAGACCAGCTACGGCCCTGGCTCTATGTGATCATTTAAATTTGTCTATTTGTTATTTGTTCTTCTGATTATCGATGATGCTTCGTCGAGTCATGCCCGAGTGGCATGTTTGAACATTATTCCTATATGGTTCTGTAATAACATTTATGTGTTGATTATTTGTCATTCTTGAGTTTTGAACCGAGTTTATCTTGGCATGTGGTCCTGGTTGTCAGTATTTGTCTGCTGAGCAGGTACCAATCCCTATTGATGAGTTGGATTTTGAACCCTTAGATGGGAAACTTTTGTCTATAAATACTCGTTCCTTTGGGTTAAAATTTCATAGGCGAGCATAAGCCTCTTGAAATGATTTCCCTTATATTTCCGTTTTCCATTAGATTATCGTTATCTATCGATTCTTCAAATCTTGGTATGGGAGTAATTGGAAAGTGCCACATATTCGAGCTATTGATTGGTCCTTTGAAATCATTCTTTGCGCCGATTCATTGATCTCGGATTGTCGATATGCCCAAAGCTAGCCTTAATGTGTCGATTTAGACGAGTAGTGCCATTTCAGGTCGACGCACGAGAAGGCCTTTTGGTACCGGGGCCGATATTCCGACTAATGATTAGTCGATCATAGCAGCGAAGTTGTAGAGGCAGTCGACGCATTTAATAGGGTCAATCTTAGCCGTTGATCGTGCTGCCCTTTGGAACCGTTGGACGCGTTCCACGTGGGGTTCTTTGGGCAGCGCGGGAGTCGTCCTATTTAATGCCTAAATTCTGGGCCGTTTATCAAACAAATCTGAGCCGTCAGATCTGATGGCTCTGGTCTATAAATAAGTGGGGGGTACCAACCATTATTCATACCAAACAATATAACATTTTTTATTCAACATGTAATCCGACAAAAATTGCCTTCAATAACTTCTCCATTATTATTCTATCGAGAGGCGCACTCTTCATCTTTACACCTCTTCATTCCACCCGACCTCCTGATCGAGGAAGGGATTAAGCTTATCTTCGATTGGGTGGTATCGGTAAAGGGGTTTCCCCAATGTGTAGGCCTCGTCGTTCGAATGGGTGGGATCGGTAAGGACGATGAGGCCGGTGTTGGCGGTACCTTGTTATGTCGATGCTTGGATACTTTTCGTCTTGTATCTGAGTGTCGATGTCTCGAGGTATCGACGTACTTAATGAGCCTGATAACTCTGTGAAAACAGTGTTATCAAGTCGATTTCCTTAACTCATTCGATTACTTTTATTAGAGTTTTGGTAGAATCTTAGGCAATTTTAGTTAGTTTTGTGTTTTATCGCTCGAGTCATTGGTTTGATTGTTCTGTGCATGAATTGAGGTATTTTCTTATATATTGTGTTCATATTTGTAGGCCTAAGCTATTTTGGATCTAAAGAACATGATTGGAAGCGAAGAACAACGAATTAAAGATCAAATGAAGTCAAGTAGTGCAAGAACGAAGAAGCTGTCAGAAATGTTATTGTGCACTCCGAGGACCATAAATCTTTCAAGGAAGCTCCAATAAAGTTGAATTTTGACTATGATGTAGAGGAATGAGTTAGCTACACCACAGATTTTACGGATCTTGATTTGGAGTTCGGAGCTGAAAGTTATGACACTTGCAAAACTGTCGCGCAAATCTGACGCGATTTTCAGCGGAATTTTAAGGGAATTCTTGGGCCCAAAGTCTCCTACTAGGACTCAACTTGGTAGATCTATTTAAGGACTTCTAGGTCACGAAATTATATATCTTTGATCAGCTCTAAACATACTTTTCTCATAGAATACACCTACAACATCAAAGATCTACTTGGAGAAAGATTGAAGAAGAAAAGAGAGAAGTGTTAAAGATCACCAAAGCAGAAGAACGCAATATTGAAGATCTTTATCTCGGATTCATCGTTTTGTCTATAAAACCACATGAACTCAGATTTGTCTTTCTTTATTATTTTTCTTCATATATTTATCATGAACTAATTCTTTAGGATCTAGGGTTTTTATGAAACTATGTTACATTGATTATTTTTATTAGATTATTCGTAGTTAGGGGCAATTCTTGTGTTTGATTTAATTTCGTTCTCTATGCTTGCAACTTGATTGATCACCTAGTTGTTAGATTTAATATTCTTTTCAAACTTGGAAAAGGGAGATTAGGATTAGATAGGAAATTGAATAGTAAACGACTCTTAGTATAGGAATATACTTAAGGCGTTTATACCCGTTACATGAGGTTCGTGTTTAATGCTTTGTGTTATTTATGATTCACCTAGGAATAGGATCGATTTGTATAATACATTAGGTTCTTACGTATTTCGAAAGATACGTAGGAATATACTTGAATCCTCGGGTAGCACTCTTGTCACCACAATAACTACGGAAATCTCAATTGAGCAATCGATAAATAACATAGTGGATTATAACCCTAGGTTTCTCTTCTCATTATTCGAACTCAATCCAAGTACTTAGGTTAGTTAAATCATTTAGTTAATCTAGTTAATTAGAACCCAAAAGCACATTTGAATTTGGAACCATATTAAAAGTAAATTAGGAATTGGAATTGGTAGATATTAGTCAAGTCCCTGTGGAGACGATACTCTTATACTTACTCTTTATTACTTGTTCGATACGTGCACTTGCTTTTATTTGCTTGTGTAAATTCCGCAACAAGTTTTTAGCGCCGTTGCCGGGGACTTGCAACATTTATTTGCCAATTTTTATTTTTGATTTTTCTTTTGGTTGGTTCCTAGTTAGTTATTCTTTTTCTCGTTCTCTTCATTTGGTATGAATCATAGTAGTTATCATTGGCTTAATGAAGGAAAGACTTGTGTGTATTGTGCAGGTGATCGTACGATCGTTGCCCACTGAATTCAAATTCATGGTTATACGTGGATCAATTTCAGGATAGCCAGTATGGTCAGAATCTTCACCCCAACAACTACAATTCAAGGTGGGTGACTAACCCAAATGTTCCATGGAGCGATGATCTGGGTAGTAATCAATACACAAACTTCATGATGACCAACTCGTGCATACCTCCAAGCTACCAAGAGTATTCTCAGCCACCACCAACAGAACCAAGTATTGCATTTATGATGGCATTCACCGATTGTATAGAGGAGATTAAAAAGATCGGATCTAAAATTGATCAAGCGTATTCTCAACCATCAACATAACCAAGTATTGCATTTATGATGGCATTCACCGATTGTATGGAGAAGATGAAAAAGATCGGATCTGAAATTAAGGCATTCAATTTAAGAATGGGTAATCTACTTCAAGGCTCACTCTTGAATGAAGAGGATAATTCGATATTATCAGATACTAAGCCGAGCGAGACAAATTCTTTTATTGTTGAGAGTGAAATAGAGCAGCCGCATAGCAATAAATGGACAAGTTTCGATGTTTGTCATAACGAGGAGATCCCGGATGCAGAAGAAAATATCTTAATCATTCCAAAGGACGAAGACATCAAGGGAGACACTGATAGAAATAGTGTCCTGCAAGCCAGCTGTATGGCTAGCATTTGTTGTAATAAATGAGGAACTATTCAATTTCGATTAATAAATGCACTTTATTAAATGGTCATCTTTATCTTATGTAATAATTATCTACGCATAAGGATAGAAGTCCTTAGATCACAAGGCTAAGGGACAACCCGTGGACTGATCTCCAAGGCCGTGATCTAGAACATATTCAAGAGTCGTAGAATCCAATCGAGATAGGACATCGTTGGATTCGGTTAGACTCTCACTATTGTGTATACTCCGATGAACTTGAGGACGCTGGGGTCCACGAGCGTGACTGGGATAGTCAATACACATAAGTGGGTGGCTTGCTGGGATGGCAAGCGCACTGAATACCCCAATTAGGAAATAACTCACCATGGAAGCGGTAGTCGCATATCGGGGTTGAAGTTATTCCAATTTGCAATAGTATACGAGGAACGATCCCTAACTACTTGAGGTGATAGGGTTTATCTGGTGCGATAACGTCTATGCTTTGATATGAGTTCCGACTGACTGGGGATCGCCAGAAAGTCTCTGTGGACTCGTATTGGGTATAGAGGAACTCGTATGCAGATTCATATCATCAACAAAGGATCCATTGACCCGACTTGATAGGTTGGGACATTCTCCTATGGATTTCTGTGAGAAATTAATTCTGGTAAAATCCTTGGCCAATGTATCTGACACTTTATGTAAGTAGCTCATAAAGATTAAAGTCAAAGAGAATTTATTTCGAGATCAGAATACATAAGGTCAGGACAAAAGAAAAAGGGAATCCGATGAAAGACCATGCCCTTAAGTCTCGACTGGGAGATTGATCGATGGGGAGATTATGTCGTATATGGAAATTGTAAATGATAAAAGGTTCACTGAATTAATTCACCAGTGATTGGGTTCCATGGGCTTGTGGCTGGACATCGAGCCTGGAGTGTGGGAGAATTCCCAAATTGGCAGGAGTGCTAATTTTGGAATGATCAATCGACAGAGTGTTCGATTGATTTAGAGTAAGTCTTACTCGAATAATGAAATAATATTTAATTATAACCCACGGCCAATTATGTGGTGAACCTACGGGGGCATACACAATACACATGAAGCGAAAGCGAGGAAATAAGAACGACCGAGTCGACTGGGTATAAAATCAACTGGGTCGATTATATTGGGTGGGTCGACTGTGTCGACCCAATTGGGATCCAATTGGAATTGGATCAGGATCATAAATTAAATTGGAATTTAATTTGTGGATTAATTAATTAAGTTGGATTTAATTAATTAATTAGAAAGAATTTTAATTAAATAGACTTAGAGTTTGATTTAATTAAATGGGAGATTAGTTAATTAATTGGGCTATTTAATTGAGAGATTAAATAAAGCCTGGTCAAATTAATTGACTGGGCCATGAATTAATTAGAAGACTTGGTCTTCTAATTAAAGAGGGTCATGGCCCATGTAGGAGAGAAAAGTTCTAATCCTAATAGGACTAGGTTAGGGAGATAACTATAAGTAGGTAACTTGTAGTTATTTTTCACACAACTCAATAAGAAAAAATTGAGCAGAACAAAAATTATCTCCCCTCTCCCTGTTTAATCGGCCGAACCACTTCTTCCCTGTGGAAGAATTTTTCGTTTTCGATTTTGTTCCATGATCGTTCCTAATTCCTAGATTATAATATATCTTGTATTCTAGTTGATCAAGATTTATTATTTTTCGTGTAATTGTGGTGTATCAATCCGTAGAGGCGCAACACGTGGGGCGCTACTGCAGAGCTTGGGTCGATTTGGCTGAGGAGAAATTCAGAGTTCGTTTTGCTAGCTAAGGATTTGCAAGGAGATAGGTATAACTGCAACTGTTTATACTATTGTTTTATTTATGTTCATATATATACAACTAGAGTAGTATCCTGGCAAGATTCCGTAAGAGGTCCTAAATTTTTTTATATTCCGCTGTGCCTAGGGTTGTTTATCTTACAGAATCCCAACAGACACTGAACTCGAAAATTCAGTGACGTTGATAGATGTGATTGAGGTAATGGAGATAGAGGAGGATACAATTGAGTTTATCATACCTCCAATTTATGAGTCAAAAGGCGATGAATCTTATTTTGGTGTGGATGAGATATTAGTGAGAGATACGCAAAAAGGAAGGGTTGATGATAAAACGAAGTACAATATGCATACCCATCCTCAAAGCATGACTTGGATAAGAGTTGGTAAAGATTACAAGAGATTTGAACCTGGGGATAGAGCTTGTCGATTCGATACGAGGTTCAAATTTGTCCCAATTGAGCTTACAAGGGAATGACCAAATTTCGGGACAACAAAGAAAGCAAAAAGGCCCGAACTTATGCTTGATCCGGACGGGACCCTATTCGATTATTGGCCACCTTAAAAGGGAAGTATCAAAGTCAAGCTAATGACTTAAAACTAAGCGCTTCTTGGGAGGCAACCCAAGCTTTTATTTGTTTTTGTTTTTGCGTTTTTTGTTTCCTTTTGTTTTAGTTTTAGTGTGATATGTGGTGTTTTGTCGGGTTTTGCAGGCGTATCGCGGTGCAAGGTAACGAGGAGATGACTATTTCGTGGACTGGGGCATTTTGGAGAAGAAGAATAATCAAGCCATGGCACAACTTAAGTCAGACCATGGCTCAATTTTGACCAAAAAGAGTGCAAAAATTCCAGAAGCTTGAAGCCATGACACAACTTGAGTCAGGCCATGGCTCAATTCTTGAACAATAAAGTGAACAATTCCAGCAGCTTTAAGCCATGGTACAACTTGAATAAGGCCATGGATCCATTTCAAGTGCAAGAAAGAGCAAATTTCCAGATTCGAAAGGCCATGGCTCAAATTGGATCGAGCCATGGCATAAAAAAAAAAAAAAAACGGGGGCTGCCTTCTCTTCACAAACAAACAAACCCTTCATCTCCCACGGATCTGCCACCACTGAAACCCCAACGCCGCCGACCACCGCACAACAGCCGCACCCAAACCATCCCAGCCGCGACCCTGCCGCGTCGAAACCCACACACATCCGTGACCAAGCCGCCCAGAAATCTCAAAAACGCCGCCGCAACACACATCAGCCATGACCTTCTTCCCCTCAGATCTGCCCCGCCGTCACATCTTCATCTCCATCCGCCGCCATCAGTCACACACAGCCGCACCCAGCGCGAACACCGAACCGCCGCGCGACCTGCCCCCTTCCTCAGCCGAAACCACCACAGCGAACACCGAACCGCCGCGCGACCTGCCTCCTTCCTCAGCCGAAACCACCACAGCAAGCACCACCGCGCCTCCGCGACCTGCCCCCTCACACAGCCGCAGATCCACCGCCTCTTGCCCAAAACAGCCCCTAGACAAAACCCTAACGCCGCCGCAGCACCTCTATCTCAATTGGGCATCTCTCAAGGGCTGGTAACAATTGATTCTTGCCTTTCTTGGTTCGATTCTTGGATTTTGATTTCGATTGCTAGTTTGAGGGTTTGTTTTGCTATTCTTGAATTTTGGTGTATGATTATTTGCAGATTGTGGAGGAACGGGTTCTGGAACGGAGGGTAGATAATTTGATTGTTGCTTGATGTGTGGGTAGTTGAGATTGATTATATTTTCGTTTCGGTGTGATACTTGTGGATTGATTATTTTGGTGGAGTGCTTGTTTTGATTACATTACACCAAATGGCACCACGAAGTCTAACGGTCCAAAAGAAACCCCCTCTGAACAAATTAGCGATAGCGACCATATCAACGAAAAAGCTTAGTGGTGCTAAAAATAAACACGGGCAGACGGATGAGTTTGATAGCAGTAGGTTTGTTAACCCGAAAGCTCAAAAGAAATTTTTTGACGCACATGAGGTCGCAAGATCATTCATCACGGAGAGGATTTCATTAAACAACCGACGGAGATTGAAGGCGAAATCGTACGCGAATTCTACGCAAATGTTTCCCAAACTCCGGACGCAAAGGATGTCAAAGTTCGGGGAAGGATAGTCAAGTTCGATAAGGCGACCATCAATACTCTTTACGAGTGCCGACTTATGCCATTGACCAATACACAACTTGCCTCGCGGATGCAATAGATATGCAAGATATCGTGGAGCTGAGTCTGGTCCCGAAGATGATGATTAGGATGGAAAGACATGTAGGAGACCGCCAGACACCGCCTCGTAGGGACTTATTCTTTTTACTGATCTCTGTTATAGTTTGTTGGTGATTTTATTACTGTCTGCATGTGCATATTCTCGTCTTTCCTGATTGGTTAGTCTGGCATGTTTCAACTCGTTTGTTTATGTCACAGTAAGGACACTGTTTGTTTTAAGTTTGGGGGTGATGAGGTCGCATTTACTTTGTGCATGCTAGGTGACTAAATATTTTGAAATTTTTTGTCTTTTTGACTGGTTTTCCTGCACATTTTAAGCACGAATACATAATCGAGAATTTAGGATGACATTAGAGAATTATAGTTAGAATAGAGCTTAAAAAATCCTTTCTTGCCTATCTGATCTCTAGATTCAAGGGTTAAAGTGCTAAGGGTCTAAGTGATAGTTTTGCCTAAGTTTGGGGGGAAGGATAACTTTAACAAGAACCAAATGAAGCAAATGATTGAAAAACTATAAGTTAAATTCAAAGAAAATAACCTCACTTGTATGAGACCTGAAAAACCTCATCGCTTGAGACTTATACTTGCACTCCTCTAACTTGACTGCGATAAGATGAACGATATATGGGTGCATCGACTTAACTATTCTACTATTCTGCACTCCTCTATTTTGACTGCTTCTTTAGAACGAGTTATGAGTGTGAGTGGTGCTAAATATGCTTAAGTTATGCTAATTAATGAAGAAAGTGCTAAGTGAAAGTTCAAACTTAAAGAATTCCATAACTTCGACTGAAGGCTTTGCTAGAACTTAGTAATTTGTATGATAACCTAAGGAAATAGAGAATATGTTTGGCAATTTAGGAATTCGGGCAATTAGGCTCAATGATTTCGAAGCTATATGGATCTAGTTGATTCCGACATTCTTGTTTTATGTGTATACACACACACGCAGGAACTACATGATAGAATGCATAAGTTTTTGAAATTGATGGTTAGTAGTTGACTTGGGATGCATGATTGTAAATGTTCGTGTCGTTGTTTGAGTTTTTGTCATTACTTGAGGACGAGTAATAGTTTATGTTTGGGGTGTGATAACTCTGTGAAAACAGTGTTATCAAGTCGATTTCCTTAACTCATTCGATTACTTTTATTAGAGTTTTGGTAGAATCTTAGGCAATTTTAGTTAGTTTTGTGTTTTGTCGCTCGAGTCATTGGTTTGATTGTTCTGTGCATGAATTGAGGTATTTTCTTATATATTGTGTTCATATTTGTAGGCCTAAGATATTTTGGATCTAAAGAACATGATTGGAAGCGAAGAACAACGAATTAAAGATCAAATGAAGTCAAGTAGTGCAAGAACGAAGAAGCTGTCAGAAATATTATTGTGCACTCCGAGGACCATAACTCATTCAAGGAAGCTCCAATAAAGTTGAATTTCGACTATGATGTAGAGGAATTAGTTAGCTACACCACAGATTTTACGGATCTTGATTTCGTGTTCGGAGCTGAAAGTTATGACACTTGCAAAACTGTCGCGCAAATCTGACGCGATTTTCAGCGGGATTTTAAGGGAATTATTCGGCCCAAAGTCTCCTACTAGGACTCAACTTGGTAGATCTATTTAAGGACTTCTAGGTCACGAAATTATATATCTTTGATCAGCTCTAAACATACTTTTCTCATAGAATACACCTACAACATCAAAGATCTAATTGGAGAAAGATTGAAGAAGAAAAGAGAGAAGTCTTAAAGATCACCAAAGCAGAAGAGCGCAATATTGAAGATCTTTATCTCGGATTCATCGTTTTGTCTATAAAACCACATGAACTCAGATTTGTCTTTCTTTATTATTTTTCTTCATATATTTATCATGAACTAATTCTTTAGGATCTAGGGTTTTTATGAAACTATGTTACATTGATTATTTTTATTAGATTATTCGTAGTTAGGGGCAATTCTTGTGTTTGATTTAATTTCGTTCTCTATGCTTGTAACTTGATTGATCACCTAGTTGTTAGATTTAATATTCTTTTCAAACTTGGAAAAGGGAGATTAGGATTAGATAGGAAATTGAATAGTAAACGACTCTTAGTATAGGAATATACTTAAGGCGTTTATACCCGTTACATGAGGTTCGTGTTTAATGCTTTGTGTTATTTATGATTCACCTAGGAATAGGATCGATTTGTATAATACATTAGGTTCTTACGTAATTCGGAAGATACTTAGGAATATACTTGAATCCTCGGGTAGCACTCTTGTCACCACAATAACTACGAAAATCTCAATTGAGCAATCGATAGATAACATAGTGGATTATAACCCTAGGTTTCTCTTCTCATTATTCGAACTCAATCCAAGTACTTAGGTTAGTTAAATCATTTAGTTAATCTAGTTAATTAAAACCCAAAAGCACATTTGAATTTGGAACCATATTAAATGTAAATTAGGAATTGGAATTGGTAGATATTAGTCAAGTCCCTGTGGAGACGATACTCTTATACTTACTCTTTATTACTTGTTCGATACGTGCACTTGCGTTTATTTGCGTGTGTAAATTCCGCAACAGAGCCAGGGGTGAGGTAGAAGGTAGGGCAGCCGATCAGATGGTGGAGGACCTAAAGCGCAAAAATATCCATAAGCGCTTCTTTCCTCTCCCATCTCTCGGTCAATGCATAGAGACCCATCACCCATGGTCATAACATTGACTGAGATGGTGTGTCCTCTCAAGCTAGCTGCTGCCATGCAAGGAAGGAGATTCCCCTGGCCTTCGCTAAGACCATCGACGACCTCGGGAGCCGTTCCCATAATGCGTCGGTTAGTGAGAGAACTGTTTGTAGCTTTATCTCTCATCGATCGGTGCATTGAGGAAGACGTCCTCTGGTGTCATCCGAGGTCGTTATCGAGCTTTATATCGGAGCAGTTTGGTTGCCGAATATGTAGGAATCCATCCGAGTGCCCCTCTATAGTCTGATAATCGACGAAGAATGTTATTTGCTTTGTAATTTGTAATAGATTGTAGTAGGTTTTTCGAGTTTTCTGCAGTTATCTCGATTGTAACATATTCGACCCTTGTAACAGTATCGATTTCTGAGATGGAATAAAACTTTTTATTTTTACTTCAATTGTTTCTGTCGAGTTTTCTATCGATATTATCGCAACTGTCAATCTTTCGAATAATCAGCTTACCTTCCTCGAATGTTGGTTTCAGCTCGATGCCACCGTGGTTGTCGAGAAATAATAGCTTATTTAATAGCTCATTATATGTCGACTCAATGCCCGCGGCTTTCGAGGAGTGCTTGGAGTTAGCTTATTAATAGCTTTCATTATATGTCGACTCGATGCCCGCGGCTTTCAAGGAGTGCTTGGAGTTAGCTTATTAATAGCTTTCATTATATGTCGACTCGATGCCCGCGGCTTTCGAGGAGTGCTTGGAGTTAGCTTATTAATAGCTTTCATTATATGTCGACTCGATGCCCGCGGCTTTCGAGGAGTGCTTGGAGTTAGCTTATTAATAGCTTTCATTATATGTCGACTCGATGCCCGCGGCTTTCGAGGAGTGCTTGGAGTGATCTGTTCACTCCAATATGTCGACTTTGCTGCAATATATGTAATTTTAACAAAACTCATGGATTAGATCAAAATAAAGTAAGGAATTTCATGAAGGCTTATCGAAACTCAAACGCAGGGCAATCTTATGCATAGAACTTCCTGGGGTTTCTTCCATTCCATGTTCGTTCGATATGCTGCCCGTTCATCGTTTTGATCTTTACTGCTGTTGGCTTCCTCCATGTCAACCATTGCTTCCGAGATTATTCCTTCTCTTTGGTCGTTACTGAGGAAACTCAAGGTTTCCTTTAGCCGCTTGAGTTATCCACTCTTTTCTAGCTTCGTTGAGTAGAGCTTTCATGTCAATCCTAGTCATTTGGACGATCTCGGGCGCAGGGGGCCTGGAAGGTTCTCCATCTTCCGTCGGTAAACGATTTTGATTCCTGGGAGGCATGCTATCTCCTTGACCCTCCTTAAGTTGGTCTTGGTTTCCATTCCGTTCTCGAGCAAGAGCGGCCATCGAACGCGTAGTCATCTTTATTCGATTCAGAGTTATTGATTCCCACAGACGGCGCCAATTGATGAGTGTGTTTTGGTTGGATTATAGTATTTAGAATAATCGAGTGATGGGGTATCGGGTTTTAACACATCTCTTCAATATGAAGATAGGTAGATCGAACAAACCTCTCTTCTATTTGTTCTCGGGGATCGAAACCTGCAATCAAAGACGACCATGTCAGGTTAATGCCGGTGGTTACCCGACGATAACCTTCCGATGCTTAAGTAAGTGTCGAGTTCGAGATGATCAATGGGTAGTTAATATTTAGGTCCGAGAAAAGCATACCTTTTTCTGTAATTAATGAGGGTTATTTATAGCCTTTCGCACGGGTTAATGGATCAAATCCTGACAAGACATTTCGGTTATAGCGAATGGGTTGTGATAGGACATTTTAGGTCAGGGTCGGATCTTCTGTATTCGATTCGACCCTTTTGGGTAAAAAGTATGGCAAATGTCGACATTATCCATGTCGATAGAAGAGATATCGATAACGAGATGAACAGGTATCTTTATATGAGTAGATCGACGTTTCTCGATGTCTTCATATGACTATATCGACGTATTTCGATAGGTAAAATTGCAGAAAACGTCCCAAACTAATTACTGGTTTTGGATTTTCGTCCCGAACTATTTAACTTGGCGAATTTCGTCCCGTAATTTAATATTTTTTTGGAATATCGTCCCAAACTAATTACTAATTTTGAATTTTCGTCCCAAACTATATCAACTCGTCAAATTTCGTCCCATAATTTATCATTTTGTATGAATTTAGTCCCAATATTAAACTTATAATTTAATGAAAATGACGTTCAATCTTGTAATTAATTTGGGACGAACTCTGCAATATTATATAATTATTCATGTTAAAATTTACCATGTCATGACACTTAAGCAGTCATGTGATAATTCATCGACAAATGCGCCATTCCGTCTTATAATTATGGTGGGACTATATTCCAAAAAAATATTAAATTATGGGACGAAATTCGCCAAATTAAATAGTTTGGGACGAAAATCCAAAATCAGTGATTAGTTTGGGACGATTTTTGCAATTTTGCCATTTCGATACATAATATAAGTAATTGATCTTCGTTGAAGATATGTTAATCGATTATCGATGTGGACTTGTGATCGGCGAAGACTTGGTACATCATATTGGGTCCAATATCTAAAATCGATTTACCTACTTGTCAAAATTGTCTTACTGGAAAATCTATTCGTAAACCTTTTGGTAAGGCTATTAGAGCTGAATTTCCGTTACAATTAGTCCATTCAGACATCTGTGGTCCGATTAGTGTTATGGCGAGACATGGAGCCTCCTATTTCATTACTTTCATAGATGACTTCACTCGCTTTGGGTATGTCTATTTGATTTCGCATAAGTTTGAAGCACTGGAGTGTTTCAGACGTTACCTTAATGAGGTAGAAAACCAATTAGACAGAACGATCAAATCCTTGAGAACTGATCGAGGCGGGGAATATCTATCAGGTCAATTTAAGGACCTATGTAAAGAAAAGGGGATAACTAGGCAATTAACTAATCCTGACACACCTCAGCAGAACGGAGTTGCTGAGAGGAGGAATAGAACATTGCTAGAAATGACTAGGTCCATGATGGCGCAAGCTAACTTACCAATTTCCTTTTGGGGAGATGCTATGTTAACTGCTGCCTATATACTGAACAAAGTGCCATCAAAATCAGTGGCTACCACTCCATATGAACTTTGGACAGGTAAGAAACCTGATCTAAGTAACCTTAGACCTTGGGGATCAGCTACTTACGTGCTCGACTCGTCGAACAAATATGGCAAGATTGGCTGTTGCGCTCCAAATACTAATACGCAAACACGCAAGTATACGGTCGTTACAAGTAATAAAGTGATAAAGGAGTGTCGAACCCACGATGAATTGTTCAATTAATTACCAACTAACGTCTTGTTACTTCGACTTAGATTCGTAAGTTGAGTACGGTGAGGTGATGGTGGTTTTGATACTACAACTCAATTAAGTAATTACGGAAACTAACACTTGACTTAATATATGTAAAGGCTTCTACGATTTTACGTCACCTAGTTCGATTCAAGACAAACGACTCAACAATTGACAACCACACTTATGTTTGTTGTTCAAGATTTCATAAAATATTCATACTTATCTTTCGATATCGTACGAACCTACCAAAGTAGACTAATCCAATTTATGTCTAAAAAGATTAAGCCTAAGTGATGCTTTAATTCCCAAACCTTATTAGAACATGAAATAACCTAGGTATATTTCTATCCTAAAATCAAATCACAACCTAGTTTTATAATCTAATCTTTAATCAACTATGTCTAGCAATTAAAGATCAATCCATTTCATCCTATGGTTGGCCTAACCACAAGTTGACAAAAGCTCAAACTAGTTTAACAAACACTTGTATACAAGCATAGCAACAACCATTAACTCATCATTTAATCAAGAATCAAGAACCAAACATAGGATCAAATAAAAACATAGAATAAAGGAGATTAGCTACTCATAACAATAAATATATCATTCATTACATTAAAAGACATCAATGTAAATGAACAAAGTAAAAGAGTTAGAGTAAGCTTAGTGGTGGAGATCTTCAACTACTTCTCCCTCAAGCCTTTTTATCTTCAATGGGGAGTCCAAGTGTTTGTTCTTCTTTCCAAAGGCAACCCTTCTCTTTTCTTCAAAAGAGGCAAGAGGAAAGTGTAAGTGTAGAATGTGTGAAGTTGGTTGAATGATTCCACCTTTAAGCCTCTAACCTAGATGAACAACAAGTTCTTCATGCCTAAGTTACCCTCCAAACTAAGCAACTAAGGCCAAAAAGTCCCCCAAGATGCCTAAAAATACAAGTGGGATCAAAGGGGGATAATACCAAAAGCCCCCTGCCTTTCCCGCAGCAAAAAAATCTGCTGGTAGCAGGGACCTCGCCGCGGCGAGGTCCAACCTCGCCGCGGCGAGGTTTAGGCCGTAGGTTCCTGCAAATTTTCTGCTCTGCCGCACTTTCTTCCGAGCAGCATATCTTTTTATTCCGAACTCCGAATCCGGATCCGTAAAGTCCGTAGCGTAGCTAACTCACTCATCTATGACATATCCAAAATTCAGATCATTTGGATCATCCATGAAATATTTTTGCATGTTCTAGTGAGCAGCTATCTACGTTCTTGTACGATTTACTTCGGGTTCTATTTTCTTTGAAGCTCAAGCTTGACTCGCGGGATTGGTAGAGCGACTCGTATCATTGATACGCAACTCCGAATCTCTCTATGATGTTAATACCTTCAAACCACGGAGAAAACGATCAATACGAGAACAAAAACACAAAAGACGAACAAAGGCCAAACAAAGGGGCCAAAAGCACAAAAGAAACGAAAACACGAGAAGACACACAAAAACTCGAATCAAAACAAGATGTTTTGGGCTTAAAGAGATAGGTAATAACGACATTTTCACGGCGTTATCAACACCCCCAAACTTAAACACTTGCTCGTCCTCGAGCAAAGAAAACAGAACAAGAACAAAACAAACATACTTAAGATCGAAATGCTAAAACTTAACACTTTCAAATTATTCTTTAAACAAGCTCCACATGTGTGTGTGATGGCTTTTGGCTAGATTCTATCTTAGGTGAATAATTTCCGATAGGTCAAAATCATCGGTTCTATTTTCATGGACTTCTAATGTTTAACAAAGAATCTCTCCTTACCGTAGATTACAAACTTAATGCTCAAATCACTTCACGGGACTAAGTTATAGGTAATTTAAGAGTGTTTTCCCTATTCTTGAATTAATTGACGATTTTAGCTCCTAACTCTTTTCTCACCACACTTGTTTTTACAATGAAACAAGGCACTTAGTGCTTTACAAGAATATTACAGTACGATATTAGCACTAATGGCGAACTTGATGCAATTTTGCTTTTGTGGGCTACTAGCACCACTCTCTTTTCTTCTTTTACAACTTTTGCACTAAAACAATGAGATAGAGTAATTACCAAAAATGATCAACGAATATTATCAATTGAAGGCTTAACCTTTCTTTTCTCTCATAGAAGTGCGTACATTTTAGCAACTTCTCTACTCATTTCTTTTGAGAGCTAGGTGTACAAAGGTCTTTCATTCTCGAAAAGGGTTTACTCCCCCAAACTTAGGCCATTTATGCTCTTTTTACATTTAGATTCCAAGCTATGGATTGGAGGGATTCTAAGTTAAGCAAAAGGAGTCCTAGAACCTATTATCGCCAAAGTTCGTTATCCACTTTAAATATTACCTAACCTTAGCCAATGTGCTTTGAACTTTGTAGAGCATGTTCAAATAATAATAAGAATTTGAAAAATTTTGGCGGGTCGACCTAGCATGCAACAAGCGCGACCTTACTCCCCCAAACTTAAAATGCACAATGTCCCCATTGTGTGAATTGAGAGTGACGGAACAAGGTACGACACGACAAAAACAAGAACACAACAAAAACACAAGCAAAACAAAACAAAACAAAACGAAACGATAAACGAGCGAGCACGGCTCTAAATAAAGTCAACAAGCAAACGTTATAACTTTAAACAAGCAAACATACCAATATCTCTCAAGAGTTAATAACAAAACCAATAAAAGACGAGAATAGAATGAAAACATTGTAAGCTCAATTTAAACCGACGGGACTGCGTAAATTTAAATCCAACGTCCCTTTTCGTATGCATCCCGCGGTTGCTCCCGTCTTTAGTGGTTTCGTGCGTTGAGAGCACGCTCCATTGCTTTCCCGTACTCTTCCCTTTTTAGTTCAAATGCGCAAAATTCCCCCAAACTTATGTTGCAACTACACAACCTCAATAAACCAATACCCCGACAACTCCACAATCGAAAAATAGCAAAGAGGGTAAAAATTTCTCACACGCAATTTATCAAACACCTTGTGTGCACTCCTCAATTCACTAATTCTCTTTAAATTTTACAAGAGCTTCCACCCAAAAAAATTCAATACCAAATCAACTCAATACCAATCCACACAATATCAATCAAGCAATACCAAGAGTTTAGCCACACTTACCTTCGGATCGGAATCGGAGAATTGCAATTTTCGAACCCTTGAGTGTTGACTCCCGTTTTTTGGTAAAGTATGATGGAAATGGAGGATTTTAGGGGTGAATTGGTGGCTTGTTTGTGGGATTTGGGAGATTATGTGATTGAGAGAGAAATTTATGTGAGTTTGGGAAGAATTGAGTGAGTGAGCTTGAGAGATCGTGAGAGAGGGAAGAGAGTTTGTATGAGAAATTTAAAATGGTGAGTGAGTAGTGTAGTTTTTAAATTTTTTTTTTTTTAATAAAGTACAACTACTCACCTTACGACGTTCGCGAACCATGGTTCATTCGCTTGACCTCGCTCGATTTGTGCTTGTCAATCCTCGATCTTTCACCCGCGCTCATTTACCTACAACACAAAACGCAAAAACGACAACAAAAACAAAAACGAAAACAACACAAAACACAAAACAACAAAGAAAAAGCAATAGGCTCGGGTTGCCTCCCGAGAAGCGCTTGTTTATAGTCGAAAGCTCGACTTGAAGCTTCTCTTTTCTTTTAGGGTGGCCAATAATCGAATAGGATCCCCTCGGGATCAAGTATGAGCCCCGGCCTCTTTGCTTTTGAATTCGTCCCACGCCTTAATATTTTCATTGTACGGTCTTTTGGGACGGATTTGAACCACATATCAAATCGAAATCTTTTATCTCCCGGTTCAAATCTCTTATAATCTTTACCCATAATTATCCATGTCGCTTTGCTCGGGTGGATCCACTTGTCTTCTTTGGGAATAATCAAGTCCACATAAGAACATTTGATGACCTTTTGATCAAACTCTTCATCCATGATGAATTTTTCTTCCCTCGCAAGCTCTTTCGATCCACCTTGATCTTCATTTCTAGTAGGAAGCCCATTTGTTTCTAACATTTCACTCGGTTCATTAAAGCTTTCATTAGGAGCAACTGATTCAATTTTACTCGGCAAAGCTCCCGGGGGTCTTATGCTTAAAGCTTGTGAGATTTTCTCCATTTGTGTTTGAAGATCCCTTAATGTCCCCGAGTCTTCTTGCAACTGTTTGGAAATTTCTTCCATCTGTTTGGAAACATCTTCCAACTTAGAATCATTGTCAACCATGTATTTGGTGGTGTGCTCCATGAACATAGTGAATGCTTCTTCCAAAGATGATTTTGCTTCTACTGGAGGTTGAGAATATTCATGATAGCTCGGTTGGATGAATGGGGTAGTCATCATCATATCCGGGTGTGGTCCACCTCCCCACTCATTGTTCCTTGGATAATATGGGCCATCTCCCCATTCGATATTGTAGCTATTGTAAATGGGACTCGGCTCATAATGATTATCCGTGTATGAATTCTCATATTGAAAATGAGTTGGACTCATTGGGCAACCGGCGATTGTGCTCTCCCCCATGCAATGCATACAATAACAAAGTGATCGTCCCTCGATTGACCTTGGATAGCAATCATTGTAGGCCATCGTACCTAGGAAGACAAAGATCACAACGTAAATAGCAAATCCAAGTTAAGATATACAAGAATATAAATTGGCAAACAATCGTTACAACTCCCCGGCAACGGCGCCAAAAACTTGTTG
The DNA here is from genome assembly GCA_038501285.1 of Penstemon eatonii. Lineage (NCBI taxonomy): Eukaryota > Viridiplantae > Streptophyta > Magnoliopsida > Lamiales > Plantaginaceae > Penstemon > Penstemon eatonii. The sequence goes on from CM076713.1 coordinate 29,587,649, forward strand.
CGCTCCAAATACTAATACGCAAACACGCAAGTATACGGTCGTTACAAGTAATAAAGTGATAAAGGAGTGTCGAACCCACGAGGAATTGTTCAATTAATTACCAACTAACGTCTTGTTACTTCGACTTAGATTCGTAAGTTGAGTACGGTGAGGTGATGGTGGTTTTGATACTACAACTCAATTAAGTAATTACGGAAACTAACACTTGACTTAATATATGTAAAGGCTTCTACGATTTTACGTCACCTAGTTCGATTCAAGACAAACGACTCAACAATTGACAACCACACTTATGTTTGTTGTTCAAGATTTCATAAAATATTCATACTTATCTTTCGATATCGTACGAACCTACCAAAGTAGACTAATCCAATTTATGTCTAAAAAGATTAAGCCTAAGTGATGCTTTAATTCCCAAACCTTATTAGAACATGAAATAACCTAGGTATATTTCTATCCTAAAATCAAATCACAACCTAGTTTTATAATCTAATCTTTAATCAACTATGTCTAGCAATTAAAGATCAATCCATTTCATCCTATGGTTGGCCTAACAACAAGTTGACAAAAGCTCAAACTAGTTTAACAAACACTTGTATACAAGCATAGCAACAACCATTAACTCATCATTTAATCAAGAATCAAGAACCAAACATAGGATCAAATAAAAACATAGAATAAAGGAGATTAGCTACTCATAACAATAAATATATCATTCATTACATTAAAAGACATCAATGTAAATGAACAAAGTAAAAGAGTTAGAGTAAGCTTAGTGGTGGAGATCTTCAACTACTTCTCCCTCAAGCCTTTTTATCTTCAATGGGGAGTCCAAGTGTTTGTTCTTCTTTCCAAAGGCAACCCTTCTCTTTTCTTCAAAAGAGGCAAGAGGAAAGTGTAAGTGTAGAATGTGTGAAGTTGGTTGAATGATTCCACCTTTAAGCCTCTAACCTAGATGAACAACAAGTTCTTCATGCCTAAGTTACCCTCCAAACTAAGCAACTAAGGCCAAAAAGTCCCCCAAGATGCCTAAAAATACAAGTGGGATCAAAGGGGGATAATACCAAAAGCCCCCTGCCTTTCCCGCAGCAAAAAAATCTGCTGGTAGCAGGACCTCGCCGCGGCGAGGTTTAGGCCGTAGGTTCCTGCAAATTTTCTGCTCTGCCGCACTTTCTTCCGAGCAGCATATCTTTTTATTCCGAACTCCGAATCCGGATCCGTAAAGTCCGTAGCGTAGCTAACTCACTCATCTATGACATATCCAAAATTCAGATCATTTGGATCATCCATGAAATATTTTTGCATGTTCTAGTGAGCAGCTATCTACGTTCTTGTACGATTTACTTCGGGTTCTATTTTCTTTGAAGCTCAAGCTTGACTCGCGGGATTGGTAGAGCGACTCGTATCATTGATACGCAACTCCGAATCTCTCTATGATGTTAATACCTTCAAACCACGGAGAAAACGATCAATACGAGAACAAAAACACAAAAGACGAACAAAGGCCAAACAAAGGGGCCAAAAGCACAAAAGAAACGAAAACACGAGAAGACACACAAAAACTCGAATCAAAACAAGATGTTTTGGGCTTAAAGAGATAGGTAATAACGACATTTTCACGGCGTTATCATTGGCCCCAGAGGAAAGAAATGTATCTTTATAAAATATGCTCAAATGAAGAGGGTATCACCACTGAAATCGACTCACGAGATACGACATTCTTGGAGAACGAATTTCCTAAAAGAGGTGAGATCAAAAGTCGAGAACCTCTATTCGAATTAGCTGATTCAGCGAATGGCATTGAGTTAGATGAATCGTTGGTGGAAAATGATACGACTGGACCACTTTATCCAAGTGGGAGTAATTTACCTCAGAACGATATTACTGAATCACAACTTAGGAAAAGTTCTAGAGGAAATATTCCTAGACGTCATTACGACGTAGAAGGACACATTTTTAATATTTCCTCCATAGAAGATGAAGAGCCTAAATCTTTTGATGAAGCTCTATCATGTCCTCAGAAGGACGAATGGAAGATAGAAATGGAAGAAGAAATGGATTCCATGAAGTCGAATCAAGTCCGGGAGTTGGTCGATCTTCCTCCTGGCAGAAAATCTATCGGGAATAAATGGATTCTCAAGATTAAGCAGAAGGCAAATGGAACCATTGATAGATATAAAGTTCGTTTAGTAGCTAAAGGATATACTCAACTCGAGGGTATTGATTACGAAGAAACCTTCTCGCCTGTAGTGAGATTTGCCTCTATTCGCCTCCTTTTGTCCATTGTAGCTAACTTAGATTTGGAATTACACCAAATGGACGTTAAGACTGCTTTTCTGAATGGAGAATTAGAAGAAGAAATCTACATGGATCAACCAGTAGGATTTGTTCTTAAAGACCAAGAACACAAAGTGTGTAGATTGAAATGATCAATATGCGGTCTTAAGAAGTCATCAAGGCAGTGGTATTTTAGATTTCACCGGGCTGTAATCTCTTATAACTTCGTTATGATGGATGAAGACCACTGTGTCTATGTCAAACGTTCAAACAAATTTTTGTAATACTATCTCTCTATGTCGATGACATTTTGTTAGCCGGAAATGACAACGGATTCTTAAACACCATCAAGGAATGGTTATCGTCTAACTTCGAGATGAAAGATATGGGAGAAGCAAATTTCATACTAGGCGTTAAGATCCACAGAGATCGTTCAAAGAAACTCCTTGCTCTTTCTCAAGAATCTTATATAAGGAAGATTATAGAAAGATTTAGGATGAATGATTGCAAGCCAATAGACACTCCTGTGATGAAAGGCGATAGCCTGAGTCTGGAGATGTGTCAAACGAATCTAGCAGAGAAACAAGAAATGTCAAAAGTACCATATTCCAGTGCTGTAGGGAGCTTGATGTATGCTATAATGTGTACTCGCCCTGACATTTGCTATGCCGTAGGTCTGGTCAGTAGGTATCAATCCAATCCCGGAAAAAGACACTCGGTTGCTGTAAAGAGGATTTTCAGACCTAAAGGGTACTGCAGACTATTGTCGCTGAAAGGCTACACAGATTCTGACTGGGGTGGAGACTTAGATCGTCGTAAGTCCACTTCTGGATATGTTTTCTTACTGAATGATGGCGCCATATCATGGAGCAACAAGAAACAAAAGTGTGTAGCACTATCGACCATGGAATCGGAATTCGTGGCATGTTCAGCAGCAGTACAGGAAGCTGTTTGGTTGCGGAGATTTCTCCTACATTTGGGGATAGTAAGTAACTCTGAAGGAGCTGTGACTATTTACTGTGATATTCAAGCAGCTATGTCTTACACTAGAGATCCCAAATATCATGGACTGACCAAACACATTGACACAAGATATAACTTTGTAAGAGATATCATTGAGAAGAAAGAGGTGACTATCAAGTACATATCTACGCATCAGATGGTTGTTGATCCTTTCACTAAACCTATAGCTAAAGAGGCTTTCATTGGTCATACCAAGTCTTTAAGACTGCGTAGAATTTAATGTACTGGATTCTGTTATGAATGTTATTGCCACTAACATTGATGTACTAATGTTTTATGCATATACACATATTTTGAGATCTATTTTAAAATGTCTTCGCTATAAAGTATGTCGGAGAAGTAGAGATTGACTCTCTCACAGGAGCAATCGCCTCTGGCACTGGGAGTGTGCAGAGATGAGATTTTCTCAATCAGATGAAATTGGCTCGTTCACATGAGATATCGCCTCTGATATTTTGGAATATGCAGAGATGAGGTTACTATGTATAAAGTAATCGAAATGGATTCCCCACTATCCATTGTACTTATATTAAGCCAGATATGAGTTTTCTTGAGAGTTGAGCCGAGGACGACGAAAGGAGAAAACTCAAGTTTGGGTATCGAGGCACTACAAGAAAATCTAGTTTCAGCGAGCAAATTCTCTGCGACGAGGTCGGAATGGTTGCTATATATCTATATATAGCGATGAAAACTGAACTGGTTGCTAAGATGTGGTTTCGTAGGTTATTTCGCGACCAAAAATCATTTGGTCACTGTGAATGGTTGCTGGATGTTTGGGGCAGACATAGCGACCAAGATTAGTGCTTCTAGCGATCGATTTTCTTAGTCACTAAAAAAAATATCAACTACGACCATTTCAACAAGAAAATATTTGATTGGCTGCAAATGCTATCTCATGTCGACCAATAGCAACCAAATACTATCGTCACTAGACAAATAGCTTGTAGTGGCTAATTTTAACACCTAAGCTTATAGCAACAACTTCAAGACAATCGCTAAAAGTGTACTTTAGCAATGATGTTTAGATAGTCGCTAATTGCCAACTCATAGTGACGATTTCAATATATTCACTAAAGTTATACTTATAGTAACAAGCTTAATATGTCGCTGAAAAACTACTTTAGCCACGATTTTTGGATGGTCACTGAGATTAAGTCATAGCAACATATTTTAGATGGACGCTAACCATAGCAACATGTTTCAGATGGCTGCTAAACATATATACTAGTAGCAACAATTTTAAGATGGTCACTGACCTATTCATAACGAGTTTGAGATGGTCACTAGAATAATCGGTAGAATTATTTTCCTAGCTATAAGTTTAAGATGATTACTAACAAATTAATACGTGTTGCAACAAATTCAAGATGACATTTAAGAATAAGAAACTTAATTTTCTACAATAACCTCATATATATTGAAAACCAAATCTAAAAGTTTCAAAAGAAAAAATTCAAATATGAAAAGTAATATAATTTAATATATCATTATAATTTAGTTCATGTATATAAATACAATAATAAGAATTTTGTATTATTTTTTTAAAATGATACAACTTGAAGGTTCATTTGTACAACTTGAAGGTTCATTTGTATAATTTATTAGTAGTTGTCAATTATATAAGTTTTATTTGTAGTTAAAAAAATTATATAAATTAAAAGCAGGAATGAATTGGACTAAGTCATATGGCTAGCATAAGTCATAAATTATATAATTTATCAGAGGATTATGGCTGGTATATGTCAAACAGTAGACTATGCTAGAAAAGGGCTTTTTTGACAAGTCAGGTGCACAAGTTTGAAGTTTAATACAAGTACTTGGAAACTGTTTATACTTAATTACTGTATAATTACTTTTATTAGCAAAATAACCATCATATTACAATTAGTCAAGTTTAACTCCCAACACCCCATGTCAAAATATATAATGTGCTCTAAAAGACCATGTTTTAAAACTCAAAATTTAAACATGCTTCAAATTTGGATGGATTTACATATATTGACTCAAACTACATGAAGAATAAAAAATTCCAGCAAATTTCTATGAAAACTATAGTGAAACTTGTATACAGGAAGTAGCTACTTAGTATTATCATCACACCAATTGCCAAGCAAAGTTAATTATACAAGCCAATCCAATACTAGCAAATTATCTTATCATATAATAACAACAATAAAGGACAAGCACCAATCAAAATTCAAAATTTTGATCCATCACACAGAGCGCGAACACTGAAATTAATGATTCATATGCAGATAATCACAAAATAAAGTGGATTGGATATTAACAATGATAATCACAAACCATTAAGAAACTTAACTGAGTGAGAGTGCAAGATTGAGTGGAGGAAAAGAGAATAAAAAAATTGTGAGAGCAATATGATGGGCAGAGATCGTGTAAAGGAAGAGAGGGATAGGGATCTGTTTTTATTATGCAAATTGGCTGAGAGAATTAATAGGATATTTGTTATATTAGATATACATGTTAAATGGAATGATAATCTTTTGAGGGAGGAAATTAGTTACCCAAAATTTGGCAACTAATTCTTCTTTCCCTTTGTGATAATATTTTGGTTGAAAAAGAAGGGAAAAAAGCGCCAATTTTGTGATTCATTCATTCGTTCTACAGCCCAAAAAACGCTAAATGATTAGGACTTTTATTTTTCTTATTGGCAGTCACGTATTGTATCATAAGTATGTATTATTGAAGATATATGTTAAGATATATATATTGAAGATATATGTTAAGATGTATATTTATTGATAGGGAAAATTGCTTTTTTGATATCGGATAGGTTGACTTGTACTTTTGGTACCATTGGATACGAAAATTTAGTACCATAGGATATGTTTTCATTGCAATTTTGGTACCAAACCTAATTTTTCTACAAAGTTAATGGAAATTTATCCCCTATGAAATGCATAATCTTCAATTTATTCCTCTGTAATTTGAAAAAAAAAATCAATTTACCCCCTGTAATATTTTAATGAAGCAATTTACCCCCTTCAGCCGGAGATTGTATATAACTCACTTGCCGAAATTGAGAGTATGCATGCAAACTATTTTATTCAACATAGGGGGATAAATTGCCACATTTATCATAACACAATTGGTAAAAAATCACATTATCATAATAAAAGTGGATTAAGTGCCGCCTATAAAAATATTAGGGAGGCGATGTGAAATTTTTACAAAATTTCAAGGGGTAAAATGTTCTTTTTTAAATCACGAGGGGTTAAATTGAACATTATGCATTTAGTAGGGGATAAATTCCCATTAACTTTGTAGAAAAATTGGGTTTGGTACCAAAATAGCAATGAAAACCTATCTTATGGTACCAAATTTGTATTTTCATATCCAATGGCACCAAAAGTGCAAGTCAGTCTATCCTGTGGTACCAGAAAAGCAATTTTTCCTTAATAATTCTATATGGGTAAATTGCCATTAACTCAGATATTAACTAAAAAATATTGTCGAAATTTTGAATTTCATTTTTGGTATATGTTTCAGTCAACTAAATATTGAAAAAATTTCAAATTTTTTTCTAAATACTTCAAAAACACTAAGAAAAATTGCAAAAAAATTAAGAAAGACTCAAGACAAAACGAAGAGTTTTCAAACATTGGAATTTTAAGGATTTAATTTTGATTATTATAAAGCTCAAGAAGTTTCTATTGAATGTTATTGGAAGAACTTGGTGTGCAAGATTTGTACCATGTACAAATCAAGAAGCTCGTGTTGTGGGATTTAGAAAATGCAAAGATTCATTCATTTCTTGAATTGAGATTCTGAAAGCTTGCAAAATTATCTATTGAATATTCAAGCTTTAATGTACAACTGACAATGTGTATGTTTGGCTAATTTAAAAATATTGTTATGATTTAAAAAGATGAATTAATAGGTGTTCAATGGTAAACTAGTAAAGTTCATTGTATTTAGTAATGAATTACATAACTGATCCAATGTATCAAAAAATTTAAAAAAATTACTTACATTTAAACGATTGATAAACTAAGTGAAATAATTCTAAGTAAAATATATAGCTAGATGTGATGAAAGTAGGGACTGATCCAGCCCCCTTTTGGGGGACCTTGCCCCCCCAAGAATTTTAAAAAAAAATGAGTGCTACTTTTTTTTTTCGAGATATTAGTACTAATGTTTACATTATTCAGTTACTGATCAAATTCAATGTTTTAGAAGTTTATTTTCTTATACTCTATATATATCGGTAGTGCCGTTACAACAATTCTATTAAAATGGCAATTATATTTTCATGTTAAATTGTCAATTATACCTATTTAGTCTTTTATATTACCAACACAACAGAAATAATGATTATCAACAATAAAGTTGGTGAAAAATAGGCTTAGAAACTAGATGAAAGATTACTACCCTGCGAATTGTTTGATTATTCACATTGAGAATAAAAATGTAGAATTTTTATGATATAAATATTCATAGTTTTTTCATTCAATTACTTTAGCATTTTGAATTCAATAGAATCTTCGTTAATAATCTATTCTTGTAGTGAGGAATACTTAAACTGAGATATGTATGATACAGATTTACAAATCCCTTTGTAAATGACATACGCTTCTGCACGGGAATAAAAGTATCGTAACACGTGTTTTCGTACCACATGTGCAAGGTGACAACAAAGGTTAATGAGCAAATGTATCCCTGCTTTCTCATTTTGTGAGACCTTGAGGTCCTAGTCAAATTTATGCCCTTAAGACTTTTGACAGTTTCTTATGGTTTCTCATTGGTGTTGCTACTTTAGCACGTTACTAATAGCCATGAATCATACGGCGATGCGGTGCGTGTCTAGGAAAGCTGCTAAAGTGAAATCAGAAGATCCTTGTAGGAAAGGAAGATTATCTTCGACTTACACCCTACTTGCATTCACCAGCTAGCTAATTACATTAAACTTAATTGTTTTGAGATGTAATTGTGAATACAGAGTAGTATTGGCCAAAGAGTCTGAGTATGCCCTATAACCAAGGTTGGAGGGATAAGGGATACGTCGACTGGTGTAGTACGAAAGATATCTAGGGAATAGCGAGAATAGTCCTCTTCTGGAATTTGTTTCCTTGAGCAGCTATATCACCCTAATAGGTATATAGCAACGTTCTCGTATACTCGTCGGGTCACACGACCTATTTGCCCATACGAAATTTTGGATGTAAATTGAATTGGTCACTGAAAGCACGGGGTCAGCCTGCACGTGTGAGTGGGAGATGTTGGACTGATCCAATTTGGGCCGGATCGGATCTGGGGCGCCCATGTGGGCCGACCCGAACCGGATCAGGATCCAGTTGGTTAGTGGAAGTTTTAGATAACTCCCCACTCTTACAATAAGGAAACTACCCCCTCTCTCCATCTCTCCTTGTCAGTTAAATATACAAGACGTTTATTTTTCAGACAGACAACACAATTGAAAATCAGAGAGAAAACAAAAAGAAAACACTTATTATCTTTTGGGGTAGATATTATTTGATCAATCAAGAACATTGAAATCCAGGGTTCTTAGGCTGTGATTAGTATCTGCTTTTCGTTCGTGATTGGAGATCGACCAGAGTATTGGGGTATGACCAGAAGTCAAAGAAGAGTTCGTGATTCAATTGCCGGTTCCAATTGTTAAGTATGATTCTTCTACTTTATTTGTGTTGGTCCCAAGTGGTCAGATGGGGTCTAGAGGGGGGGGTGAATAATCCTCTGAAATTTTTTAAACTTTAAAACTTTCTACTAAACTGTTAGCAGACTAAGCTGTTATAGAACAGTAAGCTGACTAAGCTGATCGCGAACAAATCTTTGAACAGCTTAGTTGATCACTAATCTGATAATTACTTAGCTGATTTAGTCAAAATAAGTTTTAACACCAGAATACTTGCAGCGGATATTTTTAAGTGTTTTTCACAAGTAAGATTGGTAGATTGAAAGATTTTATCCCTAGTTTTATCAAACTCCTTTAAAAATCTTTTCAAACAGTTTTCAAGTGTTCTTATGCAGTTTAGTAAATATGCTAGAAAATAATGCAAGTTTGAACACACAGAATTTTTACAGTGGTTATATGGATTTAAATCCTTTAGTCCACTCTTCCAAGTCACTTCGATCTAGGGTTATACTATAATCATAAAGTTTACAGTATACTCTGCTTGCGCCAATCAACAAATGAAAAGGCCACAAGTGCGCAATAGGAAATCACAAAGAAGACCTATTCTACAGAGTCTTATCACTCACAAAGACGGATAAGAACTCCTCACAACACTTTCTTAACACAGATTCACTCAGAAAATGTATTCGTTTTTCTTCAACAAGCTTCTGTCAACAAATGACTTCAGCAGGTGAGTGAGCTGTTCTTGAGCTTCTTGAGACTTAGAAAATATTTTGCTTCGTAGATAATCTCTCAGTTGTTGTGTTATTTTCTTCTCTTTGTCTCTTGAACTATTTATACTCACAGATTCAAAAAGTGTCCGTTGAAGAGAGACACAATTCAAATTCCTCGGGTACTGGTCCTTAATTTTCGCGAACGGCTCTCTGCACAGTGACAGTACTGCAGGCTGTACTTTCTGTCAGTCAGCATTTAATGCACCTAGCTGATACGAGGTATTTCTTCAATCATTTGTCATTAATACCCTCAAACTTCAGCATTTATTGCTCCAAGTGCATTTATTACCGTTGGACAGACTTTCTGATCCTTTCCACTTGGCTGATGAGAACATAAGTCTGATGATGAACAGAGCTGATCCCAAACTTTGAACAAATCTGATTTGAGTCGGCTGATCTTCACCAACCTGATTTCTTCCTTCTGCAGATCAGTAGTCTTCTGGACCTTGAATCTTTGACCCTTCTGATTTGTCTTCTTATTTGGTCAAAATTCTTCTAAGGGTTTTAACTAAGTGTTCCATACTTAGCTGATCTTGATGTTTTTGAAATCATCAAAACCTCCCTTAACTTCTTTGTCTTCAATACACTATATCTTCATCTTCATCCAACAATTTTGCCATTTTTGATGATGACAAAACTTCAGCTAAGTACCTGTTACCTATACTAAAGTTTTAATCCTCAAAATTTCTGAGATGGAAATTGTATGTTGGAATAAAAACTTGCACTTTTATATATGATTGAAAATGATTACAAATTACAAGCTTTTATCAGATGATATAACTGAAAAAGTAAAGTGAACTGATATAGTGATAAAACAGTCTATACTAATCATCAGCTTCTTCACTAACTTCTTCTTCAACTTCCTCATACTCATATTCAGATTCATCACCTTCTTCCTCTTCATCATTTGCATCATCAGTAAGCAGATTTGCCTTAGCAGCTTTCATCTTTTCTTCTCTTTCTGCTTCAGCTTCAGCTTCTTCAATCCTCCTTTCGATGCGTTCTATATTTTTGTACTTGACAAATGGATCAAGTTGCTCTTCAGGTGTGTCCTTAGATGCAACCAATTCTTTGTCAGACTTGACTGGTTCCTTAGGTTCTTCTTCTTCTTCAGCAGCTTGTTAATCAGTTTTCTTGTTGTCAGCTTCTCCATCTCCTTCAGCTTTTTCTTCAAGTACTTGTTGCTCTGGCTCTTTTGGTTCCTCTTGAGCAGCAGCAGAGTCTCCTTGAGTACTTTGAACAGTTGTCTCTTCCCTTTTCTCTTCCCCCTTTTTGTCATCATCAGCAGGGTTAACAGCAGGGTTGAGCTCAACAGCTTGGATATGGGCAGCAGCGCATAAGTTTTTAATGTTCTGATCCATTAAGTCCTGTCTTGTACTTAGATGATTCAGAGTAGAATTGATGGTTCCAGTTTGATCATTGACGCAGTCAACATTGAGTTGTAAAGTAGAGATTTCTTGATGGACTTTATTGGCAGTGGTTTGAACTTCCGCAACCAATAACATATTCTTTTCAGTCTCTTCATTACTAACTTTGATGAATGTGTCAGTCAGATGAGCAATAGTGTCTTCGCTTCTCTTAAAAACAGCATGAAGATGAGCAACATCAGCTTTGACATCATCAATGCTTCTGTTCATATCCAGAATGCTTTTGGTCAGCATAAGAGAATTATCTTGTGGCAGTGGGAAGTTGTCAATGGCATCCTTGACCATTCTTGCATTTTCTTCGTGCATTTGCTTCATCAGCATCCTATTCCTCTCTTCCATTTCCTTAAGTGAATTTTCAAGCATCCGCAGGAAGGATTCCATCAGTGATGAGTGCATATCAGCTGTTGGAATAGAGGGTGATGCAGTCTGATCTTCTTCCTGGTGAACATGAGTGTCTTCTAGAACAGGTTCTTCTTCAGTCTTTTCCTTAGCTTTCCACTCAATAGCTAAAGACTCTTCAGCAGCAGGCTGTTCTTTGACGTCTTCAAAGATCTTAGTAACAATAGTTCCATCTTCAGTGAAAACAGTCGTCTGGCGGATTTTTTTATAACAGGCAGACTACTGGCAGCAGGTGTCTTCACTTTAGGAAACTCTTGATACTTTTTCATTTCTTTTCGAAATGTAATTTGCTGTACACTGGGTAGAGTAGGCAGATCACTTGGAGATCCTTGTTCATATCTTGAACGTTCAGCCCATTTCTCCAAGGCAGTGTGAACAACAATTTGCACAGCCCTCTTTATAGGATCATCTAGTTTTCTTCTCTTGGCTGGAAATGCATCAGAGATGATTTTGGCTTCTGCAACAGCAAATTCTCATGCATATATATATGCATCACATCGCTTACATAATCAGCATCCAGTGCTTTTTTGACTGAAGTAGTCTTCAACCAGCTGAGGACCCATTTCTCCTCATTTGCAAACTCCTTCCAGCTCTGGACCTCTTCAACAGATTTGTTCATCCTGTAATCCCTCCATCTTATATATCTCTCCTTTTCTTGGATAAACAGGGTTTTACGTTGCAGCTTCTCATCAATGTGAGCTAGGGCAGCTTCGAATCTGTTGAAAACAGAAAGGTCAGAATTGACAATTTCAAAGGCTTTTCTCACTTCAAACCTTTTCTTTTCTGGTATCATGCCAGCAGGCATTTTCAGCTTGGCCTTCATTGATTCACCAATCTTGATGCCACCAGATATGTTTGGACCATGAGAGTCCTTCTTTCTTAGCTCAATAGCAAGTGCCAATTCTGCATCTTCAGCAGCTTTGCGTTCAGCAGCAGTCATTCGTCTCTTTTGCTCATCTTTTTCAGCTGCAATTTTGCTAAGCTCAGCAGCTCTTTGAAATTCCTGTTCGTCCCTTTTCATTTGCTCTGCTTCTTCTCTCTTTTTCTTGTCAGCAGCAGACACCTTCTTTCTCCTTATGAATATTTTTCTTTTTCCTTTCTTTTTATCAGTTGTCTGTGCTTCTTTAGCAGCAGGTTCAGGGGCAGTAGATGCAAGTGGTGCAGCAGCAACAGGATTGATGATCTGCACTTCATGATCATCTTGAGGTTCAGATCCCTCAACTGTTGGTGCGGTGGAAGCAGTCTCTTGGACAGCTTGATCAGCAGCTGACTCCTTAGCATTCTTTAGCTCCAGTAGGCCTCTCTGCTGATTGAGGACTTTCTCTGACTAAAACAGAAGGTTTAGCAGGAGATGGTTCAAAAACCACCTTCCTCTTAGCAGACATATTGGTAGCAACCTTTTCTTGGACGGGCTTAGAAGCAGCAGTGTCTCTCAACTGGCTTCTAGTCCTTTGAGCAACATTTTCAGCATAAATGGTTCTTGAAGGTGAAGCAGGAGACATATTGTCTATCTCCTTTGTTGTCTGATTGATGATGTCATCAGCAACAATCTTTTCAGTAGGTTTATATGTTCTGGCTTCAACAGCTTGTTCGGCTGTTTGAACAGATGCCTTCTTCTTACTGGGAGCCAATTCATTTGGCTCATCATTGGCTTGCTTCTTCTTGTCTGTTCTGGCTTGAACAGCAGGCTTAGCTGTTTGAACAGACTTCTTTTGCTTCTTAGCAGGAGCCTTTTCCTTAGCCTCCTCAGTCTATTCTTCTTCCTCATCATTCTTTCACTTCTTTGTTCCTGCCTTAACAGTCTGATAGGTTGCCATGGCCTTGGCATTATGAATCTCTTTCCCTCCAGTCATTCCACAACCCAGATTATAGAACAGATAACTTAGGGTAATCCTGTGGTTGGTTTGCTTCTTCTGATGAAAGTTCGCCAGAATGTACCAAATGACAACAGACCAGTTCACCTCATAGCCATAGTAAACAGCCATCATTATGCAGTATCTTTTCATGGTGACACTGTCTAGAGAAAAAGTGCAGTTCTCTATCAGCTTGGATACCATATCAGCCATGCGCTGATATTCATCCTTGAACTGTTTCTTCTTGAGATTTCCAGATATAACTTCTCCCTCTTTGGCACTGATGGAGGCTATTTCGCACCCTACATACTGATCAGATCGAACAAAGATTATAAGATCGATTCGACCAATTATAAAGGATCGGGATCTTCTTACAGACCCTGCCAAATGCTGCTCGCTCCGAGTAAGGATTATACTCCGGACCCAAGAAGGATAGCTGGGCCGAGTCCAAGCAGGACTATGATTCCTTGTAATACTAGGTTTAGCGTAATATATATATACCTAGTTAATCATTGTATGAGATAACCACGAATTCTCTTAATTCTGAGATTACACAAGAATACATTGATAACAATAGAACTCAATAATATCCATTATTATTGCAGTATTTTACCTTCATATCGTTGTGTTCTTAATTTTGTTAATGGTTTTACTTCTTGCCTTTGATTATTGCTTTTCTTTGTAAACGATCCATCCAAAATAAAGTAACAGAGCCCAATATACTGAATAATTCAATATCCAAACCCCCGATATCACAAATTCACTGATATTAAATTAACCCGACGAAAAACGGTTAAATCAGTTGGCGCCCACCGAGGGGCTAGGTTAATTATTCGATCGACATATGGCTCGTCCAAGGAAAAGCGCCCGTGTCGGAGCAAGAAGTAACACAACCACCGGACATGACACATCTGAAGATCCACAGGAGAACAACAATAATAACGTTCCCAACACCGACGAGAATTTGCAGAATACCCATCCCCGACATCAGGAACCCCTAGAAGGTCCTCCCGGTACGATACAGGAAGAGTCGGAAGTCCCTGAGATCCCTGTTCCTCTCCCGGGTGCTCAGGAGAAATTACGACAAATAGCGATGCTCGTTAAATCGCTCTCCCCTGAAGAATTACTTGTGCTTGATCAAATTCCGCGGAACCCTAGGGCTGCCAGGACAATTCCTGCTCGGAGAACGCCCGGACAAAACGATCAAGTATCTCAACAAGCTGATAGCCCACCAAGCGAGCACCGCTCACTACACAGTCCACAACAGGACAATTCAAAACCCTCCGACAATAATCCTCGAAGAAAACCAGGTCACAGAAAAACCCAGGCGAAGCGCAGTGGATCCAGGGAACGTACAATTATCCCTATTGAGGATGACATAGACGATACAATCCCTGATCGACCACGAACGGCTCGACTGACGGAAAGAGAAATTGAAAGGATGGTGCAGGACCGACTCGAACAACGCTTACGATCTATTCAAACTCCATGGGCCCGAACCACGGAACTCCAGGAGAGCCTTGCGGCCTGTTCTCCCTTCTGCAGGGAAATAAAAGAGGCACAATCGATCGGACAAGTCCCGGGTAGGCTACCTCGCTATGATGGAACCACTGACCCGGATGATTATATTTTTAGCTTTACGAATATAATGAATTTATATGCCCACTCTGCCGAATTCACTGCCAAGTTAATGGTAACTACATTCGAAGGACTCGCATTGGACTGGTTCGCGAAACAACCTGCCAACTCCATATTCAGCTTTAGAGAACTCTGTAACAAATTAACGCAGCAGTTTGCCAGTCAGAAGAGACAAAAACTTCCGATGAGCTACCTTGGAACTATATATCAACAAGAAGGAGAATCCCTAAGGAATTGGTTGGCCAGATTCAACGTAGAATTACTTAAAATAGATTCCCCAAATATCGATTACATAATATCAATCCTCTTCGATCTCACTAAAAACAGGCAGTTCGGAAATGCCCTCAGTCGAAAGCAACCAAGAACGTTCGCCGACATCATGAGCCTGGCGTCTAAATATATGACCCAAGAAGAGATGAATTCCTTTAAGGATAAGAACAAAAACAAAGTCGCAGCTACAGGGTCTAAGCGGCATGACAAGATTCCCGCCCAAAGATCCTTGGATTACGAGCGATCTTCCAGGAGAGGTAACGTTTTCCAGTGACTGGAATACAGCAGAGCCGACCAAGAAAGGCAACCTAATTTCTACCAAAGACCAAGAAACCTTGAACAACCAATCAGAAGCAGAGTAAATCAAGTAGAACACCCAAGATTAAATGCTCCAATGGAAGAAATCTTGGAAGTTCTAGAAAGGAATAATTGGATTCCCGAGGCGAGGAAAATCGCTCAGCCCAGACCAGGGTCTAGAAACTATGATCAATATTGTAAGTACCATAGGGCACATGGGCATCGAACGGAAAATTGTTTTCACCTTAAGAGAGAAGTTGAAAAACTGATCGAGCAAGGAAAACTAGACGAATACATAGAACGAGATAATCGCAAAAGGGAAAGAAGCAGAAGCCCCCGGAACGGAACTCAAAGGAGAAGTTCTCATCGAAGATCACCTGAACGTCGGCCTACTCAGGAATTGAATCACGACCAGGTCAATGGGACTATCCACACTATATCCGGGGGGCCTGCGGGTGGAGATAGTCGTAATGCTAGACGAAGAACGACCAGATCCATAATGGCAAATTCTAAATATCCAAAAGAAATATGGACATTAGAAAACAGGCCAACAAATCACCAGCCGATCAGCTTTAACGAAGGTGAAGTACCTAAAAACATCACTTGGGATACAAAAGAGGATAACCCAGATTTCCCTATGGTAGTGTCGTTAGAAATAGCAAATTATAATGTGAGAAGAATCCTAATCGATAATGGAAGCTCAGCAAACATCATCTCCAGAGAGGTCTTAGCACAAATGAACCTTGGGCAAATAAACCTACAAAGGGTAGCAACGCCGTTAGTAGGCTTTGGAGGCTCCGAGATCATCCCCAGCGGAACGATATCTTTGAGTGTATCGCTCGGAAAGAAACCGCTTCGGACCGTGAAGTTGGTAAAATTCCTAGTGGTAGATACACCCTTCGCTTATAACGCTATATTAGGGCGACCAGCCCTTAACCTTTTTCGAGCTATAGTCTCTACCTATCATCAGAAAATAAAATTTCCAACCGACAGCGGCATCGGAGAAATAACGAACGACCACTGTATGGCATGGGACTGCTACAGCACATCATTAACGTTGAAAGAACACCCCAAGTCAATTACTCCGAGCAAGAGAAAGATCGTAGACGATCTCACTAGAAATGAGGTCGAAATTCCTATTACTGATCGATTAGATAAAAAGGGGAAAGAACCACTAGACTTATCCTTGCAACCCCCAGAACATAAAGATATAATTCTGGTAGAAGGCGACTCGTCCAAAAAGACAAGGATTGGTACAGAATTGAGCAAAGAAGGAGAAATAATGTTAATCGAATTTCTAAGAAATAACGTGGACGTCTTCGCCTGGAGTGCAAATGACATCGAAGGGATCGATCCTAGGGTAATCAAGCATACCCTAAAAATTGACCCTTCAGCGAAACCCGCCAGACAGAAGAAAAGAAATCATGGACCAGTAAAAGATAAAATTATCAAAGCCGAGGTTGAGAGACTGCTGGAAGCAAAACAAATCCGAGAAATACATTTCTCGGAATGGCTATGTAATGTTGTACTAGTAGCAAAAGGGGATAAAAGGGACAACAAATGGAGGATGTGTAATGATTTCACCGACCTTAACAAGTTATGTCCACGCGACCCTTACCCCCTCCCGAGAATTGATTTATTGGTCGACTCGACCGCCGGCTTCGCGCTGTTCAGCATGATGGACGCCTTCCAAGGTTTCTACCAAATATACATGGACGAGCGGGATCAAGAGAAGACCGCATTCATAACCGAACAGGGAGTATACTGCTTTATAGTAATGCCGTTCGGATTAAGGAACGCCGGGGCTACATACCAAAGATTGGTAAACCTAATGTTCAGGGAATTAATCGGAGAAATAATGGAGGTCTATGTAGACGACATGTTAGTAAAAAGTATGAATGAAGCGGATCACGTAAGACATCTAGATCGATGTTTCCGAATCCTAAGAAAATACCGTATGAAGTTGAACCCTGCAAAATGCACCTTCGGTGTTAAGTCAGGAAAATTTTTAGGATATTTGGTACACCAGCGAGGAATAGAAGCCAACCCAGAAAAAATTCGAGCAATAACTGAAATGAAACCTCCCAAGACCATCTCTCAAGTGCAAAGCTTGGTTGGGAAGATCGTAGCATTGAATAGATTCATATCTAAATCTGCGGACAGAAGCTTGCCCTTTTTCCAAACGCTTCGGAAAGCGAAAAACTTCGTTTGGACCGAAGAATGTGAACGAGCCTTCGAACAACTCAAAGAATATTTGACATCCCCTCCGATGTTGGCCAAACCAACAGAAGGGGAACCATTGTACATATACATCTCCATCTCCGATACGGCCATTAGCTCAGTACTAATTAAGATAGAAGGTTCAGAGCATAAGCCTGTCTATTATCTCAGCAAATTATTACAAGGGGCGGAGAAGAATTACTTGGAAATAGAAAAATTCACGCTGGCCTTAGTAGTGGCTGCTCGAAAACTCCGACCCTACTTCTTAACCTACAAAATCATCGTTTTGACGAACCAACCGCTTAGGCAGATCCTAGCAAAACCAGAAGCCTCCGGAAGACTAATCAAATGGGCCATCGAACTCAGCCAATTCGATATCAACTACAAACCAAGGGTCGCCATCAAGGCCCAAGTATTGGCTGATTTTTTATTGGAAACACCAACACAATCATCAAACACCCTCCATGAGGATATATTGATCATAGAAGATCAAACCTGGTTAATGCATGTAGATGGTGCTTCAAGCCGGGAAGGAGGAGGCGCCGGAATCAACTTCACCGGACCTAATGAAGAAGATTTGAATTATGCTATTACATTGAACTTTGTCGTAACAAATAACGAAGCAGAGTATGAGGCGTTAATCGCAGGAATGGAAATGGCAATCAAAGCCAACATAAAGAAACTGAAAGTATTAACCGACTCAGAGTTAGTACAAAGGCAAATAGAAGGCTTATACGAGGCTAAGGAATTCAACATGATCAAATACCTCGCCAAAGTAAAAGCACTGGCCGAGAAGTTTGAAGATTTCGACATACAAAACATTCCACGTTCGGAAAATAAATGGGCCGATCAACTATCTAAGTTTACAGGATCCCAAGACGGAAAGACCGAACGAGTGATCAACTGGCTAATCTCTTCTACACCGGCTGTCGATATCGATGAGACACCGACAGTCGATATAATGGAAATCGAAGAAGTCGAAGATAATTGGATGACACCAATGATAGACTATCTTCGTGAAGGAAAACTACCATCTGATCAGAATGAAGCTCGGAAAATAAAATATCGAGCCCCAAAATATACACTCGTAGAAGGAAAACTCTACCGAAGGTCAGTATCAGGAATTCTCCTGAGATGCGTCTCTGAATCCCAAATCGCTGAAATACTGCGAGAAATACATGAAGGAGACGCGGGAAATCACAGCGGATCGAGGGCATTGGCTTTAAAATGCCTCAGAACAGGTTACTATTGGCCTACTGTCAATAAGGACGCCGCAAATTACGTCCGAGAATGTCATCATTGCCAAGTACATGCCAACGTATGTCATCAACCAGCAGAAAATATGCACCCGATTCCAATTTGTTGGCCTTTCGATCAATGGGGAATGGACATCGTGGGGCCTTTCCCAGCGGCCAGATCAAAGAAAGCTTACGTCCTGGTCGCTGTAGAGTATTTCAGCAAATGGATAGAGTGCATCGCCTTAGCACGAATAACTCAATTCCAAGTGATCAACTTCCTTTGGAAGTTCATAGTCTGTCGATTTGGCATCCCTAGGATCCTAATTTCCGATAATGGAACCCAATTTGCTGGAAAACAAGTGATAGAATGGTGTTCGAAACTGGGAATTCAACAAAATTTCACTTCAGTCGGGCATCCAAGAGCGAACGGACAAACCGAAGTAGCAAACCGAGAGATAATAAAATCTTTGGAAAAAAGATTAGGATCAGCCAAAGGAAAATGGCTCGATGAACTACCAGGAGTATTGTGGGCTAATCGAACCACGGTAAGAAACTCAACTGGGGAAACCCCATTCAGCTTGGTATATGGGTCGGAAGCTGTTATTCCTGTGGAAACTTTAATTCCAACGCCAAGAATAGAGATGTTTGATGAACAAGAAAATGAAAAGGCAAGAGAAAATGACGTCGATCTAACAGAAGCCTTAAGGGATAAAGCTGCCGTACGCCTACAAGCCACTAAGGCAAATATGGAGAAAGCATACAATCAAAAAGTACGCGTCCGAACCTTCAAAGAAGGAGACTTGGTTTTGAAAAAGGTAGAAGTATCCAAGCACGTGGGAAAGTTACAGGAAAATTGGGATGGACCTTACATCGTCATTGGCGTAGGAAAGAAAGGTTCATACAAAATTGCACACATG
Source organism: Penstemon eatonii (assembly GCA_038501285.1). Classification (NCBI taxonomy): domain Eukaryota; kingdom Viridiplantae; phylum Streptophyta; class Magnoliopsida; order Lamiales; family Plantaginaceae; genus Penstemon; species Penstemon eatonii. The sequence goes on from CM076713.1 coordinate 29,607,595, forward strand.
GATGGGACAGCCTTACCAAGAACCTGGAACGCAGTCAACCTTAGGAAATACTATGGTAAATAAATTTTAGCAGATTATACTGCATTGTTTTATTTTACTTTACTTTATCAAGTTTTAATCCTTGTAACAAAGGCCTCAGCCTAGAGTTCAATTAGTAAAAATTTTAGCATTTTCTATACATCGATTATTTCGATTAACGCTCTGTGGAATTACACTAGCATATTTGATAAATATCAGGTCGAAGCGAGTCGAGTATACATTGATCCGCTCAATAAACACTCCTCGAATTATGTCAACGGCAAAAAAAAGACTTTTAGGTTACAAACCTAAGTCTAAATTATAATGAGTCGAGTATACATTGATCCGCTCAATAAACACTCCTCATTCCGACCACAAAAACAAAACGAGTCGAGTAAACATTGATCCGCTCAATAAAAACTCCTCGATCGAACATAACAAAGATAAAGACTTATTGGTGCGAAAAACCTAAGTCCAAACAAAACGAGTTGAGTAAACATCGATCCGCTCGATAAAAACTCCTCGATATATATTCAACGATCAAAAAGACTTTCAGGTACTAAAAACCTAAGTCTAAACAAAACGAGTTGAGTAAACATCGATCCGCTCGATAAAAACTCCTCGATATATCTATAATGATCAAAAAGACTTTCAGGTACTAAAAACCTAAGTCTAAACAAAACGAGTTGAGTAAACATCGATCCGCTCGATAAAAACTCCTCGATATATCTATAATGATTGAAAGACTTTCAGGTACTAAAAACCTAAGTCTAAACAAAACGAGTTGAGTAAACATCGATCCGCTCGATAAAAACTCCTCGATATATCTATAATGATCAAAAAGACTTTCAGGTACTAAAAACCTAAGTCTAAACAAAACGAGTTGAGTAAACATCGATCCGCTCGATAAAAACTTCTCGATATATCTATAATGATTAAAAGACTTTCAGGTACTAAAAACCTAAGTCTAAACAAAACGAGTTGAGTAAACATCGATCCGCTCGATAAAAACTCCTCGATATATCTATAATGATTGAAAGACTTTCAGGTACTAAAAACCTAAGTCTAAACAAAACGAGTTGAGTAAACATCGATCCGCTCGATAAAAACTCCTCGATATATCTATAATGATTGAAAGACTTCGGGTACTAAAAACCTAAGTCTAAATAAAACGAGTTGAGTAAACATCGATCCGCTCGATAAAAACTCCTCAGCATATATATTCAACGATCAAAAAAAGACTTTTTTGGGTTAAAAACCTAAGTCTAAAACAAAACAAGTTGAGTAAACATCGATCCGCTCGATAAAAACTCCTCGATATATGTTCAACGATCAAAAAGATTTTTTGGGTTAAAAACCTAAGTCTAAACAAAACGAGTTGAGTAAACATTGATCCGCTCAATAAAAACTCCTCGATTAATTACAACGATAAAAAAGGCTTTTGGTATGAAATCCTAAGTCTAAATTATAGCAAGATCGAGTACACATTGATTCGCTCAATAAACACTCCTCGATTACAATTGAAGAATAAATTACGGTAACATCGACAAAGAAGATGCAAGAAATAAATAATATTTTATTCATCAAATCAATTACATACAAATATCCTACGTTACAAAAATCTGCTTGCTATCTAAAGATCGTTACAATGATCTAGTTAAATTGATCCTATGGGATCGACTATCTTCACGACAATGTCCACGGAAACACCAATCTCCTCCCTAGTACCTCATCGATTATAGTATGCGACCTAAGAAGCATGCTGCTCACGATGGTCGACTTCTTTAGTTCGGCGGCCAGGCTCTGAAGATCGGTATGTTCCTCCAGGTGAAATGAGCATTACCAGCCAGATAACCAGCAGTACTCAATTCACCCACAAAAGATACTGCTTTTACATTATCTATAAAACATTTTACTCTAAAGCAGCATCTCTTCGGGACCGTCGTAAAACGGTAAGTTTACCAGCCACCCCGTTGGTCTATCGATCCGGAAGTAACCTCCAAGGACGAGGATGGCTGGCAAAGTACGAACCCTCCATGTGCAGACGGAAACCACGGACCTCTAAAGTGATGAAGACTAAAGCGGAGATCTCATGGGGTCCGTCGATACAAGGAAGGGCTGACATGGGACCCGTCAATACAAGACTGGGGACAATTCCTTTACTCCGAACGAACAAATCACGATAATGTGACTTCTTGAACATTATGGGGTGCGAAGGCAAAATGAAATCTAAGAAAACCGAGATATCCATTGTTATGAATGGAAAATAAGGAAACTGCCAACGTATTTATAGGCGCTCGTGGGAATGATCCTACGGACGATAGGAGTTTAATCAAGGGATGAGAACGCGACCCTTTGACTTCCCGAAATAAATGCTAGTAAGTTGGAACGGCGCCCGTCTGATCGACTCAACTGATCGATGACAAACAAATCTACAGATCGAAGCGATCAACGAAATAATCCAAGAAAACTTAAAAGAAGTTCAAAGACCAAAACGATCTGCACGATCATATATGAGGGTCGCCTAATAGAATATATTAAGAACTCCTCAACGAAGGCATGCAAAGTTGAACCGTTAAAAGAGGATAATTGCTTAAAAACGACCAGAGCCTCCACAATATGGGGGTCGTAACTGCCTCATACATCATTGGGGGACTACTAAGTTGGCCATACAAGAATTCCATTTGGAATCCAAGAAATCTAACATCGAAATCAGGAGAATAGCCCTCCCTATTCGAAACTATAAGGCCGTCACTGCCTAATTTTCCAAAGAATTGCTGAAGGAGGTCTGAACGGGTCAGATCTGGCCAGGACTGTTACATTTTCCAATTCCTCCCATATCAAGAGTATGATATACTGGCTAGAGAAATGTATAATTGAAAAGCTAATGATGGAAGACATGGATAGGTGAAAAGCACCTAAAGGAAAATTTCCCTTTGAGGGAAAGAAAAACTGGAATTCAACAGGAGGAACAATAACCTCCTTATATAAGATATATGTCATATAAGGACAAATTTATAAGGCATGGATCGAACATCGACCAAAATGTTGAACGTTCCCTAAATCAGATCGATACGAATAAGCCTACTATCTGCATGATTATACGCAAGCAGGATTTTGAATATAACCCAAGGGACTATACCGGGTTGATCGACAAAGATTGGATTCGCAAAACAAACATCGAGATCAAAGCTACCTTATTCTACATTCTTGGCAAAGATCAATTTCAGATAAGTATGCTATACAATACTGATTATTTTATGATGATTATATTTTTGCATAATGACAAATTGTGCATAACAAAGAGAAGAAAATAGATATAGGCGAGAATCTGCCTGAAGGTTAATATTTCCAATTTAGTACTTCTCCCATTACAAAATAATTTCCAGCCCAAACAAGTGCACAAAGTGGGCGAAAAAAAAAAAAAAAAAAAAAAAAAAAAAAGACAGTCCAAGGCCTGCCAGGACGAACAAAAGATCACTGAGAAAGACGGTCAGTAGGCCGACTACTAGAAACAGTCCTCCGAGGAGTCAAATTACCAGCAAAGGCCATCAGCTCCTCTTGACGCTTCAGATAACCAGCGTCATACCCTTCCTCATAGGACCGCCGTTGAGACTCCTCTGCAAGGGCAGCAGCCTGTATTAAATCATTTTTCTCTTTTTCAAGAACAACTTTATCAGCCTCCAATTTTTGGAGATCATCTCTGGCAATCTGAAGCTCCAGCGTCAGCCCTGCAGCTTTAGCTTTTTCCGACTCTAACTGACGTTGATAAGCACGCTTACTCGTCCACAGTTCGTCATTTTGCACACCCAGCTGGAGTGCAAAATACTTGCCTTAAAAACAGAAAGAGTAAGAAAAACCGCCGTACAACAAAGAATTCAAAACAAAGAACAGGAAAAATGTTCGAAATATGTTTACCTGTTCACATATCTTCACCAGAGATTGAACAAGGCGAACATTGGAAGTACCTTCGAGCTTCCTCAATTCGCCGGGCAAAATAGTACTCATGCCTAAGTCCCAAGATAAAGCATCAGGCTCAACTGAGCCAGGCAATTCACTATTAGAAGGGACGCCATCAGAACGAGGTGTCTCTGACAACATAATATCTTTAACTTGCTCGAAGATACATCGATCATCTAATAGACGAGGAGATTCTCTCCCATCGGGACTAATAGAGGTCTCCTTGCCCGAGGCAGAAATAACCGTTCGACGACCAGACCTGGAACCGGTCCCACCTCCAGAAGGTCCCCCAGACTCAAAAGAAGCAGTCGTTACAGTGGTATCATGAAACAGATATTCAGGACCATATTGCGAAATAGACTGCGTTATGGAAGGATTGACAGAAAAATCATCACCGACTTGCCCTTCACTAACTTGCAGGGCAGTAGAAGTAGAAAAAGGAAGGGAACTAACAAAATCCCCTCCATGAGATCCATACTCGTAAGAAGAAAAACCTGAAGAAACAGGTATGTCGTAAGCCTGTTCCATGTTGGATGGGTCTCCGAAAGCTAATCGACCTGGGGAAGATCTATTACCTCCCGCGGGGGTAGAAGAAAAGTTTGGTTGGAGGAGCGACGAACTAACTTCTGATAAAGGTTGGAACGTGGTAATAGGAGTATCGATCATCGAACTACTAACTGAGGACGAACGAGGAGGCTCCATCGAAGGCCCTTCTCTTCGAGATTTTTTAGATCTATTATCTCTGGCGCCCTCACGAGAAGGTCGCTTTGAAGTATTACCGAAAAGGTTACTCATGATCGGACTAAAGAAAAATACAAATTACTATCGAGAAAGTTTATCGACTAGCTAAAGAAAGAGTATTCTGTTAAGAGAGGAGAATAGCAGTAAAAAACAAGTCAAATTTTACCTCTCGTATTTATACTACACGAAAAGACGCGAGTGACCCGAAGAAAGGGCGCGAAACAGGAAAACTGACCTTGGAGCAAACGCTAGAATTTGAAAAGACACATACATAATGATTACGGCAAATTAAATGACTTGTCTGAATCATTACAGCGAATGTGAGAGGACACGACTGTCAGAATAAGAAACGTTTAATGTACAAAGTAGGGAAAGCTAAGCTACAATTAAACCTACAAGCGGATGATTACAAAGATTATTTCAAAAATAAATCACTATTTCAAGAAGCCTGGTCGCTTTCCGGAATCTTCTGCTCACTATCGATGTCCTCAGTCATGCCTGTATCGTCTCCTTCTTCCTCTTCGTCTACCGGATCGATGAAAGTATTATCGAGCTCATCGTTAACATCAGAAGGAGGAATCGGCAATGGATTTCCAAATTCCTCGACAAGATGAGCCAGAGGAAAACCTTGATATTCGACATCTGGAACCTCGGAAGAAGAATAAAGCTCGCCATAACGGTTCAACCGGATATGAGCTGCCTTAAAATATTCCTTCCGACGATCGTCGATCATCTCCAAAGCGACCAGTTGATGAATCGATTTTTTAAAAGTATTCTCAAGAAGAGGGCCGACCATCCGGTACACCAACGCCGTATGAACAGGAGAGTTGAGGAATTCACGAACAACTTGTTCGTCAGATTTCCTAACATATCGATCTCTTTGCCTAAGTGGGACATCATTTTCATACTCCTCTAAAGAAGCTTCAAGGGTTGATACTTGAGATTCAAGCTCACTAATTCGAGTCGTGCTCTGCAACTGCAATTCCTCTAATTTTCTTGCCATTTGATTGGCTTGTTCTTGAGCACGAGAAACCTCTATCACCCTATCTATCGTTTCTTGATCTTCGGTCCCGGCAGCACGAGTCTCTACGACTGGAACAGAGGAAGATGTCGAAGGACCAACTTCTGAACCGGAAGATTTATGAAGTAAAGCTTTATACTTCTCTTCAAGAAAATCGCACTGTTGTTTCCAGAGAGAATTTTCATAGGCGTACGATGTCAGACAGGTATTAACCTGAAATAACGAAGGGGTCAGAAAGAAACGAATTAGCGAATTAAAGAAAATCCTAGAAGATCACTTCATCAGAATAATAGAAAGAAAAGGATCTCACCTTTTCAGCGTAAAGAGAAGCTCGCTGGAATTTCTCCAAAGGATCCTTATGAAGAAGCTTATTAAGATCGCGAGTAAGAACGCCAGATAAAAGAATACGGGTCGCCTTATCGACCGCATTCTCGTTATTATCATGAATAAGAGAATCCTTCTCGGAATAACCGGCGGCCCTCCTTCCCTCTAAGTGATCCTCGATCATTTCGACCAGAGTAGGATTTGGATGTTTATCCCCGAGTAAAGAAAGGTCGTCACCAGAACGTCCATAGTAGCTCCTCTTCCTGTTAGCTGGATTATCAGATGGGTGAGGCATTGACCAGCTGCGACATCCTCGAATACCCAAAGAAGTTCTAAGATGAAGTGGAGGATAACCAGGTCCCATGCCCTGACGAATAGGGGACTCACGTGAAGAATCCGGAGATTCCTCTCTATTCTCCTCGGATTCGTGACCCAACTCCAATTTCCTTTTTCGAGACGCCCTCTGCTCGATGGGATTATTCTCCACTGACTTGGAAGATTTCGACAGCACCATTTTTCCCTTCGAAGAATGTCGGGAGTTTTCTACCATATGAGCTGAAAAAGAAACAAAATAAAGTTAATTTCTTCTTATGAAAAGTATAGTGACAATACTAAAGATCAAATAAAATGCTAACCTAGAGGTTCAGATGATGAACTGATGGGAAAATTATGGACACTTAACCCCGCCTTACGAAGAAAAGATTCCCCAATCAGAAGAGCGCTTTGATATTTGTTTGTACGCATCTCGGGAATCTCAGTGATAAACTGTACATCGTCAGGAACAAGTTCACCAGTCGGTGAGCGACCTCCGGGAATCCACCTGGAACCATGATCCCACGAGAAAGGCGTGGTCGAACCATCCGCCAAACGGAGATTAGACGGAGGACGAACAAAGAAGAAATGAGATTTCCAGGAAGGATTACTAGAAACCGGAGCATCAAAGATTGCTCGGCTGGGCCGCTGACTAGCGAAGAAGTATCCACGGTTTGAAGAACTAGAAATATTAAAACGAAAAAGTTGCGTAAAGTTACGGAAAGAAGGTTTAAATCCCTTTGCAATCATCAGAACGGAAAAACAAACCACGAAAGCAACAGAATTTGGAACCAGTTGTGTCAAGCACACGCTGAAAGTTTTTAGAACTTCCAGAAAAAGGGGAGACAAAGGAAGACGCAGTCCGCTATTAAAGTGAGCCGTATAAAAGGCTCGACATCCCTCCGGTGGAGAAGTGACCCTATCAGTAGGGGAAGGAAGAATTATTTCAGAACCTTCCGGAAAATATTTGGTATAGTTATTCACGACTTCAGGGAATGTTTCCTCTGTATATGCGCAAGCTACATCCTCAATTGGTTCAGAAATCTGAGGAACAGTACCTTTGCCCTTTTTGGCTCGAGCGGCTACATCCGCATCGGAAAGGATTCGTACCTTGTAAGTATCTTCTACAGGGATAACAAGGTCAGATACCATAGTCTGTTCACCCAGAGGATTAGAATGTAACTCCTCCTCGTTATCGGGGGCAATGATCTCTCTAGGAGAAGAAGAAGATCTTCTAACGGAAGCCATCTATATTCTAATTCTCGGAAGAAGAAGGTCGATGAAAGGAAAATTTTATACGACGAACGACCAAACTAGAAAATGACTGCGATCTAAAAGCAAATATAAAAGAGAAATGGCAAACTCGAAAGCCACCTATTTATAAGGAAATGAGAAAAGACGTTTCGAACTCATCGCAGCTACTCAAATTCCCGCCAAAAACGGAAGGATACAAAAAGCCTCCTGAATAGACGCGTGGCGATCCATGATTAGACAGAAGAAACGACTATCTATGATACGTAGCACTCTTTTCCTTACTTAAGATTTTTTCCCACTGGGTTTTTTCTTAAGTAAGGTTTTTAACGAGGCTCCGTTCATAGAAAAGAAACAGTCGACCAGATTTATCTACTTCTACGAGCTCCTATCATCTATACGCTCGAAGAAGTGAGGGAGTACTGATGGGGGATATTTCGCACCCTACATACTGATCAGATCGAACAAAGATTATAAGATCGATTCGACCAATTATAAAGGATCGGGATCTTCTTACAGACCCTGCCAAATGCTGCTCGCTCCGAGTAAGGATTATACTCCGGACCCAAGAAGGATAGCTGGGCCGAGTCCAAGCAGGACTATGATTCCTTGTAATACTAGGTTTAGCGTAATATATATATACCTAGTTAATCATTGTATGAGATAACCACGAATTCTCTTAATTCTGAGATTACACAAGAATACATTGATAACAATAGAACTCAATAATATCCATTATTATTGCAGTATTTTACCTTCATATCGTTGTGTTCTTAATTTTGTTAATGGTTTTACTTCTTGCCTTTGATTATTGCTTTTCTTTGTAAACGATCCATCCAGAATAAAGTAACAGAGCCCAATATACTGAATAATTCAATATCCAAACCCCCGATATCACAAATTCACTGATATTAAATTAACCCGACGAAAAACGGTTAAATCAGGCACAGATAGCCCAGAATTCATGGATTTTGTCTTCTGCCAAAGAAGAAACATCAGTCATTCCTTGATTTGACAGCCCGAATTTTTCATGTAGCAGGGCAGGGGTGATGACTATTGCTTCTCCTCCGACGGTGGCTTTGATTTCAAGTTTTTCGAAATCAACAGCGTCTTTGGTGTTGTAATACTCCATCACTTGGTCTTTCCACACCATTTCTTCGTGAGCTTCCATGAAGTTCACTAGGGTTGCTGCTTTGAACTTTTCAAGGATTTCTTTCATTAAGGCGGTGCCAGAGTGGTGATATGTATCATAGACGAGATACATGCCCTCTGCCTTTGCTTCTTGTTGAGGAGTCATGATGATTCTGTGAAAGGTTAGTGAAGAAAGAGAGCTTTTGTAAAATATAGAAGCAGAAATTCTCAGAAATGCGTTTGAATATTTTTGGGTGCGTAAAGAGACAGCGAGCTGATCAGATCTGGTTTTAAAGAGGTTGGGGTGTGTCGGTTTCCGTGTTACACGCTAACCGTTGGATCCATTTTTTGTCAGCTTTGATCGTGCGGCGTCAGCTACGCAATTTAAAATTCAAAAAGCATTTAGTGTCAGGCGGGAATGCGAACCGCCTTAGTTTACTAGTAAAAGCGCACTTTAGATAAAACGTTTTTAAACAACAGAGCTTTTACGTAAACGATCAGACGAGTAAAATAAATACTTATCTGATGGGACTAGTGTCCTAATGACAGATTATTACTAGTGAAAGCCAATAACTAGTAATCTTCCTCGGCTGTTTGTCAATCCAGCTAGATAATTAATCTTCAATATTCAAAATTTAGATCTTCTGATGAAAACATAACTTCAACTAACTTTCATCAACAAATTTCATCTTTTAATCAGAAGTACCGCTAGTCTTACACGTTCCCCCTGACTTTAAAAATCCATAAGCTAACTAGTCTGTTGAGAGTTAACCTTGAAGATAATAAGATGAGTAAGCTGATAAACTCCAGTCTTCTGTTGAGTTCCCCCTCAGCTTATGCATCTAAATTCAGTAGACCTAGTTCAGCTCTTAAAGTTGAAAACATTGCATCACTTAGAGGATTTGTGAAAATATCAGCAATCTGATTTTCAGTATGAACATATTCTACCATGACATTTCCTTTTTCCACATGATCTCTTATGAAGAGATGTTTGATCTCTATATGCTTAGTCCTTGAATGACTTGTAGTGTTCTGAGTAAGAGAGATTGCACTTGTATTATCACAGTAGATAGGTATCCCACTGATTTTAATGTTGTAATCTTCTAGTTGATGCTTCAACCAAAGTATTTGTGCATAGCAAGCTCCAACAGCTATGTACTCAGCTTCAACAGTTGATATGGATACTGAAGTCTGTTTCTTACTCATCCATGAGATCAGACGACTGCCTAAAAATTGAAAGGCACCTGTTGTGCTCTTCCTATCAATTTTGCAGCCAGCAAGGTCAGAATTTGAATAACCAATAAGTTCAAAACCAGATTCTCTAGGGTACCACAATCCCAAATCTTGATTGCCTTTAAGATATCTAAGTATCCTTTTGGCAGCTAGGAGATGAGATTCCTTAGGATTTGATTGATATCTCGCACAAACCCTAACATAGTACATAATATCAGGTCTGCTAGCTGTTAAGTATAACAGTGACCCAATAATTCCTCTGTATTTGGTTATATCCACTGATTTGCCATCTTCATCTTTATCCAAACGAAGTCTAGTAGACATTGGAACACTAACAGTAGAGATAGTTTCCATACCAAATTTCTTGAACAGATCCTTTGTGTATTTTGCTTGGTTAATGAATATTCCATCAGGCAACTGTCTTACTTGCAAACCAAGAAAATAATTTAGTTCACCCATCATGCTCATTTCAAACTTGTTTTGCATCAGCTTGGAGAACTTATCACACATCTGTTGATTTGTTGAACCAAAAATAATATCGTCCACATATATTTGCACAAGCAATATATGATCCTCCCATTCAACAGTGAACAAGGTCTTATCTACCTTACCTTTACGAAATTCTTTAATTACATGAAAATCAGATAGGGTATCATACCATGCTCTTGGAGCCTGTTTCAGTCCATAGAGGGCTTTCTTCAGACGATACACCTTGTCTTCTTCTTTGTAAGCTTCAAATCCAGGTGATTGTTCAACATAAACTTCTTCTTGCAATTCTCCATTGACAAAAGCTGATTTCACATCCATTTGATAGACTGTGAAATTTTTATGAGCAGCATAGGCGAGAAATAGTCTGATTGCCTCTAATCTTGCCATTGGTGCAAAGGTTTCATCAAAGTCAATGCCTTCTTCTTGGCAATATTCCTTGGCAACTAATCTTGCTTTATTTCTGGTGACAATACCATCTTCATTCATTTTATTCCTGAATACCCATTTAGTGCCAATTACCCTTTGATGACTTGGTCTAGGAACTAAGTACCAGACTTCCTTCCTTTCAAATTGATTCAACTCTTCTTGCATAGCTTCAATCCAATTTGAATCACTAAGAGATTCTTCAATCTGTTTAGGCTCTATTTGAGATAGGAAGCTGACAAACATGGAATCATTTGCAGCAGCTCTCCTTGTCTTTACTCTATCCAAAGGATCACCAATCACCAGCTCTGGTGGGTGATTCTTGAGCCATCTGAGATCAGGTTGCAAATCTGAATGTTGTCCTCTGTTTTGATCTTGCAACACTACTGTTGGAGTTCCAGTAGTAGTCTGTTGAACAGCAGTTGTCTGTTGAACAGTCTCTGGTCTGTCAGCTGTTTGTAACTCTTCTGTTAGACAATCAGCAGTGTGATTTTGAACAGCACTTGAGTTAGCAGCTGAGTTGAGATCAGGTAGTATGATGGGTATATACTCTTCATTTATTTCAACACTCAATTTCTGAAAATCAGTAAACAGATTTTGATCAGTACTTTGATTCTTTTCAGAAGATTGATTTGGTTCATCAAATACTACATGAATGGATTCTTCTAATAGTAAAGTTCTTTTGTTAAAGACTCTATAAGCTTTACTGACAGTAGAATATCCTACAAAAACAGCTTCATCAGCCTTTTCTGCAAAAGCAGTAAGGTGATTTTTCCCATTATTTAAAACAAAGCATTTACAACCAATAATTATAAAGTAATGAATGTGATGGGGGCTATTTTACACCCCTTATAACATTCGGAACGACTAAGACTATGTATGATCGATCCGACCAGGAAGCTGTTTTATTAACATGCTACGCGCTCCGACCAGAGGCCTCATTCCATAGCGACCAAGGGTGAAGCCCAAGTTCTAGTAGGATTATTATACCGAGTCCTATTAGGACTATGTTTCCTTGTATGGCTAGGGTTCATATCTTATAAATACCTAGATCAACATTGTACTACACAAACAAGAATAGGGCTGACGCCTACATACTTTGTACAGAGCATTGTAATATCTTTACTCTAATAAAATAGCTTTTGCTCTCCATTAATTCTACGTTATTATTATTGTTCTTACTCTACTTTTTCTTGTATTGCACCATCCTGAGTAACTTAATCTGCCCTTAAATCTATTCCGATAATATTGATTGAACCCAACGAAAAATGGTTAAATCAGTTGGCGCCCACCGTGGGGCAAGGTTAATTGCTCGAACGACACATGGTCAATCCAAGGAAAAAGATCACCTCTCTCCCCTTACTACGTGCGATTACACCTCTGATTTACCACCAAATTCGGCCTTTTTCGTGATTTTTCAAATCTACGACATGTTGCTTCAAAGTGGCTCCGTGATTTTGCTCTTTGTAATGCTTAATCACCATTCACGACTCCAATTTCGCAGTACCCAACTCAATTTTGGAAAAATTTAAAATTGGGACGGAGGAGGATACCGATCCCCAATTTTCTATTCATCAATTTTCGGCTGTTTTAGTTGATTGCTTTCAAATTTCAGCTCCTTGCATCTGTTACTCATCATCTACAAAGACAATTTCACAATCCTGCAGTCAATTCATTGAGTATTTAATTCGGGCCGTCAAGAACAAATTCGAGCTGGCAGATTTCCGCCCCTGCTGATTGAAAGTCACTCCTTGATTGCCTAATTTTGGTTTGCCATAATTAATTGATGTTTCGGACCTTCAGGCCGTCAAGAACAAATTCGGGCCGGCAAGAACAAACTCGGGCCGCGAATTCCAGCGAGTTTGGATTTAATTTTCGAGATGTTTTCTTCTCCCTTTCATTGACTAGTAAGTGTGGTACATTGGCCTCACATTAATTGTTTCTATTTCAGCTAAATTTAACAATAACTTTCAATCTGATTTCAAGCCCTTCGAATTCTTAATTTGGGCTGGTTTTGCTTCCTTATTGATTATTATGGTTGTTATAATCCTTAATCTGGGGTGATTTGCCTTAATTTGATGTTTGGATTATTGAGATGTTCGGTGAAATTGCAATAGTGGACTAAATTGGGCAATTTTGCTCATCTTCTCTTCTCCTAGTAGTATCGTGATCAGCAGCAAACAAACAGGGATAAAAACTCCAAATTGACTACGGCCTTTCTCATAGTAGTTGAAATTAATTAATGGCTGTGGTTGTAACTTATTTTATCATTTACTTTATTGTAATGAACTACTTGGAGATGGTTGTTGTAGAACAATGGTGAAATATCACTGGTTTTCTTAATTTCATTCGGTGGTTCAATGGATATCAGAGCTGCTTGGTTGATTAATTGAGATTTAGATGCCTGTTGGTGGAAAATCTTTAATTAAAGTGAGCTGCATGTTATTTGATTTGCTGGTAGCTTGAATTAATTTGATGAACTCCATTGGTTGCTACATGGAGAATTACTTAGTGCTGGTAGCTTGGCTTTGAAATTGTGAGATCAGTGTTCAGCTACTTGATTGCTATTATTCTATTAATTACATTGAGGAGAATTAATTTCAGCTATATGCTTGGTTTACTTGAGAAATTGGGTTTTCATTGCTAAGACTATTGGCTCGGAAATATATTATCAAATTACCTCGACCGAGAGTGAAAACCATCGTTATGACTCTTGGCTCGGAATAAGACATTATCAAATCACCTCGATCCAGCAATAAAAACGAGTCGAGTATACATTGATCCGCTCAATAAACACTCCTCGATCCAGCAATAAAAACGAGTCGAGTATACATTGATCCGCTCAATAAACACTCCTCGATCCAGCAATAAAAACGAGTCGAGTATACATTGATCCGCTCAATAAACACTCCTCGATCCAGCAATAAAAACGAGTCGAGTATACATTGATCCGCTCAATAGACACTCCTCGATCCAGCAATAAAAACGAGTCGAGTATACATTGATCCGCTCAATAGACACTCCTCGATCCAGCAATAAAAACGAGTCGAGTATACATTGATCCGCTCAATAAACACTCCTCGATCCAGCAATAAAAACGAGTCGAGTATACATTGATCCGCTCAATAAACACTCCTCGATCCAGCAATAAAAACGAGTCGAGTATACATTGATCCGCTCAATAAACACTCCTCGATCCAGCAATAAAAACGAGTCGAGTATACATTGATCCGCTCAATAAACACTCCTCGATCCAGCTATAAAAACGAGTCGAGTATACATTGATCCGCTCAATAGACACTCCTCGATCCAGCAATAAAAACGAGTCGAGTATACATTGATCCGCTCAATAAACACTCCTCGATCCAGCAATAAAAACGAGTCGAGTATACATTGATCCGCTCAATAAACACTCCTCGATCCAGCTATAAAAACGAGTCGAGCATACATTGATCCGCTCAATAAACACTCCTCGATCCAGCTATACAAACGAGTCACGTATACATTGATCCGCTCAATAAACACTCCTCGATCCAGCAATAAAAACGAGTCGAGTATACATTGATCCGCTCAATAAACACTCCTCGATCCAGCAATAAAAATGAGTCTAGTATACATTGATCCGCTCAATAGACACTCCTCGATCCAGCAATAAAAACGAGTCGAGTATACATTGATCCGCTCAATAAACACTCCTCGATCCAGAAAAAAAAACGAGTCGAGTATACATTGATCCGCTCAATAAACACTCCTCGATCCAGCTATAAAAACGAGTCGAGTATACATTCATCCGCTCAATAGACACTCCTCGATCCAGCAATAAAAACGAGTCGAGTATACATTGATCCGCTCAATAAACACTCCTCGATCCAGCAATAAAAACGAGTCGAGTATACATTGATCCGCTCAATAAACACTCCTCGATCCAGCTATAAAAACGAGTCGAGCATACATTGATCCGCTCAATAAACACTCCTCGATCCAGCTATACAAACGAGTCACGTATACATTGATCCGCTCAATAAACACTCCTCGATCCAGCAATAAAAACGAGTCGAGTATACATTGATCCGCTCAATAAACACTCCTCGATCCAGCAATAAAAATGAGTCGAGTATACATTGATCCGCTCAATAGACA
This sequence comes from Penstemon eatonii, assembly GCA_038501285.1. Lineage (NCBI taxonomy): Eukaryota > Viridiplantae > Streptophyta > Magnoliopsida > Lamiales > Plantaginaceae > Penstemon > Penstemon eatonii. The sequence goes on from CM076713.1 coordinate 29,622,638, forward strand.
CTCCTCGATCCAGCAATAAAAACGAGTCGAGTATACATTGATCCGCTCAATAGACACTCCTCGATCCAGCAATAAAAATGAGTCGAGTATACATTGATCCGCTCAATAAACACTCCTCGATCCAGCAATAAAAACGAGTCGAGTATACATTTATCCGCTCAATAAACACTTCTCGATCCAGCAATAAAAACGAGTCGAGTATACATTGATCCGCTCAATAAACACTCCTCGATCCAGCAATAAAAACGAGTCGAGTATACATTGATCCGCTCAATAAACACTCCTCGATCCAGCTATAAAAACGAGTCGAGTATACATTGATCCGCTCAATAGACACTCCTCGATCCAGCAATAAAAACGAGTCGAGTATACATTGATCCGCTCAATAAACACTCCTCGATCCAGCAATAAAAACGAGTCGAGTATACATTGATCCGCTCAATAAACACTCCTCGATCCAGCTATAAAAACGAGTCGAGCATACATTGATCCGCTCAATAAACACTCCTCGATCCAGCTATACAAACGAGTCACGTATACATTGATCCGCTCAATAAACACTCCTCGATCCAGCAGTAAAAACGAGTCGAGTATACATTGATCCGCTCAATAAACACTCCTCGATCCAGCAATAAAAACGAGTCGAGTATACATTGATCCGCTCAATAGACACTCCTCGATCCAGCAATAAAAACGAGTCGAGTATACATTGATCCGCTCAATAAACACTCCTCGATCCAGCAATAAAAACGAGTCGAGTATACATTGATCCGCTCGATAAACACTCACCGATCTTCAAAAAATGACTTACTGGTTAAAACCAATAATTGGTAAACAACCTAAGTCATAAAATTTGAGTAAAATCGATCCGCTCGATAAACACTCACCGATCTTCAAAAAATGACTTACTGGTTAAAACCAATAATTGGTAAACAACCTAAGTCATACAATTTGAGTAAAATCGATCCGCTCGATAAACACTCACCGATCTCCAAAAAATGACTTAGTGTTTAAAACCAATAATTGGTAAACAACCTAAGTCATAATATTTGAGTAAAATCGATCCGCTCGATAAACACTCACTGATCTCCAAAAAATGACTTACTGGTTAAAACCAATAATTGGTAAACAACCTAAGTCATACAATTTGAGTAAAATCGATCCGCTCGATAAACACTCACCCATCTTCAAAAAATGACTTACTGGTTAAAACCAATAATTGGTAAACAACCTAAGTCATACAATTTGAGTAAAATCGATCCGCTCGATAAACACTCACCGATTTCCAAAAAATGACTTAGTGTTTAAAACCAATAATTGGTAAACAACCTAAGTCATAATATTTGAGTAAAATCGATCCGCTCGATAAACACTCACTGATCTCCAAAAAATGACTTACTGGTTAAAACCAATAATTGGTAAACAGCCTAAGTCATACAATTTGAGTAAAATCGATCCGCTCGATAAACACTCACCGATCTCCAAAAATTGACTTACTGGTTAAAACCAATAATTGGTAAACAACCTAAGTCATACAATTTGAGTAAAATCGATCCGCTCGATAAACACTCACCGATCTCCAAAAAATGACTTAGTGTTTAAAACCAATAATTGGTAAACAACCTAAGTCATAATATTTGAGTAAAATCGATCCGCTCGATAAACACTCACTGATCTCCAAAAAATAAATTACTGGTTAAAACCAATAATTGGTAAACAACCTAAGTCATACAATTTGAGTAAAATCGATCCGCTCGATAAACACTCACCGATCTCCAAAAATGACTTACTGGTTAAAACCAATAATTGGTAAACAACCTAAGTCATAATATTTGAGTAAAATCGATCCGCTCGATAAACACTCATTGATCTCCAAAAAATAAATTACTGGTTAAAACCAATAATTGGTAAACAACCTAAGTCATACAATTTGAGTAAAATCGATCCGCTCGATAAACACTCACCGATCTCCAAAAATGACTTACTGGTTAAAACCAATAATTGGTAAACAACCTAAGTCATGATATTTGAGTAAAATCGATCCGCTTGATAAACACTCACCGATCTCAAAAAAATGACTTACTGGTTAAAACCAATAATTGGTAAACAACCTAAGTCATACAATTTGAGTAAAATCGATACGCTCGATAAACACTCAGCGATCTTCAAAATTAAAGAAATTGAAGGGTAAAAACCATTAATTTGGTATGAACTCTTGATCGAGTAAAACCATTAAGTTGGTAAAAACTCTCAAATAAAAATTAAAGAGTAAAACCACTTAAATTGGTATAAACTCCTGATCGAAAAATATTGAGTAAAATCATTAATTTGGTAAAACTTCCTCAAATACATATTGAGCATAAACCATCAATCGGTAAAAGCTCGATCTACAATCTTCGATCTTCGATCTACTATCCTCAATCTACGATCTTCGGTCTTCGATCTACGATATACAATCTTCGATCGAAATATTCAATCTACGATCTATGATCTACAAAACCGATAATTGGTTTACCATCCAAATACAAAATTAAAGATCAGACCATGGTTTGAAAGGATCAAAAAATTACTATATGGAATTTTTAACTGCTCCGATCTCCCTGCTGATTATGGTTATGGAGAATTGCAAATTCAACCATTGAAGAAATTATACTATACTCAGAGATCGATACGACACAATACCCATGCATTGACAAACCCTAAATATCACGAAGGATATGTACTCTTTTTCCCTTGGTCGGTTTTTATCCCAATGGGTTTTTCCAAGCAAGGTTTTTAACGAGGCATGTTCGATATACATCAGGGAGCCATCCAAAGGCATAATTTTACTTCTCCGAGCTACATATATACTTCCGCTTGAGAGGCGGGTTTCGTACTGTCGGCTGCTATTTCGTATTTAGCCTGGTCGTCTTCGACCTGATCAATATCGATCTGGAACATTTCAATCTCGATATGGAGCGTCTCAATCTTGACCAAACCTCATCATTATCGATTGATTCAAGCTGAAGTACACATCAACGCTTTATGTGACGCAAATGCTGATCGATAGAGCTCGATCTAAGATCCATAATCTACGATTTCTAATGGGATAAAACCCTTAAGCTGGTAAAAATTCTGATTTTATGAGCACAAACTGTCGATCAGAAAACCTTTTAACTGAATTTATTACCAAATTGTCTCGACCAAGACTGGAAGCTGTTGCTACGACCCTTGGCTCGGAAAAGGATTGAGAATAAAGCCATTTGAGTAAAATCTCTTTTTATAACCCTTTGCTCAGAAATGATTAAAAGCAAGAGTGAAATCTATTGATATGACTCTATGCTCGAACAAGACTTAATAGAAAATTTGAGTAAAACCATTCATTTGGTGTAAACTCAATGCTCGAAAATGTATAATAGTATGGGTAATATCTGCTGATATAATTCTTTACTCGATAAAGATTTAACATAAAAGGGCATTTTGGGCCCCTCAACTTTGAAGAAGTGGCTTTCCAGTTCAAAAGCATCTGATTTTATTAAGCGTCTCTCATGAATATATACTCTTTTTCCCTTCCTTGGTTTTTATCCCACAGGGTTTTTCCGAGCTAGGTTTTTAATGAGGTATATCCGACGCATCCCAATTTTGAGGACGATTAGCACCTTCGCTCGGTTTATTTTTACGAGCTTCAGCCTCACTTCTGTTCGATTTTAATGAGGTATTATCCCATCTTCGCTCGCGACTAATCATATTCTCGCCAATCATTGAAGAAGAAACGTCTCCTCAAAAGAGAAACAACATTACGGTTCGAAAACGACAAAACGACTATCTATGAAGTGTAGTACTCTTTTCCTTACTTAGGATTTTTTTCCCACTGGGTTTTTTCCAAGTAAGGTTTTTAACGAGGCACAGTTCATAGAAAGGACAGTCGTAAAAGACCATCTACTTCTACGAGCTTCTATTACATATACGCTCGAAGAAGTGAGGGAGTACTGATGGGGGCTATTTTACACCCCTTATAACATTCGGAACGACTAAGACTATGCATGATCGATCCGACCAGGAAGCTGTTTTATTAACATGCTACGCGCTCCGACCAGAGGCCTCATTCCATAGCGACCAAGGGTGAAGCCCAAGTTCTAGTAGGATTATTATACCGAGTCCTATTAGGACTATGTTTCCTTGTATGGCTAGGGTTCATATCTTATAAATACCTAGATCAACATTGTACTACACAGACAAGAATAGGGCTGACGCCTACATACTTTGTACAGAGCATTGTAATATCTTTACTCTAATAAAATAGCTTTTGCTCTCCATTAATTCTACGTTATTATTATTGTTCTTACTCTACTTTTTCTTGTATTGCACCATCCTGAGCAACTTAATCTGCCCTTAAATCTATTCCGATAATATTGATTGAACCCAACGAAAAATGGTTAAATCAGAATGTTTGGCTTCCTGTTGTTCCAAACTTCATATGGAGTCTTGTTTTGGTGCTTGTTGATCATGCATCTGTTTTGGGTAAACATGCTGTATTTGTTGCTTCTGCCCAGAATCTTTGGGGCAGCTTTGGTTCAGCTATCATAGTTCTGGTAGCTTCTTTTAGAGTTCTGTTTCTCCTTTCAGTAACTCCATTCTGTTGAGGGGTTCTGGCAGCAGAGTACTCATGGCTGATTCCTCTGACATTACAATACTCTTCAACAGTTGAGTTTGTAAATTCAGCCCCTTTATCTGATCTGATCTTTAATATCTTCATGCTCTTTTCATTCTGGATCAGTTCCATCAGATTTGTAAGATGCTCCTTGGTTTCACTTTTCTTCTTCATGAAAATCACCCAAGTGTATCTTGAATAATCATCCACAACCGCTAGGCAGTACTTCTTTCCACCATTGCTGATTGGATCAATGGGTCCAAATAAGTCCATATGTAGCAGCTCCAAGATCCTTCCAGATGATTGGTGCTTCTTGCTCTTGAAAGATGACTTGATTTGTTTACCCTTCTGACAGGCGTCACAAAGCTTATCTTTGCTCATGACTGTTTTTGGAATTTCTTCTACCAGATCGTTCTTGATAAGTCTGTTTATGGTCTTGAAATTCACATGATTCATTCTTTTGTGCCACAGCCAAATGACTTCACTTGGTGTTGATGCCACCAAACAAATATTAGAACTCTTGTTAACAGAATTACAGTCCACTGTGTAGATATTTCCTTGTGGTCTTCCAGATAAAATTACCTTCTTTGTACCAATCTGTTCAACGTAGCACTTATCTGATGAGAAGATGACTGAAAATCCCATGTCACAAAATTGACTTATGCTCAGCAAATTGTATTTGAGGCCTTTAACATAAGAGACGTCAGATATCTCAATGTTGCCTTTGATTAATCTTCCACTTGCTACAATATTTCCTTCCTTGCTGTCTCCAAAAGTAACTTTAGGACCATCCACAGCAACAGCATCAGTCAGCTCATGTATGCTTCAACACACGTGTCTTGAACAGCCACTGTCCAAGTACCAGATTTTCTCTACTTTATTCCTATTCCTAATCCTAACCTACAAACAAAATAAAAATTGTTTTAGGTACCCTTATTGAGAGGGTCCTGAATGATTAGTTCCACATTTGACAACCCAAGATGTTAAAGTCTTAGGCTTCTTAGGCTTCTGAGTTTTAACAGGAGCATGAACATGTTTATCTTCATCATATCCATTAGATTTGCTAAGTTGAAAATCAGTATGATAAGGATGATGCTCATAAGCAGAATAAGATGCATGATAAGCAGGGTATGCATGCATTGGATGAGCAGGATATGGTGCATAGTAAGTTGGAAATTGTGGTGCATGATACATAGGAGGATATGCAGCAGGTTGCACATAATATGACTCATTTCCATACCAAGGATTTTGATTTTTCTTGTTATTATGCTTCTTTGGCTTACTAGAGGTTTGCTCATTAACATACGACTTAGTTTTACCACTAGTCTGATTGGTTTTAGCCTTATCAGCAGACTTCTTGAGACTCTGCTGTCTATTCTTACCAGTCTGTTTTCCTACACTAGGCTTTTTGCTCTTTTTAGCCTTAGGAGCTTTCTTCTCCTTTAATTATTTCTTAGGTGAAGTAGGTTTGGTAGTCTGAACATACAAAATGACCTTACTGTTGTCAGGTGATATAAATTTTTCAGTATGGTTCAGTTCTAACTTATCCTGTTCTAAAGGTATCTTCTGTTTACTAGAGATATGAGTGGATGCAACAGATGCTTTTTCATGAGACCCAATTATCTTTTCAAGTTCCATGATTTTACCCTTATATACTTCACATTCAGCTTTCAGAGATTCATTCTCTTGCTCAAGCAGTTTATATTCAGCTGATTCTTTTGGCTTTTCAGCCTTAAGTTTCAGTGAACTGTTTTGCTCTCTTAGCAATATCATCTCTTCCTTAAGCTTAGAAAATGCATCAACAATACTTGTATTATTAACTACCATTTTCTCAAATGAATTGAATAATTCATTCTCAAGAGGAGTTACCTCATCATCCTCAGAGTTACCAGATTCCTTGGCCATCAGGCAGATGAGTGTAGGACTCTCTTCTTCAGAAGACTCTTCATCGGAAGTGTCTGAATCTGAATCAGATGAGAAGATAGCAGCCAGCTTCTCCGCTTCTGCTAACAGCACTTTGCTTTTCTGATGCTTTCTTTCCTTTCTGATTCTCTTTTCCTCTTCTGTATACTTCTCGGCTTTAGGATATGGGCAGTCTCTGATGAAATGACCCAATTTCCTGCAATTATAACACATCATTTTGGATTTATATGAATCCTTATCTTGAGAAGAAGAAGTAGGATTAGAAGTAGAAGCATTGTTGTATATGTTCTTCATTTTTCTTTTGTAGAACTTCTTGAAGTTGTTCATCAGCAATGCAACGTCTCTAGCTGTGTACTCCTTTTTTTTTGAGTAATGTGGCTTCATCAGATGAGTCCACATCTTTGCTTTTGTATACTGGTCTTCTCGGATTTTCAGCAGCAACCAGGGCAGCTGTGGGACTTGAAGTTAAGGTTTCTTCAACACCCATTCTAGGCAGTTTATACTCATATTCCTTGAGTGCTGGGATTCGGTAAGATAAACAGCCCTAGGCGCAGCGGAATATAAAAATTTTAGGACCTCTTACGGAATCTTGCCAGGATACTACTCTAGTTGTATATATATGAACATAAATAAAACAATAGTATAAATCCTTAGCTAGCAAAACGGACTCTGAATTTCTCCTCAGCAAAATCGACCCAAGCTCTGCAGTAGCGCCCCACGTGTTGCGCCTCTAAAGGTTGATACACCACAATCACACGAAAAATAATAAATCTTGATCAGCTAGAACACAAGATATATTATAATCTAGGAATTAGGAACGATCTTGGAACAAAATCGAAAACAAAAAATTCTTCCACAGGGAAGAAGTGGTTCGGCCGATTACACAGGGAGAGGGGAGAAAATTTTTGCTCTGGCTCAAATTTTGCTTATTGAGTTGTCTGAAAAATAACTACAAGTTACCTACTTATAGTTATCTCCCTAACCTAGTCCTATTAGGACTAGGATTCCTACATGGGCCATGGCCCTCTCTAATTAGAAGACCAAGTCTTCTAATTAAATCATGGCCCAGTTAATTAATTTTGACCAGGCTTTATTTAGTCTCCCAATTAAATAGCCCAATTAATTAACTAGTCTCCCAATTAAATAATTTTGACTCTAGGTCCAATTAATTAATTATTCCTTTAATTAATTAAATCTAACTTAATTAATTAACTCACAAATTAAACTCCAATTTAATTTATGATCCTGATCCAATTTCAATTGGATCCCCTTTGTTCCAACTGGGTCGACCCAGTCGAACCACCCATTATAATCGACCCAGTCGATTATTCACCCAGTCGACCCAGTCGACTCGGTCGTTCTTATTTCCTCGCTTTCGCTTCATGTGTATTGTGTATGCCCCCGTAGGTTCACCACATAATTGGCCGTGGGTTATAATTAAATATTATTTAATTATTCGAATAAGACTTACTCTAAATCAATTGAACACTCTGTCGATTGATCATTCCAAAATTAGCACCCCTGCCAATTTGGGAATTCTCCCACACTCCACGGTCGATGTCCAGCCACAAGCCCATGGAGCCCAATCACTGGTGAATTAATTTAGTGAACCTTTTATCATTTACAATTTCCATATACGACATAATCTCTCCATCGATCAATCTCCCAGTTGAGACTTAAGGGCATGGTCTTTCGTCAGATTCCCATTTCTTTTGTCCTGACCTTATGTATTCTGATCTCGAAATAAATTCTTTTTGACTTAATCTTTATGAGCTACTTACATAAAGTGTCAGATACCTTGGCCAAGGATTTTACCAGAATTAATTTCTCACAGAAATCCATAGGAGAATGTCCCAACCTATCAAGTCGGGTCAATAGATCCTTTGTTGATGATATGAATCTGCATACGAGTTCCTCTATACCCAATACGAGCCCACAGAGACCTTCTGGCGATCCCCAGTCAGTCGGAACTCAAATCAAAGCATAGACGTTCTCGCACCAGATAAACCCTATCACGTCAAGTAGTTAGGGATCGTTCCTCGTATACTATTGCAAATTGGAATAACTTCAACCCCGATATGCGACTACCGCTTCCATGGTGAGTTATTTCCTAATTGGGGTATTCAGTGCGCTTGCCATCCCAGCAAGCCACCCACTTATGTGTATCGACTATCCCAGTCACGCTCGTGGACCCCAGCGTCCTCCAGTTCATCGGAGTATACACAATAGTGAGAGTCTAACCGAATCCAACGATGTCCTATCTCGATTGGATTCTACGACTCTTGAATATGTTCTAGATCACGGCCTTGGAGATCAGTCCACGGGCTGTCCCATAGCCCTGTGATCTAAGGACTTCTATCCTTATGCGTAGATAATTATTACATAAGATAAAGATGACCATTTAATAAAGTGCATTTATTAATCGAAATTGAATAGTTCCTCATTTATTACAATAAATGCTAGCCATACAGCTGGCTTGCAGGACACTATTTCTATCAATCTCCCACTTGTCCTAAAGCCAGTCTTTTATGTTCTTGAGTCCCATCTTATGCAGATGTTTCTCAAATGCCTTTTGAGGCAAAGGCTTCGTTAGCGGGTCCGCGGTATTATCTTCTGAGTCGACACGTTCCATCTTAATGTCTCATCTACCAATGATATGTCTTATCACGTGGTATCGTCTTTGTACGTGCTTGGATTTCTGATGAGATCTCGGCTCCTTTGCTTGCGCTATTGCCCCATTATTATCGCAGAAGATAGTAATGGGCTCAGCGATGCTAGGTATCACATCCAATTCCTGGATGAAGTTCCTCATCCAAACACCTTCCTTTGCTGCATCACTCACGACAATGTATTCTGCTTCGGTGGTTGAATCCGCGGTTGTTTCTTGCTTGGAGCTCTTCCAGCTAACGGCACCACCATTGAGGCAGAACATGTATCCTGATGTCGACTTGAAGTCGTCTACATCACATTGGAAGCTCGAGTCTGTATAGCCTTCCAATTTCAATTCTCCTCCACCGTATACCAAGAACAATTCCTTAGTCCTTCTCAGGTACTTCAGAATTGCCTTTACGGCTATCCAGTGCTGCTCACCTGGATCAGACTGGTAGCGACTTGTAACGCTTAGAGCATACGCTGCGTCTGGTCTAGTACATAACATACCATACATTATGCTTCCTATCGCGGATGCATATGGTACTCGAGACATATTGCTTCTCTCTTCAGACGTCTTTGGGGCCATAGACTTAAAGAGTGCAATCCCATATCTCATTGGAAGCTATCCTCTCTTGGATTCTTCCATATTAAATATTTTCAAGATTTTATCTATGTACTGGGATTGGGAGAGGCCCAGCAGTCCTTTTGATCTATCTCGGTAGATCCTTATACCTAGTACAAAGGATGCTTCTCCCATATCCTTCATTGAGAATTGTGTAGATAACCATGCTTTAGTTTCGGATAACGCTTTCACATTGTTTCCAATGAGAAGAATGTCGTCAACGTAAAGCACCAAAAATTCAACTGTACTCCCACTGATCTTCTTGTACACGCAAGGTTCGAACATGTTTTTGATGAACCCAAAAGTTTGGAGTGTCTCATCGAAACGAATGTTCCAACTTCGGGAAGCTTGTTTCAGTCCATAAATGGACCTCTGGAGTTTGCACACCTTGTGTTCAGCTTCATTGGATGCATATCCTTTTGGTTGCTCCATGTAGATCTCCTTGTCAATGTCCCCATTGGGAAAGGCAGTCTTTACATCCATCTGCCATATCTCGTAGTTATACCACACAGCTATGGCCAGCAAGATCCGAATGGATTTAGGCATTGCGACGGGCGAAAAGGTCTCCTCAAAGTCGATTCCTGGTCTTTGAGTGTATCCTTTTGCCACTAGTCGCGCCTTGTAGGTTATTACCTCTCCGTTCACTCCAAGCTTTCGCTTATATATCCACTTGCAACCCACGGGAGCTACTCCCACTGGTGGATCTACCAAGGCCCAGACCTTGTTTGAGTGCATGGAGTCCAATTCGGATTCCATGGCTTCGTACCACTTTCCCGAGTCTATGTCTAGCATAGCCTCTTCGTAAGTCCTTGGGTCGGTTAGAGACTGTCCAGTCTCATGCAGCAGACCGTAGTACCTCTCGGGTTCTCTACGTTGTCTTTCTGACCTACGAAGTATCGGTGTACTTTCTGGTGCACTTTCATGCTCTTGTTCTCCCACTGCCTGTGGTGACGGGTCAGCTTGATCGACCTCTTCGGCCTTTTCAGCTTCAGTGACCTCATCAAGTTCTACGTTATTTTTTTTCTTGTCCACCAAGAAATCCATCTCCAAGAAGTGTGCGTTCCTCGAGACAAACGTAGTTTGTCTTGTAGGATCGTAGAACTCGTATCCTATCGAGTTTTCTGGATACCCCACGAATTTGCACAAAGTGGATTTAGTTTCCAATTTATCTCCCACTAGCTTTTTAACGTAAGCCGGAGATACCCATATGCGCATGAATGCGTACGAGGGTGCCTTGCCAAACCATAATTCGTATGGTGTCTTTTCTACGGATTTAGAAGGTACCATGTTCAGTATCTTCGTTGCCGTGAGGAGGGCATGTCCCCAAAATGAAAGAGGAAGGTCAGTGGCACTCAACATGGATCGAACCATGTCCATCAAGGTTCTATTCCTTCTCTCTGCAACTCCATTCAATTGGGGTGTTGCAGGAGGAGTCCACTGCGATAGTATTCCATGCTCTACAAGATAATTTAGAAATTCATTACTAAGAAATTCTCCACCTCGGTCAGAACGAAGAGCCTTTATCGTATGACCAAGTTGATTCTCTACTTCCATCTTGAATTCTTTGAATCACTCAAAGGCTTCAAACTTGTGTTTCAACAAGAACACATATCCATAACGACTATAGTTGTCAGTGAAAGTGATGAAGTAGTCATAGCCATCTCGGGCGCTTTTTCTTAGTGGTCCACATACGTCAGTATGTATTAAGTCCAATGTTTGCTTGGCTCGCTCAGGGTTTCCCTTAAATGGCAACTTAGCCATTTTACCCTTTAGACATGGTTCACATGTTGGCATTTCATCAATGCGATTGATTTCAATCGCGCCAGATGATGCTAACTTTTGAATCCTTGACTTAGATATATGTCCAAGTCGAGCGTGCCATAATTGGGCAGATATTTCATTATCTTGTTTTCTTTTGTTTTGTTGTACATGCATCACTAACTTAGGTGGTTCAACGGTATATAGTCCATCTTTTAATGTACCAGTGAAAAACATATTATCATTCATGAATAACGAAAAGGAACCTTTATTAATAGTAAAATTAAAATCTTCATTATCCAAAACAGGAATAGAAATAATGTTTTTCACCAAACCAGGTACATAAAGAACGTTCCTAAGGACTAATTTATTACCACCTAAATCTAACTCCACTTCGCCTATGGCCTCGGCAGCAACTCTAGCTCCATTGCCAAATCTTAGGATCCAATCCCCTGGCCTAAGTGGCCTTGTTGCTCCCATCACCTGTAAATCATTACAAAGATGAGAACCACAAGCAGTGTCTAGCACCCATGATGCACAGTTAATTGATAAATTAACTTCAACAAGGAATATACCTTTCGAGCTCTCTAAGAACTCTTTGCAGTTCCTCTTCCAGTGTCCAGGTTTCTTGCAGTAGAAACATTTATGTTCACCAGACGAAGCTTTACGCTTCTTTCCCTTCCCTATGGGCCCAGATGGTGCTTTGCCTTTGCTTGAAGAAGCATTTCCCTTCCCTTTCCCTTTCTTAGTCCTTTTGGACTTGGATTGGGTCGAGGTAGCAACCATCACTGGCTTCTCTCTTTTCATGGAAGCCTCGGCAGTGACGAGCATATTAGCCAACTCGTGAAGTTCAACATCCATCTTGTGCTTGTTGTAGTTCACTAAGAATTGCTCGAATGATCTTGGCAATGATTGGAGGATTATATCCTGGCAGTAGGTTTTGTCCATCTTTATGTCAAGATGACCAAGCTTTTCAATAAGCCCAATCATTTTGATGCAGTGAGATCGAACATCAGCACCTTCAGCCATCCTCGTTTGTTGCAAAGTCTTAGCAGTTTCATACCGCTCATATCTACTTTGCACCCCAAATAAACCATTCAGGTGCGTGTAGATTTCAAAAGAAGACTTCATATGCTCGTGCTACTTTTGAAGCTCATTCGACATGGATGCCAACATGAGACAACGTGACTGTAAGTCATCGTCAAGCCACATATCCACGGCTTCTTTCTCAGTATCATCGGCATCCTTAGCAAGTTCGGGAGGGGGCACATCAAGGACAAAACCTCGCTTTTCAGAAGTGAGAATGATCTTAAGGTTCCTGACCCAGCCATTGAAGTTAGGTCTAGTTAATTTGTTTTGATCAAGTATGATGGAAATTGGATTCTTAGACATTATATCTACAAAATGACTAAAGAAGAAATAAATACGTGAAAGATTAATTCAAAATGCACAATTTACAAACATGGGTTTTTATTTGTAAATTACTCCCACTATTTTAATCAAAATCTTATGCCCCCACATAAGTTTCGGGAATTTAAAATATCCTAGCGGGCTTAAGGCCCAAATGCAATCTCCTAGTACCCACGACTCGTTGGCCATACTATTTGATTCACTTGGTGGTCGATTACGTCGACGGTTAACCATCGCAGCTAACCCTTAAGTTCATTTAGCCTCATTTTTCGATATGGACCCACGACTCGTGAGACATCCACACTTACTAGCGTTAAATCATGTCCAATACTCGTGGAGAGAAATAGTTCAATCCTAGATGCCCCACGACTCGTGAGACAGCGCCTAAAACCTTGCTATCCCCTCCCTTGGCACTATCTCGTGCATCGAGGCAATAGACATATCATCTTCCTATAGCTCGACCCACGACTCGTTAAACATCGAGATATATTCGTACAATATGCCTAAGACCTAGTAATTGGATAGGCTCGGACCATAGACACTATTCTTATGCGCCCGTTATTCGATTTAATTTTCTAATTGAATTTTAAGTTCAATTGGAGGTTTTAAGTTTTCTTGTGCGAGGTCTCATCAGATTATGCTTTATTTTGTTTACGTGATCTATTCTAAGCATGCATGACATACATCAAAGAATATAAGTAAACATACATCACCTAGCAGGATATGATTGATCGATTGCCCATCCTATGCGATTCATCACGAGCCAAGTGATGAATCAATTGGTCAGTCTAGGGTTGAAATTAAATGTCCTAACTATTACAATTTTTAAACCCATACATCATGGGCCTTCTTGTAATATCCAGCTTGAGCCTCCATGTATGAATTGGGCCTCCATGTAATGAATTGGGCCTCCATGTCCTCCAAGGTAAATGGGCCTCCATGTGGATCTCCAAGTCTTCATGAGGTCTTCTCGGCTCCAAGCGTAATCTAAGCCTAGCTTACAAATTAAAATTGTCCTATTCTATTACATTCGTTTGCGCAAGCAAGGGCACCAATCAAGCCCATTTAATTACAACCCATAAAATAAATAAACCAAAAACTACACAGGGCTTAAGGGCAAAATCGACCAATCCACATATTCACTCAAGAACATGCATAAATTCACATAAGGGCATAAATGTAAATTTACCGGCTCCATTAATTTTAATTCTCAAAAATTATCCAAGTTAATTTATTTTGAATTAACAATTAATCTCTAAGATTAATTAACTCTTACTTGAGTTCTAAGTAATCTATAAAACTTATCTTGATTATAATTGGTTAATTAAGGTAGACCAAATCTCTAAGATTCCTACTTTATCCAAAACTCTAAGTTTCCCAAATATTCCCAAATCTCCAAGATTTTCAAGATAATCCTATTTTGTCTAGATTAGTTTAATTAAGGTAGTGTTCACATCTAACAAGATAACTACCTTATCCAAAAACTCTAAGTTTCCTAATCTTCCAAAATTCTCCAAGATTTTCAAGACTTCCAAAATAGGCGTGTTTAAGATCAATTAAAATTCAGTCACGGAGTGACGAATAGGACACCGCCACGTGGCAGCACACACGCGACCACGGAGGCCGCGCGTTACCAGCACGCGGCAGACTGCCCGTAGGCAGCTACCGTGTGCTGCACGCGCAGACAGCGCGTTGTTTACGCGCTGCTGCTTGCGGCAGCTCGCGGTGGCCGCCTAGACGCGGTGCACCGCCGCGTGCCACCGCGGTCGAACTTAAAAAAAAAGTTTTTTTTGTTTGTTCCGATTACTCACATGATTTAATTTAACAGATCCAGTCAATTAAATCCCAATCCAAAATAAAAACTAACATGATAAAATTTTCGAATTTAAAATTATACATTAACTCTAAGTTAACAGATCTGCGTTCTAAAACATGCAAAGTTAAAGAACTAGCCACACAAATCAAACTTATGATTTAAAAAACACAGAATTTGCAAATTCATATATATACAAAGCCTAGAGTTGGCTCTGATACCACTGTTGGGATTCGGTAAGATAAACAGCCCTAGGCGCAGTGGAATATAAAAATTTTAGGACCTCTTTCGGAATCTTGCCAAGATACTACTCTAGTTGTATATATATGAACATAAATAAAACAATAGTATAAACAGTTGCAGTTATACCTATCTCCTTGCAATTCCTTAGCTAGCAAAACGGACTCTGAATTTCTCCTCAGCAAAATCGACCCAAGCTCTGCAGTAGCGCCCCACGTGTTGCGCCTCTACGGGTTGATACACCATAATTACAAGAAAAATAATAAATCTTGATCAGCTAGAACACAAGATATATTATAATCTATGAATTAGGAACGATCTTGGAACAAAATCGAAAACGAAAAATTCTTCCACAGGGAAGAAGTGGTTCGGCCGATTACACAGGGAGAGGGGAGAGAATTTTTGCTCTGGCTCAAATTATGCTTATTGAGTTGTCTGAAAAATAACTACAAGTTACCTACTTATAGTTATCTCCCTAACCTAGTCCTATTAGGACTAGGATTCCTACATGGGCCATGACCCTCTCTAATTAGAAGACCAAGTCTTCTAATTAATTCATGGCCCAGTTAATTAATTTTGACCAGGCTTTATTTAGTCTCCCAATTAAATAGCCCAATTAATTAACTAATCTCCCAATTAATTAATTTTGACTCTAAGTCCAATTAATTAATTATTCCTTTAATTAATTAAATCTAACTTAATTAATTAACTCACAAATTAAACTCCAATTTAATTTATGATCCTGATCCAATTTCAATTGGATCCCTTTTGTTCCAACTGGGTCGACCCAGTCGACCCACCCATTATAATCAACCCAGTCGACTCGGTCGTTCTTATTTCCTCACTTTCGCTTCATGTATATTGTGTATGCCCCCGTAGGTTCACCACATAATTGGTTGTGGGTTATAATTAAATATTATTTAATTATTCGAGTAAGATTTACTCTAAATCAATCGAACACTCTGTCGATTGATCATTCCAAAATTAGCACCCCTGCCAATTTGGGAATCCTCCCACACTCCACGGTCGATGTCCAGCCACAAGCCCATGGAGCCCAATCACTGGTGAATTAATTTAGTGAACCTTTTATCATTTACAATTTCCATATACGACATAATCTTTCTATCGATCAATCTCCCAGTCGAGACTTAAGGGCATGGTCTTTCATCGGATTCCCATTTCTTTTGTCCTGACCTTATGTATTCTGATCTCGAAATTAATTCTCTTTGACTTAATCTTTATGAGCTACTTACATAAAGTGTCAGATACCTTGGCCAAGGATTTTACCAGAATTAATTTCTCACAGAAATCCATAGGAGAATGTCCCAACCTATCAAGTCGGGTCAATGGATCCTTTGTTGATTATATGAATCTTCATACGAGTTCCTCTATACCCAATACGAGTCCACAGAGACTTTCTGGCGATCCCCAGTCAGTCGGAACTCATATCAAAGCATAGACGTTCTCGAACCAGATAAACCCTATAACCTCAAGTAGTTAGGGATCGTTCCTCGTATACTATTGCAAATTGGAATAACTTCAACCCCGATATGCGACTACCGCTTCCATGGTGAGTTATTTCCTAATTGGGGTATTCAGTGCGCTTGCCATCCCAGCAAGCCAACCACTTATGTTTATCGACTATCCCAGTCACGCTCGTGGACCCCAGCGTCCTCCAGTTCATCGGAGTATACACAATAGTGAGAGTCTAACCGAATCCAACGATGTCCTATCTCGATTGGATTCTACGACTCTTGAATATGTTCTAGATCACGGCCTTGGAGATCAGTCCACGGGTTATCCCATAGCCCTGTGATCTAAGGACTTCTATCCTTATGCGTAGATAATTATTACATAAGATAAAGATGACCATTTAATAAAGTGCATTTATTAATCGAAATTGAATAGTTCCTCATTTATTACAATAAATGCTAGCCATACAGCTGGCTTGCAGGACACTATTTATATCATTGAGTACTGAGAACAGCTCGGTGAGTGAGATCTTTCCCAAGTCTCTTGACTCTTCCATGGTTGTCACCTTCATGTTGAACTTTGGAGGTAGAGCCTTCAGCACCCTGATGGTTATCTCCGTGTCTGTGAAGGTTTTTCCAAGCTTGAGGACTTCATTTAGCGTCCTTGTAAACCTTGTATCCATCTGATCAATGGTTTCTGCAGACTTCATCACTTAGCTGATGCTCTTTAATGGCGTTGTTTCCTTCACTCATGTCACGAACCTTATCCCACATTTCCTTGGCAGTCTTGCAATGCTTGACTTTATCAAATCTATCATTGTCCAGGGCTTTGGTCATGATGAAACGGCCAACTTTGTCCAGATTGAACAGCTTCATTTCTTCAGCTGTCATCTCATTTAGATCTTTTTCCACCACTATATCTACTTCATCAACCTTTATAGTCTTGGTGAATTTGAATGGACCTTTTATGATACATGTGTACATGTTATCATTATAGGCAGCTAAGAAAATATCCATTCTGATCTTCCAGTCCTCGAAGCTCATACCAGCTATGTGGGGAACATGGCTGATACAATCCATTTTCAAAAAGTTTTGATTTTTCAAAAATATGCTCTTTTGAAAAAGATTGAAAGCCTTTGAAAAACACTTGAATCAAGTTCGTTGATCATGCAGCTGATTCTAATGAACCACCCGCTCTGATACCACTTGTTGGTCCCAAGTGGTCATATGAGGTCTAGAAGGAGGGGCGGTGAATAGACCTCAGAAAATTTTTAAACTTTAAAAACTTTCTACTAAACTGTTAGCAGACTAAGCTGTTATAGAATAGTAAGCTGACTAAGCTGATCGCGAACAAATCTTTGTACAGCTCAGTTGATCACTAATCTGATAATTACTTAGCTGATTTAGTCAAAATCAGTTTTAACACCAGAATACTTGCAACGGATATTTTTAAGTGTTTTTCACCAGTAAACTTGGTAGATTGAAAGATTTTATCCCCAGTTTTATCAAATTCCTTTAAAAATCTTTTCAAACAGTTTTTCAAGTGTTCTTATGCAGTTTAGTAAATATACTAGAAAATAATGCAAGTTTCAACACACAAAATTTTTATAGTGGTTATATGGATTTGAATCCTTTAGTCTACTCTTCCAAGTCACATAGATCTTGGGTTGTACTATAATCACAAAGTTTACAGTATACTCCGCTTGCGCCAATCAACAAATGAAAAGGCCACAAGTGCGCAATAGGAAATCACAAAGAAGACCTATTCTACAGAGTCTTATCACTCACAAAGACGGATAAGAACTCCTCACAACACTCTCTTAACACAGATTCACTCAGAAAATGTATTCGTTTTTCTTCAACAAGCTTCTATCAACAAATGACTTCAGCAAGTGAGTGAGCTGTTCTTGAGACTTAGAAAATATTCTGCTTCGTAGATAATCTCTCAGTTGTTGTGTTATTTTCTTCTCTTTGTCTCTTGAACTATTTATACTCACAGATTCAAAAAGTGTCCGTTGAAGAGAGACACAATTCAAATTCCTCGGGTACTGGTCCTTAATTTCCGCGAACGGCTCTCTGCACAGTGACAGTACTGCAGATTGTACTTTCTGTCAGACAGCATTTAATGCACCTAGTTGATACGAGGTATTTCTTCAATCATTTGTCATTAATACCCTCAGACTTCAGCATTTATTACTCCAAGTGCATTTATTACCGTTGGACAGACTTTCTGATCCTTTCCACTTGGCTGATGATGAACAGAGCTAATCCCAAACTTTGAACAAATCTGATTTGAGTCGGCTGATCTTCACCAACCTGATTTCTTCCTTCAGCAGATCAGGAGTCTTCTGGACCTTGAATCTTTGACCCTTCTGATTTGTCTTCTTATTTGGTTAAAATTCTTCTAAGGGTTTTAACTAAGTGTTTCATACTTAGCTGATCTTGATGTTTTGGAAATCATCAAAACCTCCCTTGAGTTATTTGTCTTCAATACACTTTATCTTCATCTTCATCCAACAATTTGCTTTGAATATTTGTATTTGAAGGATGTATGTTGTTTAAAACCAACAGACCACTATTCTCAAAGCACTTTATAATGATTCAGTTATTTCAGATTATTTTGATGCTCGTGCCTTTGTCAGAGTAGGACCCGATTATCATCTAAAAGATATCTTGCTAGGTGTTCTAGTTTGCTTGTCCCCTGATTATAATAAGATTTTAGGAATAGAAAAGAGTGAGCATGAATTGAAAGAGCAGATTCACAAATTTTTGAAGGGTAAAAGGTATTTGATTGTACTTAGATTATGTATGGGATAATGGCTTTTTGGATGATATGAGGAGGTGCACTCCAGAAGGCTACTATGGAAGCAAGATAATATTTAAAATTAGGCTGTTAGATAGGGCATTCGGTGATGTTCACAAGATTCGCTTTCGGAATGAAGAAGAAAGCTAGAATCTTTTCTGCAAAAAGGTATTTGTAGAAGACTCCTGCCCTCCTGGACATAAGAATGTTGGAAAGAAGATTGTCAAAAAATGTGGAGGACTATCTCTTGGAATAATCTCGATTGCCAACATCCTATCCAAAGCCGAGAAAATGCTTGATTACTGGAAAAAGGTAGCCAAGAATGAAAATTTGCTTGCCTTAGCTACATAGGAAGGGTCACACATGTCAGAGTCAATATTTTTGAGTTACAAGCATTTACCTCCGCAGGTTGTGC
This sequence comes from Penstemon eatonii, assembly GCA_038501285.1. NCBI lineage: Eukaryota > Viridiplantae > Streptophyta > Magnoliopsida > Lamiales > Plantaginaceae > Penstemon > Penstemon eatonii. Next base: position 29,642,376 of record CM076713.1, read on the forward strand.
ATCCACAAGAACGCTCTTCTTGGCTTGAAACGTGTTTCTGAATCGATACAATCAGTTTCAAATGTGCGTTCTTTTCTTTGTACTGGTCCAAAACATCAATATCCGGTATCATTATGTTCATCTTTGACATCTATCATATATGCTCTTACAATCCATTTATACAAGTTTCCGATTGGAATATTGGATCTAGTTGAGTTAAAGTACCTTGCCTTCACATATGATGGAAAGCTCCCTTCTTCCATATTTAGACTAAAAAACCTTGTATATGATTTAACCTGTTTTCGCTAGGTTAATTGGTATCAGTGAATTTGTTATAGTGGGGGTTTTTGATATATATATTATGGGGCTCTGTTACTTTATTCAGGATGGATCAATCTCAAGGAAGAGCAATATCTTAGAACAGAAAGTAAATATTCAAACCAACACAGAATCCATAACACCAATATGAAGATAAAGCTCTCACTTTATTTATTGAATATTAGTGTGCTGTGCAATCTAAGCAGAATTCAATGGCGAATTTTTCTTATCATTCAAGGTCCCCTTCATACAATCATTAACTAGGTATTTATATCATGCTAAACCTAGTTTTACCAGGAAACCTAGTCCTAACAGGACTCGGCCCAAATATCCTTCTTGGGTACGGAGTATAGTCTTCTGATCGAAGGGAGTTGTATTCGGCCGGGTCGATAAGATGATCTTGAACAGCCTGATCTGGTCGAACCGATCTCAAATTCTTTAGTCGATCCGCACAGTATGTAGGGTGCGAAATAGCCCCCATCAGTACTCCCTCACTTCTTCGAGCGTATAGATAATAGAAGCTCGTGGAAGTAGATAATTTTATACGACCGTCTGTTGTCTATGAGTGGTGCCTCGTTAAAAACCTTCCTTAAGAAAAAACCCAGTGGGAAAAAATCTTAAGTAAGGAAAAGAGTGCAACCCCACATAGATAGTCGTTTCCTCTTTCCAATTATGAATCGCCATGTGTCCATTAGGGAGACTTTCTAATTTCCTTCCATTTTAGGCGGGAATGTGTTTAATTGTGACGAGTTCGAAACGTCTTTTCTCATCTTAGTATAAATAGGTGACTTTTGAGTTCGCCATTTCTCCTTTATACTTCCTTATAGTTCATAGTTATCTTCTTGTTTAATCGTTTATCTTCATAAAGTTTCCCTTTATCGACCTTCATCCTCCGAGATTCTGAAAACATGGCTTCTGTAAGAAGATCTTCTTCTTCTCCTAGGGACAACGTTGCCCCTAATAACGAGGAGGGGTTGCATTCTAATCTTTTGGGCGAACAAGCTGCAGTGTCTGAATTCGTCGTCCCAGTGGAAGATACTTTCAGGGTACGAATCCTTTCTGATGCGGATGTTGCTGCCCGAGCCAAAAAGGGCAAAGGTACTGTTCCTCATATTTCTGAACCAATTGAGGACGTAGCTTGTGCTTATACGGAGGATACATTTCCGGAGGTTGTGAATAATTATACCAAATATTTTCCAGAAGGTTCCGAGATAATTCTTCCTTCCCCTTCTGATAGGGTCACATCTCCACCGGAGGGATGTCGAGCTTTTTATACGGCTCACTTCAATAGCGGCCTGCGTCTTCCTTTGTCTCCTCTCTTTCTTGAAGTTTTGAAAACATTCAGCGTGTGCTTGACACAGTTAGTTCCAAATTCTGTTGCTTTTGTGGTTTGTTTTTCCGTTTTGATGATCGCAAAGGGGTTCAAACCTTCTTTTCGTAATTTTGCGCAACTTTTCCGTTTCAACGTTTCCAGTTCTTCAAATCGTGGATATTTTTTCGCTAGCCAAAGACCTAGTCGAGCAATCTTCGATTCCCCTGTTTCTAGCAACCCTTTTTGGAAATCTCACTTCTTCTATGTTCGCCCCCCACCTCATCTTCGTTCGGCGGATGGTTCGGTTATACCCTTCTCTTGGGACCACGATTTTAAATGGGTATACAGAGGTCGTCTGCCGACTGGAGAATTTATTCCTGACGATGCTTAGTTTATCGCTGAAATTCCTGATATGCGCGCAAACAAATATCAGAGTGCTCTTTTGATAGGGGAAGCTTTCCTTCGTAAAGCAGGATTAAGTGCTCATAACTTTCCTATTAGTTTATCATCTGAACTTGTTGGTTAGTACTTCATTTTAGCTTAGTGTTGTGATGATACTTTTTATATGGAGAAACTGACTTTTATTTTGTTTCTTTTTCAGCCCATATGGTAGAAAACTCTCGACACTCTTCGAAGGGAAAAATGGTGCTGTCGAAATCTTCCAAATCCGTAGAGAACGCCCCTATCGAGCAGAGAGCGTCACGAAAAAGGAAACTGAGGTTAAGTCACGAATCTGAGGAGAATAGAGAAGAATCTCCAGATTCTTCACGCGAGTCCCCTATTCGTCAGGGCACAGGATCTGGTTATCCTCCTCTTCAGCTTAGAACATCTTTGGGCATTCGCGGGTGTCGCGGTTGGTCGATGCCTCATCCTAACGACAATCCAGTAGGGAGAAAAAGGAGCTATTACGGTCGTTCCGGTAATGACCTTTCCCTGATCGTCGACAATCATCCGAAACCTACCTTGGTCGAAATGATCGAAGATCATTTGGAGGGGAAAAGAGCCGCTGGTTATTCCGAGAAAGATTCTCTTGTCCACGATGAGAGCGAGAACGCAGTTGATAAGGCAACTCGTGTGCTTTTATCCGGGGTTTTTACTCGTGATCTGAATAAGCTTCTGCATAAGGATCCTCTGGAGAAATTTCAGCGAGCCTCTCTTTATGCTGAAAAGGTGATTCCTCTTTTTTATAGATCAAACTTAACAAAGTAATTTTCTTAAAGGATTTTTCTTAATTTGCTAACCCATTTCTTTTTTTTTTTTTTTTTTGCTCTCTTTGTTCTTCCAGACTAAAACTTGTCTGGCATCATACGCCTATGAAAATGCACTTTGGAAACAACAATGTGATTTCCTGGAAGAGAAGTATAAAGCTTTACTTCATAAATCCTCTGGTTCAGAGGTTGGTCCCTCCACGTCTTCTTCCATTCCAGTCGGCGAGACTCATGATACGGGGGCCGAAGACCAAGAGATTATAGATAGGGTTATGGAGATTTCTCGTGCTCAAGAGCAAGCCAATCAAATGGAAAAGAAGTTAGAGGAATTCCAGTTACAGAGTACGGCTCGAATTAGCGAGCTAGAATCCCAAGTCTCAAATCTCCAAACTTCTTTAGAGGAGTACGATACTGATATCCCTCTAAGCGGTCTCAGGGATCGTTATGGCCGGAGTTATGATGAAAAAGTAATTCGTGAATTCCTTAACTCTCCTGTCCATACGGCGCTGGTGTATCAGATGGTCGGTCCTCTTCTGGAGAGTACTTTCAAGAAAGCGGTTCATCAGTTGGTTGCCTTTGAAATGATCGATGACCGTCGAAAGGAGTATTTTAAGGCGGCACATATTCGGTTGAATCGTTATGGTGAAGTTTATTCTTCTTCCGAACTTCCAGATGTCGTATATCAAGGTTTTCCTCTGGCTTACCTTGTCAAAGAGTTCGGGAAACCATTGCCGATTCCTCCTTCTGATGTTAATGATGAGCTTGATAATACTCTTATCGATCCAGAAGACGAAGATGAAGAAGGAGAGGATATTGGCATGACCGAGGGAGAGAATGTCGATAGCGAACAGAGAATTCCAGATAGCGACCAGGCACTGTGATATATTTGACAATCTTTGTAATAATTTGACTGTAGGCTTAATTGTAATTTTACCTTCTCATCCTTTTGTACGCTAAACGTTTCACATTCTGACAGATACGTCTTTTCATCTTCGCCGTAATAATTCAGACAAGTCATTAAATTCGTCTATAATCATTATGCGTGCGTCTTTTCGAATTCTAGTGTTTATTCCAAGGCTATCTTCAAATATTTCGCGCCCTTTCTTTGGGTCTGTCGCGTCTTTTCGTTTGGTATAAATACGAAGGGTAAAAACTTGACTTGTTTTTTACTGCTATATTCCTCTCTTAATAGAATACTCTTTTGCCAGTTAGTCGATAAGCTTTCTCGATATTAATTTGTATTTTTTTATAATCCGATCATGAGTAACCTTTTTGGTAATACTTCGAAGCGACCTTCCCGTGAGGGCGCTCGGGATAACAGACCAAACAAATCTCGAAGAGACGGGCCCTCGATGGAGCCTCCTCGTTCCTCCTCGATTAGCAATTCGATGGCCGATAATCCCGTTGTCCCTTCCCAACCTTTACCAGAAATTAGTTCGTCTCTTGTTCAACCAAACTTTTCTTCTTCCACAGTGGTAGGTAATAGGCCTTCCCCTGGTCGAATAGCTTTTGGAGATTCATCTAACGTGGAGCAGGTTTACGATATACCTGTTTCTTCAGGTTTTTCTTCTTATGAGTATGGGTCTCATGGAGGGGATTTTGTTAGTTCCCTTCCTTTTTCTACTTCTACTGCCCTGATTGCCAGCGAAAGGCAAGTTGGTGATGGCTTTTCTGTTAATCCTTCCACAACACAATCTATTTTGCAAGATTGTCCTGAATATTTATTTCATGATACCACTGTAACGACTACTTCTTTCGAGTCTGGAGGACCTTCTGAGGGTCGGTTTGGGTCGAGGTCTGGTCGTCGGACTGTTATTTCTGCTTCGGGCAAGGAAACCTCCGTTAGCCCCACTGAGAAAGATTCTCCTCGTCTGTTAGACGATCGATGCATACTTGAGCAAGTTAAGGATATTTTACGGGCATCGACTCCCCGTCCTGACAACGTCCCTCTTCTTAGTGAGCTTCCGGGCTCTGTTGAACCCGATGCTTTGTCTTGGGATTTGGGTTTGAGCACTATTTTGCCTGGAGAGCTGAAGAAACTTGAGGGTACTTCAAACGTACGCCTTGTTCAGTCGCTAGTGAAGATATGCGAACAGGTGGATGAATCTTTCATTGTTTTATTTGTTTTTATTTTGACTGCCTTGTTACATAAAGACTGTTTTCTTTTTCCAGGCTAAGTACTTTGCACTCCAGCTGGGTGTGCAAAATGATGAACTGTGGAGAAGTAGAGGTGCTTATCAACGTCGTTTGGAGTCGGAGTCGGCGAAGGTTGCTGGGCAGTCTCTCGAACTGCAGCTTGCCAATGATGATTTGAAAAAATTGCAGGAGGAAAAGTCTGTCTGGGAGAAAGAGAGAAGTGACTTGGTTCAGGCTGCTACCTTAGCAGAGGAGTCTAGTCGGCGAGCCTATGAGGAGGGATATGACGTTGGTTATCTAAAGCGTCAAGAGGAGTTGATGGCGTTTGCCGGTAATTTGACTCCTCGGAGGCCTGTTTCTGCTAGTCGCCCTGCTGGAGATTCTTCTCAGTGATTTTATTCGACCTGTCAGGCCTTGGACTGTCTTTTTTTTTTTTTTTTTTTTTTAAGTGCCCAACTTTTTGTGTAGTTGTTCGGGCTGAAATCTTTGTATTGGGAGAACAAGGAATTTGGAAGATATGATATTTTGTAGGCAGATTCTCGCCTTGATTAATTTTATTCTGTTGATATTCTTTGTTGTGCACAATCTCCTGTCATACGCAAATATATCATCATGAAATAACCAGCATAGACTTGGCGTATTTATCTGATATTAATCCTTGCATAGTAATTGAATGATATACTGGTCGATAATCTCTCATTTTATCAGAATACCAAGAATGGAGAATGACCCAGTATAGTCCCATGGGGTTATACCCAAAATTGCGCAGTACTTTCAGGAAATGTAGATAGTAGGTTCTTTTACGTTGATAATCGATTGTCAAGGAACGCTCAATGTCTTGGTCGATGTTCAATCCAATCCTTGTAAATTTGTCTTTTTGTGACGTACATCTTATATAAGGAGGCTATTATTTCTCCTGTTGAAATTTGCTCTTCTTTTCATAAGACTAATAGAAGATGTTTTTCTAAACTTTATGTTTTTCTGCACTAACTGTGAAGTGTACGTTCCGCAGTCAGCGTATCATTATATTATTTCCTTGATATGGGAGGAATTGGAAAATGCAGGGGTCTTGGCCAGATCTGGCCTGTTTAGACCCCCTTCAGCAATTCTTTGGTATGTTAGGCAGTGACTCCTTTGTACTCTTGAATAATGAGGGCTATTCTCCTGATTTCCATGTCAAATTTCTTGGACTCCAATGGAGTTCTTGTTTAATCGAATAAATAACTTCTCATATGATATATGAGGCAGTGACGAGCGATATACCGTCGTTGAGGATCTTAGGCTTTCTGTTGAGCGATTATCATATGAGAGTGTGGAAAATTTTCCGGTCCGGAGCTCTTCTTAGATCTGCTTCGAGAGTTCATTGATCACTTCGATCTAAGTTTCTTTCTCGTTGATTAGTTGGTTCGATCAGTGGTGTGCCGTTCCAACTTACTTGCATTTATTGCGGGGAGTCAAAAAGTCGCATTTATGTCCCTTGATCAAGTACTTTTTCAACCGTTGGATTACTCAGATCTATCCATATAAATAGGGAGGCGGTTTGCATACTTCATTTGTCATTTCTCAAAAAGGATGGAGATCTCAGTCTCTTTAGATTTTACACTGCCTTCAGATCCCATAATATTCAAGAAGTCACATTATCAAAAATCACATTGTCGAATCGTTTTGAATTTCATCTGCCTTGTACTGACAGGTCCCAATAATGCCCTACCTTGTACTAACGGGTCCCATGTGGCCTCTGCCTTAGTCTTCATGGGTTTGAGGTCCGTGGTTTCTGTTTGCACATGGAGGGTTTATACTTTGCTGGTCACCCCCGTTCTTGGATGTTACCTCAGGAGTGATAGACCATCGGGGTGACTGGTAAATTTATTGTCTCACGACGGCCCCGAAGAGATGCTGCTCTAGAGTAAAATGTTTTATATTTAAAGTAGAAGCAGTATCTTGTTGTGGGTGAATGAGTATTGCCAGTTATCGGGCTGGTAATGCTCATTTCGTCTGGAAGAAAATTTGATCTTCAGAGCCTGGCCATCGAACTAAAGACGTCGACCATCCTGAGCAGCATGCTTCTTAGGTGGTTTATCATAATCGACGAGGTACTAGGTGATGGGATAGTGCCCTGCAAGCCAATATATTTTAGCTTGTATAAGGACTATCATGTGATAATCTTTCTCTAGTATAAATGAATTAATACGATCATTTGTTTTTGTTATGTAAATCAAACAATGGCCAACTTCATCTCTCGCGAATAACTTAAGCGATTGGATGAAACCCTGAGATCACTTATGACTAAGGGATTATTCACTTCAGTATTGGGTGCGATTAATCATGAAACAGTCTCAAAGGTCGTGATCTCGAAAATGTTCCAAGTCATAGATTCCTATCGAGACGGGGTATCGAGGGAATCGCAAAGACTTGTAGGATTATGCATAATTCACATGAAGTGAATTTGTTGTCGTTTCATAAACAAGACATTTTGATGTCAGTGCATATGACTAGGTGGTTCGATAGGGGATCGAATGCATCGAACGACCCGAACAGAGAGACCCATTGTGGAAGTGCGTAAAAGCATATCGGTGATGGGATGTCTCTCAAGACTTATAACAGTGTACGATTTAGTCCTTAGACTTGAGATGCTAGGGCGAATTCGGTATACGGGTGTGCATACTTTGATTTAGGAGCCGGGCACATAGCTTGTCCATTGTGCGCCTACGTTGGGTATGTATAGTCGTATGCGCGGATGGTTAGCATCAAAATGGGATCTACCGACTCGACGTAGTTCGTTGAGAGAATTTCCTATACATTCTTAGATAATATATTCCGAGAAACCCGTGGCCACGGTCGGTGACGGATTTGGAAAGGGGTTTCTAGATTTAGCAGTCACACTGGAATCATTATCCTGAATTAGAAAGTATAGTTATCGAGATAATTAGAGGGGCCGACCAATTCACACACCCTAGGTCTCGATCAGGAAATTAGTCGATAGAGGGACCGTATGTACATGGCACTTATAAGAGGTGAAGTTCACTGAGATCAATTCACCTGAAGTTGGGCCTCATGGGCTTGTGGCTAGACATCGACCATGAGGTGTGGGTACTCCTGAATTAATAGGAAGATTAATTCTGGAGTGGTCAATAAAGGAAGTTTATTGATCGGAGCAATTAATGAAATATTAATTGCTCACTAATTAAATCACGTAATTGTGAGCCTGCGGCCAATTGATGGTGAACCTAGAGGGTCACACACAATACAATTGGACTGCAACAAATCATATAAGGAAAGTTTGATTTAAAGGGTTAAATCAAAACGTAAGAATTAAAGTATTAATTCTTGAAGGAGAAAAATATTAATTAGAGGTAGTCTAATTAATTAATGGAGAAGGCTTAATTAATTAATCTTATTAATTAATTAAATGGGATGAATTAATTAAAGGAATTTAATTTATTAAAGAGTCCAATTAATTATAGAGTTTAATTAATTAAAGGAGACCTAGTTAGTTGAGGAAATATAGGATAAAATTCTATCTTCCTAACTAGATAATAATAAAACTAGGTCAGGACTCTTTATATATAAGGAGTAGAAGACTCCACAAAACCCTAGCCTCCATACACCATAAGCCACGAAATTCCTACCTAGGAATTTGTGCCGCCACCCCTCTTCTTGTTGAGGTTCGGCCGAACCCTGTAGAATTCTACAGGGTTCATGCAATTTCTCCTTCTGATCTTCCTTGTTTGATTACCCTTGAATCCTAGTTCTGAGCCTGAGGATTCAAAGGGGTTGCTTCATCCAATTGGTGTGGATACCGCTAGAGGCACAACACATGGGGTGCTTCTCACGAACCAGATCCATCAGATCTGAATGAAGACCGGAGGAAAAACCACCACCTTGCCTGTGGTGAGGTAAATTGCTATTTACCATCTTATTTATTTTAGTAATTATTTGCTAAAATGAATTCAACCTTTTCGTATGTGCTAATAAGAACCCTGGGATGTGGTGTATAAAAATTTTAAATTCCGCACCGTTGTAGTTGACAATTATACCCACAAAATTCCAACAGTGGTATCAGAGCCTAACTTATTATGCACATATGAAAAAGGCCTGAACACATCAAATTATATGCTTATATGTGATTGTTGTGTTCCGATCTTTGATTCTTGCTTGTTATGATAAATTGAATGTTCGGATCTATGCACTTTTCGGTTTTTGGGCCAAAAATGTAATTTCTGAAAATTGGAGGGCTTATTTGCAAATTGTGATTTTGCAAAATCTGGACAGAAAGTAAATTTTCCATTTTCTGCAATTCTGGACCAAAATTGTAATTTCTGGAATTTTTTAAAATCTGGACTGTTTTGCAATTTACGAAAGGTCAGGGGCTATTTTTGCTATTTACGTAAAATTGGGGTCTGTTTTGCAATAAACAAAAGTTTCTGGAAATTTTGTTAATTTTCTGCTTTCTGGTCTAATTTGCATGTTCTGGAAATTTTGGGGCTGATTTGTAATTTCCGAAAGTTGAGGGGTCAAAATTTAATTTTTGAAAATTCAGGGGCCGAACTGCAATTTTTCAAAGTTGAAAAACAGAAACTGTTTTGTGCACTAAAAGGGTTTAGTAGATCCGGAAAGTTAATTTTATCATAATTAGTAGAGACTAAAAGTGAGAATCAAAGGGTCATTTTAAAAGGGGTTTAAAATGATGATTAAGAGATTGTTTTAGAAAGGGGTTTTTAAAACTAGGATCTATAGGTATTTTAAAAGGTGGTTTTAAAATATGATAGGAGAAAAGAAATAAGAAAATAACTTTTGCTTGTTTCTTGCTCTACGTGAACTGTTTACGTGGTTTTCGATCGCGCCGAGCCTTGACCCTTAGGGTAGATGTGATTGGTTTATTTAATTTTGCTGGTTTTATTGGGCCTGCGAGCCTTAAGTTTTTTGGGCCACTTTGAGCCTTTGTAATAGATAGGGCTTTACTGTTTTATTAGTTTAGGATGGAGGCCCGTTACAAGCAAGGTGGGAGCCCAAGAAGACTAAAGGCCATGTATGCATGGTAGTATGTGTAATAGACTAGGTCTCTTTGAAACCCAATTAGATTGACCAATAGGACCATCGTCTTTGGCTCGATGGTGGTCCGCATAGGAGGCTCCCGATCGAAAACATGCTGTGGTAGAAAGCATGCTAGGTGTGTATGTTTTATTTACTGATTTATCTTTTAGCATGTATGGTAATGCGCGCTAGTAATTTAGATCGTAAATAGAATGTAAAGCATAATTGGAACGGTGAGATCTCGAGGAGAGTTACCTCAAACTCTTAAACCCGAAAAACCCCTCTTGAAAATAATATTAAGTCATATTGGATTAAAATAAAATGAAGTATTTATATAAATCCAAGCCTTCCATCAATAGGGACTAGCGTATGTTGTCTACTTATTGATAGAGGTGATCCAGAGTCTGGCACCCGAGTCGAAGAAAGGGACAATACGCGAAATTCCTTGATTCTTGTTTTTAACTAAACATGACAAGGGTGAGGACTGGTCGGGATGTGAATATCGACCGATAACCAGTTACGGGGAGTTCACGACCGGGCCCGTTGCTCATCATGATTGATGGGTTAGACTTAACGATTAGTAACACTTATGATGTAGCAGTGCTAGATAAGTGCGAAGACCGAGGCAAAATAGCTAGAAGGTTGTGTAGTGACACAATTGGCAATAAGTATGCCTACCTGGGGAATTAGTTGTATGGCCACGAGTCGTGGGTGCAATTAATGGCTGCTGGGACGTCAAGGCCTACTAGGAAATAGAATTTCCCGAACAATTGAAGGGGTAATTGTTTCGATAAAATAGTGGGAGAACTTTTACGATAGAAAGTCCAACCATCGTAGATTATAAGTATTTTCATTAACTAGTCTTCTAGATTTTATGTCTTCTCTTTAAATTAGATATTGTGATATCTACAAGAATTATCCATTATTTACTATTTATCCTCGACTTATAAAATATTTGGATTAAAATATCGATTGGCTTAGAAACCTGAGGATTATCCTCAATTCCGAAAGCCGGAATCGTGTTCTTAAAACCAACCTATGCCTGATGCATTTTGAGATGAGTCTCAAAAGGAGGAACGAGTCACATATTGAATATGGGAATCTTAATGATCGTCGCCTCATACAAGCATCAAGATTGAACGAGCTAAAGAAGCGACATAAGAAAATGTCTAAAGCTTCTAAAACATACCTTCACCTCAAAAGGCTTGTTTTGAGGAGTAGTTTTGAATCGTCTGATTCGAGATTTCTGAGCTATTGTTTGAAACTCGAGAATAAATGAAGGAACCAATGTCAAGGATCACTGTCATTGTTTTATCAGTCTGGTTGGAAAACTAGATCGTTCAAACGTAGACCTACAAGTGATCTTAACATTGAAATCCTCCTAAAATTCTTCTTCCCGCTCATTCGAACTATTCGTGAACAACTCCGAACTCCTTTGAAAAGTTGATAGGGTTTCTCGAAATAACCAAAGTATTGGTAAAAGGCAAATAGGAACCTTCTAAAGAGGTATACCTGTCATGATTGCTTACACTTCAAGGACTGCAAAGTCAAAGAAGAGTAAACGGAAGGAGAAAGGGTTCTCTTCCAGAGCGAACATAAAGGTAATGGATAGAACGCAAGTAGCCTAAAATCGAAATTATCCCACTGCACCTAATAAAGGCACTAACATGTTTTATTGATTAGAAATTCAAATTAATTAAACAACGTCTCAATTAAAGAGTTAATTGAAAGAAAAGTCTCAATTAAAGAATCAATTGAGCTGCAACGATTCAATTAAAGAATTAATTGAAAAGGGGAAATGTATCAATTAAAGTGTTAATTGAAGGCAACGTTTCAATTAAAGAGTTAATTGAAAGGAAATTGATTGAATTAATATATTAAATTCAAGATAATAATCCGCACTCATATGGCACGCAAGATTATGTACCGTTTCCATAGGAAGGAATCAAAAGTTGGTGTCATCGATGCTTCTTGAAATACAGGGCATAGATGAACTATCAGCTTGCGAATCCTGTCTTAAGGTAAAAGGTGACAAAGTTACCGTTTGCTAGGCATCCGGTGCGTACCAAACCAACTTTGGATTGAATCCATACGAATGAATGTGGACCACTAAAGTGTTAGTGAAAGAGGAGATTACTCATACCTCGTAAGTGTTACTGATAACTTTGGTCACTAGTGATAAGTATATCTTATGATGTACAATTCGAAAATCTTGAAAGTATTCATAGAATTTCGAAACGAAGTAGAGAATCAAACTAGGCATAGTATTAAAGTCATTCGATCTAATCGAGATGGCAAATACTTAAGCTAAAAGTTCCTCAATTATCTTACTGAGAAAGATGTTCTCATACAACGAACTCCTTCTAAGACGCCTCAAGGTATTGGAGGGTCTGAAAGAAGAGAATCGAACCTTGTTAAACATAGTTCGATCCGTCATGAGTTTCGTTCAACATCCTTATGCATACTAAGGATTGACCCTAATAATTGCATTGAAGATACTGAATAAAGTAACTTCAAAGTTCGTGCCTGTAAAACCCTACCAAGAATGGTATGGTAAAATACCTCTATACTCTTTTGAGTATGGGGATCTCCTGCCTATATTGCGAACAAAAAGGAGATAAATTGGATAGTGGATCCAATTTGTACAAATTTGTGGGGTATCCAAAGAAATCCATTTGGATGCCTGTTCTACACTCCTAAAGAACAAAGGATGTTTGTTTCAAGGAATATCCATTTCTTAGAGGATGGCTTCCTCGTGAATAGAAATGGTACCCTAGTAGAACATGATGAGGTCCAAGAAGTGGAACTCATCCCCTCAAACAGTGGGAGTTAATCCAGAAACTGCTGAACCATCAAGTACACCAGTACTTCGTAGATCTGATCGAGTTCGTGAGGAACTTGATAGATATGGTTAAACCATATACGAAGAACCTACATTAGATGTAGACGCTCATGTATGCAAGAGGTCATACAATCCTAAATGGATTCCATCCATTCCAACAAGGTATTAACCTTGGTCGATCCACCCAAGGGAAGTAACCCATGGAAAGTAAATTGATCTTCAAGCGCAATCTAGGAATGAATGATAAAGGTGTTAACCTATAAGGCTTGCCTAAAGACAAAAGGTTATTCATAAAGGCCTGGAACGGACTTTGATGAAATCCTTTCTCCATTTGGCAATGTCCGAATCCATTTGGACTCACATTCATTTTGATGAGAAAGTCAAGGCATTCGACTTCATCGGAAAACAAATGTGAAACTGGAGTGTACAAAGGATTAGTGGGAGCTCTTTGGAGTTCATTAATTTTACATGTCGATAACATATCTGTGATGATATTGGAATGTTAACACAGACGGAAGCATAATTGTTTATGCAATTCTCCATGAAAGATTTGAGAGAGACATCAGGAAAGATGTTGGAACTCTCTCAAACTAAGTACATAAAAACAAATACTGAAAGTATTCAGTATGGAAGAATCCAAGAAAGGATTGCTTCCAATGAGACACTATATCTCTCCTCCATAATCGATGTGCCCTACGTCGAATATGGAAAAGGAGAACGTCTCAAATACCTTATGTTTCAAACAAAAGGGCAGCATGTGGGATGCTATACTATGTACTAGACCAGACGTAGAAGCTGCTCAAGCGCCACGAGCAGTTACTAGTCAAACTCCAGTGAAGAGTACTGGATCGCCGTAAAAGATATCCTTGAGCTCCTGAAAAGGACTGAGGATTTGATCTTGGTCTGCGGTGATAATGGAGAATTGAAATTCGAAGGATTTACTGATTCGAATTTCTGGTCTGATGTGGATAAATATATGTATCCAGTTTTGGATACGTATTTTGCCTTAGTGGGGTAGCGGTAAGTTGGAAAGGGTTCCAAAGGAAATCACCGTTACCATCATAAACCACTGAAGCAAGATATCTCGCAGCAAGGAGTGCAGCGTAAGAAAAGTGTTTGGATGAAAAACCTCATTCAACTTTTGGATGTGGTGCCTAGCATTGCGAAGCTCGTGGTTATCTTCTAAGATAACAAATCAAGCTATTGCTAAAGCAAAGGTAGATCTCACCGGAAATCTAAACACAAGATAAAAGTACCATTTGATTAGAGAAGTCATTGGTAGAGTTGGCGCACATGATGGATCGCGTCGATTCGGAAGACAAATCTAGTAGATCCACTAAACAGAGCTTTTTCACAAAATGAGTTTGAAGAACATCTATGAAAGATGGGTCTTAGAAACGTTTGTGATTGGCTTTAGGGCAAGTGGGAGATTGATGGGATAGTGCCCTGCAAGCCAATATATTTTAGCTTGTATAAGGACTATCATGTGATAATCTTTCTCTAGTATAAATGAATTAATACGATCGTTTGTTTATGTTATGTAAATCAAACAATGGCCAACTTCATCTCTCGCGAATAACTTAAGCGATTGGATGAAACCCTGAGATCACTTATGACTAAGGGATTATTCACTTCAGTATTGGGTGCGATTAATCATGAAACAGTCTCAAAGGTCGTGATCTCGAAAATGTTCCAAGTCATAGATTCCTATCGAGACGGGGTATCGAGGGAATCGCAAAGACTTGTAGGATTATGCATGATTCACATGAAGTGAATTTGTTGTCGTTTCATGAACAAGACATTTTGATGTCAGTGCATATGACTAGGTGGTTCGATAGGGGATCGAACGCATCGAACGACCCGAACAGAGAGACCCATTGTGGAAGTGCGTAAAAGCATATCGGTGATGGGATGTCTCTCAAGACTTATAACAGTGTACGATTTAGTCCTTAGACTTGAGATGCTAGGGCGAATTCGGTATACGGGTGTGCATACTTTGATTTAGGAGCCGGGCACATAGCTTGTCCATTGTGCGCCTACGTTGGGTATGTATAGTCGTATGCGCGGATGGTTAGCATCAAAATGGGATCTACCGACTCGACGTAGTTCGTTGAGAGAATTTCCTATACATTCTTAGATAATATATTCCGAGAAACCCGTGGCCACGGTCGGTGACGGATTTGGAAAGGGGTTTCTAGATTTAGCAGTCACACTGGAATCATTATCCTGAATTAGAAAGTATAGTTATCGAGATAATTAGAGGTGCCGACCAATTCACACACCCTAGGTCTCGATCGGGAAATTAGTCGATAGAGGGACCGTATGTACATGGCACTTATAAGAGGTGAGGTTCACTGAGATCAATTCACCTGAAGTTGGGCCTCATGGGCTTGTGGCTAGACATCGACCATGAGGTGTGGGTACTCCTGAATTAATAGGAAGATTAATTCTGGAGTGGTCAATAAAGGAAGTTTATTGATCGGAGCAATTAATGAAATATTAATTGCTCACTAATTAAATCACGTAATTGTGAGCCTGCGGCCAATTGATGGTGAACCTAGAGGGTCACACACAATACAATTGGACTGCAACAAATCATATAAGGAAAGTTTGATTTAAAGGGTTAAATCAAAACGTAAGAATTAAAGTATTAATTCTTGAAGGAGAAAAATATTAATTAGAGGTAGTCTAATTAATTAATGGAGAAGGCTTAATTAATTAATCTTATTAATTAATTAAATGGGATGAATTAATTAAAGGAATTTAATTTATTAAAGAGTCCAATTAATTATAGAGTTTAATTAATTAAAGGAGACCTAGTTAGTTGAGGAAATATAGGATAAGATTCTATCTTCCTAACTAGATAAGAATAAAACTAGGTCAGGACTCTTTATATATAAGGAGTAGAAGACTCCACAAAACCCTAGCCTCCATACACCATAAGCCACGAAATTCCTACCTAGGAATTTGTGCCGCCACCCCTCTTCTTGTTGAGGTTCGGCCGAACCCTGTAGAATTCTACAGGGTTCATGCAATTTCTCCTTCTGATCTTCCTTGTTTGATTACCCTTGAATCCTAGTTCTGAGCCTGAGGATTCAAAGGGGTTGCTTCATCCAATTGGTGTGGATACCGCTAGAGGCACAACACATGGGGTGCTTCTCACGAACCAGATCCATCAGATCTGAATGAAGACCGGAGGAAAAACCACCACCTTGCCTGTGGTGAGGTAAATTGCTATTTACCATCTTATTTATTTTAGTAATTATTTGCTAAAATGAATTCAACCTTTTCGTATGTGCTAATAAGAACCCTGGGATGTGGTGTATAAAAATTTTAAATTCCGCACCGTTGTAGTTGACAATTATACCCACAAAATTCCAACACTAGGGAGGAGATTGGTGTTTCCGTGGACATTGTCGTGAAGATCGCTGATCTTATAAGATCATTTTATCTAAATCATTGTAACGGTGTTTATGCAGTATGTAGACCTTTGTAATGTAGGACTTTCGTATGTAACTGATTTGATGAATAAAATATTACTTTTTATCCTTTGCATCTTCATTGTCGTTGATTCTGTCGTAATTTTTATTTATGAGGAGCATTTTCCGAGCAGATGGATTCAAACTTTATCAAGACTTTTAGGAATATTAGCATATCTTTTAGATCGTTTGGAATAGAGCGAGGAGTGTTTATGGAGCGGATCAATGTATACTCATCTTGTTATAATTTAGACTTAGGTTTTTATCGCCTGAAATCTTTTTCTGATCGTTGTAAATATATCGAGGAGTTTTTATTGAGCGGATCAATGTATACTCAACTCTATTTTAATTAGACTTAGGTTTTTAACCCGAAAGCCTTTTTAACCGTTGAAAATATATCGAGGAGTTTTTATCGAGCGGATCGATGTTTACCTAACTCGTGTTGTTTAGACTTAGGTTTTTAGTACCTAAAGTCTTTTACTCGCTGAAAAGTTGATCGAGGAGTGTTTATTGAGCGGATCAATGTTTACTCAACTCGCTGTTTAGGCTTTAATGCCCGAAGTATTTTTGAATCGTCATGAGTAGATCGAGGAGTTTTTATTGAGCGGATCAATGTTTACTCAGCCCGTTTATAATTTAGACTTAGGTCTTTGTACCAGAAGTCCTTTTGATCACTGAATATATATCGAGGAGTGTTTATTGAGCGGATCAATGTATACTCGACTCGTTTTTATTTTAGACTTAGGTTTTCATACCAAAAAGTCTTTTACTTGCTGAAAAGTTGATCGAGGAGTGTTTTATTGAGCGGATCAATGTTTACTCAACTCGCTGTTTAGGCTTTAATGCCCGAAGTCTTTTTGAATCGTCATGAGTAGATCGAGGAGTTTTTATTGAACGGATCAATGTTTACTCGACTCGTTTTTATTTTAGACTTAGGTTTTCATACCAAAAAGTCTTTTTTGTCGTTAATATGAATCGAGGAGTGTTTATTGAGCGGATCAATGTATACTCGACTCGTTATAATTTAGACTAAGGTTTTCAATACCAAAAGTCTTTTTTGCCGTTAATATAAATCGAGGAGTGTTTATTGAGCGGATCAACGTATACTCGACTCGTTATAATTTAGACTAAGGTTTTTAATACCAAAAGTCTTTTTTGCCGTTAATATAAATCGAGGAGTGTTTATTGAGCGGATCAATGTATACTCGACTCGTTATAATTTAGACTTAGGTTTTTAATACCAAAAGTCTTTTTTTGTCGTTATTGTAAATCGAGGAGTGTTTATTGAGCGGATCAATGTATACTCGACTCGTATTTATGGTCGGATTGAGGAGTGTTTATTGAGCTGATCAATGTATACTTAACTCCTTTTGTCCCAATCTCAACCAATATCATAGTAGAATTCCGAGGAGTGATTACCGAAACAATCGTTTTATAGAAATCGCTAAAAAATTTTTTTTATAAATGAACTGTAGGCTAAGGCCTTTATTACAAAGATTAAAACTCAATAAAATAAAATAAAACAAAGCAGCATTAATCTGCCAAAGTTTATTTACCATAGTATTTTCTAAGGTTGACTGCGTTCCAGGTTCTCGGTAAGGCTGTTCCATCCAAGTGTGCAATTTTGTATGAACCTTTCTTTCCTACGCTAATGACAACGTAAGGTCCATCCCAGTTTTGTTGTAACTTTCCCACATGCTTGGAAACCTCTACCTTTTTCAAGACCAAGTCTCCTTCTTTGAAGGTTCGGATGCGTACTTTTTGATTGTATGCCTTTTCCATATTTGCTTTAGTGGCTTGCAAGCGTACAGCGGCTTTTTCTCTTAAAGCTTCTGTTAAGTCGATATCATTTTCTCTTGCCTTTTCGTTTTCCTGATCTTCGTACATTTTAATTCTTGGTGTTGGAATTAGAGTTTCAACAGGAATAACAGCTTCCGAACCATATACCAAGCTAAACGGGGTTTCTCCGGTCGCGCTTCTAACCGTGGTTCGATTCGCCCAAAGTACTCCTGGGAGTTCATCAAGCCATATTCCTTTAGCAGCTCCTAATCTTTTTTCCAAAGATTTAATTATTTCTCGGTTTGCTACTTCGGTTTGTCCGTTCGCTCTAGGATGCCCGACTGAAGTGAAATTTTGGTGGATTCCCAGTTTTGAACACCATTCTATTACCTGTTTTCCCGCGAATTGGGTTCCATTATCAGAAATTAGGATCCTAGGGATGCCGAATCGACAAACTATGAATTTCCATAGGAAGTTGATCACTTGAAATTGAGTTATTCGTGCGAGGGCGATGCACTCTATCCATTTGCTGAAATACTCTACAGCGACCAGGACATAAGCTTTCTTGGATCTAGCCGCTGGGAAAGGTCCCACGATGTCCATTCCCCATTGATCGAAAGGCCAACATATCGGGATAGGGTGCATGTTTTCTGCCGGTTGATGACATACATTAGCATGAACTTGGCAGTGATGACATTCTTGGACATACTGAGCGGCATCTTTATTGATGGTAGGCCAATAGTAACCTGTTCTGAGACATTTTAAGGCCAAAGCCCTTGATCCGCTGTGATTTCCTGCATCTCCTTCATGTATTTCCCGTAGTATACTTTGGAGCTCGATATCTTATTTTCCGAGCCTCATTCTGGTCAGGTGGTAGTTTTCCTTCTCGAAGATAGTCTATCATCGAGGTCATCCAGTTTTCTTCGGGTTCTTCGATTTCCATTATATCGACTACCGGTGTTTCATTGATATCGATTGCAGGCGTATTAGAGATCAACCAGTTGATCACCCGTTTGGTCTTTCCGTCATGGGATCCTGTGAACTTGGATAGCTGATCGGCCCATTTGTTTTTCGAACGTGGAATGTTCTGAATACCGAAGCTTTCAAATTTCTCAGCAAGGGTTTTCACTTTGGCGAGGTATTTGACCATATTGAATTCCTTAGCCTCGTATAGACCCTCTATTTGTCTTTGTACTAACTCTGAATCGGTTAATACTTTAAGCCTTTTTATGTCGGCTTTGATCGCCATTTCCATTCCCGCGATTAATGCTTCATATTCTGCTTCATTGTTCGTTACGACGAAGTCCAATGTTATCGCATAATTCAAATCTTCTTTATTTGGTCCGGTGAAGTTTATTCCGGCGCCTCCTCCTTCTCGGCACGAAGCACCGTCGACATGCATTAGCCAAGTTTGATCTTCTATGATCAAGACATCGTCGTTGAGGCTGCTCGAAGATTCAGTTGCCCGCGTCGGTGTTTCCAATAGAAAATCAGCCAATACTTGGGCCTTAATTGCGATTCTTGGTTTGTAGTCGATTTCGAATTGGCCGAGTTCGATCGCCCATTTGATTAGTCTTCCGGAGGCTTCCGGTTTTGCTAAGACTTGTCTTAGTGGTTGATTCGTTAAGACGATGATTTTGTAGGTTAAGAAGTAGGGTCGAAGTTTTCGTGCAGCCACTACTAAGGCCAGCGTGAATTTTTCGATTTCCAAATAATTCTTCTCCGCCCCTTGCAATAATTTGCTTAGATAATAGACAGGCTTATGCTCTGAATCTTCTATTTTTATTAGTACTGAACTAACGGCCGCGTCGGAGATCGAGATGTAGATATACAGTGGTTCTCCTTCTGTCGGTTTTGCCAACATCGGTGGAGTTGTCAAATACTCCTTTAGTTGTTCGAAGGCTCGATCGCATTCTTCGGTCCAAACGAAGTTTTTTGCTTTTCGAAGTGTTTGGAAAAAGGGCAAGCTTCTGTCCGCAGATTTTGATATGAATCTGTTCAATGCTACGATTTTCCCCACCAAGCTTTGTACTTGAGAGATGGTTTTCGGAGGTCTCATTTCTGTTATGGCTCGAATTTTCTCTGGGTTGGCTTCTATTCCTCGCTGGTGTACTAAATATCCCAAAAGTTTTCCTGACTTAACACCGAAAGTGCATTTCGCGGGGTTTAACTTCATACGGTATTTTCTTAAGATCTGGAAACATCGATCAAGATGTTTTACGTGATCTGCTTCGTTCATACTTTTGACTAACATGTCGTCTACATAGACTTCCATTATTTCTCCGATTAACTCTTTGAACATTAGGTTTACTAACCTTTGGTAAGTAGCCCCGGCATTTCTTAAGCCGAATGGCATTACTATAAAGCAGTATACTCCCTGCTCGGTTATGAACGCGGTCTTCTCTTGATCCCGCTCGTCCATGTATATTTGATAAAACCCTTGGAAGGCGTCCATCATGCTGAATATTGCGAAGCCAGCGGTCGAGTCGACCAATAAGTCGATCCTTGGGAGGGGGTATGGGTCCCGTGGACATAGCTTGTTAAGGTCGGTAAAATCATTACACATTCTCCATTTGTTGTCCTTTTTATCCCCTTTTGCTACTAGAACAACATTACATAGCCATTCTGAGAAATGTATTTCTCGGATTTATTTTGCTTCAAGTAGTCTTTCTACCTCGGCTTTGATAATTTTATCTTTTACTGGGCCATGATTTCTCTTCTTTTGTCTGGCAGGTTTTGCCATAGGATCAATTTTTAGGGAATGTTTGATTACTCGAGGATCAATTCCTTCAATATCATTCGCGCTCCAGGCGAAGACGTCGACGTTATCTCTGAGGAAGTTAATTAACATTACTTCCCCTTCCTTGCTCAATTCAGTACCTATTCTTGTCGTCTTAGAAGAGTCCCCTTGTACTAGAATTATATCCTTATGTTCTGAGGGTTTTAAGGCTAAATCTAGCGGTTCTTTTCCCTTTTTGTCTATTCGATCAGTATTAGGGATTTCAATTTTGTTTTTAACGAGATCATCTTCGATCTTTCTTTTGCTCGGAGTAATTGATTTGGGGTGTTCTTTGATAGTTAACGAGGTGCTATAGCAATCCCATGCCATACAATGATCGTTTGTTATTTCTCCGATGCCCCTGTCGGTTGGAAACTTTATCTTCTGGTGATAAGTAGAGACAACAGCTCGGAATAGGTTGAGGGCTGGTCGACCTAATATCGCGTTATAAGCGAAGGGTGTTTCTACCACTAGAAATTTTACTAGCTTTACTGTCCGGTGTGGCATTTTCCCGAGTGACACGCTTAAGGTTATTGTTCCACTGGGGATGATTTCGGACCCTCCAAAGCCTACTAACGGCGTAGATACTTTCTGTAAATTTATCTGCCCCAAGTTCATTTGGGCTAAAACTTCCCGGGAGATGATATTTGCTGAGCTCCCATTGTCGATTAGGATTCTTTTGACATTGTAATTTGCTATTTCTAACGAGATCACCATCGGGAAATCGGGGTTATCCTCTTTAGTGTCCCAAACGATATTTTTAGGTACCTCGCCTTCGTTAAAGCTGATCGGCTGATCGTTTGATGGCTTGCTTTCCATGGTCCATATTTCTTTTGGGTATTTTACGTTTTCAATTATGGATCTGGATGTCCTTCGCCGGGCGTTACGACTATCCCCGCCCGCGGGTCCCCCGGATATTGTATGGATAGTGCCATTGATCTGGTCATTGTTCAACTCCTGCGTAAGATCACGCTCGGGTGACCTTCGACGAGAGCTCCTTCTTTGCTTATTATTTCGAGGACTTCTACTTCTTTCCCTCTTGCGGTTATCTCGCTCAATGTAGTCGTCTAGTTTTCCCTGTTCGATTAGTTTTTCAATTTCTCTTTTAAGGTGAAAACAGTTCTCTGTTCGATGTCCGTGTGCCCGATGGTATTTGCAGTATAGGTCGTAGTTACGAGATCCTGGTCGGGGCTGAGCTATTTTCCTCGCTTCGGGGATCCAATTGTTCCTTTCTAGGACTTCCAGTATTTCTTCCATCGGAGCATTTAACCTTGGGTGTTCCACTTGATTCACCCTGCCTCTGCCCGGTGGCTCGGGGTTTCTTGTTCGTTGATAGAAATTTGGTTGCCTTTCTTGGTCGGTTTTGTTGTGTTCCAATCGCTGGAAAACGTTGCCTTTTCTAAAAGGTCGTTCATAATCCACAGATCTTTGGGCAGGAACTCTATCATATCTTTTGGAGCCAGAAGTTGTGGTTTTGTTTTTGTTTTTATCTTTAAAGGAATTCATCTCTTCTTGGGTCATATATTTAGACGCCAGGCTCATGATGTCGGCAAATGTTCTTGGTTGTTTTCGACTGAGGGCATTTCCGAACTGCCTATTCTTCGTGAGGTCGAAGAGAATAGAAATTATGTAATCGATATTAGGGGAATCGATTTTGAGTAATTCCACGTTAAATCTCGCCAACCAGTTTCTTAGGGATTCTCCCTCTTGTTGATGTATGGTTCCTAAGTAGCTCATCGGGAGTTTTTGCCTCTTTTGACTGGCAAATTGCTGCGTCAATTTATTACATAGTTCCCGAAAACTGAATATTGAGTTGGCAGGTTGTTTGGCGAACCAGTCCAACGCGAGTCCCTCGAATGTGGTTACCATTAATTTGGCGGTGAATTCTGCGGAGTGGGCGTATAAATTCATTATATTCGTGAAGCTAAAAATATAATCATCCGGGTCAGTGGTTCCATCATAGCGAGGTAGTCTACCCGGGACCTGTCCAATTGACTGTGCCTCTTTTATTTCTCTACAGAATGGAGAACAGGCCGCGAGGCTTTCCTGGAGTTCCGTGGTTCGAGCCCACGGGTTCTGAACAGATCGTAAGCGTTGTTCAAGTCGCTCCTGTACCATCCTTTCAATTTATCTTTTCGAGAAACGAATCGTACGTGGTCGATCGGGGATTGTATCATTTATGTCATCCTCGATAGGGATTATTGTATGTTCTTTGGACCCACTACGCCCCGCTTGTGGTTTTCTTTGTCCAGGTTTTCTTCGGGGATGGTTATCGGAGGGTTTTGAATTGTCCTGCTGTGGGCTGTGTAATGAGCGGCGCTCGCTTGGCGGGCTGTCAGCTTGTTGAGAGACTTGATCGTTTTGTCTTGGCGTTCTTTGAGCAGGAATTGCCCTGGCAGCCCTAATGTTTCGCGGAATTTGATCAAGTATGAGTAATTCTTCTGGGGAGAGTGATTTAACGAGCATTGCTATTTGTCGCAGTTTCTCCTGAGCACCCGGGAGAGGAACGGTGATCTCGGGGGCTTCCGGTTCTTCCTGTATTGTACCGGGAAGACCTCCTAGGGGTTCCTGCTGACGGGGATGGGTATCCTGCAAGTTCTCGTTGGTGTTGTGAACGTTATTATCGTTGTTGTCCTGTAGATCTTCAGATGTATTATGACCGGTGGTTGTGTTACTTCTTGCTCCGATGCGGGCTTTTCCTTGGGCGAGCCATGTGTCGATCGAATAATTAACCTAGCCCCACGGTGGGCGCCAACTGATTTAACCTGTTTTCGCTAGGTTAATTGGTATCAGTGAATTTGTGATAGTGGGGTTTTTTGATATATATATTATGGGGCTCTGTTACTTTATTCAGGATGGATCAATCTCAAGGAAGAGCAATATCTTAGAACAGAAAGTAAATATTCAAACCAACACAGAATCCATAACACCAATATGAAGATAAAGCTCTCACTTTATTTATTGAATATTAGTGTGTTGTGCAATCTAAGCAGAATTCAATGGCGAATTTTTCTTATCATTCAAGGTCCCCTTCATACAATCATTAACTAGGTATTTATATCATGCTAAACCTAGTTTTACCAGGAAACCTAGTCCTAACAGGACTCGGCCCAAATATCCTTCTTGGGTACGGAGTATAGTCTTCTGATCGAAGGGAGTTGTATTCGGCCGAGTCGATAAGATGATATTGAACAGCCTGATCTGGTCGAACCGATCTCAAATTCTTTAGTCGATCCGCACAGTATGTAGGGTGCGAAATAGCCCCCATCAGTATACTTGATTGTCCATCGATACCACCTGACAATCATCAATTCCTCTACATCTTATATGCCGATAGAGATATGGAATATGCAAGAACTGAGGCATCTTCAAGTTATGTGAAGCGACCTACCACATCCCGTTGATGGTGCTAAATTACCCAACCTCTTGACACTCCTAGGTGTGAGCGATCGCAATTGTACGAAGGAGGTTCTTCAAAGTATCCCAAATCTAGAAAGATTAGGTGTTCATATTGTTTTGCCACAGGGTGTTTCTGAAACCTTGCATATATTTGATCACCTTACCCAGCTCTAGAGACTTAAAGCATTCAAATGCATCGTGTCAAATCCCAATCCTAGGTCTCAGCAGGTTCTTCTCTTGCCAAAGTCATTTTTCCCATCTAGTCTTACAAAGTTAACTTTGAGTGGATGCGGATTTGCATGGGAAGACATGTCAATATTTGTTCGTGCACTAAAAAATCTTCGAGTGTTGAAATTGCGATGCTGTGACTTTCAAGGGCCAGAGTGGGTGGTAGATAGAAAGGAGTTCCCGAAACTTGAGCATCTGTTACTTGAAGACACCGATCTAGTGCACTGGAGAGTTGGCTATCGTTGCATCCCACTGCTTAAGCGCCTAATTATTAGGCACTGCTATGAACTGGAAGAGATCCCTCATGGGCTTGGAAATTTGATAAAAGTGATTGAGCTGGATGGCTGCAGCCCTTCAACTTTGAAATCTGCGAAACAAATATTGGGGGAACAAAGGGAATGTGGTAATGATGAGCTTCAAAGTCAGATTTATTCTTCATTAGATGATGAGAAGCACTAGCCATGGCAACTTAATTAAAAAGTTGGTAAGTTAGACATAATTTAATTTGAGTATTACAACAACTCTACATTGGCACGATGTGTGTTTGTCTGAGTATACTTCTTAATTAACAACATGTTGCTTTCTTAATCATGTCATTTCGGTTTTTTCTTCTCTTGATAACTCATCATTTGGATTTCTTTTTAATACAGATTAACGAGATGGTGGAGAATGATGATTGAGATTGGAAACCAAAGATATGAAAAATGGGTTATGGTTATGTAGTATTGCTTCTTGTATTTTTAAGCTTGATTGATGGGACTGGTATGTGGAATTTGAAATTGTTTACATTTATATTTTGGTGAGATTTTAGATGTTTGATGTTGTAAAATTCATAGTTACCATGTATTTCTTTGCACCTTTTAAACGAGTGTTATATAATATTGGAGCCTGACTTTCGTGATGCAAGTGATCAAATAATTAGTATGATTTTAAATGAAATTACACAACTAGCTCATTATGGTGGTAGATTCCAAGAGTAATTGGGTCGGATTTGATTGAGCAGATTGTAATGGTTTCCTCAGTTTAATCTTTAATTTGAATTCTCAAAATCAGATTCGAAATTAAAATAAAACACAAAAATGGTAGTATTTGATAAGTCTTTTACTTAGGGATGTAATCGAGTCGAGTAATGTCGAGCAACACACAGTTTAAGCTTGATTTGGATTTATCGAGCTTGAAAGTTTGTGTTTGAGCTTGGTTTGATAGTTAAACGATCTTTTATCACACGAATTCGAGTCAAGTATCGAGTAGCTTGATATATATATGTATTTATCATATATTAGTCAATTGAGTCGAGATCAAGCTGAGCTTCAAAAATTATCGAACAAAAAATAAAATTCAAACTTGTTTAATTAGTGTGACGACCGAGCTCATACGAGTCTTTTATTGAACAAGCCCGAGTCGTGTATTGAATAGTTTCTTTCATAGTCAATTCAAAGATATTATAAATATATAGAAAATCTAACTTCCATCATATTCAATTTGTCATTGAGAAAACTATACAACCTTTATACTTATAAGGAGTCCAAAAATTATTTATCTTCCCGATGTAGGATAAGTTCTCACGAAGACCCTTCGTATTTTGAAAATACTCTAACAACTTCATGTTTTTACCGATAAAACACAGTGATATTCAGGGGCGGAACTAGAGGGTTTCGATTGGGGGGCGAGATTTTTTTAAGAGCAAACTCATTATCATTTTTATGCCGTGATAAAATGAAATAAAGTAATGATGTCTTTTTATTTAATAAAAGGTGAAAAAATATAGTGCTAATCCATTTAACAAATGATTTAAGGAATTAATCAAAAATAGAAACATTTTATAACATAAATTTAATTCTGTGAAAAAAAATGCTATAAAAGTACCAAAATTAACACTAAAATTCCTTTTTTTTTTTGTACTGCTTTTAATGTTCTCGAGTGCATTTATGAAAATTAATTTTTTTTATCATAATATATTTACATTTTTCAATTCAAGGTAATATGTTAGTTTAGCTAAAAAATATTTATAAGAAAATAACAGTTAAAAGAATGAAAAATTAATCTAGCATAAAACATTTAAAAGGAACAAAAATAGCATAAACCATAAAATACAGTAAAAGGAAAATAAAAATAGCAAAACACATTTAAAAGAACGAAAAGAACGAAAGTAGGCATCAGGCGTCGAACTTGAACTAACTTGGTACTACTAAAATACACTAGCCACTGGACCATTACCTCTTCTCTATCTATATTTACAATAATATTATATATATAAACTTAATTGGGATTATTCTTCGGGGGCGACCGCCCCCCAGCCCCTATTGCGGTCCGCCCCTAGTGATAATTTAGTAATTAAAAAGAATCCAATTGTATTTTATGACAATTTCGTTGATCAAATAAATAAGGACCATATGCATCTTCCCATGGACAATCTTGGCGTGCTAAAAGAAGACATTGGAAAAGTGAAATCAGCTTTCCTAGTCAATTAAATTTGTTGCACATTTTTGGGCTCAACCAAAATTTTCTTCCTATAAAAAATGGACACAGACCCTAAATCCAATCACTCTCGTATCCAATATGGTCCAATTCGATGAAGGTTAGAGCCAATTAATTAAGAGAAGTCTTCTCAAACTTTTTATATTAACAAGCGAATTATAGTGTTATTCATTAGAATATTCATTTCGAATTTGTCAAATCATCAGTATAATTAAGATTTAAGAGTGGTATTTGGGATATATAGCCGGGTCTGCATAAAATAGGTCTGGCTAATATACATTCGTTTGCAAGTCATAAATAGTTAGGTCTCGGTTTAAGTAGTTCGATTTGGAGGTCTGGATAACCCCAAGGATTAAAGTTTCAATTTTTATGTATGTTTTGGTTATCTAAATATAGGAAACTTTTCAAAAATATTCGGAAAAACTAGTAAAAAATATGAAAAAAGTTATTGAATTAAGAAAAAGTTTCAAGATAATTATAGAGTTCCTATAATACACCTTATTTTCATTTTGATTGATTTAAAAATAAATATTTTTCAATGTTTTCAACAAAAAAGATAAAAATTTTGATCCATGATAACCCTCAAATGTAAAATAAGGGAGAAGCATTTTTATAAGAAAGATAAATTATAGAAAAATAGAAAAACGTTGAACTACTAAACAGAAGCGTAAATGTAAAATAGAAGAGTTGAATACAGTTTCCCCCAAAGTATAGGGGTGTATCAATTTTCTACATACAGTTTTCTAAGTTTTAGTAGATTATATAGTGTCTAGTTAATTCATAATAAATTTTGTAAATTAGAGTAAACATAACTTTATTATGTCGTAAAATAACACAAATTAATAACTAATAAATTCCATTTATTTATTATTAACAATATTATTTCGTAAAAAAAATGACTTTATGCAATTGTAATTAAATATAATGATGACTTTATGCAATTGTAATTAAATATAAATTGATGATTAATTTAGTCATGATATCTTGTATTCTAAAATAAGATCATAAAAATTTTATTAAAATTATTCAATGATAGTAGTTTCATTTAAAAAACACTATTTTAAGAGCAATATTTTCTTTTAATTTGAAATATGTAGCACAAATCTTTTGCATTGAATGATAACATAAATAACGAAATCATAGTTTTTGATCAAATGAATTTTGGTTCATATTTAAGTAGATCTCAAATTCTTTCTCTTACAATGTCATTTGAAATGCATTTTTACATTGTACGTGTCTAGTTAATTTCATGAATAAATTTTGTAAATTATAGTAAAATTAACTTTATTTTGTCATAAAATTGCACAAATAAATCACTTATATTCAATTTATAAAATCATTATTTAGTGAAAAAAATGATGACTTTAAATTATTGTAATCAAAGTGAGTATGCTTCTTAATTTTTTTTTCCCTATTTTACCATGGATTATCATAGCAGAATTTAAGTATTTTCTTGTTTAATATGGACGAAGGTGATGAATCTGATATATATATATCTTTCATTTTGTTAATTAAGTATATTTTTTTCTTGAGAAAACAATGACTTTCATTCAAGCAAATTCAGAGGCAATAATGTCAAGAATCAAAGCAGGTAAATCGTCTAAAACATATGATTCTTTAAAAGAGAGACGTGCAATTTTGTGAGCCACACGATTTCTATCTCTGCCAATATGTTGGGCGCTGAAAAAATCCAGATTACCATCCTTTGCCTTGAGGTCCCCGAAGTGTTACCGTAGTTGGGACGTGTACCTGAAATTCCACTGATTGCATGAATAATCAGGCTAGAGTCTCCTTCAGGTTGATGTTAGGGTGATTTACACTCAGACCTCCTCAGGTTTGGGCATATTATAAGAAACCCCCCGCTGTTTCAAAAATTACAGGGATACCCCCTTAGGTTTGGGCATATTACAAGAAACCCCTTACGGCGTTAAAAACAGTCGGAATTTGATGACATCGGCAAAAAAAAATGAGAGCTGCAACCAAATTAACTATCCGTGAGCTGTAGAAATTGGTTTAAGAACCGAAGCCGATGCTTGTTGAAGTTCAGACCAATACTTACGTGCAAAGGCAGCAGAAGACAAATCACATATCTCTTTTCCTTCAAAAGAGCTTGTTATGGGAATTCCATAGAGACCAACAAATCGAAATATAAATTTCAAAGGACATTGCTAAGAGCCCAAGTTTGACGCGATAAAGGACAGAAAGCCAAACAATGAACTGAGTCTTCGGAAGTATCTAGGGAAAAGCATAAATTTATATCAATTTGAACTTTGCGTTGTAGCAAGTTATCTCGAGTGGGTAATTTATTTTTGCAAGCACGCCACAAGAAGATCTTTACTTTACCTGGAAGATTGAAAGCCCATAACCACTTTCCATTCCTTCGAACCTCCTGCACTCGAACTACTCCCAGTCCTGTAACTCGCTGCATTATTCAATTTAGTTCCAAGATGATAGGCACTACGTACCTTTTCCCAATTTATTTTTGTTGTAGTGCCAAACATATCTATCTAGGTTGATTTCAAGCTTCCGACTACTCCTACAAATGCATTGAGGTACTCAATTGGGAAATTACCTCTATGGATAATAAGTTTAAACGTAGTCTCTCTCGGTAGCCACTTGTCACCCCCAGATAGAGACGGATGTCCCATTTAAAAGATGGGTTAGATCCCCAGACAGTCCCAAGCACATCGAAATGAGGGAAGTAACGTGCTTTGAAAATCTTACCTAATAGGTTGTTCGGTCTTCTAACAAATGTCCAAGCCGGCCATACTGTTTACTTTGACACAAATCATTCCACTTAGCCCAGTGAATCCCATGGCCATATGTGCTTTCCCACCAAAAAAATGAGCCATCATACACACAAATCTCCTAGTAGGAGTAGTCGGAAGCTTGAAACAACTCATAGCATAAGACGGAATAGCTTGTATAACAGCCTTGATCAGTATCTCTTTTCCCCATTTCGAAAGCCATTTTTCCTTCCATCCTTAGAGTTTGTAGCATATTTTTCCTCTAATAGAAGCAAAAACCTCCCTCATTTTTCACACATAAGATAGTTGAGTATTAATATACAATATAATTGTTTGATTCAATTAAACTTCTTCAAGTGTTAGTGTTTGTGTAAAAGTATGCTCCTCCAATTTTTTTTCCTTCATATTTTATCGTTTATATTCAATATTATAAGTAGGGGTATAGTAGTCAACACAAAAAATTCAAGAAACTCTTTCGGATGAACTCGTACTTTTATATGTATACTAGACTAGAAAAGTGAACATGCGTTGCACGTTATTAACTAATTCTTTACGTTAGTTAAATTATATAATATTTTTCATCATACTATGGTGTTAATGACATATCACATAATTTTTTTGGCTAAATCACTTAAATTATTACTATGTTGTTATCAATAATTTAAAGTTGTTATCATAATTACCTAATACCAAAACTTGAAAATTAAAAAACGAACTAGAACTACAAAGTATTTATAAGCTAAAAATACGTGTCTATATATTATTCTAAAACTACCATTTGAACCAATGGACAACATCAATTTTTATCTTCCTAACCTTGATATTTTCATCTAAACCAGTTTTCTCAGATTTAACACTTTTTATTTTATCGATTTCACCGATTTTTACAGGTTATACCCATCTTTTACCGAATCTATCCATTTTCAATTATATGCCTAATTAATTTTTTAACCAAATTTTACTAATTTTCCTCAATTTTATCTATTTAACCCGCTTTTAGACTGAGTTTACTACTTTTTTTTGTTATTTTAACATGTTCTTTCATAGATTTCACCAATTTTTTTATTCAGTTTACCATTCTTTTTTGTTATTTTATCCCGTTCTTTCACAGATTTCGCCCTTTTTTTTTTGTGATTTATCCCATTTATTAATAAATTCACTCATTCTCCTGTTCAACCAAAGTTTAGTCGATTTTACTTATTCTTTTGCTGATTAAACCTATTTTCTGGATTATTTAACCTTTTTCTTTTATCAATTTAACTTTTTTTTTTGTTCTTGTTCTTTTAGCGATTTGACCCTTTTTTGTTATCCTGTGTTTAGTCGATATCATTCATTTTTAGTTGATTTAACTCATTTTTATTCTATCTAACCAATTTTTCATTGTTTTTCCATTTTTAATATATATTTTTTAATCGAATTTTGTCCGTTTTCACCAGTTCAAACCATTTTTATGTTTTACTTTTTTAACTTAAGCCAATTATAAGTTTTTCAGTAATTAAATAGTACTTTATTTTATTCATATGGCACAAAGATGTCATTTTTTTTAGGTTCTTTAATTTTTTTAGGTTATTGAATAATTGATAATATCTTAAGAATTATTCAAAGAAATATAGATTGCACCCGCTTTTACATCGAGTTTACCATTTTTTTGTTATTTTAATCCGTTCTTTGACCGATTTTACCCGTTTTTGAGTTTTATCCTAGTTGTTAATCAATTCATTCATTCTCTATGGTTTAACTCAATTTAGTCAATTTTACCTATTCTTTTATTGATTTAACCTATTTTCTCACATATTTCACTTTTTTTTTTGCCAATTTAACTCATTTATTTGTTCATGTTCTTTTATCAATTTGATCCTTTTTTTCTTCTTGTTATCCCATGTTTATCAATATCATTCATTTTTACCAGTTGCCTATTTTTTTGTCGGTTTACTACATTGTTTTACTATTTGCCTCATATTTTTCTTTAACTCGTTTTTTTATCTAACCCATTTTCTATTGATTTTCCTTTTTTATCATATATTTTTTAATCGAATTTTACCCGTTTTTACCGATTTCAACCATTTTAAGTTTTGACTTATTTTGACTTAAGCTAAATAAACGTTTTTCAGTTAACTAAATAATACTTTTTTTTATTCGTATAGCCCGAAGTTGGCCTTTTGTTTTTAGGTTCTTTAATTAGTGATAATTTCTTAAGAACTTTTCAAAGAAATATTAACTTTACCTGATTCTACACCGAGTTTACCATTTCTTTGTTAGTTATTTTAACACGTTCTTTCACCAAATTCTCCAGTTTTATGTGGTTTATATCATTTGTTATTCACTAATTCACTTTGGTTTAACCCATTTTTATTATGCTTTTATATCATTTTGCTGATTTAACCTACCTATTTCACCTTTTTTTTCCCAATTGACTCATAGTTTTGTTCTTGTTCTTTTATCGATTTGATCCGTTATTTGGTATCCCGTGTGGAGTCAATGTCATTTTTTTCCGGTTTAACCCATTTTTTTCTTTAACTCGCTTTTTTTTCCTATCTAAATCATTTTCCATTGACTTTTACCATTTTTAGCATATATTTTTAATTGAAATTTATCATTTTTTATATGTTTTCACTTTTTTTTTTCTTAAGACAATTAAAAGTTTTTTAGTTAACTAAATAGAACTTTTTTATATTCATGTAGCACGAATGTGACATGTTTTTTTTTTAGGTTCGTTAATATTTTTGAGATTTTTTTTAGTAAAGTGATAATTTTAAGAACTTTCCAAAGGAATTTTCGAAGATATATATATAGTTATAGTTTTTTTAAATATTATTATTAGTAGAATTTTTATTTTTACGATTAATATTTAGTTGAAATACAGTTTCCTCCCTTAAAGTATTAGGGTCGTTTCAGTTATCCCCTAAAGTATTAATTATAACACTTAACCCCCTTGTTATAAAAGTGAGATGAAAATAAAGAAAAATTTTGAGACCATAAAATCGAAGGACCCAACAAAATTAAGAATTTAAAACATAATGTTGTTTTGTGGATGAATGGATTCATAATTAAAAAAGAGAGAAATTTTATTTTAATAAAGAAATTTATTATTTATGTAAAGGGGCGGTGGTATTATTGGAATAATAATTTGAACTGAATTCTTTCTCACTTAAATCATATGCACAAGTGATATTAGAGTATTGGACCTCTTAGTTTACAAACGTTCAGACATTGTTCTAAGCTAAAATTTTAAATCAGTGACAACTAGATTAATATTATATGTTACAATCAAATCAAACGATAACACATTTTAAGTTTGAATAAAAAATTCATATTAAATTTGAATAATATGTTATTTGACATTGCTCAGTCAATTTTAAGTCGATTATATAGTGCTAAGTATTAACTTATCCTCGATACATTCTTTAAAAAATGGGACGATATTGGGGCCTGAGTGTCACTGTCCACCCATATATATATTAAAATACACAATATTACCTTGTGTTATGTGAAACCTGCACACAATTACCAGGTAATTTTCTTTTGCACTAAAATCACTTGCACTTAAAAAATCTTACATAAAACACCAAATACCCATGAGTTACTAATACAGTTAATTTTTAATTGAATTATCTATATTACCCCTAGATATTTTAAAAGTGGAAGGGAATTTTGTGCAAACATTTAAAAGTACAAAATAATTTTGCGCAAATAATAAAAAATACAAGGGAACTTTGACCCAAAAAATTATGCAAAATATAATAAAAGTTGAAGCAATGATTGCGTGAAAGAAACTTAGGGCATCTCCAGTGATGCTCTCCGCCTAAGTCCAGCTTCCCCTCAGCTCAGTCCAACTTTCCCTCATATTCCAAGTCCAACGTCCGCTTTCCTTTTACAAGTGATCTCGAATGACTCAATCTATTAATTCAATTTAATTCCAATTCTCATTTTTCTCACTCTCACTTAATAATAATAAAGATTAAACAATAATAAATAACAATAAGATATAATTTAATATTGACATTAATAATAAGAAATAAAATTGGTACACAATAATACAACAATTAAATACTTGACAACCAATATTTTTTTTAAAAGTACATAATAATACAACAATTAATTACTCATATAAGGATATGCTCAGTAGAGGTCAACCGTCAACTTCAAACCGACTTAGTTGAACATGTGTGGGCAATACACGGTCCAAATGACGATTATATGTAATCGTATTTATTTTAGATGTTTAACTAGTCACCCAAGTGTTTCACTATATAATTGTTAGGGTTATATCATTTTTAATTTAACGAATCATATGTATGCTTTATTTTTATTAATTAAATTTAATTTGAGTTTCTAATAATTAACTTTTTAAAAAATAATACACAAATTAACTAAAACTAAAATTAAATAAGAGTTATATTTTAATAAAGATTTTTATAAAAAAAAAGGTTTAAAAATTGGTACACAATAATATAAAAAAAGAATTTAAAATTGGTACATAATAATATAAAAGTTATATTTTATTTAAAGAATTTTTATTAAATAAATAACAAAAAAAAGGAAAAAAGGAAAAAGTCAACAGGTGGCCGACAAGTGTCGGCCACCTGCTGGCTGGGAGTAATCCATCGAGTGGGTGAATGCCATGGAGAGAATTTTGCATTTTCTATCCCTTGAATAAAAAAAGTTGATTTTTTCACTCCCCTAAGTTCAAGTCCAACTTTTCCTTGATACATTGGAGATGCCCTTACTTCATACAATGCCTTGCCTCATCGCTTAAGCGGTGGGTGAATGCCATGGAGAGGATTTTGCATTTTCTATCCCTTGAATAAAAAAAGTTGATTTTTTCACCCCTCTAAGTCCAAGTCCAACTTTCCCTTGATACATTGGAGATGCCCTTACTTCATACAATTCACGGATTGAGTCTATGAAATTTAATCGAAACTTGGTGATACAAATATAATTAATTAATGAGCAAAAAGTAAAGGGCTGTTTGTTTGGTGTTTCCGAAAAATAATTTGTGTTTGAGAAATGTCAAACAAACAAGTTTTCTATTTTTTGAAATAATTTTTTTATCTCTCATTTATCAAACTACTCTCTCAAAACCCAAACAAACAATAATTTTCTTATCTCTAAACAAAACCTATTCAAACTTTTCTCGGATTTGACATAAAGTAACATATATCTTACACAATATCTCACAACAAACATGATTTGACATAAAGTCTTACATATCTTACACTTACAACCTAATTCTTTCAAACTCTAAACAAAACCTATACAAACTTTTCTCTAATTTGACATAATGTAACATATCTCTTACACAATTTATCTCACAACAAATATGATTTGACATAAAGTCTTACACATCTTACACTTACAACCTAACTCTTCCAAAAAAACTTACACCAAACATACAGGCCCAAAGTAATTGTACCGACAAAAGCAAAAGTAATTGGCATTTGAATCTTTTTCTCTCATTCTGCCTCGCACTTTTTCTCCTCCATTCATCCCTTATCCTTTCTATTTTTCAAGAAATTTTTATCTTCTCTTCACCAATTCTTAAAAACTCTACTGCCCATTTTCCTTACTATTTTTTGTTCATTGGAAGGAGGAATCAAAAAGCAGCCAACACAAACCAAAATTCTGTTCTTATATATATATATATTTCCTTCTTCCTGTATTTATTAATTAATTAATTGTGGATTTATTCATATATAATAGTATACAATAGATGGCTCACGAAGCTGTAGTTTCTCTAAATCTCTTAATTGAGACCTTTCTAAATATTGGAGACCGCCAAACAACACATGGCTACTTTTGGAATAGATTCCTTCTTCCCATCCTAGAAAGAGCAGAAGTAGTCCAGGAAGAATTATGGTCCTTAAATGATGAGTGTGTTATTGTACTATTCTGTTAGTCTTGTCGAATGGATAGGGTATCGGTCATAACACTTCTCGTCAATGTGAAGGTAGGTAGATAAGTCAAACCTCTCTTCGATTTGTTCTCGGGGATCGTAACCTGCAATCAAAGACAATTACGTGAGGTTAATGCCGGTGGTGACCCGGCGATAACTCTCCGATGCTTAAGTAAGTGTCGAGTTTGAGATATCGAAATGGGTATTTGTTGCTTGGAGAGTGCGTACCTTTTCTGTATTAATGAGGGCTATTTATAGTTTTCCGCATGGGTCACCAGGTCGGATCCTGACAAGACCTTCCGGAAATAGCGATTGGGTCATGATAGGACACTCGGGTCAGGATCCGACCTTATGTATTTAGTTCGACCCTTTAAATAAAAAAGGTATAATGCTTGTCGATGGAAGCCATATCGACGAGCGTGCACTCATGACGAGAGGTTAAGTCGATGTCCTCGTCACGAGTCTGTTCGATGGAGATCGATGTATTGGTGGCTCGATTCTTTCGTTGTATTTCGATCATCGATATGGTTTTGTGCTTGACGAAAACTTGGTACATCAAGAGTCCCCCAAAGTTCTAGAGTTCGAGTAAAGGTCGAAGTCTGGAAGTTTAATTGGTTTGCTAGTTTTTGTTTTGATTTTTCAGGTGTACCATGGTAGTCTCCCAAGTTCTAGAGTTCGAGTGAATGTTGAAGTCTGGAAGTTTAATTGGTTTGCTGGTTTTTGTTTTGATTTTTTGATCTTCCGAACATGACCATTTGTATTCTGGAAGTTTCTTTTTACTCATCGTGCGCGCGCCAAAATATGTTTTTATGCTCTGGCGGTAATTTTGAAAATTGTCGCGTCTTATTGGGGAAGGAACATGAAAGGTCGCGACCTTGGAAGGGCTTTTTCGTAATTAATGAAGCAGTATTTATCCTCTATATATAGGTCGTTTTTACCACAAAAGATTTCATCCTTTCAGTGAAAATTTCTTAACCTCAGAGCTTGTTGTCGATATCGATATAGTCGATAATTCATCGTAGATTATATTATCGAGAAAAGATGTCGGATTCGCCTTCAAGTCCTGATAGCGCACACGTCGATTCGGTTGTTGACGATGTGTATAATGAGCAAATCGAGCAGCCGGATGTCCGGGGAGAGGAAGGAGAGGTTGGTCCGGTCGGCGCAGAGGAGAGGGCGGAAGATTCTGGTGACGAGGAAGATACCAGGAATTATCAAACCGAGGAAGCTTACCATGAGTTTCAAGCAGGAGGTCACAAAAGACCTGGGGCTTCTATGCTGTCGGCCTTCTCGATACCCCCGGGTTGGACTTTGACTATCCCCGGCGAGGACGAGCGAATGCACGAGCCGCCGGAAGGTACCTTCGCTATTCACGAGGCTTCGATGGAGTTAGGGTTTCGAGTGCCTATAGCTCCTGAGCTGGCTAAAATTTTAAATGCTCTCGGCGTTCGTCCGACGCAAGTAGTGCCGAACGGTATGTCGATGATTATCGCATTCATTGTCGTTATGAAGTCTTCTGGGCAGCAGGCCTCCTTTGCAAATTTCTGGCATCTATTCAAGGTAAGTGAGTCTCCGAAGTCGGGTACTGGCTTTTATCAGGTTAAATCTTGAGGGAACCGGAGTTTCCTGACCAACGCTAAGAGTTCTCACGGGAAATGGTGGAAGTCGAGGTTTGTATTTTCAGACCTCCGAGGGGTGTAGCCTTGAATGTACACGCTCCATGGCGCGTCGAGCCTATCGTTGTCCCTAATCCGCCGAGACCAGACTTCACGCCAAATTTTGTTGAGAATCTAGTTAAGTACCACTTGGATGTCAACAAATTGATCGAGGAGGCTCGACTTCGTGCCTGCAGCCTGTCGAGATCGAAGAAAAAGGCCGACGACCCGAGTTTTGGTAAATAGTCAATCTTTGATAGTAGTGTGTCCGTTCTCATACTTGGATTTCGGTTTCCTTAATTCATTTTTGATTTGTAGATGAAGTGCTCGTTGGAGCTTTGGTGCCTTCCAAGGGAGCCAAACGTGTTATGTTGGGATAGTTAAGCCATGATTTTGGAATCGCGGAACGTTTTCCCGAGGTCGACAAGGCGGTGAGCCTCGGAGGAGGTCGGTTAATCATGATCCCATGGCTCGTCGAGAAGAGATAAGACAGGGAAAGAGACCTCGAATTGAAGTCGAACCCGAGGACACCCCCGTCGCCAATCCTGTGAATCCATTGAGGGAGGGGAGGATTAGTAGCGCCGAGTATCGAGATGTCGATCTCGATTGGGACCTCTCGGAGTGGCTCAATTCCGAGTTCGTACACCCCGCGAATTTGGACGATAACACCACCGTTCTTTTGCGAGACTCTATGATACCATCCTTCGCTACTTTCATAAATAGCATTTACCCACATGACCAGAAGCACTTATCGAAGTTCTTGATACAAGGTAATGTTCACTACGGAGGTCGGATGCTCGTTGGGGTAAGTAATATCTGATTTGTACCTTTCTACATCGATTTTATGATACTAAGAACAATTGTATCGATTTTCATAGGGGATGCAATACTTGTTCCATGGTTATTACGAAGCTGAGCTAGCCCAAAAGGAGTTGGACAGGTGCAGGGAAGAATTGGCGAAAGTAAGGTCGGAACATGAGCAAGCTCTCAAAGAAAGGGATCAACAGTTCGAGGACGCTACGAAACAACTGAGTTTGGTGACGAGGGAGAACGATATGCTTCGCAGGGGTTATCCTCCAGGGTTATAACTTCTTAGCAAAGGTTAGAGATTGCGAGGGAGTTTGTTGAATCACCGGTTTTTAATTATTTCGCCGATGTCAGGATGGGCGATGAGTTGATACGTATGCACGAGAAGACTATAGCCCAATGTATACATCGGGGTTACTTAAATGCCGCTGAATTCGACTATGATCTTATCGATCCCGAGCTCAATGAGACGTGCGAGCTCGAAGTTAGCGCTGCCGATTTGGAGGCCGAAGAAGCTATTGCTCGAGCTCACGAGTTTGGCAAGTTGATACCGGAGGGAAAACGAAGTCAATAACTTGGGTGTTTTTTGTGAGTTGTGATGTTGTAATTTTGATGTCGCATTTTATTTTGTCTAGGACTTGATGTAATTTTTTGCCAATGGACATGTGATCGTCTAGGATTCGCGATCAGTTTAACTAATATTTTATTCATGTTTTTAAGTTGCTGTTTTCTTCCTTGCTAATTTATTGCGTTAATTATTGTGGTGGACCTCCCGAGGGAATCTGTTGGGCCTTTGAACTTCTGACTGGACCTTTTCCCTAACCGCCACGTCTTTTTAAAATTATTTTGAAAGAGCGCGCCTTTTGGATGTTTGTAGTTATAAATAGGCCCGTCTCCCTTGTTTAACTATTCACACTTTCAAAGCAACTAATTTTAATATTGGAGCGAGGTCGTCGCAGCTGCTGTTGGTCGAGTTACGCAATTGGTTTAGTCGCAGTTTTTAATACGTTTAGGTACCGTTTCTATCTTTTTGTTTTCATTATGTCGAATCATTCGTTGTCAGTTGGTAGTGAGTCGATAGGCGAAGGTGAGGGTATGTCACCAAAGTCGATAATGTCTCATTTCGACATTCCTTTCGAGGGGCAGCATCACAGCCCTCTTTCAGCTCACCTTCTGAGCATTGTTGAAACGGTTCCTTGAAATGTCGTTCCGCCGAGTTCGATATCGGAACGTTATCGTAAAGTTGATCATTTTAATACCATGTCGGCCAGTCGTTTACGTTTGTCTGTCGAGTAAATTTTTGGATAAGTTCCAATTTCCTAAGGGATGGACTGTTCTTCATCCCACTCCAGATCAGAGAATGAATGACCCACCTAGGGGGTGTAGGACTTTTCATATCGACACCTTTGAAAACTGTCTACGTTTTTCTTTGGCCAAGGAGTTTATCGACATAGTGAATGGTCTGGGTCTTTGCCCGACTCAACTAGTCCCCAACGTTGTAGGTTATATCATTGGCTTTTGCTTAGTTATGAAGTCGATAGGTCAACCAGCTTCTTTTGCCAACTTTTGTGCCCTTTTCAACGTGAGTCCTTCCCC
The DNA here is from genome assembly GCA_038501285.1 of Penstemon eatonii. Lineage (NCBI taxonomy): Eukaryota > Viridiplantae > Streptophyta > Magnoliopsida > Lamiales > Plantaginaceae > Penstemon > Penstemon eatonii. The sequence goes on from CM076713.1 coordinate 29,682,045, forward strand.
TAAGTCGAATGAAGATTCTTATTTTGTCCCCAACGTTGTAGGTTATATCATTGGCTTTTGCTTAGTTATGAAGTCGATAGGTCAACCAGCTTCTTTTGCCAACTTTTGTGCCCTTTTCAACGTGAGTCCTTCCCCTAAGTCGAATGAAGATTTTTATTTTGTCAAGTCAAAACCCAACGTTAGGTTTTTGAGTGACCTTAAGTCGTCACATGGGAAGGGCTGGAAAAATAGATTCGATTTTGTTCGTGCTCCTAAGAACTTTGTCTGGAGGACTAAAGGCGAGTGGAAGTCGGGTGGCATTCTATTGAAGAATGTTCCCGAACCTTCCTTCGCAGTTATCGGAATCGACTTACGATATCAACCAACTTTTGCGGGAACCGATCATGAGTTTGGGAGGGATGTCGATGGCTCCTTTACCTATCGATAGTCCCTCATTAGGTAGTTATCAAGGCCCCTATTATTTTTATTTTAGTCGAGTTTTGCCTAACTTTCTCGATGTTTGCAGAATCCGTAGTTATGGCGAGTCGAGCCGCTGCTTTGTCTTTGTTGAAGGCGAAGAAAAAGATGGTTGTCCCACCCTCTGCCCCTCCTTCGACGCGCGGAAAAGATTCGAGGACAAAGGCATCTGCCCAATCTAGCACTATTCCACCCCGGCCTAGTCCATGTTAGGAGGATTCCTTATCGGATAAGTGTAAGCGGCCCATGTCATCCGAGGATGGGCAAAAGGAAACTCCTTTGAAGAAGGCCAAGTCTGATGCGAGCCTTACTCCGTCGACGAGTGATGCCATCGCCCCCTCGAGAGACCATAGAGATGATGGTGGAAAATCAGAAGAAAAGGATGGGTGATCAAGTCGCTCAAGGTTCGATGATAAACCCGGCGTTTCTTCGTACTGATGTTGGCCTTGAAGTCTGGGATAAGTTTTGTTCAACATTATCTCTGGTGGACCATGAGGCGTTGCTCAAGTTTGACACTGCCGACATTCTGCGTCTGCAAGGTGCTCTTCAATTAGTGGTACTAGTTTTATCTTTCTATATGTCGAGGCTTATCGATTATAGATTTAATCGATTTGTTCTGTATTCTAACAAATTTTATGTCTTTACAGAGCAACTAATTGATCTTCCATAATGTCTGTAGGGCGGATTCAACTCGAAAACGTGCGGAGAGATACAAGGGACTTGACAGGCTCGAGGGAGAAATTTCGACTAAGGATGCTCGAATCGCGCTGTTGGAAGCTGAGTTATCCCAACTGAAAGCTGAATTTGACAAGAAATTGGAGGAAAAAGAGGCTGAGGGCTTCGCCAAGGGTCAGCAAGAGGCACTCGACCGTCGTCGAAATTTGACGTCTGAAGAGAGGAATGCAGGCGTCCTTGAGTTTTACAACATCGTCGTGTACCAGGAGCTTGTGGATCGTTAGTCGGGCAACGATTTCATCCAGATGTTCGATAGGGGGTGGAAATAGTGTCGCGCCTGGGGTTTCCTCAATGAGAAGTTTGACGAAGACAAGATGGACCCCAGTCTTGACGAGGATGGTAAGGAGGTCAACATTGCTGCCCTAGAAGTTGATAAGGAGGAACCCGAGAAACATGAGTTTGGCTTCCTTCTCGGTATTCAAGCCGAGAAGGTTGAGAAGGCTGAGGCGGCAGCCCGAAGGGATGCCCCTGAGACTTCAAAGGAGTCGACTCATCTTGATAGGCTCGACTACGAGACTCACCACGGTCCCGGCTCCATATGATTGATGAATCTTGTTATTTGACTCTGTTTATTTTATTGATATCCCGTACTTTGAATCTCGATGATTCGTCATCGAATCATGCTCGGGTAGCCTGTTGACTTTGAATAAATGGCTTGTAATAATTATTGACAATTTTCTCGCTTCTGATTTATTTTTCACTTCGTAATCGCTTGAATTACATTAATTGATATATTGATGGTCCTACTTGTCAGTATTTGTCTGAAATGTTACTGATCTCGAGGGGTATGCCTTTATTGACTGTTGGATTATATTTGCGCTCCTATATATATTGCGTCAAAGCATGTCTTTTATATATAGTTTTTCTATAACACATCTTTCGCATTCACCATATCGTCATTCTCGGTTATCGATTCTTGTTCTTTGGTATGAGAGAAATTGGAAAGTTTTCATCGTTTCGGTGTGGTTCCTTGTTGTTTAATTCTTGTTGGGGCTTCGACCTTCTGATACTAAACCGTCGACATGCACAAAGATTGCATAGTAGATGTAAATTCGACGGAAATACCACATCAGCTCGACGCACGAGGCGAGTTGTATGCTAATACTCGATAGGAGCTCGTCGCGTGATACCATATCAGGTCGACGCAACAGACGCCGTTTAATTCTCCTGATCCCATCCGTTGATCGTTTCATATTTCAGCCGTTGGATCAGTCAAAGAGGATCTAGAAATTGAGTGGGGGGGACCATTCCTTTTCATTCCGTACCTGACTTTAATCCAAATATGTATCTTTGTATATATCCTCCGACATGCCTTCTTTTCGGGTTCTCTTTATATATTATATCGATAGGGAGTGCTTTCTTATTATATGCACTCCTTCATCGAGTTCGCCCTCCTGATCGAGGAGGGGGAAGAATTATTTATTCGATTGGGTGGTATCGGTAAAGGGGGTGCCCATGTGTGTCGGCCTCGTTGTTCGAATGGGTGGGATCGGTAAGGACAACGAGGTCAACCCCGACGACTCCTCACCATTTTGGCGCTCAGCTATGGAAACCCTTCATGCTGACAGCCAAGATCTTGAGTTGTCGTCGGTGGTGGTAGGTCGGTGGTGTTGTCGAAGAAAAGGCAACCGATCAGATGGTGGAGGACTTAAATTGTGCATCATTGATTTGCAATTTTTTCCTCTCTTGTCACTCGGTCAATGCAGAAAGACCCATCCGCCATGGTAACCTTGTCGATGGGGCTCCTTGTGGCTATTGCTGATAGCGACTTCAATTGTCCCTCACCGACTCCATCGGGACTCAAAGAGTAGACTTCTTAAATGTGTCGGTCAGTGAGGGGAGAAGTCTGCCTATGGCTTTTTCTCTCACTGATCGGTGCATTTAGGAAGACGTGCTCAGGCATCGACGAAGATCTGCTCGTTCATCAAAGGTTTCGAAGAGTCGAGGTCGGGTTCTCGGTGGTCTCAATACCAAGAAATGAAGATATATATATAGGATTTTCATTTTTGTAGTAGATCGATAAAGCAGTTGTAATAGCTTATCTTTGTATAAATCTATTTAATAAAATTCTTCTTTGTCGACATCCTTGGCCTTATTTATTTTTTTGTTTTCATAATTCGCACCTTTAGTTTGAATCTCGATCTTAAAATAAGATAAACTAATATTTTAACTCGTTTAATTTCCACATAGTAGCATCGAAAAGATACTAGTAAATCCTCCTTGATCGATTTGAGTTCATCGTTGATTGGATGTTAGTCTTGACTTGTAAATTTCATCAAATAATTTTATTCCAAGTTTTCTAAAAATTCCAACTTCTTTGATCGATTTAACTTTTATCTTTCCAGTTTATGAATTGTTGTTTGTCGATTCTATCTCGATGTCCGCGGCTTTCTAGGAACGTGCACTTTATTCGTTGATTTCACCTCGATGCCCGCAGCCTTCGAGGAACGTGTTGAGTTAGCTTAATAATAGCTCACTTTATTCGTCGATTTCATCTCGATGCCCGCGGCTTTCGAGGAACGTGTCGAGTTAGCTTATTAATAGCTCACTGTATTCGTCGATTTCATCTCGATGCCCAGGGCTTTCGAGGAACGTGTTGAGTTAGCTTATTAATAGCTCACTTTATTCGTCGATTTCATCTCGATGCCCGCGGCTTTCGAGGAACGTGTTGAGTTAGCTTATTAATAGATCACTGTATTCGTCGATTTCATCTCGATGCCCGCGGCTTTTGAGGAACGTGTTGAGTTAGCTTATTAATAGCTCACTTTATTCGTAGATTTCATCTCGATGCCCGCGACTTTCGAGGAACGTGTTGAGTTAGCTTATTAATAGCTCACTGTATTCGTCGATTTCATCTCGATGCCCGCGGCTTTCGAGGGACGTGTTGAGTTAGCTTATTAATAGCTCACTTTATTCATCGATTTCATCTCGATGCCAGCGGCTTTCGAGGAACGTGTTGAGTTAGCTTATTAATAGCTCACTTTATTCGTCGATTTCATCTCGATGCCCGCGGCTTTCGAGGAACGTGTTGAGTTAGCTTATTAATAGCTCACTGTATTCGTCGATTTCATCTTGATGCCCGCGGCTTTCGAGGAACTTGTTGATTTAGCTTATTAATAGCTCACTTTCTTCTTTTGTCGTTCCCTCTGCAATTTATGTTTCGGAAAAGTAATTTCATGCATTAGATTCAAAAGGAGAACAAAAGAGATTACGATTTTGCATAAGATTTTAATTAACACAAGACAAACGAAAAGGAATGATTTCAAGTGTAGAATTTTCTGAGGTTTCTTCCATTCCAAGTTCGCTTGACCAGTTCTCCGCTCATCGTTTCCAGTCGATAAGCACCCTTCCTTCCGACTTCTATTACTTTGAATGGTCCTTCCCAGTTTCTGTCGAGTTTTCCTTTCTCTTTAGAAACATCGATTCGTTTAAGCACCATATCCCCAACTTGGAAGGATTTCAATCTCACATTCTTGTCGTAAGCTTTACCCATAGTTGTCTTGTACGACTGTATCCTAGTCAATGCCCTTTCCCTTCTCGCCTCCATTTGGTCAAGTTCAAATTTTCTTGCTTCCATGTTGTCTTCTTCTTTGTACAGCTCGATCCTGGGCGAAGGTACTTCGAGTTCTGCCGGGGCCACCGCCTCGGAACCATACAACAAGCTAAAAGGAGTTTCTCCTGTCGCGGTCTTCTCTTTTGTCCTGTTAGCCCAAAGTACCCAAGGTAATTCATCCAACCATGCTCCGCTTGCTTCTGATAATCTCTTCTTCAGGAGCCTCAAGATTTCTCTATTAGTTACCTCGGTCTGCCCATTCGTCTGCGGACATCCGACCGAGGTGAAGCGTTGCGTTATTTTATGTTTTGCGCACCAATCGGTTACTCTTTTACCGACGAATTGTCCACCGTTATCCAATATAATGACTCTTGGTAGCCCGAATCTGCAGATTATCGACCAATAAAAGTTGATTATCTGAGTTTGCGTAATTTGTTTCAGGGGAACGACTTCTATCCATTTGCTAAAGTATTCGACCCCCACGAGTAGGAACCGTTTCTATCCTCTTGCCTTCGGTAATGGTCCCACTAAATCGACGCCCCATTGATCGAAAGGCCACGCGATTGAGATGGACTCCATTTTCTGAGCTGGCTTTTGCGGCATGGTAGCATGGTATTGACATTTGGCACAACTTTTCGAATATTGAATGGCTTCTTTCACCAAAGTCGGCCAATAATACCCCAACCGAGATACTCTGATTGCTAACGCCCTTTCTCCGGAGTGATTTCCGCACGATCCTTCATGGACTTCCTTCAGAACCAATCGCGTTTGCGGACTTGTTATACACTTTTGGAGTACCCATGTTAAAGAACGTCGTTACAATTCGTCACCGATCATAGCATAGTGTGGTGCTCTGTATTTTATCCTCCTTCCTTCATTGTTATCGATGGGTAGAGATCCCTTCGTCAAATATTCTATTAGAGTGGTCTTCCAACTTAACTCTCTGTTTTCGAGGTTCAGAACGTCGATACTCAGAGATTCCAGACGAGGGTCAATGGCTGGTTTAGTAGAAACCATTAATGTTATCTTTCTCGTAATCACCCCTTCAATCATATTTCCAAATTTAGAAAGGGCATCGGCCCTCGTGTTCTCCGTCTTTCTGATGTATTCCAATCGGAAGGTCTTGAACTTCGAGGATTGAGTCCTGATGAGGTCCAAATATTTGATCATGGATTCTTCTTTGGCTTCGAACAAACCCTTGAACTGCTTCTCTACTAGCTGTGAATCGGTGTAGGCGATTAGGTTTTGGATGCTCGTTTCCATCGCCATTTTGAGACCAACCAATAAAGCCTCATAATCTGCCTCGTTGTTAGACACCAGAAAATCCAACTTCAATGCAAATTCGAGCTCTTCGCTATTCTGTCCTTGGAAATAAATTCTTGCCCCGCCTCCTGTCGATGTGGATGATCCATCTACATGCAGTAACCAGACCTCTTCTTTTTCTTCTCCAGATCCCGTGCTCTCGAGAACAAAGTCCCGCTAAAACCTGTCCCTTGATGGATGTTCTTGGCATATAGTCGATATCATATTCTCGCAATTCGACTGCCCATTTGACTTATCTTCCCGATGCGTTTGGTTTCGAAAGAGTTTGTCACAGCGGCTGATTTGTCAAAACCGCGACCTTATGAGATTGGAAATAAGGTCGAAGTTTTCGGGCAGTTGTTACTATAGCCAGAGCGAACTTTTCGATCTCAGAGTAATTTCTCTCCGGGCCTTGTAAGACCCTGGTAGATTGGTTGGTTTTCTCTCGCTTCCATTCTCACTAATACCGAGCTGATTGCCTGAGACGACACAACCACATAAAGATAGAGCACTTCCCATCCTGAGGTTTAGCCAAGAGAGGAGGTGACACCACGTAAGCCTTGAGTTGGTCGAAAGCCTGATCACATTCTGTGGTCCACTCAAATTTCTTTGCATTTCTCATGACCTTGAAGAAAGGTAGGCTCTTGTCCGCGGATCTCGATATTAAACGATTAAGTGCGGTGATCTTTCCGACCAACTTCTGTACTTCGTACAGATTCTTCGGGGCCTTGAGATCGATAATGGCCTGTATCTTTTTAGGGTTTGCTTCGATTCCTCTTTTGTTTACCACATATCCAAGGAATTTCCCTGAACGTACACCAAAAGTACACTTGGCTGGATTTAGCTTCATTCCATATTTCCTCATGATGTCGAATGCCTGCTTGATATGCACCAAATGGTCACTTTCGTCGAGGCTCTTGACGAGCATATCATCGACGTACACCTCCATTTATTTTCCTATCAGTGTATCGAACATCTTGTTAACTAGGCGTTGATATGTCGCTCCTGCATTTCTTAAACTGAATGACATTACTTTAAAGAAATAAACTCCCATCTCGGTAACAAACGCCATTTTCTACTGGTCCTCCATGGCCATAAAGATTTGATAGAACCCTTGAAAGGCGTCCATCACACTCAAAATAGCGCAACCTGCAGTCGAATCGACTAGAGAATCGATTCTTGGGAGAGGGTAAGGATCCCTTGGGCAGAGTTTTTTGAGATCCGTGAAGTTAATGCACATTCTCCATTTTCCTCCCCCTTTGGACACCAACACGACGTTACATAGCCATTCGATGAACTGTATCTCGGCGATATAGTCGGCATCGAGCAGCTTTTTGACTTCTTCTTTGATTATCCTATTTCTCTCAGGACCAAAGTTTCTCTTCTTTTGTCTGGCTGGCCTGGCCGATGGGTCGATGTTGTGTCTATGGACGATAATTTTTGGATCTATTCCCTGCAGATCGGTGGTTGACCAAGCTAAAACGTCCACATTTTCCCTCAAAAACTCAATGAGTTGGGTCTCGAGTCCCTCAGAGAGTTGTGTTCCAACTCTAGTCGTTTTAGAAGACTCCCCCGGTACCAACTCTATTGTTTTGTAACCCTCCGACGGCTCAATTCTTTCAAACTTCTTTTTTCGGTTATTCATCTCCTCTTGCTTCTCTTCTCTTTTCCCCTCGGTTCCCTTCTCGAGCGGGTTGTCGACAGTAATCGGCCCTGAAGGCTCATGAACGTTTTCCTCCAGCTTCTGTATTTTCGAGATAGACCTATCCTTTTTCTCTTGTTTGTCGATGGAGACGGTGTAGCAATCCCACCCGTCTTTAGTGTTACCGATCACTTCTCCGATTCCCTTGGAGGTTGGGAATTTCAGCTTCTGATAATGTGTGGAGATGATCGCCTGGAAGCTATTGAGAGCTGGTCTTCCCAAGATGACGTTATAAGCACAAGGGGCATCGACTATCAGGAACTTAACCATCCTGATTTTTGAATTACCTTCTTCTCCCATCGCCAAGGATAGAGTTATTTTGCCCAAAGGAATTACCTGAGCCCCTCCAAACTCGACAAGAGGGGTTCCCACGGGGTTCAACGGGGTATGTCCCAAATCCATCATCTCTAATGCATCGAGGAAAAAGATATTGGCCGAACTACCCGTATCGATTAAGATTCTTTTTACGGTTGCGCTGGCTATCTGGGCAGTGATAACCATGGGGTAGTCGAGGACATCTTGTTCATCGAAGGGGATGTATCTTGGCTGTGTTGGGATTCGGTAAGATAAACAGCCCTAAGCACAGCGGAATATAAAAACTTTTAGGACCTCTTAAGGAATCTTGCCAGGATATTCTCTAGTTGTATATATATGAATGTAATTAAACGATAGTATAAGTTTTCTCGTTTATACCTATCTCCTTGCAAATCCTCGGCTAGCAAAACGAACTCTGATTTCTGTTCCAGCAAAATCGACCCACACCTTTTGAGTAGCGCCCCACGTGTTGCGCCTCTACGAGTTGATACACCACAATATCACAAAAATAATATATCTCGATCAGCTAGAACACGAGATATATTATGAACTAGGAATTAGGAACGATATAGGAACAAAACTCGAAAACGAAAAATTCTTCCAAGTGGAAGAAGGGTTCGGTCGATATAGCTAGGGAGAGGGAGAGAGTATTTTTGCTCTTGCTCAATTTTGCATGTGGAGTTGTGTGAAAAACAACTATAAGAAAGCTACTTATAGTTTTCTCTCTAACCTAGTCCTATTAGGACTAGGTCTTCTCTCTCCTACATGGGCCATGGCCATGGCCCTCTTTAATTAGAAGACCAAGTCTTCTAATTAATTCATGGCCCAGTTAATTAATTTGACCAGGCCTAATTTAATCTCCCAATTAAATAGCCCAATTAATTAACTTAATCTCCCATTTAATTAAATCAGACTCTAAGTCTATTTAATTAAAATCCTTTTCTAATTAATTAAATCCAACTTAATTAATTAATTCACAAATTAAATTCCAATTTAAATTATGATCCTGATCCAATTCCAATTGGATCCCATTTTGTTCCAATTGGGTCGACCTAGTCGACCCACCCAATATAATCGACCCAGTCGATTTTTCACCCAGTCGACCCAGTCGACTTGGTTGTTCTTATTTCCTCGCTTTCGCTACTTGTGTATTGTGTATGCCCCCGTAGGTTCACCACATAATTGGCCGTGGGTTATAATTAAATATTATTTAATTATTCGAGTAAGACTTACTCTAAATCAATCGAACACTCTGTCGATTGACCATTCCAAAATTAGCACCCCTGCTAATTTGGGAATTCTCCCACACTCCACGGTCGATGTCCAGCCACAAGCCCATGGAGCCCAATCACTGGTGAATTAATTCAGTGAACCTTTTATCATTTATAATTTCCATATACGACATAATCTCTCCATCGATCAATCTCCCAGTCGAGACTTAAGGGTATGGTCTTTCATCGGATTCCCCTTCCTTTTGTCTTGACCTTATGTACTCTGGTCTCGAAATAAATTCTCTTTGACTTAATCTTTATGAGCTACTTACATAAAGTCGTCAGATACCTTGGCCAAGGATTTTACCAGAATTAATTTCTCATAGAAATTCATAGGAGAATTTCCCAACCTATCATGTCGGGTCAATGGATCCTTTGTTGATGATATGAATCTGCATACGAGTTCCTCTATACCCAATATAAGACCACAGAGACCTTCTGGCGATCCCCAGTCAGTCGGAACTCAAATCAAAGCATAGACGTTCTCGCACCAGATAAACCCTATCACCTCAAGTAGTTAGGGATCGTTCCTCGTATACTATTATAAATATGGAATAACTTCAACCCCGATATGCGACTGCCGCTTCCATGGTGAGTTATTTCCTAATTTGGGTATTCAGTGCGCTTGCCATCCCAGCAAGCCACCCACTTATGTGTATCGACTATCCCAGTCACGCTCGTGGACCCCAGCGTCCTCCAATTCATCGGAGTATACACAATAGTGAGAGTCTAACCGAATCCAACGATGTCCTATCTCGATTGGATTCTATGACTCTTGAATATGTTCTAGATCACGGCCTTGGAGATCAGTCCACGGGTTGTCCCATAGCCCTGTGATCTAAGGACTTCTATCCTTATGCGTAGATAATTATTACATAAGATAAAGATGACCATTTAATAAAGTGCATTTATTAATCGAAATTGAATAGTTCCGTATTTATTACAATAAATACTAGCCATACAGCTGGCTTGCAGGACACTATTTCTATCAGGCTGGAGGTCGGAATCGTCAAATCCTATCAATTTGTTGTGGGTTGCTGGTTTGATCGACAGCAGTTCGTGACACTTGTGCCGATCTATCTTTTGAAGAGCTCGGGATACTGTTCTTCATGAGTTTTTACTATCCCCACCTGCGGGTCCACCCGAGATCATGTTGACGATTGTTCCCGGTTGGGCCCTCCTTGGTTTCTCTTTTTCTTCTCGATTCTGATTCCTCCTAGGGGGAGATCTAGATCGAGGACTGTTGTTTGCCGGTCTGTTTTCTCCCTGAGCATTCCTTGTAGTCTTAACGTATCCTGTTAAATGTCCCTCTGATATTAGCCTCTCGATTTCGTCCTTCAGTTGATAACATTCATCAGTATTATGTCCCCTTTGTCGATGAAATCTACAGTATTTCTTCGAGTTTGGGGCATCTCTTTGCGGGGGCGGTCTTCTCAGGAAATTCTTATCCTGTATAGCGAATAAGATTTCCGACCTGAGTTTCTTAAGTGGAGTGTAATTATCATAGTACTCTTTGTTTGACCTGTCTGCCCTCATTCTTCTTGAATCGAAATTCCTTTCCTCTTCTCGATATCCTCTCCTATTTCTGTTATCATTGTATCGGTTGTTCGGTCCTCTTTCGATCGGACGATCCAAGATAGGGGCTTGAGGTTTCTCTTCTATTTTGGCGATTCCGAAGAAGCTTCCTCGGAGCTTAGTCATCTCTTCTTCATTCATGTATTGATTTGCCATTTCCATAAGCTTCTTGTAGGTAGAAGGGTTCTCTCAAACAATGGCACTGGCAAATCCCCTATTCAGAGTGTTCTGAAACAAGACCGTTATCACAAAATCCACTCTTGGCACTTCGACTTTCAGGAGCTCATTATTTAACCTACCCATGAATGCTCTGATGGTCTCGTCGGGTGTATGTATAACAGAATACAAATGATTGGCAGGAGGTCGAACTGCTCTCTTGCTACCGAACTGACTCATGAAATTATCACACAGTTGGTCGAAATCAAAGATCGATTTCTCTTCGAGCCTTCCAAACCAAGATTGTGCCATCCCTGATAGCGTCGTTGAAAATGCTTTAGCCGCCACATTGTCCGATGTGCCGTGCAGTTGCATTTGAAGATTGAAAGAAGCGAGATGCTCCTCAGGATCCTCGGTACCAAAGTATCGAGGGAGTTGAGTTGGCAATCTTTTATCCAACGACAGTTTCTCGAAGAATATTTCATCGCAGAAAGGAGACTTTCTCAGTCAAGAGTTTGACACAGATACTTCGTTCTTCTTCTCCTGTCTGTCTAGATTTTGATGTAACGATCTGACTTCGGAAGCTAGTTTGTTTACTTCCCTTACAGATTGTTCCACCAATTCATGTCGACGAAAGTCTCACTCTGATAGAAATAGTGTCCTGCAAGCCAGCTGTATGGCTAGCATTTATTGTAATAAATGAGGAACTATTCAATTTCGATTAATAAATACACTTTATTAAATGGTCATCTTTATCTTATGTAATAATTATCTACGCATAAGGATAGAAGTCCTTAGATCACAGGGCTATGGGACAACCCGTGGACCGATCTCCAAGGCCGTGATCTAGAACATATTCAAGAGTCGTATAATCCAATCGAGATAGGACATGGTTGGATTCGGTTAGACTCTCACTATTGTGTATACTCCGATGAACTGGAGGACGCTGGGGTCCACGAGCGTGATTGGGATAGTCGATACACATAAGTGGTGGCTTGCTGGGATGGCAAGCGCACTGAATACCCCAATTAGGAAATAACTCACCATGGAAGCGGTAGTCGCATATCGTGGTTGAAGTTATTCCAATTTGCAATAGTATACGAGGAACGATCCCTAACTACTTGAGGTGATGGGGTATATCTGGTGCGAGAATGTCTATGCTTTGATATGAGTTCCGACTGACTGGGGATGGCCAGAAAGTCTCTGTGGACTCGTATTGGGTATAGAGGAACTCGTATGCAGATTCATATCATCAACAAAAGATCCATTGACCCGACTTGATAGGTTGGGACATTCTCCTATGGATTTCTGTGAGAAATTAATTCTGGTAAAATCCTTGGCCAAGGTATCTGACACTTTATGTAAGTAGCTCATAAAGATTAAGTCAAAGAGAATTTATTTCGAGATCAGAATACATAAGGTCAGGACAAAAAAAAAGGGAATCCGATGAAAGACCATGCCCTTAAGTCTCGACTGGGAGATTGATCGTTGGAGAGATTATGTCGTATATGGAAATTGTAAATGATAAAAGGTTCACTGAATTAATTCACCAGTGATTGGGCTCCATGGGCTTGTGGTTGGACATCGACCGTGGAGTGTGGGAGAATTCCCAAATTGGCAGGGATGCTAATTTTGGAATGATCAATCGACAGAGTGTTCGATTGATTTAGAGTAAGTCTTACTCGAATAATTAAATAATGTTTAATTATAACCCAAGGCCAATTATGTGGTGAACCTACGGGGCATACACAATACACATGAAGCGAAAGCGAGGAAATAAGAACGACCGAGTCGACTGGGTATAAAATCGACTGGGTCGATTATATTGGGTGGCTCGACTGGGTCGACCCAATTGGATCAAATTGGGATCCAATTGGAATTGGATCAGGATCATAAATTAAATTGGAATTTAATTTGTGGATTAATTAATTAAGTTGGATTTAATTAATTAAAGGAATAACTAATTAATTGGACTTAGAGTCTGATTTAATTAATTGGGAGACTAGTTAATTAATTGGGTTATTTAATTGGGAGATTAAATAAGGTCTGGTCAAATTAATTAACTGGGCCATGAATTAATTAGAAGACTTGGTCCTCTAGTTAGAGAGGGCCATGGCCCATGTAGGAGAATGGAATCCTAGTCCTAATAGGACTAGGTTAGGGAGATAACTATACGTAGGTAACTTGTATTTTTCAGACAACTCAATAAGCAAAAATTGAGCAGAGCAAAAATTCTCTCCCCTCTCCCTGTGTAATCGGCCGAACCACTTCTTCCCTGTGGAAGAATTTTTCGTTTTCGATTTTGTTCCAAGATCGTTTCTAATTCCTAGATTATAATATATCTTGTGTTCTAGCTGATCAAGATTTATTATTTTTCGTGTAATTGTGGTGTATCAAACCGTAGAGGCGCAACACGTGGGGCGCTACTGCAGAACTTGGGTCGATTTTGCTGAGGAGAAATTCAGAGTCCGTTTTGCTAGCTAAGGATTTGCAAGGAGATAGGTATAACTGCAACTGTTTCTACTATCGTTTTATTTATGTTCATATATATACAACTAGAGTAGTATCCTGGCAAGATTCCGTAAGAGGTCCTAAAATTTTTATATTCCGCTGTGCCTAGGGCTTTTTATCTTACCGAATCCCAACAATGGTATCAGAGCCAACTCTAGGCTTTGTATATATATGAATTTGCAAATTCTGTGTTTTTTAAATCATACGTTTGATTTATGTGGCTAGTTCTTTAAGGGCCCGTTTGGTTTCTCGGATCGGATTGCACTAGATTGGGCAATTAATCCTTTCCAGGTTGACTATTTATCAATTTCAGATTGGACTTCTCTTTCTAATCAGCTGTTTGGTTTATTTTTTGGTTCATGACTAAAAAATAGTCCACATGAAGAATGGACAGCCCATAAATGATTTATGACCAAATTACCCTTGGAATATGCAAACACTGCCCCAAGTACAATATGCTATATAATAATGCAATTTAAGTCAAAAAATCATATTTTACCCATTAATCACAATTCATAATCCCATACAAATCAATTTATCAATTGCCAAAACACTACATAAAGCCTAAATAAAATCCCATCACTAGACCAAATATGCAAAAGATATGTAGTTAAAACCAAAATATGAATCACTTTCAAAGGTATAGCAAATAAAAGTTTTTTGCTCCTTTAAACAAAATAAGCAAGTGATTCATCATGTGAGTTCAAAGATTATATGGGATATCTCATGGCACTTTTCTTCCCCCGATTATTGACTGGAGAAAATTGGCTTGGTCATTCTCCGGCATAGATAAGAACAAGTCTGTGTAGTATGGATTTGATCTGATCTTGGTTATCACAAAGAAACGGGTATCTGCCGGCTCAATGTTAAACTTGACAACATTCTCATAGACTTGTTTAGCCAATGTAGATGGTTGGGGAGGCGAAGGAGTAGGTGGGATTGAAGAATTTTCCTCTTTGTCAAATTTGGTAAGCAAAGTGCTAAATGTAGACTCCGCGCTATTTATAAACCGGTCCAAGTAGATGTTATCATCTCGGGAGGATTCTCCACTTTTCCTCTTGCGCCGAACCAAGCTCTTTGACTTTGAAATATTAAAAAAATGATACTAACAAAAAACACTAAAGTATAGAGCTCAATTCAAATAACTCGTACACCTTAACCTTATCATGGAGCTTCACAATTAACATAATAAGATTCCAAATAACAATAGCATAGCTAAGAACAACTCCACATTTTTTAAATAAAAGGTTAATTTTCTCATATACTATATCCGTTGTTTAAAATTCCAAAAATCTTACAAATCAAACTTAAACTTTACATATCATATGCAAAACCCTGCCTTAAACCCTGCCAATTTTTTTATTTGATGTCTGCCTTAGGTGAGTAGTATGGTTAAAAAAACATGAATAGATGATGGAAAATTTGATTAGTATAACAATTAAGTATGAAAAGCAAAAAAAGAAAAAGAAAATAGAGAACCCATACTTCTGCTTGGTCGTGGAGTGAGAAAGAAATGGAGAAGGAAGTAGGTCATTTAAAGCTAAGGGTAATTGAAGTCATTTGACAAGAAAAAGTAAGGGCACAAATGTCCAATTTAATTGGGTCGGCCATCACTAAATTGGGTCGCAGGGTTGGAGACCGGACTCTAATCCCACCACTAAGCCCATGTGGCACACTTATCTCGGGCAACCCAACTTTTATGTCTAGGAAACCAAACATTGAATTATTTATTCCACGTCACTGTCCAGGCCCAATATCCTATCTAATCAATGGAAGCAAACGGGCCCTAACTTTGCATGTTTTAGAACGTAGATCTGTTAACTTAGAGTTAATGTATAATTTTAGATTCGAAAATTTTATCATGTTAGTTTTTATTTTGGATTGGAATTTAATTGACTGGATCTGTTAAATTAAATCATGTGAGTAATCGGAACAAACAAAAAAATTTTTTTTTTGAGTTCGACCGCGGTGGCACGCGGCTAGGCGGCCACCGCGAGCTGCCGCAAGCAGCAACGCGCTGTCTGCGCGTGCAGCACACGGCCTCCGTGGTCGCGTGTGTGTTGCCACGTGGCGGTGTCCTATTCGTCACTCCGTGACTGAATTTTGGTTGATCTCAAACACGCCTATTTTGGAAGTCCTGAAAATCTTGGAGAATTTTGGAAGATTAGGAAACTTAGAGGTTTTTGGATAAGGTAGTTATCTTGTTAAATGTGAACACTACCTTAATTAAACTAATCTAGACAAAATAGGATTATCTTGAAAATCTTGGAGATTTGGGAATATTTGGGAAACATAGAGTTTTTGATAAGGTAGGAATCGTAGAGATTTGGTCTACCTTAATTAACCAATTATAATCAAGATAAGTTTTATAGATTACTTAGAACTCAAGTAAGAGTTAATTAATCTTAGAGATTAATTGTTAATTCAAAATAAATTAACTTGTATAATTTTTTAGAATTAAAATTAATGGAGCCGGTAAATTTACATTTATGCCTTTATGTGAATTTATGCATGTTCTTGAGTGAATATGTGGATTGGTCGATTTTGCCCTTGAGCCCTGTGTAGTTTTTGGTTTATTTATTTTATGGGTTGTAATTAAATGGACCTGATTGGTGCCCTTGCTTGCGCAAACGAATGTAATAGAATAAGACAATTTTAATTTGTAAGCTAGGCTTAGATTAGGCTTGGAGCCGAGAAGATCTCATGAAGACTTGGAGATCCACATGGAGGCCCATTTACCTTGGAGGACATGGAGGCCCAATCAAGCTGGATATTACAAGAAGGCCCATGATGTATGGGTTTAAAAATTGTAATAGTTAGGACATTTAATTTCCACCCTAGACTGACCAATTGATTCATCACTTGGCTCGTGATGAATCGCATAGGATGGGCAATCGATCAATCATATCCTGCTAGGTGATGTATGTTTACTTATATTCTTTTATGTATGTCATGCATGCTTAGAATAGATCACGTAAACAAGATAAAGCATAATCTGATGAGACCTCGCACAAGAAAACTTAAAACCTCCAATTGAACTTAAAATTCAATTAGAATATTAAATCGAATAACGGGCGCATAAGAATAGTGTCTATGGTCCGAGCCTATCCAATTACTAGGTCTTAGGCATATTGTACGAATATATCTCGATGTCTCACGAGTCGTGGGTCGAGCTATAGGAAGATGATATGTCTATTGCCTCGATGCACGAGATAGTGCCAAGGGAGGGGATAGCAAGGTTTTAGGCGCTGTCTCACGAGTCGTGGGGCGTCTAGGATTGAACTATTTCTCTCCACGAGTGTTGGACATGATTTAACGCTAGTAAGTGTGGAAGTCTCACGAGTCGTGGGTCCATATCGAAAAACGAGGCTAAATAAACTTAAGGGTTAGCTGCGATGGTTAACCGTCGACGTATCCGACCACCAAGTGAATCAAATATTATGGCCAACGAGTCGTGGGTACTAGGAGATTGCATTTGGGCCTTAAGCCCGCTAGGATATTTTAAATTCCCGAAACTTATGTGGGGGCATAAGATTTTGATTAAAATAGTGGGAGTAATTTACAAATAAAAACCCATGTTTGTAAATTGTGCATTTTGAATTAATCTTTCGCGTATTTATTTCTTCTCTCGTCATTTTGTAGATATAATGTCTAAGAATCCAATTTCCATCATACTTGATCAAAACAAATTAACTGGACCCAACTTCCATGACTGGGTCAGCAACCTTAAGATCATTCTCGCTTCTGAAAAGCGAGGTTTTGTCCTTGATGGGCCCCCTCCCGAACTTGCTAAGGATGCCGATGATACTGAGAAAGAAGCCGTGGATATGTGGCTTGACGATGACTTACAGTCACGTTGTCTCATGTTGGCATCCATGTCGAATGAGCTTCAAAAGCAGCACGAGCATATGAAGTCTTCATCTACACGCACCTGAATGGTTTATTTGGGGTGCAAAGTAGATATGAGCGGTATTAAAAAGCTAAGACTTTGCAACAAACGAGGATGGCTGAAGGTGCTGATGTTCGATCTCACTGCATCAAAATGATTGGGCTTATTGAAAAGCTTGGTCATCTTGACGTAAAGATGGACAAAACCTACTGCTAGGATATAATCCTCCAATCGTTGCCAAGATCATTCGAGCAATTCGTAGTGAACTACAACATGCACAAGATGGATGTTGAACTTGACGAGTTAGCTAATATGCTCGCCACTGCCGAGGCTTCCATGAAAAGAGAGAAGCCATTGATGGTTGCTACCTCGACCCAATCCAAGTCCAAAAGGACTAAGAAAGGGAAAGGGAAGGGAAATGCTTCTTCAAGCAAAGGCAAAGCACCATCTGGGCCCATATGGAAGGGAAAGAAGCGTAAAGCTACGTCTGGTGAACAGAAATGTTTCTACTGCAAGAAACCTGGACACTGGAAGAGGAACTGCAAAGAGTTGTTAGAGAGCTCGAAAGGTATATTCCTTGTTGAAGTTAATTTATCAATTAACTGCGCATCATGGGTGCTAGACACTGCTTGTGGTTCTCATCTTTGTAATGATTTACAGGTGATGTGAGCAACAAGGCCACTTAGGCCAGGGGATTGGATCCTAAGATTTGGCAATGGAGCTAGAGCTGCTGCCGAGGCCATAGGCGAAGTGGAGTTAGATTTAGGTGGTAATAAATTAGTCCTTAGGAATGTTCTTTATGTACCTGGTTTGGTGAAAAACATTATTTCTATTCCTGTTTTGGATAATGAAGGTTTTAATTTTACTATTAATAAAGGTTCCTTTTCGTTATTCATGAATGATAATATGTTTTTCACTGGTACATTAAAAGATGGACTATATTCCGTTGAACCACCTAAATTAGTGATGCATGTACAACAAAACAAAAGAAAACAAGATAATGAAATATCTGCCCAATTATGGCACGCTCGACTTGGACATATATCTAAGTCAAGGATTCAAAAGTTAGCATCCTCTGGCGCGATTGAAATCAATCGCATTGATGAAATGCCAACATGTGAACATGTCTAAAGGGTAAAATGGCTAAGTTGCCATTTAAGGGAAACCCTGAGAGAGCCAAGCAAACATTGGACTTAATACATACTGACGTATGTGGACCACTAAGAAAAAGCGCCCGAGGTGGCTATGACTACTTCATCACTTTCACTAACGACTATAGTCGTTATGGATATGTGTTCTTGTTGAAACACAAGTCTGAAGCCTTTGAGCGATTCAAAGAATTCAAGATGGAAGTAGAGAATCAACTTGGTCATACGATAAAGGCTCTTCGTTCTAACCGAGGTGGAGAATTTCTTAGTAATGAATTTCTAAATTATCTTGTAGAGCATGGAATACTATGGCAGTGGACTCCTCCTGCAACACCCCAATTTAATGGAGTTGCATAGAGAAGGAATCGAACCTTGATGGACATGGTTCGATCCATGATGAGTGCCACTGACCTTTCTCTTTCATTTTGGGGACATGCCCTCCTCACGGCAACGAAGATACTGAACATGGTACCTTCTAAATCCGTAGAAAAGACACCGTACGAATTATTGTTTGGCAAGGCACCCTCATACGCATTCATGCGCATATGGGGATCTCCCGCTTACGTTAAAAAGCTAGTGGGAGATAAATTGGAAACTAAATCCACTTTGTGCAAATTCGTGGGGTATCCAGAAAACTCGATAGGATACGAGTTCTACGATCCTACAAGACAAACTACGTTTGTCTCGAGGAACGCACACTTCTTGGAGAAGGATTTCTTGGTGGACAAGAAAGAAAACAACGTAGAGCTTGATGAGGTCACTGAAGCTGAAAAGTACACCGATACTTCGTAGGTCAGAAAGACAACGTAGAGAACCCGAGAGGTACTACGGTCTGCTGCACGAGACTGGACAGTCTCTAACCGACCCAAGGACTTACGAAGAGGCTATGCTAGACATAGACTCGGGAAAGTGGCGCGAAGCCATGGAATCCGAATTGGACTCCATGCACTCAAACAAGGTATGGGCCTTGGTAGATCCACCAGTGGGAGTAGCTCCCGTGGGTTGCAAGTGGATCTATAAGCGAAAGCTTGGAGTGAACGGAGATGTAATAACCTACAAGGCGCGACTAGTGGCAAAATGATACACTCAAAGACCAGGAATCGACTTTGAGGAGACCTTCTCGCCCATCGCAATGCCTAAATCCATTCGGATCTTGCTGGCCATAGCTGCGTGGTATAACTACGAGATATGGCAGATGGATGTAAAGACTGCCTTTTTCAATGAGGACATTGACAAGGAGATCTACATGGAGCAACCAAAAGGATATGCATCCAAAGGAGCTGAACACAAGGTGTGCAAACTCCAGAGGTCCATTTATGGACTGAAGCAAGCTTCCCGAAGTTGGAACATTCGTTTCGATGAGACAATCCAAACTTTTGGGTTCATAAAAAACATGTTCGAACCTTGCATGTACAAGAAGATCAGTGGGAGTACAGTTGAATTTTTGGTGCTTTACGTTGACGACATTCTTCTCATTGGAAACAATGTGAAAGTGTTATCCGAAACTAAAGCATGGTTATCTACACAATTCTCAATGAAGGATATGGGAGAAGCATCCTTTGTACTAGGTATAAGGATCTACCGAGATAGATCAAAAGGACTGCTGGGCCTCTCCCAATCCCAGTACATAGATAAAATCTTGAAAAGATTTAATATGGAAGAATCCAAGAGAGGATTGCTTCCAATGAGACATGGGATTGCACTCTCTAAGTCTATGGCCCCAAAGACGCCTGAAGAGAGAAGCAATATGTCTCGAGTACCATATGCATCCGCGATAGGAAGCATAATGTATGGATTGTTATGTACTAGACCAGACGTAGCGTACGCTCTAAGCGTTACAAGTCGCTACCAGTCTGATCCAGGTGAGCAACACTGGATAGCCGTAAAGGCAATTCTAAAGTACCTGAGAAGGACTAAGGAATTGTTCTTGGTATACGGTGGAGGAGAATTGAAATTGGAAGGCTATACAGACTCGAGCTTCCAATGTGATGTAGACGACTTCAAGTCGACATCAGGATACGTGTTCTGCCTCAATGGTGGTGCGGTTAGCTTGAAGAGTTCCAAGCAAGAAACAACCGCGGATTCAACCACCGAAGCAGAATACATTGTCGCGAGTGATGCAGCAAAGGAAGGTGTTTGAATGAGGAACTTCATCCAGGAATTGGATGTGATACCTAGCATCGCTGAGCCCATTACTATCTTCTACGATAATAATGGGGCAATAGCGCAAGCAAAGGAGCCGAGATCTCATCAGAAATCCAAGCACGTACAAAGACGATACCACGTGATAAGAGATATCATTGGTAGAGGAGACATTAAGATGGAACGTGTCGACTCAGAAGATAATACCGCGGACCCGCTAACGAAGCCTCTGCCTCAAAAGGCATTTGAGAAACATCTGCATAAGATGGGACTCAAGAACATAATAGACAGGCTTTAGGACTAGTGGGAGATTGATAGAAATAGTGTCCTGCAAGCCAGCTGTATGGCTAGCTTTTATTGTAATAAATGAGGAACTATTCAATTTCGATTAATAAATGCGCTTTATTAAATGGTCATCTTTATCTTATGTAATAATTATCTACGCATAAGGATAGAAGTCCTTAGATCACAGGGCTATGGGACAACCCGTGGACTGATCTCCAAGGCCGTGATCTAGAACATATTCAAGAGTCGTAGAATCAAATCGAGATAGGACATCGTTGGATTCGGTTAGACTCTCACTATTGTGTATACTCCGATGAACTGGAGGACGCTGGGGTCCACGAGCGTGACTGGGATAGTCGATACACATAAGTGGGTGGCTTGCTGGGATGGAAAGTGAACTGAATACCCCAATTAGGAAATAACTCACCATGGAAGCGGTAGTCGCATATTGGGGTTGAAGTTATTCCAATTTGCAATAGTATACGAGGAACGATCCCTAACTACTTGAGGTGATAGGGTTTATCTGGTGCGAGAACGTCTATGCTTTGATATGAGTTCCGACTGACTGGGGAACGCCATAAAATCTCTGTGGACTCGTATTGGGTATAGAGGAACTCGTATGCAGATTCATATCATCAACAAAAGATCCATTGACCCGACTTGATAGGTTGGGACATTCTCCTATGGAATTCTTTGAGAAATTAATTCTGGTAAAATCCATAAGGTCAGGACAAAAGAAAAGGGAATCCGATGAAAGACCATGCCCTTAAGTTTCGACTGGGAGATTGATCGATGGAGAGATTATGTCGTATATGGAAATTATAAATGATAAAAGGTTCACTGAATTAATTCACAAGTGATTGGGCTCCATGGGCTTGTGGCTGGACATCGACCGTGGAGTGTGGGAGAATTCCCAAATTGGCAGGGGTGCTAATTTTTGAATGATCAATCGACAGAGTGTTCGATTGATTTAGAGTAAGTCTTACTCGAATAATTAAATAATATTTAATTATAACCCACGGCCAATTATGTGGTGAACCTACGGGGGCATACACAATACACATGAAGCGAAAGCGAGGAAATAAGAACGACCGAGTCGAATGAGTATAAAATCGACTGGGTCGATTATATTGGGTGGGGTCGACTGGGTTGACCCAATTGGAACAAATTGGGATCCAATTGGAATTGGATCAGGATCATAAATTAAATTGGAATTTAATTTGTGGATTAATTAATTAAGTTGGATTTAATTAATTAAAGGAATAATTAATTAATTGGACTTAGAGTCTGATTTAAATAATTGGGAGACTAGTTAATTAATTGGGTTATTTAATTGGGAGATTAAATAAAGCCTGGTCAAATTAATTAACTGGGCCATGAATTAATTAGAAGACTTGGTCTTCTAATTAGAGAGGGCCATGGCCCATGTAGGAGAATGGAATCCTAGTCCTAATAGGACTAGGTTAGGGAGATAACTATAAGTAGGTAACTTGTAGTTATTTTTCAGACAACTCAATAAGCAAAAATTGAGCAGAGCAAAAATTCTCTCCCCTCTCCCTGTGTAATCGGCCGAACCACTTCTTTCCTGTGGAAGAATTTTTCGTTTTCGATTTTGTTCCAAGATCGTTCCTAATTCCTAGATTATAATATATCTTGTGTTCTAGCTGATCAAGATTTATTATTTTTCGTGTAATTGTGGTGTATCAACCCGTAGAGGCGCAACACGTGGGGCGCTACTGCAGAGCTTGGGTCGATTTTGCTGAGGAGAAGGATTTGCAAGGAGATAGGTATAACTGCAAGTGTTTATACTATCGTTTTATTTATGTTCATATATATACAACTAGAGTAGTATCCTGGCAAGATTCCGTAAGAGGTCCTAAAATTTTTATATTCCGCTGTGCTTAGGGCTGTTTATCTTACCGAATCCCAACAATTCCCAAATCTCCAAGATTTTCAAGATAATCCTATTTTGTCTAGATTAGTTCATCGTCTCGATCATTGTTGTTGTTTGTCTCATTCATCTCCATCCTTACTCCTACAGCCGGTGCTTTCTTCCGTGGTTGTCCTCGAGGAACCTTAACATCCTACTTAGCGACCTCAGCTAATCACTCCTTTCTTGCTTCATCAAGGAGGGCCTTCACGTCTTTCTTCGTCATTTGAAGAATTTCTGGCGTAGGGGGTCTCGAGGGCTCACCCTCTGCCCCCGATGTGTGACCAGGATGCCTCGGAGGCATGCTATCTCCCTGACCTTCCCTGAATTGATCTTGATTTCCATTTCGTTCTCGAGCGAGGGCGGCCATCGAGCGCGTGGTCATCTTTTACGTTTCAGAGTTATGATTCCCACAGACGGCGCCAATTGATGAGTGTGTTATTGTACTATTGTGTTAGTCTTGTCGAATGGATAGGGTATCGGTCATAACACTTCTCGTCAATGTGAAGGTAGGTAGATCAGTCAAACCTCTCTTCGATTTGTTCTCGGGGATCGTAACCTGCAATCAAAGACAACTACGTCAGGTTAATGCCGGTGGTGACCCGGCGATAACCCTATGATGCTTAAGTAAGTGTCGAGTTTGAGATATTGAAATGGGTATTTGTTGCTTGGAGAGTGCGTACCTTTTCTGTATTAATGAGGGCTATTTATAGTTTTCCGCATGGGCCACCGGGTCGAATCCTGACAAGACCTTCCGAAAATAGCGATTTGGTCATGATAGGACACTCGGGTCAGGATCCGACCTTATGTATTTAGTTCGACCCTTTAAATAAAAATGGTATAATGCATGGAAGCCATATCGACGAGCGTGCACTCATGACGAGAGGTTAAGTCGATGTCCTCGTCACGAGTCTTTTCGATGAAGATCGATGTATTGGAGTCTTTCGTTGTATTTCGATCATCGATATGGTTTTGTGCTTGACGAAAACTTGGTACATCATTAAAATCAATTTTGGAATTGCATCATTTCAAAGAAAGCGAGAGTTTAATTGCTTTGACAGGAGAGATCCTGGAGGCAATACCTAAATTCAGAGACTTACTCCAAGATCTTATAAACAAATCTGAACTAGTTTTTTCAGAATCTCAAAGCCTCGATGATGAGATTAGTGACGATCTGAAGATCATCTCCCAAGATTTGTAGAAAGTCTATAAAGAAATAATTTCCTTTCATACGACGATTAAGAAAATCATCAAGGAGTACAACCCAAAATTAGATCAGGAAACAAGCAACAAGGAGTCCCAACTTGCTGATGAAGATTTTGATGGAAACGTAAGAGATATGGTGGGAGTATATGATGAAGAACTACGACAACTAATTCATAAACTACTCGGGGGACAATGGCCCAGGGTTATTTCATTAGTGGGTATGGCAGGTGTTGGTAAGACTACCATTGTCAAAGTACTTTATAATGATCCAGGTATTTCAGATCATTTTGACGTTCATGCATTTTTCAGGGTAGGAACTGATTATCATCCAAAAAATATCTTGTTAGATCTTCTAGTTTGCTTGTCCCCTAATTATAATAAAGTTTTAGGAATAGAAAAGAGTGAGGATGAATTGATAAAGCAGATACGCAAATTTGTCAAACTTAGAAGGTATTTGATTGTGTTAGATGATGTATGGGACTTTGACATTATGAAGGATATAGTGTGGAACCTTTTAAGTGGCAGCAGTGGGAGCAAATTAATTATTACAACTAGGTTGTCAAATATGGCAATAGATGTTGTTCACAATATTCGCTTCCGGAATGAAGAAGAAAGCTGGAATATTTTCTGCAGGAAGGTATTTGTTGAAAACTCCTGCCCTCCTGGTCTCGAGAAAATTGGAAAAAAGATTGTAAAAAAATGTGGAGGACTTTCCCTTGGAATAATCTCGATTGCCAACATCTTATCCAAAGCCGAGAAGATGCTTGATTACTGGGAAAAGGTAGACAAGAACGACAATTTGGTTGCCTTAGCTACAGAGGAAGGGTCACACATGTCACATGCACTATTTTTGAGTTACAAGCATTTGTCTCCGCATTTAAAAGAGTGTTGTCTCTATATTGGAGTTTTTCCTCTAAATCATGAGATCTCCGTCTCCAAGCTCGTCAAATTGTGGGTTGGTGAGGGATTAGTTCAACCAAGGCACCTCAACACCCGTGAAGATACGGCGCGGATGTATTTGAAGGGTCTCGTTTCCCATAATATTGTTTTAGTTCACCAACAGAGCTCCAGTCTCAGAACTAAAACCTGCAGCGCTCATTGTTTCTTTTGGCATCTCTTGGTAAGAGAGGCTGCAAACAAAAAGATTTTTCATCTCATAAATTGTTATCCTAGTGCTTTTTCAGAAGATATACATTGTCAGCGCCGGTTATGCATACATAGGAATGCTCTTCTTGGCTTCAAACGTGTTTCTGAATCGATAGAATCAGTTTCAAATGTGCGTTCTTTTCTTTGTACTGGTCCAAAACATCAATATCCGGTATCAATATGAGGTTTGACATCTATTAAGGTGTTAGATGCTTTTACAATCCGTTTATATAAGTTCCCGACTGGAATATTGGATCTAGTTGAGTTAAAGTACCTTGTCTTCACATATGATGGAAAGCCTACTAAAAAATCTTGTATACTTGATTGCCCATCGATACCACCTGACAATCATCAATTCTTCTCCATCTTATATGTCGATAGAGATATGGGATATGCAAGAACTGAGGCATCTTCAAGTCATGGGAAGCGACCTGCCACATCCCGCTTATGTTGCTCAGTTACCTAACCTCTTAACGCTGCTAGGTGTGAGCGATCGCAGTTGTACAAAGAAGGTTCTTCAAAGTATACCAAATCTAAAAAAAATTAGGTGTTTGGATTGTTTTACCACAGGGTGTTTCTAAAAACTTGCATATCTTTGATCATCTTGCCTTGCTCTCTAGACTCGAATCATTCAAATGCATCGTGTCAAATCCCAATCCTGGGTCTCAGCAGGTTTTTCTTTTGCCAGAGTCAATTTACCCATCTAGTCTTACAAAGTTAACTTTGAGTGGGTGTGGATTTGCATGGGAAGACATGTCAATAATTGGTCGTGAACTATATAATCTTCGAGTGTTGAAATAGCGATGCTCTGCCAATCAAGGCCCAGAGTGGGTGGTGGATGAAAAGGAGTTCCCGAAACTTGTGCATCTGCTACTTGAAGACATCGATTTGGTGCATTGGAGAGTTGGCTACCGTTGCATCCCATTGCTTAAGCGCCTAATCATTAAGCACTGCTACAAACTGGAAGAGATCCCTAATGAGATTGCAGATTGATTGCAGAAGTGATTGCTTGCAGCCCTTCAGTTATGACTACTGCGAAGCACGTACTAGAGGAATGAAGGGAAAGTGTTAATGAACATTTTAAATTGAGTATTACAACAACTCTATATATGCATGATATGCGTTTGTCTGTGTATATGTAGATGAATGAAATGCATAAGTGTACTCCTTAATTAACAATTGATTAGCTTCATGGTTCTATTTTATCTTCTTTTTTTTTATAATAATTTTTTAAAACATAGTATACTCCTTAATTAACAATTGATAACAAAACATACTTTTTATTTTTACTGATCAGTAATTTATATCTTAAACTCGTAGCATTTGAGGTCATAAAAGTTTGTTGCTACTAATTCATTTGGTTACATGTTAAATTAACACTAATTAGTCTTAATAGTTGCGTGTCTTCTGACTTCTTTTCTTGCGTAATCAAATGAAAAATAAGTATGACATTTTTATGCTTTTAGTTTTATTTAACATTAGTAATCCTTAGAATATATATAAATGTCTGTATGTTTCATCAACTTGTCTAATTTCCGGAAATAGATTATTGTTCTCTATAATATCGTAATTGCATTTAAATAATATTGTGAACATTTCTGTCATTGTTTGATAGTTACTTTTCATATTGTGTCTATTAAAATAGTGATGGGTCTAGATTATTTTGTTTGTGATTTTTATGTGGAAACCTTTTTTTAAAAGAATAGGGATGTAACTTTTTCCGTCGGTAAATATGTTGCTAATACCAGTTGTTTATTTTGGAATTATATATGTAGGCTTTTTTTTCCTTCTCTTGTATTTTATATTTAATAACTCGTTTTTTTCTCCAGATTAAGGAGAAGAGAGTACGTGATGATTGAGATTGGAAACCAATGATATGAAATAATGGGTTTTGGACTTTTGGTTATGTAGCATTACTTCTTTTTTTTTTGCTTTATTGATGAGACTGGTTTGTGGAATTTTAAATTTGTTTACATTTTTATTTTAGTGAGAGTTTTAACTATCTTGTATTTCTTTACACTTTGTGAACGAGTTTTAATTTTTAAATGATAGTGAGGCTTGAATTTCGTGATACATTTGATTAAATAATTTTTATGCTCTTAAATTAAATTACGCAACTAGCTAATTGTGGTGATAGTCCAAAAGTGATGGAGGGGGATTTGATTTAATAGATGTAATGGCTTCCCCATTTCTCCAAGAGATCTTTAAGCTTATAAAATAAAAATAATTTTTTTAGCAATTTGGAGTTAATGAACTTGAATTTATGTAGTCTAATGAATCGAAATAATATTTGTGTTGGAAAAAACAGTTTTAAGATTATCAAAATGTGAACACAAATCGAAACTAAAACAAACAAACCAATATGAACAGTAAAAGAAAACATAATCAGTTTAAATAACCGAACAGATAAATTTAAATCAACTTATCTCACAATTCTGCATAGTAACAGAATTGATCCAACCAAATCCCAGAAATGATTCTGCTTGCCTTGAAGAAATTATCGACCCATTTCCGGTGCAACTGGGAATCACGAACACTTCTTCCAGGATAATTTATCTACAGGAATTCCTCCACTGCACAATGGCAGAAATTCCACCTCGAAAAATACTCAGAAGCAAAAATAACCCAGAGAGATATTTTTCCAGAAATGCTTTGATTCGGAGATAGAAAAGAGAGATTGAATTGTGTTTGTGTGTTTTTCGAAAATGAAAAACCACTCATATATATAGCTGATGGGGAGCCTATTGGCAATTAAAACTGCCCATTTAATTTGAATAAAAATGGCCTAATTAAGTCAAGTTTCGTAACCGAAACGTTACACAATTGAATAAACGAATTTAATTTTCTGTAACTGAAACGTTACGCAATTTAATATGCAGCTTATTTATTCAAATTCAAAATTTTAAATTAATTCTATATTTTAAGTCAAAATTTCTCCAAAAAGATAAGTCCTAGACGAGACAATTCGTCCAAACGCCCGAGCCCAGCTTAGCTCAGCCCACTTCAGATCAGATCCGAGCCGGGTCGGGCGGGCGGCGGCGCGCGTGTGGTGTATTCATATGATCCTCTTTGTAAAGACTTATACCAAGTTTTATACACTTAGTTCATATATACTAATACATACAAATATAAAAAATCAATGTGGGACAAATAAAGAGTTTTTCAACTCTTCAACTTCCTCACAAGGCTTTTATAATTTGCCAGTTAGTCTTAGAAGAATGAGGGACAACATACAAATTATCTTATTTGAATATTATTTTCCCCACTTTATATATATAACAATTTATCTATGGATTCCAACCTTTTAATTAGGTATCCATCCATATAATTACAACAATCCCCCACAAATCTATAGAAAATAATCTATTAGGGTTACCGTAATGTGCTTTCAGCAATGGTACCTTCCGGTTTGAACCATTGCCTAAGTTATCCAACTTATGCTGCCACAGGGACAAATGGATCTATGCCTTGAATTTGGACCTTGAAGTGGTAGCGTCCATTGGTAACAACACGTTACTTGTTATGTGTTAATCTTTAGGTTTGACACTATAGGCCATGTGTCCCGATCTTGTATCATGAATGTTATTTAAGGAATAACCCTATTTCCTCTAGTTGCGGCCAAAAAACTACATTCACTTAGTTGAGCGTCTCAGGATGTACTGCTAGCATCCCGTCTTACAGACTTGACCTCATTCAGTGTTAATTCACTTACTGGATTAGCAGTAGTCAGCTCCTATCAGGTATATCAGGGGATAGACTCAGATACTTAGTATCAGTCTTAATTAGGAGCAACTTTTATATACCCAACAGTTTGTTTATACCACATTGAACCTTCCTTGTGGGATCTCCACTTGGTAGGTTGGGTTGTCACTGCTTGTATCTTAGTTTAGGGTTTTCAGTCCCATCCCCAGCCTGGATTTCTTCCCTTATAGACGTTAGTCTAACTTGGATGTGTCTCTTGGTCTTTTGATTATATTTTTGGCTTTTAATCTTTGCAATTGTGGTTTGAGAATCACAATGCACCACGACTGCTGGAAGAGGCAAGCTAACCATGGTTAATTGGATCAATAACCCATGTAGCCATTCAACTTCAATCCCTGTTGTGTCTAAAGCACATAATTTGGCCTCAAATGTAGACCGAGTAACCAAGATTTGTTGGTTGACTTCCAGGAGACAGCGCCCCCACCAAGGGTAAAAACGTACCCCGTACACCCATTGCTTCCGGAGTTCTTGACTATCCAGCTAGCGTCACTATATCCCTCAAGTACTGCAGGGAACCTGCCATATTGAAGAGATAGTGATACTGTGCCCTTTAGATACCTAAGTACCCGGTCAAGAGCTTCCCAATGGGTTCGAGACAACTTGTATATCTTGCTAACTTCGAGACTGCAAACGAAATGTCTGGTCTCGTGCCATTTGCCAGATATTGCAAGCTTCCAATAATTTGTGAATATATTAATTGAGATACAGGAACACCACTTTCATTTTTAAAGAGAGCTACTGAAGGATCATATGGTGTTTTGACAATTTTACATTCTTTATAGCCAAATTTCTCAATTGTCTTCTCAACATAGTGAGATTGAGAAACTGCTATACCCTTAGTTGACCGAGTCAACTTGAGTCCAAGAATAACATTTGCCACACCCATATCCTTCATTTCAAACTTACTCTTTAAGAATGACTTGGTTACATTTATTATCTCAATATTAGGTCCAATCAATAGAATATCATCAACATAAAGACATAAGACAATATATTTATCACCTTTAACTTTACAGTAGATGCACTTATCATTATCGTTTACAACAAAGCCAAAAGATAAAATAGTTTTATCGAACTTTTCATGCCATTATTTAGGAGCTTATTTCAAACCATATAGTGATTTAACAAGCTTACAAACTTTTCGCTCACTTCCAGAAGCTACAAATCCCTTTGGCTGATCCATATAGATTTCCTCCTCGAGACCACCATACAGGAATGCTGTTTTAACATCCATCTGGTGAATCGGGAAATCATATATACAGGCCAGTGCTATTAGCACTCGTATTGTAGTCAAACGACCAACAGGGGAATATGTATCGAAAAAATCGATTCCCTCTTTTTGCCTAAACCCTTTGGCAACTAATCTGGCTTTAAACTTATCTATGGTTCCATCAGATTTAAATTTCTTTTTAAAGATCCATTTACATCCAATTGTATTACACCCCGGAGGTAGATCGTCTAGTTCCCATGTCCCGTCAGAGACAATGGAGTCCATCTCACTTTTGACAGCTACCTTCCAATGCCTTGATTCTTTCGAAGCCATTGCATCTTTGAATGTTACAGGATCACCCTCGACGTTGTAAGTGATAAAATCACTTCCAAAATCCTTGGCAATTTTAGCTCACTTACTCCGTCTAGGTTCATCTGATTCAATCGGTACTGAATCGGAACTACTTGGATTAACCCCCACGTTTGTCATCTTTTCCACATGTTCAGGAATTGATGAAGATGTAAGAGCTGAATCTAAGGAATTGTCATTAGGCATTCCCGTTTTCATGGGAAATACGTCCTCAAAGAACGTAGCATCACGATATTCAACTATTGTGTTAACCTCTATGCCAGGAATTTCTGATTTAATAACCAGAAGTTTCCACATAACCTAAAAAGATTACATCAACAGTCTTTGGACCCAGTTTCTTTCTTTTGTGTTCTGGAACTAGAACTTTTGCAAGACAGCCCCACAAACGGAAGTATTTTAAACTAGGTTTTCTGCCTTTCCAGAATTCAAACGAAGTTCTTTCATTATGTTTTAGAGGAACTCTATTCAGAATATGGCAAGCCGTATTCAGAGCTTCTCCCCACATATATTTAGGCAATCCAGAATTCAAAAACAAACTATTAATCATATCTTTAAAAGTTCTATTCTTTCGTTCTGCTATCCCATTTAACGAAGGGGAATATGGAGGAGTCTCTTCGTGAATAATGTCAAAATTTCGGCAATATTCTTCGAACAAATTAGACTCATATTCTCCACCTCTATCTGATCTTAACCGTTTATGTTTCTTACCAGTTTGAGTTTCAGCTTCATTTTTGAACGTTATGAATTTTTCAAGTGCTTCAGATTTATGTTCTAAAAATAAACATAACAATATCTACTGCAATTATCTATAAAAGTAATAAAGTATTTCTTATTATCTTTAGTTAAAATTCCATGGAATTTACAAATGTCCGTATGAACCAAATCAAGTATTTCAGAGTGCCTTTCAACCGACTGATATGGCTTTCTTACTTGTTTTGCTTCAACACAAATGTGACATTAACTTTATGGTTTATTTCATATTTGGGGATTAGATTTAAATTCATCATCCGTTTAACAGAACAAAAATTTAAATGTCCTAATCTATCATGCCAAACATTAGAAGATTCTATTGCATTCACAACAGGAAATCCAGAAAATTTATTAGAACCAACATTTTCATCTCTTAATTTACAAATAAGGGAAATTTACATAGACACCCCCTGACTTTTTCCCTAATTACAAGAAATTACCCTACTGTTTGAAATATTACATAAACACCCCCTCGAGGCGTGTATTTGTAATGATTTTAGGGACCAAATTGGTAATACAATTTTTGGTTGAGGGGGTATTTTTGTAATATTTCAAACAGTAGGGTAATTTCTTGTAATTAGGGTAAAAGTCAGGGGGTGTCTATGTAAATTTCCCTTTAAATAAACCATAATCTAAATAACCTTTACCAACAAAAGTCCCATAATACAGAATTACGACTTTATTGGACTTAAAGTTCATTTCGTAACCCTCCCTAACTATTACAGAACCACTTATTATATTTCCCCTGATCGTTGGAACATGATGCACCCTTTGTACTGATAGTATGCGCCCTGAAGGAAACTTCAAGTCCACGCGTCCTCTCCCTAACACTTTTGCACCTCTTGAATTTCCCATCGTCACAGATTTTCCATCAACAGGCTGATAAGACACAAACAACAATTTATCAGCACATACATGCACATTTGCCCCAATGTCTATTAGCCAATCATATGGTTCATATATAGTAAGAATTTCAGGTTTCAAAGAAACATACCCTTCAACAGAGTTTTCTGGAGCTTTAGGTTCACTAGTATCTCCCACAACCATGTTTACCATAGTCAGAGCTCTAGTTTCACCAATGTCTCCCACAACCATGTTGACTGTAGCCGGTGTAGTAGACTCAGATTTGTCTTTGGACTTTTTGGTAGGACACTCCTTAGCCCAGTGACTCATCTGTCCACAAGTCCAGCATGGTTTGTTTGCCTTTGGTTTCTTTTTATTTTTAGGTTTATTTATTGATTTAGAGTTGGAGTTTACATGATTCATTTTTTTCTTTCCAGTTATCATATTTGCCTTAGGCTGGTACTTAATAGGACCACCATGCATTTGGTTTTTGTGTTCCTCTTCGATACTTAAGGCAATCATAAGATCATCAAGAGTCAGCTTTCCCTTTTGATGTTTTAATGTCATGCCAAAGTTTTCACAAGATTTGGGAAACTTTAATAATTGATATAACCAGAAATTTATCTGGAAGTTTCATTTCAGTATCAGAAAGAGCGTGCTCAAGATTTATCAGTTCATGCATGTGTTCAGTTACAGACTTTTCTTCAACCATCTGAAATTTCAGGAACTTGGAAATAGTATACTTTTCGAACCCTTGCTCTTCAGTATTATATTTCCTGTCCAATTCGTCCCAAAGAGACTTAGCTGTATATGAATCAAAACAGTACACGTCGAAGAGTACATTCGATTAGGGAGACAGAATGACTCATCGACCAATTTGGTCCCGTTCTTACCATTCAGCTATTTGATCATTCTTTGGGTCCATTTCAGTTGGTTCAGGTCTAGTCACCTGAATAACCGACAAAAGTCCCTTCATCGTAAACCAAATTTTCATAGGCTGTTGCCAACGCTTAAAAAATTGGCCCAAAAAAACTTTTTCGGTAAACCGGATAAGTCGACTTTTGTGGCTAGCATGGACACAGTACCGGAGCCTCCTGCAGATGACATGATAATTTTAAAACACGAATATAATTTCTTCAAGATTGTTGGAAAAAAGAGTTTTAAGATTATCAAAATGTGAACACAAATCGAAACTAATACAAACAAACCAATATGAATAGTAAAAGAAAAACATAATCAGTTTAAGTAACCGAACAGATAAATTTAAATCAACTTATCTCACAATTCTGTATAGTAACAGAATTGATCAAACCGAATCGCAGATACGATTCTGCTTGCCTTGAAGAAATTATCGACCCACTTCCGATGCAATTGGGAATCACGAACACTTCTTCCAGGATAATTTGGCTACAAGAATTCCTCCACTGCACAATGGCAGAAATTCCACCTCGAAAAACACTCAGAAGCAAAAATAACCCAGAGAGATATT
Organism: Penstemon eatonii; assembly: GCA_038501285.1. NCBI lineage: Eukaryota > Viridiplantae > Streptophyta > Magnoliopsida > Lamiales > Plantaginaceae > Penstemon > Penstemon eatonii. The sequence continues at coordinate 29,715,790 of CM076713.1, forward strand.
TTTCTAGAAATGCTTTGATTCGGAGATAGAAAAGAGAGATTGAATTGTGTTGGTGTGTTTTTTTAAAATGAAAAACCACTCGTATATATAGCTGTTGGGGAGCCTATTGGCAATTAAAACTGCCCATTTAATTTGAATAAAAACGGCCCAATTAATTCAATTTTCTTAACCGAAACGTTACACAATTGAATAAACGAATTCAATTTTATGTAACTGAAACGTTACACAATTGAATATGCAGCTGATTTATTCAAATTCAAAATTTTAAATTAATTCTATATTTTAATTCAAAATTTCTCCAAAAAGATAAGTCCGAGACGAGACAATTCGCCCAAACGCCGAGCCGAGCCCAGCTCAGATGCGATCCGAGCCGAGTCAGGTCGGGCTGGCGGCGGCGCGCGTGGGGTGTATTCATATGATCCTCTTTGTAAAGACTTATACCAAGTCTTAATAACTTAGTTCATATATACTAGTACACACAAATATGAAAAATCAATGTGTGACAAATAAAGAGTTTTTCAACTCTTCAACTTCCTCACAAGGCTTTTATAATTTTCCAATTAGTCTTAGACCAATGAGGGACAAGCCCACATACAAATTATCTTATTTGAAATTTTCCCCACTTTATATATATAACAATTTATCTATGGATTCCAACCTTTTAATTAGGTATCCATCCATATAATTACAACAATTTGTAACTAAAAAATTTGGAAAGGGCAACGCGATCACCTAGGGCCTATTTGGAGAGTTCTGACTCAATCTCGCGGGTCTAGCGAAACTAGTTCAGAACTCTTTGAAGGGAAATTTTGCCCAAATCGGATTTGATCGAACTCAAAGTAAATTTATGACATTTGCTTTAGGATTGAATGTAATTTCTAAGAGAGTGACCAAACACAAATCAAATGAATTATTCACAAAGTAGAAATCACCATAAATTTTGAATCCACGCTAATGAAATTTATCATTAAGAAATCATAATTAACTCATAGCTGACTTTGGTAATATATAGTCAGCTTATATGAATCATGAACTTTGGATAAAAAAAATATAAAATCATGAACTGATCTTGCATGTTGTGCAAACAAGGCAAACAAGGGTCGGTCCTGAGTTTTCGATGGCCCTAAGCCAATTTTTAAATTGTATTCCTCAAATTTACATGTACAACAAATTATGTTAATAACAAATACAAACTTTTTAAAGCAATGCAACAAAACTATTAATTAGAAAAATAAGAAACAATTCAAATAATAAATCATTTATAATCTCGCTTTGTAAAAAACATCGATAATACAAGATATATTTTTACTTAATAAGAAAATGATTATATCAGTGAATGAGACATAAGCACCTAACTAATATTATTTAAATATTACTCTCTTTTGGAGTAAAATCACAAATTACACTTGCATAATCATGGACCGAGCTAGGCGTATTTTGTTGGGGGGGGGGGGTGGGGGGCGAATTTTTGGGTAACGAAGTCGGTATTTTTTTGATGTTATGATAAAATAACTAAAACTTGATAGAAATAGTGTCCAGCAAGCCAACTGTATGGCTATCATTTAATGTAATAAATGAAGGAACTATTCAATTTAAATTAATAAATGCACATTATTATATGGTCAACTTTATATTATGTGATAATTATCTACGCATAAGGATAGAAGTCCTTAGATCACAGGGCTATGGGACAACCCGTGGACTGATCTCCAAGGCCGTGATATAAAACATATTCAAGAGTCGTAGAATCCAATCGAGATAGAACATCGTTGGATCCGGTTAGACTCTCACTAATGTGTATACTCCGATTAATTGGAGAACGCTGGGGTCCACGAGCATGACTGGGATAGTCGATACACATAAGTGGGTGACTTGCTGGGATGGCAAGTGCATTGAATATCCCAATTAGGAAATAACTCACCATGGAAGTGGTAGTCGCATATCGGGGTTGAAGTTATTCCAATTTACGATAGTATAGAAGGAACGATCCCTAATACTTGAGGTGATAGGGTTTATATAGTGCGAGAACGTTTATACCTAGATGTGAGTTCCGACCGACTGGAGATTACCAGAAAGTCTCTGAGGATTCATGTTGGATATAGAGGACTCGTATGCAGCATCATATCATCAACAAATGATCCATTGACCCGACTTAATAGATTGGAAATTTCTCCTATGTACTGTTTGGTAGTCGAGAAAGTGAGGGAAAGTAAGTTTTTTTTTTTTTTTCTCATTGTTGTTTGGTTAGAAGGAAAGGAAGTTATTATTTTCCTTCCACTTTCCTGCAGGAAAATTTTATGAAGAAAAAATTTCCCCACCAATTTGATGGGGAAATCCTGGGAATTTTTTTTAGTAAATTGCAACACTCCCCTTGTACTTTGTCTAACTATCATAATTCTCCAATTGTGATTTTTCCTATCAAAAGCCCCTTTGTGCTTATTTATTATTAGCAAAAAAGTACCCTCTCAAGTCATTATAACAATTATACCCCCACAAAATGATGCAAAAGCACCCCTTTAACCTAAAATATTATCAGTAACCCCCATATAGCTTTAAAAATTGACGATAACCCCTTGTTAATTTGGAAAATTGATATAAATTCGGTGACTAAAAAATATACAATAGCGTCAAATTAATCTGTATATTATAGTTAATATAATGAAAACATGATTATTCATACAATATTTTATCAACAAAGAAAACGTAAATCTTATCTTGAAATAAAAAAGTACAAATAACAAAAGACAATATCAACTAATTTTTACATAAATCTCAACCAAAGAAAAGTTTAAGATTTTAATAATATATATATATATATAAACGTGTAATGTAGATATATGAAGATATATCATATATCTACATGGATAGATAAACATTCCCGAGTAGAATGTATTATGTCATTCTAACTCTTTTTACCTATTCAAACTCTCAAACCAAATAACTTTATATGCATTCTTTTTCAAGTATATCATTTTCCTATAATATCTTCCTAAAAATTCTCTTTATTTGTTGATATTGATATTATATATATATATATATATATATATATATATATACACACACACGTTTATATATGTAACAACGCGATGATATTAAAAATTGGAGTTTAAATTCTCGACAGCAAGAATTGTTGAGAATATCAAAGACCCACCAGGTATTGGAACACTCTCAAAGCCTTATATTTTCTTCGGTTAGATATGAAATTTTTTGTTTTGCATTTATTTTTCATATACTTTTATGCTATTTACAGTAAATTTGTTGCTTATGACATTTGTTAGTAAAGTAAATTAATTTTAATATATCATGTAAGCATATTATAATTTTCTATTAAATTTTAAATATTTATTTGTGTTACTAATCTAGATGACTTCTACAAATAATTGTGATGACGAGATGGAAGTAGCGGGTATGATTGTTGCTAGTGCTTCTGCTTTGCTAGTGATTGTTGGACAATACTTTTTAGCCTATCTAGATAAAAGACAACCTCACAATACTTTTTAGCCTATCTAGATAGAAAATTCGTGTAATAACCAATTTTTAGATATATTAGAGACGTACATAATAATAATTAAACTAGAATTGTTGGGTAACTTAAATGCTTGAGGGTACATAAGTAATTTAGATAAGTTTATTAACCTAAGAATTAAAAAGATGTCATACTTTGCATATATGTAGTCTTGGAGAATTAAAAAACAAAACATACGCCGCCTATCAAATTGAAGCACAAGGAAAGAAAACAAGAAGGTGAGATTGATGATCTAGTTATGTGAGAAATTGTTAATCAACTTTATGCATAAGATTTATAAGCAGGTTAATTAATTGCATACCTACATAGAAAGTATTAGTTCTTTCTTTAATGCTTGGAATTTTATATTCATAGATGGTTACTTTATTGGCAAAGGGAATTTTATATTATTAAATATAGGATGTATATATGTGGTTATAATTGTAGGCCATGAAAATCAAATATATCCTAACAAAGCTACGTACTGTTAGAAGAAATTAGTGAGTTAATTGGGTGGAATTGACAAATCATATTTAGGTTTGTTTTCACATATGAACGAGATGCATTAATTATTAATTCCTTATCTGAATTCGGAGCAGACCTATTTAGTTGTTTATATATAGTATAATGAGGAATTATTAATTGGACTTCATGTGTAATTAATGTATTGATACCTGAACTGAAGGTAGATTATTAATCCTTAAATTTATGTATTTTAGCTTTGCCTTAAAGATTTTGGAGTTGGTTGAAGTTTCATAAGTGTCGTAATCTCAAAGGTTTTAAGGTAAGTAATTTTGAACATTTTCCTATCGTTTCATGAGCTCGAATATAATTTTTGAACTTTTAGTATTTTAATAATTTGATGTATGGAGATACTTTGTTACTCTTTGTCAGCTCTCAAGTGCATGAGTGTATTTAGTCTACCTCTTGGACTCTGTTATGTTCTGTTCTGTCAGTCCCCGGGGTCATCTGCGTCCCACTGGTCATGGGCTCATCTGTTCTGTCCCCTTCGACCGAGGGGTCTCTGTTTATCCATTGGGTCACTATGAGTCATGCATGTAATATCTTGTGAGCAAAACTATATGATTTTCTGAATTATTTTCTTTGACAATTCTCCATGTTCTAGCCAAATAAATTTTATAAGTTGTGAAAGTTTTAGCTATGATAATCGAATAGGTATCTGTTCATAGTTGCTTGCTGAGTTTGCGACTCACCCTTCGTCATATTTTCTTCTCATTTCAGATGTTTAGTTATTTTTTTGTGGATCTAAGAAAACAAGTAGATGGATTGCTCGAGGTCAAGGCGAAGTTTTCTCTTATTTAGACGATTCATTATTTTGGTAGATTTTGAAACAATTTCTTATGGTATTAAGACTAATTTGGTATTAGATTAATTGGGAAAAAATTTAGATATTCATTGTACCCGAGTATTTTACTGGTTTTGTTTTAGGATTTATTACCAAGATCTTTATTTGCTATATCATTGTCAATTAGTTGTTGATTTAGAGGGTTCGTGTCGCCGTGGTTTATTACGACAACACGGCCTGTCATGTCTCTATTTTTAGGGCGTGACAATTCGTACGAGCAATATTAAGCTCTGACGAAGATTGTCACGATTTATTGAGGATGAATACAGAATCATTGAGTATATTAGCATATATTCTTAGAGGAACTGGTAGGCTACATGACACGATTCATCTAACAGTGGACGAACAACTTATGATTTTCTTATATGGAGTCAATCATAATCAGAAAGTTCGTTCACTCAAAATTCATTTTAAACGTTCTGGAGAAACTATTAGCCGTTATTTTAATAAGGTCTTGTATGCTATAATATCACTACATGACCTCTTTGTCGTACAACCAAATGGGGATATACCAGCAGAGATTCGAGAGAATAATAGATTTATGCCATACATCAAGGTAACTACGAGTAATTTGTTTTATTAGTCAATGTAAATTACTATAAATAAGATATTAATTGTCTATTAATAATTATTATTTAGGATTGTGTTGGTGCAATTGATGGAACACATGTACTTTCTAATGTACCAGAGAATATAAGAGCTCGTTTTAGAGGTAGAAAAGGAACACCAACCCAAAATATCCTTGCAGCTTGTTCATTTGATCTATAGATAACTTATGTTTTATCTGGGCGGGAAGGATCTGCATCTGATTCCAGAATTTGGGAATGTGCTTTAACTCGAAGTAGTCACAAACTTACTTGTCCTTTTTGTAAGTGGTAGTATTATTTTGTAATTAAACTTCCTAATATATATATATATATATATATATATATATATGAGTGTGTGTGTATGTGTGTGTAAAATTCTTAATAACAATAAAATAAATTTATAAATTCTATTATATGTGTTGTAGGGAAATATTATCTTGGAGATGCGGGATTTCCTCTTTTAAAAAATATTGTTACACCTTTTCGTTCTACAAGATATCATTTGAATGAATTTAAAGGTCGTACCCCGTGCGATCCTAAAGAGTTATTTAATCTTAGAAATTCCTCGCTAAGGAATGCAATTGAGCGTACGTTTGGAGTATTAAAGAGGCGTTTTGCCGTCTTGAGAGAGGAGCCAATGCATCCATGGAGAAGTCAACCAGATATAGTAGTTGCTTGTTGTATCATCCATAACTTTCTTAGAGGTGTCATGCCCAATGATCCTTTACTTGAAGAGGTTGATAGAGAACTAGAAAGAAAAGTTCCATTTGAAGTAAACTCTAGCGAAAACCTGAGTAGAATAGAAGAAGGTAGAGCTGGGAAAATACTTCGTGCATCTACCCTGAATGCAATGTGGGGGGATTATAGCCGTCGTCATAGGTCTAGATGTTTTGTGTAATCTTTATGGTTTTTCGATTAAAACTATTTTCGTAAATCAGTTTAGCCTATGCTGCAATATATCTATATTGTATGTGCTATGTTAGTGATTTCAGTTTATTGTACTTAACTTTTATTATTAATATTTATGTAGTGATCAATGGACCTCATATATTTCAAATACGCGTATTTTTTATTAATTTGGCTTGTAAAATAATTTTACCATTATATCTTGCAAAAGCTCAATGGAAAATGTTGAAGATGCAACAACCCAAGAAAGGAAAAACATTATTTGGAGCCCGAAAATGGATAAATGTCTAATTGAAGCATTGGTCATCCAATGCAATGAGGGATACAAGGTTGACAAGGGATTTAAAGCCCAAGCTTATGTGGGTGCAGGTAAGGTGCTTCGTGAAACTTTCAACTTAGATATTAACAAAGATCATGTTACGAATCGCATGAAAACAATCAAGAAAGATTATAGGGACGTTGAGAAGCTCATACGTCAAAGTGGCTTTGGTTTCAACTACACAACAACAAAAAAGTAGAAGCTTTAGAACCTGTATGGGAGACATACTACAGGTATTTTTACTATATTACTTAGATTAGATTTTTAATTAAGGACACGCTAAACAATCTAAATTTATATTGTAGGCAAATCCAAAAGTAAAGCATTTGCGGGAAAATTGAAATGTTTGACCAGTTGGCGAAGGTTTGTGGAAATGATGGTGCAACAGGTGAATGGTATCGGGGAGGGCCAGACATTAATAAAAAACGTTCGGCTGGTGGAAGTCTAAAAAGTATGATAGATGAATCTGTCGATGACATGGATGGTGAAGATATAGAAGAAAATGAAATAGATGAAGTTGATGTTCAAACCGAACAAGAACAAACTCAATTTAAAAGTAAAAGCCAAGGTACTTCATCTAATCGACATGTAAGCAACGCCAAAGGTCTTGTGCAAACAATGAATTCCATGGCTAAGAGCATCGACAAGATGGCCACAACCATAGAGAAGAAAAAAGATGGTATTGATTCGTCTGTATTACTTGAACCATAGAGAAGAAAAAAGATGGTATTGATTCGTCTGTATTACTTGAATGCCTTCAACAAATTGAAGGCGTGGATGAAGATGATAATTTTGATATTTTTGATCATTTCCTCCAGAATGAGTTCAAGGCAAAGGCGTTTATGACTTATCCTCCTGCAGTGAGAATCAAATACTTGAAGAGGGAGTTTAATATCGCGATCAACAAAATCATTGAAGACCATAGCAATGATTTTTATGATATATTTTAAGCTATTTTAGTTTATTTATTTCATTATTGTTAGCTTTTATTTGATTCAATTACTCGATTTGTACTTTTTATATTCTAGGGATTAATATAAGTTTTATTTTGCAATCACTTTTAATATATTTTACAAATTTAAAAGTATTCAAAATCAAACAAAAACATTTATCAAAAATATTATATTCCAAAATTTTCTTGACAACCAAACATCTGCAAGGAAATTATTTTCCCGACAACCAAACATGTAGAGGAAAATGACTTTCTTTTCCTTTTCCTTTCCTTTCCTTTCCTTTTCCTTTTCCTACAATTTCCCTCACTTTCTTGACAACCAAACAAGCTACTATGGATTTCTGTGAGGAATTAATTGTTGGTCCCAAGTGGTCAGATGAGGTCTAGAGGGGGGGGGGGGTGAATAGACCTCTGAAAATTTTTGAACTTAAAAACTTTTCAGTCTTCTGTCAGCAGACTAAGCTGATGAAGAACAGTAAGCAAACTAATCTGTTCGTGAACAAATCTTGAGCAGACGACTGACCACTCTTCTTACAGAAACTTAGCTGTTTTTCAGCAAAACAGTTTTTCAAAGAGTATACTTGCAGCGGATTGTTTCAAAGTGTTTTTCACAAGTAAACTAAGTTCCGAAAAGATTTTATCCCCAGTTTAAAACTTCTTGTAAAATCTTTTGATTAATTCAAAGTGTTTAGAATGCAAACTTTTGAAATATACAAGAAAACTTTAAATGCAAAATAACACAAAGAATTTTTATAGTGGTTATATGGATAAAAATCCTTTAGTCCACTCTTCCAGATCACACAGATTCTGGGTTATACTATAATCACTTAGATTACAATATTTCTCCACTTACACCTAAACAATTAATGAAAAGGCTGTAAGCTCACAATAGGAATTCACAAAGAAAACCTATCCTCTAAAGTAGAATCACTCACAAAGACGGATTCTCACTTCGCACAACACTCAGCTTTTTACAAAATCACTCAGATAATGTTTTTCTGATTTCTTCAACTGGGTTTCTGTCAACAGATGACTTCCACCAGACGAGTGAGCTGTTCGAGCTTTGAGACTTAGAGAAATTCTGCTTCAAAATTTCAATCTCTGATTGTTGTTGTGTGTTTGCTCGATTGAAATTCAGCTCTATTTATACATGGAAATGAAAATATGACCGTTGAAGGCAAATCATAATTCAAATCCAATCTTCAGCTCTTTTGAAACGGCTCCCTGCAGCATTCCGTACTGTGTACAGTACCTTTCTGTCCATCGCATTTAATGCTGCATTTAATGCACTCTGCTGATCCGAGGATATCTTCAATTATTTGCCATTACTACCCTTCTCTTCCAGCATTTATTACACCAAGTGCATTTATTACCGTTGGACTAGTCTCTTGACCTCTTCCACTCTGCTGATCAAAACGACTCTGCTGATAGATACTCTGCTGATCAAATACTGAACTAATCTGATTTGACTCGGCTGATGATCTACCCTTCTGTTCGCTGTTTCAGCAAGAGATCACTAGTCTTCTGATCTTTGAACTCTTCTGATATCTTCTTTTACTTGTTCAAAAATCCTTCCAAGGGAACTAAGCTTTCCATACTTAGCTGATTATGATGTTTTGGAAATCATCAAAACCTTCCCTTAAATTCTGACTTCTTTGCTCTTCATCTTCATCTTCATCCAACAATTTCCCCCTTTTTGATGATGATAAAACTCCAGCTAAGTACCTGTACCTAAACTAAAGTTTTGATCCTCAAAAATTTCTGAGATAGAAATGATGTGTTGGATTTCAAACTTGCACTTTTATAGAAATTGACTTGATTACATATTACAAGTTTTGAAAAATAAAAGATGCAAAGTACTTTAAAAGATTACAAGGATTTTTAAAGTTTAAGAAATCTAGTCTAAACTAGTCTTCTTCCTTCTTTTCTTCTTCAGCTTCCTTGTTGTCTTTCTCAGATTCTTCATCAGATAATTTAGAAGTCTCAGCTTCCAAATTTTCAGTGAATCTTTTCTGTAGCAGCTCTAGCTTCTTTTTCTTGACATCTGGATCAAGCTGTTCTTCAGCTGAATCTTTGGCAGCAGCTAGTTCTTTATCTGACTTGGCCTTTGCTTCAGATTCTTCAAAATCAGCTTGGTCTTCTTCTTCTGTCATTCTTTCATCTATTGGTCTGCTTGATTCTCCTATATTTTTAGCAGTCTCACCAGCAGATTCATCCAATACTTCAGTTGCTTCAGTTTGGTTGTCTTCTTCCTCTTCAGCAGATATTCTGACTCTTTCATAGGAAGTTCCAACTCTCTTCTGTCCAAATATCCTTTCTTCCCCCTTTTTGTCATCATCAGCAGGGACAGATGGATATTGTGGCACAACTGGTGTAATTAGAAGAGAATCACAGATAAGATTGATGTTCTTCTCCAGAGCATTAATTTGAGCTTGCTGTCTGAGTTGATTGGCCTTAACAGTTTTCACTTCTTTGAGCAGATCTTCCCCTTGATCACCCAATTGGATTTGAGTTTCCAGAAACCAATTTGATGAGGCAGTGAAGTCCTTCATTACATTTTCAATCACTTCATCCTCTGCTCCAAGTGCTGTCTCAACTGTCTTTTCAATCTGTTTCCAACCTTCAGCAGTGCTTTGTGTCCTCCTTCGAAGTATATCCATATCCTGACAGATGGATTTTACATTCTGAGCAGTATCTTCTATTAATTCAGTTGGAACAACAGCAACTTTCTGAATTGGTTGTCTGACAGCAGCTAACACTTCTGCTTTTAACTCCTCTTTCATTTCCTTCAAGGATTTGGTAAGCATTTGATGAATGGAGTCCAACAGATTTGTTTGAGTGCTTTGGGAAGTTGAAGGTATATCTGTTGTAGCAGTAGGTGTTTCTTTGATAGGTTGCTCTGATGGTTGAGTTATCAATGCAAGAGACTGATCTGCTGGACCATCAGCAAGGCTTGGAGTGCATTCCTTCTCCTTAGCCTGATCATCTCCTTTATCAGCAACTTCTTCTAAGGTCTTACTTTGAGCAGCAGGTGCAGATAAGTTCTCAGTTTCTTTAACAGATTTGTCTTGATCAGTAGACTTATCTTGTTCCTCAGTTTTATCATCAGCAGGGGCCTTGACCTTTTTCACCTCTTTCAAGGTGTGGACTTTACCAGCCTCATCTAAGGCAGTCCTGTGAGTAATCCATGTCAAGTTATCAATTGCAGCAAATGGAGACACTGGATTCTTAGGTAGGTCTTCATATGGTCTGATAGATGGACCAAGTACTATCTGTTTAAGACTAGGAAGGGGAATTAGTGAACTTGGTTGGCCCGCCAATTTTCTAGTCTTCTTTGCCCAAATTCTCATAGTCTGGGAAATAGCCAATCTGATAGATCGTTCCTTTAAATCTTCATTTTCAGCGTAGTCTTCTGGAACAGAGTCATAGATCTTTTTGGCTTCAGCCTTGACAATCTTGCTGATCATCAGCCTAAGCTTGTCTAAGAAGAACTCTGAGTCAAGTGCTTGAGTTAAAGATCCTGTTTCAAGCCACTTGAGAACCCAAGCTTCTTCATCATTGAAGGCTTTCCAGCTAGTAATTTGTGCCTTGCTTTTTGACAACCGATAATCCCTCCATCTGTTGTAACGAATCTTTTCTGTGTTAAACATTGTCAGACGAGTGATTTTGGTATTTTCAACGTCCAATCTTTCAATAAACTCATCAAAAGCTTCTGGATTGTCCCTCACAATCTCCAGAGCCAGTTTTACTTCTGATCTTTTCTTGGACTTGATTTTAGGAGCAGGCATTGATGGTTTGGGCTTGTTGGGGTCTCTTGGTTCCCCAATTGTTATTCCTCCAGCTTGCCTTGGACCATGAGCGTCCTTGGTGCTGGCTTCTATTGCAGCAGCTAACTCAGCTGCCTCAATGGCATCCCTTTCTGCTTGAGTGAGCTTACTGGCTTCTTCTTCCAGTCTCTTAAGCTCAAGGTTCTTTAACCTGTCCTCTTCAGCTTTCTCAGCAGCTTTCTTCTGCTTCTCTGCATCATCTCTCTTCTTTTGCTCAGCAGCAGAGACATAAGGGAGCACTATCTTCCCAGTCCTTAGCTTCCTAGCTTCAGGACTTTCAATTACTCGGATTGGAGTGGCAGCAACAGGGGTAGGGTGAATCAAAGGTATGTCCCTTTCACTTCTAGTGCCAGTCTGCTGTTCAACAGTTTCTTCAGCAGATTTTCCAGTCCTTTCAACAGTAGCCTCTTCAGCAGGCTCTTGAATGATTAAAGGCCTTTCAGCTGTTGGTGATTTTCTGACAGTTTCACTAGGCTTTTCAGAGAAGGTAACTTTTCTCTTGGCCTTTGACTTAGGAATTCTCTTGGCAACAGGGTTGTTCGTGGGAGGTCCCCTTGCCTCACTCCTAGTCCTCAATCTCTTCAACCTTTGAAGAGGAACTTCTTCATCTGATTCAGTCCTCTCAGGAGAAGAACCAGTTTCCATTTGTTCTAACTCCTTTGTGAAGTTTTCAATCACATTCTCTGAGACTTCAACATCAGATTGTGCTGATTCAGTCACAACAGCAGACTGTGCTGTTGGCTCAGCAGATGTGCTAGTCTGACCTTCCTTCTTGCTCTTCTTAGAAGGAGTCTTTTTAGACTTTGTGGGGGCTTTTCTCTTTGGTTTTTCCACCAGTTGCCTCACTGGTTCATAGAGTTTAAACTCTTTGCTCCCATGAGTTTGCTTTCCACCACCCATAGGGCATTGCAGAGAAGCAAACAGATTACTCAGCAAAATGGCATGAGAGTGCCTTTTATCACTTAGCAGCTCATACACATGAGCAGCCCAGTTCACTTTCAGCCCATAGTAAATGCATATCATGGTGTAGAGCCTTCTTCTGGGTAAACCATCCAGAGAACCCGTGCTACAGTCTAGCACTTTGGCAATAATATTAGCAAATCTCTGATATTCATCCTTTAACTGGGTCTTCATCAGAGTCCCAGTCATCTGTTCTCCTTTCTTAGCACAAATAGCCCAAAATTCTTCTTCCTTTTCAGACCCCATGTCTGACACATCTCCACCCTTATTCGTAAGCTTATAAATTTCACTAAGAACAGCAGCAGATACAGCAATCTTCTTACCACCGATGACAGCAGTCATGACGCTATCATCATCATTGAACTCCCTGGAAGTGTAGAAGTGGTATACATCTTCAATATAAACCCTTTCTTCGTGTGCTTCCAAGACTGGGACCAAAGATGCTTCCTTGATCTTTTCCAGTAAAGAGCGCATCAAATCAGTGCCAGAGAAATGAAATTTGCTGTAGTTGAAGTATCTTCCTTCAATAACTTTGTCCATTTCTGAGATTTGTGAGTAGATTCTGCAAAAAAATAGTGAACTTTCGCAACAAGAGGGTTTGAGAGTTAGAAAGTTTGAGAATTTTTTTGAGTGCGTAAGACGACTATGCTGTTCAGATCGGATTTTATAGGATATCTTTTGTTTAGGTTTTCGTGATTTATCAGAACCGTTGATCTAATCTGACAGTTTTTAATCGTGTGGATAGGAGAAGCGGATTTCAATTTTATTATTTTAATGTCAGATGGGCGGGAAACTCTATCGACACTAATCTGTTACTTATAAAAGCGTGTTTCAAATAATACGTTTTATGACCATGCTTATATAAGATATCAGATGAGTAGAGTTTAACTTATCTGACAGACGAGTGATCTGTTATCTGTTATTACTAGAGAATGCCAATAGCTAGTAATCTTCCTCTGCTGTTTGTCAATCCAGCAAGATAAAATAATCTTCAATCTTCAAGAATTAAGAACAGATCTTCATGATAACATAACTTCAACTAACTGACATTAACTAATTTCATCTTTAGAACAGAAGTACCGCTAGTCTTACACGTTCCCCCTGTCTTTAAGAATTCATAAGTTAACTAGTCTGTTGAAAGTTAATCCTTGAATAGTATAACTAATGACTAAGTTGTTGAACTCCAGTCTTCTGATGAGTTCCCCCTCAGCTTATGCATCCAAATTAAGTAGTCCTAGTTCAGCTCTCAAAGTTGAAAACCTTACTTCACTTAAAGGTTTAGTGAAAATATCAGCAATCTGATTATCAGTATGAACATACTCAATCACAACATTGCCTTTTTCCACATGATCTCTAATGAAGTGATGCTTGATCTCGATATGTTTAGTCCTTGAATGACTTGTAGTGTTCTGAGTAAGTGAGATTGCACTAGTGTTATCACAGTAGATTGGTATTCCACTGATCTTGATGTTGTAATCTTCCAGTTGATGTTTCAACCAAAGTATCTGTGCACAACAAGCTCCAGCAGCTATATATTCAGCTTCAGCAGTAGATATAGAAACTGAGGTTTGTTTCTTACTCATCCATGAGATCAGACGACTACCTAAGAACTGACATGCACCTGTTGTGCTCTTTCTGTCAATCTTACAGCCAGCAAGGTCTGAATCTGAATAACCAATAAGCTCGAATCCAGATTCTCTAGGATACCATAATCCCAATTCTTGAGTGCCTTTAACATATTTCAATATCCTTTTGGCAGCTAAGAGATGAGATTCTTTGGGGTTTGATTGAAATCTTGCACAGACTCCAACTGAGTACATTATGTCAGGTCTACTTGCTGTTAGATACAACAATGAACCAATAATGCCTCTGTATTTGGTTATGTCTACTGATTTGCCATCTTTATCTTTATCCAAACGAAGACTTGTAGACATAGGAATTGTAGCAGTAGAGCTAGTTTCCATACCAAATTTCTTGAACAGATCTCTTGTGTATTTTGCTTGGCTGATGAATATTCCATCAGGCAACTGTCTGACTTGCAATCCAAGAAAATAGTTAAGTTCACCCATCATGCTCATTTCAAACTTATTCTGCATCAGCTTGGAGAACTTATCACACATCTGTTGGTTAGTTGAACCAAAAATAATATCGTCCACATATATTTGCACAAGTAATATATGATTCTCCCATTCAATTGTAAACAAGGTTTTATCTACCTTACCTTTTCGAAATCCTTTAATTAAAAGAAAATCAGATAGGGTATCATACCATGCTCTTGTAGCCTGTTTCAGTCCATAGAGGGCTTTCTTCAGACGATATACCTTGTCCTCTTCTTGATAGACTTCAAATCCAGGAGGTTGTTCAACATACACTTCTTCTTGCAATTCTCCATTGAGAAAAGCAGACTTCACATCCATCTGATAGACAGTGAAGTTCTTGTGAGCAGCAAAGGCTAGAAACAGTCTAATTGCTTCAAGTCTTGCTACTGGTGCAAAAGTTTCATCAAAGTCAATTCCTTCTTCTTGACAATAACCCTTGGCCACTAGTCTTGCTTTGTTTCTGGTAACAATACCATCTTCATTCATCTTATTTCTGAATACCCACTTAGTGCCAATTACTCTTTGATGACTTGGTCTAGGAACTAAGTACCAGACTTCATTCCTTTCAAATTGATTCAACTCTTCTTGCATAGCTTCTATCCAGAAGGAATCACTGAGAGCTTCTTCAATTTGTTTGGGCTCTATTTGGGATAGAAATGTGACAAACATAGCATCTTGTGCAGCAGCTCTTCTTGTTTTCACTCTATCTAAAGGATCACCAATCACTAACTCAGGTGGGTGATTCTTGAGCCATCTTAGATCAGGTTGTAGATCAGGATGTTGTCCTCTGTTTTGATCTTGCAACACTACTGTTGGAGTTCCAGTAGTAGTCTGTTGAACATTTGCCGTCTGTTGAACAGTCTCTGGTCTGTCAGCTGTTTGCAACTCGTCTGTTAGACAATCAGCACTGTGATTATGAACAACACTTGAGTTAGCAGCTGAACTTAGATTAGGTAGTATGATGGGAACATATTCTTCATTTCCTCCAATGTCTAACTTCTGTAAATCAGCAGACAGATCTTGATTTGCACTTTGATTCTTTTCAGAAGATTGACTTGGCTCATCAAATACTACATGGATAGATTCTTCTATTAGTAATGTTCTTTTGTTAAAAACTCTATAAGCTTTACTAACAGTAGAGTATCCTACAAAAACAGCTTCATCAGCCTTCTCTGCAAATGCAGTAAGGTGATTTTTCCCATTATTCAATACAAAACATTTACAACCAAAAATCTTAAAATAATGAATGTTTGGTTTTCTGTTGTTCCAAACTTCATATGGAGTCTTGTTCTGATTTTTGTTGATCATACATCTGTTTTGGGTAAAACATGCTGTATTTGTTGCTTCTGCCCAAAATCTTTGAGGCAGCTTAGCTTCAGCTATCATGGTTCTGACAGCTTCCTTTAGTGTTCTGTTTCTCCTTTCAGCAACACCATTCTGTTGAGGGGTTCTGGCAGCAGAATACTCATGATGTATTCCCTTTATATTACAATACTCTTCAACAGTAGAGTTTGTAAACTCTGTCCCTCTATCTGATCTGATCTTCAATATTTTGATACTCTTCTCATTCTGGATCAGTTCCATCAGATTTGTAAGATGTTCCTTGGTTTCACTTTTCTTCTTCATGAAAATCACCCAAGTATATCTTGAATAATCATCCACAACAGCTAGGCAGTATTTCTTTCCACCATTGCTGACTGGATCAATAGGGCCAAATAAGTCCATATGTAACAGCTCCAAAATTCTTTCAGAAGATTGGTGCTTCTTGCTTTTGAAAGATGACTTGATTTGTTTACCCTTCTGACATACGTCACAAAGCTTGTCTTTGCTCATGACTGCTTTTGGAATCCCTTCTACCAAATCATTCTTGATTAATCTGTTTATGGTCTTGAAGTTTAGATGATTCATTCTCTTGTGCCACAGCCAACTGACTTCACTTGGAGCAGATGCTACCAAACAAATACTTGAATTCTTATCAGCAGAATTCCAGTCGACTATGTAGACATTCCCTTGTCGTCTTCCAGATAAAATTACCTTCTTTGTACCTATCTGTTCAACATAGCACTTATCTGTTGAGAAGATGACTGAATATCCTTTGTCACAGAATTGACTTATGCTCAGCAGATTATATTTGAGGCCTTTAACATATGAGACGTCAGATATCTCTATGTTTCCTCTGATCAATTTCCCTTTAGCTTTAATCTTGCCTTCTTTGCTGTCTCCAAATGTAACACTTGGACCATCCACAGCAACTGCATCAGTCAGCTCATGTATGTTTCCACACATGTGTCTTGAACATCCACTGTCCAAGTACCAAATCTTCTCTACTTTACTCCTACTCCTAATCCTAACCTACAAAACAAAAATAAAATTGTTTTAGGTACCCTTATTGAGAGGGTCCTGGAGGATTAGTTCCACCTTTGACAACCCAAGATGTTGAAGTCTTAGGCTTCTTAGGTTTCTGAGTTTTAGGAGCATGAACAGTTTCATTTTTATCATAATTATCAGATAAGTCATGTTGATGATCAGTATGATATGAATAATGTTCATAACCAGGGTAAGGTGCATGATATGTAGGATATGCATGCATTGGATGAGCAAGGTAAGGTGCATAGTAACTAGGAAATTGAGGTGCATGATACATAGGATGATATGCAGCAGGTTGCACATAATATGACTCATTTCCATACCAAGCATTTTGATTTTTCTTATTCTTATGCTTCTTTGGTTTACTAGGTGCTTGCTCAACTTGTTTAGACTTAGCTTTACCAACAGATTGGTTCAATTTAGCTTTATCAGCAGAATTCTTAGGACTCTGCTGTTTGGTCTTACTAGTCTGATTTCCTATACTAGGCTCTTTGCTGTTTTTAGCCTTAGGAGATTTCTTCTCCTTTAATTCTTTCTTAGATGAGGTAGGTTTAGAAGTTTGCACATACAAGATGACCTTACTATTGTCAGCAGAAATGAATTTTTCAGTATGATTCAACTCTAATTTTTCCTTTTCTAAAGGTGTCTCCTGTTTACTAGATGTAGACATGGATGCAACAGTTGACTTATCATGAGACTCAATAACTTTCTCAAGTTCCATGATTTTTCCTTTATGGACCTCACATTCAGCTTTCAGAGACTCATGTTCTTGCTCAAGCTGTTTATATTCAGCTGATTCCCTTGGCTTTTCAGCTAAGAGTTTCAGTGAACTATTTTGCTCTTTTAGCAGGATCATCTCTTCCTTAAGCTTTTTATATGCTTCAGCAATACTGGTATTGTTAAGCATCATTTGTTCAAATGAATTAAATAATTCATCATTAAGAGGAGTTACCTCATCCTCAGAGTCATCAGATTCCTTTGCCATCAGGCAGAGGAGAGCAGGTTTTTCTTCATCAGAAGATTCTTCATCAGACGAGTCTGAATCTGAATCAGATGAGTAGACAACAGCAAGCTTTTCTGCTTCAGCTATCATTGCCTTGCCTTTCTGATGCTTTCTTTCCTTTCTGATTCTCTTCTCTTCCTCAGTGTATTTCTCTGCTTTTGGATATGGACAGTCTCTGATGAAATGTCCCAATTTCCTGCAGTTATAACACATTAGTTTTGCTTTATAATCATCTTTTTCTTGAGAAGAAGAGTTAGGTTTAGAAGTAGAAGCAGCATGATTGTATTTGTTCTTCATCTTTCTCTTGTAGAACTTCTTGAAGTTGTTCATCAACAATGCTACATCTCCAGCAGTGTACTCCTTTTTGTTGAGTAGAGATGCTTCATCAGATGAGTCCACATCTTGAGTTCTGTGTGCTGGTCTCCTGGTGTTTTCAGCAGCAACTAAGGCAGCTGTGGGTCCTGAAGTTGAGGTTTCTTCAATACCCATTCTAGGCAGTTTATACTCATAAGCCTTGAGTGCAGAAAACAGCTCTGTAAGAGAGATCTTCCCCAGATCCCTTGATTCTTCCATTGCTGTCACCTTCATGTTGAACTTAGGAGGTAGAGCCTTCAGTACTCTGATGGTTATCTCCTTGTCAGTCAAGGTTTTTCCAAGCTTCAATACTTCATTTAATATTCTTGTAAATCTTGTATCCATCTGATCAATGGTTTCAGAGGATTTCATCTTGAAGTTATCCAGCTTTTCTAGAGCAACACTCAGCTGATGCTCTTTTATGGCGTCGTTTCCTTCGCTCATATCTCTGACTTTGTCCCACATCTCTTTTGCAGATTTACAATGTTTGATCTTGTCAAACCGATCATTGTCCAGGGCTTTAGTCATGATGAATCTTCCAATCTTGTCCAGGTTGAACAGCTCAATTTCTTCAGCTGTCATTTCGTTCAAATCTTTTTCCACCACGGTATCAACTTCATTGATTTTTATCGTCTTGGTGAATTTGAATGGACCTTTTGTAATGCAGGTGAACATGTTGTCATTGTAGGCAGCAAGGAAAATCTCCATCCTGATTTTCCAGTCTTCAAAGGACATGCCAGCAATGTGGGGAACATGGTTTATGCATTCCATTTTCAAAAAGTTTTAGTTTTTCAAAAAGGTGTTCTTTTGAAAAGTTTTAAAAACCTTTGAAAAACACTTGGATCAAGCTCGTTGATCAGGCAGCTGATTCTAATGAACCACCTGCTTTGATACCACTTGTTGGTCCCAAGTGGTCAGATGAGGTCTAGAGGGGGGGGGGGGTGAATAGACCTCTGAAAATTTTTGAACTTAAAAACTTTTCAGTCTTCTGTCAGCAGACTAAGCTGATGAAGAACAGTAAGCAGACTAATCTGTTCGTGAACAAATCTTGAGCAGACGACTGACCACTCTTCTTACAGAAACTTAGCTGTTTTTCAGCAAAACAGTTTTTCACAGAGTATACTTGCAGCGGATTGTTTCAAAGTGTTTTTCACAAGTAAACTAAGTTCCGAAAAGATTTTATCCCCAGTTTAAAACTTCTTGTAAAATCTTTTGATTAATTCAAAGTGTTTAGAATGCAAACTTTTGAAATATACAAGAAAACTTTAAATGCAAAATAACACAAAGAATTTTTATAGTGGTTATATGGATAAAAATCCTTTAGTCCACTCTTCCAGATCACACAGATTCTGGGTTATACTATAATCACTTAGATTACAATATTTCTCCACTTACACCTAAACAACTAATGAAAAGGCTGTAAGCTCACAATAGGAATTCACAAAGAAAACCTATCCTCTAAAGTAGAATCACTCACAAAGACGGATTCTCACTTCGCACAACACTCAGCTTTTTACAAAATCACTCAGATAATGTTTTTCTGATTTCTTCAACTGGGTTTCTGTCAACAGATGACTTCCACCAGACGAGTGAGCTGTTCGAGCTTTGAGACTTAGAGAAATTCTGCTTCAAAATTTCGATCTCTGATTGTTGTTGTGTGTTTGCTCGATTGAAATTCAGCTCTATTTATACATGGAAATGAAAATATGACCGTTGAAGGCAAATCATAATTCAAATCCAATCTTCAGCTCTTTTGAAACGGCTCCCTGCAGCATTCCGTACTGTGTACAGTACCTTTCTGTCCATCGCATTTAATGCTGCATTTAATGCACTCTGCTGATCCGAGGATATCTTCAATTATTTGCCATTACTACCCTTCTCTTCCAGCATTTATTACACCAAGTGCATTTATTACCGTTGGACTAGTCTCTTGACCTCTTCCACTCTGCTGATCAAAACGACTCTGCTGATAGATACTCTGCTGATCAAATACTGAACTAATCTGATTTGACTCGGCTGATGATCTACCCTTCTGTTCGCTGTTTCAGCAAGAGATCACTAGTCTTCTGATCTTTGAACTCTTCTGATATCTTCTTTTACTTGTTCAAAAATCCTTCCAAGGGAACTAAGCTTTCCATACTTAGCTGATTATGATGTTTTGGAAATCATCAAAACCTTCCCTTAAATTCTGACTTCTTTGCTCTTCATCTTCATCTTCATCCAACATTAATTCTGGTAAAAACCTTGGCCAAGGTATCTAACGACTTTATGAAAGTAGCTCATAAAGATTAAGTCAAAGAGAATTATTTCGAGATCAGAATACATAAGGTCAAGACGAAGAAAAGGAAACCGATGAAAAGACAATACCCTTAAGTCTCGACTGGGAGATCGACCGATGGAGAGATTATGTCATATATGGAAATTGTAAAAGGTTAAAAGGTTCACTGAATTAATTGGGCTCCATGGGCTTGTGGCCAGATATCGACCGTGGAGTGTGGGTGAATTCCCAAATTGACAGGGGTGCTAATATTGGAATGATCAGTCGACAGAGCGTTCGATTAATTTAGAGTATTTAATACTCGAGTAATTAAATAAATATTTAATTATAACCCACGGCCAATTATGTGGTGAACCTACGGGGGCAAACACAATACACATGAAGCGAAAGCGAGGAAGTGAAGAACAACTGGGTCGACTGGGTCGACCCAATTGGAGAGAACGTGATCCGATTGGAATTGGATCAAGACTGTAAATTAAATTAGAATTTAATTTGTGAGCTAATTAATTAAATTAGGTTTAATTAATTATGGGAATATTTAATTAAATAGACTTAAAGTCTAGTTTAATTAAATGAGAGAGAAATAAATTAACTGGGCCATTTGATTGAGAAATTAAATAAAGCCCCAATTAATTAAATCAAGAATGGGCCATGAATTAATTAGAAGACTTGGTCTTCCAACTAAAAGGGTCATGGCCCATGTAGGAGACTTAGAGTCCTAATCCTAGGAGGATTAGGATAATGAGATACCTATAAATAGGAGACTTGATGTCATATCTCATACACAACTCAAGAAGCAAAAACCTAAGTCAAGAAAAATTCTCTCCCCTCTCTCTCTCACCCATGTCGAAGGAACTCGGCAAAATGACCCGAATTTTTCGTTTTCGATTTTAACTCCTAACTCGTTCCCTAACCCTAGATCTTAATATATCCTATGTTCTAGCCGATTAGGATATATTAATTTTCGTGATATTGTGGTGTATCAACCCGTAGAGGCACAACACGTGGGGCGCTACCAGGAGCTTGGGATCGAGCTAATTGAAGGGAGAAATGAAACCTTGCTAGCTGCTTGGATTTGCAAGGAGACAGGTATAATTTGGATCTGAATTATTCTGGTCGTTTTAATTATTCATATATATACAACCAATTTAATATCCTGGCAAGATTTTGTAAGAGGCCCTAAAAATTTTAAATTCTGCTGCCTGTAGGGCTATTTATCTTACCGAATCCCAACAGTGGTATCAGAGCCAACTCTGGCTTAGTATATATATGAATTTGCAAATTCTGTGTATTAAATCATATGTTTGATTTATGTGTGGATAGTTCTTAACTTTGTATGTTTTAGGACGTAGATCTGTTTAACTTGGAGTTAAAGGAAAATTTTTTATTCGAAATTTTATCATGTTAATTTTTAATTTTTGGATTAGGATTTAAATAATTGGATCTGTTTTAATTAAATCAAGAGTAATAAAAAAAACAAAAAATTTAGACCCAACCGCTGTGGCACACGCCGGTGCGCGACTAGGCGGCCACCGCGAGCTGCTGCCCGCAGCAGCGTGCAAGCAGCACGCTGACTGCGCGTTCGGCACACGGCAGCAGCTTACGGGCTGTCTGTCGTGTGCTGTCACGCGCTGGCGTGCGCTGCTACGCGCAGCAGCGGCTGCCATGGACAGCCCACGCGCGGATTTCGTGGTCGAGTGTGTGTTGGCCACGTGGCAGCCTTCGATTGGTCACTTAGTGACTGATTTTTTGTTGGTCTCTAATTTTACCTATTTTGGAAATTTTGTAAATCTTGGAGATTTGTGGGATTCGGAAACTTGGAGTTTTGGATATGTAACACCCCGTAAATTTAAAATATTTTAAAATAAAGTTATTGAATTTTTAACCCGATTTTGTGTGACGTATTTTATTTTTAATAGACATAGTATTTCTTTAAACCTAAACGTACAATTAAAATTTTCGAGCGCAAAATTTGAACTCTCTTTTGTGCTTTGTGTGCATTAATTATTTCTTATGGAATATTGGACTTAGAAATAATTTAGAAAACATGTCTATTGCATTTTAAAAACATTGGGGTCATTTTGTAATTAGTTTGGACCAAAGTGTGCGAAATTTGTTGATTTAGGGGTTATTTTGCACTTTTCGAAATTTTGGGGGTCAAAAGTGCATAAACGCCCATTCTCCTCCATAGGCTGAACATGCCATGATTTCTCCTCCTTGAAAGTCAAATAAATCAGACCTTGGGTAGAGAAATGGAATAGACCCATGAAGTATAACCATGCCTCTACACCCCCTTCTCCATTCAAACACTCCACCCCCTTTCTCCATTCAAACACTCCACCACTCTTTTTATCCCCTTAAATCAGATTTTATGTCTCCCCTACCCCATTTGTTTTCTTAAAGAAAATAAGAGAGAGAGAGAGATAGAAGAGGCAACACAAAGAGAACTTTCGGATTTTCACTACACAGCCCCGGGTTTTCGACCATTCCGTCTTCTTCCACCGTTGGATCATGCCAAAATTTTGCGTGAAGGTCCTACACAAATGGGGCTACATATTGACCGTTCTGATCGTCGGATTGAACTCACAGAGTGAATCAGCAGTCGTTAGAAGTTGGGAAAAAGTAAGGATTTGAGGGCTTTTGTTATGAACCACCACCGGAGCCGCCACCACTGCCACCGGAGCCACCACCACCACCTTCGGAGGTCCTGAAAAGGAATAGAATTTCATCCCCTTCATTGCTTTTGTTAAAATCCGTCTATGCATGTGTTCTTTAATCTTTGTGATTTTACTTTTTCTCCTTAAAGTATATATTGAAGAAGTTTAGTTTATTCTCGTAGATATTGTGAAATGTTGTTAAGTTTAATTTAATATTAGATATTGGATGTGTCATTGCTTTGGTTTTGTTTAGATATTGCTTATATGTTTGGATCTTGATTTAACATTTTTTAAGAAATTTATTGTCTATAATTTTCGAGAATTTGGGGGGTATTTTTGAAAGATTTTAAAAGTTGAAGGGGTAAGGGCTGCAATTTTGGTTGGGAGTAAAAATGGACTGAAAATATAAGTTTTTGTTTGATATTTGGTTAGGTTTACTTGAAAAGCATTTGTTTTAAAGTTTGCTTCGATATTTTGCAAAAATGGGAGTTTTTAAAACATTTGGGGTTATTTTTGTAATTCTGAAAATAAGGGGGTAAATGCGTTGTTTTGTCGCTGTTTTTACATGATTCTTTTATAAACTCTTGATTAATTGATTTGAAGTAGTTGTTTATTCATTTTAGTTATAAGATTGAAAATTTATAAAAAAATTCCGAAGAAATTTTAGAATCAAAGAAATTTTTGTTTCTCATTTTTAGTTGGTGAAAAGTTATTAAAATTTATTTTTAATCTCAGTTTTATAGTGAAAAATATGCTTAATTATTTTTAAATATTGCTTAGATGCTTGGATCTTGAATTATTTTTCAAGAAAGTTGATTTTATTAAGTTTTTTCTAACTATGAGGGTATCTTTGAAAAGTTTTGAACTTTTGGGATTTTTAAAGATTTGATTTTTGAAGTAACAAGATACTTAATACTTTTATTTGATTTTCTATA
Organism: Penstemon eatonii; assembly: GCA_038501285.1. Lineage (NCBI taxonomy): Eukaryota > Viridiplantae > Streptophyta > Magnoliopsida > Lamiales > Plantaginaceae > Penstemon > Penstemon eatonii. The sequence goes on from CM076713.1 coordinate 29,739,905, forward strand.
CGGGTATAGTTAAAAATCTTTTGATTTAAGGTTGTTGCAAATTTTTGGAAAAATGGATGTTTATAAAAGTTTAGGGGCTATTTTGTAGATCTGGAAAATGAAGGGAAACTGTTTTATGTTTTGGCGCTATTTTATGCAATTAATATTTTGAGTTTTGAAAATAATTATTCTTAAGTGGAGTTTATGTCGTAAGTTCTAAGCACTTTTGTGCGATGTGTTAGCTTATGAAATCCTTGTGTAGGATTTTCATTGGTGATGTTTAAGTAATGTTGTTAGATAAATTCTATGTCGTATACGTACTTGCTCAGGTTTCGGATACGCATCATTTGTGGAGTTTTAGTCGCTATACTAAGCGACAAAGGTGAGCGTTGTGTGTTTAATTTGTATGTCGGTCCGATGTGCTAGTAGATCGAGTCCAAATATACACTTAGACTCTTAATAATCAAAGCATGAATTATATTCTAACTTTTCTTGCATGTCGTCACGAATAGGTTGACTTACTAGGTCAACATTACTCGCATGAAATCACTTAGCATTTCAACATGATTATCCAAATACATGCTACATCCGAATCTACTAGTTGCAAATACATTTTACTAATTTATCATGACACCTAAAATTGCATATTATAAGTTGTCAAATGTTTATAATATGTTATGTTTTTGTTTTTCTCCGATTATGTTTCCGTTTGTTTCCGATTGTGTGTGGGCCCCTTTTGATTGGTATATGGACCCGATGCCAACCTGGACGGCAAGGGCCGGCGGGATTGTCACAGTTACCCATAGGCATGGCCTTACTATCCAAGTGGGGAGGAACACTTGGGGAGTAAGGACGAACTTAGGCAAAGACATGTCGATGCATATTAGATAGTAAGGTCGCTCCTTACTTGGTGTGTTTGGATGGACATCAGACTGAGGATGGAGGGTAAGTGGAGGATGACATCAACAATTCTTGGTTATGTGAATTCCGTGTTTCTTCCGTCTTGAATATATGTTTATTTGCTTGATAACATGCTTATATTATATAATATGTTGCATTCACACATTACCATGCAAATTCGCACATAGCCTCACTAAGTTGGACGATCAACTTATGCGTTCTATGTTTCACTCTTTTCAGTTTCAGGTGTTCTGGAAATAATAGTCAGGGTTGCGGTTAGATCATCACGGTTGCGGTCCCACCTTAGTATTTGGGAGAATAATTATATTTTGTTTTCGATTTAGGTTCTTTCTCGATTTTATTTAAAACCTTGCTTACAATATTTGAATCATTAAAGTTTAATTATATTTTTGTCAAAGATTCAAGGTTTTCATAAATTACTTATTTATTTCCCTCAGCTGATTTTGTTCAAATATTTTGATATGTTATGATTAAATGCTTCCGCTTTAAACCTATGCTATGAAAATTGATTTCATTTGTTCGTCAAAAACTTAGTAATTCAAATTGTTCTTATTTTATTTTAGACCGCTTCCGCTTTTAAACTTTTAATTTATCGTTTCCGTTTAAAAAAAAAAAAGCTTCGATATTTTTAACGCTTTTCAAATTCGACTGTTATCCGACGGACCCGCGGAGTAGGGCCGTCACAGATGGCATTAGAGCTTCGGCTCAAGGTCAGGATAGGGTCCTCGGATATTGTACTGAGGTACTAGTAAGGTGGGACTCACCATCGTGACTTTAGGGTGTCTACCTACATTGGGTAGTTCACTTTTAGGAAAATACTGCAACCTAAACTATATGTTTAGTACGTGTCCTTGAGTTAATGGTTATTTTTGCTTGATTCTGTGTTATCTTGATTAATTGTTTTGTTGGTGGTATCCCGAATACCATAATGTTATTCGAACTTTATTGTTGATATTATTGTCTGGTTATGATTGTATATGTTTGCGCTCCGTGATTTTACGTAAATTAAAATATTTGAATCAAGTGACCTTTCTGGAAGTACATGTAGAATGACTAAAATATCCCTAATTCTTTTGAATTCCTTATCGAGTTTACCTTATTCAGAACTCATAATTCTGATTCTAAACGTATTCATCTCCAAATTGATCTCTCGAATTTAGTAAGCTCTCTTGATCCTATTTTCGGTATAATTAATTGTTTCGCCCTTATTCTAATGATGGTACTTAATCATTCTTGAGCTTGTGATCCCTATATGTCTTTTCTTCATCATTTTGGCAATCAAATTGTTATGTAAGCAATCTTTCTTTCAATAGACAAAATATCATTCAAATTTCGATGACACCAGTCTTGTGTTCTAACTCGTCTATTACATGTTCCTTGCATTCAACTATGAATCACTTTTGATAGCGATTAACTTCATTTTCAATTCTAAAACTATCCTATGTTCATATCCAATCTCTTTATGTCCGCTCGTGTTTTTCTGAAGTTTCTAAATGCGATTGCCCGATTGTATCTTTTCCTTCACGTTGTGTAATTTATCGTAAAATATTCTTCAATCATTTTAGCCTCATTCTTGAAATGGCTTCTTCAAGCCGTGCCCTTAATTACCTTTAATCTAACTCTTTGATTGTTTTCCTTCAGAGCTTATCGACACTCTCAATGAACATGTCTTTGTCTATTGGGGATTGACTTCTTGTATTCTATCAAGCTTTTATATTGATCCCTTATTTTTGTACTCATTCAGAGTTTACCCCTCCCTATTTCATGAGAAACTTTCTCGTATCAACTTCGTAAACCAAAATTATTTATTTTTGTCGGATTCTATGATTGTTATTGTTCCTTGTCCTTCTTTTTCCCGAGCCTGTTTACTCTGTTATCATCGTTTTGAAATTATCCATATGCTTTCATGTTACTCTTTTTCGTTCTATTCAATTATACAATCTTCTAAATTTCCTAAAGGAATTGAATTGTCTCGGTTTCTTTTTGAACTTCATGTTTTCATTTGTCCATTCATAAATTGTTGTTCCTTTGTCTACTTCATTCTTTTTGTGAGCCGCATAAATCAGATCAATTCATTCTCAATTCGTTTTGAACTTCGGACTTACCTTCTATTTGTTTTGAACTTATTTTTAATCCCGCCTCGCTCAATTTGATCGTTTGATGTTCTCAGATTTCACTGTGGAGCTTTACTTGTTTTCTATTGCATCTTGTTGCAAACATTATTGAAATGATCTTTAAATCACATCATTTATCTTGACTTTCTTTTCAAAAGACCAAACACACTTTAATGTTTTGGTTATTATCGACATGATACTGTTTCGACTTTCTATTATCCTTACCGATATCCTTGCTTTGATCTTCGTTTTACTTACACCATTTGAAATGGTGAGGCTCATCCCTTCAGTTATTCTTATCGGTGCGCCTTAATAGTTTTCCTTGTCACTTATGTCGAACTATTCATTTGATTATCTTTATTATCGATATTTCAGTCCTTTTGCAATCTTCGTTGATTCTTCTTTATGTTGCCATTGCTAATTCTTATCTTGTCGTCTTGAGCATCTTGATTCGATCATCTTTTCTAATCCTTATCGTGTCTCTTCATTTGACTCATTTTGTTCCTTGCGAGAATCCCAAGTCAAATGTCATTCAACACCTTTTGAATTATCTGGGCCAAACTAAACTATATATTGATATGTGAGTAGTTTTTCTTTTGAGAAGAATCTTAATCCGCGGCATAGGAGTTGGAATTATCGTCGTATCTCATTCTACCGCGTCATGATTATGCGTAACGTATATGAAGTACTACCTCGATCATCCTCGTGAACCTGACTGCATATCTTAAGATCTTCATAAATATCTAACGTACAAACGAAGACACATTTGCATACTCATCTAGATGAAGAAACAAGTGAATTCCATTATGGCGTGGCCAGAGTATAAAAAAAAAAAAAAAAAAGCGACTTGGGAGTTAGAGAAAAAGAAATGTCAGAGTTTTGAAAATGCCTAATGTACGAGAGAACATTTTCGCACGCTTGTTGTAATCTAGAAGACTGCAGATTCTACAAGAAAATGTTTATGACGCACACAGTGTAAGGAATAAACGTTTTGGGAGCAAGAAAAGAAGATACATCGGTGTTAACCGTACCACGCGAATCTCAATAACGAATTTGGGGACCAAATTCTTTTAAGGAGGGAGGATTGTAAGACCCCATAAATTTAAAATAATTTAAAATAAAGTTATTGAATTTTTGACCCAATTTTGTGTGACGTATTTTATTTTTAATAAACATAGAATTTCTTTAAACCTAAACGTACAATTAAAATTTTCGAGCACAAAATTTGAACTCTCTTTTGTGCTTTGTGTGCATTAATTATTTCTTATGGAATATTAGACTTAGAAATAATTTAGAAAACATGTCTATTGCATTTTAAAAACATTGGGGTCATTTTGTAATTAGTTTGGACCAAAGTGTGCGAAATTTTTTGATTTAGGGGTTATTTTGCACTTTTCGAAATTTTGGAGGTCAAAAGTGCAAAAACGCCCATTCTCCTCCATAGGCTGAACATGCCATGATTTCTCCTCCTTGAAAGTCAAATAAATCAGACCTTGGGTAGAGAAATGGAATAGACCCAATGAAGTATAACCATGCCTCTACACCCCCTTCTCCATTCAAACACTCCACCCCCTTTCTCCATTCAAACACTACACCACTCTTTTTATCCCCTTAAATAAAATTTTATGTCTCCCCTACCCCATTTGTTTTCTTAAAGAAAATAAGAGAGAGAGAGATAGAAGAGGCAACACAAAGAGAATTTTCGGATTTTCACTACACAGCCCCGGGTTTTCGACCATTCCGTCTTCTTCCACCGTTGGATCATGCCAAAATTTTGCGTGAAGGTCCTACACACATAGGGCTACATATTGACCGTTCAGATCGTCGGATGGAACTCTCAGAGTGAATCAGCAGTAGTTAGAAGTTGGGAAAAAGTAAGGATTTGAGGGCTTTTGTTATGAACCACCACCGGAGCCGCCACCACCACCTTCGGAGGTCTGAAAAGGAAGATAATTTCATCCCCTTCATTGCTTTTGGTAAAATCCGTCTATGCATGTGTTCTTTAATCTTTGTGATTTTACTTTTTATCCTTAAAGTATATATTGAAGAAGTTTAGTTTATTCTCGTAGATATTGTGAAAAGTTGTTAAGTTTAATTTAATATTAGATATTTGATGTGTCATTGCTTTGGTTTTGTTTAGATATTGCTTATATGTTTGGATCTTGATTTAACTTTGTAAGAAAGTTATTGTTTATAATTTTCGAAAATTTGGGGGGTATTTTTGAAAGATTTTAAAAGTTGAAGGGGTAAGGGCTGCGATTTTGGTTGGGAGTAAAAATGGACTGAAAATATAAGTTTTTGTTTGATATTTGGTTAGGTTTACTTGAAAATCATTTGTTTTAAAGTTTGCTTCGATATTTTGCAAAAATGGGAGTTTTTAAAACATTTTGGGTTATTTTTGTAAATCTGAAAATAAGGGGGTAAATGCGCTGTTTTGTCGCTGTTTTTACATGGTTCTTTTATAATCTCTTGATTAATTGATTTGAAGTAGTGGTTTATTCATTTTAGTTATAAGATTGAAAATTTATAAATTTTTCCGAAGAAATTTTAGAATCAAAGAAATTTTTGTTTCTCATTGTTAGTTGGTGAAAAGTTATTAAAATTTATTTTTAATCTCAGTTTTATAGTGAAAAATATGCTTAATTATTTTTATATATTGCTTAGATGCTTGGATCTTGAATTATATTTCAAGAAAGTTGATTTTATTAAGTTTTTTCTAACTATGAGGGTATCTTTGAAAAGTTTTAAATTTGTGGGATTTTTAAAGATTTGATTTTTGAAGTAACAAGATACTTAATACATTTATTTGATTTTCTATATGGGTATAGTTAAAAATCTTTTGATTTAAAGTTGTTGCAAATTTTTGGAAAAATGGATGTTTATAAAAGTTTAGGGGCTGTTTTGTAGATCTGGAAAATGAAGGGAAACTGTTTTATGCAATTAGTATTTTGAGTTTTGAAAATAATTATTCTTAAGTGGAGTTTATGTCGTAATTTCTAAGCACTTTTGTGCGATGTGTTAGCTTATGAAATCCTTGTGTAGGATTTTCATTGGTGATGTTTAAGTAATGTTGTTAGATAAATTCTAAGTCTTATACGTACTTGCTCAGGTTTCGGATACGCATCATTTGTGGAGGTTTAGTCGCTATACTAAGCGACAAAGGTGAGCGATGTGTGTTTAATTTGTATGTCGGTCAGATGTGCTAGTAGATCGAGACCAAACATGCACTTAGGCTCTTAATAATCAAAGCATGAATTATATTCTAACTTTTCTTGCATGTCGTCACGAATAGGTTGACTTACTAGGTCAACATTACTCGCATGAAATCACTTAGCATTTCAACATGATTATCCAAATACATGCTACATCCGAATCTACTAGTTGCAAATACATTTTACTAATTTATCATGACACCTAAAATTGCATATTATAAGTTGTCAAATGTTGATAATATGTTATGTTTTTGTTTGTCTCTGATTATGTTTCCATTTGTTTCCGATTGTGTGTGGGCCCCTTTTGATTGGTATATGGACCCGATGCCAACCTGGACGGCAAGGGCCGGCGGGATTGTCACGGTTACCCATAGGCCTGGCCTTACAATCAAAATGGCGAGGAACACTTGTTGTGAATTCTTGGTTATGTGAATTCCGTGTTTCTTCCGTCTTGAATATATGTTTATTTGCTTGATAACATGCTTATATTATATAATATGTTGCATTCACACATCACCATGCAAATTCGCACATAGCCTCACTAAGTTGGACGATCAACTTATGCGTTTTATGTTTCACTCTTTTCAGTTTCAGGTGTTCTGGAAATAATAGCCGGGGTTGCGGTTAGATCATCACGGTTGCGGTCCAACCTTAGTATTTGGGAGAGTACTTATATTTTGTTGTCGATTTAGGTTCTTTCTCGATTTTGTTTAAAACCTTGCTTACAATATTTGAATCGTTAAAGTTTAATTATATTTTTGTCAAATATTCAAGGTTTTCATAAATTACTTATTTATTTCCCTCAGCTGATTTTGTTCAAATATTTTGATATGTTATGATTAAATGCTTCCGCTTTAAACCTATGCTATGAAAATTGATTTCATTTGTTCGTCAAAAACTTAGGTTGTGTTTGGTTTGAGGATTTGAGGAAGCGTTGAAAATGAAAATCTATGAAAAGTAGAATCAAAGAAAACATGGATTTTCAAGTTTGTTTGGCTACTAAGAAAACTTATGTGTAAAATAAATTTCTTGAAAATAATTTTCATTTGTTTTGTTTGATTTCCGAGAAAAGAGAGAGGAAAAACAAATAAAAACACAAAAATAAATTGTTACACATGGTGTTTTTTTTTAAATCTTTTTTCTTATCAAAATGATATATATTCTTTTACACCAATATATAATTTTATTTAAAATGATTTATATTTAACAAAATTAATATGAAAACATGCCAAATATGCAGAGGACGTCAAACAAAATTCTCAATATCCATTAACATGAAACTAGTATGAAGCATAAAATCCAATATCTATATGCAACAACAGATAAAATCAATGTACTTTTCCATACAGAGATGGAAAATCTAGAATTCAATACAAAAGTAACCATTATAGCATTAACACTCATCCATATCATTGACATCAAGCTAATACCAAATTCTTAAATTTTGAAGTACTACTCATCAAATAAGTTTGAACCAAATTTTACCAACAACCAGATTTTCTTTTTCTCCACTGGGCACTTGTGGAATGCACGGGCTAATTTTTTATCCTCCGTAAGGCTTTAGTACACAGTCATTGATAGAAATAGTATCCTGCAAGCCAGCTGTATGGCTAGTATTTATTGTAATAAAGGCGGAACTATTCAATTTCGATTAATAAAGGCACTTTATTAAATGGTCAACTTTATCTTATGTAATAATTATCTACGCATAAGGATAGAAGTCCTTAGATCACAGGGCTATGGGACAACCCGTTGACTGATCCCCAAGGCCGTGATCTAGAACATATTCAAGAGTCGTAGAATCCAATCGAGATAGGACATCGTTGGATTCGGTTAGACTCTCACTGTTGTGTATACTCCGATGAACTGGAGGACGCTGGGGTCCACGAGCGTGACTGGGATAGTCGATACACATAAGTGGGTGGCTTGCTGGGATGGCAAGCGCACTGAATGCCCCAATTAGGAAATAACTCACCATGGAAGCGGTAGTCGCATATCGGGGTTGAAGTTATTCCAAATTTATAATAGTATACGAGGAACGATCCCTAACTACTTGAGATGATAGGGTTTATCTGGTACGAGAACGTCTATGCTTTGATATGAGTTCCGACTGACTGGGGATCGCCAGAAAGTCTCTGTGGACTCATATTGGGTATAGAGGAACTCGTATGCAGATTCATATCATCAACAAAGGATCCATTGACCCGACTTGATAGGTTGGGAAATTCTCCTATGAATTTCTGTGAGAAATTAATTCTGGTAAAATCCTTGGCCAAGGTATCTGACGACTTTATGTAAGTAGCTCATAAAGATTATAGCTCATAAAGATTAAGTCAAAGAGAATTTATTTCGAGATCAGAGTAGGTCAAGACAAAAGAAAAGGGAATCCGATGAAAGACCATGCCCTTAAGTCTCGACTGGGAGATTGATCGATGGAGAGATTATGTCGTATATGGAAATTATAAATGATAAAATGTTCACTGAATTAATTCACCAGTGATTGGGCTCCATGGGCTTGTGGCTGGACATCGACCGTGGAGTGTGGGAGAATTCCCAAATTAGCAGGGGTGCTAATTTTGGAATGATCAATCGACAGAGTGTTCGATTGATTTAGAGTAAGTCTTACTCGAATAATTAAATAATATTTAATTATAACCCACAGCCAATTATGTGGTGAACCTACGGGGGCATACACAATACACATGAAGCGAAAGCGAGGAAATAAGAACGACCGGGTCGACTGGGTCGACTGAGTGAAAAATCAACTGGGTCGATTATATTGGGTTGGTCGACTGGGTCGACCCAATTGGAACAAAATGGGATCCAATTGGAATTGGATCAGGATCATAAATTAAATTGAAATTTAATTTGTGAATTAATTAATTAAGTTGGATTTAATTAATTAGAAAAGGATTTTAATTAAATAGACTTAGAGTCTGATTTAATTAAATGGGAGATTAAGTTAATTAATTGGGCTATTTAATTGGGAGATTAAATTAGGCCTGGTCAAATTAATTAACTGGGCCATGAATTAATTAGAAGACTTGGTCTTCTAATTAAAGAGGGCCATGGCCCATGTAGGAGAGAGAAGACCTAGTCCTAATAGGACTAGGTTAAAGAGAAAACTATAAGTAGCTTTCTTATAGTTGATTTTCACATAACTCCATATGCAAAATTGAGCAAGAGCAAAAATACTCTCTCCCTCTCCCTAGCTATATCGACCGAACCCTTCTTCCACTTGGAAGAATTTTTCGTTTTCGAGTTTTGTTCTTAAATCGTTCCTAATTCCTAGTTCATAATATATCTCGTGTTCTAGCTGATCGAGATATATTATTTTCGTGATATTGTGGTGTATCAACTCGTAGAGGCGCAACACGTGGGGCGCTACTCAAAAGGTCTTGGTCGATTTTGCTGGAGCAGAATTCCGAGCTCGTTTTGCTAGCCGAGGATTTGTAAGGAGATAGGTATAAACGAGAAAACTTATACTATCGTTTTATTTATATTCATATATATACAACTAGAGAATATCCTGGCAAGATTCCTTAAGAGGTCCTAAAAGTTTTATATTCCGCTGTGCCTAGGGCTGTTTATCTTATAGAATCCCAACAGTCATTTGTGAAATATCAGACATACCACCAACTCCGGCAATCTCCTCTAACAATTGATCTTCTGTATAGCCTGGTTCCATTGCAGCAGCAATCCTATCCATCCCATTAAAGAAACACTAAAATGAGTATTTATCAGGATCGACACCCATTAGGTAATTATGGAGGATGCAACCTGCCAATACGATGTCAGCATGAGTATCAACACTAAAATGAGGTTCTGTCCCACTTCTCAGAATTGGAAATCTTTTTTTCAAAACTCCAAAAGATCGTTCAATTGCATTTCTTAGCTTTGCATGCCGCATGTTGAAAAGTTCTTGAAGATTTTCTGGTCCATGAACACTATACTCTTTAAGATGATAACGTGTACTACGAAAAGGAGTAAGAAACCCAGTTTTTAACTGAAAACCCGCATCTACAAGATAATATTTACCTAGAGAAACAAAAGTTATTGATAAGTAATGGAAAAGGAAAATTGTAACCATTCGTTAAGGACTTCAATTTAAATTGATCAAATTTTTAACCTTGAGGAACACTTAAACGGTCAATTTCTCTAGTTAAAGCATCACTTAAAATCCTAGAATCTGAAGCTGATCCTTCCCATCCAGGAAGCACATATGTAAACATCAAGTCAAAATTGCATGCAGCTAATACATTTTGAGTTGGGTGACACTTGCGCCCACGATATCTTGGTGCATCGGCATTTGACACTTTAACACGCACATGAGTACCATCAATTGCACCTACACAATCCTGCAATTAACTCGTTAATGTAATTAATACCAACCGAATTATGGAAAACTTTCAATTATTTTACTACTTTACCTTGAAGTATGGCCAAAATTTTTGGTTGTCTTTAATTTGTGTAGGACACTCATCTCCATTTGGTTGCTTCAAGAATATATCCTCCAAAGATATAATTGCTCGAAGCATTTGATGAAAATGTCGGCTAATTGTCTCACTGGAACGTCGAAACTTGAACTTAATTATCCTATACTTTAGGTTATGACCAATTATGTACAAAAACTTTGCCACTTGCTCTTCTACGCTACTACGTGCGGTATCTCTAAGAAGACCCCTTCCTTTGAGTATGTACACGAGATTCGCAAAAGCATTTTTTCCCATGCGTAATTGTTCACGACAATCCTCTTCTTTCTTTTTCGTGAGTCGTGTTATTATACTATGTCTTTCATAATCCGACTCTTCCAAGCTAGAGTCATTTCATAATTTGAACCTCTTATCAATGAACAAAGAAAGGCAGCATAAGCAACTACACAAGTAGCAGCCCATTTTTTTTAATTTTTCATGGTGATCATAGTCGTCCTTCTATGAAAAGAACCACATTAGGTAAGAGAAAACGGGCATATATCATATCAATTGGCAGATCAGAGCATGTGCATATATCATATCAATTCAGGGATTAAGAAACTTGTAGTGATATTTTATAACAGCAATAAAGTATACAGTTATTCTTATAACAAAATTTCTTTATAATTTCAATTGGAACAAAAAGGTATAGAGATGAGTCCTCGATCACAATTAATTGATTTTACATGACTCTTAGTCTTAACTGTAATTTTATAGATGATTGAACTGATTACATATTACAAGTTTTGAAGAGTAAAAGATGCAAAGTACTTTAAACAGATTACAAGGATTTTAAGATAAAGAAGTCTAGTCTAAACTAGTCTTCTCCCTTCTTTTCTTCTTCAGCTTCCTTGTCTTCTTTTCCAGATTCTTCATCAGATAACTTAGAAGTTTCAGCTTCCAAATTTTCAGAGAATCTTTTCCTCAACAGCTCTATCTTCTTTTTCTTGACATCTGGATCAAGCTGTTCTTCAGCTGAATCTTTGGCAGCAGCTAGTTCTTTATCAGACTTGGCTTTTGCTTCAGATTCTTCAAATTCAGCTTGCTCTTCTTCTGTAATTCTCTCATCTGTTGGTCTGCTTGATTCTCCCATATTTCTTTCAGTGTCACCAGCAGCTTCTTCCAACACTTCAGTTGCTTCAGCTTGGTTATCTTCCTCCTTTTCAAGAGAAGGACCAACTTTCTTCTGTCCAAATACCCTTTCTTCCCCCTTTTTGTCATCATCAGCAGGGTTGATTGGATATTGTGGCACAACTGGTGTAATTAGAAGTGAATCACAGAGAAGCTTGATGTTCTCTTCCATAGCATTGATCTGAGCTTGCTGTCTAAGTTGATTGGCCTTGAATTCTCTCATTTCCTTGAGCAGATCTTCTCCTTGATCACTTAATTGGATTTGAGTTCCCAGAATCCAATTTGATGAAGCAGTGAAGTCTTTCATCATGTTTTCCATGACTTCATCTTCTGCTTGGAGGGCCGTTTCAACTGTTTCTTCAATGCGTCTCCAACCATCAGTAGTGCTTTGAGTCCGTCTTCTAAGTATATCCATGTCTTGACAGATGAATTTAACATTCTGGGCAGTATCTTCTATCAGATCGGTTGGAACAGCAGCTTTCTGATTTGGTTGTTTGACAGCAGCCAACACTTCTGCAGATAATTCCTCAGTCATATCCTTCAAAGATTTTGTGATCATTTGTTGGATGGAATCCAACAGATTTGTCTGAGCATCTTGAGAAGTTGAGGGCATATCTGTTGTAGCAGAAGGTATTTCTTTGATAGGTTGCTCTGATGGTTGAGTTATCAATGCAAGAGACTGATCTGCTGGACTACCAGCAAGGCTTGGAGTGTTTTCCTTCTCCTTAGCTTGATCATCTCCTTCAGCAGCAACTTCTTTGTCCTTGATCTGATCTGCTGGAGTAGCTTCTTCTTTCTTTGAATCATCAGCAGCATCAGACTTATTTCCCTGTGCTTTGTTCTGATCAGATGGGTCTGATGTACCCTCTATTTGCTTTGGTTGATCAGAAGACTCTGCTTTTTCTTTATCAGCAGGGGATATAATCTTCTTGACAGTCTCAACTGTCTTCATCATCCCTTCATTGTCCACAGCTGACCTGTTAGAAATCCAAGTAAAATTATCAAGAGGAATAAAAGTAGATGAAGGTTCCTCAGGCAGCTCTTCATAAGGTTTGATATTAGGTCCGTAGACAATGTGTTTGATGTTTGGAAGAGGGACCAATGAGCTTGGTTGTCCCCTTAACTTCCTTGATTTCTTTGCACAAAGCTCCATTGCTTGAGCAATAGCCAACTTTATAGATCTTTCCTTGAGGTCTTCAGATTCCCCATATTCTTCAGGAATGGATTGGAAGATCTTCTTGGCTTCAGCCTTTGCTAGGTGACTTATTTTCAGCCTCAACTTGTCCAGAAAGAATTCCGAATCAAGTGCTTGAATGAGAGAACCTGTCTCAAGCCACTCCAGTACCCATGCTTCTTCAGCATTAAAGGCTTTCCATTTGGTCATTTCAGCTGGACTCTTTGTCAGTCTGAATTCCCTCCACCTGTTATATCTGATCTTTTCATTATTAAACTGCGTCAGGCGGTTTATCCTTTCATTTTCAGCATCAAGCCTTCTGAGAAATTCTTCAAAAATTGCAGGATCATCCCTGACAATTTCAAGAGATAGTCTGATTTCTTCTCTTCTCTTTGGCTTTATTTTTGGTGCAGGCATAGCTGGGATTGGTTTGTTGGGGTCTCTTTTCTCACCAATCACTATGCTACCAGTGTGATGATGACCATGAGCATCTTTGGTGCTAGCTTCAATAGCAGCAGCCAACTCTGCTGCCTCAACAGCATCCCTTTGCTCTTGAGTCATTTTGCTGGCTTCTTCCTCCAGCCTTTTTAGCTCTAGGCTCTTCAGCCTTTCTTCTTCTGCTTTTTCTGCAGCTAATCTTTGCTTTTCAGCAGCATCCAAACTTTTCTTTTCTGCAGCAGTTAAATAAGTGGCAGTCTTGCCAGTCCTCTTTCTTCTAGATTCAGGACTCTCAACTGCTTGAATAGGGGTTGCAGCAACTGGAGTAGGGTGCAGCAACAGTATATCTCCCTCTTGTGTTGTACTGGTCTACTGTGCCTTTTCTACATCAGCAGATAGTGCAGCAGACGAGTCTTCTGTTGACACTCCAACTTCAGAAACAACTTCAGCTTCAGCAGCAGCAACCTTAGTAGCTTGGACAGCAGGTTCTTCAATTATTAAAGGTCTTTCTGCTTCGACTGTTGTTTCTCTAACAGTTGCAACAGGCTCTTCAGAGAAGGTAACCCTTCTCTTAGCCTTGGACTTTGCAATTCTTTTGGCAGGGGGTTGGCAGTAGGAGGTCCCCTTGCCTCACTTCTTGTTCTCAATCTTTTCAACCTTTGAAGAGGAATTTCTTCCTCAGACTCAGTTCTTTCAGGAGATGAACCTGTCTTCATTTCCAAAATCTCCTTGGTGAAATCTTCAATCACCTTTTCTGGAACTGTATCTTCAGGTTGTGCTGATTCAGTCTCATCAGCAGACTGTGCTGTTGTCTCAGCAAGCTGACTTGTCTGACTATCCTTCTTGCTCTTCTTAGAAGGACCCTTTTTGGATTTTGCAGTGGCCTTTCTCTTTGGTTCTGCCACTATTCTTCTTACTGGTTCATACAGTTTGAAATCCTTGCTACCGTGAGTGGACTTTCCACCACCCATAGGACATTGCAGGGATGCAAACAGATTACTAAGTAAGATGGCATGAGAATGTCTTTTATCACTTAGCAGCTCATATACGTGAGCAGCCCAGTTAACCTTCAGTCCATAGTAAATGCATATCATGGTGTAGTACCTCCTCCTAGGTAATCCATCTAAAGAACCCGTGCTACAGTCTAACACCTTTGCAATGATGTCTGCGAACCTCTGATACTCATCTTTCAACTGAGTCTTCATCAGAGTTCCAGTCATCTCTTCTCCCTTTTTAGCACAAATAGCCCAGAACTCATCCTCTTTCTCAGACCCTAGGTCTGACACATCTCCTCCTTTATTCTTAAGTTTGTAAATCTCACTTAAAACAGCAGCAGAGACAACAACCTTCTTACCACCGATAACAGCAGTCATAACTGTTTTATCATCATTGAACTTTCTGGTCGTGTAGAAGTGATAAACGTCTTCTAAGTAGACCCTGTCTTCGTGTGCTTCCAGAACTGGAACTAAAGATGCCTCTTTGATTTTCTCCAAGAGAGAGCGCATCAGATCAGTACCAGGAAAGTGAAATTTGTTGTAGCTCAAGTATCTTCCATCAATAATCTTCTCCATTTCTGGGATTAGTGAGTAGAATCTACAAAAACAATAAGCTTTCGAAACAAGAGAATTTGAGAGTTAGAGAGTTTGAGAGTATTTGAGTGCGTAAGACGACTGTACTGTTTCAGATCGGATTTTATAGGTTTCCTTTAGGTTAGGTTTTCGTGATTTATCTGAACCGTTGATCTAATCTGACAGTTTTTAATCGTGCGGACGAGAGCCGCGGATTTCAGATTTATTATTTTAATGTCAGATGGGCGGGAAACTCTATCGACACTAATCTGTTACTTATAAAAGCGCGTTTTTAAAATGCGATTTATGACCATGCTTATATAAGATATCAGATGAGTAGAGTTTAACTTATCTGACAGACGAGTGATCTGTTATCTGATATTACTAGAGAATGCCAATAGCTAGTAATCTTCCTCTGCTGTTTGTCAATCCAGCAAGATAAAATAATCTTCAATCTTCAAGAATTAAGAACAGATCTTCTGATAGCATAACTTCAACTAACTGACATTAACTGATTTCATCTTTAGAACAGAAGTACCGCTAGTCTTACACGTTCCCCCTGTCTTTAAGAATTCATAAGTTAACTAGTCTGTTGAAAGTTAATTCTTGAATAGAATAACAGATGACTAAGCTGTTGAACTCCAGTCTTCTGACGAGTTCCCCCTCAGCTTATGCATCCAAATTTAGTAGTCCTAACTCAACTCTTAGAGTTGAGAACCTTGCTTCACTTAAAGGTTTAGTGAAGATATCAGCAATCTGATTGTCTGTATGAACATACTCAATCACAACATTGCCTTTTTCCACATGATCTCTAATGAAGTGATGCTTGATCTCAATATGTTTAGTCCTTGAATGACTTGTAGTGTTCTGAGTAAGTGAAATTGCACTTGTGTTATCACAGTAGATTGGAATTCCACTGATCTTTATATTGTAATCTTCCAGTTGATGCTTCAACCATAGTATTTGTGCACAGCAAGCTCCAGCAGCTATATACTCAGCTTCAGCAGTAGATATAGAAACTGAAGTCTGTTTCTTACTCATCCATGAGATCAGACGACTACCTAAGAACTGACAGGCACCTGTTGTGCTTTTTCTGTCAATCTTGCAGCCTGCAAGGTCAGAATCTGAATATCCAATAAGCTCAAATCCAGACTCTCTAGGATACCACAATCCCAATTCTTGAGTGCCTTTAACATATTTTAATATCCTCTTGGCAGCTAAGAGATGAGATTCCTTGGGGTTTGATTGAAATCTTGCACAGACTCCAACTGAGTACATTATATCAGGTCTGCTTGCTGTTAGATACAACAATGAACCAATAATGCCTCTATATTTGGTTATGTCCACTGATTTGCCATCTTCATCTTTATCCAAACGAAGACTTGTAGACATAGGAATGGTAGCAGTTGAGCTAGTTTCCATACCAAACTTCTTGAACAGATCTCTTGTGTATTTTGCTTGGCTGATGAATATTCCATCAGGCAACTGTCTAACTTGCAATCCAAGAAAATAGTTAAGTTCACCCATCATGCTCATTTCAAACTTATTCTGCATCAGCTTGGAGAACTTATCACACATCTGTTGGTTAGTTGAACCAAAAATAATATCGTCCACATATATTTGCACAAGTAATATATGATTTTCCCATTCAATTGTAAACAAGGTTTTATCTACCTTACCTTTACGAAATCCTTTAATTAAAAGAAAATCAGATAGGGTATCATACCATGCTCTTGGAGCCTGTTTCAGTCCATAGAGGGCTTTCTTCAGACGATATACCTTATCCTCTTCTTGATAGACTTCAAATCCAGGAGGTTGCTCAACATACACTTCTTCTTGCAATTCTCCATTGAGAAAAGCCGACTTCACATCCATCTGATAGACAGTGAAGTTCTTGTAAGCAGCATAAGCTAGAAATAGTCTGATTGCTTCAAGTCTTGCTACTGGTGCAAATGTCTCATCAAAGTCAATCCCTTCTTCTTGACAATAACCTTTGGCCACTAATCTTGCTTTGTTTCTGGTAACAACACCATCTTCATTCATCTTATTTCTGAATACCCACTTAGTGCCAATTACTCTTTGATGACTTGGTCTAGGAACTAAGTACCAGACTTCATTCCTTTCAAATTGATTCAACTCTTCTTGCATAGCTTCAATCCAGAAGGAATCACTGAGAGCTTCCTCAATTTGTTTAGGCTCTATTTGAGATAGAAATGTGACAAACATAGCATCTTGTGCAGCAGCTCTTCTTGTTTTCACTCTATCTAAAGGATCACCAATGACTAACTCAGGTGGGTGATTCTTGAGCCATCTGAGATCAGGTTGCAGATCAGGATGTTGTCCTCTGTCTTGATCTTGCAACACTACTGTTGGAGTTCCAGTAGTAGTCTGTTGAACATTTGCAGTCTGTTGAACAGTCTCTGGTCTGTCAGCTGGTTGCAACTCGTCTGTTAGACAATCAGCACTGTGATTTTGAACAGCACTTGAGTTAGCAGCTGAACTTAGATTGGGTAGTATGATGGGAACATATTCTTCATTTCTTCCAATGTCTAACTTCTGTAAATCAGTAGACAGATCTTGATTTACACTTTGATTCTTTTCAGAAGATTGACTTGGCTCATCAAATACTACATGGATAGATTCTTCTATTAGTAATGTTCTTTTGTTAAACACTCTGTAAGCCTTACTAACAGTTGAGTATTCTACAAAAACAGCTTCATCAGCCTTTTCTGCAAATGCAGTAAGGTGATTTTTCCCATTATTCAATACAAAACATTTACAACCAAAATTCTTAAAGTAATGAATGTTTGGTTTTCTGTTGTTCCAAACTTCATATGGAGTCTTGTTCTGATTTTTGTTGATCATACATCTGTTTTGGGTAAAGCATGCTGTATTTGTTGCTTCTGCCCAAAATCTTTGTGGCAGCTTAGCTTCAGCTATCATAGTCCTGATAGCTTCTTTTAGTGTTCTGTTTCTCCTTTCAGCAACACCATTTTGTTGAGGGGTTCTAGCAGCTGAATACTCATGATGTATTCCTTTCATATTACAATACTCTTCAACAGTAGAGTTTGTAAACTCTGTCCCTCTATCTGATCTGATCTTCAATATTTTGATACTCTTCTCATTTTGGATAAGTTCCATCAGATTGATAAGATGTTCCTTGGTTTCACTTTTCTTCTTCATGAAAATCACCCAAGTATATCTTGAATAATCATCCACAACAGCTAGGCAGTATTTCTTTCCACCATTGCTGACTGGATCAATGGGTCCAAATAAGTCCATATGTAATAGCTCCAAAATTCTTTCAGAAGATTGGTGCTTCTTGCTTTTGAAAGATGACTTGATTTGTTTACCCTTCTGACAGGCGTCACAGAGCTTGTCTTTGCTCATGATTGCTTTTGGAATCCCTTCTACCAGATCATTCTTGATTAATCTGTTTATGGTCTTGAAGTTTAAGTGATTCATCCTTTTGTGCCACAGCCAACTAACTTCACTTGGTGCAGATGCCACCAAACAAACACTTGAATTCTTGTCAGCAGAATTCCAGTCGTCTATGTAGACATTCCCTTGTCGTGTTCCAGATAAAATTACCTTCTTTGTACCAATCTGTTCAACATAGCACTTATCTGTTAAGAAGATGACTGAATATCCTTTGTCACAAAATTGACTTATGCTCAGCAGATTATATTTAAGGCCTTTGACATATGAGACGTCAGATATTTCTATGTTTCCTCTGATTAATCTTCCTTTAGCTTTAATCTTGCCTTCTTTGCTGTCTCCAAATGTAACACTTGGACCATCCACAGCAACTGCATCAGTCAGCTCATGTATGTTTCCACACATGTGTCTTCAACATCCACTGTCCAAGTACCAGATCTTCTCTACTTTACTCCTACTCCTAATCCTAACCTACAAAACAAAAATAAAATTGTTTTAGGTACCCTTATTGAGAGGGTCCTGAAGGATTAGTTCCACCTTTGACAACCCAAGATGTTGATGTCTTAGGCTTCTTAGGCTTCTGAGTTTTAACAGGAGCATGAACAGTTTCATTTTTATCATATTTATCAGATAAGTCATGTTGATGATCAGTATGATATGTGTAATGTTCATAAGCAGGGTAAGGTGCATGATAAGCAGGATATGCATGCATTGGATGAGCAGGGTAGGGTGCATAGTAACCTGGAAATTGAGGTGCATGATACATAGGATGATATGC
This sequence comes from Penstemon eatonii, assembly GCA_038501285.1. Classification (NCBI taxonomy): domain Eukaryota; kingdom Viridiplantae; phylum Streptophyta; class Magnoliopsida; order Lamiales; family Plantaginaceae; genus Penstemon; species Penstemon eatonii. The sequence goes on from CM076713.1 coordinate 29,759,130, forward strand.
AGCAGGTTGCACATAATATGACTCATTTCCATACCAAGCATTTTGATTTTTCTTATTCTTATGCTTCTTTGGTTTACTAGGTGCTTGCTCATTTGATTTTGACTTAGTTTTACCAACAGATTGATTCAGTTTAGCTTTATCAGCAGACTTCTTAGGACTCTGCTGTTTGGTTTTACTAGTCTGATTTCCTACACTAGGCTCTTTGCTCTTTTTAGCCTTAGGAGATTTCTTCTCCTTTACCACTTTCTCAGGTGAAGTAGGTCTAGCAGTTTGAACATACAGAATGACCTTACTATTGTCAGCTGATATGAATTTTTCAGTATGATTCAATTCTTGCTTATCCTGTTCTAAAGGTATCTTCTGTTTACTAGATGTATGCGTGGATGCAACAGATGATTTGTCATGAGACTCGATAACCTTTTCAAGTTCCATGATTTTTCCTTTATAAACTTCACATTCAGCTTTCAGAGACTCATGTTCTTGCTCAAGCTGTTTGTATTCAGCTGATTCCTTTGGCTTTTCAGCTAAAAGTTTCAGTGAACTATTTTGCTCTTTTAGCAATATCATCTCTTCCTTAAGCTTTTTATATGCTTCAGCAATACTGGTATTATTAAGCATCATTTGTTCAAATGAATTAAATAATTCATCGTTAAAAGGAGTTACCTCTTCTTCAGAGTCATCAGATTCCTTTGCCATCAGGCACAGGAGAGCAGGTTTTTCTTCATCAGAAGATTCTTCATCAGACGTGTCTGAATCTGAATCAAATGAGTAGACAGCAGCAAGCTTTTCTGCTTCAGCTACCATTGCTTTCCCTCTTTGATGCTTTCTTTCCTTTCCAAAACATCATAATCAGCTAAGTGTGAAAAGCTTAGTTCCCTTGGAAGGATCTTTGAACAAGCAAAGAAGATATCAGAAGAGTTCAAAGACCAGAAGACTAGTGATCTCTTGCTGAAACAGCAAACAGAAGAGTAGGTCATCAGCCGAGTCAAATCAGATTAGTTCAGTATTTGATCAGCAGAGTGCCTATCAGATGGGTTGCTTCGATCAGCAGAGTGGAAGAGATCATGAGATCAGTTCAACGGTAATAAATGCACTTGGTGTAATAAATGCTGAAAGAGAAGGGTAGTAATGGCAAATAATTGAAGATATCCTCGGATCAGCAGAGTGCATTTAATGCAGCATTAAATGCAATGGACAGAAAAGTACTGTACACTGTACGGATTGCTGCAGGGAGCCGTTTCAAAAGAGCTGAAGAATGGATTTGAATTATGATTTACTTCAACGGTCATATTTTCATCTCCATGTATAAATAGAGCTGAATTTCAATCGAGCAAAAAAAAAACACAACAACAATCATAGATTTCGTTTTTGAAGCAGAATTTTTTCTAAGTCTCAAAAGCTCGAACAGCTCACTCGTCTGGTGGAAGTCATCTGTTGACAGAAACCCAGTTGAAGAAAACAGAAAATTACGATATGAGTGATCTTGTAATAGCTGAGTGTTGTGAGGAGTTGTGATCCATCTTTGTGAGTGATCAAACTTCGGAGAGTAGAACCTCTTAGTGATTTTCTACTGCGAGCTTATAGCCTTTTCATTGGTTGTCTAGGTATAAGTGGAGAAATATTGTAATCTGTGTGATTATAGTATAACCCAGAATCTAAGTGATCTGGAAGAGTGGACTAAAGGATTTTTATCCATATAACCACTATAAAAATTCTTTGTGTTATCTTGCATCTAAGTTTTCTTGCATATTTTAAAGTTTGCATATTTAAACACTTTGAATTGCAAAAGGATTTTACAAGAAGTTTAAAGGACTGAGGATAAAATCTTTAAGAACTTAGTTTACTTGTGAAAAACACTTTCAAACAATCCGCTGCAAGTATACTCTTTGAAAAACTGTTTTGCTGAAAAACAGCTAAGTCATCGTAAGAAGAGTGGTCAGTTTGCTGTTCAAGATTTGTTCACGATCAGCTGAGTCTGCTTACTGTTCTTCATCAGCTTAGTCTGCTGACAGAAGACTGAAAAGTTTTTAAGTTCAAAAATTTTCAGAGGTCTATTCATCCCCCCCCCCCCTCTAGACCTCATCTGACCACTTGGGACCAACAGATTTGCTAAAGTTCAAACATTCATGGAATACTAGAATAAATCTAGTTTATATAATAAAGAGGTACCACGCAGATATAAAAATGTAAAAGAAATCTTTTATTGAGAAAACAATGTAAATCCCACTACTTTTAAGAAGATTATCTGTTTAATGAACATTGAGCAATATCATGAAAATTGCATCTGGAAAAAGTGGTAGCCAACTTTGAAGCACAACAAGGTTACAACTTAGTATTAGAAGAAGGGATCATAATGTTGTCCAGGATTAAACATGCACCATTTGACATTTCAATGGGCTTCTGGGGGAGATTATATTTTAAGTAGTATTTACAGCATGATGTCAATTATGCAAGGCGTAATTACATATCCAATTCTTGATATGTATTTATTAAATCCATCAACATTTATAAATGTCCATTATACAGCTATCAATAGATTCAGATTTTTCAACATTTATCATTTTTTGTCCAACTGTATATCTCAGTTTCCATCTAATCCACATTTAAATTTAATTCAACATCTCAACTAGTCCTGTTTAGTACAATATATCAATATCATCATCCTCTCCACAGATAGAAATTTACTAGTAATATTCTTATACCCACTATGCATTGCATCATAAGGCCAATTAACTTATATGTATAAATAACATCAAGTTTAGGAGCAACAAAGAAAAAATAAAAACTAGGTAAAACTTGAATTCAGTACTTAGTAATTCATATAGTAATAAGGAACATTAAAAAGTCAAATAGAAGAGAGAATTAGAACTATACCCCTTCATTTACTTCAATTTCATCATCATCCATCTCATCCAAGCCAATAAAACTTTCATCTAAACCTCTATTTCTCTGAGAGTTCATGATTGGGTGCCCTAAATTCAAAATCTGACCTCGACGAATTGGTGCTTTCCGACCATTTGAGAAGTTCACCGGTGGCTAACGAGGATTCACATTCAGACGAGGAGAAGTTCTACGAGAAATTGAACCTGATACAAGTTTGGACGCCATGGATGAGAGTGTTTTGATGGGAGAAGAGAGTGGGAGAAGAGAAGTGGAACTGGGAGAGAAAGAGAGAGAGTAGGGCAGAGAACGGCGCGATGGTTTTTCACTTTTCCTCAAAAATTTTGGGGAAACTGTATTTCCTTGTTTCTAACGTTTTTTATTTTACTCAAATTTTCATGTAAAATATTTTCTTACTAAAATACCTTACTAACAAACAGGTAAAATATTTTACCCATGACTTTCACTCATTTTACTTAGTGTTTTCCACAAACCAAACACAGCCTTAGTAATTCAAATTGTTCTTAATTTATTTTAAACCGATTCCGCTTTTAAACTTTTAATTTATCGTTTCCATTTTAAAAAAAAAAGCTTCGATATTTTTAATGCTTTTCAAATTCGACTGTTATCCGACGGACCCGCGGAGTTGGGCCGTCACAGGATAATGTAGGAATCTTGGAAGATTTGGAAACTACCTTAGTTATCTAATCATATCATAATAGGATTATCTTGAGAATCTTGGAGATTTGAAAAATTGGGAAACATAAAGTTTTGGATAAGATAGGAATCTTGGAAGTTGTAACTATCTTAATTAACCAACTTAATCAAGATAAGAATTGTAGATTACTTAGAACTCAAGTAAGAGCTAATTAATCTTAGAGATTAATTGTTAATTCAAAATTAATTAACTTGGATAATTTTTATGAATTAAAATTAAAGGAGCCGATAAATTTGCATGTATGCCCTTATGTGAATTTATGCATGTTCTTGAGTGAATATGTGGATTGATCGATTTTGCCTCTTAGCCCTGTGTAGTTTTGGTTTATTTATTTTTTGGGTTGTAATTAAATGGGCCTGATTGGTGCCCTTGCTTGTGCAATTAAATGTAATAGAATAGGGCCATTTTGTAAGTTGGACTTAGTTTAGGCTTGGAGCCGAGAAGACCTCATGAAGACTTAGAGATCCACATGGAGGCCCATAACCTTGGACGACATGGAGGCCCAATCAAGAAGGATATTACAAGAAGGCCCATGTATGTATGAGTTTGAAAATTGTAATAGTTAGGATATTTAATTTCCACCCTAGACTGACCAATTGATCCATCACATGGCTCGTATGGATCGCATAGGATGGGCAATCGATCAATCATATCATGCTAGGTGATGTATGTTTACTTTTATTCTTTGATGTATGTCTTGCATGCTTAGAATAGATTACGTAAACAAGATAAAGGATAATCTGATGAGACCTCGCACAAGAAAATTTGATAAAACCTCCAATTGAACTTCAAAACTCAATTATAATATTAAATCAAATAACGAGCGCATATGAATAGTGTCTATGGGCCGAGCCTATCCAATTACTAGGTCTTAGGCATATTGTACGAATATATCTCGATGTCTCACGAGTCGTGGGTCGAGCTATAGGAAGATAATATGTTTATTGTCTCAATGCACAGTTTAGTGCCAAGGGAGGGGATAGCAAGGTTTTAGGCGCTGTCTCACGAGTCGTGGGGCGTCTAAAATTGAACTATTTCTCTCCACGAGTATTGGACATGATTTAACGCTAGTAAGTATGGATGTCTCACGAGTCGTGAGTCCATAACGGAAAACGAGGCTAAATGAACTCAAAGGGTTAGCTGCGATGGTTAACCGACAACGATGTCGACCACCAAGTGGATCAAATAGTATGGCCAACGAGTCATTGGTACTAGGAGATTGTATTTGGGCCTTGAGCCCGCTAGGATATTTTAAATTCTCGAAACTTATGTGGGGGCATAAGATTTTGATTAAAATAGTGTGAGTAATTTACAAATAAAGTCCATGTTTGTAAATTGTGCATTTTAAATTAGTCTTTCGCGTATTTATTTCTTCTATCGTCTTTTTGTAGATAAATGTCTAAGAATCCGACTTCCATTATACTTGAACAAAACAAATTGACTGGACCCAACTTTCATGACTGGGTCAGGAATCTAAAGATCATTTTTGCTTCTGAGAAGCGAGGTTTTGTCCTTGATGGGCCCCCTCCTGAAATTGCTGAGGATGCTGATGATATTGAGAAAGAAGCCACTGACATGTGGTACAACGATGGCTTACAGTCACATTGTCTCATGCTGGCATCCATGTCGAATGAGCTTCAAAAGCAGCACGAGCATATGAAGTCTACTTTTGAAATCTACACGTACCTGAATGGCCTATTTGGGTTGCATAGTAGATACGAGCGGTATGAAACCGCCAATACTCTGCAACAAACGAGGATGGCAGAATGTACTGTTGTTCGTTCTCACTGCATCAAGATGATTGGGCTAATTGAAAATCTTGGTCAACTTGACGTAAAGATGGACAAGACCTACTGCCAAGACATAATCCTCCAATCGTTGCCGAGATCATTCGAGCAATTTGTGGTGAACTACAACATGCACAAGATGGATGTTGAACTTCACGAATTGGCTAATATGCTCGCCAGTGCAGAGGCTTCCATGAAAAGAGAGAAGCCAGTGATGGTTGCAACTTCCACCCAATCCAAGTCCAAAAGGATGAAGAAAGGGAAGGGGAAGGGGAATGCTCCTTCGAGTAAAGGCAAAGGACCATCTGGGCCCGTAGGGAAGGGAAAGAAGCGTAAAGCTTCTGCTGGTGAACAAAAATGTTTCTACTGCGAGAAACCTGGACACTGGAAGAGGAACTGCAAAGAGTTCTTGGAGAACTCGAAAGGTATATTCCTTATTGAAGTTAATTTGTCAATTAACTGTGCATCTTGGGTGTTAGACACTGCTTGGGGTTATCATCTTTGTAATGATTTACAGGTGATGGGAGCAACAAGGCCACTTAGGCCTGGGGATTAGATCCTGCGATTTGACAATGGAGCTAGAGCTGCTGACGAGGCCATAGGCGAAGTAGAGTTAGATTTAGGTGGTAATAAATTAGTCCTTAGGAACGTTCTTTATGTACCTGGTTTGGTGAAAAATATTATTTCTATTCCTGTTTTGGATAATGAAGGTTTAATTTTGTTATTAATAAAGGTTCATTTTCGTTATTCATGAATGATCATTTGTTTTTCACTGGTACATTGAAAGATAGACTATATACCATAGAACCACCTAAGTTAGTTATGCACGTTCAACAAAACAAATAAAAATAAGATAATGAAATATCTGCCCAATTACGGCAAGCTCGACTTGGACATATATCCAAGTCAAGAATTCAAAAGTTAGCATCATCTGGCGCGCTTGAAATCAAGCACATTGATGAAATGCCAACATGTGAACCATGTCTAAAGGGTAAAATGGCTAAGCTGCCATTTAAGGGAAACCCTGAGTGAACCAAACAAACATTGGACTTAATTCATACTGACGTATGTGGACCACTAAGAAAAAGTGCCCGAGGTGGCTACGATTACTTCATTACTTTCACTAACGATTATAGTCGTTATGGGTATGTGTTCTTGTTGAAACACAAGTCTGAAGCCTTTGAACGATTCAAAGAATTCAAGATGGAAGCAGATAATCAACTTGGACATACAATAAAGGCTCTTCGCTCTGACCGAGGTGGCGAATTTCTTAGTAACGAATTTCTAAATTATCTTGTAGAGCATGTGATACTATCACAATGGACTCCTCCTGCTACACCCCAACTGAATGTAGTAGCAGAGAGAAGGAAATGAACCTTGATGGACATGGTTCGATCCATGATGAGTGCCACTAACCTTCCTCTTTTATTTTGGGGACATGCCCTCCTCACGGCAACGAAGATACTAAATATGGTACCTTCTAAATATGTACAAAAGACACCATACGAATTATGGTTTGGCAAGGCACCCTCATACACATTCATGCGCATATGGGGATCTCCAGCTTACATCAAGAAGCTAGTGGGAGATAAATTGGAAACTAAATTTATTTTGTGCAAATTCGTGGAGTATCAAAAAAATTCGATAGGATACGAGTTCTATGATCCTACGAGACAAACTATGTTTCTCAAGGAACGCGCACTTCTTGGAGAAGGATTTCTTATTGGACAAGAAGGAACACAACATAGAACTGGATGAGGTAACTGATGCTGAAAAGGCCGAAGAGGTCGATCAAGTCGACCCATCACCACAGGCTGTGGGAGAACAAGAGCATGAAATTGCACCAGTAAGTACAACAATACTTCGTAGGTCAGAAAAACAACGTAGAGAACCCGAGAGGTACTACGACCTGCTGCACGAGACTGGACAGTCTCTAACCGACCCAAGGACCTACGATTAAGCTATGTTGGACATAGATTTGGGAAAGTGTCGCGAAGCCATGAAATCGGAATTGGACTAAATGCACTCAACACAAGGTCTGGACCTTGGTAGATCCACAAGTGGGAATGACTCCCATGGGTTGCAAGTGGATCTATGAGCGGAAGCTAGGAGTGAACGGAGATGTAATAACCTACAAGGCAAGACTAGTGGCGAAAGGATACACTAAGAGCCCAGGCATCGACTATGAGGAAACCTTCTCGCCCGTCGCAATGCCTAAATCCATTCGAATCTTGTTGGCCATAGTTGCGTGGTATAACTACGAGATATGGCAGATGGATGTAAAGACCGACTTCCTCAATGGAAACATTGATAAGGAGATCTACATGGAGCAACCAAAAGGATATGCATCCAAAGAAGATGAGCACAAGGTGTGCAAACTCCAGAGGTCCATTTATGGACTGAAGCAAGCTTCCAGAAGTTGGAACATTCATTTCGATGAAACGATCCAAACTTTTGGATTCATCAAAAACGTGTTCGATCCTTGCGTGTACAAGAAGATCAGTTGGAGTACAATTGAATTTTTGGTGCTTTACGTTGATGACATCCTTCTCATTGGAAACAATGTAAAGGTGTTGTCCGAAACGAAAGCATGGTTATCTACACAATTCTCAATGAAGAATTTGGGAGAAGCATCCTTTGTATAGGTATAAGGATCTACCGAGATAGATCAAAAGGACTGTTGGGCCTCTCCCAATCAAAATACATAAATAAAATACTGAAGAGATTCCGTATGGAAGAATCCAAGAGAGGATTGCTTCCAATGAGACATGGAATTGCACTCTCTAAGTCTAAGGCCCCAAAGACACCTGAAGAGAGAAACAATATGTCACAGATATCATATGCCTCCGCTATTGGAAGCATAATGTATGGTATTTTAGGTACTAGACCAGACGTAGTGTACGTATTGAGCGTTACGAGTCGCTATCAGTCTGATCCAGGTGAGAAGCACTGGATAGCCGTAAAGGCAATTCTGAAGTACCTGAGAAGGACCAAGGAATTTTTCTTGGTACACGGTGGAGGAGAATTGAAATGGGAAGGCTTTACGGATTCAAGCTTCCAATGTGATGTAGACGACTTCAAGTCAACATCTGGATACGTATTCCACCTCAATGGTGGTGCGGTAAGCTGGAAAAGCTCCAAGCAAGATAGTACCGCAGATTCAACCACCGAAGCAGAGTACATTGCCGCTGTGAAGCAGCAAAGGAAGGTGTTTGGATGAAAAACTTCATCCAAGAGTTGGATGTGATACCTAGCATTGTTGAGCCCATTACTATCTTCTGCGGTAATAATGGGGCAATAGCGCAAGCAAAGGAGCCGAAATCTCATCAGAAATCCAAGCATGTACTCAGACGATACCATTTGATAAGGGATATCATTGGTAGAGGAGACTTTAAGATGGAACGTGTCGACTCGGAAGATAATACCGCGGACCTGCTAACAAAGCCACTGTCTCAAAAGGCATTCGAGAAACATCTGCTAAAGATGGGACTCAAGAACACAAGAAGTTGACTATAGGACAAGTGGGAGATTGATAGAAATAGTGCCCGGCAAGCCAACTGTAAGGCTATCATTTAATGTAATAAATGAAGGAACTACTCAATTTAGATTAATAAATGCACATTATTATATGGTCAACTTTATCTTATGTAATAATTATCTACGCATAAGGATAGAAGTCCTTAGATCACGGGGCTATGAGACAACCCGTAGACTGTTCTCCAAGGCCATGATCTAGAACATATTCAAGAGTCGTAGAATCCAATCGAGATAGTACATTGTTGGATTTGGTTAGACTCTCACTAATGTGTATACTCCGATGAACTGGAGAATGCTGGGGTCCACGAGCGTGACTGGGATAGTCGATACATATAAGTAGGTGAGTTGCTGGGATGGCAAGTGCACTGAATACCCCAATTAGGAAATAACTCACCATGGAAGCGGTAGTCGCATATCGAGGTTGAAGTTATTCTAATTTACGATAGTATACGAGGAACAATCCCTAATACTTGAGGTGATAAGGTTTATCTGGTGCGAGAACGTCTATACTTATATGTGAGTTCCGACCAACTGAAGATTACCAGAAAGTCTCTGAGGATTCACGTTGGGTATAGAGGGACTCGTATGCAGGTTCATATCATCAACAAATGATCCATTGACCCGACTTGATAGGTTGGGAATTTCTCCTATGGATTTCAGTGAGAAATTAATTCTGGTAAAAACCTTGGCCAAGGTATCTGACGACTTTATGAAAGTAGCTCATAAAGATTAAGTCAAAGAGAATTATTTTGAGATCAGAATGCATAAGATCAAGACGAAGAAAAAGGGAACCCGATGAAAATACCATACCCTTAAGTCTCAACTGGGAGATCGATCGATGGAGAGATTATGTCGTATATGGAAATTGTAAATGGTTAAAAGGTTCACTGAATTAATTCACCAGTGATTGGGCTCCATGGTCTTGTGGCCAGACATCGACCGTGGAGTGTGGGAGAATTTCCAAATTGGCAGGGGTTCTAATTTTGGAATGATCAGTCGATAGCGTGTTCGATTGATTTAGAGTATTTAATAATTGTTAATTCCATGTGGTCAGATGAGGTCTAGAGGGGGGGGGGGGGAGTGAATAGACCTCTGAAAATTTTGGATTTTAAAAACTTTCAAGTTGTCTGTCAGCAGACTAAGCTTATATAGAACAGTAAGTTGACTAAGCTGATCGTGAACAAATCTTGAACAGCAGAGTTGACCACTCTTCTGATAACTACTTAGCTGATTTCAGCAAAAATCAGTTTTAAAACAGAATACTTGCAGCGGATGTTTAAAAGTGTTTTTCACAAGTAAATTAAGTCTTCTTAAAGATTTTATCCCCAGTTTTTGAAACTCCTTTTAAAATCTTTAAACAAACAATTCAAAGTGTTAAAATATGCAGTTTTGAAATATGCATGAAAACTTACGCACAATAAAACACAAAGAATTTTTATAGTGGTTATATTGATTTAAATCCTTTAGTCCACTCTTCCAAGTCACTTAGATCTTGGGTTATACTATAATCACACATATTACAATATACTCTGCTTGCGCCGATCAACAAATGAAAAGGCCACAAGTTCGCTATAGGAGATCACTCAGAAATCCTATACTACAAACCTTTATCACTCACAAAGATGGATAACAGCTTCTCACTACACTCTTCTAACAGATTCACTACGAAAATGTTTTATCTTTTGAACTTCAACTCTGCTTTAGTCAACAAATAACTTCAGCAGTCTAGTGAGTTGTTCTTGAGTTTTTGAGACTTAGAAGATTTTGCTTCGCGGATTAATCTCAATTGTGTCTGTAGTCACTTCTTCTCTCAAACTCTTGAACTATTTATACTCTTAGTTTTGAAAAATGTCCGTTGAAGAAAGACATAATTCAATTCCTCGAGTACCGGTCTTGAATTCAGCAAGACGGCTCTCTGCGACTGTTGCAGTACTTTTTTACAGTTGCATTTAATGCACCAAGCTGATATAGGAATTTCTTCAATCATTTCCATAAATACCCTCCTTCTTCAGCATTTATTACTCCAAGTGCATTTATTAACGTTGAGGGGACTTTCTGATTGTCTTCACTTAGCTGATTGGAAATCTCTCGTCTGGTGATGTACTGAGCTGATCTTAAACTTTAACAAATCTGATTTGAGTCGGCTGATCTTCACCAAACTGATTTCTTCCTTCAGCAGCAGATCAGTAGTCTTCTGGACCAGGTTGAAATTTGACTCTTCTTATTTGTCTTTTGAGTTGATCAAGATTCTTCTAAGGAATTTCACTAAGTATTCCTTACTTAGCTGGTTATGATGTTTTGAAAATCATCAAAACCTCACTTTAATATTTAACTTCCTTGTCTTGTAATCTTCATCTTCATCCATCAATTTTCCCCTTTTTGATGATAACAAAACTTCAGCTAAATACCTGTACCTAAACTAAAGTTTTAATCCTAAAAAATTTCTGAGATAGAAATTATATGTTGGAGTAAAAACTTGAACTTCCATTAGTAGTTTGACATTCAGTACAAGTTACAAGCTTTTGAAATGAGATTGCGAGGAAAAATAAATTGATACAAGAAAACATATGAGTCCTAGTAATCTGATTCATCATCAGTTACTTCTTCTTCAATTTCTTCATACTCTTATTCTTCATCATCATCAATCTCCTCTTCATCTTCTTCATCATTCACATCATCAGGCATAATGTTTTTCTTAGCAGCTTCCATCTTTTCTTTACGTTCTGCTTCCTCAATTCTTCTTTTGATGCTTTCCAAAATTTTCACTTTCAGAGAGGGATTAAGTTGCTCTTCTGGTGTATCCTCGGATGCAGCAATCTCCTTATCAGATTTTTCTTTTTCCTCGGCTTCTGCTTCTTCAGCAGCTTGTTCTTCATCAGTTTCCTTGGCATCTGCTTTGCCATCAGCAGCTTGCTTTTCAAGTACAGGCTCTGACTTTTCTTCAGCAGGTTTCTCTTCTTCGGCAGAGTTCTTTTGTTGCTCAGGTACTTGAACAACTGTAGTTGCCTTAGCTGACTTCTCTTCCCCCTTTTTCTCATCATCAGCAGGGTTGAGTTCAGCAGCAGAGATATTGACGGCAGTGCAAAGTCTTCTGATGTTTTCATCCACTGTGTCAAGTTGAGCAATATGATGATTTAAAGTAGATTTGAGTATACCAGTCTGATCATTGAGATAGTTCATCTTGAGTTGCAGTGAAGCCACTTCATCATGAACTTTGTTTGCAGTGTTGTCCAAATTTTCTATGAGCATAAGGCTCTTCTCCGTTTCAGCATTTGACAGTTTTGTAATGGGAAATTTTCAATTTCATATTTGATCATCTTTATGTTTTCTTCTTGTATCTCTTTTTGCATTTCTTTCATCATCAGCTTGTTCCTCTCTTCCATCTCCTTGAGAGAGACTGTTCCAGCAGCATTTGAATATATTACATTAAGGACGTGTGTTTATCAGCTGTTGGAATGGATGATGAGACTGATGGTTCATCATTGTGGATTGGGATATCTGCCAGAACTTCTTCTTCATCCTTCTGATCTGGTTCGGCAGTATCTTGAACATTCTTATGCAAAACAAGAGCTCCAGCTTCAGGTTCAGCATTATTCTGGGCAACCTCTTACTTTAATAGTTGTCGGTCCTTCCACCTTTACTGTTTCAGGAGTTACATCTTCTGATATTGATGTCGTCTGATGGATAACCTTAGTAATTAAAGGCATAAAAGCTGATGCCTTAACTAATTTCACTTCCTGAAAAGTACTTACCTCATGACCAAATGCAATTTGTTGCACACTTGGTAAAGTGGGAAGGTCACTAGGAGATCCTTTGAAATATCTAGACCTTTCAGACCACTTTTCTAAGGCTTGATAGACATCTATCTGCATAGCTCTTTTGACTGGATCATCACTTTTTCTCCTTTTTGCTGGCAGTGCTTTCTTGATTTTCTGAGCATCTCTGGCCACAATTCCTCTTGTGTAGCCATGAAAAACATCCCTAACATGGTCAGGATCTAAGGCCTTGGTAATTGAAGATGTTTGCAACCAGCTTAGTATCCATTTTTCCTCTTCTGCAAACTCCTTCCAAGCCTTAATCTCTTCAGCAGATTTATTAACTCTGTAGTTTCTCCATTTGTTGTATCTGATATTTCCCTGAAGAAATAGAGTTCTCTGTTGTAAATTCTTGTCAAAATCAACAAGTGTAGCTTCAAACTTTGCAAAAGCTCTAAGGTGAGAATTAACAATGTTCAATGCCCATTTGACGGCAAGCGGACATTTCTCAACCCTCTGGCCAGGAGGAAGAATATGTCTTGCATTCAAGGATTCTCCAATTTTTATTCCTCCAGCTCTCCTAGGACCATGAGCATCCTATTTACCCAGTTCCAGAGCCTTGGCCAAATCAGCATCTTCTAATGCTTTCAGTTCAGCTTCAGTTAGCTGCTTCTTCTTAGCAGCTTTCTCAGCTTCAATTATACTTAACTCCACTGCTTTTAGGAACTCATCTTCATCTTTCTTCTTTTCTTTTTCTTCCTTCCTTCTCTTCTTTTCAGCAGCTGACACTCTGATCTTAACTATCCTTTTTCTCTTAGGCTTTACAGTTATCTGAGCTGTTGTAGCAGTAGCAGTTTGTTCCAGAGCAACAGTTGAAATGGATTCAACTGCAATTGGATGGATGATCTGCAAATCGGGATCATCTTGAGGTTGATCATCCTCAACTGTTGGAGTGACTTTATCAATTTGTTGAGTAGCTGTTTCATCAGCTGACTCCTTCCTTATAGATTCTTTGTCAACTCCAGCAGGCTTCTTTGCTGTTGGAGGACTTTCTCCATTTAAGTCAGATAACTCAGTGGGAGATGATACATAAGTCATCTGCTTTCTGATAGTCTTTTTGGTGCGTAGTCGCTTTCTTGGATTGGATTTGATGTTGTTGTGTCTTTCAGTCGGCTCCTTGTTCTTGCAGCAACGAGTTTTTAACTTTTCTCTTTTTATTTGCAGCTTTCTTCTTAGGTTCTTCAGCTGCTTTCCTCTTTGGTTGTTCTGCAACAGCCAAATAGGTTTGCATAGGCTTGGATTGATGAAGGGTCTTACCATTTGTCATTACACATCGAAGTTCCGTGAATGGATGACTGAGAAATATTCTATGGAATGTGACTCCCTTCTTCACATGATCAGCCAAGATATACCAAACAACCGTAGCCCAGTCCACTTTTAAGCCATAGTGAATAGCAATCATGGTGTGAAACCTTTTCATAGGTACACTATCCAAAGAGAATGTGCAATTTTCGATAATTTTTGCGATTAAATCAGCCATCCGCTGATATTCATCCTTCAACTGCTTCTTTTTAATGTTGCCAGCCAAGATTTCTCCTTCTCTGGCACAAATACTCCAAAATTCTTGTTCCTTAGGTTCAGCCATTGTGGTAATGTCTGTTCGTCCAGTGTTAGGCAGACCGTACTTTTCGTTCAGTAAGGCAGGGGTAATACAGATATCCTTGTCCCCAACAGAAGCCTTGATTTCCTTGTTGTCAAAGTCTGGTTTGTCAGCTGAACCGTAATATTCCATGATTTGATCAACGAAAACTTTGTTCTCATGAGCTTCAATAAACTTTACCAAATTTGCCGCTTGAAACTTTTCTAGAATCTCCTTCCTAAGAGGGGTTCCAGAGGAGTGAAAAGAGGAGTAAACAAGATATCTTCCTTCTTCCTTGGCTCCACCAGCCATTTGTCTGAAAGATTAGTGAAAAGGAAAATACTTGTAGAAAATAGGATTGCAAAAATTTCTTTTGGTGTTCTGAAAATTTGAAGGTGCGTGAGAGAATAGTGAGCTGCTTAGATCTTTTAAATAGGTAGAGACGCTTAGGCTTCTGCGCTTTACATGAGCCTATTAGATCAGTTTTCTGTCATCCTTGATCGTGCGGTGAGATACACAAGTTTCAAATTTCAAAAATCATTTAATGACTGGCGGGAATGCGAACCACCTTAGTCGATTTGTAAAAGTGTGTTTATAAGTATAACGTTTTTAATAACAACACTTAGACAAATATTCCAGATGAGTAAATTTATACTTATCTGACAGACAAGTGTTCTGAGAACTGATATTACTAGTGAAAGCCAATAGCTAGTAATTTTCCTCTGTTGTTTGTCAATCCAGCAAGATAAATTAATCTTCAGTCTTCAAGAATTAAGAACTTACCTGATCATTACATAACTTCAACTAACTGTCATCAACAATGTTCATCCTTTAATCAGAAGTACCGCTAATCTTACACGTTCCCCCTGATTTTAAGAATCCATAAGTTAATTAGTCTGTTGAGAGTTAATCTTGAAGATTATAAGATGAGTAAGCTGATAAACTCCAGTCTTCTGATGAGTTACCCCTCAGCTTATGCATCTAAATTTACTAGACCTAGTTCAGCTCTGAGAGTTGAAAACCTTGCATCACTTAGTGGTTTAGTAAATATGTCAGCAATCTGATTGTCAGTGTGAACATACTCAATTGTAACATTTCCTTTTTCCACATGATCTCTTATGAAATGGTGTTTGATTTCAATATGCTTAGTCCTTGAATGACTTGTAGTGTTCTGAGTAAGAGAGGTTGCACTTGTATTGTCACAGTAGATTGGAATTCCACTGATCTTTATGTTGTAATCTTCTAGTTGATGCTTCAACCAAAGTATATGTGCACAGCATGCTCCAGCAGCTATGTACTCAGCTTCAGTAGTAGAGATGGATACTGAAGTCTGTTTCTTTCTCATCCATGAGATCAGACGACTACCTAAGAGTTGACAGGCGCCAGTTGTACTTTTCCTATCAATCTTGCAGCCAGCAAGGTCAGAATCCGAATATCCTATAAGTTCAAATCCAGATTCTCTAGGATACCATAATCCCAATTCTTGAGTCCCTTTAAGGTATCTGAGTATCCTCTTGGCAGCCAGGAGATGAGGTTCCTTAGGATTTGATTGATATCTCGCACAAACCCCAACATAGTACATGATGTCAGGTCTGCTTGCTGTTAGATATAACAGTGACCCTATAATGCCTCTGTACATGGTTATATCTACTAATTTGCCATATTCATCTTTATCCAAACGAAGTCCAGTAGACATAGGAACACTAACAGTAGAACTAGTTTCCATACCAAATTTCTTGAACAGATCTTTTGTGTATTTGGCTTGGTTGATGAATATTCCATCAGGCAACTGTCTTACTTGCCAACCAAGAAAATAGTTCAGTTCACCCATTATGCTCATTTCAAATTTGTTTTGCATCAGCTTGGAGAACTTGTCACACATCTGTTGGTTAGTTGAACCGAAAATAATATCGTCCACGTATATTTGCACAAGTAATATATAATCCTCCCATTCAATAGTGAACAGGGTCTTGTTAACTTTACCTTTTCGAAATCCTTTGATTAAAAGAAAATCAGATAAAATATCATACCATGCTCTTGGAGCTTGTTTCAGTCCATAGAGGGCTTTCTTTAGACGATACACCTTGTCTTCTTCTTTATATGATTCAAATCAAGGTGGTTGTTCAACGTAAACTTCTTCTTGCAATTCTCCATTGAGAAAGGCAGACTTCACATCCATATGATAGACGGTGAAGTTATTGTGAGCAGCATATGATTGCTTCTAGTCTTGCTACTGGTGCAAAAGTTTCATCAAAGTCAATGCCTTCTTCCTGGCAGTAACCCTTGGCCACTAGTCTTGCTTTGTTTCTGGTGATAATACCGTCTTCACTCATTTTATTTCTGAATATCCACTTAGTGCCAATTACACTTTGATGACTTGGCCTATGAACTAAGTACCAGACTTCATTCCTTTCGAATTGATTCAGATCTTCTTGCATAGCTTCAATTCAGTTGGAATCACTGAGAGCTTCTTTAATCTGTTTGGGCTCTATTTGTGATAGGAAGCTAACAAACATTGCATCATTTGCAGCAGCTCTTCTTGTCTTTAATCTATCCAAAGGATCACCAATCACTAATTCAGGTGGGTAATTCTTGAGCCATCTGAGATCATGTTGCAAATCTGAATTGTGTCCTATGTTTTGATCTTGCAACACTACTGTTGGAGTTTCAGTAGTAGTCTGTTGAACATAGGTTGTTTGTTGAACAGTCTCTGGTCTATCAGCTATTTGCAACTCGTCTGTTTGACAGTCAGCAGAGTGATTTTGAACAGCATTTGAGTTATCAGCTGAGTTGAAATCAGGTAGTATGAAGGGAACATATTCTTCATTTCTTTCAACACTCAATTTCTGAAAATTAGTAGACAGGTTTGAATTAGTGCTTTGATTCTTTCAGAAGATTGGCTTGGTTCATCAAATACTACATGAATAGATTCTTCTACAAGTAAAGTTCTTTTGTTAAAGACTCTGTAGGCTTTACTAAAAAGTAGAGTATCCTACAAAAACAGCTTCATCAGCCTTTTCTGCAAAAGCAGTAAGGTGATTTTTCCCATTATTTAACACGAAGCATTTACAACCAAAAATCTTAAAGTAATGAATGTTTGGCTTCCTGTTGTTCCAAACTTCATATGGAGTCTTGTTTTGATTTTTGTTGATCATGGATCTATTTTGGGTAAAGCAGGCAGTATTTGTGGCTTCTGCCCAGAATCTTTGGGGCAGTTTTGCTTCAGTTATCATGGTTCTGGTAGCTTCTTTTAGAGTTCTGTTACTCCTTTCAGCAACTCCATTTTGTTGAGGGGTTCTGGCAGCAGAGTACTCCTGACTTATGCCTATGATGTTACAATACTCTTCAACAGTTGAGTTTGTGAACTCAGTCCCTCTATCTGATCTGATCTTAAATATCTTCATGTTTTTCTCATTCTGGATCAGTTCCATCAAATTGGTAAGATGCTCATTAGTTTCACATTTCATTTTCATGAAAATCACCCAAGTGTATCTTGAATAATCATCCACAACAGCTAGGCAGTACTTCTTTCCACCATTGCTGACTGGATCAATGGGTCCAAATAAATCCATGTGTAGTAGCTCCAAAATCCTTGTAGAGGATTGGTGCTTCTTGCTTTTGAAAGATGAGTTGATTTGTTTACACTTCTGACATGCGTCACAGAGCTTGTCTTTGCTCATGACTGTCTTTGGAATTCCTTCTACCAGATCATTCTTGATTAGTCTGTTTATGGTCTTGAAATTCACATGATTCATTCTTTTGTGCCACAACCAACTAACTTCACTTGGTCTAGATGCCATCAAACAAACGTTTGAATTCTTATCCACATAATTCCAGTCGACTATGTAGACATTTCCTTGTCGTCTTCCAGATAAGATGATCTTATTTGTACCAATTTGTTCAACGTAGCACTTATCTGATGAGAATATGACTGAAAATCCCTTGTCACAAAATTGACTTATGCTCAGCAAATTGTATTTGAGGCCTTTGACATAAGAGATGTCAGATATCTCAATGTTGCCTTTGATACTCTTCCATATGCTACAATCTTGCCTTCTTTGCTGCCTCCAAAGGTTACTTTAGGACCATCCACAGCAACATCATCAGTCAGCTCATGTATGCTTCCACACATGTGTCTTGAACATCCACTGTCCAAGTACCAGATTTTCTATACTTTACTCCAACTCCTAATCCTAACCTACAAAACAAAGTAAAATTGTTTTAGGTACCCTTTATTTAGAGGGTCCTGAAGATTAGTTCCACCTTTGACAACCCAAGATGTTGAAGTCTTAGGCTTCTTAGGCTTTTGAGATTTAATAGGAGCATGAACAGGCTTATCTTCATCATATTCAGTAGATTTGTTATGTTGATAATCAGTATGGTAAGGATGATGTTCATAAGCAGAGTAAGATGCATGATAGGCAGGATATGCATGCATTGGATGAGCAAGGTAAGGTGCATAGTAAGTTGAAAATTGAGGTGCATGATATATAGGTGGGTATGCAGTTGGTTGCACATAGTATGTCTCATTTCCATACCAAGCATTTTGATTTTTCTTATTCTTATGCTTCTTTGGTTTACTAGATGCTTGCCTATTAACAGACGACTTAGTTTTATTACTAGTCTGATTGGTTTTACTCTTATCAGCAGACTTCTTAGGACTCTATTGATTAGCTTTACCAGTCTATTTTTCTAATTTTGGCTCTTTTCTTTTTTTACCCTTAGGAGTTTTCTTCTCCTTTAATTTTTTCTCAGGTGAAGCAGGTTTAGTAGTCTGGACATACAATATGAAGGTATCTTCTGTTTACGAGATATATGAGTGGATGCAACAGATGATTTATCATGAGATTCAATGATCTTTTCATGTTCCATGATTTTACCCTTATAAACTTCACATTCAGCTTTCAGAGACTCATTTTCTTGCTCAAGCATTTTATATTCAGCTGAATATTTTGGTCTTTCAACCTTAAGTTTCAGTGAACTGTTTTGCTCTCTTAGCAATATCATCTCTTCCTTAAGCTTAGCAAATGCGTCAGCAATACTAGTGCTATTGACCATCATTTTCTCAAATGAATTAAATAATTCATTATCATGTGGAGTTACCTCATCCTAAGAATCATCAGATTCCTTGGCCATCAGACAGATAAGAGTAGGGTTCTCATCTTCAGTAGACTCTTCTTCTGAAGTGTCTGAATCTGAATCAGACGAGTAGATAGCAGCCAACTTTTCTGCTTCAGCTATCAACACCTTGCCTTTCTGATATTTTCTCTCCCTTCTTAGTTTCTTTTCTTCTTCAATGTACTTTTCAGCTTTGGGATATGGGCAGTCTCTGATGAAATGTCCCAATTTTCTGCAGTTGTAGCACATTAGTTTGGATTTATAAGCATCTTTATCATGAGAAGAAGAATTAGGGTTAGAAGTAGAAGCATTGTTATATTTGTTCTTCATTTTTCTTTTATAGAACTTCTTGAAGTTGTTTATCAGCAATGCAACGTCTCCAGCAGTGTACTCCTTTTTGTTGAGTAGTGTGACTTCATCAGATGAGTCCACTTCTTTGCTTTTGTTTGCTGTTCTTTTTGGGTTTTCAGCAGCAACCAGGGCAGCTATGGGTCCTGAAGTCGAGGTTTCTTCAACACCCATTCTCGGCAGTTTATACTCGTATGCCTTGAGTACTGAGAACAACTCGGAAAGAGAGATATTTCCCAAATCTCTTGATTCTTCCATGGCTGTCACCTTCATGTTGAACTTCGGAGGCAGAGCCTTTAGTACTCTGACAGTTATCTCCTTGTCAGTGAAGGTTTTCCCCAGCTTGAGAAATTCATTCAACGTCCTTGTAAACCTTGTATCCATCTGATCAATGGTTTCCGCAGACTTCATCTTGAAGTTGTCTAGCTTTTCTAGAGCAACACTCAGCTGATGCTCTTTTATGGCGTCCTTTCCTTCGCTCATGTCACAAACTTTGTCCCACATTTCTTTTGCAATTTTGCAATGCTTGACTTTGTCAAACCTATCATTGTCCAGGGCTTTGATCATGATGAAACGGCCAACTTTATCAAGATTGAACAACTTAATTTCTTCTGTTGTCATCTCTTGAAGATCTTTATCCACCACTATATCTGCTTCATTGACCTTGATGGTCTTGGTGAACTTGAATGGACCCTTGGTAATGCATGTATACATGTTATTATTGTAAGCAGCTAAGAAGATCTCCATTCTGATCTTTCAGTCCTCAAAGCTCATACCGCCAATGTGGGGAACATGGCTGATACAATCCATTTTCAAAAAGTTTTGTTTTTCAAAATATGCTCTTTTGAAAAAGTTTGAAACCCTTTGAAAAACATTTGGATCAAGCTCGTTGATCAGGCAGCTGATTCTAATGAACCACCTACTCTGATACCACTTGTTGATCACAAGTGGTCAGATGAGGTCTAGAGGGGGGGAGGGGGTGTGAATAGACCTCTGAAAATTTTGGATTTTAAAAACTTTCAAGTTGTCGCTGACTAAGCTGATCGTGAACAAATCTTGAACAACAGAGTTGACCACTCTTCTGATAACTGCTTAGCTGATTTTAGCGAAAATCAGTTTTAAAACATAATACTTGCAGCAGATGTTTAAAAGTGTTTTTCACAAGTAAATTCAGTCTTCTTAAAGATTTTATCCCCAATTTTTGAAACTCCTTTTCAAATCTTTAAATAAACAATTCAAAGTGTTAAAATATGCATGAAAACTTATGCACAATAAAACACAAAGAATTTTTATAGTGGTTATATGGATTTAAATCCTTTAGTCCACTCTTCCAAGTCACTTAGATCTTGGGTTATACTATAATCACACATATTAAAATATACTCTGCTTGCGCCGATCAACAAATGAAAAGGCCACAAGTTCGCTATAGGAGATCACTCAGAAATCCTATACTACAAACCTTTATCACTCACAAAGATGGATAACAGCTTCTCACTACACTCTTCTAACAGATTCACTCAGAAAATGTTTTATCTTTTGAACTTCAACTTTGCTTTAGTCAACAAATAACTTCAGCAGGCTAGTGAGGTGTACTTGAGTTTTTGAGACTTAGAAGATTTTGCTTCGCAGATTAATCTCAGTTGTGTCTGTAGTCACTTCTTCTCTCAAACTCTTGAACTATTTATACTCTTAGTTTTGAAAAATGTCCGTTGAAGAAAGACATAATTCAATTCCTCAAGTACCGGTCCTGAATTATGCAAGACGGCTCTCTGCGACTGTTGCAATACAGTCTGCAATACTTTCTGACAGTTGCATTTAATGCACCAATCTGATATAGGAATTTCTTCAATCATTTCCATAAATACTCTCCTTCTTCAAAATTTATTACTCCAAGTGCATTTATTACCATTGAGGGGACTTTCTGATCGTCTTCACTTGGCTGATTGGAAATCTCTCGTCTGATGATGTACTGAGCTGATCTTAAACTTTAACTAATCTGATTTGAGTCGGCTGATATTCACCAAACTGATTTCTTCCTTCAGCAGCAGATCAGTAGTCTTCTGGACCAGGTTGAAATTTGACTCTTCTGATTTATCTTTTGAGTCGATCAAGATTCTTCTAAAGAATTTCACTAAGTATTCCTTACTTAGCTGGTTATGATGTTTTGGAAATCATCAAAACCTCCCTTTAATATTTAACTTCCTTGTCTTGTAATCTTCATCTTCATCCAACAATTCGAGTAATTAAATAAATATTTATAACCCACGGCCAATTATGTGGTGAACCTACGGGGGCATACACAATACGCATGAAGTGAAAGCTAGGAAGTGAAGAACAATTGGGTCGACCCAATTGGAGCGAACGTGATCCAATTGGAATTGGATCAAGTCTGTAAATTAAATTAGAATTTAATTTGTGAGTTAATTAATTAAATTGGGTCTAATTAATTATAGAAATATTTAATTAAATAGACTTAGAGTCTAATTTAATTAAATGAGAGATAAATAAGTTAATTGGGCCATTTAATTGGGAAATTAAATAAAACCCCAATTAATTAAATCAAGAATGGGCCATGAATTAATTAGAAGACTTGATCTTCCAACTAAAAGGGCCATGGCCCATGTAGGAGACTTAGAGTCCTAATCCTAGGAGGATTAGGATAATGAGATACCTATAAATAGGAGACTTGATGTCATATCTCATACACAACTCAAGAAGCAAAAACCTAAGTCAAGAAAAATTCTCTTCCCTCTCTCTCTCACCAAATCGGCCGAACTCCCTCTTCCATTAGGAAGAATTTCTGTTTTCGATTTTAGCTCCTAACTCGTTCTCTAACCCTAGATCTTAATATATCCTATGTTCTAGCCGATTAGGATATACTAATTTTCGTGATATTGTGGTGTATCAACCCGTAGAGGCGCAACACGTGGGGCGCTACCAGGAGCTTGGGATCGAGCTAATTGAAGGGAGAAACGCAACTTTCCTAGGTGCTTGGAATTGCAAGGATATAGGTACACTTTGGATCTGAATTATTCTGGTCGTTTTAATTATTCAATATATATACAACTAGTTTAGTATCCTGGCAAGATTCCGTAAGAGGCCTAAAAATTTTAAATTCCGATGCCTGTAGGGCTGTTTATCTTACCGAATCCCAACAAAACTAATTTAAGGTAAAGTGATACAATGCTTTTATCCATAAAAAAAACAAAAAATATACACTGGCAAGTTTTTTTAAAAGTAAGATTTTTTTTTATATATAATTAACAGCACAGATTCATAACACTCAATACAGATGTTTAAAATGCAATTCAATTGAACAAAAAATAATTTGGTAGCAAACTTGATATATTTTCGATGTTCAAATAAAATGACAAAAACTATCTTAGATTATAATAAAATTATAATTTTATCTAATAACATGGTAAAAAGATATACTAGAAAATTTTCAAAGTGTCTATTCAACAAATGGTTCAAAAGATTGAAGAATTGATAAGAAGATCATGAACACTTTACAACATAAATTCAATTTTATAAAGAAAATAATGATATAAATAGTACCAAAATTAAAACTAATTTTTTTTATATGTTAATTCATATGCCCATATTTTTGTGTTGACAATAAATGAATTAGAATTGCATAGGAT
The DNA here is from genome assembly GCA_038501285.1 of Penstemon eatonii. Taxonomy (NCBI): domain Eukaryota; kingdom Viridiplantae; phylum Streptophyta; class Magnoliopsida; order Lamiales; family Plantaginaceae; genus Penstemon; species Penstemon eatonii. The sequence goes on from CM076713.1 coordinate 29,782,556, forward strand.
ATAAGAATATGCAAAACAAAACATAAGAATATGCAAAACAAAACTACGTACTTCTCCAGCGGGTTTCGAACCTGGAACCTCATGGATGACAAAGCGTTGTTACAACCATTAGGCCAAGTGAACTTTGCATGTAAGAATTGATAAATAACATTACTAATAGAATTAATCTTTTTCTACCTACTATATATTATTATTTTTTTTGGAGGCCCTATGCGGCTTATACTCAGGGCCAGGCCTGGGACAAACGATTAGTAAATGAAAATTTTATCACCTAGTAATATTCTTTTTTTTTTTTTTTATAATTAACAAATCAATACCAACAAATTAATAGAAAGGTTTTACAAAATTAAAAAAAGGGTAGCCCCCATCGCAACAAACATTAATAGGAATTAAACTAAACGGGATACAAATAACCAGAATCAAAAGCCCAATCCGCAAGATTGTGTGCAGCATAGTTTGAATTTTACGGTGCAAACTTGAATCTCCATTTTGGCCAACAAGCCCAAAATTTCCGAATTTTTTCTATAAAATCACGAGCTGACCAATTTGCAGTCTTCCAATCATTAGAGATTTCGAGAATGGCTTCGATACAATCATTTTCAATGCAAGCTTCATCAATTTTCCACTTCATCAAAATAGAGCAAGCAAGGTGAAGAGAAAGGCATTCAGCAGCCAAAGACGAAATACAAGGCTGCTTAGATGCATCATAAAAAAGGATAGAGCCGTTCGAATTCCGAATGATGACCGCAAACGCAGCAAGACCATCTTTAAATGAAGCATCAGCATTCACCTTAATTCCATTCGGTCTAGGGGGGACCAAGAAAAAGAAAATGAAGGAGCTTTACTTGAAGTGATCCAATGTTTCTGAGCAAAAAAGTGTTCAGCGCTAATAGTTTCAACAAGTTTGAGAAACTTGTCAATTTCAATGATTGGTCTGCCGTGGACAATTTGATTGCGACGAGCCCAAGTAAATTCCATAAGAATAGCTGCGAAGATAAGGAACTCCAAACGATCCAATTCACCGGGAAAAAGACGGGACTTAGGGTCAAGGATCAAAATGAGAAGGCCAATAAGCGGTTCATTACTAAATGAATCAATACGAAAGCTCCATTTAGATTTGAACCACACAGCTTTCGTGAAAGGGCACCGGAGAAAGAGATGCTCAATCGACTCTTCTTCCAAGTCACAAATAGGGCAGTTAATAAGTTCCACAGAGAAAAGGTATCGAAGCTTACCTTTGATGGGGAGGATATTGTGAATAAGTTTCCAAAGAAAAAGCTTCGAACGACTATGAATCTTTGCCTCCCATAAATTTTTGAAGATACCATTTAGGACACCTAGCGAGGCATCAAAACGGCACTTTTGGGGCAAATTGTACGCTGATTTTGAAGAGAACACTCCAGACGAAGATGGAGTCCAAATGAGCCTTTTAGGCTCGGGGGAGGAAGATATGTTGATCTTTCTAATTTCGAAGACCACTTTCGGGGGAAAGAGATCCAACAAAATATCCAACTTCCAAGAGTTACTTCCTTCACACATCAAGTGTTTAACCAAAATAGAACAGTTTTTAAGATCAACAAGGCCATCATTGGGAGAGGGTATGAACCCCGGAACTGAGGGAATCCAAGGTTCCTTCCAAGTAAGTACCTTAGAATCCACCGAGATGTTAAAGCAGGCACCTTTAACAATCAAGTCCCGACAAACAATGAGATCGTGCCAAAACCACGAAGCTTGTTGACCCGCCACTTTGATCTCAAGGAAAGGGGTTTCACGGGTGTATTTAGAGGCCAGAACACGGACCCAAAGGCTGTCCGCTCCAGCAACCATTTTCCAAGCTAATTTAGCTACGAGGGACGAATTGAAATCAGCCGAGCGCCTAAATCCAAGCCCACCTGCATATTTAGGCAAACATAAACTATCCCACGACTTCAACATTAAGCGATTACCATTGTGGTTCGAACCCCACCAAAATTTACGCATATGCTTGTCAAGTTGGTAACAAATATCTTTTGGAAGGAGGAATGTAGACATAGGGTAGAGAGGGATAGATTGAGCAACTGCTTGGATTAACACACTTCTACCCGTTTGGGATAAATTACGGCTTTTCCAACCACTAAGCTTTGATTGGAGTTTGAGCACCAAGTCCCCAAAAGGTTGCTTGCGAGATATCGGTTTACAAAATGGAAGACCCAAGTGTTTAGACTTATGCGAACATTCCCCGAAGCAAACCTCAAGCAATCTTGATCTTTAAAACCTACAGCGACATTTTTACTAAACTTAATGAAAGACTTCTCCGAATTCATGCATTGACCGGACCAAAGGAAGAAATTATTAAGCGTAGAGAACACGGCTTCGAAGTCATCGAGATTTGCACGACAATAAACAACCAGATCATCGGCATAGAGGAGGTGGGATATAGGTGGTGAAGTACGGGCCACTTTAATTCCACGGAAAGAGCCACAAATCTCTTCTCTAATAAGTAAACGGGACAAAAGCTCCGAATAAAGAATAAAAAGGTACGGGGAGATAGGATCACCTTGGCGAATACCACGAGAGGGCCGGAGAAAACCAAACGGGGACCCATTAATAAGGAATGAGAAGCTAGAAGTAGATAAGCATTGTGATGGAATAGTGCCCAGCAAGCCAATGTTAATTAGCTTGTTGAAGTACTGTTTTCTTATGGTTTATAATTAATACGCCGTTCATTCATAGTATGTGAAACTGAACAAATGGCCAACTTCATCTCTCGCGAACCTATCTAAGCGATTGGATGAAATCCTAAGGTCACAATAGACTATGGGACGATTCACTTCAGTACTGAGTGCAATCATGAAACAGTCTCAAAGGTCGTGATCTTAAAACCGTTCCAAGTCATAGATTCCAAACGAGACGGGGTATCGTAGGAATCGTCAAGACTTGTACAAATATGCATGATTCACATGGAGTGAATTTGTAGAGTTTCATGAGCAAGGAATTTGAGTCCAGTGCATATAAGTAGGTGATTCAATGGAGGATTGAACGCATCGAACGACCCGAACAGAGAAACCCATTGTGGAAGCGCATGACGCATATCGGTGATGGGATGTTTCTCAAGGCTTATAATAGTGTACGATTTAGTCCTTAGACTTGAGGTACTAGGGCGAATTCGGTACATGGATGTGCGTACTTAGATTTAGGTACTGGTCACGTAGCCTGGCCACCAAGTGCCTAAGTTGGGTGCGTGCAAAAGTGTACGCGAGTGGTTAGTACTAAGAGAGGATCTAACGCCTCATCTTGATAAGATGAGAGAATTTCCTATACGTTTCTTAGATAATTGATTTCGAGGAATCTATGGCCATAGTCGGTGATGCATTTGGAAGGACTTTCCAAATTTGGCAGTCACACTGAAATCATTGTCGGAAAATTAGAAAGTATAGTTATTGAGATAATTAGAGGTGCCGATCAATTCACACACCCTAGGTCTCGATCGGGAAATCAGTCGTAGAAGGACCGTATGTACATGGCAATTATAAGAGGTGAGGTTCACAATAAATCAATTCACCTTTGATTGGGCTTCATGGGCTTGTGGCTAGACATCGACCATGAAGTGTGGGTACTCCGGAATTAATAGAGGATTTAATTCTAGGAGTGGTCAATTAAAAGTAGTTTAATTGATCGGAAGCATTTAGTTGCTCATTAATTAAATCACGTAAGTCGTGGGCCTGCTGCCAGTTGATGGTGAACCCAGAGGGTCACACACAATACAATTGGACGGTGACTGTCTTAAAGGAAATAAAGAAAGTGATTTAAAGTTGTTAAATCAAGGTAATTGAATTATGGTATTAATTCAATTGGAGATTATTAATTAGATGACTAATTGATTAATTGATAATTAATTAATTAGAGTTATCTAATTAATTATGGAATTAATTAAAGTAGTTAATTAATTGGAAGAATAAATAATTAACCAATTTAAGTATTGGATAATTATGGGTTGATTTTGGAATTATCCAAACTTAGGGGCTAGGGGGCGATTTTAGTAGTTAGGAAAGAAAAGGAGTTTTGTTTCTTGTATATCAAGTATGAAGAGATTTATCAAATCTCACATTCCTAAGGATAAGGAATGAAGATTTGATAAACAAGGAAAGGAGATCTTTTTGGAGAAGGACTCTCCTCCTATAAATACTCCTTACCTTCTCTTCATTAACAATGAATGCTAACACAAGTTTTTGCACTAGTTTTTGAAAACCCTAAAAAGCTTTTGAGAGAAAAAGTTGCTGAAAATTTTGAGAGAAAAATCGAGAGAGTTAGATTTTTCAAACAAGAATTTTTAATTACAAAATCGCCCCAAAAGTTTTTCGCCCCTTAAACCCTAGCCGCCCAATTAGATTCGGCCGAACACAAACCGGACCAAACCTGACCCTGGCCGAACCCTGCTCGGACCAAATCTGGACTTGGCCGTACCCAGCTCGATCGCATAAGGCCTGTGGATCGAATTCTTCCATTGGTGTCTCCGTTCCTTTGCTGATAAACCTGCGAAATCTAGTTCGTAGCCTAAGACTCGTAGGCGTCGCTACAATCCGATTGGTGTGGACTAGCTTTGGAGGTGACACATATGGATCACTCAATTTGTGGATCAAACCAAACACTCGGAGGACACGGGAATCCCAATGGTAACCACCACCAAGCTGTGGTGAGGTAAATTGCGAAAAACCCCCTTTGATAATTATGTTATTGTTTGATTCAAGCTTTTCGTATAAATAACTATGGAGATCTATTTATGGGACAATTAGGAAACCTCGAAAAATTTTAAATTCCGCACTTTGTTGTATTGACAATCGAGCCCTATACTAGAATATCCCAACAGTGGTATCAGAGCCAACTCCATACGTTTTTATACGAAAAGGCCTGAACATAATGTGTTTTCACTGTATATGCTTGATTGTATGTATGAGAACGCATGTTAATTATGTTCTAGTGATTGATTCTTGCTTGTTATGACTAGATCTATGATTGGGTAAAACTGCTTTTTTAGATCTGTGGCGAATTTATAGTTTTTCGAAAAATCAGGGCTTTTATGCAAAAATCGCAAAACATGATAATTAGGGCTGAAAATTTAATTTTCTGTTTCTGGAAATTTTTGAAAAAATCTGGGCTTTTTCTGAAAATCTGATCGCACGCAATTTTGGACCATTTTGCAATTTTTGAAAATTCGAGGACTGTTTTGTAATTTCCGAAACTTCAGGGGTCTGTTTGCAAATTCGAAAATTTTCTGGATTTCAAAATTTTAATTTTCTGCTCATTCTGTCCGAAAACTGTTTTGGGGGTATTTTGTAACTTTTCAAAAGTTTTGGGGTCAAAAGTGCAATTTCTGAAAGTATAGGGGCCGAACTGCAATTTTCAAAAGTTGAAAAATCAGAATCTGAAATTAAGGCAGAAAAGTTGTTTTTGTTTTTCCGAGAATTTATTTGTCATAATTAGTATTGACTAAAAAGCAAGAATCATAGGAAATTAATTTTAGAAGGTGTTTTAAAATTAAGATAGAAGAAAGTAAAAGTTGTTTACATGTTTCTTTGCTCAACGTGAACTGTTTACATGGTTTTCGATCGCGCCGAGCCTTGACCTTAGGTTAGATGTGATTGGTTTAATTTAATGCATGGTTTTTATTGGGCCTGCGAGCCTGTTATTATTTTTGGGCCACTTTGAGCCTTTGTAATAGAATAGGGCTTTACTGCTTTCCTAGTTTAGGATGGAGGCCCATTTACAAGCAAGGTGGGAGCCCAAGAAGAATTGAAGGCCATGTATGCGTGGTACATTGTGTAATAGCATAGGTTCTTTGAGAACCCTTTAGATTGACCAATTAGGCCAACATCATTGGCTCGATGATGGCCCGCATAGGAGGCTCCCGATCGAAAACATATTGTGGTAGTATGCATGCTAGGCTTGTATGGCTTTTATTTATTAGTCGATTTATGATTGCTTGTGTTTGCGCGCTAGAATCTAGATCGTAAATAAAAGATAAAGCATAATTGAAGCGGTGAGATCTCGAGGAGAGTTTCTTCAAACTTTCAAAAACGAAAATTCCCCTCTCGAATAAATATTAAGTCATATTGGGTTAAATTATAAAATGAGGTTTTATAAAATCCAAGCCTTCCATTAATAGGGACTAGTGTATGTTGTTTACTTATCGATAGAGGTGATCCAGAGTCTGGCACCCGAGTCGAAGAAAGGGGCAATGCACGAAATTCCTTGATTCTAGTTTTCTTAAAACTTGACAAGGGTAGGGACTAGTCGGGACGTGAAAATCGACCGATAACTAGTTACGGAGAATTCATGACCGGGCTCGTTGCTTATCATGATTAATGGGTTAGACTTAACGCGTAGTAACATTTATGATGTAGCAGTGCTAGATAAATGCGAAAAACGAGGCAAAATAGCTTGAAGGTTGTGTAGTAGACACAATTGGTAATATGTATACCTACCTAGGGAATTAATTGTATGGCCACGAGTCATGGGTGCAACTGATTGCTGCTGGGACGTCAAGACCTACTAGGAAATAGACTTTTCCCGAAACTAGAAGGGGTTACTGTTTCGATAAAATAGTGGGAGAACTTTTTCGATAAAAAGTCCAAATTTCGTTAATTATAAGTATTAATATTAAACCTGTCTGCTTATAGTTGTCTGTTTTTAAATGTTAGCCATTTACCATCCACTATCCAATCCTTGACGCGTTTGAGAACCGAACCAACTTTAAAAGTAATGTGCAATTTCCTCTACGAAACCGACATGGCTAAGTTTGACAATGTTGGGGAATATTGTTCTTACTTGAGCAAGACATTCGAGCTGATGAAAGGGTTTGGAGCCCAATTGACTCTCGAAGATGAGATAACGATAACCCTTCAAGGATTATCTGAGACCTTCACTCATTTTATGCAACATTGCGATATTCCGCCTGATGGAATACAAACAAAGCAATTGCATGAGTTGTTAGACAAATATGAAGAAGCTCATCAAGGCGGTTTTGGCCTGTACGATTGGAATTGCCCTCTGTGTAAGTACGAAGAGAAAATAAGGAAGCTTGTTGAAAGGGATTTCCTGGAAAGACTTGACTACGGTATGACTTTTTAAGTTATACACTTGTTGAATCTTTTTGATGTAAGACATCTGATTAAAACTTTCATTTCTGTAAAAGCATTTACAGGCGATGATAGTCTTCCCGCTCAACCCAAAAGGAGGAAATTCCTTGTAAGGGAGATGCAAGTAGTGCAGAGCGAGATGAGGAAACTGGAATTCCGGGACTGGGTCAAGGATGAATTGCACCTAGACATTCCTTTTTAGCAAAAGAAGTTTTTCTTAGATTTTCGTATTAGCATGAGTTTTAAGTTTTAGTTTACTTTGAGTATTATTTCACATCTTGTACGAGACGTTATTGCTTTACCATTGAGAAATGGAATTCATTTAAATTAGAGCAATTTAACTTTGTACAAATGTTGATGCATTAGAGCATAGAAATAAACAATGATAAACGAATCAAAACTTTGAAAACTATGTGCTAAATCGAAAACAAGCAAAACAAACGAGATAATCATTTACGCTTGAAGTGTTCACTCTGGACATTTTTCCTAAAGAGAGATGCGAAAGGAAAGTTTTTATTTACTGTTCCTGAGATAATGAACTTGAGTAAAATCGGAACTTTCAAATCTTGAAGGAATGATAACCGAAGTGAAGGATTGCTAAAGCACTCCAAAACATTTCAATCGACATGAACTAAAAGCACTAGTTCAAAGGAAAGCTACTTCACATATACCTACGATTTCAATCGTTAAAATATATGTGTACTTGGCTGAAGTACAATTCTGAAACTATTGAAGTAATTCAATAGACGTTTTGGAAATGAAGTAACTAGATGCATTGTGTCAGAAGAAATTTGATTTAATCAAACCTGCTGAAACATAAGCAACTTAACACCTCGATTATCTAAGACGAGAATAGAATTCTCTTGAAGCAAATCAAAGAACGAATCGAACTTCGTTTGATTCACGATTCTGATCTTGCTGAGTTTCCTTTATTCAAATTAGGGGATACCTCCCCTTGACTCTTCAAAGATACTTGGTATAGTAAGTCCTTACATCGCCATGTCTTTTAAGACATAGCAGAACACCCTTATATGAGATATTAGATGGTAGATCTAGTTCATATAAAGTTTATGGGGTATTCAACAAAATTCATTGAATACCTGTTCCACGACAATGAGAAACGAAAAGTATCTCGTAAGTAGCTTGTTCCTCTGTTGACAAGACCTTGTCAAAGGAAATAAGGAATGTCGTAGAACTTGATGAAGTCCAAGGAGTGGACCCGTCCCCATGAACAGTGGGAGTAAACACTGAAAACTGCTGAATCAATCCATGCACAAAGAAATCGTAATCTGATCAAATTCGTAAGGAACTCAAAATTCCATTTTACGAAATTGAGAAATTGGATTCCAATCCAAGATTACAAAGAGATTATGTTAAACATGATCTAAGGGATATGGCACATAGCCATAAGATTCGAAGTTGAAAACTTTGACTCACTTAATGGCAGTAGGTCATTATTCAAAACTCCTTTTAGGATTGATGAAAATACCTTATATCCATTAGCTACGTCAAAATTCATTTCGAAACTATTAGCCATAGAAAAGTAGTTTTGACTACCGAAGGCATGACTATTGGATATGAATCCTGCATCTCACAATTGAAAATTGATGAGAAGATCTCTATTCTAATCCAAAGGTCAATCTATGACTTTTTCCCAAATTTGGAACATGCAACTTGATAGTTGATCAAGAATGTTGAATTTGTCAAAAGGCATATGGATTCCAATTGTTCAAAAGAATCAGTGGGAGTGTAGTTGAGTTCGAAGCGCAAGAAGATGATGTTCAGTACATCAAGCAAGATATAAGAAATATCAGAGAAGCACAGACGAAAGCGTGTTCTTCACGCAAATCTCCATGATAAGATTTGGAATTACATCTCACGTACTGGCAATACGTATCTATGGAAGATAGAAGGAAGAAGATGTAATGATTTACCAAATCAAAGTACAAAGACAATATTGATTGAATTCAATATGGAAGAATCCAAGTAAGGATTAGTTCCAAAAGAGACAAAAAACTCTCTCACTTATTTAATGAGCCCTAAATTAAATGAGTGAAGAAGTAACTGTCTCAAGAAACCTAATGTTTTGGCATTTGGATTGCATGTAGCATGCAAAGTCTTGTACTAGACCTGACCCGTCAAAATGCTCTGAACGAGCTGATGATAGTCAAACGCCAGTCAAGGACACTGGTCTACCATAAATGCAATCCTCGAAGATAATTAAAGGATATAATGTTGGTCTATGGTAGTAGTGGAGAATTGAAACTCAAAAGATTTTTGAAATTTGAGATTTCCAGTCTGGAGTGGATTATTTATTCTGTTTCGATAGAGCAAAGTAAATTGGAAGAAATTCCAATAATATACCATTGCCGATTCGAACAAGAATAAAAGGGCACCATTATGATGCTGCACAAAAGGAAGTGTTTAGATGAGAAATTTTCATCCAACGATTGGATGAAATACCTAGCATGACATTTGCTCATCATAATCTTAGCCGATTTAGATGAGGCAATTGCTCAATGAAAGGAAATCGAGATCTCACCTGTAATCTGAACGCAACACCGAATGATTGAACAAGTCATAGGTGGTTGAGACGCGTATAAGTACTACGTTATCTCAACAAAGACAAACATAGCAGATCCACTAATTAAGCTCTCTCACAAATGGTTCGAGGGACATCTTGGTATAGATGTGTCTTAGATTGGCTTTAGGGCAAGTGGGAGATTGATGGAATAGTGCCCAGCAAGCCAATGTTAATTAGCTTGTTGAAGTACTGTTTTCTTATGGTTTATAATTAATACGCCGTTCATTCATAGTATGTGAAACTGAACAAATGGCCAACTTCATCTCTCGCGAACCTATCTAAGCGATTGGATGAAATCCTAAGGTCACAATAGACTATGGGACGATTCACTTCAGTACTGAGTGCAATCATGAAACAGTCTCAAAGGTCGTGATCTTAAAACCGTTCCAAGTCATAGATTCCAAACGAGACGGGGTATCGTAGGAATCGTCAAGACTTGTACAAATATGCATGATTCACATGGAGTGAATTTGTAGAGTTTCATGAGCAAGGAATTTGAGTCCAGTGCATATAAGTAGGTGATTCAATGGAGGATTGAACGCATCGAACGACCCGAACAGAGAAACCCATTGTGGAAGCGCATGACGCATATCGGTGATGGGATGTTTCTCAAGGCTTATAATAGTGTACGATTTAGTCCTTAGACTTGAGGTACTAGGGCGAATTCGGTACATGGATGTGCGTACTTAGATTTAGGTACTGGTCACGTAGCCTGGCCACCAAGTGCCTAAGTTGGGTGCGTGCAAAAGTGTACGCGAGTGGTTAGTACTAAGAGAGGATCTAACGCCTCATCTTGATAAGATGAGAGAATTTCCTATACGTTTCTTAGATAATTGATTTCGAGGAATCTATGGCCATAGTCGGTGATGCATTTGGAAGGACTTTCCAAATTTGGCAGTCACACTGAAATCATTGTCGGAAAATTAGAAAGTATAGTTATTGAGATAATTAGAGGTGCCGATCAATTCACACACCCTAGGTCTCGATCGGGAAATCAGTCGTAGAAGGACCGTATGTACATGGCAATTATAAGAGGTGAGGTTCACAATAAATCAATTCACCTTTGATTGGGCTTCATGGGCTTGTGGCTAGACATCGACCATGAAGTGTGGGTACTCCGGAATTAATAGAGGATTTAATTCTAGGAGTGGTCAATTAAAAGTAGTTTAATTGATCGGAAGCATTTAGTTGCTCATTAATTAAATCACGTAAGTCGTGGGCCTGCTGCCAGTTGATGGTGAACCCAGAGGGTCACACACAATACAATTGGACGGTGACTGTCTTAAAGGAAATAAAGAAAGTGATTTAAAGTTGTTAAATCAAGGTAATTGAATTATGGTATTAATTCAATTGGAGATTATTAATTAGATGACTAATTGATTAATTGATAATTAATTAATTAGAGTTATCTAATTAATTATGGAATTAATTAAAGTAGTTAATTAATTGGAAGAATAAATAATTAACCAATTTAAGTATTGGATAATTATGGGTTGATTTTGGAATTATCCAAACTTAGGGGCTAGGGGGCGATTTTAGTAGTTAGGAAAGAAAAGGAGTTTTGTTTCTTGTATATCAAGTATGAAGAGATTTATCAAATCTCACATTCCTAAGGATAAGGAATGAAGATTTGATAAACAAGGAAAGGAGATCTTTTTGGAGAAGGACTCTCCTCCTATAAATACTCCTTACCTTCTCTTCATTAACAATGAATGCTAACACAAGTTTTTGCACTAGTTTTTGAAAACCCTAAAAAGCTTTTGAGAGAAAAAGTTGCTGAAAATTTTGAGAGAAAAATCGAGAGAGTTAGATTTTTCAAACAAGAATTTTTAATTACAAAATCGCCCCAAAAGTTTTTCGCCCCTTAAACCCTAGCCGCCCAATTAGATTCGGCCGAACACAAACCGGACCAAACCTGACCCTGGCCGAACCCTGCTCGGACCAAATCTGGACTTGGCCGTACCCAGCTCGATCGCATAAGGCCTGTGGATCGAATTCTTCCATTGGTGTCTCCGTTCCTTTGCTGATAAACCTGCGAAATCTAGTTCGTAGCCTAAGACTCGTAGGCGTCGCTACAATCCGATTGGTGTGGACTAGCTTTGGAGGTGACACATATGGATCACTCAATTTGTGGATCAAACCAAACACTCGGAGGACACGGGAATCCCAATGGTAACCACCACCAAGCTGTGGTGAGGTAAATTGCGAAAAACCCCCTTTGATAATTATGTTATTGTTTGATTCAAGCTTTTCGTATAAATAACTATGGAGATCTATTTATGGGACAATTAGGAAACCTCGAAAAATTTTAAATTCCGCACTTTGTTGTATTGACAATCGAGCCCTATACTAGAATATCCCAACACATTGAACGATCCAATTAATAAACAAATCCGCAACACCAATACATTTCAGAATTGCAGCAAGAAGACTCCATTCCACCCGATCATAAGCCTTTGAAAGATCGACTTTGATAGCCGCAAAACAATTGGGTCCTTTACGCTTATGGAGGTAATGCATAATTTCTTGAGACAAGATGTTATTTTCTTGGATACTTCTACCTTCAACAAACGCCGATTGGTTTGGCAAAATAACCTTATCAAGTAAAGCTTTGAGCTTATTCGCCAAAAGTTTGGAAATGACTTTGTATGCTATATTACAAAGGCTAATAGGTCGAAAGTTTTCCACTTTACTTGCAATATCCTTTTTGGGGATAAGCGTAATCCAAGTATGATTAATTTCCCTCAACATAACACCGGATTTAAAGAAATGTTGCACTGCTTGAATAAGGGCTCCCCCCGTAATAAACCAAAAGTTCTTATAGAAATCAGCCGAGAGTCCATCGGGACCCGGGCTCTTATTCGAGGCAAAGGAGAAAAGCACCGATTTAATTTCTTTCGGAGAAGGCAAGGCACAAAGCAATTTGTTGTCATCCTCATTAATAACCATGGGGAAGAGATCGTCAAAATCAGGGGGATAAGGAGGATTATTGTTGTCCAACGAAGTTTTGAAAAGAGATTCAAATTCTTGGACAAAAGTATCCCCAATTTGCTTCCATTCCGTAACCGAAGACCCATCATTTTTTTGAATAGCTAAGATCTTATTATGGCGGCCACGAATTAAAGTCGAGAGATGGAAAAATCTTGAGTTTGCATTCCCAACTTGGAGCCACTTATCTCTCTATTTTTGTTTCCAACTTACCTCAAGCCTCTTGTAAATTTCATCAAGTTCAACTTGAAGGGCTTCATCAATAGCAAGATTTTCCGAAGATTGGATATCGTTTTGGAGCCAATCAATATTTTCCTTTAAAATAGCAATCTTGTTATGACAGTTTCCAAAAGTAAATTTATTCCAAACTCGAAGAGCCGATCTCACCGCTTTAATACGGAGGTGAAGTTTAAACAAAGGGGAACCATGGACAAGAGAATTCCACCCTTTCTTAACAACATCAAAACAAGATTCATCGGAGAGCCACATAATCTCGAAACAAAAATGCTTGGGCAGATTAGGAGATCTTGAAAAAAGCTCAAGTAGAATAGGGCAATGATCGGAAGCAATGGCTGGGAGGTGAGTAACATGAGCAGAATACCATTGTGAATTTCCAACACAGCGGTCAAGCCGAAGTTGAATATTAGCCAAATCAGAATGCTTATTATTCCAAGTAAACAGATTTCCTTCAAAGCCAAGATCAACTGAGCCCAGGTCATGCATCTCATTAGACATGTAATTCCTAGACGAGGAGGCGAATACCCGCCCCCTCGTTTTTCAGACGGATCAATAATAGAGTTGAAATCGCCCATCACAAGCCAAGGACCAATAAAATTAGCTTCCAGTTCATGCATACGATTCCAAAACAGAGGTTTGAGAGCATTATAGGAGGGGCAATAGACACCCGTTAATTGCCAAGGAGGCAGATCGAGAAATGGAGCAATCAAAGCATTAATAAAAAACCGATCAAAATCTGTTATCGTAATGTTAACATCAATGGTCCAAGCAAGGAATAAACCACCCGCCTTTTTTACAGGGGGGACAAAATGAGAGTTCACAAGAAGAGCCGAATGAAGCAAATCAGCAACAAAATCTAAATTTGAAGTTTTAATTGATAGGATAGTGCCCAGCAAGCAAGTTCAATTAGCTTGTAATAGGTCTATTCTGTAAGAAACGATCTTTTGATTTTATAATAATACGCACGTTTATTTATATGTGTATAAGGATAAACAATGGCCAACTTCATCTCTCGCGAATACATTTAAGCGATTGGTTGAAACCCTTAGATTACATTAGACTATGGGACGATTCACTTCAGTACTGAGTGCAATCATGAAACAGTCTCAAAGGTCGTAATCTTAAAACTGTTCCAAGTCATAGATTCCGAACGAGACGGGGTATCGTAGGAATCGCCAAGACTTGTACAAGTATGCATGATTCACATGGAGTGAATTTGTAGCGTTTCATGAGCAAGGCATTTGAGGCCAGTGCATATGAGTAGGTGGTTCAATGGAAGATTGAACGCATCGAACGACCCGAACAGAGAAACCCATTGTGGAAGCGCATGTCGCATATCGGTGATGGGATTTTTCTCAAGGATTATAATAGTGTACGATTTAGTCCTTTGACTTGAGGTGCTAGGGAGAATTCGGTGCATGAAAGTGCATACTTAGATCTAGGTATAGGCCACTTAGCTTGGTCATAACATGCCTAGGTTGGGTGCGTATGGACATGTACGCGAATGGTTAGTACCAATATGGAATCTATTGACTCATCGTAATGGATGAGAGAATTTCCTATACGATTCTTAGATAATATATCCAAAGGAATCTACGGCCGTAGTCAGTGACGGATTTGGAAAAGGGGTATCCAAATTTAAGAGTCACACTGGAATATTATCCTGAATTAGAAAGTATAGTTATCAAGACAAATTTAGAGGTGCCGATCAATTCACACACCCTAAGTCTTGATCGGGAATATTAGTCGATAGAAGGACCATATGTACATGGTAATTATATGAGACGAGGTTCACAAATATCAATTCACCTGAAGTTGGGCTTCATGGGCTTGTGGCTAGACATCGACCATGAAGTGTAGGTACTCCTGAGTTAATAGAGGATTTGATTCTAGGAGTGGTCAATTAAAGGTTGTTTAATTGACCGGAGCAATTTATTGTTCATAAATTAAATCTCTTTGTGGGCCTGCTTCCAATTGATGGTGAACCCAGAGGGTCACACACAATACAATTGGACGGTGACTGTTGAAAAAGGACATAAAAGGAATTAATTGATTTAAAGGAAATTAAATCAATTAAATGAATTAAAGTATTAATTCAAGTGGGAGATTAATTAATTGGTTGTCTTAATTAATTAAATACTTAATTAAGTTGCTAATTAATTATATAAAAGAAATATTGATTTATTTGGATTGGGCATTTAATTAAAGTAGTTAATTAAATGAAAGGCTTGCAAGACATGGGCCTTTAATTAAAAGCCCATAAGGAATCTTGCAAACCTAGGTCAAATAGAAGTCTATAAATAGAGTTCTACCAGAGCTCAGAAAGCTAACACCCTAGCACAAAACCCTGAGCTGCTTCTCTGACCTAGCCGCCACCTCCCCTGCGCCGCCCCTAGCTGCCGCCGCCTATCCTTGGCCGTGAGCTGCTGTGCCGCCACCGCAACACCTCCCTCGTTCCACTGTGTTAGATCTTGCCTTGCCCAGTAGATCTGCACAGTCCTGCAACAACAAATCTCCTAGATCCAGTTCTGAGCCTAAGACTAGGAGGTGTTACCAGAATCCAGTTGGTGTGGACTATCTTTGGAGGTGAGACATTTGGATCACTCCTGTGAACCAGATCCAGATTCAGAATCAGAACTGAAGGTTGCCACCACCCTGCCGTGGTGAGGTAAATCGCAAAAACCCCCTTGTTTAATTCATTGTGTGTTTTTGTTTCATGCTTTCGTATATATAATCTGGAGATTCATACATGGGACCTTGGGTGCTTCGAAAAATTTTAAAATTCCGCACTGTATGTTGTTCTGACAATCGAGGCAACCCAACCACTACTCCAACAGTGGTATCAGAGCCTACTCCATCATTATTATACGAGAAGCCTGAACATAATGTGTTTTTACCATATATGTTTAATTATGTATATGTAAACACGTGATAATTATGTTCTGTAAATTGATTCTTACTTGTTATGACTAGATCTATGATTAGGTAAAACTGCTTTTTCAGATCTGTGCCGTTTTTATAGTTTTTGAAAACTTCAGGACTTTTGTGCAATTTAAATCGCAAATTAGGGTTTTAGGGGCTGAAAATTAAATTTTTCGAATCTGGAAATTTCAAAATTACTGGACTGTTTTGCAAATCTGGTCCCACATATTTTTGGGGTCCTTTTGCAATTTCCAAAAGTTTGGGGACTGTTTTGCAATTACCGAAAATTCAGGGAAAAATTGAAAATTTTCAAAATTTTATTTTCTGGTAGCTGCCCGAATCTCCTCAGGGGTGTTTTTGTAACTTTTTAAAAGTTTTGGGGTCAAAGTGCAATTTTCGAAAGTTGAGGGGCGAAAATGCAATTTTCGAAAGTTGAAAAACAGAATCTGAATTTGAGCAGAAAATTTATTTTTGTTTACCCGAATATTCATTTTTGTCATAATTAGTTGTAACTAAAAGTTAGTTTTAAAAGGTAGTTTTAAAATTAAGAAAGAAATAGGTAAAGGATGTTTGCATGTTTCTTGCTCTACGTGAATTGTTTACGTCGTTTTCGATCGAGCCGAGCCTTGACCTTAGGTTAGATGTGATTTGTTTAATTTATTGTTTGGTTTTTATGAGGGCCTGCGAGCCTATTGTGTTTTTGGGCCACTTTGAGCCTTTGTAATAGAATAAGGCTTTACTGCTTTCCTAGTTTAGGATAAAGGCCCGTTTACAAGCAAGGTGGGAACCCTATAAGATATGAAAGCCATGTATGCATGGTACATTGTGTAATAGCATAGGGCTATATGAGAACCCTTTAGATTGACCAATAGGGCCAACATCATTGGCTCGATGATGGCCTGCATAGGAGGCTCCCGATCGAAAACATATTGTGGTAGTATGCATGCTAGGCTTGTATGGCTTTTATTTATTTGTCGATTTACATTTAACTTGTATGAGATGCACGCTAGAATTTAGATCGTAATAAAAGATAAAGCATAATTGAATCGGTGAGATCTCGAGGAGAGTTAGTATAACTTTCAAACTAGAAATTCCCCTCTCGAATCAAATATTAAGTCAATTGGGTACATTTAAAATGAGGTTTTAAAGATCCAAGCCTTCCATCAATAGGAACTAGTGTATGTTGTCTACTTATTGACGGAGGTGATCCAGAGTCTGGCACCCGAGTCAAAGAAAGGGGCAATTCACGAAACTCCTTGATTCTTGTTTTTAACTAAACTCGACAAGGGTGAGGACTGGTCGGGATGTGAAGATCGACCGATAACTAGTTACGGAGAATTCACGACCGGGCATGTTGCTCATCGAGATTGATGGGTTTTCCTTAACGATTAGTAGCATTTATGATGTAGCAGTGCTAGATAAATGTGAAAACCGAGGCAAAATAGCTTGAAGGTTGTGGAGTAACACAATTGGTAAAAGTATACCTACCTGGAGAATTAATTGTATGGCCACGAGTCGTGGGTGCAATTAATTGCTGCTGGGACGTCAAGACCTACTAGGAATTAAATTTCCCGAGCAATCAAAGGGGTGATTGTTTCGATAAAATAGTGGGAGAACTTTTTCGAAAACAAGACCAAAATTCGATAGTTATAAGTATTAGACATAAGATCAGTTAGCTAAACGTTGTCTTCTTTCCGTTTGTAGATATTATGTACAATGTCTAAGAATCCATTATTTGTTATCCTCGACGCAAACAAGTTGAATGGCTCAAATTTTGTTGATTGGCTGAGAAATCTCAGAATTGTCCTCGACTCCGAGCGACGAAGCTATGTGCTCGACACACCCATGCCTGCTGCACCCGCAGCACGAGCTACTGAGGAACAACGAACCGCCCTTGCTAAAAGGGTTGATGATGATCTACAGGTTCGATGTCTCATGTTAGCCTCGATGTCGAATGAACTGCAGAAACAGCATGCTGCAATGCCGCTTGCTAGAGAAATACTTCTCCACCTCCAGCAGATGTTTGGAGAGAGGTCTCGCACCGAAAGGTTCGCGACCACTAAGGAGCTGTTTTATCTCAAGAGGGTTGAGGGAAGCAGTGTCAAGGATCACTGTCTACGATTCATCAACCTGGTTGAAAAACTGGGGCGATTGGACGTGGATTTGCACGCTGATCTTAGCACCGACCTCCTCCTCCATACGCTGCCCCGTTCTTTTGACCAGTTCGTGTTGAACTTCAACATGGAGGATAGAACCCTCGCTCTTCACGAACTGACCAATTTGTTGGTAACGGCAGAATCGACTCTCAAGAAAGAGAAGCCGGTAATGATTGCACACCAATCAAAGGCTGCAAAGCCCAAGAAAGGTAAGAAGAAAAAAAAGGTGTTCTCTTCGAAGGCAGTCACAAAGGTGGTTCAAAAGAAGCGCAAGAGCCCAGAAGACGAATGTTTCCACTGTAAGAAAGCAGGGCACTGGAAAAGGAACTGCCCAGACTACCTAAAGATGAAACTGGTAGCCAAAGGTATTTTCTTGGTTGAAGTTTATATTTCTATTAACTGTGCATCGTGGGTGTTAGACACCGCAGCATGTTCTCATATCTGCAATGATTTGCAGGTGATGGGAGCAGTAAGATACCTGAAGCCCGGGGATAGAATCCTGCGTTTTGGAAACGGAGCTAGGATCTCTGTAGGGGACGTGGAATCAGTTTTAGGAAATTTTACTTTGGTTTTAAGGGATTGTCTGTACGTACCAAACATTATTAAAAACATCATTTCTATTCCTATGTTGGATATTGATGGTTTTAATTTTTCCATTCAAAATGGAGCTTTTTGCATATTTAAAGGTGGTTTAATGTATGCTCGTGGTACTTTGATAGATGGTCCGTATTCCCTAAAACCTATAAATTCCGACGTCATGCACATTCAATCTAGAAAAAGAAAATATGATAATCAAACTCCACAACTTTGGCACGCTATACTTGGACATATTTCCAAGAGTAGGATTCAAAAGCTGGTTTCCTCTAAGGCTCTTGAAATAAAGAACATGGATGAACTCCCAACTTGCGAATCTTGTCTCAAAGGAAAGATGACCAAATCACCCTTCACAGGGAATCCCGAGCGAACCAATCAAACATTGGATTTAATCCATACTGATGTTTGTGGACCATTGAGTGTCAATGCGAGAGGAGGATTCTCTTACTTCGTAACATTCACCGACGATTTTAGTCGTAATGGATATGTGTATCTTATGAAACACAAATCCGAAACTTTTGAGAAATTCAAAGCGTTTCGAATGGAAATTGAGAACCAACTTGGACATAGTATTAAAGCACTTCGATCTGACAGAGGTGGTGAGTACTTAAGCCAAGAATTCCTTGATTATCTAAAAGAGAATGGAATTCTCGCCCAGCGAACTCCCCCTAGGACGCCCCAACTCAATGGAGTGTCTGAGCGGAGGAATCGAACTTTGTTAGACATGGTTCGTTCCATGATGAGCTTCGCTGATCTTCCCTTTTCATTTTGGGGCTTAGCCATATTAACTGCCTCGAAGATACTAAGCATAGTACCTTCGAAGTCAGTGCCAACGACACCTTACCAAGTATGGTATGGTAAAGCACCCGTGTATTCGTATTTACGAGTATGGGGATCTCCAGCGTATGTAAAGAACAAGAAGGGAGATAAGCTAGATAGTAGATCTAGTTTGTGCAAATTTGTGGGGTATCCAAAGGAATCCATTGGATACCTGTTCTTCGATCCTAAAGAACGTAATACGTTCGTGTCTAGGAACGCCCATTTCTTGGAAGAGGATTTCCTCACCAACCGAAATGGGACAATCGTAGAACTTGATGAAGTCCAGGAATCGGACCCATCCCCACAAATAGTGGGAGTAGAACCAGAATTTATTGAACATACTAGTACCCCTACTTTTCGAAGGTCTGATCGAATTAGTAAGGAGCCAGAGCGATTTGGTTTCATTCACGAAAACGAGAAAGTTGATAGTGATCCAAAGACTTTTCAAGAAGCGATGTCAGACATAGACTCGGGTGCGTGGCTCGAAGCCATGCAATCAGAAATGGATTCCATGCATTCCAACAAGGTTTGGACCTTGGTCGATCCACCTGAGGGAACTATCCCTGTAGGATGCAAATGGATCTTCAAGCGTAAGCTTGGAATGAATGGAAAGGTATTAACTCATAAAGCTCGCTTATTGGCGAAAGGGTATTCTCAAAGGCCTGGAATAGACTATGAGGAAACCTTCTCTCCCGTGGCGATGTCGAAATCCATTCGGATACTACTTGCCATAGCCGCGTGGCATGACTACGAAATATGGCAAATGGACGTAAAGACCGCCTTTCTCAATGGAGACATTGACAAGGAGATCTTTATGCAACAACCTGAAGGTTTTGCGTCCAAAGGAAGTGAGCACAAATTGTGTAAACTTCAAAGGTCAATCTATGGCCTCAAACAGGCATCCCGAACCTGGAACATACGATTTGATGAGACAGTCAAAGCATTTGGCTTCATCAAAAACGTATATGAACCTTGTGTGTACAAGAAAAATAGTGGGAGCTCGATACAATTCATTGTTTTGTACGTCGATGACATTTTGTTAATCAGAGACGATATCAAGATGTTAGCGCAGACTAAAGTGTTGTTATCCGCACAGTTCTCCAAGAAAGATATGGGAGACGCATCTTACGTATTGGGAATACGTATCTATAGGGATAGATCGAAGAAGATGATAGGACTCTCCCAATCTCAGTACATCAACACTATTTTGAAGAGATTCAAAATGGAAGAATCCAAGAGAGGATTGCTTCCAATGAGACATGGTATCTCTCTTTCTAAGTCAATGTGCCCTACAACCGACGAAGAAAAGACGAGAATGTCTCTCATACCTTATGCCTCTGCTATAGGGAGCATAATGTATGCGATGTTGTGTACTCGACCTGACATAGCACACGCTCTAAGTGTAACGAGCCGCTATAAGTCAAATCCAGGCGAAGAGCACTGGACTGCGAGCCGCTATAATTTATTGTTTGGTTTTTATTAGGGCCTGCGAGCCTATTGTGTTTTTGGGCCACTTTGAGCCTTTGTAATAGAATAGGGCTTTACTGCTTTCCTAGTTTAGGATAAAGGCCCGTTTACAAGCAAGGTGGGAACCCAAGAAGATATGAAGGCCATGTATGCATTGTACATTGTGCAATAGCATAGGGCTATATGAGAACCCTTTAGATTGACCAATAGGGCCAACATCATTGGCTCGATGATGGCCGGCATAGGAGGCTCCCGATCGATAACATATTGTGGTAGTATGCAAGCTAGGCTTGTATGGCTTTTATTTATTTGTCGATTTACATTTAACTTGTATGAGATGCACGCTAGAATTTAGATCGTAATAAAGCATAATTGAATCGGTGAGATCTCGAGGAGAGTTAGTATAACTTTCAAACCAGAAATTCCCCTCTCGAATCAAATATTAAGTCAATTGGGTACATTTAAAATGAGGTTTTAAAGATCCAAGCCTTCCATCAATAGGAACTAGTGTATGTTGTCTACTTATTGACGGAGGTGATCCAGAGTCTGGCACCCGAGTCAAAGAAAGGGGCAATACACGAAACTCCTTGATTCTTGTTTTTAACTATACTCGACAAGGGTGAGGACTGGTCGGGATGTGAAGATCGACCGATAACTAGTTACGGAGAATTCACGACCGGGCCTGTTGCTCATCGAGATTGATGGGTTTTACTTAATGATTAGTAGCATTTATGATGTAGCGGTGCTAGATAAATGTGAAAATCGAGGCAAAATAGCTTGAAGGTTGTGGAGTAACACAATTGGTAAAAGTATACCTACCTGGAGAATTAATTGTATGGCCACGAGTCGTGGGTGCAAATAATTGCTGTTGGGACGTCAAGACCTACTAGGAATTAAATTTCCCGAGCAATCAAAGGGGTGATTGTTTCGATAAAATAGTGGGAGAACTTTTTCGAAAACAAGACCAAAATTCGATAATTATAAGTATTAGACAAAACGTTGTCTTCTTTCCGTTTGTAGATATTAAGTACAATGTCTAAGAATCCATTATTTGTTATCCTCGACGCAAACAAGTTGAATGGCTCAAATTTTGTTGACTGGCTGAGAAATCTCAGAATTGTCCACGACTCCGAGCGACGAAGCTATGTGCTCGACACACCCATGCCTGCTGCACCTGCAGCACGAGCTACTGAGGAACAACGAACCGCCCATGCTAAAAGCGTTGATGATGATCTTCAGGTTCGATGTCTCATGTTAGCCTCGATGTCGAATGAACTGCAGAAACAGCATGCTGCAATGCCGCTTGCTAGAGAAATACTTCTCCACCTCCAGCAGATGTTTGGAGAGAGGTCTCGCACGGAAAGGTTCGCGACCACTAAGGAGCTGTTTTATCTCAAGATGGCTGAGGGAAGCAGTGTCAAGGATCACTGTCTACGATTCATCAACCTGGTTGAAAAACTGGGGCGATTGGACGTGGATTTGCACGCTGATCTTACCACCGACCTCCTCCTCCATACGCTGCCCCGTTCTTTTGACCAGTTCGTGTTGAACTTCAACATGGAGGATAGAACCCTCGCTCTTCACGAACTGACAAATTTGTTGGTAACGGCAGAATCGACTCTCAAGAAAGAGAAGCCGGTAATGATTGCACACCAATCAAAGGCTGCAAAGCCCAAGAAAGGTAAGAAGAAAAAAAAGGTGTTCTCTTCGAAGGCAGTCACAAAGGTGGTTGAAAAGAAGCGCAAGAGCCCAGAAGACGTATGTTTCCACTACAAGAAAGCAGGTCACTGGAAAAGGAACTGCCCAGACTACCTAAATATGAAACTGGTAGCCAAAGGTATTTTCTTGGTTGAAGTTAATATTTCTATTAACTGTGCATCGTGGGTGTTAGACACCGCAGCAGGTTCTCATATCTGCAATGATTTGCAGGTGATGGGAGCAGTAAGATACCTGAAGCCCGGGGATAGAATCCTGCGTTTTGGAAACGGAGCTAGGATCGCAGCTGAGGCTGTAGGGGACGTGGAATTAGTTTTATGGAATTTTAATTTGGTTTTAAGGGATTGTCTGTACGTCCCAAACATTATTAAGAACATCATTTCTATTCCTATGTTGGATATTGATGGTTTTAATTTTTCCATTCAAAATGGAGCTTTTTGCATATTTAAAGGTGGTTTAATGTATGCTCGTGGTACTTTGATAGATGGTCCGTATTCCCTAGAACCTATAAATTCCGACGTCATGCACATTCAATCTAGAAAAAGAAAATATGATAATCAAACTCCACAACTTTGGCATGCTAGACTTGGACATATTTCCAAGAGTAGGATTCAAAAGCTGGTTTCCTCTAAGGCTCTTGAAATAAAGAACTTGGATGAACTCCCAACTTGCGAATCTTGTCTCAAAGGAAAGATGACCAAATCACCCTTCACAGGGAATCCCGACCGAACCAATCAAACATTGGATTTAATCCATACTAACGTTTGTGGACCATTGAGTGTCAATGCGAGAGGAAGATTCTCTTACTTCGTAACATTCACCGACGATTTTAGTCGTTATGGATATGTGTATCTTATGAAACACAAATCCGAAACTTTTGAGAAATTCAAAGAGTTTCGAATGGAAGTTGAGAACCAACTTGGACATAGTATTAAAGCACTTCGATCTGACAGAGGTGGTGAGTACTTAAGCCAAGAATTCCTTGATTATCTAAAAGAGAATGGAATTCTCGCCCAGCGAACTCCCCCTAGGACGCCCCAACTCAATGGAGTGTCTGAGCGGACGAATCAAACTTTGTTAGACATGGTTCGTTCCATGATGAGCTTCGCTGATCTTCCCTTTTCGTTTTGGGGCTTAGCCCTATTAACTGCCTCGAAGATACTAACCATAGTACCTTCGAAGTCAGTGCCAACGACACCTTACCAAGTATGGTATGGTAAAGCACCCGTGTATTCGTATTTACGAGTATGGGGATCTCCAGCGTATGTAAAGAACAAGAAGGGAGATAAGCTAGATAGTAGATCTAGTTTGCGCAAATTTGTGGGGTATCCAAAGGAATCCATTGGATACCTGTTCTTCGATCCTAAAGAACGTAATACGTTCGTGTCTAGGAACGCCCACTTCTTGGAAGAGGATTTCCTCACCAACCGAAATGGGACAATCGTAGAACTTGATGAAGTCCAGGAATCGGACCCATCCCCACGAACAGTGGGAGCAGAACTAGAATTTATTGAACCTACTAGTACACTTACTCTTCGAAGGTCTGATCGAATTCGTAAGGAGCCAGAGCGATTTGGTTTCATTCACGAAAACGAGAAAGTTGATAGTGATCCAAAGACTTTTCAAGAAGCGATGTCAGATATAGACTCGGGTGCGTGGCTCGAAGCCATGCAATCCGAAATGGATTCCATGCATTCCAACAAGGTTTGGACCTTGGTCGATCCACCTGAGGGAACTATCCTTGTAGGATGTAAATGGATCTTCAAGCGTAAGCTTGGATTGAATGGAGAGGTATTAAGTCATAAAGCTCGCTTAGTGGCGAAAGGGTATTCTCAAAGGCCTGGAATAGACTATTAGGAAACCTTCTCTCCCGTGGCGATGTCGAAATCCATTCGGATACTACTTGCCATAGCCGCGTGGCATGACTACGAAATATGGCAAATGGACGTAAAGACCGCCTTTCTCAATGGAGACATTGACAAGGAGATCTTTATGCAACAACCTGAAGGTTTTGCGTCCAAAGGAAGTGAGCACAAATTGTGTAAACTTCAAAGGTCAATCTATGGCCTCAAACAGGCATCCCGAACGTGGAACATACGATTTGATGAGACAGTCAAAGCATTTGGCTTCATCAAAAACGTATATGAACCTTGTGTGTACAAGAAAAATAGTGGGAGCTCGATACAATTCATTGTTTTGTACGTCGACGACATTTTGTTAATCGGAGACGATATCAAGATGTTAGCGCAGACTAAAGCGTGGTTATCCGCGCAGTTCTCCATGAAAGATATGGGAGACGCATCTTACGTATTGGGAATACGTATCTATAGGGATAGATCGAAGAAGATGATAGGACTCCCCCAATCTCAGTACATCAACACTATTTTGAAGAGATTCAAAATGGAAGAATCCAAGAGAGGATTGCTTCCAATGAGACATGGTATCTCTCTTTCTAAGTCAATGTGCCCTACAACCGACGAAGAAAAGACGAGAATGTCTCTCATACCTTATGACTCTGCTATAGGGAGCATAATGTATGCGATGTTGTGTACTCGACCAGACATAGCACACGCTCTAAGTGTAACGAGCCGCTATCAGTCAAATCCAGGCGAAGAGCACTGGACTGCCGTAAAAGCAATCCTAAAGTACCTGCGAAGGATTAAGGATATGTTTTTGGTCTACGGTGGTAGTGGAGAACTGAAACTTGAAGGATTCAGTGATTCGAGTTTCCAGTCTGACGCGGATGATTTTAAATCCAACTCTGGATACATATTCCGCATCAATGGTGGAGCAGTCAGTTAGAAAAGCTGTAAACAGTCTACCACTGCCGACTCAACCACAGAAGCAGAATATATCGCAGCATCAGATGCGGCGAAAGAAAGTGTATGGATGAAAAACTTCATCCAAGAATTGGATGTTGTTCCTAGCATTGCTGAACCTGTAGTCGTCTTTTGTGACAACAACGGGGCGATAGCTCAAGCAAAGGAGCAGAGATCACACCATCAATCCAAACACGTACAGAGGAAATACCATGTTATCAGGGAGATCATTGGTAGAGGAGACATGCACATGGAGTATGTCAAATCGGAAGACAACGTAGCTGACCCACTAACTAAGCCACATTCACAAAAGGCGTTCGAGGGACATCTAAAAAAGATGGGTCTTAGAAACATCGGTGAATGGCTTTAGGGCAAGTGGGAGATTGATAGGATAGTGCCCTGCAAGCCAGTTCAATTAGCTTGTAATAGGTCTATTCTGTAAGAAACGATCTTTTGATTTTATAATAATACGCACGTTTATTTATATGTGTATAAGGATAAACAATGGCCAACTTCATCTCTCGCGAATACATTTAAGCGATTGGTTGAAACCCTTAGATTACATTAGACTATGGGACGATTCACTTCAGTACTGAGTGCAATCATGAAACAGTCTCAAAGGTCGTAATCTTAAAATTGTTCCAAGTCATAGATTCCGAACGAGACGGGGTATCGTTGGAATCGCCAAGACTTGTACAAGTATGCATGATTCACATGGAGTGAATTTGTAGCGTTTCATGAGCAAGGCATTTGAGGCCAGTGCATATGAGTAGGTGGTTCAATGGAAGATTGAACGCATCGAACGACCCGAACAGAGAAACCCATTGTGGAAGCGCATGTCGCATATCGGTGATGGGATGTTTCTCAAGGATTATAATAGTGTACGATTTAGTCCTTTGACTTGAGGTGCTAGGGCGAATTCGGTGCATGAAAGTGCATACTTAGATCTAGGTATAGGCCACTTAGCTTGGTCATAACATGCCTAGGTTGGGTGCGTATGGACATGTACGCGAATGGTTAGTACCAATATGGAATCTATTGACTCATCGTAATGGATGAGAGAATTTCCTATACGATTCTTAGATAATATATCCAAAGGAATCTACGGCCGTAGTCAGTGACGGATTTGGAAAAGGGGTTTCCAAATTTAAGAGTCACACTGGAATATTATCCTGAATTAGGAAGTATAGTTATCAAGACAAATTTAGAGGTGCCGATCAATTCACACACCCTAAGTCTTGATCGGGAATATTAGTCGATAGAAGGACCGTATGTACATGGTAATTATATGAGACGAGGTTCACAAATATCAATTAACCTGAAGTTGGGCTTCACGGGCTTGTGGCTAGACATCGACCATGAAGTGTAGGTACTCCTGAGTTAATAGAGGATTTGATTCTAGGAGTGGTCAATTAAAGATTGTTTAATTGACCGGAGCAATTTATTGTTCATAAATTAAATCACGAAGAATTCGTGGGCCTGCTGCCAATTGATGGTGAACCCAGAGGGTCACACACAATACAATTGGACGGTGACTGTTGAAAAAGGACATAAAAGGAATTAATTGATTTAAAGGAAATTAAATCAATTAAATGAATTAAAGTATTAATTCAAGTGGGAGATTAATTAATTGGTTGACTTAATTAATTAAATACTTAATTAAGTTGCTAATTAATTATATAAAAGAAATGTTGATTTATTTGGATTGGGCATTTAATTAAAGTAGTTAATTAAATGAAAGGCTTGCAAGACATGGGCCTTTAATTAAAAGCCCATAAGGAGTCTTGCAAACCTAGGTCAAATAGAAGTCTATAAATAGAGTTCTACCAGAGCTCAGAAAGCTAACACCCTAGCACAAAACCCTTAGCTCCTTCTCTGACCTAGCTGCCCCCTCCCCTGCGCCGCCCCTAGCTCGATGATGGCCTGCATAGGAGGCTCCCGATCGATAACATATTGTGGTAGTATGCATGCTAGGCTTGTATGGCTTTTATTTATTTGTCGATTTACATTTAACTTGTATGAGATGCACGCTAGAATTTAGATCGTAATAAAAGATAAAGCATAATTGAATCGGTGAGATCTCGAGGAGAGTTAGTATAACTTTCAAACCAGAAATTCCCCTCTCGAATCAAATATTAAGTCAATTGGGTACATTTAAAATGAGGTTTTAAAGATCCAAGCCTTCCATCAATAGGAACTAGTGTATGTTGTCTACTTATTGACGGAGGTGATCCAGAGTCTGGCACCCGAGTCAAAGAAAGGGGCAATACACGAAACTCCTTGATTCTTGTTTTTAACTAAACTCGACAAGGGTGAGGACTGGTCGGGATGTGAAGATCGACCGATAACTAGTTACGGAGAATTCACGACCGGGCATGTTGCTCATCGAGATTGATGGGTTTTACTTAACGATTAGTAGCATTTATGATGTAGCAGTGCTAGATAAATGTGAAAACCGACGCAAAATAGCTTGAAGGTTGTGGAGTAACACAATTGGTAAAAGTATACCTACCTGGAGAATTAATTGTATGGCCACGAGTCGTGGGTGCAATTAATTGCTGCTGGGACGTCAAGACCTACTAGGAATTAAATTTCCCGAGCAATCAAAGGGGTGATTGTTTCGATAAAATAGTGGGAGAACTTTTTCGAAAACAAGACCAAAATTCGATAATTATAAGTATTAGACATAAGATCAGTTAGCTAAACGTTGTCTTCTTTCCGTTTGTAGATATTAAGTACAATGTCTAAGAATCCATTATTTGTTATCCTCGACGCAAACAAGTTGAATGGCTCAAATTTTGTTGACTGGCTGAGAAATCTCAGAATTGTCCTCGACTCCGAGCGACGAAGCTATGTGCTCGACACACCCATGCCTGCTGCACCCGCAGCACGAGCTACTGAGGAACAACGAACCGCCCATGCTAAAAGGGTTGATGACGATCTTCAGGTTCGATGTCTCATGTTAGCCTCGATGTCGAAGGAACTGCAGAAACAGCATGCTGCAATGCCGCTTGCTAGAGAAATACTTCTCCACCTCCAGCAGATGTTTGGAGAGAGGTCTCGCACGGAAAGGTTCGCGACCACTAAGGAGCTGTTTTATCTCAAGATGGCTGAGGGAAGCAGTGTCAAGGATCACTGTCTACGATTCATCAACCTGGTTGAAAAACTGGGGCGATTGGACGTGGATTTGCACGCTGATCTTACCACCGACCTCCTCCTCCATACGCTGCCCCGTTCTTTTGACCAGTTCGTGTTGAACTTCAACATGGAGGATAGAACCCTCGCTCTTCACGAACTGACCAATTTGTTGGTAACGGCAGAATCGACTCTCAAGAAAGAGAAGCCGGTAATGATTACACACCAATCAAAGGCTGCAAAGCCCAAGAAAGGTAAGAAGAAAATAAAGGTGTTCTCTTCGAAGGCAGTCGCAAAGGTGGTTGAAAAGAAGCGCGAGAGCCCAGAAGACGAATGTTTCCACTGCAAGAAAGCAGGTCACTGGAAAAGGAACTGCCCAGACTACCTAAAGATGAAACTGGTAGCCAAAGGTATTTTCTTGGTTGAAGTTAATATTTCTATTAACTGTGCATCGTGGGTGTTAGACACCGCAGCAGGTTCTCATATCTGCAATGATTTGTAGGTGATGGGAGCAGTAAGATACCTGAAGCCCGGGGATAGAATCCTGCGTTTTGGAAACGGAGCTAGGATCGCCGCTGAGGCTGTAGGGGACGTGGAATTAGTTTTAGGAAATTAGACTATTAGGAAACCTTCTCTCCCGTGGCAATGTCGAAATC
This sequence comes from Penstemon eatonii, assembly GCA_038501285.1. Classification (NCBI taxonomy): domain Eukaryota; kingdom Viridiplantae; phylum Streptophyta; class Magnoliopsida; order Lamiales; family Plantaginaceae; genus Penstemon; species Penstemon eatonii. The sequence goes on from CM076713.1 coordinate 29,811,764, forward strand.
CATTCGGATACTACTTGCCATAGCCGCGTGGCATGACTACGAAATATGGAAAATGGACGTAAAGACCGCCTTTCTCAATGGAGACATTGACAAGGAGATCTTTATGCAACAACCTGAAGGTTTTGCGTCCAAAGGAAGTGAGCACAAATTGTGTAAACTTCAAAGGTCAATCTATGGCCTCAAACAGGCATCCCGAACGTGGAACATACGATTTGATGAGACAGTCAAAGCATTTGGCTTCATCAAAAACGTATATGAACCTTGTGTGTACAAGAAAAATAGTGGGAGCTCGATACAATTCATTGTTTTGTACGTCGATGACATTTTGTTAATCGGAGACGATATAAAGATGTTAGCGCAGACTAAAGCGTGGTTATCCGCGCAGTTCTCCATGAAAGATATGGGAGACGCATCTTACGTATTGGGAATACGTATCTATAGGGATAGATCGAAGAAGATGATAGGACTCCCCCAATCTCAGTACATCAACACTATTTTGAAGAGATTCAAAATGGAAGAATCCAAGAGAGGATTGCTTCCAATGAGACATGGTATCTCTCTTTCTAAGTCAATGTGCCCTACAACCGACGAAGAAAAGACGAGAATGTCTCTCATACCTTATGCCTCTGCTATAGGGAGCATAATGTATGCGATGTTGTGTACTCGACCAGACATAGCACACGCTCTAAGTGTAACGAGCCGCTATCAGTCAAATCCAGGCGAAGAGCACTGGACTGCCGTAAAAGCAATCCTAAAGTACCTGCGAAGGACTAAGGATATGTTTTTGGTCTACGGTGGTAGTGGAGAACTGAAACTTGAAGGATTCAGTGATTCGAGTTTCCAGTCTGACGTGGATGATTTTAAATCCAACTCTGGATACATATTCCGCATCAATTGTGGAGCAGTCAGTTAGAAAAGCTGTAAACAGTCTACCACTGCCGACTCAACCACAGAAGCAGAATATATCGCAGCATCAGATGCGGCAAAAGAAAGTGTATGGATGAAAAACTTCATCCAAGAATTGGATGTTGTTCCTAGCATTGCTGAACCTGTAGTCGTCTTTTGTGACAACAACGGGGCGATAACTCAAGCAAAGGAGCAGAGATCACACCATCAATCCAAACACGTACAGAGGAAATACCATGTTATCAGGGAGATCATTGGTAGAGGAGACATGCACATGGAGTATGTCAAATCGGAAGACAACGTAGCTGACCCACTAACTAAGCCACATTCACAAAAGGCGTTCGAGGGACATCTAGAAAAGATGGGTCTTAGAAACATCGGTGAATGGATTTAGGGCAAGTGGGAGATTGATAGGATAGTGCCCTGCAAGCCAGTTCAATTAGCTTGTAATAGGTCTATTCTGTAAGAAACGATCTTTTGATTTTATAATAATACGCACGTTTATTCATATGTGTATAAGGATAAACAATGGCCAACTTCATCTCTCGTGAATACATTTAAGCGATTGGTTGAAACCCTTAGATTACATTAGACTATGGGACGATTCACTTCAGTACTGAGTGCAATCATGAAACAGTCTCAAAGGTCGTAATCTTAAAACTGTTCCAAGTCATAGATTCCGAACGAGACGGGGTATCGTAGGAATCGCCAAGACTTGTACAAGTATGCATGATTCACATGGAGTGAATTTGTAGCGTTTCATGAGTAAGGCATTTGAGGCCAGTGCATATGAGTAGGTGGTTCAATGGAAGATTGAACGCATCGAACGACCCGAAAAGAGAAACCCATTGTTGAAGCGCATGTCGCATATCGGTGATGGGATGTTTCTCAAGGATTATAATAGTGTACGATTTAGTCCTTTGACTTGAGGTGCTAGGGCGAATTCGGTGCGTGAAAGTGCATACTTAGATCTAGGTATAGGCCACTTAGCTTGGTCATAACATGCCTAGGTTGGGTGCGTATGGACATGTACGCGAATGGTTAGTACCAATATGGAATCTATTGACTTATCGTAATGGATGAGAGAATTTCCTATACGATTCTTAGATAATATATCGAAAGGAATCTATGGCCGTAGTCAGTGACGGATTTTGAAAAGGGGTTTCCAAATTTAAGAGTCACACTGGAATATTATCCTGAATTAGAAAGTATAGTTATCAAGACAAATTTAGAGGTGCCGATCAATTCACACACCCTAAGTCTTGATCGGGAATATTAGTCGATAGAAGGACCGTATGTACATGGTAATTATATGAGACGAGGTTCACAAATATCAATTCACCTGAAGTTGGGCTTCATGGGCTTGTGGCTAGACATCGACCATGAAGTGTAGGTACTCCTTAGTTAATAGAGGATTTGATTCTAGGAGTGGTCAATTAAAGGTTGTTTAATTGACCGGAGCAATTTATTGTTCATAAATTAAATCACGAAGAATTCGTGGGCCTGCTGCCATTTGATGGTGAACCCAGAGGGTCACACACAATACAATTGGACGGTGACTGTTGAAAAAGGACATAAAAGGAATTAATTGATTTAAAGGAAATTAAATCAATTAAATGAATTAAAGTATTAATTCAAGTTGGAGATTAATTAATTGGTTGACTTAATTAATTAAATACTTAATTAAGTTGCTAATTAATTATATAAAAGAAATATTGATTTATATGGATTGGGCATTTAATTAAAGTAGTTAATTAAATGAAAGGCTTGCAAGACATGGGCCTTTAATTAAAAGCCCATAAGGAGTCTTGCAAACCTAGGTCAAATAGAAGTCTATAAATAGAGTTCTACCAGAGCTCAGAAAGCTAACACCCTAGCACAAAACCCTGAGCTCCTTCTCTGACCTAGCCGCCCCCTCCCCTGCGCCGCCCCTAGCTGCCGCCGCCCATCCTTGGCCGTGAGTTGCTGTGCCGCCGCCGCAACACCTCCCTCGTTCCACTGTGTTAGATCTTGCCTTGCCAAGTAGATCTGCACAGTCCTGCAACAACAAATCTCCTAGATCCAGTTATGAGCCTAAGACTAGGAGGTGTTACCAGAATCCAGTTGGTGTGGACTATCTTTGGAGGTGAGAAATTTGGATCACTCCTGTGAACCAGATCCAGATTCAGAATCAGAACTGAAGGTTGCCACCACCCTGCCCGTGGTGAGGTAAATCGCAAAAACCCCCTTGTTTAATTCATTGTGTGTTTTTGTTTCATGCTTTCGTATATATAATCTGGAGATTCATATATGGGACCTTGGGTGCTTCGAATTTTTTTAAAATTCCACACTGTATGTTGTTCTGACAATCGAGGCAACCCAACCACTACCCCAACAGTGGTATCAGAGCCAACTCCATCATTATTATACGAAAAGCCTGAACATAATGTGTTTTTACCATATATGTTTAATTATGTATATGTAAACACGTGATAATTATGTTCTGTAAATTGATTCTTACTTGTTATGACTAGATCTATGATTGGGTAAAACTGTTTTTTCAAATCTGTGCCGTTTTTATAGTTTTTGAAAACTTCAGGACTTTTGTGCAATTGAAATCGCAAATTAGGGTTTTAGGGGCTGAAAATTAAATTTTTCGAATCTGGAAATTTCAAAATTATTGGACTGTTTTGCAAATCTGGTCGCACATTTTTGGGATCGTTTTGTAATTTCCGAAATTTGGGGACTGTTTTGTAATTATCGAAAATTCAGGGAAAAATTGAAAGTTTTATTTTCTGGTAGCTGCCCGAATCTGCTCAGGGGTGTTTTTGTAACTTTTTAAAAGTTTGGGGTCAAATTGCAATTTTCGAAAGTTGAGGGGCGAAAATGCAATTTTCAAAAGTTGAAAAACAGAATCTGAATTTGAGCAGAAAATTTATTTTTGTTTACCCGAATATTCATTTTTGTCATAATTAGTAGTGACTAAAAGGTAAGAATCATAGGAAGTTAGTTTTAAAAGGTAGTTTTAAAATTAAGAAAGAAATAGGTAAAGGATGTTTGCATGTTTCTTGCTCTACGTGAATTGTTTACGTGGTTTTCGATCGAGCCGAGCCTTGACCTTAGGTTAGATGTGATTGGTTTAATTTATTGTTTGGTTTTTATTCGGGCCTGCGAGCCTATTGTGTTTTTGGGCCACTTTGAGCCTTTGTAATAGAATAGGGCTTTACTGCTTTCCGAGTTTAGGATAAAGGCCCGTTTACAAGCAAGGTGGGAACCCAAGAAGATATGAAGGCCATGTATGCATGGTACATTGTGTAATAGCATAGGGCTATATGAGAACCCTTTAGATTGACCAATAGGGCCAACATCATTGGCTCGATGATGGCCTGCATAGGAGGCTCCCGATCGATAACATATTGTGGTAGTATGCATGCTAGGCTTGTATGGCTTTTATTTATTTGTCGATTTACATTTAACTTGTATGAGATGCACGCTAGAATTTAGATCGTAATAAAAGATAAAGCATAATTGAATCGGTGAGATCTCGAGGAGAGTTAGTATAACTTTCAAACCAGAAATTCCCCTCTCGAATCAAATATTAAGTCAATTGGGTACATTTAAAATGAGGTTTTAAAGATCCAAGCCTTCCATCAATAGGAACTAGTGTATGTTGTCTACTTATTGACGGAGGTGATCCAGAGTCTGGCACCCGAGTCAAAGAAAGGGGCAATACACGAAACTCCTTGATTCTTGTTTTTAACTAAACTCGACAAGGGTGAGGACTGGTCTGGATGTGAAGATCGACCGATAACTAGTTACGGAGAATTCACGATCGGGCCTGTTGCTCATCGAGATTGATGGGTTTTACTTAACGATTAGTAGCATTTATGATGTAGCAGTGCTAGATAAATGTGAAAACCGAGGCAAAATAGCTTGAAGGTTGTGGAGTAACACAATTGGTAAAAGTATACCTACCTGGAGAATTAATTGTATGGCCACGAGTCGTGGGTTCAATTAATTGCTGCTGGGACGTCAAGACCTACTAGGAATTAAATTTCCCGAGCAATCAAAGGGGTGATTGTTTCGATAAAATAGTGAGAGAACTTTTTCGAAAACAAGACCAAAATTCGATAATTATAAGTATTAGACATAAGATCAGTTAGCTAAACGTTGTCTTCTTTCCGTTTGTAGATATTAAGTACAATGTCTAAGAATCCATTATTTGTTATCCTCGACGCAAACAAGTTGAATGGCTCAAATTTTGTTGACTGGCTGAGAAATCTCAGAATTGTCCTCGACTCCGAGCGACGAAGCTATGTGCTCGACACACCCATGCCTGCTGCACCCGCAGCACGAGCTACTGAGGAACAACGAACCGCCCATGCTAAAAGGGTTGATGATGATCTTCAGGTTTGATGTCTCAGGTTAGCCTCGATGTCGAATGAGCTGCAGAAACAGCATGCTGCAATGCCGCTTGCTAGAGAAATACTTCTCCACCTCCAGCAGATGTTTGGAGAGAGGTCTCGCACCAAAAGGTTCGCGACCACTAAGGAGCTGTTTTATCTCAAGATGGCTGAGGGAAGCAGTGTCAAGGATCACTGTCTACGATTCATCAACCTGGTTGAAAAACTGGGGCGATTGGACGTGGATTTGCACGCTGATCTTACCACCGACCTCCTCCTCCATAGGCTGCCCCGTTCTTTTGACCAGTTCGTGTTGAACTTCAACATGGAGGATAGAACCCTCGCTCTTCACGAACTGACCAATTTGTTGGTAACGGCAGAATCGACTCTCAAGAAAGAGAAGCCGGTAATGATTGCACACCAATCAAAGGCTGCAAAGCCCAAGAAAGGTAAGAAGAAGAAAAAAGGTGTTCTCTTCGAAGGCAGTCACAAAGGTGGTTGAAAAGAAGCGCAAGAGCCCATAAGACGAATGTTTCCACTTCAAGAAAGCAGGTCACTGGAAAAGGAACTGCCCAGACTACCTAAAGATGAAACTGGTAGTCAAAGGTATTTTCTTGGTTGAAGTTAATATTTCTATTAACTGTGCATCGTGGGTGTTAGACACCGCAGCAGGTTCTCATATCTGCAATGATTTGCAGGTGATGGGAGCAGTAAGATACCTGAAGCCCGAGGATAGAATCCTGCGTTTTGGAAACGGAGCTAGGATCGCCGCTGAGGCTGTAGGGGACGTGGAATTAGTTTTAGGAAATTTTAGTTTGGTTTTAAGGGATTGTCTGTACGTACCAAACATTATTAAGAACATCATTTCTATTCCTATGCTGGATATTGATGGTTTTAATTTTTCCATTCAAAATGGAGCTTTTTGCATATTTAAAGGTGGTTTAATGTATGCTCGTGGTACTTTGATAGATGGTCCGTATTCCCTAGAACCTATAAATTCCGACGTCATGCACATTCAATCTAGAAAAAGAAAATATGATAATCAAGCTTCACAACTTTGGCACGCTAGACTTGGACATATTTCCAAGAGTAGGATTCAAAAGCTGGTTTCCTCTAAGGCTCTTGAAATAAAGAACTTGGATGAACTCCCAACTTGCGAATCTTGTCTCAAAGGAAAGATGACCAAATCACCCTTCACAGGGAATCCCGACCGAACCAATCAAACATTGGATTTAATCCATACTGACGTTTGTGGACCATTGAGTGTCAATGCGAGAGGAGGATTCTCTTACTTCGTAACATTCAACGATGATTTTAGTCGTTATGGATATGTGTATCTTATGAAACACAAATCCGAAACTTTTGAGAAATTCAAAGAGTTTCGAATGGAAGTTGAGAACCAACTTGGACATAGTATTAAAGCACTTCGATCTGACAGAGGTGGTGAGTACTTAAGCTAAGAATTCCTTGATTATCTAAAAGAGAATGGAATTCTCGCCCAGCGAACTCCCCCTAGGACGCCCTAACTCAATGGAGTGTCTGAGAGGAGGAATCGAACTTTGTTAGACATGATGGTTCGTTCCATGATGAGCTTCACTGATCTTCCCTTTTCGTTTTGGGGCTTAGCCCTATTAACTGCCTCGAAGATACTAAACATAGTACCTTCGAAGTCAGTGCCAATGACACCTTTCCAAGTATGGTATGGTAAAGCACCCGTGTATTCGTATTTACGAGTATGGGGATCTCCAGCGTATGTAAAGAACAAGAAGGGAGATAAGCTAGATAGTAGATCTAGTTTGTGCAAATTTGTGGGGTATCCAAAGGAATCCATTGGATACCTGTTCTTCGATCCTAAAGAACGTAATACGTTCGTGTCTAGGAACGCCCACTTCTTGGAAGAGGATTTCTTCACCAACCGAAATGGGACAATCATAGAACTTGATGAAGTCCAGGAATCGGACCCATCCCCACAAACAGTGGGAGCAGAACCAGAATTTATTGAACCTACTAGTACACCTACTCTTCGAAGGTCTGATCGAATTCGTAAGGAGCCAGAGCGATTTGGTTTCATTCACGAAAACGAGAAAGTTGATAGTGATCCAAAGACTTTTCAAGAAGCGATGTCAGACATAGACTCGGGTGCGTGGCTCGAAGCCATGCAATCCGAAATGGATTCCATGCATTCCAACAAGGTTTGGACCTTGGTCGATCCACCTGAGGGAACTATCCCTGTAGGATGTAAATGGATCTTCAAGCGTAAGCTTGGATTGAATGGAGAGGTATTAACTCATAAAGCTCGCTTAGTGGCGAAAGGGTATTCTCAAAGGCCTGGAATAGACTATTAGGAAACCTTCTCTCCCGTGGCGATGTCGAAATCCATTCGGATACTACTTGCCATAGCCGCGTGGCATGACTACGAAATATGGCAAATGGACGTAAAGACCGCCTTTCTCAATGGAGACATTGACAAGGAGATCTTTATGCAACAACCTGAAGGTTTTGCGTCCAAAGGAAGTGAGCACAAATTGTGTAAACTTCAAAGGTCAATCTATGGCCTCAAACAGGCATCCCGAACCTGGAACATACGATTTGATGAGACAGTCAAAGCATTTGGCTTCATCAAAAACGTATATGAACCTTGTGTGTACAAGAAAAATAGTGGGAGCTCGATACAATTCATTGTTTTGTACGTCGATGACATTTTGTTAATCGGAGACGATATCAAGATGTTAGCGCAGACTAAAGCGTGGTTATCCGTGCAGTTCTCCATGAAAGATATGGGAGACGCATCTTATTTATTGGGAATACGTATCTATAGGGATAGATCGAAGAAGATGATAGGACTCTCCCAATCTCAGTACATCAACACTATTTTGAAGAGATTCAAAATGGAAGAATCCAAGAGATGATTGCTTCCAATGAGACATGGTATCTCTCTTTCTAAGTCAATGTGCCCTACAACCGACGAAGAAAAGACGAGAATGTCTCTCATACCTTATGCCTCTACTATAGGGAGCATAATGTATGCGATGTTGTGTACTCGACCAGACATAGCACACGCTCTAAGTGTAACGAGCCGCTATCAGTCAAATCCAGGCGAAGAGCACTGGACTGCCGTAAAAGCAATCCTAAAGTACCTGCGAAGGACTAAGGATATATTTTTGGTCTACGGTGGTAGTGGAGAACTGAAACTTGAAGGATTCAGTGATTCGAGTTTCCAGTCTGACGTGGATGATTTTAAATCCAACTCTGGATACATATTCCGCATCAATGGTGGAGCAGTCAGTTAGAAAAGTTGTAAACAGTCTACCACTGCCGACTCAACCACAGAAGCAGAATATATCGCAACATCAGATGCGGCAAAAGAAAGTGTATGGATGAAAAACTTCATCCAAGAATTGGATGTTGTTCCTAGCATTGCTGAACCTGTAGTCGTCTTTTGTGACAACAACGGGGCGATAGCTCAATCAAAGGAGCAGAGATCACACCATCAATCCAAACACGTACAGAGGAAATACATGTTATCAGGGAGATCATTGGTAGAGGAGACATGCACATGGAGTATGTCAAATCGGAAGACAACGTAGCTGACCCACTAACTAAGCCACATTCACAAAAGGCGTTCGAGGGACATCTAGAAAAGATGGGTCTTAGAAACATCGGTGAATGGCTTTAGGGCAAGTGGGAGATTGATAGGATAGTGCCCTGCAAGCCAGTTCAATTTGCTTGTAATAGGTCTATTCTGTAAGAAACGATCTTTTGATTTTATAATAATACGCACGTTTATTTATATGTGTATAAGGATAAACAATGGCCAACTTCATCTCTCGCGAATACATTTAAGCGATTGGTTGAAACCCTTAGATTAAATTAGACTATGGGACGATTCACTTCAGTACTGAGTGCAATCATGAAACAGTCTCAAAGGTCGTAATCTTAAAACTGTTCCAAGTCATAGATTCCGAACGAGACGGGGTATCGTAGGAATCGCCAAGACTTGTACGAGTATGCATGATTCACATGGAGTGAATTTGTAGCGTTTCATGAGCAAGGCATTTGAGGCCAGTGCATATGAGTAGGTGGTTCAATGGAAGATTGAACGCATCGAACGACCCGAACAGAGAAACCCATTGTGGAAGCGCATGTCGCATATCGGTGATGGGATGTTTCTCAAGGATTATAATAGTGTACGATTTAGTCCTTTGACTTGAGGTGCTAGGGCAAATTCGGTGCACGAAAGTGCATACTTAGATCTAGGTATAGGCCACTTAGCTTGGTCATAACATGCCTAGGTTGGGTGCGTATGGACATGTACGCGAATGGTTAGTACCAATATGGAATCTATTGACTCATCGTAATGGATGAGAGAATTTCCTATACGATTCTTAGATATTATATCGAAAGGAATCTACGGCCGTAGTCAGTGACGGATTTGGAAAAGGGGTTTCCAAATTTAAGAGTCACACTGGAATATTATCCTGAATTAGAAAGTATAGTTATCAAGACAAATTTAGAGGTGCCGATCAATTCACACACCCTAAGTCTTGATCGGGAATATTAGTCGATAGAAGGACCGTATGTACATGGTAATTATATGAGACGAGGTTCACAAATATCAATTCACCTGAAGTTGGGCTTCATGGGCTTGTGGCTAGACATCGACCATGAAGTGTTGGTACTCCTGAGTTAATAGAGGATTTGATTCTAGGAGTGGTCAATTAAAGGGTTTTTAATTGACCGGAGCAATTTATTGTTCATAAATTAAATCACGAAGAATTTGTGGGCCTGCTGCCAATTGATGGTGAACCCAGAGGGTCACACACAATACAATTGGACGGTGACTGTTGAAAAATTACATAAAAGGAATTAATTGATTTAAAGGAAATTAAATCAATTAAATGAATTAAAGTATTAATTCAAGTGGGAGATTAATTAATTGGTTGACTTAATTAATTAAATACTTAATTAAGTTGCTAATTAATTATATAAAAGGAATATTGATTTATTTGGATTGGACATTTAATTAAAGTAGTTAATTAAATGAAAGGCTTGCAAGACATGGGCCTTTAATTAAAAGCCCATAAGGAGTCTTGCAAACCTAGGTCAAATAGAAGTCTATAAATAGAGTTCTACCAGAGCTCAGAAAGCTAACACCCTAGCACAAAACCCTGAGCTCCTTCTCTGACCTAGCCGCCCCCTCCCCTGCGCCGCCCCTAGCTGCCGCCGCCTATCCTCGGCCGTGAGCTGCTGTGCCGCCGCCGCAACACCTCCCTCGTTCCACTGTGTTAGATCTTGCCTTGCCAAGTAGATCTGCACAGTCCTGCAACAACAAATCTCCTAGATCCAGTTATGAGCCTAAGACTAGGAGGTGTTACCAGAATCCAGTTGGTGTGGACTATCTTTGGAGGTGAGACATTTGGATCACTCCTGTGAACCAGATCCAGATTCAGAATCAGAACTGAAGGTTGCCACCACCCTGCCCGTGGTGAGGTAAATCGCAAAAACCCCCTTGTTTAATTCATTGTGTGTTTTTGTTTCATGTTTTCGTATATATAATCTGGAGATTCATATATGGGACCTTGGGTGCTTCGAAATTTTTTAAAACTCCACACTGTATGTTGTTCTGACAATCGAGGCAACCCAACCACTACCCCAACAGTGGTATCAGAGCCAACCCCATCATTATTATACGAAAAGCCTGAACATAATGTGTTTTTACCATATATGTTTAATTATGTATATGTAAACACGTGATAATTATGTTCTGTAAATTGATTCTTACTTGTTATGACTAGATCTATGATTGGGTAAAACTGTTTTTTCAAATCTGTGCCGTTTTTATAGTTTTTGAAAACTTCAGGACTTTTGTGCAATTGAAATCGCAAATTAGGGTTTTAGGGGCTGAAAATTAAATTTTTCGAATCTGGAAATTTCAAAATTATTGGATTGTTTTGCAAATCTGGTCGCACATATTTTTGGGGTCGTTTTGTAATTTCCGAAATTTGGGGACTGTTTTGCAATTACCGAAAATTCATGGAAAAATTGAAAATTTTATTTTTTGGTAGCTGCCCGAATCTGCTCAGGGGTGTTTTTGTAACTTTTTAAAAGTTTTGGGGTCAAATTGCAATTTTCGAAAGTTGAGGGGCGAAAATGCAATTTTCAAAAGTTGAAAAATAGAATCTGAATTTGAGTAGAAAATTTATTTTTGTTTACCCGAATATTCATTTTTGTCATAATTAGTAGTGACTAAAAGGTAAGAATCATAGGAAGTTAGTTTTAAAAGGTAGTTTTAAAATTAAGAAAGAAATAGGTAAAGGATGTTTGCATGTTTCTTGCTCTACGTGAATTGTTTACGTGGTTTTTGATCGATCCGAGCCTTGACCTTAGGTTAGATGTGATTGGTTTAATTTATTGTTTGGTTTTTATTAGGGCCTGCGAGCCTATCGTGTTTTTGGGCCACTTTAAGCCTTTGTAATAGAATAGGGCTTTACTGCTTTCCTAGTTTAGGATAAAGGCCCGTTTACAAGCAAGGTGGGAACCCAAGAAGATATGAAGGCCATGTATGCATGGTACATTGTGTAATAGCATAGGGCTATATGAGAACCCTTTAGATTGACCAATAGGGCCAACATCATTGGCTCGATGATGGCCTGCATAGGAGGCTCCCGATCGAAAACATATTGTGGTAGTATGCATGCTAGGCTTGTATGGCTTTTATTTATTTGTCGATTTACATTTAGCTTGTATGAGATGCACGCTAGAATTTAGATCGTAATAAAAGATAAAGCATAATTGAATCGGTGAGATTTCGAGGAGAGTTAGTATAACTTTCAAACCAGAAATTCCCCTCTCGAATCAAATATTAAGTCAATTGGGTACATTTAAAATGAGGTTTTAAAGATCCAAGCCTTCCATCAATAGGAACTAGTGTATGTTGTCTATTTATTGACGGAGGTGATCCAGAGTCTGGCACCCGAGTCAAAGAAAGGGGCAATAGACGAAACTCCTTGATTCTTGTTTTTAACTAAACTCGACAAGGGTGAGGATTGGTCGGGATGTGAAGATCGACCGATAACTAGTTACGGAGAATTCACGACCGGGCCTGTTGCTTATCGAGATTGATGGGTTTTACTTAATGATTAGTAGCATTTATGATGTAGCAGTGCTAGATAAATGTGAAAACCGAGCAAAATAGCTTGAAGGTTGTGGAGTAACACAATTGGTAAAAGTATACCTACCTGGAGAATTAATTGTATGGCCACGAGTCGTGGGTGCAATTAATTGATGTTGGGACGTCAAGACCTACTAGGAATTAAATTTCCCGAGCAATCAAATGGGTGATTGTTTCGATAAAATAGTGGGAGAACTTTTTCAAAAACAAGACCAAAATTCGATAATTATAAGTATTAGACATAAGATCAGTTAGCTAAATGTTGTCTTCTTTCCGTTTGTAGATATTAAGTACAATGTCTAAGAATCCATTATTTGTTATCCTCGACGCAAACAAGTTGAATGGCTCAAATTTTGTTGACTGGCTGAGAAATCTCAGAATTGTCCTCGACTCCGAGCGACGAAGCTATGTGCTCGACACACCCATGCCTGCTGCACCCGCAGCACGAGCTACTTAGGAACAACGAACCGCCCATGCTAAAAGGGTTGATGATGATCTTCAGGTTCGATGTCTCATGTTAGCCTCGATGTCGAATGAACTGCAGAAACAGCACGCTGCAATGCCGCTTGCTAGAGAAATACTTCTCCACCTCCAGCAGATGTTTGGAGAGAGGTCTCGCACCGAAAGGTTCGCGACCACTAAGGAGCTGTTTTATCTCAAGATGGCTGAGGGAAGCAGTGTCAAGGATCACTGTCTACGATTCATCAACCTTGTAAAACCCCGAATTTCTTTCCTATAAATTTAATTTACTTGAAATTGATAATTTTAACTATGTGGATTTAATAATTGAAATTAAAATTCATATCTATGTTAAAAATTTCAACGAGTGAGCATATTTTTTTTAAATTTTAAGTGATTTAAATTGATATTCACTTGAATTATTATTGGTGTGCAAATTACGTATTACAAAGAGCTCACTCTTGTGTTATTTTGAGGATTGAAATGCAAAAATAAAATATGCTCACTCGTTGAAATTTTTAAAAACATAGATATGAATTTTAATTTCAATTATTAAATCCACATAGTTAAAATTATCAATTTCAAGTAAATTAAATTTATAGGAAAGAAATTCGGGGTTTTACAAACCTGGTTGAAAAACTGGGGCGATTGGACGTGGATTTGCACGCTGATCTTAGCACCGACCTCCTCCTCCATACGCTGCCCCGTTCTTTTGACCAGTTCGTGTTGAACTTCAACATGGAGGATAGAACCCTCGCTCTTCACGAACTGACCAATTTGTTGGTAACGGCAGAATCGACTCTCAAGAAAGAGAAGCCGGTAATGATTGCACACCAATCAAAGGCTGCAAAGCCCAAGAAAGGTAAGAAGAAAAAAAAGGTGTTCTCTTCGAAGGCAGTCACAAAGGTGGTTGAAAAGAAGCGCAAGAGCCCAGAAGACGAATGTTTCCACTGCAAGAAAGCAGGGCACTGGAAAAGGAACTGCCCAGACTACCTAAAGATGAAACTGGTAGCCAAAGGTATTTTCTTGGTTGAAGTTAATATTTCTATTAACTGTGCATCGTGGGTGTTAGACACCGCAGCAGGTTCTCATATCTGCAATGATTTGCAGGTGATGGGAGCAGTAAGATACCTGAAGCCCGAGGATAGAATCCTGCGTTTTGGAAACGGAGCTAGGATCGCCGCTGAGGCTGTAGGGGACGTGGAATTAGTTTTAAGAAATTTTACTTTGGTTTTAAGGGATTGTCTGTACGTACCAAACATTATTAAGAACATCATTTCTATTCCTATGTTGGATATTGATGGTTTTAATTTTTCCATTCAAAATGGAGCTTTTTGCATATTTAAATGTGGTTTAATGTATGCTCGTGGTACTTTGATAGATGGTCCGTATTACCTAGAACCTATAAATTCCGACGTCATGCACATTCAATCTCGAAAAAGAAAATATGATAATCAAACTCCACAACTTTGGCACGCTAGACTTGGACATATTTCCAAGAGTAGGATTCAAAAGTTGGTTTCCTCTAAGGCTCTTGAAATAAAGAACTTGGATGAACTCCCAACTTGCGAATCTTGTCTCAAAGGAAAGATGACCAAATCACCCTTCACAGGGAACCAATCAAACATTGGATTTAATCCATACTGACGTTTGAGGACCATTGAGTGTCATTGCGAGAGGAGGATTCTCTTACTTCGTAACATTCACCGACGATTTTAGTCGTTATGGATATGTGTATCTTATGAAACACAAATCCGAAACTTTTGAGAAATTCAAAGAGTTTCGAATGGAAGTTGAGAACCAACTTGGACATAGTATTAAAGCACTTCGATCTGACAGAGGTGGTGAGTACTTAAGCCAAGAATTCCTTGATTATCTAAAAGAGAATGGAATTCTCGCCCAGCGAACTCCCCCTAGGACGCCCCAACTCAATGGAGTGTCTGAGCGGAGGAATCGAACTTTGTTAGACATGGTTCGTTCCATGATGAGCTTCGCTGATCTTCCCTTTTCGTTTTGGGGCTTAGCCCTATTAACTGCCTCGAAGATACTAAACATAGTACCTTCGAAGTCAGTGCCAACGACACCTTACCAAGTATGGTATGGTAAAGCACCCGTGTATTCGTATTTACGAGTATGGGGATCTCAAGCGTATGTAAAGAACAAGAAGGGAGATAAGCTAGATAGTAGATCTAGTTTGTGCAAATTTGTGGGGTATCCAAAGGAATCCATTGGATACCTGTTCTTCGATCCTAAAGAACGTAATACGTTCGTGTCTAGGAACACCCACTTCTTGGAAGAGTATTTCCTTACCAACCGAAATGGGACAATCTTAGAACTTGATGAAGTCTAGGAATCGGACCCATCCCCACAAACAGTGGGAGCAGAACCAGAATTTATTGAACCTACTAGTACACCTACTCTTCGAAGGTCTGATCGAATTCGTAAGGAGCCAGAGCGATTTGGTTTCATTCACGAAAACGAGAAAGTTGATAGTGATCCAAAGACTTTTCAAGAAGCGATGTCAGATATAGACTCGGGTGCGTGGCTCGAAGCCATGCAATCCGAAATGGATTCCATGCACTCCAACAAGGTTTGGACTGATGGAATTGTGCCCTGCAAGCCAATATTTTTAGCTTGTAGTGAAACTGTCATTATCTTTTTTTAGTATATATGACTTAATACGCACGTTTAGTTATACGAGTATAAGGATAAACAATGGCCAACTTCATCTCTCGCGAATACATTTAAGAGATTGGTTGAAACCCTTAGATTACATTAGACTATGGGACGATTCACTTCAGTACTGAGTGCAATCATGAAACAGTCTTAAAGGTCGTAATCTTAAAACTGTTCCAAGTCATAGATTCCGAACGAGACGGGGTATCGTAGGAATCGCCAAGACTTGTACGAGTATGCATGATTCACATGGAGTGAATTTGTAGCATTTCATGAGCAAGGCATTTGAGGCCAGTGCATACGAGTAGGTGGTTCAATGGAGAATTGAACGCATCGAACGACCCGAACAGAGAAACCCATTTTGGAAGCGCATGTCGCATATCGGTGATGGGATGTTTCTCAAGGATTATAATAGTGTACGATTTAGTCCTTTGACTTGAGGTGCTAGGGCAAATTCGGTGCATGAAAGTGCGTACTTAGATCTAGGTATAGGCCACGTAGCTTGGTCATAACATGCCTAGGTTGGGTGCGTATGGACATGTACGCCAATGGTTAGTACCGATATGTAATCTATTGACTCACTGTAATGGGTGAGAGAATTTCCTATACGATTCTTAGATAATATATCCAAGGAACCTACGGCCGTAGTCGGTGACGGATTTGGAAAGGGGTTTCCAAATTTAGGAGTCACACTGGAATATTATCCTGAATTAGAAAGTATAGTTATTGAGACAAATTTAGAGGTGCCGATCAATTCACACACCCTAAGTCTTGATCGGAAATATTAGTCGATAGAAGGACCTTTTGTACATGGTAATTATATGAGACGAGGTTCACAAGTATCAATTCACCTGAAGTTGGGCTTCATGGGCTTGTGGCTAGTAATCGACCATGAAGTGTAGGTACTCCTGAGTTAATAGAGGATTTGATTCTAGGAGTGGTCAATTAAAGATTGTTTAATTGACCGGAGCAATTTATTGTTCATAAATTAAATCACGAGGAATTCGTGGGCCTGCTGCCAATTGATGGTGAACCCAGAGGGTCACACACAATACAATTGGACCATGACTGTTGAAAAGGATACAAAAGGAATTAATTGATTTAAAGGTAATTAAATCAATTAAATGAATTAAAAGTATTTAATTCAAGTGGGAGATTAATTAATTGGTTGACTTAATTAATTAAATACTTAATTGAGTTACTAATTAAATATATAAAATAAATAATGATTTAATTGGATTGGGCATTTAATTAAGTAATTAATTAAATGAAAGGCTTGCAAGACATGGGCCTTTAATTAAAAGCCCATAAGGAGTCTTGCAAAACCTAGGTCAAGAGGGAGTCTATAAATAGGGTTCTACTTGAGCTCAAAAAGCTAACACCCTAAGAAAAACCCTAGCCTCTCTAAGACCTAGTAGCCGTCGCCCCCTTCTGCTAGAAACCCTAGCCGCCGCCACCTGCTGCCGTGGGCTGCCCTAATGCCGCCGCCCCTCTCCCTTTATTCCTCTGTGTTAGATCTTGATCTGTCAAGAGAATCTACACAACCCTGCAATAACAAACCTCCTGAATCCAGTTCTGAGCCTAAGATCTTGAGGTGTCTACTGGATCTATGATTGGGTAAACTGCTTTTTTAGATCTGTGCCGTTTTCAAAGTTTTTGAAAACTTCAGGACTTTTATGCAAAGAAATCGAGATTAGGGTTTTTAGGGGCTGAAAATTAAATTTTTTCGAATCTGGAAATTTCAAAATTCTGGACTGTTTTTGCAAATCTGGTCGCACGGGTTTTGGGGTCAATTTGTAATTTCCGAAAACTTTGGGGCTGTTTTGCAATTACCGAAACTTGAGGGGTCAATTTGAAAAAATCAAAAATTTTCAGAATTCAAAATATTATTTTCTGGTAGCTGCCCAAATCTGCCCAGGGGTGTTTTTGTAACTTTTTAAAAGTTTTGGGGTCAAAGTGCAATTTTCGAAAGTTGAGGGGCGAAAATGCAATTTTCAAAAGTTGAAAAACAGAATCTGAATTTGAGCAGAAAATTTATTTTTGTTTACCCGAATATTCATTTTGTCATAATTAGTAGTGACTAAAAAGTAAGAATCATAGGAAGTTAGTTTTAAAAGGTAGTTTTAAAATTAAGAAAGAAATAGGTAAAGGATGTTTGCATGTTTCTTGCTCTACGTGAACTGTTTACGTGGTTTTCGATCGAGCCGAGCCTTGACCTTAGGTTAGATGTGATTGGTTTAATTTATTGCTTGTTTTTATTGGGCCTGCGAGCCTATTATGTTTTTGGGCCATTTTGAGCTTTTGTAATAGAATAGGGCTTTACTGCTTTCCTAGTTTAGGATGGAGGCCTATTTGCAAGCAAGGTGGGAGCCCAAGAAGATATGAAGGCCATGTATGCATGGTACATTGTGTAATAGCATAGGCCCATTTACAAACCCTTTAGATTGACCAATATGGCCAACATCATTGGCTCGATGATGGCCCACATAGGAGGCTCCCGATCGAAAACATATTGTGGTAGTATGCATGCTAGGCTTGTATGGCTTTTATTTATTTGTCGATTTATATTTAGCTTGTATGGTATTACGCGCTAGAATATTAGATCGTAATAAAAGATAAAGCATAACTGAAACGGTGAGATCTCGAGGAGAGTTAGCATAACTTTCAGACCAGTAAATCCCCTCTCGAATTAAATATTAAGTCATATTGGATTAAAATAAAATGAAGTATTTATATAGATCCAAGCCTTCCATCAATAGGGACTAGCGTATGTTGTCTACTTATCGATAGAGGTGATCCAGAGTCTGGCACCTGAGTCGAATAAAGGGACAATACGCGAAATTCCTTGACTCTTGTTTTTAACTAAACACGACAAGGGTGAGGACTGGTCGGGATGTGAGGATCGACCGATAACTAGTTACGGAGAACTCACGACCGGGCCCGTTGCTCATCATGATTGATGGGTTAGACTTAACGATTAGTAAAACTTATGATGTAGCAGTGCTAGATAAGTGCGAAAACCGAGGCAAAATAGCTTGAAGGTTGTGGAGTGACACAATTGGCAATAAGTATGCCTACCTAGGGAATTGGTTGTATGGCCACGAGTCGTGGGTGCAATTAATTGCCGCTGGGACGTCAAGACGTACTAGGAAATAGAATTTCCCGAACAATTGAAGGGGTAATTGTTTCGATAAAATAGTGGGAGAACTTCTACGATAGAAAGTCCAACCTTCGTAGATTATAAGTATTATTCATTAACTAGTCCACTAAATGTTTGTCTTTTCTTTAGATACTGAGATATCAGTAATTATCCATTTTTACTATTTATCCTCGACTAATAAAATAACTGGATCAAAATATCGACTAGGCAAGAAACTTGAGAATTGTCTTAAATTCCAGAAGTGGGAATGATGTTCTTAAACGACGAGCCTATGCCTTATGCGCTTCCGAGATAAGTCAATATATAAGAAACGAATCACCCGTAGAGTATTGGAATATTAATGATCGTTTCCTCATATAAAGATGAATCTCAAAAGTGAAACGAATCACCTATGAAGTATGGGAATCTTAATGATCGTTTCCTTAAATAAGCATCAAGATTGAACGAGCTATGGAAGCAACATGAGGAGCATGTCTGAAGCTTCCACCTCAAAAGGCCCGTTTTGAGGACCAGTCTTCTGAAACAAACCTCCACCTCAAAAGGCTTGTTTTGAGGAGTAGTTTTGAATCAATATGATTCGAGACTTCTAAGGAATTGTTTCAAAATTCGAGAATAATTGAAGGAACTAGTGTCAAGGATAACTGTCTTTGTTTTTTCAATCTAGTTGAAAACTGGATCGATTAAACGTAGGCCTGCAAGTGATCTTAACATTAACTTCCTCCTAAATTCTCCTCCCGCTCATTCAAATGACTCTTGAAATACACTGATCTTATTTGATAAGTCGATCACATTTCATGAATCAACCAAAGTACTGGTTAAAGGCAAATAGGATAAACCTGTCATGATCGTTTACACTTCATGGACTGCGAAGTCAAAGAAGAGTAAAATGAAGAAGAATTTATTCTCTTCTAAATACGACCATAAAGGTTGTCAAAAGAACGCAAGTAGCCTAAAAGTCGAATTATCCCACTGCATCTAAGAAAGGCACTGATATGTTTAATTGATTAGATGATCTAATTGATTAAGCAACGTTTCAATTAAAGGGTTAATTGAAAAGGAAAAAGGAAGCAATTAAAGAAGTTAATTGAAAGGAAGTAAATTAATTGAATTAAACCATTAACTCAATCTTATTGAATTAATGTGTGAAATTCAATTAATACAAAGATAATAATCCATAACTTTGGTACGCTAGACTTGGACACATCTCCAAGAGTAGGATTCAAAAGTTGGTTTCACCTAAGCTTCTTGGAAAATAGAACTTGGATGAACTTCCAACCTGCTAATCATGTCTCAAAGGAGATATGACCAGATCTCCCGTCACAGGGAATCCAGAGCGAAGCAAACAAAATCTGGATTTAATCCATGAATATGGATCACTAAAAGTTACCGTGAGAGGAGATTACTCATACTTCGTACTTTTTACTAATGACCTTGGTCGTTAGTGAAAATTGAATCTAGTGAGATGCAAATCCGAAAAACCAAGAAAGGTATTTCAATGCGAAGTAGAGAATCAACAAAGACATAGTATTATTCGATCTAATCGAGATAGCAAATACTTGTCAAGGATTCCTCAATTATCTCAATGAGAATGTGGTTCTCATACAACAAACTCCTCCTATAACACCTCAACTTATTGAAGTGTCTAAAGAGATGGAATCTAACATTGTTTAACATTGTTCGATCCATATTGAGTTTTGTTAAGCTTCCTTATGCATTCTAGGAGTTAGTCCTCCTGACTGCATCGAAGATACTAAGCAAAGTACCTTCAAAGTTCGTGCCTACAGAGCTTTACCAAGAAAGGTATGGCAAAATACCTCTATGCTCTTACTTCTGAGTATGGAGATCTCATGCCGATGGTAGAAACGAGAAAGGAGATAAATTGGCTAGTAGATCCAATTTGTATGTAATTGTGGGGTATCCAACGAAATCCATTGGATACCTGTTCCACGACAATGAGAAACAATCGTTTCTTATGAATACCCGTTCCTCTGTTGATGAAGTTCTCGTCAAAGGAAATGGAAACGTCATGGAACTTGATGAAGTCCAAGATTTGGACCCGTCCCCGCAAACAGTGGGAGTTAATCCAGAATTTACTGAACCTACCAGTACACCTACTCTTCAAAGGTCTGATCGAATTCGTAAGGAGCCGGAGCGATTTGGTTTCATTCACGAAAACGAGAATGTGGAAAGTAATCCAAAGACCTATCAAAGAAGCGATGTCTGATCTTACGCGTATTCGTGTGATAGGATTATATGGGGTGGTGTGCTAATCGAACATAAATAAATGCGAATAAATGGAGAAAGATCAATAGTATCAATATTCAATGAGTTTTAATACAAAGTATAAGTAGGATGAGTCCTATTCGAGCATTATTGGATGCCGTACAAGCTAGAGGGCGAAACATGTACAATTGGGCTTATCCTAATAATCCGAGCTATGATCTTAAGCTTGGAGTCTCTTCCCTGGCCGCCCCAATGTAATAAATGCATGGAGTATTTATAGCCAACTTTGAGGACTTGGGCCTGGGCTCGGCCCAACAGTGTCCATCGACCATGTGAGCTCGAAACAATCATTTTCATGCTTTGGTTCGTCCCTTTGGTTCCTGACGACAGGGTTCATAATTATTCGAATCGCGTTGAGGCTAAAGGACAGGGAATCCGAATTACCCCTCATCAATACTCCCCCACTTCTCGAGTGTGAAGCGAAGTAAGCGCTCGAAGAAGTATAAAGTATGTTCCATGTTATGGTTAGACGAGCCGCTCAGTATGTTCTCAGAATATGCCTCGTTAAAAACCTGACTCGGAAAAACCCATTGGGATAAAAACCAAGTAAGGGAAAAAGAGTGCATATATAAGAAACATACTTTGGCGCGCTCTGAAATTATCCTCGTCGGGGGATGTTGAAATAGTAATACCCCTTTCGGTTTCGTGCTGCGTTGTTCGATCCCTCGATGAATGCTTTCCAGAATTTCCGACTTATAACCGGGAGGGCTTCTGAGAATCTTAAGGATAGATTGCAAGGACATACTCCGCAATTCTAGGGAATGAAGGATCAAAGAGGTAATTTTGAGAGGGACGACCCTAAGCTTTTACCCTTGGTAAGTTCAACCGTCGTGGTTACTCGGGGACCTCTCTGCAATTTTTACCTTTTTTAACCATGTATATATATACATATTGACTTCTTTGAAAAATATTTTCACATAACAACTTTCTTGAACTCGAAGAGTTTGAGCTCAAAATAGCATTTTTCTCCTGTATAAATACTTCTTAGTCCATTATGTCGAGCTCTATAAGCGTGAGAGGCAAGAAGAAGGTTGAGGAGAGCCAAGAATCTGATCCTTTGTTTAAGCTTGTAGATGACTTTGAAGACGGGGAATTTCATCGAGACGATGAAGACGACGATCCGAGCGAGGACCTCGAAGAAAAAGAGGTCGACAAACGTAGTATTGGCGAAGGAGCTTTTGTTAGGATTTTTGAACATACGCAGGCCTCACAAGCCGTCACCTCGGGTAAGTCAGAACTTCCTGCTAGTAAAACTTCCAGTTGTTTTTCGAAAAGAGATCGGGCTCGCCTTGAGGCGGATTATGGGAAATTTCTTCCGAAAGGTTTTTCGATTGTCGTTCCTTCTTACACCGAACGTGCCACTGAGTCTCCCGCTGGATGTCAAGCCTTTTATGAGGGACAATTTCTTTGTGGCTTGCGTATCCCGTTCGCTCCTCTTATCAGAAATATTTTAAATTTCTTTTCGCTTTCCCCGGCTCAGCTTCTCCCGCACTCCGTTGCATATATAATAGCGTTTTGCACTCTCATGGAGGCGAAAGGAGAAGAAGCTTCTTTTAGCAACTTTTGGCAGATATTCCGAATGGATCCCTGCAAAGGTTCGAACATAGGCTTTGTGTCCGTTCGTCCGAGGTCTAAACGGCCTTTTCTTACGAAAATATCAACGAAGAAAGCTTTAGGTTGGAAGAGGAGATTCTTTTTCGTGAAGGGCCCTGACGTTCCTATTTCGGAGGGTAGTTCGAAAACGAGACCTTATCGATGGGACGGCGCAAATAGTTGGACATACGGTTCTCGTAAAATAAAAGAAAAACTTAGCCATCGTCTTTCTGATGAACTCCTGGGGCGATTGGAGTCTAACCCTTATCAAACCAGATATTTAGTTCAAGAAGGCGTTTTGCGACTGGCGGGGTTGAGCTACTGCGATTATCCTGCCCCGGCGATTAAATATCCCGGTCAGTCCTCCGAAGGGCCCCTTCCTCTGTCCGATGTACAGGCAACCTCCAGTGGTCCGAACCCTACTTCTCTTTCTCTGGGTATGCTTCTCACCTTCAGTTTGGTTTTATGTTTATCTAATAAATTTGTTATTTAAGCTCGTCCCGATTCATTTTATCCTCGCAGATCGGGTTGTTGAGAGATTTCGAGTGTCTGCTGCCGAATTAATTGAAGATAAACCCTTTTATTTTGATCCATTGTCTCATACTTCCGGAAATAGAACTGGTACAAGTAATTTGGGCGAACATCCTGTTATTATTCCACTCACGATTCCCGAACTAAGAGGTGTCGGTACTTTGAGTTCCTTGAACTCTGCCTCTGCTGGGCCACTCCGAGCCTTATTTTGCCCTGATACTCCTGCCCTTTCATCAGTTGGTTATAGTCAGTACTCCTGGAATCGAGTTCTGGGTGTCCAGGAGTACGAGAAACTTTTGAGTCGCAAGAGAAATGCTGAAGGTCCTGGACCCTCTAGGAGGGTAAAACCCTTTGGTGTGAGTTCCGGCCCCGTTCCAAGTCGAGAAGGCAGGTCAGAACCTGATGTAGCGGATTTCATGGATGAGCACCTTCGGGGTAGCAGGGCTGCTGGGTATTCTGAAGATGGTAGCATTTTAACCGATCTGGATTCAGGTGGTGAGAACGAGTTCGACAAAGCCATCAGAATTTACTTGGCTAGTCGGTTCAAGCGGGACATCCTGCTTCAGACCGTTAAAAGTGACTTCGAGGTTTTGAGTGACTTTTCCCGATCGTATCACGAGGTAAGCGTTTATCTTTGATTTTCTTTTCTTTCTTTTGTGCCCTTGACATTTTGCTGATATGTTCGGACTACTTCACAGATCGGAGATTTATTTGCTGTCCAAACCTATCGCTTAGCTTTATTGGAGCAGGAATCGCAGGATGCTCATGACGCGTGTGCTCAGATTCTCGTTGATAACCAAACTCTTCGAGCTCAGTTAGTAGAAAACCAGCGGGAGCTGTCCCAAGCGAAGAAAGAGCTCGAAAAAGCTAATACGAAACATTCTTCCTCATTAGAAGAGGACTTGCTGGCGTCCGTTAAGGAGAGAAGTGTCCTTGAGGAGGAGCTAAAGAAAATAAAGATAGAACTCGATTTGGCGAAACGGGATTCCGAGCGTGCATATGCCCAAGGTCGGGAAGAAGCCGAGATTCCGGCCATACGAGGATTCTTGGAATCTCCAGTCTTAGATCCTTTAGTTCAAAGAAAAACGGGAGAAATTCTTCAGACGATTTTTTATAAAGGGGTTCAACAGCTGGTCGCGGCCGAGAAAATTCCGAATGACATGGAAGAATATTTTAAGTATATGGATCCTTTCAAAAACGCTGAAGGGAAGGCTTATAAAACTTCTTCCCTTCCCAAGGCGAATACTAATTGGCAAGAACATCGCTTTGCATCCTTAGTCGAGGAGTATGGTATTCCGATGCCTAACCCTGATGTGCTCGAGTACTCCCGCGACGATCGTTCTAATGCGTTCGGAGAAGAAGACAAAGATGTCAATACGGACAATGCCCCGGACAAGGGAGACGGTCAATCTTTTAATCAAGCTGAGTAAGCCGGAGGGGGTGATTCGAGGTTTTCCAGTTAGGAATCAATTGTATTTTCTCATGCAACCCAATTTTGTAAACGACTTAACTTTATATTTCTTGATTTATTTTATGTAACTCATGAATTCTAACTTCATAAATATCGATGATTTTCCATATTTTTTGCTCGAACTTCGTTTATCTGGGTGGGGTTTCTTACCACGGTCGCGTCGATTCGTTATCTCAATCGTAGCGCATAGCGTCTATAAATATTAAGATCTCTTAACATTATTCACACGACATCTTTGCTTATAGAGATCGGAGCTTTTCCAAAATTTTTCTGCATTTTTCGAACTTCCTGCGGGTAGTGATCCGAGCAATTAATCCAAATTCACTCATCATGGAAGACGTGCTAGGCAAAGCTATCGACCCCAGGTCGCTATTTGGTGGTTCGAAAAATAAGAAGTCGAATAAAGAGCAAAAGGCTGATAAGGAGGTGAAACCCTCCAAATCTTCTTCTAAGACCTCCGCCTCTTCCCCAAAAGCACCTAAAGGTGGGGAAAAAACGAAAGAGAAAAGTACTTCATCGAAGCAGAACATGGGTAGTTCCAGCAAGTCCATTCTGGACGAAGACCTCGAGGCTGAGCTTGGAGGTTCCTCCCCGAAGGTGATTGATTCTAAGAGCGAGGATAGTGTCCGGGAAAAGATTCCAGTTCCCTCTTCGAATAAGAGGCCTTATTCTGATGGGACGCCCATCGAGGCTTTGCAAAATCTTGCTATTGGCGGCAAGTCATCCTCCGATGCTTCGATCATTCCTCCCTCAGAGAATCCCAACAAAAAGTCCAAATCAGAGACTGGTGTGGGGGCTTCCGCTGAAGCTTTAGGAATTGATAATCCTCCCCGATCTTTTGCCGATTCCTCTCCTCAAAAAACTGCTTCTTCCCTGCATGAGGAGTTGAAAGATGGATCTCCTTCTAAGGTTGACCCTATGGGTAACTTGTTGCAAGCTACCTTTACTTCTTCGGAGACTGACATGCCCAAAGGGAGAAACGCGTCTAAGGAGAGGGATATTGAGGAGCTGTTCGAGTCCGGGCAGAATTTCCTGTTTCAGGTATAACTTTTTTTTTTTTTTTTTTTTTTTTTTTTTTTTTTTTTTTTTTTTTTTGAAGATCATTTGAAAGAAAGTCTAACTTTTTCGGCAGGCCGGGCAAGATTTTATTGAGCTTAAGACACTTGCTGAGCGGGAGATCAATTATCGTGCAACTGTTTCCCAGCAGCTGGAGGAGAAGAAAACCGAGTTCGATCGTGTCTTCGCGGAGAAACTCGCTCTAGAGAGGGAGAAGTCTGCTAGAGAAAGTGGAGAAGAGGTCCATAAGCAGCTGAGTGAAGAGCTCGAAAAACTGAGAAGTCTTCACGAGCAGGATAAGCAGGAATTCATTCGTCGAGAAAAAGAAGCTTTGGATCGTGGATATAAAGCTGGATATGAGGCTCGTAGTGCCGAGCTTCGGAAGATTCTTTCTGACAATAAGCTCCTCTAGGCGTTGTCTTTTATTTTCTCGGATTTGTAGTACAGCTAAAATATTTTTACCTGTTGTGTAATCCTGAATAATTTCCATACATTATATTTTCTATGGTTTGCAGTAATCTACTTTTTTCTCGAATCGTATGCTTCCCTTGTGTGTTCTTTCTTTGATCATTCTTTAGTTTGCTTTCCCCGAATTTCCAATCTTGGCGTAGTAATTCCCCTTAATTCCCAAAAATAATATCACATTCTTTTCCTGGTGAAGAGATGTATTGCCCTTCTCCTTTTCGAAGAAGTATGACCACAGTCGGAGACCTGTTGGCTCGATAGGCGTCTCCTTGTTGAGTAAGGACATTATCGTCCGCCGAAAATTTCATTGGGTTGGTCAGTTACGAAGATGTGACGGGGGTTGTTATCTTGTAATTACTTCCTACGCCAAGCTCGGAAAATACTCTTTATCAATATTTCGACGGCTTTACTTATTCTCGGGCCATTATGTGATGACGCTTTCTTTACAAGCTGTATTTAGATCTCTTTATGATTTCTCTTGGATGATAGGTACTGAGACTTCGATGAATTCGGATAGGAATGAGTTCGAGTGGAATAGTCTTGACATTTCCTTCATTTCTCTTTCGGAATGGTTTCTGCAATTTCGGGAATTGTAACGGTCAGCGCATTTACTGCTCATATCTCAGCCGTTAGCACCATCAAATCTTAGTCGTTGATTGCTCTTTCTCCTCACTATATATAGTTCCGTGGAGACCCCCAGATTTTATATTTCAGTAACAATTTTGAACAGTCCTATGACTGAAGATTTATTCTCTCTAGCCAACATGCCTCGTTTCCTTTCTTTGATCAAGTTGTTCGAAGTTCTCCTTCGAACTATTTTTAAATTCCTCTTTCTCATGATGGTAACCCAATTCGACTAGGGTATCGACAGGCGAAAATAATTGCGACTGGGGTACCGGCAGGCGACCTGCTTCTTTGGATTCATCCCTCCTAAGACGGGTTAGAATTCCGGTACCCTGATCTCCATCCAGTCAGATAGTGGGTCGACTGCTGGAAGAGTTTTCCTGCTCTCGACCTCTACTTCTTCAAGATATTTCTTGAAGAATGTTACCTTCGAGACTGCGTGGAATAATTTTTCTAGGGATTGCCTCGCTATTTTTCGATCTGGACCGGTGTGGAGCAAGTACTGAGGGAGTGATGAATGAAGGGTAGAAGCGTTGTTCTGGCCCAGTCTTACTCCTTCGACCACGGAGAAAATCTAGTGTAGGATTTATTTGTAATAGGGTTACATTAAATGTAAAGTCTTTGCTTGACTTCTCTTATCCTTGTAATTTCGAATTCTTTTGTAATTGTTTGGAATGACATGAATAAGATATTCATTTCTTTATCACCCTTCCTTATTGTCTGTGGAATTGTTTTTGTATGTTGTTATCGAGCGTCAATTTTTCATACTTCCAAAATATGATCAAGTGACATTCTTTATCTACTTTGAATAATACTTAGTTGATAGATGATAATCGATATCTTTCGACTTTGAGTATAGCTTGAAAGAAGCTTTTATTCTCTCGCCATATATCTAAGACATTCAGGTAGAGCAATACAAAATGTTCTTCGAGCGACAAATTCTAATTTGAAGGGCCAAATTCTGTACTCTGGACGAATAATTGTGAAGTAATAATCGAACAGGGTCTTGTTCAATCTCGAATAATATCTTTGATTTAAGTGTTTGTGAAGATGGCTACTAGCCTTAGACGATCGAATAATAATAGAATCGAGTATCAGTTGATCTTGGTTGATTGAGGGTAATAGTTTCGATCTAAGGGGCGTAGCAACAGCTTTCACCCTCAGTCGTATCAGAGCATTTTTAGCTCGAGGGTCATAGCAGAGGCTTTCACCCGATAAATAATTTTCGGTCTAAGGGGCATAGCAGAGGCTTTCACCCTTAGTCGTTTTTAGAGCAATTTTAGCCCTTGGGTCATAGCAGAGGCTTTCACCCGATAAATAATTTTCGATCTAAGGGTCATAGCAGAGGCTTTCACCCTTAGTCGTTTTTAGAGCAATTTTAGCCCTTGGGTCATAGCAGAGGCTTTCACCCGATAAATAATTTTCGATCTAAGGGTCATAGCAGAGGCTTTCACCCTTAGTCGTTTTTAGAGCAATTTTAGCCCTTGGGTCATAGCAGAGGCTTTCACCCGATAAATAATTTTCGATCTAAGGGGCATAGCAGAGGCTTTCACCCTTAGTCGTTTTTAGAGCAATTTTAGCCCTTGGGTCATAGCAGAGGCTTTCACCCGATAAATAATTTTCGATCTAAGGGGCATAGCAGAGGCTTTCACCCTTAGTCGTTTTTAGAGCAATTTTAGCCCTTGGGTCATAGCAGAGGCTTTCACCCGATAAATAATTTTCGATCTAAGGGGCATAGCAGAGGCTTTCACCCTTAGATAATAGTAGACTGAGATAAGTACGGAACAAATAACAAAGATCGATAATATCTGGAAGAGATGAACGAATATGAATTTTGACGGGATCAGTTTCCATTGAATATATATATAACTTTCGATTGCAATAAATACTGAAGAGAAAATAGTCTTCTGCAATTATGGAGAAAGAGGCAGTAGTGAACAGCCCTAGAAAAATATCCTTATGCCTTTGTCGTGAAAATTCTTTGTTCGTAGGTTCCTAATTCTGATAAGTTTGATCTTTTCCAATCGGTTCCCGTTTTACCGGGAATTGCAACGGTCGACAAATCCTGTCCATTTAATTTGCGAATTATACGTCGTTGGATTCTTTTCTGTTTTTGTCTATAAAAGGCTGGCACATTGTTGAAATTATCTCATTCGTTGCATCGAGAATTTTTTCATCTGATCATGGCGGTCAAGAGAACTATTCGATTAATTCAACTGTTTGAGTTCGGACTTCGGACGGTCTTTACGCGGAATAGTCGCCGAGTGGAAAAAATTACAGCAACCACGCTTAGAATATCGACAGGCAAACGCGACTTCCATCTTGAAAGCCAATAAGCTAGGCTCATGGCCTTGCTGCTCCAATGCATTTAGGAAGACGTTGGGTCGATAGCATTCGATCCTCTGTCTTCTGAAGAATGCAAATAAAGTTAAAAGCCTGCGGGTCCTAAGGATATTCCTTGTCCGGAGGAAATGATAGGACGGGAGACCGAAAATTTCATAGGATTGTAATAACACATTGATGTAATATATAGGCTTATGCTATACTCGATGTATTTTCCCATTTCTTGTAATCTTTCGAGATAATATAAAGATATTTCATCTCCCTTTTGTTGATAACCTTAATATAATTAGGTAGAATTTTATCTTGTTCTTCTAACATCGATCGATCAAGAAGTAATCTATCATCACTTGCTCGAGTGGATAATATATAAATATCTTAGCAGATCTGAGACTGACAAGGAAAAAATTATGCCATAAATCTTTATCACTGTTGAATTTTCATGATTGCATAACTTCCAAGTCGAGAATTCTGTTCGACTGAATCGATTATATTCCTTCTCAGTTGGCAACGTAAAAACATAGCAATAATTACTTGTGTAAAAATATCCGAAATAATCGAACATGCATCCGACACGCCGTTCCCTCCTAATAATGATATTAATACGTCGTCAAATTCTATAGAATGTCCTGATTCTTCTACACCCATTACTGAATAGCGTGTCCTTCGTTACCAAACAGGGCCCTATTTCTCGGGAAATGTAACGGTCCTTCCATTTAATGCGGACATCCAGATCGCTCATAAGATACTATCTGGGCCGTTGATTTTAAATTCCCTACCCCTATAAATAGGTTCCTTCGCGTATTCAACACTTCTTGCTTTTCTCCTTATGCCCCATCCGACCACCATGGGTCGATTTTTAGACTTGATTCGCATTTTGTCCCGAATAAAAGAGTTCGAGATTAGAGTTCGAACTTTGTTTTTCAACCTTGCTTCTCTTGGCATAAGCTTTTCCGCTTAGAATATCGACAGGCAAAAGAAATCGCGCCTAGAATACCGGCAGGCAACCTGTTTTGCCTGACATATCATCTCTGGTGCGGGTTAGAGCTCCGGATTCTAGGCGTAGTACTTGATCGGGCAGCTGGTTACTCCGAGAGGAGTTCTTTAAATCTGAGGCACCAGCTTCCTCGAGGGCTTTCTTACGAGATAGGTTCTTCGAGTTCCTTTTGAGCGCCTCTGCTGGGATAACCCTCTGCTGCATCTGATCGGATTATCCTGTAAATAATGATTGAGGATTTCAATCATTATTTACAGATGAAGACCTAAGGTCGGTCTGAACCCCGGAGAAGAGTTCCGATCCGACTTCCATCCTGTACGAAGACGGATGTGCGACACGTGGCTAGTGATAATCACGAAGAATCACTGCTGAGTTCTGCATCTGGAGCTGTCTGATAGGGACGACGACCGAATATGTATTAGGATAGACTTACTCGCAGAACTTGTAATAGTGTAGGAGTGATTGTACTATATCTTTTGAGCTCGGAATTGATTCGAGGCTTTTCTTTGTAATTTATCTGAAGAATTTGAATGATAAAGCTTCACTTCTGATTGAATTTTATTACTTGAATTCCGTTATTGGTCGAAATGATAGCCAATATTCCGTCCATAAGCTCGAGAATTTTATCTAATCGATTGCAGATATTCAATCAATCAACTTATCCCGATTAACTTTGAGAAGAAACACCACAGTCTATAAATAGTATATAGAGATTTCGTAAATGGTCTTCTAAATAACCGATTCGAAAGAACTTGTCTTTGAAGTTAATAAACGCGAAGATCGGAAAAATAAATTCCGATCGTCAATAATAAGCTGCAATTTTATAGATCTTCTAAGCCTTCGATGACACTCGCTGAACATAAATAAATGAGTTGTGTGACCATAGGCTTGACCATTATCCTTAAGCTTTTTTGGCATATATTTTTCTCCTCGTATTAGGCATTTTTCGATCAAATACTCGAATAGGGCCCCACGGTGGGCGCCAATTGATCTTACGCGTATTCGTGTGATAGGATTATATGGGGTGGTGTGCTAATCGAACATAAATAAATGCGAATAAATGGAGAAAGATCAATAGTATCAATATTCAATGAGTTTTAATACAAAGTATAAGTAGGATGAGTCCTATTCGAGCATTATTGGATGCCGTACAAGCTAGAGGGCGAAACATGTACAATTGGGCTTATCCTAATAATCCGAGCTATGATCTTAAGCTTGGAGTCTCTTCCCTGGCCGCCCCAATGTAATAAATGCATGGAGTATTTATAGCCAACTTTGAGGACTTGGGCCTGGGCTCGGCCCAACAGTGTCCATCGACCATGTGAGCTCGAAACAATCATTTTCATGCTTTGGTTCGTCCCTTTGGTTCCTGACGACAGGGTTCATAATTATTCGAATCGCGTTGAGGCTAAAGGACAGGGAATCCGAATTACCCCTCATCAATGTCAGACATAAACTCGGGTGCGTGGCTCGAAACCATGCAAACCGAAATGGATCCCATCCATTCTAACAAGGTATAAACCTTGATTGATCCACCCGAGGGATTTATCCCCATAACTTGGTTATAAGTTGTAAGTGGATCTTCAAACTTGGAATGAATGGAGAGGTGTTGCCTCTAAGAATTGACTAGTGGTAAAAAAGGCTATTCACAATGTTCTGTAACAGACTTTGATGAAACATTTTCTCCATTAGCAATGTCTGAATCCATTTATATTTCACATTTGTTCTGATAAGATAGTCAAGACATTTGACTCCATCAAAACGAGTATGAACCATGAGTGTAGAAAAGGATTAGTGGGAGCGCGATGAAGCTAAGGATTAGTGGGAGCGCGATGAAGCTCATATTTTATATGTCGATAATGTTCTGGCTATCTGGTATGACATCGGAATGTTAGCACAGACGAAAGCATGGTTGTCCATGCAATTCTCCATGAAAGATTTAGGAGAAGCATCTTGTGTATTGGGATACGTTTCTATAGAAATAGATCAGAAAAGATGTTCACACTCTCTAAATCTAAGTACATAGAATCAATACTGGAAATATTCAGTATGAAGAATCCAAGAAAGGATTGCTTCCAGTAAGACACTGTATCCCTTGTTCCAAAATTGATGTGCCCTACATCAAATGAGAATAAAGGAGAATGTCTCAAATACCTTATGTTTCAAACAAAAGGTTGCATGTGGCATGCTTTACTATGTACTAGACCAGACGTAGAACTTGCTCAAGTATCGCGAGCAGTTGCTAGTCAAAATCCAGTGAAGAAGTACTGGACCACCGTAAAAAGATATCCTTATGCTCTTGACAAAGACTAAGGATTTGTTCTTGGTCTAAGGTGGTAGTGGAGAATTAAAAATTCGAAGGATTTACTGATTCGAATTTTCAGTCTGATGTGGATGAATTAAGAACATCCATTTTTGGATACATATCCTGCATCAATGGGGTAACGGTAAATTTGAAAGGGTTCCAAGCAAATCACCGTAACCATCTAAACCACTGAAGCAAGATATATTGCAGCATTAAATGCGGCTTAAGAAAGTGTTTGGATATAAAACTCCATCCTTCGGTTGGATGTAGTGCCTAGCATTGCGAAGCTCATGATTATCTTCTATGATAACATTGGAGCTATTGCTAAAGCAAAGCATTCGAGATCTTACCAGAAATCTAAACACAATTGAAAGAAAGGTACCATTCGATTAAAAAAAATCATTGGTAGAGTTAACGCGCGTAATGGATCGCGTCGACTCAGAAGACAACTTAGCGGATCCACTAAAAGAGGCTATATCATGAAATGAGTTCGAAGAACATTTTTAAAAAGATGGGTCCTAGAAACGTTTGTGATTGGCTTTAGGGCAAGTGGGAGATTGATGGAATAGTGCCCTGCAAGCCAATATTTTTAGCTTGTAGTGAAACTGTCATTATCTTTCTTTAGTATATATGACTTAATACGCACGTTTATTTATACGAGTATAAGGAAAAACAATGGCCAACTTCATCTCTCGCGAATACATTTAAGCGATTGGTTGAAACCCTTAGATTACATTAGACTAGGGCGAATTCGGTGCATGAAAGTGCTTACTTAGATCTAGGTATAGGCCACGTAGCTTGGTCATAACATGCCTAGGTTGGGTGCGTATGGACATGTACGCGAATGGTTAGTACCGATATGGAATCTATTGACTCACTGTAATGGGTGAGAGAATTTCCTATACAATTCTTAGATAATATATCCAAGGAACCTACGGCCGTAGTCGGTGACGGATTTGGAAAGGGGTTTTCAAATTTAGGAGTCACACTGGAATATTATCCTGAATTAGAAAGTATAGTTATCGAGACAAATTTAGAGGTGCCGATCAATTCACACACCCTAAGTCTTGATCGGGAATATTAGTCGATAGAAGGACCGTATGTACATTGTAATAATATGAGACGAGGTTCACAAGTATCAATTCACCTGAAGTTGGGCTTCATGGGCTTGTGGCTAGACATCGACCATGAAGTGTAGGTACTCCTGAGTTAATAGAGGATTTGATTCTAGGTTATTGTTCATAAATTAAATCACGAGGAATTCGTGGGCCTGCTGCCAATTGTTGGTGAACCCAGAGGGTCACACACAATACAATTGGACGGTGACTGTTGAAAAGGATACAAAAGGAATTAATTGATTTAAAGGTAATTAAATCAATTAAATAAATTAAAAGTATTTAATTCAAGTGGGAGATTAATTAATTGGTTGACTTAATTAATTAAATACTTAATTGAGTTACTAATTAATTATATAAAATAAATAATGATTTAATTGGATTGGGCATTTAATTAAGTAATTAATTAAATGAAAGGCTTGCAAGACATGGGCCTTTAATTAAAAGCCCATAAGGAGTCTTGCAAAACCTAGGTCAAGAGGGAGTCTATAAATAGGGTTCTACTTGAGCTCAAAAAGCTAACACCCTAAGAAAAACCCTAGCCTCTCTAAGACCTAGTAGCCGCCGCCCCCTTGTGCTAGAAACCCTAGCCGCCGCCACCTGCTGCCGTGGGCTGCCCTAGTGCCGCCGCCCCTCTCCCTTTATTCCTCTGTGTTAGATCTTGATCTGTCAAGAGAATCTACACAACCCTGCAATAACAAACCTCCTGAATCCAGTTCTGAGCCTAAGATCTTGAGATGTTGCCAGAATCCAATTGGTGTGGACTAACTTTGGAGGTGAGACGTTTGGATCACTTCTGTGAACTAGATCTGAGTTCAGATTCAGAACTGAAGGTTGCCACCACCTTGCCTGTGGTGAGGTAAATCGCAAAAACCCCCTTGTTTAATTACTCCGTGTGTTTTTGTTTCTTGCTTGCGTATAGATAATATGGAGAATCTAATATGGGACCTTGGGTGCTTCGAAAAATTTTAAATTCCGCACTTTCGTTGTATTGACAATCGAGGCAACCCAACCACTGTCCCAACATGGACCTTGGTCGATCCACCTGAGGGAACTATCCCTGTAGGATGCAAATGGATCTTCAAGCGTAAGCTTGGAATGAATGGAGAGGTATTAACTCATAAAGCTCGCTTAGTGGCGAAAGGGTATTCTCAAAGGCTTGGAATAGACTATGAGGAAACCTTCTCTATCGTGGCGATGTCGAAATCCATTCGGATACTACTTGCCATAGCCGCGTGGCATGACTACGAAATATGGCAAATGGACGTAAAGACCGCCTTTCTCAATGGAGACATTGACAAGGAGATCTTTATGCAACAACCTGAAGGTTTTGCGTCCAAAGGAAGTGAGCACAAATTGTGTAAACTTCAAAGGTCAATCTATGGCCTCAAACAGGCATCCCGAACCTGGAACATACGATTTGATGAGACAGTCAAAGCATTTGGCTTCATCAAAAACGTATATGAACCTTGTGTGTACAAGAAAAATAGTGGGAGCTCGATACAATTCATTGTTTTGTACGTCGATGACATTTTGTTAATCGGAGACGATATCAAGATGTTAGCGCAGACTAAAGCGTGGTTATCCGCGCAGTTCTCCATGAAAGATATGGGAGACGCATCTTACGTATTGGGAATACGTATCTATAGGGATAGATCGAAGAAGATGATAGGACTCTCCCAATCTCAGTACATCAACACTATTTTGAAGAGATTCAAAATGGAAGAATCCAAGAGAGGATTGCTTCCAATGAGACATGGTATCTCTCTTTCTAAGTCAATGTGCCTTACAACCGACGAAGAAAAGACGAGAATGTCTCTCATACCTTATGCCTCTGCTATAGGGAGCATAATGTATGCGATGTTGTGTACTCGACCAGACTTAGCACACGCTCTAAGTGTAACGAGCCGCTATCAGTCAAATCCAGGCAAAGAGCACTGGACTGCCGTAAAAGCAATCCTAAAGTACCTGCGAAGGACTAAGGATATGTTTTTGGTCTACGGTGGTAGTGGAGAACTGAAACTTGAAGGATTCACTGATTCGAGTTTCCAGTCTGACGTGGATGATTTTAAATCCAACTCTGGATACATATTCCGCATCAATGGTGGAGCAGTCAGTTGGAAAAGCTATAAACAGTCTACCACTGCCGACTCAACCACAGAACCAGAATATATCGCAGCATCAGATGCGGCAAAAGAAAGTGTATGGATGAAAAACTTCATCCAAGAATTGGATGTTCTTCCTAGCATTGCTGAAAATGTAGTCGTCTTTTGTGACAACAACGGGGCGATAGCTCAAGCAAAGGAGCCGAGATCACACCATCAATTCAAACACGTACAGAGGAAATACCATGTGATCAGGGAGATCATTGGTAAAGGAGACATGCACATGGAGTATGTCAAATTGGAAGACAACGTAGCTGACCCACTAACTAAGCCACTTTCACAAAAGGCGTTCAAGGGACATCTAGAAAAGATGGGTCTTAGAAACATCGGTTAATGGCTTTAGGGCAAGTGGGAGATTGATAGGATAGTGCCCAGCAAGCCAGTTCAATTAGCTTGTAATAGGTCTATTCTGTAAGAAACGATCTTTTGATTTTATAATAATACGCACGTTTATTTATATGTGTATAAGGATAAACAATGGCCAACTTCATCTCTCGCGAATACATTTAAGCGATTGGTTGAAACCCTTAGATTACATTAGACTATGGGACGATTCATTTCAGTACTGAGTGCAATCATGAAACAGTCTCAAAGGTCGTAATCTTAAAACTGTTCCAAGTCATAGATTCTGAACGAGACGGGGTATCGTAGGAATCGCCAAGACTTGTACAAGTATGCATGATTCACATGGAGTGAATTTGTAGCGTTTCATGAGCAAAGCATTTGAGGCCAGTGCATATGAGTAGGTGGTTCAATGGAAGATTGAACGCATCGAACGACCCGAACAGAGAAACCCATTGTGGAAGCGCATGTCGCATATCGGTGATGGGATGTTTCTCAAGGATTATAATAGTGTACGATTTAGTCCTTTGGCTTGAGGTGCTAGGGCGAATTCGGTGCATGAAAGTGCATACTTAGATCTAGGTATAGGCCACTTAGCTTGATCATAACATGCCTAGGTTGGGTGCGTATGGACATGTACGCGAATGGTTAGTACCAATATGGAATCTATTGACTCATCGTAATGGATGAGAGAATTTCCTATACGATTCTTAGATAATATATCCAAAGGAATCTACGGCTGTAGTCAGTGACGGATTTGGAAAAGGGGTTTCCAAATTTACGAGTCACACTGGAATATTATCCTGAATTAGAAAGTATAGTTATCAAGACAAATTTAGAGGTGCCGATCAATTCACACACCCTAAGTCTTGATCGGGAATATTAGTCGATAGAAGGACCGTATGTACATGGGAATTATATGAGACGAGGTTCACAAATATCAATTCACCTGAAGTTGGGCTTCATGGGCTTGTGGCTAGACATCGACCATGAAGTGTAGGTACTCCTGAGTTAATAGAGGATTTGATTCTAGGAGTGGTCAATTAAAGGTTGTTTAATTGACCGGAGCAATTTATTGTTCATAAATTAAATCACGAAGAATTCGTGGGCCTGCTGCCAATTGATGGTGAACCCAGATGGTCACACACAATACAATTGGACGGTGACTGTTGAAAAAGGACATAAAAGGAATTAATTGATTTAAAGGAAATTAAATCAATTAAATGAATTAAAGTATTAATTCAAGTGGGAGATTAATTAATTGGTTGACTTAATTAATTAAATACTTAATTAAGTTGCTAATTAATTATATAAAAGAAATATTGATTTATTTGGATTGGACATTTAATTAAAGTAGTTAATTAAATGAAAGGCTTGCAAGACATGGGCCTTTAATTAAAAGCCCATAAGGAGTCTTGCAAACCTAGGTCAAATAGAAGTCTATAAATAGAGTTCTACCAGAGCTCAGAAAGCTAACACCCTAGCACAAAACCCTGAGCTCTGACCTAGCCGCCCCCTCCCCTGCGCCGCCCCTAGCTGCCGCCGCCTATCCTTGGCCGTGAGCTGCTATGCCGCCGCCGCAACACCTCCCTCGTTCCACTGTGTTAGATCTTGCCTTGCCAAGTAGATCTGCACAGTCCTGCAACAACAAATCTCCTAGATCCAGTTCTGAGCCTAAGACTAGGAGGTGTTACCAGAATCCAGTTGGTGTGGACTATCTTTGGAGGTGAGACATTTGGATCACTCCTGTGAACCAGATCCAGATTCAGAATCAGAACTGAAGGTTGCCACCACCCTGCCCGTGGTGAGGTAAATCGCAAAAAACCCCTTGTCTAATTCATTGTGTGTTTTTGTTTTATGCTTTCGTATATATAATCTGGAGATTCATATATGGGACCTTGGGTGCTTCGAAAAATTTTAAAATTCCGCACTGTATGTTGTTCTGACAATCGAGGCAACCCAACCACTACCCCAACAGTGGTATCTGAGCCAACTCCATCATTATTATACGAAAAGCCTGAACATAATGTGTTTTTACCATATATGTTTAATTATGTATATGTAAACACGTGATAATTATGTTCTGTAAATTGATTCTTACTTGTTATGACTAGATCTATGATTGGGTAAAACTGCTTTTTTCAAATCTGTGCCGTTTTTATAGTTTTTGAAAACTTCAGGACTTTTGTGCAATTGAAATCGCAAATTAGGGTTTTAGGGGCCGAAAATTAAATTTTTCGAATCTGGAAATTTCAAAATTATTGGACTGTTTTGCAAATCTGTTCGCACATATTTTTGGGGTCGTTTTGTAATTTGCGAAAGTTTGGGGACTGTTTTGCAATTACCGAAAATTCAGGGAAAATTGAAAATTTTATTTTCTGGTAGCTGCCCGAATCTGCTCAGGGGTGTTTTTGTAAATTTTTAAAAGTTTTTGGGTCAAATTGCAATTTTCGAAAGTTGAGGGGCGAAAATGCAATTTTCAAAAGTTGAAAAACAGAATCTGAATTTGAGCAGAAAATTTATTTTTGTTTACCCGATTATTCATTTTTGTCATAATTAGTAGTGACTAAAAGGTAAGAATCATAGGAAGTTAGTTTTAAAAGGTAGTTTTAAAATTAAGAAAGAAATAGGTAAAGGATGTTTGCATGTTTCTTGCTCTACGTGAATTGTTTACGTGGTTTTCGATCGAGCCGAGCCTTGACCTTAGGTTAGATATGATTGGTTTAATTTATTGTTTGATTTTTATTAGGGCCTGCGAGCCTATTGTGTTTTTGGGCCACTTTGAGCCTTTGTAATAG
The DNA here is from genome assembly GCA_038501285.1 of Penstemon eatonii. Taxonomy (NCBI): domain Eukaryota; kingdom Viridiplantae; phylum Streptophyta; class Magnoliopsida; order Lamiales; family Plantaginaceae; genus Penstemon; species Penstemon eatonii. The sequence goes on from CM076713.1 coordinate 29,850,603, forward strand.
AATAGGGCTTTACTGCTTTCCTAGTTTAGGATAAAGGCCCGTTTTCAAGCAAGGTGGGAACCCAAGAAGATATGAAGGCCATGTATGCATGGTACATTGTGTAATAGCATAGGGCTATATGAGAAACCTTTAGATTGACCAATAGGGCCAACATCATTGGCTCGATGATGGCCTGCATAGGAGGCTTCCGATCGAGAACATATTGTGGTAGTATGCATGCTAGGCTTGTATGGCTTTTATTTATTTGTCGATTTACATTTAGCTTGTATGAGATGCGCGCTAGAATTTAGATCGTAATAAAAGATAAAGCATAATTGAATCGGTGAGATCTCGAGGAGAGTTAGTATAACTTTCAAACAAGAAATTCCCCTCTCGAATCAAATATTAAGTCAATTGGGTACATTTAAAATGAGGTTTTAAAGATCCAAGCCTTCCATCAAAAGGAACTAGTGTATGTTGTCTACTTATTGACGGAGGTGATCCAGAGTCTGGCACCCGAGTCAAAGAAAGGGGCAATACACGAAACTCCTTGATTCTTGTTTTTAACTAAACTCGACAAGGGTGAGGACTGGTCGGGATGTGAAGATCGACCGATAACTAGTTACGGAGAATTCACGACCGGGCCTGTTGCTCATCGAGATTGATGGGTTTTACTTAACGATTAGTAGCATTTATGATGTAGCAGTGCTAGATAAATGTGAAAACCGAGGCAAAATAGCTTGAAGGTTGTGGAGTAACACAATTGGTAAAAGTATACCTACCTGGAGAATTAATTGTATGGCCACGAGTCGTGGGTGCAATTAATTGCTGCTGGGACGTCAAGACCTACTAGGAATTAAATTTCCCGAGCAATCAAAGGGGTGATTGTTTCGATAAAATAGTGGAAGAACTTTTTCGAAAACAAGACTACCAAAATTCGATAATTATAAGTATTAGACATAAGATCAGTTAGCTAAACTTTGTCTTCTTTCCGTTTGTAGATATTAAGTACAATGTCTAAGAATCCATTATCTGTTATCCTCGATGCAAACAAGTTGAATGGCTCAAATTTTGTTGACTGGCTGAGAAATCTCAGAATTGTCCTCGACTCCAAGAGACGAAGATATGTGCTCGACTCACCCATGCTTGCTGCACCCGCAGCACGAGCTACTGAGGAACAACGAACCGCCCATGCTAAAAGGGTTGATGATGATCTTCAGGTTCGATGTCTCATGTTAGCCTCGATGTCGAATGAACTGCAGAAACAGCATGCTGCAATGCCACTTGCTAGAGAAATACTTCTCCACCTCCAGCAGATGTTTGGAGAGAGGTCTCGCACCGAAAGGTTCGCGACCACTAAGGAGCTGTTTTATCTCAAGATGGCTGAGGGAAGCAGTGTCAAGGATCACTGTCTACGATTCATCAACCTGGTTGAAAAACTGGGGCGATTGGACGTGGATTTGCACGCTGATCTTAGCACTGACCTCCTCCTCCATACGCAGCCCCGTTCTTTTGACCAGTTCGTGTTGAACTTCAACATGGAGGATAGAACCCTCGCTCTTCACGAACTGACCAATTTGTTGGTAACGGCAGAATCGACTCTCAAGAAAGAGAAGCCGGTAATGATTGCACACCAATCAAAGACTGCAAAGCCCAAGAAAGGTAAGAAGAAAAAAAAGGTGTTCTCTTCGAAGGCATTCACAAAGGTGGTTGAAAAGAAGCGCAAGAGCCCAGAAGACGAATGTTTCCACTGTAAGAAAGCAGGGCACTGGAAAAGGAACTGCCCAGACTACCTAAAGATGAAACTGGTAGCCCAATGTATTTTCATGGTTGAAGTTAATATTTCTATTAACTGTGCATCGTGGGTGTTAGACACCGCAGCAGGTTCTCATATCTGCAATGATTTACAGGTGATTGGAGCAGTAAGATACCTGAAGCCCGGGGATAGAATCCTGCGTTTTGGAAACGGAGCTAGGATCGCCACTGAGGCTGTAGGGGACGTGGAATTAGTTTTAGGAAATTTTAATTTGGTTTTAAGGGATTGTCTGTACGTACCAAACATTATTAAGAACATCATTTCTATTCCTATGTTGGATATTGATGGTTTTAATTTTTCCATTCAAAATGGAGCTTTTTGCATATTTAAAGGTGGTTTAATGTATGCTCGTGGTACTTTGATAGATGGTCCGTATTCCCTAGAACCTATAAATTCCGACGTCATGCACATTCAATCTAGAAAAAGAAAATATGATAATCAAACTCCACAACTTTGGCACACTAGACTTGGACATATTTCCAAGAGTAGGATTAAAAAGCTGGTTTCCTCTAAGGCTCTTGAAATAAAGAACTTGGATGAACTCCCAACTTGCGAATTTTGTCTCAAAGGAAAGATGACCAAATCACCCTTCACAGGGAATCCCGAGCGAACCAATCAAACATTGGATTTAATCCATACTGACGTTTGTGGACCATTGAGTGTCAATGCGAGAGGAGGATTCTCTTACTTCGTAACATTCACCGACGATTTTAGTCGTTATGGATATGTGTATCTTATGAAACACAAATCCGAAACTTTTGAGTAATTCAAAGAGTTTCGAATGGAAGTTGAGAACCAACTTGGACATAGTATTAAAGCACTTCGATCTTACAGAGGTGGTGAGTACTTAAGCCAAGAATTCCTTGCTCATCTAAAAGAGAATGGAATTCTCGCCCAGCGAACTCCCCCTAGGACGCCCCAACTCAATGGAGTGTCTGAGCGGAGGAATCGAACTTTGTTACACATGGTTCGTTCCATGATGAGCTTCGCTGATCTTCCCTTTTCGTTTTGGGGCTTAGCCCTATTAACTGCCTCGAAGATACTAAACATAGTACCTTCGAAGTCAGTGCCAACGACACCTTACCAAGTATGGTATGATAAAGCACCCGTGTATTCGTATTTACGAGTATGGGGATCTCCAGCGTATGTAAAGAACAAGAAGGGAGATAAGCTAGATAGTAGATCTAGTTTGTGCAAATTTGTGGGGTATCCAAAGGAATCCATTGGATACCTGTTCTTCGATCCTAAAGAACGTAATACGTTCGTGTCTAGGAACGCCCACTTCTTGGAAGAGGATTTCCTCACCAACCGAAATGGGACAATCGTAGAACTTGATAAAGTCCAGGAATCGGACCCATCCCCACAAACAGTGGGAGCAGAACCAGAATTTATTGAACCTACTAGTACACCTACTCTTCGAAGGTCTGATCGAATTCGTAAGGAGCCAGAGCGATTTGGTTTCATTCACGAAAATGAGAAAGTTGATAGTGATCCAAAGACTTTTCAAGAAGCGATGTCAGACATAGACTCGGGTGCGTGGCTCGAAGCCATGCAATCCGAAATGGATTCCATGCATTCCAACAAGGTTTGGACCTTGGTCGATCCACCTGAGGGAACTATCCCTGTAGGATGCAAATGGATCTTCAAGCGTAAGCTTGGAATGAATGGAGAGGTATTAACTTGATCTTACGCGTTTTCGTGTGATAGGATTATATGGGGTGGTGTGCTAATCGAACATAAATAAAATGCGAATAAATGGAGAAAGATCAATAGTATCAATATTCAATGAGTTTTAATACAAAGTATAAGTAGGATGAGTCCTATTCGAGCATTATTGGATGCCGTACAAGCTAGAGGGCGAAACATGTACAATTGGGCCAATCCTAATAATCCGAGCTGTGATCTTAAGCTTGGAGTCTCTTCCCTGGCCGCCCTCAATGTAATAAATGCATGGAGTATTTATAGCCAACTTTAAGGACTTGGGCCTGGGCTCGGCCCAACAGTGTCCATCGACCATGTGAGCTCGAAACAATCATTTTCATGCTTTGGTTCGTCCTTTGGTCCCTTGCGACAGGGTTCATAACTATTCGAATCGCGTTGAGGCTAAAGAACAGGGAATCCGAATTACCCCTCATCAATACTCCCCCACTTCTCGAGTGTGAAGCGAAGTAAGCGCTCGAAGAAGTATAAAGTACGTTCCATGTTATGGTTAGACGAGCCGCTCAGTATGTTTTCAGAATATGCCTCGTTAAAAACCTGACTCGGAAAAACCCATTGGGATAAAAACCAAGTAAGGGAAAAAGAGTGCATATATAAGAAACATACTTTGGCGCGCTCTGAAATTATCCTCGTCGGGGGATGTTGAAATAGTAATACCCCTTTCGGTTTCGTGCTGCGTTGTTCGATCCCTCGATGAATGCTTTCCAGAATTTCCGACTTATAACCGGGAGGGCTTCTGAGAATCTTAAGGATAGATTGCAAGGACATATTCCGCAATTCTAGGGAATGAAGGATCAAAGAGGTAATTTTGAGAGGGACGACCCTAAGCTTTTACCCTTGGTAAGTTCAACCGTCGTGGTTACTCGGGGACCTCTCTGCAATTTTTACCTTTTTAACCATGTATATATATACATATTGACTTCTTTGAAAAATATTTTCACATAACAACTTTCTTGAACTCGAAGAGTTTGAGCTCAAAATAGCATTTTTCTCCTGTATAAATACTTCTTAGTCCATTATGTCGAGCTCTATAAGCGTGAGAGGCAAGAAGAAGGTTGAGGAGAGCCAAGAATCTGATCCTTTGTTTAAGCTTGTAGATGACTTTGAAGACGGGGAATTTCATCGAGACGATGAAGACGACGATCCGAGCGAGGACCTCGAAGAAAAAGAGGTCGACAAACATAGCATTGGCGAAGGAGCTTTTGTTAGGATTTTTGAACATACGCAGGCCTCACAAGCCGTCACCTCGGGTAAGTCAGAACTTCCTGCTAGTAAAACTTCCAGTTGTTTTTCGAAAAGAGATCGGGCTCGCCTTGAGGCGGATTATGGGAAATTTCTTCCGAAAGGTTTTTCGATTGTCGTTCCTTCTTACACCGAACGTGCCACTGAGTCTCCCGCTGGATGTCAAGCCTTTTATGAGGGACAATTTCTTTGTGGCTTGCGTATCCCGTTCGCTCCTCTTACCAGAAATATTTTGAATTTCTTTTCGCTTTCCCCGGCTCAGCTTCTCCCGCACTCCGTTGCATATATAATAGCGTTTTGCACTCTTATGGAGGCGAAAGGAGAAGAAGCTTCTTTTAGCAACTTTTGGCAGATATTCCGAATGGATCCCTGCAAAGGTTCGAATATAGGCTTTGTGTCCGTTCGTCCGAGGTCTAAACGACCTTTTCTTACGAAAATATCAACGAAGAAAGCTTTAGGTTGGAAGAGGAGATTCTTTTTCGTGAAGGGCCCTGACGTTCCTATTTCGGAAGGTAGTTCGAAAACGAGACCTTATCGATGGGACGGCGCAAATACTTGGACATATGGTTCTCGCAAAATAAAAGAAAAACTTAGCCATCGTCTTTCGGATGAACTTCTGGGGCGATTGGAGTCTAACCCTTATCAAACCAGATACTTGGTTCAAGAAGGCGTTTTGCGGCTGGCTGGGTTGAGCTACTGCGATTATCCTGCCCCGGCGATTAAATATCCCGGTCAGTCCTCCGAAGGGCCCCTTCCTCTGTCCGATGTACAGGCAAACTCCAGTGGTTCGAACCCTACTTCTCTTTCTCTGGGTATGCTTCTCACCTTCTGTTTGGTTTTATGTTTATCTAATAAATTTGTTATTTAAGCTCGTCCCGATCCATTTTATCCTTGTAGGCCGGGTTGTTGAGAAATTTCGAGTGTCTGCTGCCGAATTAATTGAAGATAAACCCTTTTATTTTGATCCATTGCCTCATACTTCCGGGAATAGACCTGGTACAAGTAATTTGGGCGAAAATCCTGTTATCATTCCACTCACGACTCCCGAACCAAGAGGTGTCGGTACTTTGAGTTCCTTGAACTCTGCCTCTGCTGGGCCACTCCGAGCCTTATTTTGCCCTGATACTCCTGCCCTTTCATCAGTTGGTTATAGTCAATACTCCTGGAATCGAGTTCTGGGCGTCCAGGAGTACGAGAAACTTTTGAGTCGCAAGAGAAACGCTGAAGGTCCTGGACCCTCTAGGAGGGTAAGACCCTTTGGTGTGAGTTCCGATCCCGTTCCAAGTCGAGAAGGCAGGTCAGAACCTGATGTAGCGGATTTTATGGATGAGCACCTTCGGGGTAGCAGGGCTGCTGGGTATTCTGAAGATGGTAGCATTTTAACCGATCCGGATTCTGGTGGTGAGAACGAGTTCGACAAAGCCACCAGAATTTACTTGGCTAGTCGGTTCAAGCGGGACATCCTGCTTCAGACCGTTAAAAGTGACTTCGAGGTTTTGAGTGACTTTTCCCGATCGTATCACGAGGTAAGCGTTTATCTTTGATTTTCTTTTCTTTCTTTCGTGCCCTTGACATTTTGCTGATATGTTCGGACTACTTCACAGATCGGAGATTTATTTGCTGTCCAAACCTATCGCTTAGCTTTATTGGAGCAGGAATCGCAGGATGCTCATGACGCGTGTGCTCAGATTCTCGTTGATAACCAAACTCTTCGAGCTCAGTTAGTAGAAAACCAGCGGGAGCTGTCCCAAGTGAAGAAAGAGCTCGAAAAAACTAATACGAAACATTCTTCCTCATTAGAAGAGGACTTGCTGGCGTCCGTTAAGGAGAGAAGTGTCCTTGAGGAGGAGCTAAAGAAAATAAAGATAGAACTCGATTTGGCGAAACGGGATTCCGAGCGTGCATATGCCCAAGGTCGGGAAGAAGCCGAGATTCCGGCCATACGAGGATTCTTGGAATCTCCAGTCTTAGATCCTTTAGTTCAAAGAAAAACGGGAGAAATTCTTCAGACGATTTTTTATAAAGGGGTTCAACAGTTGGTCGCGGCCGAGAAAATTCCGAATGACATGGAAGAATATTTTAAGTATATGGATCCTTTCAAAAACGCTGAAGGGAAGGCTTATAAAACTTCTTCCCTTCCCAAGGCGAATACTAATTGGCAAGAACATCGCTTTGCATCCTTAGTCGAGGAGTATGGTACTCCGATGCCTAACCCTGATGTGCTCGAGTACTCCCGCGACGATCGTTCTAATGCGTTCGGAGAAGAAGACAAAGATGTCAATACGGGTAATGCCCCGGATAAGGGAGACGGTCAATCTTTTAATCAAGCTGAGTAAGCCGGAGGGGGTGATTCGAGGTTTTTCAGTTAGGAATCAATTGTATCTTCTCATGCAACCCAATTTTGTAAACGACTTAACTTTATATTTCTTGATTTATTATATGTAACTCATGAATTCTAACTTCATAAATATCGATGATTTTCCATATTTTTTGCTCGAACTTCGTTTATCTGGGGTTTCTTACCACGGTCGCGTCGATTCGTTATCTCAATCGTAGCGCATAGCGTCTATAAATATTAAGATCTCTTAACATTATTCACACGACATCTTTGCTTATAGAGATCGGAGCTTTTCCAAAATTTTTCTGCATTTTTCGAACTTCCTGCGGGTAGAGATCCGAGCAATTAATCCAAATTCACTCATCATGGAAGACGTGCTAGGCAAAGCTATCGACCCCAGGTCGCTATTTGGTGGTTCGAAAAATAAGAAGTCGAATAAAGAGCAAAAGGCTGATAAGGAGGTCAAACCCTCCAAATCTTCTTCTAAGACCTCCGCCTCTTCCCCAAAAGCACCTAAAGGTGGGGAAAAAACGAAAGAGAAAAGTACTTCATCGAAGCAGAACATGGGTATTTCCAGCAAGTCCATTCTGGACGAAGACCTCGAGGCTGAGCTTGGAGGTTCCTCCCCGAAGGTGATTGATTCTAAGAGCGAGGATAGTGTCCGGGAAAAGATTCCAGTTCCCTCTTCGAATAAGAGGCCTTATTCTGATGGGACGCCCCCCTCTTCGAATAAGAGGCCTTATTCTGATGGGACGCCCATCGAGGCTTTGCAAAATCTTGCTATTGGCGGCAAGTCATCCTCCGATGCTTCGATCATTCCTCCCTCAGAGAATCCCAACAAAAAGTCCAAATCAGAGACTGGTGTGGGGGCTTCCGCTGAAGCTTTAGGAATTGATAATCCTCCCCGATCTTTTGCCGATTCCTCTCCTCAAAAAACTGCTTCTTCCCTGCATGAGGAGTTGAAAGATGGATCTCCTTCTAAGGTTGACCCTATGGGTAACTTGTTGCAAGCTACCTTTACTTCTTCGGAGACTGACATGCCCAAAGGGAGAAACGCGTCTAAGGAGAGGGATATTGAGGAGCTGTTCGAGTCCGGGCAGAATTTCCTGTTTCAGGTATAACTTTTTTTTTTTTTTTTTTTTTTTTTTTTTTTTTTTTTTTTTTTTTGAAGATCATTTGAAAGAAAGTCTAACTTTTTCGGCAGGCCGGGCAAGATTTTATTGAGCTTAAGACACTTGCTGAGCGGGAGATCAATTATCGTGCAACTGTTTCCCAGCAGCTGGAGGAGAAGAAAACCGAGTTCGATCGTGTCTTCGCGGAGAAACTCGCTCTAGAGAGGGAGAAGTCTGCTAGAGAAAGTGGAGAAGAGGTCCATAAGCAGCTGAGTGAAGAGCTCGAAAAACTGAGAAGTCTTCACGAGCAGGATAAGCAGGAATTCATTCGTCGAGAAAAAGAAGCTTTGGATCGTGGATATAAAGCTGGATATGAGGCTCGTAGTGTCGAGCTTCGGAAGATTCTTTCTGACAATAAGCTCCTCTAGGCGTTGTCTTTTATTTTCTCTGATTTGTAGTACAGCTAAAATATCTTTACCTGTTGTGTAATCCTGAATAATTTTCATACATTATATTTTCTATGGTTTGCAATAATCCACTTTCTTCTCGAATCGTATGCTTCCCTTGTGTGTTCTTTAATTTCGACTACGGCATCTGCAGGCGAAACTATTTCAACCCTGAAAGTTTCGACCTGGTATGATGCAATTTGCTAGGCTCCCTTTTGAAAATGTTTCAGGCAGTGCTTCGGAGATTGACGTCCTTTATAAAATGTTCACGTTTTTCCTGGTAAAGAGATGTATTGCCCTTCTCCTTTCCGAAGAAGTATGACTACAGTCGGAGACCTGTTGGCTTGATAGGCGTCTCCTTGTTGAGTAAGGACACTATCGTCCGCCGAAAATTTCATTGGGTCGGTCAGTTACAAAGATGTGACGGGGGTTGTTATCTTGTAATTGCTTCCTGTGCCAAGTTACTGAGGATGTAGGGGACGTGGAATTAGTTTTAGGAAATTTTACTTTGGTTTTAAGGGATTGTCTGTACGTACCAAACATTATTAAGAACATCATTTCTATTCCTATGTTGGATATTGATGGTTTTAATTTTTCCATTCAAAATGGAGCTTTTTGCATATTTAAAGGTGGTTTAATGTATGCTCGTGGTACTTTGATAGATGGTCCGTATTCCCTAGAACCTATAAATTCCGACGCCATGCACATTCAATCTAGAAAAAGAAAATATGATAATCAAACTCCACAACTTTGGCACACTAGACTTGGACATATTTCCAAGAGTAGGATTCAAAAGCTGGTTTCCTCTATGGCTCTTGAAATAAAGAACTTGGATGAACTCCCAACTTACGAATTTTGTCTCAAAGGAAAGATGACCAAATCACCCTTCACAGGGAATCCCAAGCGAACCAATCAAACATTGGATTTAATCCATAATGACGTTTGTGGACCATTGAGTGTCAATGCGAGAGGAGGATTCTCTTACTTCGTAACATTCACCGATGATTTTAGTCGTTATGGATATGTGTATCTTATGAAACACAAATCCGAAACTTTTGAGAAATTCAAAGAGTTTAGAATGGAAGTTGAGAACCAACTTGGACATAGTATTAAAGCACTTCGATCTTACAGAGGTGGTGAGTACTTAAGCCAAGAATTCCTTGCTCATCTAAAAGAGAATGGAATTCTCGCCCAGCGAACTCCCCCTAGGATGCCCCAACTCAATGGAGTGTCTGAGCGGAGGAATCGAACTTTGTTAGACATGGTTCGTTCCATGATGAGCTTCGCTGATCTTCCCTTTTCGTTTTGGGGCTTAGCCCTATTAACTGCCTCGAAGATACTAAACATAGTACCTTCGAAGTCAGTGCCAACGACACCTTACCAAGTATGGTATGATAAATCACCCGTGTATTCGTATTTACGAGTATGGGGATCTCCAGCGTATGTAAAGAACAAGAAGGGATATAAGCTAGATAGTAGATCTAGTTTGTGCAAATTTGTGGGGTATCCAAAGGAATCCATTGGATACCTGTTCTTCGATCCTAAAGAACGTAATACGTACGTGTCTAGGAACGCCCACTTCTTGGAAGAGGATTTCCTCACCAACCGAAATGGGACAACCGAAATGGGACAACCGAAATTGGATACCTGTAGGATGCAAATGGATCTTCAAGCGTAAGCTTGGAATGAATGGAGAGGTATTAACTCATAAAGCTCGCTTAGTGGCGAAAGGGTATTCTCAAAGGCCTGGAATAGACTATGAGGAAACCTTCTTTTCCGTGGCGATGTCGAAATCCATTCGGATTCTACTTGCCATAGCCGCGTGGCATGACTACGAAATATGGCAAATGGACGTAAAGACCGCCTTTCTCAATGGAGACATTGACAAGGAGATCTTTATGCAACAACCTGAAGGTTTTGCGTCCAAAGGAAGTGAGCACAAATTGTGTAAACTTCAAAGGTCAATCTATGGCCTCAAACAGGCATCCCGAACCTGGAACATACGATTTGATGAGACAGTCAAAGCATTTGGCTTCATCAAAAACGTATATGAACCTTGTGTGTACAAGAAAAATAGTGGGAGCTCGATACAATTCATTGTTTTGTACGTCGATGACATTTTGTTAATCGGAGACGATATCAAGATGTTAGCGCAGACTAAAGCGTGGTTATCCGCGCAGTTCTCCATGAAAGATTTGGGAGACGCATCTTACGTATTGGGAATACGTATCTATAGGGATAGATCGAAGAAGATGATAGGACTCCCCAATCTCAGTACATCAACACTATTTTGAAGAGATTCAAAATGGAAGAATCCAAGAGAGGATTGCTTCCAATGAGACATGGTATAGGGAGCATAATGTTTGCGATGTTGTGTACTCGACCAGACATAGCACACGCTCTAAGTGTAACGAGCCGCTATCAGTCAAATCCAGGCGAAGAGCACTGGACTGCCGTAAAAGCAATCCTAAAGTACCTGCGAAGGACTAAGGATATGTTTTTGGTCTACGGTGGTAGTGGAGAACTGAAACTTGAAGGATTCACTGATTCGAGTTTCCAGTCTGACGTGGATGATTTTAAATCCAACTCTGGATACATATTCCGCATCAATGGTGGAGCAGTCAGTTGGAAAAGCTGTAAACAATCTACCACTGCCGACTCAACCACAGAACCAGAATATATCGCAGCATCAGATGCGGCAAAATAAAGTGTATGGATGAAAAACTTCATCCAAGAATTGGATGTTGTTCCTAGCATTGCTGAACCTGTAGTCGTCTTTTGTGACAACAACGGGGCGCTAGCTCAAGCAAAGGAGCCGAGATCACACCATCAATCCAAACACGTACAAAGAAAATACAATGTGATCAGGGAGATCATTGGTAGAGGAGACATGCACAAGGAGTATGTCAAATCGGAAGACAACGTAGCTGACCCACTAACTAAGCCACTTTCACAAAAGGCGTTCGAGGGACATCTAGAAAAGATGGGTCTTAGAAACATCGGTGAATGGCTTTAGGGCAAGTGGGAGATTGATAGGATAGTGCCCAGCAAGCCAGTTCAATTAGCTTGTAATAGGTCTATTCTGTAAGAAACGATCTTTAGATTTTATAATAATACGCACGTTTATTTATATGTGTATAAGGATAAACAATGGCCAACTTCATCTCTCGCGAATACATTTAAGCGATTGGTTGAAACCCTTAGATTACATTAGACTATGGGACGATTCGCTTCAGTACTGTGTGCAATCATGAAACAGTCTCAAAGGTCGTAATCTTAAAACTGTTCCAAGTCATAGATTCTGAACGAGACGGGGTATCGTAGGAATCGCCAAGACTTGTACAAGTATGCATGATTCACATGGAGTGAATTTGTAGCGTTTCATGAGCAAGGCATTTGAGGCCAGTGCATATGAGTAGGTGGTTCAATGGAAGATTGAACGCATCGAACGACCCGAACAGAGAAACCCATTGTGGAAGCGCATGTCGCATATCGGTGATGGGATGTTTCTCAAGGATTATAATAGTGTACGATTTAGTCCTTTGACTTGAGGTGCTAGGGCGAATTCGGTGCATGAAAGTGCATACTTAGATCTAGGTATAGGCCACTTAGCTTGGTCATAATATGCCTAGGTTGGGTGTGTATGGACATGTACGCGAATGGTTAGTAACAATATGGAATCTATTGACACATCGTAATGGATGAGAGAATTTCCTATACGATTCTTAGAAAATATATCGAAAGGAATCTACGGCCATAGTCAGTGACGGATTTGGAAAATGGGTTTCCAAATTCAAGAATAATTTAGAGGTGCCGATCAATTCACACACCCTATGTCTTGATCAGGAATATTAGTCGATAGAAGGACCGTATGTACATGGTAATTATATGAGACGAGGTTCACAAATATCAATTCACCTGAAGTTGGGCTTCATGGGCTTGTGGCTAGACATCGACCATGAAGTGTAGGTACTCCTGAGTTAATAGAGGATTTGATTCTAGGAGTGGTCAATTAAAGGTTGTTTAATTGACCGGAGCAATTTATTGTTCATAAATTAAATCACGAAGAATTCGTGGGCCTGCTGCCAATTGATGGTGAACCCATAGGGTCACACACAATACAATTGGACGGTGACTGTTGAAAAAGGACATAAAAGGAATTAATTGATTTAAAGGAAATTAAATCAATTAAATGAATTAAAGTATTAATTCAAGTGGGAGATTAATTAATTGGTTGACTTAATTAATTAAATACTTAATTAAGTTGCTAATTAATTATATAAAAGAAATATTGATTTATTTGGATTGGGCATTTAATTAAAGTAGTTAATTAAATGAAAGGCTTGCAAGACATGGGCCTTTAATTAAAAGCCCATAAGGAGTCTTGCAAACCTGGGTCAAATAGAAGTCTATAAATAGAGTTCTACCAGAGCTCAGAAAGCTAACACCCTTGCACGAAACCCTAAGCTCCTTCTCTGACCTAGCCAACCCCTCCCCTGCGCCGCCCCTAGCTGCCGCCGCCTATCCTTGGCCGTGAGCTGCTGTGCCGCCGCCGCAACACCTCCCTCGTTCCACTGTGTTAGATCTTGCCTTGCCAAGTAGATCTGCGCAGTCCTGCAACAACAAATCTCCTAGATCCAGTTCTGAGCCTAAGACTAGGAGATGTTACCAGAATCCAGTTGGTGTGGACTATCTTTGGAGTTGAGACATTTGGATCACTCCTGTGAACCAGATCCAGATTCAGAATCAGAACTGAAGGTTGCCACCACCCTGCCCGTGGTGACGTAAATCGCAAAAAACCCCTTGTCTAATTCATTGTGTGTTTTTGTTTCATGCTTTCGTATATATAATCTGGAGATTTATATATGGGACCTTGGGTGCTTCGAAAAATTTTAAAATTCCGCACTGTATGTTGTTCTGACAATCGAGGCAACCCAACCACTACCCCAACAGTGGTATCTGAACCAACTCCATCATTATTATACGAAAAGCCTGAACATAATGTGTTTTTACCATATATGTTTAATTATGTATATGTAAACACGTGATAATTATGTTATGTAAATTGATTCTTACTTGTTATGACTAGATCTATGATTGGGTGAAACTGCTTTTTCAAATCTGTGCCGTTTTTATAGTTTTTGAAAACTTCAGGACTTTTGTGCAATTGAAATCGCAAATTAGGGTTTTAGGGGCCGAAAATTAAATTTTTCGAATCTGGAAATTTCAAAATTATTGGACTGTTTTGCAAATCTGTTCGCACATATTTTTGGGGTCGTTTTGTAATTTGCGAAAGTTTGGGGACTGTTTTGCAATTACCGAAAATTCAGGGAAAATTGAAAATTTTATTTTCTGGTAGCTGCCCGAATCTGCTCAGGGGTGTTTTTGTAAATTTTTAAAAGTTTTTGGGTCAAATTGCAATTTTTGAAAGTTGAGGGGCGAAAATGAAATTTTCAAAAGTTGAAAAACAGAATCTGAATTTGAGCAGAAAATTTATTTTTGTTTACCCGAATATTCATTTTTGTCATAATTAGTAGTGACTAAAAGGTAAGAATCATAGGAAGTTAGTTTTAAAAGGTAGTTTTAAAATTAAGAAAGAAATAGGTAAAGGATGTTTGCATGTTTCTTGCTCTACGTGAATTGTTTACGTGGTTTTCGATCGAGCCGAGCCTTGACCTTAGGTTAGATGTGATTGGTTTAATTTATTGTTTGATTTTTATTAGGGCCTGCGAGCCTATTGTGTTTTTGGGCCACTTTGAGCCTTTGTAATAGAATAGGGCTTTACTGCTTTCCTACTTTAGGATAAAGGCCCGTTTTCAAGCAAGGTGGGAACCCAAGAAGATATGAAGGCCATGTATGCATGGTACATTGTGTAATAGCATAGGGCTATATGAGAACCCTTTAGATTGACCAATAGGGCCAACATCATTGGCTCGATGATTGCCTGCATAGGAGGCTCCCGATCGAGAACATATTGTGGTAGTATGCATGCTAGGCTTGTATGGCTTTTATTTATTTGTCGATTTACATTTAGCTTGTATGAGATGCGCGCTAGAATTTAGATCGTAATAAAAGATAAAGCATAATTGAATCGGTGAGATCTCGAGGAGAGTTAGTATAACTTTCAAACAAGAAATTCCCCTCTCGAATCAAATATTAAGTCAATTGGGTACATTTAAAATGAGGTTTTAAAGATCCAAGCCTTCCATCAATAGGAACTAGTGTATGTTGTCTACTTATTGACGGAGGTGATCCAGAGTCTGGCACCCGAGTCAAAGAAAGGGGCAATACACGAAACTCCTTGATTCTTGTTTTTAACTAAACTCGACAAGGGTGAGGACTGGTCGGGATGTGAAGATCGACCGATAACTAGTTACGGAGAATTCACGACCGGGCCTGTTGCTCATCGAGATTGATGGGTTTTACTTAACGATTAGTAGCATTTATGAAGTAGCAGTGCTAGATAAATGTGAAAACCGAGGCAAAATAGCTTGAAGGTTGTGGAGTAACACAATTGGTAAAAGTATACCTACCTGGAGAATTAATTGTATGGCCACGAGTCGTGGGTGCAATTAATTGCTGCTGGGACGTCAAGACCTACTAGGAATTAAATTTTCCGAGCAATCAAAGGGGTGATTGTTTCGATAAAATAGTGGGAGAACTTTTTCGAAAACAAGACCATAATTCGATAATTATAAGTATTAGACATAAGATCAATTAGCTAAACGTTGTCTTCTTTCCGTTTGTAGATATTAAGTACAATGTCTAAGAATCCATTATCTATTATCCTCGATGCAAACAAGTTGAATGGCTCAAATTTTGTTGACTGGCTGAGAAATCTCAGAATTGTCCTCGACTCCGAGCGACGAAGATATGTGCTCGACTCACCCATGCCTGCTGCTGCACCCGCAGCACGAGCTACTGAGGAACAACGAACCGCCCATGCTAAAAGGGTTGATGATGATCTTCAGGTTCGATGTCTCATGTTAGCCTCGATGTCGAATGAACTGCAGAAACAGCATGCTGCAATGCCGCTTGCTGGAGAAATACTTCTCCACCTCCAGCAGATGTTTGGAGAGAGGTATCGCACCGAAAGGTTCGCGACCACTAAGGAGCTGTTTTATCTCAAGATGGCTGAGGGAAGCAGTGTCAAGGATCACTGTCTTCGATTCATCAACCTGGTTGAAAAACTGGGGCGATTGGACGTGGATTTGCACGCTGATCTTAGCACTGACCTCCACCTCCATACGCAGCCCCGTTCTTTTGACCAGTTCGTGTTGAACTTCAACATGGAGAATAGAACCCTCGCTCTTCACGAACTGACCAATTTGTTGGTAACGGCATAATCGACTCTCAAGAAGAGAAGCCGGTAATGATTGCACACCAATCAAAGGATGCAAAGCCCAAGAAAGGTAAGAAGAAAAAAAAGGTGTTCTCTTCGAAGGCATTCACAAAGGTGGTTGAAAAGAAGCGCAAGAGCCCAGAAGACGAATGTTTCCACTGTAAGAAAGCAGGGCACTGGAAAAGGAACTGCCCAGACTACCTAAAGATGAAACTGGTAGCCAAATGTATTTTCATGGTTGAAGTTAATATTTCTATTAACTGTGCATCGTGGGTGTTAGACACCGCAGCAGGTTCTCATATCTGCAATGATTTGCAGGTGATGGGAGCAGTAAGATACCTGAAGCCCGGGGATAGAATCCTGCGTTTTGGAAACGGAGATAGGATCGCCACTGAGGATGTAGGGGACGTGGAATTAGTTTTAGGAAATTTTACTTTGGTTTTAAGGGATTGTCTGTACGTACCAAACATTATTAAGAACATCATTTCTATTCCTATGTTGGATATTGATGGTTTTAATTTTTCCATTCAAAATGGAGCTTTTTGCATATTTAAAGGTGGTTTAATGTATGCTCGTGGTACTTTGATAGATGGTCCGTATTCCCTAGAACCTATAAATTCCGACGCCATGCACATTCAATCTAGAAAAAGAAAATATGATAATCAAACTCCACAACTTTGGCACACTAGACTTGGACATATTTCCAAGAGTAGGATTCAAAAGCTGGCTTCCTCTAAGACTCTTGAAATAAAGAACTTGGATGAACTCCCAACTTGCGAATTTTGTCTCAAAGGAAAGATGACCAAATCACCCTTCACAGGGAATCCCGAGCGAACCAATCAAACATTGGATTTAATCCATACTGACGTTTGTGGACCATTGAGTGTCAATGCGAGAGGAGGATTCTCTTACTTCGTAACATTCACCGACGATTTTAGTCGTTATGGATATGTGTATCTTATGAAACACAAATCCGAAACTTTTGAGAAATTCAAAGAGTTTCGAATGGAAGTTGAGAACCAACTTGGACATAGTATTAAAGCACTTCGATCTTACTGAGGTGGTGAGTACTTAAGCCAAGAATTCCTTGCTCATCTAAAAGAGAATGGAATTCTCGCCCAGCGAACTCCCCCTAGGACGCCCCAACTCAATGGAGTGTCTGAGCGGAGGAATCGAACTTTGTTAGACATGGTTCGTTCCATGATGAGCTTCGCTGATCTTCCCTTTTCGTTTTGGGGCTTAGCCCTATTAACTGCCTCGAAGATACTAAACATAGTACCTTCGAAGTCAGTGCCAACGACACCTTACCAAGTATGGTATGATAAATCACCCGTGTATTCGTATTTACGAGTATGGGGATCTCCAGCGTATGTAAAGAACAAGAAGGGAGATAAGCTAGATAGTAGATCTAGTTTGTGCAAATTTGTGGGGTACCCAAAGGAATCCATTGGATACCTGTTATTCGATCCTAAAGAACGTAATACGTTCGTGTCTAGGAACGCCCACTTCTTGGAAGAGGATTTCCTCACCAACCGAAATGGGACAATCGTAGAACTTGATGAAGTCCAGGAATCGGACCCATCCCCACAAACAGTGGGAGCAGAACCAGAATTTATTGAACCTACTAGTACACCTACTCTTCGAAGGTCTGATCGAATTCGTAAGGAGCCAGAGCGATTTGGTTTCATTCATGAAAACGAGAAAGTTGATAGTGATCCAAAGACTTTTCAAGAAGCGATGTCAGACATAGACTCGGGTGCGTGGCTCGAAGCCATGCAATCCGAAATGGATTCCATGCATTCCAACAAGGTTTGGACCTTGGTCGATCCACCTGAGGGAATTATCCCTGTAGGATGCAAATGGATCTTCAAGCGTAAGCTTGGAATGAATGGAGAGGTATTAACTCATAAAGCTCGCTTAGTGGCGAAAGGGTATTCTCAAAGGCCTGGAATAGACTATGAAACCTTCTCTCCCGTGGCGATGTCGAAATCCATTCGGATTCTACTTGCCATAGCCGCGTGGCATGACTACGAAATATGGCAAATGGACGTAAAGACCGCCTTTCTCAATGGAGACATTGACAAGGAGATCTTTATGCAACAACCTGAAGGTTTTGCGTCCAAAGGAAGTGAGCACAAATTGTGTAAACTTCAAAGGTCAATCTATGGCCTCAAACAGGCATCCCGAACCTGGAACATACGATTTGATGAGACAGTCAAAGCATTTGGCTTCATCAAAAACGTATATGAACCTTGTGTGTACAAGAAAAATAGTGGGAGCTCGATACAATTCATTGTTTTGTACGTCGATGACATTTTGTTAATCGGAGACGATATCAAGATGTTATCGCATACTAAAGCGTGGTTATCCGCGCAGTTCTCCATGAAAGATATGGGAGACGCATCTTACGTATTGGGAATACGTATCTATAGGGATAGATCGAAGAAGATGATAGGACTCCCCCAATCTCAGTACATCAACACTATTTTGAAGAGATTCAAAATGGAAGAATCCAAGAGAGGATTGCTTCCAATGAGACATGGTATCTCTCTTTCTAAGTCAATATCCCCTACAACCGACGAAGAAAAGACGAGAATGTCTCTCATACCTTATGCCTCTGCTATAGGGAGCATAATGTATGCGATGTTGTGTACTCGACCAGACATAGCACACGCTCTAAGTGTAACGAGCCGCTATCAGTCAAATCCAGGCGAAGAGCACTGGACTGCCGTAAAAGCAATCCTAAAGTACCTGCGAAGGACTAAGGATATGTTTTTGGTCTACGGTGGTAGTGGAGAACTGAAACTTGAAGGATTCACTGATTCGAGTTTCCAGTCTGACGTGGATGATTTTAAATCCAACTCTGGATACATATTCCGCATCAATGGTGGAGCAGTCAGTTGGAAAAGCTGTAAACAGTCTACCACTGCCGACTCAACCACAGAACCAGAATATATCGCAGCATCAGATGCGGCAAAATAAAGTGTATGGATGAAAAACTTCATCCAAGAATTGGATGTTGTTCCTAGCATTGCTGAACCTGTAGTCGTCTTTTGTGACAACAACGGGGCGATAGCTCAAGCAAAGGAGCCGAGATCACACCATCAATCCAAACACGTACAAAGGAAATACCATGTGATCAGGGAGATCATTGGTAGAGGAGACATGCACAAGGAGTATGTCAAATTGGAAGACAACGTAGCTGACCCACTAACTAAGCCACTTTCACAAAAGGCGTTCGAGGGACATCTAGAAAAGATGGGTCTTAAAAACATCGGTGAATGGCTTTAGGGCAAGTGGGAGATTGATAGGATAGTGCCCAGCAAGCCAGTTCAATTAGCTTGTAATAGGTCTATTCTGTAAGAAACGATCTTTAGATTTTATAATAATACGCACGTTTATTTATATGTGTATAAGGATAAACAATGGCCAACTTCATCTCTCGCGAATACATTTAAGCGATTGGTTGAAACCCTTAGATTACATTAGACTATGGGACGATTCACTTCAGTACTGTGTGCAATCATGAAACAGTCTCAAAAGTCGTAATCTTAAAACTGTTCCAAGTCATAGATTCTGAACGAGACGGGGTATCGTAGGAATCGCCAAGACTTGTACAAGTATGCATGATTCACATGGAGTGAATTTGTAGCGTTTCATGGGCAAGGTATTTGAGGCCAGTGCATATGAGTAGGTGGTTCAATGGAAGATTGAACGCATCGAACGACCCGAACAGAGAAACCCATTGTGGAAGCGCATGTCGCATATCGGTGATGGGATGTTTCTCAAGGATTATAATAGTGTACGATTTAGTCCTTTGACTTGAGGTGCTAGGGCGAATTCGGTGCATGAAAGTGCATACTTAGATCTAGGTATAGGCCACTTAGCTTGGTCATAACATGCCTAGGTTGGGTGTGTATGGACATGTACGCGAATGGTTAGTAACAATATGGAATCTATTGACACATCGTAATGGATGAGAGAATTTCCTATACGATTCTTAGATAATATATCGAAAGGAATCTACGGCCATAGTCAGTGACGGGTTTGAAAAATGGGTTTCCAAATTTAAGAGTCACACTGGAATATTATCCTGAATTAGAAAGTATAGTTATCAAGAATAATTTAGAGGTGCCGATCAATTCACACACCCTATGTCTTGATCGGGAATATTAGTCGATAGAAGGACCGTATGTACATGGGAATTATATGAGACGAGGTTCACAAATATCAATTCACTTGAAGTTGGCTTCATGGGCTTGTGGCTAGACATCGACCATGAAGTGTAGGAACTCCTGAGTTAATAGAGTATTTGATTCTAGGAGTGATCAATTAAAGGTTGTTTAATTGACCGGAGCAATTTATTGTTCATAAATTAAATCACGAAGAATTCGTGGGCCTGCTGCCAATTGATGTTGAACCCAAATGGTCACACACAATACAATTGGACGGTGACTGTTGAAAAAGGACATAAAAGGAATTAATTGATTTAAAGGAAATTAAATCAATTAAATGAATTAAATTATTAATTCAAGTGGGAGATTAATTAATTGGTTGACTTAATTAATTAAATACTTAATTAAGTTGCTAATTAATTATATAAAAGAAATATTGATTTATTTGGATTGGGCATTTAATTAAAGTAGTTAATTAAATGAAAGGCTTGCAAGACATGGGCCTTTAATTAAAAGCCCATAAGGAGTCTTGCAAACCTAGGTCAAATAGAAGTCTATAAATAGAGTTCTACCAGAGCTCAGAAAGCTAACACCCTAGCACAAAACCTTGAGCTCCTTCTCTGACCTAGCTGCCCCCTCCCCTGCGCCGCCTCTAGCTGCCGCCGCCTATCCTTGGCCGTGAGCTGCTGTGCCGCCGCCGCAACATCTCCCTCGTTCCACCGTGTTAGATCTTGCCTTGCCAAGTAGATCTGCACAGTCCTGCAACAACAAATCTCCTAGATCCAGTTCTGAGCCTAAGACTAGGAGGTGTTACCAGAATCCAGTTGGTGTGGACTATCTTTGGAGGTGAGACATTTGGATCACTCCTGTGAACCAGATCCAAATTCAGAATCAGAACTGAGGGTTGCCACCACCTTGCCCGTGGTGAGGTAAATCGCAAAAACCCCCTTGTTTAATTCATTGTGTGTTTTTGTTTCATGCTTTCGTATATATAATCTGGAGATTCATATATGGGACCTTGGGTGCTTCGAAAAATTTTAAAATTCCGCACTGTATGTTGTTCTGACAATCGAGGCAACCCAACCACTACTCCAACATTAATTTCACTAAGAAATAAAATACAAGGTTTGGTACTCTTTTAGAGGTCACGAAGGGCTCTACCTGCTTCGGGTTTGCCAAGCCCTCGGCAGTTCCATGCAAGTGGTCTCATAGTACACAATTAAGAAACTCGGCTGACTCTACCAGGCCAACAAAAACGAGGTCTTAAAGATCAATAAAACAAATACAAAGGTTTGGGAAATTTAAAGATTCCAGAGGTGAAATGGGAATCAAGAGGGAGATCTCTAGCAAAAAACTTCCAAGAAGTGCAAAATAAATTGTGATGGCCCGGCTCCGCGGGTCCGTCGGATAACGGTCGAAAAACTATTTTTTTTTTTTTTGGAAAAAAGCGTTAAATATATCGAAACTTTTTTTTTTAAAAAAAACAATAAATTATAATCGCGAATTAAAAGTTTTAAGCAGAAGCGGTTTAAAATAAAATAAGAACAATTTAAATTACTAAGTTTTTTTTTTTGACGAACAAATAAAATCAATTTTCATAGTAGAGTTTTAAAAGCGGAAGCATTTAATCATAACATATCAAAAGATTTGAACAAAATGAATCGAGAGAGATAAATAAGTAATTTATGAAAATCCTGTAGCTTTTATGAAAATATAAATCAACTTTAACAAATCAAACATTCTAAGTAAAGTTTTAAACAAAATCGAAAGAGCATAAATCGATCACAAAACATTACTACTCTCCCAAATACTAGGGTGGGACCGCAACCGTGATGACATAACCGCAACCCGACTATTATTTTCAGAACGCCTGAAACTGAAAAGAGTGAAACACGGAACGCATAAGTTGATCGTCCAACTTAGTGAGGCTATGTGCGAATTTGCATGGTGATGTGTGAATGCAACATGTTATATAACATAAGCATGTTATCAAGCAAATAAACATATATTCAAGACGGAAGAAACACGGAATTCACATAACCAAGAATTTGCTGATGCCGTCCTCCACTTACCCTCCATCCTCAGTCTGATGTCTATCCAAACTCATCAAGTAAGGAGCGACCTTACTATCTGAAATGCATCGACATGTCTTTGCCGGAGTTCGTCCTTACTCCCCAAGTGTTCCTCCCCACTTGGGTTGTAAGGTCAGGCCTACGGGTAACCATGACAATCCTGCCGGCCTTTGAGGTTGGCATCGGGTCCATATACCAATCAAAAGGGGGCCCACACAAAATCGAAAACAAACGTAAACATATAGTCGGAAACAAACGGAACATAACATATCAAACATATTAACATATTATCAACATTTAATAACTTATCAAATAAAATTTTGGGTATCATGATAATTTCAAAAAATATATTCGCAACTAGTAGATTCGGATGTAGCATGTATTTGGATAATCATGTTGAAATGCTAAGTGATTTCATGCGAGTAATGTTGACCTAATAAGTCAACCTATTCGTGACGACATGCAAGAAAAGTTAGAATAAAATTCATGCTTTGATTATTAAGAGCCTAAGTGCATGTTTGGACTCGATCTACTAGCACATCGAACCGACATACAAATTAAACACACAGCGCTCACCTTTTTCGCTTAGTATAGCGACTAAAACTCCACAAATGAAGCGTATCCGAAACCTGAGCAAGTATGTATATGACTTAGAAACATAACTAATGAAAATCCTACACAAGGATTTCCTAAACTAACACATCACACAAAAGTGCTTAAAAATTTACGACATCAACTCCACTTAAAAGTTATTATTTTCAAAACTCAAAATTCTAATTTAAAAAAAAAAAAACAATGCCAAAACAGCATAATTTTCCTTTCATTTTCCAAATTTACAAAACAGCCCCTAAACTTTTAAAAATATCCATCTTTGCAAAAAAAATTGCAACAAACTTTAAATCAAAAGATTTTTAACTAAACTCATATCGAAAATCAAATAAAAGTATTAAGTATCTTGTTACTTCAAAAATCAAATCTTTAAAAATCCCACAAGTTTATAACTTTTCAAAGATATCCTCATAGTTTTCAAAAACTTAATAAAACCAACTTTCTTGAAAAATAATTCAAGATCCAAGCATCTTAGCAATATTTTAAAATAATTAAGCATATTTTTCACTATAAAACTGAGATTAAAAATAAATTTTAATAACTTTTCACCAACTAACAATGAGAAACAAAAATTTCTTTGATTCTAAAATTTCTTCGGAAAAATTTATAAATTTTCAATCTTATAACTAAAATGAATAGACCACTACTTCAAATCAATTAATCAAGAGTTTATAAAAGAACCATGTAAAAACAACGACAAAACAGCGCATTTACCCCCTTAATTTCAGATTTCAAAAATAACCCCAATTGTTTTAAAAACTCCTATTTTTGCAAAATATCGAAGCAAACTTTAAAACAAATGCTTTTCAAGTAACCCTAACCAAATATCAAACAAAAGTTATATTTTCAGTCCCTTTTTACTCCCAACAGAAATCGCAATCCTCAACCCTTCAACTTTTAAAATCTTTCAAAAATACCCCAAAGTTTGAATATTAAAAAAAAACATTAACTTTCTTACACAAATAAATCAAGATCCAAACATATAAGCAATATTTGAACAAATCCAAAGCAAGTCACATTAAATATCTAATATTAAACATAAACTCAACAACTTATCACAAAAGCTACAAAAATAAACTAAACTTCTTAATATATACTTTGAAGATAGGAAAATAAATTCACAAGAATTAAAGAACACATGCATAGACGGATTTTTACCCAAAGCAACGACGGGGATGAAACTCTCTTCATTTTCAGACCTCTGAAGGTGGTGGTGTCGGCTCCGGTGGTAGTGGTGGTGGCTCCCATGGTGGTTCATATCAAAAGTCCTCAAATCTTTACTTTTCACCAACTTGTAACGACTGGAAATTCACTTTGGTAGATCTAATCGACGATCCGAACGGTCAATATGTAGCTCCATGTGTGTAGGACTTTCACGCAAAATTTTGGCATGATCCAACGGTGGAAGAAGACGGAATGGTCGAAAATCCGGGGCTGTGTAGTGAAAATCCGAAAATTCTCTTTGTGTTGCCTCTTCTATCACTCTCTCTTATTTTCTTTAAGAAAACAAATGGGGTATGGGAGACATAAAATCTGATTTAAGGGGATAAAAAGAGTGGTGGAGTGTTTGAATGGAGAAGGGGGTGTAGAGGCATGGTTATACTTCATTGGGTCAATTCCATTTCTCTACCCAAGGTCTGATTTATTTGACTTTCAAGGAGGAGAAATCATGGCATGTTCAGCCTATGGAGGAGAATGGGCGTTTTTGCACTTTTGACCCCCAAAATTTTGAAAAGTGCAAAATAACCCCTAAATCAAAAAATTTCGCACACTTTGGTCCAAACTAATTACAAAATGACCCCAATGTTTTTAAAATGCAATTGACATGTTTTCTAAATTATTTCTAAGTCCAATATTCCATAAGAAATAATTAATGCGCACAAAGCACAAAAGAGAGTTCAAATTTTGTGCTCGAAAATTTTAATTGTACGTTTAGGTTTAAAGAAATACTATGTTTATTAAAAATAAAATATGTCACACAAAACCGGGTTAAAAATTCAATAACTTTATTTTAAAATATTTTAAATTTACGGGGTGTTACATAAATGCACCAAAATCAAACAATATAGACAAACCCTAAACCCCAAAATTACTAGACTTGGGGGCAGACACCAGCTCAAATGAGAAATTGCAGAAGGGCAGAAAAGCCATCACTCTAATGAGGATGTGGGCAGGGGCAGAAAGAACTGCAAAAGATTCCGACGAAACGGAGTTCTACTCAACCAAAGAGGAGAGAGGACGGAGAAGAGATTGTATTTTATGGTTCAATTTACCTAGTAATATTCTATATCCCTATCTTTATAGTTACTATTATAAAAACATTAATATTTTTTAACTTTTTTGTGCGGGACTAAATTACTTTTATTTTAAATTGTAAAGTGATATATAATTTAATGGTAAATATGTAAAAGTAAATGAAGAAGATTAGACATGAAGTTTTATTATATTTAATTTATCTCCAACATAAACTCCTAAAATTTATAAATTCTCTCTTACATCAATTTTTGTAATTTTAATCATCTTATTATAATATATAAAAGCGAAAAAATATTGTTATTTTAAATAGCCCCTAAAAAAATTATAAAATTATTATATTTTAGCATCAATGATTATTTAAGTAAAAAAATATTAATTTAAAGATTTAGTACAACATTTATCATAAACACTCTAAATATAAAATTTAAAATAAAATTCTCTTAAATAACATTATGTTACAAAAAAATTAAAATTGAAATATTAGTATGAAAGAATAAAAAATACATGACTTAGCTAATTACTTAATTTTAATTTGGCTAGAATAGAAAAATTTCTTAGGTAATACACCGGCTTGTGCTCCGATTTTTCAATCTTTACCAGAACTGAACTAATTGCATCATTAGAGACCGCGATGTACAGATATAAAGGCTCTCCATCTGAAGGTTTCTCCAACATTGGCGGTGAAACCAAATATGCCTTTAGCTCCTCGAAGGCTTTATCACATTCCTCATTCCATTCAAAATCTTTTAATTTCCATAATAATTTAAAGAAAGGCAAGCTCTTATCCACCGATCGGGATATGAATCTGTTTAGGGTGATGATCATCCCCACTAAACATTGAACCTTAGAGAGCTTCCTTGGTGGTTGGAGAACTGTGATGGCTCGAATCTTCTTCGGGTTAGCTTCGATTCCACGCTCGTGAACTAGGTAGCCTAAAAATTCCTGATCTCACCCCAAAGGTACATTTTGCCGGATTTAACTTCATACCCTATTTTCTCAAAATTCGGAAACATCTATCCAGTTGCTTAATATGATCTTCTTCTGTCATGCTTTTTACGAGCATGTCATCCACATAGAGTTCTATAATTTCCCTGATCAACTCTTTGAACATCATATTCACCAACCTTTGATAAGTTGATTCAGCATTCCTCAAATCGAACGGCATCACTATAAAACAATACACTCCTCGCTCGGTGATGAATACAATTGTCTTGATCTCTTTCATTAATGAAAATCTAATAGAAGCTCTGAAAAGCATCCATCATGCTGAAGAAGACAAACCCAGCAGTGGAGACCACGAGCATATCGATCCTTGGCAGCCGGTAAGGGTCTCTCGGGCATAACTTGTTTAGATCAGTGAAGTCATTGCACATTCTCCATTTGTTGTCAACCTTGTTTCCTTTTGCTACCAACACTACGTTGCATAACCATTTTGTGAACTTGATTTCCCGAATCTGATGATTGACCCAGAATCTAAGTCAACCAACCTTCTTTTCGCTGGAACCTTAGGCTCAAACTTCTTCTTGATGGTTAAGGATGAATTATAACATTCCCGCGCCATGTATTGATCATTTCGCATTTTTCCGACCCCAGATGTGGTCGAAAACTGTACCTTTTGATGATAAGTAGACACAAATGCTTTGAACATGTTCAGGACTGGTCTTCCCAAGATGGCATTGTAAGCAAAAGGTATGCTTAATACCAAGAACTTCACCATCCTTGTTACGTGTTTTGGCTTCTTCCCGATAGTCGTACTCAAAAGAATCATTCCGAGCGGAACGATCTCAGAACCACCAAATCCGATCAACAGAGTAGCAACCCGATCCAAATAATGTTGTAGGTTGATTCGATTAAGAGCTTCAAAGGAGATGATATTTGTGGAGCTACCTGTTGAATGAAGATGAATATAGAGTGCAAGAAGTAAATGGAGGTTTTGATGATTTCCAAAACATCAGAATCAGCTAAGTAATGGAAGCTTAGCAAATCCATTAGAAGAATTTTGACCAAGTAAGAAGACAAATCAGAAGGGTAAAAAATTCAAGGTCCAGAAGAATACTGATCTGTTGCTGAGCTCGGAATTAAACTGGTAGTTTCTCAGATGACTCAAATAAGATTAATTCAACTTGAGATCAGCAGGGTATCTATCAGATGGGTTATTTCGATCAGTAAAGTAGAAGGGATCAAAGAGTCTGCCCAACGGTAATAAATCCACTTGGCGTAATAAATACTGCAAAAGAAGTGTATTAATGGCAAATGATTGAAGTTATTTTCGAATCAGCAGGGTGCATTAAATGCGACGACAGAATAGTACAACAGAGTGTACAGTGCTATAGTTGCAGAGAGCCGTTTTCAGAAAAAGGGGGACCAATACTTGCAGATTTGAAAATTGTCATTCTTCAACGGATATATTTTCAAATCGAAGTATAAATAGAGCTAAATTCAAGAGTTAGAGATAACACAACAACTGAGATTATTTCGCGAAGCAGAATTTTTCTAAGTCTCAAAAGTTCAAGAATAGCTCACTCGTCTGTTGAAGTCATTTGTTGACAGAAGCCGAAGTTGAAGTTAAAAGATTACATCTTTCTGAGTGAATTTGTATTAGAAGAGTGTTGTGAGAAGTAGATATCCATCTTAGTGAATGATATTACTTCAGAGAATATGAGTTTCTTTGTGATTTTCGATTGCGAACTTGTGGCCTGTTCATTTGCTGTTCGGCACAAGCAGTGTATATTGTAAACTTAGTGTTTATAGTATAACCCAAGATCTTCGTGACTTGGAAAAGTGGACTAAATGATTTACATCCATGTAACCACTACAAAAATTTTGGTGTTTTACATTTGCGCATAAGTTTTCATGCATATTTCAAAAGAGCATACTTTAACACTTGTATTAACTGTTATAAAAGATTTTAAAAAGGAGTTTATAAAAACTGAGGATAAAATCTTTTAAGTTGAAAAAGTTAACTTGTGAAAAACATTTATAAAATCCGCTGCAAGTAATCTATTCTGAAATCAGCTAAATCAAAATCAGAAGAGTGGTCAACTCTGCTGTTCAAAGATTTGTGCGCTATCAACTTAGTATGCTTGCGATTCTTGAATCATCTTAGTATGCTGACAGAAAAGTTGAAGGTTTTTAAATAAAAAAAAAAATTCAGAGGTCTATTCACCCCCCTCCCCCTAAACCTCATCTGAGCACCTGGGGCCAACAAGTTGTATTAGAGCGGGTGGTTCATTTGAATCAGTTGCCTGATCAACGAGCTTGATCCAAGTGTTTTTCAAAGGTTTTAAAATTTTTCAAAAGAGCACATTTTGAAAAATAAAAACTTTTTGAAAATGGATTGTATCAGCCATGTTCCCCACATTGGCGGTATGAGTTTTGAGTACTAGAAGATCCGAATGGAAATCTTCCTTGCTGCTTACAATGAAAACATGTTTACATGTATCACAAAAGGTCCTTTTAAAATCACCAAGACGATAAAAGTAGACAACGAAGAAATGGTGAAAAAAGAACTTGAGGAGATGACAGCTGAGGATATCAAGCTGTTCAATCTGGACAAGATTGACCGTTTCATCATGGCCAGAGCCCTAGACAATGACCGTTTTGACAAGGTCAAGCACTGCAAAACTGCTAAAAGAAATATAGGACAAGGTTCGTGAGATAAGTGAAGGAAACGATGCCATTAAAGAGCATGATCTGAGTATTCCTAAAACAATTTTATTTTGTTTTGTAGGTTAGGATTAGGATTATGAGCAGAAGTAAAGTAGAGAAGAAATGATACTTGGACAGTGGATGTTCAAGACACATGTGTGGAGACATACATGAGCTGACTGATGTTGCTGCCATAGACGGTCCAAAAGTTACATTTGGAGACAACAAAGAAGGCAAGATTGTTGCATGTGGAAAGCTGATCAGGGGCAACATTGAGATATATGATGTCTCTTATTTAAAGGCCTCAAATACAATTTGCTGAGCATAAGTCAATTTTGTGACAAAGGTTTCTCAGTCATATTTTCATCAGATAAGTGCTACGTTGAACAGATAAAAAGAAGGTTATTTTATCTGGCAGAAGACAAGGGAACATCTACATAGTCGACTGGAATTTTGTGGAAAAAAATTCTAATGTTTGTTTGGTGGCTTCTACACCAAGTGAAATCAGTTGGCTCTGGCACAAAAGAATGAATTATGTGAATTTCAAGACCATCAACAGATTAATCAAGAATGATATGGTGGAAGGAATTTCTAAAACATTCATGAGCCAATACAAGCTTTGTGACGCATGTCAGAAGGGTAAACAAATCAAGTCATCTTTCAAGAGCAAGAAGCACCAATCATCAAACAGGATATTGGAGCTACTACATATGGACTTATTTGGACCCATTGATCCAATCAACAATGGTGGAAAGAAATACTGCCTAGCTGTTGTGGATGATTTCTCAAGATACACCTGGGTTGTCTTCATGAAGAAGAAAAGTGAAACCAATTAGAATCTTACTAATCTGATGGAACTGATCTAGAATGAGAAGAGTATGAAAATCTTGAAGATCAGATCAGATAGAGGGACTGAGTTTACAAACTCTATTGTTGAAGAGTATTGTAACATCAGAGGAATCAGTCATGAGTACTCTGCTGCCAGAATCCCTCAACAAAATGGAGTTGCTGAAAGGAGAAACATAACTCTAAAGGAAGCTACCAGAACCATGATAGCTGAAGCAAAGCTACCCCAAAGATTTTGGGCAGAAGCCACAAATACAACATGCTACACCCATAACAGATGGATGATCAATAAGAGTCAAAACAAGACACCTTATGAAGTCTGGAACAACAGAAAGCCTAATATTCATTACCTTATGATTTTTGGTTGTTAATGTTATGTTTTGAATAATGGGAAAAATCACCTTATTGCATTTGCAGAAAAGGTTGATGAAGCTGTTTTTGTAAGATACTCTAATGTTAGTAAAGCTTACGGAGTCTTTAACAAAAGAACTTTACTTGTAGAAGAATCCATTCATGTAGTATTTGATGAACCAAACCAATCTTCTGAAAAGAATCAAAGTACTAATCCAGATCTGTCTACTGATTTTCAGAAATTGAGTGTTGAAAGAAAAGAAAAATATGTTCCCATCATACTACATGATCTCAACTCAGCTGCTAACTCAAGTGCTGTTCAAAATCAGTATGTTGATTGTCTAACTGACGAGTTGCCAACAACTAACAGACCAAAGACTGTTCAACAGACTGCAAATGTTCAACAGACTACTAATGGAACTCCAACAGTAGTGTTGCAAGATCAATCAAGAGGACAACATCCAGATTTGCAACCTGATCTCAGATGGCTCAGAGATCACCCACCTGATTTAGTGATTGGTGATCTATTGGACAGAGTAAAGACTAGGAGAGCTATTGCAAATGATGCAATGTTTGTCAGCTTCCTATCCCAAGTTGAGCCCAAACAAATTGAAGAAGCTCTTAGTGATTTTCACTGGATTGAAGTCTGGTACTTAGTTCCTAGACCAAATCATGAAAAGTCATTGACACTAAATGGGCATTCGGAAATAAGATGAATGAAGATGGTATTGTTACCAGAAACAAAGCAAGACTAGTTGCCAAGGGTTAATGCCAAGAAGAAGGCATTGACTTTGGTGAGACATTTGTACCAATAGAAAAGCTTGAAGCAATCAGACTGTTCATTGCTTATGCTGCTCACAAGAACTTCACTGTCTATCAGATGGATGTGAAGTCTGCCTTTCTCAATGGAGAATTGCAAGAAGGAGTGTATGTTGAACAACCTCCTGGATTTGAAGCTTATCAAGAAAGAGACAAAATATATCCTATGAAGAAAGCCCTCTATGGACTGAAACATGCTCCAAGAGCATGGTATGTTACTTTATCTAACTTTCTTTTAATTAAAGGATTTCTAAAAGTTAAGGTAGACAAGAATTTGTTCACTGTTGAATGGGAAGATCATAAATTACTTGTGCAAATATATGTGGACGATATTATTTTTGGTTCAACTAACCAATAGATGTGTGACAAGTTCTCCAAGCTGATGCAGAACAAGTTTGAAATGAGCATGATGGGGTGAACTTAATTACTTTCTTGGTTTGCAAGTTAGACAGTTGCCTGAGGGTATATTCATCAACCAAGCCGAGTACACAAAAGATCTGTTTAAGAAATTTGGTATGAAAACTAGCTCATCTGTTAATATTCCTATGTCTACTGTACTTCGTCTGGATAAAGATGAAGATGAAAAATCAGTTGATATAACCAAATACAAAGGCATAATAGGGTCACTGTTATCCTTAACAGCTAGCAGACCAGATATTATGTATTCTGTTGGGGTTTGTGCGAGATATCAATCAAATCCTAAGGAATCTCATCTCTTAGCTGCCAAGAGGATTCTTAGATACCTTAGAGGCACTCAAGAACTGGGATTATGGTATCCTAGAGAATCAGGATTTGAGCTTATTGGTTACTCAGATTCTGACCTTGCTGGCTGCAAAATTGATAGGAAAAACACTACTGGTGCCTGTCAATTTTTAGTTAGTCGTCTGATCTCATGGATGAGTAAGAAGCAAACTTCAGTATCTATCTCTACTGCTAAAGCTGAATACATTGCTTCTAGAGCATGTTGTGCACATATACTTTGGTTACGTTGAAGCATCAACTTGAAGACTATAATATCAAGATCAGTGGAATTCCAATCTACTGTGATAATACAAGTGCAATCTCACTTACTCAGAACACCACAAGTCATTCAAGGACAAAGCACATTGAGATCAAACATCATTTTGTTAGAGATAATGTGGAAAAAGGAATTGTCATTATTGAGTATATTCATACTGAAATCAGATCGCTGACATCTTCACTAAACCACTAAATGATGCAAGGTTTTCAACTCTAAGAGCTGAACTAGCACTGCTTAATTTGGATTTATAAGCTGAGGGGGAACTTATCAGAAGACTTAAAGTTCATCAACTTACTTATTTGATATTATCTTCAAGGTTAACTCTCAACAGACTAGTTAACTTATGGATTCTTGAACTCAGGGGGAACGTGTAAGACTAGCGGTACACTTGAGTTAAAGATGAAATTTGTTGATGACAGTTAGTTAGAGTTATGTATTCAGAAGTTATGATCTTAATTTGAGATTAATTTATCTTGCTGGATTGACAAACAGCAGAGGAAGATTACTCGATATTGGCTTTCACTAGTAATATCATATTTCATATCACTCGTCTTTCAGATAAGTTAATTCAACTCATCTGATATTTTATATAAGTGTGTAGTACTAAAAATGCTATATTCAAAACACCCTTTTATAAGTAATAGATTAGTGTCGATAGACTTTCCCGCCCATCTGACATTAAAATATAAAATTTGAAATCCACAAATCTCGCCCACACGATTAAAAACTGTCAGAATGGATCTAACGGTTCGCGTAAAACACGGAAACCAACGCATGAAAGAAGTTACTAATCTGTTTATTTTCTCTCTTAAATCCAGATCTGATCAGACTAGTCGACCTTATACACCCAAAATTCTCTAGAGCATGAAAGAAGTTACTAATCTGTTTATTTTCTCTCTTAAAGTGTTCAATTCTCTTCGTTAATCACTTCGAAATCACTACAATGGCTGGCGCTGAGGGAAGATACCTAAGTTACGAGAAGTTCTACTCTTCTGGAACTGCTCTCATCAAAGAACTTATGGTAAAAATCAAAGAGGCAACACTGGTTAATGTGTTGGAGGCTCATTAAGAATTGGTTTTTATTGAAGACGTTGATGGTCTTTACAATACCAGGAAGATCGACTTAACTAAAAACACCATGGTCGCCACTATTGGAGGGAAGACAATATGTGTCTCTCCCACTGTTTTGAGTGAGATTTACAAGCTGAAAAACGAAGGATAAGAGGTTACAATATTGAGGTCTAAAAAGGAAGAAGAATTCTGGACTTTGTGTGCAAAGGAGGGAAAGGAGATGACTGAAAGGATGATGAAAACTCAGTTGAAAGACGAGTTTACATCATTGCGAAGGTGTTGGAGTGCTCAACTAGTTCTTTGAATGGGTTACCAAGGAGAAGATTCCACTGACTTGTATCTACTATGGGCTACCAGCTAGATGAGCTTCTCATTACTTCAGTATTTTGGCCTTGAAGAAAAGTGTCCATGTGATAATGCTGAGTCATCTGTTCATGGCTCTTCATTGTTCACTGATCAATGGCAAGCCTGTTCATGCGTTGAAGGAGCTGAAGACGTATGATCCAGTGAGAGTAGAAGCCAGGCTGACAACTCCAAAAAGGAAGGCTAAGGGTAAGATAGGGAAGCCTGTTGCTGCCAAGAAGCCTAAAACTGCTAAAATAGACTATTAAGTCTGTTGATCAAGCAGCTGACCCTGCTGTTCATGCCATATCAGCAGAGTCTGAAGTAGCTGATAAGATAGCCACTGAGGTGGCTAGGGAGATAGATGCAATGACTACTGAAGCATCTCCCGAAAGAACTGAGTCAGACGAACCAGTTTAGGTTGAAAGTGTTGCAAGGAGAACAAGGAACTCAGTGAAGAGGACTGCTGAGCCTCAACCCACTGGGGTTATGACCAAGTCAACTGCATGAAAGAAGCTGACTCTAGGAGGTCAACGAATCACCTACTCTACTAATTCAACCATTGTTAGGGAAAATCCTCCTACTGCACAAAGACGAGTTGATGCAGAGGAAAAAGCTGCAGAGGATAAGCTACTAACACTAACACAGTCTGCTGTTGCTGAGACAGAACAGCCAGCTGATGAATCAGCTGAGATGAATGTTCCACTCATTCAGCCTCAACCAATTCCAGCTGTTCCACTGAAAGTAGTGGAAAGCCTTGCTGCCAGAAGGAAGAGAACTGGTAAAGGGAAGGTCTCTGCTGGTCAGAAGAAGAAGAGAGAAGAAGCTGAGCAAAAGAAGAAAGAGGAAGTAGAGTACCAGAAAGTTCTCAAGCTCAGTGAGCTTGAATCTCAGGCAAAGAACATGTCAGAAGCTGAATTAGCTGCTAAAGAAGCTCAATACTTGGCTCAGGCATTGGAAGCCAGTACTAAGGACGCCCATGGTCCAAGGCACAGTGGAGGAATCCATATTGGAGAAAAGAAAAAGCCTAAGTCAGTTATGCCTAGACCCAAGCTGCCAAAGAAAAAGAAAGGTATAACTCTATGCTGGTCCGTCAGAGTCTCTTTGTTGCTGAGAAGATCAGATACAATAGGTGGAGGGACTATCGTCTAACGAAGACCAAGGAGCAGATTATGCAGTTGAAGGAGTTTGCAGCAGAAGAGGCCTGGATTCTGCAATGGCTGCAAACTGGCTGCTTAAAGCAAGCATTGGATTCAGACCACTTGCTGGATATGATGGATCTGAAGCTGAGGAAGTTGGCTAAGTCTGAAGCCAAAAAGATCACTGACTATCCCGGAGACTCTTGGAAGGAATGAAGACCTTCAGGATAGAGCAGTAAAGCTGGCAGTCTCCATAACTTTGGAAATGTGACTCAGAAGTCAAGGTTCCAGAAGGGTCATCCAAGTTCTCTGACGCCCCTGCCAAGCTTACAACAAATAGTCTTATGACCGGCCATCAAGACTTATGAAGATCTGCCAACAGACAACATCACCGTTTGAACTTGCTTGGATATTTACACATAAAACTGTTAATTCTGCTGATGGTTCTGATTTTGTAACAGTTAAAGATGAGCAAGTAAAGGTCCAGAAGAAGACAAATGAGACGGCCAAGACATCATCAGAGGAGTTGTCTACTGCCCAACAGCAGACTTCTCTGAATAACTGTCCTAAGGAGAAGGAGCAGCTTCAAATTGAATGGAAGGCTCCTGAAAGAGTCCCAAAGGCTGCCGAACCCAGCCCTCTGATAGTAGATAAATTAGCTAACATCAGAACTGAAGTTCAATCTATCAGGACATACATGGATACTTTTGGAGCTAGAGTTCAGAACAAAACAGCTGAATGGAGGGACATAAATCAGGTTGTTGCAAATGCAATGGTTGCTCAAGAAGAGAAGACTGAAACATGCTGAGAGCATTCACCACTTCATCTGATCTGATTCTGAAGACTCAAATTCAGCTTTGTGAGCAAGTGGATCCCACTCTTGAAAAGATGGAAACATTTGCCAACCTGCAACACCAAATCAGAGATACTCATCTTCAAGCTATGGAACAGAACATCAAGCTGCTATGTGAAGTTGTTAACGTCACTCCGGTTTTGCTTGAAGAACCTGTTGATCCTGCTGATGATGACAAAAAGGGGGAAGATGGAAGTTCTGCTACAAAGAAGGTTGCTGATTTTAATCAATCAGTTGAAGTTATAGAGAAGTTGGACTCTACTTAAAAAGTTGATGAAGAAAATACAAGTCTAACATGTCTTCGACTTAGAGAAGTTATCGATTAACATGTCTTCGACTTAGATCAATTACTTATATTATGTATCAAAATACGTCGATCCAGTCGTATGAAGACATCGAGAGACGTCGATCTTCTCATATGAAGATACTTGTTCGTCTCCTTATCGATACCTCTTCCAATCGACATGGATAATGTCGACATCTGCCATACTTTTTACCCAAAAGGGTCGAATCGAATACAGAAGATCCGATCCTGACCTAAAATGTCCTATCACAACCCATTCTCTATAATCGAAAAGGTCTTGTCAGGGTCCGATCCATTAACCCGTGCGAAAGGCTATAAATAACCCTCATTAATCACATAAAATGGTATGATCTCTTACCTGAGTCTTAAACTACCCATTTCATTCATCTCGAACTCGACATTTACTTAAGCATCGGAGGATTATAGCCGGGTAACCACCGGCATTAACCTGACGTGGTTGTCTTTGAT
Source organism: Penstemon eatonii (assembly GCA_038501285.1). Lineage (NCBI taxonomy): Eukaryota > Viridiplantae > Streptophyta > Magnoliopsida > Lamiales > Plantaginaceae > Penstemon > Penstemon eatonii. The sequence goes on from CM076713.1 coordinate 29,886,571, forward strand.
TGCAGGTTTCGATCCCCGAGAACAAATAGAAAAAAGGTAATCGATCTACCTATCTTCATATTGAAGAGATGTGTTAAGACCCGATACCCCATCACTCGATTATTCTAAATACTATAATCCAACCAAAACACAGTCATAAATTGGCGCCGTCTGTGGGAAACAATAACTCTGAATCGAATGAAGATGACTACGCGTTCGATGGCCGCTCTTGCTCGAGAACGGAATGGAAACCAAGACCAACTCAGGTAGGGTCAAGGAGTTAGCACGCCTACCTGGAACCAAGAATCACTGGTCGGGGAAAGAAGGAGAACCTTCCAGAACCCCTGCGTCCGAGGTCGTCCAAATGGCAAGGTAAGATATGGGCCCTACTCAATGAAGCTGGAAAAGAATAAATGTCTTAAGCTGCTAAAGGGAGTGTCGAGGTTCCTCAAGGACGACCAAAAGGAAGAAAGAACCAATCGCAGAAGCAAGGATTGACACGGACAAAGCCAGCATAAGTAATGATCAAAACGGTGAACGGGGAGTATGTCAAACGAACATGGAATAGAAATTCTATGCATAAAGCAATTGCCCTATGTTTGTGTTTTGATAAGATTTTATAAAATTCCCTAATTTATTTTTATCTAATCCGCGAATTCTGTTTGAGTTACATATATTGCAGCAAAATCGACAGATAGGACTGAACAGATCACTCCAAGCACTCCTCGAAAGCCGCGGGCATCGAGTCGACATATAATGAAAGCTATTAATAAGCTAACTCCAAGCACTCCTCGAATGCCGCGGGCATCGAGTCGACATATAATGAAAGCTATTAATAAGCTAACTCCAAGCACTCCTCGAAAGCCGCGGGCATCGAGTCGACATATAATTTAAGCTATTAATAAGCTAACTCCAAGCACTCCTCGAAAGCGGCGGGCATCGAGTCGACATATAATGAAAGCTATTAATAAGCTAACTCCAAGCACTCCTCGAAAGCCGCGGGCATCGAGTCGACATATAGTGAAAGCTATTAATAAGCTAACTCCAAGCACTCCTCGAAAGCCGCGGGCATCGAGTCGACATATAGTGAAAGCTATTATTAAGCTAACTCCAAGCACTCCTCGAAAGCCGCGGGCATCGAGTCGACATATAATGAAAGATATTAATAAGCTAACTCCAAGCACTCCTCGAAAGTCGCGGGCATCGAGTCGACATATAATGAAAGCTATTAATAAGCTAACTCCAAGCACTCCTCGAAAGCCGCGGGCATCGAGTCGACATATAATGAAAGCTATTAATAAGCTAACTCCAAGCACTCTTCGAAAGCCGCGGGCATCGAGTTGACATATAATGAAAGCTATTAATAAGCTAACTCCAAGCACTCCTCGAAAGCCGCGGACATCGAGTCGACATATAATGAAAGCTATTAATAAGCTAACTCCAAGCACTCCTCGAAAGCCGCGGACATCGAGTCGACATATAATGAAAGCTATTAATAAGCTAACTCCAAGCACTCCTGGAAAGCCGCGGGCATCGAGTCGACATATAATGAAAGCTATTAATAAGCTAACTCCAAGCACTCCTCGAAAGCCGCGGGCATCGAGTTGACATATAATGAAAGCTATTAATAAGCTAACTCCAAGCACTCCTCGAAAGCCGCAGGCATCGAGTCAACATATAATGAAAGCTATTAATAAGCTAACTCCAAGCACTCCTCGAAAGCCGCGGGCATCGAGTCGACATATAATGAAAGCTATTAATAAGCAAACTCCAAGCACTCCTCGAATGCCGCGGGCATCGAGTCGACATATAATGAAAGCTATTAATAAGCTAACTCCAAGCACTCCTCGAAAGCCGCGGGCATCGAGTCGACATATAGTGAAAGCTATTAATAAGCTAACTCCAAGCACTCCTCGAAAGCCGCGGGCATCGAGTCGACATATAATGAAAGCTATTAATAAGCTAACTCCAAGCACTCCTCGAAAGCCGCGGGCATCGAGTCGACATATAATGAAAGCTATTAATAAGCTAATTCCAAGCACTCCTCGAAAGCCGCGGGCATCGAGTCGACATATAATGAAAGCTATTAATAAGCTAACTCCAAGCACTCCTCAAAAGCCGCGGGCATCGAGTCGACATATAGTGAAAGCTATTAATAAGCTAACTCCAAGCACTTCTCAAAAGCCGCGGGCATCGAGTCGACATATAATGAGAGCTATTAAATAAGCTATTATTTCTCGACAACCACTGTGGCATCGAGCTGAAACCAACATTCGAGGAAGGTAGGCTGATTGTTCGAAAGATTGACAGTTGCGATAATATCGATAGAAAACTCTACAGAAACAATTGAAGTAAAATTAAAAAGTTATATTACATCTCAGAAATCGATATAGTTACAAGGGTCGAGTATTTTACAATCGAGATAGTTGCAGAAAACTCGAAAAACCTACTACAATCTATTACAAATTGCAAACCAAATAACCTTCTTCGTCGATTATCGGACTATAGAGGGTCACTCGGATGGATTCCTACATATTCGGCAACCAAACTCCTCCGATATAAAGCTCGATAACGACCTCGGATGACACCAGAGCACGTCTTCCTCAATACACCGATCGATGAGAGAGAAAGCTACAAGTAGTTCTCTCACTAACCGACGCATTATGGAAACGGCTCCGAGGTCGTCAATGGTCTTAGCGAAGGCCAGGGGAATCTCCTTCCTTTCATGGCAGCAGCTAGCTCGAGAAGACACACCATCTCAGTCAATGTTATGACCATGGTTGATGGGTCTCTATGCATTGACCGAGAGATGGGAGATGAAAGAAGCGCTTATGGATATTTTTGCGCTTTAGGTCCTCCACCATCTGATCGGCTGCCCTACCTTCTACCTCACCCCTGGCTCATCAAGTACGTCGATACCTCGAGACATCGACACTCAGATACAAGACGAAGAGTATCCAAGCATCGACATAACAAGGTACCGCCGACACCGGCCTCGTCGTCCTTACCGATCCCACCCATTCGAACAATGAGGCCTACACATTGGGGAAACCCCTTTACCGATACCACCCAATCGAAGTTAAACTTAATTCCTTCCTCGATCAGGAGGTCGGGTGGAATGAAGAGGTGCAAAGATGAAGAGTGCACCCCTCGATAGCATAATAATGGAGAGGTTATTGAAGGCAATTTTTGTCGGATTACATGTTGAATAAAACATGTTAGATTGATTGGTATGAATAATGGTGGGTACCCCACCACACTTATTTATAGACCAGGGCCATCAGATCTGACGGCTCAGATTTGTTATGTTGAACGGCCCAAAATTTAGGCATTAAATAGGACGACTCCCGCGCTGCCCAAAGAACCCCACGTGGAACGCGTCCAACGGTTCCAAAGGGCAGCACGATCAGCGGCTAAGATTGACCCTATTAAATGCGTCGACTGCCTCTACAACTTCGCTGCTATGATCGACTGATCATTAGTCGGAATGTCGGCCCCCGGTACCAAAAGGCTTTATCGTACGTCGACCTGAAACGGCACTACTCGTCTAAATCGACACATTAAGGCTAGCTTTGTGCATATCGACTATCCGAGATCAATTAATCGGCACAAAGAATGATTTCAAAGGACCAAACAATAGCTCAAATATGTGACACTTTCCAATTACTCCCATACCAAGCTTTGAAGAATCGATAGATAACGATAATCTAATGGAAAATGGAAGTATAAGGGAAATCATTTCAAGAGGCTTATGCTCGCCTATGAAATTTTACCCAAAAGAAACGAGTATTTATAGACAAAAGTTTCCCATCCAAGGGTTCAAAATCAAACTCAACCCTAGGGATTGGGACCTGCTCAGCAGACAAGTACTGACAACCAGGACCACATGCCAAGATAAACTCGGTTCAAAAGTCAAGAATGACAAATAATCAACAGATAAATATTATTACAGAACCAGGTAGGAATAATGTTCAAACATGCCACTCGGGCAAGACTCGACGACGCATCGTCAATAATCAGAAGTACAAATAACAAATAGACAAATGTAAATGATCACATAGAGCCAGGGCCGTAGCGGGTCTCATAGTTGAGCTTGTCCAGATGGGTCGACTCCTTCGAAGCTTCAGGGACGTCCTGTTGAATGGCCTCCTCATGCTTCTCAGCCTTCTCGGCTTGAACAGCAAGGAGAAAACCGAACTCGTGAGCCTCGGGATCTTCTTTATCACCCTCTACTGAAGGGATCTACAGCTCTTTGCCATCCTCATCTAGAGCTGGATCCATCTTCTTCTCGTCGAACTTATCATTGAGAAAACCCCAAGCTCGACATTGTTTCCACCCTCTGATGAACATTTGGATCAAATCATCACCGAACTGACGATCCACAAGCTCTCGATAGACGATGCTGTTGTAAAACTCAAGCACGACTTGCTTCCTTTGCTCGGACGTCAAACTCCGATGATGATCCAAGGCCTCCTGCTGACCCATGGCAAAGCCATCAGCCTCCTTCTCTGTTAATTGTTTCTCAAAGTCAATCCTCAACGTCGATAATTCGACTTCCAATTCAGCAATCCGAGCATCCCAGTCAAAACTTCGCTCTCAAGGCTCTTAACCTTCCCCTCCAGAGCCACTATTTGCTCCCTAGCCTCCTTATCAAGACTTTTAAACCTCTTGGCACGTTTCCGTGCTGCATCTGCCTTACATGCGTTATGAAAAATCAACTGGTTACTCTGCGAAGGTGCAATGTCGTGTTACAGAATCATGATGATATCAAACTAATAAGAAATCGACAGAGTTACGATTATAAGAGTAAGACAATACCGCCATTTGTAGAGCCGCCTGTAAACGAAGGATGTCGGCATTATCGAAATTTAGCAACGACTGATGATCGACGAGAGCCAAATTTGAGCAAAATTTGTCCCAAACTTCAGGACTAAAGTCGGTACGAAGCAAAGCAGGATTAATCATCGAACTTTGAGCGACTTGGTCACCCATCCTCCTATTCTGATTTTCCACGATGGTTCCTATTGATTCACGGGGACCGACACTGATGGGACCTCTAGTCGATTGGCTATGGTTGACGCCGGACTTAGTCCTCTTGGGTGAAGGCATTTATTTTGTCCCTTCCTCCGGAGGAGTAGATCGTTTAACCTTGTCCGAAGAACTTTGCTTCTCGTGACGGGGGGTAGACGGAGGAGGGAGAGTACTCGACTGCGTCGACGCCTTAGTCCTTTCCTCTTTTCCGCGAGTTGAAGGAGAGGCTGAAGAAGCGGCTGCCAACTTTTGCTTAGCTTTCAACACAGAAAGAGTCGCAGATCGACTAGCCATAACTACGGATTCTGAGCAAAACAGGATAGTTAGTCAACAATCGAATAAAATAAAACAAAAGAAAGTACTATGACTACCTAAAGAAGGACTATTGATAGGTGGTGGTGAAATCGACCTTCCCCCCAAACTCAATACCGGTTCCCGCAAGAGTTGATTGATGTCATAACTCGACTCTGATAACTGCGAAAGGAAATCTGGCCCCCAAGAAGGTTCAGGGACGTTCTTCAAAAGAATGCCGCCCGATTTCCACTCTCGTTTGATTCCCCAAACGAAGTTCTTAGGGGTGCGAACAAAGACGAACCTATGTTTCCATCCTTTTCCATGAGAAGACTTAAGATCACTTAAGAACCTAACATTAGGTCTCGACTTAACGAAGTAAAAACCCTCATTCGACTTAGGCGAAGGGCCTACAGTAAAAAGAGCACAAAAATTCGCGAAGGAAGATTGCTGACCTAACGCTTTCATGACCAAACAAAAACCGATGATATAACCTACCGCATTAGGAACTAGTTGGGTCGGACAAAGGCCGAGACCATTAACTATGTCGATAAATTCTTTGGCCAAGGGAAAACGAAGACCATTCTCGAAGGTATCAATATGAAAAGAACGACAACCCCTAGGAGGGTCATTCATTCTTTGATCGGGGTTGGGATGAAGAACGGTCCATCCCTTAGGGAATTGATATTTCTCCAATATCGACTCAACTGATAAACGTAAACGACTTGCCGACATGTTGTTGAAATGCTCTATGGTCCGATAACGTTCCGAGGTCGAACTAGGCGGGAAGACCTCTTTGGGAACAGTTTCGACAATGCCCAAAAGATGGGCAGAAAGAGGACTATGGAGCGGTCCCTCGAAAGGAAGGTCGAAATGTGACATTATAGATTTGGGCGACATACCCTCACCCTCACCTACCGACTCATTACCTATCGACATAGAATGATTCGACATAAAGAGAATAGAAACAGTACCTAAAATATGAACGACTTCGACTTAACCGACTGGGAAACTCGATCGACAGCCACTCCGACAACTTATCTCCGATGTAAGCGAAAATTTTGAGAAATTATGAATAATTGGGCAAGGGACGCAACCCTATTTATAGTAGTGAACGGTCAAAAGGCGCGTTCTTTAAGAAGTTATGACAAAATGTCCAATAAGGAGCCCAAGGCCCAATAGACTCCCTCTGAAGGTCCACCACCATACTTAAAGAACTAGATAAGCGCCAACGCAACGGCAAATTCCAAAAGGAAGTAAACTCAGCAGTGAATTGTCGATTACATTTGATCTATTAACAAAAATAAATCGATGTTCTCGAGAATTACATACGAAGAGTTCACAAAACAAGTTCAAAACAAAAACCATATTAATATCATGATTACAGATAAATCTAAAAATCCTGGGAGTCACTTGTTGGGTATCAGTTTCCCAAATTCAAGAGACCGAGCAAGCGCTTCCTGCACTTCCAAGTCTGCAAGATTAACTTCAAGCTCACACTTTTCGTTGAGCTCCGGTCCTATGAGATCATAGTCGAACTCCCTATTATTCAAGAATCCGCGATGCATCAATTGGGCCACGGTCTTCTCGTGCATTTGGATCAACTCCGGACCCATTCTAAGATCGGCAAGATAATTAAAAACAGGGGAATTAACAAATTCCCTCGCTATTTCAAGCCTCTGCTCTGACGACACGACCCTCACCACCGGAGGATAACCCCTTTGGAGCTGATCATTCTCCCTCGTCGCCGAACTCCACTGTCGAGTGGCATCCTCGAGCTGCTGATCCCTTTCTTTCAGCACCTGCGCATGTTCCGACTTCAGCCTTGATATCTCGCTCTTACACTTGTCAAGCTCCTTATATGCATTCTCAGCCTCGAGATAACCTTGGAACATGTATTGCATTGCCTGTGAAGGACGATGCTCATAATGAATATCGACATATATAATGAATCACAATCAAATTTGTAAAAACTAAGAATAAAACTTACGGCGGCCAATGTTCGACCCCCATGATGAACATTCTCTTAAATCGTGAACCGAGATAAACTCTTATGATCTCGGAGATATATGCTGTGAACGAAAGAAGCAAAAGCGGGAACCATTGAACCTTGGTCCAGAACACTTGTGCTATCATTCAATTGGGCGGGGTGTGACAACTGTGATTTGAGCCACTCCGATAAATCCCAATTAAGATCGACACCTTCAGATAAATACAGAGAACTAATCCTTTTTCCCTCCCTTAGAGGTCGCACGGGAATCCCAGGTTCATTGGCAACCGCCTCCTCGGCTATCGGTCCCTCAACGTCTTTGACCCTCTATCTCTTTCCCTTTCTGATTTCTTCTCGACGAGCAGCAGAACCTTCCCCCGTCGATATTTTCCAAAAATCGCCGACATATCGACCACGCGATACAGTCCCTCGACTCTGAACGCCGTGACTCGACTGACCCGGGGTCACTGTGATATGCTTGGGTCCCTTCGGGGGCACTACAGCCCCAATCAACACCTCATCTGCGATATAAAAACGAAGGAGAATAAATAAAGCATGGATAAAGGAAACCACTAATTATATGGATATTAGTGATTTAACCGTTTTTCGTCGGGTTAATTTAATATCAGTGAATTTGTGATATCGGGGGTTTGGATATTGAATTATTCAGTATATTGGGTTCTGTTACTTTATTCTGGATGGATCGTTTACAAAGAAAAGCAATAATCAAAGGCAAGAAGTAAAACCATTAACGAAATTAAGAACGCAATGATATGGAGGTAAAGTTCTGCAACAATAATGGATATTATTGAGTTCTATTGTTATCAATGTATTCTTGTGTAATCTCAGAATTAAGAGAATTCGTAGTTGTCTTATACAACGAATAACTAGGTATTTATAATATGCTAAACCTAGTATTACAAGGAATCATAGTCCTAGTTGGACTCGGCCCAACCTATCCTTCATGGGTCCGGAGTGTAATCTTTACTCGGAGCGAGCGGCATCAGGCTGGGTCAGTAAGAAGATCTCGATCCGTTAGAATTGGTCGAATCGATCTTGTAATCTTTGTTCGATCAGACTAGTATGTAGGGTGCGAAATAGCCCCCAACAGTACTCCCTCACTTCTTCGAGCGTATAGATAATAGGAGCTCGTAGAAGTAGATAAAACTTGTCGACTGTTTCTTTTCTATGAACGGAGCCTCGTTAAAAACCTTACTTAAGAAAAAACCCAGTGGGAAAAAATCTTAAGTAAGGAAAAGAGTGCTACGTATCATAGATAGTCGTTTCTTCTGTCTAATCGTGGATCGCCACGCGTCTATTCAGGAGGCTTTTTGTATCCTTCCGTTTTTGGCGGGAATTTGAGTAGCTGTGATAAGTTCGAAACGTCTTTTCTCATTTCCTTATAAATAGGTGACTTTCGAGTTTGCCATTTCTCTTTTATATTTGCTTTTAGATCGCAGTCATTTTCTAGTTTGGTCGTTCGTCGTATAAAATTTTCCTTTCATCGACCTTCTTCTTCAAGAACTAGAATATAGATGGCTTCCGTAAGAAGATCTTCTTCTTCTCCTAGAGAGATCATTGCCCCTGATAACGAGGAGGAGTTACATTCTAATCCTCTGGGTGAACAAACTACGATATCTGATCTTGTTATCCCTGTAGAAGATACTTACAAGGTACGAATCCTTTCCGATGCGGATGTAGCCGCCCGAGCCAAAAAGGGCAAAGGTACTGTTCCTCAGATTTCTGAACCAATTGAGGATCTAGCTTGCGCATATACAGAGGAAACATTCCCTGAAGTCGTGAATAACTATACCAAATATTTCCCGGAAGGTTCTGAAATAATTCTTCCTTCCTCTACTGATAGGGTCACTTCCCCGCCGGAGGGATGTCGAGCCTTTTATACGGCTCATTTTAATAGCGGACTGCGTCTTCCTTTGTCTCCCCTTTTCCTGGAAGTTCTGAAAACTTTCAGCGTGTGCTTGACACAACTGGTTCCAAATTCTGTTGCTTTCGTGGTTTGTTTTTCCGTTCTGATGATTGCAAAGGGGTTTAAACCTTCTTTCCGCAATTTTACGCAACTTTTCCGTTTTAATATTTCTAGTTCTTCAAATCGTGGATATTTCTTTGCTAGTCAGCGACCTAGCCGAGCAATTTTTGATGCTCCGGTTTCTAGTAATCCTTCATGGAAATCTCATTTCTTCTTTGTTCGTCCTCCGTCTAATCTCCGTTCGGTGGACGGTTCGACCATACCTTTTTCATGGGATCATGGCTTTAGTTGGATTCCTGGAGGTCGCTCATCAACTGGCGAACTTGTTCCTGATGATGTACAGTTTATCACTGAGATTCCCGAGATGCGTACAAACAAATATCAAAGCGCTCTTCTGATTGGGGAATCTTTTCTTCGTAAGGCGGGGTTAAGTGTCCATAATTTTCCCATCAGTTCATCATCTGAACCTCTAGGTTAGCACTTTATTTGATCTTTAGTATCGTCACTATACTTTTTATATGGAGAAATTAACTTTATTTTGTTTCTTTTTCAGCTCATATGGTAGAAAACTCCCGACATTCTTCGAAGGGAAAAATGGTGCTGTCGAAATCTTCCAAGTCAGTGGAGAATAATCCTATCGAGCAGAGGGCGTCTCGAAAGAGGAAATTGGAATTGGGTCACGAATCCGAGGAGAATAGAGAGGAATCTCCGGATTCTCCACGTGAGTCCCCTATTCGTCAGGGCATGGGATCCGGTTATCCTCCGCTTCATCTTAGAACATCTTTGGGTATTCGAGGATGTCGTAGCTGGTCGATGCCTCATCCCACTAATAATCCAGTTGATAGAAAGAGGAGTTACTATGGACGTTCTGGTGACGACCTTTCTTTACTCGGGGATAAACATCCAAATCCTACTCTGGTCGAAATGATCGAGGATCATTTAGAGGGAAGGAGGGCCGCTGGTTATTCCGAGAAGGATTCTCTTATTCATGATAATAACGAGAATGCGGTCGATAAGGCGACCCGTATTCTTTTATCTGGCGTTCATACTCGCGATCTTAATAAGCTTCTTCATAAGGATCCTTTGGAGAAATTCCAGCGAGCTTCTCTTTACGCTGAAAAGGTGAGATCCTTTTCTTTCTTATTATTCAGATGAAGTGATATTTTAAGATTTTCTTAATTCGCTAATTCGTTTCTTTCTGACCCCTTTGTTATTTCAGGTTAACACCTGTCTGACATCATACGCCTATGAAAATTCTCTTTGGAAACAACAGTGCGAATTCCTTGAAGAGAAATATAAAGTTTTACTTCACAAATCTTCCGGTTCAGAAGTTGGTCCCTCGACATCTTCCTCTGTTCCTGTCGTAGAGACTCGTGCTGCCGGGACCGAAGACCAAGAAATGCTAGATAGAGCGATAGAGGTTTCTCGCGCTCAGGAACAAACCAATCAAATGGCAAGAAAATTAGAAGAATTGCAGTTGCAGAGCACGACTCGGATTAGTGAGCTTGAATCTCAAGTGTCAAGCCTTGAAGCTTCTTTAGAGGATTATGAAAACGACGTCCCACTTAGGCAAAGAGATCGATATGTTAGGAAATCCGACGAACAAGTAGTTCGAGAATTCCTCAACTCTCCTGTTCATATGGCGTTGGTGTACCGGATGGTCGGTCCTCTTCTTGAGAATACCTTTAAAAAATCGATTCATCAACTGGTCGCTTTGGAGATGATCGAGGATCGTCGGAAGGAGTATTTTAAGGCAGCTCATATCCGGTTGAACCGTTATGGCGAGCTTTATTCTTCTTCTGAGGTTCCAGATGTCGAATATCAAGGTTTTCCTCTGGCTCATCTTGTCGAGGAATTTGGAAATCCATTGCCGATTCCTCCTTCTGATGTTAACGATGAGCTCGATAATACTTTCATCGATCCAGTAGATGAAGAAGAAGACGAAGACGATATAGGCATGACTGAGGTCGTCAATAGTGAGCAGAAGATTTCGGATAGCGACCAGGCTTCTTAAAGTAGTGATTTATTTTTGAAATAATCTTTGTAATTATCCGCTTGTAGGTTAAATTGTAGCTTAGCTTTCCCTACTTTGTACACTAAACGTTTCTTATTCAGACAGTCGTGTCCTTTCACATTCGCTGTAATGATTCAGACAAGTCATTTAATTTGCCGTAATCATTATGTATGTGTCTTTTCAAATTCTAGCGTTTGCTCCAAGGTCAGTTTTCCTGTTTCGCGCCCTTTCTTCGGGTTAGTCGCGTCTTTTCGTGCAGTATAAATACGAGAGGTAAAATTTGACTTGTCTTTTTTACTGCTATACTCCTCTCTTAACATAATACTCTTTCTTGAGCTAGTCGATAAACTTCCTCGATATTAATTTATATTTTTCCGTAATCCGACCATGAGTAACCTTTTCGGTAATACTTCGAAGCGACCTTCTCGTGAGGGCGCTAGGGATAATAGATCGAAGAAATTTCGAAGAGAAGGGCCTTCGATGGAGCCTCCTCGTTCGTCCTCAGTTAGTAGCTCGATGATCGATACTCCTATTACCACGTCCCAACCTTTATCAGAAGTTAGTTCGTCGCTCCTCCAACCAAACTTTTCTTCTACCCCCGCGGGAGGTAATAGGTCTTCCCCAGGTCGATTAGCTTTCGGAGATCCATCCAACATGGAACCGGTTTACGACATACCTGTTTCTTCAGGTTTTTCTTCTTACGAGTATGGATCTCATGGAGGGGATTTTGTTAGTTCCCTTCCTTTTTCTACTTCTACTGCCCTGCTAGTTAGTGAAGGGCAAGTCGGTGATGGTTTTTCTGTCAATCCTTCCATAACGCAGTCTATTTCGCAATATGGTCCTGAATATCTATTTCATGATACCACTGTAACGACTGCTTCTTTTGAGTCTGGGGGACCTTCTGGGGGTCGATCTGGGTCGAGGTCAGGTCGTCGGACCGTTATATCTGCTTCCGGCAAAGAGACCTCTGTTAGTCCCAACGAGCGGGATTCCCCTCGTCCGTTAGATGATCGCTGTGTGCTTATGCAGGTTAATGACATTCTTTTGTCGGAGACTCCACGTTCCGACGGTGTCCCTTTGACAAGCGAGCTGCCTGGTTCTGTTGAACCTGATGCTTTGTCTTGGGACTTAGGTATGAGTACTATTTTGCCCGGCGAATTGAGGAAGCTCGAAGGTACTTCCAATGTTCGCCTTGTTCAATCTTTGGTGAAGATATGTGAGCAGGTAGATATTTTTGTTCTTTGTTTTGAATTCTTTGTTGTACGGCGGTTTTTCTTACTCTTTTCTATTTTTTAGGGCAAGTATTTTGCACTCCAGCTGGGTGTGCAAAATGATGAACTGTGGAATAGTCGGAGAGCTCTTCAAGTTCAGCTGGAGTCGGAGAAAGCTAAAACCAGGGGTTTGGAGCTGCAGCTGCAACTTGCTAAAGATGATCTCCAAAAGTTAGAGGCTGACAAAGTTATTCTTGAGAAAGAGAAAGGCGACCTAGTTCAGGCTGCCGCGTCGGCAGAGGGATCTCGTCAACAGGCATATGATGATGGTTATGATGCCGGTTATTTTAAACGTCAGGAGGAGTTGATGGCGTTTGCTGGTAACCTAACTCCTCGGAGGCCTGTTTCTGCTGGTCACCCCTCTGGCGATTCTTCTCAATGATCTTTATTCAATCTGGCAGACCTTGGACTGTCTCTTTTTTTTTTTTTTTTTTTTTTTTTTTTTTTTTTTTTTTTATGATGATGCCCAGCTTTTGTGTAGTTGTCCGGGCTGAAATTTTGTAATGGGAGAAGTACTAAAATGGAAATATTATGATCTCTTCTGTAGGCAGATTCTTGCCTTGATTCTAATGATATATCTTTTTCATATATGTAATTGCTACGCACAAATATACCATCATGTAGTAATTGACAAAGATTAGTTTTACTTATCTGAATTTTTATTTCTGCGGAGAGATTTGAGTATGGAGAAAGTAAGCTTGATCTTGCTTTGGTCGCTTGTAAGATAACTGAACGGTATAATATTTGCTTCGCATATTTAATCTTTGTTGATCGATCCAGGCGATCGTCGTTGTGTAAACCCTTAGCTGTCTGGTCGATGCTCGATTCATGCCTTATAAATTTGTCCTTATATGACATATATCTTATATAAGGAGGTTATTGTTCCTCCCGTTGAATTTCAGTTCTTCTTTTCCTCAGAGAGAAATTTTCCTTTAGGTGCTTTTCACCTATCCATGTCTTCCATTATTAGCTTTTCAACTATACATATCCCTAGCCAGTATATCATACTCTTGATATGGGAGGAATTGGAAAATGTAACAGTCCTGGCCAGATCTGACCCGTTCAGACCTCCTTCAGCAATTCTTTGGAAAATTAGGCAGTGACGGCCTTATAGTTTCGAATAGGGAGGGCTATTCTCCTGATTTCGATGTCAGATTTCTTGGATTCTAAATGGAATTCTTGTATGGCCAACTTAGTAGTCTCCCTATGATGTATGAGGCAGTTACGATCCCCATATGGTGGAGGCTCTGGTCGTTTTTAAGCATTTATCCTCTTTCAACGGTCTAATTTTGCATGCCTTCGTCGAGGAGTTCTTAATATTTTCTATTAGGCGACCCTCATATATGATCGTGCAGGTCGTTTTGGTCTTTGAACTTCTTTAAGTTTTCTTGGATTATTTGTCGATCGCTTCGATCTGTAGATTTGTTTGTCATCGATCTGTTGAGTCGATCCGACGGGGCGCCGTTCCAACTTACTTGTATTTATTTCGGGAAGTCAAAGGGTCGCGTTTTCGTCCCTTGATTAAACTCCTATTGTCCGTAGGATCATTCTCACGGGCGCCTATAAATAAGTAGACAGTTTCCTTATTTTCCATTCATAACAATGAAGATCTCTGTTTCTTTAGATTTCATTTTGCCTTCGGACCCCATAATGTTCAAGAAGTCACATTATCGTGATTTGTTCGTTCGCAGTAAAGGAATTGTCCCCAGTCTTGTATTGACGGGTCCCATGTCAGCCCTTCCTTGTATCGACGGATCCCATGAGATCTCCGCTTTAGTCTTCATCACTTTAGAGGTCCGTGGTTTCCGTCTGCACATGGGGGGTTCATACTTGCCAGTCACCCTCGCTCTTGGATGTGACTTCCGGAGTGATAGATCGCCGGGGTGGCTGGTAAACTTACCGTTTCACGACGGTCCCGAAGAGATGCTGCTCTAGAGTAAAATGTTTTATAGATAAAGTAAAAGCAGTATCTTCTTCTGGGTGAGTGAGCATTGCTAGCTTATCTGGCTGGTAGTGTTCATTTCATCTGGAAGAACATTTGATCTTCAGAGCCTGGCCATCGAAACAAAGAAGTCGACCATCCTGAGCAGCATGCTTCTTAGGTGGTTTATTATGATCGATGAGGTACTAGGGAGGAGATTGGTGTTTCCGTGGACATTGTCGTGAAGATAATCGATCCCATAGGATCAATTTAACTGGATCATTGTGACGATCTTTAGGTAGCAAGCAGATTTTTGTAACGTAGGATATTTGTATGTAATTGATTTGATGAATAAAATGTTATTTATTTCTTGCATCTTCTTTGTCGTTTGATAATTTTATTTACGAGGAGTAATTTCCGAGCAGATGAATTCATACTTGATTTATCTTTAAAACTTTAGGAGTATCAGCGGATCTTTTTTAGATCGTTAGGAGTAGATCGAGGAGTTTTTATTGAGCGTATCAATGTGTACTCAATCTTGCTATAATTTAGACTTAGGATTTCATAACAAAATCCTTCTTTGTCGTTGTAATTAATCGAGGAGTTTTTATTGAGCGGATCAATGTTTACTCAACTCGTTTTGTTTAGACTTAGGTTTTTAACCCAAAAATCTCTTTGATCGTTGAACATATACCGAGGAGTTTTTATCGAGCGGATCGATGTTTACTCAACTCGTTTTGTTTTAGACTTAGGTTTTTCATACCAAAAAGTCTTTTTGATCGTTGAATATATGTATGTCGAGGAGTTTTTATCGAGCGGATCGATGTTTACTCAACCCTTTTTGTTTAGACTTAGGTTTTTAGTACCTGAAAGTCTTTTTGGTCGTTGAATATATATGTCGAGGAGTTTTTATCGAGCGGATCGATGTTTACTCAACTCTTTTTGTTTTAGACTTAGGTTTTTCATACCAAAAAGTCTTTTTGATCGTTGAATATATGTATGTCGAGGAGTTTTTATCGAGCGGATCGATGTTTACTCAACCCTTTTTGTTTAGACTTAGGTTTTTAGTACCTGAAAGTCTTTTTGGTCGTTGAATATATATGTCGAGGAGTTTTTATCGAGCGGATCGATGTTTACTCAACTCTTTTGTTTAGACTTAGGTTTTTAGTACCTGAAAGTCTTTTTGATCATATATGTGTCGAGGAGTTTTTATCGAGCGGATCGATGTTTACTCAACTCGTTTTTGTCGTCGGAATGAGGAGTGTTTATTGAGCGGATCAATGTATACTCGACTCATTTATAGTTCAGACTTAGGTTTATCACCAAAAAGTCTTTTTTTTTTTTTTTTTTTTTTTTTACTGTTGAATATATATATGTCGAGGAGTTTTTATCGAGCGGATCGATGTTTACTCAACTCGTTTTGTTTTAGACTTAGGTTTTTCGTACCAAAAGTCTTTTTGATCATATATGTGTCGAGGAGTTTTTATCGAGCGGATCGATGTTTACTCAACTCGTTTTTGTCGTCGGAATGAGGAGTGTTTATTGAGCGGATCAATGTATACTCGACTCATTTATAGCTCAGACTTAGGTTTATCACCAAAAAGTCTTTGTTGCTGTTGATATAGATCGAGGAGTGTTTTTTGAGCGGATCAATGTATACTCGACTCGTTTCGTTCTAATATTTATCAATATGCTAGTGTAATTCCACAGAGCGTTAATCGAAATAATCGATGTATAGAAAATGCTAAAAATTTTTACTATTTGAACTCTAGGCTAGGGCCTTTGTTACAAGGATTAAAACTTGATAAAGTAAAAATAAAACAATGCAGTATAATCTGCTAAAATTTATTTACCATAGTATTTCCTAAGGTTGACTGCGTTCCAGGTTCTTGGTAAGGCTGTCCCATCCATGTGTGCAATTTTGTATGAACCTTTCTTTCCTACGCCGATGACGATGTAAGGTCCATCCCAATTTTGTTGTAACTTTCCCACATGCTTGGATACTTCTACCTTTTTCAAAACCAAGTCCCCTTCTTTGAAGGTTCGGACGCGTACTTTTTGATTGTATGCTTTCTCCATATTTGCCTTAGTGGCTTGTAGGCGTACAGCAGCTTTATCTCTTAAGGCTTCTGCTAAATCAACGTCATTTTCCCTCGCCTTTTCATTTTCTTCTTTATTGAACATCTCTATTCTTGGAGTTGGAATTAAAGTTTCCACAGGGATAACAGCTTCCGACCCATATATTAAGCTGAATGGGGTTTCCCCAGTTGAATTTCTTACCGTAGTTCGATTAGCCCACAAAACTCCTGGTAGCTCATCGAGCCATTTTCCTTTGGCGGCTCCTAACCTTTTTTCCAAAGATTTTATTATTTCTCGGTTTGCTACTTCAGTTTGTCCATTTGCTCTTGGATGCCCGACTGAAGTGAAATTTTGTTGAATCCCCAGTTTCGAACACCATTCTATCACTTGTTTTCCAGCGAATTGGGTTCCATTATCGGAAATTAGGACCCTTGGGATGCCGAATCGACAGACTATGAATTTCCAGAGGAAGTTAATAACTTGGAATTGGGTTATTCGTGCGAGGGCGACGCATTCTATCCATTTGCTGAAGTATTCTACAGCGACCAGGACATAGGATTTCTTTGATCTAGCCGTTGGGAAAGGTCCCACGATGTCCATTCCCCATTGATCGAATGGCCAACAAATCGAGATAGGGTGCATATTTTCTGCTGGTCGATGGCATATGTTAGCATGGATCTGGCAGTGATGACATTCTCGGACATATCGAGCGGCATCTTTATTGATGGTAGGCCAATAGTAACCTGTTCTGAGACATTTTAAGGCCAATGCCCTCGATCCACTGTGATTTCCTGCGTCTCCTTCATGTATTTCTCGCAGTATATCCATGGTTTGTGATTCAGGGATGCATCTCAAGAGAATTCCCGATACTGATCGTCTGTAGAGTTTTCCTTCTATAAGTGTATACTTGGGGGCTCGATATTTTATTTTCCGAGCTTCATTCTGATCAGATGGTAGTTTTCCATCTTGAAGATAGTCTTTCATTGGGTTCATCCAGTTTTCTTCGGCTTCTTCGATTTCCATTATATCGATTATTGGTATTTCATCGATGTCGATTGCTGGTGTATTAGATATCAACCAGTTAATCACCCGTTCGGTCTTTCCGTCATGGGATCCTGTGAATTTTGATAGCTGATCGGCCCATTTATTTTCCGAACGTGGGATGTTCTGGATACTGAAGCTTTCAAATTTCCCAGCTAGAGATTTCACTTTGGCGAGGTATTTGATCATATTGAATTCTTTAGCTTCGTATAGGCCTTCTATTTGTCTTTGTACTAATTCCGAATCAGTTAGTACCTTAAGACTCTTTATGTTGGCTTTTATCGCCATCTCCATTCCTGCGATTAACGCTTCATATTCGGCTTCATTGTTTGTTACGACGAAGTCCAATGTTATCGCGTAATTCAAATCTTCCTTATTTGGTCCAGTGAAGTTGATTCCGGCGCCTCCCCCTTCTCGGCCTGAAGCACCGTCGACATGCATTAACCAAGTTTGATCCTCGATCATCAAGACATCGCTGTTGTGGCAGCTCGACGATTCGGTGGCCTGCGTCGGTGTTTCTAGTATAAAATCGGCCAACACCTGGGCCTTGATGGCAATCCTCGGTTTGTAGTCTACCTCGAACTGGCTGAGTTCGATGGCCCATTTGATTAGTCGTCCGGAGGCTTCTGGTTTCGCTAGGATTTGCCTTAGCGGTTGATTCGTCAAAACGATGATTTTGTAGGTTAAGAAGTAGGGTCGGAGTTTTCGTGCAGCCACTACTAAGGCCAGCGTGAATTTTTCTATTTCCAAGTAATTCTTCTCCGCCCCTTGTAATAACTTGCTGAGATAATAGACAGGCTTATGCTCTGAACCCTCTATCTTAATTAGGACTGAGCTAACGGCCGTATCGGAGATGGAGATGTATAAGTACAATGGTTCCCCTTCTGTCGGTTTGGCCAACATCGGAGGGGATGTTAAATATTCTTTGAGTTGTTCGAAAGCTCGTTCACATTCTTCGGTCCAAACGAAGTTTTTTGCTTTTCGAAGTGTTTGGAAAAAGGGCAAGCTTCTATCCGCCGATTTAGATATAAATCTATTCAACGCTACGATTTTCCCAACCAAGCTTTGCACTTGAGAGATGGTCTTGGGAGGTTTCATTTCAGTTATGGCTCGAATTTTTTCTGGGTTGGCTTCTATTCCTCGCTGGTGTACCAAATATCCCAAAAATTTTCCTGACTTAACACCGAAGGTGCATTTTGCGGGGTTCAACTTCATACGATATTTTCTTAAGATTTGAAAACATCGATCTAGATGTTTTACGTGATCTGCTTCATTCATACTTTTAACTAACATGTCGTCTACATAGACCTCCATTATTTCTCCGATTAACTCCCTGAACATTAGGTTTACCAATCTTTGGTATGTAGCCCCAGCGTTCCTTAATCCGAACGGCATTACTATAAAGCAGTATACTCCCTGTTCGGTTATGAATGCGGTCTTCTCTTGGTCGCGCTCGTCCATGTATATTTGGTAAAAGCCTTGGAAGGCGTCCATCATGCTGAACAGCGCAAAGCCAGCAGTCGAGTCGACCAATAAGTCGATTCTTGGGAGGGGGTAAGGGTCGCGTGGACATAACTTGTTAAGGTCGGTGAAATCATTACACATCCTCCATTTGTTGTCCTTTTTATCCCCCTTTGCTACTAGTACAACATTACATAGCCACTCCGAGAAATGTATTTCTCGGATTTGTTTTGCTTCCATTAGTCTTTCAACTTCGGCTTTAATGATTTTATCTTTCACTGGTCCATGATTTCTTTTCTTCTGTCTGGCGGGTTTCGCCGAAGGGTCAATTTTTAGGGTATGCTTGATTACTCGAGGATCGATCCCTTCGATGTCATTTGCACTCCAAGCGAAAACGTCCACGTTATTTCTTAGAAATTCGATTAACATTACTTCTCCTTCTTTGCTCAATTCTGTACCAATTCTTGTCCTTTTGGACGAGTCGCCTTCTACTAGAATTATATCTTTATGTTCTGGGGGTTGCAAGGATAAATCTAGTGGTTCTTTCCCCTTTTTATCTAATCGATCAGTAATAGGAATTTCGTCCTCATTTCTAATTGGATCGTCTTCGATCTTTCTCTTGCTCGGAGTAATAGGGTTAGGATGTTCTCTCAAGGTCAGCGACGTGCTGTAGCAATCCCACGCCATACAGTGGTCATTCGTTATTTCTCCAATGCCGCTATCGGTCGGAAATTTTATTTTCTGGTGATAGGTAGAGACCACAGCTCGAAAAAGGTTAAGGGCTGGTCGCCCTAATATAGCGTTATAAGCGAAGGGTGTTTCTACCACTAGGAATTTTACCAGCTTCACTGTTCGAAGTGGCTTCTTTCCGAGCGATACACTCAAAGATATTGTTCCGCTGGGGATGATCTCGGACCCTCCAAAGCCTACTAACGGTGTGGCTACCTTTTGTAGGTTTATTTGTCCGAGGTTCATTTGTGCTAAAACCTCCCTGGAGATGATATTTGCTGAGCTTCCATTATCGATTAGGATTCTTTTCACATTGTAATTCGCTATTTCTAACGACACTACCATAGGGAAATCTGGGTTATCTTCTTTCGTATCCCAAGTAATGTTTTTAGGTACTTCGCCTTCGTTAAAGCTAATCGGCTCGTGATTTGTTGGCCTATTTTCTAACGTCCATATTTCATTTGGATATTTAGAACTTGCAATTAAGGATCTGGCCATTCTTCGTCGAGCATTGCGACTATCTCCACCCGCAGGCCCCCCGGATATAGTGTGGATAGTTCCATTGATCTGGTCGTGATTCAACTCCTGAGTAGGTCGATGTTCTGGTGACCTTCGATGAGAACTTCTCCTTTGAGTTCCGTTCCGGGGGCTTCTGCTTCTTTCCCTTTTGCGATTATCTCGTTCTATGTATTCGTCTAGTTTTCCTTGCTCGATCAGTTTTTCAACTTCTCTCTTAAGGTGAAAACAATTTTCCGTTCGATGCCCATGTGCCCTATGGTACTTACAGTATTGATCATAGTTTCTAGACCCTGGTCTGGGCTGAGCGATTTTCCTCGCCTCAGGAATCCAATTATTCCTTTCTAGAACTTCCAAGATTTCTTCGATTGGAGCATTTAATCTTGGGTGTTCTACTTGATTCACTCTGCTTCTGATTGGTGGTTCAGGGTTTCTTGGTCTTTGGTAGAAATTAGGTTGCCTTTCTCGGTCGGCTCCGCTGTATTCCAGTCGCTGGAAAACGTTACCTCTCTTGGAAGATCGCTCGTAATCCAAGGATCTTTGGGCGGGAATCCTATCATGCCGCTTAGACCCTGTAGCCGTAACTTTGTTTTTGTTTTTATCCTTAAAGGAATTCATCTCTTCTTGAGTCATATACTTAGATGCTAGGCTCATGATGTCGGCGAACGTTCTTGGTTGTTTTCGGCTGAGGGCGTTTCCAAACTGCCTGTTTTTAGTGAGGTCGAAGAGGATAGAAATTATGTAATCGATATTCGGAGAGTCGATTTTGAGTAACTCTACGTTGAATCTTGCCAACCAATTTCTTAGGGATTCCCCCTCTTGTTGGTATATTGTTCCTAGGTAACTCATCGGTAGTTTTTGTCTCTTCAGACTGGCAAATTGCTGTGTTAGTTTATTGCATAATTCTCGGAAACTGAATATGGAATTGGCCGGCTGTTTGGCAAACCAATCCAACGCGAGTCCTTCGAATGTTGTCACCATTAGCTTGGCAGTGTATTCGGCGGAGTGGGCATATAGATTCATAATGTTCGTAAAGCTAAAAATATAATCATCCGGGTCAGTGGTTCCATCGTAGCGAGGTAGTCTGCCCGGGACTTGTCCGATCGATTGTGCCTCTTTTATTTCCCTGCAGAAGGGAGAACAGGCCGCAAGGCTTTCCTGGAGTTCCGTGGTTCGGGCCCACGGATTTTGAATAGTCCGTAAGCGTTGTTCAAGTCGGTCCTGCACCATCCTTTCAATTTCTCTTTCCGTCAGTCGAGCCGTTCGTGGTCGATCAGGGATTGTATCATCTATATCATCCTCAATAGGGATAATTGTTCGTTCCCTGGATCTACTACGCCTCGCCGGGGTTTTTCTGTGACCTCGTTTCCTTCGAGGATTGTTGTCGGAGGGTTTCGAATTGTCCTGTTGTGGACTGTGTAGCGAGCGGTGCTCGCTTGGTGGGCTATCAGCTTGTTGAGATACATGATCGTTTTGTCCGGGCGTTCTCCGAGCAGGAATTGTCCTGGCAGCCCTAGGGTTTTGCGGAATTTGATCAAGCACAAGTAATTCTTCCGGGGAGAGTGATTTAAAGAGCATCGCTATTTGTCGTAATTTCTCCTGAGCACCCGGGAGAGGAGCAGGGATCTCGGGGACTTCCGGCTCTTCCTGTATCGTGCCGGGAGGACCTCCTAGGGGTTCATGATCTCGGGGATGGGTATTCGGTAAATTCTCGTCGGTGTTGGGAACGTTATTATTGTCGTTCTCCTGTGGATCTTCAGATGTGTCATGACCGGTGGTTGTGTTACTTCTTGCTCCGATACGAGCGCTTTTCCTTGGGCGAGCCATATGTCGATCGAATAATTAACCTAGCCCCACGGTGGGCGCCAACTGATTTAACCGTTTTTCGTCGGGTTAATTTAATATCAGTGAATTTGTGATATCGGGGGTTTGGATATTGAATTATTCAGTATATTGGGTTCTGTTACTTTATTCTGGATGGATCGTTTACAAAGAAAAGCAATAATCAAAGGCAAGAAGTAAAACCATTAACGAAATTAAGAACGCAATGATATGGAGGTAAAGTTCTGCAACAATAATGGATATTATTGAGTTCTATTGTTATCAATGTATTCTTGTGTAATCTCAGAATTAAGAGAATTCGTAGTTGTCTTATACAACGAATAACTAGGTATTTATAATATGCTAAACCTAGTATTACAAGGAATCATAGTCCTAGTTGGACTCGGCCCAACCTATCCTTCATGGGTCCGGAGTGTAATCTTTACTCGGAGCGAGCGGCATCAGGCTGGGTCAGTAAGAAGATCTCGATCCGTTAGAATTGGTCGAATCGATCTTGTAATCTTTGTTCGATCAGACTAGTATGTAGGGTGCGAAATAGCCCCCAACAATTAGCTTACCCAAACTAGGATCGTTAGCTCCCCTGGTTGACCTCGAGAGCATACAAGCCCATAGTCGAGGTTCTTCTATCAATCTGTTGACGTCCAGGTTCCACCTTGACAAAACCTTGAGAAAACCCTTTCTAAACCCAGGCTCCGGAGGATTACGAATAGAAATAGGACTTGTGCGCCAAGGGGAATGTACATTGAGGGCCACGTCAATAGGAGGTCTAAGAAAAACAAACCTCGATTTCCAGCCTTTTCCATGGGAACTTTTGGCGTTGCTCAAGAAACTTAGATTTTGTCGAGCTTTCACTTGGTAGAACCCTGTGCCCGACTTCGGCGACCCGCTGACCTTGAACAGATGCCAGAAATTCCTGAAAGAAGCATACTCTCCTAGGGCTTTCATGACGACGATAAACGCGATTATCATCGCCATTCCATTTGGCACGATATGTGTTGGTCGCACACCGAGAGCATTCAAAATATCCGCTAACTTCGGAGCTATTGGTACTCGAAACCCTAGCTCCATCGACGCTTCATGAATCGCGAAGCTACCAGTCGGGGGCTCGTGCATTCGGTCTTCCTTCTCAGGAATCTTTAAGCTCCAGCCCGGCGGTATCGCGAAGGCAGACAACATGGCAGCAGCTGATCTCTTGTGACCACCAGCCTGAAACTCATAATAAGCCTCCTCGGTCTGATATTGTCGGGTATTCTCATTGTCGCCTGATTCTTCCCTCTCCCCCGCATTGGCATCGACGTGTTCGTTAAAAACCTCATCAACAAAGGCATCGACAAAGCCACTATCTGGACTAGAAGGCGCTTCCGACATCTTTTGTTCTCGATTTTTGAATATATAAAAAGACGACTTATACATACAACTTTCTCAAAATCGACACACTACTCCGAGAGTAACAAATTCACTTAAGATGAAATCATTTACGGTAAAAACGACCTATATATAGAAAAGGTAAATACCGCTTCACACCTCCTCACTAATTTACGAAACTAACCCTCCAAAAGGACACGACTGTTCGCGTACCTCCACGATAACAACGCGACGTTTCATCTCCTCGCCTGTATAAGGGATTGCCGCCAAAACAAAAAATTTCGAATTTACCGCGCATGTTTGTTTGAAAAACACAAAAGCCTTGTTTGGCAAACATAGAGCAGGACGAAAAACATCAAAAACTTCCAGACTTCGACCTTCACTCGAACTCTAGAACTTGGGGGACTACCACTATACTATGTTCAAAAAATTCAAAACCAACGAAAAGCATCAAAACTTCCAGACTTCGACCTTCACTCGAACTCTAGAACTTAGCGGACTACCACTATACTATGTTCAAAAAATTCAAAACCAACGAAAAGCATCAAAACTTCCCGACTTCAACCTTCACTCGAACTCTAGAACTTGGGGGACTCTTGATGTACCAAGTCTTCACCGATCACAAGTCCACGTCGGCAATCGATTAACATGTCTTCGACGAAGATCAATTACTTATATTATGAATCAAAATACGTCGATTCAGTCGTATGAAGACATCGAGAGACGTCGATCTTCTCATATGAAGATACCTGTTCGTCTCCTTATCGATATCTCTTCTAATCGACATGGATAATGTCGACATCTGCCATAGTTTTTACCCAAAAGGGTCGAATCGAATACAGAAGATCCGATCCTGACCTAAAATGTCCTATCACAACCCATTCGCTATAACTGAAAAGGTCTTGTCAGGGTCGGATCCATTAACCCGTGCGAAAGGCTATAAATAACCCTCATTAATCACAGAAAAAGGTATGATCTCTTACCTGAGTCTTAAACTACCCATTTCATTCATCTCGAACTCGACACTTACTTAAGCATCGGAGGGTTATCGCCAGGTAACCACCGGCATTAACCTGACGTGGTTGTCTTTGATTGCAGGTTTCGATCCCCGAGAACAAATAGAAGAAAGGTTTGATCGATCTACCTATCTTCATATTGAAGAGATGTGTTAAGACCCGATACCCCATCACTCGATTATTCTAAATACTATAATCCAACCAAGACACACTCATCATATACTAGCTGAGGAAGTAACTGATACAAAGAAGGTTGCTGATGATCCTGAAGAAAAAGCTGAAACTGAAAAAGTGTCCAAGAAACCAGAAAATCAGACAAGGAGATTGCTGCTGCCAAAGACTCAGCCATTGAACAGCTTAATCCATAGGTCAAATACAAAAGGATGGAGGATCTTAGTAAGAAGTTTGAAGCACTTCAAGAAGAGCCCTCTAGTCCTGATGAATATGTTAAAGAAGAAGTAAATGAAGAAGACAAGAATGAGGAAGAACAAGAAGAGAAGAAGGACTAGACTAGGTCTCTTGCAATCTTTTTGTAATCACTTGTAAAATTTACTTTCTGCTGTCTCATCTGATAAAACTTGTAACTTGTAATCAACTGATATCATTTATAAAAGTTCAAGTTTTTCTCAGAAATTTTTGAGGATCAAACTTTAGTTTAGGTACATGTACTTAGCTGGAGTTTTGTCATCAACAAAAAGAAAGAAATTGTTGGATGAAGATGAAGATAGAGTGCAAGAAGTAAAGGGAGGTTTTGATGATTTCGAAAACATCAGAATCAGCTAAGTAATGGAAGCTTAGCAAATCCCTTAGAAGAATTTTGACCAAGTAAGAAGACAAATCAGAAGGGTAAAAAATTCAAAGTCCAGAAGGCTACTGATCTGTTGCTGGGCTCGAAATTAAACTGGTAGTTTCTCAGCTGACTTAAATCAGATTAGTTCAACTTGAGATCAGCAGGGTATCTATCAGATGGGTTATTTCGATCAGCAATGTAGAAGGGATCAAAGAGTCTGCCCAACGATAATAAATGCACCTGGAGTAATAAATGCTACAAGAGAAGGGTATTAATGGAAAATGATTGAAGTTATTCTCGAATCAGCAGGGTGCATTAAATGCAACTGACAGAATAGTACATCCAAGTGTACAGTCCTACAGTTGCAGAGAGCCTTTTTCAGAAAAGGGGGGACCAGTACTTGCAGATTTGAAAATTGTCTTTCTTCAACGGATATATTTTCAAATCCAAGTATAAATAGAGCTGAATTCAAGAGTCAGAGATAACACAAGAACTGAGATTATATCGCGAAGCAGAATTTTTCTAAGTCTCAAAAGCTCAAGTCACTCGTCTGCTGAAGTCATTTGTTGACAGAAGCGAAGTTGAAGTTAAAAGAATACATCTTTCTGAGTGAATCTGTATAAGAAGAGAGTTGTGAGAAGTAGATATCCATCTTAGTGATTGATATTACTTCAGAGAGTAGGACTTTCTGTGGGATTTCCTATTGCGAACTTGTGGCATGTTCATTTGTTGTTCGGCAGAAGCAATGTATATTGTAAACTTAGTGTTTATAGTATATCCCAAGATCTTTGTGACTTGTAAAAGTGGACTAAAGGATTTACATCCATATAACCACTACAAAAATTCTGGTGTTTTACATTTGCATAAGTATTCTTGCATATTTCAAAATAGCATACTTTAACACTTGAATTAACTGTTTTAAAAGATTTTAAAAAGGAGTTTATAAAAACTGGGGATAAAATCTTTTAAGTTGAAAAAGTTTAATTGTGAAAAAAACTTATAAAATCCATTGCAAATAATCTAGTCTGAAATCAACTAAGTCATAATCAGAAGAGTGGTCAATTCTAATGTTCAAAGCTTTGTGCGCGATCAACTTAGTCTGCTTACGATTCTTAATCAGCTTAGTCTGCTGACAGAAGAGTTGAAAGTTTTTAAATAAAAAAAAAAATTCAGAGGTCTATTCACGCCCCCTCCTCTAGACCTCATCTGACCACTTGGGACCAATACTACTGTTGTAGATTAAAACCCTATTCACCTCAAAATTGGCGATCCTAAGAGTCAGGACCATTGAAAAATCAGGATCATCCTCGTCTACGTCCCATCAGCAAAACTAAAACTTATAACTTGATTTTCCATCGAAGGAGGCTCCAAAGATAAAATATCTTTTTCGGTCGAAACATGAGTCCATATTGACCTCATTGTTCTCTTTCTTGTGTTTCTACTATCTCCACCCGCAGGTCCTCCGACAATGACATTGATCACACTTGTTCATCCGCTTGATCTCGTGCGTTGCGCTGCTGTGCAATAAACTTTTGTGGACTTCTAGACCTATAACGATTGTTATAGTTTCCTCTTTTAACGAACTCCTTCAACTTTCCTTGCGCAATTAACTTCTCAATCTTTTGCTTCAATTGAAAGCAATTTTCAGTATTATGACCCGGAGCTCTGTGATATCTACAATATTTATCATAGTTCAACGTTCCAGGTCTCGCTTGCGTGATTCGTTGAGCCTCAGGGATCATGTTCCCCTCCTCGAGGACTGTTAGAATTTCCTCTTTCGAAGTTTTCAATTCCGTGAAATTAATCTTCCCCGACTCCCTTCTTGGTGCATAATCGGAAATAGGAAGCTGACCATAGACATAAGATCTTTGGGTCGGGGCTTGTGGTTTATAGGCATTAAGTCTTTGCCAAATCGAACCCCTGTTGGATCCTCCATAATCACCTGGCTTAGGAACATGTGCTCTCTCTTGCTTTTTCCCGATCGGAGGTCTTTGGTTTTGAGCGTTCTTCAGCTTGTTCATTTCCTCTTGGATCATATACTTTTCTGGTATTTCCATGATCCGCTTAAAATACTTTGGTTGCTTCTGACATAGGGCATTTCCGAATTGAGTGTTTTTTGTTAATTCAAACATAAGTGAGGATAAAAACTCAATTTGCAGAGTATTGTCCTTCAGTAGCTCGATACTAAATCTCGCCAACCATTGTCTTAAAGTCTCCCCATCCATCTGTTTCACTGTTCCTAGATGGTTCGCAGGCAACCTAGGTTTTCTCTGACATGCAAATTTATGCTTCAACTTGTCACGGAACTCATCAAAAGAGTGTTGGGATAGTGGTTGGGTAGCCTCGATTGTCAGAACAACGAAAGTGCGGAATTTAAATTTTTTCGAAGCACCCAAGGTCCCATATAAGATTCTCCATATTATTTATACGCAAGTAAGAAACAAAAACGCACAGAGTAATTAAACAAGGGGGTTTTTGCAATTTACCTCACCACAGGCAAGGTGGTGGCAACCTTCAGTTCTGATTCTGAATCTGGATCTGGATCTGGTTCACAGAAGTGATCCAAGCGTCTCACCTCCAAAGTTAGTCCACACCAATTGGATTCTGGCAACACCTCCTAGTCTTAGGCTCAGAACTGGATCTAGGAGATTTGTCGAAGCAGGACTGTGCAGATCTACTTGGCAATGCAAGATCTATCACAGTGGAACAAGGGAGAGGCGGCGGCGGCGGCGCTAGGGCAGCTCACGGCAGCAGGTGGCGGCAGCTCTAGGTTGGCGGCGCAAAGGAGAGGTGGCGGCGGCTAGGTTGAGAAGAGAGGCTAGGGTTTTTCTAGGGTGTTAGCTTTTTGAGCTCAAGTAGAACCCTATTTATAGACTCCCTCTTGACCTAGGTTTTGCAAGACTTCTTATGGGCTTTTAATTAAAGGTCCATGTCTTGCAGGCCTTTCATTTAATTAATTACTTAATTAAATGCCCAATCCAATTAAATCATTATTTCTTTTATATAATTAATTAGCAACTCAATTAAGTATTTAATTAATTAAGTCAGCCAATTAATTAATCTTCCACTTGAATTAAATACTTTTAATTCATTTAATTGATTTAATTACCTTTAAATCAAGTAATTCCTTTTGTATCCTTTTCAACAGTCACCGTCCAATTGTATTGTGTGTGACCCTCTGGGTTCACCATCATTGGCAGCAGGCCCACGAATTCCTCGTGATTTAATTTATGAACAATAAATTGCTCCGGTCAATTAAACAACCTTTAATTGACCACTCCTAGAATCAAATCCTCTATTAACTCAGGAGTACCTACACTTCATGGTCGATGTCTAGCCACAAGCCCATGAAGCCCAACTTCAGGTGAATTGATACTTGTGAACCTCGTCTCATATAATTACCATGTACATACGGTCCTTCTATCGACTAATATTCCCGATCAAGACTTAGGGTGTGTGAATTGATCGGCACCTCTAAATTTGTCTCGATAACTATACTTTCTAATTCAGGATAATATTCCATTATGACTCCTAAATTTGGAAACCCCTTTCCAAATCCGTAACCGACTACGGCCGTAGGTTCCTTGGATATATTATCTAAGAATCGTATAGGAAATTCTCTCACCCATTACAGTGAGTCAATAGATTCCATATCGGTACTAACCATTCGCGTACATGTCCATACGCACCCAACCTAGGCATGTTATGACCAAGCTACGTGGCCTATACCTAGATCTAAGTACGCACTTTCATGCACCGAATTCGCCCTAGCACCTCAAGTCAAAGGACTAAATCGTACACTATTATAATCCTTGAGAAACATCCCATCACCGATATGCGACATGCGCTTCCACAATGGGTTTCTCTGTTCGGGTCGTTCGATGCGTTCAATCCTCCATTGAACCACCTACTCGTATGCACTGGCCTCAAATGCCTTGCTCATGAAACGCTACAAATTCACTCCATGTGAATCATGCATACTTGTACAAGTCTTGGCGATTCCTACGATACCCCGTCTCGTTCGGAATCTATGACTTGGAACAGTTTTAAGATTACGACCTTTGAGACTGTTTCATGATTGCACTCAGTACTGAAGTGAATCATCCCATAGTCTAATGTAATCTAAGGGTTTCATCCAATCGCTTAAATGTATTTGCGAGAGATGAAGTTGGCCATTGTTTATCCTTATACACATATAAATAAACTTGCGTATTATTACATTTATACTAAAGAAAGATAATGATAGTTCCAATACAAGCTAAATATATTGGCTTGCAGAGCACTATCCCATCAATCTCCCACTTGCCCTAAAGCCAATCACAAACGTTTCTAGGACCCATCTTTTTAAAGATGTTCTTCGAACTCATTTCATGATATAGCCTCTTTTAGTGGATCCGCTAAGTTGTCTTCTGAGTCGACGCGATCCATTACGCGCGTTAACTCTACCAATGATTTTTCTAATCAAATGGTACCTTTCTTTCAATTGTGTTTAGATTTCTGGTGAGATCTCGAATGCTTTGCCTTAGCAATAGCTCCAATGTTATCATGGAAGATAATCATGAGCTTCGCAATGCTAGGCACTACATCCAACCGAAGGATGGAGTTTTATATCCAAACACTTTCTTAAGCCGCATTTAATGCTACATTTAATGCTGCAATATATCTTGTTTCAGTGGTTTAGATGGTTACGGTGATTTGCTTGGAACCCTTTCAAATTTACCGTTACCCCATTGATGCAGGATATGTATCCAAAAATGGATGTTCTTAATTCATCCACATCAGACTGAAAATTCAAATCAGTAAATCCTTCGAATTTTTAATTCTCCACTACCACCATAGACCAAGAACAAATCCTTAGTCTTTGTCAAGAGCTTAAGGATATCTTTTTACGGTGGTCCAGTACTTCTTCACTGGATTTTGACTAGCAACTGCTCGCGATACTTGAGCAAGTTCTACGTCTGGTCTAGTACATAGTAAAGTATGCCACATGCAACCTTTTGTTTGAAACATAAGGTATTTGAGACATTCTCCTTTATTCTC
Source organism: Penstemon eatonii (assembly GCA_038501285.1). Lineage (NCBI taxonomy): Eukaryota > Viridiplantae > Streptophyta > Magnoliopsida > Lamiales > Plantaginaceae > Penstemon > Penstemon eatonii. The sequence continues at coordinate 29,916,934 of CM076713.1, forward strand.
ATTTGATGTAGGGCACATCAATTTTGGAACAAGGGATACAGTGTCTTACTGGAAGCAATCCTTTCTTGGATTCTTCATACTGAATATTTCCAGTATTGATTCTATGTACTTAGATTTAGAGAGTGTCAACGTCTTTTCTGATCTATTTCTATAGACACGTATCCCAATACACAAGATGCTTCTCCTAAATCTTTCATGGAGAATTGCATGGACAACCATGCTTTCGTCTGTGCTAACATTCCGATGTCATACCAGATAGCCAGAACATTATCGACATATAAAATATGAACTTCATCGCGCTCCCACTAATCCTCTTGTACACTCATGATTCATACTCGTTTTGATGAAGTCAAATGTCTTGACTATCTCATCAGAACAAATGTGAATGTAAATGGATTCAGACATTGCTAATGGAGAAAAGGTTTCATCAAAGTCTGTTCCAGAACATTGTGAATAGCATTTTTTACCACTAGTCAATTCTTAGAGGCAACACCTCTCCATTCATTCCAAGTTTGAAGATCCACTTACAATTTATAGCCAACTTATAGGGATAAATCCCTGGGTGGATCAATCAAGGTTATACCTTGTTGGAATGGATGGGATCCATTTCGGTTTGCATGGCTTTGAGCCACGCACCCGTGTCTATGTCTGACATCGCTTCTTGATAGGTTTTTAGATTACTTTCCACATTCTCGTTTTCGTGAATGAAACCAAATCGCTCAGGCTCATTACGAATTCGATCAGACCTTTGAAGAGTAGGTGTACTGTTAGGTTCAGTAAATTATGGATTAACTCCCACTGTTTGCGGGGACGGGTCCAAATCTTGGACTTCATCAAGTTCCATGACGTTTCCATTTCCTTTGACGAGAACTTCATCAACAGAGGAACGGGTATTCATAAGAAACGATTGTTTCTCATTGTCGTGGAACAGGTATCCAATGGATTTCGTTGGATACCCCACAATTACATACAAATTGGATCTACTAGCCAATTTATCTCCTTTCTCGTTTCTACCATCGGCAGGAGATCTCCATACTCAGAAGTAAGAGCATAGAGGTATTTTGCCATACCTTTCTTGGTAAAGCTCTTTAGGCACGAACTTTGAAGGTACTTTGCTTAGTATCTTCGATGCAGTCAGGAGGACTAACTCCTAGAATGCATAAGGAAGCTTAACAAAACTCAATATGGATCGAACAATGTTAAACAATGTTAGATTCCATCTCTTTAGACACTTCAATAAGTTGAGGTGTTATAGGAGGAGTTTGTTGTATGAGAACCACATTCTCATTGAGATAATTGAGGAATCCTTGACAAGTATTTGCTATCTCGATTAGATCGAATAATACTATGTCTTTGTTGATTCTCTACTTCGCATTGAAATACCTTTCTTGGTTTTTCGGATTTGCATCTCATTAGATTCAATTTTCACTAACGACCAAGGTCATTAGTAAAAAGTACGAAGTATGAGTAATCTCCTCTCACGGTAACTTTTAGTGATCCATATTCATGGATTAAATCCAGATTTTGTTTGGTTCGCTCTGGATTCCCTGTGACGGGAGATCTGGTCATATCTCCTTTGAGACATGATTCGCAGGTTGGAAGTTCATCCAAGTTCTATTTTTCAAGAAGCTTAGGTGAAACCAACTTTTGAATCCTACTCTTGGAGATGTGTCCAAGTCTAGCGTACCAAAGTTATGGATTATTATCTTTGTATTAATTGAATTTCACACATTAATTCAATAAGATTGAGTTAATGGTTTAATTCAATTAATTTACTTCCTTTCAATTAACTTCTTTAATTGCTTCCTTTTTCCTTTTCAATTAACCCTTTAATTGAAACGTTGCTTAATCAATTAGATCATCTAATCAATTAAACATATCAGTGCCTTTCTTAGATGTAGTGGGATAATTCGACTTTTAGGCTACTTGCGTTCTTTTGACAACCTTTATGGTCGTATTTAGAAGAGAATAAATTCTTCTTCATTTTACTCTTCTTTGACTTCGCAGTCCATGAAGTGTAAACGATCATGACAGGTTTATCCTATTTGCCTTTAACCAGTACTTTGGTTGATTCATGAAATGTGATCGACTTATCAAATAAGATCAGTGTATTTCATGAGTCATTTGAATGAGCGGGAGGAGAATTTAGGAGGAAGTTAATGTTAAGATCACTTGCAGGCCTACGTTTAATCGATCCAGTTTTCAACTAGATTGAAAAAACAAAGACAGTGATCCTTGACACTAGTTCCTTCAATTATTCTCGAATTTTGAAACAATTCCTTAGAAGTCTCGAATCATATTGATTCAAAACTACTCCTCAAAACAAGCCTTTTGAGGTGGAGGTTTGTTTCAGAAGACTGGTCCTCAAAACGGGCCTTTTGAGGTGGAAGCTTCAGACATGCTCCTCATGTTGCTTCCATAGCTCGTTCAATCTTGATGCTTATTTGAGGAAACGATCATTAAGATTCCCATACTTCATAGGTGATTCGTTTCACTTTTGAGATTCATCTTTATATAAGGAAACGATCATTAATATTCCCATACTCTACGGGTGATTCGTTTCTTATATATTGACTTATCTCGGAAGCGCATAAGGCATAGGCTCGTCGTTTAAGAACATCATTCCCACTTCTGGAATTTAAGATAATTCTCAAGTTTCTTGCCTAGTCGATATTTTGATCCAGTTATTTTATTAGTCGAGGATAAATAGTAAAAATGGATAATTACTGATATCTCAGTATCTAAAGAAAAGACAAACATTTAGTGGACTAGTTAATGAATAATACTTATAATCTACGAAGGTTGGACTTTCTATCGTAGAAGTTCTCCCACTATTTTATCGAAACAATTACCCCTTCAATTGTTCGGGAAATTCTATTTCCTAGTAGGTCTTGACGTCCCAGCGGCAATTAATTGCACCCACGACTCGTGGTCATACAACCAATTCCCCAGGTAGGCATACTTATTGCCAATTGTGTCACTCCACAACCTTCAAGCTATTTTGCCTCGGTTTTCGCACTTATCTAGCACTGCTACATCATAAGTGTTACTAATCGTTAAGTCTAACCCATCAATCATGATGAGCAACGGGCCCGGTCGTGAGTTCTCCGTAACTAGTTATCGGTCGATCCTCACATCCCGACCAGTCCTCACCCTTGTCGTGTTTAGTTAAAAACAGGAATCAAGGAATTTCGCGTATTGTCCCTTTCTTCGACTCGGGTGCCAGACTCTGGATTACCTCTATCGATAAGTAGACAACATACGCTAGTCCCTATTGATGGAAGGCTTGGATCTATATAAATACTTCATTTTATTTTAATCCAATATGACTTAATATTTAATTCGAGAGGGGATTTACTGGTTTGAAAGTTATGCTAACTCTCCTCGAGATCTCACCGTTTCAGTTATGCTTTATCTTTTATTACGATCGATCTAATATTCTAGCGCGTAATACCATACAAGCTAAATATAAATCGACAAATAAATAAAATCCATACAAGCCTAGCATGCATACTACCACAATATGTTTTCGATCGGGAGCCTCCTATGTGGGCCATCATCGAGCCAATGATGTTGGCCCTATTGGTCAATCTAAAGGGTTTGTAAATGGGCCTATGCTATTACACAATGTACCATGCATACATGGCCTTCATATCTTCTTGGGCTCCCACCTTGCTTGCAAATAGGCCTCCATCCTATACTAGGAAAACAGTAAAGCCCTATTCTATTACAAAAGCTCAAAATGGCCCAAAAACATAATAGGCTCGCAGGCCCAATAAAAACAAGCAATAAATTAAACCAATCACATCTAACCTAAGGTCAAGGCTCGGCTCGATCGAAAACCACGTAAACAGTTCACGTAGAGCAAGAAACATGCAAACATCCTTTACCTATTTCTTTCTTAATTTTAAAACTACCTTTTAAAACTAACTTCCTATGATTCTTACTTTTTAGTCACTACTAATTATGAAAAAATGAATATTCGGGTAAACAAAAATAAATTTTCTGCTCAAATTCAGATTCTGTTTTTCAACTTTTGAAAATTGCATTTTCGCCCCTCAACATTCGAAAATTGCACTTTGACCCCAAAACTTTTAAAAAGTTACAAAAACACCCCTGGGCAGATTTGGGCAGCTACCAGAAAATAATATTTTGAATTCTGAAATTTTTTGATTTTTTCAAATTGACCCCTCAAGTTTCGGTAATTGCAAAACAGCCCCAAATTTTTCGGAAATTACAAATTGACCCCAAAACCCGTGCGACCAGATTTGCAAGAACAGTCCAGAATTTTGAAATTTCCAGATTCGAAAAAATTTAATTTTCAGCCCCTAAAAACCCTAATCTCGATTTCTTTGCATAAAAGTCCTGAAGTTTTCAAAAACTATGAAAACGGCACAGATCTAAAAAAGCAGTTTTACCCAATCATAGATCCAGTCATAACAAGTAAGAATCAACTTACAGAACATAATTATCACGTGTTTACATATACATAATTAAACATATACGGTGAAAACACATTATGTTCAGGCTTTTCGTATAATAATGATGGAGTTGGCTCTGATACCACTGTTGGGATAGTGGTTGGGTAGCCTCGATTGTCAGAACAACGAAAGTGCGGAATTTAATTTTTTTCGAAGCACCCAAGGTCCCATATAAGATTCTCCATATTATTTATACGCAAGTAAGAAACAAAAACGCACAGAGTAATTAAACAAGGGGGTTTTTGCAATTTACCTCACCACAGGCAAGGTGGTGGCAACCTTCAGTTCTGAATCTGAATCTGGATCTGGATCTGGTTACAGAAGTGATCCAAGCGTCTCACCTCCAAAGTTAGTCCACACCAATTGGATTCTGGCAAAACCTCCTAGTCTTAGGCTCAGAACTGGATCTAGGAGATTTGTCGAAGTAGGACTGTGCAGATCTACTTGGCAATGCAAGATCTATCACAGTGGAACAATGGAGAGGCGGCGGCGACGGCGCTAGGGCAGCTCACGGCAGCAGGTGGCGGCGGCTCTAGGTTAGCGGCGCAAAGGAGATGTGGTGGCGGCTAGGTTGAGAAGAGAGGCTAGGGTTTTTCTAGGGTGTTAGCTTTTTGAGATCAAGTAGAACCCTATTTATAGACTCCCTCTTGACCTAGGTTTTGCAAGACTCCTTATGGGCTTTTAATTAAAGGCCCATGTCTTGCAAGCCTTTCATTTAATTAATTACTTAATTAAATGCCCAATCCAATTAAATCATTATTTCTTTTATATAATTAATTAGCAACTCAATTAAGTATTTAATTAATTAAGTCAGCCAATTAATTAATCTCCCACTTGAATTAAATACTTTTAATTCATTTAATTGATTTAATTACCTTTAAATTGATAGAATAATGCCCAGCAAGCCAATATTAATTAGCTTGTTGAAGTATTATTTTCTTATGGTTTATAATTAATACGCCGTTCATTCATAGTACGTGAAACTGAACAATGGCCATCTTCATTTCTCGCGAACCTATCTAAGCGATTGGATGAAATCCTAAGGTCACAATAGACTATGGGACGATTCACTTCAGTACTGAGTGCAATCATGAAACAGTCTCAAAGGTCGTGATCTTAAAACCGTTCCAAGTCATAGATTCCGAACGAGACGGGGTATCGTAGGAATCGCAAAGACTTGTACAAATATGCATGATTCACATGGAGTGAATTTGTAGAGTTTCATGAGCAAGGAATTTGAGTCCAGTGCATATGAGTAGGTGGTTCAATGGAGGATTGAACGCATCGAACGACCCGAACAGAGAAACCCATTGTGGAAGCGCATGTCGCATATCGGTGATGGGATGTATCTCAAGGCTTATAATAGTGTACGATTTAGTCCTTAGACTTGAGGTGCTAGGGCGAATTCGGTGCACGATTGTGCGTACTTAGATTTAGGTGCTGGTCACGTAGCCTGGCCACAAAGTGCCTAAGTTGGGTGCATAGACGAATGTATGCGAGTGGTTAGTACTAAGAAAGGATCCATTGACTCATCCTGATAAGATGAGAAAATTTCTTATACGTTTCTTAGATAATTGATTCCGAGAAATCTATGGCCATAGTCGGTGATGCATTTGGAAGGGGTTTCCAAATTTGGCAGTCACACTGGAATCATTGTCGGAAATTAGAAAGTATAGTTATCGAGATAATTAGAGGTGCCGATCAATTCACACACCCTAGGTCTCGATCGGGAAATCAGTCGTGGAAGGACCGTATGTACATGGCAATTATAAGAGGTGAGGTTCACAATAATCAATTCACCTTTGATTGGGCTTCATGGGCTTGTGGCTAGACATCGACCATGAAGTGTGGGTACTCCTGAATTAATAAGGAAATTAATTCTGGAGTGGTCAATTAAAAGTAGTTTAATTGATCGGAGCATTTATTGCTCGTTAATTAAATCACGAAAGTCGTGGGCCTGCTGCCAGTTGATGGTGAACCCAGAGGGTCACACACAATACAATTGGACGATGACTGTCTTGAAGGAAAGCAAGTGATTTAAAGTTGTTAAATCAAGGTAATTGAATTATGGTATTAATTCAATTGGAGAATATTAATTAGATAACTAATTGATTAATGTTTAATTAATTAATTAAAGTTATCTGATTAATTATGGAATTAATTAAAGTAGTTAATTAATTGGAAGAATAAATGATTAAACCAATTTTAGTATTGGATATTTATGGGTTGATTTTGCAATTACCTAGAAATGGGGATAGGGGCGATTTTGATGATTAAAGGAAGAAGAGTTCTAATTCTTGAAAGGCAAGCAAGAAGAGATCTATCAAATCTCACATTCCTAAGTTGATAAGGAATAAAAGATTTGGAGATTTGATAGATAAGGGAAGAAGATATCTATCAAGAGAAGGATTCTTCTCTTATAAATACTCTTCCCTCTTCTCTTCATTACCAACCAAGTTGCATTCCAAGACAAGAAAACTTTTGAGAGAAAACAAAATACTTTGCTCAAAATTGAGAGAGAAAAATCGAGTGAGGAAATCAGATTTTTCGAACAAGAATCTTTAATTGCAAATCGCCCCCTTATAGTTTTGCCCCAAACCCTAGTCGCCCAAATTGATCTTGGCCAAACCCAAACTCGACCAGATCTGCCCTGGCCGAACCCTGCTCGATCACATAAGTCCTGTGAATCGATTCTTCCATATGTATCTCCTATTCCTTTGCTGACAAACCTACGAGATCCAGTTCGTAGCCTAAGACTTGTAGGTGTCACTACAATCCAGTTGGTGTGGACTAACTTTGGAGGTGAGACACATGGATCACTCAAGCTGTGGATCGAACCAAACACCTGGAGGAAACCACCACAATTTCGTGGTGAGGTAATTTGCGATTAACCCCCTGTGATTTTATTAACTGTTTGATTCACCCTTTTCGTATAATAACTGTGGAGAAAGTCTTATGGGACCATTAGGAACCTCGAAAAATTTTAAATTCCGCACTTTGTTGTATTGACAAATCGAGCCCTATCTAGAAATATCCCAACAGTGGTATCAGAGCCAACTTCATACGTTTTTATACGAAAAGGCCTGAACATAATGTGTTTTCACTGTATATGCTTGATTGTATGTATGAGAACGCATGATAATTATGTTCTATCGATTGATTCTTGCTTGTTATGACTGGATCTATGATTGGGTAAAATTGCCTTTTAAGATCTGTGGCGATTTTATAGTTTTTCGAAAAATCAGGACTTTTATGCAAAATCGCAAATCGCTAAAATCAGGGCTGAAAATTGAATTTTCTGTTTCTGGAAATTTTTGAAAAATCTGGGCTGCTTCTGAAAATTAGATCGCACGGGTTTTAGGACCATTTTGCAATTTCCGAAAATTCAAGGACTGTTTTGTAATTTCCGAAAGTTCAGGGGTCAGTTTGCAAATTCAAAAAATTTCTGAGTTTCAAAATTTTATTTTCTGGTCCTTCTGTCCGAAAATTGTTTTGGGGGTATTTTGTAACTTTTCAAAAGTTTTGGGGTCAAAAATGCAATTTCCAAAAGTATAGGGGCCGAACTGCAATTTTCAAAAGTTGACAAATCAGAATCTTAATTTGAGGCAGAAAACTTGTTTTATTTATCCGAGAATTTATTTGTCATAATTAGTTGTGACTAAAAAGCAAGAATCATAGGAAGTTAGTTTTAAAAGGTAGTTTTAAAATTAAGAAAGAAATACGTAAAAGTAGTTTGCATGTTTCTTGCTCTACATGAACTGTTTACGTGGTTTTCGATCGCGCCGAGCCTTGACCTTAGGTTAGATGTGATTGGTTTAATTTAATGCATGTTTTTTATTGGGCCTGCGAGCCTGTTATTAATTTTGGGCCACTTTGAGCCTTTGTAATAGAATAGGGCTTTACTGCTTTCCTAGTCTAGGATGGAGGCCCGTTTACAAGCAAGGTGGGAGCCCAAGAAGAATTGAAGGCCATGTATGCATGGTACATTGTGTAATAGCATAGGCCCATTTACAAACCCTTTAGATTGACCAATTGGGCCAATATCATTGGCTCGATGATGGCCTGCATAGGAGGCTCCCGATCGAAAACATATTGTGGTAGTATGCATGCTAGGCTTGTATGGCTTTTATTTGTTAGTCGATTTATGATTGTTTGTGTTTGCGCGCTAGAATATATCGTAAATAAAAGATAAAGCATAATTGAAGCGGTGAGATCTCGAGGAGAGTTTCCTTAAAACTTTCAAAACCGAAAATTCCCCTCTCGAATAAATATTAAGTCATATTGGGTTAAATATAAAATGAGGTTTTATAAATCCAAGCCTTCCATTAATAGGGACTAGTGTATGTTGTCTACTTATCGATAGAGGTGATCCAGAGTCTGGCACCCGAGTCGAAGAAAGGGGCAATGCACGAAATTCCTTGATTCTAGTTTTAACATGACAAGGATAGGGACTGGTCGGGACGTGAAGATCGACCGATAACTAGTTACGGAGAATTCAAGACCGGGCCCGTTGCTTATCACGATTAATGGGTTAGACTTAACGCGTAGTAACATTTATGATGTAGCAGTGCTAGATAAATACGAAAAACGAGGCAAAATAACTTGAAGGTTGTGTAGTAGACACAATTGGTAATATGTATACCTACCTAGGGAATTAATTGTATGGCCACGAGTCGTGGGTGCAACTAATTGCTGCTGGGACGTCAAGACCTACTAGGAAATAGATTTTTCCCGAAACTAGAAGGGGTTATTGTTTCGATAAAAATAGTGGGAGAACTTTTTCGATAAAAAGTCCAAATTTCGTTAATTATAAGTATTAATATTAAACTTGTCTGCTTATAGTTGTCTGTTTTTATTGTTAGCCATTTACCATCCAAACGATGCTTAGTACGTGTTAAAAACGAACCAACTTTGGGGTCCATTATGCGCAATTACCTTCACGAGACAAGCATGGCTGAGTTTAAAAATGTTAGAGAATATTGTTCTTACTTATCCAAGATGTTCAAACGAATCAAAAAGTTTGGAACTCAATTGTCTTTAGAAGATGAGATAGAAATTACTCTCAATGGCTTGTCTGACATCTTCACTCATTTCATGCAACACTGTTATATTCTGCTTGATGGAATTAAAACAAAACACTTGCATGAGTTGTTAGATAAATATGAGGAAGCTCATCTGCAAAGATGGGGTCTATACGAAAGGAATTGCCACATGTGTAAGTACGAAGATAAATTAAGGAGGCTTCCTGAAAAGAAAGTCCTGAACAGACTTAACAATGGTATGACTTAAAGTTATACACCTGTTAATTCTATTGATGTAAGACATCTGATAAACCTTCATTTCTGTAAAAGTGTTTGCAGGTGATGAAGGCATTCCCTTTCCACCTAAAAGGAAGAAATTCCTTAAAAGGAAGATGCGAGCAGTGCAAAAGAGCATGAGGGGATGTTGCTTCAGGGATTGGGTCAAGGACTATCTGGACCTAGACATTACTTTTTAGCAAAAGAAGTTTTTCGTATTAGCATGAGTTTCTAGTTTTAGTTTATTTTGAGTATTATTTCGAATTTTGCACAAAACCTTATTGCTTTACCATTAAGAAATGGAATTTATTTAATTGGAGCAATTTAACTTTGTACAAATGTTGATGTTTTGAAACATAGAAATAAACAATGATAAACAAATCAAAACTTCGAAGACTATATGCTGAATCGAAAGACTAGATAATCGTTCTCACTGAAATTTTTATTTTGGACATTCTTCCTAAAGAAAGAATCGAAAGGAAAGGTTTTGTCTACTGTTCTTGAAATAAGGAACTTGGATAAAACTCCGAACTTTCAAATCTTGTCTTAAAGGAATAATAACCGAAATAAAGGATTGCTAGGCATTCCAAGCATTTCAAATCAATTAGAACTAAAAGCACTAGTTCAAAAGGATACTACTTCATATATACTTACGATTTCAATCGTTAAAGTATATTTGTACATTGTAGAAGTACAATTCTGAAACTATTGAAGTAATTCAATAGACGTTTTGGAAATGAAGTAACTAGATGCATTATGTCAAAAGCAATTTGATCTAATCAAACTTGATGAAACATAAGCAACTAAATCCTCGATTATCTAAAGGAGAATAGAATTCTAAACAAAGCAAATCAAAGAAGAAGATCAAACTTTGATGAAACTTGGTTCGACTCTCGACTATGATCTTGCCGAAATTCCTATATTCACATTAGGGGATAGCCTCCCCTGACTCTTCAAAAGTACTTGGTCTAGTATTTTTCGAAGTAAGTTCTTACACCGCCATGTCATCTGAGACATAGCAAAACACCCTTATATGAGAAATTAGATGGTAGATCTGATTCATATAATGTTTGTGGGGTATCCGACGAAATCCATTGGATACCTGTTCTGCGACAACGAGAAACGAAAGTATCTCGTAAGAAGCTTGTTCCTCTGTTGACAAACTCTTGTCAAAGGAAATAAGAAAGGTCATAGAACTTGATGAAGTCCAAGAACTGGACCCATTCCCACAAACAGTGTGAGTAAACCCCGAAACCTACTGAACCGATCCATGCACAAATAATTAGTAATCTAATCAAATTCGTAAGGAACTCGAAATTCCATTTTACGAAATTGAGAAATTGAATTCTAATCCAAGATTACAAAGAGACTAAAGGATATGGCATGAAGCCATAAGTTTCAAAGTGAAAACTTTTGACTCACCTAATGGCGATAGGTCATTCTTCAAAAGTCCTTCTAGGACCAATGAAAATACCATTTGGCCATTGGCTACGTCAAAATCCATTTCAAAACTATTAGCCATAGAAAGGTGGTTTTTGACTACCAAAGTTGTGGCTATTGGATATGAATCCTGCATCTCACAATTTAAAATTGATGAGAAGATCTCTATTCAAATCCAAAGGTCAATCTATGACTTTTTCCAAACTTGGAACATGCAACTTGATAAGTCAATCAAGGATGTTGAATCTGTCAAAAGGCATATGGATTCCAAATGTGCAAATGGATCAGTGGGAGCATAGTTAAAATTCGTAACGCAACGAGATGTTGATCTACACATCAAGTACGATATAAGAATATCAGAGAAGCACAGACGAAAGCGTGTTCTTCACGCAATTTTCCATGATAAGATTTGGGAAATACATCTCACGTACTGGCAATACGTATTTATAGAGATAAAAGTGAAGTAGATGTTGCAATTCACCAAATCAAAGTACAAAGACTGTATATTGATTAAATTCAATATGGAAGAATCCAAGAAAGGATTGGTTCCAAAGAATAAAATTTCTCTTGCTTATTTAATGAGCCCTACATTTAAATGAGTAAAGAAATAACTTCTCAAAAAGCCTTATGCTTTGGCATTTAGATTGCATGTAGCATGCAATGTCTTGTACTAGACCTGACTCATCAAAAGGCTCTGATCATTCACGAGCTGCTGATAGTCAAACACCAGTAAAGGACACTGGTCTACGATAAAAGCAATCCTCGAAGATAATTAAAGGATATAATGCTGGTCTGTGGTAGTAAGTGAAAAATTGAAAAACTCGAAGGATTTAGAAATTCGAGATTTCTAGTCTGAAGTGGATGATTTATTCTGTCTCGATGAAGCTAAGGTAAATTGGAAGAAATTCCAATAGTATACCATTGCCGACTCAAACAGAATATACACACCATTATGATGCTGCACAAGAGAAAGTGTTTAGATGAGAAACATTCGTCCAATGATTGGATGAATTACCTAGCATGGCAAAAGCCTGTCATAATCTTAACCGATTTAAACAAGGCAATTGCTCAATGAAAGGGAAACGAGATCTCACCGATGATCTGAACACAATATCATATGATTGAACAAGTCATAGATAGCTGAGACGCGTAAAAGTACTACGTTATCTCAAAAGGACAAACTTAGCAGATCCACTAATTAAGCTCTCTCACAAATGGGTTCGAGGGACATCTTGGTATAGATGGGTCTTAAAAATGTTGTGATTGGCTTTAGGGCAAGTGGGAGATTGATAGAATAGTGCCCAGCAAGCCAATATTAATTAGCTTGTTGAAGTATTATTTTCTTATGGTTTATAATTAATACGCCGTTCATTCATAGTACGTGAAACTGAACAATGGCCATCTTCATTTCTCGCGAACCTATCTAAGCGATTGGATGAAATTCTAAGGTCACAATAGACTATGGGACGATTCACTTCAGTACTGATTGCAATCATGAAACAGTCTCAAAGGTCGTGATCTTAAAACCGTTCCAAGTCATAGATTCCGAACGAGACGGGGTATCGTAGGAATCGCAAAGACTTGTACAAATATGCATGATTCACATGGAGTGAATTTGTAGAGTTTCATGAGCAAGGAATTTGAGTCCAGTGCATATGAGTAGGTGGTTCAATGGAGGATTGAACGCATCGAACGACCCGAACAGAGAAACCCATTGTGGAAGCGCATGTCGCATATCGGTGATGGGATGTTTCTCAAGGCTTATAATAGTGTACGATTTAGTCCTTAGACTTGAGGTGCTAGGGCGAATTTGGTGCACGAGTGTGCGTACTTAGATTTAGGTTCTGGTCACGTAGCATGGCCACAAAGTGCCTAAGTTGGGTGCGTAGACGAATGTACGCGAGTGGTTAGTACTAAGAAAGGATCCATCGACTCATCCTGATAAGATGAGAGAATTTCCTATACGTTTCTTAGATAATTGATTCCGAGAAATCTATGGCCATAGTCGATGATGCATTTGGAAGGGGTTTCCAAATTTGGCAGTCACATTGGAATCATTGTCGGAAATTAGAAAGTATAGTTATCGAGATAATTAGAGGTGCCGATCAATTCACACACCCTAGGTCTCGATCGGGAAAGCAGTCGTGGAAGGACCATATGTACATGGCAATTATAAGAGGTGAGGTTCACAATAATCAATTCACCTTTGATTGGGCTTCATGGGCTTGTGGCTAGACATCGACCATGAAGTGTGGGTACTCCTGAATTAATAAGGAAATTAATTCTGGAGTGGTCAATTAAAAGTAGTTTAATTGATCGGAGCATTAAATTGCTCGTTAATTAAATCACGAAAGTCGTGGGCCTACTGCCAGTTGATGGTGAACCCAGAGGGTCACACACAATACAATTGGACGGTGACTGTCTTGAAGGAAAGCAAGTGATTTAAAGTTGTTAAATCAAGGTAATTGAATTATGGTATTAATTCAATTGGAGAATATTAATTAGATAACTAATTGATTAATGTTTAATTAATTAATTAATTAAAGTTATCTGATTAATTATGGAATTAATTAAAGTAGTTAATTAATTGGAACAATAAATGATTAAACCAATTTTAGTAATGGATATTTATGGGTTGATTTTGCAATCACCTAGAAATGGGGATGGGGGCGATTTTGATGATTAAAGGAAGAAGAGTTCTAATTCTTGAAGGGCAAGCAAGAAGAGATCTATCAAATCTCACATTCCTAAGTTGATAAGGAATAAAAGATTTGGAGATTTGATAGATAAGGGAAGAAGATATCTATAAAGAGAAGGATTCTTCTCTTATAAATACTCTTCCCTCTTCTCTTCATTACCAACCAAGTTGCATTCCAAGACAAGAAAACTTTTGAGAGAAAACAAAATACTTTGCTGAAAATTGAGAGAGAAAAATCGAGTGAGGAAATCAGATTTTTCGAACAAGAATCTTTAATTGCAAATCGCCCCCTTATAGTTTTGCCCCAAACCCTAGTCGCCCAAATTGATCTTGGCCGAACCCAAACTCGACCAGATCTGCCCTGGCCGAACCCTGCTCGATCACATAAGTCCTGTGAATCGATTCTTCCATTTGTATCTCCTATTCCGTTGCTGACAAACCTACGAGATCCAGTTCGTAGCCTAAGACTTGTAGGTGTCACTACAATCCAGTTGGTGTGGACTAACTTTGGAGGTGAGACACATGGATCACTCAAGCTGTGGATCGAACCAAACACCTGGAGGAAACCACCACAATTCCGTGGTGAGGTAATTTGCGATTAACCCCCTGTGATTTTATTAATTGTTTGATTCACCCTTTTCGTATAATAACTGTGGAGAAAGTTTTATGGGACCATTAGGAACCTCGAAAAATTTTAATTTCCGCACTTTCTTGTATTGACAAATCGAGCCCTATCTAGAAATATCCCAACAGTTAAATCAATTAATTCCTTTTGTATCCTTTTCAACAGTCACCGTCCAATTGTATTGTGTGTGACCCTCTGGGTTCACCATCAATTGGCAGCAGGCCCACGAATTCCTCGTGATTTAATTTATGAACAATAAATTGCTCCGGTCAATTAAACAACCTTTAATTGACCACTCCTAGAATCAAATCCTCTATTAACTCAGGAGTACCTACACTTCATGGTCGATGTCTAGCCACAAGCCCATGAAGCCCAACTTCAGGTGAATTGATACTTGTGAAGCTCATCTCATATAATTACCATGTACATACGGTCCTTCTATCGACTAATATTCCCGATCAAGACTTAGGATGTGTGAATTGATCGGCACCTCTAAATTTGTCTCGATAACTATACTTTCTAATTCAGGATAATATTCCATTGTGACTCCTAAACTTGGAAACCCCTTTCCAAATCCGTCACCGACTACGGCCGTAGGTTCCTTGGATATATTATCTAAGAATCGTATAGGAAATTCTCTCACCCATTACAGTGAGTCAATAGATTCCATATCGGTACTAACCATTCGCGTGCATGTCCATACGCACCCAACCTAGGCATGTTATGACCAAGCTACGTGGCCTATACCTAGATCTAAGTACGCACTTTCATGCACCGAATTCGCCCTAGCACCTCAAGTCAAAGGACTAAATCGTACACTATTATAATCCTTGAGAAACATCCCATCACCGATACGCGACATGCGCTTCCACAATGGGTTTCTCTGTTCGGGTCGTTCGATGCGTTCAATCCTCCATTGAACCACCTACTCGTATGCACTGGCCTCAAATGCCTTGCTCATGAAATGCTACAAATTCACTCTATGTGAATCATGCATACTTGTACAAGTCTTGGCGATTCCTACGATACCCCGTCTCGTTCGGATCTATGACTTGGAACAGTTTTAAGGTTACGACCTTTGAGACTGTTTCATGATTGCACTCACTACTGAAGTGAATCGTCCCATAGTCTAATGTAATATAAGGGTTTCACCCAATCGCTTAAATGTATTTGCGAGAGATGAAGTTGGCCATTGTTTATCCTTATACACATATAAATAAACTTGCGTATTATTACATTTATACTAAAGAAAGATAATGATAGTTCCAATACAAGCTAAATATATTGGCTTGCAGGGCACTATCCCATCAAAGAGAATATGGAGTTTGTTGGCAATTTCCCAAACCAATCAAGAACAATCCCTTCGAAGGTATTAACAATTATCTTGCAGCAAAAAATCCCCGAGTGTCCATACAACTGTTTATGTGATCTGCGGGGTCGGTAGTTCCAATATATCGGGGCAACCTCGTAGGCACAGTTCAGTATTTTGTGCTTCTAGAATTTCCTGGCAGAACAGTGAACATCTCATGATGCTATTTCCGATCCCGAGTATGATATGGCCCTGACGGAACGGAATGAAACTTAAGAAGAGAACTCAAGCGCTCATCTACCGATAGTTGTATGTACTTGTAGGTGGTACGAGAGCAGCCGCACCTTTGGTTCTACCCCAGTAAGAAGTTCGTGAGGCTGGATTGAATTAAGCTTCTTCCCTCTCTCTTCCCCCCAAAAAAGGAGAGAGATGTCCCGTCCCTCTCCTTCTCCAAGTCCAAGAACAATCACTAGGAGGCTTTACTTATATGCCCTAACTTCAATTAAATCTCTCGATCTCGAATGTTTTCACGGATAGCACCTCTGTTCTGTATCACCTCGGTACACCTGATCTTCGTGCCAGCATGTCGGGTTTCTCTCGCCATTTTCTCCTCCAATTTATTAACAACTCTCTCTTGCACAATTTTTTCTAACTCAAATTCAATAATTCTGCGATAAATGGATTTTTTTGTTTTGTCTGCACCTACCGGCTGACTCTCCCCAACCACTGAATCTCCCATATCGTGCACGACTTTGCAAGGCAACCCAGATCGAATAATCGTTGTCGTCTGAGCTCTGTGGGGAGGATTGACCGTGGGTGCACCAGACAAAGATCGAAGGATGCTTCTTTCCCTCTGAATATTTGAAGTCGAAACCTCAGGTCTTGCTTGAGCTGCGGGCTGGTCAAACGGAGGTTGCTAACCAGGTCTAAATTCATGATCCGCTCTTTCAGTATTCAAAAATTCCCTGCACATTGCTCCAATAATCGACCTTAAGTCTCCAACTGTCGTACGAATTGGTGCATCCTCCTGTGGAACATCCAGAGGAGCTTCTTGTTGTCGAGCAGCACGAGATAAATCATCAGGCTCGTTATTGACATAATTTTGTGCTCCTCCTGCTTGAGATGTTCTCCTCGATTGTACGTGAATTGCCTCGTAGTAGGCATTTTTCGATCTAACACCCCAATAAGGCCCCATAGTGGACACCAAATGATCTTACCGAATTTCGTGCGTGGTCAAAATAGGAAAGTAAAAACAAGGTATACAACAATATGGGTAGATCAATCACGATTATATATATTTTGATCATAATATTAAAAGGTTAAAAGGGCCTATCCGAGCATTATAGGATGTCGTACAAGCTAGAGGCTAAACTCAGTACAGAAAGTGATCTAATCTAACTCTAGAGGAGAATCCGAGGAGTAGGACCGATCAAGGAGCACCTGGGAAAGCGTGTTTGATGTCATAAACGCGAGTGGTATTTATAATCAAGGCGGCATGTTAGGTGAACCTTCCGCAAGGATACATTTCCTAGCCCAAAGGCCTAAGCCGGTGTCGGCCAAACAGTGAATCCGAATGTGAGACATTTCCTACCAAGAGCCTTCGGGCGATCGGACTGGGCTGATCGGAGATCAAGACATGGAGATCGGAATTATGTCATCGAGGTCGGATTTCCTGGTCTTCGACCAGACACTTCCTGAAATAGAGAGTCCAAAGTACCACTCATCAATGAACTAAGCTTTTTGATCTGTGAGTCCATTCCATGGTAGTTAATCCTTCATCAATACTCACCCACTTCTTCGAGCATAAGTGAAGCTGAAGCTCGGAGAAGTAATTAATAGGTCGAAAGCGGATGTTTTGCATATTCCTCTTTTAACTTAAAACTCATTGCTTTGGCCTAATTTTATAAAGCTCAAGGACCGAAAATGCTATAATTGGGAAGATAATTTTTAATTTACTGCGTGGAAGTTTAACTATCGCGGTTACTCATGGTCCGATTTGCAATTTACCTTTTTAACCCCATATATATACGTTGACCTCTGAAGATTTTGTGCACCACAAATCTTCCAACCCTAGATCGGAGCTTCTAGATCGAAAATACTGAAAACCTCTTTTATCCGATCAAACTCTGAAAATATACTTATAATGTCTAGTTCAAAGATTATAAAAGCAAAGCCAAGGTACGGGAGGGATCGGAACCTGATCTGATCTTACGCGTTTTCGTAGGAGATCAAAGTATGATATAATTGAGCCAAAATGCAATATATAAAGGAGAAGATCAATAATATGTATATTCCGATCGTGAGTGTACAAATTACAAGGGTCCTATTTGAGCGCTATAGGATGTCGTACAAGCTAGAGGCTAAATACATATAAGGAATGATGCTACATATAGTCTCCAATATGTGTCCGAGCAGAAGCATTGAGCCTGTGGTGCCTCTGAAGACGTGTCGTTATCATAAATGCTGGTGGTATTTATAGTAGGGGCTATGAGCTGGCTGATCCCTTAGCAAGGAAGCTTTCTTCGGCCCATAGCATTGGGCCTGGGTTAGGCCCATCCGAGGTTATCGACCAGGGGTCTTTAGCTTTACGATCAGGCTGGGCTTGTGTTGCTTTGAGATTGGCTTTGTGCCTTCGAGGTCGGAATCAGAGCCGTTCCAGCCAGTTTATCCTAGCATGACCATGGTAGGAGGAGAATCCAAAGTACCCCTCATCATGATCCCGATCTGGCAGCAATAGATTCATATAAGGCTTCCGAAGATGAAACCACTGGTGACCATAAAGAAACTGATAGTTTCGAAGTGGAAAACGGAGAATTAATACGGAGGTCGAAAACAAAGCCGTAGCCCAAGACGAGGGCGAAGATGAGGGTGAGGTAGGAGAGAAAGGAGAGGAGTTTCAGTTGTTGGAAAATGAAATTCAGAGATATAGCATTGGCGGTGGTGTTTATTTGAGCATCTATGATCTGGATGGAGCTTCTACTAGTTCCAATCATCAAAAAAATGAGGATGGAGCCGATGAGATTGTCTGCATCTACACTTCCAAGGAAGATCGAGCTACTCTAAATAGGAGGAGAATCCAATGTACCCCTCATCAATACTCCCCTACTTCTTGAGTGTAAGAGAAGCTGTAGCTCAGAGAAGTAGATGAAGTTGTGTGACGAGGACGAGTCATTACTCTAGTGCTTCAGATGTGCCTCATTAAAAACCTAGTTCGGAAAAACCCATTGGGATAAAAACCGAACCAGGGAAAAAGAGTGCTCATCTTGGAAACTCTAGAATGACTATCCGTTGCAAATCAAATTATTTTGAAATTCGTGTCAAGTTGTTCTTTGCAGTAATGGTCGATGTGCACTGAGAAATCCGAGTTGAATCTTGCGATCGACTGGTAGTTATCCAATTCCTCAGCGATACTTGGGTATGTTAAGCTAAGCTCGGAGAAGTAGATTTGATTTTATAGTGGTTCCGTATATTCTCGTCAATCAGATGGGCAGTAATCTAAATTGATATGGTACGGGGACCGAAAAGGCAATTTGTCGGAAAGATGAATTTGCAATCATCGTTAGGAAATTCAAGCGTTGCGGTCGTCTGGGGTTTGGGTTGCAATTCATCTTTTTCACCCTATATATATATTTTAACTGTTAGAGAAGTATTTACTCAGTATTTTTATGTAATAGTGTGAGGGGGAACTCACAATTGATAAAAATACTGAGTAAATCATCTTTTTTATCGGAGTGTAACGGTCGAACAAATCATCTTTTTTTCTTCCGATCTTGCGAGTTCATTTATTATAATGTCTAGCTCGAGAAGACCCAAAGGCAAGGAGAAAGTTGTAGAAGAGCTGGACCCTAATCCCGATATGAGGCTTATTGATAACTTCAGATTTTCTGAAAGGGAGGACCCCGAGTTCGAAGAAGGAGAAATCCATTTCGAGCAAGAAGAAGTTGAGCAGATTCAGTATCTCGAGGAGAACGTAATCGAGAAGCGTAATATAGGTGAAAACGCTTTCGTCAGGATATATAGACCGGTCGAAAGTTCGAACGTCGATGGTCCTCCGAAGAATGATCTTCCTGCCAGTGAAACTTCCTGCATTTTTGTCAATAGTGATCGTGTCTTTCTAGAAAAGGAGTTTGGGAAATTTCTGCCCATGGGTTTTTCGATCGTGATCCCTACTTATCGTGATCGTATAACTAATCCTCCACCTGGTTGCCAGGCTTTCTACGACAGGCAATTTTCTTATGGGTTGCGCATTCCCTTCATCCCGTTACTTAGGAACATTTTAACGAACTTTTCTCTTTCCCCCTCTCAACTTCTGCCAAATTCTATTGCATTCATAGTTGCATTTAGTATCCTCATGGAAGCCAAGGGGGAGGAGGCCTCCTTTCGGAATTTTTGGCAAATATTTGGTATGAGAATGTCGACTGGCTCCAATGCTGGGTTTGCGTATGTCACACCAAGGTCGAAGCAATCAATTCTTTCGAATGTGATTATGAAGAAATCGAAGGGTTGGAAAAGGAGATTCTTTTTCATTAAAGGACCCAATTTTCCTGTTTCGGATGGGAGTTCGAAGACTAGACCATACCAATGGGATGGGGTTGAGTCCTAGACCTATGGACGTCATAATATCAAGGAGAAAATTAAACCTCGTCTCTCCGATGAATTCCTGGTGTAGCTAAAGTCTAACCCTTACCAAACCATGCTCCTTGTTCAAGAAGGGGTTTTGAGGACGGCGGGTTTAAGTAACTGCACATATCCCGTTCCAGCTATCAAGTATTCTTTTCCTTTGCCAAGCCAAGTTTCTCTTACATTAGGTGGGGTAATCGAGAGACTCAGGACATCCGCCGTCGAAACCATAACGACTATTGCTTCGCGGGAAGCTTCCGGCCAGCTTCAGCGTGAAGGGATTGGTAATTCGACCCGAGGAATGAGAATAACCAATCTGATAGAGGACCAGATCGAGGGTTCCTTAGCTTTCCCTCCACTGAGAGGGGTTGGGGGCGCAAGTTCATCCAATCCCATCACGTCGGGACCGTTGCGCAGCCTATTTTCTCTCGACACTTCCAATCCTTCATCCGTCGGATATAGTTGTTATTCTTGGAATCGGATTCAGGACACCCGAAAATATGAGGATCGTGCATCTCGGAAAAGGAATAATGATAAACAGGAGCCTCCGAGAAGTGTTAAGACATTTGGTAGGAATTCCGAGGTGGCTCCTTGTCGAGCGGGGAGATCGGAACCAGATGTTGCTGACTTTATGGATGAACATTTTCAAGGTGGAAGGGCCGCCGGATATCCCGAAGGAGGGACTATTTCTACCGACCTGAATCCAGATGGTGAGAATGAATTTGACAAATCCATGAGGATCTTCTTGGCCGGGCGCTTCAAACGGGATTTACTTTATCATTTGGGCCGCCGGATATCCCAAAGGAGGGACTATTTCTACCGACCTGAATCCAGATGGTGAGAACGAATTTGACAAATCCATGAGAATCTTCTTGGCCGAGCGCTTCAAACGGGATTTACTTTATCATTCTGTCAAGAGTGATCTTGAAGTATTAAGTAACTACTCCCGAATGCATCAAGAGGTTTGTTCTGTTCCCTTGAATAGTTTTCATTTTTTGTATCTAGATTTATCTGCTGACAAGCACTTCCTTTTTTTCTTTTATTTGTTTTTGAATACAGACAGGGTATTATTTCGCTCTTCAGACATATCGACTATCCCTATTGGAGCAAGAGTCACAGGAAGCTAATGACGCGCTTGCACAGACTAAGGACGAGAATAAGCTCCTTCGCTCCCAATTAGATGATGCAAATAAAAAGCTAGCTGGCAGCCGACGCGAAATATCTAGAGTGAGGAAGGAGCTGGAAAACGCCAAGAAGGATAAACACATCCGTGCGACTGAGGAAGATCTAGTGTCGGTGGTTGAGGAGAAGAGCGCCCTCGAGGAGGAACTTAAGAATGTTAAGATGGAGTTGGAACAAGCCAAACAGGATTCCGAGCGTTCATACCATCAAGGACAAGAAGAAGCTAGATATCTGGTAATAAAGGAGTTCTTGGAGTCCCCTGTTCTCGATCCTCTAGTACGAAAAAGAATAGGTGGGGTTCTCCAAAAGATCTTCAATAAAGGAGTTCACCAGCTTATTGCAGCTAGAAGAATTCCAGATAATATGGAGGATTATCTCCCATATATGGATCCGTTCAAGAATTTCCAGGGAAAAGATTACCAAGCTTCATCTTTAACTCAAGAGGTTGGTGACTGGCAAACCCATGAATTTGCCCCTTATGGTGAGGAATTTGTTACTCCGATGCCGAATCCGGACATCCTCGAGCAGGCTGTCGACAATACCCATTCAGCTTCGAGGGAAAATGAATTTGATGAGTATGTAGATATTGACGGTGAATCTGAAGAGGAGAAAAATCATCCCGATGATGTTCCGGCTAGGAGAATTCCGAATAATATGGAGGAAGATCAACTCAAGGATCGAGGCGAATCCTCAACTAGTGAAGATAAAGACAGTGACAATTCGGATAGCGAAGATGATAGCTCTGGAGAAAGCGAATTCGATGAGGGACACGATGGAGATGATGGTAGTTCCGAACCTGATGGGTAGAAATTCATTCCTTGATAATTTGTAGTAGGAAGCTTCTTAGTATTCTCCTCAGTATTTCTTTCAGTAGTTAGTAATCAAGACATTTCTTTTCTTTCTTTTGAATTCACATGTATATGGTTGACTTCATTCCTTTATGTTCGAAAATTTGATTCCTTATAACTGAGTTCTACTATCTTAGCCCTGTTTTCTCTGGAGATGTAACGGTTTATTTATTGTTAAGGTAAAACGCTATCTGCATTATAAATACACGTGCTATTCCAATTCATTTTTCCGTAAGGCCTCAGCATTAAGATCGGCGCTTCAAGCTTAGCATATATTTTCGTAGTTTAAACTCTTTCTTTCGACCATTATGGATAAAGTGCTGGGTGCCCCGATCGATCCCAAACTGTTATTAGGCGGTTCGAAGAATAAGGCCCCTTCCAAAGATAAAAAGTTGACTAAGGAGAAGAAATCTGCCAAGGATTCTCCGAAGGCTTCCGAGCCTTCTTCCCAAATTTTTGTTGGTGAGAAAAATAAGAAAAAGAAGAAAATTGCTAAGGCCAAATCTAGCAAACCCATCTTTTCTATGAAGGTTCCGACGGGGAAACTGAGGGCTCTCCCTCTAAACCCTTGATAGGCAAAAGACTTCGGAGCATACTTCGAATAAAAGGCCCCACCCATATGAAAGCGCCCCGACTGAGACTTTGCAGAAGCTTACTATCGAAGATACGCCTCTGCCTGATGCCCTTACACCTATTCCCGAGAGCGGAGGGCCAAATAAGAAACTTAAGTCAACTATTACCAGTGAAGATATCCAAGCTCAGGAAACTTTTGCCGTGTCCTTAGAGGCCAAAAATCCTCCGGAACCTCCTTTTATCCCTGTTATTCTCGAGAAAACTGCCTTGCCATCTGGAGAGTTGGAAGACCACTCCCGTCCTGAAGATTTACTTGATAACCCCGTTCTGAGCCTTGCGCAAGCCCACATTTCCGTTTCCGAGGCAGATCACTCAAAAGGGAAGAGTCCTTCACAGTTGTTTCAATCAGGATCGAATTTTCTTGCTCAGGTAATTAATAGACATCCTCTTCTCTTTTTTTTTTTATATATATATATCAATAATCGACCCCTACACCTGACAATAGGCCGGTCAAGACTTTTTCGAGCTTAAGGTATTATTTGAGCGGGAGATCGAACAGCACGCTATACTTTTCCTTGAATTGAAGAAAAATAAATTTGCGTTGGAAGGCGCCTTAGAGGCCAAGAAGTCGGCCGAGGAGAACTTGGCTGTGGAAAAGGAAAAAGCTGCTAAGGATAAAGGCGAGGAGGTTTATCAGAATTTGAGGAAGGAGCTCGAAGCGCTCCAAGGAATCTATGAGCAGGAGATGAAGGAGTCCGAGCTTCGCGAGCAGGAGGCTTACGCTCGTGGGTATGATGATCGTAATACCGAGCTCCGGAAGATATTTGCTGATAACAAACTCCTTTAAATATACTTCCCTACTTCTTGTACTTTTGAGTTCCTGTTTTCTCAGATTCTGTAACTTTGAATAATATGTCTTGCATGTCTTTATCTGAAATTTCGTACATGGTTCGAGCGTATATTCCGCTTGATATAGTGTTTTCCGATGCTCGGACTTTCTATGTGATGGACTAGTGCCCTGCAAGCCAATACATTTAGCTTGTACTGGAACTATCATTATCTTTCTTTAGTATAAATGACTTAGTACGCACGTTTATTTATATGTGTATAAGGATAAACAATGGCCAACTTCATCTCTCGCGAATACATTTAAGCGATTGGATGAAATCCTTAGATTACATTTGACTATGGGACGATTCACTTCAGTACTGAGTGCAATCATGAAACAGTCTCAAAGGTCGTAATCTTAAACTGTTCCAAGTCATAGATTCCGAAACGAGACGGGGTATCGTAGGAATCGCTAAGACTTGTACAAGTATGCATGATTCACATGGAGTGAATTTGTAGCGTTTCATGAGCAAGGCATTTGAGGCCAGTGCATATGAGTAGGTGGTTCAATGGAGGATTGAACGCATCGAACGACCCGAACAGAGAAACCCATTATGGAAGCGCATGTCGCATATCGGTGATGGGATGTTTCTCAAGGATTATAATAGTGTACGATTTAGTCCTTTGACTTGAGGTACTAGGGCGAATTCGGTGCATGAAAGTGCGTACTTAGATCTAAGTATAGGCCACGTAGCTTGGTCATAACATGCCTAGGTTGGGTGCGTATGGACATGTATGCGAGTGGTTAGTACCGATATGGAATCTATTGACTCACTGTAATGGGTGAGAGAATTTCCTATACGATTCTTAGATAATATATCCAAGGAACCTACGGCCGTAGTCGGTGACGGATTTGGAAAGGGGTTTCCAAATTTAGGAGTCACACTGGAATATTATCCTGAATTAGAACGTATAGTTATCGAGACAAATTTAGAGGTGCCGATCAATTCACACACCCTAAGTCTTGATCGGGAATATTAGTCGATAGAAGGACCGTATGTACATGGTAATTATATGAGATGAGGTTCACAAGTATCAATTCACCTGAAGTTGGGCTTCATGGGCTTGTGGCTAGACATCGACCATGAAGTGTAGGTACTCCTGAGTTAATAGAGGATTTGATTCTAGGAGTGGTCAATTAAAGGTTGTTTAATTGACCGGAGCAATTTATTGTTCATAAATTAAATCACTAGTAATTTGTGGGCCTGCTGCCAATTGATGGTGAACCCAGAGGGTCATACACAATACAATTGGACGGTGACTGTTGAAAAGGGATACAAAAGGAATTAATTGATTTAAAGGTAATTAAATCAATTAAATGAATTAAAAGTATTTAATTCAAGTGGGAGATTAATTAATTGGCTAACTTAATTAATTAAATACTTAATTGAGTTGCTAATTAATTATATAAAAGAAATAATGATTTAATTGGATTGGGCATTTAATTAAGTGATTAATTAAATGAAAGGCTTGCAAAACCTAGGTCAAGAGGGAGTCTATAAATAGGGTTCTACTTGAGCTCAAAAAGCTAACATCCTAAGCAAAACCCTAGCCTCTCTAAGACCTAGTAGCCGCCGCCCCCTTGTGCTAGAAACCCTAGCCGCCGCCGCCACCTAGAGCCGCCGCCACCTGCTGCCCTGGGCTGCCCTAGTGCCGCCGCCCCTCTCTCTTTATTCCTCTGTGTTAGATCTTGACCTGTCAAGAGAATCTACACAACCCTGCAATAACAAACCTCTTGAATCCAGTTATGAGCCTAAGATCTTGAGGTGTTGCCAGAATCCAATTGGTGTGGACTAACTTTGGAGGTGAGACGCTTGGATCACTTCTGTGAACCAGATCCAGATCCAGATCCAGATTCAGAATCAGAACTGAAAGTTGCCACCACCTTGCCTGTGGTGAGGTAAATCGCAAAAAACCCCCTTGTTTAATTACTCTGTGTGTTTTTGTTTCTTGCTTGCGTATAAATAATATGGAGAATCTAATATGGGACCTTGGGTGCTTCGAAAAATTTTAAATTCCGCACTTTCGTTGTATTGACAATCGAGGCAACCCAACCACTATCCCAACAGTGGTATCAGAGCTAACTCCATCATTATTATACGAAAAGCCTGAACATAATGTGTTTTTACCATATATGTTTAATTATGTATATGTAAACACGTGATAATTATGTTCTGTAAATTGATTCTTACTTGTTATGACTAGATCTATGATTTGGTAAAACTGCTTTTTCAGATCTGTGCCGATTTTATAGTTTTTGAAAACTTCAGGACTTTTTGAACTAAAAATCGCAAATAGGGTTTTTTAGGGGCTGAAAATTAAATTTTTTCGAATCTGGAAATTTCAAAATTACTGGACTGTTTTGCAAATCTGGTCGCACACTTTTTGGGGTCGTTTTGTAATTTCCGAAAGTTTAGGGACTGTTTTGCAATTACCGAAAATTCAGGGAAAAATCGAAAATTTTCAGAATTCAAAATTTTATTTTCTGGTAGCTGCCCAAATCTGCCCAGGGGTGTTTTTGTAACTTTTTAAAAAGTTTTGGGTCAAAGTGCAATTTTCGAAAGTTGAGGGGCGAAAATGCAATTTTCAAAAGTTGAAAAACAGAATCTGAATTTGAGCAGAAAATTTATTTTTGTTTACCCGAATATTCATTTTGTCATAATTAGTAGTGACTAAACGGTAAGAATCATAGGAAGTTAGTTTTAAAAGGTAGTTTTAAAATTAAGAAAGAAATAGGTAAAGGATGTTTGCATGTTTCTTGCTCTACGTGAACTGTTTACGTGGTTTTCGATCGAGCCGAGCCTTGACCTTAGGTTAGATGTGATTGGTTTAATTTATTGTTTGGTTTTTATTGGGTCTGCGAGCCTATTATGTTTTTGGGCCATTTTGAGCCTTTGTAATAGAATAGGGTTTTGCTGCTTTCCTAGTTTAGGATGGAGGCCCGTTTACAAGCAAGGTGGGAACCCAAGAAGATATGAAGGCCATGTATGCATGGTACATTGTGTAATAGCATAGGGCTTCATAAGAACCCTTTAGATTGACCAATAGGGCCAACATCATTGGCTCGATGATGGCCCACATAGGAGGCTCCCGATCGAAAACATATTGTGGTAGTATGCATGCTAGGCTTGTATGGCTTTTATTTATTTTGTCGATTTATATTTAGCTTGTATGGTATTACGCGCTAGAATCTAGATCCTAATAAAAGATAAAGCATAACTGAAACGGTGAGATCTCGAGGAGAGTTAGCATAACTTTCAAACCAGTAAATCCCCTCTCGAATTAAATATTAAGTCATATTAGATTAAAATAAAATGAAGTATTTATATAAATCCAAGCCTTCCATCAATAGGGACTAGCGCATGTTGTCTACTTATCGATAGAGGTGATCCAGAGTCTGGCACCCGAGTCGAAGAAAGGGACAATACGCGAAATTCCTTGACTCCTGTTTTTAACTAAACACGACAAGGGTGAGGACTGGTCGGGATGTGAAGATCGACCGATAACTAGTTACGGAGAATTCACGACCGGGCCCGTTGCTCATCATGATTGATGGGTTAGACTTAACGATTAGTAACACTTATGATGTAGCAGTGCTAGATAAGTGCGAAAACCGAGGCAAAATAGCTTGAAGGTTGTGGAATGACACAATTGGCAATAAGTATGCCTACCTGGGGAATTGGTTGTATGGCCACGAGTCGTGGGTGCAATTAATTGCCGCTGGGACGTCAAGACCTACTAGGAAATAGAATTTCCCGAACAATTGAAGGGGTAATTGTTTCGATAAAATAGTGGGAGAACTTCTACGATAGAAAGTCCAACCTTCGTAGATTATAAGTATTATTCATTAACTAGTCCACTAAATGCTTGTCTTCTCTTTAGATACTGAGATATCTGTAATTATCCATTTTACTATTTATCCTCGACTAATAAAATAACTGGATCAAAATATACCTTGAGAATTGTCTTAAATTCCAAAAGTGGGAATGATGTTCTTAAACGACGAGCCTATACCTTATGCGCTTCCGAGATAAGTCAATATATAAGAAACGAATCACCCGTAGAATATGGGAATATTAATGATCGTTTCCTCATATAAAGATGAATCTCAAAAGTGAAACGAATCACCTATGAAGTATGGGAATCTTAATGATCGTTTCCTCAAATAAGCATCAAGATTGAACGAGCTATGGAAGCAACATGAGGAGCATGTCTGAAGCTTCCACCTCAAAAGGCCCGTTTTGAGGACCAGTCTTCTGAAACAAACCTCCACCTCAAAAGGCTTGTTTTGAGGAGTAGTTTTGAATCAATATGATTCGAGACTTCTAAGGAATTGTTTCAAAATTCGAGAATAAATGAAGGAACTAGTGTCAAGGATCACTGTCTTTGTTTTATCAATCTAGTTGAAAACTGGATCGATTAAACGTAAGCCTGCAAGTGATCTTAACATTAACTTCCTCCTAAATTCTCCTCCCGCTCATTCAAATGACTCTTGAAATAAACTGATCTTATTTGATAAGTCGATCACATTTCATGAATCAACCAAAGTATTGGTTAAAGGCAAATAGGATAAACCTGACATGATCGTTTACACTTCATGGACTGCGAAGTCAAAGAAGAGTAAAATGAAGAAGAATTTATTCTCTTCTAAATACGACCATAAAGGTTGTCAAAAGAACGCAAGTAGCTTAAAAGTCGAATTATCCCACTGCATCTAAGAAAGGCACTGATATGTTTAATTGATTAGATGATCTAATTAATTAAGCAACGTTTCAATTAAAGGGTTAATTGATAAGGAAAAAGGAAGCAATTAAAGAAGTTAATTGAAAGGAAGTAAATTAATTGAATTAAACCATTGACTCAATCTTGAATTAATGTGTGAAATTCAATTAATACAAAGATAATAATCCATAACTTTGGTACGCTAGACTTGGACACATCTCCAAGAGTAGGATTCAAAAGTTGGTTTCACCTAAGCTTCTTGAAAAATAGAACTTGGATGAACTTCCAACCTGCGAATCATGTCTCAAAGGAGAGATGACCAGATTTCCCGTCACAGGGAATCCAGAGCGAACCAAACAAAATCTGGATTTAATCCATGAATATGGATCACGAAAAGTTACTGTGAGAGGAGATTACTCATACTTCGTAATATTTACTAATGACCTTGGTCGTTAGTGGAAAATGAATCTAGTGAGATACAAATCCGAAAAACCTTTAAAATTTTCGAAGGTATTTCAATGCGAAGTAGAGAATCAACAAAGACATAGTATTATTCGATCTAATCGAGATAGCAAATACTTGTGAAGGATTCCTCGATTATCTTAATGAGAAAGAGATTCTCATACAACAAACTCCTCCTAAGACACCTCAACTTATTGAAGTGTCTAAAGAAATGGAATCTAACATTGTTAGGCATTGTTCGATCCATATTGAGTTTTATTAAGCTTCCTTATGCGTTCTAGGGGTTAGTGCTCCTGACTGCATCGAAGATACTGAGCAAAGTACTTTCAAAGTTCGTGCCTACAAAGCTTTACCAAGAAAGGTATGGCAAAATACCTCTATGCTCTTACCTCTGAGTATGGAGATCTCTTGCAGATGGTAGAAACGAAAAAGGAGATAAATTGGCTAGCAGATCCAATTTGTATATAATTGTGGGGTATCCAACGAAATCCATTGGATACCTGTTCCACGACAATGAGAAACAATAGCTTCTCCTAGATACCCGTTCCTCTGTTGATGAATCTCTCGTCAAAGGAAATGGAAACGTCATGGAACTTGATGAAGTCCAAGATTTGGACCCGTCCCCACAAATAGTGGGAGTTAATCCAGAATTTACTGAACCTACCAGTACACCTACTCTTCAAAGGTTTGATCGAATTCGTAAGGATCCAAAGCGATTTGGTTTCATTCACGAAAACGAGAATGTGGAAAGTAATCCAAAGACCTATCAAGAAGCGATGTCAGACATAGACTCGGGCGCGTGGCTCGAAGCCATGCAAACCAAAATGGATCCCATCCATTCCAACAAGGTATAACCTTGATTGATCCACCCAGGGATTTATCCCTATAAGTTGGCTATAAATTGTAAGTGGATCTTCAAGCTTGGAATGAATGGAGAGGTATTGCCTCTAAGAATTGACTAGTGGTAAGAAGGCCATTCACAATGTTCTGGAACAGACATTGATGAAACCTTTTCTCCATTAGCAATGTCTGAATCCATTCAGATTCACATTTGTTCTGATGAGATAGTCAAGACATTTGACTTCATCAAAACGAGTATGAACCATGAGTGTACAAAAGGATTAGTGGGAGCGCGATGAAGCTCATATTTTATATGTCGATAATGTTCTGATTATCTGGTATGATATCGGAATGTTAGCACAGACGAAAGCATGGTTGTCCATGCAATTCTCCATGAAAGATTTAGGAGAAGCATCTTGCGTATTGGGATACGTGTCTATAGAAATAGATTAGAAAAGATGCTGACACTCTCTAAATCTAAGTACATAGAATAAATACTGGAAATATTCAGTATGAAGAATCCAAGAAAGGATTGCTTCCAGTGAGACACTGTATCCCTTGTTCCAAAATTGATGTGCCCTACATCAAATGAGAATAAAGGAGAATGTTTCAAATACCTTATGTTTCAAACAAAAGGTTGCATGTGGCATGCTTTACTATGTACTAGACCAGACGTAGAACTTGCTCAAGTATCGCGAGCAGTTGCTAGTCAAAATCCAGTGAAGAAGTATTGAACCACCGTAAAAGATATCCTTAAGCTCTTGACAAAGACTAAGGATTTGTTCTTGGTCTACGGTGGTAGTGGAGAATTAAGAATTCGAAGGATTTACTGATTCGAATTTTTTTCAGTCTGATGTGGATGAATTAAGAACATCCATTTTTGGATACATATCCTGCATCAATGGGGTAACGGTAAATTTGAAAGGGTTCCAAGCAAATCACCGTAACCATTTAAACCACTGAAGCAAGATATATTGCAGCATTAAATGTAGCATTAAATGCGGCTTAAAAAAGTGTTTGGATATAAAACTTCATCCTATGGTTGGATGTAGTGCCTAGCATTGCGAAGCTCATGATTATCTTCTATGATAACATTGGAGCTATTGCTAAAGCAAAGCATTCGAGATCTTACCAGAAATCTAAACACAATTAAAAGAAAGGTACCATTTGATTAGAAAAATCATTGGTAGAGTTAACGCGCGTGATGGATCGCGTCGACTCAGAAGACAACTTAGCGGATCCACTAAAAGGAGGCTATATCATGAAATGAGTTCGAAGAACATCTTTAAAAGGTGGGTCCTAGAAACGTTTGTGATTGGCTTTAGGGTAAGTGGGAGATTGATGGAATAGTGCCCTGCAAGCCAATACATTTAGCTTATACTGGAACTATCATTATCTTTCTTTAGTATAAATGACTTAGTACGCACGTTTATTTATATGTGTATAAGGATAAACAATGGCCAACTTCATCTCTCGCGAATACATTTAAGCGATTGGATGAAATCCTTAGATTACATTTGACTATGGGACGATTCACTTCAGTACTGAGTGCAATCATGAAACAGTCTCAAAGGTCGTAATCTTAAACTGTTCCAAGTCATAGATTCCGAAACGAGACGGGGTATCGTAGGAATCGCTAAGACTTGTACAAGTATGCATGATTCACATGGAGTGAATTTGTAGCGTTTCATGAGCAAGGCATTTGAGGCCAGTGCATATGAGTAGGTGGTTCAATGGAGGATTGAACGCATCGAACGACCCGAACAGAGAAACCCATTGTGGAAGCGCATGTCGCATATCGGTGATGGGATGTTTCTCAAGGATTATAATAGTGTACGATTTAGTCCTTTGACTTGAGGTACTAGGGCGAATTCGGTGCATGAAAGTGCGTACTTAGATCTAGGTATAGGCCACGTAGCTTGGTCATAACATGCCTAGGTTGGGTGCGTATGGACATGTACGCGAGTGGTTAGTACCGATATGGAATCTATTGACTCACTGTAATGGGTGAGAGAATTTCCTATACGATTCTTAGATAATATATCCAAGGAACCTACGGCCGTAGTCGGTGACGGATTTGGAAAGGGGTTTCCAAATTTAGGAGTCACACTGGAATATTATCCTGAATTAGAAAGTATAGTTATCGAGACAAATTTAGAGGTGCCGATCAATTCACACACCCTAAGTCTTGATCGGGAATATTAGTCGATAGAAGGACCGTATGTACATGGTAATTATATGAGACGAGGTTCACAAGTATCAATTCACCTGAAGTTGGGCTTCATGGGCTTGTGGCTAGACATCGACCATGAAGTGTAGGTACTCCTGAGTTAATAGAGGATTTGATTCTAGGAGTGGTCAATTAAAGGTTGTTTAATTGACCGGAGCAATTTATTGTTCATAAATTAAATCACGAGGAATTCGTGGGCCTGCTGCCAATTGATGGTGAACCCAGAGGGTCACATACAATACAATTGGACGGTGACTGTTGAAAAGGGATACAAAAGGAATTAATTGATTTAAAGGTAATTAAATCAATTAAATGAATTAAAAGTATTTAATTCAAGTGGGAGATTAATTAATTGGCTAACTTAATTAATTAAATACTTAATTGAGTTGCTAATTAATTATATAAAAGAAATAATGATTTAATTGGATTGGGCATTTAATTAAGTGATTAATTAAATGAAAGGCTTGCAAGACATGGGCCTTTAATTAAAAGCCCATAAGGAGTCTTGCAAAACCTAGGTCAAGAGGGAGTCTATAAATAGGGTTCTACTTGAGCTCAAAAAGCTAACACCCTAAGCAAAACCCTAGCCTCTCTAAGACCTAGTAGCCGCCGCCCCCTTGTGCTAGAAACCCTAGCCGCCACCGCCACCTAGAGCCGCCGCCACCTGCTGCCGTGGGCTGCCCTAGTGCCACCGCCCCTCTCTCTTTATTCCTCTGTGTTAGATCTTGACCTGTCAAGAGAATCTACACAACCCTGCAATAACAAACCTCTTGAATCCAGTTCTGAGCCTAAGATCTTGAGGTGTTGCCAGAATCCAATTGGTGTGGACTAACTTTGGAGGTGAGACGCTTGGATCACTTCTGTGAACCAGATCCAGATTCAGAATCAGAACTGAAGGTTGCCACCACCTTGCCTGTGGTGAGGTAAATCGTAAAAAACCCCCTTGTTTAATTACTCTGTGTGTTTTTGTTTCTTGCTTGCGTATAAATAATATGGAGAATCTAATATGGGACCTTGGGTGCTTCGAAAAATTTTAAATTCCGCACTTTCGTTGTATTGACAATCGAGGCAACCCAACCACTATCCCAACACTATGATATTCGGTTATTCTTTCATGATAGTATCTATGATTGCAATTTCCTTCGTTGGAAATTTTTTATTGCGAGGGAATTCCGGTCGTCAAGTAATAATTTTGCAGATTCTGCAACAGTAATTCAAATTAGGCTGAAATTCTCGCGATTTTTCTTGCCCAACGTTCCCTATTTCTCGCGGAACGAGACGGTCATCGAATCTCAATCTTCCATCTGATTGAATTTCAATCGTCGGATCAAGCGCGACTGTTGCTATAAAGAGGTCTTCCTTGGTGTTTACTTTCCATCTTTACTAATAACCCGCTCCGAACATGATAGTCGAATACCTTCTGCTTTCGATCCAACTTTTTGATTTTAGACTCCAAATTCTCTTTGATAATAACATTAGCGTTCTTTATCCGCTTAGAATATCGACAGGCAAATTTATTTCCGATCTTGAAGGCCAATATGCCCGATCCGGAAAACTAATGAACTACCGATCCTTGCATGGGACCAACCGATGGAGGACAATACCTTGGTATTGCTGACCACCTGGGACCATGAGAACTTGCTCATCCTATAAAAGCGTAGGTTGAATATGAGCATCAAGTTTTTCAAGGATGGTCGGTGTCCCTCTGGCATGGGTCTCTTTTCGGGGGACCTATTGCAACAATGCATTTAGGAAGACATGCTGGGGTGGTGGCGGAGGACGAGTTCACCTAATAAAGGAAGCACCAGCCCCTGTGTCTTTGATATGGCGTAAATAAAGACAAAATCCTGCGGGTCGAAAAGAGATTTCAGGCTCTGGCTTAGACTGTATCGATCGTCTGGTGGGAGAAGAAGCCGAAAATTTCATAGGATTGTGGAATGTAATAAGATTGGAATCTGATGCATTATATTTGAACGCATCTCAAGTATTTTTGAAGTTTTATATCTTGGTAACGAAATCAAGATTGTAAATAATTTCTTTATTCCAAATAAGATTCGTATGTATCATTGATTCTGGGTAGTTGTGTTCGATCATAAGCGGCTGATCGACCCCCTTTAATTCGAACAATCCGATCTGACTGGAATAATTAATCAAATAATGTTTTCTACATTGTCCTTTCGAGCATTAACTTTGACAAATTGATTTTTCTCATCGATCGTCCAAATTTTCCGTTCTTTAGCGCTTAGTTCATTGTAAATGAAGGACTGATTCCGATCAAATCTCTTATAATTTGACCATTATTGCTTAGTTGTAAATATATGATAAGCATGCTAGCTTTTGAGTGCAAGTCGTTGATCATGTTACTGGCATCAGGTCTTCCGAGTCTGCGCCTGTTTATCGAATACAAGGGTCAAAAGATATAATTTAAACGAACGTCTTGATTCGATCATTGCCCCTTTTGATCAATCAATAGATAAAAACTATCGAATGAATCACTTTATGTCTGATATTTTACTTTTATCGTCCTCGGAAAAATTTTTGGTTGATGTAACTCAACGTCTATTGTCAACATTTTTCGATTGTCATAGATATCTTTCTTGGCTTTAAATCATTTGACCTGGATCAATTAATAATTCGATCATGTTTCAGAAATTTCGATCGCATGTTTTATAAGAATACTCCTTTTTCCCACCAAACAAGACCCTATTTCTCGGAAAATGAAACTGTTATTGCATTTATTGCTGTGATCATAGCCGTCCGTGAGGTATCATCTGATCCGTCGATCGTAAACCTTTACTATTATAAATAGTTCCAGTTTTACCGTCACATTTTTCACCCATCGCAAATGCCTTGTCCGAGCATTACTCCTCAAATTTCAAGTTCTTTTTGCAGCATGTTCCATAATACAAAAATGAAAGAGTTTGAAATTAGGACTCGGACCCTATTTTCAGATCACAGTTCCTTTGGTACAACTTCTCTCGCTTAGAATATCGTCAGGCAAAGTAAATGGCGCTTAGAGTATCGGCAGGCAACCTGCTTCTTTGGATTCATCCAATTCAAGGCTGGTTGGTTTTCTGACCATATGACGTCGTACCCCTCCAACCCGTTGGTTACCCCCTTCAGGATTCCCCTTGATCCCGAGCAGCAGCTTCTTCATTGTATTTCTTGAAGAAAAATTTGCCTTGGCTAGCACGGAGGAATGGAGGAAATTTACGAAAACTGTGGGGTCCTGGGTATAAGTTTTTATTCTGCTCTTCTCTGCTCCAAGGCTCGATCAGAGACAAATTGGTCCCGTACATAGAATTTGTAGTAGGGTAGGAGTGAATATTCTTTTTAAGTTCGAATTTCACCATTGTACTCGAAAATTCATTTGTAATTTGTTCGAAGAATGAATAAAGACTTTGCTTCCTGCTTATCTTCGTTGCATGTTTTCTCGTCTTCGTTATGTGTTTTCTTGACTTCGTTATGTGTTTTCTTGACTTCGTTGGTCAAATAACAAATTGTAGCTAACTTGTGCAATTAGCTTGAAGTTATTGAAACCTTTTCGTTCGGAGATAAATTCCTTTGGCGATAGAATAACCTTCGAAATAGGTTCCAACTTTAAAGACTTGTATAACCCATTACCGCTATATCAATCAAATTGCCAATCATTTTATCGATCATGGGATCGGCTCCATTTGTAGATCGAATTAATTTTATATCGATTTGATCGAGTAAAGTATCTGACAAACTTTTACCTTGACCATTTATATTGGTCGTCCCCTATCCTTAGTGGCTTGACCGAATAAATAACAGGAATCATCGATGACGAATGGGTTGATAACTGCAAATTCGATCTAAGAGGTATATTGATAGCTTTCATCCTTAATCGATTTTAAATCAGTCATAGCAACGGCTTTCACCCTTTTCATTTTGATCAGTCATAGCAATAGCTTTCACCTGAGGGTCGTAGCAACAGCTTTCACCATTTTCATTTTGATCGGTCATAGCAATAGCTTTCACCTGAGGGTCGTAGCAACAGCTTTCACCCTTTACATTTTAATCGGTCATAGCAATAGCTTTCACCTGAGGGTCATAGCAACGGCTTTCACCCTTTTCATTTTATCGGTCATAGCAAAAGCTTTCACCTGAGGGTCGTAGCAACATCTTTCACCCTTTACATTTTGATCGGTCATAGCAAAAGCTTTCACCTGAGGGTCATAGCAACGGCTTTCACCCTTTTCATTTTGATCGGTCATAGAAATAGCTTTCACCTGAGGGTCGTAGCAATAGCTTTCACCCTTTACATTTTTATCGGTCATAGCAATAGCTTTCACCTGAAGGTCATAGCAACGGCTTTCACCCTTTTCATTTTATCGGTCATAACAAAAGCTTTCACCTGAGGGTCGTAGCAACAGCTTTCACCCTTACATTTTGATCGGTCATAGCAAAAGCTTTCACCTGAGGGTCATAGCAACAGCTTTCACCCTTTTCATTTTATCGGTCATAGCAAAAGCTTTCACCTGAGGGTCGTAGCAACAGCTTTCACCCTTTACATTTTGATCGATCATAGCAAAAGCTTTCACCTGAGGGTCATAGCAACAACTTTCACCCTTTACATTTTTATCGGTCATAGCAAAAGCTTTCACCTGAGGGTCATAGCAACAGCTTTCACCCTTTACATTTTTGGTATAGCAATGACTTTTTACCCTTAGATCGATCTAAGAATAGAGGCAGAGTTCCTATTCTGAAGTTAATATATAGCTTGTAGAGATGCATAGAATAGACGAGAGAATTTCGAAAATAGAAGTATCTTGTTGATTTTCTTAATAATAGGAGATATAATAGATCTGTACCGTGAATTTTGATCGATAGATCACTCGAGAAGCCAAAATACATGATCTTTGTTTTCTGTAATACTTCCTAATTTTGACTGCATTCCATGTTCGGGGAAAGATTTCCCCATTTTTGTAAGTAACTTAACGCGAGCCTTCCTCCTCGACTTCGATTACAACATAGAGACTAGCGAAATTGAGTTGCAATTTTCCCTCCATATTTTGAAATCCTTCTTACTCAAGAGTAAGTCATCGACTATAAAGGTTCAGATCCCGACTTTCTATTCGTACATTTTCCTTCATATTACACTGAATCAGAATATCGTCCCGGGTATGGTTGGAATGGTTTCTAGCTGTTGAGCCATTCAAGATTGATTAGTCGAAATCATTGTAGACCAAATTCTGCACTCCCGCTATGTGAGAAGACTTTCCTCGAATGTACGTATCTCGCCTCGTAGTAGACATTTTTCGATCTAACACCCGAATAAGGCCCCTCGGTGGGCGCCAATTGATCTAAAGCGTTTTCGTAGGAGATCAAGGTATGATATAATTGAGCCGAAATGCAATATATAAAGGAGAAAATCAATAATATGTATATTTCGATCGTGAGTGTACAAATTACAAAGGTCCTATTCGAGCGCTATAGGATGTCTTACAAGCTAGAGGCTAAATACATATAAGGAATGATGCTACATATATAAGGAATGATGCTACATATAGTCTCCAATATGTGTCCGAGCAGAAGCATCAAGCCTGGGGTGCCTCTGAAGACGTGCCGTTGTCATAAATGCTGGTGGTATTTATAGTAGGGGCTATGAGCTGGCTGATCCCTTAGCAAGGAAGCTTTCTTCGGCCCATAGCATTGGGCCTGGGTTAGGCCCATCCGAGGTTATCGACAAGGGGTCTTTAGCTTTACGATCAGGCTGGGCTTGTGTTGCTTTGAGATCGGCTTTGTGCCTTCGAGGTCGGAATCAGAGCTGTTCCAGCCAGTTTATCCTAGCATGACCATGGTAGGAGGAGAATCCAAAGTACCCCTCATCATGATCCCGATCTGGCAGCAATTGATTCATATAAGGCTTCCGAAGATGAAACCACTGGTGACCATAAAGAAACTGATAGTTTCGAAGTGGAAAACTGAGAATTAATACCGAGGAAAAAAACAAAGCTGAAGCCCAAGATGAGGGCGAAGATGAGGGTGAGGCAGGAGAGAAAGGAGAGGAATTTCAGTTGTTGGAAAATGAAATTCAGAGATATAGCATTGGCGGTGGTCTTTATCTGAGTATCTATGATCTGGATGGGGCTTCTACTAGTTCCAATCATCAAAAAATCGAGAACGGAGCCGATGAGATTGTCTGCATCTACACTTCCAAGGAAGATCGAGCTACTCTAAATAGGGACTTTGGAAAATTTTTGCCCGAGGGTTTTTCGATTGTGATTCCTACCCCTGAGCAACGTGTCACCGACCCTCCAATTGGGTACCAATCCTTTTATAGTAAGCAATTTTTGTACGGGCTCAGAATTCCATTTATCTCGTTGCTCTGCGATGTTTTGGACGTATTCTCTCTTGTCCATGCTCAAATTCTTCCAAACTCTATAGAGTATATCATGGCATTCATCGTGTTAATGAATGCCAAGGGGAAAATGGATAGTTTTCAAAACTTTTGGCAAATCTTCCGGATTAGCAACTCCCTGGCCTCCAATGTCGGATTTGTATACTTCTCCCAAAGGTCGAACCAATCTATACTATCGAATATGGTTTCGAGCAATACTCCGAACTGGAAAAAAAGAACAAGAGTTCTTCTTTGTCAAGGGCCCTGATGTCCCAATCTCCGAGGGAAGTTCTGAGTTAGAACCATACCCTTGGAAGGGTCAAAGACATTGGATGTATGGCATGCGAAGAGTTAGACAGCGCATCCGCCCCACTCTAACTAGGGAATTCCTTGCGCCCCTTCGATTCGACCTTTACCAGTCGGCACTCCTTGTTCAGGAGCCCATTTTGAGGATGGCCGGTTTAAGCAGCCCCGCTTATCCTCCTGAAGAAACCTTAAAAGGCCAAAATCCCGAGGCTCAAAAGGATGAGAGTCCTGCAAGTCAAGGGACAAGAAACTCCGCGGAGCAGAAGAAAGGCACTTTCGATGATGCCCCAGCTACGAAAATACCTCCTACCCTGAGTAAGGCATATTTACTCGAATATTTCCATTTGTATAATCTCAAATTATTTTGTTCAAATTGTACTCCCTTTATCAGGTGAAATAGTTGAGGGATTCCTTGTCTGCTGGCTCTTCCATGAAAACTCAGGGTAAACCTCGGAAGCAAAGGAAAGCAAGAGGAAACCATCCTAGTCAAGCTTCCAACTCAACTGAGGAAGACGTTGTTAATCCGACCAGGGGAAACACACCGCTCGAGAATGCCGCTGATAGTGCGAACAACGTAAAACAAGCTGAGCCATTACGCAAGGCATTTCAGGGAGGCTTTTCCGATCCTTCCTCCTCGTCGGATGTATGGTACAATCTTTATTCCCTCAAAAAGATACTTGGGAAACAGGGACTCAAGCAAAGGATGCTTGAGAAACGAAATAGTGACCTTACCGAGGCGAAGAGGAGAAAAACACCTTTTGGTCGGAATTCAGATGATGTTCCCTGCTGCGTAGGAAAAAGGGTACCAGACATGGTGGATTTTTCAGAAGACCATCTCGAAGGTTAGAGAGCTGCCGGGTATCCTCCCAATGGGTCTATTTCGAATGACCTAGGGCCTGATGGAGAACACATGATTGATAAAGCCATCAGGATTCTTATGGTGGGCAGTTTTGCTAAAGATCAAAATGAATTCTTTGCCCAGAAGGAGTTTGACATTTTCGGCAACTTTGCACGAGCTTATCAAGAGGTACTGAATTTGACCACTAAAGTCTTTTTATTACGATATTCCTCAATCACAATTTAACAGCTTTCTTTCGTAGGTCGGAGATTACTTCGTCCATCACGCTTACCATTCTGTTGCCTTAGAGGATGAATCCGACTTTGCCCACCAAGCCCTCACAAAAAACTTTGTCCGAAGACGTTAAAATCCGAGCTCACATTGATAAAATCAGTAAAGAGCTGTCTGAAGCTAGGAAATAGCTCGTGGAGATAAAGAAGGAACTTTTGGAGGCCAAGCGCGGAAAGTATACTCCGGAGGTCGAAGAAAACTTAGTTGCGACGGTCG
This sequence comes from Penstemon eatonii, assembly GCA_038501285.1. Lineage (NCBI taxonomy): Eukaryota > Viridiplantae > Streptophyta > Magnoliopsida > Lamiales > Plantaginaceae > Penstemon > Penstemon eatonii. The sequence goes on from CM076713.1 coordinate 29,957,164, forward strand.
GAGATAAGAGCGCACTTGTAGAAGAAGTTAAGAAACTTAAAGAGGAGCTTGAGCAGGTCAAAGTCGATCCCGAACGCTCATACCTTCAAAGGAAAGAAAAGTCGCGTTTTCCTGCAATCAGGGAGTTCTTGGAATCCCCTACACTAGATGCCCTTGTACGGAAACGAGTAGGCGAGATCCTCCAAACCTCATTCTTCAAAGGAATCAAGCATTTGATTGCCGCAAAGATCATTCCAAATACGATGGACGAGTATACTTAGCATATGGATTCCCTGAAGAATTGGGATGGGAAGGATTACAAGGTTTAGTCTTCGACACTTATCTCAAATGATTGGGAACAACATGAGTTCGCACCCTTCGTTGAGATGTTTGGGGTTCCCATGCCGAATCCGGATATGAATGAGTTTTCCAGCTCCAGCTCCAGCTCGGAAGAGGACAGTTTTGATGACGAAGAGGACGTAGACATCGCTGGCAACTCCAAAGACGAAGAAGATAACTCCGAGGGTGAAAATAATGAAGATGAATCAAATAGTTGACTCTTCTTCTACTAGGAGTAGGAGTTCTTTTAATGTAATTTTCATTCCAAATTATGTAACTCTTCACTTTTTATGACTTAATATATATTATAATTTTGCCTTGTGATTGGAATTATCCACGAACGCATATGAGTTGGAATTATAACTCTTCACTCTTCGAAAGTTTTGTCACACTCCTCATTCCATTCAAAATCTTTTGATTTTCACAATAATTTTTCCGATCTCACGCCAAAGATTTCAAAATAAATCTTTTGAACGAGGTAGCCCAGAAATTTTTCCGATCTCACGCCAAAGATACATTTTGTTGGATTCAATTTCATACCATACTTCCTCAAAATCTCAAAGCATCTATCAAGATGCTTAATATGATCCTCTTCTGTCATGCTTTTCACGAGCATATCATCCACATAGACTTCCATAATCTCCCCGATTAACTCTTTAAACATCATGTTTACCAATCTTTGATAAGTTGCTCCTGCATTTTCCAACCCAAACGACGTTACAATAAAACAATATACTCCTCGTTCGGTGATAAATGCGGTTTTGTCTTGATCTCTTTCATTCATAAAAATCTGCTAGAAACCCTGAAAGGCATCCATCATGCTGAAAAAGATGAATCCTGCAGTGGAGTCGACTAACATTTCAATCTGTGGCAGTGGTTAAAGGTCCCTTGGGCATAATTTGTTCAGATCAGTGAAGTCGTTACACATTCTCCACTTGTTGTCGATCTTGCTTCCTTTTGCTACCAAAACTATGTTGCATAACCATTCAGTGAATTTTATCAACCGAATCTGACCAGCTGCCAACAACCGATCGACCTCCTTATTGATGATTTTATCCTTTTTGCGACCATAATTACGCTTCTTCTGTCTCACCGATTTTACTTTTGGCTCTATGTTCAGTGAGTGCATAATTACTTGTGGGTCGATTCCCACGATGTCGTCTGAGCTGCAAGCAAAGACATCTATATTTTTTTGCAAAAAATCCACGAGCATCCTTTCCATCCCTTGATTTAGCTCGGTTCTGATTCTGGTAAACTTTTCTGGAGATCCAGGAACCAAAACGACCTGCTTATGATTGGTGGCTTGTACACTCATGTCCACATTCTTCCCTTGTAATTTCTCATAATCAGGAATTGGTAGATCATAAACCGACCCCAATTCTAAGTAAACCAACCTTTTTCTCGTCGGAACAATAGGTTCAACCTTCTTCTTAATAGTTATGGATGAATTATAACATTCTCAAGCCATATACAGGTCAATCCGCATTTCTCCGATCCCAGCCATGGTCAGGAACTTCACCTTCTGATGATAAGTAGATACAACTGCTTTGAACATATTTAAGGCTGGTCTACCCAAAATGGCATTGTTAGTGAAAGGTGTGTTCACTACCAAGAACTTTACCATTCTTGTCACATTTTTGGGCTTCTTCCCGAGAGTTGTACTCAAAAGAATTGTTCCGAGCTGAACAATTTCTTAACCACCAAAATCGATCAACGGTGTAGATATTCAATCCAAATGAGGATACTGCAAGTTCATTCGATGAAGAGCCTCCGAAGAGATGATGTTCGCGGAGCTACCGTTGTCGATTAGAACTCTTTTAACCTGAAAATTGCCAATTTTATGAGTCAGGACCATTGAGAAGTTAGGATCATCCTCATCTACGTTCGAAGTTACATCAGAAGGCCTATTAGCATCACTAAAACATATAACTTGATTCATCATGGAAGGAGGTTCCAACAATAAAATTTCTTTTCTGGTCGAAACACCTGTCTTTATCGACCTCATCGTTCTTTTTCTAGGTACTGATGAGGGATATTTCATACTATCCCTAAATAGCGGTTATCCATCAGCTCGACACTGTATTTTGATCTATACAAGGTGGTTTCCGATCTCTATAAGCTGCCATGATTGAGAACTACTTTTCCAATCTACATACTACCGAGCTGCAACCTGGGCCTGGGCCTTTTGGGCCAAGGATTCAGACGAATCACCTAGTCCCACCATACACCTATATATACCAAGTGCATTTAATGACATTGTACACGCTTCCCAAGGCACTTAGCTCGGACTAGTACGTTAGGAAATTTGTATAACTCTTTTGTAGCTACGGCATCCTGTAACACTTGAATAGACCTTCTAATTTACTCACTTCAAGATCGAAATACAATATATATTTAATACTTGCACTCATTTTTGTACTATTTTAGCTTTACTTCCCCCCTCGCGAATTTAGGCTAAATTAAATTCTCAGTTGAATGTAAATCAGATAAACAAGTGTTTGATCTTGTTCTTCAATAATTCGCTCCGTCAACAAATGACTTCACTTATGATCAGACGACTCAACTGATGGATCTTGCTCTAAGGATGTGATTTCGTAATGTGCAAGTCTCTTTTGAATCTTCAGTTTATTATCTACTTATACTCTTGAATTTAAAATTATGTCTGTTGAAAATAGGCGAAATTACATTTTAATCTTGATCACTGCTTGTTGTACACTCTGCTATACGGATATCTACTTTATGTCGGTCTCATTTAATGCACTCAACTTTTCACTGTTGATGAGCTTACTGACCGACTTTACTTAGCTGATTATCACTCTACTGAATGATCACTTTGTTGATTCAAGATTGAAGACGTCTATCTTGACTCGACTGATGATAACCAATATGATCTTGCTGATCCGATAATCCCATTTAGCTGTTTTGATCACTTAACTTCCAGACCGTGAGAGAGATTTACTTAGTTTTTCAGTTCTTAATTGATGACTTTCTCTTTAACCATTTTACGTTTTTTGTCATCTTCAAAATCTTCTACTTAATTTTTAATGCAACTGATAAGATCACATAGCTATTCTTGAGTTAATCACTTTTTCCAACGGTTTTGCTATTAGAGCTATGGGGATAATTTTGACAAATCATTTTTTAAAAGAACCTTACTATTTTCCCATAAAGAAATGTTAAATAAATTAGTTGCCACGTATAAGAAAAAATACTTACCAGAGAAAAATACCAATAATAAATTAGGTTGTAAATGGTAGTAGAATTTCATTTTAGTTTTAATTTTAAAATGAGAGAAAGACAAAAGCACCTCTTATACATTGTCTAACTCTTAAAAAACTCCTTGTATTAATTTAACTTCCAAAATTTATCTATGTTTGGTTTTAATTAGGGTTTTTTGCACTTTGCACCCCGAAACATGGAAAATAGGTACTTTGCATCCTCGAAACTTAGATTAGCACTTTACACCATTGAAATATGAAAAATACAACACTTTGCACCCTCTTTTATTTTCAAGCAAAAATTCAAGGGCAAAATAGGTAATTCAATAGCATTGGCACTTTGCACCCTCAAAACTTGAGAATTTCGCACTTTGTACCCCCAAAATAAAATTATCACTTAACACCCTCTAATTAAGAACAAATCAACAACTTTCACCCCCAAAACATAATAAATGGGCACTTTGCACCCCAAAACACAAAATTAACACTTAACACCCCCTCAAATTTAAAAAATCCAAACCCCTCTTTTTTTCGTCAAGTTGACTATCGGAGTGAAAAAAATCTAAGGCAAAATAGGTAATTCATTTTTTTACTTAAATTTTGCAAAATACAATTATAAATACTCGAATACTCATTTCTCTCTCAATCTTTATTTTCAACAATATAACAATAAATAAATAAATAACGTACAAGTAAACTTCTCGAAGACCCATTATCTACTTCAACATATCAAAGACCCATAAATAATTACCTATTTTGCCTTAAAAAATTCACCTTAATGGTCAACTTTGCCGGAAAAATGAGGGGTTTGAGTTTTTTTTTTAATTTGAGGGTGTTAAGTGTTAATTTTGTATTTTGGGGTGCAAAATATCCATTTATTGTGTTTCGGGGGTGCAAGTTGTTAATTTGTTCTTAATTAGGGAGTGTTAAGTGCTAATTTTATTTGGGGGGGGGGGGGGGGACCAATGATCTACAATAGAATTACCCATTTTGCCCTTGAGTTTTTGCTTGAAAATAAAAGAGGGTGCAAAGTGCTGTATTTTTCATATTTCGAGGGTTCAAAGTGCTAAATCTAAGTTTCAGGGATGCAAAGTGCCTATTTTCCATATTTCGAGGGTGCAAATTGCGAAAAACCCTTTTAATTATTACACTCACCCCAACTCGATCTAAGTAAATTTTGACTTTTGATAGAATGACAAGATTACCGATACATATTAGTTTATTTATCTATTCATTTTGAAAATTCAAGTATATACTACTTAGAGAGAGTGTAATTAAAATCAAACACACGCCGGGAGGGATGGGGATTGTTGGGAGTTTTTTCCTTTCGCTCGACAACTAAGTGTCATATCAAAAGCAATGTGAACAAATAAATATAATTTCCGCGTTCAAAACACACTACTCGATAGCTTGGAGACTTTTTGAATGTTAAAATAGAAAAGTATTTTTTTTTTTTTTGGATATAGGTAATACATTGGGGTGTTTTTGTCTTTCTCTATTTTAAAATCGTTCTCAATGCGGGATGACATTTTCAGTAATAAATTAATTAGGATAGATAAAGGAAAACACAGTCGGTTCATAGTTCTAACTCCTTCCATGAACACAATCTAAGAGCAACAGTTTTTTTCATTTAGCAACACAGAAAGGGTATTGACTTTACATCTTTACATGTAATTTATGTCAATTTATATGAAATTACATTATCAATTATCGAAGGTCTTACATTTTTTTTTTAATTTTTTTAATTTTTGCTTTTTGGTACTGTAGTTCGAGAAAATGGAAAGGGCTTCGAACGAACAAGAACCCACTTCATGGGAAGAGCTTTACAACATCAATTTGATGCCTCATGAGATTTTCCTCAAATTCAGGAAAGAACTTCAAGGGTTTCGTGTTGGCGTTAATTTAGAGGTACTCCTATTTTTTGAATTTTGATTTATAAATCTAGGATTATATTGAGTTGATTGCCTTTCGATTGTAGATAGTTGTATTACAAAATGCAAACCTATTTGTGGATTGGTGTAATTTCTGTATTTTCATAATTTCTGAAATTAAATAGTTTGATTTCCTCTTAGAGGTACTTCTATTTTTTAAAGTTCTGGTATATTTATAGTTTATTGAGTTGATTGCCTTTCGATTGTAGATAGTTGCAGCCTATTTGTGGATTGGAGTAATTTTTTTGATTTTATTGATTTATCAAATTAAATAGTTTGATTTTCATATGTGAGAATTTGCCACTTTCTAATGAGTAGGTATATTGACATAGATAGTTCCTCTTTAGCTTTCATTCTTATCTTATTAAGGCTTTTTTTCAATCTTGACTCTATGTTCATTGCTTTGATGTAGTTGTATAATTATCCTATGAACGATTTCCACGCAAAACTTGTTCTGAAACCATTAGCCCCACAGCAGAGATGGAAGTTGTTATACGAACCTTTACAACAGGATGTGCAGCTTGTTTCCAAAAAGATCCCCGTAACCAAATTTCTCAACCTTCAGGTTCTAACAAATTAGCTTCTTACTCTCTTATTAATTTTCATTATTTATCGAGCTAATGCCATTTTACTCCCCTGCGATATGCATATTGTGTTTACCCCCCCTGTGACTTGTTAAAAGGCCAATTTGAAAATTTTAAATAAATAATTTACCTCCTTCAACCAAAGATTGTAACTCACATGCCGAAGGGGCAGGAAAGGTGTTTTTGTAACATATGGGAGCAAAAGTGCAACATTTATCATAACACAGGGGCGTAAGTGCCATATTTATCATAACATGGGGGGGTAAGGTGTCACGTTTATCTTAACACGGGGGGGGGGGGGGGGGGCGTGAAGTGCAACATATAAGAGGGGTATTTTTGTCAATTCATATTATTTTTTAAGTTCAATAATATCAAGGAGGCAGTATAAAACTTTTATAAGATTAGAGGGGGTAAAATGTTCTTTTTCAAATTACAGGGTGTAAATTGAATGTTATGCATATCGCTGGGGGTTAATTGCCACTAATTCTTTCTTTATCTATCATGTGTGCCATTTTTACAGTTTAAATTCTATAACTAATGTAGGTAGGTGTAGGCCATAGCTTTCAATTACAGGCAACCGGTTGGAAATGGAAGCTTACAACGTGTTTGGGTGGAGATGGTTTTTCCAGAATTAGAAACAAAACATCCCTTGGTTTGTGTCCTGGAGTCGATTTCCGTTTTGGGTGGAGGGCTGATTACGTACTTCCTGAAATTAATGGGTAAGTTTATTATTTACTTCAACAAGTTCTTCACATAAAGTAATTTTTTGATTTATCTTATATATTCTGTATAGGGGCTTGGGAAGTGATGAACCACTTTTCAATATGAATTCTGGACGCCTACAAGCATCACTTGATAGAGTTGAGGCGATATTTACGCATAGTGATGATAGAGTTGATGCTATTTTCACGCATACTAATGAAATGTGACTCATACTTGTTGGTACATACAATTTTGTTTTACCGAGTTTATTTCTTTTTCCCTTTCCATGTAAGAAAGAATGGTTAAGATTCATTTATATAATTGTGACAACATGAATGAACTTACTGAGGGGGAAAAAGAACAAGGTCCTAAAAGTGATGCCATCTATCTATATTGGAAAATATTCTTTTTTATCGGGTATTGCGTGATTTCATTTTCATAGTGTATGATGTGGAGATTGTTGTTCTTCCGTATAATTGAATCATGCTTGGGTCGATATGGATTCAACCTCATTTGTCTGTGGCATAAAGAATTAGAGGCATATAAACTTAGGTATTGATCCGTGTTGGGTAATATAAGCTTAAGCCTAAAATATGTTTTGGCTGTACCCGGAAAAAAAAAAAAAGGATTTATTGTCTATTAGCCAATTAATTTTTGAATATCCTTTTACTGCGGAATTCTCATCAGTTGGCTTTGTGATTAAGAACAGGCACACAAGAACAATGATCTCGGGAAATATGTGTGGTGGACTACATGCCTTAATTCAAAAGTTTGTTCTTATGCACTTCTTTCAACAAAATTTCGGATTACATCAGATGAGATTTGACATCAAAGGCAAGGTCACTCACATATGAAAGTAGTAGAATTTCTGGAAATGAATAAACTTAAAGATTTGACATCAAAGGCCAGGTCATTCACATATGGAATTAGTAGAAGTTCTGGAAATGAATAAACCTATTACAAGTTCTTATAAAAATTAGGTTAGCAACCTTTGTAGTAGTTGTCAAATCGTAAAGTCTTATCGTCTCCCTTTTCTCATGTCGCAAGAAGTATGTAGACATCCTTTTGAAGTAATATATTCTGATTTATGGGGCACTTCACCTAACTATTCTATTGAAATTTTCAAATTCAAGTATTATATTATCTTTATGGATGAATATACTCGATTTACAATGTATTTTCCATTGAAACAAAAATCTAATTTCTTGCTATGTTATTATGAGTTCCAAAATATGTGGAAATTTAACTAAGAATTAAAGTTTTTCAATGTGATTAAGGAGGAGATTTTGCTAGTGGCAGATTTTGACAACATTTAAAAAATTGTAGAGTAAGTCTTGAACTTACATGTACGAAAACACCAGAACAAAATGGTCTTGCTGAACAAAAGCACATAAACATTATTTTCTTAGTCTTACCAGTCTTTCTTATGGTGATGTGCCAAAAAGATTCTGGGTAGAAGCATTTGCTACATCTGTTTGGCTCATTAATTGACAACCTGCAAGTGTTCTCGACTGGAAGAATCCATTTGAAATGCTTTTTCAATATCAACAAAATTATACATGTTTGCGTGTTTTTGGTAGCAAGTGTTTCCCTCACTTGAGAAGCTATGCTAAAACTTAACTTCATCCACAATCTCTACCTTGAGTTTTCCTGGGATACATTGACTTTCATAAAAGCTATTGGTGTTACTACCCACCGACTGGTCATGAATATATCTCAAGACATCTGATTTTTGATGAACAATCTTACCTATTCCATGATCCAGGAATACTATTCTCCTAGTATGCTACTAATGATTTATCTTCTTTTGAAGAATAGTTTTCTGGTTTACAAGAAAAATCTAATCTACCTGGCGTTTTGGATCCTCAAGAGTCTTAACCATAATTCCAATTCTATCACATACTCTATTCCATCAAATTATGACTCATAACCACTACATTCCTCACATTCAGATGAACTTATCTGAACAAGATCCTAGTACATCATCTTCTCTAAGTATGCCGAATATACTCATTAATTGCCTCAAAATAATGCTTGCACTCATTCTATGGTTACTCAAAGTAGTTCGGGCATCACAAAACCGATTGCTTAGTATTCTGGTCCAGATTTTTGTTTCACCACCTCTAAACTTCCATGAGCTTAAAAATATTCGAGCATCATTAAAAGATCTTGCATGGAAAGAGCTATGGTTGTGGAGCTATCCGCTTTTTATTCAAAGAACACATGCCATCTAGTTCCTCTTCAGTCAGGGATGAATGTTATTGGCTGTAAATGGGCCTTCAATACCAAAACAAAGGCTGATGGTTCCTTGGAGAGATTAAAAGCACGTCTTGTTGCTAAATGCTTATTCAAGTAGCTGGACTTGATTTATCTGAAGCAATTTCTCCAGTAGTGAAATGGGCAACCATGCGTCTCGTCCTCACCGTTGCAATTCATAACAGTTGGGAGGTTCGTCAACTTACTGTAAGAACTGAATTTCTTCATGGAATGCTATATGAAAATGTTGAGAGGTCTAGAGGGGCGGGGGGGGGGGGGGGTTGTGAATAGACCTCTGAAAATTTTCTCAAAATTTCTCTAACTTTTTCTCAACAGCAGACAAAGCTGATCAATAATACGTAAGACGACTAAGCTGAATCAGTAGAGTTGACCACTCTTCTGATATTATTTATCTATTTTTAAGTTAAGCAGAGTATGCAAGAAATCAAACACAAGGAATTTTTATAGTGGTTATATGGATTGTAATCCTTTAGTCCACTCTTCCAAGTCACTTCGATCTTGAGTTATACTATAATCACAAAGTTTACAGTATACAAAGCTTGCGCAATTGAACAAATGAAAATCCACAAGTGCACAACAAGAAATCCTACTCTCTGAAGCTAGATCACTCACTAAGATGGATCTACACTCCTCACAACATTTTTCTCTCTTTACAGAATCACTAAGATGTGTATATTCTTTGTTCTTCAACTCGGCTTCTGTCAACACATGACTTATCTGATAGTGTTCTGTTCTTTGAGTTTTGAGACTTAGACAAATTTCGCTTCAAATTTGCTCTCAATTGTGTTGCTTGTCTCTAACTCTTGAAACATGAACTATTTTTACTTGGAGTTTGAATTCTGTTCGTTGAAGAAAGACAGATTTCTGCGCTCACAGTACTGGTCCCCACTTTTCTAGAATGGTTACCTGCAACTGTTGCATTGTACACTCTAATATATTTTCTGTAAGTCGCATTATATGCACTCTGCTGATCCGAGGTATATCTTCAATAATTTGTCATAAATACCCTTATCTTACAACATTTATTTCCTTCAATGCATTTATTACCGTTGGGATAACTTTCTGATCACTTCCACTCTGCTGATCAAAACTAGTCTTCTGATGAACACTCTGCTGATCTCAAGTCGAACTCATCTGATTTGAGTCTGCTAAAAATCCACCAGTCTGATTTCTAATGCAGCAATAGATCAATAGTCTTTTTGACCATAAATTTGACCCTTCTGATTTAGCTTAACTTCCTTGGTCAGATAATTTCTGAGGTTGAACTAAGCATCCATTACTTAGCTGATGATGTTTTGGAATCATCAAAACCTCCCTTTACTTATGAGTCTTCATCTTTATCCAACAATATCCCCTTTTTGATGATGAGAAAACTTCAGCTAAGTACCTGTACTTAAACTAAAGTTATGTCCTAAAAAATTTCTTAGATAGAAATGATATGTTGGAAACTTGGAATTTTTACAAAATTGTCTTTGAAAGATTACATTACAAGTTTACAAATAAAGACTTGATACAATGAAGTAAACTGATACAATGATTTTCAAGTAAGTGACCTAGTCTAGAAAATCTTGTCTAGTCTTGAACTTCTTCATCTTCTTCTTCCTCCTCTTCCTCTTCTTCAACTTCATCATCTTCTTCTTCTCCAATTGCGTAGGAATCAGCCAATTTTTTGTCAGCAACTTCAATTCTGCTCTTGATCTCTTCAAGTTTCTTGGCTTTCCTAAATGGATCCAACTGTTCTTCAGCAGAGTCCTTAGAGGCAGCAAGTTTTTTATCTGATTTTGCTACGTCTTCGGGCTCTTTTTCAATTTCAGCTTTAGCTTGTTATTTATCTTCAGCTTCCTTTTGCAGTGTCAATATCTTTCTTGTTCGCTGATCCCTCTTTCCCCCTTTATGTCATCATCAGCAGGGTTGAGTTGCTCTACTTGAACAGGTGAGATGTTGACAGCAGCAGAAAGCTTTCTGATATTTTGATCCATTACTTGAAGTTGGATAGTCTGATGTTGTTGATTAGACTTCAAGGCTCCAGCTTGGCCATTCATATAATCCATGTTTAGTTGCAGAGTAAAAATGACCTTATCAACAACAGTAGAGAAATCCTGCATCATACCTGCAGTCTTCATAATTTCAGCATCACCGATGTCCCTCAATGATTTCTCTACGTGCAACCAATCCGATTAATTTATTTGAAGAGCAGCATGCAAATGATTTACATCTGCCTTCACATCTTCAATGTTCTGGTTCTTGGAAAGGATGCTTTGCGTTAGTTGCAATGAGTTGTCAGCTGGCAGAGGAAAATTGTCAACAGCTTCTTGAATAATCTTGGTAGTGACCTCCTCAAACTTTTTGACCATCTTCTTGTTCTTCTCCTCCATTTCCTTCATAGCATTTTCAATCAAGGTCTTCACTGATTCCATGATTGAAGCTTGGATGTTAACCGCAGGAATGGCAGAGGTAGATGCAGCAGGTTCCTGTTGAACAGGAATCTCTTGTAAGATAGGAGTTTCTTCAGCTCTCCATTTAATAGCTAAACTCTCCTTTTCAATAAAAGCTTTAGTCTGTGGAGGCTTGGAAGGATCAAGGTTGATTTCCACATCTAACTTATCCTTGGCTGGTTCTTCATCAACTGGTTCATTTGCAATATGTACAACATCAGAGTCATCAGCAGATACAAGTGTTCTCTGATGAATGGAAACATCAGGTATGAAAGTTGATGTAGTCTGTTGTTGTTCACTCTGCTCCTGATAAGTGTTGTCTTCAGAACCAAAAGTTATCTTTTGAAGGCTACGCAGACTGGGCAAATCACTTGAAGTTTCTCCTCCATATCTCGGCCTTTCCACCCATCTGTCCATAGTTGTGCAAGCAGCAACTTTTACTGCTCTATCAAACAGGTCATTTGATAGACCATGATGTTTTGGAATCTCGTTTCTAGGAGTAGTAGCATCCTGACTTACAATGAGTTTGGCTCATGTAGTCTATCATGTACAAAATCTGAATCCAGGGCCTTTGTGATGGAATCTGTTTCCAGCCATTTCATTACCCATCTTCTTTCATCTACAAACTCTTTCCAGGCTTGGATTTCTGATTCAGATTTGGCCAGCCTATACTCCCTCCATATCTTGTAGCGAATCTTCTCTGCAAGGAAGGTAGTCTTGGCTTGAATAATTTGGTTGTAACTTTCCAGCTCTTCTTCAAATTTAGTGAAAGTGGTAGGGTCCCTCTTCACTATCTCCAGTGCCCTTTTCACTTCACTCTTCTTCTTCTTGACTTTCTTGGCAGTAGTCAACAAGAATTTTCCTTCCATAGTCTTGTCAATGAATATACCCCTAGTTCTTCGAGGTCCATGTGCATCCTTCTTGCTCTCTTCTAGTGCTCTGGCCAAGTCTTCAGCTTCTTTAGCAGCAAGCTCTACATCTGTCATGTTTTTGGCTTCTGCTTCGACTTTACTTTTCTCAAGAACTCTACTTAGTTAAGCTTCATCATTCTTTCTCTGCTCATCAGCTTCCCTCTTCTTCTTATGATAAGTAGGGACTTTAGCTTTGCCGGTTCTTTTTCTTCTTACAGCTCTTGGTTCAGCAACTGGTGCAGCAGCGGTTGTAGCAGGTTCAGGAACAATTACTTGATGTTGCTCCTATTGAAGTAGACTTACCTTAGCTATTGGTGCAGTAGTCTGTTCAGTTTGAGAAACAGCAAACTCTTCAACAGTAGTCTGGTTTGCAGCAGCGGACTCCTGAACACTTTCAGCAGGTCTCTCTGCTGATGGAGGATCTTTTCTGACTATGTCAGATAACTCCGTAGGCGATTCAATTTGAGTTAGCCTCTTTCTAGCAGTAGACTTTGTGAGAACCACCCTGGTTGGAACAGTGTGTTTTGAAGCACTTTTTGTTTTCCTTGCAACATTCTCAAGGGGAGCTCGACTAACGGAGTTCTTTCAGGAGATGAATCAATAGGCATGTTCTCAATCTCCTTAACAGTCTTGTCTATTATGGCGTCAACAACATCTTTATCTTTATCCTCTGATCTGGCTTCAACAGCTGCCTTGGCTGTTTGATCAGAAGACTTAGGAACAGTAACCTTGCTCCTCTTGATTTTTCCAGCAGCAGCCTTTCTCTTAGGTTGTTGCTTCTTCTCTGAAGTCACTTCCAGATTCTTAGACTTAACAGCCTCATAAACTTTAAATTCCTTGGCAGAATGGATGAGTTTGCCATGAGTCATCGAACATCCCAGACTCATCAGCAGATGACTGAGAAAAATCCTGTGAAAGGTGTGACCAAGCTCCTTATGATTAGCAATGATGTACCAGATGTACGCTGCCCAGTTTACCTTCAAACTATAGTAAACTGCAATCATGGAATGGTATCTTTTCATAGGAACACTGTCCAGCGAGGAAGTGCAATTCTCCACAACTTTGGCAAATATATCAGCCATCCTCTGGAATTCATCCCTCAGCTAAGGCTTCTTGATGTTTCCAGTGAGAATTTTGTCTGATTTAGCAGCAATAGTCCAGAAATCAGCCTCCAGTGGCTAAGCCAAAGTAGCCAACTCTGTTGAACCTTCATTTGACAGCTTGTACATCTCATTCAACAGAGAAGGGGTCAGTCAGATGTCTTTTCCCCTAGCCTTTGCCTTAATTTCCATCTTTTCAAAGTCTGGTTTCCCAGTAAATTTGTAGAACTCGATGACTTTTGGGCTGAATACCATGATTTCATGAGCCTCCATGAAATCTACCAAAGAAGCAACCTTGAATTTTTCCAGAATTTCTTTCATGAGCTGAGTTCCAGTTGCGTGATAAGTTTGGTAGTTAAGGTACCTTCCATCAGCGTTTGATTCTTTAGAAATCATAGTGTTTTTGAGAGAGATTTAGAGAAAACGAGAGAAGATTGCAGAAAACATGAATGCAAAATTGCTTTGTATGCTTTTAAAATTTTGAGGGTGCGTAAAGAGCTAGTCAACTAATCAGATCTGGATTTATAAGTGTTGGAAGATTTCGGTTTCCCTGATTTACGCTAATCATTAGATCAGTTACTGACAGATTAGATCGTGTGAGCGAGATATGCGGATTTCAAATTTAAAAAATTAACAGCAGACTGGGCGGGAATGTGAACCGTCCCTAGTCTCTACTTATAAAAGCGTGTTTTAAATAAAACGTTTTCAATACACACTTGTATAATGTATCAGATTAATATTAAAACAGAATATACATATCTACTAGACGACCGGTCCGCTGTTTTCAATAGTGAAAACCAATATTTAGTGATCTTCCTTTGCTATTTTTCAATCCTACATAATAAATTGATCTTCTAATCTTCAAGAATTAAGAAAATATATTCTGAAATCATAACCTCAACTAACTGTCATTAATAAATTTCATCTTTAATCGGGAATACCACTAGACTTACATATTCCCTCTGAGTTCAAAAATCCATCAGTCAACTAGTCTGTTGAAAGTTACTCTTGAAGAATAATACCAAATTAATAAGCTGATGAACTTTTAGTTTCTAATAAGTCCCCCCTCAACTTATGAATCCAAATTTAATAAACCTAGTTCTGCTCTTAGAGTAGAAAACCTTGCATCACTTAGTGGTTTGGTGAAGATGTCAGCAATCAGATTGTCTGTATGAACATACTCAATAATGAAATTTCCTTTCTCCATATGATCTCTTATGAAGTGATGTTTGATCTCAATATGCTTTGTCCTTGAATGACTTGTAGTATTCCGAGTAAGTGAGATTGCACTTGTATTGTCACTGTAGATTGGTATTCCACTGATCTTGATATTGGAATCTTCTAATTTATGCTTCAACCAAAGTGTTGGATGAAGATGAAGATGGGATGCAAGAAGTTAAGGGAAGTTTTGATGATTTCCAAAACATCAGAATCAACTAAGTAAGGAATGCTTAGATCCCTTAGAAGAATTTTGACCAAGTAAGAAGACAAATCAGAAGGTTCAAAAGTTCAAGGTCCAGAAGACTACTGATCTGTTGCTGAAGTTCGAAATCAGACTGGTAGTTTTTCAGCTGACTCAAATCAGATTAGTTCAACTTGAGATCAGCAGGGTATCTATCAGACAAGTCATTTCGATCAACAGAGTGGAAAAGATCAAGGAGTCTGCCCAACGATAATAAATGCAATTGGAGTAATAAATGCTGCAAGAGAATGGTATTAATGGCAAATGATTGAAGGTATTCTCGGATCAGCAGGGTGCATTTAATGTGACTGGCAGAAAAGTACAACAGAGTGTACAGTGCAACAGTTGTAGAGAGTCGTTCCAGGAAAAGGGGGACCAATACTTGTAACTTTGAAATCTGTCTCAATCTTCAACGGATATATTTCAAAGACAAGTATAAATAGAGCTGAATTCAAGAGTTAGAGACAACACAACAACAGAGATTTCATTCGCGATATAGAATTTTTCTAAGTCTCAAAAGTTCAAGAACAGCTCACTCGTCTGCTGAAGTCATTTGTTGACAGAAGCTAAGTTGAAGCAAAACAATACATCTTTCTGAGTATTCTATATTAGAAGAGTGTTGTGAGAAGTAGATATCCGCCTAAGTGAGTGATATTACTCCGGAGAGTAGGAGTTTCTTAGCGATTTTCTATTGTGAAATTACGGCTTATCATTTGTTGTAAAGCGTAAGCAGTGTATATTGTAAACTGTGTATTTATAGTATAACCCAAGATCTTCGTGACTTGGAATAGTGGACTAAAGGATTTATATCCATATAACCACTATAAAAATTCTGGTGTTTATATTTGCATAAGTTTTCTTGCATATTCTGAAAGAGCATATTTTAACACTTGAATTATTTGTTTTATAGATTTTAAAGGAGTTTAAACTGGGGATAAAATCTTTGAATTAACTAAGTTTACTTGCAAAAAACACTTTAAAATATAAGTTGCAAGTAATCTGATTAAAAGTTTGATTTTGCTGAGCTTAGTTAATATCAAAAGAGTGGTCTACTCTGCTGTTCAAAGCTTTGTGCACGATCAGCTTAGTCTGATTACGATTCTCGATCAGTTAAGTCTGCTGACAGAAGAGTTATAATTTTTAAAGTCAAAAATTTTCAGAGGTCCATTCACCCCCCCTCTAGACCTCATCTGACCACTTGGGACCAACACAAAGAATTTATGCACACCATGCTCCAGCATCAATGTATTTAGCTTCAGCAGTAGAGATTAATACTGAAGTCTGCTTCTTACTCATCCATGAGATCAGACGACTACCTAAAAGTTGACAAGTACCTGTAGTACTCTTCCTGTCAATTTTTCAGCCAGCAAAGTCAGAATTTGAATATTCAATAAGCTCAAATATAATTCTCTAGGGTACCATAATCCCAGTTCTTGAGTGCCTTTAAGATATCTAAGAATACTTTTGGCAGCTAAGAGATGAGATTCCTTAGGATTTGATTGATATCTCTCACCAACATAGTACATAATGTCAGGTGTGCTAGCTGTTAGATATAGCAACGACCCTATTATGCCTCTATATTTAGTGATGTCCACTGATTTGCCATCTTCATCTTTATCCAGGCGAAGTCCAGTAGACATTGGAATGCTAACAGATAAGCTAGTTTCCAAACCAAATTTCTTGAACTGATCTTTTGTATACTTTGCTTGATTAATAAATATTCCATCATGCAGTTGTCTAACTTGTAATCTAATTCTACCGAATTTTGTATGGTACGGTAATATCAATGATATTGTTTGGAATTACGTAAAGCACAATTAGATTAAGGGCTTGGATAATTTACTCAGGACGATGTAACACAAGAAGAACGACGTAACAAATAGTATTAAAGATAAGAATCACCAGAACAATGTAGTAGAGAGAAAAAGCTATATTATTAAAGTTGAGAAAACGTAAAGTATGTATTGCTGGAATATTAGTGTGTAACCCCTATTACATTGTTAGAGACAACTTATATAGTCCTCATAGTCCTACCCTAAAAGGTATCCTACTAGGACTAGGAAATAAGCACAACCCTAATTACATTCGGGAACTACCATTTGTCGATAAGATATAAATTCTAGGTCGGACCGAGCTACATTCCTCGATCTGCCTCTATCCTACTGATCAGATCAGAATGACTTGAACCTTCTCGATAATACTAAAAAAAAAATATACGAAATAGCCCCCATCAATACTCCCCCACTTCTCGAGCTTAATCGCAATTATAGCTCATAGAAATAGTTGCATTCGATTAGAAGTTCGATTTGGATTCATGGATTTTGCCTCGTTAAAAACCTTATTTGGAAAAACCCTTTTTTGGGATAAAAACCGAACGAGGAAAATAGTACATATTTCACAAATCAAAATGCATACAGTCGCGTCTCCAGGAAGCCAACTCTGATGCAGTGGGGCTCCTTCATTGTCTCTGCTTGGCGTGGATATGAAACGCCGCCAAGGGAGAAAGTGTCATTTTCTCCCCTTATATATAATCGATTTTTACAAGTTCATTGTTTACTTTTACCCTCCACGTTCAGATATCCAGCAGTAACATTTAAGTCGATAATTTCTTCAGTGCATATTTCATTGAGCTTTCATCCTCTTTGCTCAAATGGTGTATTCCTCCAGAAATCTCGACTCTCCCCTCCAGGATGAGGAAAACACGTGCGTTACCAACGTTGTCGAAGGTTCTTCTTCTGAGCACAATGATACTACAGATGATGTCCCTGCGGAGGAAGTTAGTGGTAATGCAGAGGTTAAGAAGGATACTCTGCAATTGAAGATACTTTCTGACGAGGAGACGGCTGCCAAGGCTTCAAAGAAAACCAAGAACACTCAACCACAAGTTTCCACCCCCATTGAATTTCTCCCTTCTCGATATACCAAGTAAGACCTGCCTGGCCTGCAGAGGATTATGGTCGATTTTTTCCCTCGAATTTTCAGATAATTCTTCCTTCTCTCGAGGAGAGGGTAAATACTCCTCAGGAGAATTGTCGCACCTTATATGCCTCCCATCTATTACATGGTCTTAGATATCATTTACATCTTGTATTCCTTCAAATCCTCAAAACCTTTTTCATTTCACTGACCCAATTGGTTGCAAACACCATAGCCTTTATTGCTACCTTTGCCGTTCTAATGGTTGGGAAAGGTCTTCAACCTTCCTTTCGTAATTTCTCCCAATTTTTTCAGTTTAATATCTCAAGCTCTTCCAATAGGGAATATTTTTATGTTAGTCAAAAGACTGGTCATACCATTTTGGAGAGTGCTATCTCAAGCATTAGTACCGACTGGAAATCTAGTTACTTCTTTGTTTGTCCTCCCACTCATAGGACGCTCGAGGATGGGACTTCAGTTCCATACAAACATACTTGGGATCATGATTTTGCCTGGACATTTGGAGGTCGGGAAGATACTGGCGACTTGGTTTCCGATGATCCTTTTCCTTCCAGTATGATTGTTGAGATGAGGTCGGACAAATACCAGTCTGCTTATTTTGTCGGAGAAGCATTCCTTTGGAAAGCTGGGATAAGCTACATGGAGTTCCCCATTCCTACCTGCTGATCAGATCGGAATTACTTGAACCTTCTCGATAATACTAACAAAAATATATATGAAATAGCCCCCATCATAATCCAAGAAAGTAATTAAGTTCTCCCATCATGCTCATTTCCAATTTATTCTGCATCATCTTAGAGAACTTCCCACATATCTGTTGGTTAGTTGAACCAATGATAATATCGTGCACATATATTTGCACTAATAATATGTGATCTTCCCATTCAATAGTAAACAAGGTCTTGTATACTTTACCTTTTCGAAATCCTTTAATTAAAAGAAAGTCATATAAAATATCTTACCATGCTCTTGATGCCTATTTCAGTCCATAGAGGGCTTTCTTCAGACAATATACTTTATCTACTTCTTGATAGACTTTAAATCCAGGAGGTTGTTCAACATAAACTTTTTCATGCAGTTCTATGTTCTTGTGAGCAACATAGGCTAGGAATAGTCTGATTGCCTCAAGCCTTGCTACAGGTGCAAATGTTTCATCAAAGTCAATTCCTTCTTCTTGGCAGTAACCCTTGGCAACTAGTCGTGCTTTGTTTCTGGTAACAATACCATATTCATTCATCTTGTTTCTGAAGACCCACTTAGTGCCAATGACAATTTGATGAGTAGGTCTGGGAACTATGTACCAGACTTCATTCCTTTCAAATTGGTTCAACTCTTCTTGCATTGCTTTAATCCAGTGAGAATCACTAAGAGCTTCTTCAATTTGCTTGGGCTCATCTGAGATGGAAAGCTGACAAACATTGATTCATTTGCATCAGCTCTTCTAGTCTTCACTCTATCCAGTGGATCACCATTCACTAAGTCAGGTGGGTGATCTCTGAGCCATCTAAGATCAGGTTGCAAATCTGGTGGTTGTCCTCTTGATTTAATCTTACAACACTACTGTTGGAGTTCTAGTAGTAGCAGTCTGTTGAACAGTCTCTGGTCTGTCAGCTGTTTGCAACTCGTCTGTTAGACAATCAGTGGTCTGATTTTGAACAGCACTTGAGTTATTAGCTGGTTTGAGATCAGGTAGTATTATGGGAACCTATTCTTCTTTTCTTTCCACATTCAATTTCTGAATATCAGTAGAAAGATCTGAATTAGTACTTTGATTCTTTTTCAGAAGATTGATTTGGTTCATCAAATAGTACATGAATAGACTCCTCTACAAGTAAAGTCCTTTTGTTAAACACTCTATAGGCTTTACTAACAGTAGAGTATTCTACAAAAATTGCTTCATCAGCCTTCTCTGCAAATGCAGTAAGGTGACTTTTTCCATTATTCAAAGCATAACATTTACAACCAAAACTCCTAAGATATGGAATATTAGACTTTCTGTTGTTCCAGACTTCATAAGGTGCCTTGTTTTGACTCTTGTTAGTCATGCATCTGTTCTGGGTGTAACATGTTGTATTTGTAGCTTCTGCCAGAATATTTGAGGCAGTTTAACTTCAGCTATCATTGTTCTTGTAGATTCTTTAAGAGTTTTGTTTCTCCTTTCAGCAACTCCATTGTGTTGAGGGGTTATGGCAGCAGAGTACTCATGATTGATTCCTCTGGAGTTACAATACTATTCAACAGTAGAGTTTGTAAATTCAGCCCCTCTATCTGATCTGATCTTTAAAATCTTCAAGCTTTTCTCATTCAGGACCAGTTCCATCAATTGGTAAGATGCTCTGTGGTTTAACTCTTCTTTTTCATGAAGACAATCTAAATGTATCTTGAAAAATCATCCACAACAGCAATGCAATACTTCTTTCCACCATTGCTGATGTGATCAATGGGTCCAAATAAGTCCATGAGAAGTAGCTCCGAAATTCTGGTTGAAGATTGGTGCTTCCTTGCTTTTGAAAGATGACTTAATTTGTTTACCCTTGTGACATGCGTCACACACTTTGTCTTTGCTCATGACTATTTTTGGAATTCCTTTGTGCCAAAGCCAACTGATTTCACTTTGTGTAGAAGCCAGCAAACAAACATTTGAATTTTTATCCACAAAATTCCAGTCGAATATATAGATATTTCCTTGTCTTCTTCCAGATAATATCACCTTCTTGGTTCCAACTTGCTCTACATAGAACTTATCTGATGAGAAGATAACTGAGAATCCCTAGTCACAAAATTGACTTATGCTCAGCAGATCGTACTTGAGGCCTTTGACATAAGAGACGTCAGATATCTCTATGTTGCATTTGATAAGCTTTCCACATGCCACAATCTTGCCTTCCT
Source organism: Penstemon eatonii (assembly GCA_038501285.1). NCBI lineage: Eukaryota > Viridiplantae > Streptophyta > Magnoliopsida > Lamiales > Plantaginaceae > Penstemon > Penstemon eatonii. The sequence goes on from CM076713.1 coordinate 29,977,928, forward strand.
GTCCACAAATGTAACTTTTGGATCATCTATGGCAGTAGCATCAGTCCGTTCATGTATGTTTCCACACATGTGCCTTGAACATCCAAGTACCACTTCTTTTCTACTCTACTCCTAATCTTAATCCTAACCTACAAAACAAAATAAAATTGTTTTTGGTACCCTTTATTGAGAGGGTCCTGAAGGATTAGTATCACCCTTGACAACCCAAGATTTTGAAGTCTTAGGCTTCTTAGGCTTTGGAGTTTTTGCAGGAGCATGAGCTATTCTGTTATCATCATAATTTCCAGCAGACATGTTATTGTGATAATCATTATGATGTGAGCAATGCTCATAAGTAGGATATGGTGCATTATAAGCAGGGTAAGCATGCACTAGATGATAAGTAGGGTAAGCAACATAGTAAGATGGAAATTGAGGTGCATGATAAAATGATGTATAAGCAGGTTGCACATAATGAGACTCATATCCATACCAAGCATTTTAATTTTTCTGATTTTTATGCTTCTTTGGCTTACTCTTAGCTTGCTCATTAACAGACGACTTAGTTTTACTAGTCTGATTGATTTCACTCTTATCAGTAGACTTCCTAGGAGCTTTCTTCTCCTTTTACCAGTCTGTTTTTCAATTTTAGGCTCTTTACCCTTTTCAGCCTTAGGAGCTTTCTTCTCCTTTTTCTCAATTTCAGGTGAAGCAGGTTTAGTAGTCTAAACATACAATATGACTTTACTATTGTCAGCTGATATGAATTTTTCAGTATGCTTCAGTTCTATCTTGTCCTGTCCTAAAGGCAGTTTCTGTTAACTAAGCATGTGATATGATGCAACACACAACTTATCATGAGACTATATGACTTTCTCAAGTTCCATGATTTTACCCTTATATACATCACACTCAGCTTTCAGAGATTCATTCTCTTGCTCAAGCTACTTATACTCAGCTGATTCTTTCGCTTTTTCAACCTTAAGTTTCAGTGAAGCATTTTGCTCTTTCAGCAAGATCACCTCTTCCTTAAGCTTTGCAAATGCAGTAACAACACTAGAGTTATTAATCATCATTTGCTCAAATGAACTAAACAATTCATTTTCATTTTCAAAAAGGTTACCTCATTATCAGAGTCATCTGATTCTTTGGCCATTAGACTGTTGGGATATGCCTCGATTGTCAATACAACAAAGTGCGGAAATTAAAATTTTTCAAGGCACACCCACAGGATAATAATATCTCCAGGTTATATATACGAAAGACACAAAACAAAGCACAGAAATAATCTAACAAAGGGGGTTTTCGATTTGTACCTCACCACAGGCAAGGTGGTGGAAACCTCCAACTCTGATTCTGAACTCTGATTAAGGTTCTGGTTCACTGGAGTGATCCAAGCGTCTCACCTCCAGAGAAAAGTCCACACCAACTGGATTATGATGACACCTCTTAGTCTTAGGCTCAGAACTAGATCTAAGAGGTTTGTTGATGAAGGATTGTGCAGATCTATTTGACAGATCAAAATTCTGCACAAAAGGAATGAGGAAGAAGATATGCGGCGGCGGCGCTAGGGCTTTCACCGCGGCGGTGCGGCGGTGTTACGGCAGCACTCGGCGGCGGCGCTAGGGCTTGGGCGGCGCAGGGTGGGGCGGATTTCTTAGGGCAAGAGAAGACTAGGGTTTTTGCTTAGGTGTTAGTTCTCTGAGTTCTGTCAGAGCTCTATTTATAAGCACTCCTCAAGACCTAGGGTTACAAGATTCCTAATGGGCTTAGGAGTCCATCTCTTGCAAGCCCACCTTAATTTAATTAATTACTTAATTAAATATCCAGCCCATATTAATTAATTACTTAATTAATATTTAGTTTAATTAATCAATTGTCATTTAAATAAATTAAATAAATTAATTAATTTATCTCCCACTTGAATTAACACTTTAATTCACTTAATTGATTTAATTACTTTTAAATCAATTAATTCCTTTTATATTCCTACAGAACAGTCACCGTCCAATTGTATTGTGTGTGACCCTCTGGGTTCACCATCAATTGGCAGCAGGCTCACGAAACCTCGTGATTTAATTTATGAACAATAAATTGCTCCGATCAATTAAACTACCTTTAATTGACCACTCCTAGAATCAATTCCTCTACTAATTCAGGAGTACCCACACTTCATGGTCGATGTCTAGCCACAAGCCCATGAAGCCCAACATCAGGTGAATTGATATTTAGTGAACCTCACCTCATATAATTACCATGTACATACGGTCCTTCTGTCGACCAATTTCCCGATCAAGACTTAGGGTGTGTGAATTGATCGGCACCTCTAAATTTGTCTCGATAACTATACTTTCTAATTCAGGATAATGTTCCAGTGTGACTGCCTAATTTGGAAACCCCTTTCCAAATCCGTCACCGACTACGGCCGTAGATTCATTGGAAACATTATCTAAGAATCGTATAGGAAATATTCTCATCCATTACGATGAGTCAACAGATTCCATCTTGGTACTAACCACTCGCGTACATGTCCATACGCACCCAACCTAGGCATTTTTATGACCAAGCTAAGTGGCCTATACCTAGATCTAAGTACGCACTTTCATGCACCGAATTCGCCCTAGCACCTCAAGTCATAGGACTAAATCGTACACTATTATAATCCTTTGAGAAACATCCCATCACCGATATGCGTCATGCGCTTCCACAATGGGTTTCTCTGTTCGGGTCGTTCGATGCATTCGATCCTCCATCGAATCACCTAGTCATATGCACTGGCCTCAAATGCCTTGTTCATGAAACTACAACAAATTCACTCCGTGTGAATTATGCATAATCGTACAAGTCTTGACGATTCACTCGATACCCCGTCTCGATATGAATCTATGACTTGGAACATTTTCGAGATCACGACCTTTGAGACTGTTTCATGATAAGTGCACTCAGTACTGAAGTGTATAGTCCCATAGTCATGAGTGATCTCAGGGTTTCAACCAATCGCTTAAATGTATTCGCGAGAGATGAAGTTTGGCCATTGTTTATCCTTATACATATATAAATAAACATGCGTATTATTATAAAATCAAAGATTGTTATATACAAGATAGATCTATTACAAGCTAGTTGAACTGGCTTGCAGGGCACTATCCTATCAATCTCCCACTTGCCCTAAAGCCATTCACAAACGTTTCTTAGACCCATCTTATCTAGATGTCCCTCAAACACCTTTTGCGAAAGTGGCTTAGTTAGTGGGTCAGCTATGTTGTCTTCTGATTTGACATACTCCATATGCATATCTCCTCTACCAATGATCTCTCTGATCACGTGGTACTTCCTCAGTACGTGTTTGGATTGATGGTGTGATCTCGGCTCCTTTGCTTGAGCTATTGCCCCGTTGTTGTCACAAAAGACGAATACAGGTTCAGCAATGCTAGGAACAACATCCAATTCCTGGACGAAGTTTCTCATCCATACACTTTCCTTTGCTGCATCTGATGCTGCGATATATTCTGCTTCTGTGGTTGAGTCGGCAGTGGTAGACTGTTTACAGCTTTTCCAACTGACCGGTCCTCCATTGAGGCGGAATATGTATCCAGAGTTGGATTTGAAATCATCCACGTCAGACTGGAAACTCGAATCAGTGAATCCTTCAAGTTTCAGTTCTCCACTACCACCGTAGACCAAAAACATATCCTTAGTCCTTCGCAGGTACTTTAGGATTGCTTTTACAGCAGTCCAGTGCTTCTCGCCTGGATTTGACTGATAGCGGCTCGTTACACTTAGAGCGTGTGCTACGTCTGGTCGAGTACACAACATTGCATACATTATACTCCCTATAGCAGAGGCATAAGGTATGATAGACATTCTCGTCTTTTCTTCGTCGGTTGTAGGGCACATAGACTTAGAAAGAGAGATACCATGTCTCATTGGAACAAATCCTTTCTTAGATTCTTCCATACTAAATCTCTTCAAGATCGTGTTGATGTACTGAGATTGGGAGAGTCCTATCATCTTCTTCGATCTATCCCTATAGATATGTATTCCCAATACGTAAGATGCGTCTCCCATATCTTTCATAGAGAACTGCGCGGATAACCACGCTTTAGTCTGCGCTAACATCTTGATATCGTCTCCGATTAACAAAATGTCATCGACGTACAAAACAATGAATTGTATTGAGCTCCCACTATTCCTTTTGTACACACAAGGTTCATATACGTTTTTGATAAAGCCAAAAGCTTTGACTGTCTCATCAAATCGTATGTTCCAGGTTCGGGACGCCTGTTTGAGGCCATAGATTGACCTTTGAAGCTTACACAGTTTGTGCTCACTTCCTTTGGACGCAAAACCTTCAGGTTGTTGCATAAAGATCTCCTTATCAATGTCTCCATTGAGAAAGGCGGTCTTTACGTCCATTTGCCATATTTCGTAGTCATGCCACGCGGCTATAGCAAGTAATATCCGAATGGATTTTGACATCGCCACGGGAGAGAAGGTTTCCTCATAGTCTATACCAGGCCTTTGAGAATACCCTTTCGCCACTAAGCGAGCTTTATGAGTAATTACCTCTCCATTCATTCCAAGCTTACGCTTGAAGATCCATTTACATCCTACCGGGATAGTTCCCTCAGGTGGATCGACCAAGGTCCAAACCTTGTTGGAATGCATGGAATCCATTTCGGATTGCATGGCTTCGAGCCACGCACCCGAATCTATGTCAGACATCGCTTCTTGATAGGTCCTTGGATCAGCATCAACTTTCTCGTTTTCGTGAATGAGACCAAATTGCTCTGGCTCCTTACGAATTCGATTAGACCTTCGAAGCATAGGTGTACTAGTAGGTTCAGTTAATTCTGGTTCAGCTCCCACTGTTTGTGGGGATGAGTCCGATTCTTGGACTTCATCAAGTTCTACGATTGTCCCATTTCGGTTGGTGAGGAAATCCTCTTCCAAGAAGTGGGCGTTCCTAGATACGAACGTATTACGTTCTTTAGGATCGAAGAACAGGTATCCAATAGAGTCCTTTGGATAACCCACAAATTTGCACAAACTAGATCTACTATCTAGCTTATCTCCCTTTTTGTTCTTTACATACGCAGGAGATCCCCATACTCGTAAGAACGAATACACGGGTGCTTTACCATACCATACTTGGTGCGGCGTTGTTGGCACTGACTTTGAAGGTACTATGTTTAGTATCTTCGAAGCAGTTAATAGGGCTAAGCCCCAAAACGAAAAGGGAAGGTCAGCAAAGCTCATCATGGAACAAACCATGTCTAACAAAGTCCGGTTCCTCCGCTCAGACACTCCATTGAGTTGAGGTGTCCTAGGGGGAGTTCGCTGTGCGAGAATTCCATTCTCTTTTAGATAATCAAGGAATTCTTGGCTTAAATACTCACCACCTCTACCAGAACGAAGTGCTTTAATACTATGTCCAAGTTGGTTCTCTACTTCCATTCGAAACTCTTTGAATTTCTCAAAAGTTTCGGATTTGTGTGTCATAAGATACACATATCCATAACGACTAAAATCGTCGGTGAATGTTACGAAGTAAGAGAATCCTCCTCTCGCATTGACACTCAATGGTCCACAAACGTCAGTATGGATTAAATCCAATGTTTGCTTGGTTCGCTCGGGATTCCCTGTGAAGGGTGATTTGGTCATCTTTCCTTTGAGACAAGATTCGCAAGTCGGGAGTTCATCTAAGTTCTTTATTTCAAGAGCCTTAGAGGAAACCAACTTTTGAATCCTACTCTTGGAAATATGTCCAAGTCTAGCGTGCCAAAGTTGTGGAGTTTGATTATCATATTTCCTTTTTCTAGATTGAATGTGCATGACGTTGGAATTTATAGGTTCTAGGGAATATAGACCATCTATCAAAGTACCACGAGCATACATTAAATCACCTTTAAATATGCAAAAAGATCCATTTTGAATGGAAAAATTAAAACCATCAATGTCTAACATAGGAATAGAAATGATGTTTTTAATAACGTTTGGTACGTACAGACAATCCCTTAAAATTAAAGTAAAATTCCCTAAGACTAATTCCACGTCTCCTATAGCCTCGGCGGCGATCCTAGCTCCGTTTCCAAAACGCAGGATTCTATCCCCGGGCTTCAGGGTTCTTACTGCTCCCATCACCTGCAAATCATTGCAGATATGAGAACCTGCTGCGGTGTCTAACACCCACGATGCACAGTTAATAGAAATATTAACTTCAACTAGAAAAATACCTTTGGCTACCAATTTCATCTTTAGGTAGTCTGGGCAGTTCCTTTTCCAGTGCCCTGCTTTCTTGCAGTGGAAACATTCGTCTTCTGGGCTTTTGCGCTTTTTCTCGACCACCTTGGTGACTGCCTTTGAAGAAAATACCTTCTTCTTTTTCTTACCTTTCTTAGGCTTTGCAGCCTTTGATTGGTGTGCAATCATTACAGGTTTCTCTTTCTTGAGAGTCGATTCTGCCGTTACCAATAAATTGGTCAGTTCGTGAAGAGCGAGGTTTCTTTCCTCCATATTGAAGTTCAACACGAACTGGTCAAATGAACGGGGCAGCGTATGGAGAAGGAGGTCAGTGCTAAGATCAGCGTGCAAATCCACGTCCAATCGCCCCAGTTTTTCAACCAAGTTGATGAAACGCAGACAGTGATCTTTTACACTGCTTCCCTCAGCCATCTTGAGATTAAACAACTCTTTAGAGGTCGCGAATCTTTCAGCGCGAGACCTTTCCCCAAACATCTGCTGGAGATGGAGAAGCATATCTCTAGCAAGCGGCATAGCAGCATGCTGTTTCTGCAGTTCGTTTGACATCGAAGCTAGCATGAGGCAACGAACCTGAAGATCATCATCAACCCTTTTAGCATGGGCGGTTCGTTGTTCCTCACTAGCTCGTGCTGCGGGTGCAGCAGGCATGGGTGTGTCGAGCACATAACTGCGACGTTCGGAGTCTAGGACTATCCTCAAATTTCTCAGCCAGTCGACAAAGTTTGAACCATTCAATTTGTTTGCGTCGAGGATAACAGATAATGGATTCTTAGACATTGTAATTAATATCTACAATAGGAAAGAAGACAACATTAAGCTAACTGATCTTATGTCTAATACTTATAATTATCGAAGTTGGACCTAGTTTCGAAAAAGTTCTCCCACTATTTTGTCGAAACAATCACCCCTTTGATTGCTCGGGAAATTCTATTTCCTAGTAGGTCTTGACGTCCCAGCAGCAATTAATTGCACCCACGACTCGTGGCCATACAAGTAATTCTCCAGGTAGGTATACTTTTACCAATTGTGTTACTCCACAACCTTCAAGCTATTTTGCCTCAATTTTCGCACCTATCTAGCACTGCTACATCATAGATGTTACTCCTCGTTTAAGTCTGACCCAGTCAATCTTGATGAGCAACAGGCCCGGTCATGAAATCCCCGTAACTAGTTATCGGTCGATTTTCACATCCCGACAAGTTCCCACCCTTGTCTTGTTTAGTTAAAAACAAGAATCGAGGAATTTCGTGTATTGTCCCTTTCTTCGACTCGGGTGCCAGACTCTGGATCACCTCTATCGTTAAGTAGACAACATACACTAGTCCCTATTGATGGAAGGCTTGGATCTATAAAACTTCATTTTATAGTTTACCCAATATGACTTAATAATTTATTTCGAGAGGGGTATTTCTGGTTTGAAAGTTATACTAACTCTCCTCGAGATCTCACCGTGTAAGTTATGCTTTATTCTTTTATTACGATCTAGATTCTAGCGCGCATCACATACAAGCTAAATATAAATCGACAAATAAATTAAAAACATACAAGCCTACCATGCATTCTACCACAATATGTTTTCGATCGGGAGCCTCCTATGTGGACCATCATCGAGCCATGATGTTGGTCCTATTGGTCAATCTAAAGGGTTCTCAAACAGGCCTATGCTATTACATTAATCACCATGCATACATGGCCTTCATATCTCCTTGGGCTCCCATCTTGCTTGTAACGGGCCTCCATCCTAGACTAGGAAAGCATTAAAGCCCTATTCTATTACAAAGGCTCAAAGTTGGCCCAAAGACATAAAAGGCTCGCAGGCCTTAATAAAAACCAAACATTAAATTAAACCAATCACATCTACCCTAAGGTCAAGGCTCGGCTCGATCGAAAATCACGTAAACAGTTCACGTAGAGCAAGAAACATGTAAACAACATTTTACTTTCTCCTTTCTTTAATTTTAAAACATCCTTTTAAAACTAACTTCCATTGATTCTTACTTTTAGTCACTACTAATTATGACAAAATAAACTTTCGGGTAAACAAAATAAATTTTCCTGCTGAAAATCAGATTCTGTTTTTCAACTTTTGAGAATTGCATTTTCGGCCCCTCAATTTTCGAAAATTGCACTTTGACCCCAAAACTTTTAAAAAGTTACAAAAACACCCAAAGCAGTTTCGGCCAGCATTCCAGAAAATAAATTTTGAATTCTGAAAATTTTCGATTTTTTCAAACAGATCCTTGAAGTTTCGGTAATTGCAAAACAGTCCCTAAACTTTCGGAAATTACAAAATGACCCCAAAAAGCGTGCGACCAGTTTGCGAAAACAGTCCAGAATTTTTGAAATTTCCAGATTCTAAAATTTCGAATTTTTAGCCTTTTAAAACCCTAATTTCGATTTTTGCCCAAAAAGTCCTGAAGTTTTCAAAAACTATGAAAACGCTATAGATCTGAAAAACAGTTTTACCCAATTGTAGATCTAGTCATAACAAGTAAGAATCAATCGACAGAACATAATTATCATGCGCTTTAATATACATAATTAAACATATAATATAAACACATATTATGTTCAAGCCTTTCGTATAATAATCATGGAGTTGGCTCTGATACCACTGTTGGGATATGCCTCGATTGTCAATACAACAAAGTGCGGAAATTAAAATTTTTCAAGGCACACCCACAGGTCCCATAATAATATCTCCAAGTTAAATATACGAAAGACACAAAACAAAGCACAGAAATAATCTAACAAAGGGGGTTTTCGATTTGTACCTCACCACAGGCAAGGTGGTGGAAACCTCCAACTCTGATTCTGAACTCTGATTAAGGTTCTGGTTCACTGGAGTGATCCAAGCGTCTCACCTCCAGAGAAAAGTCCACACCAACTGGATTATGATGACACCTCTTAGTCTTAGGCTCAGAACTAGATCTAAGAGGTTTGTTGATGAAGGATTGTGCAGATCTATTTGACAGATCAAAATTCTGCACAAAAGGAATGAGGGAGAAGATATGCGGCGGCGGCGCTAGGGCTTTCACGGCGGCGGTGCGGCGGTGTTACGGCAGCACTCGGCGGCGGCGCTAGGGCTTGGGCGGCGCAGGGTGGGGCGGATTTCTTAGGGCAAGAGAAGACTAGGGTTTTTGCTTAGGTGTTAGTTCTCTGAGTTATGTCAGAGCTCTATTTATAAGCACTCCTCAAGACCTAGGGTTACAAGATTCCTAATGGGCTTAGGAGTCCATCTCTTGCAAGCCCACCTTAATTTAATTAATTACTTAATTAAATATCCAGCCCATATTAATTAATTACTTAATTAATATTTAGTTTAATTAATCAATTGTCATTTAAATCAATTAAATCAATTAATTAATTTATCTCCCACTTGAATTAACACTTTAATTCACTTAATTGATTTAATTACTTTTAAATCAATTAATTCCTTTTATATTCCTACAGAACAGTCACCGTCCAATTGTATTGTGTGTGACCCTCTGGGTTCACCATCAATTGGCAGCAGGCTCACGAAACCTCGTGATTTAATTTATGAACAATAAATTGCTCCGATCAATTAAACTACCTTTAATTGACCACTCCTAGAATCAATTCCTCTACTAATTCAGGAGTACCCACACTTCATGGTCGATGTCTAGCCACAAGCCCATGAAGCCCAACATCAGGTGAATTGATATTTAGTGAACCTCACCTCATATAATTACCATGTACATACGGTCCTTCTGTCGACCAATTTCCCGATCAAGACTTAGGGTGTGTGAATTGATCGGCACCTCTAAATTTGTCTCGATAACTATACTTTCTAATTCAGGATAATGTTCCAGTGTGACTGCCTAATTTGGAAACCCCTTTCCAAATCCGTCACCGACTACGGCCGTAGATTCATTGGAAACATTATCTAAGAATCGTATAGGAAATATTCTCATCCATTACGATGAGTCAACAGATTCCATCTTGGTACTAACCACTCGCGTACATGTCCATACGCACCCAACCTAGGCATTTTTATGACCAAGCTAAGTGGCCTATACCTAGATCTAAGTACGCACTTTCATGCACCGAATTCGCCCTAGCACCTCAAGTCATAGGACTAAATCGTACACTATTATAATCCTTTGAGAAACATCCCATCACCGATATGCATCATGCGCTTCCACAATGGGTTTCTCTATTCGGGTCGTTCGATGCATTCGATCCTCCATCGAATCACCTAGTCATATGCACTGGCCTCAAATGCCTTGTTCATGAAACTACAACAACTTCACTCCGTGTGAATTATGCATAATCGTACAAGTCTTGACGATTCACTCGATACCCCGTCTCGATATGAATCTATGACTTGGAACATTTTCGAGATCACGACCTTTGAGACTGTTTCATGATAAGTGCACTCAGTACTGAAGTGTATAGTCCCATAGTCATGAGTGATCTCAGGGTTTCAACCAATCGCTTAAATGTATTCGCGAGAGATGAAGTTTGGCCATTGTTTATCCTTATACATATATAAATAAACATGCGTATTATTATAAAATCAAAGATTGTTATATACAAGATAGATCTATTACAAGCTAGTTGAACTGGCTTGCAGGGCACTATCCTATCATAGACAGAGTAGTACAACTTGCTCATCTTCAGTAGAGTCATCTTCTGATGTCTCTGAGTCCGAATTAGACAACAATAATCTTTTTAGCTTCGGCCATCAGCACTTTACTTTTGTTGTGTCCCTTTTCTTTTCCGATTTTCTTTTCTTCCTCTGTATACTTCTCAGCTTTATGATATGGGCAGTCCTTGATGAAATATCCCAATTTCCTGCAATTGTAGCACATTAGTTTGGATTTATAGGTAGGGTTAGAATTAGAAGAATTGTTGTATTTGTTCTTCATTTTTCTCATGTAGAACTTCTTGAAACCGTTTAACAGCAATGCAATGTCTCCAGCATTGTACTCCTTTTTGTTGAGTAGCATGGTCTCATCAGATGAGTCCATTTTTTTTTTGTTTGCTGATCTTCTTGGTTTTTCAGCAGCAACCAGGGCAGCCGTGGGATTAAAAGTTGAGGTCTCTTCTATACCCATTCTTGGAAGTTTATACTCATACGCCTTGAGTACAGAGATAGATCTTCCCTAGATCCCTTGATTCTTCCATGGCTGTTATCTTCATGTTGAACTTGGGAGGTAGAGCCTTCAACACCTTAACAGTGATCTCCTTATCAGTGAAGATCTTTCCCAGCATCAATACTTCATTCAGAGTCCTTGTAAACCTTGTATCCATCTGATCAATGGTTTCTCCGGACTTCTTCTTGAAGTTTTCCAATTTTTCAAGAGATATACTCAAGTTGTGCTCCTTGATAGCATCATTTCCTTCGCTCATGTCGCGAACCTTGTCCCACATTACTTTTGTTGTTTTACAGTGCTTGACCTTATCAAATCGATCATTGTCTAGTGCTCTGGTCATGATTAATCTGCCAACTTTGTCAAGATTGTTCAGCTTGATTTCCTCAGTTGTCATCTCCTCAAGCTCTTTATCCACCCCCATATCTTCATTGTTAACTTTGATGGTCTTGGTGATTTTAAAAGGACCTTTTGTTATGCACATATACATGTTGTCATTGTAAGCAGGAAGGAAGATTTCCATTCGGATCTTCCAGTCCTCAAAACTCATACCGTCGTTGTGGGGAACATGGATGATACAATCCATATTTCAAAATATGCTCTTTTGAAAACTTTTGAAAACCTTTGAAAAATACACTAGGATCAAGCTCGTTGATCAGATAAATGATTCAAATGAACCACCTGCTCTGATACCACTTGTTGGTCCCAAGTGGTTAGATGAGGTCTAGAAGGGTGGGGGGGTGAATAGCCTTTAAAATTATTCTCAATATTTCTCTAACTTTTTCTCAACAGCAGACAAAGCTGATAAAGAATACAAAAGACGACTAAGCTGATTTTGCACTAAGCTGAATCAGCAGAGTTGACCACTCTTATGATATTACTTATCTGTACTTAAGTTAAGCAGACTGTTAGTTACTAACTTGCACCGGATTTATCAAGTGTTTTTCACATGTAGTTTTCTTTGCTTAAAAATTTTATCCCTAGTTTTAAACTCCTTAGAAAATATTTTAAAAACACTTTGAATGTTTGAAAATATGCATGCTAAGTATGCAAGAAATCAAACACAAGGAATTTTTATAGTGGTTATATGGATTAAAATCCTTGAGTCCACTCTTCCAAGCCAATTAGATCTTGGGTTATATTATAATCACAAAGTTTATAGTATACAAAGCTTGCACAATTCGACAAATGAAAAGCCACAAGTGCACAACAAGAAATCCTACTCTCTGAAGCTAGATCACTCATTAAGATGGATCTACACTCCTGAAAACACTTTTCTCTCTTTACAGAATCACTTAGATGTGTATGTTCTTTGTTCTTCAACTTGGCTTCTGTCAATAAATGACTCAGTTGATAGAGTTCTGTTCTTTGAGTATTGGGACTTAGACAGATGTTGCTTCGAATTTGCTATCACTTGTGTTGCTTATCTCTAACTCCTGAAACATGAACATTTATACTTGGAGTTTGAATTCTATCCCTTGAAGAACGACATATTTATGTGCTCCTGGTACTGGTCCCCACTTTTCTGGAATGGCTACCTGCAACTGTTACACTGCACACTCTGCTGTACTTTTTGTCAGCTGCATTAAAAGCACTCTACTGATCCGAGGTATATCTTCAATCATTTGTCATAAATACCCTTCTCTTACAACATTTATTTCTTTTAGCGAATTTATTACCATTTGTATGACTTTCTGATCACTTCCACTCTGCTGATCTAAACTAGTCTTCTGATGAACACTTTGTTGATCTCAAGTCGAACTCATCTGATTTGAGTCTGCTGAAAATCCACCAGTCTGATTTCGAATGGGGCAACAGATTAGTAGTCTTCTGGACCATAAATTTGACCTTTCTTATTTAGCTTAACTTCCTTGCTCAAATAATATCTAAGGTTGATCTAAGCTTCCATTACTTAGTTGATGATGTTTTGGAATCATCAAAACCTCCCTTTACTTATAAGTCTTCATCTTTATTCAACATAAAATGTCTTCATGGAGCAACCTCCGGGTTTTGTCGACTCCATGTAGGCGAATTATGTTTGCCATCTTCGAAAAGCACTATATAGCCTTTGCCAAGCGCCAATAACTTGTTTTCTAGGTTCAGTGCATTTTTGTTTTCCATGGGGTTTGATGTAGATTAGCAAACTCTTCGTTGTTTGTTAGGCATTCTAAGCAAGGAACATGGATTCTACTATTGTATGTTCATGATATAGTTTTGACAGGATCAAAGTCTCAGCTATTTCGAGAGTTTATATCTCAATTAGGCAAAGAATTTGCAATGAAATATTTAGGACAAATCATTACTTCCTTGGTATCTCTGTAGAACATTTTTCTGGTGGGATTTTTCTTAATCAAATGAAATATGCCAAGGAATTGTTGACTAGAGCCCAAATGACTCAATGTAAATATTTTCAACACCCATGACTATAAAGAAACAAGGTGATAAGATTAATAATTAGGAGTATGCAAATGCAAAAATATATTGTAGCCTTGTTAGAGGATTGCAATAATTAACACTCACATGACCAGATAGTGCATTTAGTGTTAATTTTGTAGTACATTTATGCAAAGTTCAACTACTTATCACTTCAAATTGGTGAAATGCATATTCTGGTGTTTTGTAAGAACTTGTTAACTCAAGAACAACCAAGTGATCTTATCAGTTGAGTTAAGAATTAAGTAGAACGTTTTAGTAGAATGTTTTGAAGATGACAAAGCATAAAAAAGAAGTCATCAACTAAAAACTGAAAAGCTTAGTAAACCTCTCTCACTGTCTGGAAGCTAAGTGACCAAATCAGCTAAGTTGGGTTATCAGATCAGTAAGATCAGACTGGTTGTCACCAGACGAGTGAAGATATCTGTGTTCAGTCTTAAATCAGCAGAGTGATCATTCAGCAGAGTAATCCCATCAGTTAAGTGAAGTCGGTGAGTAAACTCATCAACGGAACATGCTGAGTACATTAAATGTGACTGACATAAAGCAGATCTGTACAACAAAGTGTACATCGAACAGTCTGCAAAAGCTGTCGTAGAAATGAAAATTGTTGCTCAGGATTAAAATGTAATATCGCCTATCTTCAATGGGTAAAATTTCAAATCAAAGAGTATAAATAGACCAGGGACTGAATATTGAAAAGAGAATTGCACATATCAAGATCACATCTTTAGAGGAAGAATCCACTAGTTGAGTCGTCTGATCACAAGGGAAATCGACTCTTTCAACTGAGAATTGATGGAGTTAATATCATTCTTTGTGAGTGATATAACTTCATAGTATATGTCTTCTGAGTTATTTTCTATACTACAAGAGCAATGTTAATCTAAGTGATTTCTCCAGAGTGAACTGAGAGTTCTTACTTATAGCTTATCATTTGTTGTAAAGCTTAAGTGTTTTAGTTGCTAAGTGCTTTAGAATAGGTTTTTCTAAGTGATCTACCTGGGAGCTAAGTGTTCGACTTGAGGCTTGTCATTTGTTGTAAAAGCTAAAGTACTAATTACTTTGTGTTTTTAGAGAAATTGTTGGTCCCAAGTGGTCAGATGAGGTCTAGAGGGAGGGGGTGAATAGACCTCTTAAAATTTTATCTTTGAAATTATCTAACATTTTCTACGAGCAGACTAAACTGATCAGGTTCGTAAAAATTACTAAGCTGATAGCGCACAAAGCTTTGAACAACATAGTAGACCACTCATCTGATATGACTTGGCTGATTTCGAGAAAATCAGAGTTTTGAACTAACTTGTTTGCAGCGGATATGTAAGTGTTTTTCACAAGTTGTTTTCCTTAACTTAAAATGATTTTATCCTCAGTTTTATAAACTCCTTTTTAAATCTTTAAGTCAAGTTAAATGTTTGAAAGCTTTCGAAAATATGCAAGTAATCAAACACCAATAATTTTTATAGTGGTTATATGGATGTAAATCCTTTAGTCCACTCTTCCAAGTCACTTACATCTTGTGTTATACTAGAAAACACAAAGTAATCAGTATACAATGCTTGCGCCAATCAACAAATGAAAAGGCCACATGTGTGTAATATGAAATCACAAAGAAGACCTATTCTACGGAGTTTTATCACTTTACTAAGACGGATAACAACTCATCACAACACTCTCTAACAAAATCACTCAGATTTATGTGTTTTTCTTTGTTCTTCAACTTAGGCTTTCGTCAACAGATGACTAGGCTGATTGAGTGAGCTGTTCTTGAGTTTTTGAGAATTAGAAAATTCTGCTTCAAAAATTGATCTCAGTTGTGTTGCTTGTCTCTAACTCTTGAATCAGGCTCTATTTATACTTGAGATTTGAATTCTGCCCGTTGAAGAGAGACATAATTTGATTCCTCGAGTATTGGTCCCCATTTTCAGGAATGGCTCCCTGCAACTGTTCGCACTGTACAATCTGTTGTACTTTCTGTCAGTCGCAATAAATGCACCAAGCTGATACGAGGTTTTCTTCGATCCTTTGCCATAAATACCCTTCATCTTCAGCATTTAATTCCATCATCGCATTTATTACTGTCGGGATAACTTGCTGATCACTTTCACTCTGCTGATCGAAACTCTTCGTCTGATGAATACTTAGCCGATCCAAATCGAACTCATCTGATTTGAGTCTGTTAAAAATTCACTAGTCTGATTCCGACTTTAGCAACATATCAGTAGTCTTCTGGACCATAAGATTTGACCATTCTGATTTGGTTTCTTCCTTGGTCAAAAATCATCTAAGAGGTTGGCTAAACTTCCATTATTTAGCTGATGATGATGTTTTGGAAATCATCAAAACCTCCTTCATTTTTTAGTCTTCATCTTCATCTAACAGAAACCTAAATCTGTGTGATTTAGAAAAGTGGACTACAAGACATTTCATCTATATAACCTCTATAAAAATTCCTTGTGTTATTTACTCTACTTTTTTGCATTGCATATTTCATAAGATAAGTAAATACTTTAAAAGAAGTGTCTTAAATTGAGGAATTTCTAACTTGGGGTAAAACTTTCTTTGTGCTTTAAAGTTTAAATTGAGTTGAAAACATTGTCTGAAAAATACACATACATATACGCTGCGGCATTGTTTGAAACTCTGATTATATAAGCTTGATAAGCTAAATCAACTAAGTCGTCTACTCTGCTGATCAGCATTTACCCTGGTGATAAACAAACTCGTCTTATAGAAAACGAGAGAAAAGTTGTAAAATTGTTCAGAGGTCTATGGGACATAGACCTCAATGTAACCACTTTAGGACCAACACGGTGTGTCTAAGGAACAATCTCTCATGGGATTCAAATTCTTAAGTCCAATCCTCTAAATTTGTATGCCTTTTCAGATATCGATTGGGCAGGCTATACTTTGCTTTCTCAAGCACTCATCTGCTTGAGTACATAAACGCTAAGCTTCCATTACTTAGGTGTTTATATAACTTGGCTGATGAATTGCTCTAGCCTGTCTTTGTATGCCTTTTAAGATGTCGATTGGGCAGGCTATCCTTTTCTTTCTCAAGCACTCGTCTGCTTGAGTACATAAACACTAAGCTTCCATTACTTAGTTGTTTATATAACTTGGCTGATGACTTGCTCTAGCCTGTCTTTGATAGAAATAGTGTCCCGCAAGGCAACTGTATGGCGGCTATATATTGTAATAAATAAGGATCTATTCAATTTAGATTAATAAATGCACCTTATTAATATATGGTCAGCTTTATCTTATGTAATAATTATATAAGCATAAGGATAGAAGTCCTTAGATCACAGGGCTATGGGACAACCCGTTGACTGATCTCCAAGACCGTGATCTAGAACATATTCAAGAGTTATAGAATCCATTTGAGATAGGATATCATTGGATTCGGTTAGACTCTCACTAATGTGTATACTCCGATGAACTGGAGGATGCTGGGGTTCATGAGCGTGACTGGAATAGCCGATACGCAGAAGTAGGTGACTTGCTGGGAAGGCAAGTGCGCCGAATACCCCAATTAGGAAATAACTAACCATGGAAGCGGTATGTTGGATGAAGATGAAGATGAAGTGCAAAGAAGATAAGAAGATAAGGGAAGGTTTTGATGATTTCCAAAACGTCAAAATCAGCTAAGTATGGAAAGCTTAGTTCCCTTTGAAGAATTTTGAACAAGTAAAGAAGACATCAGAAGAGTTCAAAGTTCAAAGCCCAGAAGACTACTGATCTCATGCTGAAACAACAATCAGAAGTGTAGACCATCAGCTGACTCAAATCAGATTAGTTCAGTATTTGATCAGCAGAGTATCTATCAGCAGAGTTGCTTCGATCAGCAGAGTAGAAGAGATCATTAGATAAGTTCAACGGTAATAAATGCACTTGGTGTAATAAATGCTGAAAGAGAAGGGTAGTAATGGGAAATGATTAGAATTTACTCTCGGACCAGCAGAGTGCATTTAATGCAGCTACAGGAAAGTACAGCAGAAAAAGGACTGTAGCAGGGAGCCGTTCTGAATTTGGGCTATGGCTATGGATTTGAATTGTGATTTCCTTCAACGGTCATATTTTCAAATCCAAGTATAAATAGAGCTGATTTCAACGAGCGAAAAACACAACAACATTCTGAGATTTCGTTTTTGAAGCAAAAATTATTCTAAGTCTCAAGAAGCTCGAACAGCTCACTCGTCTGGTGGAAGTCATCTGTTGACAGAAACCCAGTTGAAGCCAAATAGAAAAACATCTTCTGAGTGAATTTGTATTAGCTGAGTGTTGTGGGAAGTTTAAATCCGTCTTTGTGAGTGATTTAACTTCAGAGGATAGTTTTTCTGAGTGATTTCCTATTGCGAGCTTATAGCCTTTTCATTTGTTGTTTAGGTATAAGTGGAGAAATATTGTAAAATTTGTGTTTATAGTATAACCCAGAATCTAAGTGATCTGGAAGAGTGGACTAAAGGATTTTTTATCCATATAACCACTATAAAAATTCTTTGTGTTGATTTGCATTTAAGTTTTCTTACATATTCAAAATTGCATAAGTTTACACTTTGAATTATTTTGAAAGATTTTAAAGGAGTTTTAAACTGGGGATAAAATCTTTTAAAGGACTTAGTCTACTTGTGAAAAACACTTTCAAACATCCGCTACAAGTATTCTCTTGATAAAACTGATTTTGCTGAAATCAGCTAAGTAACTGTAAGAAGAGTGGTCACTCTGCTGTTCAAGATTTGTTCACGATCAGCATAGTCAGCTTACTGTTCTTCATCAGCTTAGTCTGCTGACAGAAGACTGAAAAGTTTTTAAGTCTAAAAATTTTCAGAGGTCTATTCACCCCCCCCCCCCCTCTAGACCTCATCTGACCACTTGGGACCAACAAGTGGTATCAGAGCGGTGGTTCATTAGAATCAGCTGCCTGATCAACGAGCTTGATCCAAGTGTTTTTCAAATGTTTTCATAACTTTTCAAAAGGGCATCTTTTTGAAAAATAAAAACTTTTTTAAAAATGGAATGTTTCAGCCATGTTCCCCACATTGCTGGTATGTCGTTTGAAGACTGGAAAAATAGAATGGAGATTTTCCTAGCTGCTTATAATGATTACATGTACACATGTATCATAAAAGGTCCATTCAGATTAACCAAGACGATAAAGATAAATGAAGTTGATACCGTGGTGGAGAAAGATCTTCATGAGATGACTCCAGAAGAAATAAAGTTATTTAATCTGGATAAAGTCGGAAGATTTATCATGACTAAAGCCCTGGATAATGATCGGTTTGACAAGGTCAAACATTGCAAGACTGCAAAAGAGACGTGGGATAAAGTCAGAGATATGAGTGAAGGAAATGATGATATAAAAGAGCATCAGCTTACTGTTGCTTAGGAGAAACTGGATAACTTCAAGATGAAGTCTGGAGAGACAATTGATCAGATGGATACCAGGTTCACCAGAACACTCAGTGAAGTTCTAAAGTTGGGAAAAACCTTTACTGACAAAGAGATCACATTCAGAGTACTAAAGACTTTACATCCTAAGTTCAACATGAAGGTGACAGTGATGGAAGAATCAAGAGATTTGGGAAAGATCTCTCTTACAGAGCTGTTCTCCGTACTCAAGGCATTCGAGTATAAACTGCCTAGAATGGGAATTGAAGAAACCTCAACTTCAGGACCCACAACTGCCTTAGTTGCTTCTAAAAATACAAGAAGACCAGCACAAAGAAGTAAAGAAGTGGACTCATCTGATGAAGCCACATTACTCAACCAAAAGGAGTACACAGCTGGAGATGTAGCATTGCTGATGAACAATTTCAAGAAGTTCTACAAAAGAAAAATGAAGAACAAATACAACAATGCTTCTACTTCTAAACCTAACTCTTCTTCTCAAGATAAAGATGATTATAAAGCAAAACTAATGTGTTATAACTGCAGGAAATTGGGACACTTCATTAGAGACTGTCCATATCCAAAAGCAGAGAAATACACTGAGGAAGAGAAGAGAATCAGAAAAGAAAGAAAGCATCAGAGAGGCAAGGCAATGATGGCTAAAGCAGAAAAGCTGACTGCTGTCTACTCATCTGATTCAGATTCAGACACTTCTGATGAAGAGTCTTCGTATGAAGAGAACCCTGCTTTTATCTGCCTGATGGCCAAGGAATCTGATGACTCTGAGGATGAGGTAACTCCTCTTGATAATGAATTATTTAATTCATTTGAACAAATGATGCTTAACAATACTACTATTGCTGAAGCATATAAAAAGCTTAAGGAAGAGATGATATTGCTAAAAGAGCAAAACGGTTCACTGAAACTCACAGCTGAAAAGCCAAGAGAATCAGCTGAGTATAAAAAGCTTGAGCAAGAACATGAATCTCTGAAAGCTGAATGTGAAGTTTGTAAGGGTAAAATCATGGAACTTGAAAAAGTTATTGAGTCTCATGAGAAATCATCTGTTGTATCCACTCACATGTCTAGTAAACAGAAGATGCCTTTAGAATAGGATAAGTTAGAATTGAATCATACTGAGAAATTTATATCTGCTGACAATAGTAAGGTCATTATGTATGTTCAAACTACTAAACCTGCTTTACCTGAGAAAGTGGTAAAGTAGACAAAAACTCCTAAGGCTAAAAAGAGCAAAGAGTCTAGTGTAGGAAAACAGACTAATAAGACCAAACAGCAGATTCCTAAGAAGTCTGCTGATAAAGCTAAATTGAATCAGACTAGTGGTAAAACTAAGTCGTCTGCTAATGAGCAAGCATCTAGTAAACCAAAGAAGCATAAGAATAAGAAAAATCAAAATGCTTGGTATGGAAATGAGTCTTATTATGTGCAACCTGCTGCATATCCTCCTATGTATCATGCACCTCAATTTCCAACTTACTATGCACCTTACCCTGCTCATCCAATGCATGCATACCCTGCTTATCATGCACCTTACCCTGCTTATGAACATTATTCTTATCATACTGATCATCAACATGACTTATCTGCTAACTATGATAAAGATGAAACTGTTCATGCTCCTATCAAAACTCAGAAGCCTAAGAAGCCTAAGACATCAACATCTTGGGTTGTCAAGGGTGAAACTAATCCTTCAGGACCCTCTCAATAAGGGTACCTAAAACAATTTTATTTTTGTTTTGTAGGTTAGGATTAGGAGTAGGAGTAAAGTAGAGAAGATTTGGTACTTGGACAGTGGTTGTTCAAGGCACATGTGTGGAAGCATACATGAGCTGACTGATGCTGTTGCTGTGGATGGTCCAAATGTTACTTTTGGAGACAGCAAAGAAGGTAAGATTGTAGCTAAAGGAAGAGTAATCAAAGGAAACATTGAGATATCTGACGTCTCATATGTTAAAGGCCTAAAGTACAACCTGCTGAGCATAAGTCAATTTTGTGACAAAGGATATTCAGTCATCTTCTCAACAGATAAGTGCTATGTTGAACAGACTGGTACAAAGAAGGTAATTTTATCTGGAAGACGACAAGGAAATGTTTACATAGTCGACTGGAATTCTGCTGACAAGAATTCAAGTGTTTGTTTGGTGGCATCAACACCAAGTGAAGTCAGTTAGCTGTGGCACAAAAGGATGAATCATTTAAACTTCAAGACCATAAACAGATTGATAAAGAATGATCTGGTAGAAGGGATTCCAAAAACAGTCATGAGCAAAGATAAGTTCTGTGACGCATGTCAGAAGGGTAAACAAATCAAGTCATCATTCAAAAGCAAGAAGCACCAATCTTCTGAAAGAATCTTGGAGCTGCTACACATGGACTTATTTGGACCCATTGATCCAGTCAGCAATGGTGGAAAGAAATACTGCCTAGCTGTTGTGGATGACTATTCAAGATATACTTGGGTGATATTCATGAAGAAGAAAAGTGAAACCAAGGAACATCTTACTAATCTGATGGAACTGATCCAGAATGAGGAAAGTACAAAGATATTGAAGATCAGATCAGATAGAGGGACATAGTTTACAAACTCTACTGTTGAAGAGTATTGTAACATCAAAGGAATACATCATGAGTATTCAGCTGCTAGAACCCCTCAAGAGAACGGTGTTGCTGAAAGGAGAAACAGAACACTGAAGGAAGCTGTCAGAACCATGATAGCTGAAGCTAAGCTGCCACAAATATTTTGGGCAGAAGCAACAAACACAGCCTGCTTTACCCAGAACAGATGCATGATCAACAAAAATCAGAACAAGACTCCATATGAAGTTTGGAACAACAGGAAACCAAATATTCATTACTTTAAAATTTTTGGTTGTAAATGCTTTGTGTTAAATAATGGGAAAAATCACCTTACTGCATTTGCAGAGAAGGCTGATGAAGCTGTCTTTGTAGGATACTCTACTGTTAGTATGGCTTATAGAGTTTTTAACAAAAGAACATTACTAGTAGAAGAATCCATTCATGTAGTATTTGATGAGCCAAGTCAATCTTCTGAAAAGAATCAAAGTACTAATCTAGATCTGTCTACTGATTTACAGAAGTTGAATGTTGGAAAGAATGAAGAATATTTTCCCATCATACTACCTGATCTCAACCCAGCTGATAACTCAAGTGCTGCTCAAAATCATAGTGCTGATTGTCTAACAGACGAGTGACAAACTGCTGACAGACCAGAGACTGTTCAACAGACTACTACTGAAACTCCAACAGTAGTGTTGCAAGATCAAAATAGAGGACAACATCCAGACCTGCAACCTGATCTCAGATGGCTCAAGAATCACCCACCAGAGTTAGTGATTGGTGATCCTTTGGATAGAGTAAAAACAAGAAGAGCTGCTGCACAAGATGCTATGTTTACTAGCTTTCTATCTCAAATAGAGCCTAAACAAATTGAAGAAGCTCTCATGATTCCTTCTGGGTTGAAGCTATGCAAGAAGAGTTGAATCAATTTGAAAGGAACGAAGTATGGTACTTAGTTCCAAGACCAAGTCATCAAAGGGTAATTGGCACTAAATGGGTTTTCAGAAATAAGATGAATGAAGATGGTATTGTTACCAGAAATAAAGCAAGATTAGTGGCCAAGGGTTATTGTCAAGAAGAAGGAATTGACTTTGATGAAACATTTGCACCAGTAGCAAGACTTGAAAAAATCAGACTGTTTCTTGCCTATGCTGCTTACAAGAACTTCACTGTCTATCAGATGGATGTGAAGTCTGCTTTTCTCAATGGAGAATTGCAAGAAGAAGTGTATGTTGAACAACCTCCTGGATTTGAAGCTTATCAACAAGAAGACAAGGTGTATCGTCTAAAGAAAGCCCTTTATGGACTGAAACAGGCTCCAAGAGCATGGTATGATACCCTATCTGATTTTCTTTTAATTAAAGGATTTCGTAAAGGTAAGGTAGACAAAACCTTGTTCACAATTGAATGGGAGAATCATATATTAATTGTGCATATATATGTAGACGATATTATTTTTGGTTCAACTAACCAACAGATGTGTGACAAGTTCTCCAAGCTCATGCAGAATAAGTTTGAAATGAGCATGATGGGTGAACTCAATTATTTTCTTGGTTTGCAAGTTAGACAGTTGCCTAATGGAATATTCATCAACCAAGCAAAATACACAAGAGATCTGTTCAAGAAATTTGGTATGGAAACTAGCTCTACTGCTACTGTTCCTATGTCTACTAGTCTTCGCTTGGATAAAGATGAAGATGGCAAATCAGTGGACATAACCAAATACAGAGGCATTATTGGGTCACTGTTGTATCTAACAGCTAGCAGACCTGATATCATGTACTCAGTTGGGGTTTGTGCGAGATTTCAATCAAATCCTAAGGAATCTCATCTCTTAGCTGCCAAGAGAATACTGAAATATATTAAGGGCACTCAAGAATTGGGATTATGGTATCCTAGAGAATCTGGATTTGAGCTTATTGGATATTCAGATTCAGACCTTGCTGGCTGCAAGATTGACAGAAAAAGCACAACAGGTGCCTGTCAGTTCTTAGGTAGTCGTCTGATCTCATGGATGAGTAAGAAACAGACTTCAATCTCTATATCTACTGCTGAAGCTGAGTATATAGCTGCTGGAGCTTGCTGTGCACATATACTTTGGTTGAAACATCAACTAGAAGATTACAATATCAAGATCAGTGGAATTCCAATCTACTATGAAAATACTACTGCAATCTCACTTACTCAGAACACTACAAGTCATTCAAGGACTAAACATATTGAGATCAAGCATCACTTCATTAGAGATCATGTGGAAAAAGGAAATGTAATGATTGAGTATGTTCATACAGACAATCAGATCGCTGACATTTTCACTAAACCTTTAAGTGAAGTAAGGTTCTCTACTCTAAGAGCTGAGCTAGGACTACTTAATTTGGATGCATAAGCTGAGGGGGAACTTATCAGAAGACTGAAGTTCATCAGCACAGTGTCATCCATTATTATATTCAAGGATTAACTCTCAACAGACTAGTTAACTTATGAATTCTTAAAGTCAGGGGGAACGTGTAAGACTAGCGGTACTTCTGATTAAAAGATGAAATTGGTTAATGACAGTTAGTTGAAGTTATGTTATTAGAAGATGTGTTCTTAATTCTTGAAGATTGAAGATCAAATTATCTTGCTGGATTGACAAACAGCAGAGGAAGATTACTAGCTATTGGCTTTCTCTAGTAATATCAGATAACAGATCACTCGTCTGTCAGATAAGTTAAACTCTACTCATCTGATACATTATATAAGCATGGTTATAAATCGTATCTTTAGAAACACGCTTTTATAAGTAACAGATTAGTACCGATTGAGTTTCCCGCCCATCTGACATTAAAATAATAAATTTGAAGTCCGCAATTCTCACCCGCACGATTTAAAACTGTCAGATCAATCTTACGGTTTACATTTATCACGATAATCAACACCAAAAGAAACGTATAAAATCCGATCTGAACATACTAGTCGTCTTACGCACACAAAATTCCCAAAATTCTCTAACCATCTAAGCTCTCTATTCGTTAGCTCTCAAATTCTCATAGGTTCTACATCACTTAATCACAAAATGGATGTCATTGAAGGAAGATATCTAAGCTACGACAAATTCTTCTTATCTGGTACTGATTTGATGAGGGAAATCATGACGAAGATCAAGGAAGCATCTCTAGTACCCATTCTGGAAGCTCATGAGGAGCGTGTGTATCTTGAAGATGTTGATGACTTCTACAGAACCAGAAAGATCAACACTGAAAGGACGACTATGACTGCCACAGTTGGGGGCAAGTAGATTTGTATTTCAGCTGCTGTGTTAAGCGAAGTTTATGGGCTGACAAACGAAGGTGGAGATGTGACAGACCTAGGGTCTGAGAAAGAAGAAGAATTCTGGTTAATATGTGCTAAGGAGGGAGAAGAGATGACAGGAACTCTGATGAAGACTCAATTAAAAGATGAGTATCAGAGGTTCGCTGACATAATTGCTAAGGTGCTGGACTGCAACACTAGTTCTTTGGATGGTTTACCCAGAAGGAGATATTACACTATGATTTGCATATACTATGGGTTGAAAATCAACTGGGCTGCTCATATATTTGATCTACTATGTGATAAGAAGGTCAAGTATGGTATTCTGCTCAGTCATCTGTTTTTAAGCCTGGATGTCCTTTGGGAGGTGGAAAGACTATTCATGGTAGCAAGGAATTCAAACTGTATGAGCCAGTTAGAAGTGTGGGCACTTCTAAGAGAAAGGCTTCTACCAAGGCTGCCAAAGTCCCTGCAAAGAAAGGGAAGAAGACTGGTCAGACCAGTAGGTCTGCTGATCAAACAGTAACCACTACTGTTGAAGCTGGATCAGCACAGCCTGATATTGTGATACCTGAAAAGGTGATAGATGACTTCACTGATGAGATTGAAAAGATGGAGACTGGATCATCTCCAGAGAGAACAGAATCTGAAGAAGCTGTTCCTATTCAATCCAAAAAGAGAATGAGAACAAGGAGTTCTGCAAAAGGACCTCCTAGACCTGAACCTTCAAAAAGAATTGCCAAGTCTAAGGCAAAAAGAAAAGTTACATTCTCTGAAGAATCAACTGAAACAGTGAGGGAAACACCAGCATCAGCAGAGAGACCGATCATCATTGAAGAACCTGCTGCTGAGTCTGCTGAAGACTAATCTGTTGGAGTGTCTGCTGAAAGTAGAAAAGAACAGCAGACTGGCACAACAAGTGAAGGAGAGGTACTCCTTCTACATCCTACTCCTGTTGCTGCCACTCCACTTCAAATTGTTGAAAGTCCTGAAACAAAGAAGCAAAGGACTGGTAAGATTGTGATTCCTTACCTCACTGCTGCTGAAAAGAAGAAGTTAGATGAAGCAGAGAGAAAAAGGAAGGCTGCTGAAAAGGCTGAAGAAGATCGCCTAAAAGCCCTTGAGCTCAAAAGACTGGAAGAAGAGGCCAGTAAAATGACTCAAGCACAGAGAGATGCTGTTGAAGCAGCTGAGTTGGCTGCTGCTATTGAAGCAAGTGCTAAGGACTCTCATGGTCCAAAGCATACTGGTGGCATTGTAATTGGTGAACAGAGAGATCCCACCAAGCCTAAACCAGTCATGCCTACTCCAACAATACAACCTAAGAGAAGAGCAGAGGTGAAACTGGCACTGGAGATTGTCAGAAATGACCCTGCTGCCGTTATTAAAAGGTTGGATACTGAAAATGCAAAGATCACTCGTCTGACGATGTTCAATAAAAAAAAGATCAGATATAACAGATGGAGAGACTATTGTCTGACCAAGAGCAAAGATCAAATTGCAAGTTGGAAAGCCTTTGCTGATGAAGAAGCCTGGGTGTTAAAGTGGCTTGAGACAGGCTCTCTGACTCAAGCTTTGGACTCAGAGTTTTTCTTGGACAAATTGAGACTGAGGATCAGTCATGTTGTCAAGGCTGAAGCAAAGAAGATTTATGAATCTGTTCCAGAGGAGTTTGCTGATAATGAAGATCTTATGGAACGTTCAATCAGACTGGCAGTTTCCCAGACAATGGAAACATGGGCCAAGAAGACTAGGAAGATGAGGGGACAACCAAGTTCTATGATTCCCCTTCCAAGTCTAAAACAGATTGTCTATGGCTCTAATATTAGGCCATATGAAGAGTTACCTGAGGATCCAATCTCCCCGTTTATTCCACTTGATGATTTAACTTGGATCACTCACAGGTCTACTTTGGATAATGCAGGTTTAATGCGCACTATTATATATGTTAAGAAGGTTCAAACACCTGCTGATCAGAATAAGGAAAAAGAAGGCACTTCTGCTCCTGATGATAAAACTAAGGAAAAAGAAGGAAATTTTGACCCTGCTGATCAAACCAAAGAAAAAGATGACAAGTTTGAACCAGCTGATCAAGCAAAGGAAACGGAAATCATTCCAAATCAAGCTGATCAGATTAAAGAAAAGGAGGATACTGCTGAGCAAAATGATCAGACTAAGGAGAAGGAAAGCACTCCTAGTCAAGCTGATGAGACCAAACAAAAGGTGATTACTTCTGGTCCAGCAGATCAGATTACTGAAGAAACAACTCATGCAGCAGATCAGATTACTGAAGAGGCGACTCTTGCCTTACCTCCTATTCCAACTGATGTTTCTTCTCAATGTTTACAGCCAAATCTGTTGGACTCCATTCAACAGATAATTTCAAGTTCAATGAAGGGACTAGAAGAGAAGATAACTGTTAATCTGTTGACTGTTGTAAGTCAACCAACTCAGAAAGCTGCTGCTGTTCCAACCTCTCTGATAGAAGACACTGCTCAGAATGTAAAGTCTATCTGTCAAGATATGGATATAATCAGGAGAAGAACTCAAAGCACTGCTGCTGGTTGGAGACAGATTACAGAGATAATTGAAATGGCTATTCAAGCTGAGGATGAAGTTTTAATAAATCTGACGAAGGACTTCAAGGCATCTGCTGATCTGTTGCTGGCAACTCAGATTCAGTTAGGTGACCAAGGAGAAGTTGTTCTAAACAGAATGGAAGCTTTTGAAGCCAATCAACTCAGACAACAAGCTCAACTTAATGCTAAGGAAAGGAACTGAAGTACTGGAAGAATCTGCTGCTGAAGATGAGAATGCTGATGAAGATAATGAAGGCACTAGCAGACCAGTAGATCAGCCAATTACAGAATAAGAAGAGGAAGCTGATAAAACTGAAGCTGAAGAAACTCCTAAGGAAACAGCAAAGACTGACAAAGAAATTGCTGCTACTAAGGACTCAGCTGAAGAACAGCTTGATCCTGATGTTAAGAAAAAGAAGTTGGAGCTGTTGAAATAAAAATTCTTCAAGGACTTAGAAGATGAAACTTCCAAGCCCGAAGATGATGAAAAAGATAAGCAAGAAGACAAGACAGAAGACTAGTTTAGTCTAGGTTACTTTTGCTTGATAATCCTTGTAATTTTTTTTTTGCACATCTTATCTGATTGAACTTGTAATATGTAATCTTTTCAAATCTATAAAAGTTCAAGTTTGATTCCAACAGACTATTTCTATCTCAGAAATTTTTGAGGATCAAAACTTTAGTTTAGGTACAGGTAC
This sequence comes from Penstemon eatonii, assembly GCA_038501285.1. Taxonomy (NCBI): domain Eukaryota; kingdom Viridiplantae; phylum Streptophyta; class Magnoliopsida; order Lamiales; family Plantaginaceae; genus Penstemon; species Penstemon eatonii. Next base: position 30,006,281 of record CM076713.1, read on the forward strand.
TTAGCTGAAGTTTTGTCATCATCAAAAAGGGGGAAATTGTTGGATGAAGATGAAGATGAAGTGCAAAGAAGATAAAAAGATAAGGGAAGGTTTTGATAATTTCCAAAACGTCAAATTCAGCTAAGTATGGAAAGCTTAGTTCCCTTAGAAGAATTTTGAACAAGTAAAGAAGACATCAGAAGAGTTCAAAGTTCAAAGCCCAGAAGACTACTGATCTCATGCTGAAACAGCATTCAGAAGGGTAGACCATAAGCTGACTCAAATCAGATTAGTTCAGTATTTGATCAGCAGAGTATCTATCAGCAGAGTTGCTTCGATCAACAGAGTAGAAGAGATCATGAGATGAGTTCAACGGTAATAAATGCACTTGGTGTAATAAATGCTGAAAGAGAAGGGTAGTAATGGCAAATGATTAGAATTTACTCTCGGATCAGCAGAGTGCATTTAGTGCAGCTACATGAAAGTACAGCAGAAAAAGAACTGTAGCAGGGAGCCGTTCTGAATTTGGGCTATGGCTATGGATTTGAATTGTGATTTCCTTCAACGGTCATATTTTCAAATCTAAGTCTAAATAGAGCTGATTTCAACGAGCGAAAAACACAACAACATTCTGAGATTTCGTTTTTGAGGCAGAAATTATTCTAAGTCTCGAGAAGCTCAAACAGCTCACTCGTCTGGTGGAAGTCATCTGTTGACAGAAACCCAGTTGAAGCCAAATAGAAAAACATCTTCTGAGTGAATTTGTATTAGCTGAGTGTTGTGGGAAGTTTAAATCCGTCTTTGTGAGTGATTTAACTTCAGATGATAGGTTTTCTGAGTGATTTCCTATTGCGAGCTTATAGCCTTTTCATTTGTTGTTTAGGTATAAGTGGAGAAATATTGTAAACTTTGTGTTTATAGTATAACCCATAATCTAAGTGATCTAGAAGAGTAGACTAAAGGATTTTTTATCCATATAACCACTATAAAAATTCTTTGTGTTTATTTTGCATTTAAGTTTTCTTGCATATTTCAAAATTGCATAAGTTTACACTTTGAATTATTTTGAAAGATTTTAAAGGAGTTTTAAACTGGGGATAAAATCTTTTAAAGGACTTAGTCTACTTGTGAAAAACACTTTCAAACATCCGCTGCAAGTATTCTCTTGATAAAACTGATTTTGCTAAAATCAGCTAAGTAACTGTAAGAAGAGTGGTCACTCTGCTGTTCAAGATTTGTTCACGATCAGCATAGTCAGCTTACTGTTCTTCATCAGCTTAGTCTGCTGACAGAAGACTGAAAAGTTTTTAAGTCTAAAAATTTTCAGAGGTCTATTCACCCCCCCCCCCTCTAGACCTCATCTGACCACTTTGGACCAACAAGTGGTATCAGAGCGGTGGTTCATTAGAATCAGCTGCCTGATCAACGAGCTTGATCCAAGTGTTTTTCAAATGTTTTCATAACTTTTCAAAAGAGTATCTTTTTGAAAAATAAAAACTTTTTGAAAAATGGACTGTTTCAGCCATGTTCCCCACATTGCTGGTATGTCGTTTGAAGACTGGAAAAACAGAATGGAGATTTTCCTAGCTGCTTATAATGATAACATGTACACATGTATCATAAAAGGTCCATTCAGATTAACCAAGACGATAAAGATAAATGAAGTTGATACCGTGGTGGAGAAAGATCTTCATGAGATGACTCCAGAAGAAATAAAGTTATTTAATCTGGATAAAGTCGGAAGATTTATCATGAATAAAGCCCTGGATAATGATCGGTTTGACAAGGTCAAACATTGCAAGACTGCAAAAGAGATGTGGGATAAAGTCAGAGATATGAGTGAAGGAAATGATGCTATAAAAGAGCATCAGCTTACTGTTGCATTGGAGAAACTGGATAACTTCAAGATGAAGTCTGGAGAGACCATTGATCAGATGGATACCAGGTTCACCAGAACACTCAATGAAGTTCTAAAGTTGGGAAAAACCTTTACTGACAAAGAGATCACAGTCAGAGTACTAAAGACTTTACCTCCTAAGTTCAACATGAAGGTGACAGCGATGGAAGAATCAAGAGATTTGGGAAAGATCTCTCTTACAGAGCTGTTCTCCGTACTCAAGGCATTCGAGTATAAACTGCCTAGAATGGGAATTGAAGAAACCTCAACTTCAGGACCCACAGCTGCCTAAGTTGCTGCTGAAAATCCAAGAAGACCAGCACAAAGAAGTAAAGAAGTGGACTCATCTGATGAAGCCACATTACTCAACAAAAAGGAGTACACAGCTGGAGATGTAGCATTGCTGATGAACAATTTCAAGAAGTTCTACAAAAGAAAAATGAAGAACAAATACAACAATGCTTCTACTTCTAAACCTAACTCTTCTTCTCAAGATAAAGATGATTATAAAGCAAAACTAATGTGTTATAACTGCAGGAAATTGGGACACTTCATTAGAGACTGTCCATATCCAAAAGTAGAGAAATACACTGAGGAAGAGAAGAGAATCAGAAAAGAAAGAAAGCATCAGAGAGGCAAGGAAATGATGGCTGAAACAGAAAAGCTGACTGCTGTCCACTCATCTGATTCAGATTCAGACACTTCTGATGAAGAGTCTTCGGATGAAGAGAACCCTGCTCTTATCTGCCTGATGGCCAAGGAATCTGATGACTCTGAGGATGAGGTAACTCCTCTTGATAATGAATTATTTAATTCATTTGAACAAATGATGCTTAACAATACTACTATTGCTGAAGCATATAAAAAGCTTAAGGAAGAGATGATATTGCTAAAAGAGCAAAACAGTTCACTGAAACTCACAGCTTAAAAGCCAAGAGAATCAGCTGAATATTAAAAGCTTGAGCAAGAACATGAATCTCTGAAAGCTGAATGTGAAGTTTATAAGGGTAAAATCATGGAACTTGAAAAAGTTATTGAGTCTCATGAGAAATCATCTGTTGTATCCACTCACATGTCTAGTAAACAGAAGATGCCTTTAGAACAGGATATGTTAGAATTGAATCATACTGAGAAATTTATATCTGCTGACAATAGTAAGGTCATTCTGTATGTTCAAACTACTAAACCTGCTTTACCTGAGAAAGTGGTAAAGGAGACAAAAACTCCTAAGGCTAAAAAGAGCAAAGTGTCTAGTGTAGGAAAACAGACTAGTAAGACCAAACAGCAGAGTCCTAAGAAGTCTGCTGATAAAGCTAAATTGAATCAGACTAGTGGTAAAACTAAGTCGTCTGCTAATGAGCAAGCATCTAGTAAACCAAAGAAGCATAAGAATAAGAAAAATCAAAATGCTTGGTATGGAAATGAGTCTTATTATGTGCAACCTGCTGCATATCCTCCTGTGTATCATGCACCTCAATTTCCAACTTACTATGCACCTTACCCTGCTCATCCAATGCATGCATACCCTGCTTATCATGCACCTTACCCTGCTTATGAACATTATTCTTATCATACTGATCATCAACATGACTTATCTGCTAACTATGATAAAGATGAAACTGTTCATGCTCCTGTCAAAACTCAGAAGCCTAAGACATCAACATCTTGGGTTGTCAAGGGTGGAACTAATCCTTCAGGACCCTCTCAATAAGGGTACCTAAAACAATTTTATTTTTGTTTTGTAGGTTAGGATTAGGAGTAGGAGTAAAGTAGAGAAGATTTGGTACTTGGACAGTGGTTGTTCAAGGCACATGTGTGGAAGCATACATGAGCTGACTGATGCTGTTGCTGTGGATGGTCCAAATGTTACTTTTGGAGATAGCAAAGAAGGCAAGATTGTAGCTAAAGGAAGAGTAATCAAAGGAAACATTGAGATATCTGACGTCTCATATGTTAAAGGCCTAAAGTACAACCTGCTGAGCATAAGTCAATTTTATGACAAAGGATATTCAGTCATCTTCTCAACGGATAAGTGCTATGTTGAACATATTGGTACAAAGAAGGTAATTTTATCTGGAAGACGACAAGGGAATGTCTACATAGTCGACTGGAATTCTTCTGACAAGAATTCAAGTGTTTGTTTGGTGGCATCAACACCAAGTGAAGTCAGTTGGCTGTGGCACAAAAGGATGAATCATTTAAACTTCAAGACCATAAACAAATTGATAAAGAATGATCTGGTAGAAGGGATTCCAAAAATAGTCATGAGCAAAGATAAGTTCTGTGACGCATGTCAGAAGGGTAAACAAATCAAGTCATCATTCAAAAGCAAGAAGCACCAATCTTCGGAAAAAATCTTGGAGCTGCTACACATGGACTTATTTGGACCCATTGATCCAGTCAGCAATGGTGGAAAGAAATACTGCCTAGCTGTTGCGGATGACTATTCAAGATATACTTGGGTGATATTCATGAAGAAGAAAAGTGAAACCAAGGAACATCTTACTAATCTGATGGAACTGATCCAGAATGAGAAAAGTACAAAGATATTGAAGATCAGATCAGATAGAGGGACAGAGTTTACAAACTCTACTGTTGAAGAGTATTGTAACATCAAAGGAATACATCATGAGTATTCAGCTGCTAGAACCCCTCAACAGAACGGTGTTGCTGAAAGGAGAAACAGAACACTGAAGGAAGCTGTCAGAACCATGATAGCTGAAGCTAAGCTGCCACAAAGATTTTGGGCAGAAGCAACAAACACAGCCTGCTTTACCATCTAGTATTGACAAACAGCAGAGGAAGATTACTAGCTATTGGATTTCTCTAGTAATATCAGATAACAGATCACTCGTCTGTCAGATAAGTTAAACTCTACTCATCTGATACATTATATAAGCATGGTTATAAATCGTATCTTTAGGAACACGCTTTTATAAGTAACAGATTAGTACCGATTGAGTTTCCCGCCCATCTGACATTAAAATAATAAATTTGAAGTCCGCAATTCTCACCCGCACGATTTAAAACTGTCAGATCAATCTTACGGTTCACATTTATCACGATATTCAACACCAAAAGAAACGTATAAAATCCGATCTGAACAGACTAGTCGTCTTACGCACACAAAATTCCCAAAATTCTCTAACCCTCTAAGCTCTCTGTTCGTTAGCTCTCAAATTCTCACAGGTTCTACATCACTTAATCACAAAATGGATGTCATTGAAGGAAGATATCTAAGCTACGACAAATTATTCTTATCTGGTACTGATTTGATGAGGGAAATCATGACGAAGATCAAGGAAGCATCTCTAGTACCCATTCTGGAAGCTCATGAGGAGCGTGTGTATCTTGAAGATGTTGATGACTTCTATAGAACCAGAAAGATCAACACTGAAAGGACGACTATGACTGCCACAGTTGGGGGCAAGAAGATTTGTATTTCAGCTGCTGTGTTAAGCGAAGTTTATGGGCTGACAAACGAAGGTGGAGATGTGACAGACCTAGGGTCTGAGAAAGAAGAAGAATTCTGGTTAATATGTGCTAAGGAGGGAGAAGAGATGACAGGAACTCTGATGAAGACTCAATTAAAAGATGAGTATCAGAGGTTCGCTGACATAATTGCTAAGGTGCTGGACTGCAGCACTAGTTCTTTGGTTGGTTTACCCAGAAGGAGATATTACACTATGATTTGCATATACTATGGGTTGAAAATCAACTGGGCTGCTCATATATTTGATCTACTATGTGATAAGAAGGTCAAGTATGGTATTCTGCTCAGTCATCTGTTTTTAAGCCTGGGATGTCCTTTGGGAGGTGGAAAGACTATTCATGGTTGCAAGGAATTCTAAGAGAAAGACTTCTACCAAGGCTGCCAAAGTCCCTGCAAAGAAAGGGAAGAAGACTGGTCAGACCAGTAGGTCTGCTGATCAAACAGTAACCACTACTGTTGAAGCTGGATCAGCACAGCCTGATATTGTGATACCTGAAAAGGTGATAGATGACTTCACTGATGAGATTGAAAAGATGGAGACTGGATCATCTCCAGAGAGAACATAATCTGAAGAAGCTGTTCCTATTCAATCCAAAAAGAGAATGAGAACAAGGAGTTCTGCAAAAGGACCTCCTAGACCTGAACCTTCAAAAAGAATTGCCAAGTCTAAGGCAAAAAGAAAAGTTACATTCTCTGAAGAATCCACTGAAACAGTGAGGGAAACACCAGCATCAGCAGAGAGATCGATCATCATTGAAGAACCTGCTGCTGAGTCTGCTGAAGACTCATCTGTTGGAGTGTCTGCTGAAAGTAGAAAAGAACAGCAGACTGGCACAACAAGTGAAGGAGAGGTACTCCTTCTACATCCTACTCCTGTTGCTGCCACTCCACTTCAAACTGTTGAAAGTCCTGAAACAAAGAAGCAAAGGACTGGTAAGATTGTGATTCCTTACCTCACTGCTGCTGAAAAGAAGAAGTTAGATGAAGCAGAGAGAAAAAGGAAGGCTGCTGAAAAGGCTGAAGAAGATTGCCTAGAAGCCCTTGAGCTCAAAAGACTGGAAGAAGAGGCCAGTAAAATGACTCAAGCACAGAGAGATGTTGTTGAAGCAGCTGAGTTGGCTGCTGCTATTGAAGCAAGTGCTAAGGACTCTCATGGTCCAAAGCATACTGGTGGCATTGTAATTGGTGAACAGAGAGATCCCACCAAGCCTAAACCAGTCATGCCTACTCCAGCAATACAACCTAAGAGAAGGGCACAGGTGAAACTGGCACTGGAGATTGTCAGAAATGACCCTGCTGCCTTTATTAAAAGGTTGGATGCTGAAAATGCAAAGATACCTCGACTGACGATGTTCAATAAAAAAAAGATCAGATATAACAGATGGAGAGACTATCGTCTGACCAAGAGCAAAGATCAAATTGCAAGTTGGAAAGCCTTTGCTGATGAAGAAGCCTGGGTGTTAAAGTGGCTTGAGACAGGCTCTCTGACTCAAGCTTTGGACTCAGAGTTTTTCTTGGACAAATTGAGACTGATGATCAGTCATGTTGTCAAGGCTGAAGCAAAGAAGATTTATGAATCTGTTCCAGAGGAGTTTGCTGATAATGAAGATCTTATGGAACGTTCAATCAGACTGGCAGTTTCCCAGACAATGGAAACATGGGCCAAGAAGACTAGGAAAATGAGGGGACAACCAAGTTCTATGATTCCCCTTCCAAGTCTAAAACAAATTGTCTATGGCTCTAATATTAAGCCATATGAAGAGTCACCTGAGGATCCAATCTCCCCGTTTATTCCACTTGATGATTTAACTTGGATCACTCACAGGTCTACTTTGGATATTGCAGGTTTAATGCGCACTATTATATATGTTAAGAAGGTTCAAACACCTGCTGATCAGAATAAGGAAAAAGAAGGCACTTCTGCTCCTGATGATAAAACTAAGGAAAAAGAAGGAAATTCTGACCATGCTGATCAAACCAAAGAAAAAGATGACAAGTCTGAACCAGCTGATCAAGCAAAGGAAAAGGAAATCATTCCAAATCAAGCTGATCAGATTAAAGAAAAGGATGATACTTCTGAGCAAAATGATCAGACTAAGGAGAAGGAAAGCACTCCTAGTCAAGCTGATGAGACCAAAGAAAAGGAGATTATTTCTGGTCCAGCAGATCAGATTACTGAAGAAACAACTCATGCAGCAGATCAGATTACTGAAGAGGCAACTCTTGCCTTACCTCCTATTCCAACTGATGTTTCTTCTCAATGTTTACAGCCAAATCTGTTGGACTCCATTCAACAGATAATTTCAAGTTCAATGAAGGGACTAGAAGAGAAGATAACTGCTAATCTGTTGACTGTTGTAAGTCAACCAACTCAGAAAGCTGCTGCTGTTCCAACCTCTCTGATAGAAGACACTGCTCAGAATGTAAAGTCTATCTGTCAAGATATGGATGTAATCAGGAGAAGAACTCAAAGCACTGCTGCTGGTTGGAGACAGATTACAGGGACAGTTGAAATGGCTATTCAAGCTGAGGATGAAGTTTTAATAAATCTGACGAAGGACTTCAAGGCATCTGCTGATCTGTTGCTGGCAACTCAGATTCAGTTAGGTGACCAAGGAGAAGTTGTTCTAAACAGAATGGAAGGTTTTGAAGCCAATCAACTCAGACAACAAGCTCAACTTAATGCTATGGAAGAGAACATCAAGCTTCTCTGTAATTCACTTCAGATCACACCAGTTTTGCCACAATATCCAATCAACCCTGCTGATGATGACAAAAAGGGGGAAGATAGGATACTTGATGAAGAAGAAGATAAACCAGATGACAAATCTCTTGAAAAGACTGATGCTTTTGAAGGAACTGAAGTACTGGAAGAATCTGCTGGTGAAGATGAGAATGCTGATGAAGATAATGAAGGCACTAGCAGACCAGTAGATCAGCCAATTACAGAAGAAGAAGAGGAAGCTGATAAAACTGAAGCTGAAGAAACTCCTAAGGAAACAGCAAAGACTGACAAAGAAATTGCTGCTACTAAGGACTCAGCTGAAGAACAGCTTGATCTTGATGTTAAGAAAAAGAAGTTGGAGCTGTTGAAACAAAAATTCTTCAAGGACTTAGAAGATGAAACTTCCAAGCCTGAAGATGATGAAAAGGATAAGCAAGAAGGCAAGAAAGAAGACTAGTTTAGTCTAAGTTACTTTTGCTTGATAATCCTTGTAATTTTTTTTTTGCACATCTTATCTGATTGAACTTGTAATATGTAATCTTTTCAAATCTATAAAAGTTCAAGTTTGATTCCAACAGACTATTTCTATCTCAGAAATTTTTGAGGATCAAAACTTTAGTTTAGGTACAGGTACTTAGCTGAAGTTTTGTCATCATCAAAAAGGGGGAAATTGTTGGATGAAGATGAAGATGAAGTGCAAAGAGGATAAGAAGATAAGGGAAGGTTTTGATGATTTCCAAAACATCAAAATCAGCTAAGTATGGAAAGCTTAGTTCCCTTAGAAGAATTTTGAACAAGTAAAGAAGACATCAGAAGAGTTCAAAGTTCAAAGCCCAGAAGACTACTGATCTCATGCTGAAACAACATTCAGAAGGGTAGACCATCAGCTGACTCAAATCAGATTAGTTTAGTAATTGATCAGCAGAGTATCTATCAGCAAAGTTGCTTCGATCAGCAGAGTAGAAGAGATCATGAGATAAGTTCAACGGTAATAAATGCACTTGGTGTAATAAATGCTAAAAGAGAAGGGTAGTAATGGCAAATGATTAGAATTTACTCTCGGATCAGCAGAGTGCATTTAGTGCAGCTACAGGAAAGTATAGCAGAAAAAGAACTGTAGCAGGGAGCCGTTCTGAATTTGGGCTATGGCTATGGATTTGAATTGTGATTTCCTTCAACGGTCATATTTTCAAATCCAAGTATAAATAGAGCTGATTTCAACGAGCGAAAAACACAACAACATTCTGAGATTTCGTTTTTGAAGCAGAAATTATTCTAAGTCTCAAGAAGCTCGAACAGCTCACTCGTCTGGGGGAAGTCATCTGTTGACAGAAACCCAGTTGAAGCCAAATAGAAAAACATCTTCTGAGTGAATTTGTATTAGCTGAGTGTTGTGGGAAGTTTAAATCCGTCTTTGTGAGTGATTTAACTTCAGATGATAGGTTTTCTGAGTGATTTCCTATTGCGAGCTTATAGCCTTTTCATTTGTTGTTTAGGTATAAGTGGAGAAATATTGTAAACTTTGTGTTTATAGTATAACCCATAATCTAAGTGATCTAGAAGAGTAGACTAAAGGATTTTTTATCCATATAACCACTATAAAAATTCTTTGTGTTGATTTTGCATTTAAGTTTTCTTGCATATTTCAAAATTGCATAAGTTTACACTTTGAATTATTTTGAAAGATTTTAAAGGAGTTTTAAACTGGGGATAAAATCTTTTAAAGGACTTAGTCTACTTGTGAAAAACACTTTCGAACATCCGCTGCAAGTATACTCTTGATAAAACTGATTTTGTTGAAATCAGCTAAGTAACTGTAAGAAGAGTTGTCACTCTGCTGTTCAAGATTTGTTCACGATCAGCATAGTCAGCTTACTGTTCTTCATCAGCTTAGTCTGCTGACAGAAGACTGAAAAGTTTTTAAGTCTAAAAATTTTCAGAGGTCTATTCACCCCCCCCCCCTCTAGACCTCATCTGACCACTTGGGACCAACACGGTAGTCACATATCGGGGTTGAAGTTATTCCTATTTGCAATAGTATACGAGGAACGATCCCCAATACTTGAGGTGATAGGTTTATCTGGTGCGAGAACGTTAATGCTTTGATATGAGTTTTGAAGGACTGGAGATTACCAGAAGTTCTCTGAATATTCACGTTGGGTATAGGGAAACTCGTATGCAGGTTCATATCATCAATAGAAGATCTGTTGACCCGACTTGATAGGTTGGGAATTCTCCTAAGAAATTTTGTGAGAAACATATTCTGGTAAAACTCTCGGCCGAGGTATCTGACGGCTTCATGAAAGTAGCTCATAAATATTCAGTTAAAGAGAATAGTTTCGAGATTAGAGTACATAAGGTCAAGACGAAGAAAAGGAACCTATGAAAAGTCCAAACCCTTAAGTCTCGACTCAGAGATCGAGTAATGGAGAGATCATGTCGTATATGGCAATAAATTTTTAAAAGGTACACTGAATTAATTCACAAGTGATTGGGCTCCATGGGCTTGTGACCAGACATCGACTGTGGAGTGTGGGAGAATTCCCAAATTGGCAGGGGTGCTAATTTTGGAATGATTAGTCAACGGAGTGTTTGATTGATTTAGAGTATTTAATACTAGAATAATTAAATGAATGTTTGATTATAACCCGCGACCAATTATGTGGTGACCCGTACTCGTGGCCATACATTTAATTCCCCATGTAGGCATACATATTGCCAATTGTGTCAACTACACAACGTTCAAGCTATTTTGCCTCGTTTTTCGCATTTATCTAGCACTGCTACATCATAAATGTTACTACGCGTTAAGTCTAACCCATTAATCATGATGAGCAATGGGCCCGGTCTTGAAATCCTTGTAACTGGTTATCGGTCGATTTTCACGTCCCGACCAGTCCCCACCCTTGTCAAGTTTTAAGAAAACAAGAATCAAGGAATTTCGCGTATTGTCCCTTTCTTTGACTCGGGTGCCAGACTCTGGATCACCTCTATCGACAAGTAAACAACATACACTAGTTCCTATTAATGGAAGGCTTGGATTTATAAAACCTCATTTTATATTTAACCCAATATGACTTGATATTTATTCGAGAGGGGATTTACGGTTTTGAAAGTTTAAAGAAACTCTCCTTGAGATCTCACCGCTTCAATTATGCTTTATCTTTTATTTACGATCTAGATTCTAGCGGGCATACACACAAGCAATCATAAATCGACTAATAAATAAAAGCCATACAAGCCTAGCATGCATACTACCACAATATGTTTTCGATCGGGAGCCTCCTATGCGGGCCATCATCGAGCCAATGATGTTGGCCCAATTGGTCAATCTAAAGGGTTCTCAAAGAGGTCTATGCTATTACACAATGTACCATGCATACATGGCCTTCAATTCTTCATGGGCTCCCACCTTGCTTGTAAACATGCCTCCATTCTAAACTAATAAAATAGTAAAAGCCCTAATCTATTACAAATGCTCAAAGTGGCCCAAAATTAAACACAGGCTCGCAGGCCCAATAAAAACCAAACAATAAATTAAACCAATCACATATAACCTAAGGTCAAGGCTCGGCGAGATCGAAAACTACGTAAATAGTTCACGTAGAGCAATAAACATGCAAACAACTTTTACTTATTTCTTTCTTAATTTTAAAACTACCTTTTAAAACTAACTTCCTATAATTCTTACTTTTTAGTCACTACTAATTAAGACAAAATAAATTCTCGGGTAAACAAAACAAGTTTTCTGCCTTAAAAACAGATTTTGATTTTTCAACTTTTGAAAATTGCAGTTCGGTCCCTATACTTTTGAAAATTGCACTTTTGACCCCAAAACTTTTGAAAAGTTACAAGACACCCCAAAAAACAGTTTCGGACAGAAGGACCAGAAAATAAAATTTTGAAATCCAGAAAATTTTCGAATTTTGCAAACTGACCCCTGAACTTCCAGAAATTACAAAACAGTCCTTGAATTTTCGGAAATTGCAAAATAGCCCAAAAACACGTGCGATCAGAATTTCAAAAATAGCCCATATTTTTTTAAAATTTCCAGAAACAGAAAATTGAATTTCCAGTCCTAATTTACACGATTTGCGATAATAGCACAAAGAGTCCGGATTTTTCGAAAAACTATAAATTTGCCACAGATCTGAAAAAGCAGTTTTACCCAATCATAGATCCAGTCATAACAAGTAAGAATCAATTAACAGTACACAATAATCACGCGTTTCCATGCATATATGTAAACACACTATTATGTTCAGGCCTTTTGTCATAATAATTATGGAGTTGGCTCTGATACCACTGTTGGGATGTACCTCGATTGTCAGAACAACAAGAGTGCGGAATTTAAAATTTTCGAGGCACTCATCAGTCCCATAAATCTGTCTCCATATTATATATACGAAAAGGTTGAATCAAGCAACAAAGAAACAAAAGAGGGGTGATATGCGATATACCTCACCACAGCTCGGTGGTGGTTACCTCCGGGCTTCTTTGTTTGATTCACAACGGAGTGATCCAAGTGTCTCACCTCCAGAATGTATCCACACCATTTGGATTGTAGCAACATCTCCAAGTCACAGGCTACGAACTAGATCTTGGAGATTGTCAAGAAAGGAATGGGCAGATCTAGATCAGGATATAGATCTGGATCTGGATGAGGAGAACAGCAGGAAGACAACCACGACCACAGGACTTATGCGGCTAGGTTGGATCGGCCAAGGGCGGCGCGGCGCGGCTAGGGTTCGGATCCACCTAGAGCGGCGGCTAGGGTTCGGATCCACCTAGGGCGGCAGCTAGGGTTTGGCCGAAGCTTAGGGGCTAGTGGCGGTTTTGATGTTGGCAATTTCTTTTCTTCTTATGTTGTGTAAAACTGTTAACTTTTTCTTAACTCTCGTTGGAAGATGTATGATGACTGATATTTATAAAAGAAGAGTTCTTCACTTATTAGATATCTTATCAAGATATGGCAAATCTTTTCCTTATCATAATAGGAAACAAGATTTGACCAAATCTCTTGTTTGTTACTTGTTAAACAAGAAACAAACTCTTCCACCATACCTACAACCTCAAAATCGCTCCCTTTGCCTTTAGTTAGTCAGTCCGAAAATTGCTAATTATTTATTATTCCATCTTTATTAATTAACCACTTTAATTAATATTATAATTAATCAGATAAACCTAATTAGTTAATTAGACATTAATCAATTAGATATCTAATTAATAATCTCCCACTTGAATTATTACTTTAATTCAATAACTTTGATTTAACAACTTTAAATCATTTATTTCCCTTTATGACTGTCACTGTCCAATTGTATTGTGTGTGACCCTCTGGGTTCACCATCAATGGGCAGCAGGCCCACGACTTTCGTGATTTAATTAACGAGCAATTAAATGCTCCGATCAATTAAACAACTTTTAATTGACCACTCCAGAATTAATTTCCTTATTAATTCAGGAGTACCCACACTTCATGGTCGATGTCTAGCCACAAGCCCTTGAAGCCCAATTAAAGGTGAATTGATATTTGTGAACCTCACCTCTTATAAATGCCATGTACATATGGTCCTTCTATCGACTAATTTCCCGATCGAGACCTAGGGTGTGTGAATTTATCGGCACCTCTAATTATCTCGATAACTATACTTTCTAATTCCTGACAAGGATTCCAATGTGACTGCCAAATTTGGAAACCCCTTTCCAAATGCGTCACCAACTGTGGCCACAGGTTTCTCGGAATCTATTATCTAAGAACGTATAGGAAATTCTCCCACCTTATCATGATGAGTCAATAGATCCTTTCTTAGTACTAACCACTCACGTGCACAACTGTACGCACCCAACTTAGGCACTTTGTGGCCAGGCTACGTGACCAGTACCTAAATCTAAGTACGCATACTCATGCACCGAATTCGCCCTAGCACCTCAAGTCTAAGGACTAAATCGTACACTATTATAAGCCTTGAGAAACATCCCATCACCGATGTGCATCATGCGCTTCCACAATTGGTTTCTCTGTTCGGGTCGTTCGATGCGTTCAATCCTCTATTGAACCACCTACTCATATGCACTTGCTTCAAATGCCTTGCTCATGAAATGCTACAAATTCACTCCATGTGAATCATGCATACTTGTACAAGTCTTGGCGATTCCTACGATACCCTATCTCGTTCGGAATCTATGACTTGGAACGGTTTTAAGATCACGACCTTAGAGATTGTTTCATGATTGCACTCAGTACTGAAGTGAATCGTCCCATAGTCTATTGTAACCTTAGGATTTCATCCAATCGCTTAGATAAGTTCGCGAGAGATGAAGTTGGCCATTGTTCAATTTACGTACTATAAATGAACGGGCGTATTAATTGTAAACCATAAGAAAATAGTTCTCCAACAAGCTAATTAATATTGGCTTGCTGGGCACTATCCTATCAAATGCACTATAAGGGAAGGGTATGCGCATTTCCTAACACCAATTGGTGTTGGGACAAGTGGTAGCGCTTGAGGTCTTACAAGACTTGTTGGTCCCAAGTGGTCAGTTGAGGTCTAGAGGGGGGGGGAGGTGAATAGACCTTTGAAAATTTTGGATTTTAAAACTTTTCTAGTCGTCTGTCAGCAGACTAAGCTGATTGAGAAATGTAAGCTGACTCGGCTGATCTTGCACACAGCTTGAACCGCAGAGTTGACCACTCTTCTGATGATAACTTAGCTGATTTCAGCAAAATCAAATTTTCAATCAGAATACTTGCAGCGGATTTAAATCAGTGTTTTTCACAAGTAATCTTATAAAGAATTTTATGCCCAGTTTTGTAAACTCCTTTAGGAAAATTCTTTTAACAGTTTTCAAGGTGTTTTTATGCAGTTTTGAAATATGCAATTAAATGATGCAAGGTAAAAACATAGAGAATTTTTATAGTGGTTATATGGATAAAAACATTTAGTCCACTCTTCCAAGTCACATAGATCTTGGGTTATACTATAATCACACAGATTACAATATACACTGCTTGCGCCAAACAACAAATGAACTGGCCACAAGTGTGTTACAGGAAATCACACAGAAATCCTATACTACAAAGCTTTATCACTAACAAAGATGGACTACATCTTCTCACAACACTCTTCTTACAGATTCACTCAGAAAATGATTTATCTTTTAACTTCAACTCAGCTTCAGTTAACAAATAACTTCAGCAGACGAGTGAGCTGTTCTTGAGCTTTTGAGACTTAGAAGATTTTACTTCGCGGAATGATCTCAGTTGTTGTGTGTCTCTAACTCTTGAATTCAGCTATATTTATAATTGGATTTGAAAATATATCCGTGATGAAAGACATATTTCAAATCACAAAGTACTGGTCCCCCAAATTCTGGAACGGCTCCCTGCAACTGTTGCACTGTACACTCTGCTGTACTATTCTGCCAGTCGCATTTAATGCACCCTCCTAATCCGAGGATATCTTCAATCATTTGCCATTAATACCCTTCTCTTGCAGCATTTATTACACCAAGTGCATTTATTACCGTTGGGCAGACTCCTTGATCTCTTCTACTCTACTGATCGAAATGACCCATTTGATAGATACTTTGCTGATCAAAACTTGAACTCGTCTGATTTGAGTCAGCTGATAACCTACCCGTCTGATTTCAAATTCAGCATAAGATCAGTAGTCTTCTGGACCTTGAATTTTGACCCTTCTGATAGTCTTCTTACTTGATCAAAATTCTTCTAAGGGTTCTCAACATTCCTTACTTAGCTGATTCTGATGTTTTGGAAATCATCAAACCTCATGTTGGTCCCAAATGGTCAGATGAGGTCTAGAGGGGGGGAGGGGTGAATAGACCTCTGAAATTTTTATCAAATTTTAACTTTAAAACTTTTACTTAACTGTTGGCAGACTAAGCTGTTATAGAACAGTAAGCTGACAAAGCTGATCGCTAACAAATCTTTGAACAGCTTGATTGACCACTAATCTGATAATCACTTAGCTGATCTAGTTAAAATCAGTTTTAATACCAGAATACTTGCAGCGGATGTTTTAAGTGTTTTTCACAAGTAAGCTTGGTAGTTTGAAATATTTTATCCCCAGTTTTATCAAGCTCTTTAAAAGTCTTTTCAAACAGTTTTATCAAAGTGTTTTTATGCAAACAGAAAATATGCAAGTAAAAATGCAAAGTAAAAACACAAGGATTTTTATAGTGGTTATATGGATGTAAATCCTTTAGTCCACTCTTCCAAGTCACACAGATATTGGGTTATACTATAATCACAAAGTTTACAGTATACTCTGCTTGCGTCGAACAACAAATGAAACGACCACAAGTGCGCAATAGGAAATCACAAAGAAGACCTATTCTACAAAGACTTATCACTCACAAAGACGGATAAGAACTCCTCACAACACTCTCTTTTGCACAGATTCACTCTGAAAATGTATTCTTTTTGCTTCAACAAGCTTCTGTCAACAAATGACTTCAGCAGGCGAGTGAGTTATTCTTGAGCTTCTTGAGACTTAGAAAATATTCTGCTTCGGATAAACTCTCAGATGTTGTGTTGTTATTTTCTCTTCGTCTCTTCAGCTATTTATACTCACAGATTTGAAAAGTATCCGTTGAAGAGAGATACAATTCAAATTTCTTGGTTTCTGGTCCTTAATTTCCACGAACGGCTCTCTGCACAACGACAGTACTGCAAATTGTACTTTCTGTCAGGCAGCATTTAATGCACCAAGCTGGTACGAGGTATTTCTTCAATCATTTGCCATTAATACCCTCGGTCTTCAGCATTTATTACTCCAAGTGCATTTATTACCGTTGGGGAGACTTCCTGATCCTTTCCACTTAGCTGATGAGAACACAAGTCTGATGACTGAACAGAGCTGATCCGAAACTTGAACAAATCTGATTTGAGTCGGCTGATCTTCACCAGTCTGATTTCTTTTTTTCAGCAGATCAGTAGTCTTCTGGACCTTGAATATTTGACCCTTCTGATTTGTCTTTTTACTTGGTCAAAATTCTTCTAAGGGTTTTAACTAAGTTTTCCATACTTCACTGATCTTGATGTTTTGGAAATCATCAAAACCTCCCTTAACTTTTCTAACTTCAGTACACTCTATCTTCATCTTCATCCAACAATTTCCCTCTTTTTGATGATGATAAAACTTCAGCTAAGTACCTGTTACCTATACTAAAGTTTTAATCCTCAAAATTTCTGAGATAGAAATGTATGTTGGAGTAAAAATTTGAAATTTTGTATATATTGAAAATGATTACAAGTTACAAGCTTTTATCAGATGGGATAACTGAAAAAGTAAAGTAAACTGATACAATGATAAGATGATCTATACTAATCATCAGCTTCTTCACTTTCTTCTTCTTCAACTTCCTCATACTCATATTCTGATTCATCATCATTTTCTTCTTCATCATTTACATAATCAGTTAGAAGATTTTGCTTAGCAGCTTCCATCTTTTGCTTCATTTCTTTTTCACGTTCTAGTTCCTTTTCTGCTTCATCAATTCTTCTCTTCAGACGTTCTATATTTTTGTTCTTGGTGAAGGGATCCAGTTGCTCTTCAGGAGTGTCCTTTTCTGCAGCCAATTCTTTATCAGACTTGACTGGTTCTTCAGGTTCTTCTTAAGCAGCTTGTTCATCAGCTTCCTTGTTATCAGCTTCTCCATCTCCTTCAGCTTTTTCTTCAAGTACTTGTTCCTCTGGCTCTTTTGGTTCTTCTTGAGCAGCAGCAAAGTCTTCTTGAGTACTTGGAACAGTTGACTCTTCCCTTTTCTCTTCCCCTTTTTTGTCATCATCAGCAAGAGTTAACAGGAGGGTTGAGTTCAACTCCTCGGATTTGGACAGCAGCACATAAGTTCCTGATGTTCTGATCCATTACATCCTGTCTTGTGTTAAGATGATTCAGAGTAGATGTGATAGTTCCAGCTTGATCATTAACGCAATCAACATTGAGTTGTAAGGTAGAGACTTCTTGATGGACTTTATTGGGAGTGGCTTGAATTTCCGCAACCAATAACAGATTCTTTACAGTCTCTTCATTACCAACTTTGATGAATGTGTCAGTCAAACGAGCAATATTATCTTCACTTCTCTTGAAAACAGCATGAAGATGACCAACGTCAGCTTTGACATCTTCAATGCTTCTGTTCATGTCCAGAATGCTCTTGGTCAGCATAAGGGAATTATCTTGTGGAAGTGGGAAGTTGTCAATGGCATCCTTAACCATTCTTGCATTCTCCTCATGCATTTGCTTCATCAGCATCCGGTTCCTCTCTTCCATATCCTTTAGTGAATTTTCAAGCATCAGCTGGAAGGATTCCATCAACGACGAGTGCATATCAGCTGTTGGAATGGAGGGTGATGCAATCTGATCTTCTTCCTGGTGGACAGGAGCGTCTTCTAGAACAGCTTCTTCATCAGTCTTTTCCTTAGCTTTCCACTCAATAGCTAAAGGATCATTTGCAGCAACAGACTGTTCCTTGACGTCTTCAAAGATCTTTGTAACAATAGTGCCATCCTCATTGAAAACAGTAGTCTGGCGGATTCTTTTTATGATAGGTAGACTATTTGCAGCAGATGTCTTCACTTTAGGCAACTCTTTGTAATATTTTATTTCTTTTCCAAATGTAATCTGTTGTACACTAGGTAGACTAGGCAGATCACTTGGAGATCCTTGTTCATACCTTGAACGTTCAGCCCATCTTTCCAAGGCAGTATGAATAGCAATTTGCACAGCCCGTTTGATGGGATCATCTTGCTTTTTTCTCTTGGCTGGCAAAGTATCAGAGATGGTCTTGGCTTCAGCAGTAACAGCTTCTAGTGCATATTTATGCATCACATCTCTGACATAATCAGCATCCAGTGCTTTGGTGATTGAAGTAGTTTGCAACCAGCTGAGGACCCACTTCTCCTCATCAGCAAACTCTTTCCAGCTCTGGACTTCTTCAATAGATTTTGTCATCCTGTAATCCCTCCATTTCATATATCTCTCCTTTTCTTGGGTAAACAGGGTTTGACGTTGGAGCTTCTTGTCAATGTAAGCCAGGGCAGCTTCAAATCTGTTGATAACAGCAGGGTCAATATTAACAATCTCAAAAGCTTTTTCACTTCAAACCTTTTCTTCTCAGGTATCTCGCTAGCAGGCATTTTCTTTTTGGCATTCATTGATTCTCCAATCTTAATGCCACCAGCTATGTTTGGGCCATGTGAGTCTTTTTTGCTGAGCTCAAGCACAAGTGCCAATTCTGCATCTTCAGCAGCTTTGCGTTCAGCCTCAGACATTTTTCTTCTTTGCTCTTCCTTTTCAGCCTCGATTTTGCTAAGTTCAATAACCCTTTGCTCTTCATGTTCGTCTCTCTTTCTTTGCTCTGCTTCTTCTCTATTTTTCTTATCAGCAGCAGACACTTTTTTTCTCCTTATAAATATTTTTCTTTTTCCTTTCTTTTTGTCAGCTGTCTGGGCTTCTTTAGCAGCAGCAGGTTCAGGAGCAACAAATGCAATTGGTGCAGCTGCAACAGGTTCGATGATCTGCACTTTAGGATCATCTTAAGGTTGAGCTACCTCAGCTGTTGGTGCGGTAGAAACAGTCTATTGAGTAGCTTGATCAGCAGCTGACTCCTTGGCAGCAGACTCTTCTTCAGCTCCAGCAGGCCTCTCTACTGATTGAGGACTTTGTCTGACTAGGTCAGAAGGTTTAGCAGGAGATGGTTCAAAAACCACTTTCCTCTTAGCAGACTTCTTTGTAGCAGGCCTTTCTTTGACAGGTTTAGAAGCAGCCGTGTCTCTCAACTGGCTTCTAGTCCTTTTTGCTACTTTGTCAGCAGATATTTCTTCTGACACTGTTCTTGATGGAGAACCAGCTGATATCTCCAAAACTTCATCTGTAATCTTCTTTATAGCAGCGTCAGCAGCAGCTTGCTTTTTCTTGTCTGTTTTGGCTTGAACAGCTGGCTTTGCTGTTTGAACATACTTCTTTTGTTTCTTTGCAGGAACCTTGTCCTTAGGTTCCTCAGCCTCTTCCTCATCATCATTTTTCCTCTTAGAACCTCCCTTAACAGCTTGGTAGTGAACCATAGCCTTGGCATTGTGATTGACTTTCCCATTAGTCAAATCACAACCCAGCAACACGAACAGATGACTAAAAGTGATCCTATGATTTGTCTGCTTCTTCTTATGGAAATTTGCCAAGATATACCATACAATTTAGGCCCAGTTCACCTCAAACCCATAATGAACAACTATCATCATAGCATACCTCTTCATAGTCACGCTATCTAAAGAGAAAGTGCAGTTCTCAATTACCTTCGCCACCATATCAGCCATACGCTGATATTCACCCTTCAACTGCCTTTTCTTTATATTTCCAGATAGTATTTCTCCTTCGTGAGCACAGATGCTCCATAATTCTTGTTCCTTCTCATTAGCCATTGTCGTCAGGTGTGTTCTTCCTTGGTTGGACAGACCATACTTCTCCTGAAGCAGAGTAGGGGTAATAACAATATCTTTTCCGCCAACTGTTGCCTTGATCTCAAGTTTATTGAAATCAACAGCATCCTTTGCTCCATAAAACTCCAACACCTGGTCCTCATAGACCATTTCGTCATGTCCTTCCATGAAATCTACAAGGATTGCAGCTTTGAATTTTTCCAGAATAGTCTTCATTACAGCGGTTCCAGATTTGAGATATGTATCATAGACAAGATACATACCCTCAGCTCTTGCTTTTTGTTGAGGAGTCATGATTTCCTGAAGAGATTAGTGAAAACGAGAGAATTTTGCAAAGTATAGACGCAGAATTTCTCAAATGCGTTTGAATATTTTTGGGTGCGTAAAGAGTTACTGAGCTGATCAGATCTGATTTTATAGAGGTTAGGGTGTTTCGGTTTCCATGATATACGCTAACCGTTAGATACGTTTTGTGTCAGTTCTGATCGTGGGGCGTCAGTTACGCGATTCAAAATTCAAAAGGCATTAACTGTCAGGCGGGAATACGAACCGCCTCAGTTTACTTAAAAAGCGCGTTTTTGAATAATACCTTTTAAAAAAAACAAAGCTTTTACATAGTTGATCAGACGAGTAAAATAGATACTTATCTGATGGGACTAGTGTCCTGATGACAGATTATTACTAGTGAAAGCCAATAACTAGTAATCTTCCTCGGCTTTATGTCAATCCAGCTAGATAATTAATCTTCAGTCTTCAAAATTTAGATCTTCTGATGAAAACATAACTTCAACTAACTTTCATCAACAAATTTCATCTTTTAATCAGAAGTACCGCTAGTCTTACACATTCCCCCTTGAAGATAATAAGATGAGTGGGCTGATGAACTCCAGTCTTCTGTTGAGTTCCCCCTCAGCTTATGCATCTAAATTCAGTAGTTCAGCTCTTAAAGTTGAAAACCTTGCATCACTTAGAGGTTTCGTGAAGATGTCAGCAATCTTATTTTCAGTATGAACATGTTCTATCATGACATTTCCATTTTCCACATGATCTCTTATGAAATGATGTTTGATCTCTATATGTTTAGTCCTTGAATGACTTGTAGTATTTTGAGTAAGAGAGATTGCACTTGTATTATCACAGTAGATAGGTATTCCACTGATTTTGATGTTGTAATCTTCTAGTTGATGCTTCAACAAAAGTATTTGTGCACAGCAAGCTCAAGCAGCTATGTACTCAGTTTCAGCAGTAGATATGGATACTGAAGTCTGTTTCTTACTCATCCATGAGATCCGAAAACTGCCCAAAAATTGACAGGCACCTGTTGTGCTCTTCCTATCAATTTTCCAGTCAGCAAGGTCAGAATCTGAATAACCAATAAGTTCAAAGACAGATTCTCTAGGGTACCATAATCCCAAATCTTGAGTGCCTTTAAGATATTTAAGTATCCTTTTGGCAGCTAGGAGATGAGATTCTTTAGGATTTGATTGATATCTCGCACAAACCCCAACATAGTACATAATATCAGGTCTGCTAGCTGTTAGGTATAACAGTGACCCAATAATACCTCTGTATTTGGTTACGTCCACTGATTTGCCATCTTTATCTTTATCCAAGCGAAGTCCAGTAGACATAGGAACACTAACAGTAGAACTAGTTTCCATACCAAATTTCTTGAACAGATCCTTTGTGTATTTTGCTTGATTAATGAATATTCCATCAGACAACTGTCTTACTTGCAAACCAAGAAAATAATTTAGTTCTCCCATCATGCTCATTTCAAACTTGTTCTGCATCAGCTTTGAGAACTTATCACACATCTGTTGATTTGTTGAACCGAAAATAAAATCGTCCACATATATTTGCACAAGCAATATATGTTCTTCCCATTCAATAGTGAACAAGGTCTTATCTACCTTACCTTTACGAAATCCTTTAATTAAAAGAAAATCAGATAGAGTATCATACCATGCTCTTGGAGCCTGTTTCATTCCATAGAGGGCTTTCTTCAGACGATACACCTTGTCTTCTTCTTTATATGCTTCAAATCCATGTGGTTGTTCAACATAAACTTCTTCTTGCAATTCTCCATTGGGAAAAGCTGATTTCACATCCATTTGATAGACTGTGAAATTCTTGTGAGCAGCATAGGCTAGAAACAATCTGATTGCCTCCAATCTCGCTACTGGTGCAAAAGTTTCGTCAAAGTCAATGCCTTCTTCTTGGCAGTAACCCTTGGCAACTAATCTTGCTTTATTTCTAGTGATAACACCATCTTCATTCATTTTATTCCTGAATACCCATTTAGTGCCAATTACCCTTTGATGACTTGGTCTAGGAACTAAGTACCAGACTTCATTCCTTTCAAATTGATTCAACTCTTCTTGCATAGCTTCAATCCAATTTGAATCACTAAGAGCTTCTTCAATCTGTTTAGGCTCTATTTGAGATAGGAAGCTGACAAACATGACATCATTTGCAACAGCTCTCCTTGTCTTTACTCTATCCAAATGATCACCAATCACCAGCTCTGGTGGGTGATTCTTGAGCCATCTAAGATCATGTTGCAAATCTGAATGTTGTCCTATGTTATGATCTTGCAACACTACTGTTGGAGTTCCAGTAGTAGTCTGTTGAACATCAGTTGTCTGTTGAACAGTCTCTGGTCTGTCAGCTGTTTGTAACTCTTCTGTTAGACAATCAGCTGTGTGATTTTGAACAGCACTTGAGTTAGCAGCTGAGTTGAGGTCAGGTAGTATGATTGGTATATACTCTTTATTTCTTTCAACACTCAATTTCTGAAAATCAGTAGACAGATTTTGATCAGTACTTTGATTCTTTTCAGAAGATTGATTTGGTTCATCAAATACTACATGAATAGATTCTTCTACAAGTAAAGTTCTTCTGTTAAAGACTCTATAAGCTTTACTAACTGTAGAATATCCTACAAAAACATCTTCATCAGCCTTCTCTGCAAAGGCAGTAAGGTGATTTTTCCCATTATTTAAAACAAAGCATTTACAACCAAAAATTCTAAAGTAATGAATGTTTGGCTTCATGTTGTTCCAAACTTCATATGGAGTCGTGTTTTGGTGCTTGTTGATCATGCATCTGTTTTGGGTAAAGCATGCTGTATTTGTGGCTTCTGCCCAAAATCTTTGAGGCAGCTTTGTTTCAGCTATCATAGTTCTGGTAGCTTCTTTTAGAGTTTTGTTTCTGCTTTCAGCAACTCCGTTCTGTTAAGGGGTTCTGGAAACAGAGTACTCATGACTGATTCCTCTGGCATTACAATACTCTTCAACATTAGAGTTTGTGAATTCAGTCCCTCTATTTGATCTGATCTTCAATATCTTCATGCTCTTTTCATTCTGGATCAGTTCCATTTGATTTGTAAGATGCTCCTTGGTTTCACTTTTCTTTTTCATGAAAATCACCCAAGTGTATCTTGAATAATCATCCACAACAACTAGGCAGTACTTTTTTCCACCATTGTTGATTGGATCAATGGGTCCAAATAAGTCCATATGTAGAAGCTCCAAGATCCTTCCAGATGATTGGTGCTTCTTGCTCTTGAAAGATGACTTGATTTGTTTACCCTTCTGACAGGCGTCACAAAGCTTATCTTTGCTCATGACTGTTTTTGGAATTCCTTCTACCAGATCATTCTTGATAAGTCTGTTTATGGTCTTGAAATTTACATGGTTCATTCTTTTGTGCCACGGCCAACTGACTTCACTTGGTGTTGATACCACCAAACAAATACTTGAACTCTTGTCAACAGAATTTCAGTCCACTGTGTAGACATTTCCTTGTCGTCTTCCAGATAAAATTACCTTCTTTGTACCAATCTGTTCAACGTAGCACTTATCTGATGAGAAGATGACTGAAAATCCCTTGTCACAAAATTGACTTATGCTCAGCAAATTGTATTTGAGGCCTTTCACATAAGAGACGTCAGATATCTCAATGTTGCCTTTGATTAATCTTCCACTTGCTACAATCTTGCCTTCCTTGCTGTCTCCTAAAGTAACTTTAGGATCATCCACAACAACAGCATCAGTCAGCTCATGTATGTTTCCACACATGTGTCTTGAACAGCCACTGTCCCAGTACCAAATCTTCTCTACTTTACTCCTACTCCTAATCCTAACCTACAAAACAAAATAAAAATTGGTTTAGGTACCCTTATTGAGAGGGTCCTGAAGGATTAGTTCCACCTTTGACAACCTAAGATGTTGAAGTCTTAGGCTTCTTAGGCTTCTGAGTTTTAACAGGAGCATGAACATGTTTATCTTCATCACGTTCATCAGATTTGTTATGTTGTTGATAATCAGCATGATAAGGATAATGTTCATAAGCAGAATAAGATGCATGATAAGCAGGATATGCATGCATTGGATGAGCATGATATGGTGCATAGTAAGTTGGAAATTGAGGTGCATGATACATAGGAGGATATGCAGTAGGTTGCACATAATAAGACTCATTTTCATACCAAGCATTTTGATTTTTCTTGTTCTTATGCTTATTTGGTTTACTAGATGCTTGCTCATTAACAGACGACTTAGTTTTACTACTGGTCTGATTGGTTTTATCCTTATCAGAAGACTTCCTAGGACTCTTCTATTTGGTCTTACCAGTCTGTTTTCCTACACTAGGCTCTTTGCTGTTTTTAGCCTTAGGAGTTTTCTTCTACTTTAACACTTTCTCAGGTGAAGCAGGTTTAGTAGTCTGAACATACAATATGACCTTACTGTTGTCAGTTGATACAAATTTTCAGTATGGTTCAGTTCTAACTTGTTCTGTTCTAAAGGTATCTTCTGTTTACTAGAGATATGAGTGGAAGCAACAGATGACTTTTCATGAGACTCAATTATCTTTTCATGTTCCATGATTTTACCCTTATGTACTTCACATTCAGCTTTCAGAGATTCATTCTCTTGCTCAAGCAGTTTATATTCAGCTGATTCTTTTGGGTTTTCAGCTTTAAGTTTCAGTGAACTGTTTTGCTCTCTTAGCAATATCATCTCTTCCTTAAGCTTACTAAATGCTTCAGCAATACCAGTATTGTTAAGCATCATTTGTTGAAATTAATTAAATAATTCATTTTCAAGAGGAGTTACCTCATCATCCTCAGAGTTGTCAGATTCCTTGGCCATCAGGCAGATAAGAGCAGGACTCTCTTCTTCAGAAGACTCTTCATCAGAAGTGTCCGAATCTGAATCTGATGAGTAGATAGCAGCTAACTTTTCAGCTTCTGCTAACAACACCTTGCCTTTCTAATGCTTTCTTTCTTTTCTGATTCTCTTTTCCTCTTCTGTGTACTTCTCAGCTTTAGTATATGGGCAGTCTCTGATGAAGTGGCCCAATTTCCTGCAATTGTAACACATCATTTTGGATTTATAAGAATCCTTATCATGAGAAGAAGAAGTAGGGTTAGAAGTAGAAGCATTGTTGTATTTGTTCTTCATTTTTCTTTTGTAGAACTTCTTGAAGTTGTTCATCAGCAATGCAACGTCTCCAGATGTGTACTCCTTTTTGTTGAGAGTATTGTGGCTTCATCAGATGAGTCCACTTCTTTGCTTTTGTACGCTGGTCTTCTAGGATTTTCAGCAGCAACCAAGGCGGATGTGGGACTTGAAGTTGAGGTTTCTTCAACACCAATTCTTGGCAGTTTATACTCATACGCCTTGAGTACTGAGAACAGCTCGGTGAGTGAGATCTTTCCCAAATCTCTTGACTCTTCCATGGCTGTCACCTTCATGTTGAACTTCGGAGGTAGAGACTTCAACACTCTGACGGTTATCTCCTTATCAGTGAAGGTTTTTCCAAGCTTAAGAACTTCATTCAATGTCCTTGTAAACCTTGTATCCATTTGGTCAATGGTTTCCGCAGACTTCATCTTGAAGTTGTCCAGCTTTTCTAGAGCAACACTCAGCTGATGCTCTTTGATGGCGTCGTTTCCTTCGCTCATGTCATGAACCTCATCCCACATTTCTTTGGCAGTCTTGGAATGATTGACTTTATCAAATCTATCATTGTCCAGGGCTTTGGTCATGATGAAACGGCCAACTTTGTCCAGATTGTACAGCTTGATTTCTTCAGCTGTAATCTCTGTTAAGTCCTTCTCCACCACTATATCTACTTCGTCAACCTTTATAGTCTTGGTGAATTTGAATGGACCTTTGATGATACATGTGTACATGTTATCATTGTAGGCAACTAAGAAGATCTCCATTCTGATATTTCAGTCTTCAAAGCTCATACCAGCAATGTGGGGAACATGGCTGATAGAATCCATTTTCAAAAAGTTTTTATTTTTAAAAAATATGCTCTTTTGAAAAAGTTTGAAAACCTTTAAAAAACACTAGGATCAAGCTCGTTGATCAGGCAACTGATTCAAATGAACCACCCGCTCTGATACCACATGTTGGTTCCAAGTGGTCAGATGAGGTCTAGAGGGGGGGGGGGTGAATAGACCTATGCAAATTTTATCAAATTTTAACTTTAAAACTTTTACTTAACTGTTGGCAGACTAAGCTGTTATAGAACAGTAAGCTGACAAAGCTGATCGCGAACAAATCTTTGAACAGCTTGATTGACCACTAATATGATAATCACTTAGCTGATCTAGTCAAAATCAGTTTTAATACCAGAATACTTGCAGCGGATGTTTTAAGTGTTTTTCACAAGTAAGCTTGGTAGTTTGAAAGATTTTATCCCCAGTTTTATCAAGCTCTTTAAAAGTCTTTTCAAACAGTTCTATCAAAGTTTTTTTTATGCAAACAAAAAATATGCAAGTGAAAACACAGGGATTTTTATAGTGGTTATATGGATGTAAATCCTTTAGTCCACTCTTCCAAGTCACACAGGTCTTGATAGGATAGTGCCCTGCAAGCCAATGAAATAGCTTGTAATAGGAACATTATTTTATCTTGAAAGAATCTTTGATTTATCAAATAATACGAACTGTTTATTTTATCGAGAATTCATAATATAAACAAATGGAAATCTTCATCTTTCGCGAACACATTTAAGCGATTGGTTGAAACCATGAGATCACTCATGACTACGGGACTATACACTTCAGGACAGAGTGCGATATATCATGAAACAGTCTCAAAGGTCGTGATCTCGAAAATGTTCCAAGTCATAGATTCATGTCGAGAAGGGGTATCGAATGAATCGTCAGGACTTGTATGATTATGCATGATTCACATGAAGTGAATTTGTTGTAGTTTCATGAACAAGACATTTTGATGTCAGTGCATATGACTAGGTGGTTCGATAGGGGATTGAACGCACCGAACGACCCGAACAGAGAGACCCATTGTGGAAGTACGTAAAAGCATATCGGTGGTGGGATGTCTCTCAAGACTTATAACAGTGTACGATTTAGTCCTTAGACTTGAGGTGCTAGGGTGAATTTGGTATACGGGTGTGCGTACTTTGATTTAGGAGCCGGTCACATAGCTTGACCATTATGCGCCTACGTTGGGTACGTATAGTCGTATGCGTGGATGGTTAGCATCAATATAGGATCTACCGACTCATTGTAATGGATGAGAGAATTTTCTGTACATTCTTAGATGATACATTCCGAGAAATCCATGGCCATGGTCAGTGACGGATTTGGAAAGGGGTTTCCAGATTTAGCAGTCACACTGGAAGTATTATCCAGAATTAAAAAGTACAGAATAGAGATGATTAGAGGTGCCGACCAATTCACACACCCTAGGTCTCGATCGAAAAATTAGTCGTTAGAAGGACCGTATGTACATGGTACTTATAAGAGGTTTAAGGTTCACTAAAGTCAATTCACCTGAAGTTGGGCCTCATGGGCTTGTGGCCAGACATCGACCATGAGGTGTGGGTACTCCTGAATTGATGGGAGATTAATTCTGGAGTGGTCAATTAAAAGTAGTTTGATTGATCAGAGCAATTAATTAAATAATTGCTCATTAATTAAATAAGTAATTGCTCATTAATTAAATCACAGAAATGTGAGCCTGCGGCCAATTGATGGTGAACCTAGAGGGTCACACACAAAAGTTGGAACTGTGATAGTCAGTTGTAGAACGAATTGATTTAAAGGGGTTAAATCAAAGTA
Source organism: Penstemon eatonii (assembly GCA_038501285.1). NCBI lineage: Eukaryota > Viridiplantae > Streptophyta > Magnoliopsida > Lamiales > Plantaginaceae > Penstemon > Penstemon eatonii. The sequence continues at coordinate 30,034,945 of CM076713.1, forward strand.
AAGAATTAATGGGTTAATTCTTGGAGAGAGAAAATTAATTAGATTTATCTAATTAATTAAATTAAATTAAATCTTTAATTGGATTTATTGGTTTATTTAATTAAAGTGTTAATTAGATAAATGTGCCATTTAATTAAAGTGGTTAATTAAATGACTTGGGCTATTTAATTAAAAGTACTAATTAAATAGAGGGATGGGCCAACTTATCTGATGGCCCATTAGCTATGTAAAAGATAGGGTTAGGGATAGGGTTTGAACTCTTCTATAAGAAGGAGTCTTAGAGACTCAAAACCCTAACCCAGAAAAACACTAAAACCCGAACCTCTCTACACTAGCCGCCGCCCCTCTCCCTCACTAGCCCTAGCCGCCGCCGCCGTGGTTGTGGAGAATGTTAGAGTAGTGCCCTGCAAGCCAATCGGTTGTCTTGTAAATACTCTTGTAATCAATCTTATTCATGATCAATAAAAGTTCGCATTGGCAATTCTTCATTTATTGTGATACATCTAAGCAATTTATGAAGCCCTTAGATCGTTGAAACTATGGAACATGGTGCATCCCTCCATGGAATATGTTCTACTATGGTTTAAGATCTTAAAAGCTTTCCAAGTCTGATGATGGGTATTTTGGACCCCACCTATTACTAATAAAGGATCGAAGAACCGGAAACTCAACTCCAAAGATGCGAACTCGAGCTCGGGACGAAGCCAAGGTAACTGGATCAATTTGATGCAGCCCTTGATCAAGTGTTACTGTTGGGCCGATCCCAGGCCCAAAGCTATGGGCCGATCCTCCTTCTCGGCTATAAATACCCCAAGCATTTATGATGACAGACACGCTTCCCCAGGTGCACTCAACTCGAAGCTGCCGCTCGGATAGATTAGCTAGGCCATTTTATATGTATTTCACCCTCTAGCTTGTACGACATCCTATAATGCTCAAATAGGATCCTCAATACTTGTAATCTGTATCTCAAAGTTCTGAATATACATATACATCGATCTTTCTCTTATTTTATAGCGTTTGGAATATTTATTTTGTTAATATCGATCATGCCACGAATTTGCGTAAGATACCACGAATTTGCGTAAGATCAATTGGCGCCCACCGTGGGGCCTTATTTGGGCGTTAGATCGAAAAATGCCTACTACGAGGAGAAATACATGTAACCAAGGAGAACCATCCCACGCTGCGGGGGTTCAGAGTTCAGTTAAATAATGAGCCCGATAATCTATCTAGGGCGGCTCAGCAACCGGAAGTTTCCGCCGATCCTTCCGCAAGACAGTATTCTGAAGGATTCCTACGCTTATCATCAGTCTCACGGAGCCCTCACCAATTTAAGTTCAAAATTAGGATCGTACGATGCTCCAACTAGATTACAACCGTATAACGGAGCTACCGACGTCGGTAATGATATCATCAGTCTTTATCATTATAATCTTTATTCGAACATTCTGAAGGATTCCTACAATAAAATTATACATCGCCGTCGGGAAGATTGCACTCGATAGATTGGAAACGAGCTCTATTTTATCTTCCTTTGAACCCAATTTAACAAAAAGCATGGTTCGGAAATGTGGTATAATGGACAGAAAAAACTACTCACCGATCTCTATTTTATCCGATATCTTATCGTCTCGTTCTGTCCTCGCTTATCTTATTACGTAAAAGGATTATCTATCTTATGGGCGTCTTATTCACGTATGGAATTCTTATTCACGGTTCGGAAATGTGTTATTATAGACAATGAAAACTATACACGATTTTCTGGAATATCCGCCATCTGGTTATCTCGCCTTGTCTACGCTTATCTTATATTGCAAAGGATTATCTATCTAATGGAAGTCTTATTCGCCAGAAAAATTATTTGTTCGTTATATTCGAGGAAATTATTATGGCCAATCTTAATGTCTATTGATTAAAACGACTAAGGGTGAAAGTCGTTACTATGCCCCTTAGATCGAAATAAATGAAAAAGGGTGAAAGCTGTTGCTAAGACCCTCAGGTGAAAGCTGTTGCTATGACCGATCAAAACGACTAAGGGTGAAAGCCATTGCTATGCCCCTTAGATCGAAATAAATGAAAAGGGTGAAAGCTGTTGCTAAGACCCTCAGGTGAAAGTTGTTGCTATGACCGATCAAAACGACTAAGGGTGAAAGCCATTGCTATGCCCCTTAGATCGAAATAAATGAAAAGGGAGAAAGCTGTTGCTAAGACCCTCAGGTGAAAGCTGTTGCTATGACCGATAAAAACGACTAAAGGTGAAAGCCGTTGCTATGCCCCTTAGATCGGAATAAATATAAAGGGTGAAAGCTGTTGCTAAGACCCATTGAGTGAGTTCTCGATCTTCAACTTGTTGGTTTATTTCTCCAATTGTCCAGTTCCTTTTTTCCATTGTTGGAGTTATTTTCCAAATTAATCGATTTTCTATTCATCGAGGATGTAAATTATTTATGCATATGAAAAGTTACGAGCAGTGGAACGGTGATACGTAAATGAACAAGAAAAAGCTTTACGGATATCTTTCTCAACTAACCAATGCAAAGTTAATCTAGTCAATTTGATCGTCAGTCAACGACAAAAAATTATGAGAGTTTTTGGAAGTTACAGCCTATTAATGCTCGGGATTTATTTTTCCGATTGTCAAATTTAGTAATCTCGGAATAATTGTACGAATCAATCACGATCGGAATTCATTTCTCCGAACGTCGGGATTAGGCAACTTCGGAGTAATCATTCACTATCATCCCGGATTCATTCATGATCGATCACATAATTTATGTAGATTATTTATCTGATTATCAGATACTGTACTCTACCAGATGGGACGGAATTGATTTCGTTTTCTTGGCAGATGGCGATTGCTCATGGAGTAAATCATGCGACTAATAAAATATCAGTAAAAAGTCTGTTGCTACAATAGTAACAAATAATATACATCCTCGGAGTTGGAACCTAATTTGGACTACCGTTCGACTACCGAGGAAAATTATGATTCCAAAGGAAAGGGTCTGATAACTTCAAGCTAACTACACAAGTTGCAATCAATCAAGTTCCAACAAATCTCACTTATATTCGACCAAAGAAATCAAGAAGACACCAAAGAATAAACAATGAAATTTGAGCAGAAAACAAAGCTTTATTATTATTCTTCGAACTAGTTACAAATGAAGCCTCGAGTATAATATTAAAATTCGGGCTCAAGAAATACAGTACAATCACTCCTACCCTGCTACAAATTCTACGAGTAAAAGATAGACACGTTCGGTCCACATTCCCGAGATTCGCTCCAGATGCAGAACTTAGCAGTGATTCTTCATGGCAGTCGCTCACCACGTGCCGCACATCGGTATTCATAACGGGATAAAAAGCCAGATCGAAGCTCATTTCCAGGGCTTTTAACCGATCTTAGGTCTTCATCTGTAAATAATGATTGTTATACTCAATCATTATCTACAGCCTAATCTGATCCAGAGCAGCGGAAAGTTGCCTCAGCAGAATTACTCCAAGCAATCTTGAAGGAACTATACTTCAAGAAATCCCTCGAGGAAGCTGGTGCTCCAGATTTAAAGAACTCCTCTGAGGATAACCAACTGCCCGACCAGACGCTGCGCCAGAAAACCGGAACTATAACCCGTCTCAGATGGATTATATTTAAGAAAGCGGGTTGCCTGCCGGTATTCTAAGCGCAATTTCTTTTGCCTGCCGGTATTCTAAGCGAAAAAGGCTACACCAAAGGGACCAGGATCGAAAAACAGGGTCCGAATTCTAATTTTAAACTCCATTATTTTAGAGGTATTACGAATCATTTTAAACAAAGATAAAACTCGAGCCGTGATAATCGGACGGGGCATTAAGAGAGGAGTGAAGAATGTCACATAGACAAATTGGAACTATTTATAGCAGCCAAGAATTAGAACCAACGGCCCAGATAACAGATCATGGATGGTTGATGTAAACAATAAATGAACTGTGATGAGGGGTAATTCGGATCCCCAGCCTCCGCTGGCTCGGTGCAGATTGAACAAAACTAGATCCTGTCCCCTGGAACCAAGGGGTGGCCCAGCGTTCTAAATAAAGTGTTCCGATTCCTTGAAAAGAACCCGAGCTCAAGTTGTACTGTTGGGCCTAGCCTGGGCCAAAGCCCATCAATTCTGTTATAAATACCCCACACATTTATGACGACGACACAACTTCCCAAGTGCTCTTCCTTCGAGACTGCTGCTCGGATTCACTTGGGAATATTGATATAGGCTTTCTTTTACGTATTTCGCCCTCTAGCTTGTACGGCATCCTATAATGCTCGAATAGGACTCTAAACACTTGTAATCTGTACTCGATTATTCGGAATACAATACTATTGATCTTTCTTCTATATTATTTAGCATTAATGCCGCATCGCTTATTCATCCTTGATCGAACACACGAAAACGCGTAAGATCAATTGGCGCCCACCGTGGGGCTTATTCGAGTGTTAGATCGAAATATGCCTACTACGAGGAGGAATACGTATGTTAGCGGAGAGCCTCACTAACCAGAAACTCTGCTAGTCGCTATCCAGGGTGATCCCCCGACCAGCGGAGCATTCGTCAATTTAAGGTCGAAAATAAGACCTACGGGATGAATTTCCGACCTTAAGATTGGTGGTTTTATTCTATGATTGCCTAGCTCGTTTATTCCTTCGATGGATTTATTTTCCACAAGTGATTCATTTTCTAACACATAAGTGAATATGAAGTGTCACAGATATTGTCCACAGCAAGTTAACACAAAATTAATCCCGTCGATTCGATCATCAGTTAACGACAAAAGGCTTAGAAAATCTATGGAATTACAGCTTATTAATGGTCGGAATTTATTTTTCCGATCATCATATTTATTAATTTCAGGAATAAATTTCACGAATCAATTATTGGAGAGATCAATCGCATAGTCTGTACACATTGTTTATCGGTTATCTGATGTTTCTCTCGAATCAGCTGGGAACGAATTGAATATCTGAACAACGACAACGAGTTATATAAATCCTCGAAGTCGCGGCTGAGTATAGGCAATCGTCCGACCGCTAAAAGAAATTGAGCAATGAAATTCGATCAGAGAACAAAGCTTTATTATTAATATTCTTCAAACAAGTTACAAAATGAAGCCTCGAATGTAATATCAGAATTCGAGCTCAAGAAATACAGTACGATCACTCCTACCATATTACAAATTCTATGAGGTAACTCTATCCTGTTAAGTACTCGGTCTTCGTTTCCCAAGATCGCTCCAGATGCAGAACTCAGCAGTGATTCTTATAGGCAATCACTCGCCACGTGTCGCACATCCGTCTTCGAGCTGAATAAAAGCCAGATCGGAGCTCCTCTCCAGGGCTTCAGACCGACCTTAGGTCTTCATCTGTAAACAATGATTGAAATACTCAATCATCATTTACAGGCTAATCCGAACCGGAGCAGCAAAGGGTTACCTCAGCAGGGACACCCCGAGGGAATCCGAAGGAACTGTTGGGATATGCCTCGATTGTCAATACAACAAAGTGCGGAAATTAAAATTTTTCAAGGCACACCCACAGGTCCCATAATAATATCTCCAAGTTATATATACGAAAGACACAAAACAAAGCACAAAAATAATCTAACAAAGGGGGTTTTCGATTTTTACCTCACCACAGGCAAGGTGGTGGAAACCTCCAACTCTGATTCTGAACTCTGATTAAGGTTCTGGTTCACTGGAGTGATCCAAGCGTCTCACCTCCATAGAAAAGTCCACACCAACTGGATTATGATGACACCTCTTAGTCTTAGGCTCAGAACTAGATCTAAGAGGTTTGTTGATGAAGGATTGTGCAGATCTATTTGACAGATCAAAATTCTGCACAAAAGGAATGAGGGAGAAGATATGCGGCGGCGGCGCTAGGGCTTTCACGGCGGCGGTGCGGCGGTGTTACGGCAGCACTCGGCGGCGGCGCTAGGGCTTGGGCGGCGCAGGGTGGGGCGGATTTCTTAGGGCAAGAGAAGTCTAGGGTTTTTGCTTAGGTGTTAGTTCTCTGAGTTCTGTCAGAGCTCTATTTATAAGCACTCCTCAAGACCTAGGGTTACAAGATTCCTAATGGGCTTAGGAGTCCATCTCTTGCAAGCCCACCTTAATTTAATTAATTACTTAATTAAATATCCAGCCCATATTAATTATTTACTTAATTAATATTTAGTTTAATTAATCAATTGTCATTTAAATCAATTAAATCAATTAATTAATTTATCTCCCACTTGAATTAACACTTTAATTCACTTAATTGATTTAATTACTTTTAAATCAATTAATTCCTTTTATATTCCTACAGAACAGTCACCGTCCAATTGTATTGTGTGTGACCCTCTGGGTTCACCATCAATTGGCAGCAGGCTCACGAAACCTCGTGATTTAATTTATGAACAATAAATTGCTCCGATCAATTAAACTACCTTTAATTGACCACTCCTAGAATCAATTCCTCTACGAATTCAGGAGTACCCACACTTCATGGTCGATGTCTAGCCACAAGCTCATGAAGCCCAACATCAGGTGAATTGATATTTAGTGAACCTCACCTCATATAATTACCATGTACATACGGTCCTTCTGTCGACCAATTTCCCGATCAAGACTTAGGGTGTGTGAATTGATCGGCACCTCTAAATTTGTCTCGATAACTATACTTTCTAATTCAGGATAATGTTCCAGTGTGACTACCTAATTTGGAAACCCCTTTCCAAATCCGTCACCGACTACGGCCGTAGATTCATTGGAAACATTATCTAAGAATCGTATAGGAAATATTCTCATCCATTACGATGAGTCAACAGATTCCATCTTGGTACTAACCACTCGCGTACATGTCCATACGCACCCAACCTAGGCATTTTTATGACCAAGCTAAGTGGCCTATACCTAGATCTAAGTACGCACTTTCATACACCGAATTCGCCCTAGCACCTCAAGTCATAGGACTAAATCGTACACTATTATAATCCTTTGAGAAACATCCCATCACCGATATGCGTCATGCACTTCCACAATGGGTTTCTCTGTTCGGGTCGTTCGATGCATTCGATCCTCTATCGAACCATCTAGTCATATGCACTGGCCTCAAATGCCTTGTTCATGAAACTACAACAAATTCACTCCATGTGAATCATGCATAATCGTACAAGTCTTGACGATTCATTCGATACCCCGTCTCGATATGAATCTATGACTTGGAACGTTTTCGAGATCACGACCTTTGAGACTGTTTCATGATAAGTGCACTCAGTACTGAAGTGTATAGTCCCATAGTCATGAGTGATCTCAGGGTTTCAACCAATCGCTTAAATGTATTCGCGAGAGATGAAGTTTGGCCATTGTTTATCCTTATACATATATAAATAAACATGCGTATTATTATAAAATCAAAGATTGTTATATACAAGATAGATCTATTACAAGCTAATTGAACTGGCTTGCAGGGCACTATCCTATCAATCTCCCACTTGCCCTAAAGCCATTCACAAACGTTTCTTAGACCCATCTTATCTAGATGTCCCTCGAACACCTTTTGCGAAAGTGGCTTAGTTAGTAGGTCAGCTATGTTGTCTTCTGATTTGACATACTCCATATGCATATCTCCTCTACCAATGATCTCTCTGATCACGTGGTACTTCCTCAGTACGTGTTTGGATTGATGGTGTGATCTCGGCTCCTTTGCTTGAGCTATTGCCCCGTTGTTGTCACAAAAGACGACTACAGGTTCAGCAATGCTAGGAACAACATCCAATTCCTGGACGAAGTTTCTCATCCATACATTTTCTTTTGCTGCATCTGATGCTGCGATATATTCTGCTTCTGTGGTTGAGTCGGCAGTGGTAGACTGTTTACAGCTTTTCCAACTGACCGCTCCTCCATTGAGGCGGAATATGTATCCAGAGTTGGATTTGAAATCATCCACGTCAGACTGGAAACTCGAATCAGTGAATCCTTCAAGTTTCAGTTCTCCACTACCACCGTAGACCAAAAACATATCCTTAGTCCTTCGCAGGTACTTTAGGATTGCTTTTACGGCAGTCCAGTGCTTCTCGCCTGGATTTGACTGATAGCGGCTCGTTACACTTAGAGCGTGTGCTACGTCTGGTCGAGTACACAACATTGCATACATTATACTCCCTATAGCAGAGGCATAAGGTATGATAGACATTCTCGTCTTTTCTTCGTCGGTTGTAGGGCACATAGACTTAGAAAGAGAGATACCATGTCTCATTGGAACAAATCCTTTCTTAGATTCTTCCATACTAAATCTCTTCAAGATCGTGTTGATGTACTGAGATTGGGAGAGTCCGATCATCTTCTTCGATCTATCCCTATAGATACGTATTCCCAATACGTAAGATGCGTCTCCCATATCTTTCATAGAGAACTGCGCGGATAACCACGCTTTAGTCTGCGCTAACATCTTGATATCGTCTCCGATTAACAAAATGTCATCGACGTACAAAACAATGAATTGTATTGAGCTCCCACTATTCCTTTTGTACACACAAGGTTCATATACGTTTTTGATAAAGCCAAAAGCTTTGACTGTCTCATCAAATCGTATGTTCCAGGTTCGGGATGCCTGTTTAAGGCCATAGATTGACCTTTGAAGCTTACACAGTTTGTGCTCACTTCCTTTGGACGCAAAACCTTCAGGTTGTTGCATAAAGATCTCCTTATCAATGTCTCCATTGAGAAAGGCGGTCTTTACGTCCATTTGCCATATTTCGTAGTCATGCCACGCGGCTATAGCAAGAAATATCCGAATGGATTTTGACATCACCACGGGAGAGAAGGTTTCCTCATAGTCTATACCAGGCCTTTGAGAATACCCTTTCGCCACTAAGCGAGCTTTATGAGTAATTACCTCTCCATTCATTCCAAGCTTACGCTTGAAGATCCATTTACATCCTACCGGGATAGTTCCCTCAGGTGGATCGACCAAGGTCCAAACCTTGTTGGAATGCATGGAATCCATTTCGGATTGCATGGCTTCGAGCCACGCACCCGAATCTATGTCAGACATCGCTTCTTGATAGGTCCTTGGATCAGCATCAACTTTCTCGTTTTCGTGAATGAGACCAAATCGCTCTGGCTCCTTACGAATTCGATTAGACCTTCGAAGCATAGGTGTACTAGTAGGTTCAGTTAATTCTGGTTCAGCTCCCACTCTTTGTGGGGATGGGTCCGATTCTTGGACTTCATCAAGTTCTACGATTGTCCCATTTCGGTTGGTGAGGAAATCCTCTTCCAAGAAGTGGGCGTTCCTAGATACGAACGTATTACGTTCTTTAGGATCGAAGAACAGGTATCCAATAGAGTCCTTTGGATAACCCACAAATTTGCACAGACTAGATCTACTATCTAGCTTATCTCCCTTCTTGTTCTTTACATACGCAGGAGATCCCCATACTCGTAAGAACGAATACACGGGTGCTTTACCATACCATACTTGGTGCGGCGTTGTTGGCACTGACTTTGAAGGTACTATGTTTAGTATCTTCGAAGCAGTTAATAGGGCTAAGCCCCAAAACGAAAAGGGAAGGTCAGCAAAGCTCATCATGGAACGAACCATGTCTAACAAAGTCCGGTTCCTCCGCTCAGACACTCCATTGAGTTGAGGTGTCCTAGGGGGAGTTCGCTGTGCGAGAATTCCATTCTCTTTTAGATAATCAAGGAATTCTTGGCTTAAATACTCACCACCTCTATCAGAACGAAGTGCTTTAATACTATGTCCAAGTTGGTTCTCTACTTCCATTCGAAACTCTTTGAATTTCTCAAAGGTTTCGGATTTGTGTGTCATAAGATACACATATCCATAACGACTAAAATCGTCGGTGAATGTTACGAAGTAAGAGAATCCACCTCTCGCATTGACACTCAATGGTCCACAAACGTCAGTATGGATAAGATCCAATGTCTGTTTGGTTCGCTCGGGATTCCCGGTGAAGGGTGATTTGGTCATCTTTCCTTTGAGACAAGATTCGCAAGTCGGGAGTTCATCTAAGTTCTTTATTTCAAGAGCCTTAGAGGAAACCAACTTTTGAATCCTACTCTTGGAAATATGTCCAAGTCCAGCGTGCCAAGGTTGTGGAGTTTGATTATCATATTTCCTTTTTCTAGATTGAATGTGCATGACGTTGGAATTTATAGGTTCTAGGGAATATAGACCATCTATCAAAGTACCACGAGCATACATTAAATCACCTTTAAATATGCAAAAAGATCCATTTTGAATGGAAAAATTAAAACCATCAATGTCTAACATAGGAATAGAAATGATGTTTTTAATAACGTTTGGTACGTACAGACAATCCCTTAAAATTAAAGTAAAATTCCCTAATACTAATTCCACGTCTCCTATAGCCTCGGCGGCGATCCTAGCTCCGTTTCCAAAACGCAGGATTCTATCCCCGGGCTTCAGGGTTCTTACTGCTCCCATTACCTGCAAATCATTGCAGATATGAGAACCTGCTGCGGTGTCTAACACCCACGATGCACAGTTAATAGAAATATTAACTTCAACTAGAAAAATACCTTTGGCTACCAATTTCATCTTTAGGTAGTCTGGGCAGTTCCTTTTCCAGTGCCCTGCTTTCTTGCAGTGGAAACATTCGTCTTCTGGGCTTTTGCGCTTTTTCTCGACCACCTTGGTGACTGCCTTTGAAGAAAATACCTTCTTCTTTTTCTTACCTTTCTTGGGCTTTGCAGCCTTCGATTGGTGTGCAATCATTACAGGTTTCTCTTTCTTGAGAGTCGATTCTGCCGTTACCAATAAATTGGTCAGTTCGTGAAGAGCGAGGTTTCTTTCCTCCATATTGAAGTTCAACACGAACTGGTCAAATGAACGGGGCAGCGTATGGAGAAGGAGGTCAGTGCTAAGATCAGCGTGCAAATCCACGTCCAATCGCCCCAGTTTTTCAACCAAGTTGATGAAACGCAGACAGTGATCTTTTACACTGCTTCCCTCAGCCATCTTGAGATTAAACAACTCTTTAGAGGTCGCGAATCTTTCAGCGCGAGACCTTTCCCCAAACATCTGCTGGAGATGGAGAAGCATATCTCTAGCAAGCGGCATAGCAGCATGCTGTTTCTGCAGTTCGTTTGACATCGAAGCTAGCATGAGGCAACGAACCTGAAGATCATCATCAACCCTTTTAGCATGGGCGGTTCGTTGTTCCTCACTAGCTCGTGCTGCGGGTGCAGCAGGCATGGGTGTGTCGAGCACATAACTGCGACGTTCGGAGTCTAGGACTATCCTCAAATTTCTCAGCCAGTCGACAAAGTTTGAACCATTCAATTTGTTTGCGTCGAGGATAACAGATAATGGATTCTTAGACATTGTTATTAATATCTACAATAGGAAATAAGACAACATTAAGCTAACTGATCTTATGTCTAATACTTATAATTATCGAAGTTGGACTTAGTTTCGAAAAAGTTCTCCCACTATTTTGTCGAAACAATCACCCCTTTGATTGCTCGGGAAATTCTATTTCCTAGTAGGTCTTGACGTCCCAGCAGCAATTAATTGCACCCACGACTCGTGGCCATACAAGTAATTCTCCAGGTAGGTATACTTTTACCAATTGTGTTACTCCACAACCTTCAATCTATTTTGCCTCGATTTTCGCACCTATCTAGCACTGCTACATCATAGATGTTACTCCTCGTTTAAGTCTGACCCAGTCAATCTTGATGAGCAACAGGCCCGGTCATGAAATCCCCGTAACTAGTTATCGGTCGATTTTCACATCCCGACAAGTTCCCACCCTTGTCTTGTTTAGTTAAAAACAAGAATCGAGGAATTTCGTGTATTGTCCCTTTCTTCGACTCGGGTGCCAGACTCTGGATCACCTCTATCGATAAGTAGACAACATACACTAGTCCCTATTGATGGAAGGCTTGGATCTATAAAACTTCATTTTATAGTTTACCCAATATGACTTAATATTTTATTTCGAGAGGGGTATTTCTGGTTTGAAAGTTATACTAACTCTCCTCGAGATCTCACCGTGTAAGTTATGCTTTATTCTTTTATTACGATCTAGATTCTAGCGCGCATCACATACAAGCTAAATATAAATCGACAAATAAATTAAAAACATACAAGCCTAGCATGCATTCTACCACAATATGTTTTCGATCGGGAGCCTCCTATGTGGACCATCATCGAGCCATGATGTTGGTCCTATTGGTCAATCTAAAGGGTTCTCAAACAGGCCTATGCTATTACATTAATCACCATGCATACATGGCCTTCATATCTCCTTGGGCTCCCATCTTGCTTGTAACGGGCCTCCATCCTAGACTAGGAAAGCATTAAAGCCCTATTCTATTACAAAGGCTCAAAGTTGGCCCAAAAACATAAAAGGCTCGCAGGCCTTAATAAAAACCAAACATTAAATTAAACCAATCACATCTACCCTAAGGTCAAGGCTCGGCTCGATCGAAAATCACGTAAACAGTTCACGTAGAGCAAGAAACATGTAAACAACATTTTACTTTCTCCTTTCTTTAATTTTAAAACATCCTTTTAAAACTAACTTCCATTGATTCTTACTTTTAGTCACTACTGATTATGACAAAATAAACTTTCGGGTAAACAAAATAAATTTTCCTGCTGAAAATCAGATTCTGTTTTTCAACTTTTGAAAATTGCATTTTCGGCCCCTCAATTTTCGAAAATTGCACTTTGACCCCAAAACTTTTAAAAAGTTACAAAAACACCCAAAGCAGTTTCGGCCAGCATTCCAGAAAATAAATTTTGAATTCTGAAAATTTTCGATTTTTCCAAACAGATCCTTGAAGTTTCGGTAATTGCAAAACAGTCCCTAAACTTTCGGAAATTACAAAATGACCCCAAAAAGCGTGCGACCAGTTTGCGAAAACAGTCCAGAATTTTTTAAATTTCCAGATTCTAAAATTTCGAATTTTTAGCCCTTTAAAACCCTAATTTCGATTTTTTTTGCCCAAAAAGTCCTGAAGTTTTCAAAAACTATGAAAACGCTATAGATCTGAAAAACAGTTTTACCCAATTGTAGATCTAGTCATAACAAGTAAGAATCAATCGACAGAACATAATTATCATGCGCTTTAATATACATAATTAAACATATAATATAAACACATATTATGTTCAAGCCTTTCGTATAATAATCATGGAGTTGGCTCTGATACCACTGTTGGGATATGCCTCGATTGTCAATACAACAAAGTGCGGAAATTAAAATTTTTCAAGGCACACCCACAGGTCCCATAATAATATCTCCAAGTTATATATACGAAAGACACAAAACAAAGCACAGAAATAATCTAACAAAGGGGGTTTTCGATTTTTACCTCACCACAGGCAAGGTGGTGGAAACCTCCAACTCTGATTCTGAACTCTGATTAAGGTTCTGGTTCACTGGAGTGATCCAAGCGTCTCACCTCCAGAGAAAAGTCCACACCAACTGGATTATGATGACACCTCTTAGTCTTAGGCTCAGAACTAGATCTAAGAGGTTTGTTGATGAAGGATTGTGCAGATCTATTTGACAGATCAAAATTCTGCACAAAAGGAATGAGGGAGAAGATATGCGGCGGCAGCGCTAGGGCTTTCACGGCGGCGGTGCGGCGGTGTTACGGCAGCACTCGGCGGCGGCGCTAGGGCTTGGGCGGCGCAGGGTGGGGCGGATTTCTTAGGGCAAGAGAAGACTAGGGTTTTTGCTTAGGTGTTAGTTCTCTGAGTTCTGTCAGAGCTCTATTTATAAGCACTCCTCAAGACCTAGGGTTACAAGATTCCTAATGGGCTTAGGAGTCCATCTCTTGCAAGCCCACCTTAATTTAATTAATTACTTAATTAAATATCCAGCCCATATTAATTATTTACTTAATTAATATTTAGTTTAATTAATCAATTGTCATTTAAATCAATTAAATCAATTAATTAATTTATCTCCCACTTGAATTAACACTTTAATTCACTTAATTGATTTAATTACTTTTAAATCAATTAATTCCTTTTATATTCCTACAGAACAGTCACCGTCCAATTGTATTGTGTGTGACCCTCTGGGTTCACCATCAATTGGCAGCAGGCTCACGAAACCTCGTGATTTAATTTATGAACAATAAATTGCTCCGATCAATTAAACTACCTTTAATTGACCACTCCTAGAATCAATTCCTCTACTAATTCAGGAGTACCCACACTTCATGGTCGATGTCTAGCCACAAGCCCATGAAGCCCAACATCAGGTGAATTGATATTTAGTGAACCTCACCTCATATAATTACCATGTACATACGGTCCTTCTGTCGACCAATTTCCCGATCAAGACTTAGGGTGTGTGAATTGATCGGCACCTCTAAATTTGTCTCGATAACTATACTTTCTAATTCAGGATAATGTTCCAGTGTGACTGCCTAATTTGGAAACCCCTTTCCAAATCCGTCACCGACTACGGCCGTAGATTCATTGGAAACATTATCTAATAATCGTATAGGAAATATTCTCATCCATTACGATGAGTCAACAGATTCCATCTTGGTACTAACCACTCGCGTACATGTCCATACGCACCCAACCTAGGCATTTTTATGACCAAGCTAAGTGGCCTATACCTAGATCTAAGTACGCACTTTCATACACCGAATTCGCCCTAGCACCTCAAGTCATAGGACTAAATCGTACACTATTATAATCCTTTGAGAAACATCCCATCACCGATATGCGTCATGCACTTCCACAATGGGTTTCTCTGTTCGGGTCGTTCGATGCATTCGATCCTCTATCGAACCATCTAGTCATATGCACTGGCCTCAAATGCCTTGTTCATGAAACTACAACAAATTCACTCCATGTGAATCATGCATAATCGTACAAGTCTTGACGATTCATTCGATACCCCGTCTCGATATGAATCTATGACTTGGAACGTTTTCGAGATCACGACCTTTGAGACTGTTTCATGATAAGTGCACTCAGTACTGAAGTGTATAGTCCCATAGTCATGAGTGATCTCAGGGTTTCAACCAATCGCTTAAATGTATTCGCGAGAGATGAAGTTTGGCCATTGTTTATCCTTATACATATATAAATAAACATGCGTATTATTATAAAATCAAAGATTGTTATATACAAGATAGATCTATTACAAGCTAATTGAACTGGCTTGCAGGGCACTATCCTATCAGGAACTATACTTCAAGAAAGCCCTCGAGGAAGCTGATGCCTCAGATTTAAAGAACTCCTCTCAGAATAACCAGCTGCCCGATCGGATACTGCACCAGAAAACCGGAATCCCAACCAGCACCAGATAAGATATGTCTGGAAAAACAGGTTGCCTGCCGGTATTCTAGGCGCGTTTTCTTTTGCCTGTCGATATTCTAAGCGAAATGCTTATACCAAAGGAAGCAAGGTCGAAAAACAAAGTTCGAACTCTAATCTCAAACTCCTTTATCTGGGAGAAAATACGAGTCAAATCTAAAGCTCGACCCATGGTGCTCGGAGGGAGCATAAAGGAGAAAGTGAGAAATGTGGTATACACGAAGGGACCTATTTATAGTGGTAAGGGATTTTAAATCAACGGCCCAGATAATAGATTACGAGCGGTTTGGATGTCCGTATTAAATGGACTGACTGTTACACTTCCCGAGAAATAGGGCCCTGTTTGGTAACAAGGACACACGATTCAACGGGGCGTATAGGAGAATTACGACATTCTAAATACCAAACCGGTATGACGTATTCATAGCATTATTGTTGAAGATTGGTATTTTAAATTCAAGTTCAGTTCATTCAGATGCTTTTACAGACAAGTAACGATGTTCGACTTAGAAGAACTATAATCGGTTTAGTCGAACAGAACTCTCAACCTAGAAGTTATGCGACTATGGAAATTCGGCTGTGCCAAAGATCTATTGCATCATTTTCCTTATTAGTTTCAGGTCCACTAAAAATTTATCTATTACTCGATCAAGCAAGTGGCATTTGATTATTTCTTTATCGATATTAGAGGATCAAAATGGAGTTATTGGAGATAAACATTTATCTAGTTATGTTTTATGTTATCAACGAAACGAAGATGAAGTGTATTTATATTATATCATCTCGAAAAATACAAGATGTGGGAAATACATATCGAGCATAGCTCAAGCCTTTATGTTACATCGGAACGTTATTACTTTCTACAATCCTATGAAATTTTCGGTCTTTTCTCCTATTGCTATTCCGAAATAATTTGGCTCCGACCATGGTATCTCCTTAGGACCCGCAGGCTTTTAACTTTATTTACGACTTCCGAAGACGAAGGGGCGAGCATATGGTTCGTCGGCTAACTGTATTCTTCATCACTCTCTCCCCAGTACGTCTTCCTAAATGCATTGTAGCAACAGGTCCCTAATCGAAGACCTGTGCCATAACCTGCCGACTCCTTGAATCTGGCATATTGGCTTTCCAGATGGAGGTTGTATTTGCCTGTCGATATTCTAAGCGAAGATCGAGATAGTGTTTCTTCTGCTCGAAAATTGTTCTGCTTATAGATCGTTCGAAATCTGAGCTCAAATAGTTAAATTAATGGAATAATGATCTCGGTCACCATGATTGGACGAATTGAATGTCAGTGCAACGAATGAGATAGTTTCTAAGGAATGATGGCCTTTTATATAGAAATTTAAAGGGAATCCAACGGCAGGTAATTCGCAAAACGAAGGAATAAGATCTAAGGACTGTTGCGATTCCCGATAAAAGAGGAACCGTTTGGGAAAAGATCAAAATTTATCAAAAAATTGGAAACATTCAAAACAGCCAAAAAACAAGGGGTATCAGGTCGAACGAAGTAAGAACCTCGAAAGGAATATGTTCTATCAAGTCTGAAAGATTATTTATTAAGTCTTAGGCCTATTTGCTATCTATTATCCAACTAGTTGTGTTCCATCTATTATCTCGATCACAGAAGACTATTGTTTCATCAAAAGTTATTTCAATCAAAATTATATGTTCAGTGGGAATTCGTTTCATCAAATTACCTATTTACTCGTCGTATGTTGGTATTATCAATCTCTATTCATCTATTATTCTGGTATTCTTGATCTACATTCATCTATTATCAGCCTATTTTTATCTCCGTTTATTATTAAACGGGTGAAAGCCTCTGCTATGACCCAAGAGCTAAAAATGTTCTGAAACGACCAAGGGTGAAAGCCGTTGCTATGCCCCTTAGATCGAAATTATTAAATGGGTGAAAGCCTCTGCTATGACCCAAGGGCTAAAAATGCTCTGAAACGACTAAGGGTGAAAGTCGTTGCTATGCCCCTTAGTTCGAAATTATTAAATGGGTGAAAGCCTCTGCTATTACCCAAGGGCTAAAAATGCTCTGAAACGACTAAGGGAGAAAGCCGTTGCTATGCCCCTTAGATCGAAATTATTAAATGGGTGAAAGCCTCTGCTATGACCCAAGGGCTAAAAATGCTCTGAAACGACTAAGGGTGAAAGCCGTTGCTATGCCCCTTAGATCGAAATTATTAAATGGGTGAAAGCCTCTACTATGACCCAAGGGCTAAAAATGCTCTGAAACGACTAAGGGTGAAAGCCGTTGCTATGCCCCTTAGATCGAAATTATTAAATGGGTGAAAGCCTCTGCTATGACCCAAGGGCTAAAAATGCTCTGAAACGACTAAGGGTGAAAGCCGTTGCTATGCCCCTTAGATCGAAATTATTAAATGGGTGAAAGCCGTTGCTATGCCCCTTAGATCGAAATTATTAAATGGGTGAAAGCCTCTGCTATGACCCAAGGGCTAAAAATGCTCTGAAACGACTAAGGGTGAAAGCCGTTGCTATGCCCCTTAGATCGAAATTATTAAATGGGTGAAAGCCTCTGCTATGACCCAAGGGCTAAAAATGCTCTGAAACGACTAAGGGTGAAAGTCGTTGCTGTGCCCCTTAGATCGAAATTATTAAATGGGTGAAAGCCTCTGCTATGACCCAAGGGCTAAAAATGCTCTGAAACGACTAAGGGTGAAAGTCGTTGCTATGCCCCTTAGACCGAAATTATTAAATGGGTGAAGGCCTCTGCTATGACTCAACGGCTAAAAATGCTCTGAAACAACTAAGGGTGAAAGCCGTTGCTATGCCCCTTAGTTCGAAATTATTAAATGGGTGAAAGCCATTGCTACGACCCAAAGTGCAAATTATCGATCGTACAAAATTCTGATATATGTCATAATTCGAACTACGGCAACCACGATCCGCCAAGATGGTCTATTATTATTATCCAAGTATTATTAATTTTCGATCGGTCTACAAAGGTCAATTACCGTTTATATCTGAATATCGAAGATCGAAGAATGTCAATTATTATTATCAATACCCTTATTGAGGTCGTTCGGGAATGGCGCTTATTGCTCATATTTTTAAGGCGAAGAAATCGATGCTCGGTAACAATATACGGAAAAAATTTCTGCAGTAAGGATAATGAAGGAAATAAACATTTCATTCATGATATTCCAAACAGTTACAAGGGAATTCGTGATTACAAGTAATAAGAAAAATCGAGCAAAGCGGAGACTTTACATTTAATGTAGCCCTATTACAAACTAGCCCTACGTTAGAATGTCTTCATAATCAAAGGAGGAAGGCGGGGCCAGAATGACACTTCTACCCTTCATCCATCACTTCCTCGATGCTCGTTCCACGCCGAACCAGATCGAGAGACAGGGAAGCAACCCCTAGAAAAATTATTCCACGCAATCTCGGAGGCAACATCCTTCAAGGAACGTCTTGAAGAAATAGAAATCGAATGCAGGAAAACTCCTCCAGCAGTCGACCCACTATCCGACCGGGTGGAGCGACAGGATATAGGAGTTCGAACCAGTCTCAAATGGTCGCAATCAGAGAGAGCTGGTCGCCTGCCGGTACCCCAGTCGCAATCTTTTTCGCCTGTCGATACCCTAGTCGATATTATTCCCCATACAGGGAGTCCGAAGAGATCGAAGAAGAAAATTCTGGTCCGAATCTCAAAAAATTTAATTGCTGACATTGAATGGAACACAGAGTTGCTCGATGGAAGTAAAAATACAACCATGTTGATCGAACGAAACGTTTACAGACAAGTAAAAATATGAAGATAATTCCGGAACTATATATAGGTTGAAGAATTTCGTATCAACGGTGCGGATTTCTTGAAATGAACGGTTGCGATACATACATTAAACGCTCTGACCGCTCCAGTTCCCGATACATCAGGGATTGTTTGGTTAGAAGAAGATGAGAAACGACAGCAAAGACCCAGTCACCAAAGCTGAACATAACTAATGGTCAAGATATAAGCAATAAATATGCCGATCTTGAAGGAAAAGTCAAACCCAATAAAACTCGAAACACTGGTTACTTTCGGCTGACAGTCCGAGCTCGTATGACCAATCGAAATCGCCAAAGTACTAAATTTAAACAGATCAGAACGATAGTAACAGATTAATCAAGAAAATATTATTTCCAAAGTTCAATACATTCAGGAACTACAAGTTACAAAGATATCAACTCCAATTACATACGAGCTAATCTCTTGTTGCTGGTACATTTTATAATTCTACGAACATCTACGAAGGCCAATCTCTATATCCGAACGAGAAAGGGACTTCATGGCCACCCAATCCTATGAAATTTTCGGCGGACGATAATGTCCTTACTTGAATAGGAGGAGCCCATTGAAATAGCAGGCTTTATCCTTTGTTTAAAGAACCGAGCAGACCGACGAACATCCTCGCAGAATTTAAATGCTCAGGTCTCTCATCAGCCATAAAAGGTCGAGGGAGCTGCTCGGGTCGTGGATGGTCAGCAATAAAGCTTTATAGCCTTCGGGGTCAAGGTAATGTTCGCCTGCCGATATCCTAGTCGAGGCTGAAGCATTAGTTAGCTTGCGGTCTGCAAAATAGGTCCTAACTCGGAATATTAAATATTGAGCCACGCAACAAGACCTTTTACTCAGCACGGTCGAAGGAATCAATTTTCAGAAAATCTTACAAGGATACGAAACAAGGAGCGCCATTTATAAGCTCTATTCTCAAAAATCCAACGGCTAGCAGGAGGCAAAGGAAACGGTCAAGATTAAAAAGACTGTTGCGCTTCCCGGGATTTTTAGCGACGAAAGAATGTGATCTAATTTTGGAAATTAAACAGACTAAACGTCCAAGGTCGAAGAACAAAATTTCCGAACCCAAGGCCAAACGAAGAGAGCAAACTAAAGCACGAATAGAAAAGGGGACGTCAAATTATAGAAGAATAGGCAGTTCGAAGTAATAAATAAATATTACGAACCATTGAAAACCAGAATGTCTGAAATTATTTATGATTACACAGAAGTAAAAACAACATAGTCACACAGCAAGTCTGAATAAATAAAAGACAACATCTACAGAAGCTTATTATCAGAGAAAATCTTTCGAAGCTCAGCGTTACGAGCCTCATATCCTGCTTCATATCCACGGTCGAAAGTCTCCTTTTCTCGACGCACGGAATTTTGTTTCTCCTGCTCCTGAAGACTCTTCAGTTTTTCGAGCTCATCGTTCAGCTGCTTGTAGATCTCCTCTCCATGCCCCTTAGCAGTCTTCTCCTTCTCTAGAGCAAGCTTCTCTGCGAAGACACGGTCGAATTCTGCTTTCTTCTCCTCCAGCTCGAAGGAAATAGCAGCACGCTGGTTTGTTTCCCTCTCAGCGAACATTTTTAGTTCGATAAATTCCTGTCCGGCCTGTTAAAAAGGTCGGCAAATTTACTTTTTTTTTAAAAAAAAAAAAAAAATGTGTATATACATACCTGAAACAGGAAATGTGTCCCAGACTCGAACAACTCTTCTATATTTCTATCCTTGGACATGCCGACTTCGGAAGAGGTAAAAGTAATTCGCAGCAAACTATCCAGGGGATCGGACTTAGAAGCAGACCCATCTTTCGACTCCTCAGGCGGCGAAGGAGTAACTTTCGGAGGAGCGGAATCAATACGGGGTTCGGAAGGATTATCAATTTTTAAAGCTTCAGCAGAAGCCCCTCTACCAATTTCTAACTTGGGTTTTTTGCCGAGACCTCCTGCGGGAGGAACGGTTGGAACATCGGAGGATAATTTGCTACCAATAGCAAGATTTTGCAAAGCCTCGATGGGAATGACCCCATCGGAATAAGGCCATTTGTTCGAAGAAGGTACAGGAGTCTTTTCTCTATTAGGATCTTCACTCGAAGAATCGACAACTTTCGGGGAAGAACCCTCGGGCGCAGCCTCGAGCTCTTCGTCCAAAATGGACTTGCTGGAACTACCCTTATTTTGCTTCGAGGAAGTGCTCCTTGGCAGTTTTCTGCTCTTTGCTCGAATTCTTATTCTTCAAGCCACCAAATAGCGATTTGGGATCGATAGCTTTGCCTAATACGTTTTCCATGACTAGCGGATTTGGGATCGATAGCTCGGGTCCTTACTCTTTAAGGAATTCGAAGAATGCAGAAAATATGGGGAGAGCTCCGATCTCTATAAGCAAAGATGTCGTGTGAATAATGAGAAGAGATCCTAATATTTGTAGACACTACGCCCTACAATTACGATAATGAATCGACGCAACCTTTAAGAAAAATCCCACTTGGAGCAATTAAAGTTCGAGCATAAAGTGCAAAGAGCAATCGAACCTTGAAAGGTAAACGATGTCTAGATATTTGTAAGATTGGAATTTACAAGTTACACGAATCAAATCAAAGAAGAAAACAAATCCATTTACAAAAATGAGTTACATGGGTAAATACGATTGATTCCTAACTACAAAATTATGAACCGCCCCCTCCGGCACGCTCGACTCCAGTAATTTGCTAGACAGAGGATCAAGCAATATATGTTTGAAGTTGAACAATTACTCAGTCCGATCGAAAGATCGATCGTCTTCCTTATCTGGTACATCACCAATGTTGACATCTTTGCTCATTTCCCCCGGCACAAAGGAAGGATCATCGTTGGAACGCTCGAGCACATCGGGGTTAGGCATCGAAATGCCATACTCCTCAACTAAGGGGGCAAAGCGATGATCCTGCCAATTAGTATCCATCTTGGGTAGAGAGGAAGCTTTATAATCCTTTCCTTCAGCGTTCTTGAAAGGGTTCATATACTTAAAGTACTCCTCCATGTCATCCGGAATTTTCTTGGCCACGACTAATTGTTGAACCCCTTTGTAAAAGATCGTCTGAAGAATTTCTCCCATTTTCCTTTGAACTAAAGGATCTAAGACAGGGGATTCCAAGAATTCTCGTATGGCCGGAATCTCGGCTTCTTCCCGGCCCTGGGCATATGCATGCTCGGAATCTTGCTTTGCCAACTCGAGTTCTATCTTTACCTTCTTCAACTCTTCCTCGAGGGCACTTCTCTCTTTAACGGATGCCAGCAAGTCCTCTTCTACAGAGGAGGAACGCTTCATAGTTGCTTTCTCGAGCTTTTTCTTTACTTGGGACAATTCTCGCTGAGTCTCTGCCAGTTGAGATCGAACGGCCTGGTTATCAGCAAAAATTTGTGCGTATGCGTCATGAGCGTCCTGTGATTCCTGCTCTAGTAATGCCAAACGATAGGTTTGAAGAGCGAACAAATCCCCGACCTATAAGACATTTTCGGATATCAGCAAGGGTTAGGGACTTTAGAGAAAAAGGAGATAGATAAGAGACAGATTTTCACCTCATGATACGTTCGGGAGAAATCGCTTAAAACTTCAAAATCGCATTTGACAAAATGGAGCAGCATATCCCTCTTAAACCGACTAGCCATAAAAATCCTAGCGGCTTTGTCAAATTCGTTCTCCCCACCCGCATCCAGATCGGTCAGAATGGTGCCATCTTCAGAGTACCCAGCAGCTCTGCTACCTCGAAGATGCTCATCCATAAAATCCGCCACATCAGGCTCCGACCTACCTTCTCGACATGGAACGGAGTCAGAATTCACACCAAAAGGCTTTACCCTCCTTGAGGGTCCGGGGTTTTCAGCGTTTCTTTTTTGACCCAGAAGCCTCTCATGTTCCTGAATTCCCAGGATCCGATTCCAGGAATGTTGACTATAGCCAACGGACGAAAAACCAGAGGTATCTGAGGAAAACACAGTTCGAAGAGGTCCAGCAGTGGCAGAGTTCAAGGAGCTCATAGTGCCAAGCCCCCTCAAATCGGGAATTGTACTTGGTACATAAACTAGATTTCCGCCTAAGTTACTCGTACCCGCTCTTCTTTCGGAAGTACATGGTAGCGGATCAAAATAAAATGACTTATCTTCAATCAAGCCGGAAGTGGACATTCGAAATCTCTCGACGACTCGACCTGCAGGGATAATACGAATCGGGCACGAGTTTAAACAAGAAGAGTTGTTTGGATAAACCTAAAAGTAGACAGGAGATAAGAAGCATACCCAAAGAAAGAGTGGCAAAGGGCGGAGCACTAGAGATTGGCAGATCATTGGTCTGCAGAAGGGATCCTTCGGAAGTTTGACTGGGATATTTAATCGCCGGGGCAGGATAATCACAGTGGCTCAACCCAGCCAATCGCAAAACGCCTTCCTGAACTAGGAACTTTGTGTGGTAAGGATTGGACCTCAACTGCTCGAGAAATTCATCAGAAAGATGTTGTCTGAGTTTCTCTCTGATTCTACGAGAACCATACGACCAAGAGTCTGCACCATCCCATCGATACGGTCTTGTCTTTGAGCTACCTTCTGATATTGGAACATCAGGACCTTTCACAAAGAAGAACCGCCTCTTCCAACCTTTGCTCTTTCCCGTTGTTATGTTGGTAAGAAAAGGCCGTTTCGACCTCTGGCGGATGGATACGAACCCCGCATTCGAACCTTTGCCTAGATCCATTCGGAATATATGCCAAAAGTTGCTAAAGGAGGCCTCTTCCCCTTTTGCCTCCATAAGAGCACTGAATGCTACTATATATGCAACAGCGTGCGGGAGAAGTTGAGCGGGGGACAGCGAAAAGAAAGTAAGGACATTTCTGATAAGGGGAATGAACGGAATACGCAAACCACAGGAAAATTGGCTCTCATAGAAGGATTGACAGCCAGCTGGGGGCTCGGTAGCACGTTCGAAATAAGAAGGAATGACGATTGAAAATCCTTTGGGAAGAAATTTCCCAAATTCCCTCTCGAGATAAACGCGATCCTTCTTCGAAAAACAACAGGAAGTTTCTTTAGCGGGAAGTTCTGACCTGTTAGAGGTCACGGCCTCGGGAGCAGGCGTATGTTTGAAAATTCTGACGAAAGCACCCTCGCCGATGCTGCGTTTCTCGACCTCATCTTCTTCAAGATCCACGCTCGGATCATCATCCTTGCCTTCTGGACGAAATTCCCCATCTTCGTAATCATCAACGAGCCTTAATAAAGGATCGGACTCTTGCTTCTCTTCGACCTTATTCTTGCCCTTTGAATTCCTAGAACTTGACATTATGGATTCGGAAATGAATGTATTAAAGTAAGTGCCTTTTCGATTCAAACACTCCGAGCTCAAGAGAGAATGCAATGTGGAAGTAATTTTTCAAAAGAGTCAACATATATATACGGGGTTAAAAAGGTAAAATTGCAAACAGGTCCCCGAGTAACCGCGACGGTTGAACTTATCAAGGGAAAAAGCTTAAAGTTATCTCTCATAAAATTGCACTTTCAATCCTTCATTTTCCAGACTGTGGGATATGTTCCATGGAAATCGTCCCTGGAAAATCTTATCGGCCCTTTAGGCTTATACTCGGAATATAAAGGAAGCATTTGAAGAAAGCATCACGGTAGTTCACAACGAGGAACATCCCAATTGGGAGGTCTTATGTAAACAACGGACGCCAAAATGTCATCTCGATACACCAATTTGATGTTTCCTATATATGCACTCTTTTTCCCTAGCTCGGTTTTTATCCCAATGGGTTTTTCCGAGTTAGGTTTTTAATGAGGCATATCCGAAACATGCTCCGAATGGCACATTTCGCACCAATAAGCAACGTAACTTATACTTCTTCGAGCGCAAGCTATTCTCTACGCTCGAGAAGTGGGGGAGTATTGATGAGGGGTAATTCGGATCCCCAGCCTCCGCTGGCTCGGTGCAGATCGAACAAAACTAGATCCTGTCCCCTGGAACCAAGGGGTGGCCCAGCGTTCTAAATAAAGTGTTCCGATTCCTTGAAAAGAAGCCGAGCTCAAGTTGTACTGTTGGGCCTAGACTGGGCCCAAGCCCATCAATTCTGTTATAAATACCCCACACATTTATGACGACGACACAACTTCCCAGGTGCTCTTCCTTCGAGACTGCTGCTCGGATTCACTTGGGAATATTGATATAGGCTTTCTTTTACGTATTTCGCCCTCTAGCTTGTACGGCATCCTATAATGCTCGAATAGGACTCTAAACACTTGTAATCTGTACTCGATTATTCGGAATACAATACTATTGATCTTTCTTCTATATTATTTAGCATTAATGCCGCATCGCTTATTCATCCTTGATCGAACACACGAAAATGCGTAAGATCAAACTGACTGATACATTTCCCGAGAAATGGGGTCCTGTTTGGTTGGGAGAAGAAAAAAAAAATCTTGTGGGCACGTAAAGGAAGGTTATGTCCAAAAAGAATCGTTCAAGAAATCCTTATTTGTTATCCTTTTTAAAGGGCAACGCCGGAATCAAGGATATTTGTTTAAAATTCAAACCTTACTAGCACGCCGTTCGAAATACGAAACCGATCTAGAAAACCCATAGCATTATTATCGAGGAATCGCGATTCGAACACCAGCTCAGACTTTCAACTATTTACAACTAGCTAGTGATGTTCGAATTGAGAAAAGCTATGATCGGTCCGGCCCCTCGATCACAGCAAGTTGGACGTCAGAAACGGTTCAAAGGTTATTGTTTGTCTAAATAACGATTCGCGGATAGATAGTAATCCGATTGAATAATACAATTATTATTACTGAGGATTTATGATCGCTAAAAGATTCTCGAAATGAAAAGCTCGACCAACTTTGGAAATTTGGCACTGCTGAGGATCAATTGAACGCTCAGAAATTTTCAAGGGAAGGATAATTACTTGATTATTAGAGTACTTGTTCTTTGCTCACTCAAAAAGGGGTGTTCGACTATTCTCGTAGTAATTCTAAATATTTAAGGTCGGATCATTGAAGATAAGAATTTATCTGTTTATAGTTTGCTCAATTAACAAGGAAAGGAAAAAAGGCGTTTATAAATATTATTATAGAGATACGAGAATTAAAAGACACAAAATATTGGAGATATATTTCGAGCATAATACAAGCTAATATGTTACATAAAGATCCCATTACATTCTACAATCCTATGAAATTTTCGGTCTCTTCTCCTATCGGTTGTTCGGAATAACTCAGCTCCAAGCATGGAATCTTCTTTGGACCCGCAGGCTTTTAACTTTATTTGCGATCCTCCGAAGACAAAGAGGCGAGTGCACAGTTTGTCGGGTAACTGTATTTCTCGACGTTCACTCCCCAGTGTGTCTTCCTAAATGCATTGTGACAACAGGCCCCTGATCGGAGACCTGCACGGTAACCTGCGGACTCCATGGATTTGGCATATTGGCCTTCAAGATGGATAATATATTTGCCTGTCGATATTCTAAGCGAGCTCAAAGTAGTTTTTCTTCCGCTCGAAGATTGTTCGAAGTCTGAGCTCAAATAGTTGAATTAATTGAATGATGATCTTGATCACCATGATCGGAGAAATAAAGTGCCAGTACGATGAGTGAGATAGTCTCAAAGATGTGACGCCGTCTTTTATAGCAAGGTTTGAAAGGAATCCAACGGTGGATAATCCGTGAAATGAACGGATAAGATTTAACAACCGTTGCGATTCCCGAGAAACGAGGAACCGTTTGGAGGGTTCATTCAAACCTATCAAAATCCGGAACACACACACAACCGCAGAACAAAGAACATTAGATCAAACAAAGCAAGAATCTCATGAAGAATCTTTGAATAAGTAAAAACTACTTTTCGACCCTATTACAGGCTACGAGCAAAAAGTCTCGATTTTATTACAAGCTACAAGAAGAAGATTTCATTCCTATTGCAACTTACAAGAAGAAAACTTCGATCCTATTACAAGCTACGAAGTCCTATTATTGACTAAGCCCAATCCAGCTGGTCCAACTTTCCTAGCTAACAGACCGAATAGGCTCTTCTTTAGGCTCGACAAGTGGGAGCTACCGAGCTCTTTAATCAATTAGTCACTGTTAAAGTTAAAAGGGAAAATTTGCGGTATAAGTCTAAATAACGATAATGCCCTTACTCGAAAAATTTACAAGGATAGTGAATATTGGGTGTTGGTTAATAATGGGAAGGAAAGGTTGAAGGGCCAGTTCGATGCTTGAGGTCGAGTAGCTCAGCCCGAACGCCAACCCATTTATTAAATCTGCACCGTCCCACATCCTCAGCGGACATTGTGGCAACAGATCCCTCATTATGAGAACCGTTCCGAAGAATAAGGGCTCACTCTTCGAAGGGCCGATGGCGTTGTTAGGGCCGTGGATGGTCAGCAATGCACAATATTGGCCTTCAAGATCGAATATTTCTTCGTCTACAGATATCCTAATCGATGATAAAATACTCAATACTTCATGATTCGCAAAATACGTTCTAACTCGAATTTCAGAGTCTTGGGATGCAAAAGAACATTTCTTGATCGACATGATTGAAGAAAACCCTACTGAGGGAGGAAGATCCGTCTAAGAAAAGGAGAGAGCCCATTTATAGGAGCAATTTAATGCAATCCAACGGATGAAATGTAGAAATTTATGCGGTCCGGATTCAATAACCGTTCAACTTCCCGAGGAATAAGATATTTTCTACTAAAAAAAATAAAAATAAAATAAATAAAATAAAAAAATAAAAATAATATATATATATATATATATATATATATATATATATATATATATATATATATATATATATATACATATATATCATGTAAACCACTATGAAAGAAAGAAAGTGTAAATCAGCTTATTAAACGGTCGAAAATTCGAGAATCGCCTGGGTCGGCAATATATTCGAACAGAAAAAATAATTTGCTTATCAGAATACAGCAAGGCCCAGAAGCAGAAGAGGGAAAAACACTTTTGATCAAAGTTACATTACAACGGAATAGATCAGATTACACCTGCTGAAGTTTATGCTCGGAGGAAATCTTGTGAAGACAGATAATACGGTCATCAGACCCGCGAACTTAGGTTTTCTGCTCACGATGTTCGAAGGACCTTTTTAATTCCGATTTCAAAAAGCGTTTAAATCAGATGAGGAGGCACGGATTGGATCGAAAGGTTTTTCGACCTTAGACTATTCTATTTGCATAAGGAAACTTGCATCTCCTAAAGTGGCCTTGGTATTTATAGCGAAGAGAGCATCCAGTTCAGCATTATAATAAACGATCATCGCCTGAAGAAAGGAATTCGGTATAAGGCAACATAAGCCCTAGTTAAGATAGCAATTTGATTAAAAAAGCGCAAGGGAAAAATGTACATACAAGTAAAAAACAAAATGTACGCGGATCTACAATCTACAAATTGAGGTTTAATAAAGTCCTATTAAATTCAGTGATCAGACTTTTCAGTACTAGAACCACGACCTTTCTCCGTCTGTTCGCCCTCTTCCTCGGAATCGCTTTCCGAACTGTCATCGGTAGTACCACTCGAGCTATCGCCCCCCTCGCCGCTGCTTTGATCCTCAGAGCTGGAGTTATTTGTCTTAGGGGAATTGATATCTTCTCCTCCCCGATCATCGGATTCACCCTCTATATCCACGTCCTCATCCTTTTCCTTCGGACTTTCGGCGTCGAGCATATCGGGGTTAGGCATCGGGACCCCGAACTCAGCAAGGAACGGAGCAAATTCATGATCATCTAGACCCTCAAGTTTGGGAGGAAGGGAGGAAGCCTTATAATCTTCCCCGAGAATGTTTTTATAAGGGTCCATATAAGGGAGATAGTCGTCGATAGTGCCTTGAACCCTTCTGGCCACGATGAGCTTCTGAACCCCTTTATAAAAGAAGGCTTGATTGACTTCGCCCGATCGCGACCGAACCAAGGCATCAAGAAAGGGCGACTCTAAAAACTCCCTCATAGCGGGTAGCTTGCCTTCTTCTCGACCTCGAGCGTACGCCTGATCGGACGATGCCTTAGCTTGCTCAAGATCCGACTTTAATTTTGCTACCTCTTCCTCGAGGGCCTTCTTTCCTTCGAACTCTTTTCTAGCATCCTCGAGCTCCTTCTCAACCTCAGAAAGCTTGAAAGAGGTATCTCTCAGCTGATTAGCTTTGACAGCTTCTTCGTTCAGAACTTTAAGAAGAGCATTATGAGATTGTCGAGACTTCTCTTCCAAAAGGGCTAGTCGGTAAGATTGGTGAGTGAATAAATCTCCAGCCTGTGAAGAAAACAGACTTCAGTAATAGAACGAGATTTTGGAAAAGAGGTTAGTACAGTCGAAGATAAAGTGTACCCTTTGATGTGCGTAAGCGTAATCGCCCATGATTTGAAACCCGTCCTTCTGGAAGAGCTCAGTATTATCGTCCTTAAACCTTCCAGCCATCAACATTCGGAAAGACTTGTCCACTGTATGTTCACCATTAGGGCCAAGGTCGGATTCGATGGTTCCATCCTCCGAAAACACAGCAGCCCTCGGTCCGTGAAGATGATCTTCTATAAAATGTACTAAATCTGGAACGGTGCGGCCGGGTCGACATTGAATCGGCCCTAAATTCTGACCAAATGGCCTTACCCTTCTCGAGGATTCGGGATCCCCGCTATTCCTTTTTCGGGCCATCCGAGCTTCAGCGATCTCTTGAGATCGGATCCCCTGGAGCGTATAATAGCTACATCCCGTCGCATTCGGGTCTGACGTGCCGATCGGGAACACTGATCGTAGAAGCCCGATATCTTGGGATTGTGAAGTTCCCTCAGCAGCAATTTGAAGAAAGCCCGTAGCTGCGTTCGGAACTGCAAAATTATCAGTTCTGGCATTAGCTCCTTCAATCATCAAAGTAGCCCTGTATTTCTTCTGCTTCCGAGGCAGGCCTTGAGATTCTGTAGAAAATGAAGCAACGACCGAACCGGCTACGGAAGTTCGAAACTTCTCAACGATCTCAGCTGTAAAATCGAGAATGAATTAAATTTCGAGTCAAGAAGAATCAGCTGAATTATAGGATAAAAAATAATGTACCTAAGGTGGGGGAAGCGGTTGTAGCAGGGTCCTCCCCATCAGTCCGAGCAACTTGGTTAGCTAGATCATCAGAGGGCGTGATCGAGGATTCTCCAAAGTTAATAGGAGGAGCGGGATAAGAACACTCGCTGAGCCATGCCATTCTCAAGACCCTCTCTTGGGTCAGCAAAGCAGTTTGGTAAAGATCGGGATAGAGGGTCTGCAAAAATGCATCCGGGAGCTCGTGATTCATCCGACCTACAAGTTTCCGCCTACCATAAATCCAAGACCTCTCTCCAGGCCACTCATAAGGGGTTGGTTCAGGTGTCCCAGCGGAGGGTGGAGTATCAGGGCCTCGGATGAAAAAGAACTCCTTCTTTCAACCTTTCAGATTGCTCGAAACGGTGTTCGACAATATCGATCCATTAGACCGCTGCGAGAAATATACATAACCAGCATTCGAAGATGTGGAGGAGCTCACTTGGAAAACCCTCCAGAAATTTTGGAAAGCTGCTTTCTTCCCTTTTGCCTTCATTAGCACGCTGAAGGCGACGAGGTACCCGATCGAATTCGGGAGAATTTGGGATGGAGACAGACGAAAAGCCTGTAAAACGCTACTAATCAAAGGAGCAAAAGGGAAGCGTAGGCCGTAAAAGAATTGTCCAGTATAAAAAGCTTGGCATCACGGAGGAGGATCGGTGACACGCTCTTCAGGAGTTGGGATGACGATCGAGAATCCATCACCTAAATACCTACCGAAGTTGGCCTCCAAGTATTCTCGGTGTTCTTCAGTATAGCGGCAAATGATTTGATCGGCTCTCTTCTCGGTTTTGTTATGTCGGGCGCTAGTCACAGGTTCCGACCACTCAAAAATCGTAACGACAACACCTCTGCCTATTCTGAACTTGATTTGCTCGTTCTTCCCTAAAGGAAGATCATCATCCTCCGTGGCCTCTTCGTTAGTGGCCTCACTTGAAGAATCACTTTCGTCACCCTCGGAACTAGGGCTTGTTTCCTCTTCTTTATCAGAGCCAGAATTAGGGCTCGGGACCCTTATATTCTCTGCCTCCGGAGAACGGACGGTCACGATCTGCATCTCGCCAGGACCACTCTCTTGCCCTTCCACTACCTTGGCCTTACCCTTAGATTCTGTTGGGCTAGACATTATATGTTCGGAACGATCGGCCACGTGTTGGGATTTTCTTATCGATCTATGGGCTCCGATCTAGGGTTACTTGAGAATGTTTGGCGAAATAAATTTCCCACGATCAAGCTATATATATAAGGTTAAAACGGTAAATTGCAAACCGGTCCCTGAAAAGTTGCGACGGTTGAACTCCCTCAGGACAATTTCAAAACCTACTTTCCCTTTAATTGCATAATAGACCCCTATACTCTGTGGATTAATGGGCCACGGCCCAACACGTGAAGAGACGCAACACCCGAACATCAATATTCATTTACGTTCTTGATTTTCTATGCTACTATACGATCGGAAGAACAGAGTCAAGAAAGAAAGCAAGGCAATATTACCAAGGCGGCACCCACGACTTACAAATTACTAAGCAACGGGATGTTTTCGAATAACCCTACAAGTCATCATCAAAAGAGAATATTTATGCATCATTAAGAGCTCGTTGGAATTTTAGTGATGTGCACTCTTTTTCCCTAATTTAGTTTTTATCCCAATGGGTTTTTCCGAGTTAGGTTTTTAACGAGGCACATCCATAACACGTCAACATATGATCCCTTCATCACGATGTTCAGAATGACACATACTTCTTCGAGCTTAAGCTTTTCTTTACGC
This sequence comes from Penstemon eatonii, assembly GCA_038501285.1. Classification (NCBI taxonomy): domain Eukaryota; kingdom Viridiplantae; phylum Streptophyta; class Magnoliopsida; order Lamiales; family Plantaginaceae; genus Penstemon; species Penstemon eatonii. Next base: position 30,066,983 of record CM076713.1, read on the forward strand.
TCGAGAAGTGGGGGGGTATTGATGATGGGTAATTTGGACCCCACATATTACTAATAAAGGATCGAAGAACCGGAAACTCGACTCCAAAGATGCGAACTCGAGCTCGGGACGAAGCCAAGGTAACTGGATCCATTTGATGCAGCCCTTGATCAAGTGTTATTGTTGGGCCGATCCCAGGCCCAAAGCTATGGGCCGATCCTCATTCTCGGCTATAAATACCCCAAGCATTTATGACGACAGACACGCTTCCCCAGGTGCACTCAACTCGAAGCTGCCGCTCGGATAGATTAGCTAGGCCATTTTATATGTATTTCACCATCTAGCTTGTACGGCATCCTATAATGCTCAAATAGGATCCTCAATACTTGTAATATGTATCTCAAAGTTCTGAATATACATATACATCGATCTTTCTCTTATTTTATAGTGTTTGGAATATTTATTTTGTTAATATCGATCAAACCACGAATTTGCGTAAGATACCACGAATTTGCGTAAGATCAAAGTCGTAGAATACTATTGAGATAGGGCATCATTGTATTCGGTAAGACTTGCACGAGTATGCATTCTCTTTTGCATGGGGATGGATAGTTCCATGGACATCGATATGGTAGATATCAATGCATATGAGTGGGTGGCTTGATGAGATCAAGCGCATCGAAACCCCGCAAGAAAAATCTCATCTTAGAAGTTTATCGGAGATGAAGATTTCTTTTACGTAAATTGGTCCTTTGACTTGAGATGTTAGAGTGAACTTCCTGCGGAGCATTTATGCTTTGATGTGTTACTCGACTACTAATTAGCGAGTCATTATAGTTTCACGTTGGGTATGGATTGCTTCGTAGTGAGGTTAATGACGTCAGTAAAGGATCCATTAACTCCTACAGTGATGTGGTTGGGCGATTTCCTATGCATTCTTTTGTATGGATTGATTTTGGGAATATTCGGCCGAAGTGAGTGATGTTAGATTTGGAAAGGAGTTTCCAAATGGGTAATCACTTAAAGGAATCACCATAAAGAATAAAGACGCATAGTTATCAAGGCTAATAGGAATCCGTTGGACTCCATGTCCTAGGCCTCGATCGGGAAATAAGTTATTGGAAGGAGCGTACATGCATGGTATGCGTAAGAGGATTGATGAGATCAATTCAAGAACGGTTCACACTTTATTTTCATCATTAGTTAGGACTCGTCGACCGTGACTAGACGACTACCTCGAGTGTTGGGTACTCTAGATTTGATGAGATCATATCTAAGAGTGATTGATTAAAAGTAGTTTAATTAATCTTTTTAATTAAATCACAAATGGTTTGTGAGCCCACGGCTAATTGATGGTGAACCCAAGGGGCCACACACAATAGCACAAGATGCAACTTAGTTCAATCTATTAAAAGTTAAATTGGATTTGACAAGAAGTAGTAATTAATTAATGGAGATTAATTAATTAAAGGACTCTATTAATTTAAGTGTTAAATTAATTTAGTCAAAAATTAATTAGAATGGTCTAATTAATTGAAGGAAGAAATAAATGGGTTTCTAATTTTGAATTAGAGATTGGATTTATTAATTGGGAAATAAATGTCCAATTAACCCATGACCAATTTAAATTGGTCTTATGAGATGATCATATTTAATATGATATAATGTTGATATATATATATATATATATATATATATATATATATATATATATATATATATATATATATATATGTGTGTGTGTGTGTGTGTGTGTGTATATATATAACTAGAGAGAAATAAATATCTTATCATGTGTTAGTGGTGGCGCCCACCACTAACTTGTATCAAAAGTAGTGTGCTTGGGAAGCACAATAAAGCTACAAGTCTTATTGGTGGATTTGATCCTACAATAAACTACATTGTATTTTTTACAAAACATAAGATAAGATATTGTCTTCATTCTAGAGAGTTGAAGATGCAAGACAAAAACACACACTACACCTTTTAGTGTGTGTTTGGATTTCTCTCTCACCCTAGAAAGTTTTCTTCATCTCTTTCTCTTCCTTAATCAAGTTTCTAACTTGATTCAAGTACTACTTCATTCTAGCTAATAGATTGATGGTTTATTTGCAAGATCTAGTTCATCTTCTTTGCTCCTTAAGTGCTATCACTTGTGTGTGTGGGCTAACTTTGGAGGATCTACACTTGGAGATCTTGGTGTGGATATTTTTGAGGTTCTTGGAGAAAGATTTTTCAAAGGAGGAGATTCTAGCTTGGAGCTTGGAGGTGTTGAACCCGTGAGCTTGGTGGTTGTTGAAGGTTTTGGGTGTTACTTGCTTGTCCCGATTCTTTGCGGCTCTTCACCTCCCAAGATTGGGAGAGGTATGACTTGGTATCTTTCCTTCTAATATGAACTTTGTATGCATGATGATCCTAGGATAGTAATGGTAGAAGGTCTCCAAAGTTTTCTTGCAAAGTAGTTGCATTTTTGGGCCGATTTGTCCCCGATTAAAATTTTTGTTTCCGCTGCTTTTTGGCCGACCTTAGGACCATTACCATCAAGTGGTATCAGAGCCAAATCATGCTATTTCATATTAGATTCGTGATTCATAAGTGTTATGAATGTTTCCTTACGTTTTGATGAAAACGGTTTGTTAAAATTTGAAGTGTATCAACCGATTTGCTTTCGGATTTAGGGACTGTTTTTGTGGTTGAATATGGTTAGATAATGTTTATGAACACTTTAATGGATATAGGGATGTATGGAGTAAGGGTGGTTTAAGTTTGAAAATTGGTTTTTGGTGAAAAGACCGTACCTGCCGGGTTGTAGTGGAACAATCGCACCCACCGATAAAATTGCCTAAATCTTGTGAGTCCTACGGTTTCTTAAGGTGATGTAGAGCTGTGGGTAAGCCTCTTCACTTATGGATAACTTATGGATGAGCCAGATTGGTCATAAAACCAAAATTCAAACACCTATCGAGCTCCTAAATCAAGTTATCTAAATTTGTGTTCTTTGGTCTCATTAAATTGGGACACCACAATGAACATGCCTTAATCCTTTAGAAATTGGTAGATAATCTTCTTGGTAAATTTACCTTATCGATGCAACATTGTGTGATGAATGTATGGGTGGATGATATAATGGCCTTGACCTTATGTGATTGGATATTAATCTTGTAATTCATTTGATGATTTGGTTTTCTAATTAAATAGGGCTTGCATGCCTCTTATTTCTTGACTTATGTCAATGTAAAGAGAGTAGGCATTAGGTTGTGAGGTTTATTCAAGAAGAAGGACTTGAAGGACTTGTAAAGGACTTGAAGGACTTGGAGGACTTGAAGACCTTGAAGGTCATGTATGCATGGTGATGCATATGTAATAGAATAGGATTCTATTTCCATTTGTTTGCTTACCCTAGATTGACCAATTGGGACATTCCTTGGCTCGGAATGGACCACATAGGATCGGCCCATGATCATCCACCACGCGATAGGAGCATGCTAGGGCCGTTTATGCTTTGTTGGTATTTTATCCATTTGATGTATGTGATGCATGTTATGATAGATCACCTAACAAAGATAAACAACTAAAATTTGGTGAGATCTTGCAACTTCAAATAATTAAAAACCTCCACTCGACCCAATTGAGTTTAATAATTAAGTCATAATGGACAAGCCAGTTTTCATAGTCCATGCCTTCCATCAATAGGGCTCGGTCATGAGTTGTATTCGATTCATCCGTTGTCTCACGAGTCGTGGAATGGGTGTAATTAGAGCAATATGATCGTTTCCTTGATGCACGAGTTAAACTGCCAAGGGTAGGGCATATTCGGGTCTTGGCGTTGTCTCACGAGTCGTGGAACGTCCATGATTGGGGTATGTCTTATCAAGATTGATGGTGTAGACTTAACGTTTAATAATATGGATGTCGCACGAGTCGTGGGTCCATACGAAAAGCGAGGCAAAATATTCTCAAAGGTCGTTTGGTAGAAACGATTGGCAATTTGTTGTCTACCTATTGAATTGACCACACGTCTCACGAGTCGTGGGTGTGGAAAATGTCTTTAGGACTTTGAGACCTATTAAGAAATTTGATTTCTCGTTTACCATGTGGGTGCATGGGATTCGACAAAATAGTGGGAGACCTTTATGGTTAGAAGTCCAAGATCATAAAGTATATTGAAGAATTGAATGAACGCAACATAATCTTTTTCGCCTTTGTAGATTTAAAAGTGTTTTAAAATGGCAAAGAAACCCACTTCATTTGATACTTGACTCAAACAAACTCACCGGGCCAAATTACTCCAATTGGCTCCGCAACCTTCGCATTGTCCTCGATTCTGAGAAAAGGAGCTATGTCCTCACCGCCCCACCCCCTGTGGCCTTACCAACTGATTCGTCGGATGAGGAGCATGCCACCTTTGACAAATGGGTCGAAGATGATCTTCAGGCCCGTTGCCTCATGTTAGCCTCAATGTCAAGTGAGCTTCAAAAGCAACATGAGAACATGTCTCATGCTTTGGATATCCACCTTCACTTGTCCGAGTTGTACTCGACTCCGGGTCGGCAAGAACGTTACTTGGCAAGTAAGGAGCTTTTCCAAGCTCGCATGATTGAGGGTTCATCGGTCCGTGAGCATGGGCTTAAAATGATTGGACTCATTGAAAAGCTTGCTCATCTTAATGTGGTTATGGACAATGAACTCTATATGGATTTGATCCTTCAATCATTGCCCTGCTCATTTGACAACTTTGTGATGAACTTTAACATGCATAACATGGAAGTTGGACTTCATGAACTTGTTAATATGCTTCACACGGCGGAAAGCTCTCTAGTAAATGAGAAACATGTGATGTTTGCTCCCTCTTCTTCCAAGGGCCGAAAGGCAAATGGAAAGAAAAAGAAGGGGAAAAGTTCCTCTAAGGACAAGAAGCCTCTTAAGGGTATTGGAAGAGGAATTGTCCTCTTTACCTTAAAACCGTCCCAAATAAGAATCAAGGTATATTTTTCGTTGAAGTTAATATTTCCGTGAATAATGCTAATTGGGTGTTGGACACCGCTTGTGGTTCTCACCTTTGTAATGACAAACAGGTGATGAGAACAACAAGGCCCCTTGAACCTAAAGATTGGATTCTCCGCTTGGGCAATGGTGCAAAAGTTGCAGCCGAAGCAATAGGGGACGTAGTACTAGATGTAGGACATTGTAAGCTAGTCCTTAGAGATTGTCTCTATGTACCTACTTTAATCAAGAACCTTATTTCCATTCTTGTTTTGGATCAAGAAGGTTTTTGTTTTACCATTATGAATGGAATTTTTAGCATCTCAAAGAATGGTTCTTTATATGCAAATGGTACACTAGCTAATGGATTGTATAATCTTGAAACGTCCATAACATCTAATACTATATTGCATGTTCACAATAATATTAAGAAACGAAAGGCAAATAACGATAACTCCGCATATCTATGGCATGCTAGACTTGGACATATTTCCAAGAAGAGGATTCAAAGGTTGGTCTCAAATGGGTCTCTAGAAATAGTTGACTTGGATGAGTTCCCAACTTGCGAATCTTGCTTAAAGGGAAAAATGACCAAATTGCCATTTTCTGGGAAACCGGAACGTGCTTCAAGCACTTTGGATTTGATCCATATGGATATATGTGGACCACTAAGTGTTAGTGCTCGAGGAGGTTATAAGTACTTCATAACCTTTACCGATGATCATTCACGGTATGGATATGTGTATCTCATAACACATAAGTCCAAAGCTTTTGAAAAGTTCAAAGAGTTTCGAAATGAAATAGAAAAGCAACTCTGTAAAAGTATTAAGTCACTTCGATCCGATCGAGGTGGAGAATACTTGAGTAGCGAATTCCTCGGTAATTTGAAAGAGAATGGGATTCTCTCAAAGTGGACTCCTCCGGGTACTCCTCAATTGAACGGAGTATCGGAGAGAAGGAATAGAACTCTGTTGGACATGGTTCGATCCATGATGAGTTTCACGGATTTACCTAGAAGCTTTTGGGGTTTAGCTCTTTTTACAGCTTCAAAGATACTAAACGTAGTACCTTCGAAAACTGTGCCTAAGACACCTCATGAGATGTGGTTCGGCAAAGCACCCTCTTATAAATTCATGAGAATTTGGGGGTCTCCCACTTATGTCAAGAAGCTAGTGGGAGATAAGTTGGAAGCCAAGTCCACCTTATGCAAATTTGTGGGATATCCTAGAGAGTCTATTGGGTATCAATTCTATGATCCTAAGGAACAAAATGTGTTTGTTTCTAGGAACGCCATTTTCATGGAAGAACGTCTTCTTGATAATGAAAAGGTGGAGATAGAATTGGAGGAAGTTCGTGAGACGGATGAATCACCACAAGAGATGGAAACAAATGAGAATAATGAGGAAACCACTAGTACACAACAACTTCATAGGTCCACTCGTGAACGTAAACTACCCGAACGGTTTGGATTGATACATGAAACGGGGCAATTGGATCCAAGGACTTATGAAGAAGCTATGTTGGACATAGATTCGGGAAAATGGCATGAAGCCATGAGAGCCGAATTGGACTACATGTACTTAAACAAGGTATGGACCTTGGTAGATCCACCAAAGGGAGTAGTACCCGTTGGTTGCAAGTGGATCTATAAGTGAAAGTTTGGAGTAAATGGAGAGGTGTCGACCTACAAGGCAAGGCTAGTTGCGAAGGGATACACTCAAAGGCCTGGCATCGACTTTGAGGAAACCTTCTCGCAGGTGACCATGCTGAAGTCCATTCGGATCTTGCTTGCCATAGCCGCATGGTACGACTATGAGATATGGCAAATGGATGTGAAAACCGCTTTTCTCAATGGAGACATTGAAGAAGAATTTTATAAGGAGCAACCAAAAGGTTTCATACCCAAAGGTAGTGAGCAAAAGGTTTGCAAACTACAAAGGTCCATTTATGGACTTAAACAAGCATCCCGAAATTGGAACAAGCGTTTTGATGAGACAGTCAAATCGTTTGGCTTCATAAAGAACATCTATGAACCTTGTGTGTACAAGAAGGTTAGTGGGAGCTCGATAGAGTTTATAGTGCTTTATGTCGATGATATTCTTCTCATTGGGAATGAAGTAGGAATATTAGAGAAGACTAAAGCATGGTTATCTACAAGATTCTCCATGAAGGATTTGGGAGAAGCTTTTGGGAATACGAATCTATAGAGATAGATCTAAAAGGTTGCTAGGGCTATCCCAAAGGTTGTACATAGAAAAGATACTAAAGAGGTTTAGTATGGATGATTCGAAGAAAGGGTTTCTTCCAATGCGACATGTAATCCATCTCTCCAAGTCGATGTCTCCCAAGACTGACGATGAAAGAGAAAGGATGTCAAAGATACCTTATGCGTCCGCTATAGGGAGCATAATGTACGCCATGCTATGTACTAGGCCGGATGTGGCACAAGCTCTAAGTGTCACAAGCCGCTTTCAATCCAATCCAGGTGAGAGTCACTGGAGTGCCGTAAAAGCAATCCTTAAGTACTTGAGAAGAACTAAGGATTTGTTCTTGGTCTACGGTAATGGAGAATTAGATCTTGAGGGTCACACTGACTCTAGTTTTCAGTGTGATGTAGATGACTCCAAGTCTATGTCAGGTTTTGTATTTTGCTTGAACGGAGGTGCAGTAAGTTGGAAGAGTTCCAAACAGGAAATTGTAGCCGATTCCTCAACCGAAGCAGAATATATAGCCGCATGTGATGCTGCTAAAGAAGGTGTTTGGATGCGAAACTTCATCCAATAGTTGGGTGTAGTTCATAGCATTGCCAAACCCGTTGCTATCTTTTGTGATAACAATGGGGCCATTGCGCAAGCACATGAGCCAAGATCTCATCAAAGATCCAAGCACGTATTGAGACGATATCATTTGATATGAGATATCATTGATAGAGACGACGTGAGAGTGGTGCACGTCGACTCAAAAGAAAATGTGGCGGACCCAATCACTAATTCATTGCCAATCAAGGCTTTTGGACATCGCCTTAAGATGGGCCTTAATGTTATGAACGATTGGCTTTAGTGTAAGTGGGAGATTGTTAGAGTAAGGCCCTGCAAGCCAATCGGTTGTCTTGTAAATACTCTTGTAATCAATCTTATTCATGATCAATAAAAGTTCGCATTGGCAATTCTTCATTTATTGTGATACATCTAAGCAATTTATGAAGCCCTTAGATCGTTGAAACTATGGAACATGGTGCATCCCTCTAAGGAATATGTTCTACTATGGTTTAAGATCTTAAAAGCTTTCCAAGTCGTAGAATACTATTGAGATAGGGCATCATTGTATTCGGTAAGACTTGCACGAGTATGCATTCTCTTTTGCATGGGGATGGATAGTTCCATGGACATCGATATGGTAGATATCAATGCATATGAGTGGGTGGCTTGATGAGATCAAGCGCATCGAAACCCCGCTAGAAAAATCTCATCTTAGGAGTTTATCGGAGATGAAGATTTCTTCTACTTACGATAGTGTACGTAAATTGGTCCTTTGACTTGAGACGTTAGAGTGAACTTCCTGCGGAGCGTTTATGCTTTGATGTGTTACTCGACTACTAATTAGCGAGTCATTATAGTTTCACGTTGGGTATGGATTGCTTCGTAGTGAGGTTAATGACGTCAATAAAGGATCCATTAACTCCTACCGTGATGTGGTTGGGCGATTTCCTATGCATTCTTTTGTATGGATTGATTCTAGGAATATTCGGCCGATGTGAGTGATGTTAGATTTGGAAAGGAGTTTCCAAATGGGTAATCACTTAAAGGAATCACCATAAAGAATAAAGACGCATAGTTATCAAGGCTAATAGGAATCCGTTGCACTCCATGTCCTAGGCCTCGATCGGGAAATAAGTTATTGGAAGGAGCGTACGTGCATGGTATGCGTAAGAGGATTGATGAGATCAATTCAAGAAAGGTTCACACTTTATTTTCATCATTAGTTAGGACTCGTCGACCGTGACTAGACGACTACCTCGAGTGTTGGGTACTCTAGATTTGATGAGATCATATCTAAGAGTGATTGATTAAAAGTAGTTTAATTAATCTTTTTAATTAAATCACAAATGGTTTGTGAGCCCACGGCTAATTGATGGTGAACCCAAGGGGCCACACACAATAGCACAAGATGCAACTTAGTTCAATCTATTAAAAGTCAAATTGGATTTGACAAGAAGTAGTAATTAATTCATGGAGATTAATTAATTAAAGGACTCTATTAATTTAAGTGTTAAATTAATTTAGTCAATAATTAATTAGAAGGGTCTAATTAATTGAATGAAGAAATAAATGGGTTTCTAATTTTGAATTAGAGATTGAATTTATTAATTGGGAAATAAATGTCCAATTAACCCATGACCAATTTAAATTGGTCTTATGAGATGATCATATTTAATATGATATAATGTTGATATATATATATATATACTAGGTCAATTGCTCCACGCTCCCGCGCGGAGGATATTGCCCAGTGCTAATGCATTAAACTAAGGACAATTAAGTGTACAAATTATGTGTTATCTCGATCATATTAATAAAACACATGAACATAATGAAATTAGGTCGCTTTTCACTAAGTTTTATTCGAAGGTATTCTTGTAGCACAATTCAACAGTCGAATACGAAAATCTATATTAATATTATATTACATATTATATGCATAGAATAATCTACACAAAGTAATTGAGGTAGAGTTAAAAAAATAAAACAAGGTAACAATTACTCTGTTCAAGAATTTAGAATTACTTATCAATAAGATGAGTTTACTCAATTCGTCATTCAACATAATCCAACAATAAAGAGGCCAGTTAAAAAAAAAAAATTCACTAATATAAATTGTCTTACAATAACCTCCATGTGGCATTAACATACTTTTTTTCACCCAAAATTTTAAATTCCACCTATACAAGTTGAATGGCAAATATTCGTTTATAATATGAAAGAAACAAAATACCAAATATATTAGAAATAGATAACGAGGAAAACTCAACACCAACCTAAAAACATATACATAAAATAAGTAATAAATATAACAGATTATTTTCGTCCAATTAAAGATCAAGCAAAATCAACAAGAAAATAGCAAGATTGAAAGGAAAATAAAAAATCAAAGAGACAACGTACCGAATACTGGAAATAGGTTAGCAAGAAGAGTACAGAGCAAAATCATATTGGAAGAACAGAGCATACAAAAACCTCCAATATTTATATATTTGTAACAATATTATTTATTATTTACCAAAAAAAAATTATCTCATTTTGTGCTCTAACGATTTTAATAAATTAATTGTATGATCTTAGTAATAATATATTTTCTAAACAAATTTGTGGGTAAAATGTAAGATACTCCCCTTTGTTAATCTGCATGAAGCTATCCTGTGAATTTTTTATTCTGCTATGTAAAAGACAGATCGTTTTGGGACAATTTTCAAGAAATCGTTTAAAAATATATATTTGCTTCGTAGTTTAATCATAGACTAGAATATTATTTTGCAATAACATAATATTTATTTAACTCTATGCATATTTAAAACATCCAAGGTCTATTAATAAGTGGGGAGTACCCACCATTATTCATACCAAAAATAGCCAACATGTTTTCTGTAATATGTTATCCGACAACATTTGTCCTCAATAATATCTCCATTATTCAACTATCGTAGAGTGCTTTCTTTATCTTTGCACCTCTTCATTCCTCCCGACCTCTGATCGAGGAAGCGATTAATTTTATTTTCGATAAGGTGGTATCGGTAAAGGGGGTTCCCCAATGGGTCGGCCTCGTCGTTTGAATGGGTGGGATCGGTAAGGACGATGAGGTCGGCATCGTCGGTTCCTCTATATGTCGCAAAAATATTAATAAGCGCTTCTTTCCTCTTCTATCTCTCGGTCAATGCAGAGAGACCCAACACCTATGGTGATAACATTAACTGAGATGGTGTGTCTTCTCGAGCTAGCTGCTGCCATAAAAGGAAGGAGATTCTCTTGGCCTTCGCTAAGACCATCGAGGGTCTCAAGGGCCGTACCCACAATGCGTCGGTCAGTGAGAGATAAAGCTGATTTAGCTTTATCTCTCATTGATCCGTGCATCGAGGAAGACGTGCTCTGGTGTCGTCAGAGGTCTTCAGCAAACTGATATCGGAGGACTATGGTTGTCGAATTTGTAGGAATCCATCAAAGAGCTCGTCTTCGATCAGATAGTAGAAAAAAACGAATGAAGTTATTTGGTCTGCAGTTGTAATAGATTGTAATAGGTTTTGAGTATTTAGTAAATATCTCGATTGTAATATATTCGACTCTTGTAACTATATCAATTTCTGAGATGAAATAAAACTCATTTTCTCTATACTCATCTTATTTAGTTTAATCGAGTTTGTCGAATTCTCCTTATTTGTTTTCGTCGTCGTCGAGGAATAATTGAAGTTAGCTTACTCTTTTACCACTAAACTATACCCGCTACATTACAATTATTGTATACAAATGAACCTTGTGTCGAACAAGATAATTTAGCATGATAAAGAGGAGATAAAAATTTAATGAGATTCATATCGGTTCGATTAAAAATTTATTTTCTGGAGTACCAAAAGCAAGCATAATAGCTGTTGTTTGTTGATTGGCGATTTCATCCCGCTGCCTCTGCGACTGCCGATCTACAATAGTAAATATAAATTTTGAAAAACATTTTGACGACAATAGAATTTCTATCTTAATAATAATATTTTTTCTTTTTTTTTTAATTGTCCTAGCAATGATATATGACCTGAAGCGGTCAACAAACAGTACAACATAATATACTTTATTTTTTTGTTTAATTGATTTAGTCTATCTTTTTATTTAATGCTTTTTCCACCGTCCGTTTGCAACCTGTGCGCTCGGCAGGGGAATTTTGGTCGTGCGAGTATGCTTTTGCAATTTATTTTTAAAAGGCATAATCATGAAACAGCGCCGTTTATTGAATTTCTCTTTTTATGACCATAATATATTCTTGATTGAAACCAATAACTATATTTCCGATATAGAATTATTGTTTCCTATCTTGTTTAGCGCTTATTATTTATCTAATATTGTTTATTATGAGGACAACATATTATCTTTGTAAAAGATAATTTTTTTTTTGGCATTGAAACATACAATAATATGTATACTTCAACAATACATACAATTGTTTGGAATTAAAAAAATATATTAAAAAATCGACCATTATCTGTACATTGCAATGATACTGGAAGGATGATATTTTTTTTTTTTTTTTGGTGGTATTAAAAGTCGTTAAAACTACAAATATATATATAAGATATATCTAAATCAAACTCGATTAAAATATGAGGCATTTTGATATGAACCACGAGTTCATCCCATTCGTGACTTTGGCTAAAAATATAGGTACTTAATTAAGCTCCCATCATCGTCATCTCCACGAAATTTCGACATTGTGGTTATTTAATAGAGAAGATAACTTTCCACCTCGTCGTATTCATGAGAACAGTTTTAAACAAATTAAAAGCTTCATCATTACTTAGAATCATCATCATTATCTGACATTGTGCGTCATATAAAACTTGCTGGAATTATTAGTTCTTATCGTATATATAATGTTCTTTATTAAATAATTTAGTCGACGTGCATGTTAACTTAACTTATCCAAAGATATCCTAGACTATATTGAATTAATCTACTCGACAATAATCAGATAACGTCGAACGTTTCCCGACTATACTGTATGCACATTGATTAAGTTCTCTTAGACCAATATACTATCATCCACTACAAAGATGAGTAACTACTGTTTATTAAAATATTGTTCGACAAATAAATATTAATATATAAATTAATTTAAATAAGTGTAAAATACAAACATAAAATAATTTATTTAATCCATATAATGCACTGAATATAACCCAAAATTTAAAATTTAATTTGTCTTTTAAACTATCATCATAAACATGAATAGTTCAAAAGGTGTGTAAGTTTTCATTTGTTTAATCCAGACTGTTTATTTTATACTTTCCAAACCGTTGGATATTTCATGTTAATATTATAAAACGATTCGCTGGATATTCAAGTTTTTTCACTACGTAAAATTTCAAAATGAGTATTTATATTTTTCAAAATGGAGAAGAATCACCAAACTCCATATATATTATACTCTCTAATAAAAGTATGCCTACATGGGGATACTTGTATCTTTAAAACTGGGGGACGATTAGTCGATTACGAAGTGGAAATGTGACGGAGCCAGCTCTAACGATTTAGGTTATCGTCTATTTTATTTAACTTCTCTAAAAAATTTGATAATATTTGAGAGACAAAAGCAAAATAGACAAAAAAGAAACGAATCAGGTAATGATATTTATACAGAAAGAAAAACTTCCACACCTTCATCATTGTACTAAAGAACTCAACCGTCCTTTGCGTGAAGCTCCGAAGATGTTAGAGCAATATAATACCACGTATTCGATTTATGCAAAATATTAGAGTCATTATGTAAATAATAAGCAACATAAGTTAAAGTCTACATAAACGTAAGTCCAAATTTTACAAATAATATATAACAGTATAACACAGAGCGGAGAACAACAGTGCGACCCACGTTAGTTTCCCCTTTTTTTGTCCTCAGTTTAATTACAAATCAAAATTATCCCATTCCTTCTCAACTAAGTTATTACAACTTTTCTGACATTTGTAGATATTGTGAATTCTTCGATCACAAAATACGAACCAACATATAATATAACTCTTATTGGGAGGATTAGCAGAATCCATCTATCGACTCCCAATAATAGGTCGTAAGGAGCACTGTCGAGTAACATTTGCAACCATAATCCTACTCCTCGAGACAACGTAACCCCATGAAATACCCACACCAAGCTAACTTGATTATAAATTATGATATATTTCAAGTTGGCTAGCATATATTGGATTATAAATATTTCCATTTCCACCCATACTAACTTATCCTTTGCATATATATTATTCATTATCGAATTTATTTTCCTAACTTTTGTACAACAAAACATTAATTTAAAAATATTTCTTATTACCAATTGAGAAATACGCTCAAGGTAAGCGAATTTATAGTACCTATGATAAAGATCCAACGGCCAAGAGAATATAAGATCAACTTCTGCATTGAACTACTGTAAACGTGGCAACTTTCCAAGCAGTCATTTTTATGTGGACAGTTTAAATAAATTACTTACAAGATTCATCATTATCTGACCTTGCGTGTATTGCTACCATCCTCTGTAAAATAATTGATTCGACATCTATCACCAATATATGACGTCAATATGCCACAATAAACTAAATTGTTCGAAAACGTGGAATCGGTCACCCCTCACCCCCTGTCCGATGGGATTGTAAGAGGAGGTGAATAATGGTGACTCAACCGGCAACAGAGGCTGGGACCAGTACTAAACTAACTTCACATGTATAAAAAAAACCCAAAACCATATATAATTATTTTATTCGACCAATCATGAAATAATATATGTTGTTCTACGATGTAGATCAATATATTACAGTAATAGTTCAGTGGGCATGCATCGACCAAGTGTGTATTGACCAATATACAAACATTAATTAAATGGGTTAAAATTTTATAAATTATATTCATCCGACTGAAACAATATTATTTTAAAAAACCAATCTATCATTATATAGTTAATATATATACACATACAAATATATAATAATTTATAGTAAAAATGTTTTAGATTCACTGAATTTTAATATATCTTCGATGTTAATTAAAGATTTAAACACGATTGAACTATTTTTTTATCTATAATATTTTGAAATATTACAAAAAAAATATATATCTTAATTCGTAAAAAAGATGGTAAGGGTTTTTTTGTTATTGAAACTATGAATACGGTAAAGTATCTTTATTATATAACATTACATTTTAGTGCAAGTACCGGTAAATTTTACCAAACTATTTAAATCAATATTTAAATGATAAAAAATAAATATTAATTTAGTTAATAAAACGTTAAATTAATATACAAGTAAAATCATTATAAAAAGCAAAAAAAAAGAAAGAAAATAATGTTCATATTAGTAAAATCATTATAAAAAGCAAAAAAAGAGAAAGAAAATAATGTTCATATTTAACAAATTTCAGAGTCTACATATATTTCACGCACTATTAGCAAAACAAACACATTTCACATATTATCTTACTTACATAACTTAGGAATATTTTTTTTATTAGCATAATATACAAATCTATTACAATACATAAATATACACACATATATAGACAAAAAATACTTCATCGAGACGTTATGATCTTCTAAAAAGCATTTTCAGACATCCACAAATCCAGCCCTTCACTTTAACATTTCAGGATTCGACTGCAGTTATTAGCATTGATCGTGCTTTCTTGTGATCATTTTCAAAATAGATGATTTTAATAACTATAATCTGTAAAAGAATAAATTATTTTAGATGTATATACATAATAATAAAAAAGGAAATTTGTTCAATTACTAAGGGCGCATGTAAATATATGATAAACAGATAATAAATTAAGCACTGATATTTGAGAAATATTACAAAGTCAGAAAATATTTTTTAAATTATGTAGAGAATAAAGTTACGATGAAGTATAAGAGGTTTCAATAAAATTATATAGAGAATAAAGTTACGATGGAGTATAAAAATTATTACCAAGCCATATTTATTTTGAACAATCAGCATATGGAAAGATTTTGATTTAGCTATGCTATCCACCGTTTCAGGATTAAAGGAAATGAAGATGGTCAAATTTGTATTGGTTGGAGGACTTTTGGCAACCATTTTCACATGCTACAGAAATATCTGCAATAATAATATTATTAAATATCAAATGTACAAAGATATTTTTTCTTAATTAAATAAATAAGTAAGAAAATACTAATAATCTTTACCAGTAATGCAATAAACGCTTTGTCAGCATAAACAAAACAAAATATTCAGTAGTTGTTAACTACATTAGCGCGAAAGTAAATACAGGTTCACACATCTTCACTGGCAGTAAAGTTATAGAACGTTGTTTCTATACCATCCAAAACCATGTACATGATCCATTAAGTTGAGCATATATCGATCCATCATACCCCTCGTCTCTAAATGTCTGGGATAAGAAGCTAAAGTTTATTTCTATATTGTACATTATAATCATTTGTGGTGATTGTTTGTCAGATATTTTCCGAAACATCGTTTGAACAATATTTATATTGAGGCTTTTGATATTCCATGATAATATTGAACGTTGTTGATGCGAATTTGTATCAAATTTTTTGGCAATGGATATTTCAGTGTGCGTTAAATCAGATATAATGCTCACTGGAAGACATATTTTTAAAAAACATGCCATTACATTCTGCTCTATGTGTTGGGATATTCTACTATGGGGCTCAATTGTCAATACAACAAAGTGCGGAATTTAAAATTTTTCGAGATCCCTATATGTCCCATAAATCTTTCTCCACAGTTTATTATACAAAAAGGTTGAATCAAACAATTAATTAAACACAGGGGGTTAATCGCAATTTACCTCACCACGGATTTGTGGTGGTTTCCTCCAGGTGTTTGGTTCGATCCACAGCTTGAGTGATCCATGTGTCTCACCTCCAAAGTTATTCCACACCAATCGGATTGTAGTGACGCCTACAAGTCTTAGGCTCAGAACTGGATTTCGTAGGTTTGTCAGCAAAGGATTTCGGATCTGGATCTGGACTTAAGATCTTGATCGAGATTAGGAGATACAGATGGAATAAACAAATCACAGGACTTGTGTGATCGGAACAGGGCTCGACCAGGTTGGGTTCGGCCTGTTCAGGTTCGGTTCGGCCGAGCTAGGTTCGGGCGACTTGGGTTTGGGGCGAAACCTTTGGGGCGATTTTGTAGATTATAATTCTTGTGCAAAAACTGAATTTCTTTTCATGTAAAAATCGACTTCTCTCAATTTTCAGCAAAGGTGATTTTGTTCTCTCAAAAGATTTTAGGGTTTTGTGCCTCTCTCAAAAAATTTTCTAACCTCTTAAATGAAGAGAAGAGAAGGAGTATTTATAGGAGAAGAAACCTTCTCTAAAGAGATATCTCCTTCCCTTATCAAATCTTCATTCCTAATCAACTTAGGAATGTGAGATTTGGTAAATCTCTTCTAGCTTGCTCTCAAAGAAATAAAACTCTTTTTCCTTATTCACAAAAATCGCCCACTTCCCCTATTTCTAGTTAATTGCAAAATCAACCCATAATTATCCAATCCTAAAATTGGTTAATTATTTATTCTTCCAATTAATTAACTACTTTAATTAATTTCATAATTAATCATATTACTCTAATTAATTAATTGAACATTAACTAATTAGTTATCTAATTAATATTCTCCTATTGAATTAATACCATAATTCAATTACTTTTATTTAACAACTTTAAATCACTTGCTTTCCTTTAAGACAGTTACCGTCCAATTGTATTGTGTGTAACCCTCTGGGTTCACCATCAACTGGCAGCAGGCCCACGACTTTCGTGATTTAATTAACGAGCAATTAAATGCTCCGATCAATTAAACAACTTTTAATTGACCACTCCTAGAATTAATTTCCCTATTAATTTAGGAGTACCCACACTTCATGGTCGATGTCTAGCCACAAGCCCATGAAGCCCAATCCAAGGTGAATTGATAATTGTGAACCTCACCTCCTCACCTCTTATAATTGCCATGTACATACGGTCCTTCCACGATGATTTCCCGATCGAGACTTAGGGTGTGTGAATTGATCGGCACCTCTAATTATCTCGATTCTGTACTTTCTAATTCTGGATAATAATTCCGGTGTGACTGCTAAATTTGGAAATACCTTCCAAATTCGTCACCAACCATGGCCATGGATTTCTAGGAACATATTATCGAAGAACGTACAGGAAATTCTCTCATCTTATCAGGATGAGTCGATTAGATCCTTTCTTAGTACTAACCACTCGCGTACAGTCGTGTACGCACCCAACTTAGGCACTTTGTGGCCAGGCTACGTGACCAGTACCTAAATCTAAGTACGCACACTCGTGCACCGAATTCGCCCTAGCACCTCAAGTCAAGGACTAAATCGTACACTATTATAAGCCTTGAGAAACATCCAATCACCGATATGCGTCATGCGCTTCCACAATGGGTTTCTCTGTTCGGGTCGTTCGATGCATTCAATCCTCCATTGAACCACCTACTTATATGCACTGGCCTCAAATGCCTTGCTCATGAAACGCTACAAATTCACTCCATGTGAATCATGCATACTTGTACAAGTCTTGGCGATTCCTACGATACCCCGTCTCGTTCGGAATCTATGACATAGAACGATTTTAAGATCACGACCTTTGAGACTGTTTCATGATTGCACTCAGTACTGAAGTGAATCGTCCCATAGTTTATTGTGACCTTAGGATTTCATCCAATCGCTTAGATAAGTTCGCGAGAGATGAAGTTGGCCATTGTTCAGTTTCACGTACTATGAATGAACGGGCGTATTAATTATAAACCATAAGAAAATAGTACTTCAACAAGTTAATTAATATTGGCTTGCTGGGCACTATCCTATCACTATGTAAGTAGTTTGAAAGAGCTCGTCGTTTGTACGAAAATAATAGTTGATTTTTTCGGACCGAACAATGTTTACATCCATATTTCCAAGTACTGCCATCGTTGTAGAGAATAATATATCTATATTAAATAAGTAAATACCCTAATTGATTCGTTTGGATTAAAAAAACGGTATTTAAGCGAGAACAACAGTTCTATATATGAAATCCATTATCATCCTAAACCAAATTCACTAAAATACGAATAAATCATAAACAATCTGAACATATGAAATCTGCACAACTAATTATATTTATTAATAGATCTGATGATAGTGATGATAGAGTATACATGTTAGTAACCACATGTTAGTAACTAACGTCTTAACAACATAAATAGATCTCCAGAAAATTAATTTTCTACAACTACTTAAATAATAATGTTGCACATATATATAACAAAATTATATAAACATTTGCACAAGGTACTGCTAAGATGATAAACGTAATACCTTTTGTTTTTGCAAGATAAATTGTAGAAATTCGGATTGTATCCGCAGTAAATGACTCTTATTTTCAATAAGAAGACAATTTATAAAGCGAAGATATCATACACGTACTCACTATTCACAAGTGCGTGCATTGGAAGGCAGTCTACATTAATGCACAATATATTATATTATATTATAGTAATATTATAGATAAAGTAAACAAAAGTCTTGACAATCAGATAAATTTAATATTAAAAGAAAAAAAAATTCAATTAAATTAATACTTAATTAAGCATGAATTACCTTCATAGACTGTTCATCTTCAATTTTATGTCTAGAGTATTGTTACAAATTAGCAATAGCTTCAATAAGATAAACAAATAAAAAAAAATTATTTACGATACCATAGTATAAGAAATAAATTATGCTACAAAAAACAAAATGAAAATTCAGGTCAGCCATAAAAAACGAAACAACCGCCATATTGAATTAACGTATCTGGTCAAATTTTGTTACCACTACTCAGTAGGCCACTTAACGTTAGTCAAAGATAAAATGTATTTATTTGGAAAATTACATAAAATATTGATCAACAAATGATATTTATTCGTTATGCTTCCCAAGGATTACAGACCGTTTGGCAAAAGGCATCACGCTTCAGTTCAATGTAAAGGTGGACCAATCCCATTACTTAGGAAACATTGGCTGAAAAATGAAACTTTATGTTAGAACATATATTTTTATTAAAGGCTATTGCTATGTAAAAAAATATAATATGTTACTGAAACTTGATCAAATTCCATATACTCAGTAAGATAAATAATGAAGGATTAGACTAACAACTCCGAGCACATAATGATCAAATATTGAAGAACAAAGCTGAGATATCCTCGGTAAGTTATATACACTTCCTTCGATAAAAGTTGTTTCAAAGAATAAAAAATCGACATCAAATTTACTCCGGCCATTAAATTCAAGCGAATTGCAATTAATAACATTCAAATCGCTTTTGACATACCAAGTTATGCATGCACATTATAGTCGAACACAAACTCGAAGAACAATATAATTGCTGATTTATCAATTGTGCAACAGAACAAGTCAAAATACATAAAAAAAAGAAAAAGCTTCGAAGTGCTAATAATTCATCAAAGCAGCCATTAATTTTTATAAACCAAGCAGAAGATAAATGGCCGGTATCTCGAATCGGCACTAATTCAAATTTACGAACGCCCATTTTCTCAAACTTAAAGTCATCGCCATCACTAATTATCCAATGCCGTACTGTCCAACCGTATACAAACAATTACCACCATATTGGCTACAAAAACTTGATTCCATTCAGCAGTCATATAAATCTTACTACGATTCTTGACAGTTTTAGATTATAAAATTAAATAGCAATGACGAGAGCGGTGCTTCTCATAAATATATCTTTAAAAAGATGCTTCAGTGAACATTGCCTGAAAAAAAAATTATAAATTAAGTATTGATTACCATCATAATTTTGATTTTAATGTTACATTATAAATAACGGAGAATTATCGGATAATTTTTTCAAATATATCGTGCCCTTTCATAAGATACAAACCGCTCCTAACAATCCCGACCTGCAGCACTTCTTTTAAATAAAACAAATAATTTATTTTTGTAGAAACATATTAAAGCATCAAAGTAATGATCAATTTTTACATGCCTACCCGAAGATGATTGCTCGATATTTCGAATCGGTAATAATTAAATTTTTCAAAATCTCATTTTCTCAAAACCCAAACTCATCACCATCACTAATTATACTGTTATTGAAGCCTCTCCAATGCCGTACTGGTCAACCGTATACAAACAATTACTATTTTAGTAATTTCCCAAGAGAGTGGAGATACCCAACAAAAATATTGGGATCATGGCTTCGTAAAATGCATTCTATACAGCACTGAACCTGTAAAAGAGTTGTGATAGACAATGCACAAGAATTTTCCAATTCCTCCCATATAAAAAAAAATTGATTTAAAATTATAAATTTTTCGAGATAAATAAAAAAACTTGAATAATAATATATTCACATTTCGCGCACACTAACTCATATATTACATATAAATTAGTCTTACTTGATTTTATAATCACAAATTTTCGACAACATATAATTATTTATTACTAATTAATAATTAATTTATATATATTTCATATTATTTTGAATTATTATATTAAGTAAAAGTAAGTCAATTTATAGCAGCAATCGTAAAAATCCAACGAACAGGAGATTTTAAGATAGACGGTGTAGATTTAACAATGGGAAACGTTCCACCTTTTCAACTACCCATATTTATGGGGAAGTCTATAAAATTACAAAGATCAACAGCAAAAAACAAAACAGATAGAGATATTTTTGTTTCTGCACGTTTTACAAGACACGCAACTTCAGATTTGCATAAATATTTGGTAATAAAGAAGATTCGCAGTCAAGATCAGTTCTCAATATATTAAATGATAATAAATTAGAGACCAGCACACGTGGCTCGCTAAAGTCTTAAAAAAGTACTACCTAAAGGGTAGTTCGGAATAATTCGTTTAACAAGACACGCAAGTTCACCTTTTAAATAATTTAACATTATTATGATTAATAATATAATTAGTCAAGTTATGTTTTATAACATTTACATAACAAATATTTTAACAACAAAATAATTATTTAAAATATTTTTTGGACGATTAATCACAACAGTCTAACCAAATTTTATAAAATATATATTGTCTAGATAAAAAAAACATACCTGTTTTTTATTTTCCTAATTAACGTATCTTATTCATATTTACAAATTATTTTAAAAAACTCCTTTTAAAAACACCGGAAGATTAAAACATTGTTTTGTAAATAAAATTATTCTAAATCTCGTTGAGGTCTATCTTTTGTTTGTACGATATTTTTAATATTAAAACAATTAAAGAAGATAGTTTAAGTTAATTGTATTACAAACTAAAAGCTTAATAAACAAATATTGAAACTAACATTCGTTTTTACTACATAGCTCAATCAAAAAAAATTGTAACTAATATTGGTTTTTATACGATAATATAAAATATTTGAAAGGATAAAATCGCCGATGAAAAATAAATTCCAATTCTACGTATTCCAATAAAACTTCATTAGAAATTATGAAAAATTTCAAGTTGATTAACAAATCTTGGATTATAAGATCCTCAACATACCATATAATATAACTATTACAATGCATATACATTATTCTCGCTTGATTATATAATCACAACTTTTCCTAAAATACGTTTTATTTTTTATCTAACCATCACTTATGTACACTTTACACAATCATTATATCTCATTATATCTCATTTTTTGAAATGCATAAAGTAAGAGGAGAACAAAAAAATATATATTTTAATATTGCACTGAAATTATAGCGACAAATAATTTGGAACAAAAAAAATTCTCAAAAAAGACAGATAAATTGAGACAAAGGGTTTAATTTTTTTAACAAACGAGTATATTTGTAAACCAAAACCTATAATATACAAACTAAATAAATATGTGAGTTTTACATCCTTCAGGGTTCTAGGACAAGGGTTCTGAGGGTCCAGGATTAGTCTCCTGTAAGCTTGTACACCTGGGTTATAAAAAAAAAAAAAAATAAATAAAAAATAATATGTGAGCAAATATTACCGACCGTTCACATGTAATAATTTCGTTTATTACAAATGGGTATTTAAAACAAAGAAATTTTATCGTAATATAGTATTGAATGCTCGAATCCTAATGGTTTGAGAAATTTGTGTTGTTTTGTGAAAAAAAAAATACGGAAACTTCGGGTATCCGCCAGATAGAGTCGTATTCTGGGTGTGAGAAGTCATTACCAATAGGTCGATATACCGACCTGAAACACCAAATTGTCCATTACCCAAAATATCCAACGCGCCCACATACTATTACCAGTTTTCCGAAATACGGATTTACATATAGAAGACGTCCATCGACCATTTTTATCGACCAATTTTTTTTTTATTTGTGCGCCGTCTCTTTCCCGAATCATTTGATCTTGCTTGTTCACGTTTCTCTTTTTTTTTAATACTTTCCTTTATAATTGAATTCCAATTTTGCAATTTTATCTTACTTTACCTATATGTTTTTCAAAATCTGCTTTCCTTTTCGACAACAAATTTTAAGTTGTAAGATTCCAATGCAATATAATTTTGTCTTTCTTTAAAAACTGAAAAATTATAAAACAGCGCTATCGTCTTCGTTCACTGCTTTAAGTAATTTTGAAATGCACCTGATCATCAAATATTATAAATATGAATAAGTTAAAGTTTGGAAGTTTTATCTCTGATAAAAACCATTTAACTATACTCATTAGCTTGACCATTTTATTCGATAATTTTCTTGTCAATTCAGCTTCTATAAATACTGGTCAAACATTTTTATTACTGCACGCTCATGCTAAGTAAATAAATATAAATAGAGATATAAAGAATAACTGACATAACTTCGGAGAAGTTTGTCGATATTTGATAGTATACAACATGTTTTTACATAAACTCTAACTCGTTATCCGATGCAGCCAAACAACCTCTGCACACTTCTGTATTAGTTAAATTTTGTTTATCTTACCACAAATCAAATTCATTTACGTTAAATAATTTCAGGGGCTTTCACCTCGACAAGTCTTCGCTCGTGAGCGCTTTGCTGAATTATAATAAAGAAACGGCGTTTCTTTATTTTACTGAATTATTTGCTATTTATTGAATTATTTTCTCTTTTCATTTAATGCTTTTCTAACAGTCTATTTTTGCTACAGCGCAGCAGAGTATGGATACTGTGGATAGATCAATCGTCATCGGTAAACAGTTTGTAGATAATCCTTCGGTACCTGCCCAACAAATTATAAATATTTGGTCGGATAATCGAGAACCAAACGATTATTCGAATATTCATGATGATACAACTATTCTTGATGATCATTCATTACCTGATGAACGTTCTTTTAAAATTCAAGTCGAAAAGATTGAGCAATCTAAAATTGAAAAAACAGTGGGCTTATCACACAGCGTTTTAAGCCCTGCTTCTACTGAGACAGACAGGATATCTACTCATTTTGGTTTGGCTAATATACAGCCTTGCGAATTCGATAAGTTCATAAATCTTTCTCCTTTGCAGCTTGTTCAATCAAGTTTTAAACATATAAAACAGGTATTTTCTAAATCACTCTTTTAGGTTATCTTTTTGTACTAATCATTATGATTTAAATGCTTAAATGTTTTGCCAAGCATCAAATTGCACAGATCGGGATTCATAATGAAGATATTTTATTCAATCAGTTTATTATACAAACTCCACTCGATAACATTGATTTTGCTCATCAATCTTTGATGATAAAATTAGAATTACTCCGAGCAGAAAATGAGCAACTTTTGAAACTAAATGGTAATATAGCTACACTAAGGAATAATATTCTTAAAGATCGATATGATCTTTGTCTGCTGAATAAAAATATAGAGGATGTCTTGCAGGCGCGGATCGATAAGGCTAAGATATATCATTTCGAGGCTGGTTATGCTTATGGATACAAGTACAGGACAGAGGAAATTCTTACTTACCTTCATCATCCTACCTGTCCTGATTTTAATTTTTAAATATTATATTTGAAGTATTTTAGTTTTATATAATAATATTAATATTATTATATATATATATTATATTATATATTATTACATCAGCAAAATTCCGTTTGCCATATTATTTACAAATAGGAAATTTATATTAATTAAAATATATAAATTAAAACGACAGATCGTGAAATTTATTATGTTATAAAAAAACTAATGCTATACATTAGATAAAAAATTATACATATCATTAAAGCAAAATATTTTGCTGTTCTGATCAGATGTATATAATAACTTTTATAACAGACGAGTACAATATTGGTAATACAATAAATTTGCAAAGTTAATAATTTGTTTTTTCAAATTAAGTTAGCATGGAACTCGTAGAATAGAATAATATGGGCTATTCAAATTGCCACAATAAATATGAGTAGTTTGAAAAGCTGACGATGCATTAAATTCAGTATTATCTATATCGTTATCCAGATGTTTTTCTGGCCGTTGGATATTTACCATTACTAATATAAAAGAGCCTACTAACAATTCTATTTTTTTTTGCCGATCAACATATGAAAATGGAGATATATTTGTTCAATAAGAATAAAGGACGATCTCCAAGCATGGAATATATCATAATTTCTAAGGAATTTATCATTGTGAGGGTGCAGTGTTTTTTCTTTAAAAATGGGGGACGACCACTTATCCAGTATTCTCTCATGAGCAATTATATGTTAGCCTATATCGCGTGCACAACTCAAAGGCTAAAAAAATACTTATTCATTCTGATTTTAAAGGGGAGGAGACTATAGATTGCACAAAAACATAGTTTTTCATGATATTTTTCCGTTGGCTTTTGTAGATTTGTTTTTAATTTATTTTTTATAGATTTGTTTATTTTTCCATGTTCTTTAATTTCTTAAATGCTTAGTAAATCTTTGCAATGCCAACCTCTACATTTACATAGGAAATTTGTTGTTGCTTTTATTTCGCTTAGAGTGTAATTCCGAAATGCTTTTCGATTTACTTTAATCATATATATATATATATATATATATATATATATATATATATATATATATATATATATATATTTGTTTCATTTGTCTTTGTTACTTATTAAAACTGAAAATCAAATTAAAGAGCATGAGAGACCTGATACTCTTTAGTCCTCTATTTCTTCTTCTCTTCATTATAATTAGCTCGCCGCAGGTTTCTTCGTGGAATTTAATTTTTGTTTTCTTAAATAATTCCAATTAACGTCAAATTGTATAAGTTTTGCTCATCATCCGATTAATAATTCGATATTTTTCTATTCATATAATAAATAGTTTTTCTTTCACCTAGAAACAAAAATTACCTTTCTTATCAAGTTTATTTTTCCGAAGTTATTAAACGATAACAGAAACAATTCCGCAAAGAAACAGATACGTTTTATGATTATACCTTTTCAAAACAATAAATGGAAAAGTATATTGTGTAAGAATATCACTACTTAAACTCATCTCGTTTTATTATACAGTTATAAAAAAGATATTATTAAATACCAAAAACTGGTTATTAGATGAGAAGAGGTAATTATGATAAACCGATTTTCAAGAAAAAAAGAGGGTAATTTTTTTGGACTGTTTCTTAACCACCATAGTCGGGATAAAAAGAATTCATAGGAACTCGAGTTAAAAGACGAAACAAATAAATAAGCAAATAGCATTCTGGTTAAAGCAGGATCATCTTCCTCTTACCAAAATACTAAAATTTATGCATATTTAGAACAATCGTAATAGCTAAACAAGTTACAATAATTGTTTAACACCAACAAAATATCGAGTAGCTGCCAATTCTGAAAATACACCTATAAATAATAGAATTACTATAAATTCCTCATAATATTCTGGGAGCTTAGCATCCGATAGAGATGCTTAATAGAAGTTTTACTATTGGAGCAATCTCCTTTTGGTAGAAGAAAAAGGGCGAAAATGGTCATTACCAACGAGAAAAATATTCCACGCAACGCGTTAGACTAAGCCCACTTCATAATTAATAGATAAAATGAGATGGGTTTATATATCCGAAATATATAATCTCAACCTAAATTAAATTACAAGTTTATAACCAAATAATGGCATTTGATAATTTATGCGAACCCATATTTAAGAGATCAAATGAGATAGCTTTGTACGAACGTCAAATTCCTAGGGATGCATAATGAGTAAGAAGGGTTTATTTTACCAAATTTGTTGAGTAAAAGAAAAAGTTATGTTAACGGAAGTAAAACATTTACATCAATACATTGATTAAACTTTGCTTCCCAAAGATTATACTCTACTTATTAGGCCATATCCAACCCGTAGGGCTATTTACAGCCCCGGGGTGTCAATCTCCACACGGGGAATCTAGGGTTAATATGGAGGTAGTTTGACTGGGTTTGGTCTCGGTTTGGTCTCAATAAATGGTTTCAGAGGTTTCGGCGGAACCTTTGAAACTCGATTTAGATAATGGTTTCAATGGAATATTGAAATTGTAAAATATAATTAAATAATAGTTAGTGGATTTTGAAACTTTGAGATATGACTTGGATTGAGGTTTGGTTGTTGGGTTTGGAGGAGAAAAGTAGGTGGTAGATGTCAAATCAATAACTTTATGTGTAAAAAATAGATGACATATGTCAAATCAATGACTTTATAGGCCTCAAGTAGGATTGTATAAGTTTCGATTTGTCTGAAACTTGGAGTTCCGCCTGAGACCCCTTCAAACTCTTTACTTGATGGGGTTTGACCCGGTTTGAGTGAAACCAAAACAAGGCAGACTCAATCCATATACAGCCCTACACCCCTTCCCCCCAGCATCATCTCCAACCGGTAGGGCTATCTCCTCTAATTAATAAAAAAAAAAAACTTCCCCACTCTCACCTATATTATCTATAATAATAATAATAATAATAGTAGTAGTAGTAGCAATAATAATAATAATAATAATAATAATAATAATAATAATAATAATAATAATAATAATTAAAGTAATATTAATTTAGGGCTTTTGAAAATGCATAATAATAATTTAAGACTTAGTCGCTCATGCGAGGGCCTTTCATCGTGGCTAAAATTTAAATTATTGGAATCTTTTTATAAGTTCTTATAAGTTAGTATTTACATAATATGTAATTTTATTTATCTATATAAGTTGTTATTTGGAGTAATTTAATGCAAAATTATATTTCTACATTTTGTCTCAATTATACAATGAACATTAATGCTATATTATAATTTAAATAAAATTTTAAATGTGACTAAATAAATTATTATTTCATAAACAAATATATAATTTAAAAATTAATAATGGATAAGAATTTTATTATACTATAATTTTTTTAATTTTACTTTCATGGCAAATTTTAGATCTAATAATGTTACATCTTTAATTTATAATAAATTGTTATTAAACCTACAACAGTTTTTATAATTAAATGTAACATTTATTTTTAGTTAAATAAAATAAATAAGGTATTGTTAAAATTTGTAGTTAATTTTTTTAATTTTTGTAACTTTTTTTATTATTAATTTATATATTAATTTATTTAAAAATTGAAAAAAAAATTAAAGCAAATCCTGATAGGTGGCGCCAAGTAGCGCCACCTGAAAGATTTGGGCTAGGACGCGCTAACAGCGCGTCCCAGAGTTGGGGCAATATCGCCCAGACCATCGACCTGGGCGGTCCAATGGCTAGGCCCACCTCCACCCACCCCCCTCCCGGGTTTAGTTCGTTATATTTAATTTCGACTAATCATATTATTTTACCAGATTTCCTGACCAAAAGTACAAAACTACTAACGACGCAAATCCACAAACTACATTAAGTGCATTAATTTTATAATGTAAATTAAACTGTCAAGAGACAGTAACAATATTCAACGGATAATAACTAAATATAGTTTATAAAATTTGATAGAAATATATTATTATGCACACTCAGAGCACATTAAGCATGGTCCAACGATTTGCTAATATACCAATCATACAACACCTCCTTACCATCATCGTTAAAAATTACAACATTGAATGTCGTCCGAACATCCAAAAAGAAAAACAAGTAATTATTGAATAGTAGATGATCTTCTGAAAATTGTTTCCAGCCATCACCAAATCCAAATCCATCTAGATCCACTGGCCAGGTTCTCCATCTATTTTTTAGCTTAGCTTTGGTTTTGTTCCACATACGTGCAGCATGGATGAATTGCGTAGGAATCAGCTGAAAATAAATCCATTATTTTTAATCTATAATTTAAAAGAACGACGAATATAGATAACGAATGAACGACGCAATAATTACCAGATAATCTTCAGTTTCATTAACATACACCCAGAAACCATTTGACCTTGCGAAGTGATTCTCCGTTCTCGGTATAAAGGGAACTCTCAAGTTAGAAATCTTCAATTCACCGTTAAAAAAAGTACTTATTTTTTTAAAATGCTGATATTCATTAAACCATTTGTTGGTCCCAAGTGGTCAGAAGAGGTTTAGAGGGGGGGGGGGTGAATAAACCTCTTTAAAATTTTCTTCCAATTTTAACTTTAAAACTTTTCTCTAACCGTGAACAGACTAAGCTGATCAGAGTAGTAAGTTACAATTCTGTTCGCGAACAAATCTTTGAACAGGTTTGTTGACCACTCATCTGATGATTACTTAGCTGATTTTGTTAAAATCAGTTCTAATACTTAGAGTACTTGCAGCGGATTTTTCAAAGTGTTTTTCACAAGTATTCTTAGTAGTTTGAAAAATGTTTCCCCAGTTTTATAAACTCCTTTCAAGTCTTTTTCAAACAGTTAACTTAATGTGTTTTTATGCAATCAGAAAATATGCAAACTTAAAAGCAATGTAAAAAACACAAGTAATTTTTATAGTGGTTATATGGATGTGAATATCCTTTAATCCACTCGTCCAAGTCACAAAGATCTTGGGTTATACTAAAAACACACAGTAATCAGTATACTCTGCTTACGCCTTACAACAAATGAACAGGCCGTAAGTTCGCAGTAAGAAATCACAAAGAAATCCTACTCTCTGAAGTAATATCACTCACTAAGATGGATATCTACTTCTCACAACACTCAGTTGTCTTTTTATCATTAGCATCAATATCTACACATAATATGAAAGTACTCATCAATCAATGAGTTTAATTACGAATGAACGTAACCGTAGAAATGGAAAACCTAGCTATAGATAATATTTCATTAGAAAAATATATCAAAATCAGTTTTTAACACCTTGAGGTAAATTATTTGGCAATGGTTCAGCGGCTTGGCCCGAAGAAGTAGTGGGTGCAGCTGCATGTCGTTTTCTTTTACTTGTACGAGCCATTAGTGCAAATCAATTTCCTGCAAGTAGAAAAAGAAAACCACTTAACTTTCACATAACAAGTCAAATAAATAAAGTTGACTTTAATGAATAAGAAATTAGAAAAAATATGCAAAATGGAAATCAATTATAGACAATAAAAATGAAATAAAGCCATAAATGTCAACTTTCACATTTAATAACAAATACTCAAAACAACATCAACGTCAAAATTATAAGTCCTTGGATTTCGGATTCACTACAACATGCCACCCTTTTTCATTAGGATCTTTCACGTAGTAAACTTGTTTTACTTGAGATGCAAGAACATATGGCTCATTGTGTCGTTTAATGTTTTTGAAGTTGGCTAATGTGAAGTCATCATCATCTCTCTTTAGTCTCTTACTCTTGGAAACCCAATCACATTCGAACAACACAACTTTTCTTCCTCCCGTGTAGTCTAGTTCAATGATATCTCTTAAGACCCCAAAATATTGCAAGTCACTAGAGATGGGATTGTCATCTTTAGCACTTGAAAAACTAGATGTTGTTGCACTAACTACTAACCCACTATTTTGTGTCTTTCTCTTCCTCTCCCATTCTTTTACATGAAATCT
This sequence comes from Penstemon eatonii, assembly GCA_038501285.1. Taxonomy (NCBI): domain Eukaryota; kingdom Viridiplantae; phylum Streptophyta; class Magnoliopsida; order Lamiales; family Plantaginaceae; genus Penstemon; species Penstemon eatonii. The sequence goes on from CM076713.1 coordinate 30,097,601, forward strand.
AGCACCATTAACCATAAACCTTTTATATCCTATTCCAATATGATTAGGCCCCATTAGTTGGATCATCTTCAGTAGTGGGAATTTTTCCAACCTAACATTGATAATAAATAAATGTTAGTATAACAAAGAAAGTTCAAATTTTTTATTGAATAAATTATATTAGTAGTTGGTACTTACGCAAGTGGAAAACCAAGCTGCAAATGTTTCACTATGAATGCGTTTTCTATCATGTTTTCTCAATCGAGAGTATTCCATTTCAATAAGTTCGCTATGCTGCCTGCATAATAATATTTTTTTATGAATAATACCAATATTTCAATCATTTATAAATCATTTATTATAAAAACTTACTCAATGTACGTCGAAATTGCATCACAGTTGAAAAGTATGTAGCGATGTGCTTTATCCAAGGTTTCTTCATCTAGTGCTATAGGCGTTGCCTTTCCTAATGGACGACCTATCCTTGAGAAAATATCTAATCCTTCTCTAGCACGACCAGCACTATCTTCGTTTCTACCTAGTTGATTAAACATTGTGTCCACCTCATTAGATAAGTATGAGGAACAAAAGGCCATGCATTCTTGTGCCAAATAACCCTCTGCGATTGAACCTTCTGGCCGACTTCTATTACGGACATAAGATTTCAATGTACATAAGTTCCTGCAATAGTTTGTATTTTGACATTAAAGAATAATATATAGCAAAAAATATAAAAGAAATACAAAAAGGCATATAAAAAAAAGAATTACCTTTCGGCTGGATACATCCAACGGTAATGAACGGGGCCAGCTATCCTAGCCTCCGTTGCCAAGTGAATCGGCAAATGGACCATGACATCAAAAAAAGAGGGTGGAAATATCAACTCAAGTTCGGAAAGAGTTATGGCTATCTCACTTTCAAGGCGAACCAAATCACGGGGACAAAGTTCTTTAGAACACAAGTCTTTAAAATAACGACGTAACTTGATTAGAGGAGACTTAACTTTACTTGGTAGTGTTTTACGCATACATAGTGGGAGCAACTGTTCCATCAAAATGTGGCTGTCATGACTCTTTAAGCCGAAAATTTTTGGTGGTTTCATCTGCACACATCTAGAAATGTTCGATGCATGGCCATCTGAAGTTCAACATTTTTCAAAATGCTACAAAATTTCTCTTTCCTTTCTTATTTAGTGAATAACAAGCTTCTGGTAGACTACCATCTTCATTCGGGTGGAGTTCTGGTCTCACTCCTATTTGTTGGCAATCTAGACGTGCATTAACGTGATCTTTTGTTTTTCACCTAATATCTAGCAAAGTTCCAATAATGTTATCACAAACATTTTTTTCTATATGCATAACATCAAGATTGTGACGCATCAAGTTTTTTTCCCAATATGGCAACTCAAAGAATAAACTTCGTTTTTTCCAATTATGAGGTAACACAGGATTATCCTTAACCAATTTTCCAAATCTAGTTTCAAATCCCTCCAACTCAGACAATATCATAGACCCGGTGAGTTTTGGGGGTGGAACACCAAGTTCAGATTCTCCATTGAAAGATTTGTCAAATCTATAAGGGTGATTCTCTTCAAGAAATCTACGATGACCCATATAGACATTCTTATGAGAATTTTCTAAACGACAAGAACATGTAAATTCATGGCATACTGGACATGCTAAATAACCCTTGGTGATCCAACCAGATATATTAGCATGACCTGGAAGGTCACTTATGGTCCACAAAAGTGATGCACGCATATTGAAGGGTTGCTTAGTTGAAGCATCAAAAGTATTCACCCCTAACCACAGTTCATTTAGCTCAGCAATTAAAGGTTGCAAGTAAACATCGATATTATTTCCAGGTTCTGTGGGTCCAGATATCAGCAAAGATAACATAGAGAAAGGTTGTTTCATACACATATCTGGTGGCAGATTATACGGCATCAAAACAACTGGCCATGTAGAGTAATTAGGGCTCATATTCTTAAAAGGATTAAAACCATCTGTAGCCAGCCCCAATCTAACATTACGAGGATCTTTTGCAAATTCAGGATTTTCAAAATCAAAAGTTTTCCAAGCTGTAGAATCAGCTGGATGCCTCATTTTACCATCATCTATGCGACTTTCAGCATGCCATTTCATAAAAGTTGCAGTATTTGATGATATAAACAATCTTTGGAGCCTAGGTTTTAAAGGGAAATGCCATAAAACCTTGGCTGCAACTTTGTGTTCTTTCTTACTATTCTCATGTGCATTGTTGTTGCGTGAGTTACCAAGTTCATGTGAAATTTCGGTTACCGGTGTTATCCACCTAGATTCTTTACAAACATCACATTGCTCCTTGTCTTTGTTCGGCCCCCAATATAGCATGTAATCATTTCTACAAGCATCATATTTCTCATAACTAAAACCCATTTCCTTAATGAATTTTTTAGTATCATAATACGATTTGGGTAATTGCACACCACTAGGGAATGCATCCCTTAACAAGTCAGGTATCCTTGTAAATGTCCTATCACTCATACTACCCAAACACTTGATATTAAGTAAGTGAACAAGAAAGGAGAGTTTCGTGTATTTTTCACATCCAGGGAACAAAGTTTGTTGTGAATCATCTATCAATTTACAAAATGTTTTGGTATCAGCCATGTTATTATCCATTGTGTCATCATCTTCCATATCATTATCAAGATCTGGAATTCCAAAAGCATCACGTAATAACCCTTCCATATCATCGTGTTTATTTGGAACCCTTTGACTATTAGAGTTAAGTGTAGTGTTAAGAGAAGATTCACCATGTGCTGTCCATTTAATATAACCCCTAAGGAACCCATCACATATTAAATGCTCATATGCATCTTGTCTTGACACCCACAATCCGTTACCGCAAATTTTACAAGGACATAATATCATACCATCAAGACTTGCATGATCAAATGCAAAATCAAGGAAGAAATTGACACCGTTCTTGTACAAATTATGCGTTCTTGGTAAATTCATCCAACTTTTATCCATAACTGAACACGTAAAGTATTACCTCAAATTAATGCTTCGGAAATATCTTAAGCTTGGATTCACTAGAACAAAACTTGAACCTGAATTAAAAAATAAAAGTAATTAGTAAGGCAAAAAAACTTGTTCCTATGTGACAGATAAAAAAATCAAATTAAGTTTTATATAAAATTGTTGTCACTAATTTCATGTAACTTTTGACCACTTTTACTCTATCACATAAAATCTTATCACTAATGCACAATTTTCTTGTAGTGCATCTATGTAATAGGAATACTATCGTTTGTCAAAATAAGAAGACTAAAAAATCTTTTTGAGATCCTAAAGGGAACATACATAATTGTCTAAGGCAAGAGCCTGATGTTGTTTTAGTTTTATAAAATATTAGACTATACATATAATTATTATACTAACACTTTTCAGTTTAAATAAATTACAGAGAACAAGTATAATATGTACATGGATCCATTAAACTGAATTTCTATTATAAATTTATTATTCACCATTGAATAAGAATATGTAATATATCTCTACACTTGTAGGTTGTATATATATATATATACTAAAGCTTAATACATAAATGATAAATCTGAAAAATTGGTCACCGAAATATTTGCAACCCAAATATGTTACTAAGTTTATCTCTGATATTACATTGAATAAAAAACCATCTAAAAGCTAAAATTGATAGGCAAGAGAACATTTAAAATTGATAGCAAGGTAATTAAGTTTTATATAATAAAATGTGTTACAATAGGACCAAATTTCTGCATAATTTGACCACAAATTTCATCTTAAATCATTCACACTACCACATATCAGAGAGCTTTCAAATAACCTTCAATTTCAATTCAACTATATACACACATATCAAAGAATGGAAGTAAAACTATTGATTGTAATAAAATAATACCTTATAAGATTCGTAGAACTCTAGTAGAGGAAGTAATGAACCCACTTGAAGCACTAAAAATTGAATTTTAGGATAGAGAAAAAGTCAGCAGCTATAAGCACAAAAACAGAGAACTTTCAAGATAATAGAAATTGCCGTTTCAACATACCATATCTATGAGATTCGCATAGAGAGAAATAGCAAATGAAAGGAGAGATTTGGCTGTTTTTTATGCAATTAAAGGGTGGTACGGTGCAGTGCAATTAAAGGAGAAATTGCCGTCACATACTCGAACAACTTGATAGAAAATGGTGGAATGGTGGAAATAGTAGAAAACTAGGGATTTCTACATTACAGACTCAAACAATGGCTTGGTCGATTAGTGGAAGATTTAGAAATCTAGGGCTTTTTCATGTTCTTGGAGGCAAAAGAGTTATTGACTGAAAAAATTAGCGGGGAAGATGTATAAGTTACCGCCCTTTTTTTTTGGCATTCTTTTTTTTTTTTTTTTTAATTGGTGGGCTTTAAATTGAAGCGCCTCAATTGAAATAAAATGAGGCCCTTAGTTTTAAGCGTCTCAATTTAGGGGTGGCAATAGATAGTTTTTGTTCTAGTGTAGTCTTCTGATGAGTTCCCCCTCAGCTTATGCATCCAATTTTAATAAACCCAGTTCAGCTCTTAGAGTTGAAAACCTTGTCTCACTTAGAGGTTTTGTGAAGATGTCAGCAATTTGATTTTCAGTAAACACATATTCTATCATGACATTTCCTTTCTCCACATGATCTCTAATAAAGTGATGCTTGATCTCAATATGCTTAGTCCTTGAATGACTTGTAGTATTCTGAGTAAGGCTGATTGCACTTGTATTGTCACAGTAGATTGGTATTCCACTGATTTTGATATTGTAGTCTTCTAGTTGATGCTTCAACCATAAGATTTGTGCACAGTAAGCTCCAGCAGCTATGTATTCAGCTTCAGCAGTAGATATGGATACTGAAGTCTGTTTCTTACTCATCCATGAGATCAGACGACTACCTAAGAATTGACAGGCACCTGTTGTGCTTTTTCTATCAATCTTGCAGCCAGCATGGTCTGAATCTGAATAACCAATAAGCTCAAATCCATATTCTCTAGGATACCACAATCCCAATTCTTGAGTGCCCTTAATATATTTCAGAATTCTCTTGGCAGCTAAGAGATGAGATTCTTTAGGATTTGATTGAAATCTCGCACAAACCCCAACTGAGTACATAATATCAGGTCTGCTTGCTGTTAGATATAACAGTGACCCAATAATGCCTCTGTATTTGGTTATGTCCACTGATTTGCCATCTTCAACTTTATCCAAACGAAGACTTGTAGACATTGGAATAGTAGCAGTAGAGCTAGTTTCCATACCAAATTTCTTGAACAGATCCTTTGTGTATTTTGCTTGGCTGATGAGTATTCCATCAGGTAACTGTCTTACTTGCAAACCAAGAAAATAATTAAGTTCTCCCATCATGCTCATTTCAAACTTGTTCTGCATCAGCTTTGAGAACTTATCACACATCTGTTGGTTAGTTGAACCAAAAATAATATCGTCCACATAAATTTGCACAAGCAAAATATGTTCTTCCCATTCAATAGTGAACAAGGTCTTTTCAACTTTACCTTTGCGAAATCCTTTAATTAAGAGGAAATCAGATAAGGTATCATACCATGCTCTTGGAGCCTGTTTCAGTCCATAGAGGGCTTTCTTCAGACGATACACCTTGTCTCCTTCTTGATAGACTTCAAAACCAGGTGGTTGTTCAACATAAACTTCTTCTTGCAATTCTCCATTGAGAAAAGCAGATTTCACATCCATCTGATAGACGGTGAAATTCCTGTGAGCAGCATAGGCAAGAAAGAGTCTGATTGCCTCTAATCTTGCTACTGGTGCAAACGTTTCATCAAAGTCAATGCCTTCTTCTTGGCAGTAACCTTTGGCCACTAATCTTGCTTTATTTCTGGTAACAATACCATCTTCATTCATCTTATTTCTGAAAACCCATTTAGTGCCAATTACTCTTTGATGACTTGGTCTAGGAACTAAGTACCAGACTTCATTCCTTTCAAATTGATTTAGCTCTTCTTGCATAGCTTCAATCCAGTTTGGATCACTAAGAGCTTCTTCAATCTGTTTGGGCTCTATTTGAGATAGGAAGCTGACAAACATTGCATCACTTGCAGCAGCTCTCCTTGTCTTCACTTTATCCAAAGGATCACCAATCACCAGCTCTGGTGGGTGATTTTTGAGCCATCTAAGATCAGGTTGCAAATCATAATGTTGTCCTTTGTTTTGGTCTTGCAACACCACTGTTGGAGTTCCAGTAGTAGTCTGTTGAACATTTGTTGTCTGTTGAACAGTCTCTGGTCTGTCAGCTGTTTGCAACTCGTCTGTTAGACAATCAGCACTGTGATTTTGAACAGCACTTGAGTTATCAGCTGGGTTGAGATCAGGTAGTATGATGGGAACATATTCTTCATTCTTTTCAACATTCAACTTCTGTAAATCAGTAGACAGATCTTGATTAGTAATTTGATTCTTTTCAGAAGATTGATTTGGTTCATCAAATACTACATGAATGAATTCCTCTATAAGTAAAGTTCTTTTGTTAAAAACTCTATAAGATTTACTAACAGTAGAGTATCCTACAAAAACAGCTTCATCAGCCTTCTCTGCAAATGCAGTAAGGTGATTTTTTCCATTATTTAAAACATAGCATTTACAACCAAATATCTTAAAATAATGAATGTTTGGCTTCCTGTTGTTCCAAACTTCATATGGAGTCTTGTTTTGGTGCTTGTTGATCATGCATCTGTTTTGGGTAAAACATGCTGTGTTTGTTGCTTCTGCCCAAAATCTTTGAGGCAGCTTAGCTTCAGCTATCATGGTTCCGACAGCTTCCTTCAGTGTTCTGTTTCTCCTTTCAGCAACACCATTCTGTTGAGGGGTTCTAGCAGCTGAATACTCATGATGTATTCCTTTGATATTACAATAATCTTCAACAGTAGAGTTTGTAAACTTTGTCCCTCTATCTGATCTGATCTTCAATATTTATATACTTTTCTCATTCTGATGTTCCTTGGTTTCACTTTTCTTCTTCATGAATATCACCCAAGTATATCTTGAATAGTCATCCACAACAGCTAGGCAGTATTTCTTTCCACCATTGCTGACTGGATCAATGGGTCCTAATAAGTCCATGTGTAGCAGCTCCAATATTCTTCCAGAAGATTGATGCTTCTTGCTTTTGAATGATGACTTGATTTGTTTACCCTTCTGACAGGCGTCACATAGCTTATCTTTGCTCATGACTGTCTTTGGAATTCCTTCTACCAGATTATTCTTGATTAGTCTGTTGATGGTCTTGAAATTCACATGATTCATTCTTTTGTGCCACAGCCAACTGACTTCACTTGGTGTTGATGTCACCAAACAAATGCTTGAATTCTTGTCAGCAGAATTCCAGTCCACTGTGTAGACATTCCCTTGTCGTCTTCCAGATAAAATTACATTCTTTGTACCAATCTGTTCAACGTAGCACTTATCTGTTGAGAAGATGACTGAATATCCTTTGTCACAAAATTGACTTATGCTCAGCAAATTGTATTTGAGGCCTTTAACATAAGAGACGTCAGATATCTCAATGTTGCCTTTGATCAGCTTTCCACTTGCTACAATCTTGCCTTCCTTGCTGTCCCCAAAAGTAACTTTAGGACCATCCACAACAACAACATCAGTCAGCTCATGTATGTTTCCACACATGTGTCTTGAACAGCCACTGTCCAAGTACCAAATTTTCTCTACTTTACTCCTACTCCTAATCCTAACCTACAAAACAAAATAGAATTGTTTTAGGTACCCTTATTGAGAGGGTCCTGAAGGATTAGTTCCACCTTTGACAACCCAAGATGATGAAGTCTTAGGCTTCTTAGGCTTCTGAGTTTCAACAGGAGTATGAACAGTTTTGCCTTTACCACGTTCATCAGATTTGTCATATTGTTGATGATCAGCATGATAAGGGTGATGTTCAAATGCAGAGTAAGATGCATGATAAGGAGGATATGCATGCATTGGATGATCATGGTACGGTGCATAGTAAGTTGGAAATTGAGGTGCATGATACATAGGATGATATGCAGCAGGTTGCACATAATAAGACTCATTTCCATACCAAGCATTTTGATTTTTCTTGTTTTATTAATTCTTTGGTTTACTAGTTGCTTGCTCATTAACAGACGACTTAGTTTTATCACTAGTCTGATTAGTTTTAGCCTTGTCAGAGGACTTCCTAGGACTATTCTGTTTAGGCTTACTAGTCTGTTTTCCTACACTAGGCTCCTTGCTCTTTTTAGCCTTAGGAGTTTTCGTCTCCTTTAATACTTTCTCAGGTGAAGCAGGTTTAGTAGTCTGAACATACAATATGACCTTGCTATTGTCAGCTAATATGAATTTTTCAGTATGGTTCAGTTCTAACTTATCCTGATCTAAAGGTGTCTTCTGTTTACTAGACACGTGAGTGGATGCAACAGATGACTTCTCATGAGACTCAACGACTTTCTCAAGCTCAATGATTTTACCCTTTAAGACGTCACATTCAGCTTTCAGAGATTCATTCTCTGGCTCAAGCAGTTTATATTCAGCTGATTCTTTTGGCTTTTCAGCTTTAAGTTTCAGTGAACTGTTTTGCTCTTTCAGCAATATCATCTCTTCCTTAAGCTTTTTAAATGCATCAGCAATGCTAGTATTGTTGAGCATCATTTGTTCAAATGAATTAAATAATTCATTATCAAGAGGAGTTACCTCATCATCCTCAGAGCTATCAGATTCCTTGGCCATCAGGCAGAGAAGAGCAGGACTCTCTTCATCAGAAGTGTCTGAATCTGAATCAGATGAGTAGACAGCAGCTAGCTTTTCTGCTTCAGCTACCAACACCTTTCCTTTCTGATGCTTTCTTTCTTTTCTGATTCTCTTTTCTTCTTCTGTATACTTCTCAGCTTTAGGATATGGGAAGTCTCTGATGAAATGACCCAGTTTCCAGCAATTGTAGCACATCATTTTGGATTTATAAGAATCCTTATCCTGACAAGAAGAAGTAGGGTTAGAAGTAGAAGCATTGTTATGTTTGTTCTTCATTTTTCGTCTGTAGAACTTTTTGAAGTTGTTCATCAGCAATGCTACGTCTCCAACAGTGTACTCCTTTTTGTTGAGTAGTGTGGCTTCATCAGATGAGTCCACATCTTTGCTTTTGTGAGCTGGCTTTCTGGGATTTTCAGCAGCAATGAGTGCAGCTGTGGGACTTGAAGTTGAGGTTTCTTCAACACCCATTCTTGGCAGTTTATACTCGTACGCCTTGAGTACTGACAACAACTCGGTGAGAGAAATCTTGCCCAGATCTCTAGACTCCTCCATGGTTGTCACCTTAATGTTGAACTTTGGAGGTAGGGCCTTCAGAACTCTGACGGTTATCTCCTTGTCCGTAAAGGTTTTTCCAAGCTTTAACACTTCATTCAATGTCCTTGTAAACCTTGTGTCCATCTGGTCAATGGTTTCCGCAGACTTCATCTTGAAGTTGTCCAGCTTTTCCAGAGCAACACTCGGCTGATGCTCTTTGATGGCGTCGTTTCCTTCGCTCATGTCACGAACCTTATCCCACATCTCCTTTGCAGTTTTGCAATGTTTGACTTTGTCAAACCGATCATTATCCAGGGCTTTGGTCATGATAAAACGGCCAACTTTATCCAGATTGAACAGCTTTATTTCTTCGGCTGTCATCTCTGTTAAATCATTTTCCACCACTAGTTCAGCTTCATCAACTATGATAGTCTTGGTGAATTTGAATGGACCTTTTATGATACATGTGTACATGTTATCATTATAAGCAGGTAGAAAAATCTCCATTCTGATTTTCCAGTCTTCAAACGACATACCAACAATGTGGGGAACATGGCTGATACAGTCCATTTTTCAAAAAGTTTTGTTATTAAAAAAAATGCTCTTTTGAAAAGTTTTGAAAACCTTTGATAAACACTTGGATCAAGCTCGTTGATCAGACAGCTGATTCTAATGAACCACCTGCTCTGATACCACTTGTTGGTCCCAAGTGGTCAGATGAGGTCTAGAGAGGGGGGGGGGGGGTGAATAGACCTCTAAACTTTTTCCAATTTTTAACTTTAAAACCTTTTTGTTCTAACTTAAACAGACTAATCTGTTATCAACAGTAGGTTCCTCGGCTGATCGCGAACAAATCTTTGAACAGCTTCGTAGACCACTAAACTGATAGTTACTTAGCTGATTTTGTCAAAATCAGTTTTAATACTTAGAGTACTTGCAGCGGATTTTCAAAGTGTTTTTCACAAGTATATTCAGTAGTTTGAAAAATGTTTCCCCAGTTTTGTAAACTCCTTTTAAACATTTTTCAAACAGTTAACTAAAGTGTTTTATGCAGTCTTGAAATATGCAATTAAAAGTGCAAATAAAAACACACAGAATTTTTATAGTGGTTATATGGATTTAAATCCTTTAGTCCACTCTTCCAAGTCACTTAGATCTTGGGTTATACTAGAAACACAAAGTAACCAGTACACTCTGCTTACGCCTAACAACAAATGAACAGGCCGTAAGTGCGCAATAAGAAATCACAAAGAAATCCTACTCTCTAAAGTAATATCACTCACAAAGATGGATATCTACTTCTCACAACACTCAGTTTTACAAAATCACTCAGAAGATGTATTTAGCTTTGTTCTTCAACCTCGCTTTTCGTCAACAAATGACTAAGCTGATGAGTGAGCTGTTCTTGAGACTTAAAGAATTCTGCTTCGAAAATTTCTCAGAGATTGTGTTGTTCTTTTCTTCTCGTCTCTTTCAGCTATTTATACTTGAGGTATGAAAAATGTCCGTTGAAGAGAGACAGAATTCAAATTCCTCGAGTACTGGTCCTTAAAATCCGCAAACGGCTCTTTTGCAGTCTGTCCGTACTGTCAACAGTACTTTTCTGCATGCAGCATTAAATGTACCCAGCTGATGCGAAGCATTTCTTCAATCATTTGTCTTTAATAACCTTGTACTTCAGCATTTATTACTTCCAGGGGCATTTATTACCGTTGGGAAGACTTTATGATCCTTTCCACTTGGCTGACGGAAGTGCAAGTCTGATGGCGAACAAAGCTGATCTCAAACTTGAACAAATCTGATTTGAGTCGGCTGATCTTCATCAGTCTGATAATTTTCCTTCAGCGGATCAGCAGTCTTTGGACCTTGATTTTTGACTCTTCTGATATCTTCTTTACTTAGTCAAAATTTCTTCAAGGGAACATCAGCTAAGTTAACCCATACTTAGCCAATTTTAAGTTTGGGAATCCATCAAAACCTCCCTTTACAAATTGTCTTCAGTGCTTCTTCATCTTCATCTTGATCCAACATATTTAATTAAAAGTACCTATTTAAACGTGTCGATATAATCAAACTTACAATGAAGTGTGCCGTAATAATTTTTTATTTCAATTTCATGTAAAATCAATCTCACCAAATCATTAATCAGCATTGGACAGTAATAATTACAAGGAATTATGCATTGTCAGGTACATAAGCATAGCTGTAAAAGTTTGACCAAATGAACATATAGCATCAACTGAGCTAATTTCATAAAAATACATATTTCGAAAAAACTTAAGATAAAAGTTTGTAATATGTTTTGGAATCTACTAAATTTCCTTTTTCTATTTAAAAAAATTCCCTTTTATGTTCTATTTGTTTTATTCATTCTTCAGAAGAGATAGTCAAAGAAAAATTATACTATATTTTACCTCTTCAGTCCGAACACACTGGCTTCATTTAGAATTGCGTAGTTAAGATTATATTTTCTATAAAGTTTTCAATTTTCTCTCGTGGGTTGATAAAGATGGTCTGTTAATTTCTATAAAGGGTTACGATCTATATATTACAGATCAACAACAAAAGCAAGCACATATTTAGAGACATGTTGTAGATTGTCTATACAATATAGAAAAAATAGTTAAATAGTAAGCTTTTCAACAGACGTCAAAACTGTGTTTGTAAGAAATACTCCAGTCTATGATTAAACTACGAAGCAAATATATATTTTTAAACGGTTTCTTGAAAATTGTCCGAAAACGATCGGTCTTTTACAAATTGAGTGTTTTTTGCATGTTTTTTTAAAACACAAGGAAGTTTAGCAGAATAAAAAATTCACAGGGTAGCTTCATGCAGATTAAGCATAACAAAGGGGATTATCTTACATTTTACCCACAAATTTGTCTAGAAAATATATTATTACTAAAATCATACAATTAATCTATTAAAATCGTTAGAGTACAAAATGAGATAATATTTTTTTTCTAAATAATAAATAATATTGTTACAAATATATAAAGATTGGAGGTTTATTGCCAAGTTAATTTATGCACACTCAATAGATATACTACTGTACCAGTCATATAACACCTCTTTTCCATTGAGGTCGAAAATAACAACACAAAATACCATGACATCGACCAAATAAAAAAAACAAATTATTAATCGATATTCCATGTCTTCAGAAAAACAGTTCCAACCATTAGCAAAGCCGGTATTTGTCACTTCAACAATCCAGGATCTCGTTCCAGTTACCAGCTTTGCTAGCGTTTTGTTGTGCATATGTAGAGACCGAATAAATTCAGCTGGGATAATATGTAAATATAATAAAATATTTAGAGGCAAATATATATACGTAATTGTACTAAAATCCTAAAGATGGATGAAAATATATAAAGCACAAAAATAAGGAATAACTTCTAAAAATTTATAACAATTAAATGACTGATAGAGTATAATAAATTCCAAAATTCGTAAAGAAAACTACCAAGCAGTCATTCTTTTGCACAACGGTGACATGGAAAGCTCGAGTTTTACCAAAGTGATCCACTGTTTGCGGTATAAACGAAACACACAAGTTACAAATATGCACTGTCCTACTATAAACGGTACTTAAATATTTGAAATAACAACTTTGATTAAAACATTGATTTTTTTTTATTCCATGAACGTCAAAAACATTAATTTCAAAAATATTCGTGTGCCATTGATAAAGGACTATCCTTTCGCCATGTTCAACAAAATTATCTGCTATTAACTGGTTCTAAAGCCTAAGAAAATCGTTTTCTTTTATTTGTAAAGGCCAATATTTAGTCCCGTTTCTTAAAATAATCGTATCATCATGAGCCAATCCAGCAGCCTTCCTAACATGAACTGGGAAATCCTGAAAAGTAATCGTCCACGATTAAGCAAAATAATAAATTAAACAAATAAAATGAAAAAATATAGAAACCTCATCGACGTTTACCTCGACCGATTTCAAAATACCGCATGCTAGCATAAAGAAGACCCCCCTAATTTCTTGTGCACAATGCACTGCAGATTTACTAATACTACTAATTCTATTAAGAGATTCTTTTGATGGAAAATTATCATCTATATGTTGCTCAACTAATTTATATATGAAATACTTGTTTTCATCAAGGTTGGTACAAAAATGACTCTCTAAAATTGAAAACACGAAGAACAATGTAATCTTCTCGGGATTAATAGAGCTTATTTTTTTCTGGAGTACATTACGAATAAGAATATTGGAAATCATCCTTGTTAAAATCAGAGTACAAATTTTATTTTACAAAGTACATAGAAATCTCATCACATATTACCTTACTTATATAGAGGCAGAACAAATATATACAAATATATTTTATGCTATTACGTAGCATATCTAATTAGCAGTCATATCAAAGTATTACGGAAACATATATAAAACAGTACTCTCTATTTCCATTACAAACACAAAACGGCACCGTTACTCTAATATGCGATCCACATCAACGTACGTTTACGATTGTCGATGATTTGCATTTCCTGTCTTTTTTTCCAATTTTCATGTCGACGAAATATTGGGACCGTATTGTTTTAAATTAATTTTGAACAATAGAAAATCCCCTTGCTTGAAATGCTAAATCCTAAGTTTATCAAGTGCAACAACTACGAGCATGATTTTAGATTGGTGGTTAATTTTTATTGGATTTCACTTGGTTTTTAATAATAGCAATTTCCTTTGTTAATTGTGGTCGTGCGAGTTTGCTTTTGCAATTTATTTTTAAACGGCATAATGACGAAACAGCACCGTTTACTGAGTTTATCTTTTTACGTTCAAACCTTTTTTTCGATTAGCAACAACTATTATCCCGATTACGACTTATTGCTTCCAATTTTATTTCCTTCTTTTTAAAAAACGGCATAATCACGAAACGTCGCCGTTTATTGAGTTTATATTTTTCTGTTCATACTTTCGTATCGATAACAAACAACAACAACATTTCCGATGTATAATTTTTTCTTCTAATTTAATCTGTTTTGTTTTTTACAGTATGATCGAAACAGCACCGTTTATTGAGTTTATCTTTATAAAAACAAAATAAAAACTATATTTACTATAGATGATTATTGCTTCCAATATTCTTTAATTATATTTTTTATTAATTAAGAATAATTATTTACGAATATATATTTATGTTTTGCAATAAATTAAAAGTTCACAACTTCATCATCTCTATTTATAATATAAGCCTCTGTTTCCGGTTGAGTCACCCTGATTTACTTTCTCTTACAATCCCGTCGGACAGGGAGGTGAGGGGCGCACGGGCCGAGCGATTTCGCCTTTTTTGGAACAACTGAATTGGGATATAATATAACTTTATAAACAAAATCATTAAAATAAAAAACATATGATTTAAGTTAAGATGTTGCTAAATAAGCATTTATTTTTAATTTACATTTCTTAGACGTCTGTTTAATAATATATAAAACGTATCAAGGGTTGTTACTTGTTACTAAGCAAAATTCACAATATTTATACATAATTAGTTGATATATTTTTTATCATTATTACTAACAGATATGTAGAAATTTTATTTGCTAGAACAAAAAAAATCACGGAAAAAATTTTACGAAAGAAATACTTGTTTTGATAACAAATTAAAATATGTTTAAAAAAACCACAAGTTCAACGTCCTATTCTCTAATATTCGAGAGAAGCATTTCTTCGAAAAGCAAATTTAGCTCTTTCACCTTTCCTCAACTTTCCTATACCAATAAATAAACAACCTTTAGGTATGTTATTGTCATTCTTTTCAATAACAAACCATATTAGTTAATATTTTTTTTTAAAAATAGCGTCGTTTTGATACCACGTCCGCTCAGTTTTATTGTGCCTCATCTCCTTTTCATAGAACGGTTACTGTTGTAAACAGTTATAGGTTAATATTATTTTGCAATAATATAATACTTATTTAACTCTATGCATATTTATAACATCCTAAATTATCAGGAAATATATTTAAATATTTATTTATAGAATATCGATGTCGATATATGAATTAAATAGTAGTAAATAAATTAGTTTCTATAAATTTAAATATAAGTACTTAAATATAATTTAATTATATTATTAAATTGTAAATAGCCAAACAATTAGCATATATTTAATGACTTAATTTTCAATTAACAATATTACTTTATTTTTATTTCCTAAATTCACGAAATATAATTAGTTAAAATATTAAAATAATTTGCAAGTGGTGGGCCCAAGTGGTATGTTTTTATATGTTATCTAGCATCTTTTCTCCCATTTTTTCATCTATCATGTAAATGTCGAAATTATTCATCTTCCAAACAGACGGTGAATTGAACCATTATATGAAAAGGAAAAATAAAATCAGCAATACGTGGTACAACAATACTAAGCACACATGGCATTAAAACAATGGCATTTTATAATTATCTGGGCCCAAAAAAGTTGGAAAGGAATTTGATCAATACTGTTCCTTGCCCGTTTTGGCTCTTATCAACGCGTGTCGAGCTCCTACTTAGTATCAATTACTCGATCTCCTATTTTCCAATCGTGTGATCTATTAAGTCTCCCAAAATTTTCGAACTAAAATATATTTTTCAATATTGTATATGTCCTTCCGATCTCCTACTATTGTTACAAAATACAGATGCAGCATGACGATCCCTCGTATGTCTTCCATTCTGGTCGATTGGGTCATCAATACATCGTATTATAAGAATAATGAGAAGATCGTATTATGAGACAAGTAAGAGACGAGAATAAATCGCCAGCAAACTTCTGACGAGCAATTGAGACTACAAGGGAAAACTATGCATGAAGGCGGTATGCACCGTATATCGCCAACAAACTTTTGAAGAGAAATTGAGATTGTTTAGAACTATAAAGCATAAACATGGAAAAGTAAGACAGAGAATTTGGAGAAAATAAAAAATAAAGACTAAACGTTGGTTTAATTTGCCGAAACAGTCAAGAAACAGAGCACAATAATTAAACGAGTTGGAATGAATAATCTTTACGCAAGCGAGACCACCAATTTATAGCAAAAGTTATTTAGATCCGGCGGTTAAAAGAAACACAGATGAACGGCGAAGATATACACATTCATTAGGAACATTACTAATCAAAATCCTTTCCACTTTTTTTGAGCCCAGATAATTAAAAAAGGACGTTGTTTTGACGTCGCGTGTGCTCGGTGTTATTATACCTCATACATTGCTGATTTTATTTTACTTTTTCATATAATGGTTTTATTCACCGTCTGCTTTCAAGTGGTGAGCGAAAATTTTCTGACTTCGAAATTTATATCTAATTAAATTCACTTCGATCTCTAAAACACAATCCCGACCTACCTTTTTTAATTTCATTTAACCGATCTGTTATTTTGTCACTTAAATTTTATACCGTTAAGTAGTGAGGCCCAAGTGTTTAATTACTCAAAAGGAAAATCTATTTTTAAAATATAAAAGATATGAATACATGTGGTTATCTTAATTACCTAGGACGGACTATAGTAGTTGTTCGTCACAAAACTAAAATAGTTAAATATTTTATATAGGTCGAGACAAAACAAAGCAGTAGACGAAGATGTATTTATTACCTTTAATTACATTATAAACAAATATGTCAAATTGATCTTACACAATGCATTGGGAATGTTCTCGCATTGCATGTATAATAAAATATATTATGCAAAGAAAAAAAAAGTTGTATACTTTATGTCGATTGAAGAGTCGTGGTCAATATCAACATTACGGCCAACATTGTTTAGATCGAAAACGAAATGTGCTATACAGATCGGAATACACGTAAAGCCTAAAATTATTTCATAGCTGGAAGTTGAAAAGTAAGACTATGTCATACACAGTCGATGCATTTACTAGCTTGGCATAAATTTTATGTTTGTAAGTATACCTTATAAGCGTAGCTTTTCAGAAAACCCAGAAAAAATAGCATATAAGAGGCGTACCGGTCAAAGAACAGTACAACACAATTTTCTTTCCAATTTTTTTTCCCCATATAATTACAAAACGACGTAGTTTTGATGCCATACGCGCTCTGTGTTATCGTACCTTGTGCATTGCTGATTTTCTTTCTTCTTTTCATATAATGGGTTAATGGGCCGTCTATTTGTAAGTGGTGGGCCCAAAGCTCCTACTTACTATCAATTACCCGATCTCCTATTTTCCAATCGCGTGATCTATTAAGTCTCCCAAAATTTCTGATCTAAAATATATTTTTCAATATTGTATATGTCCTTCCGATCTCCTACTATTGTTACAAAATACAGATGCAACATGGTGTTGGAAGTGCTTGTACTCGTGCTCTTATTTCCAGATTTGCTAAAGTGAAAGAACTCCCCCTTGTTCCGTGGTCATTGCCGGATGAACCTCCATGTACTTATTGTGGAGCTCTAAGGTTTTACCGGGAGACACCTGGTTTTTGTTGTGGAAGTGGGCAGATTTCCTTGGCAAAAACTGTTTTTTGTCCAATTATGTGGTACTTATTCACGGATCCAGTTTCTGATATTGCTAGGGAGTTTAGAAGAAGGGGTCGATCTTATAATAATTCTTTCGCATTCACCTCAATTGGTATGAGTTTTGATCCAACCTCTTGGCGGGCTAGGGAAGGTATTTACGCCCTCAAAGTTTTTGGGCAGGTCTCGCATTATGTCAATCAGTGGATATTGATCCTGACAAGGTGTCACTACTTCAATTATTTTTCTTAGATACTGTAGAGCAACTTGATGATGACGTATTGAAACTCAAAGACTTAAAACCTGAGGTCTTAGCCATGCTTATTGAAGCATTGTCTGCTAATCCTTACACAAATTTTTTCAAAAGATTAAGATGCTGGGATAATCTCGACGAGGCCCACGTTGTAATAAAAACAAGTCCGGCTCTAGACCAAAGAAATTATAATGTCCCTACTGTTGATGAAGTGGCTGCTGTTTGGAGAGATGGACAAGAGTCGTCGCTCGGGTCTGAGCGAGATATACGTGTGTACAAGTGTGGTGGTCACAGGCATAAGTTGAATTATTATTACAGTTGTTATGATCCTATGCAGTACCCATCTTTATTTCAGAATGGCAAACCCGGTTGGCATGCTGGAATAAAGAAAACTAATGTTTCTGGTTTTCAAAAGATGAAGAGAGGGAGGGAAGTGGATGTAAACTCTGCATGAAGGCGGTATGCGCCATATATCGCCAACAAACTTCTGAAGAGAAATTGAGATTGTTTAGAACTATAAAGCATAAACATGGAAAAGTAAGACAGAGAATTTGGAGATAATAAAAAATAAAGACTAAACGTTGGTTTAATTTGCCGAAACAGTCAAGAAACAGAGCACAATAATTAAACGGGTTGGAATGAATAATCTTTACGCAAGCGAGACCACCAATTTATAGCAAAAGTTATCTAGATCCGGCGGTTATGATTTAACCGGATTTCGTCGGGTTAATTGTATATCAGTGAATTTGTAATATCGGTGGGGCTTACGATACTTGTGTATATTTAGTAGGGCTCTGTTACTTTATTCCGGATGGATCAATCACAAAGAAAAGCAATGAGCAAGAACAAGAAGTAAAACCACAAATAAAGCTAATAACACATCAATATGGAGATCAGAATACTATGAATAATATTGAATCTTATTCAGTTGTAATGCCTTAGGCAGTGTATTTTTGTATATTCTTGAAGTAAAAGGGAGTTCGTAGTTGTCTAATACAATGATTAACTAGGTATTTATACAATGTTAAACCTAGCGTTACAAGGAAACACAGTCCTAATAGGACTCGGCCCAAATATCCTTCATGGGTCCGGAGTATCGTCCTTTGATCGAAGAGAGCTGCGCTTGGCCGGGTCTGTTAGATGATCCCGATCTGTTTGGATTGGTCGAACCGATCTTAACTTCTTCGTTCGATCCGAGTAATATGTAGGGTGCGAAATAGCCCCCATCAGTACTCCCTCACTTCTTCGAGCGTATAGATAATAGAAGCTCGTAGAAGTAGATAGGTCTTTACGACTGTTTCTTTTCTATGAATGGAGCCTCGTTAAAAACCTTACTTAAGAAAAAACCCTGTGGAAAAAAATCTTAAATAAGGAAAAGAGTGCTACATATCACAGATAGTCGTTTTCTCTGTCCAGTTACGGAACGCCACGCGTCTATTCCGGAAGCTTTTCGTATTCTTCCGTTTTTTGCGGGAATATGAGTAGCTGCAATAAGTTCGAAACGTCTTTTCTTATTTTGTTATAAATAGGTGACTCTATAGTTCGCCATTTCTCCTTTTTACGTCCTTATAACTCGTAATCATTTTCCTGACTAGTCGTTCATCACGCTAAATTTTCCCTTTTATCGACCTTCATTTTCCGAGAACCAGAATATATGGCTTCTGTAAGAAGATCTTCTTCTAGAGAGGTCGTCGCCCTCGACAATGAGGAGGAGTTGCAATCTAGCGTAACCGACTTCGTCGTCCCTGTAGAGGATACTTTCAAGGTACGGATCCTTACTGATGCGGATGTGGCTGCACGAGCCAAAAAGGGCAAAGGCACTGTTCCTCAGATTTCTGAACCAATTGAGGACGTCGTTTGCGCTTATACAGCGGAAACATTTCCGGAGGTTGTGAGTAATTATACCAAATATTTTCCGAAAGGTTCTGAGATAATTCTTCCTTCCTCTACTGATAGGGTCACATCTCCCCCGGAGGGATGTCGAGCCTTTTATACGGCTCACTTCAACAGCGGACTTCGTCTTCCTTTGTCTCCTCTCTTTCTTGAAGTTTTGAAAACCTTTAGTGTGTGCTTGACACAGTTGGTTCCAAATTCCGTTGCTTTTGTAGTTTGCTTTTCTGTTTTGATGATCGCCAAGGGGTTTAAACCTTCTTTCCGTAATTTTACACAACTTTTTCGCTTTAATATTTCTAGTTCTTCAAATCGTGGATACTTCTTTGCTAGTCAGCGGCCTAGTCGAGCGATCTTTGACGCCCCTGTTTCTAGTAATCCTTTATGGAAATCTCATTTCTTCTTCGTTCGTCCTCCGTCTAATTTTCGCTTAGCAGATGGTACGAGCGTGCCTTTTTCATGGGATCACGGTTCTAGTTGGATTTCTGGAGGTCGCTTAGCGACAGGCGAACTAATCCCCGATGATGCTAAGTTTATCGCTGATATCTCCGAAATGCGTGCAAACAAATATCAAAGTGCTCTTTTGATCGGGGAAGCTTTCCTTCGTAAGGCGGGATTAAGCATTCACAGCTTTCCCGTTAATTCATCATCTGAACTTCTTGGTTAGTACTTTATTTTGGCTTAGTGTTATGATGATACCGTTTATAGGGAAGAAAAATAGCTTATAATTTATTTCTTTTTCAGCCGATATGGTAGAGAACTCTCGGCATTCTTCGAAGGGAAAAATGGTGCTGTCGAAATCTTCCAAATCCGTAGAGAATGCCCCTATCGAGCAGAGAGCGTCACGAAAAAGGAAGCTGGAGTTAGGTCATGAATCTGAAGAGAATAGAGAAAAATCTCCAGATTCTTCTCGTGAGTCCCCTATTCGTCAAGGCACGGGATCTGGTTATCCTCCTCTTCATCTTAGGACCTCTTTGGGTATTCGAGGATGTCGCAGCTGGTCGATGCCTCATCCTTCTAATAATCCAGTTGATAGAAAAAGGAGTTACTATGGACGTTCTGGTGACGACCTTTCTTTACTCGGAGATAAGCATCCAAAATCTACTCTTGTCGAAATGATCGAGGATCATTTAGAGGGAAAGAGGGCCGCTGGTTATTCCGAGAAGGATTCTCTTATTCACGATGATAATGAGAACGCGGTCGATAAAGCAACCCGTGTTCTTTTGTCTGGTGTTTTTACTCGTGATCTGAATAAGCTTCTTCATAAGGATCCTCTGGAGAAATTCCAGCGAGCTTCTCTTTATGCTGAAAAGGTGATATCTTTTTCCTTTAATCATGTTAACAGGTAATTTTGAGGGTCTTCCTTATTTTACTAACCCATCTCTTTTTCTTGCTCTCTCTGTTTGTTCAGACTAAGACGTGTCTTGCGTCATACGCTTATGAGAATGCACTCTGGAAACAACAGTGCGAGTTCCTGGAGGAGAAGAATAAAGCTTTACTTCGTAAATCCTCCGGTTCAGAGGTTGGTCCCTCAACGTCTTCTTCCGTTCCCGCCGTAGAGACTCGTGCTAACGGGACTGAAGATCAAGAAATGATAAACAGGGTGATGGAGGTTTCTCGTGCTCAAGAGCAGGCCAACCAAATGGCTAGAAAGTTAGAGGAATTTCAGTTACAGAGCACGGCTCGAATTAGTGAGCTGGAATCTCAAGTGTCAAGCCTTGAAATTTCTCTAGAGGAGTATGAAAAGGATGTCCCACTTAGTGGACTCAGGGATCGATACGGTAGGAATCCCGACGAAAGAGTTGTTCGTGAATTCCTTAATTCCCCTGTTCATACGGCGTTGGTGTATCGGATGGTCGGTCCTTTACTTGAAAATACCTTTAAGAAAGCGATTCATCAGCTGGTCGCTCTGGAGATGATCGACGATCGTCGAAAGGAGTATTTTAAGGCTGCTCATATTCGGTTGAATCGCTATGGTGAACTTTATTCTTCTTCTGAGGTCCCAGATGTTGTATATCAAGGTTTTCCTCTGGCTCACCTTGTCGAAGAATTTTGAAATCCATTGCCAATTCCTCCTTCTGACGTCAACGAAGAGCTCGATAACACTTTAGTTGATCCCGAAGTCGAGGAAGAAGAGGAAGAGGATATCGGTATGACTGAGGACATCGGTACCGACCAGAGAATTCCGGATAGCGAGCAGACTTCTTAAAACAGTGATTTTTTTGAATAATCCTTGTAATTATTTACTCGTAGGTATTAAATGTAATTTTACCTTTTCTTCTCTTTGTATGCTAAACGTTTCGTATTCTGTCAGTCGTGTCTTTTCACATTCGCCGTAATAATTCAGACAAGTCATTAAATTTGTCGTAATCATTATACGTGTGTCTTTTCATATTCTAGCGTTTGCTCCCAGGTCAGTTTTCCTGTTTCGCGCCCTTTCTTTAGGTCTGTCGCGTCTTTTCGTGTAGTATAAATACGAAAGGTAAAAACTTGACTTGTTTTTACTGCTATACTCCTCTCTTTAACTGAATACTCTTTCTTTAGTTAGTCGATAAACTTTCTCGATATTAATTTGTATTTCTTCATAATCCGACCATGAGTAACCTTTTTGGTAATACTTCGAAGCGACCTTCCCGTGAGGGCGCTCGGGACAATAGATCCAAAAAGCATCGAAGAGACGGGCCGTCGATGGAGCCTCCTCGTTCGTCCCAAACAATTAGGTCGGAGATCGATACTGGTGTTATTGCTTCTGAGCCTCTCTCCGTGAGTAGGAAGAATGCCTTCTCCTGGTCGGTTTGCCTTTGGCGATATGTCCAACGAGGAACCAGCTTATAATATAGCTGTTAGTTCAAATGCTCCTTCCTTTGAGCATGTTTTTCATGGAGGGAATTCTGCTATTTCCCTTCCTTTGTCAGTTTCTACTGCCCCAATCGCCATCGGAGGGCAAACTGGCGATGATTTATTTGTCAATCCTTCCGTAACACAATCTATTGTGCAGGACTGTCCTGAATATTTGTTTCATGATACCACTGTAACGACTATTTCCTTTGAATCGGGAGGACCTTCCGGAGGTCGGACCAGCTCCAGGTCTGGTCGTCGGACCGTTATTTCTGCTTCAGGCAAGGAGACCTCTGTTAGCCCTGACGAGAGAGGATCTCCTCGTCCGTTAGATGATCGATGTATCTTTGAGCAAGTCAAGGACATTATGTTGTCGGAGACTCCTCGTTCTAATGGTGTCCCTTCTAATAGCGAGTTGCCCGGCTCAGTTGAGCCTGATGCTTTGTCATGGGATCTGGGTTTAAGTACCATTTTACCTGGTGAGCTGAAAAAGCTTGAGGATGCCTCCAACGTACGCCTTGTTCAGTCGCTGGTGAAGATATGTGAACAGGTGGGCGAGTGTTTTCATTTTTTTATTCGTTTTAAGTTTTGACTTCCTTCTCACGTAAGGATTGTTTTCTTTTTTCCAGGGTAAGTATTTTGCACTTCAACTGGGTGTTCAAAACGATGAACTTTGGAGAAGTAGAGATGCTTTTCGACGTCGTTTGGAATCGGAGTCGGCGAAGGTTGCTGGGCAGTCTCTCGAACTGCAGCTTGCCAATGATGAGCTGAAAAAATTGCAGGAGGAAAAGTCCGTTTGGGAGAAAGAGAAAAGTGACTTGGTTCAGGCTGCTGCCTTAGCGGAGGAGACTCAACAGCGGTCCTATGAGGAAGGATATGACGCTGGTTATCTAAAGCGTCAAGAGGAGTTGATGGCGTTTGCTGGCAATATGACTCCTCGGAAGGCTGTTTCTGGTAGTCGGCCTGCTGACCGTTCTTCTTAGTGACCTTTGCTCGACCTGGCAGGCCTTGGACTGTCTCCCCTCTTTTTTTTTTTTTTTTTTTTTTTTTTTTTTTTTGTTGTTGTTTTGCCCAGCTTTTGTGCATTTATTTGGGCTGCAATTTTTGTAATGGGAGAAGCTGTAAATTGGAAATCATTACCTTTGTAGGCAGATTTTTGCCTTGATCAATCTTCTTCAGTAGACATATTTTGTCATTCTCGTTCTTCCTTTGTGCACATCTTTATTGTTAGCTTCAGCATATCAAATCTTTATACAATGTTTGCTTCTGCAAGTCGAGTCTTTTGTTGATCAAATCCAATATATTCCTTTGGTTTACACGCAGTAGCATGTTTTACGTCATAATTTAGACAATAGGTCATTCATATCGATAATGCTCATCATCTTGGTCGATGCTCAATCTACGCCTTGTACTTTTGTCTTTTTGTGATCTAAATCTTATATAAAGAGGCCATTGTCACTCTTTTGAACTTCGTTTTTCTCTATGTCAACCTAAAGAAATGTCCCTTTCAACCTTTTCCAAACCCTTATGCTTCCCAGCATTAATGTTTGAACAATATGTTCCTTGGCTAGTGTATTATTATATCACTTTCTTGATATGGGAGGAATTGGAAAATGTAATGTTCATGGCCAGATCTATCCTGTTCAGACCCCCTTAAGCAATTCTTTGGTATGTGAGGCAGTTACGTCCTTGCTGTTTCGGACAAGGAGGACTATTCTCCTGATTTCTATGTCAGATATCTTGGACTCCATAGGAGTTTCTGTATAGCTTAGTCAAAGGTCCTCCATATGATGTATGAGGCAGTGACGTCCCCCGTATGGTGGTAGGTTTCATCTTTTATCGAGCAGATATTCTTTTCACGATGGTTTTTGGACTTGTATACTTGTATTAGTTGATTCTAGGTTTTCAAACAATCGATCATCATGTTTAATCGTGCCGGTCTTTCCGGTCTGGGGCTCTTTTAGGTAAGAGTGTGTTATTTCAACGATCGCTTCGATCTACGGCCTTTCTCGTTATCGATTGATCGAGTGGATAAGATATGCCGTTCCAACTTACTTGCATTTATCACGGGGAGTCAAAAGGTCACATTTATGCCCCTTGATCAAGTACTTTTTCAGCCGTTGGATTACTCGGATCTATCCGTATAAATAGGGAGGCGGTTTGCATACTTCATTTGCCATTTTCCAAAAAGGATGGAGATCTCAAATTCCTTAGATTTTATTCTGCCCTCTGACCCCATTGTCTTCAAAAAATCACATTATCATGATTTATTCATTCAAAATAGAGAAGTCGTTCCCAGTCTTGTATTGACGGGTCCCATGTCAGCCCTACCTTGTATCGACGGGTCCCATGAGATCTCTGCCTTGGTCTTCATCAATTTAGAGGTCCGTGGTTTCCGTTCGTACATGGAGGGTTCATACTTACCAGTCGCCCTTGCTCTTGGATGTTACCTCCGGAGTGATAGAACACCGGGGTGGCTGGTAATTTTACTGTTTTACGACGGCCCCGAAGAGATGCTGCTCTAGAGTAAAATGTTTTATATTTAAAGTAGAAGCAGTATCTTGTTGTGGGTGAATGAGTATTGCCAGTTATCTGGCTGGTAATGCTCATTTCGTCTGGAAGAACATTTGATCTTCAGAGCCTGGCCATCGAACTAAAGAAGTCGACCATCCTGAGCAGCATGCTTCTTAGGTGGTTTATTATAACCGACGAGGTACTAGGGAGGAGAATGGTGTTTCCATGGACATTGTCGTGAAGATTGCTGATCCATAGGATCGTTCCGTCCAAAGCTATTGTAATAATGTTCGAGTAGCATGTAGATCTGTTGTAATTTGATTAGAACTTCTGTATGTAATTGTCTTGACGAAATAAACAATACCTTTATTCCTTGCATTCTTTGTCGTTAACTTTTTTTTATGGATAGTATTTATCGAGTATATTGATTTATACTTGACTCACTTCGTAATTAGACTTAGGTCTTTTCACCGCGAGTCTTCTTTGAAATGGATCGAGGAGTTTTTATTGAACGTATCAATGTATACTCGACTCGTTATAATTTAGACTTAGGTTTTTTACCAAAAAGTCTTTCAATCGTTGTAAATATATCGAGGAGTGTTTATTGAGCGGATCAATGTATACTCGACTCGTTTCGTCGTTAAAATAAATCGAGGAGTGTTTATTGAGCGGATCAATGTATACTCGACTTGTCTA
This sequence comes from Penstemon eatonii, assembly GCA_038501285.1. Taxonomy (NCBI): domain Eukaryota; kingdom Viridiplantae; phylum Streptophyta; class Magnoliopsida; order Lamiales; family Plantaginaceae; genus Penstemon; species Penstemon eatonii. The sequence goes on from CM076713.1 coordinate 30,123,576, forward strand.
TAATTTAGACTTAGGTTTTTCATACCAAAAAGTCTTTCAATCGTAGTAAATATATCGAGGAGTTTATATTGAGCGGATCAATGTTTACTCGACTCGTTGTAATTTAGACTTAGGTCTTTTTACCAAAAGTCTTTTTGATATATCGAGGAGTTTATATTGAGCGGATCAATGTTTACTCGACTCGTTGTAATTTAGACTTAGGTCTTTTTACCAAAAGTCTTTTTGATATATCGAGGAGTTTATATTGAGCGGATCAATGTTTACTCGACTCGTTGTAATTTAGACTTAGGTTTTTTACCAAAAGTCTTTTTGATATATCGAGGAGTTTATATTGAGCGGATCAATGTTTACTCGACTCGCTTTTGATTTGATGTTTGAACCAGGTCAATATGACAGTGCGATTCCAATGTATGTTAACCGATATAATCGATATATATAAATTGCTAAAGAAATCTTTATTAATTTGAACTGTAGGCTATGGCCTTTATTACAAGGATTGAAACTTGATAAAGTAGAAAAAAAAGTAAAATAATGCAGTATAATCTGCTAAAATTTATTTACCATAGTATTTCCTAAGGTTGACAGCATTCCAGGTTCTTGGTAAGGCAGTTCCATCCAAGTGTGCAATTTTGTATGAACCTTTCTTCCCTACACCGATGACGATGTAAGGTCCATCCCAATTTTGTTGTAACTTTCCCACATGCTTGGATACTTCTACCTTTTTCAAGACTAAGTCTCCTTCCTTGAAGGTTCGGACGCGTACTTTTTGATTGTATGCTTTCTCCATATTAGCTTTAGTGGCTTGTAGGCGCACCGCAGCTTTATCTCTTAAAGCTTCTGTTAAATCAATGTCATTTTCTCTTGACTTTTCATTTTCTTGATCATCGAACATCTCTATTCTTGGCGTTGGGATTAGGGTTTCCACAGGGATAACCGCTTCCGACCCATATACCAAGCTAAATGGGGTTTCCCCAGTTGAGCTCCTTACTGTGGTCCGATTAGCCCATAGTACTCCTGGTAGTTCATCAAGCCATTTTCCTTTGGCGGCTGCTAACCTTTTTTCCAAAGATTTTATTATCTCTCGGTTTGCTACTTCAGTTTGTCCATTTGCTCGAGGATGTCCTACCGAGGTAAAATTTTGTTGAATTCCAAGTTTTGTACACCATTCTATTATCTGTTTTCCTGCGAATTGAGTTCCATTATCGGAGATAAGGATCCTTGGGATGCCGAATCGACAGACTATGAATTTCCATAGGAAGTTAATAACTTGGAATTGGGTTATTCGTGCGAGGGCGACGCATTCTATCCATTTGCTGAAGTATTCTACAGCGACCAGGACATAGGATTTCTTTGATCTAGCTGCTGGGAAAGGTCCCACGATGTCCATTCCCCATTGATCGAATGGCCAACAAATTGGAATAGGGTGCATGTTTTCTGCTGGTCGATGGCATATGTTAGCATGGATCTGGCAGTGATGACATTCTTGGACATATTGAGCGGCATCTTTATTGATGGTTGGCCAATAGTAACCCGTCCTGAGACATTTTAATGCCAATGCCCTTGATCCGCTGTGGTTTCTTGCATCCCCATCATGTATTTCTCGTAGTATATCGATTGTTTGTGATTCAGGGACGCATTTCAAAAGAATTCCTGATACCGATCTTCGGTAGAGTTTTCCTTCTAGTAGTGTATATTTTGGAGCTCGATATCTTATTTTCCGAGCTTCATTTTGATCAGGTGGCAGTTTTCCTTCTCGAAGATAGTCTATCATTGGGTTCATCCAGTTTTCTTCGGCTTCTTCGATTTCCATTATATCGACTACTGGTACTTCGTCGATGTCAATTGCTGGTGTATTAGAGATCAACCAGTTGATCACCCGTTCGGTCTTTCCGTCATGGGATCCTGTGAATTTTGATAGCTGATCGGCCCATTTATTTTCCGAACGTGGGATGTTCTGGATACTGAAGCTTTCAAATTTCTCAGCTAGAGTTTTCACTTTGGCGAGGTATTTGACCATATTGAATTCTTTAGCCTCGTATAGGCCTTCTATTTGTCTTTGCACTAATTCTGAATCAGTTAGTACTTTAAGACTTTTTATGTTGGCTTTTATCGCCATCTCCATTCCTGCGATTAATGCTTCATATTCAGCTTCATTGTTTGTTACGACGAAATCCAATGTTATCGCGTAATTCAAATCTTCCTTATTTGGTCCGGTGAAGTTGATTCCGGCGCCTCCTCCTTCTCGGCATGAAGCACCGTCGACGTGCATTAACCAAGTTTGATCTTCAATGATCAAGACATCGTCGTTGAGGCAGCTCGATGATTCAGTAGCTTGTGTCGGTGTTTCTAGTATAAAATCGGCCAACACTTGGGCCTTGATGGCAATCCTCGGTTTGTAGTCTACCTCGAACTGGCTGAGTTCGATGGCCCATTTGATTAGTCGACCGGAGGCTTCTGGTTTTGCTAGGACTTGCCTTAGCGGCTGATTCGTCAAAACGATAATTCTGTAAGTTAAGAAGTAGGGTCGGAGTTTTCGTGCAGCCACTACTAAGGCCAGCGTGAATTTTTCTATTTCTAAGTAATTCTTCTCCGCCCCTTGTAATAACTTGCTGAGATAATATACGGGCTTATGCTCTGAGCCCTCGACTTTAATTAGTACTGAACTAATCGCTACATCGGAGATGGAGATGTACATATACAATGGTTCTCCTTCCGTTGGTTTCGCCAACATTGGAGGTGTCGTCAAATAATCTTTGAGCTGCTCGAAGGCCTGATCGCATTCTCCGGTCCAAACAAAGTTCTTTGCCTTTCGGAGAGTTTGGAAAAAGGGGAGGCTTTTGTCTGCAGACTTTGATATAAATCTGTTTAATGCTACGATCTTTCCAACTAGGCTTTGTACTTGGGAGATGGTTTTGGGAGGTTTCATTTCAGTTATGGCTCGGATTTTTTCTGGGTTGGCTTCTATTCCGCGTTGGTGAACTAGATATCCCAAGAACTTTCCTGATCTGACACCAAAGGTGCATTTTGCAGGATTTAACTTCATACGATATTTTCTTAAGATCTGAAAGCATCGATCGAGATGTTTTACGTGATCCGCTTCGTTCATACTTTTGACCAGCATGTCGTCGACGTAGACTTCCATCAGTTCTCCGATTAGTTCTTTGAACATTAGGTTTACCAACCTTTGATAAGTAGCTCCGGCATTTCTTAAGCCGAATGGCATTACTACGAAGCAATATACTCCCTGCTCGGTTACGAATGCAGTCTTTTCTTGGTCCCGCTCATCCATGTATATTTGGTAAAACCCTTGGAAGGCGTCCATCATACTGAATAACGCGAAGCCAGCTGTCGAGTCGACCAATAAGTCAATCCTTGGGAGGGGGTATGGGTCGCGTGGACATAACTTGTTGAGGTCCGTGAAATCATTACACATCCTCCATTTATTATCTTTCTTATCCCCCTTTGCTACTAGTACAACATTGCATAGCCATTCCGAGAAATGAATTTCTCGGATTTGTTTTGCCTCGAGCAACCTTTCTACCTCGGCTTTGATAATTTTATCTTTCACCGATCCACGATTTCTCTTCTTCTGCCTGGCGGGTTTCGCCAAAGGATCTATTTTTAGGGAATGCTTGATTATTCGAGGATCGATTCCTTCAATATCATTTGCGCTCCAAGCGAAGACGTCGGCATTGTTTCTGAGGAAGTCGATTAGCATTATTTCTCCTTCTTTGCTCAATTTTGTACCAATTCTTGTCTTTTTGGATGAGTCGCCTTCTACTAGATTTATATCTTTATGTTCAGGGGGTTTTAAGGATAAGTCTAGCGGTTCTTTCCCCTTTTTATCCAATCGATCAGTACTAGGAATTTCAACCTCATTTCTAATGAGATCGCCCTCGATCTTTCTCTTGCTCGGAGTAATAGACTTAGGCTGTTCTTTCATTGTTAACGAAGTACTATAGCAGTCCCAAGCCATGCAATGGTCGTTTGTTATTTCTCCAATGCCTCTATCGGTTGGAAACTTTATCTTCTGATGATAAGTGGAGACAACAGCTCGGAATAGATTGAGAGCAGGTCGTCCCAATATTGCGTTATAAGCGAAAGGGGTTTCCACCACTAGAAATTTTACTAGCTTCACTGTCCGGTGGGGTATTTTTCCGAGCGATACGCTTAAGGTTATCGTTCCGCTGGGGATGATTTCGGACCCGCCGAATCCTATTAATGGCGTAGCTACTTTCTGTAGGTTTATCTGCCCCAAGTCCATTTGGGCTAAAACTTCTCGGGAGATAATATTGGCTGAGCTCCCTTATCGATCAGGATTCTCTTGACATTGTAGTTAGCTATTTCTAGCGAGATTACCATCGGGAAGTCGGGGTTATCCTCTTTTGCGTCCCAGACAATATTTTTAGGTGCTTCGCCTTCATTAAAGCTGATCGGCTGATCGTTTGATGGCCTGCTTTCCAGGGTCCATATTTCCTTTGGGTATTTTGAGTTTCCAATTATGGATCGGGCTGTTCTTCGTCGGGCGTTACGACTATCTCCACCCGCGGGACCCCCGGATATCGTATGGATAGTTCCGTTGATTTGGTCGTGATTCGACTCCTGAGTAGGTCGGCGTTCAGGTGACCTTTGGTGAGAACTTCTCCTTCGATTGCCGTTTCGAGGGCTTCTACTTCTTTCCCTTTTACGATTATCTCGCTCTAAGTATTCGTCAAGTTTTCCTTGCTCGATTAGTTTCTCCACTTCTCTCTTAAGGTGAAAACAATTCTCCGTTCGATGTCCATGTGCCCTATGGTACTTACAGTATTGATCGTAGTTCCGAGACCCTGGTCTCGGCTGCGCGATTTTCCTCGCCTCGGGAATCCAGTTATTTCTTTCTAGAACTTCCAATATTTCTTCCATTGGAACATTTATCCTTGGGTGTTCTACATGATTCACCCTGCTTCTGATTGGTTGCTCATGGTTTCTTGGCCTTTGGTAGAGATTAGGTTGCCTATCTTGGTCGGCTTTGTTGTATTCTAGTCGCTGGAAAACATTACCTCTCCTCGAAGATCGCTCGTAATCCAAAGATTTTTGGGTAGGAAACCTGTCATGCCGTTTGGAGCCTGAGGTTGTGGCTTTGTTTTTGTTTTTATCCTTAAAGGAATTCATCTCTTCTTGGGTCATATACTTAGAAGCCAAGCTCATAATGTCGGCAAACGTTCTCGGTTGTTTTCGACTGAGGGCGTTTCCAAACTGCCTATTTTTAGTGAGGTCGAAGAGGATAGAAATTATGTAATCGATATTCGGAGAGTCGATTTTGAGTAATTCTACGTTGAATCTCGCCAACCAATTTCTTAGGGATTCTCCCTCTTGTTGGTGTATGGTTCCTAGGTAGCTCATCGGAAGTTTTTGTCTCTTCTGACTGGCAAATTGCTGTGTTAGTTTATTGCATAATTCTCGGAAACTGAATATAGAGTTGGCCGGCTGTTTGGCAAACCAATCCAGCGCGAGTCCTTCGAATGTTGTCACCATTAGCTTGGCGGTGAATTCGGCGGAGTGGGCATATAAATTCATTATGTTCGTAAAGCTAAAGATATAATCGTCCGGGTCGGTGGTTCCATCATATCGGGGTAGTCTTCCCGGGACCTGTCCCGCGGACTGTGCCTCTTTTATTTCCCTACAGAAAGGAGAGCAAGCCGCAAGGCTTTCCTGGAGTTCTGCAGTCCGGGCCCATGGGTTTTGAACAGATCGTAATCGTTGTTCAAGTCGCTCCTGTACCATCCTTTCAATTTCTCTTTCCGAGAATTGAGTCGCTCTTGGACGATCTGGGATTGCATCATCTACATCATCTTCGATTGGGATGATCGTTCTTTCCTTCGATCCGCTGCGACCTGCTTGCGGTACTCTTCGACCAGTTTTTCTTCGGGGACGGTTATCGAAGGGTTTAGAATTGACCTGCTGTGGGCTGTGTAGCGAGCGTCGCTCACTTGCTGGGCTATCGGCTTGTTGAGAGGTCCGTTCGTTCGGCCTTGGCATTCCTGGCGCGGGAGTTGTCCTGGGAGCCGTAACGTTTCGAGGAATTTGGTCTAAAACTAGCAATTCTTCTGGAGAGAGTGATTTGAAGAGCATTGCTATTTGCTTCAGTTTTTCCTGAGCGCCTGGGAGAGGAACGGGTATTTCGGGAACTTCCAGTTCTTCTTGTATTGCACCGGTAAGACCTCCTTGGTGTTCCTGCTGACGGGAACGGGTATCTGGGAGATTTTCATTGGTGTTGGGATTGTTGTTATCGTTGTTGTCTTGTGGATCTTCAGATGTGTTGTGGCAGGTGGTCGTATTACTTCTCGCTCCAATGCGAGCGCTTTTCCTTGGGCGAGCCATGTGTCGATTCGAATAATTAACCTAGCCCCACGGTGGGCGCCAACTGATTTAACCGGATTTCGTCGGGTTAATTGTATATCAGTGAATTTGTAATATCGGTGGGGCTTACGATACTTGTGTATATTTAGTAGGGCTCTGTTACTTTATTCCGGATGGATCAATCACAAAGAAAAGCAATGAGCAAGAACAAGAAGTAAAACCACAAATAAAGCTAATAACACATCAATATGGAGATCAGAATACTATGGATAATATTGAATCTTATTCAGTTGTAATGCCTTAGGCAGTGTATTTTTGTATATTCTTGAAGTAAAAGGGAGTTCGTAGTTGTCTAATACAATGATTAACTAGGTATTTATACAATGTTAAACCTAGCGTTACAAGGAAACACAGTCCTAATAGGACTCGGCCCAAATATCCTTCATGGGTCCGGAGTATCGTCCTTTGATCGAAGAGAGCTGCGCTTGGCCGGGTCTGTTAGATGATCCCGATCTGTTTGGATTGGTCGAACCGATCTTAACTTCTTCGTTCGATCCGAGTAATATGTAGGGTGCGAAATAGCCCCCATCAGGTTAAAAGAAACACAGATGAACGGCGAAGATATACACATTAATTAGGAACAGTACTAATCAAAATCCTTTCCACTTTTTTTGAGCCCAGATAATTATAAAACGACGTTGTTTTGATGTCGCGTGTGCTCGGTGTTATTGTACCTCATACATTGCTGATTTTATTTTAATTTTTCATATAATGGTTTTATTCACCGTCTGCTTGCAAGTGGAGGGCGACACTTTTCTGACTTCGAAATTTCTATCGAGTTAAAGTCACGCCGATATCTAAAACAAAATCCCGACCTACCTTTTTTAATTTCATTTAACTGATCTGTTATTTTGTCACTTAAATTTTATACCGTTAAGTAGTGAGGCCCAAGTGTTTAATTACTCAAAAGGAAAATCTATTTTTAAAATATAAAAGATATGAATAAATGTGGTTATCTTAATTACCTAGGACGGACTATAGTAGTTGTTCGTCACAAAACTAAAATAGTTAAATATTTTATATAGGTCGAGACAAAACAAAGCAGTAGACGAAGATGTATTTATTACCTTTAATTGCATTATAAACAAATATGTCAAATTGATCTTACACAATGCATTGGGAATGTTCTCGCATTGCATGTATAATAAAATATATTATGCAAAGAAAAAAAAGTTGTATACTTTTGATGGAATAGTGCCCTGCAAGCCAATATATTTAGCTTGTAGTGAAACTGTCATTATCTTTCTTTAGTATAAATGACTTAACACGCATGTTTATTTATATGTGTATAAGGATAAACAATGGCCAACTTCATCTCTCGCGAATACATTTAAGCGATTGGATGAAACCCTTAGATTACATTTGACTATGGGACGATTCACTTCAGTACTGAGTGCAATCATGAAACAGTCTCAAAGGTCGTAATCTTAAAAGTGTTCCAAGTCATAGATTCCGAAACGAGACGGGGTATCGTAGGAATCGCCAAGACTTGTACGAGTATGCATGATTCACATGGAGTGAATTTGTAGTGTTTCATGAGCAAGGAATTTGAGTCCAGTGCATACGAGTAGGTGGTTCAATGGAAGATTGAACGCATCGAACGACCCGAACAGAGAAACCCATTGTGGAAGTGCATGTCGCATATCGGTGATGGGATGTTTCTCAAGGAATATAATAGTGTACGATTTAGTCCTTTGACTTGAGGTACTAGGGCGAATTCGGTGCATGAAAGTGCGTACTTAGATCTAGGTATAGGCCACGTAGCTTGGTCATAACATGCCTAGGTTGGGTGCGTATGGACATGTACGCGGGTGGTTAGTACCAATATGGAATCTATTGACTCATTGTAATGGATGAGAGAATTTCCTATACGATTCTTAGATAATATCTCCAAGGAATCTACGGCCGTAGTCGGTGACGGATTTGGGAAGGGGTTTCCAAATTTAGAAGGTCACAAAGGAATATTATCCTGAATTAGAAAGTATAGTTATCGAGACAAATTTAGAGGTGCCGATCAATTCACACACCCTAAGTCTTGATCGGAAATATTAGTCGATAGAAGGACCGTATGTACATGGCAATTATATGAGACGAGGTTCACAAATATCAATTCACCTGAAGTTGGGCTTCATGGGCTTGTGGCTAGACATCGACCATGAAGTGTGGGTACTCCTGAATTAATAGAGGATTTAATTCTAGGAGTGGTCAATTAAAGGTTGCTTAATTGACCGGAACAAATTATTGTTCATAAATTAAATCACGAAGGATTCGTGGGCCTGCTGCCAATTGATGGTGAACCCAGAGGTTCACACACAATACAATTGGACGGTGACTGTTATAAAAGGACATGAAAGGAATTAATTGATTTAAAGGTAATTAAATCAATTAAATGAATTAAAAGTATTTAATTCAAGTGGGAGATTAATTAATTGGCTAACTTAATTAATAATTGAGTTGCTAATTAATTATGCAAAGAGAAATAATGATTTAATTGGACTGGCATTTAATTAAGTAGTTAATTAAATAAAGGATTGCAAGACATGGGCCTTTATTAATTAAAGCCCATAAGGAGTCTTGCAAACCTAGGTCAGAAGGAGTTTATAAATAGAGCACAACTAGAGCTCAAATGGGTAACACTCTAAGAAAAACCCTAGCCTCCTTTTGCCCTAGTAGCCGCCGCCCCCTTAGCTAGAAACCCTAGCCGCCGCCGCCACCTTAAGCCGCCGCCACTTGCTGCCGTGGGCTACCTTGGTGCCGCCGCCGCCCTCTCCCTGTTCCGTTGTGTTAGATCTTGAACTGTCAAGAGATTCAACACAATCCTGCAATAACAAATCTCCTGAATCCAGTTCTGAGCCTAAGATCTTGAGGTGTTGCCAGAATCCAATTGGTGTGGACTATCCCTGGAGGTGAGACACTTGGATCACTCCTGTGAACCAGATCCAGATTCAGAAACGAAGTCGGAGGTTTCCACCACCTTGCCTGTGGTGAGGTATATCGCAAAAACCCCCTTGTTAATTCATTGTGTGCGTTTTTGTTTCATGTTTTTGTATACATAATATGGAGACTTCTTTTATGGGACCATTGGATGACTCGAAAAATTTTAAATTCCGCACTTTGTTGTATGACAAATCGAGCCATATCCCAACAGTGGTATCAGAGCCAACTCCATTATTATTATACAAAAGCCTGAACATAATTGTGTTCACCGTATATGTTTAATTATATGTATGAGAACACGTGATAATTATGTTCTGTAAGTTGATTCTTGTTTGTTATGACTAGATCTATCATTAGGTAAAACTGCTTTTAAAGATCTGTGGCGTTTTTATAGTTTTTGAAAACTTCAGGACTTTTTGAGGCAAAAATCGCATATTAGGGTTTTTGGGGCTGAAAATTCGAAATTTTTGAAATCGGGAAATTTGAAAATTCTGGACTGTTCTTGCAATTCTGGTCGCACGGTTTTTGGGGTCGTTTTGCAATTTCTGAAAACTTAGGGGCTGTTTTGCAATTACCGAAACTTGAGGGGTCAATTTGAAAAATCGAAAATTTTCAAAATTCAAAATTTTATTTTATGTTCTGCTGCCCGAAACTGCCCAGGGGTGTTTTTGTAACTTTTTAAAAGTTTTGGGGTCAAAATGCAATTTTCGAAAGTTGAGGGGTCGAAAATGAAATTTTCAAAATTGAAAAACAGAATCTGAAATTGAGCAGAAAATTAATTTTTATTTACCCGGATATTTATTTTGTCATAATTAGTAGTGACTAAAAAGCAAGAATCATAGGAAGGTAATTTTAAAAGGATGTTTTAAAATTAAGATAGAAGAAGGTAAAAGTTGTTTACATGTTTCTTGCTCTACGTGAACTGTTTACGTGGTTTTCGATCGAGCCGAGCCTTGACCTTAGGTTAGATGTGATTGGTTTAATTTATTGTTTGGTTTTTAATGGGCCTGCGAGCCTTTTATATTTTTGGGCCACTTTGAGCCTTTGTAATAGAATAGGGTTTTACTGCTTTCCTAGTTTAGGTTGGAGGCCCGTTTACAAGCAAGGTGGGAGCCCAAGAAGATATGAAGGCCATGTATGCGTGGTACACTGTGTAATAGCATAGGCCCGTTTGAGAACCCTTTAGATTGACCAATAGGGCCAACATCATTGGCTCGATGATGGCCTGCATAGGAGGCTCCCGATCGAAAACATATTGTGGTAGTATGCATGCTAGGCTTGTATGGATTTTATTTATTTGTCGATTTATATTTAGCTTGTATGAGATGCGCGCTAGAATCTAGATCGTAATAAAAGATAAAGCATAATTGAAGCGGTGAGATCTCAAGGAGAGTTAGCATAACTTTCAAACCAGTAAACCCCCTCTTGAATTAAATATTAAGTCATATTGGATTAAAATAAAATGAAGTATTTATATAAATCCAAGCCTTCCATCAATAGGGACTAGCGTATGTTGTCTACTTATCGATAGAGGTGATCCAGAGTCTGGCACCCGAGTCGAAGAAAGGGACAATACGTGAAATTCCTTGACTCCTGTTTTTAACTAAACACGACAAGGGTGAGGATTGGTCGGGATGTGAGGATCGACCGATAACTAGTTACGGAGAACTCACGACCGGGCCCGTTGCTCATCATGATTGATGGGTTAGACTTAACGATTAGTAACACTTATGATGTAGCAGTGCTAGATAAGTGCGAAAACCGAGGCAAAATAGCTTGAAGGTTGTGGAGTAACACAATTGGCAATAAGTATGCCTACCTGGGGAATTGGTTGTATGGCCACGAGTCGTGGGTGCAATTAATTGCTGCTGGGACGTCAAGACCTACTAGGAAATAGAATTTCCTGAACAATTGAAGGGGTAATTGTTTCGATAAAATAGTGGGAGAACTTCTACGATAGAAAGTCCAACCTTCGTAGATTATAAGTATTATTCATTAACTAGTCCACTGAATGTTTGTCTTCTCTTTAAATTAGATATTGAGATATCAGTAATTATCCATTATACTATTTATCATCGACTAATAAAATAGCTGGATTAAAATATCGACTAGACAAGAAACTTGAGAATTGTCTTAAATTCCAGAAGTGGGAATGATGTTCTTAAACGACAACCTATGCCTTATACGCTTCCGAGATAAGTCAAAATATAAGAAACGAATCACCCGTAGAATATGGGAATATTAATGATCGTTTCTCATATATAGATGAATCTCAACAGTGAAACGAATCACCTATAGAGTATGGGAATCTTAAATGATCGTTTCCTAAAATAAGCATCAAGATTGAAAGAGCTATGGAAGCAACATGAGGAGCATGTCTAAAGCTTCCACCTCAAAAGGCCTGTTTTGAGGACAAGTCTTCTGAAACAAAACCCCACCTCAAAAGGCTTGTTTTGAGGAGTATTTTGAATCAATATGATTCAAGACTTCCAAGGAATTGTTTCAAAACTCGAGAATAAACGAAGGAACTAGTGTCAAGGATCACTGTCTTTGTTTTATCAATCTAGTTGAAAACTGGATCGATTAAACGTAAGCCTGCAAGTGATCTTAACATTAACTTCTTCCTAAATTCTCCTCCCGCTCATTCAAATGACTCTTGAAATAAACTGGTCTTATTTGATAAGTTGATCACATTTCATGAATCAACCAAAGAATTGGTTAAAGGCAAATAGGATAGACCTGTCATGATCGTTTACACTTCATGGACTGCAAAGTCAAAGAAGAGTAAAAATGAAGAGGAATTTATTCTCTTCTAATTCGACCAATAAGGTAGTCAAAAGAACGCAAGTAGCCTATAAGTCGAATTATCCCACTGCATCTAAGAAAGGCACTAATGTGTTTAATTGATTAGATGATCTAATTAATTAAGCAACATTTCAATTAAAGGGTTAATTGAAAAGGAAAAGGATTCAATTAAAGAAGTTAATTGAAAGGAAGTAAATTAATTGAATAAAACCATTAGCTCAATTTTATTTGAATTAATGTGTGAAGTTCAAATTAATACAAAAGATAATAATCCATAACTTTGGTACGCTAGACTTGGACACATCTCCAAGAGTAGGATTCAAAAGTTGTTTTCACCTATGCTTCTTGAAAAATAGGACTTGGATGAACTTCCAACCTGCGAATCATGTCTCAAATGAGAGATGACCAGATCTCCCGTCACAGGGAATCAAGAGCGAACCAAATAAAATGTGGACTTAATCCATGAGTATGGATCACTAAAGGTTACTGTGAGAGGAGATTACTCATACTTCGTACCTTTTTACTAAGGACCCTGGTCGTTAGTGGAAAATGAATCTAGTGAGATACAAATCCGAAAAACCTTTCAAGGTATTTCGATGCGAAGTAGAGAATCAACAAAGACAAAGTATTGCGACCATTCGATCTAGTTGAGATAGCAAATACTTGTCAAGGATTCCTCAATTATCTTAATGAGAATGAGATTCTCATACAACAAACTCCTCTTAAGACGCCTCAACTTATTGAAGTGTCTAAAGAGATGGAATCCAACATTGTTTAACATTGTTCGATCCATATTGAGTTTTGTTAAAACTTCCTTATGCATTCTAGGGGTTAGTGCTCCTGACTGCATCGAAGATACTAAGCAAAGTACCTTCAAAGTTTGTGCCTGCAAAGCTTTACCAAGAAAGGTATGGCAAAATACCTCTATGCTCTTACTTCTGAGTATGGAGATCTCCTGCCGATGGTAGAAACGAGAAATGAGATAAATTGGCTAGTAGATCCAATTTGTATATAATTGTGGGGTATCCAACGAAATCCATTGGATACCTGTTCCACGACAATGAGAAACAACCGTTTCTCCTAGATACCAGTTCCTCTGTTGATGAATCTCTCGTCAAAGGAAATGGAAACGTCATGGAACTTGATGAAGTCCAAGATTTGGACCCATCCCCGCAAACAGTGGGAGTTAATCCAGAATTTACTAAATATACTTGTACACCTACTCTTCGAAGGTCTGATCGAATTCGTAAGGAGCCAGAGCGATTTGGTTTCATTCACGAATACGAGAATGTGAAAAGTAATCCAAAGACCTATCAGGAAGCGATGTCAGACATAGACTTGGGTACATGGCTCGAAGCCATGCAAACCAAAATGGATCCCATCCATTCCAACAAGGTATAACCTTGATTGATCCACCCGAGGGATTTATCCCTATAAGTTATAAATTATAAGTGGAACTTCAAACTTGGAATGAATGGAGAGGTGTTGACCTCTAAGAATCGACTGACGGAAAAGGGGCTATTCACAATGTTCTGAAACAGACTTTGTTGAAACATTTTCTCCATTAGCGATATCTGAATCCATTTAGATTCACATTTGTTCTGATGAGATAGTCAAGACAATTGACTTCATTAAAACGAGTATGAACAATGAGTGTACAAAAGGATTAGTGGGAGCGCGATGAAGCTAATATTTTATATGTCGATAATGTTCTGGTTATCAGGGATGATATCGGAATATTAACACAGACGAAAGCATGATTGTTCATGCAATTCTCCATGAAAGATTTAGGAGAAGCATCTTGCGTATTGGGATACGTATCTATAGAATAGATCAGAAAAGGATGCTGACACTCTCTAAATCTAAGTACATAGAATCAATACTGGAAATATTCAGTATGAAGAATCCAAGAAAGGATTGCTTCCAGTGAGAGCCGTATGCCTTGTTCCAAAATCGATGTGCCCTACATCAAATGAGAACAAAGGAGGATGTCTCAAATACCTTATGTTTCAAACAAAAGGTTGCATGTGGCATGCTTTACTATGTACCAGACCAGACGTAGAACATGCTCAAGTGTCGCGAGCAGTTGCTAGTCAAACTCCAGTGAAGAAGTACTGGACCACCGTAAAAGAAATCCTTAAGCTCTTGACAAAGACTAAGGATTTGTTCTTGGTCTACGGTGGTAGTGGAGAATTAAAATTCGAAGGATTCACTGATTCGAATTTTCAGTCTGATGTGGATGAATTAGATATATCCATTTTTGGATACATATCCTGCCTCAATGGGGTAACGGTAAATTTGAAAGGGTTCCAAGCAAATCACTGTAACCATTCAAACCACTGAAGCAAGATATATTGCAGCATTAAATGTAGCATTAAATGCGGCTTAAGAAAGTGATTAGATATAAAACTTCATCCTATGGTTGGATGTAGTGCCTAGCATTGCGAAGCTCATGGTTATCTTCTATGATAACATTAGAGCTATTGTCAAAGCAAAGCATTCGAGATCTTACCAGAAATCTAAACATAATTGAAAGAAAAGTACCATTTGATTAGAGGAATCATTGGTAGAGTTAACGCGCGTAATGGATCGCGTCCACTCAGAAGACAACTTAGCGGATCCACTAAAAGAGACTATATCATGAAATGAGTTCGAAGAACATCTTTAAAAAGTTGGGTCCTAGAAACGTTTGTGATTGGCTTTAGGGCAAGTGGGAGATTGATGGAATAGTGCCCTGCAAGCCAATATATTTAGCTTGTAGTGAAACTGTCATTATCTTTCTTTAGTATAAATGACTTAACACGCATGTTTATTTATATGTGTATAAGGATAAACAATGGCCAACTTCATCTCTCGCGAATACATTTAAGCGATTGGATGAAACCCTTAGATTACATTTGACTATGGGACGATTCACTTCAGTACTGAGTGCAATCATGAAACAGTCTCAAAGGTCGTAATCTTAAAAGTGTTCCAAGTCATAGATTCTGAAACGAGACGGGGTATCGTAGGAATCGCCAAGACTTGTACGAGTATGCATGATTCACATGGAGTGAATTTGTAGTGTTTCATGAGCAAGGAATTTGAGTCCAGTGCATACGAGTAGGTGGTTCAATGGAAGATTGAACGCATCGAACGACCCGAACAGAGAAACCCATTGTGGAAGCGCATGTCGCATATCGGTGATGGGATGTTTCTCAAGGAATATAATAGTGTACGATTTAGTCCTTTGACTTGAGGTACTAGGGCGAATTCGGTGCATGAAAGTGCGTACTTAGATCTAGGTATAGGCCACGTAGCTTGGTCATAACATGCCTAGGTTGGGTGCGTATGGACATGTACGCGGGTGGTTAGTACCAATATGGAATCTATTGACTCATTGTAATGGATGAGAGAATTTCCTATACGATTCTTAGATAATATCTCCAAGGAATCTACGGCCGTAGTCGGTGACGGATTTGGGAAGGGGTTTCCAAATTTAGAAGGTCACAAAGGAATATTATCCTGAATTAGAAAGTATAGTTATCGAGAAAAATTTAGAGGTGTCGATCAATTCACACACCCTAAGTCTTGATCGGAAATATTAGTCGATAGAAGGACCGTATGTACATGGCAATTATATGAGACGAGGTTCACAAATATCAATTCACCTGAAGTTGGGCTTCATGGGCTTGTGGCTAGACATCGACCATGAAGTGTGGGTACTCCTGAATTAATAGAGGATTTAATTCTAGGAGTGGTCAATTAAAGGTTGTTTAATTGACCGGAACAAATTATTGTTCATAAATTAAATCACGAAGGATTCGTGGGCCTGCTGCCAATTGATGGTGAACCCAGAGGGTCACACACAATACAATTGGACGGTGACTGTTATAAAAGGACATGAAAGGAATTAATTGATTTAAAGGTAATTAAATCAATTAAATGAATTAAAAGTATTTAATTCAAGTGGGAGATTAATTAATTGGCTAACTTAATTAATAATTGAGTTGCTAATTAATTATGCAAAAAGAAATAATGATTTAATTGGACTGGCATTTAATTAAGTAGTTAATTAAATAAAGGATTGCAAGACATGGGCCTTTATTAATTAAAGCCCATAAGGAGTCTTGCAAACCTAGGTCAGAAGGAGTTTATAAATAGAGCACAACTAGAGCTCAAATGGGTAACACTCTAAGAAAAACCCTAGCCTCCTTTTGCCCTAGTAGCCGCCGCCCCCTTAGCTAGAAACCCTAGCCGCCGCCGCCACCTTAAGCCGCCGCCACATGCTGCCGTGGGCTACCTTGGTGCCGCCGCCGCCCTCTCCCTGTTCCGTTGTGTTAGATCTTGAACTGTCAAGAGATTCAACACAATCCTGCAATAACAAATCTCCTGAATCCAGTTCTGAGCCTAAGATCTTGAGGTGTTGCCAGAATCCAATTGGTGTGGACTATCCCTGGAGGTGAGACACTTGGATCACTCCTGTGAACCAGATCCAGATTCAGAAACGAAGTCGGAGGTTTCCACCACCTTGCCTGTGGTGAGGTATATCGCAAAAACCCCCTTGTTAATTCATTGTGTGCGTTTTTGTTTCATGTTTTTATATACATAATATGGAGACTTCTTTTATGGGACCATTGGATGACTCGAAAAATTTTAAATTCCGCACATTGTTGTATGACAAATCGAGCCATATCCCAACAACTTTATGTCGATTGAAGAGTCGTGGTCAATATCAACATTACGGCCAACATTGTTTAGATCGGAAACGAAATGTGCTATACAGATCGGAATTCACGTAAAGCCTAAAATTATTTCATAGCTGGAAGTTGAAAAGTAAGACTATGTCATACGCAGTCGATGCATTTATTAGCTTGGCATAAATTTTATGTTTGAAAGTATACCTTATAAGCGTAGCTTTTCAGAAAACCCAGAAAAAATAGCATATAAGAGGCGTACCGGTCAAAGAACAGTACAACACAATTTTCTTTCCAATTTTTTTTTGCCCAAATAATTACAAAACGACGTAGTTTTGATGCCATACGCGCTCTGTGTTATCGTACCTTGTGCATTGCTGATTTTCTTTCTCCTTTTCATATAATGGGTTAATGGGCCGTCCATTTGTAAGTGGTGGGCCCAAAGCTCCTACTTACTATCAATTACCCGATCTCCTATTTTCCAATCGCGTGATCTATTAAGTCTCCCAAAATTTCCGATCTAAAATATATTTTTCAATATTGTATATGTCCTTCCGATCTCCTACTATTGTTACAAAATACAGATGCAACATGGTGTTGGAAGTGCTTGTACTCGTGCTCTTATTTCCAGATTTGCTAAAGTGAAAGAACTCCCCCTTGTTCCGTGGTCATTGCCGGATTAACCTCCATGTACTTATTGTGGAGCTCTAAGGTTTTACCGGGAGACACCTGTTTTTTGTTGTGGAAGTGGGCAAATTTGCTTGGCAAAAACTGTTTTTTGTCCAATTATGTGGTACTTATTCACGGATCCAGTTTCTGATATTGCTCGGGAGTTTAGAAGAAGGGGTCGATCTTATAATAATTCTTTTGCATTCACCTCAATTGGTATGAGTTTTGATCCAACCTCTTGGTGGGCTAGGGAAGGTATTTACGCCCTCAAAGTTTTTGGGCAGGTCTCGCATTATGTCAATCCAGTCAATGTTAATCCTGACAAGGTGTCACTACTTCAATTGTTTTTCTTAGATACTGTAGAGCAACTTGATGACGACGTATTGAAACTCAAAGACTTAAGACCTGAGGTCTTAGCCATGCTTATTGAAGCATTGTCTGCTAATCCTTACACAAATGTTTTCAAAAGATTAAGATGCTGGGATAATCTCTACGAGGCTCACGTTGTAATAAAAACAAGTTCGGCTCTAGACCAAACAAATTATAATGTCCCTACTGTTGATGAAGTGGCTGCTGTTTGGAGAGATGGACAAGAGTCGTCGCTCGGGTCTGAGCGAGATATACGTGTGTACACGTGTGGTGGTCACAGGCATAAGTTGAATTATTATTACAGTTGTTATGATCCTATGCAGTACCCAACTTTATTTCCGAATGGCAAACCCGGTTGGCATGCTGGAATAAAGAAAACTAATGTTTCTGGTTTTCAAAAGATGAAGAGAGGGAGGGAAGTGGATGTAAACTCTGCATGAAGGCGGTATGCGCCATATATCGCCAACAAACTTCTGAAGAGAAATTGGGATTGTTTAGAATTATAAAGCATAAACATGGAAAAGTAAGACAGAAAATTTGGAGAAAATAAAAAATAAAGACTAAACGTTGGTTTAATTTGCCGAAACAGTCAAGAAACAGAGCACAATTATTAAACGGGTTGGAATGAATAATCTTTACGCAAGCGAGACCACCAATTTATAGCAAATGTTATCTAGATCCGGCAGTTAAAAGAAACACAGATGAACGGCGAAGATATACACATTAATTAGGAACAGTACTAATCAAAATCCTTTCCACTTTTTTTGAGCCCATATAATTATAAAACGACGTTGTTTTGATGTCGCGTGTGCTCGGTGTTATTGTACCTCATACATTGCTGATTTTATTTTACTTTTTCATATAATGGTTTTATTCACCGTCTGCTTGGAAGTGGTGGGCGAAACTTTTCTGACTTCCAAATTTCTATCGAGTTAAAGTCACGTCGATATCTAAAACAAAATCCCGACCTACCTTTTTTAATTTCATTTAACCGATCTGTTATTTTGTCATTTAAATTTTATACCGTTAAGTAGTGAGGCCGAAGTCTTTAATTACTCAAAAGGAAAATCTATTTTTAAAATATAAAAGATATGAATAAATGTGGTTATCTTAATTACCTAGGACGGACTATAGTAGTTGTTCGTCACAAAACTAAAATAGTTAAATATTTTATAGAGGTCGAGACAAAACAAAGCAGTAGACGAAGATGTATTTATTACCTTTAATTGCATTATAAACAAATATGTCAAATTGATCTTACACAATGCATTGGGAATGTTCTCGCATTGCATGTATAATAAAATATATTATGCAAAGAAAAAAAAAGTTGTATACTTTATGTCGACTGAAGAGTCGTGGTCAATATCAACATTACGGCCAACATTGTTTTGATCGGAAACGAAATGTGCTATACAGATCGGAATACACGTAAAGCCTAAAATTATTTCATAGCTGGAAGTTGAAAAGTAAGACTATGTCATACGCAGTCGATGCATTTATTAGCTTGGCATAAATTTTATGTTTGAAAGTATACCTTATAAGCGTAGCTTTTCAGAAAACCCAGAAAAAATAGCATATAAGAGGCGTACCGGTCAAAGAACAGTACAACACAATTTTCTTTCCAATTTTTTTTTGCCCATATAATTACAAAACGATGTAGTTTTGATGCTATACGCGCTCTGTGTTATCGTACCTTGTGCATTGCTGATTTTCTTTCTCCTTTTCATATAATGGGTTAATGGGCCGTCTACTTGTAAGTGGTGGGCCCAAAGCTCCTACTTACTATAAATTACCCGATCTCCTATTTTCCAATCGCGTGATCTATTAAGTCTCCCAAAATTTCCAATCTAAAATATATTTTTCAATATTGTATATGTCCTTCCGATCTCCTACTATTGTTACAAAATACAGATGCAACATGGTGTTGGAAGTGCTTGTACTCGTGCTCTTATTTCCAGATTTGCTAAAGTGAAAGAACTCCCCCTTGTTCCGTGGTCATTGCCGGATGAACCTCCATGTACTTATTGTGGAGCTCTATGGTTTTACCGGGAGACACCTGGTTTTTGTTGTGGAAGTGGGCAAATTTGCTTGGCAAAAACTGTTTTTTGTCAATTATGTGGTACTTATTCACGGATCCAGTTTCTGATATTGCTCGGGAGTTTAGAAGAAGGGGTCGATCTTATAATAATTCTTTCGCATTCACCTCAATTGGTATGAGTTTTGATCCAACCTCTTGGTGGGCTAGGGAAGGTATTTACGCCCTCAAAGTTTTTGGGCAGGTCTCGCATTATGTTAATCCAGTCAATGTTAATCCTGACAAGGTGTCACTACTTCAATTGTTTTTCTTAGATACTGTAGAGCAACTTGATGACGACGTATTGAAACTCAAAGACTTAAAACCTGAGGTCTTAGCCATTCTTATTGAAGCATTGTCTGCTAATCCTTACACAATTTTTTTCAAAAGATTAAGATGCTGGGATAATCTCTACGAGGCTCACGTTGTAATAAAAACAAGTTCGGCTCTAGACCAAAGAAATTATAATGTCCCTATTGTTGATGAAGTGGCTGCTGTTTGGAGGGATGGACAAGAGTCGTCGCTCGGGTCTGAGCGAGATATACGTGTGTACACGTGTGGTGGTCACAGGCATAAGTTGAATTATTATTACAGTTGTTATGATCCTATGAAGTACCCAACTTTATTTCCGAATGGCAAACCCGGTTGGCATGCTGGAATAAAGAAAACTAATGTTTCTGGTTTTCAAAAGATGAAGAGAGGGAGGGAAGTGGATGTAAACTCTGCATGACGGCGGTATGCGCCATATATCGCCAACAAACTTCTGAAGAGAAATTGAGATTGTTTAGAACTATAAAGCATAAACATGGAAAAGTAAGACAGAGAATTTGGAGAAAATAAAAAATAAAGACTAAACGTTGGTTTAATTTGCCGAAACAGTCAAGAAACAGAGCACAATAATTAAACGTGTAGGAATGAATAATCTTTACGAAAGCGAGACCACCAATTTATAGCAAAAGTTATCTAGATCCGGCGGTTAAAAAAAACACAGATGAACGGCGAAGATATACACATTATTTAGGAACAGTACTAATCAAAATCCTTTCCACTTTTTTTGAGCCCAGATAATTATAAAATGACGTTGTTTTGATGTCGCGTGTGCTCGGTGTTATTGTACCTCATACATTGCTGATTTTATTTTACTTTTTCATATAATGGTTTTATTCACCGTCTGCTTGCAAGTGGTGGGCGAAACTTTTCTGACCTCGAAATTTCTATCGAGTTAAAGTCACGTCGATATCTAAAACAAAATCCCGACCTACCTTTTTTTATTTTATTTAACCGATCTGTTATTTTGTCACTTAAATTTTATACTGTTAAGTAGTGAGGCCCAAGTGTTTAATTAGTCAAAAGGAAAATCTATTTTTAAAATATAAAAGAAATGAATAAATGTGGACGAAGATGTATTTATTACCTTTAATTGCATTATAAACAAATATGTCAAATTGATCTTACACAATGCATTGGGAATGTTCTCGCATTGCATGTATAATAAAATATATTATGCAAAGAAAAAAAAAGTTGTATACTTTATGTCGATTGAAGAGTCGTGGTCAATATCAACATTACGGCCAACATTGTTTAGATCGGAAACGAAATGTTCTATACAGATCGGAATACAGATTCGGAACAGCTATATATTCCGAACAGTCATTATATTATTTTTGCAAATAAAACTTGGAGAAAGAAGAAAATGGACTGTTTATGATCTTATAATATCGAAGTATATAATTATATTTGTTCTTTGACCAGCTGCTAAAAAATTTAAGTAACCAAATTAATTTTAATATACAGCTTTTGTTTTGTTTTTTATAGCTTATCTTATCAGCGCGTGTCGATCTCCTCATTATTGTCGATTACCCGATCTCCTGTTTTTTACTTGTTGGATATATTAACCCCACTATATGTTCCGATCTCATCATATTTATTTAATTATTATCTCTAAATTTCCGGTCCCCTAATATTGTTACAAAATACAGATGCAGAATGATAATCCCTCACAAGTCGTCCTTCCTGGTCGATTTGGTCATCAATTTATCGGACAAGAAAATTTAAAAGTCTAGGCTTGTCTCCCATAATAGTACAATAAAAATAAGACGATCGAATAAACGTTATTTTTCCGAGCACGTTTCATATTTGAACGTGCATTTTATTACTCGTGTATGTTCGCCGAATGCGTATGTTGTGTATCGACTAGAATTGTAATACTGATTCCCCGACTACGACGAGTATTTGGTCTTTGATCAGCTAATTAAACATTTATTAACCAATGTTACTGACACACTGAACAGTGTATCGGGGTTTGGATATCTCTAAGCGTCCGCGTGTTTCAAATAAATACAAGTTTTAAATATATTTTCAAATAAATATAGTTCCACATTATTACATTATAATAAAGATTATTACAGATAATGAAACTAAAAAATTTATTCATTTTCACAAACAATTACACAATAATCCAGTGTCAAATAAAGATTAAAATAGAGTATACAGTCAAATTACTACAAATTCTACATCCTATTCTAGGATCTTCGAGCAGACGTTTGAAGGGTAGGTCAAATTTACACCATTGTTCGAGAAAGAAAAATATACTTTCAAACACAAAATTTATGCCAAGCCAATAAATGCATCGACTGCGTATAACATAGTCTTACTTTTCAACTTCCAGCTACGAAATAATTTTAGGCTTTACGTGTCATGCCTCGTATTTGCTTTTTTTTTTGGGTTCTTGAACTATTTTCTCTTATGACTCCATCTTTAACCCTTCGGTAGCTTATAAGAGCCGAAGCGGTGAAGTAACAGTACAGTATAATTTACTTTTGATTTTTGTTAAATCGATTTAATCGAGAAACGCTGGCGTAAGCGTAGCTTTTCAGAAAACCCAGAAAAAATAGCATATAGGAGGCGTACCGGTCAAAGAACAGTACAACACAATTTTCTTTCCAATTTTTTTTTGCCCATATAATTACAAAACGACGTAGTTTTGATGCCATACGCGATGTGTGTTATTGTACCTTGTGCATTGCTGATTTTCTTTCTCCTTTTCATATAATGGGTTAATGGGCCGTCTATTTGTAATTGGTGGACCCAAAGTGGTCCGATTTCCTCATTTTTTATCTCATTCTCTCCCATGTCGATCTCCATATCAATTATCCGACCTCAAGTAGTATAATTTCCTCAATTTTTACCTAAACAAACCGACCTCTTTAGTTCTTATTCTATTTTTCTTTTACAGTGTCAATTTCGTGGCACAGGAGGAGTAATCAATTAAAATTTACAACTCTGTACTTTGAAATACATGGCAACATTACAACACAATAGTGCAATTCTAACAAACGGCGTCAATATGGGTTATGATTCATGGGGTTTGGGTTCATCTTGACCCAATTCATATAAATTTCTATTGGTGGTGATTAAATTCCGAAGGGTTAAAGATGCGATAGTAAAAGAAAATAGTTGAAGGAGGAAAAATAAGAAAGCAAACACGTTAGAACGAAGAGATAGATAATCTGTACGCAAGCTGAGACCACCTATTTATAGCAAAAGATATTTAGATCCGACGGTTGAAAGTAAGACAGATGAACGTCCAATGCACATTAAAATTAGAACGTTCGTTTCGACGACTGATCGTCAAAATAATAGAGCAATCACAGCATCTCGAAAAACCGGGAACAGGTTACCTGCAAAGTAAAGAGTAAAACCTCCGAAGGAAATTATAAAATAAAACAACGACGTTTTATCATTAATTTTTTTTCCCGACCATTGATAATTTTTCTGACCCATATAGTTGGGAAAAAGGATGAACATCGAGGTAAAAGACAAACAAAAAATACACAGTTCATTAAGTAGAATATAATGGTAGCAATAAGACTGGTCGATATATAAGGCTGAATATAATTTATCAAGATGAAGGTATAAACGATAACGACGAAATAAAATCAAGAGCAATTAATTCCAGAAAAAAAAAGGCGCCGTTTCAATTGAATACCGTTTTAAAAAAAAAATAACCCCCCGTCAGCCAAACGACGCCAGTTCATGATTATACCTATAAAAAATATAAAATAAAATGCAAAACTGAAAATCCCCTGACGAAATGGAGATATCAGTTTCTTTCGGTTTTAGCTTGCCCAGTGATCCCATAATATTCAGAAAGTCACATTACCGCGATCCATCATTTCATAATAACCCAAATATGATTTGCCTTGTACTGACAGGTCCCATTAACGCCCTACCTAGTACTGACGGGTCCCATGTGGCCTCAGCCTTAGTCTTCAATAGGTTGAGGTCCGTGGTATTTTATTTGCACATGTAGGGTTCATTCTTACCAGGCATCCTTGTTCTTGGATGTTACTTCCGGAGTGATTGACCTCCGGGGTGTGCTGGTAAATTTTAACTTTTGCGATGGTCCGCGCGAGATCCTGCTTTAGAGTAAAAATCAACCCCATCTTCCAAGCAGGAGCTCGTTTTGGTCGAATGATCGCTACAGGATATCTGGCTTGTAATGGTCGTTTCGACTAAAGGGAGGATCGATCTTCAGAGCGTGGCCATCGAACTAAAGAAGTCGACCATCCTGAGCAACATGCTTCTTAGATCGTTGGAGGGAAATATGGAGGCACCGGGATGAAGATCGATGTTTCTGTGGACATTGTCGTGCAAAGTTTCGATCTATCAAATAGGATTTTCCCTTTTTGTATTTGTAATGATATGTAAATCGAAGAATGTTCTTTGTATTCAGATGAATAAAACTTCATATTTCTCAATATCTCTTATCTTCACATACTTTTACTTGCTTTGATTTTTCTCAATCTGTGCTTAGGTTTTTTACCAATGGTTGGCTTTAACCTATTTAATCGTTGTTTTGGAGATCTATGAGTTTTTATCGAATGGATCGATTTTACTCAAATTTTATGACTTAGGTTTTTTACCAATTATTGGATTTAACCTTTTTAGTCTTTATTCTGGAGATCGATGAGTGTTTATCGAGCGGATCGATTTTACTCAAATTTTATGGCTTAGGTTTTTTTACCAATTATTGGCTTTAACCTTTTTAGTCTTTATTCTGGAGATCGATGAGTGTATATCGAATTGGTCGATTTTACTCAATTCTTTTTTGACTTAGGTTGTTTACCAATTATTGGTTTTAACCAGTAAGTCGTTTTCTGGAGATAGAAGAGCATTTATCGAATAGGTCGATTTTACTCAATTCTTTGACTTAGGTTGTTTACCAACTATTGCTTTTAACCAGTAAGTCCTTGCGTTGTTTGGAGAACGAGGAGCATCTATCGAGCGGATCGATTTTACTCAACTCTGTGACTTAGGTTGGTTACCAAATATTGGTTTTAACCTGTAAGTCAGTCGTTTTTTGGAGATCGAGGAGCGTCTATCGAGCGAATCGATTTTACTCAACTCTGTGATTTAGGTTGTTTACCAAATATTGGTTTTAACCCGTAAGTCCTTGCGTTGTTTGTAGAACAAGGAGCGTCTATCGAGCGGATCGATTTTACTCAACTCTGTGACTTAGGTTGTTTACCAAATATTGGTTTTAACTTGTAAGTCAGTCGTTTTTTGGAGATCGAGGAGCGTCTATCGAGCGGATCGATTTTACTCAACTCTGTGACTTAGGTTGGTTACCAAATATTGGTTTTAACCAGTAAGTCCTTGCGTTGTTTGGAGAACGAGGAGCATCTATCGAGCGGATCGATTTTACTCAACTCTGTGACTTAGGTTGGTTACCAAATATTGGTTTTAACCTATAATTCAGTCGTTTTTTGGAGATCGATGAGCGTCTATCGAGCGGATCGATTTTACTCAACTCTGTGACTTAGGTTGTTTACCAAATATTGGTTTTAACCCGTAAGTCCTTGCGTTGTTTGTAGAACAAGGAGCGTCTATCGAGCGGATCGATTTTACTCAACACTGTGACTTAGGTTGTTTACCAAATATTGGTTTTAACATGTAATTCAGTCGTTTTTTGGAGATCGAGGAGCGTCTATCGAGCGGATCGATTTTACTCAACTCTGTGACTTAGGTTGTTTACCAAATATTGGTTTTAACCCGTAAGTCCTTGCGTTGTTTGGAGAACGAGGAGCGTCTATCGAGCGGATCGATTTTACTCAACTCAGTGACTTAGGTTGTTTACCAAATATTGGTTTTAAGTTGTAAGTCAGTCGTTTTTTGGAGATCGAAGAGCGTCTATCGAGCGAATCGATTTTACTCAACTATGTGACTTTGGTTGTTTACCAAATATTGGTTTTAACCCGTAAGTCCTTGCGTTGTTTGGAGAACGAGGAGCGTCTATCGAGCAGATCGATTTTACTCAACTTTGTGACTTAGGTTGTTTATCAAATATAGGTTTTAACCCTTTGAATCTTTGATTCGGCTAATAACTCATAACCATTGATTATATTTCAAAAGAATTCTTAAGCAAAAGCTTTTATTTCAGCAAATAGTACGAAAAAAGTTTAAACAAAATAAACAGAATTAAATTAATAAGGATAAAGACTAGGATTCATCTTCCATAGTATCTTCTCAGGTTGACCGCGTTCCAAGTCCTCGGTAGGGATGTTCCGTCCAAGTGTTCAATTTTGTATGAACCTTTCCTTCCTACACCAACAACGATGTATGGTCCATCCCAATTTTGTTGCAATTTTCCTACTTGCTTGGACACCTCTACTTTCTTCAGTACTAAGTCCCCTTCTTGGAAGGTTCGTATGCGCACCATTTGGTTGTAGGCTTTTTCCATATTCAATTTAGCGACTGGTGTGCTGTCGTACGCAACCAAAAATAAAACCTATACTCCTAATAATGTAGTAGAGCGAGTAAGGGTCGATCCCACAGAGAATATCTAATCTAATTTTATGCTAAATGGATTAAAACAAATGGGGGTTTAAGTGTGATGGAATTCAATAATTAAAGAGTAATGCAAATTAAATTTAATCAAAGTAACAAATATTGGTCCAAGTCAACATCCACTGTCGGAATCATATAACCGATCATCGATGGAAATATATATAACAATTCACACTTTGAATATTCACTGTGGAAACTAATCCCCTATCTCTCCTTAGTTTTAATTAATCAGAAGAAGAGATCCAATTAATCCTAACTACTAAATAACCCAAGATAAGCACTAAAGGTTTAATATAGCAGATGCTTTAAGAATTAGAGAGATCAATGAAACTAAACAATTCAACCACTTGTGTTTGAATTTAATTTAGTCGATTTATCTTCTTAAGATTCACAATTTCTGACGCAGCAAATTATTGGATCTTAGATGCTTCACAAAATCAGATAGATCAAACAATTACGGATTTGATATCTAATCAAGCAGTAGATTGAAAAGAATAATATACTAGTAGGCCTCCTAGCAATTAAACAAAACAACCATATTAATTATGACAGAAGAGCAATCGATATTCAAAACATAAATCGTATAATAAAACTAATTAGATCTCACAGTTTTCTTGTTTCCGAAGCTTCAGTTTTCTTCGACCAATAACAAATATTTAGCCACGTAAGGCCATTAATAACTCTAAGTATATGTGGAGGAAAAGAATGAACTAGGTGGTCTTCTAAAGTCCTATTTATAAAAGAAGCCAACACAACCCTAAAAGAATCCTCTAAAATTGATATTCAATCTTTATATTATAAGAATAATATAAAAATTAGGATAATATCTCAATGTAAATAGGAGAATGCTGATTTCATCCTTTCAAATTCGTCCATCAAGGATTGCCCCAATATCAAGTCAATATATTAGACTAGATATTTAGGAAACTTTCCATAAAACAGGTACAACGACTTTAAGTCCAATTTCGTCTAGGATCCCATCAGAATCTTGGAAATCCCCAAAGATGAAAGTTGTAGACATTCCTCTTGCCGATCTAAAGCATCTTGTATCATCTCATTTGGATCTCGTATGAGGATTTTACGCCCTTAATACGAAGTAGTGTCAAAACTGTCAAGAAATTGTCTACTTAGCTTCTTTTGCACTTAATGCCTCCAATTGTATCCTAGATCAAAATATAAGAATAATGAGTGTGATTCGGTGTCAAATAAATATTAAATAGAAAATAATAATGCATAAAAACTTGACACTTTGTATTCTTATCAAATTCCCCCACACTTATTCTTTGCTCGTCCTCGGGCAAAATTCAAATTCACTTCCCCAAAAAGAACATCAAGGTTGCAATGCCATTAACAAAGAACAACCAAACTTTTCCAAAATCATAACACATCATGAACAACATTCTTAAACAACTTACAATTAAATAGCAAGTATTTTCATTTGAGAATACAGTAGACTAAATATGTAGACCCTTACAGGAATGTACACTCAACTCTCATGTGTTTGAAGGGTATGTGTTTCGCTCAAATTCTTTCCTATGGAAATGATCTACCATAAGCTTGCATATCTTCTCATTCTCCTCCATTGAGACCACATGCATAACAAGAATCATAAGGACTTTTAGGGGTTGTAACGGGGCTTAGGGACAAGGAATGAACATTTGCAACTGAGCTTAAAAGTCATCGAAACTAGTGGAGCAAGTAATCAGTTTAATCTAAATATAAGTGGAACCAAACTCTCTATTTATCATATTTATTTGTTTTGGCTCTAAAGTACTAACCACATAAAATCCTTGCACCGAGAGAAGAGCATGCTTTCAAATCATATGAAACATTATAAACTCCCTTCAATCAATTCTCTCTCTCTCTTTTTTTTTTTTTCAACTTTTTTTTTTCATATTTTTTTTTTCAAAACACAGACATACTACAACTTCATTAATCCCCACACTTATTTCTGGCACCCAATTATAGTGATGAAAAATGCTCCACTAGCTCTAAGACTTGGGTAAAGATGTCATTTTTTTCGGCTTAAAGTTTGTAATGTGGGTTAGAAAAAACAAGAAAATGCTAAAGAAAGGCTCAAAAGGGGCTGAACGAGGGAAAAATTAATTCAAGGTAGGCTATTTGGCTTAAGTGGCTCACAAAAAAAAAATTTGCCTTAGTCATATTCACGTATGCATGAGTCAATATGGCCTCAAATAGAATCAATGCAAGTTCTAGAGAAATAGGACCATGGAAGAATATCTCTCATGAAAAAAGATGAGATCGATATTGATGTGTCGATCTAAAGGCTCGAAACCTTACCGGCTTTTGTCTACAAAACTTAGTTACTATCATTCTCAAAGAAAATATCAAAACTAATCAATTTTATGTTGTAAGATTACTTATTCAATCATGTTATGACTTTCTCAAGTTCAATCGAACTTTCGCTCATGACAAAAAAAACCCTTTTTTTTTTTTTATTAACTAAAACTTCTCCCCCCACACTTGATGCTGACATTGCCCCCAATGTACGGAAAAACTACCAAACCAAACAAAAAAAAATAAAAAAAAATAAGAATAAGAAAGATGTACTCCCCTTGGGTTGCCTCCCAAGCAGCGCTTATGTTTACTGTCGTTGGCTCGACCCAATGCTTCCTTCTCTAGTCTGAATAAATTGGATCCTCAACGTCCAATGTAGCAACATTGTCTACTCGAAAACCTTCATAGAAGGTTTTTAGTCTATGCCCATTCACCTTGAATATTTTGGAGGTCTCCATACTTTGAATTTCAACTGGAAACAAACGAAGTCGAGAATGGTACAGAAGGACTTTTTGACCAACTTTGAACTCCTTCCTACTAATCATCTTGTCATGAAAAGTCTTCGTCCTTTCTTTGTAAATCCTAGCATTCTCATAGGCATCATTGCGAATTTCCTCTAACTCTTGTAGTTGCAACTTCCTATGTTCTCCACTTTCATCCATCTTCATGTTGAAACTCTTGATAGCCCAATATGCCTTATGCTCTAATTCAACTGGAAGGTGACATGGCTTCCCAAACACCAATCGATAAGGTGACATACCAATAGGCGTCTTATATGCAGTTCGATATGCCCACAAGGCATCATCTAAGCGCAAACTCCAATCTTTCCTACTTGGACTGACAATTTTTCAATGATGGACTTGATCTCTCGGTTTGATACTTCTGCTTGTCCATTAGTTTGTGGGTGATATGCAGTAGAAACCTTGTGTGTCACGTGGTACTTTCTATGCAAAGTCTCCATAGTACGGTTGCAAAAGTGAGTGCCTCGATCACTTATTATAGCTTTTGGGATTCCAAACCTTGAGAATATGTTAGACTTGATAAAATCTGTAACAACTTTAGAATCATTAGTCCTGGTGGCTTTAGCTTCCACCCATTTCGAGACATAATCAACAGCAAGTAATATGTAAACATAGCCGAAAGATACAGGAAAGGGTCCCATGAAGTCGATGCCCCAAACATAAAAAATTTCACAAAATAGTATAGAAGTTTGTGGCATCTCATTCTTCTGGGAAATATTACCTGTTTTTTGACAATGCTCGCATGATTTACAAAATAAATATGAGTCCCGAAATAAAGATGGCCAATAGAAACCACATTCTAGTACCTTTCTCGCTGTTCTTTTTGCTCCAAAGTGACCTCCACAAGCATAAGAATGACAAAAGGTGAGAACAGAAATAATATCATTATCAGAGACACACCTTCTTATTATTTGATCACCACAATGCTTCCATAAGTACGGGTCATCCCATACATAATACTTTGCGTCACTTTTCATCTTATCTTTTTTAGCCTTAGCTAAACCAGGAGGTAACATATTAGTAGCCAAAAAATTCACAATATTTGCATACCAAGGTAATTTCACACTCGTGGAAAGTAGTTGCTCGTTAGGGAAGGTCTCGTGTAGAGGAAGTTCATCCTCCATACGAACTAGGCGACTCAAATGATCAGCCACTTGATTTTCTATCCCTTTTTTGTCCTTTATCTCCAAATCGAATTCACTTAAGAGAAGTACCCATCTTATTAACCTTGGTTTCGCTTCTTTCTTGGTCATCAAATATCGAATGACTGCATGATCAGAGTAAACAATAACTTTAGTACCAAGCAAATAAGATCGAAACTTTTCTAAAGCAAAAACAATAGCTAAAAGTTCTTTTTCAGTAGTCGAATAGTTTCTTTGGGTCATCCAAAGTCCGTGAAGCATAATAAATGGCATGAAATGATTTTCCAACTCTTTGACCCAAAACAGCGCCGATTGCATAGTCACTTGCGTCGCACATTATTTCAAAAGGAATATTCCAGTCAGGGGGTTGGATAATTGGGGCAGAAGTTAGCAACTCCTTCAACTTATCAAACGCTATTCTACATGTTTCATCAAACTCAAACGACACATCCTTTTGTAACAACTTGCATAGTGGTACTGCTATTTTGGAGAATCCTTCGATAAATCTTGGATAAAAACCTGCATGTCCAAGAAAAGAACGAACTTCCCGCACACAAGTAGGGTAAGGTAAAGATTGAATAATATCAATTTTAGCTCTATCTACCTCTATTCCCTTAGGTGAAACAACATAGCCTAAAACTATTCCTTGTTCAACCATAAAGTGACATTTTTCATAATTTAAAACAAGGTTAGTTTCTATACATCTTTTCAGAACAAGTGCAAGGTTATGCAAACAATTATCAAATGAATCTCCATGAACGGTGAAATCGTCCATAAAGACCTCTATGATGTGTTCAATATAATCTGAAAATATGCTAACCATACACCTTTGAAAAGTCGCAGGGGCATTGCAAAGGCCAAAGGGCATGCGCCGATAAGCAAAAGTACCGAAAGGGCATGTGAAAGTCGTTTTTTCTTGATCCTATGGGGCGATTGCAATCTGAAAATATCCTGAAAAACCATCAAGAAAACAATAGAAAGCATGACCAGCTAATCCCTCAAGCATTTGATCAATAAAAGGTAAAGGAAAGTGATCTTTGCGGGTTACACTATTTAATTTTCTATAATCTATACAAACCCGCCACCCATTCTGAACTCGGGTAGGAATCAACTCATCGTTCTGATTTTTTATGACAGTTATCCCGGTCTTTTTAGGAACCACTTGAACCGGGCTAACCCAATTACTATCTGAGATAGGAAAAATCATCCCAACTTCAAGGAGTTTGAGGATCTCCTTCTTAACTACATCCATCATAAGTGGGTTCAATCTCCTTTGCGCTTGTCGAGATGGTTTTGCTCCCTCTTCAAGCAAAATTTGATGCATGCACGTAGACGGACTAATTCCTTTGATATCCGCAATGGTCCAACCAATGGCTTCTTTATGCTCCTTAAGTACTTGCACGAGCTTTTCTTCCTGTAGTGCACTAAGTTTGCTAGAGATGATCACAGGCAGTGTATTTCCATCTCCAAGGAACACGTACTTGAGATGACTAGGAAGGGGCTTCAAATCTGGAATAGGGGCCTGTAAAATAGAAGGCAAAGGTTTCTCGTTAGAAACTGGTAGCGTAATATAAGAAATGTTACCTGTTTGTTTTAACTTTGGAAATTCATTCAACGCTGCGACAGTTTCCTGTAAATCAATGTTCAAGGCTAACTCCTCATTTTCTTTTTCGATATGCTTACTAATAGCAACTTCCAGTTTATCTTCTCCATCAAGTTCAAAAATTTCCTGTGCTAAAGAATCAATGACATCAATAGAAAAAACAGAATTATCATCACTAGGATATTTCATGGCATCATAAATATTAAATTGAACAATTTCACCATCAAACTCCATAGTTAGTGTGCCACTATGAACATCTATTTTAGTCTTGGATGTTTTTAAGAATGGTCTCCCCAACAAAATAGGTGTAGCTTGATTACCATTCTCCATATCAAGTACATAAAAGTCAGCCGGAAAAACCAAATCATTAACTTGCACAAGAATATCCTCAACTATTCCCTTAGGATATGCATTAGATCTATCAGCCAATTGAATTACAACACCAGTTTTGTTTAAAGGTCCAATTTTTAGAGAAGCATACACAGAATATGGCTTGACATTGATCGATGCTCCTAAATCTAACATGGCCTTTTCAAATCTAGTGTTACCTATCTTACAAGGGATAGTAAACATGCCTGGATCTTTACATTTAGCAGGTATTTTTCTTTGAATAATTGCAGAAACATTCTCTCCTACTGTCACCTTTTCACTTCCCTTAAGTTTTTGTTTTCGTTTGAGTGTGCACAGTTCTTTTAGAAATTTAGCATAACGAGGTACTTGTTTAATAGCATCTAAAAGTGTAATATTTACCTCGCATCTACGGAAAGTCTCATACAAATCTTTATTTTGTTCATCTTTCCTGGATTCTGCTAATGCTTGAGGAAAAGGGGGTATTGGTTTATAATCAGAAAAAGGCAAAAACCTACGGTTAGGTATGTCCTCGTCCTTACGAATGTCTTTCTCCACTATAATTTCTTTCTCCTTTTCTTGTTTTGATGGTGCATGAACTGCCTCAGTTGGAATTTCAACCTCTTTTCCGCTTCTCAAAACTATAGCACTTGCATTTTCTCTTGGATTTACTATCGTTTGAGACGGTAATTTCCCCGAACTTTGAGCCTCTAGCCGACTAATTGAGGTTGCCATTTGACCCATTTGATTATCCAAGTTCTGAATAGTGGTCCTCGTTTCTTGTTGAAATTGTTTGGTCTCCTGTTGAAATTGCAAAGTATTAGTTGCAAGAGACTTAACAATATCTTCTAACGACATACCAGAATTAGAAGGTTGGATCGGTTGTGGTCTAGGAGGGTATGGCTGCTTATATTGTTGGTAATTTTGACGGTTTTGACTTGCGGACTGATTCATTTGAGGGTTCCCATAGCTAAGGTTGGGGTGGTCCCTCCAACCCGGATTGTACGTGTTTGAGTAGGGATCATACTTCCTTTGTGGCTGTCCATAAAAATCACCCGTAGCATTCACTTGCTCAACGGATTCCTCTTAAAGAGTTGGGCACAAATCAGTTGGATGTCCTACTACCGAACAAATCCCACAAGATTTTGTTGTTTGCACATTACCTACAGCCATTTGACGAACGAGAGAAGTTAAACTAGCAATTTGTTGTTCAAGGGAAGAAACGTTTACCTCATTAACATTCTTTGGTAGAACATCAAGCCTAGTGCCAAATTGTTAGGAATTTGCTGCCATATTTGCAATCAAGTTCTTAGCAGCTTCCGGAGTTTTATCCACTAAAGCTCCTCCACTAGCGGCATCAATCATGTTTCTATCGGTGTGTAGAAGACCCTCATAAAAATACTGGATAAGTAGCTGCTCAGTAATTTGATGATGGGGACAGCTTGCACATAATTTCTTAAATCGTTCCCAATATTCGTAAAGAGATTCTCCATTGTGCTGCCTTACACCACAAATTTCCTTTCGAATGTTTGCTGCTCTTGAAGCTGGGAAATATTTCTCTAGGAACATCCTTTTCATCTCGTTCCATGTAGTAATGGTCCCGGAGGGTAGATAATACAACCAATCCTTAGCCAAATCTTTCAAAGAAAATGGAAAGGCTCTCAATTTTATTTGCTCTTCAGTCACCCCCACGGGTTTCATACTCGTGCATACCACATGTAGTTCCTTTAGATGCTTGTGAGGATCTTCCCCTGCAAAACCATGGAAAGTTGGTAAAAGATGTATTAGTCCTGATTTTAGTTCAAAGGTAGTAGCAGCATCTAAAGTAGGAAAAGTAATGCATAGAGGGTGTTGATTCAAATCAGGGGCAACAAGCTCTTTCAAAGTTTGATTTCCAGCCATGATTTCTTTCTCTTCAGAATCAGAATTGCTTATAGACCAATCAGAAGTTGGATTGATTTCTTCAGTGTCTTCTCGGAGTTTCTTCTTTAACCTGCGCAAGGTTTTCTCAATTTTTCGATCGTACAGCAATTCACTTTGATTAGAAGATCGAGTTTCCAACATAAAAAGAAAATTAAATAAATAAATAAGGATCACAAAAAGCAAAAAAAATCAACTAGAAAATTCCCCGGCAACGGCGCCAAAATTTGGTGTGCTGTCGTACGCAACCAAAAATAAAACCTATACTCCTAATAATGTAGTAGAGCGAGTAAGGGTCGATCCCACAGAGAATATCTAATCTAATTTTATGCTAAATGGATTAAAACAAATGGGGGTTTAAGTGTGATGGAATTCAATAATTAAAGAGTAATGCAAATTAAATTTAATCAAAGTAACAAATATTGGTCCAAGTCAACATCCACTGTCGGAATCATATAACCGATCATCGATGCAAATATATATAACAATTCACACTTTGAATATTCACTGTGGAAACTAATCCCCTATCTCTCCTTAGTTTTAATTAATCAGAAGAAGAGATCCAATTAATCCTAACTACTAAATAACCCAAGATAAGCACTAAAGGTTTAATATAGCAGATGCTTTAAGAATTAGAGAGATCAATGAAACTAAACAATTCAACCACTTGTGTTTGAATTTAATTTAGTCGATTTATCTTCTTAAGATTCACAATTTCTGACGCAGCAAATTATTGGATCTTAGATGCTTCACAAAATCAGATAGATCAAACAATTACGGATTTGATATCTAATCAAGCAGTAGATTGAAAAGAATAATATACTAGTAGGCCTCCTAGCAATTAAACAAAACAACCATATTAATTATGACAGAAGAGCAATCGATATTCAAAACATAAATCGTATAATAAAACTAATTAGATCTCACAGTTTTCTTGTTTCCGAAGCTTCAGTTTTCTTCGACCAATAACAAATATTTAGCCACGTAAGGCCATTAATAACTCTAAGTATATGTGGAGGAAAAGAATGAACTAGGTGGTCTTCTAAAGTCTTATTTATAAAAAAGCCAACACAACCCTAAAAGAATCCTCTAAAATTGATATCCAATCTTTATATTATAAGAATAATATAAAAATTAGGATAATATCTCAATGTAAATAGGAGAATGCTGTTTCATCCTTTCAAATTCGTCCATCAAGGATTGCCCCAATATCAAGTCAATATATTAGACTAGATATTTAGGAAACTTTCCATAAAACAGGTACAGCGACTTTAAGTCCGATTTCGTCTAGTATCCCATCAGAATCTTGGAAATCCCCAATGATGAAAGTTGTAGACATTCCTCTTGCCGATCTAAAGCATCTTGTATCATCTCATTTGGATCTCGTATGAGGATTTTACGCCCTTAATACGAAGTAGTGTCAAAACTGTCAAGAAATTGTCTACTTAGCTTCTTTTGCACTTAATGCCTCCAATTGTATCCTAGATCAAAATATAAGAATAATGAGTGTGATTCGGTGTCAAATAAATATTAAATAGAAAATAATAATGCATAAAAACTTGACACTTTGTAAATGATATGACCATGAAGAGCACAAAAATAGATTTGGAAGAATTAATTAGAGACAAGTTCTTAGGTCAAGAAAAATTACTTGTGCATCAAGATTAAAGAAGATCTAGTCCAATATTTGCTTGTCATGTGGGAGTTTTTAATTTAGTTGGGTTTAATTTCGAATTTATTGTCCATATTTTTGTAGGATTAGTTTATTCTTTACTAGGATTTAGTTTCCTTTTGGTATTAGGTTAGTTTACTATTTTATAGTTTCCTAGTTCTTTTCAAGATGTAATCTTGTCCTATTTAAAGGACCTTTTTCTTTAATGAATTCAAGATTTAGTCTTCAATAAATATGTGTTGAGTATTCTCCACCTTCTTTGAAGAGTTCTTCTTCATGAACTTATCAAAGATCAGTAAAATCTTAATTTGTGGCGTTCAATGACTTATCAAACGATTCATCCATCATCGTTTGTGGCGTCTTCAATAAATCCATCTAAACCTGATTGTAGAACGATCCTAGGAATCCTAATTGTTCGGGTCTCGTTATTCGTGGCGAGGTTCGTATCATTTGGTATCAATTCTTATCAGCGACCTGCAATCGTATCGCAGCTTTTTCTCGTGAGGCTTCGGTTAAGTCGACATCTTTTTCCCTGGCCTTCTCATTTTCCTCGCTATCGTACATCTCGATCCTCGGTGTAGGTACTAATGTTTCGACTGGAATTACAGCCTCCGAGCCGTATACCAAACTGAATGGGGTCTCACTGGTTGAGGCCTTGACAGTTGTTCGGTTGGCCCAAAGTAATCCAGGGAGTTCATCCAGCCATCTTCCCTTGGCTGCCCCCAATCTTTTCTCTAAGGATTTTATTATTTCATGGTTTGCTACTTCAGTTTGTCCTTTTGCTCTAGGGTGTCCTACCGAGGTGAAGTTTTGTTGAATTCCCAACTTAGAGCACCATTCCATTACTTGTTTTCCGGCAAATTGAGTTCCGTTATCAGAGATTAGGATTCGTGGAATGCCAAACCGACATACTATGAACTTCCATAGGAAATTAATTACTTGGAACTGTGTTATCCGAGCAAGAGTGACGCATTCTATCCATTTGCTGAAATATTCGACAGCGACTAGAACATAAGCTTTCTTAGACCTGGCTACCGGGAAAGGTCCCACAATGTCTATTCCCCATTGATCAAACGGCCAGCACACAGGTATCGGGTGCATGTTTTCGGCTGGTTGATGGCTTATATTAGCGTGAACTTGGCAATGATGACATTTCTGCACATATTGAACGGCATCCTTATTTAAGGTAGGCCAATAGTATCCTGTTCGGAGGCATTTCAAAGCTAAGGCCCTGGCTCCACTGTGGTTCCCTGCCTCCCCTTCGTGTATTTCGCGAAGTACATCATAGGTTTGTGGGTCGGAAATGCACTTTAGTAGAACTCCGGATACCGATCTTCTGTAGAGTTTTCCTTCTAACATTGTGTATTTTGGTGCTCGATATTTTATTTTCCGAGCCTCATTTAGGTCAGGCGGCAGGTCTTCTTCCCGAAGGAAATCCATCATTGGAGTCATCCAATTCTTTTCTGTTACTTCGATTTCCATCATTTCAGCGATGGGTGTGCTGTCAATGTCAATTGCCGGGGTATTTGAGATCAACCAATTGATCACTCTTTCTGTTTTGCCATCTCGCGATCCTGTGAACCTAGAAAGTTGATCTGCCCATTTGTTTTCCGATCGGGGAACGTTCTGTATTTCGAAATTCTCGAATTTGCCAGTTAATTCTTTTACTCTGGCGAGGTACTTGACCGTGTTGAATTCCTTCGCTTCGTATTGACCTTCAATTTGTCTTTGTACCAACTTTGAATCAGTTAATACTTTGAGGCTTTTAATGTTAGCTTTAATCGCCATTTCCATTCCTGCAATCAATGCTTCATATTCTGCTTCGTTGTTAGTCACCAAGAAGTCTAGGGTAATGGCATAGTTTATATCTTCATTATTTGGGCCGGTAAAATTTATTCCAGCTCCGCCTCCCTCTCTGCTCGAGGCACCATCGACGTGCATTAGCCAGGTGTGATTTTCTACAATCAAAAGATCGTTATCGCGATCGGTCGAGTCGTTGGGTTCTCGTATTGAGGTTGGAGTTTCCAATAGGAAGTCGGCCAGAACTTGAGCCTTAATAGCTATTCATGGCTTATATTCAATTTCGAATTGTCCTAGTTCGACCGCCCACTTAATCAATCTTCCAGAGGCTTCCGGCTTCGCCAAGACTTGTTTTAACGGTTGGTTTGTAAGCACAACAATTTTATAGGTTAAAAAGTATGGTCGGAGTTTGCGTGCTGCCACCACTAAGGCCAAAGCAAATTTCTCTATTTCCAAGTAATTCTTCTCCGCTCCTTGTAGTAACTTACTTAGGTAGTAAACATGCTTATGTTCAGTGCCTTCTATCTTTACCAAGACCGAACTAATGGCAACTGCGGAGATAGATATATAGATGTATAATGGTTCACCTTCAGTTGGCTTGGCTAACAATGGAGAATAGGTTAAGTATTCCTTTAGTTGGTTGAATTCCTGGTCGCATTCTTCAGTCCATACAAAGTTTTTCGCCTTCCTTAAAGATTGAAAGAAAGGCAAACTTCTATCCGCTGATTTGGAGATGAATCTGTTCAATGCGACAATTTTTCCTACTAATCTTTGTACTTGGGAAATTGTCTTAGGTGGTCTCATTTCAGTTATCGCTCGAATCTTTTCGGGATTGGCTTCAATCCCTCGTCTATGAACCATATATCCTAAGAATTTCCCGGATTTAACCCCAAAAGTACATCTTGCAGGATTGAGCTTTATGCGATATTTTCTTAGTATCTGGAAACCTCGATTGAGGTGCTTTACGTGTTCGGTTTCATTCATACATTTGACCAACATATCATCCACGTATACTTCCATTATTTCTCCGATCAGCTCCCTAAACATTAGGTTAACTAATCGTTACTAAGTAGCACCTGCATTTCTTAGTCCGAACGGCATGACAATAAAGCAATATACACCCTGCTCTGTCACGAAGGCAGTTTTCTCCTGGTCTCGCTCGTCCATATTGATTTGATAGAAACCTTGAAAGGCGTCCATCATGCTGAAGATAGCGAAACCTGCTGTTGAGTCGACCAACAAGTCGATCCTCGGAAGAGGGTAAGGATCACGTGGACATAGTTTATTAAGGTCGGTGAAATCGTTACACATCCTCCATTTATTATATTTTGTATCCCCTTTAGCCTCTAAGACAACATTGCACAGCCATTCTGAGAAGTGTATTTGATAGAGTAGTGCCCAGCAAGCTAATATTAATTAGCTTGTTGAAATACTATTTTCTTATGGTTTATAATTAATACGCCCGTTCATTCATAGTACGTGAAACTGAACAATGGCCAACTTCATCTCTCGCGAACTTATCTAAGCGATTGGATGAAATTCTAAGGTCACAATAGACTATGGGACGATTCACTTCAGTACTGAGTGCAATCATGAAACAGTCTCAAAGGTCGTGATCTTAAAACCGTTCCAAGTCATAGATTCCGAACGAGACGGGGTATCGTAGGAATCTCCAAGACTTGTACAAGTATGCATGATTCACATGGAGTGAATTTGTAGCGTTTCATGAGCAAGGCATTTGAGGCCAGTGCATATGAGTAGGTGGTTCAATGGAGGATTGAATGCATCGAACGACCCGAACAGAGAAACCCATTGTGGAAGCGCATGACGCATATCGGTGATGGGATGTTTCTCAAGGCTTATAATAGTGTACGATTTAGTCCTTGGACTTGAGGTGCTAGGGCGAATTCGGTGCACGAGTGTGCGTACTTAGATTTAGGTAATGGTCACGTAGCCTGGCCACAAAGTGCCTAAGTTGGGTGCGTACACGACTGTACGCGAGTGGTTAGTACTAAGAAAGGATCTATCGACTCATCCTGATAAGATGAGAGCATTTCCTGTACGTTCTTCGATAATATGTTCCTAGAAATCCATGGCCATGGTTGGTGACGAATTTGGAAGGTATTTCCAAATTTAGTAGTCACACCGGAATTATTATCCAGAATTAGAAAATACAGTATCGAGATAATTAGAGGTGCCGATCAATTCACACACCCTAGGTCTCGATCGGGAAATCATCGTAGAAGGACCGTATGTACATGGCAATTATAAGAGGTGAGGTTCACAATAATCAATTCACCTATTGATTGGGCTTCATGGGTGATTTAACCTGTTTTCGTCGGGTTAATGGTATCAGTGAATTCGTGATAGTGGGGTTTTCGATATATTTATATTATAGGGCTCTGTTACTTTATTAAGGATGGATCGATCTCAAGGAAGGGCAATATCTTAAGAACAGAAAGTAAATATTCAAACCAACGTAGAATCAATAACACAAATATGAAGATAAAGCTCTTTTATTGAATATTAGTGAGTTGTGCAGTTTATGCAGAATTCAATGGCGTATATTCCTTATGATTTAGAGTTTTTTGCCTTTAATACAATGATTAATTAGGTATTTATATCATGTTAAACCTAGCGTTACAAGGAAACATAGTCCTAATAGGACTCGGCCCAAATATCCTTCTCGGGTCCGGAGTATAGTCTTCTGATCGAAGGGAGCTGTATTCGGCCGGGTCGATAAGATGATCTTGAACAGCCTGATTTGGTCGAACCGATCTCAAGTTCTTTAGTCGATCGTACAGTATGTAGGGTGCAAAATAGCCCCCATCAGTACTCCCTCACTTCTTCGAGCGTATAGACAATAGAAGCTCGTAGAAGTAGATAATTTTATACGACTGTTTCTCGTCTATGAGTGGTGCCTCGTTAAAAACCTTTCTCAAGAAAAAACCCAGTGGGAAAAAATCTTAAGTAAGGAAAAGAGTGCAACGCCTCATAGATAGTCGTTTTCTCTTTCCAATTACGAATCGCCACGCGTCCGTTAGGGAGACTTTAAATCTCCTTTCGTTTTTGGCGGGAATATGATTAGTTGCGATGAGTTCGAAACGTCTTTTCTCATCTTAGTATAAATAGGTGACCTTTGAGTTCGCCATTTTTCCTTTATACTTCCTTATAGTTCGTAGTCATTTTCTTGCTTAGTCGTTCATCCCATAAAGTTTTTCCTTTTATCGACCTTCATCTTCCGAGAATCAGAAAATATGGCTTCTGTAAGAAGATCTTCTTCTTCTTCTAGGGAGAACGTCGCCCCTGATAACGAGGAGGAGTTGCACTCTAATCTTTCGGGCGAACAAGCTGCAGCTTCTGAATTCGTCGTTCCTGCAGAAGACACTTTTAAAGTACGGATCCTTTCAGATGCGGATGTTGCTGCCCGAGCCAAAAAGGGCAAGGGTACTGTTCCTCAGATTTCTGAACCAATTGAGGACCTAGCTTGTGCTTATACGGTGG
Source organism: Penstemon eatonii (assembly GCA_038501285.1). Classification (NCBI taxonomy): domain Eukaryota; kingdom Viridiplantae; phylum Streptophyta; class Magnoliopsida; order Lamiales; family Plantaginaceae; genus Penstemon; species Penstemon eatonii. Next base: position 30,165,162 of record CM076713.1, read on the forward strand.
ACACTTTTCCGGAAGTTGTAAATAACTATTCCAAATATTTCCCGGAGGGTTCTGAGATAATTCTCCCTGCTCCTTCTGATAGGGTCACATTTCCCCCAGAAGGATGTCGAGCTTTTTACACGGCCCATTTTAATAGTGGTCTGCGTCTTCCTTTGTCTCCCCTCTTTCTTGAAGTTCTAAAAATATTTAGTGTGTCCTTGACACAATTAGTTCCAAATTTTGTGGCCTTCCTGGTTTGCTTTTCGGTCTTAATGATTGCGAAAGGGTTTAAGCCTTCCTTCCGTAACTTTACACAACTTTTCCTGTTCAATATTTCTAGTTCTTCCAATCGCGGGTATTTCTTCGCTAGTCAGCGGCCTATGCGTGCCAACAAATATCAGAGTGCTCTTCTGATAGGGGAAGCTTTCCTTCGTAAAGCGGGATTAAGTGTTCATAACTTTCCCATCAGTTCATCATCTGAACCTCTTGGTTAGTACTTTATTCTAGTTTAGTGTTGTGATGATACCTTTTATACAGAGAAACTGACTTTTATTTTGTTTCTTTTTTAGCCCATATGGTAGAAAACTCTCGACATTCTTCGAAGGGAAAAATGGTGCTGTCGAAATCTTCCAAATCCGTAGAGAACACCCCTATCGAGCAGAGAGCGTCACGAAAAAGGAAACTGGAATTGAGTCATGAGTCCGATGAGAACGGGGAGGAATCTCCAAACTCTTCTCGAGAATCCCCTATTCGTCGGGGGACAGGATCCGATTATCCCCCTCTTCAGCTTAGAACATCTTTGGGTATTCGAGGATGTCGCAGCTGGTCGATGCCTCATCCTACTAATATTCCAGTTGATAGAAAGAGGAGCTACTATGGACGCTCCGGTAACGACCTTTCTTTACTTGGAGATAACCATCCAAAATCTACTCTGGTCGAAATGATCGAGGATCATTTAGAGGGAAAGAGGGCCGCTGGTTATTCCGAGAAGGATTCACTTGTTCATGATGATAGTGAGAACGCGGTCGATAAGGCAACCCGTGTTCTTTTGTCTGGTGTTTTTACTCGCGATCTGAATAAGCTTCTTCATAAGGATCCTCTGGAGAAATTCCAGCGAGCTTCTCTTTATGCTGAAAAGGTGATATCTTTTTCCTTTGATCATACTAACAGATAATTTTAAGGGTCTTCCTTAATTTACTAATCCATCTCTTTTTTCTTGCTCTCTTTGTTCTTCCAGACTAAAACTTGTCTTGCGTCATACGCCTATGAAAATGCACTTTGGAAACAACAGTGTGAGTTCCTGGAAGAGAAGTATAAAGCTTTACTTCATAAATCCTCTGGTTCAGAGGTTGGTCCCTCCACGTCTTCTTCCATTCCAGTCTTAGAGACTCATGCTTCGGGGACTGAAGACCAAGAGATTATAAATAGGGTTATGGAGATTTCTCGTGCTCAAGAGCAAGCCAATCAAATGGCAAAAAAGTTAGAGGAATTCCAGTTACAGAGTACGGCTCGAATTAGCGAGCTAGAATCCCAAGTCTCAAGTCTTCAAACTTCTTTAGAGGAGTACGATGCAGATATCCCTCTTAGCGGTCTCAGGGATCGTTATGGTTGGAGTTATGATGAAAAGGTGATTCACGAATTCCTTAACTCTCCTGTCCATACGGCGTTGGTGTATCAAATGGTCGGTCCTCTTCTTGAGAGTACTTTCAAGAAAGCGGTTCATCAGTTGGTCGCCCTTGAAATGATCGATGACCGTCGAGAGGAGTATTTTAAGGCGGCACACATTCGGTTGAATCGTTATGGCGAAGTTTACTCTCCTTCGGAGCTTCCAGATGTCGTATATCAAGGTTTTCCTTTGGCTTACCTAGTCAAAGAATTTGGAAAACCATTGCCGATTCCTCCTTCTGATGTCAACGATGAGCTTGATAATACTTTTATCGATCCAGAAAACGAGGATGAAGAAGAAGAAGATATTGGTACGACCGAGAACGTCGGTGGCGAACAAAGAATCCCAGATAGCGACCAGGCTATATGATACATTGACTTTTGAAATAATCTTTTTATTTATCCGTAGGTTTAATTTGTAATTTTACCCTTTCACCCCTTAGAGATAAACGTTTTATATTCTGACAGTCGCGTCCAATCGTGTTTTCTGTAATAATTTGGACAAGTCATTAACTTCGCCGTAATCATTATGTGTGTGTCGTTTCAAATTCTTTCGTTTATTCCAAGGCTATCTTCCAATATTCCGCGCCCTTTCTTTGGGTCTGTCGCGTCTTTTCGTTTAGTATAAATACGAAAGGTAAAAACTTGACTTGTTTTTTACTGCTATACTCCTCTCTTAATAGAATACTCTTTTGCCAACTAGTCGATAAGCTTTCTCGATATTAATTTGTATTTTTCCATAATCCGATCATGAGTAACCTTTTTGGTAATACTTCGAAGCGACCTTCCCGTGAGGGCGCTCGGGATAACCGACCGAAAAAATCTCGAAGAGACAAGCCTTCGATGGAGCCTCCTCGTTCGTCCTTGATTAGCAATTCGATGACCTATAATCCTGTTGTCCCTTCCCAACCTTTACCAGAAGTTAGTTCGTCGCTTGTTCAACCAAACTTTTCTTCTTCCACAGAGGTAGGTAATAGGCCTTCTCCTGGTCGAATAGCTTTTGGAGATTCATCTAACGTGGAGCAGGTTTACGATATACCTGTTTCTTCAGGTTTTTCTTCTTATGATTATGGATCTCATGGAGGGGATTTTGTTAGTTCCCTTTCTTTTTCTACTTCTACTGCCCTGATTGCCAGCGAAAGGCAAGTTGGTGATGGCTTTTCTGTTAATCCTTCCACAACACAATCTATTTTGCAAGATTGTCCTGAATATTTGTTTCATGATACCACTGTAACGACTACTTCTTTCGAATCTGGAGGACCTTCTGAGGGTCGATTTGGGTCGAGGTCTGGTCGTCGGACTGTTATTTCTGCTTCGGGCAAGGAAACCTCCGTTAGCCCCAATGAGAAAGATTCTCCTCGTCTGTTAGACGATCGATGCATACTTGAGAAGGTTAAGGATATTTTACGGGCATCGACTCCCCGTCCTGACAACGTCCCTCTTCTTAGCGAGCTTCCGGGCTCTGTTGAACCCGATGCTTTGTCTTGGGATCTGGGTTTGAGCACTATTCTGCCTGGAGAGTTGAAGAAACTTGAGGGTACTTCAAACGTACGCCTTGTTTAGTCGCTAGTGAAGATATGCGAACAGGTGGATGAATCTTTCATTGTTTTATTTGTTTTTATTTTGACTGCCTTGTCACATAAAGACTGTTTTCTTTTTCCAGGCTAAGTACTTTGCACTCCAGCTGGGTGTGCAAAACGATGATCTGTGGAGAAGTAGAGGTGCTTATCAACGTCGTTTGGAGTCGGAGTCGGCGAAGGTTGTTGGGCAGTCTCTCAAACTGCAGCTTGCCAATGATGATTTTAAAAAATTGCAGGAGGAAAAGTCTGTCTGGGTGAAAGAGAAAAGTGACTTGGTTCAGGCTGCTGCCTTAGCAGAGGAGTCTAGTCGGCAAGCCTATGAGGAAGGATATGACGCCGGCTATCTAAAGCGTCAAGAGGAGTTGATGGCGTTTGCTGGCAATTTGACTCCTCGGAAGACTGTTTCTGCTAGTCGACCTGCTGGCAATTCTTCTTAGTGATCTTCGTTCGACTTGGCAGGCTTTAGACTGCCTCTTTTTTTTTTTTTTTTTTTGGTACCCAACTTTTGTGTAGTCGTTCGGGCTGAAATTTTTGTATTGGGAGAACAAAGAATTTGGAAGATATGATATTTTGTAGGCAGATTCTCGCCTTGATTAATTTTATTCTGTTGATATTCTTTGTTGTGCACAATCTCCTGTCATACGTAAATATATCATCATGAAATAACCAGCATAGACTTGGCGTATTTATCAGATATTAATCCTTGCGTAGTAATTGAATGATATACTGGTCGATAATCCCTCATTTTATCAGAATACCAAGAATGGAGAATGACCCAGTATAGTGCCATGGGTTATACCCAAAATTGCGCAGTACCTCAAAAATGTAGATAGTAGGTTCTTTTACGTCGATAATCGATTGTTAAGGAACGCTCAGTATCTCGGTCGATGTTCAAGACGTGCCTTGTAATTTTGTCTTTTTGTGACATATATCTTATATAAGGAGGCTATTATTTCTCCTGTTGAAATTTGCTCTTCTTTTCATAAGACTAATAGAAGATGTCCCTTTTCAGTATCTTTCTAACTTTTATGTTTTTCTGTACTAACTGTGAATTGTACGTTCCTCAGTCAGTGTATCATTGTATCACTTCCTTGATATGGGAGGAATTGGAAAATACAGGGGTCTTGGGCAGATCTGGCCTGTTTAGACCCCCTTCAGCAATTCTTTGGTATGTTAGGCAGTAACTTCTTTGTAGTCTCGAATAATGAGGGCTATTCTCCTGATTTCCATGTCAAATTTCTTGGACTCCAATGTAGTTCTTGTTTAATCGAATTAATAATTTCTCATATGGTATATGAGGTAGTGACGAGCGATATACCGTCGTTGAGCATCTTAGGCTTTCTGTTGAGCAATTATCATATGTGAGTGTGCAAAATTTTCCGGTCCGGAGCTCTTCTTAGATCTGCTTCGAGAGTTCATTGATCGCTTCGATCTAAGTTTCTTTCTCGTTGATTAGTTGGTTCGATCAGTGGTATGCCGTTCCAACTTACTTGCATTTATTGCGGGGAGTCAAAGAGTCGCATTTATGTCCCTTGATCAAGTACTTTTTCTGCCGTTGGATTACTCATATCTATCCGTATAAATAGGGATGCGGTTTGCATACTTCATTTGCCATTTCTCAAAAAGGATGGAGATCTCAGTCTCTTTAGATTTTATTCTGCCTTCAGATCCCATAATGTTCAAAAAGTCACATTATCATAAATCACATTATCGAATCGTTTTGAATTTCATCTGCCTTGTACTGACAGGTCCAAATAATGCCCTACCTTGTACTAACGGGTCCCACGTGGCCTCTGCCTTAGTTTTCATGGGTTTGAGGTCCGTGGTTTCTGTTTGCACATGGAGGGTTCATACTTGCTGGTCACCCCCGTTCTTGGATGTTACCTCAGGAGTGAAAGACCATCGCGGTGACTGGTAAATTTACTGTTTTACGACGGCCCCGAAGAGATGCTGCTCTAGAGTAAAATGTTTTATATTTAATGTAAAGGCAGTATCTTCTTGTGGGTGAATGAGTATTGCCAGTTATCTGGCTGGTAATGCTCATTTCGTCTCGGAGAACATTTGATCTTCAGAGCTTGGCCATCGAACCAAAGAAGTCGACCATCCTGAGCAGTAGGCTTCATAGGTGGTTTATCATAATCGACGAGGTACTAGGGAGGAGATTGGTGTTTCCGTGGACATTGTCGTGAAGATTGCTGATCCATAGGATCGTTCTAAAAAACCTTTGTAATGATGTTCGAGTAGTATGTAGATCTCTGTAATTTGAATAGAACTTATGTATGTAATTGGTTTGATTAATAAAATATTACCTTTTATCCCTTGCATTCTCTTTGTCGTTGATTTTTTGTGTTGATCTATTTTATGAGGAGTATTTATCGAGCATATCAACTCATACTTAACTCATTTTGTATTTAGACTTAGGTTTTTATACCAAAAGCCTTTTTTTATCGTTGAAAGTGGATCGAGGAGTGTTTATTGAGCGGATCAATGTATACTCAACTCTTTTTATTTAGACTTAGGTTTTTATACCAAAGGTCTTTTTTGTCGTTAAAATAAATCAAGGAGTGTTTATTGAGCGGATCAATGTATACTCGACTTGTTATAATTTAGACTTAGGTTTTTCATACCCAAAAGTCTTTTTTGTCGTTAATATAAATCGAGGAGTGTTTATTGAGCGGATCAATGTATACTCGACTCGTTATAATTTAGACTTAGGTTTTTCATACCCAAAAGTCTTTTTTGTCGTTAATATAAATCGAGGAGTGTTTATTGAGCGGATCAATGTATACTCGACTCGTTATAATTTAGACTTAGGTTTTTCATACCCAAAAGTCTTTTTTGTCGTTAACATAAATCGAGGAGTGTTTATTGAGCGGATCAATGTATACTCGACTCGTTATAATTTAGACTTAGGTTTTTCATACCCAAAAGTCTTTTTTGTCGTTAATATAAATCGAGGAGTGTTTATTGAGCGGATCAATGTATACTCGACTCGTTATAATTTAGACTTAGGTTTTTCATACCCAAAAGTCTTTTTTGTCGTTAATATAAATCGAGGAGTGTTTATTGAGCGGATCAATGTATACTCGACTCGTTATAATTTAGACTTAGGTTTTTCATACCCAAAAGTCTTTTTTGTCGTTAATATAAATCGAGGAGTGTTTATTGAGCGGATCAATGTATACTCGACTCGTTATAATTTAGACTTAGGTTTTCATACCCAAGTCTTTCAATCATCTTGAATATTGTCCGAGGAGTTTTTATTGAACGGATCAATGTTTACTCAACTCGTTTGTATGGTCGGATCGAGGAGTGTTTATTGAACGGATCAATGTATACTTAACTCCTTTTGTCCCGATCTCAACCAATATGATAATAGAATTCCAAGGAGTGTTTACCGAAAGAATTGATTTGTAGAAATTTCTAAAAATCTTTTATAATTGAACTGTAGGCTAAGGCCTTTATTACTAGGAGTAAAACTCGATAACATAAAATAAAACAAAGCAGCATAATCTGCTAAAATTTATTTACCATAGTATTTCCTAAGGTTGACTGCGTTCCAGGTTCTTGGTAAAGCTGTTCCATCCAAGTGTGCAATCTTGTATGAACCTTTCTTTCCTACGCCAATGACAACGTAAGGTCCATCCCAATTTTGTTGCAACTTTCCCACATGCTTGGATACTTCTACCTTTTTCAAGACCAGGTCTCCTTCTTTGAAGGTTCGGATGCGTACTTTTTGATTGTATGCCTTTTCCATATTTGCTTTAGTGGCTTGTAGGCGTACAGCGGCTTTTTCTCTCAAAGCTTCTGTTAAATCGACGTCATTTTCTCTTGCCTTTTTATTTTCCTGATCATCGAACATCTCGATTCTTGGCGTTGGGATTAGGGTCTCAACAGGAATAACAGCTTCCGACCCATATACCAAGCTAAATGGGGTTTCCCCAGTTGAGCTCCTTACTGTGGTTCGATTAGCCCAAAGTACTCCTGTGAGTTCATCAAGCCATTTTCCTTTGGCAGCTCCTAATCTTTTTTCCAAAGATTTTATTATTTCTCGGTTTGCTACTTCAGTTTGTCCGTTCGCTCTAGGATGTCCGACCGAAGTAAAATTTTGTTGAATTCCAAGTTTTGAACACCATTCTATTACCTGTTTTCCCGCGAATTGGGTTCCATTATCGGAGATTAGGATCCTTGGGATGCCAAATCGACAAACTATGAATTTCCATAGGAAGTTGATCACTTGGAATTGAGTTATTCGTGCGAGGGCGATGCATTCTATCCATTTGCTGAAGTATTCTACGGCGACCAGGACATAAGATTTCTTGGATCTAGCCGCTGGGAATGGTCCCACGATGTCCATTCCCCATTGATCGAATGGCCAACATACCGGGATTGGGTGCATATTTTCTGCTGGTCGATGACATATGTTAGCATGGACTTGGCAGTGATGACATTCTTGGACATACTGAGCGGCATCCTTATTGATGGTAGGCTAATAATAACCTGTTCTGAGGCATTTTAAAGCCAATGCCCTTGATCAGCTGTGATTTCCTGCGTCTCCTTCGTGTATTTCTCGTAGTATATCGGTGGTTTGTGATTCAGAGACGCATTTTAGAAGAATTCTTGATACTGATCTTCGGTAGAGTTTTCCTTCTACGAGTGTATACTTTGGGGCTCGATATCTTATTTTCCGAGCTTCATTCTGGTTAGGCGGTAGTTTTCCCTCTCGAAGGTAGTCTATCATTGGGGTCATCCAGTTTTCTTCAGCTTCTTCAATTTCCATTATATCGACTACCGGTGTTTCATCAATATCGATTGCCGGTGTATTAGAGATCAACCAGTTGATCACCCGTTCGGTCTTTCCGTCATGGGATCCTGTGAACTTAGATAATTGATCGGCCCATTTGTTTTCCGAACGTGGAATGTTCTGTATGCCGAAGCTTTCAAATTTTTCAGCTAGTGTTTTCACTTTGGCGAGGTATTTGACCATATTGAATTCTTTAGCCTCGTATAGGCCTTCTATTTGTCTTTGCACTAACCCTGAATCGGTTAATACTTTAAGGCTCTTTATGTTGGCTTTGATCGCCATTTCCATTCCAGCGATCAACGCTTCATATTCTGCTTCATTGTTTGTTACGACGAAGTCCAACGTTATCGCATAATTCAAATCTTCTTTATTTGGTCCGGTGAAGTTGATTCCGGCACCTCCTCCTTCTCAGCATGAAGCACCGTCGACATGCATTAACCAAGTTTGATCTTCTATGATCAAGACATCGTCGTTGAGGCTGCTCGATGATTCGGTTGCCTGTGTCGGTGTTTCCAATAGAAAATCAGCCAACACTTGGGCCTTAATTGCGATTCTTGGTTTGTAATCGATTTCGAATTGACCAAGTTCAATTGCCCATTTGATTAGTCTTCCGGAGGCTTCCGGTTTTGCTAAGACTTGTCTTAGTGGTTGATTCGTTAAAACAACGATTTTGTAGGTTAAGAAGTAAGGTCGAAGTTTTCGTGCAGCCACCACTAAGGCCAGCGTGAATTTTTCAATTTCCAAATAATTCTTCTCCGCCCCTTGCAATAATTTGCTTAGATAATAGACATGCTTATGTTCTGAGCCTTCGATTTTAATTAGTACTGAACTAATGGCTACGTCGGAGATGGAGATGTACATATACAATGGTTCTCCTTCCGTTGGTTTGGCCAACATCGGAGGTGTTGTCAAATATTCTTTGAGTGCTCGAAGGCTCGATCGCATTCTTCGGTCCAAACAAAGTTTTTTGCCTTTCGGAGAGTTTGGAAAAAGGGCAGGCTTCTGTCTGCTGATTTTGATATGAATCTGTTTAACGCTACGATTTTCCCAACCAAGCTTTGCACTTGGGAGATGGTTTTGGGAGGTTTCATTTCAGTTATGGCTCGAATTTTTTCTGGGTTGGCTTCTATTCCTCGCTGGTGTACCAAATATCACAAAATTTTTCCTGACTTAACACCGAAAGTGCATTTCGCAGGGTTTAACTTCATACGGTATTTTCTTAAGATCCGGAAACATCGATCAAGATGTTTTACGTGATCCGCTTCATTCATACTTTTGACTAACATGTCGTCTACATAGACTTCCATTATTTCTTCGATTAATTCTTTGAACATTAGGTTTACTAACCTTTGGTAAGTAGCCCCGGCATTCCTCAAGCCGAATGGCATTACTATAAAGCAGTATACTCCCTGCTCGGTTATGAATGCAGTCTTCTCTTGATCCCGCTCGTCCATGTATATTTGATAAAACCCTTGAAAGGCGTCCATCATGCTGAATATCGCGAAGCCAGCGGTCGAATCGACCAATAAGTCGATCCTTGGGAGGGGATATGGGTCGCGCGGGCATAACTTGTTAAGATCGGTAAAATCATTACACATTCTCCATTTGTTGTCCTTTTTATCCCCTTTTGCTACTAGAACAACATTACATAGCCATTCTGAGAAATGTATTTCTCGGATTTGTTTTGCTTCAAGTAGTCTTTCTACCTCGGCTTTGATAATTTTATCCTTTATTGGCCCATGATTTCTCTTCTTTTGTCTGGCAGGTTTTGCCAAGGGATCAATTTTTAGGGAATGCTTGATTACTCGAGGATCAATTCCTTCAATGTCATTCGCGCTCCAGGAGAAGACGTCGATATTATCTCTGAGGAAGTCGATTAACATTACTTCCCCTTCTTTGCTCAATTCAGTACCTATTCTTGTTGTTTTGGACGAGTCCCCTTGTACTAGAATTACATCCTTATGTTCCGGAGGTTTTAAGGATAAATCTAGCGGTTCTTTTCCCTTTTTATCTATTCGATCAGTACTAGGGATTTCAATTTTGTTTCTAACGAGATCATCTTCGATCTTTCTTTTGCTCGGAGTAATTGATTTGGGGTGTTCTTTCATAGTTAACGAGGTGCTGTAGCAATCCCACGCCATACAATGATCGTTTGTTATTTCTCCGATGCCTCTATCGGTCGGAAACTTTATCTTCTGGTGATAAGTAGAGACAACAGCTCGGAATAGGTTGAGGGCTGGTCGCCCTAAAATTGCGTTATAAGCGAAGGGTGTTTCTACCACTAGAAATTTTACTAGCTTCACTGTCCGGTTCGGTGTTTTTCCGAGTGATACGCTTAAGGTTATTGTTCCACCGGGGATGATTTCGGACCCTCCGAACCCTACTAACGGCGTAGCTACTTTCTGTAGATTTATCTGCCCCAAGTTCATTTGGGCTAAAATTTCCCGGGAGATGATATTCGCTGAGCTCCCATTATCGATTAGGATTCTCTTGACATTGTAATTTGCTATTTCTAGCGAGACCACCATCGGGAAATCGGGGTTATCCTCTTTTGTGTCCCAAACGATGTTTTTAGGTACTTCGCCTTCGTTAAAGCTGATCGGCTGATCGTTTGATGGCTTGCTTTCCAGGGTCCATATTTCTTTTGGGTATTTTAGGTTTCCAATTATGGATCTGGATGTCCTTCGCCGGGCGTTACGACTATCCCCGCCTGCGGGTCCCCCGGATATTGTATGGATAGTCCCATTGATCTGGTCATGGTTCAATTCCTGCGTAGGATCACGCTCGGGCGACCTTCGACGAGAGCTCCTTCTTTGATTATTATTTCGAGGACTTCTACTTCTTTCCCTCTTGCGGTTATCTCGCTCTATGTAGTCGTCTAGTTTTCCCTGTTCGATTAGTTTTTCAACTTCTCTTTTAAGGTGAAAACAGTTTTCCGTTCGATGTCCGTGTGCCCGATGGTATTTGCAGTATAGGTCGTAGTTTCGAGATCCTGGTCTGGGCTGAGCGATTTTCCTTGCTTCGGGGATCCAATTATTCCTTTCTAGGACTTCCAGTATTTCTTCCATCGGAGCATTTAACCTTGGGTGTTCTACTTGATTCACCCTGCCTCTGATCGGTGGTTCGGGGTTTCTTGGTCGTTGGTAGAAATTAGGTTGCCTTTCTTGGTCGGCTTTGTTGTATTCCAATCGCTGGAAAACGTTGCCTTTTCTAAAAGATCGTTCATAATCCACGGATCATTCCTATCATGTCTTTTGGAGCCTGAAGTTGTGGTTTTGTTTTTGTTTTTATCTTTAAAGGAATTCATCTCTTCTTGGGTCATATATTTAGACGCCAAGCTCATGATGTCGGCAAATGTTCTTGGTTGTTTTCGACTGAGGGCATTTCCGAACTGCCTATTCTTCGTGAGGTCGAAGAGAATAGAAATTATGTAATCGATATTAGGGGAATCAATTTTGAGTAATTCCACGTTAAATCTCGCCAACCAGTTTCTTAGGGATTTTCCCTCTTGTTGGTGTATGGTTCCTAAGTAGCTCATCGGGAGTTTTTGCCTCTTCTGACTGGCAAATTGCTGCGTCAATTTATTACATAGTTCCCGAAAACTGAATATGGAGTTGGCAGGTTGTTTGGCGAACCAGTCCAATGCGAGTCCTTCGAATGTGGTTACCATTAATTTGGCGGTGAATTCCGCAGAGTGGGCGTATAAGTTCATTATATTCGTGAAGCTAAAAATATAATCATCCGGGTCAGTGGTTCCATCATAGCGAGGTAGTCTACCCGGGACCTGTCCAATTGACTGTGCATCTTTTATTTCTCTGCAGAAGGGAGAACAGGCCGCAAGGCTCTCCTGGAGTTCCGTGGTTCGGGCCCACGGGTTTTGAACAGATCGTAGGCGTTGTTCGAGTCGCTCCTGCACCATCCTTTCAATTTCTCTTTCCGAGAAACGAGTCGTTCGTGGTCGATCTGGGATTGTATCATCTATGTCATCCTCGATAGGGATTATTGTATGTTCCTTGGACCCACTGCGCCCCGCCTGTGGTTTTCTTTGTCCTGGTTTTCTTCAGGGATGGTTATCGGAGGGTTTTGAATTGTCCTGCTGCGGACTGTGTAGTGAGCGGCGCTCGCTTGGCGGGCTGTCAGCTTGTTGAGAGACTTGATCGTTTTGTCTTGGCGTTCTTTGAGCAGGAATTGCCCTGGCAGCCCTAACGTTTCGTGGAATTTGATCAAGTACGAGTAATTCTTCTGAGGAGAGTGATTTAACGAGCATTGCTATTTGTCGCAGTTTCTCCTGAGCACCCGGGAGAGGAACGGGGATCTCGGGGACTTCCGGTTCTTCCTGTATCGTACCGGGAAGACCTCCTAGGGGTTCCTGCTGACGGGGATGGGTATCCTGCAAATTCTCGTTGGTGTTGGGAGCGTTATTATCGTTGTTGTCCTGTAGATCTTCAGATGTGTTATGACCGGTGGTTGTGTTACTTCTTGCTCCGATACGAGCGCTTTTCCTTGGGCGAGCCATGTGTCGATCGAATAATTAACCTAGCCCCTCGGTGGGCGCCAACTGATTTAACCTGTTTTCGTCGGGTTAATGGTATCAGTGAATTCGTGATAGTGGGGTTTTCGATATATTTATTTTATAGGGCTCTGTTACTTTATTCAGGATGGATCGATCTCAAGGAAGGGCAATATCTTAAGAACAGAAAGTAAATATTCAAACCAACGTAGAATCAATAACACAAATATGAAGATAAAGCTCTTTTATTGAATATTAGTGAGTTGTGCAGTTTATGCAGAATTCAATGGCGTATATTCCTTATGATTCAGAGTTTTTTGCCTTTAATACAATGATTAACTAGGTATTTATATCATGTTAAACCTAGCGTTACAAGGAAACATAGTCCTAATAGGACTCGGCCCAAATATCCTTCTCGGGTCCGGAGTATAGTCTTCTTTAGTCGACCGGGAGCTGTATTCGGCCGGGTCGGGAGCTGTATTCGGCCGGGTCGATAAGATGATCTTGAACAGCCTGATTTGGTCGAACCGATCTCAAGTTCTTTAGTCGATCGTACAGTATGTAGGGTGCGAAATAGCCCCCATCAATGGGCTTGTGGCTAGACATCGACCATGAAGTGTAGGTACTTCTAAATTAATAGGGAAATTAATTATAGGCGTGGTCAATTAAAAGTTGTTTAATTGATCGGAGCATTCAATTGCTCGTTAATTAAATCACGAAAGTCGTGGGCCTGCTGCCAGTTGATGGTGAACCCAGAGGGTCACACACAATACAATTGGACGGTGACTGTCTTAAAGGAAAAGCAAATGATTTAAAGTTGTTAAATCAAAGTAATTGAATTATGGTATTAATTCAATAGGAGAATATTAATTAGATAACTAATTAGTTAATGTTCAATTAATTAATTGGAGTTATCTGATTAATTATGAAATTAATTAAAGTAGTTAATTAATTGGAAGAATAAATAATTAACCAATTTTAGGATTGGATAATTATGGGTTGATTTTGCAATTAACTAGAAATAGGGGAAGTGGGCGATTTTTGTGAATAAGTAAAAAGAGTTTTATTTTCTTGGAGAGCAAGCTAGAAGAGATTCACCAAATCTCACATTCCTAAGTTGATTAGGAATGAAGATTTGATAAAGGAAGGAGATATATATCTCTTTAGAGAAGGTTTCTTCTCCTATAAATACTCCTTCTCTTCTCTTCATTTAAAGAGGTTAGATTTTTTAGAGAAAATCAGTTTTTGCACAAGTATTATTAACTACAAAATCGCCCCAAAAGTTTTCGCCCCGAACCCAAGTCGCCCGAATCCAAACTCGGCCGAACCCCCTATGTTTAATTAAATGTTTGATTCATGCTTTTCGTATAATAAACTGTGGAGAAAGATTTATGGGACATATAGGGACCTCGAAAATTTTTAAATTCCGCACTTTGTTGTATTGACAATCGAGCCCCTAGATAGAATATCCCAACAGTGGTATCAGAGCCAACTCCATACGTTTTTATACGAAAAGGCCTGAACATAATGTGTTTTCACTGTATATGCTTGATTGTATGTATGAGAACGCATGATAATTATGTTCTATTGATTGATTCTTGCTTGTTATGACTGGATCTATGATTGGGTAAAATTGCCTTTTAAGATCTGTGGCGAATTTATAGTTTTTCGAAAAATCAGGACTCTTTGTGCAAATAATCGCATATCTAAAAAATTAGGGCTGAAAATTAATTTTTCTGTTTCTGGAAATTTTTGAAAAATCTGGGCTGTTTCTGAAATTTCAATCGCACGGGTTTTTGGGCTGTTTTGCAATTTCGGAAAATTCAAGGACTGTTTTGTAATTTCCGAAAGTTCAGGGGTCAGTTTGCAAATTCGAAAATTTTCTGGATTTCAAAATTTTATTTTTCTGGTCCTTCTGTCCGAAAAATGTTTTGGAGGTAATTTGTAACTTTTCAAAAGTTTTGTGGTCAAAAGTGCAATTTCCGAAAGTATAGGGGCCGAACTGCAATTTTCAAAAGTTGAAAAATCAGAATCTTAATTTAAGGCAGAAAACTTGTTTTATTTATCCGAGAATTTATTTGTCATAATTAGTAGTGACTAAAAAGCAAGAATCATAGGAAGTTATTTTAAAAGGTAGTTTTAAAATTAAGAAAGAAATACGTAAAAGTTGTTTGCATGTTTCTTGCTCTACATGAACTGTTTACGTGGTTTTCGATCGCGCCGAGCCTTGACCTTAGGTTAGATGTGATTGGTTTAATTTAATGCATGGTTTTTATTGGGCCTTCGAGCCTGTTATTATTTTTGGGCCACTTTGAGCCTTTGTAATAGAACAGGGCTTTACTGCTTTCCTAGTATAGGATGGAGGCCCGTTTACAAGCAATGTGGGAGCCCAAGAAGAATTGAAGGCCATGTATGCATGGTACATTGTGTAATAGCATAGGTCTTTTAAGAACCCTTTAGATTGACCAATTGGGCCAACATCATTGGCTCGATGATGGCCTGCATAGGAGGCTCCCGATCGAAAACATATTGTGGTAGTATGCATGCTAGGCTTGTATGGCTTTTATTTATTAGTCGATTTATGATTGCTTGTGTGTTTGTGCGCTAGAATCTAGATCGTAAATAAAAGATAAAGCATAATTGAAGCGGTGAGATCTCGAGGAGAGTTTCCTTAAACTTTCAAAACCGAAAATTCCCCTCTCGAATAAATATTAGGTCATATTGGGTTAAATATAAAATGAGGTTTTATAAAATCCAAGCCTTGCATTAATAGGGACTAGTGCATGTTGTTTACTTATCGATAGAGGTGATCCAGAGTCTGGCACCCGAGTCGAAGAAAGGGGCAATGCACGAAATTCCTTGATTCTAGTTTTAATAAAACTTGACAAGGGTAGGGACTGGTCGGGACGTGAAGATCGACCGATAACTAGTTACGGAGAATTCATGATCGGGCCCGTTGCTTATCATGATTAATGGGTTAGACTTAACGCGTAGTAACATTTATGATGTAGCAGTGCTAGATAAATGCGAAAAACGAGGCAAAATAGCTTGAAGGTTGTGTAGTAGCCACAATTGGTAAAATGTATACCTACCTAGAGAATTAATTGTATGGCCACGAGTCGTGGGTGCAACTAATTGCTGCTGGGACGTCAAGACCTACTAGGAAATAGATTTTTCCCGAAACTAGAAGGGGTTATTGTTTCGATAAAAATAGTGGGAGAACTTTTTCGATAAAAAGTCCAAATTTCGTTAATTATAAGTATTAATATTAAACTTGTCTGCTTATAGTTGTCTGTTTTATTGTTAGCCATTTACCATCCACTATTCCGTTCAAACGAGTATTAATGAATGTTAGACGCGAAAATACTTTGGGGGCTATGATGTGCTATTATCTTCAAAGAAAGACCATGGCTAAGTTTAAGAATGTCAAAGAATATTGTTGTTACTTAACCAAGATGTTCAAACGACTCAAAAGGCTTAGAGCCCGATTGATGCTCGAAGATGAGATAGAAATTACCACGCATGGTCTTTCTCACATCTTCACTCATTTCATGCAACACTGTGATATTCTGCTTGATGGAATTGAAACAAAACAATTGCATGAGTTGTTAGACAAATATGAACGAGCTCATCTAAAAGGTCTTGGACTGTATGAAGATAAATGCCCACTGTGTAAGCACGAAAGGAAAATAGGAAAGCTTACTGAAAAGGAATTCCTGGATAGACTTAACTACGGTATGATTTTTAAAATTGTACATTTGTTAAATCTTTTTGATGTAAGACATCTGATAAACTTTCATTTCTGTAAAAGAGTTTACAGCGGATGAAACAATTCCCTCTCCAACTGCAAGGAGGAAATTCCTTGAAAGGAAAATGCAAGAAGCGCAAAGAGAGTTGAGGGAAATCGAATTCAGGGACTGGGTCAAGGAAGTACTAAACCTAGACATTCCTTTTTAGAAGAAGTTTTTCGTATTAGCAAAAGTTTTAGTTTATTTTGAGTATTATTTCAAATTTTGTACAAGACATTATTGCTTTACCATTGAGAATGGAATTTATTTAATTAGAGAGATTTAACTTTGTACAAATGTTGATGTTTTGAAACATAGAAATAAACAATGATAAACAAATCAAAAACTTGGAAGACTATATGCTGAATCGAAAAACATGGATAATCGTTCACTGAAATGTTTATTTTGGGCATTCTTCCTAAAGAAAGAATCGAAAGGAAAGGTTTTGTCTACTGTTTTTGAAATAAGGAACTTGGATAAAACTCCGAACTTTCAAATCTTGTCTTAAAGGAAAAATAACAGAAATAAAGGATTGCTAGGCATTCCAAACATTTCAAGTCAATTAGAACTAAAAGCACTAGTTCAAAAGGAAGTACAATTCTGAAACTATTGAAGTAATTCAATAGACGTTTTGGAAATGAAGTAATTAGATGCATTATGTCAAAAGCAATTTGATCTAATCAAACTTGTTGAAACATAAGCAACTAAATCCTCGATTATCTAAAGGAGAATAGAATTCTAAACAAAGCAAAATCAAAGAAGAAGATCGAGCTTTGATAAAACTTAGTTCGACTGTGATCTTGCTAAATTCCTATATTCACAATAGGGGATAGCCTCCCCTGACTCTTCAAAAATACTTGGTCAAGTATTTTGAAGTAAGTTCTTACACCGCCATGTCATTTAAGACATAGCAACACACCCTTATATGAGAAATTATATGGTAGATCTGATTCATATAAAGTTTGTGGGGTATCCGACGAAATCCATTGGATACCTGTTCTACGACAAAGAGAAACGAAAGTGTCTCGTAAGAAGCTTGTTCCTCTGTTGACAAAACTCTTGTCAAAGGAAATAAGCAATGTCACAGAACTTGATGAAGTCCAAGAACTGGACCCATCCCCACAAACAGTGGGAGTAAACCCCGAAACCTACTGAACCGATCCATGCACATATAATCAAATTCGTAAGGAACTCAAAATTCCATTTTACGAAATTGAGAAACTGGATTCTAATCCAAGATTACAAAAGAACTAAGGGATATGGCATGAAGCCACAAGATTCAAAGTGGAAACTTTGACTCACCTAATGGCGATGGGTCACTCTTCAAAAGTCCTTCTAGGACCGATGAAAGTACCTTCTCCGTTTGCTACGTCAAAATCCATTTCGAAACTATTAGCCATAGAAAGGTGGTTTTGACTACCGAAGAATGACTATTGGAAATGAATCCTGCATCTCACAATTGAAAATTGATGAGAAGATCTCTATTCAAATCCAAAGGTCAATCTGTGACTTTTTCCCAAATTTGGAACATGCAACTTGATAAGTCAATCAAGAATGTTGAAGTTGTCAAAAGGCATATGGATTCCAAATGTGCAAAAGGATCAGTTGGAGCATAGTTAAATTCGCAACGCAACGAGATGCTGATCTACACATACGATATAAGAATATCAAAGAAGCACAGACGAAAGCGTGTTATTCACGCAATTTTCATGATAAGATTTGGGAACTACATCTCACGTACTGGCAATACGTATTTATGGAGATAAAAGCGAAGTAGATGTTGCAATTCACCAAATCAAAGTACAAAGACTAAATATTGATTAAATTCAATATGGAAGAATCCAAGAAAGGATTAGTTCCAAAGAGACAAAACTCTCTTACTTATTTAATGAGCCCTAAATTTAATAAGTAAAGAAGTAAATGTCTCAAGAAGCCTTATGCTTTAGCATTTGGATTGCATGTAGCATGCAAAGTCTTGTACTAGACCTGACACATCAAAATGCTCTGATCATTCAAGCGCTACTGATGGTCGAACACCAGTAAAGGACACTGGACTACCATTAAAGCAATCCTCGAAGATAATTAAAGGATATAATGCTGGTCTGTGGTAGTAGTGGAAATTGAAAACTCGAAGAATTTAGTGATTCGAGATTTCTAGTCTGAAGTGGATGATTTATTCTGACTCGATGGAGCGAAGGTAAATTGGAAGAAATTCCAATAGTATACCATTGCCGACTTAATCAGAATAATAGCACCATTATGATGCTGCACAAGAAATGGTGTTTAGATGAGAAACATTTGTCCAATGATTGGATGAATTACCTAGCATGGCAAAAGCTTGTCATAATCTTAACCGATTTAAACAAGGCAATTGCTCAATGAAAGGAAAATGAGATCTCACCGATAATCTGAACACAATATCATATGATTGAACAAGTCATAGGTAGTTGAGACGCGTAGAAGTATTACGTCATCTCAACAAAGACAACTTAGCAGATCCACTAATTAAGCTCTTTCACAAATGGGTTCGAGGGACATCTTGGTATAGATGGGTCTTAGAAATGTTGTGATTGGCTTTAGGTCAAGTGGGAGATTGATAGAGTAGTGCCCATCAAGCCAATATTAATTAGCTTGTTGAAATACTATTTTCTTATGGTTTATAATTAATACGCCCGTTCATTCATAGTACGTGAAACTGAACAATGGCCAACTTCATCTCTCGCGAACTTATCTAAGCGATTGGATGAAATCCTAAGGTCACAATAGACTATGGGACGATTCACTTCAGTACTGAGTGCAATCATGAAACAGTCTCAAAGGTCGTGATCTTAAAACCGTTCCAAGTCATAGATTCCGAACGAGACGGGGTATCGTAGGAATCGCCAAGACTTGTACAAGTATGCATGATTCACATGGAGTGAATTTGTAGCATTTCATGAGCAAGGCATTTGAGGCCAGTGCATATGAGTAGGTGGTTCAATGGAGGATTGAATGCATCGAACGACCCGAATAGAGAAACCCATTGTGGAAGCGCATGACGCATATCGGTGATGGGATGTTTCTCAAGGCTTATAATAGTGTACGATTTAGTCCTTGGACTTGAGGTGCTAGGGCGAATTCGGTGCACGAGTGTGCGTACTTAGATTTAGGTACTGGTCACGTAGCCTGGCCACAAAGTGCCTAAGTTGGGTGCGTACACGACTGTACGCGAGTGGTTAGTACTAAGAAAGGATCTATCGACTCATCCTGATAAGATGAGAGCATTTCCTGTACGTTCTTCGATATTATGTTCCTAGAAATCCATGGCCATGGTTGGTGACGAATTTGGAAGGTATTTCCAAATTTAGCAGTCACACCGGAATTATTATCCAGAATTAGAAAGTACAGTATCGAGATAATTAGAGGTAACGATCAATTCACACACCCTAGGTCTCGATCGGGAAATCATCGTAGAAGGACCGTATGTACATGGCAATTATAAGAGGTGAGGTTCACAATAATCAATTCACATATTGATTGGGCTTCATGGGCTTGTGGCTAGACATCGACCATGAAGTGTAGGTACTCCTAAATTAATAGGGAAATTAATTATAGGAGTGGTCAATTAAAAGTTGTTTAATTGATCGGAGCATTTAATTGCTCGTTAATTAAATCACGAAAGTCGTGGGCCTGCTGCCAGTTGATGGTGAACCCAGAGGTTCATACACAATACAATTGGACGGTGACTGTCTTAAAGGAAAAGCAAATGATTTAAAGTTGTTAAATCAAAGTAATTGAATTATGGTATTAATTCAATAGGAGAATATTAATTAGATAACTAATTAGTTAATGTTCAATTAATTAATTGGAGTTATCTGATTAATTATGAAATTAATTAAAGTAGTTAATTAATTGGAAGAATAAATAATTAACCAATTTTAGGATTGGATAATTATGGGTTGATTTTGCAATTAACTAGAAATAGGGGAAGTGGGCAATTTCTGTGAATAAGGAAAAAGAGTTTTATTTTCTTGGAGAGCAAGCTAGAAGAGATTCACCAAATCTCACATTCCTAAGTTGATTAGGAATGAAGATTTGATAAGGGAAGGAGATATCTCTTTAGAGAAGGTTTCTTCTCCTATAAGTACTCCTTCTCTTCTCTTCATTTAAAGAGGTTAGATTTTTGAGAGAAAATCAGTTTTTGCACAAGTATTATTAACTACAAAATCGCCCCAAAAGTTTTCGCCCCGAACCCAAGTTGCCCGAATCCAAACTCGGCCGAACCCTGAGCTGACCGAACCCAACCTGGTCGAGCCCTGTTCCGATCACACAAGTCCTGTGATCTGTTTCTTCCATCTGTATCTCCTAACCCTGATCGAGATCTTAAGTCCAGATCTAGATCCGAAATCCTTTGCTGACAAACCTGCGAGATCCAGTTCTGAGCCTAAGACTTGTAGGCTTCACTACAATCCAGTTGGTGTGGACTAAACATTGGAGGTGAGACACATGGATCACTCAAGCTGTGGATCGAACCAAATACATGGAGGAAACCACCACGAATCCGTGGTGAGGTAAATTGCGATTAAACCCCCTATGTTTAATTAAATGTTTGATTCATGCTTTTCGTATAATAAACTGTGGAGAAAGATTTATGGGACATATAGGGACCTCGAAAAATTTTAAATTCCGCACTTTGTTGTATTGACAATCGAGCCCCTAGATAGAATATCCCAACAGTATTTCCCTTATTTGTATAGCTTTGAGTAGCCTCTCTACTTCTGCTTTGATTATCTTGTCTTTTATTGGCCCATGATTCCTCTTCTTTTGTCTAGCTGGTTTCGCCATTGGATCAATTTTTAACGAAAGAGTGATTACTCTTGGATCAATGCCCTTAATGTCGTCCGCACTCCAAGCGAAGATGTCAACGTTATTCCTGAGAAAGTTTATCAACATTACTTCCCCTTCCGAACTGAGTTCGGTTCCAATCCTGGTCGTTTTTTAAGGATCTTCTTGTACGAGCATAAT
Organism: Penstemon eatonii; assembly: GCA_038501285.1. Classification (NCBI taxonomy): domain Eukaryota; kingdom Viridiplantae; phylum Streptophyta; class Magnoliopsida; order Lamiales; family Plantaginaceae; genus Penstemon; species Penstemon eatonii. The sequence continues at coordinate 30,186,492 of CM076713.1, forward strand.
ATCCTTGTGTTTTGGTGGCTTTATGGTTAAATCGACCGGCTCCTTCCCCTTCTGATCTACTCTATCAGTGTTGGGGATCTCGACTTCGGCTTTTTCGATGTCGTCCTCAAGCTTTCTTTTAGATGGGGTAAATGACTTGGATTGGTTCCCCCGTGTTAGGGAGGTGTTGTAACAATCCCATGCCATGCAATGATCATTTACTATTTCTCCGATCCCCGAGTCAGTTGGAAATTTTATCTTCTGATGGTATGTCGATACTACCGCTCGGAAGAGGTTTAGGGCATGTCGTCCTAATATTGCATTGTATGCAAAGGGCGTCTCTACGACCAGGAACTTTATCATTTTTACTACCCGCTGTGGTTTCTTTCCCAACGATACACCCAAATTTATAGTTCCGTAGGGGACTATTTCTGAGCCTCCAAATCCTACTAATGGAGTGGCTACTTTTTGAAATCTTATTTCCCCCAAGTTCATCTGCGTCAAGACTTCCTTAGACATAATGATAGCCGAACTTCCATTATCAATTAAGATCCTTTTAACATTGTAGTTTGCTATTTCAAGTGATACCACAATTGGGAAATCAGGGTTGTCTTCCTTCATATCCCAGACAATGTTCCTTGGTACTTCATTCTCATTAAAACTAATGAGTTGTTCTCTTGGTAGATTGCTTTCTAGAGTCCATACTTCTTTTGGATATCTAACACTTTCCACTATTGACCTCGCGGTTCTACAGCGAGCATTATGACTATCTCCCCCGGCCGGTCCTCTGGAGATTGTATGGATGGTGCCGTTAATTTGATCATTGTTCAATTCTTGCGGCGGACCATTGTTTGGGGACCTTCTTCTTGGGGTTCTTCTTTGATTATTAACTCGAGGACTCATGCTTCTGTCTCTCTTGCGATTGTTTCGCTCTAGATAGTCGTCCAATTTTCCTTGTTCGATCAGTCTTTCAATTTCCTGCTTCAGGTGAAAACAGTCTTAGGTACGATGCCCTCGTGCACGGTGATATCTACAATATAGATTGTAGTTTCGAGCACCTGGCCTGGGCTGTGCAATTCTTTTTGCTGGCGGAATCCAATTTTTCCTTTCAATTACTACGAGGATTTCTTCAATAGGAACAGTCAATCGGGGGTATTCTACCTGGTTTATTCGATTCCTGTTTGCTGGTTCGGCCGACCTTGATCTTGGATAGACGTTAGGTCTTTTATCCTGTTCATTCCGATTATACTCTAGTCGTTGAAAAATGTTTCCTTTTCTGAAGGATCGATCGTAATCCATAGGTCTGGAAACAGGAGCCTTGTCTTGCCACCTCGAGCCAGAGGCGGGAGCTTTATTCCTATTTTTATCCTTGAAAGAGTTCATCTCTTCTTGAGTCATATATTTCGAAGCCAAGGCCATAATATCCGCGAAAGTTCTCGGCTGCTTTCTACTTAGGGCATTGCCGAACTGCCTGTTTTTGGTGAGATCGAAGAGGATGGAGATTATATAGTCAATGTTCGAGGAATCAATTTTTAATAATTCCACGTTAAATCTTGCCAACCAGTTTCGCAAGGACTCTCCTTCTTGTTGATGAATTGTCCCAAGGTAGCTCATCGGTAGTTTCTGTCTTTTCTGGCTAGCGAATTGTTGAGTCAGTTTGTTGCATAACTCACGGAAGCTGAATATGGAGTTGGTAGGTTGTTTCCCAAACCAATCCAAATCTAGTCCTTCAAATGAGGTAACCATCAGTTTGGCGGTGTATTCTGCCGAGTGAGCATATAAATTCATTATATTCGTAAAACTGAATATATAATCGTCGGGATCAGTGATTCCGTCATATCTTGGCAGTCGTCCCGGAACCTGCCCGGATGATTGAGCTTCTTTTATTTCCCTGCAAAAGGGAGAGCACGCTGCTAAGCTTTCTTGGACCTCCGTGCTCTTGGCCCACGGATTTTGAATGGTCCGTAGACGTTGCTCCAGACGCTCTTGTACCATCTTTTCAATTTCACTTTCAGAGATTCGAACAGCTCTTTGTCGATTAGGGATTGCGTCCACAACGTCCTCATCGAGGGGAATAATGGTATGTTCCTTTGATCCTCGGCGGGTTGTTTGTGGCTTCGTCCAATCAGTTTTTCTCCGGATTCGCTCGTCGTTAGGTTTCGTATCGCTCTTTTGTGGACTGTGTAATGATCGATGTTCAGTCACAGGGCTATCTGCTTGATCTGACATTTGATCGACCTGCCTAGGAGCTCTCCGAACTGGATTTGCCCTTGTTGATCTAGGGTCTCTGGGAAACTGCTCGGGAACCAGCAGTTCCCCTGGGCATAGTGAGTTAAATAACATCGTGATCTGTCTTAATTTCTCCTATGTTTCTGGCAGAGGAACAGGGATCGTTGCGGCCACAGGGACTTCTGGTACTACATTGGCGGCGCTTTCTTGTTGTCCTTGAGAATTTTGGACCTGGTTCCCTTGACGTTCATCTTGACTTGGTAGTTGATCGTTATTTTCATTGTTGACGATTGGGTTGTCATTAGTCGTATCGTTCTGCAAATCGTCCGACGTAATATGTGGATGCGTCGTGTTACTTCTTGCCTCGTTACGGGCGTTCTTCCTTGGGCGAGCCATTTGTCAATCGAATAATTAACTTAGCCCCACGGTGGGCGCCAACTGATTTAACCGTTTTTCGTATGACTTGATTAAATCAATAATAATGGTTTATGGGGTGTAATTATATAGAGATTATAGGGCCTAGTTACTTTATTCCGGATGGATCAATCTCAAGAAAGAACAATATGTAAAAAGCAATAAGAACACGAAATAGAGAATATTGAATATAGTATAGCAACAACTTTTCTATTAATTTGAAATCAGATAACCAGAGTATGTAGGCGTAAGCTCTTAATCGTAGTTGTTCAAATACAATGATAATCTAGGTATTTATATGATATTAACCCTAGCTATACAAGGAAACATAATCCTACTAGGACTCGGGATATTGATCCTTCAGGAACTCGGACTTCGGTCTTGATCGCTATGGACAGATATCTCTGGTTGGATCGAATGGCTTGTTAACGAATCAGCTTCCTGGTCGAGCCGATCGAGTATCATCTAGTCGTTTCGAGTGTTATATGGGGTGTAAAACAGCCCCCATCAAAAAGCCTCTCCCACGAGAACAACACACTGATATTTGTCCGACCACATTTCTTTTATCATGCTTAGTAGACAAGGGTCGTCCGGAATCAGGTCACCTTTAATTTTCCGACCACCAAAGGTCCAAGTGGAACCATGGTCCCAGGTAAACTCGAAAGGCACGGTGGATCCATCCGCCAACGTTCGGTCCATGATTTGACGACCACATTTCCAGGTAGAGTTACTAGAGATGGGGGAATCAAAGATAGCACAGCCAGACCTTTGACTCACGAAGAAATGTCCATGTTTTGATGAAGTAGAAATATTAAAACGAAACAATTGGAAGAAGTTGCGATGGGATGGTTTTAACCCCTTAGCAACCATTAAAACGGCAAAGTAGCGGACTCAGGTTCGAATCTCTGTTGGGAGAGGTACCCACTTAATGTGCCCGACCCGCCTCGAAAGGGATTAAACCCTTGGGAAACCAAAAAAAAAAAAAACGGCAAAGAAAACAACAAAAACAACAAAATTGGGGACCAATTGAGTTAGAGAGACAGTGAAAGTAGCAAGAATTTCAAGGAATAGGGGAGAAAGTGGAAGTAGGAGACCATGATGTAAATGGGATGTATAGAAGGCCCGTCAACCCTGAGGAGGGGAATTGACCCTCTCTTCTGGAGACGGAAGAAAAATTTCAGAACCGTCAGGAAAGAACTTGCCATATTTCTTTTGCAGGGAGTCCAACTCGTCTACCTTGTGTACGCAAGCAAGGAACTCAATTGGTTCGGAAATTTGGGGGTTGGCACTTTTCGTTTTGGTAGCAGCATTGGCGGCTATCTCTTGATCGGTAAGGATATTCACCGACAGAGTATCTTTTTCGGCAGGACTTATGTCCGCGATCTCAGTTATCTCAGAAGGAGGACTTTGAGAACCCTCCGGGACATTAGTAGGGACTACATCATCTCGATTTGAAGAGTTAGGATTTCTGGAAGTGGAGGCCATCTCGATATCGGAGTGATTAATGATCGACAAATGCGTTAATTACAGAGTTTATCGACTTAAAATTTTACTGCAGAGAATTGGAAGGCAAAAAATAAAAAGTAACTGTGAAACCTAAGACAGTTATATATATACAAAGTTGAAAAGACACTTTAGCCCCTTCGCGACGATTCTTTTCCCGCCACCAGTAAAACTGAATGGACCCCGCAAGTCTAAACGATGCATGTCAGCAAAGGCTGAGATATGATTTTTTATGAAAGGTTGCACTCTTTTCCTTATTCGGACTATTTCCCAAAGGGTTTTTTTCCGAGTAAGGTTTTTAATAAGGCACGATTCATAAATCAATTCACTGAGATTAATTACTTCTACGAGCTACAGCTACATTTTCGCTCGAAGAAGTGAGGGAGTACTGATGGGGGTTGTTTTACACCCTAAAAGATGATCGAGAACTCGAAAAGAATTAGGTCTTTTTAACCAGATAATCAGCCTAAAATGCGGATCGACCGTGGAGATCGGCTTGACCTAAGATGAGCATCTCGCCGACCTAGTACAGGAGACCGAGTCCCTTAAGGACATTAGTCTGAGTCCTATTATGGGTATGTTTCTTTGTATAGCTAGGGAAGAAGATCTATATAAATTCGTTACTCACGCCTAAATACTTTGTAATACACAATTGATTTAATAAGATAGCCTTTGCTACACATATTACATACTTTTTCCTCTGTTCTTGTGTTGATTATATATTCATCCTTGTGTTGATCCATCATGAGTAAAGTAACTAAGCCCTTGAATTATACTTAATCTAGCCTAAATCACATTAATATTGATATTATCGAACCTAATGAAATTCGGTAAAATCAGGTATGTCAGCTGTTGGCAACTCATCTGTTAGACAATCAGCAGACTGATTTTGAATAGCACTTGAGTTAGCAGCTGAGTTGAGATCAGGTAGTATGATGGGAACATATTCTTCTTTTCTTTCAACACTCAATTTTTGAAAATCAGTAGACAGATTTGAATTAGTATTTTGATTCTTTTCAAAATATTTTTTTGGTTCATCAAATACTACATGAATAGATTCTTTGATCTTACACGTTTTCGTTGGCGATCAAAATAATAAAGTTGAGCATGCAAGATACACTATGATGTGAGATAGAAGATCAATAAAGTATATTTTTAACGTGAGTGTACATATTACAAGTAATGAGGGTCCTATCTGAGCATTATAGGATGCCGTACAAGCTAGAGGCTGAGTACGTACAACTAAGTTGATCTAGTCTAACTCAAGAGGAAATCCGAGCAGGAGGCTTCGATCAAGGAACAGCCCCTCCGCCTCCCAAAAATCTCCCCCCTGTGTCATAAATGCTTGGGGTATTTATAGGTGAAAGTTGGGACAGGCCCACAGGCTTGGGCATGGGCTTGGCCCAATGGTAAATTCGACCATGAGCCCCATTGTTGGTGATCGGACTGAGCTAATTGGAGTTCAAAGCTTCGGGATCGAAATTATGCCTCCCAGGGAGCTCAGGGTCGAAATTATGCCTCCCAGGGAGCTCATGGTCGAAATTATGCCTCCCAGGGAGCTCACGGTCGAAATTATGCCTCCCAGGGAGCTCAAGGTCGAAATTATGCCTCCCAGGGAGCTCAAGGTCGAAATTTTGCCTCCCAGGGAGCTCAAGGTCGAAATTATGCCTCCCAGGGAGCTCAAGGTCGAAATTATGCCTCCCAGGGAGCTCAGGGTCGAAATTATGCCTCCCAGGGAGCTCAAGGTCGAAATTTAGGTTCTTTGATCCAGCCTGAGCTCCCAGAATAAAGATTCCAAAGTACCCATCATCAATACTCTCCCACTTCTTCGAGCGTAAAGTGAAGTTGAAGCTCGGAGAAGTAGAAAATGCTCGAGGATCATTATTTTGTGTTTCGGATATGCCTCGTTAAAAACCTAGCTCGGAAAAACCCAGTGGGATAAAAACCGAACCAGGGAAAAAGAGTGCATATCTTAGAAACTCCAGAATGTATTAGGGATCAGAATTCAGCATTTGGGGTCGGATTTTCCAGTGTTTGAGCACACATGATTTCAATGAGCATAAGGTCGAAACTTAGGGTCTTCAATGAGCTCAAGGTCGAAATTATGCCTCCCAGGGAGCTCAAGGTCGAAATTTTGCCTCCCAGGGAGCTCAAGGTCGAAATTATACCTCCCAGGGAGCTCAGGGTCGAAATTATGCCTCCCAGGGAGCTCAGGGTCGAAATTATGCCTCCCAGGGAGCTCAAGGTCGAAATTATGGGTATTCAATTTGGCATAAGCACTGAATTCAGGATCTTCAGTTCAGCTTGAGTTCCCAAAATAAAGAATCGAAACCCTAGGTTGGAGCTTATCGGTCGAATTTATCAAAACCCTGAAAGCTAATAACCAATAGCATACAGATCCATAATGTCCGGTTCGAAAGATTTCAAAGACAAAGCCAAGGTAGTAGAAGGATCGGAATCCGATCCTATCATGCAGATCGTCGATGCTTACAAGAGCCCTGACGAAGAAAATTCTAGCAGCCCGAACAATGATTCCGTTTCAGTCGGAAGAAAATTCGCCAATCATCATACAACCAAGCTTAGGGCTGAGCGGGGGAGGCTTGAAGATTACGCCGAAAATTACATAGGATCGTAGCAAAAGCAACAGCTTTCATCCTTAGTCATTGTCGATCGTAGAATTTGATCGTAGAATATGATCTTTGATACTTGATAGTTCGACCATGGAGGTCATTAAATTCGATCCTGGAGATCATAAAAATCGATCCTGGAGATAATAAAATTTGATCCTGAAGATAATAAAATTTGATTCTGAATATAATAAAATTTGATCCTGAAGATCAGAAGAATTCGATCCTGAAGATAATAAAATTCGATCCTGGAGATCATAAGAATTCGACCATGAGATCATAAAATTCGATCCTGGAAATTTGACCTTGGAGATCTGAGAGTTTGATCTTGTAGATCATAAAATTCGACCATGAGATCATAAAATTCGATGACTGATGATAATCGACATTTTTAGCCGATCTTAGTCATTTTTATCGGTCATAGCAACAGCTTTCACCTAAGGGTCTTAACAACAGCTTTCACCCTTTTATTTATTTCGATCTAAGGGGCATAGCAACGGCTTTCACCCTTAGTCGTTTTGACTGATGATAATTGACATTTTTAGCCGATCTTAGTCATTTTATCGGTCATAGCAACAGCTTTCACCTGAGGGTCATAGCAACGGCTTTCACCCTTTAGCTTTAATCGGTCATAGCAACAGCTTTCACCTGAGGGTCATAGCAACGGCTTTCACCCTTTAGCTTTAATCGGTCATAGCAACAGCTTTCACCTGAGGGTCATAGCAACGACTTTCACCCTTTAGCTTTAATCGGTCATAGCAACAACTTTCACCTGAGGGTCATAGCAACGGCTTTCACCCTTTTAGCTTTAATCGGTCATAGCAACAGCTTTCACCTGAGGGTCATAGCAACGGCTTTCACCCTTTTAGCTTTAATCGGTCATAGCAACAGCTTTCACCTGAGGGTCATAGCAACGGCTTTCACCCTTTAGCTTTAATTGGAGAATTTGATCAGAAGATCATAAAATTCGATCAGAAGATCATAATAATGGGTTTCACCCTGTAGACATAAGAATTCGACCAAAAGATCATAAAATTCGATCAGAAGATCATAAAATTCGATCAGAAGATCATAAAACTCGATCAGAAGAATTCGATCAGAAGATCATAGCAAAGGCTTTCACCCTGTAGACATAAGAATTCGATCCTGGGGATCTGAAAATTCGATCTTGAGAATCTGACCTTGGAGATCCAAGAATTTGATCCTGGAGACTGAGAGTTTGATCCTGGAGATCATAAATTTCGATCTTGAGAATATGACCTTGGAGATCAAAGAATTTGATCCTGGAGACTGAGAGTTTGATCCTGGAGATCATAAATTTTGATCCTGAAGTTATAAGAATTCGACCATGGAGATATAAGAATTCAATCTAGGAGATCTAATAATTTGATCCCGGAGATATAATAAATTCGATCCTGAAGACTGAGGATTTGATCCTGAGAAATAAGAATTCGATCTTAGAGACCTAATAATTCAATCACGGTGATTTTAAAATTTGATCTTGTAGATCCAAGAATTTGATCTTGGAGATATAAGAATTTGATCTTGGAGATATAAGAATTCGATCCTGTAGATAATAAATTTTGATCCTGAATGCTTGATAACTTGATCTTGTCTAAAAATTCGACCACGGATGCTTGATAACTTGATCTTGGTCTAAAAATTCGACCATGGATGCTTGATAACTTGGTCTTGGTCTAAAAATTCGACCATGGATGCTTGATAACTTGATCTTGGTCTAAAAATTCGACCATGGATGCTTGATAACTTGATCTTGGTCTAAAAATTCGACCACGGATGCTTGATAACTTGATCTTGGTCTAAATATTCGACCACATATGCTTGATAACTTGATCTTGGTCTAAAAATTCGACCATGGATGCTTGATAACTTGATCTTGGTCTAAAAATTCGACCATGGATGCTTGATAACTTGATCTTGGTCTAAAAATTCGACCACGGATGCTTGATAACTTGATCTTGGTCTAAATATTCAACCACGGATGCTTGATAACTTGATCTTGGTCTAAAAATTCGACCACGGATGCTTGATAACTTGATCTTGGTCTAAAAATTCGACCATGGATGCTTGATAACTTGATCTTGGTCTAAAAATTCGACCATGGATGTTTGATAACTTGATCTTGGTCTAAAAATTCGACCATGGATGCTTGATAACTTGATCTTGGTCTAAAAATTAGACCATGGATGCTTGATAACTTGATCTTGGTCTAAAAATTCGACCATGGATGCTTGATAACTTGATCTTGGTCTAAAAATTCGACCATGGATGCTTGATAACTATCTTGGTCTAAAAATTCGACCATGGATGCTTGATAACTTGATCTTGGTCTAAAAATTCGACCATGGATGCTTGATAACTTGATCTTGGTCTAAAAATTCGACCATGGATGCTTGATAACTTGATCTTGGTCTAAAAATTCGACCATGGATGCTTGATAACTTGATCTTGGTCTAAAAATTCGACCATGGAGATATGGGAATTCCCTTGATCGTACGTGATTTGCCTCGTGGTAGGCATATTTCGATCTAACACCCAAATAAGGCCCCACGGTGGGCGCCAATTGATCTTACGCGTTTTCGTTGGCGATCAAAATAATAAAGTTGAGCATGCAAGATACACTATGATGTGAGATAGAAGATCAATAAAGTATATTTTCAACGTGAGTGTACATATTACAAGTAATGAGGGTCCTATCTGAGCATTATAGGATGCCGTACAAGCTAGAGGCTGAGTACGTACAACTAAGTTGATCTAGTCTAACTCAAGAGGAAATCCGAGCAGGAGGCTTCGATCAAGGAGCAGCCCCTCCGCCTCCCAAAAATCTCCCCCCTGTGTCATAAATGCTTGGGGTATTTATAGGTGAAAGTTGGGACAGGCCCACAGGCTTGGGCATGGGCTTGGCCCAATGGTAAATTCGACCATGAGCCCCATTGTTGGTGATCGGACTGAGCTAATTGGAGTTCAAAGCTTCGGGATCGAAATTATGCCTCCCAGGGAGCTCAGGGTCGAAATTATGCCTCCCAGGGAGCTCAGGGTCGAAATTATGCCTCCCAGGGAGCTCAGGGTCAAAATTATGCCTCCCAGGGAGCTCAGGGTCGAAATTATGCCTCCCAGGGAGCTCAAGGTCGAAATTTAGGTTATTTGATCCAGCCTGAGCTCCCAGAATAAAGATTCCAAAGTACCCATCATCATTCTTCTACAAGTAAAGTTCTTTTGTTAAAGACTATGTAAGTTTTACTAACAGTAGAGTGTCCTACAAAAACAGCTTCATCAGCCTTTTCTGCAATTGCAGTGAGGTGATTTTTCCCATTATTCAAAACATAACATTTACAACAAAAAATCCTAAGATAATGAATATTAGGCTTTCTGTTGTTCCAGACTTCATAAGGTGTCTTGTTTTGACTCTTGCTGATCATGCATCTGTCCTGGGTGTAGCATGTTGTATTTGTGGCTTCTACCCAGAATCTTTGGGACCTTCTTTAAGAGTTTTGTTTCTCCTTTCAGCAACTCCATTTTGTTAAGGTGTCCTGGCAGCAGAGTATTCATGGCTGATTCCTCTAGTGTTACAATACTCTTCAATAGTATAGTTTCTAAATTCAGTCCCTCTATCTGATCTGATCTTTTTATTCAAGTTTTTCTCATTCTGGATATGTTCCATCAGATTGGTAAGATGCTCATTGGTTCCACTGTTCTTCTTCATGAAGACAACCCAAGTGTTTCTTCAAAAATCATTCACAATAGCTAGGCAGTATTTCTTCCCACCATTGCTGATTGGATCAATGGGTCCAAATAAGTCCATATGTAACAACTCCAAAATTCTAGTTGAATATTGGTGCTTCTTCCTTTTAGAAGATGACTTGATTTGTTTACCCTTCTGACAGGCGTCACAAAGCTTATCTTTGCTCATGACTATTTTTGAAATTCTTTCTACCAAATCATTCTTGATTAATCTGTTGATGGTCTTGAAATTCACATGATTCATTCTTTTGTGCCAAAGCCAACTGATCACTTGGTGTATAAGCCCCCAAATAAACATTTGAATTCTTGTCTACAGAATTTCAGTCGACTATGTAGATATTCCATTGTCTTCTTCCAGATAGATAACCATCCTTGCTCCAATTTGTTCAACGTAGCACCTATTTGATGAAAAGATGACTGAGAATCCCTTGTCACAAAATTGACTTATGCTCAGTAGATTGTACTTGAGGCCTTTAACATAAGAGACGTCAGATAACTCAATGTTGCCTTTGATTAGCTTTCCACAAGCCACAATCTTGCCTTCTTTGTTGTCTCCAAATGTAACATTAGGACCGTCTATGGCAGCAACATCAGTCAATTCATATATGCCTCCACACATGTGCCTTGAACATCCATTGTCCAAGTACCATTTCTTCTCTACTTTACCCATACTCCTAATCCTAACCTACAAAACAAAATAAAACTATTTTAGGTACCCTTTATTGAGAGGGTTCTGAAGGATTAGTTTCACCTTTGACAACCCAAGATGTTGAAGCCTTAGGCTTCTTAGGCTTTTGAGTTTTAGCAGGAGCATGAGTAAATTTTTCTTCATCATAATCAGCATGCATGTTATGTTGGTAATCATTATGATGTGGATAATGCTCATAAGCAGGGTAGGGTGCATGATAATCAGGGTATGCATGCATTAGATGAGCAGGATATGTAGCATAAAAATTACACAGACTACCTTTGAGGCTAATATCTGTCCAAAAATACTAATGGAATTATCTAAAGTACCGAAATACCAATTTTTTGTTGTAAAAAAATCTCTTTTGAAACATCACAAAGCTTTGAGTAATTCTCCCAAATATTAATCTTAAGACATTTATTTTTCAATATTTCTAAATAATTGAAATATACATATTAGAATACAAATTATTTAGATTAAAAGAAATAAAAATTCAAATGTTATTCTGAAGAAAAAATAAATAAAATAAAGTAAAATATTCACCCATTGATAAAATAAAACAATAAATTTATTTTGACTTCAATAAATTATTTAAACATAGCTAATTTAAAATTACTACTACAATAAATATAGTAATAAAAATTTATTTTTATAGTTAGATTATTATAAATATATAAATTCAATAAAAAAAAATTCTACCTAATATTATTTATTCTATGTTTTAAGTAAAATAGATAGATAAGATTTAAGAAATAGAAAAAATATCCCTATTGTCCCCAGCCCCAACTCCTCTCCCTATCATCCGCAAAGAACTCACCTTACCCCATCACTTTCTCTTCCCTTTTGTTTTCTCATTCACCTTCCGTGCGCTAACAACCTCCCTCGATCGATTTGGTAGCGAATGGTTGTCACCGCAAGAAATGCAATGGGAGGGAAAGGGGTGGTAGTGGGGTAGATGTTGGTGAGTAGTGGTGTGGGGGGTTGAGGATTTTTTTCTTCAATATTTACATATTTTAAAACAAAAATTTTGTCAAAGTTACTTTTGGAATTATTTTAATATGAGATCAGCATGCGTCATCATAAATAAACGTCATGATGTGGTAACTACAATGAATTGAATATCTAGGGGGTAGTTTTAGTAATTTTTAATACTTGAAAGATGATCTATGTAGTTACACTAAACCTGAGGGTAGCTTCAAAGTAATTTTTAAAAATTAGAAAAATCATATCAGGGACATTTCGAAATAAAAAAATTCCTTATTTATGACATAAAAAATGCACCACAAAATTATGATTTTGATTCAGAGTGAAAGATGATTACTATATCAACGTCGAATGTGAGGAACATAATTTTTAAAAAGGGTATCCTATATCAACATCAAATATGTAATATCTATAAATGTATATACATACTTTTTAAAATGGGTATGTCTATATATCAGCGTCAAATAAGTATAATTAATATCAATAAATCTACATATAAGACAATCAAAACAATATTTATGTAGTTTCTTCAAAATAATGTCAGTGTTAACATTAAAGTATTTTAGTCTAACAAATAAAGATAGACCACATGTAACCATTGAACTTCCATTTAGAGCTAGCCCATATTTTGGACCTAATTAAAACGAAGAATACCAACAATAATATGAAGCTTCCCATCGTCTTCCACAAACTCACAAAGGCATACATCATTTATTCCAATAGCATTTTTTCTGCACAATGATCTCCAACCTCCAGCATAATTTACTCTCCCGTCAGTCCATTCTCTGTATGTTGATTCATACGTCTTTCCATTAGGATCAACGAGGATGATTTCCTTTGGAAGTTTAATGTCATTCTTTCTCACTATTTCTTTAGGAACGTACTGACATGATAAATTAACAATATTAGTTATAAACATATATATATATATATATATATATATATATATATATATAATTACATAATAAAATTTATGAAAAATAATAGCAAGCCTAAAAGCTTGGGTTTTTTCGCGTAAAGAGTAGGCAAAACGGCACACTAAAGCTTGTAGTGTTTTTCACATGCTGAGAACTGCATATAGGATTTCATTTTCGAGATATGAAAACACTATAATATTTTTGTCTTAATTAGATAATATCTAAAAAAAATTTCAAAATATTAAATTAATTATTTAAAATATATAGTAAAGAAATATAATCCCAGCCCTAGCCCCCTTGTATGAGGGTAGAAAGTTTGCGCGGGGTTGATGAGGATTTTGATTTGATTATTTTAATTTGTTCAAATTTTTAAGTACAATTTAATTTCAATTAAAAAAAGGTATAGTTTAAAAGACTAAAGGAGGCTTTGAAGATATATTTCTAAAAACATAAACAGTCGTTTTGTCCTTAATTTATGATTATGAGTAAAGTGTCCATTAAACATATCAAATGGTGGTACTATACTATTCACTCCCAATAATTTTGTAATTCAGTGTTTTATTAAAATGATTTAAGCATAGAGATATGAAGCTCCAAACAATAAACTTACCATTTCACCCTCACGTTTCGTTACATGTGTAAGAAAATAAGGATTTGTAGGTATAGGAATGCCGCAAGATTTAAGAAGCTCCACGCCATAGATATCAGAAAGTCTCTTCCTGCGAAGACGTAGTTTACTGGTACAAGCTCCATCTAAATGAAATAAATACAAAATTTGACGTCAAGTTTAAAATAAATTTGGAAATTATGTTGTGGATAATTAGTTTTTGAACAAAATAGACTTTAGAACATACCATTAGTACCACTTTTCGCTTGTTCATGCAGATTTCCTTGCCTAACAAAGTTAACGAAGGGATTTTCATCATCTTCTTCGTCATCTTCATTATTATTATACATATAATGTTCGCTTTTAGTTTCCTCCTCCTCATTTTGTTCTTTTCCCCGTATTTCCTTGATTTTCTCATCATCATTTTCTTCTTCATCCTCATGAGCTTCCTCTTCATCATCATCAACATATTCCTCATCGTCAGTCTTTGATGAGACAACATGTTCCTCATCATCATTTTCTTCCTCTTTTCCATTAGCATATTCATCTTCCGCTTCCTCTTTAATTTGCTCTTCTATTATCTTGCCTTTATAATTTCCTACTATTTTCTTCTCACATCCCGATAAGCGAAAGAATGTGACCTCGAATAATCCTTGAGAAAAATATTCAAACACTAGCATATCCCCATCTTCAATCGAATTATCTTCAACAAATTTTATCCAACCGTCTTGAAAGTATAATTTACCATCTACTCTTTTCATCTTTACTTGCCAGAAGTTATTATATCGGTCTCTAAAAACTACATTTTTTGATAACTCTCTCTGAATCTGATTACTAAATGTTGTAGGAAGCTCCTAAACAAACAATAATATATAATCAAATTATTTAAAGGAAAATTTACTTATACAACCCTTGGCTATTACCCTAACTTCAAGGACTTACCCTCCTATTTAAAAAATTACAAGGACACTCCCTCGACTAAAATAATATTACAAAGAGATCCCTTACGGCTTAATTTTTAATTGTAGATGATGACGTCATCAAAATATTTTAATGGTATTTCAGTTTTGTCCCCTAGGGGTGTATTTGTTATATATTTTATGTTACGGGGGTGTCTTTGTTACCATGTAATATATATTGTATAAAATATTACAACTATAGGGTAGGTTCTTGAAATTAGTCTATATAAATTTCCATATCTTGTTAAAAAATTGTGTAAATATTTAAAATAGTTAAGGTCATTTCGGATATTTTATAGTTTATGTAAAGTGTGACTAAGGGTCGGTAACTTAAGGGAGTATCATTGTAATTTTCAAAATAGGAGGGCAAGTTCTTCTAAAGAGGGTAATAGCCAGGGGTGTCTAATTTTCCTAAATTGAATAATCAACTCAATATGCATAACATCAGTATGGCCTTTTATTAATTGTGCAAAACATATGTAAATGTTTTGAGATTACCATTCTATTGAACATTTTCGGAACATTGACATAAAACATTGGTGTCTATAGTGAGAACCAAAGATTAAAATTAATGGAAATGCATTATGTTACTATGCAAATATACCATAAATTAGGAAATATCATTCATAAATACAAAATAAAATTGTCACTTTCGGAAAAAAATGCTAGATACTACTTGGTATTAAGCGAAACATGCTTGAAACTAACCTCTGAATTTTTATTGCATAGAATATCCTTGCACATTTAAAAACTCTCCACAAAACCCCTAACATGCTCTAAATCGATGGGTTTTAGATCGTCTTATTTCAAGAAACAAAGTTCAAAATATTTCACGTAAAAATGTAGGGACCAACATGAAGTACCTTTTTTTTTTTTTGGTTTCCTAAGGATTTAATCCCTTTCGAGGCAATAAAGTGGGAACCTCTCCCAACATGAAGTACTTTAACAAAACACAATGGAGTATTATGAATTCAGAAAAATGAAGGCCCAATTCCTATGATTTTTTTTTTTTTTTTTTTTTTTTTTTTTTTTTTTTTTTGATAACCCAGGTGTACAAGCTTACACTTGACTAATCCTGGACCCTCAGAACCCTTGCCCTAGAACCCTGAAGGATGTAAATCGCAGGATGTGCCTCCACCAAGCCCCGGGTTCCCACCATACTGCTGTATACTCTGCGCACAAAGGGGTCTTCACCACAAATGACCCTTAAATAGACCCATAGAAATGCTTCCATCCAAGTTCCAAATGGGATTCGAACCCCCACCCTTGCCGCTGGAGCAAGCCTTATGAATCATTGGTCGACCAGTTGGAGATATGCCCTGGGGGCTTCCTATGATTTTTTCCTCACGAATTCCATGTTTGTGAGTAGTAGAAAAGGAAATATAGAAGGCTGGCTTTAATTAGAAATGAAAGTAATTCTAAGGAACATGTGGATCAATGAAGGTTTTATGCGTTTGTAATTTTTATAATAAGTATGGAATTTGTTTGTAAAGTAGGAAAATATAGATTAGTCTTATTCTTTCTTTATTGGCAAGGGATTTTAAACATGTGAATGTAAAACTAATCACGAAATTTCTAGTAAAAACGTATAAGATCGTAGTTTAATATTATTTTTCCAAAAATACAATGTCTTTCAAAAATTTAGAATTTGAGCGTTACAAACTTAAAAATATTGGACTAATAAATTTAAATTTTGACCAACATATCCAAGAAATTAATTCTTTTTTATAATTCACAACTCAAACTCTTTAATTAAGAATATATTTCCTACATACATAGTTTCAAATGTAACTTAAACAAGTAATTAAAACTATCAATGAACAACTTTATCATTGATTCAATAATATTTTTAATATCACACTTATATTTTTGTACTTCACTAAAACATAAAATTATTATATAATTATTTTAAAAGGAATAATAGAATTAATTAAACAACAAAAAATAGATAATAAATTCAAAGCACGAGAACTCGATACAGAAATTACAATAAAAAAAAAATAGTCAATAAAAGCAGAGAAAAGTACCATTTGTTTTTCTGAATATCTCCTTAAGAAAAATTTAAAGAATGCAGGTCGATTCGCTGGAAGTCCATCCATGATTTGATCACTCATATCTCTAAGTAACAATCTACAAATTGAGGAAGAATTATGTATGTATAATTTATTTAAACGAGATAATTTTTTTTTTGAGATTTCTTGAAAAAGGGAGCATTACATCCAATGTTGTGTGGCGGAGAATAAGAAAATATTGGGTATTTAGGTTTTATAGAAGAAGGAAAAATTATTCCATAAAACGCCATCAACATTATAATACTTTACGCGTAGTTTAATTTTTTGTAGACTTACACCAAACTAACCCTAAGGTTTAGTGTAATTACATATACCACTCTTCATGTTTGAAAAATTATAAAAACTACCTTTGAAGCTAACGTCTGTCCAAAAAGTACTAATGGAATTTTGAAAAGACCAAAATTCCCATTTTTTATTAGAAAAATTTCTTGTGAAAAATAAGAAACCTTTGAGTAATTCTCCCAAATACTAATATTAATACATTTATATTTCAATGATTCTAAATATTTGAAATATACATATTAGAATACAAATTATATAGATTAAAATAAATAAAAATCAAATAACATTCTTAAAAAAAAAATTAAATAAAATAAAGTAAACTAAAGCACCCATCAATAAATATTGATGTTTAAAATATCCATAAATAAATGATACATAACTAATTTAAAATTACAATTACAATAAATATAGGTAAAGATTTATTTTTGTAGTTAGATTAATATTAATATTAAAATTCAATAATATCCCTATTGTACCCAGCACTCAACCCCTCACCCTAACACCCGCATAGAACTCACCTTACCCCATCCCTTTCGTTTTCTTGTTCACTTTTCGTGCGCCAACAACCTTCCTCGATTGGTTTGGTAGCGAAAGGTTGTCACCGCATGAAATGGAAAGAGGGAGGATGTGAAGGAAAAGGGGTGGTACTGAGGTAGGTGGTGGTGAGTAGTGGTGTGGGGATCGAGGAATATTTTTTAATATTTATATATTTTAATACAAATTTTTTGTCAAAGGTACTTTTGGAATAATTTTGTTATGGGATCAACATGCATTATCATAAAAAAGGGCATGATGTGGTAACTGTAATGAATCGAATGTCGTGATGGGGTAGCTTTAGTAATTTTTCAAACTTGAAGGATGGTTTGCGTTGTTACACTAAACCTGGGGTAGTTTAAAAATAATTTTTTTAAACTAGATAAATCATGTCATAGACATTTCGAAACAATAAAAATTCTTATTGATGACATCAAAAAAAAATTATGATATTAATTCACAACGAAATATAATTATTATATCAATGTCAAAATTGAGAAATATACTTTTTAAAATGGGTAATTCCTATATCAACATCAAATAAGTGATATCTAAATCAACATTAACAACAATCAAAACAAAGTTTATGTTGTTTCTTGAAAATAATGTTAGTGTTTGCAATAAAGTATTTTAGTCTAACAAATAAACATAAACCACATGTAACCATTCAAGTTCCATTCAGAGCTAGCCCATATTTGGAACTAATCAAAACGAAGAATGTCAACGTTAATATGAAGCTTCTCATCTTCTTTGTTCCTAAGGTGAAATCGCTCACCCTGGGCGCCCCCCACCCCCTGCCCGACAGGATTGTGAGAGGAGGTAAATCATGGTGACTCAACCGGCAACAGAGGTTGGGACCAGTGCTCACTGCGCACAAGGAGCCCCCCTCATTTTTTGAGAGGTTTCTCCCACACTGCCGCTGGTGAGGTTCGATCCTTGGTCTCTTGTTCCAAATTCCACCTCTGAGACCAGTTGAGCTGCCCATGCGGGCACTTCTCATCTTCTTTCACAAACTCACAAAGGCATATATCAGTTATTCCAATAGCATTTTTGCTGCACAATGATCTCCATCCTCCAGCATAATTTACTCTCCCGAAAGTCCATTACCTATATGATACGTCTTTCAATTAGGATCAAATTAATGTCATTCTTTCTCACAATTTCTTTAGGAACGTACTGACATGATAAATTAATATATATATGTATATATATAGAAACATCATAATAACAATTCAGAAAAATGACAGCATGTCCAAAAGCTTGGGTTTTATTTTTTCCGTTAAGAGTAGGTAAAACGGCACACTAAAGCTTGTAATACTTTTTTCTTCAATGGATAATATCTTGATAGGATAGTGCCAAACAAGCCAACCATATTAGCTTGTAAGAGGTCTATTTTGTATTACATGCTTATGGTCTAATAAATTAACACGCTTGTTTATTTATTGTACGTAAATTAAACAATAACCAACTTCATCTCTCGCGAACGTATCTAAGCGATGGATGAAATCTTAAGATCACATTCGACTATGGGACGATTTACTTCAGTATGAGTGAAATTATAAAATAGTTTCTAAGGTTGTGATCTTAAAATACGTTCCAAGTCATAGATTCTGAATGAGATGAGGTATCAAAGGATTTTACCGAATTTGGTTATATGTGGTAAAATCAATATATAATCGGACTTGATTTTAGGGCAGATTAAATTACTCAGGATGGTGCAATACCAAGAATAATATAATGAATAATATAGAACGTAGTAGTAAACGACAATCAATTGATCAAGATCAGCTAAGTATGAAAAACTTAGTGTAAAACCCTTAGAAGAATTTTGACCAAGTGAGAAGACAAATCAGAAGGGTCAAATATTCAAGGTCCAAAAGTCTACTGATCTGCTGAAGAAAAGAAATCAGACTGGTGAAGATCAGCCGACTCAAATCAGATTTGTTCAAGTTTGAGATCAGCTCTGCTCATTATCAGACTTATGTTCTCATCAGCCAAGTGGAAAGGATCAGGAAGTCGTCCCAACGGTAATAAATGCCCCTGGAGTAATAAATTCTGATGTCCGAGGATATTAATGGCAAATGATTGAAGAAATACCTCGTATCAGCTCAGTGCATTAAATGCTGCCTGAGAGAAAGTATAGTCCGCAGTACTGTCACTGTGCAGAAAGCCGTTCGTGGAAATTAAGGACCAGAAACTAAGAAATTCATTTTTTGAGAGGTTTCTCCCACACTGCCGCTGGTGAGGTTCGATCCTTGGTCTCTTGTTCCAAATTCCACCTCTGAGACCAGTTGAGCTGCCCATGCGGGCACTTCTCATCTTCTTTCACAAACTCACAAAGGCATATATCAGTTATTCCAATAGCATTTTTGCTGCACATTGATCTCCATCCTCCAGCATAATTTACTCTCCCGAAAGTCCATTACCTATATGATACGTCTTTCAATTAGGATCAAATTAATGTCATTCTTTCTCACAATTTCTTTAGGAACGTACTGACATGATAAATTAATAATATATATGTATATATATAGAAACATCATAATAACAATTCAGAAAAATGACAGCATGTCCAAAAGCTTGGGTTTTATTTTTTCCGTTAAGAGTAGGTAAAACGGCACACTAAAGCTTGTAATACTTTTTTCTTCAATGGATAATATCTTGATAGGATAGTGCCAAACAAGCCAACCATATTAGTTTCTAAGAGGTCTATTTTGTATTACATGCTTATGGTCTAATAAATTAACACGCTTGTTTATTTATTGTACGTAAATTAAACAATAACCAACTTCATCTCTCGCGAACGTATCTAAGCGATGGATGAAATCTTAAGATCACGTTCGACTATGGGACAATTTACTTCAGTATGAGTGAAATTATAAAATAGTTTCTAAGGTTGTGATCTTAAAATACGTTCCAAGTCATAGATTCTGAATGAGATGAGGTATCAAAGGATTTTACCGAATTTGGTTATATGTGGTAAAATTAATAGATTAACGAATATATCGACTAATAATCGATATAATCGGACTTGATTTTAGGGCAGATTAAATTACTCAGGATGGTGCAATACCAAGAATAATATAATGAATAATATAGAACGTAGTAGTAAACGACAATCAATTGATCAAGATCAGCTAAGTATGGAAAACTTAGTGTAAAACCCTTAGAAGAATTTTGACGAAGTGAGAAGACAAATCAGAAGGGTCAAATATTCAAGGTCCAAAAGTCTACTGATCTGCTGAAGAAAAGAAATCAGACTGGTGAAGATCAGCCGACTCAAATCAGATTTGTTCATGTTTGAGATCAGCTCTGCTCATTATCAGACTTATGTTCTCATCAGCCAAGTGGAAAGGATCAGGAAGTCGTCCCAACGGTAATAAATGCCCCTGGAGTAATAAATGCTGATGTCCGAGGATATTAATGGCAAATGATTGAAGAAATACCTCGTATCAGCTCAGTGCATTAAATGCTGCCTGACAGAAAGTATAGTCTGCAGTACTGTCACTGTGCAGAAAGCCGTTCGTGGAAATTAAGGACCAGAATCCAAGAAATTCAAACTGTGTCTCTCTTCAATGGACACTTTTTGAACCTGTGAGTATAAATAGCTGAAGAGACGAAGGGAAAAGAAGAACACAACATCTGAGAGATTATGCAAAGCATAAAATTTTCTAAGTCTCAAGAAGCTCAAGAACAGCTCACTCGCCTGCTGAAGTCATTTGTTGACAGAAGCTTGTTGAAGTTTAAAGATAATACATTTTCTGAGTGAATCTGTAAAGAGAGTGTTGTGAGGAGTACTTATCCGTCTTTGTGAGTGATAAGACTCTGTAGAATAGGTCTTCTTTGTGATTTCCTATTGCGAACTTGTGTTCGTTTCATTTGTTGTTCGACGCAAGCAGAGTACACTGTAAACTTAGTGATTATAGTATAACCCAAGATCTGTGTGACTTGGAAGAGTGGACTAAAGTATTTACATCCATATAACCACTATAAAAATCCTTGTGTTTTTACTTTGCATTTTTAACTTGCATATTTTCAGTTTGCGTAAAAACACTTTGATAATACTGTTTGAAAAGAATTTTAAAAGAGTCTTTTATAAATCTGGGGATAAAATCTTTCAAACTACTAAGTATACTTGTGAAAAACACTTAAAATATCCGCTGCAAGTATTCTGGTATTAAAACTGATTTTGACTAAATCAGCAAAGTGACTATCAGATTAGTGGTCAACCAAGCTGTTCAAAGATTTGTTCGCGATCAGCTTCGTCAGCTTACTGCTCTGTAACAGCTCAGTCTGCTTACAGTTAAGCAAAAGTTTTAAAGTTAAAATTTGATTAAAATTTTCAGAGGTCTATTCACCCCCCCCCCCCCCCTCTAGACCTCATCTGACCACTTGGGACCAACAAGTGGTATCAGAGCGGGTGGTTTATTAGAATCAGCTGCCTGATCAACGAGCTTGATCCTAGTGTTTTTCAAAGGTTTTCAAACTTTTTCAAAAGAGCATATTTTTGAAAAATAAAAACGTTTTGAAAATGGATTGTATCAGCCATGTTCCCCACATTGCTGGTATGAGTTTTTGAAGACTGGAAGATCAGATTGGAGATCTTCTTAGCTGCCTACAATGATACCATGTACACATGTATCATCAAAGGTAGACAAATTCACCAAGACTATAAAGGTTGATGAAGTCGATATAGTGGTGGAGAAAGACTTAACAGAGATGACAACTGAAGAAATCAAGCTGTACAATCTGGACAAAGTTGGCCGTTTCATCATGACCAAAGCCCTAGACATTGACAAATTTGATAAAGTCAAGCATTGCAAGACTGCCAAAGAAATGTGGGATAAGGTTCGTGACATGAGCGAAGGAAACGACGCCATCAAGATGAAGTCTGAGGAAACCATTGACCAAATTGATACAAGGTTTACAAGGACACTAAATGAAGTTCTCAAGCTTGGAAAAACCTTCACTGATAAGGAGATAACCGTCAGATTGTTGAAGGCTCTAACTTCAAAGTTCAATATGAAGGTGACAACCATGGAAGAGTCAAGAGATTTGGGAAAGATCTCACTCACCGAGCTGTTCTCAGTACTCAAGGCGTATGAGTATAAACTGCCAAGAATTGGTGTTGAAGAAACCTCAATTTCAAGTCCCACAGCTGCCCTGGTTGCTGCTGAAAATCCTAGAAGACCAGCGTACAAAAGCAAAGATGTGGACTCATCTGATGAAGCCACAATACTCAACAAAAAGGAGTACACAGCTGGAGACGTTGCATTGCTGATGAACAACTTCAAGAAGTTCTACAAAAAAAAATGAAGAACAAATACAACAATGCTTCTACTTCTAACCCTACTTCTTCTTCTCAAGATAAGGATTCTTATAAATCCAAATTGATGTGTTATAATTGCAGGAAATTGGGACATTTCATCAGAGACTGCCCATATGCTAAAGCTGAGAAGTACACGGAAGAGGAAAAGAGAATCAGAAAAGAATTATTTCATCAGAGACTGCCCATATGCTAAATCTGATGAAGAGTCTTCTGAAGAAGAGAGTCCTGCTCTTATCTGCCTGATGGCCAAGGAATCTGATAAATCTAAGGACAATGAGGTAACTCATCTTGATAATGAATTATTTAATTCATTTGAACAAATGATGCTTAACAATACTACTATTGCTGAAGCATTTACTAAGCTTAAGGAAGAGATGATATTGCTATGAGAGCAAAACAGTTCACTGAAACTTAAAGCTGAAAAGCCAAAAGAATCAGCTGAATACAAACTGCTTGAGCAAGAGAATGAATCTCTGAAAGCTGAATGTGAAGTACATAAGGGTAAAATCATGGAACTTGAAAAGATAATTGAGTCTCATGAAAAGTCATCTGTTGCATCCACTCATATCTCTAGTAAACAGAAGACACCTTTAGAACAGGATAAGTTAGAACTGAACCATACTGAAAAATTTGTATCAGCTGACAATAGTAAGGTCATTTTGTATGTTCAGACTACTAAACCTGCTTCACCTGAGAAAGTGTTAAAGGAGAAGAAAACTCCTAAGGCTAAAAACAGCAAAGAGCCTAGTGTAGGAAAACAGACTGGTAAGACCAAACTGAAGAGTCCTAGGAAGTCTTTTGATAAGGTTAAAACCAATCAGACTAGTAGTAAAACTAAGTCGTCTGTTAATGAGCAAGCATCTAGTAAACCAAAGAAGCGTAAGAACAAGAAAAATCAAATTGCTTGGTATGGAAATGAGTCTTATTATGTGCAACCTGCTGCATATCCTCATATGTATCATGCACCTCAATTTTCAACTTACTATGCACCATATCCTGCTCATCCAATGCATGCATATCCTGCGTATCATGCATCTTATTCTGCTTATGAACATTATCCTTATCATGCTAATTATCAACAACATAGCAAATCTGATAAACATGATGAAGGCAAAACTGTTCAAGCTCATGTTAAAACTCAGAAGCCTAAGAAGACTAAGATTTCAACATCTTGGGTTGTCAAAGGTGGAACTAATCCTTCAGAACCCTCTCAATAAGGGTACCTAAAACCATTTTTATTTTGTTTTGTAGGTTAGGATTAGGAGTAGAAGTAAAGTAGAGAAGATTTGGTACTTGGACAGTGGCTGTTCAAGACACATGTGTGGAAACATACATGAGCTGACTGATGCTATTGTTGTGGATGGTCCTAAAGTTACTTTTGGAGACAGCAAGGAAGGCAAGATTGTAGCAAGTGGAAGATTAATCAAAGGCAACATTGAAATATCTGACGTCTCTTATGTTAAAGGCCTCAAATACAATTTGTTGAGCATAAGTCAATTTTGTGACAAAGGATATTCAGTCATCTTCTCAAAAGATAAGTGCTACGTTGAACAGATTGGTACAAAGAATGTAATTTTATCTGGAAGACGACAAGGAAATGTCTACACAGTTGACTGGAATTTTGTTGACAAGAGTTCAAGTATTTGTTTGGTGGCATCAACACCAAGTGAAGTCAGTTGGCTGTGGCACAAAAGGATGAATTATGTGAATTTCAAGACCATCAACAGACTTATCAAGAATGATCTGGTAGAAGGAATTCCAAAAACAGTCATGAGCAAAGATAAGCTCTGTCAGAAGGGTAAACAAATCAAGTCATTATTCAAAAGCAAGAAGCACCAATCATCTGGAAGGATCTTGAAGCTGCTACATATGGACTTATTTTGACCCATTGTTCCAATCAGCAATGGTGGAAAGAAGTACTGCCTAGCTGTTGTGGATGATTATTCAAGATACACTTGGGTGATCTTCATGAAGAAGAAAAGTGAACCAAGGAGCATCTTACAAATCTGATGGAACTGATCCAGAATAAGAAGAGTATGAAGATATTGAAGATCAGATCAGATAGAGGGATTGAATTTACAAACTTTACTGTTGAAGAGTATTGTAATGCCAGAGGAATCAGCCATGAGTACTCTGCTGCCAGAACCCCTCAACAGAACGGAGTTGCTGAAAGGAGAAACAGAACTCTAAAAGAAGCTACCAGAACTATGATAGCTGAAGCAAAGCTGCCTAAAAGATTTTGGGCAGAAGCCACAAATACAACATGCTTTACCCAAAACAGATGCATGATCAACAAGCACCAAAACAAGACTCCATATGAAGTTTGGAACAACAGGAAACCAAACATTCCTTACTTTAGAATTTTTGGTTGTAAATGCCTTGTTTTAAATAATGGGAAAAATCACCTTACTGCTTTTGCAGAGAAGGCTGATGAAGCTATTTTTGTAGGATATTCTACAGTTAGTAAAGCTTATAGAGTCTTTAATAAAAGAACTTTACTTGTAGAAGAATCCATTCATGTAGTATTTGATGAACCTAATCAATCTTCTGAAAAGAATCAAAGTACTGATCAAAATCTGTCTACTGATTTTCAGAAATTGAGTGTTGAAAGAAATGAAGAGTATATACCCATCATACTACCTGATCTCAACTCAGCTGCCAACTCAAGTGCTGTTCAAAATCACACTGCTGATTGTCTAACAGAAGAGTTGCAAACAGCTGACAGACCAGAGACTGTTCAACAGATAACTGCTGTTCAACAGACTACTACTGGAACTCCAACAGTAGTGTTGCAAGATCAAAACAAAGAACAACATTCAGATTTGCAACCTGATCTTAGATGGCTCAAGAATCACCCACCAGAGCTGGTGATTGGTGATCCTTTGGATAGAGTAAAGACAAGGAGAGCTGCTGCAAGTGATGCAATGTTCGTCAGCTTCCTATCTCAAATAGAGCCTAAACAGATTGAAGAAGCTCTAAATGATTCAAACTGGATTGAAGCTATGCAAGAAGAGCTGAAT
The DNA here is from genome assembly GCA_038501285.1 of Penstemon eatonii. Taxonomy (NCBI): domain Eukaryota; kingdom Viridiplantae; phylum Streptophyta; class Magnoliopsida; order Lamiales; family Plantaginaceae; genus Penstemon; species Penstemon eatonii. Next base: position 30,212,398 of record CM076713.1, read on the forward strand.
CAATTTGAAAGGAATGATGTCTGGTACTTAGTTCCTAGACCAAGTCATCAAAGGGTAATTGGCACTAAATGGGTATTCAGGAATAAAATGAATGAAGATGGTGTTGTCACCAGAAACAAAGCAAGATTAGTTGCTAAGGGTTATTGCCAAGAAAAAAGGTATTGACTTTGATGAAACTTTTGCACCAGTAGCAAGATTGTAGGCAATCAGATTGTTTCTCGCCTATGCTGCTCACAAGAATTTCACAGTCTATCAAATGGATGTGAAATCAGCTTTTCTCAATGGAGAATTGCAAGAAGAAGTCTATGTTGAACAACCACCTGGATTTGAAGCATATAAAGAAGAAGACAAGGTGTATCGTCTGAAGAAAGCCCTCTATGGACTGAAACAGGCTCCAAGAGTATGGTATGATACCCTATTTGATTTTCTTTTAATTAAAGGATTTCGTAAAGGTAAGATAGATAAGACCTTGTTCACTATTGAATGGGAAAAACATATATTGCTTGTGCAAATATAAGTGGACGATATTATTTTCGGTTCAACAAATCAACAAATGTGTGATAAGTTCTCAGAGCCGATGCAGAACAAGTTTGAAATGAGCATGATGGGAGAACTTAATTATTTTCTTGGTTTGCAAGTAAGACAGTTGTCTAATGGAATATTCATCAACCAAGCAAAATACACAAAGGATCCGTTCAAGAAATTTGGTATGGAAACTAGCTCTACTGTTAGTGTTCCTATGTCTACTGGACTTCGCTTGGATAAAGATGAAGATGGCAAATCAGTGGACGTAACCAAATACAGAGGTATTATTGGGTCACTGTTATACCTAACAGCAAGCAGACCTGATATTATGTACTATGTTGGGGTTAGTGCGAGATATCAATCAAATCATAAGGAATCTCATCTCCTAGCTGCCAAAAGGATACTTAAATACCTTAAAGGCACTCAAGAATTGGGATTATGGTACCCTAGAGAATCTGGATTTGAACTTATTGGTTATTCAGATTCTGACCTTGCTGGCTGCAAAATTGATAGGAAGAGCACAACAGGTGCCTGTCAATTTTTAGGTAGTCGCATGATCTCAAGGATGAGTTAGAAACAGACTTCAGTGTCCATATCCACTGCTGAAGCTGACTACATAGCTGCTGGAGCTTGTTGTGCACAAATACTTTGGTTGAAGCATCAACTAGAAGATTATAACATTAAGATCGGTGGAATACCTATCTACTGTGACAATACAAGTGCAATCTCTCTTACTCAAAATACTACAAGTCATTCAAGGACAAAACATATAGAGATCAAACATCACTTCATAAGAGATCATGTGGAAAAAAGAAATGTCATGATAGAAAAAGTTCATACTGATAATCAGATCGCTGACATCTTCACAAAACCACTAAGTGATGCAAGGTTTTCGACTTTAAGAGCTGAACTAGGTCTACTAAATTTGGATGCATAAGCTGAGGGGGAACTCATCAGTAGACTGAAGTTCATCAGCTTACTCATCTTATTATCTTCAAGGTTAACTCTCAACAGACTAGTTAACTTATGGATTCTTAAAGTCAGGGGGAACGTGTAAGACTAGCGGTACTTCTGATTAAAAGATGAAATTTATTGATGAAAGTTAGTTGAAGTTATGTTTTCATAAGAAGATCTTAAATCTTGAAGACTGAATACTAATTATCCAGCTGGATTGACAAACAGCAGATGAAGGTTATCAGCTATTGGCTTTCACTGATAACAGTCTGTCATCAGGACACTAGTCCCATCAGATAAGTATTTATTTTACTCGTCTGATCAGTTATGTAAAAGCTTTGTGGTTTTTAAAAACGTATTATTCAAAAACGCGCTTTTACAAGTAAACTGAGGAGGTTCGTATTCCCGCCTGATATTTAATGCTTTTTGAATTTTGAATCGCGTAACTGACGCCCTACGATCAGAACTGACACAAAACGTATCTAACGGTCATCGTGTATCACGGAAACCGAAATACCCTAACTTCTATAAATTCAGATCTGATCAGCTTTGTGACTCTTTACGCACCCAAATACTTTCAAAAGCATTTTGGGAAATTCTTGCTTCAAATTTCTGCAAATACTCTTGTTTTTCTCTCTATTCTTCTACAGAAAATCATGATTCCTCAACAAGAAGTGAAGGTTGAGGGTATGTATCTAGTCTATGATACATATAATCATTCTGGCACTCCTGTGATGAAGGAAATCTTGGAAAAATTCAAGGCTACTACTCTTGTGAAATTCATGGAAGCCCATGAAGAAATGGTCTGGAGGACCAAGTGATGGAGTATTACAATGCTAAGGATGCTGTTGATCTGGAAAAATGAGAAATCAAATCTACTGTCAGAGGACAAGCAGTCGTCATCATTCCTGCTCTGTTGCACGAGGAGTTTGGACTATCAAATCAGGGAAGAACTGATGTGTCTTCTATGGCAGAAGACAAAATCCAAGAGTTCTGGGCTATCTGTGCCAAGGAGGGAGAAGTCATGTCTGGCAACATAAAGAAGAAACAGCTGAAGGATGAATATCAGCGCATGGTTGATATGGTGTCCAAACTAATAGAGAACTGCACCTTCTCTCTAGACAGTGTCACCATGAAACGTTACTGCATAATGATGGCTGTTTACTACGGCTATGAGGTGAACTGGTCTGTTGTGATTTGGTATATTCTGGCGCACTTTCACCAGAAGAAGCAAACCAATCATAGGATAATTTTAAGTTACCTGTTCTACAATATGGGTTGTGGAATGACTGGAGGGAAATAAATCCACAACGCCAAGGCCATGGCTACATATTAGACTGTGAAGGCTGGAACAAGAAAGAGAAAGAATGAAGCAGAAGAAGAGGAAGCTGAGGAACCTAAGGAAGAGGTTCCTGCTAAAAAGCAGAAGAAGACTGCTAAAACAGCCAAGCCTGTTGTTCAAGCAAAGGAAGAGAAAAAGAAGAAAACTGCTGATGAGCCAAAGGAGATGGCTCCCAGTAAGAAGAAAAAGGAATCTGCTGACAAGGAGTCAAGTAAAGGACACTGCAACATCTCAACCTGCTCAAATGGGAAGGAAAAGGAGCACGGTTAGAAAGAGGATGACCTTCGTGTCATCTCCTACTGAACTGTCTGACGTAGTCAGAGAAAGTCCTCAATCAGCAGAGAGGCCTGCTGGAGCTGAAGAAGAGTCCGCTGCCAAGGAGTCAGCTACTGATCAAGCTACTCAACAGACTGCTTCTACTGCACCAACAACTGAGGTAGCTCAACCTCAAGATGACCCTGAAGTGCAGATCATCGAACCTGTTGCAGCTGCACCAATTGCATCTGCTGCTCCTGAACCTGCTGCTGCTAAAGAAGCACAGACAGCTGATAAGAAGAAAGGAAAAAGAAAGATGGTTATCAGAAGAAAGAAAGTGTCTGCTGCTGATAAGAAAAAGAGAGAGGAAGCAGAGAAAAGGAAAAGAGACGACCAGGAAGAGCAAAGGGTTATTGAACTTAGCAAAATCGAGGCTGAAAAGGAAGAGCAAAGAAGAAAAATGTCTGAGGCCGAACGCAAAGCTGCTGAAGATGCAGAATTAGCACTTGTGCTTAAGCTCAGCAAGAAAGACTCACATGGACCAAACATTGCTGGTGGTATTAAGATTGGAGAATCATTGAATGCCAAAAAGAAAATGCCTGCTATCGTAATACCTGAAAAGAAAAGGTTTGAAGTGAGAAAAGCCTTTGAGATTGTTAATGCTGACCCTGCTGTTTTCAAAAGATTTGAAGCAGCCCTGGTTCACATTGATAAGAAACTTCAACGTCAAACCCTCTTCACACTATAAAAGGAGAGATACATGCAGTGGAGGAATTACAGGATGACAAAATCTGTTGAAGAAGTCCAGAGCTGGAAAGAGTTTGCTGATGAGGAGAAGTGGGTCCTCAGCTGGTTGCAAACTACTTCAATCACCAAAGCACTCGATACTGATTATGTCAGAGATGTTATGCATAAATATGCACAAGAAGTTGTTACTGCTAAAGCCAAGACCATCTCTGATGCTTTGCCAGCCAAGAGAAGAAAGCAAGATGATCCCATCAAACGGGCTGTGCAAATTGCTGTTCACACTGCCTTGGAAAGATGGGCTGCACGATCAAGGTATGAACAAGGATCTCCAAGTGATCTTCCTAGTCTACCTAGTGTACAGCAGATTACATTTGGAAAAGAAATAAAAGATTACAAAGAGTTGCCTAAAGTGAAGACATCTGCTGCAAACAGTCTGCCTATCATAAAGAAAATTCGCCAGACTACTGTTTTCACTGATGATGGAACTATTGTAAACAAGATCTTTGAAGACGTCACATGATGGGGGCTATTTCGCACCCTACATACTAGTCTGATCGAACAAAGATTACAAGATCGATTCGACCAATTCTAACGGATCGGGATCTTCTTACTGACCCAGCCTGATGCCGCTCGCTCCGAGTAAAGATTACACTCCGGACCCAAGAAGGATAGGTTGGGCCGAGTCCAACTAGGACTATGATTCCTTGTAATACTAGGTTTAGCGTAATATAAATACCTAGTTATTCATTGTATAAGACAACCACGAATTCTCTTAATTCAGGGATTACGCAAGAATACATTGATAACAATAGAACTCAATAATATCCATCATTATTGCAGAACTTTACCTCCATATCATTGCGTTCTTAATTTCGTTACTGGTTTTACTTCTTGCCTTTGATTATTGCTTTTCTTTGTAAACGATCCATCCAGAATAAAGTAACGGAACCCAATATACTGAATAATTCAATATCCTAACCCCCGATATCACAAATTCACTGATATTAAATTAACCCGACGAAAAACGGTTAAATCAGTTGGCGCCCACCGTGGGGCTAGGTTAATTATTCGATCGACATATGGCTCGCCCAAGGAAAAGCGCTCGTATCGGAGCAAGAAGTAACACAACCACCGGTCATGACACATCTGAAGATCCACAGGAGAACGACAATAATAACGTTCCCAACACCGACGAGAATTTACAGAATACCCATCCCCGAGATCATGAACCCCTAGGAGGTCCTCCCGGCACGATACAGGAAGAGCCGGAAGTCCCCGAGATCCCTGCTCCTCTCCCGGGTGCTCAGGAGAAATTACGACAAATAGCGATGCTCTTTAAATCACTCTCCCCGGAAGAATTACTTGTGCTTGATCAAATTCCGCAAAATCCTAGGGCTGCCAGGACAATTCCTGCTCGGAGAACGCCCGGACAAAACGATCATGTATCTCAACAAGCTGATAGCCCACCAAGCGAGCACCGCTCGCTACACAGTCCACAACAGGACAATTCGAAACCCTCCGACAACAATCCTCGAAGGAAACGAGGTCACAGAAAAACCCCGGCGAGGCGCAGTAGATCCAGGGAACGAACAATTATCCCTATTGAGGATGATATAGATGATACAATCCCTGATCGACCACGAACGGCTCGATTGACGGAAAGAGAAATTGAAAGGATGGTGCAGGACCGACTTGAACAACGCTTACGGTCTATTCAAAATCCGTGGGCCCGAACCACGGAACTCCAGGAAAGCCTTGCGGCCTGTTCTCCCTTTTGCAGGGAAATAAAAGAGGCACAATCGATCGGACAAGTCCCGGGCAGACTACCTCGCTACGATGGAACCACTGACCCGGATGATTATATTTTTAGCTTTACAAATATAATGAATTTATATGCCCACTCTGCTGAATTCACTGCCAAATTAATGGTAACCACATTCGAAGGACTCGCGTTGGACTGGTTCGCGAAACAACCTGCCAACTCCATATTCAGCTTTAGGGAACTCTGTAACAAATTGACACAGCAGTTCGCCAGCCAAAAGAGACAAAAACTTCCAATGAGCTACCTTGGAACTATATATCAACAAGAAGGAGAATCCCTAAGGAATTGGTTGGCCAGATTCAACGTAGAATTGCTTAAAATCGATTCCCCAAATATTGACTACATAATATCTATCCTCTTCGATCTCACTAAAAACAGGCAGTTCGGAAATGCCCTCAGTCGAAAGCAACCAAGAACGTTCGCCGACATCATGAGCCTAGCATCTAAGTATATGACCCAAGAAGAGATGAATTCCTTTAAGGATAAAAACAAAAACAAAGTTACGGCTACAGGGTCTAAGCGGCATGATAGGATTCCCGCCCAAAGATCCTTGGATTACGAGCGATCTTCCAAGAGAGGTAACGTTTTCCAGCGCCTGGAATACAGCGGAGCCGACCGAGAAAGGCAACCTAATTTCTACCAAAGACCAAGAAACCCTGAACCACCAATCAGAAGCAGAGTGAATCAAGTAGAACACCCAAGATTAAATGCTCCAATCGAAGAAATCTTGGAAGTTCTAGAAAGGAATAATTGGATTCCTGAGGCGAGGAAAATCGCTCAGCCCAGACCAGGGTCTAGAAACTATGATCAATACTGTAAGTACCATAGGGCACATGGGCATCGAACGGAAAATTGTTTTCACCTTAAGAGAGAAGTTGAAAAACTGATCGAGCAAGGAAAACTAGACGAATACATAGAACGAGATAATCGCAAAAGGGAAAGAAGCAGAAGCCCCCGGAACGGAACTCAAAGGAGAAGTTCTCATCGAAGGTCACCAGAACATCGACCTGCTCAGGAGTTGAATCACGACCAGATCAATGGAACTATCCACACTATATCCGGGGGGCCTGCGGGTGGAGATAGTCGCAATGCTCGACGAAGAATGGCCAGATCCCTAATTGCAAGTTCTAAATATCCAAAAGAAGTATGGACGTTAGAAAATAGGCCCACAAATCACGAGCCGATTAGCTTTAACGAAGGCGAAGTACCTAAAAACATTACTTGGGATACGAAAGAAGATAACCCAGATTTCCCTATGGTAGTGTCGTTAGAAATAGCGAATTACAATGTAAAAAGAATCCTAATCGATAATGGAAGCTCAGCAAATATCATCTCCAGGGAGGTTCTAGCACAAATGAACCTCGGACAAATAAATTTACAAAAGGTAGCCACACCGTTAGTAGGCTTTGGAGGGTCCGAGATCATCCCCAGCGGAACGATATCTTTGAGTGTATCGCTCGGAAAGAAGCCACTTCGAACAGTGAAGCTGGTAAAATTCCTAGTGGTAGAAACACCCTTCGCTTATAACGCTATATTAGGGCGACCAGCCCTTAACCTTTTTCGAGCTGTGGTCTCTACCTATCACCAGAAAATAAAATTTCCGACCGATAGCGGCATTGGAGAAATAACGAATGACCACTGTATGGCGTGGGATTGCTACAGCACGTCGCTAACCTTGAGAGAACATCCTAACCCTATTACTCCGAGCAAGAGAAAGATCGAAGACGATCCAATTAGAAATGAGGTCGAAATTCCTATTACTGATCGATTAGATAAAAAGGGGAAAGAACCACTAGATTTATCCTTGCAACCCCCAGAACATAAAGATATAATTCTGGTAGAAGGCGACTCGTCCAAAAGGACAAGAATTGGTACAGAATTGAGCAAAGAAGGAGAAGTAATGTTAATCGAATTTCTAAGAAATAACGTGGACGTTTTCGCTTGGAGTGCAAATGACATCGAAGGGATCGATCCTCGAGTAATCAAGCATACCCTAAAAATTGACCCTTCGGCGAAACCCGCCAGACAGAAGAAAAGAAATCATGGACCAGTGAAAGATAAAATCATTAAAGCCGAAGTTGAAAGACTGATGGAAGCAAAACAAATCCGAGAAATACATTTCTCGGAGTGGCTATGTAATGTTGTACTAGTAGCAAAGGGGGATAAGAAGGACAACAAATGGAGGATGTGTAATGATTTCACCGACCTTAACAAGTTATGTCCACGCGACCCTTACCCCCTCCCAAGAATCGACTTATTGGTCGACTCGACTGCTGGCTTTGCGCTGTTCAGCATGATGGACGCCTTCCAAGGCTTTTACCAAATATACATGGACGAGCGCGACCAAGAGAAGACCGCATTCGTAACCGAACAGGGAGTATACTGCTTTATAGTAATGCCGTTCGGATTAAGGAACGCTGGGGCTACATACCAAAGATTGGTAAACCTAATGTTCAGGGAGTTAATCGGAGAAATAATGGAGGTCTATGTAGACGACATGTTAGTTAAAAGTATGAATGAAGCAGATCACGTAAAACATCTAGATCGATGTTTCCAAATTTTAAGAAAATATCGTATGAAGTTGAACCCCGCAAAATGCACCTTCGGTGTTAAGTCAGGAAAATTTTTGGGATATTTGGTACACCAGCGAGGAATAGAAGCCAACCCAGAAAAAATTCGAGCCATAACTGAAATGAAACCTCCCAAGACCATCTCTCAAGTGCAAAGCTTGGTTGGGAAGATCGTAGCGTTAAATAGATTTATATCTAAATCGGCGGATAGAAGCTTGCCCTTTTTCCAAACACTTCGAAAGGCGAAAAACTTCGTTTGGACCGAAGAATGTGAACGAGCTTTCGAACAACTCAAAAAATATTTAACATCCCCTCCGATGTTGGCCAAACCGACAGAAGGGGAACCATTGTACTTATACATCTCCATCTCCGATACGGCCGTTAGCTCAGTCCTAATTAAGATAGAGGGTTCAAAGCATAAGCCTGTCTATTATCTCAGCAAGTTATTACAAGGGGCGGAGAAGAATTACTTGGAAATAGAAAAATTCACGCTGGCCTTAGTAGTGGCTGCACGAAAACTCCGACCCTACTTCTTAACCTACAAAATCATCGTTTTGACGAATCAACCGTTAAGACAAATCCTAGCAAAACCAGAAGCCTCCGGACGACTAATCAAATGGGCCATCGAACTCAGCCAGTTCGAGGTAGACTACAAACCGAGGATTGCCATCAAGGCCCAGGTGTTGGCCGATTTTATACTAGAAACACCGACGCAGGCCACTGAATCGTCGAGATGCCACAACAACGATGTTTTGATGATCGAGGATCAAACTTGGTTAATGCATGTCGACGGTGCTTCATACCGAGAAGGGGGAGGCGCCGGAATTAACTTCACTGGACCAAATAAGGAAGATTTGAATTACGCGATAACATTGGACTTCGTCGTAACAAACAATGAAGCCGAATATGAAGCGTTAATCGCAGGAATGGAGATGGCGATAAAAGCCAACATAAAGAGTCTTAAGGTACTAACTGATTCGGAATTAGTACAAAGACAAATAGAAGGCCTATACGAGGCTAAAGAGTTCAATATGATCAAATACCTCGCCAAAGTGAAATCTCTAGCTGGGAAATTTGAAAGCTTCAGTATCCAGAACATCCCACGTTCGGAAAATAAATGGGCCGATCAGCTATCAAAATTCACAGGATCCCATGACGGAAAGACCGAACGGGTGATTAACTGGTTGATATCTAATACACCAGCAATCGATATCGATGAAATACCGATAATCGATATAATGGAAATCGAAGAAACCGAAGAAAACTGGATGAACCCAATGAAAGACTATCTTCAAGATGGAAAACTACCATCTGATCAGAATGAAGCTCGGAAAATAAAATATCGAGCCCCAAAGTATACACTTATAGAAGGAAAACTCTACAGACGATCAGTATCGGGAATTCTCCTGAGATGCATCCCTGAATCACAAACCATGGATATACTGCGAGAAATACATGAAGGAGACGCAGGAAATCACAGTGGATCGAGGGCATTGGCCTTAAAATGTCTCAGAACAGGTTACTATTGGCCAACCATCAATAAAGATGCCGCTCAATATGTCCAAGAATGTCATCACTGCCAGATTCATGCTAACATATGCCATCGACCAGCAGAAAATATGCACCCTATCCCGATTTGTTGGCCATTCGATCAATGGGGAATGGACATCGTGGGACCTTTCCCAACAGCTAGATCAAAGAAATCCTATGTCCTGGTCGCTGTAGAATACTTTAGCAAATGGATAGAATGCGTCGCCCTCGCACGAATAACCCAATTCCAAGTTATTAACTTCCTCTGGAAATTCATAGTATGTCGATTCGGCATCCCAAGGGTCCTTATCTCCGATAATGGAACTCAATTCGCGGGAAAACAGATAATAGAATGGTGTACAAGACTCGGAATTCAACAAAATTTTACCTCGGTAGGACATCCTCGAGCAAATGGACAAACTGAAGTAGCAAACCGAGAGATAATAAAATCTTTGGAAAAAAGGTTAGGAGCCGCCAAAGGTAAATGGCTCGATGAGCTACCAGGAGTTTTGTGGGCTAATCGAACTACGGTAAGAAATTCAACTGGGGAAACCCCATTCAGCTTGATGTATGGGTCGGAAGCTGTTATCCCTGTGGAAACTTTAATTCCAACTCCAAGAATAGAGATGTTCAATAAAGAAGAAAATGAAAAGGCGAGGGAAAATGACGTTGATTTAACAGAAGCCTTAAGAGATAAAGCTGCTATACGCCTACAAACCACTAAGGCAAATATGGAGAAAGCATACAATCAAAAAGTACGCGTCCGAACCTTCAAAGAAGGAGACTTGGTTTTGAAAAAGGTAGAAGTATCCAAGCATGTGGGAAAGTTACAACAAAATTGGGATGGACCTTACATCGTCATTGGCGTAGGAAAGAAAGGTTCATACAAAATTGCACACATGGATGGAACAGCCTTACCAAGAACCTGGAACGCAGTCAACCTTAGGAAATACTATGGTAAATAAATTTTAGCAGATTATACTGCATTGTTTTATTTTTACTTTATCAAGTTTTAATCCTTGTAACAAAGGCCCTAGCCTAGAGTTCAAATAGTAAAAATTTTAGCATTTTCTATACATCGATTATTTTGATTAACGCTCGGTGGAATTACACTAGCATATTGATAAATATTAAAACAAAACGAGTTGAGTAAACATCGATCCGCTCGATAAAAACTCCTCGACATATATTCAACAGCAAAAAAGACTTTTTGGTGATAAACCTAAGTCTAAATTATAAATGAGTCGAGTATACATTGATCCGCTCAATAAACACTCCTCATTCCAACGACAAAAACGAGTTGAGTAAACATCGATCCGCTCGATAAAAACTCCTCGATATATCTATAATGATTAAAAGACTTTTTGGTGATAAACCTAAGTCTGAATTATAAATGAGTCGAGTATACATTGATCCGCTCAATAAACACTCCTCATTCCAACGACAAAAACGAGTTGAGTAAACATCGATCCGCTCGATAAAAACTCCTCGATATATCTATAATGATTAAAAGACTTTTTGGTGATAAACCTAAGTCTGAATTATAAACGAGTCGAGTATACATTGATCCGCTCAATAAACACTCCTCATTCCGACGACGAAAACGAGTTGAGTAAACATCGATCCGCTCGATAAAAACTCCTCGACACATATATGATCAAAAAGACTTTTGGTACGAAAAACCTAAGTCTAAAACAAAACGAATTGAGTAAACATCGATCCGCTCGATAAAAACTCCTCGACGTATATATTTAATGATCAAAAAGACTTTTGGTGATAAACCTAAGTCTAAAACAAAACGAGTTGAGTAAGCATCGATCCGCTCGATAAAAACTCCTCGACAAATATATTCAACGATCAAAAAGACTTTTGGTACGAAAAACCTAAGTCTAAATTAAAACGAGTCGAAGTATACATTGATCCGCTCAATAAAAACTCCTCGTTCAATTTTATTAACGAAAAAACTTCAGGTATTAAAAACCTAAGTCTGAACAAAACGAGTTGAGTAAACATCGATCCGCTCGATAAAAACTCCTCGATATATCTATAATGATTAAGAGACTTCGGATACTAAAAACCTAAGTCTAAACAAAAGAATTGAGTAAACATCGATCCGCTCGATAAAAACTCCTCGACATATATATTCAACGATCAAAAAGACTTTCAGGTACTAAAAACCTAAGTCTAAACAAAAAGGGTTGAGTAAACATCGATCCGCTCGATAAAAACTCCTCGATATATGTTCAACGATCAAAAAGATTTTTGGGTTAAAAACATAAATCTAAACAAAACGAGTTGAGTAAACATTGATCCGCTCAATAAAAACTCCTCGATTAATTACAACGACAAAGAAGGATTTTTGTTATAAAATCCTAAGTCTAAATTATAGCAAGATTGAGTACACATTGATACGCTCAATAAAAACTCCTCGATCTACTCCTAACGATCTAAAAAAGATCCGCTGATACTCCTAAAGTTTTAAAGATAAATCAAGTATGAATTCATCTGCTCGGAAATGATCAAACGACAAAGAAGATGCAAGAAATAAATAATATTTTATTCATCAAATCAATTACATACAAATATCCTACGTTACAAAAATCTGCCTGCTATCTAAAGATCGTCACAATGATCCAGTTAAATTGATCCTATGGGATCGACTATCTTCACGACAATGTCCACGGAAACACCAATCTCCTCCCTAGTACCTCATCGATCATAATAAACCACCTAAGAAGCATGCTGCTCAGGATGGTCGACTTCTTTGGTTCGATGGCCAGGCTCTAAAGATCGGTATGTTCCTCCAGGTGAAATGAGCATTACCAGCCAGATAACCAGCAGTACTCAATTCACCCACAAAAGATACTGCTTTTACATTATCTATAAAACATTTTACTCTGAAGCAGCATCTCTTCAGGACCGCCGTGAAACGGTAACTTTACCGGCCACCCCGGTGGTCTATCAATCCGGAAGTAACCTCCAAGGACGAGGATGGCCGGCAAAGTACGAACCCTCCATGTGCAGACGGAAACCACGGACCTCTAATGTGATGAAGACTAAGGCAGAGATCTCATGGGATCCGTCGATACAAGGAAGGGCTGACATGGGACCCGTCAATACAAGACTGGGGACAAGTTCTTTACTGCGAACGAACAAATCACGATAATGTGACTTCTTGAACATTATGGGGTCCGAAGGCAAAATGAAATCTAAAGAAACAGAGATCTTCATTGTTATGAATGGAAAATAAGGAAACTGTCTACTTATTTATAGGCGCCCGTGAGAATGATCCTACGGATAATAGGAGTTTAATCAAGGGACGAAAACGCGACCCTTTGACTTCCCGAAATAAATGCAAGTAAGTTGGAACGGCGCCCCGTCTGATCGACTCAACAGATCGATGACAAACAAATCTACAGATCGAAGCGATCGACAAATAATCCAAGAAAACTTAAAGAAGTTCAAAGACCAAAACGACCTGCACGATCATATATGAGGGTCGCCTAATAGAAAATATTAAGAACTCCTCGACGAAGGCATGCAAAATTAGACCGTTGAAAGAGGATAAATGCCTAAAAACGACCAGAGCCTCCACCATACGGGGGTCGTAACTGCCTCATACATCATTGGGGAACTACTAAGTTGGCCATACAAGAATTCCACTTAGAATCCAAGAAATCTGACATCGAAATCAGGAGAATAGCCCTCCCTATTCGAAACTATAAGGCCGTCACTGCCTAATTTTCCAAAGAATTGCTGAAGGAGGTCTGAACGGGTCAGATCTGGCCAGGACTGTTACATTTTCCAATTCCTCCCATATCAAGAGTATGATATACTGGCTAGGGATATGTATAGTTGAAAAGCTAATAATGGAAGACATGGATAGGTGAAAAGCACCTAAAGGAAAATTTCTCTCTGAGGAAAAGAAGAACTGAAATTCAACGGGAGGAACAATAACCTCCTTATATAAGATATATGTCATATAAGGACAAATTTATAAGGCATGAATCGAGCATCGACCAGACAGCTAAGGGTTTACACAACGACGATCGGCTGGATCGATCAACAAAGATTAAATATGCGAAGCAAATATTATACCGTTCAGTTATCTTACAAGCGACCAAAGCAAGATCAAGCTTACTTTCTCCATACTCAAATCTCTCCGCAGAAATAAAAATTCAGATAAGTAAAACTAATCTTTGTCAATTACTACATGATGGTATATTTGTGCGTAGCAATTACATATATGAAAAAGATATATCATTAGAATCAAGGCAAGAATCTGCCTACAGAAGAGATCATAATATTTCCATTTTAGTACTTCTCCCATTACAAAATTTCAGCCCAAACGAATGCGCAAATGTTGGGCGACAAAAAAAAAAAAAAAAAAAAAAAAAAAAAAAAAAAAAAAAAAAAAGAGACAGTCCAAGGTCTGCCAGATCGAATAAAGATCATTGAGAAGAATCGCCAGAGGGGCGACCAGCAGAAACAGGCCTCCGAGGAGTTAGGTTACCAGCAAACGCCATCAACTCCTCCTGGCGCTTAAAATAACCGGCATCATAACCATCATCATATGCCTGTTGACGAGATCCCTCTGCCGACGCGGCAGCCTGAACTAGGTCGCCTTTCTCTTTCTCAAGAATAACTTTGTCAGCCTCTAACTTTTGGAGATCATCTTTAGCAAGTTGCAGCTGCAGCTCCAAACCCCTGGTTTTAGCTTTCTCCGACTCCAGCTGACCTTGAAGAGCTCTCCGACTATTCCACAGTTCATCATTTTGCACACCCAGCTGGAGTGCAAAATACTTGCCCTAAAAACAGAAAGAGTAAGAAAAACCACTGTACAACAAAGAATTCAAAACAAAGAACAAAAATGTCTACCTGCTCACATATCTTCACCAAAGATTGAACAAGGCGAACATTGGAAGTACCTTCGAGCTTCCTCAATTCGCCGGGCAAAATAGTACTCATACCTAAGTCCCAAGACAAAGCATCAGGTTCAACAGAACCAGGCAGCTCGCTTGTCAAAGGGACGCCGTCGGAACGTGGAGTCTCCGACAAAAGAATGTCATTAACCTGCATAAGCACACAGCGATCATCTAACGGACGAGGGGAATCCCGCTCGTTGGGACTAACAGAGGTCTCTTTGCCGGAAGCAGATATAACGGTCCGACGACCTGACCTCGACCCAGATCGACCCCCAGAAGGTCCCCCAGACTCAAAAGAAGCAGTCGTTACAGTGATATCATGAAATAGATATTCAGGACCATATTGCGAAATAGACTGCGTTATGGAAGGATTGACAGAAAAACCATCACCGACTTGCCCTTCACTAACTAGCAGGGCAGTAGAAGTAGAAAAAGGAAGGGAACTAACAAAATCCCCTCCATGAGATCCATACTCGTAAGAAGAAAAACCTGAAGAAACAGGTATGTCGTAAACCGGTTCCATGTTGGATGGATCTCCGAAAGCTAATCGACCTGGGGAAGACCTATTACCTCCCGCGGGGGTAGAAGAAAAGTTTGGTTGGAGGAGCGACGAACTAACTTCTGATAAAGGTTGGGACGTGGTAATAGGAGTATCGATCATCGAGCTACTAACTGAGGACGAACGAGGAGGCTCCATCGAAGGCCCTTCTCTTCGAAATTTCTTCGATCTATTATCCCTAGCGCCCTCACGAGAAGGTCGCTTCGAAGTATTACCGAAAAGGTTACTCATGATCGGATTACGGAAAAATATAAATTAATATCGAGGAAGTTTATCGACTAGCTCAAGAAAGAGTATTATGTTAAGAGAGGAGTATAGCAGTAAAAAAGACAAGTCAAATTTTACCTCTCGTATTTATACTGCACGAAAAGACGCGACTAACCCGAAGAAAGGGCGCGAAACAGGAAAACTGACCTTGGAGCAAACGCTAGAATTTGAAAAGACACATACATAATGATTACGGCAAATTAAATGACTTGTCTGAATCATTACAGCGAATGTGAAAGGACACGACTGTCTGAATAAGAAACGTTTAGTGTACAAAGTAGGGAAAGCTAAGCTACAATTTAACCTACAAGCGGATAATTACAAAGATTATTTCAAAAATAAATCACTACTTTAAGAAGCCTGGTCGCTATCCGAAATCTTCTGCTCACTATTGACGACCTCAGTCATGCCTATATCGTCTTCGTCTTCTTCTTCATCTACTGGATCGATGAAAGTATTATCAAGCTCATCGTTAACATCAGAAGGAGGAATCGGCAATGGATTTCCGTATTCTCCGACAAGGTGAGCTAAAGGAAGACCTTGATATACGACATCTGGAACTTCAGAGGAAGAGTAAAGCTCGCCATAACGGTTCAACCGGATATGAGCTGCCTTAAAATACTCCTTCCGACGATCCTCGATCATCTCCAAAGCGACCAGTTGATGAATCGATTTTTTAAAGGTATTCTCAAGAAGAGGACCGACCATCCGGTACACCAACGCCATATGAACAGGAGAGTTGAGGAATTCTCGAACTACTTGTTCGTCGGATTTCCTAACATACCGATCTCTTTGCCTAAGTGGGACGTCGTTTTCATAGTCCTCTAAAGAAGCTTCAAGGCTTGACACTTGAGATTCAAGCTCACTAATCCGAGTCGTGCTCTGCAACTGCAATTCTTCTAATTTTCTTGCCATTTGATTGGTTTGTTCCTGAGCGCGAGAAACCTCTATCGCTCTATCTAGCATTTCTTGGTCTTCGGTCCCGGCAGCACGAGTCTCTACGACAGGAATAGAGGAAGATGTTGAGGGACCAACTTCTGAACCAGAAGACTTGTGAAGTAAAGCTTTATACTTCTCTTCAAGGAAATCGCACTGTTGTTTCCAAAGAGAATTTTCATAGGCGTATGATGTCAGACAGGTGTTGACCTGAAATAACGAAAGGGTCAGAAAGAAACAAGTTAGCAAATTGAGAAAATCTTAAAAGATCACTTCATCAAAATAATAGAAAGAAAAAGGATCTCACCTTTTCAGCATAGAGAAAAGCTCGCTGGAATTTCTCCAAAGGATCCTTATGAAGAAGCTTATTAAGATCGCGAGTATGAACGCCAGATAAAAGAATACGGGTCGCCTTATCGACCGCATTCTCGTTATTATCATGAATAAGAGAATCCTTCTCGGAATAACCAGCGGCCCTCCTTCCCTCTAAATGATCCTCGATCATTTCGACCAGAGTAGGATTTGGATGTTTATCCCCGAGTAAAGAAAGGTCGTCACCAGAACGTCCATAGTAACTCCTCTTTCTATCAACTGGATTATTAGTGGGATGAGGCATCGACCAGCTACGACATCCTCGAATACCCAAAGATGTTCTAAGATGAAGCGGAGGATAACCGGATCCCATGCCCTGACGAATAGGGGACTCGCGTGGAGAATCCGGAGATTCCTCTCTATTCTCCTCGGATTCGTGACCCAATTCCAATTTCCTCTTTCGAGACGCCCTCTGCTCGATAGGATTATTCTCCACTGACTTGGAAGATTTCGACAGCACCATTTTTCCCTTCGAAGAGTGTCGGGAGCTTTCTACCATATTAGCTGAGAAAGAAACAAAATAAAGTTAGTTTCTCCATATAAAAAGTATAGTGACAATACTAAAGATCAAATAAAATGCTAACCTAGAGGCTCAGATGATGAACTGATGGGAAAATTATGGACGCTTAACCCCGCTTTACGAAGAAAAGATTCCCCAATCAGAAGAGCGCTTTGATATTTGTTTGTACGCATCTCGGGAATCTCAGTGATAAACTGTACATCGTCAGGAACAAGTTCACCAGTCGGTGAGCGACCTCCGGGAACCCACCTGGAACCATGATCCCACGAGAAAGGCGTGATCGAACCATCCGCCAAACGGAGATTAGGCGGAGGACGAACAAAGAAGAAATGAGATTTCCAAGAAGGATTACTAGAAACCGGAGCATCAAAGATTGCTCGGCTGGGCCGCTGACTAGCGAAGAAGTATCCACGGTTTGAAGAACTAGAAATATTAAAACGAAAAAGTTGCGTAAAATTACGGAAAGAAGGTTTAAATCCCTTTGCAATCATCAGAACGGAAAAACAAACCACAAAAGCAACTGAATTTGGAACCAGTTGTGTCAAGCACACGCTGAAAGTTTTCAGAACTTCCAGGAAAAGGGGAGACAAAGGAAGACGCAGTCCGCTATTAAAATGAGCCGTATAAAAGGCTCGACATCCCTCCGGCGGGGAAGTAACCCTATCAGTAGGTGAAGGGAGAATTATCTCAGAACCCTCCGGAAAATATTTGGTATAGCTATTCACGACTTCGGGGAATGTTTCCTCTGTATATGCGCAAGCTAGATCCTCAATTGGTTCAGAAATCTGAGGAACAGTACCTTTGCCCTTTTTGGCTCGGGCGGCTACGTCCGCATCGGAAAGGATTCGTACCTTGTAAGTATCTTCTACAGGGATAACAAGGTCAGAGACCGTAGTTTGTTCACCCAGAGGATTAGAATGTAACTCCTCCTCGTTATCAGGGGCGATGATCTCTCTAGGAGAAGAAGAAGATCTTCTTACGGAAGCCATCTATATTCTAGTTCTTGAAGAAGAAGGTCGATGAAAGGAAAATTTTATACGACGAACGACCAAACTAGAAAATGACTGCGATCTAAAAGCAAATATAAAAGAGAAATGGCAAACTCGAAAGTCACCTATTTATAAGGAAATGAGAAAAGACGTTTCGAACTTATAGCAGCTACTCAAATTCCCGCCAAAAATGGAAGGATACCAAAAGCCTCCTGAATAGACGCGTGGCGATTCATCATTAGGCGGAAGAAACGACTATCTATGATACGTAGCACTCTTTTCCTTACTTAAGATTTTTTCCCACTGGGTTTTTTCTTAAGTAAGGTTTTTAACGAGGCTCCGTTCATAGAAAAGAAACAGTCGACAAGTTTTATCTACTTCTACGAGCTCCTATTATCTATACGCTCGAAGAAGTGAGGGAGTACTGATGGGGGCTATTTCGCACCCTACATACTAGTCTGATCGAACATAGATTACAAGATCGATTCGACCAATTCTAACGGATCGGGATCTTCTTACTGACCCAGCCTGATGCCGCTCGCTCCGAGTAAAGATTACACTCCAGACCCAAGAAGGATAGGTTGGGCCGAGTCCAACTAGGACTATGATTCCTTGTAATACTAGGTTTAGCGTAATATAAATACCTAGTTATTCATTGTATAAGACAACCACGAATTCTCTTAATTCAGGGATTACGCAAGAATACATTGATAACAATAGAACTCAATAATATCCATCATTATTGCAGAACTTTACCTCCATATCATTGCGTTCTTAATTTCGTTACTGGTTTTACTTCTTGCCTTTGATTATTGCTTTTCTTTGTAAACGATCCATCCAGAATAAAGTAACGGAACCCAATATACTGAATAATTCAATATCCTAACCCCCGATATCACAAATTCACTGATATTAAATTAACCCGACGAAAAACGGTTAAATCATCACATATCAGATTGCTGCTGAAAAAGAGCCCTTAGCCATTGAGTGGACTGCTAAGGAAAAGCCTGAAGAAGAAGCTGATCTGAAAGACACTCATGTTCAACAGGAAGAAGATCAAACTGCATCAACTCCTATTCCAACAGCTGATATGCACTCATCACTGATGGAAGCCTTCCAAATGGTGCTTGAAAATTCCTTGAAGGAAATGGAAGAGAGGAACAGACTGCAGATCGAGCAAATGCATGATTTAACCATTTTTCATAGGGTTAGATTAAATCAATGAGGTTATTTTCTGAGGTTAAATTACGTATAGATTATAGGGCTTAGTTACTTTATTCCGGATGGATCAATCTCAAGAAAGAACAAAGCGTAAAGAACAATTAGTAATCAAGACAATGAATATGAATATAGTATAGCAAAAGCTTTTCTATTAATTATAATCTCAGATTGTTTTGTATGGAGGCGTGAGCTCTGAGTTCGTAGTTGTCTAATACAATGTTTAACTAGGTATTTATATAATAATAACCCTAGCTATTCAATGAAACATAATCCCAATAGGACTAGGTACAATAATCCTTATGGAACTTGGACTTCATTCTTAGTCGCCAAGGTTTGATAGTTCAGATCGGACCGGGCAGCTCATCATCTAATTAGTCTTCTGATCGGTCCGAACGTATGTTGACTTGTCGCTCTGATTATTATAAGGGGTGCGAAATAGCCCCCATCAGTACTCCCCCACTTCTTCGAGCGTAAATGCAGTAGAAGCTCGTAGAAATAGATGGTCGATTACGACTGTCTTTTCTATGAATTGTGCCTCATTAAAAACCTTACTTGGAAAAAACCCTGTGGGAAAAAATCCTATGTAAGGAAAAGAGTGCTACACTTCATAGATAGTCGTCTTGTCGTTTCCGGACTGAACTGTTACTTTTCCCTCGAGGAGGCGTTCCGAATTTTACTGTTTGTCGAGAATATGATTAGCCGCGAGAAGTTCGAAACGTCTTTTCTTTCTCCTATATAAGTAGGTGCTCGTTGTTTCAATCACTTTTTACTTTCTACTTCCCAGACTTTTGCAGTAACTTTCTTACTCGATAATCTCTCCTCTATATCGTTTTTATCGATCAATATCTTTTCGAGGATCCCAAGAATGACTTTATTTCCGAAAAAACCCTCTTCATCTTCAATGGAAGCAGCTGCTCCTATTATCGAGGAGGGGGTACCCCCTAGTCTTCCAACGGAGCAGACCGGAGTGTCCGAAATCACCATCCCGGATAAGGACACTTTCAAAGTTCAGATTATATCTGATACCGACGTCGCGGCCAGGGCCAAGAAAGGCAAGGGTTCAGCTCCTCAAATATCTGAACCGATCGAGGATCTTGCTTGTGCATATACCGATGAGACCTTCCACGAGGTCGTGGATAATTATGCGAGATACTTTCGGGAAGGTTCTAAAATTATCCTTCCTTCTCCTTCTGATAGGGTTACTTCTCCACCTGAAGGTTGTCGGGCTTTTTATACCGCTCATTTCAACTATGGTTTATGTCTTCCCTTGTCTGCCTTATTTCTTGATATTTTGAAAACATTTAGTGTATCCCTAACGCAATTAGTCCCAAATTCCGTGGCTTTTGTTGTATGATTTTCAGTTTTGATGATAGCAAAATGATTCCAGCCATCTTTCCGCAATTTTACACAATTATTTCATTTTAATATTTCTAGTTCCTCCAACCGTGGATACTTTTTTTATCAGCCAGAAGACTGGTCGCTCTATCTTCGATTCCCCTGTTTCCAGCAATCCTGCCTGGAAATCACATTTTTTCTTTGTACGACCTCCTTCTCACCTTCGGTTAGCATATGGTTCTACTGAGCCGTTCTCGTGGGACCATGACTCCGAGTGGTTTTTCGGTGGTCGCTCGGTGACGGGCCATTTTATCCCTGATGATCCTCAATTGATTGGTGAAATCATTGTTATGCGTGCCGACAAGTATCAGAGTGCTCTTTTTATCGGTGAGGCTTTTCTCCGTAGAGCGGGCTTGAGTCCTAATACTTTTTCAATCGCTTCCCCTTCTCAATCGCTGGGTAAGCACTTTATTTTAGCGTCACTTTTTACATTATATTCTCTTTTAATAACATGTCTAATTCAGAACTTTATTCTCTTTCAGTTCTCATGGTGGAAAATTCTCGGCTCTCCTCGAAAGGGAAGATGGTCCTATCAAAATCTACTAAAACAGTAGAGAACCTTCCCATTGAGCAGAGGGTGTCTAGGAAGAGAAAATTAGACTTGGGCCATGATTCAGAAGATAATAGAGAGGAATCTCCGGATTCATCATAGGAATCTCCTGTCCATCAGGGGACGGGACAGGGTTATCCTCCTTTTCAACTTTGGTCTTCCCTTGGCATTCGAGGATGTCGTAGCTGGTCGATGCCCCATCCAAATGACAAACTAGTAAAGAGAAGAAAGCGTTACTATGGTCGTTCTGGATAGGATCTTTCTTTACTTGGTGAAAATCATCCGAAACCTACTCTCGTTGAGATGATCGAAGATCAGTTACAAGGGAAGAGAGCGGTTGGCTATCTTGAGAACGATTCTTTGGTTCACGACGAGAGCGAGAATGTCGTGGATAAGACTGCTCGTGTTCTTCTTTCCGGTGTCTTTACTCGTGATATGAATAAGCTCCTTCAGAAGGATCCCTTGGAGAAATTTCAGAGAGCTTCTCTTTATGCTGAGAAGGTTATTTGTTGTCATATATGCTCATTCATTGATTTATCTAATGAATTCTTTAGCTCAGAGATTCGTCTCATTTATTTCTCAGACAAAGACTTGCTTGGCCTCGTATGCCTATGAAGCTGCTCTCTGGAAACAACAATGTGAATTCTTGGACGAGAGATCCAAGGCATTACTTCACAAGGTTTCTGATCCGGAGGCTGGTCCCTCGATGTCCTCTCGTTTTCCACCTCTGATCACAGATTCTCAGGTCGTGGGAACTGATGACCAAGAGATTATAAATAAAGTTTTGGAGACTTCACGTGCTCAGGAGCAGATTGATCGGTTGGCAAAGGAGTTGGAAGATTATCAACTTCGAAGTACTACTCGGATTAGCGAGCTAGAATCTCAGGTAGTGAGTCTTCAAGCCTCATTGGAGGAGTATGATAGGGACCTTCCTCTTAGCGGACTCACCGATCGTTATCGTAGGAATCCCGATGAGAAGGTGATTCGTGAGTTCCTTAATTCTCCCGTTCAAACAGCCTTGGTGCATCAAATGGTTGGTCCGCTCCTAGAAAGTACTTTCAAGAAGGCGATTCATCAGCTGGTTGCCCTGGAATTGATTGAAGATCGTCGAAGGGAGTATTTTAAGGCGACACATGTTAGCCTGAATCGTTATGGCGAGGAATACTCTCCTTCCGACCTGCCGAGTGTTAACTATCGACACTTCCCATTGGCTCACCTTGTCAAAGAGTTCGGAAAACCATTGCCGACTCCTCCTTCAGATATTAATTTGGAGGTCGATAATAATTTCGTCGATCAAGAGGAAGAGGAGAAAAATATGGAGGCAGCGAACGAGGGAACCAATGAAGGGGAGGCCGCTGGCGATCAGGGAGTTCCAGATGGCGATTAGGTTGTGTGAGGACGGAGCAACCAATCCAGCTTGAGGAATAACTTTGACAAGAACTATTATAGTATGATTTGTAAATAAGACGGTTTGTATTCTGAAGATTTTGTCCTTTCTGCTTCTCTATTGACAATAATTCAGACAAGTCATTAATTTTGGTGTAATCATTATGCTTATGTCTTTTCGAATTCTTGCGGCTGTTCATAGGTTAGGTTCTCGGTTTCGCGCCCATTCTTAGGGCCTGTCGTGTCTTTTCATTTAGTATAAATACATACGGTAAAAAGTTTACTCGCTATTTACCGTTTTTACTCAACTCCGATAAAATATTCTCTCGCAGGAGGTCGATAAGCTTTCTTCGATAGTTAAATATTCTTTTCCATTTCTGAATATGAGTAACCTTTTCGGCAATACTTCAAAGTGTTCTTCCCGCGAGGGTAGTCGAAACCCGAGACCAAAACGGTCCCGTACTGAGGGGCCTTCAGTAGATCCTCCTCGCTCCCAGTCGATTAGAAAGTCGGGTATCCAGACTCCCGTTATTTCTTCCGAAACTTTTTCCTCGATTAGTTCAACTTTTATTCAACCAGATTTTCCCGTTTTTGGTGAGGTCGAATGGAGGCCCTTCCCTGGTCGGGTGGCCTTCGGAGACATGTCCAATGTGGAGAAATCTTTTAATATACCCGTTTCTTCGGGTGTTTCTTCTTTCAATCATGGCTTTCATGAGCACGTTCCAAGTAATTCTATTCCTTCCTCTGATTCTACCGAACTAGTTATTACCGAAGGCCAAGGGGATGCTGCCGCGGGGGCAGATGGCGGAGGTCCTTTTTTGAATCCATCCATGACACAATCTGTTGCTCAAGATTTTTCCGACTTTTTATTTACTGATACCACTGTTGTAACTACTTCTTTTGAAGCCGGCGGATCTTCTGGAGATCGGACATGCTCGAGGCCCGGTCGGCGGACTGTTATTTCTGCTTACATATTTCGAACTCTTCATAGAAATAATTATTTCTTGTCCTAAATTTCCTTCTTCTTAAGGACTATGTTCGTCGGTCGAGCACTCTTCGTAAGTTCCGAGTTGTTTTTAATGAATTCTCTAGAATGTATAAGGATTTCACATTCTGGTCGTTTCGACCTTGATGCTTCATTCTCATCGAGCAATTTTATCGACCATCCTAACGTCGTTCCCACTTACTCGCATTAAATTCGGGAAGTCAAAAAGTCGCATTTCCGTCCCTTGATCATGCTTCAATCCAACCGTAGGATTATCTTCAAAATTTCCCTATAAATAGACATTCAGTTTCTTCCCATATCCATCCATACCGTATAAAATGGAGATATTAGTTTCTTTGGGCTTCACTTTGCCCACTGATCCCATAACATTCAAAAAGTCACATTATCGTGATCTATCATTCCAGAAAACTCAAACATCATTTGCCTTGTACTGACAGGTCCCATTGATGCCCTACCTAGTACTGACGGATCCCATGTGGCCTCAATTTTAGTCTTCACGCGGTTGAGGTCCATGGCGTTTTGTTAGCACATGAAGGGTTCATACTTACCAGACATCCCTATTCATGGAGGTTACCTTCTGAGTGATAGGCCGCCGGGATGTGCTGGTAAGTTTTCACTTTTGCGACGGTCCTTGAGAGATGCTGCTTTAGAGTAAAAATCAACCCCATCATACAAGCAGTAGCTCGTTTTGGGCGAGTGATCGTTGTCGGACATCTGGCCGGTAATGGCCATTCCGACCTAAAGGAGAGTTGATCTTCAGAGCCTGGCCGTCGAACCAAAGAAGTCGACCATCCTGAGCAGCATGTTTCTTAGGGGGTTGTACAGGATCAACGAGGCACCAGGGAGGAGATAGAAGTTTCCGTGGAGATTGTCGTGAAAGCCGTCAATCCATAGAGTAGGTTTTTTTTTTTTACCCTTGTAATGATGCGGGAATTGTTCTATGTACTTAGACGAATAGAACTCTTTATGTAATTTCGAGAGATGTTCTTTGTACTCAGATAAATAAAATTTGATTGTTTTCATATCTCTTGTTGTTAATCTTTTTCCGTACTGGTATTATTCGCTTGTCGTTGTAAAACATCGAGGAATGATTATCGCGTTGTTCGAGTATCATCTGACTATTGAAAACATAGGTTTTTAACCAAAATATTTGGCTTTAACCAATCTTGATAGCTATTATGGAGATCGATGAGCGTCTATTGAGCGGATCAATTTATACTCAACTCGTTTTAAGACTTAGGTTTTTTTTTAACCAACATTTTTGGTTTTAACCTTTTTAGTCGTCGTCGTTATGGAGATCGAGGAGCGTTTATCGAACGGATCGATTTATACTCAACTCGTTAGGACTTAGGTTTTTTACCAACATTTTTGGTTTTAACCTTTTTAGTCGTCGTCCTTATGGAGATCGAGGAGCGTTTATCGAGCGGATCGATATATACTCAACTCGTTAGGACTTAGGTTTTTTACCAACATTTTTGGTTTTAACCTTTTTAGTCGTTGTCCTTATGGAGATCGAGGAGCGTTTATCGAGCGGATCGATTTATACTCAACTAGTTAGGACTTAGGTTTTTTACTAACATTTTTGGTCTTAACCTTTTTAGTCGTCGTCCTTATGGAGATCGAGGAGCGTTTATCGAGCGGATCGATTTATACTCAACTCGTTAGGACTTAGGTTTTTTACCAACATTTTTTGTTTTAACCTTTTTAGTCGCCGTCATTATGGAGATCGAGGAGCGTTTATCGAGCGGATCGATTCTAATCAACTCTTTAGGACTTAGGCTTTTTACCAATATTTTTTGGCTTTTAATCTTGTTATTTTTGAGATCGAGGAGCGTTTATCGAGCGGATCTATTTATACTCACTCGTTTTAAGACTTAGGTTTTTTTACCAAAATTTTTTTGGCTTTTAACCTTGTTATTTTTTAGATCGAGGAGCGTTTATCGAGCGGATCGATTTATACTCAACTCGTTTTAAGACTTAGGTTTTTTTACCAAAATTTTTTTGGCTTTTGACCTTGTTATTTTTTAGATCGAGTAGCGTTTATCGAGCGGATCGATTTATACTCAACTCGTTTTAAGACTTAGGTTTTTTACCACCATTTTTGGTTTTAACCTTTTTATTTTTGAGATCGAGGAGCGTTTATCGAGCGGATCGATTTATACTCATCTCGTTTTAAGACTTCGGCCTTACTCAAGTGAACCTTTGATTTGGTCCTCGAAATCGTAATCATTGAAAAAAAAAGTATATCGAGAATGAATCTCAGGCCAAGGCCTTTATTATAACGAATGAATAAAAAATAAAACAAACAAAATTAAACGAAATTAACAAGGACGATTACTAGGATTCATTTCCCATAGTATCTTCTTAAGTTGACTGCATTCCATGTTCTTGGTAGGGGTGTTCCGTCCAAGTGTACAATTTTGTATGAACCTTTCTTTCCTACCTCAATGACAATGTATGGTCCATCCCAATTCTGTTGTAATTTTCCCACATGCTTGGATACCTCTACCTTTTTCAGCACCAAGTCCCCTTCTTTGAAGGTTCGTATGCGTACCTTCTGATTGTATGCTTTCTCCATGTTTGATTTAGCGACCTGCAATCGTACGGCTGCTTTTTCTCTTAAGGCTTCAGTCAAGTCGATATCACTTTCTCTTGCCTTTTCATTTTCCTTGTCATCATACATTTTGATTCTTGGTGTTGGAATTAGTGTTTCGATCGGAATTACAGCCTCCGAGCCATATACCAGACTAAATGGGGTCTCCCCGGTCGAAGTTCTGACTGTCGTTCGATTAGCACAAATTACTCAGGGGAGTTCATCTAGCCATCTTCCTTTGGCTGCCCCTAACCTTTTCTCTAAAGACTTTATTATTTCACGGTTCGCTACTTCAGTTTGTCCATTCGCTCTTGGATGCCCTACTGAAGTGAAGTTTAGTTGAATTCCCAACTTTGAGCACCATTCCATCACTTGTCTTCCCGTGAATTGTGTTCCATTATCAGAAATCAGGATTCTCGGGATGGCGAATCGACATACTATGAATTTCCATAGGAAATTGATCACTTCAAATTGAGTTATTCGAGCAAGAGCAACGCATTCTATCCATTTACTGAAATATTCGACAGCGACCAGAACATACGCTTTTTTAGACCTGGCTACTGGGAAAGGTCCCACAATGTCCATTCCCCATTGATCAAATGGCCAGCATACTGGTATCGGGTGCATGTTCTCGGCTGGTTGATGACTTATATTTGCATGAACTTGACAATGATGACAATTTTGCACATGTTGTATGGCATCATTGTTGATGGTAGGCCGATAATAACCTGTTCTAAGGCATTTTAAAGCTAAGGCCCTTGCTCCACTGTGATTCCCTGCTTCTCCTTCGTGTACCTCTCGAAGGACATCATGGGTTTGTGACTCGGAGATGCATTTTAGAAGAATTCCTGATACCGATCTTCGGTAAAGTTTTTCTTCTAACAATGTATATTTAGGAGCTCGGTATTTTATTTTCCGAGCCTCATTTGTATCAAGCGGTAATTTTCCTTCTCGGAGATAGTCCATCATCGGAGTCATCCAACTTCTTTCAGCTTCTTCGATTTCCATCATCTCAGCGACTGGTGTCTCGTCGATATCGATTGCTGGTGCATTGGAAATTAACCAGTTGATTACTCTTTCTGTTTTACCGTCATGAGACCCTGTAAATCTAGAAAGTTGATCGGCCCATTTATTTTCTGAACGTGGAATGTTCTGTATCTCAAAATTCTCGAATTTCTCGGCTAATTCTTTGACTTTGGTGAGGTACTTAATCATGTTAAATTCCTTTGCCTCGTATAGACCTTCAATCTGACTTTGCACTAACTCCGAATCGGTCAGCACTTTGAGACTCTTTATGTTGGCCATGATCGCCATTACATTCCTGCAATTAGCGCTTCATATTCGGCTACGTTGTTTGTAACCACGAAGTCCAATGTTATTGCATAATTTATGTCTTCTTTATTTGGCCCGGTAAAGTTAATTCCGGCACCTCCTCCTTCTCTGCATGAAGCACCATCGACGTGCATCAACCAGGTTTGATTCTCCACGATCAAGATATCGTTATTGCGGCTAGTCGATTCACTAAGTTCAGTTGTCAGGGTCGAAATTTCTAATAGGAAATCGGCTAGGACTTGAGCCTTAATCGCAATTCGTGGTTTATATTCGATTTCGAACTGGCCTAGCTCAATTTCCCACTTAGTTAATCTTCCAGAGGCTTCCGGTTTCGCTAAGACCTGTCTTAGTGGTTGGTTGGTTAACACCACAATTTTGTAGGTTAAAAAGTAAGGTCGGAGTTTGCGTGCCGCTACCACTAAGGCCAAAGCGAATTTTTCTATTTCCAAGTAATTCTTCTCCGCCCCTTGTAGTAACTTGCTTAAATAATAAACAAGCTTATGTTCGACGCCTTCTATCTTTACCAAAACCGAACTAATGGCCACATCGGAAATTGATATGTAGATGTATAGTGGTTCGCCTTTAGTCGGTTTGGCTAATAATGGGGAGGATGTCAGATATTCTTTCAACCGGTTGAAAGCCTGATCGCATTCTTCGGTCCAAACAAAGTTTTTCGCCTTCCTCAGAGTTGGGAAAAAGGCAAACTTCTGTCAGCCGATTTGTAGATGAATCTGTTTACTGCCACGATTTTTCCTACTAAACTTTGCACCTGGGAGATCGTTTTAGGAGGTTTCATTTCGGTTATAGCTTGAATCTTTTCTGGATTGGCCTCAATTCCTCGTTGATGTACCAAATATCCTAAAAAATTTCCCGATTTTACTCCGAAAGTGCATTTTGCGGGATTCAGCTTCATTCGGTATTTCCTCAATATTCGGAAGCATCGATCGAGATGCTTTACGTGGTCAGATTCATTCATGCTTTTGACCAGCATATCATCTACGTACACTTCCATTATTTCTCCGATCAGCTCTTTGAACATCAGGTTTACTAACCTCTGGTAGGTGGCCCCAGCGTTCCTTAGGCCAAATGGCATGACTATGAAGCAGTAGACACCTTGCTCTGTTATGAAAGCAGTTTTCTCTTGGTCTCGCTCATCCATGTATATTTGATAAAAACCTTGGAAGGCGTCCATCATGCTGAAGATTGTGAAACCAGCCGTTGAGTCGACCAATAGGTCAATCCTCGGAAGGGGATATGGATCGCGTGGACAAAGCTTGTTAAGGTCGGTGAAGTCATTGCACATTCTCCACTTATTATCTTTTTTATCCCCTTTTGCTACTAATACAACATTACATAGCCATTCCGAGAAGTGTATTTCTCGAATTTGTTTAGCCTTGAGTAGCCTTCTACTTCTGCCTTGATTATCTTGTCTTTTATCGGCCCATGATTCCTCTTCTTTTGCCTAGCTGGCTTTGCCATTGGGTCGATTTTTAGCGAATGGGTGATTACTCTGGGATCAATCCCCTCGATGTCGTTCGCACTCCAGGCGAAGATATCTATAATTTCTCTGAGGAAGTTTACTAACATTACTTCCCCTTCCTTACTGAGTTCAGTTCCAATTCTGGTCGCTTTTGTTGGATCCCCTTGTACCAGCAGGACATCTTTGTGCTCCGGTGGTTTTAAAGTCAAATCGACCGGTTCCTTTCCCTTTTTATCTATTCGGTCTGTGTTGGGGATTTCAATTTCGACTCTATCAACTTCGTCCTCGATCTTTCTTTTAGCTGGGGTAAACGATCTGGAACGGTTCCCCAGTGTTAAGGTGGTGTTGTAACAGTCCCATGCCATACAATGATCGTTTACTATTTCTCCGATTCCCACGTCAGTCGGGAATTTTATTTTCTGATGGTAAGTTGACACAACTGCTCGGAATAGGTTGAGGGCGGGTCGGCCTAGGATCGCGTTGTAAGCGAAGGGAGTTTCTACTACTAAGAATTTGATTAGCTTCACCGTACGACGTGGTTTCTTTCCGAGTGAGACACTTAATGTTATCGTTCCGCAGGGGACTATTTCCGAACCTCCAAATCCTACCAAAGGCATAGCTACCTTTTGGAAAGTTATTTCTCCGAGGTTCATCTGAGCTAGGACCTCTTTAGATATGATGTTTTCCGAACTTCCATTGTCGATGAGGATCCTCTTAACGTTGTAGTTCGCTATTTTCAGTGATACCACCATCGGGAAATCAGGGGTGACCTCTTTCGTGTCCCATACAAAGTTCTTTGGTACCTCGCTCTCGTTAAAACTGATCAGCTAATCCTTTGGTGGTTTGCTTTCTAGCGTCCACACTTCTTTCGGGTATCTACTGCTCCCAAGTATGGACCTGGCGGTCCTGCGGCGAGCGTTGCGACTATCTCCGCTGGCTGGCCCTCCTGAGATTGTATGAATGGTGCCGTTAACTTGATCATCGTTCAATTCAAGCGGCGGACCATTGTTAGAGGACCTTCTTCTCGAGGTCCCTCTTTGATTATTGTTCCACGGACTTCTACTTCTGCCCCGTTTGCGATTGTTTCGTTCTAGATAGTCATCCAATTTTCCTTGTTCTATTAACTTTTCAATTTCTTGTTTCTGGTGAAAACAATCCTCGGTGCGATGCCCATGTGCCCGGTGATATCTACAGTATAAATTGTAGTTTCGAGCATCCGGCCTTTCGTTGAGCGATTCTTTTTAGTGGGGGGATCCAATTGTTCCTCTTAAGTATTACCAAGATTTCTTCGATAGGAACAGTCAGCCTGGGGTACTCCACTTGGTTTATTCTGTTCCTGTTTGCCGGTTCGGCCGATCTTGATCTCGGATAGATATTAGGTCTCCTATCTTGATCGTTCCGATTATACTCTAGTCGCTGAAAGATATTTCCCTTTCTGAAAGGTCTATCATAATCAGTGGGTTTCGGGGCAGGAACTCTATCTTGCCGTTTTGACCCGTAGCTGGGAGCCTTATTTTTATTCTTATCTTTAAAAGAGTTCATCTCCTCTTGAGTCATGTATTTCGATGCCAAGGTCATAATATCTGCAAATGTTCTTGGTTGCTTTCTACTGAGGGCATTCCCGAACTGCCTGTTTTTGGTGAGGTCGAAAAGGATGGAGATTATGTAGTCGATATTTTGGGAATCGATTTTGAGCAATTCCATGTTAAATCTTGCCAACCAGTTTCGTAGGGATTCTCCTTCTTGTTGGTGGATGGTTCCTAGATAGCTCATTGGCACTTTCTGTCTCTTCTGGCTAGTGAACTGCTGAGTCAGCTTATTGCATAATTCCCGAAAGCTGAATATGGAATTAGCGGGTTGTTTGGCAAACCAATCTAAAGTCAGTCCTTCGAATGTGGTGACCATTAAATTTGCAGTGTATTCTGCTGAGTGAGCATATAAGTTCATTATGTTCGTAAAACTGAATACGTAATCATCTGGGTCGGTAGTTCCATCATATTTGGGTAGTCGTCCCGGAACCTGACCCATCGATTGAGCTTTTTTTATCTCTCTGCAAAAGGGGGAGCATGCTGCTAGGCTCTCTTGGAGCTCTGTGTTCCTGGCCCATGGATTTTGAATAGTTCGTAGACGTTGTTCCAGACGCTCCTGTACCATCTTCTCGATTTCTCTTTCCGAGAGGCGCACAGTTCTTAGTCGATTAGGAATTGCGTTGACCACATCATCTTCGATGGGGATTATGGTATTTTCCTTTGATCCGGGGCGGACGGGTTGTGGTCTTGTCCGATCCGTTTTTCTCTGAATTTGCTCATCGGTTGTTTGTATTGCTCTTTTGCGGATTGCGCAATGATCTTTGCTCGCTCGCAGGGCTCTCTGCTTGTTGTGAGATCTGATCGACTTGCCTTGGGGTCCTTTGGACAGGATTTGCCCTAGCCATTCTAGGATTTCTAAGAATCTGCTCGGGTACTAGTAACTCTCCTGGGCAGAGAGAATTGAATAACATGGCGATTTGTCGGAGCTTCTCCCGAGTATCTGGTGGAGGAACCGGGATCATTGGATTCATGTGGGCTTCCGGAGTCACATGGGTGGGAATCCCTTGTTGTCCTTGAGGGTTTTGGGTACTTATCCCTTGTGGTTCCTCCAGATTCGGCAGCTGGTCGTTCTCTTGTTGATTATCATTAGTTATTGGGGCGTTATGATTAGTATCGCCCTGTTGACCATCAGATGTGATAGGATGATTCGTCGTGTTACTCCTTGCTTCGTTACGGGTGTTCTTCCTTGGGCGAGCCATATGCCAATAGAATAATTAACCTAGTCCCTTGGTGGGCGCCAACTTATTTAACCGTTTTTCGTAAGGTTAGATTAAATCAATGAGGTTATTTTATGAGGTTAAATTACGTATAGATTATAGGGCTTAGTTACTTTATTCCGGATGGATCAATCTCAAGAAAGAACAAAGCGTAAAGAACAATTAGTAATCAAGACAATGAATATGAATATAGTATAGCAAAAGCTTTTCTATTAATTATAATCTCAGATTGCTTTGTATGGAGGCGTGAGCTCTGAGTTCGTAGTTGTCTAATACAATGTTTAACTAGGTATTTATATAATAATAACCCTAGCTATTCAAGGAAACATAATCCCAATAGGACTAGGTACAGTAATCCTTATGGAACTTGGACTTCATTCTTAGTCGCCAAGGTTTGATAGTTCAGATCGGACCGGGCAGCTCATCATCTAATTAGTCTTCTGATCGGTCCGAACGTATGTTGACTTGTCGCTCTGATTATTATAAGGGGTGCGAAATAGCCCCCATCAATGCAGAAAGAGACTGCAAAAATGGTTAAGGATGCCATTGACAACTTCCCATTGCCAGAAGACAATACTTTGAGGATGACAACTAGTATCTTAGACATGAACAGAAGTATTGAAGATGTCAAAGCTGATGTTGATCATCTTCATGCTGCCTTGAAGAGAAATGAAGATAGTATTGCTCATCTGACAAACACATTCATCAAAGTCGCTGATGAGGAGACTACTAAGAATCATTTGTTGGTAGAATAAGTTCACAAAGCTGCCACCAAAATAGATGAGGAAATCTCTCCATTGCAACTCAACATTGACTGCATCAATGATCAAGCTGACAACATCACTACTTCTCTAAATCATCTCAACTCAAGCCAAGACTTAATGAACCAGAACATCAAGACCTTGTGTGCTACTGCCAAGATCTAAGTTGTTGGACTCAACCCTCATGTTAACCCTGATGATGACAAAAAGGGGGAAGAGAAAAGGGAAGAAACAACCGTTCAAGCTGCTGCTGAAGACTCTGCTGCTGCTCAAGAAGAACCAAAAGAGCCAGTGAACCAAGCACTTGAAGAAAAGGCTGAAGGAAATGGAGAAGCTGAAAACAAGGAAACTGATGCTGCTGAAGGAGATGGAAAGGTTGATGGCAAAGAAACTGATGGTGAAGACTCTGAAGAAGAACCCAAGGAACCAGTCAAGTCTGATAAAGAATTGGCTGCATCTAAGGAGACTCCTGAAGAGCAATTGGAGCCATCCACCTGTTGGAATAGTGGTTGGGTTGCCTCGATTGTCAGAACAACGAAAGTGCGGAATTTAAAATTTTCGAAGCACCTTAGGTCCCATATAAGAATCTCCATATTATTTATATGTAAGCAAGAAACAAAAACGCACAGAGTAATTAAACATAGGGAGTTTTCGATTTTACCTCACCACAGGCAAGGTGGTGGAATACTCCAACTCTGAATCTGAACTCGGATCTAGTTCACAGAAGTGATCCAAACGTCTCACCTCCAAAGTTAGTCCACACCAATTGGATTCTGGCAACACCTCAAGATCTTAGGCTTAGAACTGGATTCAGGAGGTTTGTTATTGCAGGGTTGTGTAGATTCTCTTGACAGGTCAAGATCTAACACATAGGAATAAAGAGAGAGAGGCGACGGCACTAGGGCAGCCCACGGCAGCAGGTTGCGGCGGCGGCTAGGGTTTCTAGCACAAGGGGGCGGCGGCAACTAGGTCTTAGAGAGGCTAGGGTTTTGCTTAGGGTGTTAGCTTTTTGAGCTCAAGTAGAACCCCTTTTATAGACTCCCTCTTGACCTAGGTTTTGCAAGACTCCTTATGGGCTTTTAATTAAAGGCCCATGTCTTGCAAGCCTTTCATTTAATTAATCACTTAATTAAATGCCCAATTCAATTAAATCATTATTTCTTTTATATAATTAATTAGCAACTCAATTAAGTATTTAATTAATTAAGTTAGCCAATTAAGTAATCTCCCACTTGAATTAAATACTTTTAATTCATTTAATTGATTTAATTACCTTTAAATCAATTAATTCCTTTTGTATCCCTTTTCAACAGTCACCGTCCAATTGTATTGTGTGTGACCCTATGGGTTCACCATCAATTGGCAGCAGGCCCACGAATTCCTCGTGATTTAATTTATGAACAATAAATTGCTCCGGTCAATTAAACAACTTTTAATTGACCACTCCTAGAATCAAATCCTCTATTAACTCAGGAGTACCCACACTTCATGGTCGATGTCTAGCCACAAGCCCATGAAGCCCAACTTCAGGTGAATTGATACTTGTGAACCTCGTCTCATATAATTACCATGTACATAGGGTCCTTCTATCGACTAATATTCCCGATCAAGACTTAGGGTGTGTGAATTGATCGGCACCTCTAAATTTGTCTAGATAACTATACTTTCTAATTCAGGATAATATTCCAGTGTGACTCCTAAATTTGGAAACCCCTTTCCAAATCCGTCACCGACTGCGGCCGCAGATTCCTTGGATATATTATCTAAGAATCGTACAGGAAATTCTCTCATCCATTACGATGAGTCAATAGATTCCATATCGGTACTAACCACTCGCGTACATGTCCATACGCACCCAACCTAGGCATGTTATGACCAATCTACGTGGCCTATACTAGATCTAAGAACGTATTTTCATGCACCGAATTCGCCCTAGCACCTCAAGTCAAAGGACTAAATCGTAAACTATTATAATCCTTGAGAAACATCGCATCACCGATGTGCGACATGCGCTTCCACAATGGGTTTCTCTGTTTGGGTCGTTCGATGCGTTCAATCCTCCATTGAACCACCTACTCATATGCACTGGCCTCAAATGCCTTGCTCATGAAACGCTACAAATTCACTCCATGTGAATCATACATATTTGTACAAGTCTTGGCGATTCCTACGATACCCCGTCTCGTTCGGAATCTATGACTTGGAACAGTTTTAAGATCACGACCTTTGAGACTGTTTCATGATTGCACTCAATACTGAAGTGAATCGTCCCATAGTCTATTGTGATCTAAGGATTTCATCCAATCGCTTAAATGTATTCGCGAGAGATGAAGTTGGCCATTGTTTATCTTTATACACATATAAATAAATGCGCGTATTATTATAAAATCAAAAGATCGTTTCATACAGGATAGATCTATTACAAGCTTATTGAACTGGCTTGCTGGGCACTATCCTATCAATCTCCCACTTGCCCTAAAGCCATTCACCTATGGTTCTAAGACCCATCTTCTCTAGATGACTATCGAACGCCTTTTGTGAAAGAGGCTTAGTTAGTGGGTTAGCTACGTTGTCTTCCGATTTGACATACTCCATGTGCATGTCTCCTCTACCAATGATCTCCCTGATCACATGGTATTTCCTCTGTACGTGTTTGGATTGATGGTGTGATCTCGGCTCCTTTGCTTGAGCTATCGCCCCGTTGTTGTCACAGAAGACGACTACAGGTTCAGCAATGCTAGGAACAACATCCAATTCTTGAATGAAGTTTTTCATCCATACACTTTCTTTTGCTGCATCTGATGCTGCGATATATTCTGCTTCTGTGGTTGAGTCGGCAATGGTAGACTGTTTACAACTTTTCCAACTGACCGCTCCTCCATTGATGCAGAATATGTATCCAGAGTTGGATTTGAAGTCATCCACGTCAGACTGGAAACTCGAATCAGTGAATCCTTCAAGTTTCAGTTCTCCACTACCACCGTAGTCCAAAAACATATCCTTAGTCCTTCGCAGGTACTTTAGGATTGCTTTTACGGCAGTCCAGTGCTCTTCGCCTGGATTTGACTGATAGCGGCTCGTTACACTTAGAGCGTGTGCTATGTCTGGTCGAGTACATAACATCGCATACATTATGCTCCCTATAGCAGAGGCATAAGGTATGAGAGACATTCTCGTCTTTTCTTCGTCAGTTGTAGGGCACATCGACTTAGAAAGAGAGATACCATGTCTCATCGGAAGCAATCCTCTCTTGGATTCTTCCATTTTGAATCTCTTCAAAATAGTGTTGATGTACTGAGATTGGGAGAGTCCTATCATCTTCTTCGATCTATCCCTATAGATACGTATTCCCAATACGTAAGATGCGTCTCCCATATCTTTCATGGAAAACTACGCGGATAACCACGCTTTAGTCTGCGCTAACATCTTGATATCGTCTCCGATTAACAAAATGTCATCGACGTACAAAACAATGAATTGTATCGAGCTCCCACTGTTCTTCTTGTACACACAAGGTTCATATACGTTTTTGATGAAGCCAAATGCTTTAACTGTCTCATCAAATCGTATGTTCCAGGTTCGGGACGCCTGTTTGAGGCCATAGATTGACCTTTGAAGCTTACACAGTTTGTGCTCACTTCCTTTGGACGCAAAACCTTCAGGTTGTTGATTAAAGATCTCCTTGTCAATGTCTCCATTGAGAAAGGCGGTCTTTACGTCCATTTGCCATATTTCGTAGTCATGCCACGCGGCTATGGCAAGTAGTATCCGAATGGATTTCGACATCGCCACGGGAGAGAAGGTTTCCTCATAGTCTATTCTAGGCCTTTGAGAATACCCTTTCGCCACTAAGCGATCTTTATGAGTTAATACCTCTCCATTCATTCCAAGCTTAAGCTTGAAGATCCATTTGCATCCTACAGGGATAGTTCCCTCAGGTGGATCGACCAAGGTCCAAACCTTGTTGGAATGCATGGAATCCATTTCGGATTGCATGGCTTCGAGCCACGCACCCGAGTCTATGTCTAACATCGCTTCTTGATATGTCCTTGGATCATTATCACCTTTTTCATTTTCGTGAATGAAACCAAATCGCTCTGGCTCCTTACGAATTCGATCAGACCTTCGAAGAGTAGGTGTACTAGTAGGTTCAATAAATTATGGTTCAGCTCCCACTGTTTGTGGGGATGGGTTCGATTCTTGGACTTCATCAAGTTCTACGATTGTCCCATTTCGGTTGGTGAGGAAATCCTCTTCCAAGAAGTGGGCGTTCCTAGATACGAACGTATTACGTTCTTTAGGATCGAAGAACAGGTATCCAATGGATTCCTTTGGATACCCCACAAATTTGCACAAACTAGATCTACTATCTAGCTTATCTCCCTTTTTGTTCTTTACATACGCTGGAGATCCCCATACTCGTAGATACGAATACACGGGTGCTTTACCATACCATACTTGGTGCGGTGTTGTTGGCACTGACTTTGAAGGTACTATGTTTAGTATCTTCGAGGCAGTTAATAGGGCTAAGCCCCAAAATGGAAAGGGAAGGTCAACGAAGCTCATCATGGAACGAACCATGTCTAACAATGTTCGGTTCCTCCGCTCGGACACTCCATTGAGTTGGGGCATCCTAGGGGGAGTTCGCTGGGCGAGAATTCCATTCTCTTTTAGATAATCAAGGAATTCTTGGCTTAAGTACTCACCACCTCTATCAGAACGAAGTGCTTTAATACTATGTCCAAGTTGATTCTCAACTTCCATTCGAAACTCTTTGAATTTCTCAAAAGTTTCGGATTTGTGTTTCATAAGATACACATATCCATAACGACTAAAATCGTCGGTGAATGTTACGAAGTAAGAGAATCCTCCTCTCGCATTGACACTCAATGGTCCACAAACGTCAGTATGGATTAAATCCAATGTTTGCTTGGTTCGCTCGGGATTCCCGGTGAAGGGTGATTTGGTCATCTTTCCTTTGAGACAAGACTCGCAAGTTGGGAGTTCATCCAAGTTCTTTATTTCAAGAGCCTTAGAGGAAACCAGCTTTTGAATCCTACTCTTGAAAATATGTCCAAGTCTAGCGTGCCAAAGTTGTGGAGTTTGATTATCATATTTTCTTTTTCTAGATTGAATGTGCATGACGTCGGAATTTATAGGTTCTAGGGAATACAGACCATCTATCAAAGTACAACGAGCATACATTAAACCACCTTTAAATATGCAAAAAGCTCCATTTTCAATGGAAAAATTAAAACCATCAATATCCAACATAGGAACAGAAATGATGTTCTTAATAATGTTTGGTACGTACAGACAATCCCTTAAAACCAAAGTAAAATTTCCTAAAACTAATTCGACATCCCCAATAGCCTTAGCGGCGATCCTAGCTCCGTTTCCAAAATGCAGGATTCTATCCCCGGGCTTCAGGTATCTTACTGCTCCCATCACCTGCAAATCATTGCAGATATGAGAACCTGCTGCGGTGTCTAACACCCACGATGCACAGTTAATAGAAATATTAACTTCAACCAAGAAAATACCTTTGGCTACTAGTTTCATCTTTAGGTAGTCTGGGCAGTTCCTTTTCCAGTGCCCTACTTTCTTGCAGTGGAAACATTCGTCTTCTGGGCTCTTGCGCTTCTTTTCAACCACCTTTGTGACTGCCTTCGAAGAAAATACCTTCTTCTTCTTCTTACCTCTCTTGGGCTTTGCAGCCTTCGATTGGTGTGCAATCATTACCGGCTTCTCTTTCTTGAGAGTCGATTCTGCCGTTACCAACAAATTGGTCAGTTCGTGAAGAGCGAGGGTTCTATCCTCCATGTTGAAGTTCAACACGAACTGGTCAAAAGAACGGGGCAGCGTATGGAGAAGGAGGTCAGTGCTAAGATCAGCGTG
The DNA here is from genome assembly GCA_038501285.1 of Penstemon eatonii. Classification (NCBI taxonomy): domain Eukaryota; kingdom Viridiplantae; phylum Streptophyta; class Magnoliopsida; order Lamiales; family Plantaginaceae; genus Penstemon; species Penstemon eatonii. Next base: position 30,251,139 of record CM076713.1, read on the forward strand.
CAAGTCCACTTCCAATCGCCCTAGTTTTTCAACCAGGTTGATGAAACGCAGACAGTGATCCTTGACACTGCTTCCCTCAGCCATCTTGAGATGAAACAACTCCTTAGTGGTCGCGAACCTTTCGGTATGAGACCTCTCTCCAAACATCTGTTGGAGGTGGAGAAGTATCTCTCTAGCAAGCGGCATTGCAGCATGCTGTTTCTGCAGTTCATTCGACATCGAGGCTAGCATGAGACATCGAACACTAGCTCGTGCTGCGGGTGCAGCAGGCATGGGTGTGTCGAGCACATAGCTTCGTCGCTCGGAGTCGAGGACAATTATGAGATTTCTCAGCCAGTCAACGAAATTCGAGCCATTCAATTTGTTTGCGTCGAGGATAACAGATAATGGATTCTTAGACATTGTACTTAATATCTACAAATGGAGAGAAGACAACATTTAGCTAACTGATCTTATGTTTAATACTTATAATTATTGAATTTTGGACTTGTTTTCGAAAAAGTTCTCCCACTATTTTATCGAAACAATCACCCCTTTGATTGTTCGGGAAATTTAATTCCTAGTAGGTCTTGACGTCCCAGCAGCAATTAATTGCACCCACGACTCGTGGCCATACAACTAATTCTCCAGGTAGGTATACTTTTACCAATTGTGTTACTCCACAAACTTCAAGCTATTTTGCCTCGGTTTTCGCACTTATCTAGCACTGCTACATCATAAGTGTTACTAATCGTTAAGTCTAACCCATAATCATGATGAGCAACGGGCCCGGTCGTGAGTTCTCCGTAACTAGTTATCGGTCGATCCTCACATCCCGACCAGTCCTCACCCTTGTCGTGTTTAGTTAAAAACAGGAGTCAAGGAATTTTACGTATTGTCCCTTTCTTCGACTCGGGTGCCAGACTCTGGATCACCTCTATCGATAAGTAGACAACATATGCTAGTCCCTATTGATGGAAGGCTTGGATTTATATAAATAATACATTTTATTTTAATCCAATATGACTTAATATTTAATTCGAGAGGGGAATTTCTGGTTTGAAAGTTATACTAACTCTCCTCGAGATCTCACCGGTTCAGTTATGCTTTATCTTTTATTACGATCTAGATTCTAGCGCGCATCTCATACAAGCTAAATATAAATCGACAAAATAAATAAAAGTCATACAAGCCTAGCATGCATACTACCACAATATGTTTTCGATCGGGAGCCTCCTATGCAGGCCATCATCGAGCCAATGATGTTGGCCCTATTGGTCAATCTAAAGGGTTTGTAAATGGGCCTATGCTATTACACAATGTACCATGCATACATGGCCTTCATATCTTCTTGGGTTCCCACCTTGCTTGTGAACGGGCCTTCATCCTAAACTAGGAAAGCAGTAAAGCCCTATTTTATTACAAAGGCTCAAAATGGCCCAAAAACATAATAGGCTCGCAGGCCCAATAATAAACCAAACAATAAATTAAACCAATCACATCTAACCTAAGGTCAAGGCTCGGCTCGATCGAAAACCACGTAAACAATTTCACGTAGAGCAAGAAACATGCAAACATCCTTTACCTATTTCTTTCTTAATTTTAAAACTACCTTTTAAAACTAACTTCCTATGATTCTTACTTTTTAGTCACTACTAATTATGACAAAATGAATTTTTCGGGTAAACAAAAATAAATTTTCTGCTCAAATTCAGATTCTGTTTTTCAACTTTTGAAAATTGCATTTTCGCCCCTCAACTTTCGAAAATTGCACTTTGACCCCAAAACTTTTAAAATGTTACAAAAACACCCCTGGGCAGATTTGGGCAGCTACCAGAAAATAATATTTTGAATTCTGAAAATTTTTTGATTTTTCAAATTGACCCCTCAAGTTTCGATAATTGCAAAACAGCCCCAAAGTTTTCGGAAATTACAAATCGACCCCAAAATCCGTGCTACCAGATTTGCAAAAACAGTCAAGTATTTTGAAATTTCCAGATTTCAAAAATTCAAAATTTTCAGCCCACAAAAAAACCTATATGCGATTTTTAGTTCAAAAAGTCCTGGAGTTTTCAAACACTATAAAATCGGCACAGATCTAAAAAAGCAGTTTTACCCAATCATAGATCCAGTCATAACAAGTAAGAATCAATTTACAGAACATAATTATCACATGTTTACATATACATAATTAAACATAAACGGTGAAAACACATTATGTTCAGGCTTTTCGTATAATAATGATGGAGTTGGCTCTGATACCACTGTTGGAATAGTGGTTGGGTTGCCTCGATTGTCAGAACAACGAAAGTGCGGAATTTAAAATTTTCGAAGCACCGAATGTCCCATATAAGAATCTCCATATTATTTATACGTAAGCAAGAAACAAAAACGCACAGAGTAATTAAACATAGGGAGTTTTCGATTTTACCTCACCACAGGCAAGGTGGTGGAATACTCCAACTCTGAATCTGAACTCGGATCTAGTTCACAGAAGTGATCCAAACTTCTCACCTCCAAAGTTAGTCCACACCAATTGGATTCTGGCAACACCTCAAGATCTTAGGCTCAGAACTGGATTCAGGAGGTTTGTTATTGCAGGGTTGTGTAGATTCTCTTGACAGGTCAAGATCTAACACAGAGGAATAAAGAGAGAGAGGCGGCGGCACTAGGGCATCCCACGGCAGAAGGTGGCGGCGGCTCTAGGTGGCGGCGGCGGCTAGGGTTTCTAGCACAAGGGGGCGACGGCTACTAGGTCTTAGAGAGGCTAGGGTTTTGCTCAGGGTGTTAGCTTTTTGAGCTCAAGTAGAACCCCTTTTATAGACTCCCACTTGACCTAGGTTTTGCAAGACTCCTTATGGGCTTTTAATTAAAGGCCCATGTCTTGCAAGCCTTTCATTTAATTAATCACTTAATTAAATGCCCAATTCAATTAAATCATTATTTCTTTTATATAATTAATTAGCAACTCAATTAAGTATTTAATTAATTAAATTAGCCAATTAATTAATCTCCCACTTGAATTAAATACTTTTAATTCATTTAATTGATTTAATTACCTTTAAATCAATTAATTCCTTTTGTATCCCTTTTCAACAGTCACCGTCCAATGTTATTGTGTGTGACCCTCTAGGTTCACCATCAATTGGCAGCAGGCCCACGAATTCCTCGTGATTTAATTTATGAACAATAAATTGCTCCGGTCAATTAAACAACCTTTAATTGACCACTCCTAGAATCAAATCCTCTATTAACTCAGGAGTACCCACACTTCATGGTCGATGTCTAGCCACAAGCCCATGAAGCTCAACTTCAGGTGAATTGATACTTGTGAACCTCGTCTCATATAATTACCATGTACATAGGGTCCTTCTATCGACTAATATTCCCGATCAAGACTTAGGGTGTGTGAATTGATCGGCACCTCTAAATTTGTCTCGATAACTATACTTTCTAATTCGGGATAATATTCCAGTGTGACTCCTAAATTTGGAAACCCCTTTCCAAATCCGTCACCGACTGCGGCCGCAGATTCCTTGGATTTATTATCTAAGAATCGTATAGGAAATTCTCTCATCCATTACGATGAGTCAATAGATTCCATATCGGTAATAACCACTCGCGTACATGTCCATACGCACCCAACCTAGGCATGTTATGACCAAGCTACGTGGCCTATACCTAGATCTAAGAACGTATTTTCATGCACCGAATTCGCCCTAGCACCTCAAGTCAAAGGACTAAATCGTACACTATTATAATCCTTGAGAAACATCCCATCACCGATGTGCGACATGCGATTCCACAATGGGTTTCTCTGTTCGGGTCGTTCGATGCGTTCAATCCTCCATTGAACCACCTACTCATATGCACTGGCCTCAAATGCCTTGCTCATGAAACGCTACAAATTCACTCCATGTGAATCTTGCATATTTGTACAAGTCTTGGAGATTCCTATGATACCCCGTCTCGTTCGGAATCTATGACTTGGAACAGTTTTAAGATCACGACCTTTGAGACTGTTTCATGATTGCACTCAATACTGAAGTTAATCGTCCCATAGTCTATTGTGATCTAAGGATTTCATCCAATCGCTTAAATGTATTCGCGAGAGATGAAGTTGGCCATTGTTTATCTTTATACACATATAAATAAACGCGCGTATTATTATAAAATCAAAAGATCGTTTCATACAGGATAGATCTATTACAAACTTATTGAACTGGCTTGCTGGGCACTATCCTATCACCACCAAGTACAAGAACTTAGAGTGTTTGAAGAGAAGAATTGATGAGGCAGAACAGGAAGTCAAGCATGAAATAGAAATGAAGCAGAAGATGGAAGCTGCCAAGGCAAATCTGCTTGTTGATGATGCAATTGATGAAGAAGATGATGATGATGAATCAGAGTATGAATATTATGAGGAAGTTGAAGAAGGAAGTGAAGAAGCTGATGATTAGAATAGATTATCCTCTGTAATCAGTTTACTTTATTTTCCTTTCAGTTATCTCATCTGAAAGACTTGTACTTTGTAATAACTTTCAATCATTTATAAAAGTCCAAGTTCTTTTCAAATATATATTTCTATCTCAGAAATTTTGAGGATCAAAACTTTAGTATAGGTAACAGGTACTTAGCTGAAGTTTTGTCATCATCAAAAAGGGGAAAATTGTTTGATAAAGATGAAGATAGAGTGTACTGAAGTTAAAAGAGTTAAGGGAGATTTTGATGATTTCCAAAACACATCAAGATCAGCTAAGTATGGAAAATTTAGTGTAAAACCCTTAGAAGAATTTTGACCAAGTAAGAAGACAAATCAGAAGGGTCAAATATTCAAGGTCCAAAAGACTACTGATCTGCTGAAGAAAAGAAATCAGACTGGTGAAGATCAGCCGACTCAAATCAGATTTGTTCAAGTTTGAGATCAGCTCTGCTCATTATCAGACTTGTGTTCTCATCAGCCAAGTTGAAAGGATCAGGAAGTCGTCCCAACGGTTATAAATGCCCCTGGAGTAATAAATGCTGAAGTCCGAGGATATTAATGGCAAATGATTGAAGAAATACCTCGTATCAGCTCAGTGCATTAAATGCTGCCTGACAGAAAGTACAGTCTGCAGTACTGTCACTGTGCGGAGAGCCGTTCGCGGAAATTAAGGACCAGAAACCAAGAAATTCAAATTGTGTCTCACTTCAACGGACACTTTTTGAACCTGTGAGTATAAATAGCTGAAGAGACGAAGAGAAAAGAAGAACACAACATCTGAGAGATTATTCAAAGCAGAAAATTTTCTAAGTCTCAAGAAGCTCAAGAACAGCTCACTCGCCTGCTGAAGTCATTCGTTGACAGAAGCTTGTTGAAGTTTAAAGATAATACATTTTTCTGAGTGAATCTGTAAAGATAGTGTTGTGAGGAGTACTTATCCGTCTTTGTGAGTGATAAGACACTGTAGAATAGGTCTTCTTTGTGATTTCCTATTGCGAACTTGTGGTCGTTTCATTTGTTGTTCGACGCAAGCAGAGTATACTGTAAACTTAGTGATTATAGTATAACCCAAGATCTGTGTGACTTGGAAGAGTGGACTAAAGGATTTACATCCATATAACCACTATAAAAATCCTTTTGTTTTTACTTTGCATTTTTAACTTGCATATTTTCAGTTTGCATAAAAACACTTTGATAAAACTGTTTGAAAAGAATTTTAAAAGAGTCTTTTATAAATTTGGGGATAAAATCTTTCAAACTACTAAGTAGACTTGTGAAAAACACTTAAAATATCCGATGCAAGTATTCTGGTATTAAAACTGATTTTGACTAAATCAGCTAAGTGACTATCAGATTAGTGGTCAACCAAGCTGTTCAAAGATTTGTTCGCGATCAGCTTCGTCAGGTTATTGCTCTGTAACAGCTTAGTCTGCTTACAGTTAAGCAAAAGTTTTAAAGTTAAAATTTGATTAAAATTTTCAGAGGTCTATTCACCCCCCTCCCCCTCTAGACCTCATCTGACTACTTGGGACCAACAAAACATATATTCAAAATCAATCGAACACTCTGTCGATTGACCATTCCAAAATTAGCACCTTAATAATTTGAGAATTATCCCACACTCCATAGTCGATGTCTGGACAACAACCCATGGAGCCCGATCACTGGTGAATTAATTCAGTGAACCTTTAACCTTTGCAATGACCATGTACGACTTAATCCAGCCATTAGTTGGTCTCCCAGTCAAGACTGAGGTTATGGACTTTCATAGGTTTCCTTACTTGTCTCGACTTTATGTATTCTGATCTCGAAACTATTCCCTTTGACATAACCTTTGTGAGCTACTTTCATAAAGCCATCAGATACCTTAGTAAAAGATTTACTGGAATACGTTTCTCACAGAGATTCATAGGAGAAGCTCCCAACCTATCAAGTCGGGTCAACTGTGTTGGGATATTCTATCTAGGGGCTCGATTGTCAATACAACAAAGTGCGGAATTTAAAATTTTTCGAGGTCCCTATATGTCCCATAAATCTTTCTCCATAGTTTATTATACGAAAAACATGAATCAAACATATAATTAAACATAGGGGGTATAATCGCAAATTACCTCACCACGGATTTGTGGTGGTTTCCTCCATGTGTTTGGTTCGATCCACAGCTTGAGTGATCCATGTGTCTCACCTCCATAGTTAGTCCACACCAATCGGATTGTAGTGACGCCTACAAGTCTTAGGCTTAGAACTGGATCTCGCAGGTTTGTCGGCAAAGGATTTCAGATCTAGACTTAAGATCTTGAACGAGATTAGGAGATACAGATGGAAGAAACAGATCACAGGACTTGTGTGATCGGAACAGGGCTCGACCAGGTTGGGTTCGGTCAGCTCAGGGTTCGGCCGAGTTTGGTTCGGGCGACTTGGGGTTGGGGCGAAAACTTTTTGGGGCGATTTTGTAGTTAATAATACTTGTGCAAAAATCTGATTTTCTCTCTTGTAAAAATCGACTTCTCTCAAATTTTCAGCAAAAATAATTTTCTCTCAAAATTTTCTGATCTCACTTGATGAAGAGAAGAGAAGGAATATATTTATAGGAGAAGAGTCCTTCTCTAAAAAGATATCTCCTTCCCTTGTCTATCAAATCTTCATTCCTTATCAAGTTAGGAATGTGAGATTTGATAGATCTCTTCTATCTTGCTCTCCAAGAAATAAAACTCTTTTTCCTTTAATCACAAAAATCGCCCACTCCCTTATTTCTAGTTAATTGCAAAATCAACCCATAATTATCCAATCCTAAAATTGGTTAATTATTTATTCTTCCAATTAATTAACTACTTTAATTAATTTCATAATTAATCAGATAACTCTAATTAATTAATTGAACATTAACTAATTAGTTATCTAATTAATATTCTCCTATTGAATTAATACCATAATTCAATTACTTTGATTTAACAACTTTAAATCATTTGCTTTTTCCTTTAAGACAGTCACCGTCCAATTGTATTGTGTGTGACCTTCTGGGTTCACCATCAACTGGCAGCAGGCCCACGACTTTCGTGATTTAATTAACGAGCAATTAAATGCTCCGATCAATTAAACAACTTTTAATTGACCACTCCTAGAATTAATTTCCCTATTAATTTAGGAGTACGTACACTTCATGGTCGATGTCTACCCACAAGCCCATGAAGCCCAATCAAAGGTGAATTGATTATTGTGAACCTCACCTCTTATAATTGCCATGTACATACGATCCTTCTACGATGATTTCCCGATCGAGACCTAGGGTGTGTGAATTGATCGGCACCTCTAATTATCTCGATACTGTACTTTCTAATTCTGGATAATAATTCCGGTGTGACTGCTAAATTTGGAAATACCTTCCAAATTCGTCACCAACCATGGCCATGGGTTTCTAGGAACATATTATCGAAGAACGCACAGGAAATACTCTCATCTTATCAGGATGAGTCGGTAGATCCTTTCTTAGTACTAACCACTCGCGTACAGTCGTGTACGCACCCAACTTAGGCACTTTGTGGCCAGGCTACGTGACCAGTACCTAAATCTAAGTACGCACACTTGTGCACCGAATTCGCCCTAGCACCTCAAGTCCAAGGACTAAATCGTACACTATTATAAGCCTTGAGAAACATCCCATCACCGATATGCGTCATGCGCTTCCACAATGGGTTTCTCTGTTCGGTTCGTTCGATGCATTCAATCCTCCATTTAACCACCTACTCATATGCACTGGCCTCAAATGCCTTGCTCATGAAACGCTACAAATTCACTCCATGTGAATCATGCATACTTGTACAAGTCTTAGCGATTCCTACGATACCCCGTCTCGTTCGGAATCTATGACTTGGAACGGTTTTAAGATCACGCCCTTTGAGACTGTTTCATGATTGCACTCAGTACTGAAGTGAATCGTCCCATAGTCTATTGTGACCTCAGGATTTCATCCAATCGCTTAGATAAGTTCGCGAGAGATGAAGTTGGCCATTGTTCAGTTTCACGTACTATGAATGAACGGGCGTATTGATTATAAACCATAAGAAAATAGTACTTCAACAAGCTAATTAATATTGGCTTGCTGGGCACTACTCTATCAATCTCCCACTTGCCCTAAAGCCAATCACAACATTTCTAAGACCCATCTATACCAAGATGTCCCTCGAACCATTTGTGAAAGAGCTTAATTAGTGGATCTGCTAAGTTTGTCTTTGTTGAGATAACGTAGTACTTTTACGCGTCTCAGTTATCTATGACTTGTTCAATCATATGATATTGTGTTCAGATCATCGGTGAGATCTCGTTTCCCTTCATTGAGCAATTGCCTTGTTTAAATCGGTTAAGATTACGACAGGCTTTTGCCATGCTAGGTAATTCATCCAATCATTGGACGAATGTTTCTCATCTGAACACTTTCTCTTGTGCAGCATCATAATGGTGCTATTATTCTGACTGAGTCGGCAATGGTATATTATTGGAATTTCTTCCAATTTACCTTCGCTCCATCGAGACAGAATAAATCATCCACTTCAGACTAGAAATCTCGAAACTTTAAATCCTTCGAGTTTTTCAATTTTCCACTACTACCACATACCAGCATTATATCCTTTAATTATCTTCGAGGATTGCTATAAGGGTAGTCCAGTGTCCTTTACTGGTGTTTGACCATCAGTAGCTCTTGAATGATCAGAGTATTTTGATGTGTCAGGTCTAGTACAAGACTTTGCATGCTACATGCAATCCAAATGCTAAAGCATAAGGCTTCTTGAGACAGTCACTTCTTTACTTATTAAATTTAGGGCTCATTAAATAAGTAAGAGAGCTTTGTCTCTTTGGAACTAATCCATTCTTGGATTCTTCCATATTGAATTTAATCAATATATATCTTTGTACTTTGATTTGGTGAATTGCAACATCTACTTCGCTTTTATCTCCATAAATACGTATTGCCAGTACGTGAGATGTAATTCCCAAATCTTATCATGGAAAATTGCGTGAATAACACGCTTTCGTCTGTGCTTCTCTGATATTCTTATAACGTACTTGATGTGTAGATCAACATCTCGTTGTGTTGCGAATTTAACTATGCTCCCACTGATCCTTTTGCACATTTGAAATCCATATGCCTTTTGACAACTTCAACATTTCTTGATTGACTTATCAAGTTGCATGTTCCATGTTCGGAAAAAAGTCACAGATTGACCTTTGGATTTGAATAGAGATCTTCTCATCAATTTTCAATTGTGAGATGCAGGATTCATTTCCAATAGTCATTCTTCGGTAGTCAAAACCACCTTTCTATGGCTAATAGTTTCGAAATGGATTTTGACGTAGCAAACGGAGAAGTTTAAGGAAACTCTCCTCGAGATCTCACCGCTTCAATTATGCTTTATCTTTTATTTACGATCTAGATTTGATGGGGGCTATTTCACACCTTACATACTATACGGATCGAGTAAAGAACATAAGATCGATTCGGCCAAATCAGACAGCTCGGGATCATCTTATCGACCCGGCCGAATACAACTCCCTTCGACTAGAAGACTATACTCCGGACCCAAGAAGGATACTTGGGCCAAGTCCTATTAGGGCTATGTTTCCTGGTAACGCTAGGTTTTGTATAATATAAATACCTAGTCAATCATTGTATAAAACAACTCTGAATCATAAGGCAAATACGCCATTGAACTCTGCATAAAACGGCACAGCTCATATATATTCAAGAAGAGAGTTTTATCTTCATATTTGTGTGATTGATTCTACGTTGGTTTGAATATTTACTTCTTGTTATTAAGATATTGCTCTTCCTTGAGATCGATCCATCCTGAATAAAGTAACAGAGCCCTAAAAATTAAATATATTGAAAACCCCACAATCACAAATTCACTGATACCTTTTTTTAACCCGACGAAAACCGGTTAAATCAGTTGGCGCCCACCGTGGGGCTAGGTTAATTATTCGATCGACACATGGCTCGCCCAAGGAAAAGCGCCCGTATCGGAGCAAGAAGTAACACAACCACCGGTCATAACACATCTGAAGATCTACAGGACAACAACGATAATAACGTTCCCAACACCAACGAGAATTTGCAGGATACCCATCCCCGTCAGCAGGAACCCCTAGGAAGTCTTCCCCGTACGATACAGGAAGAACCGGAAGACCCCGAGATCCCCGTTCCTCTCCCGGGTGCTCAGGAGAAACTGCGACAAATAGCAATGCTCGTTAAATCACTCTCCCCAGAGGAATTACTCGTACTTGATCAAATTCCGCGAAACGTTAGGGCTGCCAGGGCAATTCCTGCTCAAAGAACGCCAAGACAAAACGATCAAGTCTCTCAACAAGCTGACAGCCCGCCAAGCGAGCGCCGCTCACTACACAGCCCGCAGCAGGACAATTCAAAACCCTCCGATAACCATCCCCGAAGAAAACCTGGACAAAGAAAACCACAGGCGGGGCGCAGTGGGTCCAAGGAACATACAATAATCCCTATCGAGGATGACATAAATGATACAATCCCCGATCGACCACGAACAATTCGTTTCTCGGAAAGAGAAATTGAAAGGATTGTACAGGAGCGACTTGAACAACGCCTACGATCTGTTCAAAACCCGTGGGCCCGAACCACGGAACTCCAGGAGAGCCTTGCGGCCTGTTCTCCCTTCTGCAGAGAAATAAAAGAGGCACAGTCAATTGGACAGGTCCCGGGTAGACTACCTCGCTATGATGGAACCACTGACCCGGATGATTATATTTTTAGCTTCACAAATATAATGAATTTGGACGCCCACTCCGCAGAATTCACCGCCAAATTAATGGTAACCACATTCGAAGGACTCGCGTTGGATTGGTTCGCCAAACAACCTGCCAACTCAATATTCAGTTTTCGGGAACTATGTAATAAATTGACGCAGCAATTTGCCAGTCAGAAGAGGCAAAAACTCCCGATGAGCTACTTAGGAACCATACACCAACAAGAGGGAGAATCCCTAAGAAACTGGTTGGCGAGATTTAACGTGGAATTACTCAAAATTGATTCCCCTAATATCGATTACATAATTTCTATTCTCTTCGACCTCACGAAGAATAGGCAGTTCGGAAATGCCCTCAGTCGAAAACAACCAAGAACATTTGCCGACATCATGAGCTTGGCGTCTAAATATATGACCCAAGAAGAGATGAATTCCTTTAAAGATAAAAACAAAAGCAAAACCACAACTTCAGGCTCCAAAAGACATGATAGAGTTTCTGCCCAAAGATCCGTGGATTATGAACGACCTTTTAGAAAAGGCAACGTTTTCCAGCGATTGGAATACAACAAAACCGACCAAGAAAGGCAACCTAATTTCTATCAGCGACCAAGAAACCCCGAGCCACCGGGCAGAGGCAGGGTGAATCAAGTGGAACACCCAAGATTAAATGCTCCGATGGAAGAAATACTGGAAGTCCTAGAAAGGAATAATTGGATCCCCGAAGCGAGGAAAATAGCTCAGCCCAGACCAGGATCTCGTAACTACGACCTATACTGCAAATACCATCGGGCACACGGACATCGAACGGAAAACTGTTTTCACCTTAAAAGAGAAGTTGAAAAACTAATCGAACAGGGAAAACTAGACGACTACATTGAGCGAGATAACCGCAAGAGGGAAAGAAGTAGAAGTCCTCGAAAATGGACATCCTAGAGCGAACGGACAAACTGAAGTAACAAACCGAGAAATAATAAAATCTTTGGAAAAAAGATTAGGAGCTGCCAAAGGAAAATGGCTTGATGAACTCCCAGGAGTACTTTGGGCTAATCGAACCACAGTAAGGAGCTTAACTGGGGAAACCCCATTTAGCTTGGTATATGGGTCGGAAGCTGTTATTCCTGTTGAGACCCTAATCCCAACGCCGAGAATCGAGATGTTCGATGATCGGGAAAATAAAAAGGCAAGAGAAAATGATGTCGATTTAACAGAAGCTTTGAGAGAAAAAGCCGCTGTACGCCTGCAAGTCGCTAAAGCAAATATGGAAAAAGCATACAATCAAAAAGTACGCATCCGAACCTTCAAAGAAGGAGACCTGGTCTTGAAAAAAGTAGAAGTATCCAAGCATGTAGGAAAGTTACAACAAAATTGGGATGGACCTTACGTTGTCATTGGCGTAGGAAAGAAAGGTTCATACAAAATTGCACACTTGGATGGAACAGCTTTACCGAGAACCTGGAACGCAGTCAACCTTAGAAAATACTATGGTAAATAAATTTTAGCAGATTATGCTGCTTTGTTTTATTTCATTGAGTTTTAATCTTTGTAATAAAGGCCTTACCCTACAATTCATTTATAAAAGATTTTAGCAAATTCTATAAATCGATCGTTTTGGTAATCACTCGTTGGAATCCAACTATCATATTGATTGAGATCGGGATAACAGGAGTTAAGTATACATTGATCCGCTCAATAAACACTCCTCGATCCGACCATCAAAACGAGTCGAGTATACATTGATCCGCTCAATAAAAACTCCTCGTTCATTATTAACGACTAAACAGACTTTTGGGTATGAAAAAAACCTAAGTCTAAATTATAACGAGTCGAGTATACATTGATCCGCTCAATAAACACTCCTCGATTTATATTAACGACTAAACAGACTTTTGGGTATAAAAAAAAAAGAAAACCTAAGTCTAAATTATAACGAGTCGAGTATACATTGATCCGCTCAATAAACACTCCTCGATTCATATTAACGACAAAAAAGACTTTTTGGTGTGAAAAACCTAAGTCTAAATTATAACGAGTCGAGTATACATTGATCCGCTCAATAAACACTCCTCGATTCATATTAACGACAAAAAAGACTTTTTGGTGTGAAAAACCTAAGTCTAAATTATAACGAGTCGAGTATACATTGATCCGCTCAATAAACACTCCTCGATTCATATTAACGACAAAAAAGACTTTTTGGTGTGAAAAACCTATGTCTAAATTATAACGAGTCGAGTATACATTGATCCGCTCAATAAACACTCCTCGATTCATATTAACGACAAAAAAGACTTTTTGGTGTGAAAAACCTAAGTCTAAATTATAACGAGTCGAGTATACATTGATCCGCTCAATAAACACTCCTCGATTCATATTAACGACAAAAAAGACTTTTTGGTGTGAAAAACCTAAGTCTAAATTATAACGAGTCGAGTATACATTGATCCGCTCAATAAACACTCCTCGATTCATATTAACGACAAAAAAGACTTTTTGGTGTGAAAAACCTAAGTCTAAATTATAACGAGTCGAGTATACATTGATCCGCTCAATAAACACTCCTCGATTCATATTAACGACAAAAAAGACTTTTTGGTGTGAAAAACCTAAGTCTAAATTATAACGAGTCGAGTATACATTGATCCGCTCAATAAACACTCCTCGATTCATATTAACGAAAAAAAGACTTTTGGTATGAAAAACCTAAGTCTAAATTATAACGAGTCAAGTATACATTGATCCGCTCAATAAACACTCCTCGATTAAATTCTACGACAACGATAAAAATGAGTCGAGTATACATTGATTCGCTCAATAAACACTCTTCGATCTCTAATTTCAACGACAAAGAAGGCTTTTGGTATGAAAACCTAAGTCTAAATACAAAATGAGTTAAGTATAAATCGGTATGCTCGATAAATATTACTCATGAATAAAATCAAACGACAAAGAGAATGCAAGGGATAAAACGTAATGTTGTATTAACCAAACCAATTACATACAGAAGTTATAATCAAATTACAGAGATCTACATACTACTCGAACATCATTACAAAAGTTTTTTGGAACGATCCTATGGATCAGCAATTTTCACGACAATGTCCACGGAAACACCAATCTCCTCCCTAGTACCTCGTCAATTATGATAAACCACCTAAGAAGCATGCTGCTCAGGATGGTCGACTTCTTTAGTTCGATGGCCAGGCTCTGAAGATCAAATGTTCTTCCAGACGATATGAGCATTACCAGCCAGATAACTGGCAATACTCATTCACCCACAACAAGATACTGCTTCTACTTTAAATATAAAACATTTTACTCTAAAGCAGCATCTCTTCGGGGCCGTCGTGAGACAATAAATTTACCAGTCACCCCGATGGTCTATCACTCCTGAGGTAACATCCAAGAACGGGGGTGACCAGCAAAGTATAAACCCTCCATGTGCAAACAGAAACCACGGACCTCAAACCCATGAAGACTAAGGCAGAGGCCACATGGGACCCGTTAGTACAAGGTAGGGCATTATTGGGACCTGTCAGTACAAGGCAGATGAAATTCAAAACGATTCGACAATGTGATTTTTGATAATGTGACTTTTTGAATATTATGGGATCTGAAGGCAGTGTAAAATCTAAAGAGACTGAGATCTCCATCCTTTTTTAGAAATGGCAAATGAAGTATGCAAACCGCCTCCCTATTTATACGGATAGATCTGAGTAATCCAACGGCTGAAAAAGTACTTAATCAAGGGACATAAATGCGACTTTTTGACTCCCCGCAATAAATGCAAGTAAGTTGGAACGGCACACCACTGATCGAACCAACTAATCAACGAGAAAGAAACTTAGATCGACGCGATCAATGAACTCTCGAAGCAGATCTAAGAAGAGCTCCGGACCGGAAAATTTTGCACACTCTCATATGATAATCGCTCAACAGAAAGCCTAAGATGCTCAACGACGGTATATCCCTCGTCACTACCTCATATATCATATGAGAAGTTATTAATTCGATTAAACAAGAACTCTGTTGGAGTCCAAGAAATTTGACATGGAAATCAGGAGAATAGCCCTCATTATTCGAGACTACAAAGAAGTCACTTCCTAACATACCAAAGAATTGCTGAAGGGGGTCTAAACAGGCCAGATCTGGCCAAGACCCCTGCATTTTCCAATTCCTCCCATATCAAGGAAATAATATAATGATACACTGACTGAGGAACGTACACTTCACAGTTAGTGCAGAAAAACATAAAGTTTAGAAAGATACTGAAAAGGGACATCTTCTATTAGTCTTATGAAAAGAAGAGCAAATTTCAACAGGAGAAATAATAGCCTCCTTATATAAGATATATGTCACAAAAAGACAAAATTACAAGGCACGTCTTGAACATCGACCGAGATACTGAGCGTTCCTTAACAATCGATTATCGACGTAAAAGAACCTACTATCTACATTTTTTGATGTACTGCGCAATTTTGGGTATAACCCATGGGACTATACTGGGTTATTCTCCATTCTTGGTATTCTTATAAAATGAGGGATCATCGACCAGTATATCATTCAATTACTACGCAAGGATTAATATCAGATAAATACGCCAAGTCTATGCTGGTTATTTCATGATGTTATATTTACGTATGACAGGAGATTGTGCACAACAAAGAATATCAACAGAATAAAATTAATCAAGGCGAGAATCTGCCTACAAAATATCATATCTTCCAAATTCCTTGCTCTCCCAATACAAAAATTTCAGCCTGAACGACTACACAAAAGTTGGGCACCAAAAAAAAAAAAAAAAAAAAAAAAAAAAGAGAGAGAGAGACAGTCTAAAGCCTGCCAAGTCAAACAAAGATCACTAAGAAGAATTGCCAGCAGGTCGACTAGCAGAAACAGTCTTCCGAGGAGTCAAATTGCCAGCAAACGCCATCAACTCCTCTTGACGCTTTAGATAGCCGGCGTCATATCCTTCCTCATAGGCTTGCCGACGAGACTCCTCTGCTAAGGCAGCAGCCTGAACCAAGTCACTTTTCTCTTTCTCCCAGACAGACTTTTCCTCCTGCAATTTTTTCAAATCATCATTGGCAATCTGCAGTTGGAGAGACTGCCCAGTAACCTTCACCGACTCCGACTCCAAACGACGTTGATAAGCACCTCTACTTCTCCACAGATCATCATTTTGCACACCCAGCTGGAGTGCAAAGTACTTAGCCTGGAAAAAGAAAACAGTCTTTATGTAACAAGGCAGTCAAAATAAAAACAAATAAAACAATGAAAGATTCGTCCACCTGTTCGCATATTTTCACTAGCGACTGAACAAGGCGTACGTTTGAAGTACCCTCAAGTTTCTTCAACTCTCCAGGAAGAATAGTGCTCAAACCCAGATCCTAAGAAAAAGCATCGGGTTCAACAGAGCCCGGAAGCTCACTAAGAAGAGGGACGTTGTCAGGACGAGGAGTCGATGTCCGTAAAATATCCTTAACCTGCTCAAAGATGCATCGATCGTCTAACAGACGAGGAGAATCTTTCTCATTGGGGCTAACGGAGGTTTCCTTGCCCGAAGCAGAAATAACAGTTCGACGACCAGACCTCGACCCAAACCGACCCTCAGAAGGTCCTCCAGATTCGAAAGAAGTAGTCGTTACAGTGGTATCATGAAACAAATATTCAGGACAATCTTGCAAAATAGATTGTGTTGTGGAAGGATTAACAGAAAACCCATCACCAACTTGCCTTTCGCTGGCAATCAGGGCAGTAGAAGTAGAAAAAGGAAGGGAACTAACAAAATCCCCTCCATGAAATCCATACTCATAAGAAGAAAAACCTGAAGAAACAGGTATATCGTAAACCTGCTCCACGTTAGAGGAATCTCCAAAAGCTATTCGACCAGGGGAAGGCCTATTACCTACCTCTGTGGAAGAAGAAAAGTTTGGTTGAACAAGCGACGAACTAACTTCTGGTAAAGGTTGGGAAGGGACAACAGGATTATCGGTCATTGAATTGCTAATCAAGGACGAACGAGGAGGCTCCATCGAAGGCCCGTCTCTTCGAGATTTTTTAGGTCTATTATCCCGAGCGCCCTCACGGGAAGGTCGCTTCGAAGTATTACCAAAAAGGTTACTCATGATCGGATTATAGAAAAGTACAAATTAATATCGAGAAAGTTTATCGACTAGTTGGCAAAAGAGTATTCTATTAAGAAAGGAGTATAGCAGTAAAAAACAAGTCAAATTTTTACCTTTCGTATTTATACTACACGAAAGGACGCGACAGACCCAAAGAAAGGGCGCGAAATATTGGAAGATAGCCTTGGAATAAACAAAAGAATTTGAAACGACACACACATAATGATTACGGCGAAGTTAATGACTTGTCCAAATTATTACAGAAAACACGATTGGACGCGACTGTCAGAATACGAAACGTTTATCTCTAAGGGGTGAAAAGGTAAAATTACAATTAAACCTACGGATAAATAAAAAGATTATTTCAAAAATCAATGTATCATATAGTCTGGTCGCTATCTGGGATTCTCTGTTCGCCACCAACGTTCTCGGTCGTACCAATATCTTCTTCTTCATCCTCATTTTTTGGATCGATAAAAGTATTATCAAGCTCATCGTTAACATCAGAAGGAGGAATCGGCAATGGTTTTCCAAATTCTTTGACAAGGTGAGCCAAAGGAAAACCTTGATATACGACATCTGGAAGCTCGGAAGGAGAGTAAACTTCACCATAACGATTCAACCGAATGTGTGCCGCCTTAAAATACTCCTCTCGACGGTCATCGATCATTTCAAAGGCGACCAACTGATGAACCGCTTTCTTGAAAGTACTCTCCAGAAGAGGACCGACCATTTGATACACCAACGCCGTATGGACAGGAGAGTTAAGGAATTCGCGAATCACCTTTTCATCATAACTCCGGCCATAACGATCCCTGAGACCGCTAAGAGGGATATCAGCATCGTACTCCTCTAAAGAAGTTTGAAGACTTGAGACTTGGGATTCTAGCTCGCTAATTCGAGCCGTACTCTGTAACTGGAATTCCTCTAACTTTTTTGCCATTTGATTGGCTTGCTCTTGAGCACGAGAAATCTCCATAACCCTATTTATGATCTCTTGGTCTTCAGTCCCCGAAGCATGAGTCTCTAAGACTGGAATGGAAGAAAACGTGGAGGGACCAACCTCTGAACCAGAGGATTTATGAAGTAAAGCTTTATACTTCTCTTCCAGGAACTCACACTGTTGTTTCCAAAGTGCATTTTCATAGGCGTATGACGCAAGACAAGTTTTAGTCTAGAAGAACAAAGAGAGCAAGAAAAAAGAGATGGATTAGTAAATTAAGGAAGACGCAGACCACTATTAAAATGGGCCGTGTAAAAAGCTCGACATCCTTCTGGGGGAAATGTGACCCTATCAGAAGGAGCAGGGAGAATTATCTCAGAACCCTCCGGGAAATATTTGGAATAGTTATTTACAACTTCCGGAAAAGTGTCCACCGTATAAGCACAAGCTAGGTCCTCAATTGGTTCAGAAATCTGAGGAACAGTACCCTTGCCCCTTTTGGCTCGGGCAGCAACATCCGCATCAGAAAGGATCCGTACCTTAAAAGTATCTTCTGCAGGAACGACGAATTCAAAAGCTGCAGCTTGTTCGCCCGAAAGATTAGAGTGCAACTCCTCCTCGTTATCAGGGGCGACGTTCTCCCTAGAAGAAGAAGAAGATCTTCTTACATAAGCCATATTTTCTGATTCTCGGAAGATGAAGGTCGATAAAAGGAAAAACTTTATGGGATGAACGACTAAGCAAGAAAATGACTACGAACTATAAGGAAGTATAAAGGAAAAATGGCGAACTCAAAGGTCACCTATTTATATTAAGATGAGAAAAGACGTTTCGAACTCATCGCAACTAATCATATTCCCGCCAAAAACGAAAGGAGATTTAAAGCCTCACTAATGGACGCGTGGCGATTCGTAATTGGAAAGAGAAAACGACTATCTATGAGGCGTTGCACTCTTTTCCTTACTTAAGATTTTTTCCCACTGGGTTTTTTCTTAAGAAAGGTTTTTAACGAGGCACCACTCATAGACGAGAAACAGTCGTATAAAATTATCTACTTCTACGAGCTTCTATTGTCTATACGCTCGAAGAAGTGAGGGAGTACTGATGGGGGCTATTTCACACCTTACATACTATACGGATCGAGTAAAGAACATAAGATCGATTCGGCCAAATCAGACAGCTCGGGATCATCTTATCGACCCGGCCGAATACAACTCCCTTCGACTAGAAGAGTATACTCCGGACCCAAGAAGGATACTTGGGCCAAGTCCTATTAGGGCTATGTTTCCTGGTAACGCTAGGTTTTGTATAATATAAATACCTAGTCAATCATTGTATAAAACAACTCTGAATCATAAGGCAAATACGCCATTGAATTCTGCATAAAACGGCACAGCTCATATATATTCAAGAAGAGAGTTTTATCTTCATATTTGTGTGATTGATTCTACGTTGGTTTGAATATTTACTTCTTGAATAAAGTAACAGAGCCCTAAAAAATAAATATATTGAAAACCCCACAATCACAAATTCACTGATACCTTTTTTTAACCCGACGAAAACCGGTTAAATCAAGATTCTAGCCCGCAAACACACAAGCAATCATAAATCGACTAATAAATAAAAGCCATACAAGCCTAGCATTATACTACCACAATATGTTTTCGATCGGGAGCCTCCTATGCAGGCCATCATCGAGCCAATGATGTTGGCCCAATTGGTCAATCTAAAGGGTTTGTAAATGGGCCTATGCTATTACACAATGTACCATGCATACATGGCCTTCAATTCTTCTTGGGCTCCCACCTTGCTTGTAAACGGGCCTCCATCCTATACTATGAAAGCAGTAAAGCCCTATTCTATTACAAAGGCTCAAAGTGGCCCAAAAATAATAACAGGCTCGCAGGCCCAATAAAAACCATGCATTAAATTAAACCAATCACATCTAACCTAAGGTCAAGGCTCGGCGCGATCGAAAACCACGTAAACAGTTCACGTAGAGCAAGAAACATGCAAACAACTTTTACGTATTTCTTTCTTAATTTTAAAACTACCTTTTAAAATAACTTCCTATGATTCTTGCTTTTTAGTCACTACTAATTATGACAAATAAATTCTCGGATAAATAAAACAAGTTTTCTGCCTTAAATTAAGATTCTGATTTTTCAACTTTTGAAAATTGCAGTTCGGCCCCTATACTTTTAGAAATTGCACTTTTGACCCCAAAACTTTTGAAAAGTTACAAATTACCCCCCAAAACAGTTTTCGGACAGAAGGACCAGAAAATAAAATTTTGAAATCCAGAAAATTTTCGAATTTGCAAACTGACCCCTGAACTTTCGGAAATTACAAAACAGTCCTTGAATTTTCGGAAATTGCAAAACAGTCCAAAAACCCGTGCGATTGAAATTTCAGAAACAGCCCAGATTTTTCAAAAATTTCCAGAAACAGAAAATTCAATTTTTCAGCCCTAATTTTGAGATATGCGATTATTTGCACAAAGAGTCCTGATTTTTCGAAAAACTATAAATTCGCCACAGATCTTAAAAGACAATTATACCCAATCATAGATCCAGTCATAACAAGCAAGAATCAATCACTAGAACATAATTATCACGCGTTCTCATACATACAATCAAGCATATACAGTGAAAACACATTATGTTCAAGCCTTTTCGTATAAAAAACGTATGGAGTTGGCTCTGATACCACTGTTGGGATATTCTATCTAGGGGCTCGATTGTCAATACAACAAAGTGCGGAATTTAAAATTTTTCTAGGTCCCTATATGTCCCATAAATCTTTCTCCACAGTTTATTATACGAAAAGCATGAATCAAACATATAATTAAACATAGGGGGTATAATCGCAAATTACCTCACCACGGATTTGTGGTGGTTTCCTCCATGTGTTGGTTCGATCCACAGCTTGAGTGATCCATGTGTCTCACCTCCAAAGTTAGTCCACACCAATCGGATTGTAGTGACGCCTACAAGTCTTAGGCTTAGAACTGGATCTCGCAGGTTTGTCCGCAAAGGATTTCAGATCTGGACTTAAGATCTTGAACGAGATTAGGAGATACAGATGGAAGAAACAGATCACATGACTTGTGTGATCGGAACAGGGCTCGACCAGGTTGGGTTCGGTCAGCTCAGGGTTCGGCCGAATTTGGTTCGGGCGACTTGGGGTTGGGGCGAAAACTTTTTGGGGCGATTTTGTAGTTAATAATACTTGTGCAAAAATCTGATTTTCTCTCTTGTAAAAATCGACTTCTCTCAAATTTTCAGCAAAAATAATTTTCTCTCAAAATTTTCTGATCTCACTTGATGAAGAGAAGAGAAGGAATATATTTATAGGAGAAGAGTCCTTCTCTAAAAAGATATCTCCTTCCCTTGTCTATCAAATCTTCATTCCTTATCAAGTTAGGAATGTGAGATTTGATAGATCTCTTCTATCTTGCTCTCCAAGAAATAAAACTCTTTTTCCTTTAATCACAAAAATCGCCCACTCCCTTATTTCTAGTTAATTGCAAAATCAACCCATAATTATCCAATCCTAAAATTGGTTAATTATTTATTCTTCCAATTAATTAACTACTTTAATTAATTTCATAATTAATCAGATAACTCTAATTAATTAATTGAACATTAACTAATTAGTTATCTAATTAATATTCTCCTATTGAATTAATACCATAATTCAATTACTTTGATTTAACAACTTTAAATCATTTGCCTTTTCCTTTAAGACAGTCACCGTCCAATTGTATTGTCTGTGACCCTCTGGGTTCACCATCAACTGGCAGCAGGCCCACGACTTTCGTGATTTAATTAACGAGCAATTAAATGCTCCGATCAATTAAACAACTTTTAATTGACCACTCCTAGAATTAATTTCCCTATTAATTTAGGAGTACCTACACTTCATGGTCGATGTCTAGCCACAAGCCCATGAAGCCCAATCAAAGGTGAATTGATTATTGTGAACCTCACCTCTTATAATTGCCATGTACATACGGTCCTTCTACGATGATTTCCCGATCGAGACCTAGGGTGTGCGAATTGATCGGCACCTCTAATTATATCGATACTGTACTTTCTAATTCTGGATAATAATTCTGGTGTGACTGCTAAATTTGGAAATACCTTCCAAATTCGTCACCAACCATGGCCATGGGTTTCTAGGAACATATTATCGAAGAACGCACAGGAAATACTTTCATCTTATCAGGATGAGTCGATAGATCCTTTCTTAGTACTAACCACTCGCGTACAGTCGTGTACGCACCCAACTTAGGCACTTTGTGGCCAGGCTACGTGACCAGTACCTAAATCTAAGTACGCACACTTGTGCACCGAATTTGCCCTAGCACCTCAAGTCCATGGACTAAATCGTACACTATTATAAGCCTTGAGAAACATCCCATCACCGATATGCGTCATGCGCTTCCACAATGGGTTTCTCTGTTCGGGTCGTTCGATGCATTCAATCCTCCATTGAACCACCTACTCATATGCACTGGCCTCAAATGCCTTGCTCATGAAACGCTACAAATTCACTCCATGTGAATCATGCATACTTGTACAAGTCTTAGCGATTCCTACGATACCCCGTCTCGTTCGGAATCTATGACTTGGAACGGTTTTAAGATCACGACCTTTGAGACTGTTTCATGATTGCACTCAGTACTGAAGTGAATCGTCCCATAGTCTATTGTGACCTCAGGATTTCATCCAATCGCTTAGATAAGTTCGCGAGAGATGAAGTTGGCCATTGTTCAGTTTCACGTACTATGAATGAACGGGCGTATTGATTATAAACCATAAGAAAATAGTACATCAACAAGCTAATTAATATTGGCTTGCTGGGCACTACTCTATCAAACGGATCCTTTGTTGATGAGATGAACCTGCATACACGTTCTTCTATACATAACATGAACCCACAGAGACCTTTTGGTAGACTCAAATCAGTCAGGAGTCATATCAAAGTATAGACGTTCGTGCACCAGATAAACCCTATCACCTCAAGTAATAAGGATCATTCCTCGTACACTATTACAAATAGGAATAACTTCAACTTCGATATGCGACTACCGCTTCCATGGTGAGTTATTCCCTAGTAGGGTTATTCAGTGCGCTTGCCATCCCAGCAAGCCACCCACTCGTATGTATCGACTATCCCAGTCATGCTCGTGGACCCCAGCGTCCTTCAGTTCTTAAGAGTATACACACTCGTGGGGGTCTAACCGAATCCATCGATGTCTCATCTCAAATGGATTCTAAGACCCTTGAATTAGTTTTAGTGTTGGGATTCGGTAAGTTAAACAGCCCTTCAGGCAGGGAAAATTAAATTTTTCTAAGGACCTCTTCACAGAATTTTGTCAGGATACAATCTGGATGTATATATATGAATATAAATAACGAAGATTAAACTTTTTAACAAAGTTATACCTGTCTCCTTGCAAATCAAAATTTTAGCAAAGTAGATGCGTTTTTCCCTTTCTTTTCACGTTCGATCCCAAGTTGGTGTAGCGCCCCACGTGTTGCGCCTCTACAGGTTGATACACCACAATATCACGAAAACCTTAATAATCCTAATCAGCTATAACATAGAAATTATTAAGATCTAAAACTAGAGAACAATTTGGGAGCAAGAATCAAAAATTGAAAACTCCTCTAAAGAGATAGAGAGTTCGGCCGATCCTATGAGAGAGAGAGAGAGTTTGTGCAAGACTTGTTTTCTCTTGTGTTTGATATGTTTCATTTACTTTATAAAATATGATATACATTCATATATAGATATCTTATATCTCCTAATCCTACTAGGACTAGGAGCTTAAGTCTTCTCTCTTTCTCCTACATTGGCCATGTCCTTTTAATTGGAAGACTAAGTCTTCTAATTAATTAATGGTCCATTCCTTATTTAATTAATTGAGGGTTTATTTAATTTCACAATTAAATAACCCAATTAATTAATTAGTCTCTCATTTAATTAAAATAGACTCTAAGTCTATTTAATTAAAAATTCCTATAATTAATTAAATCCAATTCCAATCGGATCTCGTCTGCTCCAATTGGGTCGATACAGTCGATTCAGTTGATCTTCGTTTCCTTGCTTTCGCTTCATGTGTATCCTGTATGCCCCTGTAGGTTCACCACATAATTTGTCGTGGGTTATAATTAAATATTTATTTAATTACTCGAGTATTAAATACTCTAAATCAATCAAACACTCTGTCGATTGATCATTCCAAAATTAGTCACCTGCCAATTTGGGAATTCTCCCAAACTCCACGGTCGATGTCAGGCCATAAGCCCATGGAGCCCAATCACTGGTGAATTAATTCGGTGAACCTTATAAACATTTACAAATTCCATATACGACATGATCTCTCCATCAGTCGATCTTCTAGTCGAGACTTAAGGGTATGGACTTTTCATTGGTTCCCTTTTTCTTCGTCTTGACATTATGTACTCTGATCTCGAAATAATTCACTTTGACTTAATCTTTATGAGCTACTTTCATAAAGTCGTCAGATACCTCAGCCGAGGGTTTTACCAGAATTAATTTCTCACAGAAATTCATAGGAGAATTTCCCAACCTATCAAGTCTGGTCAATGGATCCTTTGTTGATGATATGAACCTACGTACAAGTTCCCCTATACCTAATGTGAATCCTCAATGACCTTCTGGTAATCTCCATCCGGTCGGAACTCACATCAAAGTATAGACGTTCTCGCACCAGATAAATCCGATCACCTCAAGTATTAGGGATCGTTCCTCGTATACTATTGTAAATAGGAATAACTTCAACCCCGATATGCAACTACCGCTTCCATGGTGAGTTATTTCCTAATTGTGGTCATCAGTGCACTTGCCATCCCAGCAAGTCAGCCACTTACGTGTATCGACTATCCCAGTCATGCTCGTGGACCTCAACGTTCTACAGTTCATCGGAGTACACACATCAGTGAGAGTGTAACTGAGTCCAACGCCTGTCTCGATTGGATTCTACTACTCTTGAATATGTTCTAGATCACGACTTTAGAGATCAGTCCACGGGTTGTCCAATAGCCCTGTGATCTAAGGACTTCTATCCTTATCCGTAGATAATTATTACATAAGAAGTTGACCATATAATAGAATAAAATTCATTTATTAATCTAAATTTAATAGTTTCTTTATTTATTACAATAAATGGCAACCATACAGTTGGCTTGCCGGACACTATTTCTATCAATCTCCCACTTGTCTTAAAGCCAAATTCCTATGTTCTTGAGTCCCATCTTTTGCAGATGTTTCTCGAATGCCTTTTGAGGCAGTGGCTTTGTTAATTGGTCCACGGTATTTTCTTCCAAGTCGACACGTTCCATCTTAATGTCTCCTATACCAATGATATCCCTTATCAAATGGTATCGTCTCAGTACGTGCTTGGATTTCGGATGAGATCTCGGCTCCTTTGTTTGCGCTATTGCTCCATTATTATCACAGAAGATAGTAATGGGTTCAGCATTGCTAGGTATCACATCCAATTCTTGGATGAAGTTTTTCATCCAAACACCTTCCTTTGCTGCTTCACATGTTGCAATATATTCCGCGTCGGTGGTTGAATCTGCGGTAGTATCTTGCTTGGATCTTTTCCAGCTTATCGCACAACCAATGAGGCAAAATACATATCCAGATGTTGACTTGAAATCGTCCACACACATTGGAAGCCCGAATCTGTATAACATTCCAATTTCAATTCTCCTCCACCATATACCAAGAACAATTCTTTAGTCCTTCTAAGGTACTTCTGAATTGCCTTTACGGCTATCCAGTGCTGCTCTCCTGGATCAGACTGATATTTGTGACATTTTGCTTCTCTCTTCAGGCGTATTTGGGGCCATGGACTTAGAGAGTGCAATTCCATGTCTCATGGGAACTAATCCTCTCTTGGATTCTTCCATACTGAATTTCTTCAGTATTTTATCTATGTACTGTGATTGGAAGAGGCCCAGCAGTCCTTTTGATCTATCTCGGTAGATCCTTATACCTAGTACAAATGATGCTTCTCCCAAATCATTCATTGGGAATTGTGTAGACAGCCATGCTTACGTTTCTGACAACACCTTCACATTGTTTCCAATAAGAAGAATGTCATCAATGTAAAGAACTAGAAATTCAATTGTACTCCCATTGATTTTCTTGTACACGCAAGGTTCAAACACGTTCTTTATAAATCCAAATGTTTGGATTGTATCATCGAAACGAATGTTCCAACTTCGGGAAGCTTGCCAGAGGTCCATTTAAACGGATTTTTCAACTTCAGGAAGCTTGCCTGAGTCCATAAATGGACCTCTGGAGTTTGCACACCTTATGCTCATCTCCTTTGGATGCGTATCCTTTCGGTTGCTCCATGTAGATCTCCTTATCAATGTCTCCATTGAGAAATGTAGTCTTCACATCCATCTGCTATATCTCGTAGTTATACCACGCAACTATGGCCAGCAAGATTCGAATGGATTTAGGCATTGCGACGGGTAAGAAGATTTCCTCAGAGTCAATGCCTGGCCTTTGAGTGTATTCTTTTGCCACTAGTCGCGACTTGTAGGTTATCTCATCTACGTTCTTTCCTAGCTTCCGCTTATAGATCCACTTGCAACCCACGGGAGTTACTCCCATTAGTGGATCTACCAAGGTCCAGACCTTATTGGAATGCATGGAGTCAAACTCAGATTCCATGGCTTCGCGCCACTTTCCCGAATCTATGTCTGATTTAACCGGATTTCGTCGGGTTAATTGAATATCAGTGAATTTTGTGATATCAGGGGGTTTTCGATATTTATATATATATTATAGGGCTCTGTTACTTTATTCCGGATGGATCGTTTACAAAGAAAAGCAATATTCAAGAACAAGAAGTAAAACCACAAACAAAGCAAAGAACACACCGATATGGAGATCAAAAGCTATGAATAATATTGAATCTTATTCAGTTGTGCTGTAGTAAGCAGTGTATAATCATGTATTCTTAGGGTTGAGAGATTTCGTAGTCCTTTTATACAATGATCAACTAGGTATTTATATCATGCTAAACCTAGCGTTACAAGGAATCATAGTCCTAATAGGACTCGGCCCAAATATCCTTCTTGGGTCCGGTGTATTGTCTATTGATCGAAGAGAGCTGCATTCGGGCTGGTCGATGAGATGATCTTGAACAGCCTGATTTGGTCGAACCGATCTCAAGTTCTTTAGTCGATCGTACAGTATGTAGGGTGCGAAATAGCCCCTATCAGTACTCCCTCACTTCTTCGAGCGTATAGATAATAGAAGCTCGTAGAAGTAGATAAATCTTCACGACTGTTTGTTTTCTATGAATGGAGCCTCGTTAAAAACCTTTCTTAAGAAAAAACCCTGTGGGAAAAAATCTTAAGTAAGGAAAAGAGTGCTACACATCATAGATAGTCGTTTTCTCTGTCCGATTACGAATCGCCACGCGTCTATTCAGGAGGTTTTTTATATCCTTCCGTTTTTGGCGGGAATATGATTAGTTGCGATGAGTTCGAAACGTCTTTTCTAATCTTATTATAAATAGGTGACTTTTGAGTTCGCCATTTTTCCTTTATACTTTCTTATAATTCGTAGTCATTTTCTTGCTTAGTCGTTCATCACATAAAACTTTTCCCATTATCGACCTTCATTTTCCGAGAACCAGAATATATGGCTTCTGTAAGAAGATCTTCTTCTTCTTCTAGAGAGATCGTCGCCCCTGATAACGAGGAGGAATTGCATCCTAATTTTTCGGGCGATCAAGCTGCAGTTTCTGAATTCGTCGTTCCTATAGAAGATACTTTTAAGGTAAGGATCCTTTCAGATGCGGATGTAGCTGCCCGAGCCAAAAAGGGCAAAGGTACTGTTCCTCAGATTTCTGAACCAATTGAGGACGTAGCTTGTGCTTATACGGTGGAAACATTCCCGGAGGTTGTGAACAACTATACGAAATATTTCCCGGAAGGTTCCGAAATAATTCTTCCTTCCCCTTCTGATAGGGTCACATCTCCACCGGAGGGATGTCGAGCTTTTTATACGGCTCACTTCAACAGCGGACTGCGTCTTCCTTTGTCTCCTCTTTTTCTCGAAGTTTTGAAAACTTTCAGTGTGTGCTTGACGCAGCTGGTTCCAAATTCCGTTGCTTTTGTGGTTTGTTTTTCCGTTTTGATGATTGCGAAGGGGTTTAAACCTTCCTTTCGTAATTTTACGCAACTTTTCCGCTTCAATATTTCTAGTTCTTCAAATCGTGGATATTTCTTCGCTAGTCAGCGGCCTAGTAGAGCGATCTTTGACGCCCCTGTTTCTAGTAATCCTTCATGGAAGTCTCATTTCTTCTTTGTTCGTCCTCCGTCTAATCTTTGTTTGGCGGATGGTTCGATCGTGCCTTTTTCATGGGATCATGGTTCCAGTTGGATTCCTGGAGGTCGCTTACCGACCGGCGAACTAGTTCCTGACGATGCTCAGTTTATCGCTGAGATCCCCGAAATGCGTGCGAACAAATATCAAAGTGCTCTTCTGATCGGGGAAGCTTTCCTTCGTAAGGCGGGGTTAAGTGTTCATAACTTTCCCATCAGCTCATCATCTGAACTTCTTGGTTAGTACTTTATTTTGGGTTAGTGTTATGATGATACCGTTTATAGGGAAGAAAAATAACTTATAATTTATTTCTTTTTCAGCCGATATGGTAGAGAACTCTCGGCATTCTTCGAAGGGAAAAATGGTGCTGTCGAAATCTTCCAAATCCGTAGAGAATGCCCCTATCGAGCAGAGAGCGTCACGAAAAAGGAAGCTGGAGTTAGGTCATGAATCTGAAGAGAATAGAGAGGAATCTCCAGATTCTTCTCGTGAGTCCCCTATTCGTCAAGGCACGGGATCTGGTTATCCTCCTCTTAATCTTAGAACCTCTTTGGGTATTCGGGGATGTCGCAGCTGGTCGATGCCTCATCCTACTAATAATCCAGTTGATAGAAAAAGGAGTTACTATGGTCGTTCTGGTGACGACCTTTCTTTACTCGGAGATAAGCATCCAAAACCTACTCTTGTCGAAATGATAGAGGATCATTTAGAGGGGAGGAGGGCCGCTGGTTATTCCGAGAAGGATTCTCTTATTCACGATGATAATGAGAACGCGGTCGATAAGGCAACCCGTGTTCTTTTGTCTGGTGTTTTTACTCGTGATCTGAATAAGCTTCTTCATAAGGATCCTCTGGAGAAATTCCAACGAGCTTCTCTTTATGCTGAAAAGGTGATATCTTTTTCCTTTGATCCTGTTAACAGATAATTTTAAGGGTCTTCCTTAATTTACTAATCCATCTCTTTTTCTTGCTCTCTTTGTTTTTCCAGACTAAAACTTGCCTTGCGTCATACGCCTATGAAAATGCACTTTGGAAACAACAGTGCGAGTTCCTGGAAGAGAAGTATAAAGCTTTACTTCATAAATCCTCCGGTTCAGAGGTTGGTCCCTCAACATCTTCTTCCGTTCCTGTCTTAGAGACTCGTGCTACCGGGACTGAAGATCAAGAAATGATGAACAGGGTGATGGAGATTTCTCGTGCACAAGAGCAGGCCAATCAAATGGCTAGAAAGTTAGAGGAATTCCAGTTACAGAGCACGGCTCGAATTAGTGAGCTTGAATATCAAGTATCACGCCTTGAAACTTCTTTAGAGGAGTATGAAAAGGATGTCCCAATTAGTGGACTTAGGGATCGATACGGTAGGAATCCTGACGAAAGAGTTGTTCGTGAATTCCTTAATTCTCCTGTTCATACGGCGTTGGTGTATCGGATGGTCGGTCCCCTTTTTGAGAATACTTTTAAGAAGGCGATTCATCAGCTGGTCGCCTTAGAGATGATCGACGACCGTCGGAGGGAGTATTTTAAGGCGGCGCACATTCGGTTGAATCGTTATGGTGAAATTTATTCTTCTTCCGAGCTTCCAGATGTCGTATATCAAGGTTTTCCTTTGGCTCACCTTGTCGAAGAGTTTGGAAATCCATTGCCGATTCCTCCTTCTGATGTTAACGAGGTGCTCGATAATACTTTTATCGATCCCGAAGACGAAGAAGAAGAGGAAGATGATATCGGCATGACTGAGGACGTCGGTAGCGATCAGAGAATTCCGGATAGCGAACAGGCTTCTTAAGATAGTGATTTTTTTGAAATAACCGTTGTAATTATTTACTCGTAGGTGTTAATTGTAATTTCACCTTTTCATCTCTTTGTACGCTAATCGTTTCGTATTCTGTCAGTTGTGTCTTTTCACATTCGCCGTAATAATTCAGACAAGTCATTAAATTTGCCGTAATCATTATGTTCAAATTCTAGCGTTTGCTCCAAGGTCAGTTTCTCTGTTTCGCGCCCTTTCTTTAGGTCAGTCGCGTCTTTTCGTGTAGTATAAATACGAAAGGTAAAAACTTGACTTGTTTTCTACTGCTATACTCCTCTCTTAATAGAATACTCTTTTTTCCAACCAGTCGATAAACTTTCTCGATATTAATTAGTATTTTTCCATAATCCGATCATGAGTAACCTTTTTGGTAATACTTCAAAGCGACCTTCTCGTGAGGGCGCTAGAGATAATAGATCCAAAAGATCTCGAAGAGATGGGCCGTCGATGGAGCCTCCTCGTTCATCCTCAATAATTAGGTCGGAGATTGATACTCGCGTTATAGCCTCCGAACCTTTTTCTGTAGTGAACTCGTCATTTTCTGAACCAATCTTTTCTTCTTCCACTCAGGTAGGGAGCATGCCTTCCCCTGGTCGAATAGCTTTCGGCGATATGTCCAATGAGGAACCGACCTATACTATACCTGTTACTTCAAGTGCTTCTTCCTTCGAGCATGTTTTTCATGGAGGGGATTTTGCTATTTCCCTTCCTTTGTTTACTTCTATTGCCCCAGTCGCCGGCGGAGGGCAAGCTGGTGATGATTTTTTTGTCAATCCTTCTGCAACACAATCTATTGTGCAGGATTGTCCTGATTATCTGCTTAATGATACTACTGTGATGACTACTTCTTTCGAGTCGGGAGGACCTTCTGGAGGTCGGACCGGTTCCAGGTCTGGTCGTCGAACGGTTATTTCTGCTTCGGGCAAGGAGACCTCCGTTAGCCCCGACGAGAGAGAATCTCCTCGTCTATTGGATGATCGATGCATCTTTGAGCAAGTTAAAGATATTATGTTATCAGAGACTCCTCGTTCTGATGGTGTCCCTTCCAATAGTGAATTGCCTGGCTCAGTTGAGCCTGATGCTTTGTCTTGGGATCTGGGTTTAAGCACTATTTTGCCTGGTGAGCTGAAGAAGCTTGAGGGTACCTCCAACGTACGCCTGGTTCAATCGCTGGTGAAGATATGTGAACAGGTGGACGAATCTTTTCACTACTTTATTTGTTTTAATTTTTGAGTTCCTTCTTACATAAGGATTGTTTTCTTTTTTCAGGCTAAGTACTTTGCACTCCAGCTGGGTGTGCAAAACGATGATTTGTGGAAAAATAGAAGTGCTTATCAACGTCAGTTGGAGTCAAAGAAAGCTAAAGCTGCAGGGCTGACGTTGAATCTTCAGCTTGCCAGAGATGATCTCCAAAGATTGGAGGCTGATAAAGTTGTCCTTGAAAAGGAGAAATATGATTTAGTTCAGGCTGCTGCCCTTGCAGAGGAGTCTCAGCGGCGGTCCTATGAGGAAGGATATGACGCCGGTTATCTAAAGCGTCAAGAAGAGTTGATGGCTTTTGCTGGCAACTTGACTCCTCGGAGGACTGTTTCCAGTAGTCGACCTGCTGACCGTTCTTCTCAGTGATCTTTGTTCGCCTTTGGCAGGCTTTAGACTGTCTTTTTTTTTTTTTTTTTTTTTTTTCTTGCCCAACTTTTGAACATTTGTTCGGGCTGAAATTATTGTAATGGGAGAAGCTCTAAATTGGAAATCATGACCTTTTGGTAGGCAAATTATTGCCTTGATCAATTTTCTTCTGTCGATACACTTTGTCGTTGTATATTTTGCCTTTACGCATAAATATAGTCGTCATGAAATAATCAGTATGGATTAGCATACTTGTCTGAATTTGATTTTTGCGGAGAAAACTTCAGGATATAGAAAAGGTAGCTCGATCTTGGTCGGTCACTGGTCACTTTTTAAGTAACTGAATTGTATAATGTTTGCTCCTGCAAATCAAATCTTTTATTGATCAATCCAGTATAATCCCTTGGAGTATGTCCACCAACGTGTTTCACGTCAAGATGTAGACAATAGATCATTCGTATCGATAATAGTTGTTAAAGAGCTCTCGGTATCTCGGTCGATGTTCGATCCATGCCTTGTAGATTTGTCTTTTTGCGATCTAAATCTTATATAAGGAGACTATTGTTCCTTTTGTTGAACTCCGTTTCTCTTTACATCGAACTAAGGAAAAAAAAAAATATCCCTTTCAGTCTCTTCCAAACCTTTATGTTTCCCAGCATTAACTTTGAACTATATGTTCCTCAATTGATGTATTGTCATGTCATTTCTTTGATATGGGAGGAATTGGAAAGTGAGGGGTCTTGGCCAGATCTGGCCTGTTTAGACCCCCTTAAGCAATTCTTTGGTATGTTAGGCAGTGACTTCTTTGCAGTTTTGAATAGGGAGGACTATTCTCCTGATTTCTATGTCAAATATCTTGGACTCCAAAGGAATTCTTGTACGGCTTTAATGATTGCCCATAGTATGTATTAGGCAGTGACGACCCTCGCATGGTGGTGGGTTTCGTCTTTTATCAAGCAGATATCCTTTTCACGACGGTTTTTAGACTTGTATACTTTTATTTGTTGATTCTAGGTTTTCAAATAATCGATCATCATGCTTGATCGTGCCGGTCTTTCTGGTCTGGGGCTCCTTTAGGTAAGATTGTGTTATTTCAACGATCGCTTCGATCTACGACCTTTCTCGTTATCGGTTGATTGAGTGGATAAGATATGCCGTTCCAACTTACTAGCATTTATCATGGGGAGTCAAAAGGTCGCATTTATGTCCCTTGATCAAGTACTTTTTCAGCCGTTGGATTACTCGGATCTATCCGTATAAATAGGGAGGCGGTTTGCATACTTCATTTGCCATTTCTCAAAAAGGATGGAGATCTCAGTCTCTTTAGATTTTATTCTGCCTTCAGATCCCATAATATTCAAAAAGTCACATTATCAAAAATCACATTGTCGAATCGTTTTGAATTTCATCTGCCTTGTACTGACAGGTCCCAATAATGCCCTACCTTGTACTAACGGGTCCCATGTGTGGCCTCTGCCTTAGTCTTCATGGGTTTGAGGTCCGTGGTTTCTGCTTGCACATGGAGGGTTTATACTTTGCTGGTCACCCCCATTCTTGGATGTTACCTCAGGAGTGACATACCATCGGGGTGACTGGTAAATTTATTGTCTCACGACGGCCCCGAAGAGATGCTGCTCTAGAGTAAAATGTTTTATATTTAAAGTAGAAGCAGTATCTTTTTGTGGGTGAATGAGTATTGCCAGTTATCTGGCTGGTAATGCTCATTTCGTCTGGAAGAATATTTGATCTTCAGAGCCTGGCCATCGAACTAAAGAAGTCGACCATCCTGAGCAGCATGCTTCTGAGATGGTTTATCATAATCGACGAGGTACTAGGGAGGAGATTGGTGTTTTCGTGGACATTGTCGTGAAGATCACTGATCCTATTAGATCACTTTACTTAAATCATTGTAACGGTGTTTATGCAGTATGTAGACCTTTGTAATGTATGACTCTCATGTGTAACTGATTTGATGAATAAAATATCTCCTTTTATCCTTTGCATCTTCATCGTCGTTGATTCTGTCGTAATTTTTATTTATGAGGAGCATTTTTCGAGCATAAGGATTCAAACTTTATCAAAACTTTTAGGAATATTAGCATATCTCTTAGATCGTTAGGAACAGATCAAGGAGTGTTTATTGAGCGGATCAATGTTTACTCATCTTGTCATAATTTGGAATTAGGTTTTTACCACCTAAAATCTTTTTGATCGCTATAGATTTATCGAGGAGTTTTTATCGAGCGGATCAATTTATACTCAACTCGTTTATTTAGACTTAGATTGAGGAGTGTTTATTGAGCGGATCAATGTATACTCAACTCTTTTTATAATTTAGACTTAGGCCTTTGTACCAAAAGTCCTTTTGTCGTTAAAATTAATCGAGGAGTGTTTACTGAGCGGATCAATGTATACTCGACTCGTTATAATTTAGACCTAGGTTTTTCATACCAAAAAGTCTTTTTTGTCGTTATTATGGATCGAGGAGTGTTTATTGAGCGGATCAATGCATACTCGACTCGTTATAATTTAGACTTAGGTTTTTCATACCAAAAAGTCTTTTTTTGTCGTTAATATGGATCGAGGAGTGTTTATTGAGCGGATCAATGTATACTCGACTCGTTATAATTTAGACTTAGGTTTTTCATACCAAAAAGTCTTTTTTGTCGTTAATATGGATCGAGGAGTGTTTATTGAGCGGATCAATGTATAATCGACTCGTTATAATTTAGACTTAGGTTTTTCATACCAAAAAGTCTTTTTTTTTTTTTTTTATCGTTGAGGAGTTTTTATTGAGCGGATCAATGTATACTCGACTCACTTTTTATTAGGCTTAGGTTCTATACCAAAAGCATGTAAAATATATCGAGGAGTTTTTATTGAGCGAATCAATGTTTACTCAACTCGTTCTGTTTAGATTTAGGTTTTTAATACCTAAAATCCTTTGATCGTTGTGAATAATGAACGAGGAGTTTTTATTGAGCGGATCAATGTATACTCGACTCGCTTTGCACGGTTGAATCCAGGGGATGGTTACCAAAACAATCGCTTTTATAGAATTTGCTAAAATCTTTTATAAATGAACTGTAGGCTCAAGGCCTTTATTACAAGGATTAAAACTTAATAAAGTAAAATAAAACAATGCAGTATAATCTGCTAAAATTTATTTACCATAGTATTTCCTAAGGTTGACTGCATTCCAGGTTCTTGGTAAGGCTGTTCCATCCAAGTGTGCAATCTTGTATGAACCTTTCTTTCCTACGCCAATGACGATGTAAGGTCCATCCCAGTTTTGCTGTAACTTTCCCACATGCTTGGATACCTCTACCTTTTTCAAGACCAAGTCTCCTTCCTTGAAGGTTCTGACGCGTACTTTTTGATTGTATGCTTTCTCCATATTTTCTTTAGTCGCTTGCAGGCGTACAGCGGCTTTATCTCTTAAAGCTTCTGTTAAGTCGATGTCATTTTCTCTCGTCTTTTCATTTTCTTGATCATCGAACATCTCGATTCTTGGCGTTGGGATTAAGGTTTCAACAGGAATAACAGCTTCCGAACCATATACCAAGCTGAATGGGGTTTCCCCGGTTGAGCTCCTTACTGTGGTTCGATTAGCCCATAATACTCCTGGGAGTTCATCAAGCCATTTTCCTTTGGCAGCTCCTAATCTTTTTTCCAAAGATTTTATTATCTCTCGGTTTGCTACTTCAGTTTGTCCATTTGCTCTAGGATGTCCTACCGAGGTAAAATTTTGTTGAATTCCCAGTTTTGTGCACCATTCTATTATTTGTTTTCCCGCGAATTGAGTTCCATTATCGGAGATAAGGATCCTTGGGATGCCGAATCGACAAACTATGAATTTCCATAGGAAGTTGATAACTTGGAATTGGGTTATTCGCGCGAGGGCGACGCATTCTATCCATTTGCTGAAGTATTCTACAGCGACGAGGACATAGGATTTCTTAGATCTGGCTGCTGGGAATGGTCCCACAATGTCCATTCCCCATTGGTCGAAAGGCCAACATACTGGAATTGGGTGCATGTTTTCTGCTGGTCGATGGCATATGTTAGCGTGGATCTGGCAGTGATGACATTCTTGGACATATCGAGCGGCATCTTTATTGACGGTAGGCCAATAGTAACCTGTCATGAGACATTTTAAGGCCAATGCCCTTGATCCGCTGTGATTTCCTGCATCTCCATCATGTATTTCTCGTAGTATATCGATGGTTTGTGATTCAGAGACACATTTCAGAAGAATTCCTGAAACTGATCTTCGGTAGAGTTTTCCTTCTACAAGTGTATACTTTGGAGCTCGATATCTTATTTTTCGAGCTTCATTTTGGTCAGGTGGTAGTTTTCCTTCTCGAAGATAGTCTATCATCGGGGTCATCCATTTTTCTTCGGCTTCTTCGATTTCCATTATATCGACTACCGGTGTTTCATCGATATCGATTGCCGGCGTATTAGAGATCAACCAGTTGATCACCCGTTCGGTCTTTCCGTCATGGGATCCTGTGAACTTGGATAGTTGATCGGCCCATTTATTTTCCGAACGTGGGATGTTCTGAATACTAAAGCTTTCGAATTTCTCAGCTAGTGTTTTCACTTTGGTGAGGTATTTGACCATATTGAATTCTTTAGCCTCGTATAGGCCTTCTATTTGTCTTTGCACTAACTCTGAATCAGTTAATACTTTAAGACTTTTTATGTTGGCTTTGATCGCCATTTCCATTCTCGCAATCAACGCTTCGTATTCTGCTTCATTGTTTGTTACGACGAAGTCCAATGTTATCGCGTAATTCAAATCTTCTTTATTTGGTCCGGTGAAGTTGATTCCGGCGCCTCCTCCTTCTCGGCATGAAGCACCGTCGACATGCATTAACCATGTTTGGTCTTCTACTATCAAGATATCGTCGTTGAGGCTGCTCGAAGAATCAGTTGCCTGTGTCGGTGTTTCTAATATAAAATCAGCTAACACTTGGGCCTTAATTGCGATTCTTGGTTTGTAATCGATTTCGAACTGGCCTAGTTCGATCGCCCATTTAATTAGTCTTCCTGAGGCTTCTGGTTTTGCTAAGACTTGTCTCAGCGGTTGATTTGTCAAAACCACTATTTTGTAAGTTAAAAAGTAAGGTCGAAGTTTTCGCGCAGCCACCACTAAGGCCAGCGTGAATTTTTCAATTTCCAAATAATTCTTTTCAGCCCCCTGCAGTAATTTGCTTAGATAATAGACCGGCTTATGTTCTGAGCCTTCGACTTTAATTAGTACTGAACTAATAGCTACGTCGGAGATGGACATGTACAAATACAATGGTTCTCCTTCTGTTGGTTTGCCAACATCGGTGGTGTTGTCAA
The DNA here is from genome assembly GCA_038501285.1 of Penstemon eatonii. Taxonomy (NCBI): domain Eukaryota; kingdom Viridiplantae; phylum Streptophyta; class Magnoliopsida; order Lamiales; family Plantaginaceae; genus Penstemon; species Penstemon eatonii. Next base: position 30,288,621 of record CM076713.1, read on the forward strand.
ATATTCTTTGAGTTGCTCGAAGGCTTGATCGCATTCTTCGGTCCAAACAAAGTTCTTTGTCTTTCGGAGAGTTTGGAAAAAGGGGAGGCTTCTGTCTGCTGACTTTGATATAAATCTGTTTAATGCTACGATCTTCCCAACTAAGCTTTGTACTTGGGAGATGGTTTTGGGAGGTTTCATTTCAGTTATGGCTCGAATTTTTTCTGGGTTGGCTTCTATTCCGCGTTGGTGAACCAAATATCCCAAGAATTTTCCTGATTTGACACCAAAGGTGCATTTTGCGGGGTTTAATTTCATACGATATTTCCTTAAGATCTGAAAACATCGATCGAGATGTTTTACATGATCCGCTTCGTTCATACTTTTGACCAGCATGTCGTCCACGTAGACTTCCATCAATTCTCCGATTAACTCTTTGAACATTAGGTTTACTAACCTTTGGTAAGTAGCTCCGGCATTTCTTAAGCCGAATGGCATTACTATGAAGCAATATACTCCCTGCTCGGTCACGAATGCAGTCTTTTCTTGATCCCGCTCATCCATGTATATTTGATAAAACCCTTGAAAGGCATCCATCATGCTGAATATCGCGAAACCAGCGGTCGAATCGACCAATAGGTCGATCCTTGGGAGGGGATATGGGTCGCGTGGGCATAACTTGTTAAGATCAGTGAAATCATTACACATTCTCCATTTGTTGTCCTTTTTATCCCCTTTTGCCACTAGAACAACATTGCATAGCCATTCCGAGAAATGTATTTCTCGGATTTGTTTCGCTTCAAGCAGTCTTTCTACCCGGCTTTGATAATCTTGTCTTTTACCGGCCCATGATTTCTCTTCTTCTGTCTGGCGGGTTTCGCCAAAGGATCAATTTTTAGGGAATGTTTGATTATTCGAGGATCGATTCCTTCAATGTCGTTTGCGCTCCAGGCGAAGACGTCGGCATTGTCTCTGAGGAAGTCGATCAGCATTATTTCCCCTTCTTTGCTCAGTTCTGTACCTATTCTTGTTGTTTTGAATGAGTCCCCTTGTACTAGAATTATATCTTTATGTTCAGAAGGTTTTAATGATAAATCTAGCGGTTCTTTTCCCTTCTTATCCATTCGATCAGTACTCGGGATTTCAATTTTATTTCTAATAAGATCGTCTTCGATCTTTCTTTTACTTGGAGTAATCGATTGTGGATGTTCTTTCATAGTTAACGAGGTGCTGTAGCAGTCCCAAGCCATGCAATGATCGTTCGTTATTTCTCCGATGCCTCTATTGGTCGGAAACTTTATCTTCTGATGATAAGTAGAGACAACAGCTCGGAATAAGTTGAGAGCTGGTCGTCCCAATATTGCGTTATAAGCGAAAGGGGTTTCTACCACTAGAAATTTTACTAGCTTCACTGTCCGGTGTGGTATTTTCCCGAGTGATACGCTTAAGGTTATTGTTCCGCTGGGGATGATTTCGGACCCTCCGAATCCTATTAACGGCGTAGCTACCTTCTGCAGGTTTATCTGTCCCAAGTTCATTTGGGCTAAAACTTCTCGGGAGATGATATTGGCTGAGCTCCCATTATCGATCAGGATCCTTTTGACATTGTAGTTTGCTATTTCTAGCGAGATTACCATCGGGAAGTCGGGGTTGTCCTCTTTTGTGTCCCAGACGATATTTTTAGGTACTTCACCTTCGTTAAAGCTGATCGGCTGATCGTTTGATGGCCTGCTTTCCAGGGTCCAAATTTCTTTTGGGTATTTTGAATTTCCAATTATGGATCGGGCTGTTCTTCGTCGGGCGTTACGACTATCTCCACCCGCGGGCCCCCCGGATATCGTATGGATAGTCCCATTGATCTGGTCGTGATTCAACTCCTGAGTAGGTCGACGTTCAGGCGACCTTCGATGAGAACTTCTCCTTTGATTACCGTTCCTAGGGCTTCTACTTCTTTCCCTTTTGCGATTATCTCGCTCTATGTATTCGTCAAGTTTTCCTTGTTCGATCAGTTTTTCAACTTCTCTCTTAAGGTGAAAACAATTTTCCGTTCGATGTCCATGTGCCCTATGGTACTTACAGTATTGATCGTAGTTTCGAGACCCTGGTCTTGGTTGAGCGATTTTCCTCGCCTCGGGAATCCAATTATTTCTTTCTAGAACTTCCAATATTTCTTCCATTGGAGCATTCAACCTTGGGTGTTCCACTTGATTCACCCTGCTTCTGATTGGTTGTTCAGGGTTTCTTGGTCTTTGGTAGTAATTAGGTTGTCTTTCTTGTTCGGCTTTGCTGTATTCCAATTGCTGGAAAACGTTACCTCTCCTGGAAGATCGCTCGTAATCCAAGGATCTTTGGGCAGGAATCCTGTCATGCCGTTTGGAGTCTGAAGCTGTGGCTTTGTTTTTGTTTTTATCCTTAAAGGAATTCATCTCTTCTTGGGTCATATATTTTGACGCCAAGCTCATAATGTCGGCAAACGTTCTTGGTTGTTTTCGACTGAGGGCGTTTCCAAACTGCCTATTTTTAGTGAGGTCGAAGAGGATAGAAATTATGTAATCGATATTCGGAGAATCGATTTTGAGTAATTCCACGTTGAATCTTGCCAACCAATTTCTTAGGGACTCTCCCTCTTGTTGGTGTATGGTTCCTAGGTAGCTCATCGGGAGTTTTTGTCTTTTCTGACTGGCAAACTGCTGCGTTAGTTTATTGCATAATTCCCGGAAACTGAATATAGAGTTGGCCGGCTGTTTGGCAAACCAATCCAGCGCGAGTCCTTCGAATGTGGTCACCATTAACTTGGCGGTGAATTCGGCAGAGTGGGCATATAAATTCATTATGTTCGTAAAGCTAAAGATATAGTCATCCGGGTCGGTGGTTCCATCATATCGGGGTAATCTTCCTGGGACCTGTCCCGTGGATTGTGCCTCTTTTATTTCCCTACAGAAAGGAGAGCAAGCCGCAAGGCTTTCCTGGAGTTCCGCAGTTCGGGCCCATGGGATTTGAACAGATCGTAGGCGTTGTTCGAGTCGCTCCTGTACCATCCTTTCAATATCCCTTTCTGAGAATCGAGTCGCTCGTGGTCGATCTGGGATTGCATCATCTATGTCATCCTCGATAGGGATTATTGTTCGTTCCTTCGATCCACTGCGACCCGCTTGTGGTATTCTTCGACCTGGTCTTCTTCGGGGATGGTTGTCGGAGGGTTTAGAATTGCCCTGCTGTGGGCTGTGTAGCGAGCGTCGCTCACTTGCTGGGCTGTCAGCTTGTTGAATCTTATTCAGTTGTGTTGTAGTAAGCAGTGTATAATCATGTATTCTTAGGGTTGAGAGATTTCGTAGTCCTTTTATACAATGATCAACTAGGTATTTATATCATGCTAAACCTAGCGTTACAAGGAAACATAGTCCTAATAGGACTCGGCCCAAATATCCTTCTTGGGTCCGGTGTATTGTCTATTGATCGAAGAGAGCTGCATTCGGGCTGGTCGATGAGATGATCTTGAACAGCCTGATTTGGTCGAACCGATCTCAAGTTCTTTAGTCGATCGTACAGTATGTAGGGTGCGAAATAGCCCCCATCAATGTCCAACATAGCTTCATCGTTAGTCCTTGGGTAAGTTAGAGATTGTCCAGTCTCGTGCAGCAGACCGTAGTACCTCTTGGGTTCTCTACATTGTCTTTCTGACCTACGAAGTATTGGTGTACTTTCTGGTGCACTTTCATGCTCTTGTTCTCCCACTGCCTGTGGTGATGGGTCGGTTTGATCGACCTCGTCAGCCTTTTCAACTTCAGTGACCTCATCAAGTTCTATGTTGTGTTCTTTCTTGTCCAACAAGAAATCCTTCTCCAAGAAATGCGCGTTCCTTGAGACAAACATAGAACTCGTATCTTATCGAGTTTTCTAGATACCCCATGAATTTGCACAAAGTGGATTTGGTTTCCAGTTTATCTCCGACTAGCTTCTTGACATAAGCGGGAGATCCCCATATGCACATGAATGCGTATGAGGGTGCCTTGCCAAACCATATTTCGTATGGTGTCTTTTATACGGATTTAGAAGGTACCATATTTAGTATCTTCGTTTCCGTGAGGAGGGCATGTCACCAAAATGAAAGAGGAAGGTCAGTGGCATCATGTATCGAACCATGTCCATCAAGGTTTGATTCCTTCTCTTTGCTTTGAGGTGTAGCAGAAAGAGTCCACTGCGATAGTATTCAATGCTCTACAAAATAATTCAAAAATTCGTCGCTAAGAAATTTGCCACCTCAATCAGATCGAAGAGCCTTTATCGTATGACCGAGTTGATTTTTCTACTTCCATTTTGAATTCTTTGAATCGCTCAAAGGCTTCAGACTTGTGTTTCAACAAGAACACATACCCATAACGACTATAGTCGTCAGTGAAGGTAATGAAGTAATCGTAGCCACCTCGGGCACTTTTTCTTAGTGGGCCACATACGTCATTATGTACTAAGTCCAATGTTTGTGTGGCTCGCTCGGGGTTTCCCTTAAATGGCAATTTAGCCATTTTACCCTTAAGACACGGTTCACATGTTGGCATTCATCAATGTGCTTTATTTCAAGCGTGCCAGACGATGCTAACTTTTGAATCCTTGACTTGGATATATGTCCAAGTCAAGCGTGCCATAACTGGGCAGATATTTCATTATCTTGTTTTCTTTTATTTTGTTGTACGTGCATAACTAACTTAGGTGGTTCTATGGTGTATAGTCCATTCTTTAATGTACCAGTGATAAACAAACGATTATTCATGAATAACGAAAAGAAACCTTTATTAATCGAAAAATTAAAACCTTCATTATCCAAAATAGGAATAGAAATAACGTTTTTCACTAAACCAGGTACATAAGGAACGTTCCTAAGGACTAATCTATCACCACCTAAATATAACTCCACTTCACCTATGGCTTCGGCAGCAACTCCAACTCTATTGCCAAATCGCAGGATCCAATCCCCAGGCCTAAGTGGCATTGTTGCTCCCATCACCTGTAAATCATTACAAAGATGAGAACAACAAGCAGTGTCTAACACCCAAGATAAACAGTTAATTGACAAATTAACTTCAGCAAGGAATATACCTCTTCGTTGTTCCTCTTCCTTAACCTTGTGCAGTAAGGAGCTCTGGTTTCTATTTGCTTTGACTTTGATCGCCGCCCAGTATTTTCACCAACCCTTGCTTTCTTGCGAAAAGAAGCTTCATGTTCCTTGAGCATTTCTTGCAAATCATGCATAGTGATCTCTCATCTTTGGAGATTCAAGACCACGATAAATCTGTCATATGATCTAGGAAGAGATTGTAGAATTATATCCACGTGGAAATAATTGTCCATCACGACACCCATATCATCGAGTTCAGACAGAAGTCGTGGATTCCGACAGGAGTTTCTTTTCTCTTTCTTGCTTGCAAGAGTTCTCTCATTATCATGAATCTGCGACGACCATCTCTAATCCCATAAAAGAATTTGAGATTCGAGAGAATCTCTTTTGCGGATACCATAGGCTCATGCTGTAACCGCATATCAAGTGACATATATTCCAACATGTAATCATGAGCTAAGCCATCATCCAATTTCCATTTGGTGATGCTTTTTCGAAGGTCATCGGGAACATCATGTGGAACATCAATGGGTGGAGGTACAGGCAAAACGTATGAAATGTTTTCAGCATCAAAAAGTCTAATCAAGTTGTGCGACCAGAAGTGCAGGTTTGGTCAAGTCAAAATATTACGTTCAAGTGATGAGATGGATAAATCTCTAAGTGATCTAAGCTCTTTAGACATCATGATATTTTCTACAATAAAACGATAGAAGAAGTAAATACGCGAATGATTAATTTTAAATGCACAATTTAAAAACATGGATTTAATTTGTAAATTTCTCCCACTATTTTAATCAAAATATTATGCCTCACATAAGTTTCGGGAATATTAAAATATCCTAGCGGGCTCAAGACCCAAATGGAATCTCCTAGTTACCCACGACTCGTTGGCCCCACTATTTGATCCACTTGGTGGTCGACATCATCGTCGGTTAACCATCGAAGCTAACCGTTGAGTTCATTTAGCCTTATTTTTCAGTATGGACCCACGACTCGTGAGACATCCATACTTACTAGCATTCAATCATGTCCAATACTCGTGGAGAGAAATAGTTCAATTTTGGATGCCCCACGACTCGTGAGACAGCGCCTAGAACCTTGTTATCCTCTCCCTTGGCACTAAACTGTGCATCGAGGCAATAGACATACCATATTCCTACAGCTCGACCCACAACTCATGAGACATCGAGATATATTCGTACAATTTGCCGAAGACCTGGTAATTGTATAGGCTCGGACCATATAGACTATTCATATGCGCTCGTTATTCGATTTAATATTATATTTCAGTTTTAAGTTCAATTGGAGGTTTTATGAATTTTTCTTGTGCGAGGTCTCATCAGGTTATGTTTTATCTTGCTTACGTGTTCTATTCTAAGCATGTATATCATACATCAAAGAATAAGCAGAAAAGTAAACATACATCACCTAGCATTGCATAATTTGATTGATCGATTGTCCATCCTATGTGATCCATCACGAGCCATCGATGGACCAATTGGTCAGTCAAGGGTGGAAATTAAACGTCATAATCTTTTACAATAATTAAACCCATACATGCATGGACCTCCATGTTTTGAATTAGGCCTCTTTGTCTTCCAAGGTAATGGGCCTCCATGTAGATCTCCAAGTCTTCATGAGGTCTTCTTGGCTCCAACCCTCCAAGCCTAATCTAATTCTAACTTATGGCCCTATTCTATTACATTTTAACTGCGCAAACAAGGGCCACAATCAAGCTCATTTAATTATAACCAATAATGAAATAAACTAAAAACTACACAGGGCTTAGAGGGAATATCGATCAATCCACACATTCACTCAAGAACATGCATAGCTTCACAAAAGGACATGAATGTAAATTTATCGGCTCCTTTAATTTTTAATTCACAAAAAATTAACAAAGTTAATTATTTTGATTTAACAATTCTCTAAGATTAATTAACTCTTACTTGAGTTCTAAGTAATCTACAAATCTTATCTTGATTAGGTTGGTTAATTAAGATAGTTCAAAGATTCTTATCTAATTCAAAACTCTAAATTTCCCAAATTATCTAAATCTCTAGGATTCTCATGATAATACTATTTTGACTAGATTAGATAACTAAGGTAGTTCCCAACTCTTCCAAGACTCTCTACCTTATCCAAAGCTCCAAGTTTCCTAATTTAACAAATCTCCAAGATTACTTTCCAAAATAGGCAAAATAGAGGCCAATCGAAGGCTGCCACATGGCCAACACACACCTGGCCACAAAGTCCACGCGTGGGCTGTCTGTGGCAGCCGCTCAGCCGCGGTTCATGGCCGCGCACCGTCGCGTTCCACCGCGGTTGATCAATTTTTTTTTCTTTATTACTTGATTTAATTAAAAATAGTACCATTAATTAATTCCAATCCAAAATAAAATAACATGATAAAATTTCGAATTAAAATATCTTTAACTCCTAGTTAAACAGATCTAAGTTTTAAAATATGCATAGTAAAAGAACTAGCCATACATAAATCAAACATATGATTTAATAACATAGAATTTGTAAATTCATATATATACAAAGCCATATTTGGCTCTGATACTACTGTTGGGATTTGGTAAGATAAACAGCCCTTCAGGCAGTGGAAATTAAAAATTTTTAAGGACCTTTAAACAGAATCTTGCCAGGATAAAATCTCACTCTTGGGATTATGATGTATATATATGAATGTAAATAACGAAGATTAATAATCACGAAAACCTTAATAATCCTAATCGGCTAGAACATAGAAATTATTAAGATCTAAAACTAGAGAACAATTTGGGAGCAAGAATCAAAAATCGAAAACTCTTCTAAAGAGAGAGAGAGAGTTCGTCCGATCCTATGAGAGAGAGGAGAGAGAGAGAGAGTTTTTGCAAGACTTGTTTTCTTATATGTTTGATATGTTTCACTTACTTTATAAGATATGATATATATTCATATATATAGATATCTTATATCTCCTAATCCTACTAGGACAAGAAGTTTAGGTCTTCTCTCTTTCTCCTACATGGGTCATGGCCTTTTAATTGGAAGATTAAGTCTTCTAATTAATTAATGGTCCATTCCTTATTTAATTAATCGAGGTTTTATTTAATTTCACAATTAAATGGCCCATTTGGATAATTATTCTCTCATTTAATTAAATTAGACGCTAAGCATATTTAATTAAATATTCCTATAATAAATTAAATCAAATTCAATTAATTAACTGATAAATTAAATTCCAATTTAATTCATAACCTCAATCCAATTCCAATCGGATCTCATCTGCTCCAATTGGGTTGACCTAGTTGATCCAGTTGTTCTTCGTTTCCTTGCTTTCGCTTCATGTGTATCGTGTATGACCCCGTAGGTTCACCAGTTAATTGGTCGTGGTTTATAATTAAATATTTATTTAATTACTCAAGCATTAAATACTCTAAATCAATCGAACACTCTGTCGACTGATCATTCCAAAACACCCCTGCCAATTTGGGAATCTCTCACACTCCACGATCGATGTCTGGCCACAACCTATGGAGCCCAATCACCGGTGAATTAATTAAGTGAACCTTTTAAACATTTCAAGTTCTATATACGACATGATCTCTCCATCAGTCGATCTCCCAGTCGAGACTTAAGGGTATGGACTCTTCATTGGTTCCCTTTTTCTTCGTCTTGACCTTGTGTATTCTGATCTCGAAATAATTCTCTTTGACTTAATCTTTATGAGCTACTTTCATAAAGTCGTCAGATACCTCGGCCCAGGGTTTTACCAGAATTAATTTCTCACAGAAATTCATAGGAGAATTTTCCAACCAATCAAGTCGGGTCAATGGATCCTTTGTTGATCATATGAACCTGCATGCGAGTCCCCCTATACCCAACGTGAATCCTTAGAGACCTTCTGGTAATTTCCAGTCGGTCAGAACTCACATCAAAGTATAGACGTTCTCGCACCAGATAAACCCTATCACCTCAAGTATTAGGGCTTGTTCCTTGTATGCTATTGTAAATAAGATTAACTTCAAACCCGATATGTGATTACCGCATCCATGGTGAGTTATTTCCTAATTGGGGTATTCAGTGCACTTGCCATCTCAACAAGTCACCCACTTATGTGTATCGACTATCCCAGTCACGCTCGTGGATCCCAGCGTTCTCAAGTTCATCGAAGTATAAACATCAGTGAGAGTTTAACCGAGTCCAATGATGTCCTATCTCGATTGGATTCCATGACTCTTGAATATGTTCTAGATCACGGCCTTAGAGATCAGTCCACGGGCTGTCCCATAGCCTTGTGATCTAACGACTTCTATCATTATGCGTATATAATTATTGCATAAGATTAAGTTGACCATATAATAGAAAAAAAAATGCATTTATTAATCTAAATTGAATAGTTCCTTTATTTATTAAAATAAATGGCAGCCATACATTTGGCTTGCCGGACACTATTTCTATCATTTAGATCAGTCCACGGGTTGTCTCATAGCCCTGTGATCTAAGGACTTTCATCCTTATGTTAGATAATTATTTATAAGATGAAGGTGACCATATAATAAATGCATTTATTAATCCAATTGAATGGTCCTTTTAATTATAACAAATTAAATGCAGCCAAAATAGTGAGCTTGCAGGACACTATTCTATCAATCTCCCACTTGTACTAAAGCCAACTCTTCATACTTCTGATTCCCATCTTAGACTGATGTTTCTCGAATGCCTTATGAGGCAATGGCTTAGTTAGCGAGTCCATCGTATTATACTTTGAGATGACACGTTCCATCTTTATGTCTCCTCTACCAATGATATGACATATCAAATGGTATCGCCTAAGTACGTGCTTGGATTTCTGATGAGATCTCATCTCCTACTCTTGCGAGATAGCTCCATTATTATCACAGAAGATAGTAATGGCTCGACAATGCTAGGTACGACGTCCAATTCTAGGACGAAGTTTTTCATCCAAACACATTTCTTTGTAGCTTCACATGCTACAGTATTTCATGCCTCGGTGGTCGAATTTGCGGTAGTATCCAACTCACCACACCACCATTGAGGCATATATATCAATATGTTGACTCGAAATTATCTACATCACATTGGAAGCTATGTATAGCCTTCCCATCTCAATTATCCCCCGCCGTATACCAAGAACAATTCTTTGGTCCTTTTCTGGTACTTCAGCATTGACTTTACAGCTACCCAGTGCTAATCTCCTGGGTCAGACAAATAGCGGGTAGTTACGCTCAGGGCGTACGCTATGTCTGGTCTTGTGCATAACATACCATATTATGCTTCCTTTCACGGAGGCATATGGGTATCTTAGACATCTTGCTTCTCTCCTCAGAGGTCTTTCGGGCCATAGACTTAGAGAGAGCAATACCATGTCTCATCGGAAGCAATCCTCTCTTGGATTCTTCCATACTGAGTATCTTCAGTATTTCATATATGTACTTCAATTGGGAGAGGCCCAACATTCCTTTCGATCTATCCATGTAGATCCTTCTACCCAGTACAAAGGATGTTTCTCCTAAATCATTCATTGAGAATTGTGTAGAAAGCTGTTGGGTATGTTTAGGGTTGCCTCAATTGTCAGAACAACTTACAGTGCGGAATTTTAAAAAATTTCGAAGCACCCAAGGTCCCATATATTAGATCTCCATATTATGTATACGAAAGCTTGAAACAAAACACACAATGTATTAAAACAAGGGGGTTTCGATTTTTACCTCACCACAGGGAAGGTGGTGGCAACCTTCAACTCTGATTCTCAATCTGGATCTGGTTCACGGGAGTGATCCAAATGTCTCACCTCCAAAGATAGTCCACACCAACTGGATTCTGGCAACACTTCTTAGTCTTAGGCTCAGAACTGGATCTAAGAGATTTGTCAATGGATGACTGTGCAGATCTACTTGATGGAGCAAGATCCAGCACGAAGGAAAAAGGGAGGATGTGCGGCGGCACTATAGCAGCTCACGGCCAGCAAGGGGCGGCGACTATTTGTGGCGGCGCAGGGTTGGGGCGGCGGCGCTAAGAGCAAGAGAGAGGCTAGGGTTTTTGCTTAGTTGTTTTCTTTCTGAGCTCTGGAAGAACTCTATTTATAAGCCTCTTACTTGACCTAGGTTTGCAAGACTTCTTATGGGCTTTTAATTAAAGGCCCATGTCTTGCAAGCCTTCTTTTAATTAACTACTTTAATTAAATGCCCACTACATATTAATTAATAAATTAATATTTCTTTAGATAATTAATTAGCAATTTAATTAAGTATTTAATTAATTAAATCAACTAATTAATTAATCTTCCACTTGAATTAATACTTTAATTCATTTAATTGATTTAATTACCTTTAAATCAATTAATTCCTTTTATGTCCTTCCATAACAGTCACCGTCCAATTGTATTGTGTGTGACCCTCTGGGTTCACCATCAATTGGCAGCAGGCCCACGTATTCCTCATGATTTAATTTATGAACAATAAATTGTTCCGGTCAATTAAACAACCTTTAATTGACCACTCCTAGAATCAAATCCTCTATTAACTCAGGAGTACCCACACTTCATGGTCGATGTCTAGCCACAAGCCCATGAAGCCCAACTTCAGGTGAATTGATACTTGTGAACCTCGTCTCATATAATTACCATGTACATACGGTCCTTCTATCGACTAATATTCCCGATCAAGACTTAGGGTGTGTGAATTGATCGGCACCTCTAAATATGTCTCGATAACTATACATTCTAATTCAGGATAATATTCCAGTGTGACTGCTAAATTTGGAAACCCCTTCCCAAATCCGTCACCGACCACGGCCGTGGATTCCTTGGATATATTATCTAAGAATCGTATAGGAAATTCTCTCATCCATTACGATGAGTCAATAGATTCCATATTGGTACTAACCACTCGCGTACATGTCTATACGCACCCAACCTAGGCATGTTATGATCAAGCTAAGTGACCTATACCTAGATCTAAGTACGCACTTTCATGCACTGAATTCGCCCTAGCACCTCAAGTCAAAGGACTAAATCGTACACTATTATAATCCTTGAGAAACATCCCATCACCGATATGCGACATGCGCTTCCACAATGGGTTTCTCTGTTCGGGTCGTTCGATGCGTTCAATCCTCCATTGAACCACCTACTCATATGCACTGGCCTCAAATGCCTTGCTCATGAAACGCTACAAATTCACTCCATGTGAATCATGCATACTTGTACAAGTCTTGGCGATTCCTACGATACCCCGTCTCGTTTGGAATCTATGACTTGGAACAGTTTTAAGATTACGACCTTAGAGACTGTTTCATGATTGCACTCAGTACTGAAGTGAATCGTCCCATAGTCAAATGTAATCTAAGGATTTTATCCAATCGCTTAAATGTATTTGCGAGAGATGAAGTTGGCCATTGTTTATCCTTATACACATATTAATAAATATGCGTATTAAGTCATTTATACTAAAGAAAGATAATGATAGTTCCAGTACAAGCTAAATGTATTGGCTTGCAGGGCACTATCCCATCAATCTCCCACTTGCCCTAAAGCCAATCACAAACGTTTCTAGGACCCATCCTTTTAAAGATGTTCTTCGAACTCATTTCATGATATAGCCTCTTTTAGTGGATCCGCTAAGCTGTCTTCTGAGTCGACGCGATCCATTATGTGCGTTAACTCTACCAATGATTTCTCTAATCAAATGGTACTTTTCTTTCAATTGTGTTTAGATTTCTGGTGAGATTTCGAATGCTTTGCTTTAGCAATAGCTCCAATGTTATCATAGAAGATAACCATGAGCTTCGCAATGCTAGGCACTACATCCAATCATAAGATGAAGTTTTATATCCAAACACTTTCTTAAGCCGCATTAAATGCTACATTTAATGTTGTAATATATCTTGCTTCAGTGGTTCAGATGGTTACGGTGATTTGCTTGGAACCCTTTCAAATTTGCCGTTACCCCATTGATGCAGGATATGTACCCAAAAATGGATATATTTAATTCATCCACATCAGACTGAAAAATTCGAATCAGTAAATCCTTCGAATTCTTAATTCTCCACTACCACCGTAGACCAAGAACAAATCCTTAGTCTTTGTCAAGAGCTTAAGGATATCTTTTACGGTGGTCCAGTACTTCTTCACTGGAGTTTGACATGAGCAAGTTCTACGTCTGGTCTAGTACATAGTAAAGCATGCCACATGCAACCTTTTGTTTGAAACATAAGGTATTTTGAGACATTCTCCTTTATTCTCATTTGATGTAGGGCACATCGATTTTGGAACAAGGGATACAGTGTCTCACTGGAAGCAATCCTTTCTTGGATTCTTCCATACTGGATATTTTCAGTATTGATTCTATATACTTAGATTTAGAGAGTGTCAGCATCTTTTCTGATCTACTTCTATAGATACGTATCCCAATACGCAAGATGCTTCTCCTAAATCTTTCATGGAGAATTGCATGGACAACCATGCTTTCGTCTGTGCTAACATTCCGATATCATCCCAGATAACCAGAACATTATCGACATATAAAATATGAGCTTCATCGCGCTCCCACTAATCTCCTTGTACACTCATGGTTCATACTCGTTTTGATGAAGTCAAATGCCTTGACTGTCTCATCAGAACAAATGTGAATCTTGAATGGATTCAGACATTGCTACTGGAGAAAAAGGTTTCATTAAAGTCCTTTCCAGAACTTTGTGAATAGCCCTTTTTACCACTAGTAGATTCTTAGAGGCAAAACCTCTCAATTCATTCCAAGTTTGAATATCCACTTACAACTTATAGCCATCTAATAGGGATAAATCCCTCGGGTGGATCAATCAAGGTTATACCTTTTTGGAATGAATGGGATCCATTTCGGTTTGCATGGTTTCGAGCCACGCACCCGAGTCTATGTCTGACATCGCTTCTTAATAGGTCCTTGGATCACTTTCCACATTCTCGTTTTCGTGAATGAAACCAAATCGCTCTGGCTCCTTACGAATTCGATCAGACCTTCGAAGAGTAGGTGTACTAGTAGGTTCAGTAAATTCTGGATTAACTCCCACTGTTTGCGGGGATGGGTCCAAATCTTGGACTTTATCAAGTTCCATGACGTTTCCATTTCCTTTGACGAGAAATTCATCAACATAGGAACGGGTATTCAGAAGAAACGATTGTTTCTCATTGTTGTGGAACATGTATCCAATGGATTTCGTTGGATACCCCAAAATTACATACAAATTGGATCTACTAGCAAGTTTATCTCCTTTCTCATTTCTACCATCGGCAGGAGATCTCCATACTCAGAAGTAAGAGCATAGAGGTATTTTGCCATACCTTTCTTGGTAAAGCTCTGTAGGCACGAACTTTTGAAGGTACTTTGCTCAGTATCTTCGATGCAGTCAGGAGGACCAACTCCTAGAATGCATAAGGAAGCTTAACAAAACTCAATATGGATCGAACAATGCCTAACAATGTTAGATTCCATCTCTTTAGACATTTCAATAAGTTGAGGCGTCTAAGAAGGAGTTTGTTGTATGAGAACCCCATTCTCATTGAGATAATTGAGGAATCCTTGACAAGTATTTGTTATCTCGATTAGATCGAATAATACTATGTCTTTGTTGATTCTCTACTTCGCATTGAAATACCTTTCTTGGTTTTTCGGATTTGCATCTCACTAGATTCATTTTCCACTAACGACCAAGGTCATTAGTAAAAAGTACGAAGTATGAGTAATCTCCTCTCACAGTAACTTTTAGTGATACATATTCATGGATTAAATCCAGATTTGGTTCGCTCTGGATTCCCTTTGACGGGAGATATGGTCATCTCTCCTTTGAGACATGATTCGCAGGATGGAAGTTCATCCAAGTTCTATTTTTCAAGAAGCTTAGGCGAAACCAACTTTTGAATCCTACTCTTGGAGATGTGTCCAAGTCTAGCGTACCAAAGTTATGGACTATTATCTTTGTATTAATTTGAACTTCACACATTAATTCAATGAAATTGAGTTAATGGTTTAATTCAATTAATTTACTTCCTTTCAATTAACTTCTTTAATTGCTTCCTTTTTCCTTTTCAATTAACCCTTTAATTGAAACGTTGCTTAATTAATTAGATCATCTAATCAATTAAACATATCAGTGCCTTTCTTAGATTCAGTGGGATAATTCGACTTTTAGGCTACTTGCGTTCTTTTGACTACCTTTATGGTCGAATTTAGAAGAGAATAAATTCTTCTTCATTTTACTCTTCTTTGACTTCGCAGTCCATGAAGTGTAAACGATCATGACAGGTTTATCCTATTTGCCTTTAACCAGTACTTTGGTTGATTCATGAAATGTGATCGACTTATCAAATAAGATCAGTGTATTTCAAGAGTCATTTGAATGAGCGGGATGGGAATTTAGGAGGAAGTTAATGTTAAGATCACTTGCAGGCCTACGTTTAATCGATCCAGTTTTCAACTATATTGATAAAAGACAGTGATCTTTGACACCAGTTCCTTCATTTATTCTCGAGTTTTGAAACAATTCCTTAGAAGTCTCGAATCAAATCGATTCAAAACTATTCCTCAAAACAAGCCTTTTGAGGTGGAGGTTTGTTTCAGAAGACTGGTCTTCAAAACAGGCCTTTTGAGGTTTGTTTCAGAAGCTTCAGACATGCTCCTCATTTTGCTTCCATAGCTCGTTCAATATTGATGCTTATTGAGGAAACGATCATTAAGATTCCCATACTCTATAGGTGATTCGTTTCACTTTTGAGATTCATCTTTATATGAGGAAACGATCATTAATATTCCCATATTCTACGGGTGATTCGTTTCTTATATTTTGACTTATCTCGGAAGCGCATAAGGCATAGGCTCGTCGTTTAAGAACATCATTCCCACTTTTGGAATTTAAGACAATTCTCAAGTTTCTTGCCTAGTCGATATTTTGATCCAGTCATTTTATTAGTCGAGGATAAATAGTTAAATGGATAATTACAGATATCCCAGTATCCTAAAGAGAAGACAAACATTCAGTGGACTAATTAATGAATAATACATATAATCTACGAAGGTTGGACTTTCTATCGTAAAAGTTCTCCCACTATTTTATCGAAACAATTACCCCTTCAATTGTTCGGGAAATTCTATTTCCTAGTAGGTCTTGACGTCCCAGCGGCAATTAATTGCACACACGACTCGTGGCCATACAACCAATTCCCCAGGTAGGCATACTTATTGCCAATTGTGTCACTCCACAACCTTCAAGCTATTTTGCCTCAGTTTTCGCACTTATCTAGCACTGCTACAACATAAGTTTTACTAATCGTTAAGTCTAACCCATCAATCATGATGAGCAACAGGCCCGGTCGTGAATTCTCCGTAACTAGTTATCGGTCGATCTTCACATCCCGACCAGTCCTCACCCTTGTCGTGTTTAGTTAAAAACAGGAGTCAAGGAATTTCGTGTATTGTCCCTTTCTTCGACTCGGGTGCCAGACTCTGGATCACCTCTATCGATAAGTAGACAACATACGCTAGTCCCTATTGATGGAAGGCTTGGATTTATATAAATACTTCATTTTATTTTAATCCAATATGACTTAATATTTAATTCAAGAGGGGATTTACTGGTTTGAAAGTTTAAGGCAAACTCTCTCGAGATCTCACCGCTTCGATTATGCTTTATCTTTTATTACGATCTAGATTCTAGCGCGCATCTCATACAAGCTAAATATAAATCGACAAATAAATAAAATCCATACAAACCTAGCATGCATACTACCACAATATGTTTTCGATCGGGAGCCTTCTATGCAGGCCATCATCGAGCCAATGATGTTGGCCCTATTGGTCAATCTAAAGGGTTTGCAAACAAGCCTATGCTATTACACAATGTACCACGCATACATGGCCTTCATATCTTCTTGGGCTCCCACCATGCTTGTAAACGGGCCTCCATTCTAAACTAATAAAACAATAAAAGCCCTATTCTATTACAAAGGCTCAAAGTGGCCCAAAAATATAATAGGCTCGCAGGCCCAATAAAAACTAAACATTAAATTAAACCAATCACATCTACCCTAAGTTCAAGGCTCGGCTCGATCGAAAACCACGTAAACAGTTCACGTAGAGCAAGAAACATGCAAACAACTTTTACCTATTTCTTTCTTAATTTTAAAACATCTTTTTAAAACTAACTTCCTATGATTCTTACTTTTTAGTCACTACTAATTATAACAAAATGAATATTCGGGTAAACAAAAATAAATTTTCTGCTCAAAGTAGTCCAGAAATTTTGAAATTTCCAGATCCAAAAATTTCGAATTTTCAGTCCTCTAAAAACCCTGTATGCGATTTTTGCACAAAAAGTCCTGAAGTTTTCAAAAACTATAAAATCGGCACAGATCTGAAAAGGCAGTTTTACCCAATCATAGATCCATTCATAACAAGCAAGAATCAATTTACAGAACATAATTATCACGTGTTCTCATACATATAATTAAACATATACGGTGAACACACATTATGTTCAGGCTTTTCGTATAATAAGTATGAACCTGGTTCTGATACCATTGTTGGGTATGTTTAGGGTTGCCTCGATTGTCAGAACAACTTACAGTGCGGAATTTTAAAATTTTTCGAAGCACCCAAGGTCCCATATATTAGATCTCCATATTATGTATACGAAAGCATGAAACAAAACACACAATGTATTAAAACAAGGGGGTTTCGATTTTTACCTCACCACAGGCAAGGTGGTGGCAACCTTCAACTCTGATTCTCAATCTGGATCTGGTTCACAGGAGTGATCCAAATGTCTCACCTCCAAAGATAGTCCACACCAACTGGATTCTGGCAACACCACTTAGTCTTAGGCTCAGAACTGGATCTAAGAGATTTGTCAATGGAGGACTGTGCAGATCTACTTGATGGAGCAAGATCCAGCACGAAGGAACAAGGGAGGATGTGCGGCGGCACTATAGCAGCTCACGGCCAGCAAAGGGCGGCGACTATTTGTGGCGGCGCAGGGTTGGGGCGGCGGCGCTAAGAGCAAGGGAGAGGCTAGGGTTTTTGCTTAGTTGTTTTCTTTCTGAGCTCTGGAAGAACTCTATTTATAAGCCTCTTACTTGACGTAGGTTTGAAAGACTTCTTATGGGCTTTTAATTAAAGGTCCATGTCTTGCAAGTCTTCTTTTAATTAACTACTTTAATTAAATGCCCACTCCATATTAAATTGATAAATTAATATTTCTTTAGATAATTAATTAGCAATTTAATTAAGTATTTAATTAATTAAATCAACTAATTAATTAATCTCCCACTTGAATTAATACTTTAATTCATTTAATTTATTTAATTACCCTTAATCAATTAATTCCTTTTATGTCCTTCCATAACAGTCACCGTCCAATTGTATTGTGTGTGACCCTCTGGGTTCATCATCAATTGGCAGCAGGCCCACGAATTCCTCGTGATTTAATTTATGAACAATAAATTGTTCCGGTCAATTAAACAACCTTTAATTGACCACTCCTAGAATCAAATCCTCTATTAACTCAGGAGTACCCACACTTCATGGTCGATGTCTAGCCACAAGCCCATGAAGCCCAACTTCAGGTGAATTGATACTTGTGAACCTCGTCTCATATAATTACCATGTACATACGGTCCTTCTATCGACAAATATTCCCGATCAAGACTTAGGGTGTGTGAATTGATCGGCACCTCTAAATATGTCTCGATAACTATACTTTCTAATTCAGGATAATATTCCAGTGTGACTGCTAAATTTGGAAACCCCTTCCCAAATCCGTCACCGACCACGGCTGTGGATTCCTTGGATATATTATCTAAGAATCGTATAGGAAATTCTCTCATCCATTACGATGAGTCAACAGATTCCATATTAGTACTAACCACTCGCGTACATGTCCATACGCACCCAACCTAGGCATGTTATGATCAAGCTAAGTGACCTATACCTAGATCTAAGTACGCACTTTCATGCACCGAATTCGCCCTAGCACCTCAAGTCAAAGGACTAAATCGTACACTATTATAATCCTTGAGAAACATCCCATCACCGATATGCGACATGCGCTTCCACAATGGGTTTCTCTGTTCGGGTCGTTCGATGCGTTCAATCCTCCATTGAACCACCTACTCATATGCACTGGCCTCACATGCCTTGCTCATGAAACGCTACAAATTCACTCCATGTGAATCATGCATACTTGTACAAGTCTTGGCGATTCCTACGATACCCCGTCTCGTTTGGAATCTATGACTTGGAACAGTTTTAAGATTACGACCTTAGAGACTGTTTCATGATTGCACTCAGTACTGAAGTGAATCGTACCAAAGTCAAATGTAATCTAAGGATTTCATCCAATCGCTTAAATGTATTTGCGAGAGATGAAGTTGGCCATTGTTTATCCTTATACACATATAAATAAACATGCGTATTAAGTTGATCTTACGTGATTTCGTGTGCTTGATCAAAGTAATGTGCAACGTGATCTCAATGCTAATAAATATAAGGGAAAGATCTATAGTATTATAATCCGAATGATCGAGTACAAATTACAAGTATTTAGAGTCCTATTCGAGCATTATAGGATGCCGTACAAGCTAGAGGGCGAAATACGTATAAGAAAACCTATGCTAATATTCCCAAGTGAGTCCGAGCAGCAGTCTCGTAGGGGGAGCACCTGGGAAGTTGTGTCTGGTGTCATAAATGCATGGGATATTTATAGCTGAAATTGGGGTCTAGGTGATCCATCCGCAGACATGCAATTCTCGGCCCATAAGTTTGGATCAGAACTCGGCCCAACAGTAACTTTGAATCCAGGTCCGTCTGTACTTTTGGTATTCGGTTATCGGGGTTGAAATCGAGCTCCTGGGATAAATACTGTTCGATCTCACGCGGTTGTAGAAAAGGCCGTGCCCAAAATATCCCTTATCAATACTCCCCCACTTCTCGAACGTAAAGTGATGCTTGAGCTCGAAGAAGTATACATAGTCTAGACCGATGAGGGAGAATGAATAGATCTCGACTTCAACTTCGGTTATGCCTCGTTAAAAACCTAATTCGGAAAAACCCATTGGGATAAAAACCGAACTAGGGAAAAAGAGTGCATACCTAAGAAACCATGTAATGATGCCGTCCAGACATTATCCTTGTCGTTCATTGTCGGAAAAAGAGCTTGTGATTTGGATATTTCATCGCCACTTTATCGAAGAGGTCTAATTGAACCTTATTATCCCATGGTCGGTGAGAAAATATGGAGCCAACACCTCTTTAATGCGTCCGTTTGTCGCGTGGGTCTTTAATTTAGGAATTCCGAAAAGTATAGGGGCCGTAAGTGTAATTTTTCAAAAGTATGATTTTAATCTTACCTTGAGGGAGTTCAATCGTCGTGGTTACTCGGGGACCGATTTGCAATTTCCCATTTTGTCCCTGTATATATAGTTATGCGGAGGGTCGCTGTTCATCAAAGATTCTGAGGAGAAAACTTTAGATCGGAGCAGACAGATCGATAAGTGAGTTCTAGCAGCCTTTTTCGAGCAGTCTTCATATATTCTTATGTCGAGTTCAGTAGACTTGAAGGGAAAATCTCCTTTAGAGGAGAATGAGGCCGATAATCGAAAAGGGAAAAAAGTTGTAGAAGCTCGATCATCTGAGATCGAGAATTCACAAAACTCGAGTTCCGCCTCCGATTCCAACGGGGAGGGGCGGGAATCGAATTCTGAGACGGAAGATAGCGGAGATGAAAATTCGGGCGAAGCAACGGTCTCTGATGAGGAAGACGTAGAGGATGGGGACCTTCCCTTGGGGAAAAATGAGCAAAAGAAATATAGATTGAACCGTAATGTGGTGGTCACGATCTTTGATTGGGAAGAGCCCTCGACCAGCGCAGGTCTAAACATGACTGAGGAGAGGGCAGATGAGATCGTCTGTTCCTACGAGGAAAAAGATTTGAACCAGTTGCAGGAAGAATTTAGCCAATATCTAGGCGCCGGTTTCTCGATTGTGCTTCCTACTTCTGATCAACGGGTTACTGACCCTCCCGCGGGTTGTCAAGCCTTTTATTCCAAACATTTCCATTATGGCCTACGCATCCCCTTCCCTCCTTTGATAGAAAACCTTCTGGATGCTTTCGAGTTGACTCCTTGCCAGATTTTACCGAACTCGATCGGTCTAATTATAGCCTTTTGCGTGCTGATGAAAGCCAAAGGGAAAAAGGCGGCCTTTCAGAACTTTTGGCGGATATTCCAGATGAGTGCTTCCACGTCTTCGAACGCAGGTTATGTATATTTTTCTCAGAGACCAAAGATTTCGATCTTATCAGCCAACGTTAGCAGCAATTTGAAAGGATGGAAGCAAGAGTTCTTCTTTGTTCGAGGACCAGAGTCTCCGCCTTCCGAAGATAATCCCAAACCTACTCCATTCACTTGGCCTGGAGCAAAGACATGGATATACGGTAAACGCCGTCTCGTGGGAAGTATGAAAAATGAGATAACAGATAAATTCCTGCAATCTCTTCGTGCTGACCCTCATCAGACCGCGTTGATGACTCAGGAGGCGGTCTTGCGATTGGCCGAGCTTAGTAATTGCACTTTTCCTACCGATCCGATTGAGTATGGGAGGGCTCGGATCGATCCCGCTAACCCCCCTTCCACGTTAGCCGATATTGTTGATAAATTCCGTACATCAGTAGCTGGTCCACATGTTGCTTCCTTTTCGAAGGGTAATAAAGGTCGGCCTCGTCCTCAAACATCAACAACTTCTCGGAAAGCGAAAAAGTCCAAGGCCCAGGTTGGGATCACGCCAACCTCAAATGCCTTAGTGATTATTCCCCCAATTACTGAAGTAGGAAACTCTCGCTCTCGAGTCGAGGCGGAGGGGACTCCTAATTTCCAAGCTTCCGACGTCCTTCGGTCCGTTTTTTTAACTGGCACTTCTAACCCGAATGACGCGGGGTATAGTAACTACACTTTGATGGAGAATCGTGCCAGGGAGATTTTGCAGGCCAGGACGGCTCGCAAAAGAAGTAGCGATGTCGCTGAGTCCTCCAGGAGAGTTAAACCTTTTGGTCGAGGATCGGATTCGATCCCTTGTCGGACTGGCCATTCCGAACCGGATCTGGCTGACTTCATCGAGGATCATCTGCAAGGGCCCAGGTTGGCTGGATACCCCGAGGGTGGGACAATTGAATCTGACTTAGGTCCCGAGGGCGAGCATACGGTGGATAAATCTCTTCGGATGTTCTTGGCCGGGAGGTTCAAGGATGATACTATCCAATCTTTTGTTAAGCAGGATTTTGAGATAGTAGGCGATTACGCCCACGCTCATCAAAGGGTACTGTCTATTCTGAAAGTTTCTAGTCTTTCCCTTATAATTCTTATTTTGTGTCTTACGTATCTTTTTCTTTGCAGGCCGGAGACCTGTTTACTCAAACTGCTCTTCGACTGGCCGTACTGAGCGAAGAGTCTCAGGCGGTACAGAAAGCCCTATACAACGTTTTGAAGGATGAAGCTGCAAAGACCAGTCAGCTAGAGAATGCCAAAATTAAGTTGTCTGAGGTCGAGATAGAACTCGAGAAGATTAAGAAGGAGTTGGAGGCGAAGAGGGCCTTAGAGGGTGAAGTGGAGAAACTAAAACTGGAGCTTGAGCAAACCAAAGTGTCCGCCGAACAGTTTTATGGGCGAGGTCGAGCCGTAGCCAGGCTTCCTGCCATAAGGGAGTTCCTGGAGTCTCCAATCCTTGATGCCTTGGTTCGCTTGCGGTCGGGTGAAATTAACCAAGCCTTCTACTATAAAGGAGCTCAGCACCTCCTTACAGCTGCCAAGATCGAAGGCGCCCTTGATCACTATCTTCCTAACATGAATCCTTATAAGAATATCTTCGGTGAAGATTATAAAGCGTCTTCCCTTCCTCCCAAGCTCGAGGATTTGGCCGCTCATGAGTTCGCTTCTTTTCTAGAGGAATTTGGAGTGCCGATGCCAAATCCTGATGCGCTCGAAGCTCAATCTGAGAATGAAGATGTGGATATTGAAGGGGATTCTCGGGATCAGGGGGAGCAAGGCAACTCTTCTTCCGATTTGAGCAAATCTGTGGCCGATGCACAAAGTAATGATGGAGAAGGGAGCAGCTCGAGTAAAGGTGATTCTGATGGCTCGGAAAGCGGTTCTAGCGAAACAGAGGAACAAGACAGATCGGACCATGATTCCGTCGTGAAAGAATCCAACCAGTAATGATTACCATGTAATAGGATTTACTCAGCTGACCATTGTACTTGTACACTTTTTAATCTTCTCCTTTTGCCTATTTAGTGGATGCTCAAATTTGAATTTCTTTCTTTGATGCTATTTTTAGGCTATTGTCTGATTGAACTTTCTGTTGAATTTTATAACGTCACTTCTTGCGTACTCAGCTACGTCATTGAATCTTTCTTGGGAGTAGTGATTTACCAATTATTGCAATTCGCATGATGCCGTTTCTCTTATAAATACCAAAGCCGCTTTATGTTGCTTTCGCACTGATATTGCTCACAGTGTTCGGAGTTTCCTAAAAAATTATTTTGGTTGGATTTTTACTCGGAAATCGAGAGATGAATAAAAATTCGAACGCTCTCGTGATTTCTTCCACGCCTTTCTCTAGGCCAAGTGTCGGTAGAAAAGTAAGGAAAAAAAACCGATCATCAATTACATCCATTAGTTCTGATCAGCAAAACTTCCATGAGGAGAATATATATTCGACCGTTGCCCTTTCTTCATGCTTGAAAACTAGGGGCTCCAACAAGAGAATAAAAAAGGTTTCTTTTGCGGAGGATGTAATTGGGCGCGCTCCTCTCCAATCCGTACCTTCATTGGTCAGAGGATCTTTGTTTAAAAGGGACATAGCTCCTTTTGATAAAGTGTCGCATGAGAAATCCGACCTGACCCTTCTTCGGGCTGATGTTTCTATCTCCGAGGCGGTCTTCTCGACTGGAGAATATCCCTCGTTCCTGTTTTATTCTGGGTTGGAATCCCTTGCCCAAGTAATTCTTTCTAACTTCTTTATCATGACTCTCTAATTTCCTTATTTGTGCC
This sequence comes from Penstemon eatonii, assembly GCA_038501285.1. Taxonomy (NCBI): domain Eukaryota; kingdom Viridiplantae; phylum Streptophyta; class Magnoliopsida; order Lamiales; family Plantaginaceae; genus Penstemon; species Penstemon eatonii. The sequence goes on from CM076713.1 coordinate 30,312,797, forward strand.
ATAACATATTTTCTTACAAGTTCAGGCTGGCAAGGTCTTTTCTAGGCTTTATGCGTTGGCCAAGTGTGAGATCGAACAACGGGCTTCTATTTCGCTCGAGCTGATTGGGAAAAAGATTGAGCTGGAACGTGCACTGGAAGCTAATAGATTTTTCAAGGAGAGATTGTCTCAGGATAAGTTAGGTTCAGAATTAGAGAGACTCAAAGATATCTACGAACGTGAGAAGAGAAACTCCGAGCTTCGTGAGAAGGAAGCTTACATCCGCGGGTATACTGATCGTAATGCTGAAGTTCGAAAGATCCTTTTCGAAAATAATTTCGTTCAGTAATACTGTGGTTTTCCTTTGTATTATGAGCTTGCTAAGATTTTTCTTTGTTGTAACATCATCTTTGTTGTAGCGATTTTCCTTTCTTGTTGTAGTATAACCCTTGTTGTAATGATAATATTTGCTGGAATGATATTCTCTACCTCTTTCTCTCTCTCTCCCCCCTTTTTTTTAGTCCCTCATTTCTCGGGAACTGAAACGTTCAGAGCTTTTAATGCTCGTATCGTGGCCACTCGGCTCAAGAGATCTATACCGTTGATACCGAATTCTTTCCCCTATATATAGTTCTAAAATTACCCTAATTTTTTACTTGCCTGTAAACGTCTCGTTCTATCGATATGGTTGTGCTTTTACTTCCGTCGACTAATTCCATATTCCATTCGATGTCAGTAATTATAGCATTCGAGATTTTTATTCGAACCTTCTTTTCCAACCTTTTCGGGATTCCCTTATGATAAATTTCCGGCTAGGGTATCTACAGGCGAAAAGAATCACGACTAGGGTACCGGCAGGCGACCTGCTCTCTCTGATTCCAAATCTTCGAGGTGGTCTCGACTTCCTGTACTCTGTCCTCTATCCAGTTGGGATAATGGGTCTACTGCTGGAGGGGTTTTCCTGCTCTCGATCTCTACGTCTTCGTGGCGGCTTCTTGAAAGATGTGGTCTTCGAATAAACTGGAAGCGCCTCCAACTCGAGTTGCTTCCATGTTTTTCGATTTGGTCCTTCATGGGCTCAATTGCAAGGAAGCATTGGATGAAGGGTAGAAGTGTACCAGCCTCACTTTCCTCCTTCGGGTATCCATAGGAATAACCATTTGTAGTAGGGTTGAACTAGATGTAAAATATTCCGATTAGCTCAATTTCTTGAATGTAAATAAGAGTTCAAATGTAATTTATCTGAGAGTTTATGAATGAAAATTTTCTTTTATATTGTTGTCGATCTTTGAATTTGTTTTCCGTAATTTGCAATATTCGCGAGATAGTCATTGAGATTCATAATTAATTTGAAGTTCGACCTTTCAACTCTTGAATCTTTCGCGAGATATTTCTCATAATTTAGGTCCTTTTCGGCACCATGGTCGTCGTGGAGAAATAATATAATAGAATTTAGGTCGATCTTGAATGTATCCTTGACTTGGGGGCAATATCTTTTATTTGATAATTTCGATCTAAGGGTCATAGCAGAGGCTTTCACCCATTTAATAATTTCGATCTAAGGGGCATAGCAACGGCTTTCACCTTTAGTTGTATCAGAGCATTTTTAGCTCGAGGGTCATAGCAGAGGCTTTCACCCATTTAATAATTTCGATCTTAAGGGGCATAGCAACGGCTTTCACCCTTAGTCGTATCAGAGCATTTTTAGCTCGAGGGTCATAGCAGAGGCTTTCACCAATTTAATAATTTCGATCTAAGGGGCATAGCAACGGCTTTCACCCTTAGTCGTATCAGAGCATTTTTAGCTCGAGGGTCATAGCAGAGGCTTTCACCCATTTAATAATTTCGATCTAAGGGGCATAGCAACGGCTTTCACCCTTAGTCGTATCAGAGCATTTTTAGCTCGAGGGTCATAGCAGAGGCTTTAACCCATTTAATAATTTCGATCTAAGGGGCATAGCAACGGCTTTCACCCTTAGTCGTATCAGAGCATTTTTAGCTCGAGGGTCATAGCAGAGGCTTTCACCCATTTAATAATTTCGATCTAAGGGGCATAGCAACGGCTTTCACCCTTAGTCGTATCAGAGCATTTTTAGCTCGAGGGTCATCACCCATTTTGTTCTTTTCGAGAGATTGATAATAGATTAATATAGATCGAGAATGTCCAGAATATGACGAATAAATGAGAATTTAGGCGAAATAAACTTTCATTGAATAAATACGCAATCGGAATAAACATTCCTTGAACAACTCAGTCGAAGTAAACCTTCATTGAACACGTAATTTACTAAATTACTAGAAACAAAGAGAACAGAGCAAGATGACTAAACAGCAGTAGTCTTGAATTTAACTATCTTCCATAATATTTTCTCAAATTGACAGCGTTCCATGCTCGAGGCAGTACCTCTCCGTCAGGATGAGCAATCTTGTAAGAACCTTTTCTTCCAACTTCAACAACCACAAAAGGGCCTTCCCAATTAGGTTGGAGTTTTCCAACGTGCCTCGATACTTCCAATTTCTTTAGCACCAGATACCCCACTTTGAATGTTCGGATTCGAACATTTCGATTATAAGATTTCTCCATGCTAGACTTTGTGGACTGGATTTTCAATTTCGCGCGGTCCCTTCGACTATCCGCGTGATCAACTTCCACCTCCCTTAGAGATTGGTTTTTCTCAGGATCGTAAAATTCGACCCTGGGGGAAGGTACGAGGTTTTCTACTGGGATAACGGCCTCTTACCCATAAACCAGACTAAACGGAGTTTCTCCCATTGCAGCTTTAACAGTAGTCCTATTGGCCCATAAAACTCCTGGAAGTTCATCGAGCCATTTTCCTTTTGCCTCAGATAGGCGTTTTTCCAAGGATCGAACGATTTCCCTGTTCACGACTTCTGTCTGCCCATTAGCCTGGGGATGCCCTACGGATGCAAAATTCTGCTGTATTCCGAACTTTTCGCACCATTCCGTGATTCTTTTTCCGGCGAACTGCGTTCCATTATCTGATATTAAGATCCTAGGAATCCCAAATCTGCAGATAATGTTCTTCCATAAAAAATTAATAACTTGGAACTGAGTGATCTTGGTTAGAGCGACGAATTCCACCCATTTGCTAAAATATTCGACTGCAACCAACACATAATTTTTTCGAGCTCTTGCTGTCGGAAAAGGCCCTACAATGTCAATGCCCCATTTATCAAAAGGCCAACCAATAGGAATAGAATGCATGTGCTCAGCCGGTTGATGAATCAAGTTCGAATGAATTTGACAATGGTGACACTTTCTCACATAGTCAACTGAATCAGAGAAAAGAGTAGGCCAATAATATCCAGATCTCGAGCATTTAAGCGCTAAGGCCCGAGCACCACAATGGTTTCCCGCTTCCCCCTCATGAACTTCTTTTAAAATAGCATTGTAGTGAATTTCAGGGACACATTTTAATAGAATTCCTGAGGAGGATCGTTTATAGAGTTGATCACCGATCAGAGTAAACGACGGCGCTCTGTATTTGATCCTCCGAGCCTCGTTTGGATTTTCCGGAAGTTTCCCTTCCTTAAGATATGCAATAAGAGGGTTGCTCCATGATCCGCTTGGTTCATCGATCTCCATGATATCGATAGCGGGGGCCGCGTCCAGTTCGATAGCAGATGTATTCGACAGCAACCACGTGATTATTCTTTCATTCTTTCCGTCGGCCAGACCTGAGAATTTTGACAATACATCTGCCCATAAATTTTCCTCCCTTGGCACAGGTTGAATATCGAACTTGTCAAATTGAGAGATTAATTTCTTCGTTCTGCCCAAGTATTTGATCATATTGAACTCCCTGGACTCGTACGTGCCTTTCACCTGTCTATGAACATGCTCTGAATCTGTTAGTACAACAATTGATTTTACCTTTGCTTTAAGAGCCATTTCTAATCCTGCGATCAATGCTTCATACTCGGCCTCGTTGTTGGTCACGATGAAATCCAATGTTATAGCATAACTCAAATCCTCACCATTGGGGCCTTGGAAATGAATTCCTGCTCCACCTCCATCCTTGGTTGAGGATCCGTCCACATGCATCAGCCAGATTTGATTCTTGACTTCTTTGACCATACTTAGCTCAGAAATTGCTCCTTCGGTGTTCGATATGCTTGTTGATTCAAGCACGAAATCAGCTAATACCTGGGCTTTTATGGCAACTCGCGGTTGGTACTCTATTTCGAACTGGCTAAGCTCGACTGCCCATTTGATTAACCTGCCTGATGCTTCTGGTTTCGATAGGACCTGTCTCAAAGGTTGATTTGTTAGTACAATGATCTTGTACGTTTGGAAATAAGGCCTTAGTCTTCGGGCAGCTACTACCAATGCTAGTTCGAATTTCTCAATCTCCATGTAGTTTTTCTCGGCGCCTTGCAATAACTTACTTAGATAATAAACTGGTTTGTGCTCGGTTTTATCAAGTTTCACTAAAACCGAACTAATGGCCTCTTCCGACACAGCTATGTATAGATATAGAGGTTCGCCTTTAGATGGTTTGGCCAGCATGGGTGGCGAGGTCAGATATACTTTCAACTCTTCGAATGCCTTATCGCATTCTGCACTCCATTCGAAGTTCTTAGATTTTCGTAGGAGCTTGAAGAATGGTAAACTTTTGTCGGCAGATCGGGAGATGAATATATTCAATGAAATAATTTTCCCAATCAAACTTTGGACATCCGAGAGCTTTCGGGGTGGCTGGAGATTGGTGATTGCTCGAATTTTTTCCGGGTTTGCCTCGATTCCTCTTTCGTGGACTAAATATCCGAGGAATTTTCCCGATCGCACACCAAAGGTACATTTGGCTGGGTTCAATTTCATCCCATATCTTCTCAAGATTTCGAAACATCTGTCCAGATGGCCAATGTGATCCTTCTCTGTCATACTCTTTACGAGCATGTCATCCACATAGACCTCCATTATCTCGCCTATCAATTCTTTGAACATCATGTTAACTAGCCTCTGATAGGTTGCACCCGCATTCCTTAAGCCAAAAGGCATAACAATGAAGCAGTACACTCCCCTCTCAGTGATGAACGCTGTTTTATCCTGGTCTCTTTCGTTCATGAAAATTTGGTAAAAACCTTGGAATGCATCCATCATACTAAATAACACAAACCCTGCAGTGGAATCTACCAGCATATCGATCCGGGGCAGTGGATAAGGGTCTCTTGGGCATAATTTGTTTAGGTCGGTGAAGTCATTACACATTCTCCATTTGTTTTCGACCTTTTCACCTTTAGATACCAGGACCACATTACATAGCCATTCTGTGAACTTGATTTCCCTGATCTGTCCTGCTGCTAACAACCTATCGACTTCGGCATTGATTATCTTGTCCTTTTCGTGACCATGATTGCGCTTCTTCTGCCTTACAGGCTTTGCTTTTGGATCGATGTTTAGTGAATGTGTTATCACTCGTGGGTCGATTCCCACGATATCATCCGAGCTCCAGGCAAAAACATCCACATTCTTCTGCAAGAATTCTATGAGCATGGTTTCCATGCCCTCGCTTAATTCCGTTCCGATTTTAGTGAACTTTTCAAGGGATCCAGGAACTAAAATCACCTTTTTGTGGTCGGTCGCTTGGACGCTCATGTCAACGTTTTTCCCTTTCTTTGCTTGAAATTTTTCGCAGTCGGGAATTGGCGTTTTTAACTCGGACGCTAAATCACTTATCCTTCTCTTGGTCGGGAGTTCGGGCTCCACTTTCTTTTTAATACTCAAAGACGAGTTATAACACTCCCAAGCCATGTACTGATCGTTCCTCATTTCTCCCACTCCTCCCACGGTTGGAAACTTTATTTTTTGATGGTACGTGGACACGACTGCCTTGAAGATATTTAGGGCTGGTCTCCCTAATATAGCATTATAAGCGAATGCTGTATCTACTACCAAAAATTTGATCATTCTTGTTACATTTTTAGGTTTAGTTCCTAGAGTCGTGCTTAAGAGAATGGTCCCAAGCGGAACGATCTCTGTTCCACCGAAACCGACCAAGGGGGTGGTTACTTTATCTAGACGTGGATGATAAAGATTCATCCTTGTGAGAGCTTCAGATGAAATAATGTTAGCTGAGCTTCCGTTGTCGACCAGCACCCTCTTTACTTCGAAGTTACCAATCCTCAACGTCAACACCATGGAAAAATCTGGATCGTCTTCACTTGTGTCCCAATTGACATCAGAGGGCCGATCGGCCTCACTGAAGATTATAACTTGATTTTCCATGGAAGGAGATTCTAAGGACAGGATCTCTCTCTTAGCAGAGACTCCAGCTTTTATCGACCTCATAGTTCTTTTCCTAGCATTTCTTCTATCACCTCCTGCTGGTCCGCCTGCGATCACATTTATCACTCCATTCGAGCGCTCTTTTGGTTGGTCCCGAATTTGCCTTTGCTGGTTGTTAAACTTCCGTGGACTTCGGGATCTATAACGACTGTTATAGTTGCTACCTTTGATAAACTCTTTTAGTTTTCCTTGAGCAATTAATTTTTCAATCTCGACTTTCAACTGATAACAATTTTCGGTACTATGTCCCCGAGCACGGTGATACCGACAGTATTGCTCATATCCGGGTGCACCTGCTCTTGCCTGGGTGATCCTTTGAGCTTCAGGGATTAAATTTCCTTCTTCCAACACGGTTAGCACTTCTTCCTTTGAGGTGTTAAGCTCGGTAAACTGCACTTTACCCGGTCTCGGGGCTCGAGTCCGATCATATGGAGATCCATGTGAATTTGGGGCTTGGGGCGGCACATGCGGCTTATAAGTATTAATTCGTTGCCAAACAGATCCTCTGTTCGATCCCCCATAATCACTAGGCTTTGGGATCGGGGCCCGATCTTGCTTCTTGTTGAGATGAGACTTGTCAATATGTGAACTCTTCAATTTGTTCATCTCTTCCTGTATCATGTACTTCTCAGCTATCTCCATTATCCGTTCGAAGGACTTAGGTTGTTTTCTACACAATGCATTTCCAAATTGAGTGCTTTTGGTTAGCTCGAACATCAGGGAGGACAGATACTCGATCTGCGGGGTATCTACTTTCAGGAGCTCAATACTAAATCTTGCTAGCCATTGCCTCAATGTCTCTCCTTCCAATTGTTTTACAGTGCCCAGGTGATTCGCTGACAGTCTTGGCTTCCTCTGGCTAGCAAATTGATGTTTCAGTTTATCACAGAATTCTTCAAAAGAAAATATGGAGTTCGGAGGTAACTTTCCGAACCAATCGAGAGCAATTCCCTCAAAAGTAGTGACCATAATCTTGCAACAGAAATCCTCCGAATGTCCGTACAAGTTCATCACATTAATAAAACTGTTGATGTGTTCCCCGGGGTCGGTAGTCCCGTTATACCGCGGTAGCCTTGTTGGCACCGTTTCTGAGTTTCGAGCTTCTCGTATCTCTCGACAAAATGGCGAGCAGCGCATGATACTGTTTGAAACCTCCCTATCTCGTAAGTTCCCTCTAGTTAGAGTGTTTTCCCCTCGCCTGACGGCCTGATTGTTACGGGGGACCTCTATCAAAGTATCTTCCTTTTCCAATTCCTTAGCTACTCTCTCGCGTACTATCTTTTCTAACTCTGATTCAGTAATTCTTTTGTAGGCAGATTTTCTACCTCCAACCACGCCAGCAGTGTGGCTCTCTCCTACCACTGAATCCTCCAGATTACGTACCGATCTTGGTGGGTCTTCCGATCGGGCATTGATTTTCGAGGGCATTGCTCGAAGAGGGTTTGTAGCTGGGGCATGCGATATAGATCGCAGTATGCTGTTTTCCTTCTGGATGTTCGAAGAAGGTATTTCAGGTCTCCCGTGATTTCCTGGTTGGTCTACGGGTGATTGATCAGCCCTCCCACTGTTCAGGAATTCCCTGCACATTGTGCCTATGATAGATCTTAGATCACCAATGGTTGTGTGGATTGGAACATTATCCTGGGGAACTATCGGTGGAATCTCTGGTTGCTGAGCCGCACGAGACAGATTATCGGGCTCATTATTGACTGAATTATGCGCTCCTGCTGCATGGGAGGGTTCTCCTCGGTTGTACGTATTTCTCCTCGTAGTAGGCATATTTCGGTCTAACACTCGAATAAGGCCCCACGGTGGGCGCCAATTGATCTTACGTGATTTCGTGTGCTTGATCAAAGTAATGTGCAACGTGATCTCAATGCTAATAAATATAAGGGAAAGATCTATAGTATTATAATCCGAATGATCGAGTACAGATTACAAGTATTTAGAGTCCTATTAGAGCATTATAGGATGCCGTACAAGCTAGAGGGCGAAATACGTATAAGAAAACCTATGCTAATATTCCCAAGTGAGTCCGAGCAGCAGTCTCGTAGGGAGAGCACCTGGGAAGTTGTGTCTGGTATCATAAATGCATGGGATATTTATAGCTGAAATTGGGGTCTAGGTGATCCATCCGCAGACATGCAATTCTCGGCCCATAAGTTTGGAACAGAACTCGGCCCAACAGTAACTTTGAATCCAGGTCCGTCTGTACTTTTGGTATTCGGGTATCGGGGTCGAAATCGAGCTCCTGGGATAAATACTATTCGATCTCACGCGGTTGTAGAAAAGGCCGTGCCCAAAATATCCCTTATCATAAGTCATTTATACTAAAGAAATATAATGATAGTTCCAGTACAAGCTAAATGTATTGGCTTGCAGGGCACTATCCCATCAAAAGCCATGCTTTCGTTTCGGATAACATTTTTGCATCATATCCAATGAGCAAAATGTTATCAATGTAAAGCATAATAATTCAACTATACTCCCACTAACTTCCTTGTACACACAACTCTAACACGTTTTTGCCAAATCCAAAGGTTTGGAATATTTCATCAAAACGTATTTTCCATCTTTGGAAAGCTTGCTTAAGCCCATATACGGACCTTCAAAGTATGCATAATGTGTGCTCATCTCCATCGGATGTATATCCCTTTTGGTTGCTCCATGGAGATCTTCATATCAATGTCCCCATTGAAGAAGACGATTTTACATCCTTCTGCCATATTTTGTAGTTAAAACTACGCATCTATGGCCAACAAAGTCAAGGCTCGACATTTGAGTGTATCATTTTGCGACTAGTAGTGCCTTGTAGGTTACAACCTCTCCGTCCACTCCAAGCTTTCGCTTATAGATCCACTTGCAACCCAAGGGAACTACTCCTACTGGTGGACCTACCAAGGTACAAACCTTGTTAAAGTGCATCGAGTACATTTCAGATTCCATGGCTTTTTGCCACCTTCGCAAATCTATGTCTTGCATAGCTTCTTCGTAGGTCCTTGCATTAGTCTCAGATTGTCCAATTTCATGTAGCAGACTGTGGTACCTCTCGGGTTCCCTACATTGTCTTTCAGACCTCGAAGTTCATGTGTACTAGTTGGTTCATTTTCATGCTCAGGTTCTCCCACTGCCTGTGGTGATGGGTCGATTTTTTGAACCTCATCTTATTCTATGTTGTTTTCTTTCTTGTCCAACAAGAAATCCTTCTCCAAGAAGTTAATTTTCCTTGAGATAAAGGTTATTTGTCTTACAAGACCATAGAACTCATATCCTTTTGAGGATTTTGGATACTCCACGAACTGCATAAGATGGATTTTATTTCCAACTTATCTCCCACTACTTTATTCACATAAGTGGAAGACCCCATATGTGCATGAATGCATATGAAGGTACAATACTAAAACTCATATCACTTGATATGTTTTGGAACTGGCCTCATAGATACTTAGCTCAGTATCTTCGATTATCTAGTTCAAGTTTTATTTGATTGAATAAGGAATTTCATGTATGATTTCTTAATGGACATTTACATGGCCAAAATGCTCGACAACTGACAATGTTTCGAGCGGGTCTTACATTTTGAGAATCTAATTCTCTATTAAATAATCAATGGCGTATTTGCCAATGCATGTTCGATTTTGAATAGATCCAAATCTCTTACATGCTTTCATTGATTTGGCTCTCTTCCTTATTCCAAAAATAATTTTGAATTGTACAATATACTTTTACCCACGAGGGTACAAGAGACGCCTTATCTCCCACTAATGCTTTAGTGTTTCTACACACTTTTAAATGGATTAAATCCATTGCAATTGTTTATACCTCTTGGTTGTCTAGCAACCAACTACTAAATTTATTTTCCGTTAAGCAAGATTCGAAAGTCAGTTACTATTTATAGCATCCCAGTCAAGCTCGACCTAGTCGAGCTCAATATTTTGAATCATTAATTTCAAAATTTGTTTTAGTGTTCGTGTATCGCCTTTCGGTTATACAACGACTCAAGTGTGTGGAATATTGATTATTTATATTTTATTGACTATGCATATTATATTTAGGCGTTATATGAGTATTCATGACCTTTTGCTTATTCATAGCTTTTGCGTATAAATCTTATAGCGCAACCAGTTCCAACCATTATGGAACTATCATATCCCTTAAGACAAGGGATGGTATAAGCAAATTTAAACGTTCTAAATAATTCATGGCTTTAGATGCATTCAATGCATCAATGAGTACTTCATCGGGCGTCCAACACCATTATGCATTACTTGACCATAAGGTTAAGTTCAATAAAATTTAATCATCCCTTACGGGATGAGTATGTTCAATTCCTTCTTTCTCTCTTTCCCTTGATCTTAATCCATGGAAGAACCATTTCAATTGATTTTTCAACTTATCATCTTTATAGAAAAAACCTCTAAGGTTATTTCCCTTCAGAGAGGATCCATTTATCTTTTTCCATCTCTCGAGCCTTTTGGGGTCTTTCAACGAGATATTACTTCCCATTTAAGAGAGACTTCATGTTTGCCTTCAAGAAAATTTGGGCTGGATCCTCAACCCGTTGGTGAAACTTGTCACCTTTCTTATTTGAAGAGTAACTTCGAAAAAGGCAGCTTGGTGAAACCTATCACAATTCCAGTCGAAGTGTAACTTCAAAAGGATAACCAATGAAATCTTTGTAAGGAAATGAGTCCTTGTTTGGACTCGAGAATAATTCTCATGTTTTGAAGTCATTCAAAATTCATTTGGGTTCGGTCAATTTATTAAATTAAAGTATGATGGTAAATAATTCTCGGATATATCACTTATGAAAAAATATCATAAACACAACGATGAAAGGAAATAAATACGCGGCAGATTAATATCAATGCATAATTTACAAACATGATTTTCATTTGTACATTACTCCCACTATTTTTATCGAATACTTATGCCCCCACATTAGCTTCGGGAAATAAGAATTTCCTAATGGGCTCAAGGCCCAAATGCAACCGCTTAGTACCCACGACTCCTTGGACATACCAATTGATCCACTTGGTGGACGAACATGTCGCCGGTTAACCATTGTAGCTAACCCTTGAGTTTATTTAGCCTCGTTTTTCGTTATGGACACATGACTCGTGAGACATCCATACTTACTCGCATTAAATTATGTCCACTACTCGTGAAGAGGAAATAGTTCAATTCTAGACACCCATGACTCGTGAACAGCGCCTAGAACCTTGCTATCCCCTCCCTTGGCACTAAATTGTGCATCGAGGAAATAGACATACCATCTTCCTATAACTCGACCCACGACTCGTGAGACATCGAGATATATTCGTACGATATGCCTAAGACCTAGTAATTGGATAGGCTCGGACCATAAACACCATTATATGCGCCTGTTTTACGATTTAATATTATAATTGAATTTTTAGGTTCAATTTGAGGTTTTTTGAAGTGTTCAAGTGCGAGGCTCATCAGGTTATAAATTATTTTGTTCATGTTCTCTATTTTAAGCATGCATAACATACATCAAAGAATATGCAGAATAGTAAACATACATCACCTAGAATTGCACATACGATAGGTCGGTTTCCTATCCTATGCGATCCATCATAAGCCACGTGATGGACCAATTGATTAGTCTAGGGTGAAAATTAAAAGGGCCTAATCTATTACAAAATAAATCACATGCATACATGGGCCTTCACTTGTAATGTCATGTTCTTCTTGATTGGGTTTCCATGTCTTCCAATGTAATGGGCCTCCATGTTGATCTCCAAAGTCTCCATGAGGTCTTTCGGGCTCCATGCCTAATCTAAGTCTAACTTAAAACCTTATTCTATTACATTTGAATTCAACAAAGAAGTGCAATCAATCAGGCCCATTTAATTACAGTCCATTATGAAAAAACCGATAATAAACTACACAGGGCTTAAGGGCAATTCTATCAATCCACATATTCAAGCAAGGAATATGCATAAATTCACATTAGGGCAATAATTTAAATTTATCGGCTTCTTTAAATTTGAATTCGAAAAATTATCAATATAATTATTTTTGAATTGTCCAATATTAAAAGGACAATTATGCTCTTGCTTGAGCATCAAGGAATCCAATCTTGCAAGTTAATTCAAGATAGAAACAAAATCCAATTTATTTATGTATCCTTATCTTGAAACTCTAAGTTTCCATGTTTAATAAAATCTCTAAGATCTACAATCTTGGTAATTAACTAGAAGACATTATTTTGAACTAAATGTCTTATCATAAATGAAACTCTAAGGGCCTGTTTGTTTGGTGTTTGGGAAAGTAGTTAGGGAGAATAGTGGAAGTTTGTGAAATATCTAGATTTGCGTAATGTTGTTTGTTTAGGTTTTGAGAGAGTGGTTTGAGAAATAAAGTTAGTGTAGGTTTTTTTTTTGGAAGAGTTAGGTTATAAGTGTAAGATGTGTAAGACTTTATGTCAAATCATGTTTGTTGTAGATAAATTATGTAAGAGGTAGGTTACTTTATGTCAAATCAGAGTAGAGTTTGTGTAGGTTTTGTTTAGAGATAAAAAAAAATTGTTGTTTGTTTGGGTTTTGAGAGAGTAGTTTGAGAAAATTGAGAGATGGAAAATTTATTTCAGAAAGTAGAAAACATATTTGTTTTGCATTTCCCAAACATGAATTTTTTTAGGAAATGCCAAATAAACAGGCCCTAAGTTTCCTTGTTTAATTAGATCTCTAAGATCTTTAATCTTGGTAATTAACTTGATCACATTAATTTTAATTAAATTTCGTATCTTCAATAAAACTATAAGTTTCCTAGTTAATTAGATCTCTAAGAACAATCCAAGATTCACCAAGATTCCATAACAACCAAATCTCCAAGATTTTGTTCAAGATTATCCAAAAACAAAAATTCCTGAAATCCTAGTTTTTCATTGTATTGCGCGTGCAGTTTACGTGCAACTGCCGTGCAGAAGTTGTGCAGCCTGTCGTGCAGTCACTGTGCAGACGTCGTGCATCTGCCATGCGGTAGATGTGCAACCGTTGTTCAGCCGCCATGCTTATGTCTTGCAGTAGTTGTGCAACCGTCGTGCAGTCATTTTGCGTCTGGCGTGCAATCGCCGTGCGTATGCGGTGCAACTGCGGTGCAATTTTCAGATTTCGGTTCCCAATACGTTTTTATATAATAATTTCTTGATTCCTTAATTAATTAAAATCAAAAGTTTTGTTGGAAGAATTTATTAACTCAAGAACAAATAAGTGATCTTATCAGTTGAGTTAATTAAGTTAGTAAAAAGCTTTTGATGATAACAAAAAGGTGTCATCAACTAAGTTGCGGAAGCTTAGTAAACATTTGAAGATTGGATACTTGGTTTCAAAGAAAATCATTCAAGAACAGAGGTATTCAAGAAATGAAGATTCAATCTTATGAGAAGAGTGAAAATCAGATTAGTGAAAGATTGAAAATCAGATTAATAAAACTCAGCTTAGTGGAAATGAGATGACTGATCATGAGATGACTAGTACATTAGACTAGTGCATCAGACTAGTGATCACCAGCGGAGTTGATCCTATCAGCTAGGTAAAATCGGTCAGTAAGCTCTGCTACGGTAACAAGCTAAGTGCATTTAATGCGACTGACATAAGGTACAACAGAGTGTACAGTGAACAGTGCGACAGTCTGCAAAAGTTACCATTCAAATTATGACCGTTGTTCAAGGACTAAAATGCAATTTTGAAAACCTTCAACAGGCAAAATTAAAAATCCAAGAGTATAAATAGATGGTAAACTAAAGATTCAAGAGAGACTTGCACACCTTCAAGATCAAATCTGAGCAAGAATCCATCAGTTGAGTCATCTGATCATAAGCGGAATCTCATGACGAAGCTGATTGTTGAAGAACAAGATTAAACCCTTGCATATCTGAGTGATATTCAACTGAGTGTTGTGAGAAGTAGATATTCATCTTTGTGAGTGATATTACTTCGTAGAATAGGTCATCTTTGGGATTTCCTATTGTGAATTTGTGCCTTTATCATTTGTTGTAAAAGCGCAAATAGAATTGTATAGTTACTTAGTGTTTCTAGTGTAACCTAAATCTTTGTGGTTTAGAAGAGTGGATTAAAAGGATTCGTTCCTGTATAACCACTATAAAAATTCCTTGTGTTATTAACTTTATTTGTCTTGCATTGCATATTTCATAAGCTAAGTAAATACTTTTAAAGAAGAGTCTTTTAAATTGAGGAATTTCCAACTTGGGGTAAACTTTTGTTGTGCTTTAAAAGTTTAATTGAGTTGAAGACATTGTTTGAAAAACACATATACATTATTCGCTGCATTATTGTTTCAAACTCATATTATATAAGATTGATGAGGAAAATCAACATAGTAGTCTACTCAACTGAATAAGCTAAGTGCTAAATCAACATAGTAGTCTCACGAATAAGATCAACTTACTCTGCTGATAAGCTAAGTACAAAATCAGCTTAGTCATCTTATTTTGCTGATAAGCGAACTCTACTTATAGAAGAAAAGTTTAAGAAATTTTTTAAAGTTTTAAGGTCTATTCAACCCCCCCCCCCCTCTAGACCTCAACTGACCACTTGAGACCGAAAAGTGGTATCAGGGCGGGCGGTTCATTTGAATCAGCTGCCTGATCAACGAGCTTGATCCAAGTCTTTTTTCAAAAAATTTCAAGTTTTAAAAAGAGCATATTTTGAAAACCTAAACTTTTTGAAAATGGAGTGCATAAGCCATGTTCCTCACATTGGCCATATGGACTTTGAAGATTGGAAAATCAGAATGGAAATCCTTCTTGCTGCTTATAATGATAACATGTTTACATGTATTACACGAGGACCATTTATATTAAGAAGACTGTGAAGGCTACAGACCAGCCTGATCAGATTGTTGACAAAGAGCTGGAAGAGCTAACCCCTGAAGAAATCAAGCTAGTAAATCTTGACAAGGTGGCCAAGTTCATAATATTCAAAGCTCTAGATGAAGACTGATTCCAGAAAGTCAAGCATCTGAAAACAGCCAAAGAGATGTGGGATAAAGTCTGTGAGCTAAGCGAAGGAAACGACGCCATCAAAGAACATAAGCTCAGTGTGGCTCTTGAGGAGTTTGAAAATTTCAAGAGGAATTCTGGTGAAACGATTGATCAAATCGATACCAGATTTACCAAAACTCTGAACGAAGTTCTAAGGCTAGGTAAAAAGTTTTCAGACAAGGAGATCACCATGAAGGTTCTCAAGGCTCTTCCACCTAAATTAAACATGAAGGTGACAGCCATGGAAGAATCAAGGCATTTAGGGAAGATTTCCCTTTCCGAACTGTTATCTTCCCTCAAAGCATTTGAGTTTAAGATGCCAAGAATGGGATTAGAAGTGTCAACCATTTCAGCCCCTACTGCTGCACTTACCGCATCAGACAAGGCAAGAAAATCAGCGGACAAGTCCAAAGGGAAGACTCTGCTGAATTCAGAAAAAGCGTACACTGTTGACGACGTTGCCCTACTTCTGAATGATTTCAAGAAGTTTTATAAAAAGAAAATGAAATTAAAATCTGAAAATGCTATTTCATCTTCTTCTAATCATTTTCAGGAAAACAGGGATTCCTTAAAAGCTAAGCTTAGAGACAACAATGACAAAGAGTATGGACTCTTGATGAAAGATCATCCACACTCATCATCTGGGAAATTAGCTGAAAAGGAAATGCGTGCCAAAAAGGAGTGTAAGCTGAGTAAGAGCAAAATAAAGTTAGCTGATGCAGGAAAGCTGATAAACTCCTGCACATCTTATTCAGACAACCAGTCGTCTGATAAAGAATTTGAAGTACCTGAAACTCTATGCTTAACTGTCATAGAATCTGATGATTCTTAAATTGAGGTAACTTCTATTGTTAATGAAATGCACTATTTGAATCGTTGAACAAATGCTAATTACAAATTCAAATATTATTGGTGCATTTGCCAAGCTTAATGAAGAGATGACTCTGCTGAAAAAGAGCAAAAATAGATCACTGAAACTTCAGGTTTAAAAAACTCAAGAATCATCTGACTACAAAAAGTTTGAGCATGAGAATGAAACTCTAAAAGCTGAGTATGCAATTCGTATAAAAAATATAAATGAACTTGAAAGAAGAAATTGCATCATTCTCTAAAAGAAATCAGAGGCTTAAAAGAAGGAGTCTACTGATGCTCAAAAGGTTAGAAAACCTAGTAAGCTACCTAAGACTAAACAGACCAGTAAACTCATTAGCCGAGTAAGCTGAGATGTACTGCTGATAGGAGTAAAATTAAAAGTGGTATTAAGTCTGCTAAATCTAAGGAGAGTTATTAGATAACTCAGGCAAGAAATTGAGGCAAAAGTTGAAATAATTGGCAAGAATTTGAATCACATTATGATAATGATTATTATGACATCCAATGCTTATCCATATTATAATGCTGATCATATTCACTGTGCTATTGCCATCCTCATTATAATATGCATGTTTATCACATACTTCATGCATCTTACCTTGCTTATGAGCACTGTTTTAATCTTGACCAACAAGTAGTGGTGTTGTCATGATAAAACATAAGTCACTGGATCATCCAATGTCAAAGGTTATACTAACCCTGCTGGACCCAATAAATAAGGGGTACCAAAAATAGTCATCTGTTTTACAAGTGAAGTGCATGTGAGATGACAAAGATGAGTTTACTGCCCTTGCGAATTTCAACAAATTCAACAAGTGATCTTACCATCAAGTGTGCACCAGAAAATGGTACTATCAAGCTGCTTATATCAGATTGCTCCAAACCATCAAGTGATATCAGTCAAGTGAGTGGTATCAGACAAGTGGTGTCAGACAATTGGTAGACGCTACATTTGGAGATTTCAAGGAAGCAAGATTGTTGGAAAGCTGAAGCATATGAAAGGATAACACGTGGTGCAGAGACCATCAGAAACCAACAAGTCAACCATGTGACAAAGAAAATTGGTTTGTTGTTCTTGGATTCATAAGTTGAGGGGGAACATATCAAAAGACTAACCAAAACAACTTACTGGAATTCAACGGCTGAGTGTCTTTTAAGAGTAACACTCATCAGACTACTTGACCACTGATTCTTGAACTATGGGGGAACGTGTACCACTAGCGGTACTCCTGAATAAAGATGAAGTTTTCAATAAGTCAAAATGAAGTTATCAGAAGACTGCTTATCATCAGTCGACTGACACTCAACAACCAAGTGACATTCAAGAATACACCTCAAAAAGGGTGAAGGAAGTAACCAACAAGTGGTATCAATTCTTGAAGTCAGGGGGAACAATTATTCTAGCTGGAATGATAAACAGCAAAAAAGACTACAAAATGCTGGCTTGCGTGTAAAGAAGAATTAATTAATATCCAACTACCCCGAAAAGCTAAGTACTCAACTACTCGTCCTCAACATACTAAGTTTTGTTGTTGATGACAAAAAAGGGGGAAAGTGAGGTGCAACTAAGAACTCTCAAAGGTTGCATTGGATCTAATGATTTTAATCCTAGAGTATGAAGACTAAACTGAAGACTTGGAAGACGTTCTTAGTTGAAGGTTTTGTCATCATCAAAAAGTAGGAAATTGTAGGAAGAATTTATTAACTCAAAAACAACTAAGTGATCTTATCAATTGAGTTAATTAAGTTAGTTAAAAGGTTTTGATGATAACAAAAAGGTGTCATCAACTAAGTTACAGAAGCTTAGTAAACCTTTGAAGATTGGATACTTGATTTAAAAGAAAATCATTCAAGAACAGAAGTATTCAAGAAATGAAGATTCAATCTTATGAGAAGAGTGAAAATCAGATTAGTGAAAGATTGAAAATCAGATTAATAAAACTCAGCTTAGTGGAAATGAGATGACTGATCATGAGATGACTAGTACATTAGACTAGTGCATCCGACTAGTGATCACCAGCGGAGTTGATCCTATCAGCTAGGTAAAATCGGTCAGTAAGCTCTGCAACGGTAACAAGCTAAGTGCATTTAATGCGACTGACATAAGGTACAACAGAGTGTACAGTGAACAGTGCGACAGTCTGCAAAAGTTACCATTCAAATTATGACCGTTGTTCAAGGACTAAAATGCAATTTTGCAAACCTTCAACAGGCAAAATTACAAATCCAAGAGTATAAATAGATGGTAAACTAAAGATTCAAGAGAGACTTGCACACCTTCAAGATCAAATCTTTAGATCAAGAATCCATCAGTTGAGTCATCTGTTCATAAGCGGAATTTCATGACGAAGCTGATTGTTGAAGAACAAGATTAATCCCTTGCATATCTGAGTGATATTCAACTGAGTGTTTTGAGAAGTAGATATTCATCTTTGTGAGTGATATTACTTCGTAGAATAGGTCATCTTTGGGATTTCCTATTGTGAATTTGTGCCTTTATCATTTGTTGTAAAAGCGCAAATAGAATTGTATAGTTACTTAGTGTTTCTAGTGTAACCTAAATCTTTGTGGTTTAGAAGAGTGGATTAAAAGGATTCGTTCCTGTATAACCACTATAAAAATTCCTTGTGTTATTAACTTTATTTGTCTTGCATTGCATATTTCATAAGCTAAGTAAATACTTTTAAAGAAGAGTCTTTTAAATTGAGGAATTTCCAACTTGGGGTAAACTTTTGTTGTGCTTTAAAAGTTTAATTGAGTTGAAGACATTGTTTGAAAAACACATATACATTATTCGCTGCATTATTGTTTCAAACTCATATTATATGAGCTTAATGAGGAAAATCAGCATAGTAGTCTACTCAAGTGACTAAGCTAAGTGCTAAATCAACATAGTAGTCTCACGAATAAGATCAACTTACTCTGCTGATAAGCTAAGTACAAAATCAGCTTAGTCATCTTATTTTGCTGATAAGCGAACTCTACTTATAGAAGAAAAGTTTAAGAAATTTTTTAAAGTTTTAAGGTCTATTCAACCCCCCCTCCCCCCTCTAGACCTCAACTGACCACTTGAGACCAAAAAGTGGTATCAGAGCGGGCGGTTCATTTGAATCAGCTGTCTGATCAACGAGCTTGATCCAAGTTTTTTTCAAAAAATTTCAAGTTTTAAAAAGAGCATATTTTGAAAACCTAAACTTTTTGAAAATGGAGTGCATAAGCCATGTTCCTCACATTGGCCATATGGACTTTGAAGATTGAAAAATCATAATGGAAATCCTTCTTGCTGCTTATAATGATAACATATTTACATGTATTACACGAGGACCATTCAGATTAAGAAGACTGTACAGACCAGCCTGATCAGATTGTAGACAAAGAGCTGGAAGAGCTAACCCCTGAAGAAATCAAGCTAGTAAATCTTGACAAGGTGGCCAAGTTCATAATATTCAAAGCTCTAGATGAAGACTGATTCCAGAAAGTCAAGCATCTGAAAACAGCCAAAGAGATGTGGGATAAAGTCTGTGAGCTAAGCGAAGGAAACGACGCTATCAAAGAACATAAGCTCAGTGTGGCTCTTGAGGAGTTTGAAAATTTCAAGAGGATGTCTGGTGAAATGATTGATCAAATGGATACCAGATTTACCAAAACTCTGAACGAAGTTCTAAGGCTAGGTAAAAAGTTTTCAGACAAGGAGATCACCATGAAGGTTCTCAAGGCTCTTCCACCTAAATTCAACATGAAGGTGACAGCCATGGAAGAATCAAGGCATTTAGGGAAGATTTCCCTTTCCGAACTGTTATCTTCCCTCAAAGCATTTGAGTTTAAGATGCCAAGAATGGGATTAGAAGTGTCAACCATTTCAGCCCCTACTGCTGCACTTACCGCATCAGACAAGGCAAGAAAATCAGCGGACAAGTCCAAAGGGAAGACTCTGCTGAATTCAGAAAAAGCGTACACTGTTGACGACGTTGCCCTACTTCTGAATGATTTCAAGAAGTTTTATAAAAAGAAAATGAAATTAAAATATGAAAATGCTATTTCATCTTCTTCTAATCATTTTCAGGAAAAAAGGGATTCCTTAAAAGCTAAGCTTAGAGACAACAATGACAAAGAGTATGGACTCTTGATGAAAGATCATCCACACTCATCATCTGGGAAATTAGCTGAAAAGGAAATGCGTGCCAAAAAGGAGTGTAAGCTGAGTAAGAGCAAAATAAAGTTAGCTGATGCAGGAAAGCTGATAAACTCCTGCACATCTTATTCAGACAACCAGTCGTCTGATAAAGAATTTGAAGAAGTACCTTGTTGGTCCCAAGTGGTCAGATGAGGTCTAGAGGGGGGGGGGTGAATAGACCTCTGAAAATTTTTGAACTTAAAAACTTTTCAGTCTTCTGTCAGCAGACTATGCTGATGAAGAACAGTAAGCAGACTAATATGTTCGTGAACAAATCTTGAACAGACGACTGACCACTCTTCTTACAGAAACTTAGCTGTTTTTCAGCAAAACAGTTTTTCAAAGAGTATACTTGCAGCGGATTGTTTCAAAGTGTTTTTCACAAGTAAACTAAGTTCTAAAAAGATTTTATCCCCAGTTTAAAACTCCTTATAAAATCTTTTGATTAATTCAAGGTGTTTAGAATGCAAACTTTTGAAATATGCAAGAAAACTATAGATGCAAGATAACACAAAGAATTTTTATAGTGGTTATATGGATAAAAATCCTTTAGTCCACTCTTCCAGATCACTTAGATTCTGGGTTATACTATAATCACTTAGATTACAATATTTCTCCACTTACACCTAGACAACTAATGAAAAGGCTGTAAGCTCACAATAGGAATTCACAAAGAAAACCTATCCTCTAAAGTAGAATCACTCACAAAGATGGATTCTCACTTCGCACAACACTCAGCTTTTACAAAATCACTCAGATAATGTTTTTCTGTTTTCTTCAACTTGGTTTCTGTCAACAGATGACTTCCACCAGACAAGTGAGCTGTTCGAGCTTTTGAGACTTTGAAAAATTATGCTTCAAAATTTCGATCTCTGATTGTTGTTGTTTTTTGCTCGATTGAAATTCAGCTCTATTTATACATGGAGATGAAAATATGACCGTTGAAGGCAAGTCACAATTCAAATCCATCCTTCAGCTCTTTTGAAACGGCTCCCTGCAGCATTCCGTACTGTGTACAGTACCTTTCTGTCCATCGCATTTAATGCTGCATTAAATGCACTCTGCTGATCCGAGGATATCTTCAATTATTTGCCATTACTACCCTTCTCTTTCAGCATTTATTACACCAAGTGCATTTATTACCGTTGGACTAATCTCTTGACCTCTTCTACTCGGCTGATCAAAACGACTCTGCTGATAGATACTCTGCTGATCAAATACTGAACTAATCTGATTTGACTCGGCTGATGATCTACCCTTCTGTTCGCTGTTTCAGCAAGAGATCACTAGTCTTCTGAGCTTTGAACTTTGAACTCTTCTGATGTCTTCTTTTACTTGTTCAAAATTCTTCTAAGGGAACTAAGCTTTCCATACTTAGCTGATTATGATGTTTTGGAAATCATCAAAACCTTCCCTTAATTACTTGTCTTCTTTGCTCTTCATCTTCATCTTCTTCCAACAATTTCCCCCTTTTTGATGATGACAAAACTTCAGCTAAGTACCTGTACCTAAACTAAAGTTTTGATCCTCAAAAATTTCTGAGATAGAAATAGTATGTTGGATTTCAAACTTGCAGTTTTATAGATATTGAATTTGATTACAGATTACAAGTTTTTGAAAGATGAAAAATACAAAGCAGTGAAAAGAATTACAAGGATTTTAAAGTAAAGTCTAGCCTAAACTAGTCTTCTGGCTTCTTTTCTTCCTCTGAAGTTTTCTTCTCTTCTTCAGCATCTTCTTTCCTTTCTTCTCCAGATTCCTTGTTCTCTTTTTCAGATTCTCCATCAGATAGCTTAGAAGTCTCAACTTCCAGCTCTTCAGATAACCTTTTTCTTAGCAGCTCTATCTTGTTTTGTTTTACATCAGGATCAAGCTGTTCTTTAGCTGAATCTTTGGCAGCAGCTAGTTCTTTATCTGACTTGGCTTTTGCTTTAGATTCTTCAAAATCAGCTTGGTCTTCTTCTTCTGTCATTCTCTCATCTGTTGGTCTGCTTGATTCTCCCATATTTCTTTCAGTATCACCAGCAGATTCTTCCAATACTTCAGTTGCTTCAGCTTGGTTATCTTCCTCCTTTTCAACAGATATTCTAACTCTTTCATAGGAAGTTCCAACTCTTTTCTGTCCAAATATCCTCTCTTCCCCCTTTTTGTCATCATCAGCAGGGTTAATTGGATATTGTGGCACAACTGGTGTAATTAGAAGTGAATCACAGAGAAGCTTGATGTTCTCTTCCATAGCATTGATCTGAGCTTGCTGTCTGAGTTGATTGGCCTTGAAGTCTCTTACTTCCTTGAGCAGATCTTCTCCTTGATCACCCAATTGGATTTGAGTTCCCAGAATCCAATTTGATGAAGCAGTGAAGTCTTTCATCATATTTTCCATGACTTCATCTTCTGCTTTGAGGGTCGTTTCAACTGTTTGTTCAATCTGTCTCCAACCTTCAGTAGTGCTCTGAGTCCGTCTTCTAAGTATATCCATGTCTTGACAGATGGATTTAACATTCTGAGCAGTGTCTTCTATCAGATCGGTTCTCTTCCCCCTTTTTGTCATCATCAGCAGGGTTAATTGGATATTGTGGCACAACTGGTGTAATTAGAAGTGAATCACAGAGAAGCTTGATGTTCTCTTCCATAGCATTGATCTGAGCTTGCTGTCTGAGTTGATTGGCCTTGAAGTCTCTTACTTCCTTGAGCAGATCTTCTCCTTGATCACCCAATTGGATTTGAGTTCCCAGAATCCAATTTGATGAAGCAGTGAAGTCTTTCATCATATTTTCCATGACTTCATCTTCTGCTTTGAGGGCCGTTTCAACTGTTTGTTCAATCTGTCTCCAACCTTCAGTAGTGCTCTGAGTCCGTCTTCTAAGTATATCCATGTCTTGACAGATGGATTTAACATTCTGAGCAGTGTCTTCTATCAGATCGGTTGGAACAGCAGCAACTTTCTGAATTGGTTGATGGACAGCAGCTAACACATCTGCCTTTAATTCTTCCTTCATGTCCTTCAAAGATTTTGTGATCAGTTGTTGGATGGAGTCCAACAGATTTGTCTGAGCATCTTGAGAAGTTGAAGGCATATTTGTTGTAGCAGAAGGTGTTTCTTTGATAGGTTGCTCTGTTTGTTGAATTATTAATGCAAGAGACTGATCTGCTGATCTATCAGCATGGCTTGGAGTGCTTTCCTTCTCCTTAGCTTGATCATCTCCTTCAGCAGCAACTTCTTTGTCCTTGATCTGATCTGCTGGAATTTCTTCTTCCTTCTTTGATTCATCAGCAGCATCAGACTTATCACCTTGTGCTCTGTTCTGATCAGATGGGTCTAATGTACCCTCTAATTGCTTTGGTTGATCAGAAGACTTGGCTTTCTCTTCATCAGCAGGTGATATTATCTTCTTGACAGTTTCAACTGTCTTCATTAAACCTTCATTGTCCACTGCAGACCTGTTACAAATCCAAGTAAAGTTGTCAAGAGGAATGAAAGTAGATGTTGGTTCCTCAGGCAGCTCCTCATAGGGTTTGATGTTTGGTCCATAGACAATGTGTTTGATGTTGGGAAGAGGGACCATTGAGCTTGGTTGTCCCCTTAGCTTCCTTGACTTCTTTGCCCAGAGTTCCATAGATTGAGCAATAGCCAGTTTGATAGATCTTTCCTTGAGGTCTACAGACTCCTCATAATCTTCAGGAATAGATTTATAGATCTTCTTGGCTTCAGCCTTTACAAATTGGCTTATCTTCAGCCTTAACTTGTCCAGAAATAATTCTGAATCAAGTGCTTGAATAATAGAACCTGTTTCAAGCCATTGTAGAATCCCTGCTTCTTCAGCATCGAAGGCTTTCCATTTGGTCATTTCAGCTGGACTCTTTGTCAGTCTGAATTCCCTCCACCTGTTGTATCTGATCTTTTCATTGT
Organism: Penstemon eatonii; assembly: GCA_038501285.1. Classification (NCBI taxonomy): domain Eukaryota; kingdom Viridiplantae; phylum Streptophyta; class Magnoliopsida; order Lamiales; family Plantaginaceae; genus Penstemon; species Penstemon eatonii. The sequence continues at coordinate 30,337,074 of CM076713.1, forward strand.
TGAACTGTGTCAGGCGGTTGACCCTATTGTTTTCAGCTTCAAGCCGTTTGAGAAATTCTTCAAATATTGCAGGATCATCCCTGACAATATCTACAGATAATCTGATTTCTTCTCTTCTCTTTGGCTTAAATTTTGGTGCAGGCATAGCAGGGATTGGCTTGTTTGAATCTCTTTGCTCACCAATAACTATCCCACCACTGTGCTGATGACCATGAGCATCTTTTGTGCTGGCTTCAATGGCAGCAGCCAACTCTGCTGCTTCAACAGCATCTCTCTGCTCTTGGGTCATTTTGCTGGCTTCTTCCTCCAGCCTTTTGAGCTCTAATCTCTTCTGCCTTTCTTCTTCTGCTTTTCAGCAGCATCCAATCTTTTCTTTTCTGCAGCAGTCACATAAGTTGCAGCTTTGCCAGTCCTTTTTCTTCTTGATTCAGGACTCTCAACCGCTTGAATAGGAGTTGCAGCAACTGGAGTAGGGTGCAGCAACAATGTAGCTCCTTCTTGTGTTGTACTAGTCTGCTGTGCTTCTTCAGCATTAGCAGATGGTGCAACAGATGAGTCTTCTGTTGACACTCCAACTTCATAAACAACTTTAGCTTCAGCAGTAGCAGCTTCTGCAGCCTTTTCAGCAGGTTCTTCAATAAGTAAAGGTCTTTCAGCTTCTGCTGTTGTTTCTCTAACAGTTTCAACAGGCTTTTCAGAGAACGTAACCATTCTCTTAGCCCTTGATTTTGCAATCCTTTTGGCAGGGGGGTTGGCAGTAGGGGGTCCCCTTGCCTCACTTTTTGTTCTTAGTCTCTTCAACCTTTGAGGAGGAATCTCTTCCTCTGATTCAGTTCTCTCAGGAGAAGAACCAGTTTTCATCTGTTCTAGCTCCTTGGTAAAGTCTTCAATAACATTTTCTGAAACTTCAACATCAGGTTGTGCTGATACACTCTCAACAGCAGACTGTGCTGTTGGTTCAGCAGATTGACTTGTCTGACCTTCCTTCTTGCTCTTCTTAGAAGGGGTCTTTTTAGATTTTGTGGAGGCTTTTCTTTTTGGTTTTTCCACCAATTGTCTCACTGGTTCGTAGAGTTTGAACTCTTTGCTACCATGAGTTTGCTTTCCACCACTCATAGGGCATTGCAGTGATGCAAACAGATTACTGAGTAAAATGGCATGTGAAGGCCTCTTATCACTCAGTAGCTCATAAACATGAGCAGCCCAGTTGATCTTCAACCCATAATAGATGCATATCATGGTATAGTACCTCTTTCTAGGTAAACCATCTAGAGAACCCGTGCTACAGTCTAGCACTTTGGCAATAATATCAGCGAATCTCTGATATTCATCCTTCAGCTGGGTCTTCATCAAAGTCCCAGTCATTTCTTCCCCTTTCTTAGCACAAATGGCCCAGAACTCCTCTTCCTTTTCTGACCCTAACGAGGTCACATCTCCTCCCTTGTCTGTTAAATTATAGATCTCACTGAGAACAGCAGCCGAGATCGCAATCTTCTTCCCACCTGTTTCAGCAGACATGACTGTGTCATTCTTAGAGAATTTCCTGGTTAGATAGAAGTGCTCAACATCTTCTAAGTAGACCCTTTCTTCGTGAGCCTCTAAAACAGGAACTAACGAAGCTTCTTTGATCTTTTCCAGTAACGAGCGCATCAGATCAGTGCCCGAGAAATGAAATTTGCTGTAGTTGAAGTACCTTCCTTCGATAATCTTCTCCATTTCTGAAATTTTGAGAGTAGAAATCTACAAAGATGCAGTTAACTTTTCGCAACAGAAGGGTTTGAGAGTTAGAGAGTTTGAGAATATTTGGGTGCGTAAGACGACTATACTGTTTAGATCGGATTTTATAGGTTTCATTTTGATTAGGTTTCCGTGATTTATCAGAACCGTTGATCTAATCTGACAGTTTTTAATCGTGTGGATTGGAGAAGCGGATTTCAATTTTATTATTTTAATGTCAGATGGGCGGGAAACTCTATCGACACTAATCTGTTACTTATAAAAGCGCGTTTCTAATGATACGTTTTATGACCATGCTTATATAAGATATCAGATGAGTAGAGTTTAACTTATCTGACAGACGAGTGATCTGTTATCTGTTATTACTAGAGAATGCCAATAGCTAGTAATCTTCCTCTGCTGTTTGTCAATCCAGCAAGATAAAATAATCTTCAATCTTCAAGAATTAAGAACACATCTTCATGATAACTTAACTTCAACTAACTGTCATTAACTGATTTCATCTTTAGAGCAGAAGTACCGCTAGTCTTACACGTTCCCCCTGTCTTTAAGAATTCATAAGTTAACTAGTCTGTTGAGAGTTAATTCTTGAATAGAATAACTGATGACTAAGCTGTTGAACTCCAGTCTTCTGACGAGTTCCCCCTCAGCTTATGCATCCAAATTAAGTAGTCCTAACTTCAGCTCTTAGAGTTGAGAACCTTGCTTCACTTAAAGGTTTAGTGAAGATATCAGCAATCTGATTGTCTGTATGAACATACTCAATCACAACATTGCCTTTTTCCACATGATCTCTAATGAAGTGATGCTTAATCTCAATATGTTTAGTCCTTGAATGACTTGTAGTGTTCTGAGTAAGTGAAATTGCACTAGTATTGTCACAGTAGATTGGAATTCCACTGATCTTGATGTTATAATCTTCCAGTTGATGTTTCAACCAAAGTATCTGTGCACAGCAAGCTCCAGCAGCTATATATTCAGCTTCAGCAGTAGATATAGAAACTGAAGTTTGTTTCTTACTCATCCATGAGATCAGACGACTACCTAAGAACTGACAGGCACCTGTTGTGCTTTTTCTGTCAATCTTGCAGCCAGCAAGGTCTGAATCTGAATAACCAGTAAGCTCAAATCCAGATTCTCTAGGATACCACAATCCCAATTCTTGAGTGCCTTTAACATATTTCAATATCCTCTTGGCAGCTAAGAGATGAGATTCTTTGGGGTTTGATTGAAATCTTGCACAGACTCCAACTGAGTACATTATATCAGGTCTGCTTGCTGTTAGATACAACAGTGAACCAATAATGCCTCTATATTTGGTTATGTCTACTGATTTGCCATCTTTATCTTTATCCAAACGAAGACTTGTAGACATAGGAATTGTAGCAGTAGAGCTAGTTTCCATACCAAACTTCTTGAACAGATCTCTTGTGTATTTTGCTTGGCTGATGAATATTCCATCAGGCAACTGTCTAACTTGCAATCCAAGAAAATAGTTAAGTTCACCCATCATGCTCATTTCAAACTTATTCTGCATCAGCTTGGAGAACTTATCACACATCTGTTGGTTAGTTGAACCAAAAATAATATCGTCCACATATATTTGCACAAGTAATATATGATTTTCCCATTCAATTGTAAACAAGGTTTTATCTACCTTACCTTTTCGAAATCCTTTAATTAAAAGAAAATCAGATAGGGTATCATACCATGCTCTTGGAGCCTGTTTCAGTCCATAGAGAGCTTTCTTCAGACGATATACTTTGTCCTCTTCTTGATAGACTTCAAATCCAGGAGGTTGCTCAACATAAACTTCTTCTTGCAATTCTCCATTGAGAAAAGCAGACTTCACATCCATCTGATAAACAGTGAAGTTCTTGTGAGCAGCATAGGCTAGAAACAGTCTGATTGCTTCAAGTCTTGCTACTGGTGCAAAAGTTTCATCAAAGTCAATTCCTTCTTCTTGACAATAACCCTTGGCCACTAGTCTTGCTTTGTTTCTGGTAACAACACCATCTTTATTCATCTTATTTCTGAATACCCACTTAGTGCCAATTACTCTTTGATGACTTGGTCTAGGAACTAAGTACCAGACTTCATTCCTTTCAAATTGATTCAACTCTTCTTGCATAGCTTCTATCCAAAAGGAATCACTGAGAGCTTCTTCAATTTGCTTAGGCTCTATTTGAGATAGAAATGTGACAAACATGGCATCTTGTGCAGCAGCTCTTCTTGTTTTCACTCTATCTAAAGGATCACCAATGACTAACTCAGGTGGGTGATTCTTGAGCCATCTGAGATCAGGTTGCAGATCAGGATGTTGTCCTCTGTTTTGATCTTGCAACACTACTGTTGGAGGTTCAGTAGTAGTCTGTTGAACATTTGCCGTCTGTTGAACAGTCTCTGGTCTGTCAACTGTTTGCAACTCGTCTGTTAGACAATCAGCACTGTGATTTTGAACAGCACTTGAGTTAGCAGCTGAACTTAGATTAGGTAGTATGATGGGAACATATTCTTCATTTCTTCCAATGTCTAACTTCTGTAAATCAGCAGACAGGTCTTGATTAACACTTTGATTCTTTTCAGAAGCTTGACTTGGCTCATCAAATACTACATGGATAGATTCTTCTATTAGTAATGTTCTTTTGTTAAAAACTTTGTAAGCTTTACTAACAGTAGAGTATCCTACAAAAACAGCTTCATCAGCATTTTCTGCAAATGCAGTAAGGTGATTTTTCCCATTATTCAATACAAAACATTTACAACCAAAAATCTTAAAATAATGAATGTTTGGTTTTCTGTTGTTCCAAACTTCATATGGAGTCTTGTTCTGATTTTTGTTGATCATACATCTGTTTTGGGTATAGCATGCTGTATTTGTTGCTTCTGCCCAAAATCTTTGAGGCAGTTTAGCTTCAGCTATCATAGTTCTGACAGCTTCTTTCAGTGTTCTGTTTCTCCTTTCAGCAACACCATTCTGTTGAGGGGTTCTAGCAGCAGAATACTCATGATGTATTCCTTTGATATTACAATACTCTTCAACAGTAGAGTTTGTAAACTCTGTCCCTCTATCTGATCTGATCTTCAATATTTTGATACTCTTCTCATTCTGGATCAGTTCCATCAGATTGGTAAGATGTTCCTTGGTTTCACTTTTCTTCTTCATGAAAATCACCCAAGTATATCTTGAATAATCATCCAAAACAGCTAGGCAGTATTTATTTCCACCATTGCTGACTGGATCAATGGGTCCAAATAAGTCCATATGTAATAGCTCCAATATCCTTCCAGAAGATTGGTGCTTCTTTTCTTTGAAAGATGACTTGATTTGTCTTTGCTCATGACTGCTTTTGGAATCCCTTCTACCAAATCATTCTTGATTAATCTGTTGATGGTCTTGAAGTTTAAGTGATTCATTCTCTTGTGCCATAGCCAGCTAACTTCACTTGGTGCAGATGCCACCAAACAAACACTTGAATTCTTGTCAACAGAATTCCAGTCGACTATGTAGACATTCCCTTGTCGTCTTCCAGATAAAATTACCTTCTTTGTACCAATTTGTTCAACGTAGCACTTATCTGTTGAGAAGATGACTGAATATCCTTTGTCACAGAATTGACTTATGCTCAGCAGATTATACTTGAGGCCTTTAACATACGAGACGTCAGAAATCTCTATGTTTCCTCTGATTAGTTTCCCTTTAGCTTTAATCTTGCCTTCTTTGCTGTCTCCAAATGTAACACTTGGACCATCCACAGCAACTGCATCAGTCAGCTCATGTATGTTTCCACACATGTGTCTTGAACATCCACTGTCCAAGTACCAAATCTTCTCTACTTTACTCCTACTCCTAATCCTAACCTACAAAACAAAAATAAGATTGTTTTAGGTACCCTTATTGAGAGGGTCCTGAAGGATTAGTTACACCTTTGACAACCCAAGATGTTGATGTCTTAGGCTTCTTAGGTTTCTGAGTTTTAGCAGGAGCATGAACAGTTTCATTTTTATCATAGTTATCAGATAAGTCATGTTGATGATCAGTATGATATGAATAATGTTCACAAGCAGGGTAAGGTGCATGATAAGCAGGATATGCATGCATTGGATGAGCAGGATAAGGTGCATAGTAACTAGGAAATTGAGGTGCATGATACATAGGATGATATGCAGCAGGTTGCACATAATATGACTCATTTCCATACCAAGCATTTTGATTTTTCTTGTTCTTATGCTTCTTTGGTTTACTAGATGCTTGCTCATTTGATTTTGACTTAGTTTTACCAACAGTTTGATTCACTTTAGTTTTATCAGCAGACTTCTTAGGACTCTGCTGTTTGGTCTTACTAGTCTGATTTCCTATACTAGGCTCTTTGCTCTTTGCTCTTTTTAGCCTTAGGAGATTTCTTCTCCTTTGATACTTTCTCAGATGAGGTAGGTTTAGAGGTTTGCACATACAAGATGACCTTACTATTGTCAGCAGAAATGAATTTTTCGGTATGATTCAACTCTAATTTATCCTTTTCTAAAGGTGTCTCCTGTTTACTAGATGTAGGCATGGATGCAACAGTTGACTTATCATGAGACTCAATAGCTTTTTCAAGTTCCAAGATTTTTCCTTTATAAACCTCACATTCAGCTTTCAGAGACTCATGTTCTTGCTCAAGCTGTTTATATTCAGCTGATTCCCTTGGCTTTTCAGCTAAGAGTTTCAGTGAACTAATTTGCTCTTTCAGCAGGATCATCTCTTCCTTAAGTAGTGTAACATCTCCAGCAGTGTACTCCTTTTTGTTGAGTAGAGTGGCTTCATCAGATGAGTCCACTTCTTTGCTTTTCTGGGCTGGTCTTCTAGTATTTTCAGCAGCAACCAGTGCAGCTGTGGGTCCTGAAGTTGAGGTTTCTTCAATTCCCATCCTAGGCAGTTTATACTCGAATGCCTTAAGTACAGAAAACAGCTCTGTAAGAGAGATTTTTCCCAAATCCCTTGATTCTTCCATTGCTGTCACTTTCATGTTGAACTTTGGGGTAGGGCCTTTAGTACTCTGACGGTGATCTCCTTGTCAGTGAAGGTCTTTCCCAACTTTAAAACTTCATTCAGAGTTCTGGTGAATCTGGTATCCATCTGATCAATGGTTTCTCCAGACTTCATCTTGAAGTTGTCAAGTTTTTCCAAGGCAACAGTGAGCTGATGCTCCTTGATAGCATCATTGCCTTCGCTCATATCTCTGACTTTGTCCCACATCTCTTTAGCAGTCTTGCAATGTTTGACCTTGTCAAACCGATCATTGTCCAGGGCTTTAGTCATGATGAATCTCCCAACTTTATCAAGATTGTAAAGCTTTATCTCCTCTGGAGTCATCTCATGAAGGTCTTTCTCCACAACCGTATCTACTTCATTTATTTTAATGGTCTTTGTGAATCTGAATGGACCTTTAATGATACATGTGTACATGTTGTCATTGTAGGCTGCTAGAAAGATTTCCATTCTAATCTTCCAGTCCTCAAAGGACATACCAGCAATGTGGGGAACATGGCTGATACAATCCATTTTTCAAAAAGTTTTTATTTTTCAAAAAGATGCTCTTTTGAAAAGTTTTGAAAACCTTTGAAAAACACTTGGATCAAGCTCGTTGATCAGGCAGCTGATTCTAATGAACCACCTGCTTTGATACCACTTGTTGGTCCCAAGTGGTCAGATGAGGTCTAGAGGGGGGGGGGGGTGAATAGACCTCTGAAAATTTTTGAACTTAAAAACTTTTCAGTCTTCTGTCAGCAGACTATGCTGATGAAGAACAGTAAGCAGACTAATCTGTTCGTGAACAAATCTTGAACAGAAGACTGACCACTCTTCTTACAGAAACTTAGCTGTTTTTCAGCAAAACAGTTTTTCAAAGAGTATACTTGCAGCGGATTGTTTCAAAGTGTTTTTCACAAGTAAACTAAGTTCTAAAAAGATTTTATCCCCAGTTTAAAACTCCTTATAAAATCTTTTGATTAATTCAAGGTGTTTAGAATGCAAACTTTTGAAATATGCAAGAAAACTTTAGATGCAAGATAACACAAAGAATTTTTATAGTGGTTATATGGATAAAAATCCTTTAGTCCACTCTTCCAGATCACTTAGATTCTGGGTTATACTATAATCACTTAGATTACAATATTTCTCCACTTACACCTAGACAACTAATGAAAAGGCTGTAAGCTCACAATAGGAATTCACAAAGAAAACCTATCCTCTAAAGTAGAATCACTCACAAAGATGGATTCTCACTTCGCACAACACTCAGCTTTTACAAAATCACTCAGATAATGTTTTTCTGTTTTCTTCAACTTGGTTTATGTCAACAGATGACTTCCACCAGACGAGTGAGCTGTTCGAGCTTTTGAGACTTTGAAAAATTCTGCTTCAAAATTTTGATCTCTGATTGTTGTTGTTTTTTGCTCGATTGAAATTCAGCTCTATTTATACATGGAGATGAAAATATGACCGTTGAAGGCAAGTCACAATTCAAATCCATCCTTCAGCTCTTTTGAAACGGCTCCCTGCAGCATTCCGTACTGTGTACAGTACCTTTCTGTCCATCGCATTTAATGCTGCATTAAATGCACTCTGCTGATCCGAGGATATCTTCAATTATTTGCCATTACTACCCTTCTCTTTCAGCATTTATTACACCAAGTGCATTTATTACCGTTGGACTAATCTCTTGACCTCTTCTACTCGGCTGATCAAAACGACTCTGCTGATAGATACTCTGCTGATCAAATACTGAACTAATCTGATTTGACTCGGCTGATGATCTACCCTTCTGTTCGCTGTTTCAGCAAGATATCACTAGTCTTCTGAGCTTTGAACTTTGAACTCTTCTGATGTCTTCTTTTACTTGTTCAAAATTCTTCTAAGGGAACTAAGCTTTCCATACTTAGCTGATTATGATGTTTTGGAAATCATCAAAACCTTCCCTTAATTACTTGTCTTCTTTGCTCTTCATCTTCATCTTCTTCCAACATACCTGAAACTCTATGCTTAACTGTCATAGAATCTGATGATTCTTAAATTGAGGTAACTTCTATTGTTAATGAAATGCACTATTTGAATCGTTGAACAAATGCTAATTACAAATTCAAATATTATTGGTGCATTTGCCAAGCTTAATGAAGAGATGACTCTGCTGAAAAAGAGCAAAAATAGATCACTGAAACTTCAGGTTTAAAAAACTCAAGAATCATCTGACTACAAAAAGTTTGAGCATGAGAATGAAACTCTAAAAGCTGAGTATGCAATTCGTATAAAAAATATAAATGAACTTGAAAGAAGAAATTGCATCATTCTCTAAAAGAAATCAGAGGCTTAAAAGAAGGAGTCTACTGATGCTCAAAAAGTTATAAAACCTAGTAAGCTACCTAAGACTAAACAGACTAGTAAACTCATCAGCCGAGTAAGCTGAAATGTACTGCTGATAGGAGTAAAATTAAAAGTGGTATTAAGTCTGCTAAATCTAAGGAGAGTTATTAGATAACTCAGGCAAGAAATTGAGGCAAAAATGAAATAATTGGCCAGAATTTGAATCACATTATGATAATGATTATTATGACATCCAATGCTTATCCATATTATAATGCTGATCATATTCACTGTGCTATTGCCATCCTCATTATAATATGCATGTTTATCACATACTTCATGCATCTTACCTTGCTTATGAGCATTGTTTTAATCTTGACCACCAAGTAGTGGTGTTGTCATGATAAAACATAAGTCATTGGATCATCCAATGTCAAAGGTTATACTAACCCTGCTGGACCCAATAAATAAGGGGTACCAAAAATAGTCATCTGTTTTACAAGTGAAGTGCATGTGAGATGACAAAGATGAGTTTACTGCCCTTGCGAATTTCAACAAATTCAACAAGTGATCTTACCATCAAGTGTGCACCAGGAAATGGTACTATCAAGCTGCTTATATCAGATTGCTCCAAACCATCAAGTGATATCAGTCAAGTGAGTGGTATCAGACATGTGGTGTCAGACAATTGGTAGACGCTACATTTGGAGATTTCAAGGAAGCAAGATTGTTGGAAAGCTGAAGCGTATGAAAGGATAACACGTGGTGCAGAGACCATCAGAAACCAACAAGTCAACCATGTGACAAAGAAAATTGGTTTGTTGTTCTTGGATTCATAAGTTGAGGGGGAACATATCAAAAGACTAACCAAAACAACTTACTGGAATTCAACGACTGAGTGTCTTTTAAGAGTAACACTCATCAGACTACTTGACCACTGATTCTTGAACTATGGGGGAACGTGTACCACTAGCGGTACTCCTGAATAAAGATGAAATTTTCAATAAGTCAAAATGAAGTTATCAGAAGACTCCTTATCATCAGTCGACTGACACTCAACAACCAAGTGACATTCAAGAATACACCTCAAAAAGGGTGAAGGAAGTAACCAACAAGTGGTATCAATTCTTGAAGTTAGGGGGAACAATTATTCTAGCTGGAATGATAAACAGCAAAAAAGACTACAAAATGCTGGCTTGCGTGTAAAGAAGAATTCATTAATATCCAACTACCCCGAAAAGCTAAGTACTCAACTACTCGTCCTCAACATACTAAGTTTTGTTGTTGATGACAAAAAAGGGGGAAAGTGAGGTGCAACTAAGAACTCTCAAAGGTTGCATTGGATCTAATGATTTTAATCCTAGAGTATGAAGACTAAACTGAAGACTTGGAAGACGTTCTTAGTTGAAGGTTTTGTCATCATCAAAAAGTAGGAAATTATTGGAAGAATTTATTAACTCAAAAACAACTAAGTGATCTTATCAATTGAGTTAATTAAGTTAGTTAAAAGGTTTTGATGATAACAAAAAGGTGTCATCAACTAAGTTACAGAAGCTTAGTAAACCTTTGAAGATTGGATACTTGATTTAAAAGAAAATCATTCAAGAACAGAAGTATTCAAGAAATGAAGATTCAATCTTATGAGAAGAGTGAAAATCAGATTAGTGAAAGATTGAAAATCAGATTAATAAAACTCAGCTTAGTGGAAATGAGATGACTGATCATGAGATGACTAGTACATTAGACTAGTGCATCCGACTAGTGATCACCAGCGGAGTTGATCCTATCAGCTAGGTAAAATCGGTCAGTAAGCTCTGCAATGGTAACAAGCTAAGTGCATTTAATGCGACTGACATAAGGTACAACAGAGTGTACAGTGAACAGTGCGACAGTCTGCAAAAGTTACCATTCAAATTATGACCGTTGTTCAAGGACTAAAATGCAATTTTGCAAACCTTCAACAGGCAAAATTACAAATCCAAGAGTATAAATAGATGGTAAACTAAAGATTCAAGAGAGACTTGCACACCTTCAAGATCAAATCTTTAGAGAAAGAATCCATCAGTTGAGTCATCTGATCATAAGCGGAATCTCACGATGAAGCTGATTGTTGAAGAACAAGATTAAACCCTTGCATATCTGAGTGATATTCAACTGAGTGTTGTGAGAAGTAGATATTCATCTTTGTGAGTGATATTACTTCGTAGAATAGGTCATCTTTGGGATTTCCTATTGTGAATTTGTGCCTTTATCATTTGTTGTAAAAGCGCAAATAGAATTGTATAGTTACTTAGTGTTTCTAGTGTAACCTAAATCTTTGTAGTTTAGAAGAGTGGATTAAAAGGATTCGTTCCTGTAAACCACTATAAAAATTCCTTGTGTTATTAACTTTATTTGTCTTGCATTGCATATTTCATAAGCTAAGTAAATACTTTTAAAGAAGAGTCTTTTAAATTGAGGAATTTCCAACTTGGGGTAAACTTTTGTTGTGCTTTAAAATTTTAATTGAGTTGAAGACATTGTTTGAAAAACACATATACATTATTCGCTGCATTATTGTTTCAAACTCATATTATATAAGCTTGATGAGGAAAATCAGCATAGTAGTCTACTCAACTGAATAAGCTAAGTGCTAAATCAACATAGTAGTTTCACGAATAAGATCAACTTACTCTGCTGATAAGCTAAGTACAAAATCAGCTTAGTCATCTTATTTTGCTGATAAGCGAACTCTACTTATAGAAGAAAAGTTTAAGAAATTTTTTAAAGTTTTAAGGTCTATTGAACCCCCCCCCCCTCTAGACCTCAACTGACCACTTGAGACCAAAAAGTGGTATCAGAGCGGGCGGTTCATTTGAATCAGCTGTCTGATCAACGAGCTTGATCCAAGTTTTTTTCAAAAAATTTCAAGTTTTAAAAAGAGCATATTTTGAAAACCTAAACTTTTTGAAAATGGAGTGCATAAGCCATGTTCCTCACATTGGCCATATGGACTTTGAAGATTGGAAAATCAGAATGGAAATCCTTCTTGCTGCTTATAATGATAACATGTTTACATGTATTACACGAGGACCATTCAGATTAAGAAGACTGTGAAGGCTACAGACCAGCCTGATCAGATTGTTGACAAAGAGCTGGAAGAGCTAACCCCTGAAGAAATCAAGCTAGTAAATCTTGACAAGGTGACCAAGTTCATAATATTCAAAGCTCTAGATGAAGACTGATTCCAGAAAGTCAAGCATCTGAAAACAGCCAAAGAGATGTGGGATAAAGTCTGTGAGCTAAGCGAAGGAAACGATGCTATCAAAGAACATAAGCTCAGTGTGGCTCTTGAGGAGTTTGAAAATTTCAAGAGGAAGTCTGGTGAAACGATTGATCAAATGGATACCAGATTTACCAAAACTCTGAACGAAGTTCTAAGGCTAGGTAAAAAGTTTTCAGACAAGGAGATCACCATGAAGGTTCTCAAGGCTCTTCCACCTAAATTCAACATGAAGATGACAGCCATGGAAGAATCAAGGGATTTAGGGAAGATTTCCCTTTCCGAACTGTTATCTTCCCTCAAAGCATTTGAGTTTAAGATTCCAAGAATGGGATTAGAAGTGTCAACCAGTTCAGCGGACAAGTCCAAAGGGAAGACTCTGCTGAATTCAGAAAGAACGTACACAGCTGACGACGATGCCCTACTTCTGAATGATTTCAAGAAGTTTTATAAAAATAAAATGAAATTAAAATATGAAAATGCTATTTCATCTTCTTTTAATCATTTTCAGGAAAACAGGGATTCCTTAAAAGCTAAGCTTAGAGACAACAATGACAAAGAGTACGGACTCTTGATGAAAGATCATCCACACTCATCATCTGGGAAATTAGCTGAAAAGGAAATGCGTGCCAAAAAGGTGTGTAAGCTGAGTAAGAGCAAAATAAAGTTAGCTGATGCAGGAAAGCTGATAAACTCCTGCACATCTTATTCAGACAACCAGTCGTCTGATAAAGAATTTGAAGAAGTACCTGAAACTCTATGCTTAACTGTCATAGAATCTGATGATTCTTAAACTAAGTAACTTCTATTGTTAATGAAATGCACTATTTGAATCGTTGAACAAATGCTAATTACAAATTCAAATATTATTGTTGCATTTGTCAAGCTTAATGAAGAGATGACTCTGCTGAAAAAGAGCAAAAATAGATCACTGAAACTTCAGGTTTAAAAAACTCAAGAATCATCTGACTACAAAAAGTTTGAGCATGAGAATGAAACTCTAAAAGCTGAGTATGCAATTCGTATAAAAAATATAAATGAACTTGAAAGAAGAAATTGCATCATTCTCTAAAAGAAATCAGAGGCTTAAAAGAAGGAGTCTACTGATGCTCAAAAGGTTAGAAAACCTAGTAAGCTACCTAAGACTAAACAGACCAGTAAACTCATCAGCCGAGTAAGCTGAAATGTACTGCTGATAGGAGTAAAATTAAAAGTGGTATTAAGTCTGCTAAATCTAAGGAGAGTTATTAGATAACTCAGGCAAGAAATTTAGGCAAAAATGAAATAATTGGCAAGAATTTGAATCACATTATGATAATGATTATTATGACATCCAATGCTTATCCATATTATAATGCTGATCATATTCACTGTGCTATTGCCATCCTCATTATAATATGCATGTTTATCACATACTTCATGCATCTTACCTTGCTTATGAGCATTGTTTTAATCTTGACCACCAAGTAGTGGTGTTGTCATGATAAAACATAAGTCACTGGATCATCCAATGTCAAAGGTTATACTAACCCTGCTGGACCCAATAAATAAGGGGTACCAAAAATAGTCATCTGTTTTACAAGTGAAGTGCATGTGAGATGACAAAGATGAGTTTACTGCCCTTGCGAATTTCAACAAATTCAACAAGTGATCTTACCATCAAGTGTGCACCAGGAAATGGTACTATCAAGCTGCTTATATCAGATTGCTCCAAACCATCAAGTGATATCAGTCAAGTGAGTTGTATCAGACAAGTGGTGTCAGACAATTGGTAGACGCTACATTTGGAGATTTCAAGGAAGCAAGATTGTTGGAAAGCTGAAATGTATGAAAGGATAACACGTGGTGGAGAGACCATCAGAAACCAACAAGTCAACCATGTGACAAAGAAAATTGGTTTGTTGTTCTTGAATTCATAAGTTGAGGGGGAACATATCAAAAGACTAACCAAAACAACTTACTGGAATTCAACGGATGAGTGTCTTTTAAGAGTAACACTCATCAGACTACTTGACCACTGATTCTTGAACTATGGGGGAACGTGTACCACTAGCGGTACTCCTGAATAAAGATGAAGTTTTCAATAAGTCAAAATGAAGTTATCAGAAGACTGCTTATCATCAGTCGACTGACACTCAACAACCAAGTGACATTCAAGAATACACCTCAAAAAGGGTGAAGGAAGTAACCAACAAGTGGTATCAATTCTTGAAGTCAGGGAGAACAGTTATTCTAGCAGGAATGATAAACAGCAAAGAAGACTACAAACTGCTGGCTTGCGTGTAAAGAAAAATTAATTAACAGCCAACTTCCCCGACAAAGCTAAGTATTCACCTACTAGTCTTCAACATACCAAGTTTTGTTGTTGATGACAAAATGGGGGAAAAGTGAGATGCAACTAAGAACTCTCAAATGTTGCATTGGATCTAATGATTTTGATCCTAGAGTATGAAGACTAAACTGAAGACTTTGAAGACGTTCTTAGTTGAAGGTTTTGTCATCATAAAAAAGGGGAAAATTGTTGGAAGAATTTATTAACTCAAAAACAACTAAGTGATCTTATCAGTTGAGTTAATTAAGTTAGTTAAAAGGTTTTGATGATAACAAAAAGGTGTCATCAACTAAGTTACGGAAGCTTAGTAAACCTTTGAAGATTGGAGCCACGGGTTATAATTAAATATATATTTAGTTATTCGAGTAAACATATATTCAAAATCAATCGAACACTTTGTCAATTTACCATTCCAAAATTAGCATCCCTGCTAATTTGGAAATTCTCCCACACTTCACAGTTGATGTCAGGCCACAAGCCCATAGAGCACAATCACTTGTGAATTAATTCAGTGAACCTTTAACCTTTGCAACTATCATGTACGACTTAATCTTTCCATTAGTTGGTCTCCCAGTCAAGACTAAGGTTATGGACTTTATCGGTTTCCTTACTTGTCTCGACTTTATGTATTCTGATCTCGAAACTATTCCCTGACTTAACCTTTATGAGCTACTTTCATAAAGCCATCAGATACCTTGGCCAAGGAATTACCGGAATACGAATCTCATAGAGATTCATAGGAGAAGCTCCCAACCTATCAAGTCGGGTCAATGGATCCTCTGTTGATGATATGAACCTGCATGCACGTTCCTCTATACCTAACATGAACCCACAGAGACCTTCTGGTAGACTCCAGTAAGTCGGGAGTCATATAAAAGCATAGACATTCATTCCCAGATAAACCCTATCACCTCAAGTAATAAAGATCGTTCCTCGTACACTATTGTAAATAGGAATAACTTCATCCCCGATATGCGACTGCCGCTTCCATTGTGAGTTATCTCCTAGTTGGGGTAATTCGTGCGGTTGCCATCCCAGAGCCACCCACTCGTGTGTATGGACTATCCCAGTCACGCTCGTGGACCCGAGCGTCCTCCAGTTCACCAGAGTATACAAACTCGTGAGGATCTAACCGAATCCATTGATGTTTCATCTCAAATGGATTGTACGACCCTTGAATTAGTTTTAGATCACGGCCCTGTGATCTAAGGAATTACATCCTTATGTTAGATAATTATTCATAAAATGAAGGTGACCATACAATAAATGCATTTATTAATCCAATTGAATGGTCCTTTTTATTATAACAAATTAAATGCAGCTAAAATAGTTGGATTGCAGGACACTATTCAATCAGTAAGTACAATCGAGTTGAAGGGCAGCCGAAATAGATGGAGAATCAGTCGCAAGCAGGGAATCAACCCGAGATTTCCCTTGGAGATCGACCCGTACACATGACCATTGCTTATTAGTGATCAATAATTGGAACGATGTGTCGAGAATTCTTGGATAATCGTGGATATGAGCTTGCGACCACCTGATCATAAAGAAGTGGAACTTGTCCAAGGGGATCCAAAGAAATTTACTAAGATTGGGACAGAATTGAGTCCCGGAATGGAATCAATGTTGATAATTTTCCCCGATCCAATATCGATGTATTTTCTTGGAGTTCGGATGATATAGATGGGATCAACCCTATAGTGATTACTCATTCTCTGAACATTGATCCAAAAGCAAAGCCTGTGAGACAAAAGAAAAGAAAACATGGGCGGGAGAAAGATAAATCATCAACGCCGAGGTTGATAGGTTATTAGTTGCCAAACAAATAAGAGAAATTCAGTTCATTGAATGGGTGTGTAATGTTGTGCTGGTTTCGAAAGATAAAAAATCTAAAACAAGTGGAGGATGGGTAACGATTTTACGAATCTCAACAAACTCTGTCCTCGAGACCCTTACCCACTGCCGAGGATTGATATGCTAGTTGATTCAACTGCAAATTTTGTTTGTTAAGTATGATGGATGCATTCCAAGGTAGATTTGTATGAACGAGTTAGATAATTAGACTTATGGACCCGAACCTGGGTTATCTATCCATGACCAGGATGAAGCTTGGGTGAAACTAAGTGGAGGTCCGAACTGACTGATGTTGAAGAATCAGCGGATGAGTTGTGGTCAGGGGTGAAATACCACTCGAACCCGGATCTAGCTGGTTCTCCCCGAAATGCGTTGAAGCGCAGTAGTTGACTGGACATCTAGGGGTACGATACTCCATCTCAACCACTAAAAAAAATTAACAAATCTGAGCCACAATTTATGGTCAAAATGTGAGGCGGATCAGTAGCTACCTTACTCCCCCCCTCCCGATACGAAAATAATTATGCATCATGCGCATACTGGTAGCAGCTTCGAATAGGTCATATATCAATTCTCGTTCTCGAAAAATATAGAAGAAGGGGGTCTACGCCCTAATATCTGCCATAAAGGGGCGAAACCATAACAAATGGGAAGCGATACGACACAACTCCAACATAATAGCTCTAATATAGCTAGCCCTTTTAGGTACTTTCGAAAATTGTGGCGTCTATTGGATTCTTATGATTTGGATATGCTATTTTGGGGTCAATCTATTAGGAAAAGAAGTTCACGCCCTGTGGCCTTCTACCTCCACACGGCATTGCTCCGGCAGACTTTCGCCCATTGCAGAAAATTCCTCACTGCTACCTCCTATAGGAGTCTGGGTCGTGTCTCAGCCCCAGTGTGGCAAATCATCCTCTCGGACCAGCTACTAATCATCGCCTTGGCAAGCTATTGCCTCACCAACTAGCTAATCAGACGCAAGCCCCTCTTTTTTCGTTCATTGTATTTGAATTCTTCATTTTAAGGATTTATTATTGACGAGCCATAGCAATTGCACTTTTTAAAGCAACTAAAAGAATTATTGAAATAAGTTCAAATGGAAGAAAAAAAATTTTGATAAATGAATTCGAATTTGTTCACTGTTACTTATCAAATCTTGTTCTAGAATATGGTTTGATTTTGTAGTCCAAATGATCCCATATCAAGTCGTATCTGGAATAGTAGTAATTAGTGAAATAAAAAGACTTGTACAAACCATTAATCCTCGCTATTACCATAGTATCAGCATGTATAAGAGCCAAAATAGGAGTGGGTCCCTCCATAGCATCAGGTAACCATACATGAAGGGGAAATTGTGCAGATTTAGGAACAGCACTGACAAGTAATAGAGCAACACATAAAGTAACAAATGGAGAATTAACTTCATTATTATAAATCATGTTACTGAATATTTCGAATAAATCTCGAAATTCAAAACTACCTGTTATGGATTTTCAGCAGACTCAAAGCAGATGAGTTCGACTTGAGATCAGCAGAGTGTTCATCAGATGGGTGGATTCGATCAGCAGAGTGAAAGTGATCAGAAAGTCATTCCAACGGTAATAAATGCACTTGGTGTAATCAATGCTGCAAGAGAAGGATATTAAAGACAAATGATTGAAGAGAAACCTCGGATGAGGTTGCATTTAATGCAACTGACAAAAAGTACAGCAGAGTGTACAGTGCAACAGTTGCAGGTAGCCGTTCCAGAAAAAGAAGAACAGTACTCGGGGAGCGTTGAGATTTGTCTCATCTTCAACGGACAAATTCAAATCTCCAAGTATAAATAGTTCAAGGTTCAAGAGTTAGAGAAATACAACCCATTTTGAGCGCAAAAATTCAAGAGTAAATTTGCATAAGTCTCAAACTCAAGAACATAACATTCATCAGCTTAGTCATATGTTGACGAAAGCCAAAGTTGAAGATCAAATCCTTATACAAATCTGAGTGATTTTGTTAGAAGAGTGTGTTGTGAGAAGTTTATATCCGTCTGAGTGAGTGATATAGCTTCGTAGTATAAGAATTCTTTGTGATTTCATGTAACGAACTTGTGGCTTTTCATTTGTTGAATTGCGCAAGAAGTGTATGCTGTAATTGTCTGTTTCCAGTATAACCCAAGATCTAAGTGACTTGGAAGAGTGGACTAAGAGACTTATGTCTATATAACCACTATAAAAATTTTGTGTGTTTGATTTCTTGCATTTTACTTTGCATATTTTTTTAAAGTCTTCAAACATTTAAAGTGGTTAAAAGAATTTTAAGGAGTTTTAAAAACTAGGGATAAATCTTTTAAGGAAGAAAACTACTTGTTGAAAAACACTTTAAAAATCCTCTGAAAACAAGTAATCCAAACTCTGATTTTATTAGAATCAGATAAGTTACATAAAACGAGTGGTCAACTCTACTGATTAAGTTAAGTGCGCAATCAGTGAAGTAGTCTCAAGAACTCTTGATCCGCTTATTCTGCTGATAAGAAAAGTAAGAGAAATTTTTGAAAAAAAATTCAGAGGTCTATTCATCCCCCTCCCCCTATCTAGATCTCATCTGACCACTTGGGACCAACACTCGTTATCCTGAAAAGAGTTAGAAGAATAAGTAGCATTAGTATGTTTGTTCTTTATTTTTTTTCTATAAAACTTCTTGAAATCGCTTAGCAACACAGGAACATCGTCAACCGTGTATTCTTTTTTCGATATCAGATTAATCTCCTTGAATATAGCTTTATCTTTGGACTTTTCAGTTGACTTTTTTGACGAATCTGACGCGATAAGAGCAGCAGTGCGGTCTAAACTAGATGACTCATCTAGTCCCATTCTTGGCAATTTGTACTCGAAAGCTTTGAGGGATAAGAACGGTTCAGAAAAGAAAATCTTCCCTAAATCTCTTGATTCTTCCATGATCACCTTCATATTGAATTTTGGTCGAAGAGCTTTGAGAACTTTCATGGTGATCCCTCAGTCTGCAAACCTTTTACCCAGCTTTAGAACTTCGTTCAGAGTTTTGATAAATCTGGCATCTATCTGATAGATCGTTTCTCCAAACTTCAATTTAAAATTTTCAATTAAATTCCTCAAGAGCCACACTTAGTTGATACTCCTTGATGGCTTCATTTCTTCACTCATCTGATAGACTTTATCCCACATTTTCTTGGCAGTCTTGCAATGTTTAATCTTGTTGAATATAATTTCATCGAGAGCTTTAAACATTATGAACTTAGCCACCTTGTCAAGTATTCAACTAGACTTCTGCATGAGTCATCTCAGTTAACTCACTCTCAGCTATTACATCAGGTTATTCATGGTCTTGGTAATTCTAAATGGATCTCTTGTGATACAGGTATACATGTTATCATAATAAGCAGCAGGAAAGGTTTACATTTTGATTTTTCAATCTTCAAAATCCATATCGCCAATGTGAGGACAAGGTTGATACAATCAATTTTCAAAAGTTTTTTATTTTTTGGATTTGGAGTTCAGAGCACAAAGATATATATTTTTCAAATATGTCGCGCATAGCAGAATCTACTACGCGGAAAACGCGATTTTTATACTAAAGTGATTAGGAAACTTGCATAAATCCTTTCCATACGAGGATTGAGCCTCTTAAACATCTTCCTACTCAATGTCTACCTCCTAAGCATTCTTCTACTTGGATTAGGACTATTTAGCACCTATATATAGTCCTAGAATCACACTTCTTGGAACACACAATTCTTAGTCTTAGTTACAATTCTCTCTCAAATCATTATCATATTTTCTCTCTCGAACTTGTGGTAATGATTAGCAAATTAGGCTAAGAGTTCTTTGGTGAGATTAGAGATGAACTTATATGCGTAGTGATCTTACTTGGATTCGATTCTTCAAGGTTTTGTAAGTTTAATAATTTTGAGTAATTAATTCTTCTTCATCTATTTTCATCAACTTTTATGTTAATACAATTGTTTTATTAGTTTTCATATAAATCTAGTCAAGCTCTTTTTATGTGAAAATCTTTTATTGGGATATTCTATCATGGGGCTCGATTGTCAATACAACAAAGTGAGGAATTTAAAATTTTCAAAGTCCCTAATAGTCCCATAAATCTTTCTCCACAGTTAATTATACGAAAAGGTTGAATCAAACAATTAAATAAAACACAAGGGGGTTTTTCGCAATTTACCTCACCACGGTTTTGTGGTGGTTTCCTCCAGGTGTTTGGTTCGATCCACAGCTTGAGTGATCCATGTGTCTCACCTCCAAAGTTGATCCACACCAACTGGATTGTAGTGACACCTACAAGTTTTAGGCTACGAACTGGATCTCGTAGGTTTGTCAGCAAAGAATTTTAGATCTGGATATGGACTTAAGATCTGGATCTGGATTAGGAGACGTCTATGGAAGAAACGAATCACAGAAGTTATGTGATCGAAACAGGGCTCGGCCAGGTTGGGTTCGGCCAGCTCAGGTTCGCCCGAGTTTGGGTTCGGGCGACTTGGGTTCGGGGCGAAAGTTGTGGGGCGATTTTGTAATTAATAATTCTTGTGCGAAAATCAGATTTTTCTACTTGCAAAAATCGGCTACTCTCTTT
Source organism: Penstemon eatonii (assembly GCA_038501285.1). Lineage (NCBI taxonomy): Eukaryota > Viridiplantae > Streptophyta > Magnoliopsida > Lamiales > Plantaginaceae > Penstemon > Penstemon eatonii. The sequence continues at coordinate 30,358,209 of CM076713.1, forward strand.
TCTTTTAGGGTTTTCAAAAGTTGATCATTAGTTATGAATGAAGAGAAGAGAAGAAGTATTTATAAGAGAAGAGTCCTTCTCTTAGAAGATATCTTCTTCCCTTATCTATCAAATCTCCTATTCCTTATCAACTTAGGAATGCAAGATTTGATAGATCTCTTCTTGCTTGCTCTCCAAGACTAAAACTCATTTTCCTTGTCTTACACAAAATCGCCCCCTACCCCTATTTCTAGACAATTACAAAATCAACCCATATAATTACACAATCTTCCAATTTCATTAATTAACAACTTTAATTAATTTTACAATTAATCAGATAACTCTAATTAATTAATTGAACATTATTCAATTAGATATCTAATCAATATTCTCCTATTGAATTAATACCTTAATTCAATTACTTTGATTTAACAACTTTAAATCATTTGATTTCCTTTAAGAAAGTCACTGTCCAATTGTATTGTGTGTGACTCTCTCGGTTCACCATCAACTGGCAGCAGGCCCACGACTTTCGTGATTTAATTAATGAGCAATTAAATGCTCCGATCAATTAAACAACTTTTAATTGACCACTCCTAGAATTAATTTCCCTATTAATTTGGAGTACCCACACTTCATGGTCGATGTCTAGCCACAAGCCCATGAAGCCCAATCAAAGGTGAATTGATAATTGCGAACCTCACCTCTTATAACTGCCAAGTACATACGGTCCTTCCACGACTGATTTCCCGATCGAGACCTAGGGTGTGTGAATTGATCGGCACCTCTAATTATCTCGATTATGTACTTTCTAATTCTGGAGAATAATTTCGGTGTGACTGCTAAATTTGGAAACCCCTTTCCAAATTCGTCACCAACCATGGCCATGGATTTCTAGGAACATATTATCGAAGAACGTACAGGAAATTCTCTCACCTTATCAGGATGAGTTGATAGATCCTTTCTTGGTACTAACCACTCGCGTACAGTTGTGTACGCACCCAACTTAGGCACTTTGTGGCCAGGCTACGTGACCAGTACCTAAATCTAAGTACGCACACTCGTGCACCGAATTCGCCCTAGCACCTCAAGTCCAAGGACTAAATCGTACACTATTATAAGCCTTGAGAAACATCCCATCACCGATATGCGTCATGCGCTTCCACAATGGGTTTCTCTGTTCGGGTCGTTCGATGCATTCAATCCTCCATTGAACCACCTACTCATATGCACTGGCCTAAAATGCCTTGTTCATGAAACGCTACAAATTCACTCCATGTGAATCATGCATACTTGTACAAGTCTTGGCGATTCCTACGATACCCCGTCTCGTTCGGAATCTATGACTTTGAACGGTTTTAAGATCACGACCTTTGAGACTGTTTCATGATTGCACTCAGTACTGAGGTGAATCGTCCCATAGTCCATTGTGACCTTAGGATTTCATCCAATCACAACATTTCTAAGACCCATCTATACCAAGATGTCCCTCGAACCCATTTGTGAAAGAGCTTAATTAGTGGATCTGCTAAGTTTGTCCTTTTGAGATAACGTAGTACTTTTACGCGTCTCAGTTATCTATGACTTGTTCAATCATATGATATTGTGTTCAGATTATCGGTGAGATCTCGTTTCCCTTTCATTGAGCAATTGCCTTTTTTTTAAATCGGTTAAGATTATGACAGGCTTTTGCCATGCTAGGTAATTCATCCAATCATTGGATGAAAGTTTCTCATCTAAAACACTTTCTCTTGTGCAGCATCACAATGGTGCGTATATTCTGTTTGAGTTGGCAATGGTATACTTGTTGGAATTTCTTCCAATTTACCTTAGCTTCATCGAGACAGAATAAATCATCCACTTCAGTCTGGAAATCTCGAAATTCTAAATCCTTCGAGTTTTCAATTCTCCATTACTACCACAGACCAGCATTATATCCTTTAATTATCTTCAAGGATTGCTTTAATGGTAGTCCAGTGTCTTTTACTGGTGTTCGACTATCAGTAGCTCGTGAAAAGTCAGAGCTTTTGATGGGTCAGGTCTAGTACAACACATTGCATGCAACATGCAATCCAAATGCTGAAGCATAAGGATTCTTGAGACATTTACTTCTTTACTCATTTATATGTAGGGCTCATTAAATAAGTAAGAGAAATTTTGTCTCTTTGGAACTAATCCTTTCTTGGATTCTTCCATATTGAATTTAATCAATTAATAGTCTTTTTACTTCGATTTGGTGAATTTGCAACATCTACTTCGCTTTTATCTCCATAAATACGTATTGCCAGTACGTGAGATGTAGTTCCCAAATCTTATCATGGAAAATTACGTGAATAACACGCTTTCGTCTGTGCTTCTCTGATATTCTTATATTGTACTTGATGTGTCGATCAACATCTCGTTGCGTTGCGAATTTAACTATGCTCCCACTGATCCTTTTGCACAATTGGTATCCATATGCCTTTTGACAACTTCAACATTCTTGATTGACTTATCAAGTTGCATGTTCCAAGTTCGGGAAAGAGTCACAGATTGACCTTTGGATTTGAATAGAGATCTTCTCATCAATTTTCAATTGTGAGATGCAGGATTCATCTCCAACAGTCATTCTTCGGCAGTGAAAACCACCTTTCTATGGCTAATAGTTTCGAAATGGATTTTGACGTAGCAAACGGAGAAGGTATTTTCATTGGTCCTAGAAGGACTTTTGAAGAGTGACCTATCGCCATTAGGCAAGTTAAAGTTTCCACTTTGAATCTTATGGCTTCATGCCATATCCCTTAGTCTCTTTGTAATCTTGGATTAAAATCCAATTTCTCAATTTCGCAAAATGGAATTTTGAGTTCCTTACGAATTTGATTAGATTACTAATTATTTGTGCATGGATCGGTTCGGCAGGTTTCAGGGTTTGCTCCCACTGTTTGTGGGGATGGGTCCAGTTTCTTGGACTTCATCAAGTTCTATGACATTACTTATTTCCTTTGACAAGAGTTTTGTCAACAGAGGAACAAGCTACTTACGAGATACTTTCGTCTCTCGTTGTCGTAGAACAGGTATCCAATGGATTTCGTCGGATACCCCACAAACATTATATGAATTAGATATACCATCTAATTTCTCATATAAGGGTGTGTTGCTATGTCTTAGATGACATGGCGGTGTAAGAACTTACTTCGAAATACTAGACCAAGTATTTTTGAAGAGTCAAGGGAGGCTATCCCCTAATGTGAATATAGGAATTTAGCAGGATCATAGTCGAGAGTCGAACCAAGTTTTCAGCAAAGCTCGATCTTCTTCTTTGATTTGCTTTGTTTAGAATTCTATTTTCCTTTAGATAATCGAGGATTTAGTTGCTTATGTTTCAGCGAGTTTGATTAGATCAAATTGCTTTTGACATAATGCATCTAGTTACTTCATTTCCAAAACGTCTATTGAGTTACTTCAACAGTTTTAGAATTGTACTTCTACAATGGTACAAATATACTTTAACGATTGAAATCGTAAGTATATACGAAGTAGCATCCTTTTGAACTAGTGCTTTTAGTTCTAATCGATTTGAAATGTTTGGAATGCCTAGCAATCCTTTATTTCGGTTATTATTCCTTTAAGACAAGATTTGAAAGTTCGGAGTTTTATCCAAGTTCCTTATTTCAAGAACAGTAGACAAAAACTTTCCTTTCGAATATTTCTTTAGGAAGAATGTCCAAAATAAACATTTTAGTGTGAACGATTATCCAGTTTTTCGATTCAGCATATAGTCTTCGAAGTTTTGATTTGTTTATCATTGTTTATTTCTATGTTTCAAAACATCAACATTTGTACAAAGTTAAATCGCTCTAATTAAATAAATTCCATTCTCAATGGTAAAGCATTAAGGTTTTGTACAAAATTTGAAATAATACTCAAAAAAACTGAAACTAAAAACTTATGCTAATACGAAAAACTTCTTCTAAAAAGGAATGTCTAGGTTCAGTACTTCCTTGACCCAGTCCCTGAATTCATTATTCCTCAACTCGTCCTGCACTGCTTGCATCTTCCTTTCAAGGAATTTCCTCCTTGTAGGTGGAGAGGGAATAGTTTCATCCGCTGTAAACTCTTTTACAGAAATGAAAGTTTTATCAGATGTCTTACATCAAAAGATTTAACAAATGTATAATTTAAAAATCATACCGTAGTTAAGTCTATCCAGGAATTCCTTTTCAGTAAGCTTTCCTATTTTCTTTTCGTGCTTACACAATGGGCAATTTTCTTCATATAGTCCAAGACCTTTCAGATGAGCTTCTTCATATTTGTCTAACAACTCATGCAATTGTTTTGTTTTAATTCCATCAGGTGGAATGATACAATGTTGCATGAAATGAGTGAAGATGTCAGAAAGACCATGCGTGGTAATTTCTATCTCATCTTCGAGAATCAATCGGGCTCCAAGCCTTTTGAGTCGTTTGAACATCTTGGTTAAGTAACAACAATATTCCTTGACATTATTAAACTTAGCCATGGTCTTTTCTTGAAGATAATAGCACATCATAGCCCCCAAAGTATTTTCGCTTCTAACATTCATTAATACTCGTTTGAACGGAACAGTGGATGGTAAATGGCTAACAATAAAACAGACAACTATAAGCAGACAGGTTTAATATTAATACTTATAATTAACGAAATTTGGACTTTTTATCGAAAAAGTTCTCCCACTATTTTTATCGAAACAATAACCCCTTCTAGTTTCGGGAAAAATCTATTTCCTAGTAGGTCTTGACGTCCCAGCAGCAATTAGTTGCACCCACGACTCGTGGCCATACAATTAATTCCCTAGGTAGGCATACTTATTGCCAATTGTGTCTACCACACAACCTTCAAGCTATTTTGCCTCGTTTTTCGCATTTATCTAGCACTGCTACATCATAAATGTTACTACGCGTTAAGTCTAACCCATTAATCATGATAAGCAACGGGCCTGGTCATGAATTCTCCGTAACTAGTTACCGGTCGATCTTCACGTCCCGACCAGTCCCTACCCTTGTCAAGTTTTATTAAAACTATAATCAAGGAATTTCATGCATTGCCCCTTTCTTCGACTCGGGTCCCAGACTCTGGATCACCTCTATCGATAAGTAGACAACATGCACTAGTCCCTATTAATGGAAGGCTTGGATTTATAAAACTTCATTTTATATTTAACCCAATATGACTTAATATTTATTCGAGAGGGGAATTTTCGGTTTTTGAAAGTTTAAGGAAACTCTCCTCGAGATCTCACCGCTTCAATTATGCTTTATCTTTTATTTACGATCTAGATTCTAGCGCGCAAACAAACAAGCAATCATAAATCGACTAATAAATACAAGCCATACAAGCCTAGCATGCATACTACCACAATATGTTTTCGATCGGGAGCCTCCTATGCAGACCATCATCGAGCCAATGATGTTGGCCCAATTGGTCAATCTAAAGGGTTCTTAAAAGACCTATGCTATTACACAATGTACCATGCATACATGGCCTTCAATTCTTCTTGGGCTCCCACCTTGCTTGTAAACGGGCCTCCATCCTAGACTAGGAAAGCAGTAAAGCCCTATTCTATTACAAAGGCTCAAAGTGGCCCAAAAATAATAACAGGCTCGCAGGCCCAAATAAAAACCATGCATTAAATTAAACCAATCACATCTAACCTAAGGTCAAGGCTCGGCGCGATCGAAAACCACGTAAACAGTTCACGTAGAGCAAGAAACATGCAAACAACTTTTACGTATTTCTTTCTTAATTTTAAAACTACCTTTTAAAACTAACTTCCTATGATTCTTGCTTTTTAGTCACTACTAATTATGACAAATAAATTCTCGGATAAATAAAACAAGTTTTCTGCCTCAAATTAAGATTCTGATTTTTCAACTTTTGAAAATTGTAGTTCGGTCCCTATACTTTTGGAAATTGCACTTTTGACCCCAAAACTTTTGAAAAGTTACAAATTACCCCCAAAACAGTTTTCGGACAGAAGGACCAGAAAATAAAATTTTGAAATCCAGAAAATTTTCGAATTTGCAAACTGACCCCTGAACTTTCAGAAATTACAAAATAGTCCTTGAATTTTCGGAAATTGCAAAACAGCCCCAAAGACACGTGCGATCGAAATTTCAGAAACAGTCCAGATTTTACAAAATTTCCAGAAACAGAAAAATTAATTTTCAGCCCTTAATTTTGAGACTTGCGATTTTTGCACCAAGAGTCCTGATTTTTCGAAAAACTATAAATTCGCCACAGATCTTAAAAGGCAACTTTACCCAATCATAGATCCAGTCATAACAAGCAAGAATCAATCAATAGAACATAATTATCACGCGTTCTCATACATACAATCAAGCATATATAGTGAAAACACATTATGTTCAGGCCTTTTCGTATAAAAACGTATGGAGTTGGCTCTGATACCACTGTTGGGATATTCTATCATGGGGCTCGATTGTCAATACAACAAAGTGCGGAATTTAAAATTTTCGAAGCCCCTAATAGTCCCATAAATCTTTCTCCACAGTTAATTATAAGAAAAGGTTGAATCAAACAATTAAATAAAACACAAGGGGGGTTTTTCGCAATTTACCTCACCACGGTTTTGTGGTGGTTTCCTCCAGGTGTTTGGTTCGATCCACAGCTTGAGTGATCCATGTGTCTCACCTCCAAAGTTGATCCACACCAACTGGATTGTAGTGACACCTACAAGTCTTAGGCTACGAACTGGATCTCGTAGGTTTGTCAGCAAAGGGTTTTAGATCTGGATATGGACTTAAGATCTGGATCTGGATTAGGAGACGTCTATGGAAGAAACGAATCACATGACTTATGTGATCGGAACAGGGCTCGGCCAGGTTGGGTTCGGCCAGCTCAGGTTCGGCCGAGTTTGGGTTCGGGCGACTTGGGTTCGGGGTGAAAGTTGTGGGGCGATTTTGTAATTTATAATTCTTGTGCGAAAATCAAATTTTTCTACTTGCAAAAATCGGCTACTCTCTTTTCTTTTAGGGTTTTCAAAAGTTGATCATTAGTTATGAATGAAAAGAAGAGAAGAAGTATTTATAAGAGAAGAGTCCTTCTCTTAGAAGATATCTTCTTCTCTTATCTATCAAATCTCCTATTCCTTATCAACTTAGGAATGCAAGATTTGATAGATCTCTTCTTGCTTGCTCTCCAAGACTAAAACTCGCTTTCCTTGTCTTACACAAAATCGCCCCCTATCCCTATTTCTAGACAATTACAAAATCAACCCATATAATTACACAATCTTCCAATTTCATTAATTAACTACTTTAATTAATTTTACAATTAATCAGATAACTCTAATTAATTAATTGAACATTAATCAATTAGATATCTAATCAATATTCTCCTATTGAATTAATACCTTAATTCAATTACTTTGATTTAACAACTTTAAATCATTTGCTTTCCTTTAAGACAGTCACCGTCCAATTGTATTGTGTGTGACCCTCTGGGTTCACCATCAACTGGCAGCAGGCCCACGACTTTCGTGATTTAATTAATGAGCAATTAAATGCTCCGATGAATTAAACAACTTTTTATTGACCACTCCTAGAATTAATTTCCCTATTAATTTAGGAGTGCCCACACTTCATGGTTGATGTCTAGCCACAAGCCCATGAAGCCCAATCAAAGGTGAATTGATAATTGTGAACCTCACCTCTTATAACTGCTATGTACATACGGTCCTTCCACGACTGATTTCCCGATCGAGACCTAGGGTGTGTGAATTGATCGGCACCTCTAATTATCTCGATTTTGTACTTTCTAATTCTGGATAATAATTCCGGGGTGACTGCTAAATTTGGAAACCCCTTTCCAAATTCGTCACCAACCATGGCCATGGATTTCTAGGAACATATTATCGAAGAACGTACAGGAAATTCTCTCACCTTATCAGGATGAGTCGATAGATCCTTTCTTGGTACTAACCACTCGCGTACAGTTGTGTACGCACCCAACTTAGGCACTTTGTGGCCAGGCTACGTGACCAGTACCTAAATCTAAGTACGCACACTCGTGCACCGAATTCGCCCTAGCACCTCAAGTCCAAGGACTAAATCGTACACTATTATAAGCCTTGAGAAACATCCCATCACCGATATGCGTCATGCGCTTCCACAATGGGTTTCTCTGTTCGGGTCGTTCGATGTATTCAATCCTCCATTGAACCACCTACTCATATGCACTGGCCTCAAATGCCTTGCTCATGAAACTCTACAAATTCACTCCATGTGAATCATGCATACTTGTACAAGTCTTGGCGATTCCTACGATACCCCGTCTCGTTCGGAATCTATGACTTGGAACAGTTTTAAGATCACGACCTTTGAGACTGTTTCATGATTGCACTCAGTACTGAAGTGAATCGTCCCATAGTCTATTGTGACCTTAGGATTTCATCCAATCGCTTAGATAAGTTCGCGAGAGATGAAGTTGGCCATTGTTCAATTTCACGTACTATGAATGAATGGGCGTATTAATTATAAACCATAAGAAAATAGTACTTCAACAAGCTAATTAATATTGGCTTGCTGGGCACTATCCTATCATATTTATGATATAATTATATTGATATAAGTCTTTTGTTTTATGGGTAGTCTTTTAATGCAATATGCCTTGGTATATAGTATGTTTTTTACTTATCATATGATGATATTTTGTGCCAATTTTTAAAGCAAGAAAAGTATTTACTCAAATACATTAGAAATCATGTGTTTTTCCATTCTTTATCTTCCAATTGATTGTTTGGGATGTGAAACTTTCAATTGAGTAATTTTATGAATTAATACAAATAAGTGAACGAAGCATATAAGGGATTCTTGATATCTTACCATTTTAATTATCGTATTTTCAAACAACCAAAAATTTACTTTTCTTTAAGTTTTCTTAAAATCAAATCGCTTCGTTAATTTAGTTTGTTTATTTATCTCTAAAGCTACTTTGTCTACTAACGGTTTTAGCTTATTTTAGTCATCTCCTCGTGGATACGACCGCCCAATCTATTCTACATCGATTGCTTTGTTTCAACAAGTTTAGGCGTAATCATAGTTATAATGAGGTCCAGAGGAGGGGATGAATAGACCTCTAACCTTTTTAAGACTTTTCTCTTTTTCTTTAAGAAAAGTTCGCTAATCAGTATAACGAGACTACTAAGCTAATTTGCATTTAACTTATCAACAAAATAGATCACTCATCTGATTTACGCTTCTTAAGTTATCAGAGTTTCAAACAATGATCAGCGGATTTGTCAAGATATGTTTTTCAAACACTATTTTAGCTCAATTTAAACTTTTCAAAACATAAAGAGAGTTTTACCCCATGTTAAAGTATTCCTCAATTTAAAATGTTCTTCTTTTAAATGATTTACTTAGCTACTGAAATATGAAATGCAAGACAAGTAAAGTAGATCACACAAGAAATTTTATAGTGGTTCAGCTTAAATCTACTATTCAAAATCTCACAGATTTAGGTAATCATAGTGTTAGGTTATTCATATTGTCAAGACGTTAAAAGCATTGGAATATAAATTTTTTTTTAAAAATAACCCAACAAGATCTTTATTCATCTAAGGCCATCTCAAATGGTTTCCCGGGGCCATTCCCGAGCCAGCCCCCGAGCCAGCCCGGGCTCTGGGTGATCATCTCCAATGGGGGTCTCTAGCTCTCAATTTCTTCAAAAAAAAATCTTCCCCACTCTCACCATTATAATAATAGTTTTTCAGATTATTTTTAATAATAATAATAATAATAATAATAATAATAATAATAATGATAGAATCATTAATAATTACAATAATGATAATGATAGAATCATCAATAATTACAATAATAACAATGGTAGAATCATTAATAATAATATTTAAACATTAAAATATAAATATAAATATAAATTATAATTAATTCAAACCCGAATTACAACATTATATAAAACGGCATTAATAAAAACAAGATGAAGAAATAATGAAAACTTTAGGTATTAATTTAAATTATTTGTCGGTGTTTAATTATATTTTCAAGTAATTCTAAATCTAATTTAGGAGGAAATTTTATTCTTTTTTTTTTTTTTTGATCTACTTCTTATTAAAGCATTAATAATTACAATTGTAAGATTTAATTTTATTAACATTAACAAATATACTAATAAATTATTTATAAAATTTAATTACTACTTTTTAAATAGAATAAATAATTAAAACCATTTTTAATGTTATTATTATTAAATCATTAATAATTATAATTAAAATCATTAGTAATAAAATTTTAATTTTATTCTAATTTTGACAGATTAAAACTAATATAACAAATTTTTATTCTAATATTAACACTTATTACAAAATTTAATTACAAAATTTACACAATTAAAATCATTTTATTACATTTAAAACTAATAAAATAATTAAAAAAAAGAGGGGCGGTGTATTTCACCCGCCCCTTTTCTTCCCCACTGACTCACGCCTAGCCCGAGCTCCTCTCCATTCCACCCCGAGACCGCAGCTCCGCAAGCCGCCTCGCCCCACCATTGGAGACTGCCTCCCAGCCCAGCCAGCCCTCACGCGTGCCTCGAGCCCATGGTTAGAGATGGCCTAATCATACGAAAAGGTTTTTCAGCAAATCAAACAAACCATAGAGGGTTTTTCGGTGGTGGTTTTTCTCCGTTCTTCTTTCATATCTGCAGGATTTTGTTAGAAGAAGGACCCGAAGTGTTGTGCCTCTAGCAGTATCCACACCAACTGGATTGAAGCAACTCTCTTGTTTGATAAGGATGAAGATGAAAAGCACTGAAGTCAATTAGTAAAGGGTGGTTTTGATGATTTCCAAAACCTAAGATCAGCTAAGTATGAAAAACTTAGTTGTAAAATCCCTTAGAAGAATTTTGACCAATTAAGAAGACTATCAGAAGTGTCAAAGATGCAAGGTCCAGAAGACTACTGATCTGCTGAAGGAAAGAAATCAGACTGGTGAAGATCAGTCGACTCAAATCAGATTTGTTCAAGTTTGGGATCAGCTCTGTTCATCATCAGACTTGCATTTTCGATCAGCCAAGTGGAAAGGATCAAGAAGTCTACCCAACGGTAATAAATGCCCCTGGAAGTAATAAATGCAGAAGTACAAGGTTATTAAAGACAAATGATTGAAGAAAGACCTCGTATCAGCTTGGTGCATTTAATGCTGCCTGACAGAAAGTACAGTTCGTAGTACTGTCACTGTGCAGAGAGCCGTTCGCGGATTTTAAGGACCAGAAATCAAGAAATTTGAATTGTGTCTCTCTTCAACGGACATAATTCAAAGAGTGACTATAAATAGCTGAAGAGACGAAGAAAGAAGAAGGACACAACTTCTGAGAGATTGATTTCAAAGCCAAAATATTTTCTAAGTCTCAAAAGCTCAAGAACAGCTTACTCGTCTGCTGAACGTCATTTGTTGACAGAAGCCGTTGAAGTTCAAGAAAACATTTTCTGAGTAAATCTGTAAGAGAAAAAGAGTTGTGAAGAGTAGATATCCATCTTAGTGAGCGATATTACTTCAGAGAATAGGAGTTTCTTTGTGATTTCCTATTGCGAACTTGTGGCTGATCAATTGTTGTGAAGCACAAGCAGTGTATATTGTAAACTGCGTGTTTATAGTATAACCCAAGATCTAAGTGACTTGGAAGAGTGGACTAAAGGATTTCAATCCATATAACCACTATAAAAATTCTGGTGTTTATTTCTTCATAAGTTTTTCTACATATTCAGATCTGCATAAAACACTTTATAAAACCGTTTGAAAATTAATTTAAAGGAGTTTACAAAACTGGGGACAAAATTTTCAAACTACTAAGTTTACTTGTGAAAAACACTTTGAAAATCCGCTGCAAGTACTCTAGTATTGAAACTGATTTTAACAAAAATCAGCTAAGTAATTATTAGATTAGTGGTCAACAAAGCTGTTCAAAGATTTGTTCGCGAACAGCCTTGTAAACTTACTGTTCGGTAACAGCTTAGTCTGTTTAAGTTTGAACAACAGTTTTGATGTTTAAAATTTGATTAAAAAGTTTCAGAGGTCTATTCACCCCCCCCCCCCTCCTCTAGACCTCATCATCTGACCACTTGGGACCAACAAGTGGTATCAGAGCAGGTGGTTCATTAGAATCAGCTGCCTGATCAACGAGCTTGATCCGAGTGTTTTTTAAAGGTTTTCAAACTTTTCAAAAGAGCATCTTTTTGAAAAATGGATTGTATCAGCCATGTTCCCCACATAGCTGGTATGAGCTTTGAAGACTGGAAGATCAGAATGGAGATCTTCTTAGCCGCCTATAATGATAACATGTACACGTGTATCATCAAAGGTCCATTCAAATTCACCAAGACCATCAAAGTTGATGAAGTCGATATAACGGTGGAAAAAGATTTACATGAAATGACAGCCGAAGAAATAAAGATGTTCAACCTGGACAAGGTTGGGCGATTTATCATGACCAAGGCCCTTGACAGTGACAGATTTGACAAAGTCAAGCACTGCAAGACTGCCAAAGAAATGTGGGATAAGGTCCGTGATATGAGAGAAGGAAACGACGCTATCAAAGAGCATCAGCTGAGTGTTGCTCTGGAAAAGCTGGACAACTTCAAGATGAAGTCTGCGGAAACCATTGATCAGATGGATACAAGGTTTACAAGGACACTGAATGAAGTTTTAAAGCTTGGAAAAACCTTCACTGATAAGGAGATAACCGTCAGAGTATTGAAGGTTCTACCTCCTAAGTTCAACATGAAGGTGACAGCCATGGAAGAGTCAAGAGACTTGGGAAAGATCTCACTCACCGAGCTGTTCTCAGTACTCAAGGCGTATGAGTATAAATTGCCAAGAATGGGTGTTGAAGAAACATCTACTTCAAGTCCCACAGCTGCCCCAGTTGCTGCTGAAAATCCTAGAAGGCCAGCCTACAAAAGCAAAGACGTGGACTCATCTGATGAAGCCACACTACTCAACAAAAAGGAGTACACTGCTGGAGACGTTGCATTGCTGATGAACAATTTCAAGAAGTTCTACAAACGAAAAATGAAGAACAAATACAACAATGCTTCTACTTCTAACCCTACTTCTTCTTCTCAAGATAAAAATTCTTATAAATCTAAAATGATGTGCTATAACTGCAGGAAATTGGGTCATTTCATCAGAGACTGCCCATATCCTAAAGCTGAAAAGTACACTGAAGAAGAAAAGAGAATCAGAAAGGAAAGAAAGCATCAGAAAGGCAAGGTGCTGGTGGCAGAAGCGGAAAAGCTAGCTGCTGTCTACTCATCAGATTCGGATTCATACACTTCTGATGAAGAGTCGTCTGATGAAGATAGACATGCTCTTCTCTACCTGATGGCTAAGGAATCTGATGGCTCTGAGGATGATGGGGTAACTCCTCTAGATAATGAATTATTTAATTCATTTGAACAAATGATGCTTAACAATACAAGTATTGCTGAAGCATTTACAAAGCCTAAGGAATAGATGATATTGCTAAGAGAGCAAAACAGTTCACTGAAACTTAAGGCTGAAAAGTCAAAAGAATCAGATGAATATAAACAGCTTGAGCAAGAAAATGAATCTCTGAAAGCTGAATGTGAAGTTCTTAAAGGAAAAATCATGGAACTTGAGAAAACAATTGAGTCTCATGAAAAGTCATCTGTTACATCCACTCATATGTCTAGTAAACAGAAGACACCTTTAGATCAGGACAAGTTAGAACTGAACCATACTGAAAAGTTTATATTAGCTAACAACAGTAAGGTCATTTTGTATGTTCAGACTACTAAACCTGCTTCACCTGAGAAAGTGTTAAAGGAGACGAAAACTCCTAAGGCTAAAAAGAGCAAAGAGCCTAGTATAGGAAAACAGACTGGTAAGTCCAAACAGAAGTGTCCTAGGAAGTCTTCTGACAAGGCCAAAACCAATCAGACTAGTGATAAAACTAAGTCGTCTGTTAATGAGCAAGTATCTAGTAAACCAAAGAAGCATAAAAACAAGAAAAATCAAAATGCTTGGTATGGAAATGAGTCTTATTATGTGCAACCTGCTGCATATCCTCTTATGTATCATGCACCTCAATTTCCAACTTACTATGCACCATATCCTGCTCATCCAATGCATGCATATCCTGCTTATCATGCATCTTATTCTGCTTATGAACATTATCCTTATTATACTGATTATCAACAACATGACATATCTGATAAACGTGATAAAGGCAAAACTGTTCATGCTCCTGTTGAAACTCAGAAACCTAAGAAGCCTAAGACATCAACATCTTGGGTTGTCAAAGGTGGAACTAATTCTTCAGGACCCTCTCAATAAGGGTACCTAAAACAATTTTATTTTGTTTTGTAGGTTAGGATTAGGAGTAGGAGTAAAGTAGAGAAGACCTGGTACTTGGACAGTGGCTGTTCAAGACACATGTGTGGAAACATACATGAGCTGACGGATGCTGTTGCTGTGGATGGTCCAAATGTGACGTTTGGAGACAGCAAGGAAGGTAAGATTGTAGCAAGTGGAAAGCTGATCAAAGGCAACATTGAGATTTCTGACGTCTCTTATGTTAAAGGCCTCAAATACAATTTGCTGAGCATAAGTCAATTTTGTGATAAAGGATATTCAGTCATCTTCTCAACAGATAAGTGCTACGTTGAACAGATTGGAATAAAGAAGGTCATTTTATCTGGAAGACGACAAGGGAATGTCTACACAGTGGACTGGAATTCTGTTGACAAGAATTCAAGTGTTTGTTTGGTGGCATCAACACCAAGTGAAGTCAGTTGGCTGTGACACAAAAGAATGAATCATGTGAATTTCAAGACCATCAACAGACTTATCAAGAATGATCTGGTAGAAGGAATTCCAAAGATAGTCATGATCAAAGATAAGCTTTGTGACGCATGTCAGAAGGGTAAACAAATCAAGTCATCATTCAAAAGCAAGAAGCACCAATCATCTGGAAGGATCTTGGAGCTACTACATATGGACTTGTTTGGACCCATTGATCCAATCAGCAATGGTGGAAAGAAATACTGCCTAGCTAAGATACACTTGGGTGATTTTCATGAAGAAGAAAAGTGAAACCAAAGAGCATCTTACAAATCTGATGGAGCAAATTTAGAATAAAAAGAGTATGAAGATACTAAAGATCAGATCAGATAGAGAGACTGAATTTACAAACTCTACTATTGAAAAGTATTGTACTGCCAGAGGAATCAGTCATGAGTACTCTGCGGCCAGAACCCCTCAACAAAATGGAGTTGCTGAAAGGAGAAACAGAACTCTGAAGGAAGCTACCAGAACCATGATAGCTGAAGCTAAGCTGCCTCAAAGATTTTGGGCAGAAGCAACAAATACAGCATGCTTTACCCAAAACAGATGCATGATCAACAAGCACCAAAACAAGACTCCATATGAAGTTTGGAACAACAGGAAGCCAAACATTCATTACTTTAGAATTTTTGGTTGTAAATGCTTTGTTTTAAATAATGGAAAAAATCACCTTACTGCTTTTGCAGGAAAGGCTGATGAAGCAGTATTTGTAGGATACTCTACTGTTAGTAAAGCTTATATAGTCTTTAAAAAAGAACTTTACTTGTAGAATAATCCATTCATGTAGTATTTGATGAACCTAGACACTTCGGAAAAGAATCAAAGTACTGATCAGAATCTGTCTACTGATTTTCAGAAATTGAGTGTTGAAAAGAATGAAGAATAAATTCCCATCATACTACCTGATCTCAACTCAGCTGCAAACTCAAGTGCTGTTCAAAATCACAATTCTGATTGTCAAACAGAGGAGTTGCAAACAGCTGACAGACCAGAGAATGTTCAACAGACTACTACTGGAACTCCAACAGTATTGTTGCAAGATCACAACAGAGGTCAACATTATGATTTGCAACCTGATCTTAGATGGCTCAAGAATCACCCACCCGAGCTGGTGATTGGTGATCATTTGGACAGAGTAAAGACAAGGAGAGCTGCTGCAAGTGAAGCAATGTTTGTCAGCTTCCTATCTCAAATTGAGCCCAAACAGATTGAAGAAGCTCTTAGTGATTCAAACTGGATTGAAACTACGCAAGATGAGCTAAATCAATTTGAAAGGAATGAAGTCTGGTACTTAGTTCCTAGACCAAGTCATCAAAGAGTTGTTGGCAATAAATGGGTATTCAGGAACAAAATGAATGAAGATGGTGTGGTCACCAGAAATAAAGCAAGATTAGTTGTCAAAGGCTATTGTCAAGAAGAAGGTATTGACTTTGATGAAACTTTTGCACCAGTAGCAAGATTAGAGGCTATCAGACTCTTTCTTGCCTATGCTGCTCAAAAGAATTTCACAGTCTATCAAATGGATGTGAAATCAGCTTTTCTCAATGGAGAATTGCAAGAAAAAGTTTATGTTGAACAACCACCTGGATTTGAAGCATATCAAGAAGAAGACAAAGTGTATCGTCTGAAGAAAGCCCTCTATGAACTGAAACAGGCTCCAAGAGCATGGTATGATACCCTATCTGATTTTATTTTAATTAAAGGATTTCGTAAAGGTAAGGTAGACAAGACCTTGTTCACAATTGAATGGGAAAATCATATATTGCTTGTGCAAATATATGTGGACGACATCATTTTTTGTTCAACAAATCTACAGATGTGTGATAAGTTCTCAAAGCTGATGCAGAACAAGTTTGAAATGAGCATGATGGGAGAACTTAATTATTTTCTTGGGTTGCCAGTATGACAGTTGCCTGATGGAATTTTCAATAGCCAAGCAAAATACACAAAGGATCTGTTCAAGAAATTTGGTATGGAAACTAGTTCTACTGCTAATATTCCAATGTCTTCAAGTCTTCGTTTGGATAATGATGAAGATGGAAAATCAGTGGACATAACCAAGTACAGAGGAATTATTGGGTCAGTGTTGTACTTAACAGCTAGCAGACCTGATATTATGTACTCTGTTGGGGTTTGTGCGAGGTATCAGTCAAATCCTAAGGAATCTCATCTCTTAGCTGCCAAAAGGATACTCAAATATCTTAAAGGTACTGAAGATTTGGGATTGTGGTATCCTAGGGAATCTGGATTTGAACTTATTGGATATTCAGATTCTGACCTTGCTGACTGCAAGATTGATAGGAAAAGCACAACAGGTGCCTGTCAATTCTTAGGTAGTCGTCTGATCTCTTGGATGAGTAAGAAACAGACTTCAGTATCCATATCAACTGCTGAAGCTGAATATATAGCTGCTGGAGCTTGCTGTGCACAAATATTATGGTTGAAGCATCAACTAGTAGATTACAACATAAAAATAAGTGGAATACCTATCTACTGTGACAATACAAGTGCAATCAGCCTTACTCAGAATACTACAAGTTGAAGGGGGCTATTTCACACCCCTTATAACGTTCGGATCGACTAAGGGATATAAGATCGATTCGACCAGACGAGCCCGTTCGGGATCATCTATCAACCCAGTAGAATACGACTCTCCTCAACAAGCAGACTACAATCCGGACTCAAGAAGGACGATTGGGCCGAGTCCTATTAGAATTATGTTTCCTTGTAAAGCTAGATTAATTGTGATATAAATACCTAGTTAATCATTGTATTACACACGCTTGAGATACTCAACTTACGCCTGCATACTAAAACAATCTAAGATTATTGAATAGGAAAGCTTTTGATATACTATTTTATTCATTGATTGTCTTGATTACTGATTGTTCCATCTAATTGTTCTTCCTTGAGATTGATCCATCCAGAATAAAGTAACAGAGCCCTATAATTCGTATTAATTCAGAACTCCTAATCACATTCCTTACTGATTTAATCGTACCCGACCAAATTCGGTTTAATCAGTTGGCACCCACCGAGGGGCTAGGTTAATTATTCGATCGACATATGGCTCGCCCAAGGAAGAGCGCACGTAATGGGGCAAGAAGTAACACAACTAACCCCCATAACACGTCTGAGGATCCACAGGGCAACACTGATAATAATGCCCCTGTAAACAACGACAATTTGCAGGAACATCTTCAGAACCAGCAGGAACCGCAAGGGATCCCTACTGGTGCGATACCGGAAGAACCTGTAGCTCCAGCGATCCCTGTTCCCCTCTCAGACGCTCAGGAGAAGTTGCGACAGATTGCTATGCTTTTTAAATCACTCAGCCCAGAGGAACTACTCGTACTCGAACAGGTTCCTCGAAACCCTAGAACTACTAGGGCAAATCTAATTCACAGGACGCCGAGGCAGAATGACCAAATCTCTCAACAAGCTGATAGCCCGGTAAGCGAGCAGCGCTCATTACACAGTCCGCAAAAGGGGAACTCAAAACCCTCTGATAACAATCTCCGAAGAAAACCGGGTCAAAGGAGACCGCAGCTGGGACGCAGCGGGTCCAAGGAACATACCATAATCCCCATCGAGGATGACGTAGGCGACGCAATCCCAGATCGACCACGAACTATGTGGTTCTCGGAAAGAGAAATCGAAAAGATGGTACAGGAACGACTTGAGCAACGCTTACGATCTGTTCAAAACCCATGGGCCAGAACCACGGAACTCCAGAAGAGCTTAGCGGCGTGCTCTCCCTTCTGCAGAGAAATAAAAGAGGCGCCGTCGACCGGACAGGTTCCAGGTAGACTACCCAGATACGACGGAACCACTGATCCAGATGACTATATTTTTAGCTTCACAAACATAATGAACTTATATGCTCACTCGGCGGAATTCACCGCTAAGTTAATGGTGACCACGTTAGAAGGACTTCCTTTGGACTGGTTCGCCAAGCAACCAGCCAACTCCATATTCAGTTTTCGGGAATTATGCAACAAGCTGACACAGCAGTTCGCCAGTCAGAAGAGACAAAAACTTCCAATGAGCTATTTAGGAACCATTTATCAACAAGAGGGCGAATCCCTAAGGAACTGGTTGGCAAGATTTAATTTGGAATTGCTCAAAATCGATTCCCCAAATATCGATTACATAATCTCCATTCTCTTCGACCTCACGAAGAATAGGCAGTTCGGAAATGCCCTCAGCCGAAAGCAACCAAGAACGTTCGCTGACATCATGAGCTTGGCATCTAAATATATGACCCAGGAAGAGATGAATTCTTTTAAAGATAAGAACAAAAATAAAGTTACGGCCTCAGGCTCCAAACGGCAAGATAGAATTCCTGCCCAAAGATCCATGGACTATGAACGGTCTTTTAGAAAAGGCAACGTCTTCCAGCGATTAGAATACAATAAAAACGACCAGGACAGACGACCTAACGTCTATCAAAGACCTAGAACCGCCGAGCCGGCAATCCGGAGCAGGGTTAATCAAGTAGAACACCCAAGGCTAACTGTTCCGATAGAAGAAATCTTGGTTGTACTAGAAAGGAATAATTGGATCCCGGAAGCAAAGAGAATCGCTCAGCCCAGACCAGGTGCATGAAACTATGAGTTATACTGCAAATATCACCAGGCACATGGGCATCGCACTGAAGATTGCTTTCACCTTAAAAGAGAAATTGAAAAACTGATCGAACAAGGAAAACTAGATGACTATTTGGAGCGGGATAACCGCAAGCGAAGAAGAAGTAGGAGTCCTCGATATAACAATCAAAGAAGAAATTTCCGTAGAAGGTCCCCCTAATGATGGTCCCCCACAAGAATTAAACAATGACCAGATTAACGGTACCATCCATACGATCTCAGGAGGACCCGCAGGCGGGGACAGTCGTAATGCTCGTCAAAGGACCGGCAGATCCATAATTGGAAGCTTAAAATACCCGAAAGAAGTATGGACTCTAGAAAGTAAACCAACAAACAACCAGCTAATTAGTTTCAACGAGGGCGAGGTACCCAAAAACCTTGTTTGGGACACGAAAGAGGATAGCCCCGACTTCCCAATGGTGGTATCGCTAGAAGTAGCGAATTACAACGTCAAAAGAATCCTAATCGATAATGGAAGCTCAGCGAATATCATCTCTAAAGAGGTCCTAGCCCAGATGAACTTGGGACAAATAACATTCCAAAAAGTAGCCATGCCTTTAGTAGGATTTGGGGGATCCGAGATTGTCCCCAATGGCACAATAACTTTAAGTGTCTCACTCGGGAAGAAACCATATCTGACGGTGAACCTAGTAAAATTTTTAGTAGTAGAAACGCCCTTTGCCTACAATGCGATTCTAGGGCGACCTGCACTCAACTTATTCCGAGCTGTTGTTTCAACATACCATCAGAAAATAAAATTTCCAACTGACGCAGGGATCGGAGAAATAGTGAACGATCATTGTATGGCATGGGACTGCTACAACACGTCACTAACCTTGGGAAATCACCCTAATTCGATTACCCCGAGCAAAAGAAAGCTTGAAGTCGACGTTGATAGAAACGAAGTTGAAATCCCTAGCACTGACCGAATAGATAAAAAGGGAAAAGAACCAATGGATTTAGCTTTAAAACCACCGGAACATAAGGATGTCATACTGGTACAAGGGGACCCAACAAAAACAACAAGAATAGGTACAGAATTAAGCAAGGAAGGGGAAGTAATGTTGATCAAATTTCTCAGAAATAATGTAGATGTCTTCGCCTGGAGCGCGAACAACATTGAAGGGATTGACCCCCGAGTATTCAGTCATTCGCTAAAAATCGACCCTTTGGCAAAACCTGCTAGACAAAAGAAGAGGAATCATGGGCCAATAAAGGATAAAATAATCAAGGCAGAAGTAGAAAGGCTACTCAAGGCGAAACAAATTCGAGAAATACACTTCTCGGAATGGCTATGTAATGGTGTGCTAGTAGCAAAGGGTGACAAAAAGGATAACAAATGGAGAATGTGCAACGATTTCACCGACCTTAATAAATTATGCCCGCGCGATCCATATCCTCTCCCAAGGATCAACTTATTAGTCGACTCAACCGCTGGCTTTGCAATCTTCAGCATGATGGATGCTTTCCAAGGTTTTTATCAAATATACATGGATGAGCGAGACCAAGAGAAAACTGCATTCATAACCGAGCAGGGAGTGTATTGCTTCATAGTTATGCCATTTCGGTTGAGGAACGCCGGGGCCACTTACCAAAGGTTAGTTAACATGATGTTCAGAGAATTAATTGGAGAAATAATGGAAGTATACGTAGATGATATGCTGGTCAAAAGCATGAATGAAGCTGATCATGTAAAGCATCTCGATCGATGCTTCCAAATATTGAGAAAGTATCGAATGAAGCTAAATCCTGCAAAATGCACTTTCGGCGTTAAGTCGGGAAAATTTTTGGGATATTTGGTACATCAACGAGGAATCGAGGCCAACCCAGAAAAAATTCGAGCCATAACTGAAATGAAGCCTCCCAAAACGATCTCCCAAGTACAGAGCTTGGTAGGCAAAATCATGACATTAAATAGATTCATATCCAAATCGGCTGACAGGAGTTTGCCGTTCTTCCAAACCCTTCGGAAAGCGAAAAACTTTGCTTGGACCGAAGAAAGCGACCAGGCCTTTGAACGGTTAAAAGAATATCTAACGAGAGCCCCGCTATTGGCCAAACCAACTGAAGGAGAACCATTATATTTCTACATATCGATCTCCGACATGGCCATCAGTTCGGTTTTAGTTAAAGTGGATGGCTTAGAACATAAGCCTATTTATTACTTAAGCAAATTACTACAAGGGGCCGAGAAGAACTACTTGGAAATAGAGAAATTCGCTTTGGCCTTAGTGGTAGTAGCACGAAAACTCCGACCTTATTTTCTAACTTACAAAATTGTGGTCTTAACGAACCAACCACTAAGACAGGTCCTAGCGAAGCCAGAAGCCTCTGGAAGATTGATCAAGTGGGCTATCGAACTCGGTCAGTTCAAAATCGAGTACAAACCAAGAATTGCGATAAAAGCCCAAGTCTTAGCCGATTTCCTGTTAGAAACTCCAACCCAGGCAACCGAACATACCGAATCAACTAGCCATAACAACGATATCTTGATCATAGAAAATCAAACCTGGTTAATGCACGTCGACAGTGCTTCATGCCGAGAGGGAGGAGGTGCCGGAGTCAACTTTACCGGACCTAATAAGGAGGATATAAATTATGCGATAACGTTGTACTTCATCGTAACAAACAACGAAGCAGAATATGAAGCGCTGATCGCAGGAATGGAAATGGCGATCAAGGCCAACATAAAAAGCCTTAAGTTATTAACTGATTCAGAGTTAGTACAGAGACAGAAGAAGATCTGTATGAGGCTAAGGAATTTAATATGGTCAAATACCTTGCCAAAGTGAAAAAATTGGCTGAAAAATTCGAAAGTTTCGGTATACAGAACATTCCACGCTCGGAAAATAAATGGGCCGATCAACTGTCTAGGTTCACAGGATCCCACGACGGAAAAACTAAAAGGGTGATCAACTGGTTAATCTCCAATGCGCCGGCAATCGATATCGATGAGACACCGGTCGCCGAAATGATGGAAATCGAAGAAGCTGAAGAAAACTGGATGACTCCAATGATAGACTATCTTCGAGAAGGAAAATTGCCGCTTGACCAAAACGAAGCTCGGAAAATAAAATACCGGGCTCCGAAATATACATTGATAGAAGGAAAACTTTACCGAAGATCAGTATCAGGAATTCTTCTGAAATGCGTCTCCGAATCTCAAACCAACGATATCCTCTGGGAGGTACATGAAGGAGATGCAGGGAATCACAGCGGAGCAAGGGCATTGGCTTTAAAGTGCCTTCGAACAGGTTATTATTGGCCTACCATCAACAATGATGCCGTCCAATATGTCCAAAAATGTCATCATTGCCAAGTCCATGCTAATATATGTCATCAACCAGCCGAAAACATGCACCCAATACCAGTATGTTGGCCGTTCGATCAATGGGGAATGGACATCGTGGGACCTTTCCCAACGGCTAGATCCAAGAAAGCATATGTTCTAGTCGTTGTTGAATACTTCAGCAAATGGATAGAATGCATCGCCCTTGCCCGAATAACTCAATTCCAAGTGATCAATTTCTTATGGAAATTCATAGTATGTCGATTTGGCATCCCGAGAATTCTGATCTCTGATAATGGAACCCAATTTGCGGGAAAACAGGTAATGGAATGGTGTACAAAGCTAGGAATTCAGCAAAATTTCACTTCAGTTGGGCATCCTAGAGCGAACGGACAGACTGAGGTAGCGAACCGAGAAATAATAAAATCTTTGGAGAAAAGATTAGGGGCAGCCAAAGGAAAATGGCTAGATGAACTCCCAGGAGTACTATGGGCTAATCGAACCACGGTCAGAACTTCAACTGGGGAGACCCCATTCAGTCTAGTATATGGCTCGGAAGCTGTTATTCCAGTCGAAATGCTAATTCCGACACCAAGAATTAAAATGTACGACGACCAGGAAAATGGAAAGACAGGAGAAAATGATATTGATTTAACAGAAGCTTTAAGAGAAAAAGCGCCCGTACGTTTGCAAGTCGCTAAATCAAATATGGAAAGGGCCTACAATCAAAAAGTACGCGTCCGAACCTTCAAAGAATGAGAACTGGTCTTAAAAAAGGTAGAGGTATCCAAGCATGTGGGAAAATTACAACAGAATTGGGATGGACCATACATTGTCATCGGTGTAGGAAAGAAAGGTTCATACAAGATTGCTCACTTGGACGGAACAGCCCTACCAAGAACCTGGAATGCAGTCAACCTTAGAAAATACTATGGTAAATAAATCATAGTAGATTATGCTGCTTTATTTTCTTATTAGTAAGTTTTATTCGTTGTAATAAAGGCCTTGGCCTATGGTTCGATTTTTAAATATTTTAGCAATTTTAAATATCAAGTCAAAGCTCGCTTAAAAGAAAAATATCAAAACGAGTTGAGTATAAATCGATTGATTCGATAAACGCTCCTCGGAATTCTACGATCATCTTGGCTAAGATCCAATAAGTTGATCTAAAGATATGACGAGTCGAGTATAAATTGATCCGCTCAATAAATGCTCCTCGATCTAGCAACGAAAAGAGTTGAGTATAAATTGATTTGCTCAATAAACGCTCCTCAATCTACTTTTAACGATTAGACAGACTTTGGTATGAAAACCTAAAAGTCCAAACAAAAGAGTTGAGTATAAATTGATCCGCTCAATAAACGCTCCTCGATCAATGTCTAACGATTAAAAGGCTTTGGTATAAAAACCTAAGTCTAAATAAAAAGAGTTGAGTATAAATTGATCCGCTCAATAAACGCTCCTCGATCTAATTTTAACGATTAACAAGGCTTTTGGTATAAAAACCTAAGTCTAAATAAAAGAGTTGAGTATAAATTGATCCGCTCAATAAACGCTCCTCGATCTATTTTTAATGATTAAAAAGGCTTTGGTATAAAAACCTAAGTCTAAATAAAAGAGTTGAGTATAAATTGATCCGCTCAATAAACGCTCCTCGATCTATTTTTAACGATTAAAAAGGCTTTGGTATAAAAACCTAAGTCTAAATAAAAAGAGTTGAGTATAAATTGATCCGTTCAATAAACGCTCCTCGATCTATTTTTAACAATTAAAAGGCTTTTGGTATAAAAAACCTAAGTCTAAATGAAAAGAGTTGAGTATAAATTGATCCGCTCAATAAACACTCCTCGATCTATTTTTAACAATTAAAAAGGCTTTTGGTATAAAAACCTAAGTCTAAATGAAAAAAGAGTTGAGTATAAATTGATCCGCTCGATAAACGCTCCTCGATGATAATAATAAATAAGATTGAGACGAAATCAACAACAAGAAGTATACAAGGAATAATAATAAAGTTTTATTCATCTGTCTTCAGGGAACGAGCGATAAATTACATACAAAAAGCTTTGATCAGATTACAAAGGTCAATATACGATCCGCACATCGTTACAATTGTTTAGAAAAAATGATCATATCCTATAGATCAGTGATCTTCACGACAATGTCCACGGAAACATCAATCTCCTCCCTAGTACCTCGAGGGTCGGAATTAACCACCTAAGAAGCATGCTGCTTAGGATGATCGACTTCTTTAGTTCGATGGCCAGGCTCTGAAGATCAAATGTTCTTCCAGACGAAATGAGCATTACCAGTCAGATAACCGACAATACTCATTCACCCACAACAAGATACTGCTTTCACATTAAGAGTTAAAACATTTTACTCTGAAGCAGCATCTCGTGGGACCGACGACGTGAGCACATTTACCAGCGCACCACGGTGGTCTATCACTCCGGAGGTCACATCGAAGAGCGGGGGTGACTGGTAAATATGAACCCTCCATGTGCAAACAGAAACCACGGACCTCAAACTTGTGAAGACAAAGGTTGAGGCCTCATGGGACCCGTCAGTACAAGGTAGGGCTTCCATGGGACCCGTCAGTACAAGACAGAAGAAATTTAAGTTATTATGATATGAATCACGATAATGTGACTTTTTGAATATTATGGGATCAGATGGCAAAGTGAAATTCAAGGAAACTGAGACCTCCATCCTTTTTGAGAGTTACAATTAAAATACGGAAACCGCCTCCCTATTTATAGGGATAGATCTGATTAATCCTACGGCTGGATAGAGATTTGATCAAGGGACGGAAATGCGACCTTTTGACTTCCCGTAATTAATGCGAGTAAGTTGGAATGGCACCTCTCTGATCAACTCAACGAATCGATGACAAAAGAGAATCCAGATCGAAGCGATCAATGCACAATAAAAGCAGATCTAAAAGAGCTCCAGACCAGAA
Organism: Penstemon eatonii; assembly: GCA_038501285.1. NCBI lineage: Eukaryota > Viridiplantae > Streptophyta > Magnoliopsida > Lamiales > Plantaginaceae > Penstemon > Penstemon eatonii. Next base: position 30,383,952 of record CM076713.1, read on the forward strand.
AAGTTTGCACACTCACATATGCTAGTCGCTCGATAAAGAGCTTGAGATCCTCAACAAAGGCATGCAAGTTTACACCATTATGAAAAAATACTGGTTTGCTTAGAGGTGTAAGACCTAACCCTCCAGCATACGAGGGTCGTCACTGCCTCATATATTATATGGAAAATTATTAATTGGCTATACAAGAACTCCACTGGAGTCCAAGAAGCCTGACACCGATGTTAAGGCAATAATCACCATCATTCCAGACTGCACTATCGCCACTGCCTAACATTCCAAAGAATTGCTGAAGGAGGTCTGAGCAGGCTGGATCTAACTAATAAGTCTACATTTTCCAATTCCTCCCATATCAAAAAATTTGACATATTTGATACACTGGTTGCATTATTTGGAACATGGAACTCACAATCAGTATAGAGAAACATGGATTTTAAGAAGATACCTAGAACGATATTTTTTCACAAGTTTCAGCGAACTTAAACCTATGATAAGAAAAGCAGAGCTCAACAGAGGAAATGACAGCGTCCTTAAATAAGATATCCTTAGCAAAAGGACAAACTTACAAGGGACTGGTCGAACATCGACGACAACGCTGAGCGTTCCTTAACAATTATTCAATCAACTATCTACGTGGATGGCCTGCTGTCCACATTTTAATGTCTAACGCGACTTCGGAATAATCATAAGGGACCGCACTTGGTCGATCATCATTCTTATACTTGATTTAAAAGTTTGATTTGCAGAACAAACGTTATATCATTCAGTTACTTAAAAACTGATCGAGCCAGACTAAGCTACTGTTTCGAACAAAGCATATTCTCCCAGAAGATCAATATCAGATAAGTAAAACTAAACTCTCCGGCTTAGTTAGAAAAGTTATACTTATTCATAGCAAAAAGATATGCATAACAAAATATATCTATTGATTGAAATTGATCAAGGCATGGATCTGCTCATTAAAGATCATCGCTTTCATTAGTTCATTCTCCCCATACAAAAATTCAGCCCAAACAACCGCGCAAAAGGTTGGGGCACTACCACAAAAAAAAAAAAAAAAAAAAGAAAGAAGAAACTCAAAATAACAGTCGGGTCGAACAGGTCACCGAGAAGGGTTGTTATCAACAGGCCGACTAGCAGAAGCACTCCTCCGAGGAGTCAAGTTACCTACGAACGCCATCAACTCCTCCTGACGCTTTAGATAATAGGCATCATAACCCTCTTCATAGGCCTGCCGTCGAGACTCCTCTGCTAGGGCAGCAGCCTGAACCAAATCACTTTTCTCCTTCTCCAAGACAGACTTCTCTTCTTGTAATTTTTTGAGGTCATCATTGGCAAGCTGCCGCTGGAAGGTCTGCCCGGCGGCCTTCGCCGTCTCCGACTCCAAACGACGTTGATAAGCATCCTTACCGATCCACAGATCATCATTTTGCACACCCAACTGGAGTGCAAAATATTTGGCCTGGAAAAGAAAAGAAAAAGAAAAGCCCTTACATAACAAGGCAATCAAAATAAAAGCGGGAAAAATAATCAAAAATATGTTTACCTGCTCGCATATCTTCACCAGCGACCGAACAAGACGAACATTGGAGGTACCCTCGAGCTTCCTCAACTCGCCAGGCAAAATAGTGCTTAGGCCCAGGTCCCAGGACAAAGCATCAGGCTCAACAGAGCCAGGCAGTTCACTACCAAAAGGAACATTGTCAGGACGTGGAGTCATCGACTGAATAATATCCTTAACTTGCTCGAGAATGCAACGGTCATCTAACATACGAGGGGATTCCCTCTCGTTAGGACTCACCGAGGTGTCCTTGCCCGAAGCAGAGATAACAGTTCGCCAACCGGACCTTGATCCGGTCCGACCTCCAGAGGGCCCGCCGGATTCAAAAGAAGTAGTCATCACAGTGGTATCATTAAATAAGTAATCAGGGAAATCTTGAGAAATAGATTGGGTTGCGGAGGGATTTACAAATGAACCCTCATTAATCACCTCCGAGACGACACCCACTTGGCCTCCGCTGACAACCGGGGCAGCAGAAGTAGAAAAAGGAAGGGAATTAACAGGAACATGCTCATATGTGCCATGTTCGAAAGAAGAAGTGCCTGAAGAAAAGGGTACGTCGAAAGCTTGCTCCATAAATGACGAATCGCCAAAGGCCACCCGACCAGGGGAAGGCCTCATTCCTGCTTCATCAGAAGAGAAAAAGTTTTGTTGTGTGAAAGACGAACTAACTACGGGAAAAGGTTCAGAAGGAACGACAAGAGTATCAATAGCCGACCTACTAATGGAAGACGAACGAGGAGGTTCTATCAAGGGCCCCTCTATTCGAGACTTTTTTGGTCTAATATTCCTAGCACTCTCGCGAGAAGGACGCTTTGAAGTGTTACCGAAAAGATTACTCATGATCGGAATTCAAAAAAGAAAATTAAATTATCGAGAAAGCTTATCGACCTGCTAACGAAAGAGTATTCTGTTGAGAAATGAGTAAAAGCGGTAAATAGCGAGTAAAGTTTTACCTTTCGTATTTATACTATACGAAAAGACGCAAGAGACTCAAAGAATGGGCGCGTAACACAGAAACTAGCCTAGGAATTGACGCAAGAATTCGAAAAGACATACACATAATGATTACGGCAAAGTTAATAACTTGTCTAAATTATTACAGAGAAGACGAAAAGACGTAACTGTCAGAATGTGAATCGTCTATTTTACGAAGGGATAAAAGAGTAATATTACAATTCAACTTACGATAAATAGTTACAAAGGTTTTTTTCACAGATCAACATGTCGCTCCTTGATTCATACAACTTGGTCGCCATCTGGAACTTCCTGTTCGCCAGCGACGTCTCTTTTGTTCGCTGCTTCAATATTTTCCTCCTCTTCCTCTCGATCGATAAAATTATTATCGACCTCGTCATTGATATCTGAAGGAGGAATCGGCAATGGCCTACCAAACTCTTTGACAAGGTGAGCCAAAGGAAACTTTTGATAAACGACGTCCGGCAACTCGGAAGGAGAATATACTTCGCCATAACGGTTCAAACGAATGTGCGCCGCTTTAAAATATTCCTTTCGACGATCACCTATTTATAGTGAGACGTGAAAAGACGTTTTGAACTTCTCACGGCTAATCGCATTCCCGCCAAACGGAAAAAGATGAAACGCTTCCCCAAAGAGACACATAGCGGTTCATAATTGGAACGAGAAAACGACTATCTATGAGGCGTAGCACTCTTTTCCTTACTTAGGATTTTTTCCCACAGGGTTTTTTCTTAAGTACGGTTTTTAACGAGGCACAACTCATAGAAAATACAGTCGTAATTAACCATCTACTTCTACGAGCTTTTACTACATATACGCTCGAAGAAGTGAGGGAGTACTGATGGGGGCAATTTCACACCCCTTATAACGTTCGGATCAACTAAGGGATATAAGATCGATTCGACCAGACGAGCCCGTTTGGGATCATCTATCGACCCAGTAGAATACGACTCTCCTCAACAAGCAGACTACAATCCGGACTCAAGAAGGACGATTGGGCCGAGTCCTATTAGAATTATGTTTCCTTGTAAAGCTAGGTTAATTGTGATATAAATACCTAGTTAATCATTGTATTACACACGCTTGAGATACTCAACTTACGCCTGCATACTAAAACAATCTAAGATTATTTAATAGGAAAGCTTTTGATATACTATTTTATTCATTGATTGTCTTGATTACTAATTGTTCTTCCTTGAGATTGATCCATCCAGAATAAAGTAACAGAGCCCTATAATTCGTATTAATTCAGAACTCCTAATCACATTCCTTACTGATTTAATCGTACCCGACGAAATTCGGTTTAATCACTAGTCATTCAAGGACTAAACATATTGAGATCAAACATCACTTTCTTAGAGATCATGTGGAGAAAAGAAATGTCATGATAGAATATGTGTTTACTGAAAATCAGATTGCTGACATCTTCACTAAACCTCTAAGTGAGACAAGGTTTTCAACTCTAAGAGCTGAACTAGGTCTACTCAAATTAGATGCATAAGCTAAGGGGGAACTCATCAGAAGACTGAAGTTCAACAGCTTACTCATCATATTATCTTCAAGGATTAACTCTCAACAGACTAGTTAACTTATGAATTCTTAAATTCAGAGGGAACGTGTACGACTAGCGGTACTTCTGATTAAAAGATGAAATTTGTTGATGAAAGTTAGTTGAAGTTATGTTTTCATCAGAAGATTAAAGTCTTGAAGATTGAAGATTAATTATCTAGCTAGATTGACAAACAGCCGAGGAAGGTTATCAGCTATTGGCTTTCACTGATAACAGCTTTGTCATCAGGACAGTAGTCCCATCAGATAAGTATTTTAATTATCTGTCTGATCAACTGTGTAAAAGCTCACTGTATAAAAACGTTTTATTTAAAAATGCGCTTTTACAAGTATGATAAGGCGGTTCGCATTCCCGCCTGTCATTAAATGCTTTTTGAATTTGAAAAGGCGTAACTGATGTCGCACGGTCAGGACTGACAAGAAACGAATCTAACGGTTGGCTGGTATCACGGAAACCAAAATACCCTAACTTTATAAATCCAAATTTGATCAGACTTGTCGTTCTTTACGCACCCTAAAATACTTAGAGCATTTGTGAGAAAATTCCCTGCATCCTATCTTCTGCAAATCGTGTTCTTTCACTAACTTCCACATATTCACTATGAGTTCAAGTCAAGAAGCCAAGGCGGAGGGTATGTATCTGGTCTACGATGCATACTATCAATCTGGTACTGAATTGATGAAGCAACTGTTGGAGAAATTCAAAGCTGCTTCTCTGGTGAATTTCATGGAGCTGCACGAAGGTCTGGTCTGGAAGGACCAAGTCTTGGAGTATTACAGGACGGCTGAAGTAGATTTTACAAAAAGGGAGATCAAAGCTACTGTTGGGGATAAATCTGTAGTGATAACCCCTGTTCTACTTCACGAAACTTTTGGTTTGCCAAACAGTGGTCGACATGACGTCACCACCCTTGCTGAAGAAAAACATCATGAATTCTGGGCAATATGTGCCAAAGAAGGTGAGATGTTGACTGGCAATATCAAGAAAAGGCAACTGAAGGATGAATATCAGCGTATGGCTGATATGGTTGCGAAGCTGATAGAGAATTGCACATTCTCTTTGGATGATGTCACTATGAAGAGATAGAGCATAATGATAGCTATCTACTATGCCTTGGAAGTGAACTGGTCAGTTGTCGTCTGGTACATACTGGCTCACTTTCATGAGAAGAAAGGCAAGAAGTCTTCTCAACAGACGAATCACAGAATCACCTTAAGCTATCTGCTTCACAATATGGGCTGTACAATGACAAATGGGAAGGAAATTCACACTGCTAAGGCAATGGCCATGTACGTGCCTGTCTTGAAAAGGAAAGCTAATGAGGTCGAAGCTGATGAAGATTTAGAGGAACCTAAGGAAGAGGTTCCTGCCAAAAGGCAAAGGAAATTGGTGAAAACAGCTCAGCTTGCTGTTGAAAAGAAGAAAGTTGATGAGCCTAAGGAACTGGCTCAAAAGAAGAAAACCAAGACATCTGTTCAAACAGCTCAGCCAGCTGTTGAAGCCAGAACAGACGAGTCTAGTGCAAAGGAGGTAGCTGATGCCATCATAAATCAGACTACTGCGGAGATAAAGAATATTTCTCCTGCTTCTTCTTCAGGAACTCCATCTGCTGAACACCCTGATGAGACTGTTGCTCACAGAACCAGAAGTCAAATCAGAGATACAGGTGCTTCCAAACCTGTTCAAGGAGGACGGGTAAAGAAGACAATCAGGAAGAAGATGACGTTCATTGATTCTCCAACTGAACTGTCAACTTTGGTTAGAGAAAGTCCTCCATCAACAGAGAGGCTTGCTGGTGTTGAAAAAAAATTTGCTGATGAGAAAACTGCTGCAGAACGGCCTACTTCAACAACACCAACAGCTGAGGTTGCTCAACCTCAAGATGATCCAGATGTGATGATCCTGTTGAAAGGGCCATTCAAATAGCTGTTATGACTGCCCTGAATAAATGGGCTGCTAAGTCTAGATATCAGCAAGGATCTTCGAGTGAGCTGCCCTCGCTGCCAAGCATTCAACAGATCACTTTTGGCAAAGAAGTGAAAGATTACTATGAAATGCCTAAGGTAAAGGCATCTGCTCCAATGCCATCGCCTGTTGTGAGACAAATTCGTCAAACAACAACCTTTACTGATGACGGCAAAATCATAAGTAAAATCTTTGAAGATGTCACTGATCAGCCCAAAGCTGTTAATGAACCCTTAGCAACTGAGTGGAAAGCTAAGGAATCCAATGATGATCAAGAGACTGAACTGAAAGATGCCCCTGTCCACCAGAAGAGTGAAGACGACCAAGCTGCTGATCCTACTGCTTCATCAGCTGATTTGCATTCATCACTGATGGAAGCTTTCCAATTGTTAATGGAAAATTCAATAAAGGAAATGGAATAGAGGAATAGCACGCAGTTAAAGAAAATACAGCAAGAATTGGCAAAATCTAACAGATTACAGCTTGAGCACATGCAATTACTTACTGCAAGAACAATAAAGAATGCAATTGATAATTTTCCTCTGCCTGAGGATCATACTAGGCAGATGACTTAGAGTGTTGTGGAGATGAACAGGAATATTGAAGATGTAAAGGCTGATGTCAATCATCTTCGTACTGCCTTGAAAAGAGCTGAAAACAACATTGTTGATCTCACTGCTACCTTCATCAAAGTCAGTGACGAAGAGAAAGTGGTTAATGTTGGACTGTTGCAGGAAGTTAATTAAGCTGGAACTGTTATACGTGAAGAACTTACCACTATGCAACTCAACATTGATTGTCTTAATAATCAGAATGACACCATCAGCACCTCTCTCAATCATCTAACTGCCAGCCATGATGTAGCAAATAAGAATATCAAAGCTTTATGTGCGGCAATGAAGATTCAGTTAGTTGCACTCAACCCTCCTATCAAACCTGCTAGTGTCACCAATTCTGATGATGACAAAAAGGGGGAAGAGAAGAAGGAAGAGCCAACTCTTCAAACTGCTGCTGCTGAAACCAGTCAAGTAGTTGAAGAAAAAGCTGAGGAAGCTGCTACTACTGAACCTAAAGAGACTGATGCTGCTGAAGAGACTGGAAAGGTAGAAGGCAAAGAAGAAGCTGCTGAAGAAACCAAGGATAAAGCTAAGGTAAAAGCTGCATCCAAGGATTCTGATGAAGAACAATCAGAGCCCCTTACCAAGTACAATAATGAAGCGAGGATCAAGAGAAAGATAGACAAATTAGCAAAAGAGCAGGAAATCAAATAGAAGATGGAAACTGCTAAGTCTAATCTACTCTTGGATGATGATGCTGATGAAGTTGAAGAATAAGATGAAGAATAATCTTCGTATGAATATGAAGAAGTGCTTGAAGGAGATGATGAAAAAGCTGATAGCTAGTATAGGCAAATCTATTGAAATCAGTTATCTTTATTTCTTTTTCAGTCATCCTATCTGAACAGAAATTGTAACTTGTAATCATTATCATATTATCAATAAAAATTACAAGTTATGTTTCCAACACATCTTTTCTATCTCAGAAAATTTTGAGGATCAAAACTTTAGTATAGGTAAAATAGGTACTTAGCTGAAGTTTTGTCATCATCAAAAAGGGGAAAATTGTTGGATAAGGATGAAGATGAAAAGCACTGAAGTCAATTAGTAAAGGGTGGTTTTGATGATTTCCAAAACCTAAGATCTGCTAAGTATGGAAAACTTAGTTGTAAAATACCTTAGAAGAATTTTGACCAATTAAGAAAACTATCAGAAGGGTCAAAGATTCAAGGTCCAGAAGACTACTGATCTGCTGAAGGAAAGAAATCAGACTGGTGATGATCAGCCGACTCAAATTAGATTTGTTCAAGTTTGGGATCAGCTCTGTTCATCATCAGACTTGCATTTTCGATCAGCCAAGTGGAAAGGATCAAGAAGTCCACCCAACGGTAATAAATGCCCCTGGAAGTAATAAATGATGAAGTACAAGTTTATTAAAGACAAATGATTGAAGAAAGACCTCGTATCAGCTTGGTGCATTTAATGCTGCCTGACAGAAAGTACAGTTCGCAGTACTGTCACTGTGCAGAGAGCCGTTCGCGGATTTTAAGGACCAGAAATCAAGAAATTTGAATTGTGTCTCTCTTCAACGGACATAATTCAAAGAGTGACTACAAATAGCTGAAGAGACGAAGAAAGAAGAAGGACACAACTTCTGAGAGATTGATTTCAAAGCCAAAATATTTTCTAAGTCTCAAAAGCTCAAGAACAGCTCACTCGTCTGCTGAACGTCATTTGTTGACAGAAGCCGTTGAAGTTCAAGAAAACATTTTCTGAGTAAATCTGTAAGAGAAAAAGAGTTGTGAGAAGTAGATATCTATCTTAGTGAGTGATATTACTTCAGAGAATAGGAGTTTCTTTGTGATTTCCTATTGCGAACTTGTGGCTGGTCATTTGTTATGAAGCACAAGCAGAGTATATTGTAAACTGTGTGTTTATAGTATAACCCAAGATCTAAGTGACTTGGAAGAGTGGACTAAAGGATTTCAATCTATATAACCACTATAAAAATTCTGGTGTTTATTTCTGCATAAGTTTTTCTACATATTCAGATCTGCATAAAACACTTTATAAAACCGTTTGAAAATTAATTTAAAGGAGTTTAAAAAACTGGGGACAAAATTTTCAAACTACTAAGTTTACTTGTGAAAAACACTTTGAAAATCCGCTGCAAGTACTCTAGTATTGAAACTGATTTTAACAAAAATCAGCTAAGTAATTATCAGATTAGTGGTCAACAAAGTTGTTCAAAGATTTGTTCGCGATCAACCTTGTAAACTTACTGTTCGGTAACAGCTTAGTCTGTTTAAGTTTGAACAACAGTTTTGAAGTTTAAAATTTGATTAAAAAGTTTCAGAGGACTATTCACCCCCCCACCCCTCTAGACCTCATCATCTGACCACTTGGGACCAACATCTCTTGAATCCTCAAGTTCAGAACTAAGATAGAAGAGATATCAAGCATGGAATAAGAAGAAAACCAGATCTAGATCTGGAGAAGGAGAGGAGGGCGACCTCTTTTCTTGGAGAAGGGGGGGACACATTTGTTGTTAGGACTAGGGTTTTTGAGCTCCTGCTCCTTATTTATAGATAAGGAGTCTTGACCTAAATGTAATCTAATTCAACTAGGAAACTTAAAGCCCATTTAGTAATGACCTTTATTTGTTTTCTAATGGACTTAGATCCCAATTTAATTAATTAAACTCTTTTAATTAATTACGCTCATTTAATTAATTAATCCAATTAATTAATTTCTCTCTAATTAATTAACTCTTTAATTAATTAGTTTTTCTTCATTAAGAATTAACACTTTAATTTTTATTTTTTGATTTAACTCTTTAAATTAAACTTTCCTTAATGATTTCTCGATCAAAAGGCTTAGTGTCATGCGAAACTTGGTTGCTTTTTTTAGACCCGGCTCTAAGTTGTTCAAGAATAGTTGCGTTGAGTCTCTGAAATCAATTGATGTAACTAATCAAAGTATTTCTTTTTTCCTCTACAGAAAGTTCAAAGTGTTTCTTTTTTCCTCTACGAAAAGTTCGGAATGGCATATACATCACACGTCCTGCCCTTTTAAATCAGAGGTAGAGTAACGCCATGGTAAGGCATAAGTCGAAGCAATTGGATGTCCAACTCAAGCCTATATGACAGATTACTAACAAGCCTAAAATTTATTCTTCCTGGGTCGATGCCCGTGCGATTAATGGGGACCTTCATCCATAGGATCCCAAGTACAGGGATCGATCGAAAGTTCGATTCTTTCTGAATTTTGTTTGACTAGACGAAAGTTCGTTAAAAACTTCCTCTTTCTTACCAATAACATTTATTAAATGATGTTAAAGTCTCCGATGTATAGAGAAGACCTCACCAACATATTTCTTGAGTGTTTGGGTTGCAGTCCAATTGTATTGTGTGTGACCCTCTAAGTTCACCATCAATAAGCCACGGGCCCACAACTTTCGTGATTTAATTTACGAGCTTATAAATTACTCTGATTAATTGAGCACTTTCAATTAACCACTCAAGTATTAATCTTCCTATTAATTCATGAGTACACATACCTCATGGTCGATGTCCAGCCACAAGGCCATGAGGCCCAACTTCAGGTGAATTGATCTCAGCGAACCTCAACTCTTATAAGTACCATGTACATACTGTTCATCTATCGACTAATTTCCCAATCGAGACCTAGGATGTGTGAATTGATCAGCACCTCTAATTATCTCGATAACTATACTTTCTAATTCTGAATAATAATTTCAATGTGATTGCCAAATTTGGAAACCTCTTTCCAAATCCGTCACCAACTGTGGCCACTGGTTTTCCGGAATCTATTATCTAAGAACGTATAAGAAATTCTCTCAACTTACTATATTTAGTCGGGAGGTCTCATATTAGTGCTAACCATTCGCGTACACAGTCATACATACCCAAAGTAGTCGCACAATGATAAAGCTAAGTGATCGGCTCCTAAGTCAAAGTACTTACTCACCTGCACCGAATTCGCCCTGGCACCTCAAGTCAAAGGACTATATCGTACACTGTTATAAGTCTTGAGAAACATCCCATCGCAGATGTGCGTCATGAACTTCCACAATGGGTTTCTTTGTTCAGGCCGTTCGATGCGTTTGATCCCCTATCGAACCACCTACTCATATGCACTAGTATCAAATGCCTTGCTCATGAAACACTACAAATTCACTCCACGTGAATCATGCATAATCGTGCAAGTCTTTGCGATTCCTTCGATACTCCGTCTCGTTCGGAATCTATTACTTGGAACGTGTTTTATGATCACGCCCTTAGAGAATGTTTCATGATTGAACTCATATTGAAGTGAATTGTCCCATAGTCTATTGTGATCTGAGGATTTCATCCATTAGCTTAAGTAATTCACGAGAGAAGAAGTTGGTCATTGTTTGATTTACATACTATAAACAAACAAATGTATTAATTTATTTATACTAGAGAAAGTTTATTACATGATAGTCCTTATACAAGCTCAATCTATTGGCTTGCAGGGAACTATCCTCTCAACTAGAAACACAAAGTAACCTAGTACAAGACTTGAGCTTTTAAAAAGAATGACAGCCTGCAGGTAGAACACTCAGTTCTAAGGAAAATCACTCAGAATTTTCTACTCTAAAGCACTTAGCTAAAGAACACTTGAGATTCACAACACATGTTAAGCCTCAAGTTAGAACACTCATTTCACTCACTGAAAATCACTCAAAGGATCAGCTCTTTGAAGTTATATATTCTCACTAAGATTGGATATATACTCCTTACATTTACAGTTGAATGTTACTCAGAATTGGAAGTTATTTTGATCTTTTCTTCAACACTTAGCTTTATCAACACATGACTAAGCTTATGATCATATGACTCAACAGATGGATTCTTGCTCTAAAGATTGAACTTGAATTGTTCAAGTCCCTCTTCAATCTTCAGTCTTTGATCTATTTATACCCCAAGATTTAAAATTTTGTATGTTGAAAAATGGGAAAATTACATTTTACTCATTGAGCGACGATCTCCTTCTGAACGGCAGCTTTTGCAGACTGTCTTTTGTACCTTGTTGTATGGATGTATACTTTTTTGTCAGGTGCATCAAATACACTAAGCTTATTACCGTTGGAGAGCTTACTGACCGATTTCACTTAGATGATAGGATCCACTCTTCTAATGGTCACTCTGCTAACTCAAGAATGGACTAATCTTACTTGACCCTGCTGATAGTAACCAATCCGATCTTCATTGGTCTGAGAGCACAAAAAGTGTATTAGACTTTAAAACTAATATATACATAATCATACATAGTTTTATATTTCAAATTAATATATCATGCTATATTTATATGGACTTAATAATTACCATTATGATAAAAATAAGTTAGAGAAATGTTATATAATTTAATTTGAATATATCTAATTTTGTTTTATTTTAATCAATTATTGAATACTGTTAATTTTTTGTGCACAAAACATATATTTTAAAATTTAGTATATTTATTGTGTCAAAATGACATCATGCCGATTCAACCAGCGGCCCTATCAATTCGACCTTACCGATTCATTACTTGGTCCCATAATGAAAGCATTGTTTATTTGCATGTTATGTATATGGTTTCTGTGACTTAACAGTACATATGGGGTTCAGTCTAGATTTTGAGTTTGCAAATGTAAAAATATATTTAGACGTGTTTTTAGTATTGAATTTTGGAAGATATATAGGGTAACTTTTTGTTTTTTTAGAAAATATGGGGTCATAAGAGTTTTCTATAATTTCAAATTTTATATACTTCTTTTGTATGTTATTTTTCTATCATTTCACTTTTTGCACGGAATTTTAGGTAAAAGTTAAAAGAGGTCGAACCACTAGGGGCATATTTGGAAGTGTTTTGATTCGGTTTTGCGGGTATCAATTTCAAAAAAATTATTTGGGTGATTTCGATGAAACCTTCGAAATCTCATTTGGTTAGGTTTTGAATGTTGGGTTTTGTGATTTTTAAAAAATTGAAACCTCATTTGAATTGAATTTGGATGTGGGGTTTGGAAAGAAAAATTAGGTGGTAAAGTTTTATAAGTTGGGGCTGTCTACCGGGAGTTGTAATCATGGATCAAAATTTCCATCTTTTCCTTCGAAAACATCGAAAAGTTTCCGTTTTTGAATCAAGCGAAATGAAAATAAGGTGTAATTTCGAAACAATTTGTTTACCTTAAATTCTGTTATTTATCTAAATTAAGTAACTTTTATTACAATTTTTCCTTAGTGTTTCCGAAACATTTCTGAAAAATCTCGAAAAGTTTCCAAAATTTGGCTGACCGAAACATACACTCGAAACGAAATTTTGATCCATGGTTGTAATTGTAGAAAACTCCCAGTAGTTTTGGAAAAAATACACTAAGATATTAAAAAATTAATTTTTGGGTTACCTGCTATACAGGTGAACTTTCACAAGTTGTATTTTTGTGTTTGGCCATGAAACTACTATTTTGCCCTTGTACCTTCAGTAATTTCTTTCATCTGCACCAAGTCCCCTAAGTTATTTCATTTCTTTCATCTGCACCAAGTCCCCTAAGTTATTTCATTTTTGTCAGAATAGAAACCTTCACGAATACTGTACAAGAAATAATCCACAAGGTTCTGTCACATTATACTCCCATTTTACCATTTTTTCTGGCCATAGTTAAAAAATTCAAGGATTCACGAGAAGATCATTGGTGTACTTCGTGAATCCAAAAGAAGACAAAATTGTAAGGCCCCTCAACAAAGAAGAAGAAGAAGAAGAGCAGCCAGGCCCAAGACTGTACCCAGATTTCACATGGTTGGATTTGAGATATTTTACGCAAAACTATTACAGGGCAGACACTAGAATTAATGGCATCTCCTGTTTCTGTTTAATTTTTTTAATTTTCCAAAATGAATGAGCAAGTTTTGTGTATAAAGCTAGGAGAAAATGTAAAGGAAAATCCGAATGAAGAAAATTTTGACAACACAAGAAGAAGAAGAAGAAGAAGAAGAAGAGCCAGGCCCAAGACTGTACCCAGATTTCACATGGTTGGATTTGAGATATTTTACACAAAACTATTACAGGGCAGACACTAGAATTAATGGCATCTCCTGTTTCTGTTTAATTTTTTTAATTTTCCAAAATGAATGAGCAAGTTTTGTTTATAAAGCTAGGAGAAAATGTAAAGGAAAATCCGAATGAAGAAAATTTTGACAACACAAGAAGAAGAAGAAGAAGAAGAAGAAGAAGAAGAAGAAGAACAAGAAGAGCCAGGCCCAAGACTGTACCCAGATTTCACATGGTTGGATTTGAGATATTTTACACAAAACTATTACAGGGCAGACACTAGAATTAATGGCATCTCCTGTTTCTGTTTAATTTTTTTAATTTTCCAAAATGAATGAGCAAGTTTTGTGTATAAAGCTAGGAGAAAATGTAAAGGAAAATCCGAATGAAGAAAATTTTGACAACACAACAACAATGACGCCGAGATTAGTTATTATTGTTCCTCGGAGCAAATCTCAAGCAGCCCGCCGTAGAGTGACACCAACTTCGATTTCAATTTCCGAAATTAGCAGTACTAATATAGTGGAGTAACACTTTTTGCCCAACGGAAATTCCCAGGCCACCACCGGAAATTTTATTGAATTTATAGCAAGGTTGCGCTGATCCGATTTACAGAGAACACGGGTCAGAAACGACCCGGCTGGAGGTTGGGGATGGGGATGACCCAACCTCTGCCCAACCACTCCCACGCACGGCCAGTGACGCGTGCCGCGCGTGAGGCCCACTCCGACAGCGGTTTTCTTGGCGGAAACTACCTCTACGTTTAGAAAATAATTTTTGATTTTTCGGTGATTTTTATCATTTTTTATCATGTTAAATTATTTTTCGTGGATTTTTCTTTGTTCAGAAACTAAAAATTCAATGAAAAATATTTTTTTGTTAAATTAATTCTGATTTTTTTGATAAAATTACTTGAGATCTTGATAAAAATTGTTAAATTGTATCACTCTCTCTAGTTACCCTTGAATATCAAAATTACACATTGGTCCAAATTTCAAAATGTTAATTTTGTTAATTAGGCCTAACTTAAATATAAAATGGATTCAAATGAATAACTATTTGGGTACCTTGGGGTTAATTTATAATTTACAAATTCATATTTTATTTATCAATATTTGAATATAAAATATCTCGAAAATTACAATAAAATTTACGAACTCATAATTTAAAAGTATTTGCAATGCCTAGAATTTAGGGTTTATGACATAATATTTAATTTAGGGTTTGATTTAGGGTTTAGGGTTTAGAATTTTAGGGTTTAGGGGTCTAGGGTTTTAGGGTTTAGGGTTTATTTTATAAATAGGATTTATTTTATTTGATAATTAGTTATGGGTTTTCTTTTGCAATTTTATATTATTAATTATTTTTTAATGATTAGTTATGGGTTTTTTGACAATTTGATCGAAATAGTGATCGAATCATTAATTTTTTTTAATTATTGACATATTATCAAATTACGAAGGACTTAGTGTTACATGCCCATCTAATAGATAATTTGATCGAAATAATGACCGAATCATTAAATTTTTTTTTTAAAATTATTGACATATTATCAAATTACAAAGGACTTAGTGTTACATATCAATCTAATAGACAATTTGATCGAAATAATGACTGAGTCATTAATTTTTTTAAATTATTGACATGTTATCAAATTACGAAGGACATAGTGTTACATACCCATCTAATAGATAATTTGATCGAATAATGACCGAGTCATTAATTTTTTTTTAATTATTGACATATTATCAAATTACAAAGGACTTAGTGTTACATACTCATCCAATAGACAATTTGATCGAAATAATTACCGAATCATTATTTATTTTTTAAATTATTGACATGTTATCAAATTACGAAGGACTTAGTGTTACATACCCATCTAATAGACAATTTGATCGAAATAATGACCGAGTCATTAATTTTTTTTAATTATTGACATATTATCAAATTACGAAGGACTTAGTGTTACATACCCATCTAATAGACAATTTGATGGAAATAATGACAGAGTCGTTAATTTTTTTTAATTATTGACATATTATCAAATTACGAAGGACTTAGTGTTACATACCCATCTAATAGACAATTTGATCGAAATAATGACCGAATCATTAATTTTCTTTAATTATTGACATATTATCAAATTACGAACGACTTAGTGTTACATACTCATCTAATAGACAATTTGATCGAAATAATGACCGAATCATTAATTTTTTTTTTAAATTATTGACATATTATCAAATTACAAAGGACTTAGTGTTACATATCAATCTAATAGACAATTTGATCGAAATAATGACTGAGTCATTAATTTTTTTAAATTATTGACATATTATCAAATTACGAAGGACTTAGTGTTACATACCCATCTAATAGATAATTTGATCGAATAATGACCGAGTCATTAATTTTTTTTTAATTATTGACATATTATCAAATTACAAAGGACTTAGTGTTACATACCCATCTAATAAACAATTTGATCGAAATAATGACCGAATAATAAGGACTTAGTGTTACATACCCATCTAATAAGGACGTGCACTGGAAGCTAATAGATTTTTCAAGGAGAGATTGTCTCAGGATAAGTTAGGTTCAGAATTAGAGAGACTCAAAGATATCTACGAACGTGAGAAGAGAAACTCCGAGCTTCGTGAGAAGGAAGCTTACATCCGCGGGTATACTGATCGTAATGCTGAAGTTCGAAAGATCCTTTTCGAAAATAATTTTGTTCAGTAATACTGTGGTTTTCCTTTGTATTATGAGCTTGCTAAGATTTTTCTTTGTTGTAACATCATCTTTGTTGTAGCGATTTTCCTTTCTTGTTGTAGTATAACCCTTGTTGTAATGATAATATTTGCTGGAATGATATTCTCTACCTCTTTCTCTCTCTCTCCCCCCTTTTTTTTAGTCCCTCATTTCTCGGGAACTGAAACGTTCAGAGCTTTTAATGCTCGTATCGTGGCCACTCGGCTCAAGAGATCTATACCGTTGATACCGAATTCTTTCCCCTATATATAGTTCTAAAATTACCCTCATTTTTTACTTGCCTGTAAACGTCTCGTTCTATCGATATGGTTGTGCTTTTACTTCCGTCGACTAATTCCATATTCCATTCGATGTCAGTAATTATAGCATTCGAGATTTTTATTCGAACCTTCTTTTCCAACCTTTTCGGGATTCCCTTATGATAAATTTCCGGCTAGGGTATCTACAGGCGAAAAGAATCACGACTAGGGTACCGGCAGGCGACCTGCTCTCTCTGATTCCAAATCTTCGAGGCGGTCTCGACTTCCTGTACTCTGTCCTCTATCCAGTTGGGATAATGGGTCTACTGCTGGAGGGGTTTTCCTGCTCTCGATCTCTACGTCTTCGTGGCGGCTTCTTGAAAGATGTGGTCTTCGAATAAACTGGAAGCGCCTCCAACTCGAGTTGCTTCCATGTTTTTCGATTTTGTCCTTCATGGGCTCAATTGCAAGGAAGCATTGGATGAAGGGTAGAAGTGTACCAGCCTCACTTTCCTCCTTCGGGTATCCATAGGAATAACCATTTGTAGTAAGGTTGAACTAGATGTAAAATATTCCGATTAGCTCAATTTCTTGAATGTAAATAAGAGTTCAAATGTAATTTATCTGAGAGTTTATGAATGAAAATTTTCTTTTATATTGTTGTCGATCTTTGAATTTGTTTTCCGTAATTTGCAATATTCGCGAGATAGTCATTGAGATTCATAATTAATTTGAAGTTCGACCTTTCAACTCTTGAATCTTTCGCGAGATATTTCTCATAATTTAGGTCCTTTTCGGCACCATGGTCGTCGTGGAGAAATAATATAATAGAATTTAGGTCGATCTTGAATGTATCCTTGACTTGGGGGCAATATCTTTTATTTGATAATTTCGATCTAAGGGTCATAGCAGAGGCTTTCACCCATTTAAGAATTTCGATCTAAGGGGCATAGCAACGGCTTTCACCTTTAGTTGTATCAGAGCATTTTTAGCTCGAGGGTCATAGCAGAGGCTTTCACCCATTTAATAATTTCGATCTTAAGGGGCATAGCAATGGCTTTCACCCTTAGTCGTATCAGAGCATTTTTAGCTCGAGGGTCATAGCAGAGGCTTTCACCCATTTAATAATTTCGATCTAAGGGGCATAGCAACGGCTTTCACCCTTAGTCGTATCAGAGCATTTTTAGCTCGAGGGTCATAGCAGAGGCTTTCACCCATTTAATAATTTCGATCTAAGGGGCATAGCAACGGCTTTCACCCTTAGTCGTATCATAGCATTTTTAGCTCGAGGGTCATAGCAGAGGCTTTCACCCATTTAATAATTTCGATCTAAGGGGCATAGCAACGGCTTTCACCCTTAGTCGTATCAGAGCATTTTTAGCTCGAGGGTCATAGCAGAGGCTTTCACCCATTTAATAATTTCGATCTAAGGGGCATAGCAACGGCTTTCACCCTTAGTCGTATCAGAGCATTTTTAGCTCGAGGGTCATCACCCATTTTGTTCTTTTCGAGAGATTGATAATAGATTAATATAGATCGAGAATGTCCAGAATATGACGAATAAATGAGAATTTAGGCGAAATAAACTTTCATTGAATAAATACGCAATCGGAATAAACATTCCTTGAACAACTCAGTCGAAGTAAACCTTCATTGAACACGTAATTTACTAAATTGCTAGAAACAATGAGAACAGAGCAAGATGACTAAACAGCAGTAGTCTTGAATTTAACTATCTTCCATAATATTTTCTCAAATTGACAGCGTTCCATGCTCGAGGCAGTACCTCTCCGTCAGGATGAGCAATCTTGTAAGAACCTTTTCTTCCAACTTCAACAACCACAAAAGGGCCTTCCCAATTAGGTTGGAGTTTTCCAACGTGCCTCGATACTTCCAATTTCTTTAGCACCAGATACCCCAATTTGAATGTTCGGATTCGAACATTTCGATTATAAGATTTCTCCATGCTAGACTTTGTGGACTGGATTTTCAATTTCGCGCGGTCCCTTCGACTATCCGTGTGATCAACTTCCACCTCCCTTAGAGATTGGTTTTTCTCAGGATCGTAAAATTCGACCCTGGGGGAAGGTACGAGGTTTTCTACTGGGATAACGGCCTCTGACCCATAAACCAGACTAAACAGAGTTTCTCCCGTTGCAGCTTTAACAGTAGTCCTATTGGCCCATAAAACTCCTGGAAGTTCATCGAGCCATTTTCCTTTTGCCTCAGATAGGCGTTTTTCCAAGGATCGAACGATTTCCATGTTCACGACTTCTGTCTGCCCATTAGCCTGGGGATGCCCTACGGATGCAAAATTCTGCTGTATTCCGAACTTTTCGCACCATTCCGTGATTCTTTTTCCGGCGAACTGCATTCCATTATCTGATATTAAGATCCTAGGAATCCCAAATCTGCAGATAATGTTCTTCCATAAAAAATTAATAACTTGGAACTGAGTGATCTTGGTTAGAGCGACGCATTCCACCCATTTGCTAAAATATTCGACTGCAACCAACACATAATTTTTTCGAGCTCTTGCTGTCGGAAAAGGCCCTACAATGTCAATGCCCCATTTATCAAAAGGCCAACCAATAGGAATAGAATGCATGTGCTCAGCCGGTTGATGAATCAAGTTCGAATGAATTTGACAATGGTGACACTTTCTCACATAGTCAACTGAATCAGAGAAAAGAGTAGGCCAATAATATCCAGATCTCGAGCATTTAAGCGCTAAGGCCCGAGCACCACAATGGTTTCCCGCTTCCCCCTCATGAACTTCTTTTAAAATAGCATTGTAGTGAATTTCAGGGACACATTTTAATAGAATTCCTGAGGAGGATCGTTTATAGAGTTGATCACCGATCAGAGTAAACGACGGCGCTCTGTATTTGATCCTCCGAGCCTCGTTTTTCCGGAAGTTTCCCTTCCTTAAGATATGCAATAAGAGGGTTGCTCCATGATCCGCTTGGTTCATCGATCTCCATGATATCGATAGCGGGGGCCGCGTCCAGTTCGATAGCAGATGTATTCGACAGCAACCACGTGATTATTCTTTCATTCTTTCCGTCGGCCAGACCTGAGAATTTTGACAATACATCTGCCCATAAATTTTCCTCCCTTGGCAAAGGTTGAATATCGAACTTGTCAAATTGAGAGATTAATTTCTTCGTTCTGCCCAAGTATTTGATCATATTGAACTCCCTGGCCTCGTACGTGCCTTTCACCTGTCTATGAACAAGCTCTGAATCTGTTAGTACAACAATTGATTTTACCTTTGCTTTAAGAGCCATTTCTAATCCTGCGATCAATGCTTCATACTCGGCCTCGTTGTTGGTCACGACGAAATCCAATGTTATAGCATAACTCAAATCCTCACCATTGGGGCCTTGGAAATGAATTCCTGCTCCACCTCCATCCTTGGTTGAGGATCCGTCCACATGCATCAGCCAGATTTGATTCTTGACTTCTTCGACCATACTTAGCTCGGAAATTGCTCCTTCGGTGTTCGATATGCCTGTTGATTCAAGCACGAAATCAGCTAATACCTGGGCTTTTATGGCAACTCGCGGTTGGTACTCTATTTCTAACTGGCTAAGCTCGACTGCCCATTTGATTAACCTGCCTGATGCTTCTGGTTTCGATAGGACCTGTCTCAAAGGTTGATTTGTTAGTACAATGATCTTGTACGTTTGGAAATAAGGCCTTAGTCTTCGGGCAGCTACTACCAATGCTAGTTCGAATTTCTCAATCTCCATGTAGTTTTTCTCGGCGCCTTGCAATAACTTACTTAGATAATAAACTGGTTTGTGCTCGGTTTTATCAAGTTTCACTAAAACCGAACTAATGGCCTCTTCCGACACAGCTATGTATAGATATAGAGGTTCGCCTTCAGATGGTTTGGCCAGCATGGGTGGCGAGGTCAGATACACTTTCAACTCTTCGAATGCCTTATCGCATTCTGCACTCCATTCGAAGTTCTTAGATTTTCGTAGGAGCTTGAAGAATGGTAAACTTTTGTCGGCAGATCGGGAGATGAATCTATTCAATGAAATAATTTTCCCAATCAAACTTTGGACATCCGAGAGCTTCCGGGGTGGCTGGAGATTGGTGATTGCTCGAATTTTTTCCGGGTTTGCCTCGATTCCTCTTTCGTGGACTAAATATCCGAGGAATTTTCCCGATCGCACACCAAAGGTACATTTGGCTGGGTTCAATTTCATCCCATATCTTCTCAAGATTTCGAAACATCTGTCCAGATGGCCAATGTGATCCTTCTCTGTCATACTCTTTACGAGCATGTCATCCACATAGACCTCCATTATCTCGCCTATCAATTCTTTGAACATCATGTTAACTAGCCTCTGATAGGTTGCACCCGCATTCCTTAAGCCAAAAGGCATAACAATGAAGCAGTACACTCCCCTCTCAGTGATGAACGCTGTTTTATCCTGGTCTCTTTCGTTCATGAAAATTTGGTAAAAACCTTGGAATGCATCCATCATACTAAATAACACAAACCTTGCAGTGGAATCTACCAGCATATCGATCCGGGGCAGTGGATAAGGGTCTCTTGGGCATAATTTGTTTAGGTCGGTGAAGTCATTACACATTCTCCATTTGTTTTCGACCTTTTCACCTTTAGATACCAGGACCACATTACATAGCCATTCTGTGAACTTGATTTCCCTGATCTGTCCTGCTGCTAACAACCTATCGACTTCGGCATTGATTATCTTGTCCTTTTCGCGACCATGATTGCGCTTCTTCTGCCTTACAGGCTTTTCTTTTGGATCGATGTTTAGTGAATGTGTTATCACTCGTGGGTCGATTCCCACGATATCATCCGAGCTCCAGGCAAAAACATCCACATTCTTCTGCAAGAATTCTATGAGCATGGTTTCCATGCCCTCGCTTAATTCCGTTCCGATTTTAGTGAACTTTTCAAGGGATCCAGGAACTAAAATCACCTTTTTGTGGTCGGTCGCTTGGACGCTCATGTCAACGTTTTTCCCTTTCTTTGCTTGAAATTTTTCGCAGTCGGGAATTGGCGTTTTTAACTCGGACGCTAAATCACTTATCCTTCTCTTGGTCGGGAGTTCGGGCTCCACTTTCTTTTTAATACTCAAAGACGAGTTATAACACTCCCAAGCCATGTACTGATCGTTCCTCATTTCTCCCACTCCTCCCACGGTTGGAAACTTTATTTTTTGATGGTACGTGGACACGACTGCCTTGAAGATATTTAGGGCTGGTCTCCCTAATATAGCATTATAAGCGAATGCTGTATCTACTACCAAAAATTTGATCATTCTTGTTACATTTTTAGGTTTAGTTCCTAGAGTCGTGCTTAAGAGAATGGTCCCAAGCGGAACGATCTCTGTTCCACCGAAACCGACCAAGGGGGTGGTTACTTTATCTAGACGTGGATGATAAAGATTCATCCTTGTGAGAGCTTCAGATGAAATAATGTTAGCTGAGCTTCCGTTGTCGACCAGCACCCTCTTTACTTCGAAGTTAGCAATCCTCAACGTCAACACCATGGAAAAATCTGGATCGTCTTCACTTGTGTCCCAATTGACATCAGAGGGCCGATCGGCCTCACTGAAGCTTATAACTTGATTTTCCATGGAAGGAGATTCTAAGGACAGGATCTCTCTCTTAGCAGAGACTCCAGCTTTTATCGACCTCATAGTTCTTTTCCTAGCATTTCTTCTATCACCTCCTGCTGGTCCGCCTGCGATCACATTTATCACTCCATTCGAGCGCTCTTTTGGTTGGCCCCGAATTTGCCTTTGCTGGTTGTTAAACTTCCGTGGACTTCGGGATCTATAACGACTGTTATAGTTGCTACCTTTGATAAACTCTTTTAGTTTCCCTTGAGCAATTAATTTTTCAATCTCGACTTTCAACTGATAACAATTTTCGGTACTATGTCCCCGAGCACGGTGATACCGACAGTATTGCTCATATCCGGGTGCACCTGCTCTTGCCTGGGTGATCCTTTGAGCTTCAGGGATTAAATTTCCTTCTTCCAACACGGTTAGCACTTCTTCCTTTGAGGTGTTAAGCTCGGTAAACTGCACTTTACCCGGTCTCGGGGCTCGAGTCCGATCATATGGAGATCCATGTGAATTTGGGGCATGGGGCGGCACATGCGGCTTATAAGTATTAATTCGTTGCCAAACAGATCCTCTGTTCGATCCCCCATAATCACCAGGCTTTGGGATCGGGGCCCGATCTTGCTTCTTGTTGAGATGAGACTTGTCAATATGTGAACTCTTCAATTTGTTCATCTCTTCCTGTATCATGTACTTCTCAGCTATCTCCATTATCCGTTCGAAGGACTTAGGTTGTTTTCTACACAATGCATTTCCAAATTGAGTGCTTTTGGTTAGCTCGAACATCAGGGAGGACAGATACTCGATCTGCGGGGTATCTACTTTCAGGAGCTCAATACTAAATCTTGCTAGCCATTGCCTCAATGTCTCTCCTTCCAATTGTTTTACAGTGCCCAGGTGATTCGCTGGCAGTCTTGGCTTCCTCTGGCTAGCAAATTGATGTTTCAGTTTATCACAGAATTCTTCAAAAGAAAATATGGAGTTCGGAGGTAACTTTCCGAACCAATCGAGAGCAATTCCCTCAAAAGTAGTGACCATAATCTTGCAACAGAAATCCTCCGAATGTCCGTACAAGTTCATCACATTAATAAAGCTGTTGATGTGTTCCCCAGGGTCGGTAGTCCCGTTATACCGCGGTAGCCTTGTTGGCACCGTTTCTGAGTTTCGAGCTTCTCGTATCTCTCGACAAAATGGCGAGCAGCGCATGATACTATTTGAAACCTCCCTATCTCGTAAGTTCCCTCTAGTTAGAGTGTTTTCCCCTCGCCTGACGGCCTGATTGTTACGGGGGACCTCTATCATCGTATCTTCCTTTTCCAATTCCTTAGCTACTCTCTCGCGTACTATCTTTTCTAACTCTGATTCAGTAATTCTTTTGTAGGCAGATTTTCTACCTCCAACCACGCCAGCAGTGTGGCTCTCTCCTACCACTGAATCCTCCAGATTACGTACCGATCTTGGTGGGTCTTCCGATCGGGCATTGATTTTCGAGGGCATTGCTCGAAGAGGGTTTGTAGCTGGGGCATGCGATATAGATCGCAGTATGCTGTTTTCCTTCTGGATGTTCGAAGAAGGTATTTCAGGTCTCCCGTGATTTCCTGGTTGGTCTACGGGTGATTGATCAGCCCTCCCACTGTTCAGGAATTCCCTGCACATTGTGCCTATGATAGATCTTAGATCACCAATGGTTGTGTGGATTGGAACATTATCCTGGGGAACTATCGGTGGAATCTCTGGTTGCTGAGCCGCACGAGACAGATTATCGGGCTCATTATTGACTGAATTATGCGCTCCTGCTGCATGGGAGGGTTCTCCTCGGTTGTACGTATTTCTCCTCGTAGTAGGCATATTTCGGTCTAACACTCGAATAAGGCCCCACGGTGGGCGCCAATTGATCTTACGTGATTTCGTGTGCTTGATCAAAGTAATGTGCAACGTGATCTCAATGCTAATAAATATAAGGGAAAGATCTATAGTATTATAATCCGAATGATCGAGTACAGATTACAAGTATTTAGAGTCCTATTCGAGCATTATAGGATGCCGTACAAGCTAGAGGGCGAAATACGTATAAGAAAACCTATGCTAATATTCCCAAGTGAGTCCGAGCAGCAGTCTCGTAGGGAGAGAACCTGGGAAGTTGTGTCTGGTGTCATAAATGCATGGGATATTTATAGCTGAAATTGGGGTCTAGGTGATCCATCCGCAGACATGCAATTCTCGGCCCATAAGTTTGGATCAGAACTCGGCCCAACAGTAACTTTGAATCCAGGTCCGTCTGTACTTTTGGTATTCGGGTATCGGGGTCGAAATCGAGCTCCTGGGATAAATACTGTTCGATCTCACGCGGTTGTAGAAAAGGCCGTGCCCAAAATATCCCTTATCATAAGTCATTTATACTAAAGAAAGATAATGATAGTTCCAGTACAAGGTAAATGTATTGGCTTGCAGGGCACTATCCCATCAAAAGCCATGCTTTCGTTTCGGATAACATTTTTGCATCATATCCAATGAGCAAAATGTTATCAATGTAAAGCATAATAATTCAACTATACTCCCACTAACTTCCTTGTACACACAACTCTAACACGTTTTTGCTAAATCCAAAGGTTTGGAATATTTCATCAAAACGTATTTTCCATCTTTGGAAAGCTTGCTTAAGCCCATATACGGACCTTCAAAGTATGCATAATGTGTGCTCATCTCCATCGGATGTATATCCCTTTTGGTTGCTCCATGGAGATCTTCATATCAATGTCCCCATTGAAGAAGACGATTTTACATCCTTCTGCCATATTTTGTAGTTAAAACTACGCATCTATGGCCAACAAAGTCAAGGCTCGACATTTGAGTGTATCATTTTGCGACTAGTAGTGCCTTGTAGGTTACAACCTCTCCGTCCACTCCAAGCTTTCGCTTATAGATCCACTTGCAACCCAAGGGAACTACTCCTACTGGTGGACCTACCAAGGTACAAACCTTGTTAAAGTGCATCGAGTACATTTCAGATTCCATGGCTTTTTGCCACCTTCGCAAATCTATGTCTTGCATAGCTTCTTCGTAGGTCCTTGCATTAGTCTCAGATTGTCCAATTTCATGTAGCAGACTGTGGTACCTCTCGGGTTCCCTACATTGTCTTTCAGACCTCAAAGTTCATGTGTACTAGTTGGTTCATTTTCATGCTCAGGTTCTCCCACTGCCTGTGGTGATGGGTCGATTTTTTGAACCTCATCTTATTCTATGTTGTTTTCTTTCTTGTCCAACAAGAAATCCTTCTCCAAGAAGTTAATTTTCCTTGAGATAAAGGTTATTTGTCTTACAAGACCATAGAACTCGTATCCTTTTGAGGATTTTGGATACTCCACGAACTGCATAAGATGGATTTTATTTCCAACTTATCTCCCACTACTTTATTCACATAAGTAGAAGACCCCATATGTGCATGAATGCATATGAAGGTACAATACTAAAACTCATATCACTTGATATGTTTTGGAACTGGCCTCATAGATACTTAGCTCAGTATCTTCGATTATCTAGTTCAAGTTTTATTTGATTGAATAAGGAATTTCATGTATGATTTCTTAATGGACATTTACATGGCCAAAATGCTAGACAACTGACAATGTTTCGAGCGGGTCTTACATTTTGAGAATCTAATTCTCTATTAAATAATCAATGGCGTATTTGCCAATGCATGTTCGATTTTGAATAGATCCAAATCTCTTACATGCTTTCATTGATTTGGCTCTCTTCCTTATTCCAAAAATAATTTTGAATTGTACAATATACTTTTACCCACGAGGGTACAAGAGACGCCTTATCTCCCACTAATGCTTTAGTGTTTCTACACACTTTTAAATGGATTAAATCCATTGCAATTGTTTATACCTCTTGGTTGTCTAGCAACCAACTACTAAATTTATTTTCCGTTAAGCAAGATTCGAAAGTCAGTTACTATTTATAGCATCCCAGTCAAGCTCGACCTAGTCGAGCTCAATATTTTGAATCATTAATTTCAAAATTTGTTTTAGTGTTCGTGTATCGCCTTTCGGTTATACAACGACTCAAGTGTGTGGAATATTGATTATTTATATTTTATTGACTATGCATATTATATTTAGGCGTTATATGAGTATTCATGACCTTTTGCTTATTCATAGCTTTTGCGTATAAATCTTATAGCGCAACCAGTTCCAACCATTATGGAACTATCATATCCCTTAAGACAAGGGATGGTATAAGCAAATTTTAACGTTCTAAATAATTCATGGCTTTAGATGCATTCAATGCATCAATGAGTACTTCATCGGGCGTCCAACACCATTATGCATTACTTGACCATAAGGTTAAGTTCAATAAAATTTAATCATCCCTTACGGGATGAGTATGTTCAATTCCTTCTTTCTCTCTTTCCCTTGATCTTAATCCATGGAAGAACCATTTCAATTGATTTTTCAACTTATCATCTTTATAGAAAAAACCTCTAAGGTTATTTCTCTTCAGAGAGGATCCATTTATCTTTTTCCATCTCTCGAGCCTTTTGGGGTCTTTCAACGAGATATTACTTCCCATTTAAGAGAGACTTCATGTTTGCCTTCAAGAAAATTTGGGCTGGATCCTCAACCCGTTGGTGAAACTTGTCACCTTTCTTATTTGAAGAGTAACTTCGAAAAAGGCAGCTTGGTGAAACCTATCACAATTCCAGTCGAAGTGTAACTTCAAAAGGATAACCAATGAAATCTTTGTAAGGAAATGAGTCCTTGTTTGGACTCGAGAATAATTCTCATGTTTTGAAGTCATTCAAAATTAATTTGGGTTCGGTCAATTTATTAAATTAAAGTATGATGGTAAATAATTCTAGGATATATCACTTATGAAAAAATATCATAAACACAACGATGAAAGGAAATAAATACGCGGCAGATTAATATCAATGCATAATTTACAAACATGATTTTCATTTGTACATTACTCCCACTATTTTTATCGAATACTTATGCCCCCACATTAGCTTCGGGAAATAAGAATTTCCTAATGGGCTCAAGGCCCAAATGCAACCGCTTAGTACCCACGACTCCTTGGACATACCAATTGATCCACTTGGTGGACGAACATGTCGCCGGTTAACCATTGTAGCTAACCCTTGAGTTTATTTAGCCTCGTTTTTCGTTATGGACACATGACTAGTGAGACATCCATACTTACTCGCATTAAATTATGTCCACTACTCGTGAAGAGGAAATAGTTCAATTCTAGACACCCATGACTCGTGAACAGCGCCTAGAACCTTGCTATCCCCTCCCTTGGCACTAAATTGTGCATCGAGGAAATAGACATACCATCTTCCTATAACTCGACCCACGACTCGTGAGACATCGAGATATATTCGTACGATATGCCTAAGACCTAGTAATTGGATAGGCTCGGACCATAAACACCATTATATGCGCCTGTTTTACGATTTAATATTATAATTGAATTTTTAGGTTCAATTTGAGGTTTTTTGAAGTGTTCAAGTGCGAGGCTCATCAGGTTATAAATTATTTTGTTCATGTTCTCTATTTTAAGCATGCATAACATACATCAAAGAATATGCAGAATAGTAAACATACATCACCTAGAATTGCACATACGATAGGTCGATTTCCTATCCTATGCGATCCATCATAAGCCACGTGATGGACCAATTGATTAGTCTAGGGTGAAAATTAAAAGGGCCTAATCTATTACAAAATAAATCACATGCATACATGGGCCTTCACTTGTAATGTCATGTTCTTCTTGATTGGGTTTCCATGTCTTCCAATGTAATGGGCCTCCATGTTGATCTCCAAAGTCTCCATGAGGTCTTTCGGGCTCCATGCCTAATCTAAGTCTAACTTAAAACCTTATTCTATTACATTTGAATTCAACAAAGAAGTGCAATCAATCAGGCCCATTTAATTACAGTCCATTATGAAAAAACCGATAATAAACTACACAGGGCTTAAGGGCAATTCTATCAATCCACATATTCAAGCAAGGAATATGCATAAATTCACATTAGGGCAATAATTTAAATTTATCGGCTTCTTTAAATTTGAATTCGAAAAATTATCAATATAATTATTTTTGAATTGTCCAATATTAAAAGGACAATTATGCTCTTGCTTGAGCATCAAGGAATCCAATCTTGCAAGTTAATTCAAGATAGAAACAAAATCCAATTTATTTATGTATCCTTATCTTGAAACTCTAAGTTTCCATGTTTAATAAAATCTCTAAGATCTACAATCTTGGTAATTAACTAGAAGACATTATTTTGAACTAAATGTCTTATCATAAATGAAACTCTAAGGGCCTGTTTGTTTGGTGTTTGGGAAAGTAGTTAGGGAGAATAGTGGAAGTTTGTGAAATATCTAGATTTGCGTAATGTTGTTTGTTTAGGTTTTGAGAGAGTGGTTTGAGAAATAAAGTAGGTGTAGGTTTTTTTTTGGGAAGAGTTAGGTTATAAGTGTAAGATGTGTAAGACTTTATGTCAAATCATGTTTGTTGTAGATAAATTATGTAAGAGGTAGGTTACTTTATGTCAAATCAGAGTAGAGTTTGTGTAGGTTTTGTTTAGAGATAAAAAAAAATTGTTGTTTGTTTGGGTTTTGAGAGAGTAGTTTGAGAAAATTGAGAGATGGAAAATTTATTTCAGAAAGTAGAAAACATATTTGTTTTGCATTTCCCAAACATGAATTTTTTTAGGAAATGCCAAATAAACAGGCCCTAAGTTTCCTTGTTTAATTAGATCTCTAAGATCTTTAATCTTGGTAATTAACTTGATCACATTAATTTTAATTAAATTTCGTATCTTCAATAAAACTATAAGTTTCCTAGTTAATTAGATCTCTAAGAACAATCCAAGATTCACCAAGATTCCATAACAACCAAATCTCCAAGATTTTGTTCAAGATTATCCAAAAACAAAAATTCCTGAAATCCTAGTTTTTCATTGTATTGCGCGTGCAGTTTACGTGCAACTGCCGTGCAGTTTACGTGAAAATCAGATTAATAAAACTCAGCTTAGTGGAAATGAGATGACTGATCATGAGATGACTAGTACATTAGACTAGTGCATCAGACTAGTGATCACCAGCGGAGTTGATCCTATCAGCTAGGTAAAATCGGTCAGTAAGCTCTGCTACGGTAACAAGCTAAGTGCATTTAATGCGACTGACATAAGGTACAACAGAGTGTACAGTGAACAGTGCGACAGTCTGCAAAAGTTACCATTCAAATTATGACCGTTGTTCAAGGACTAAAATGCAATTTTGAAAACCTTCAACAGGCAAAATTAAAAATTTAAGAGTATAAATAGATGGTAAACTAAAGATTCAAGAGAGACTTGCACACCTTCAAGATCAAATCTTTAGAGCAAGAATCCATCAGTTGAGTCATCTGATCATAAGCGGAATCTCATGACGAAGCTGATTGTTGAAGAACAAGATTAAACCCTTGCATATCTGAGTGATATTCAACTGAGTGTTGTGAGAAGTAGATATTCATCTTTGTGAGTGATATTACTTCGTAGAATAGGTCATCTTTGGGATTTCCTATTGTGAATTTGTGCCTTTTTCATTTGTTGTAAAAGCGCAAATAGAATTGTATAGTTACTTAGTGTTTCTAGTGTAACCTAAATCTTTGTGGTTTAGAAGAGTGGATTAAAAGGATTCGTTCCTGTATAACCACTATAAAAATTCCTTGTGTTATTAACTTTATTTGTCTTGCATTGCATATTTCATAAGCTAAGTAAATACTTTTAAAGAAAAGTCTTTTAAATTGAGGAATTTCCAACTTGGGGTAAACTTTTGTTGTGCTTTAAAAGTTTAATTGAGTTGAAGACATTGTTTGAAAAACACATATACATTATTCGCTGCATTATTGTTTCAAACTCATATTATATAAGCTTGATGAGGAAAATCAGCATAGTAGTCTACTCAACTGAATAAGCTAATTGCTAAATCAACATAGTAGTCTCACGAATAAGATCAACTTACTCTGCTGATAAGCTAAGTACAAAATCAGCTTAGTCATCTTATTTTGCTGATAAGCGAACTCTACTTATAGAAGAAAAGTTTAAGAAAATTTTTAAAGTTTTAAGGTCTATTCAACCCCCCCCCCTCTAGACCTCAACTGACCACTTGAGACCGAAAAGTGGTATCAGGGCGGGCGGTTCATTTGAATCAGCTGCCTGATCAACGAGCTTGATCCAAGTCTTTTTTCAAAAAATTTCAAGTTTTAAAAAGAGCATATTTTGAAAACCTAAACTTTTTGAAAATGGAGTGCATAAGCCATGTTCCTCACATTGGCCATATGGACTTTGAAGATTGGAAAATCAGAATGGAAATCCTTCTTGCTGCTTATAATGGTAACATGTTTACATGTATTACACGAGGACCATTTAGATTAAGAAGACTGTGAAGGCTACAGACCAGCCTGATCAGATTGTTGACAAAGAGCTGGAAGAGCTAACCCCTGAAGAAATCAAGCTAGTAAATCTTGACAAGGTGGCCAAGTTCATAATATTCAAAGCTCTAGATGAAGACTGATTCCAGAAAGTCAAGCATCTGAAAACAGCCAAAGAGATGTGGGATAAAGTCTGTGAGCTAAGCGAAGGAAACGACGCTATCAAAGAACATAAGCTCAGTGTGGCTCTTGAGGAGTTTGAAAATTTCAAGAGGAATTCTGGTGAAACGATTGATCAAATGGATACCAGATTTACCAAAACTCTGAACGAAGTTCTAAGGCTAGGTAAAAAGTTTTCAGACAAGGAGATCACCATGAAGGTTCTCAAGGCTCTTCCACCTAAATTAAACATGAAGGTGACAGCCATGGAAGAATCAAGGCATTTAGGGAAGATTTCCCTTTCCGAACTGTTATCTTCCCTCAAAGCATTTGAGTTTAAGATGCCAAGATTGGGATTAGAAGTGTCAACCATTTCAGCCCCTACTGCTGCACTTACCGCATCAGACAAGGTAAGAAAATCAGCGGACAAGTCCAAAGGGAAGACTCTGCTGAATTCAGAAAAAGCGTACACTGTTGACGACGTTGCCCTACTTCTGAATGATTTCAAGAAGTTTTATAAAAAGAAAATGAAATTAAAATCTGAAAATGCTATTTCATCTTCTTCTAATCATTTTCAGGAAAACAGGGATTCCTTAAAAGCTAAGCTTAGAGACAACAATGACAAAGAGTATGGACTCTTGATGAAAGATCATCCACACTCATCATCTGGGAAATTAGCTGAAAAGGAAATGCGTGCCAAAAAGGAGTGTAAGCTGAGTAAGAGCAATATAAAGTTAGCTGATGCAGGAAAGCTGATAAACTCCTGCACATCTTATTCAGACAACCAGTCGTCTGATAAAGAATTTGAAGAAGTACCTGAAACTCTATGCTTAACTGTCATAGAATCTGATGATACTTAAATTGAGGTAACTTCTATTGTTAATGAAATGCACTATTTGAATCGTTGAACAAATGCTAATTACAAATTCAAATATTATTGGTGCATTTGCCAAGCTTAATGAAGAGATGACTCTGCTGAAAAAGAGCAAAAATAGATCACTGAAACTTCAGGTTTAAAAAACTCAAGAATCATCTGACTACAAAAAGTTTGAGCATGAGAATGAAACTCTAAAAGCTGAGTATGCAATTCGTATAAAAAATATAAATGAACTTGAAAGAAGAAATTGCATCATTCTCTAAAAGAAATCAGAGGCTTAAAAGAAGGAGTCTACTGATGCTCAAAAGGTTAGAAAACCTAGTAAGCTACCTAAGACTAAACAGACCAGTAAACTCATCAGCCGAGTAAGCTGAGATGTACTGCTGATAGGAGTAAAATTAAAAGTGGTATTAAGTCTGCTAAATCTAAGGAGAGTTATTAGATAACTCAGGCAAGAAATTGAGGCAAAAGTTGAAATAATTGGCAAGAATTTGAATCACATTATGATAATGATTATTATGACATCCAATGCTTATCCATATTATAATGCTGATCATATTCACTGTGCTATTGCCATCCTCATTATAATATGCATGTTTATCACATACTTCATGCATCTTACCTTGCTTATGAGCACTGTTTTAATCTTGACCAACAAGTAGTGGTGTTGTCATGATAAAACATAAGTCACTGGATCATCCAATGTCAAAGGTTATACTAACCCTGCTGGACCCAATAAATAAGGGGTACCAAAAATAGTCATCTGTTTTACAAGTGAAGTGCATGTGAGATGACAAAGATGAGTTTACTGCCCTTGCGAATTTCAACAAATTCAACAAGTGATCTTACCATCAAGTGTGCACCAGGAAATGGTACTATCAAGCTGCTTATATCAGATTGCTCCAAACCATCAAGTGATATCAGTCAAGTGAGTGGTATCAGACAAGTGGTGTCAGACAATTGGTAGACGCTACATTTGGAGATTTCAAGGAAGCAAGATTGTTGGAAAGCTGAAGCATATGAAAGGATAACACGTGGTGCAGAGACCATCAGAAACCAACAAGTCAACCATGTGACAAAGAAAATTGGTTTGTTGTTCTTGGATTCATAAGTTGAGGGGGAACATATCAAAAGACTAACCAAAACAACTTACTGGAATTCAACGGCTGAGTGTCTTTTAAGAGTAACACTCATCAGACTACTTGACCACTGATTCTTGAACTATGGGGGAACGTGTACCACTAGCGGTACTCCTGAATAAAGATGAAGTTTTCAATAAGTCAAAATGAAGTTATCAGAAGACTGCTTATCATCAGTCGACTGACACTCAACAACCAAGTGACATTCAAGAATACACCTCAAAAAGGGTGAAGGAAGTAACCAACAAGTGGTATCAATTCTTGAAGTCAGGGGGAACAATTATTCTAGCTGGAATGATAAACAGCAAAAAAGACTACAAAATGCTGGCTTGCGTGTAAAGAAGAATTAATTAATATCCAACTACCCCGAAAAGCTAAGTACTCAACTACTCGTCCTCAACATACTAAGTTTTGCTATTGATGACAAAAAAGGGGGAAAGTGAGGTGCAACTAAGAACTCTCAAAGGTTGCATTGGATCTAATGATTTTAATCCTAGAGTATGAAGACTAAACTGAAGACTTAGAAGACGTTCTTAGTTGAAGGTTTTGTCAT
Organism: Penstemon eatonii; assembly: GCA_038501285.1. Taxonomy (NCBI): domain Eukaryota; kingdom Viridiplantae; phylum Streptophyta; class Magnoliopsida; order Lamiales; family Plantaginaceae; genus Penstemon; species Penstemon eatonii. The sequence goes on from CM076713.1 coordinate 30,417,456, forward strand.
CATTAAAAAGTAGGAAATTGTTGGAAGAATTTATTAACTCAAAAACAAATAAGTGATCTTATCAATTGAGTTAATTAAGTTAGTTAAAAGGTTTTGATGATAACAAAAAGGTGTCATCAACTAAGTTACGGAAGCTTAGTAAACCTTTGAAGATTGGATACTTGATTTAAAAGAAAATCATTCAAGAACAAAAGTATTCATGAAATGAAGATTCAATCTTATGAGAAGAGTGAAAATCAGATTAATGAAAGATTGAAAATCATATTAATAAAACTCAGCTTAGTGGAAATGAGATGACTGATCATGAGATGACTAGTACATTAGACTAGTGCATCAGACTAGTGATCACCAGCGGAGTTGATCCTATCAGCTAGGTAAAATCGGTCAGTAAGCTCTGCAACGGTAACAAGCTAAGTGCATTTAATGCGACTGACATAAGGTACAACAGAGTGTACAGTGAACAGTGCGACAGTCTGCAAAAGTTACCATTCAAATTATGACCGTTGTTCAAGGACTAAAATGCAATTTTGCAAACCTTCAACAGGCAAAATTACAAATCCAAGAGTATAAATAGATGGTAAACTAAAGATTCAAGAGAGACTTGCACACCTTCAAGATCAAATCTTTAGATCAAGAATCCATCAGTTGAGTCATCTGATCATAAGCGGAATCTCATGATGAAGCTGATTGTTGAAGAACAAGATTAAACCCTTGCATATCTGAGTGATATTCAACTGAGTGTTTTGAGAAGTAGATATTCATCTTTGTGAGTGATATTACTTCGTAGAATAGGTCATCTTTGGGATTTCCTATTGTGAATTTGTGCCTTTATCATTTGTTGTAAAAGCGCAAATAGAATTGTATAGTTACTTAGTGTTTCTAGTGTAACCTAAATCTTTGTGGTTTAGAAGAGTGGATTAAAAGGATTTGTTCCTGTATAACCACTATAAAAATTCCTTGTGTTATTAACTTTATTTGTCTTGCATTGCATATTTCATAAGCTAAGTAAATACTTTCAATGAAGAGTCTTTTAAATTGAGGAATTTCCAACTTGGGGTAAACTTTTGTTGTGCTTTAAAAGTTTAATTGAGTTGAAGACATTGTTTGAAAAACACATATACATTATTCGCTGCATTATTGTTTCAAACTCATATTATATGAGCTTGATGAGGAAAATCTGCATAGTAGTCTACTCAAGTGAATAAGCTAAGTGCTAAATCAACATAGTAGTCTCACGAATAAGATCAACTTACTCTGCTGATAAGCTAAGTACAAAATCAGCTTAGTCATCTTATTTTGCTGATAAGCGAACTCTACTTATAGAAGAAAAGTTTAAGAAATTTTTTAAAGTTTTAAGGTCTATTCAACCCCCCCCTCCCCCCTCTAGACCTCAACTGACCACTTGAGACCAAAAAGTGGTATCAGAGCGGGCGGTTCATTTGAATCAGCTGTCTGATCAACGAGCTTGATCCAAGTTTTTTTCAAAAAATTTCAAGTTTTAAAAAGAGCATATTTTGAAAACCTAAACTTTTTGAAAATGGAGTGCATAAGCCATGTTCCTCACATTGGCCATATGGACTTTGAAGATTGAAAAATCATAATGGAAATCCTTCTTGCTGCTTATAATGATAACATGTTTACATGTATTACACGAGGACCATTCAGATTAAGAAGACTGTACAGACCAGCCTGATCAGATTGTAGACAAAGAGCTGGAAGAGCTAACCCCTGAAGAAATCAAGCTAGTAAATCTTGACAAGGTGGCCAAGTTCATAATATTCAAAGCTCTAGATGAAGACTGATTCCAGAAAGTCAAGCATCTGAAAACAGCCAAAGAGATGTGGGATAAAGTCTGTGAGCTAAGCGAAGGAAACGACGCTATCAAAGAACATAAGCTCAGTGTGGCTCTTCAGGAGTTTGAAAATTTCAAGAGGATGTCTGGTGAAATGATTGATCAAATGGATACCAGATTTACCAAAACTCTGAACGAAGTTCTAAGGCTAGGTAAAAAGTTTTCAGACAAGGAGATCACCATGAAGGTTCTCAAGGCTCTTCCACCTAAATTCAACATGAAGGTGACAGCCATGGAAGAATCAAGGCATTTAGGGAAGATTTCCCTTTCCGAACTGTTATCTTCCCTCAAATCATTTGAGTTTAAGATGCCAAGAATGGGATTAGAAGTGTCAACCATTTCAGCCCCTACTGCTGCACTTACCGCATCAGACAAGGCAAGAAAATCAGCGGACAAGTCCAAAGGGAAGACTCTGCTGAATTCAGAAAAAGCGTACACTGTTGACGACGTTGCCCTACTTCTGAATGATTTCAAGAAGTTTTATAAAAAGAAAATGAAATTAAAATATGAAAATGCTATTTCATCTTCTTCTAATCATTTTCAGGAAAACAGGGATTCCTTAAAAGCTAAGCTTAGAGACAACAATGACAAAGAGTATGGACTCTTGATGAAAGATCATCCACACTCATCATCTGGGAAATTAGCTGAAAAGGAAATGCGTGCCAAAAAGGAGTGTAAGCTGAGTAAGAGCAAAATAAAGTTAGCTGATGCAGGAAAGCTGATAAACTCCTGCACATCTTATTCAGACAACCAGTCGTCTGATAAAGAATTTGAAGAAGTACCTTGTTGGTCCCAAGTGGTCAGATGAGGTCTAGAGGGGGGGGGGGTGAATAGACCTCTGAAAATTTTTGAACTTAAAAACTTTTCAGTCTTCTGTCAGCAGACTATGCTGATGAAGAACAGTAAGCAGACTAATCTGTTCGTGAACAAATCTTGAACAGACGACTGACCACTCTTCTTACAGAAACTTAGCTGTTTTTCAGCAAAACAGTTTTTCAAAGAGTATACTTGCAGCGGATTGTTTCAAAGTGTTTTTCACAAGTAAACTAAGTTCTAAAAAGATTTTATCCCCAGTTTAAAACTCCTTATAAAATCTTTTGATTAATTCAAGGTGTTTAGAATGCAAACTTTTGAAATATGCAAGAAAACTTTAGATGCAAGATAACACAAAGAATTTTTATAGTGGTTATATGGATAAAAATCCTTTAGTCCACTCTTCCAGATCACTTAGATTCTGGGTTATACTATAATCACTTAGATTACAATATTTCTCCACTTACACCTAGACAACTAATGAAAAGGCTGTAAGCTCACAATAGGAATTCACAAAGAAAACCTATCCTCTAAAGTAGAATCACTCACAAAGATGGATTCTCACTTCGCACAACACTCAGCTTTTACAAAATCACTCAGATAATGTTTTTCTGTTTTCTTCAACTTGGTTTCTGTCAACAGATGACTTCCACCAGACGAGTGAGCTGTTCGAGCTTTTGAGACTTTGAAAAATTCTGCTTCAAAATTTCGATCTCTGATTGTTGTTGTTTTTTGCTCGATTGAAATTCAGCTCTATTTATACATGGAGATGAAAATATGACCGTTGAAGGCAAGTCACAATTCAAATCCATCCTTCAGCTCTTTTGAAACGGCTCCCTGCAGCATTCCGTACTGTGTACAGTACCTTTCTGTCCATCGCATTTAATGCTGCATTAAATGCACTCTGCTGATCCGAGGATATCTTCAATTATTTGCCATTACTACCCTTCTCTTTCAGCATTTATTACACCAAGTGCATTTATTACCGTTGGACTAATCTCTTGACCTCTTCTACTCGGCTGATCAAAACGACTCTGCTGATAGATACTCTGCTGATCAAATACTGAACTAATCTGATTTGACTCGGCTGATGATCTACCCTTCTGTTCGCTGTTTCAGCAAGAGATCACTAGTCTTCTGAGCTTTGAACTTTGAACTCTTCTGATGTCTTCTTTTACTTGTTCAAAATTCTTCTAAGGGAACTAAGCTTTCCATACTTAGCTGATTATGATGTTTTGGAAATCATCAAAACCTTCCCTTAATTACTTGTCTTCTTTGCTCTTCATCTTCATCTTCTTCCAACATACCTGAAACTCTATGCTTAACTGTCATAGAATCTAATGATTCTTTGAGGTAACTTCTATTGTTAATGAAATGCACTATTTGAATCGTTGAACAAATGCTAATTACAAATTCAAATATTATTGGTGCATTTGCCAAGCTTAATGAAGAGATGACTCTGCTGAAAAAGAGCAAAAATAGATCACTGAAACTTCAGGTTTAAAAAACTCAAGAATCATCTGACTACAAAAAGTTTGAGCATGAGAATGAAACTCTAAAAGCTGAGTATGCAATTCGTATAAAAAATATAAATGAACTTGAAAGAAGAAATTGCATCATTCTCTAAAAGAAATCAGAGGCTTAAAAGAAGGAGTCTACTGATGCTCAAAAAGTTATAAAACCTAGTAAGCTACCTAAGACTAAACAGACCAGTAAACTCATCAGCCGAGTAAGCTGAAATGTACTGCTGATAGGAGTAAAATTAAAAGTGGTATTAAGTCTGCTAAATCTAAGGAGAGTTATTAGATAACTCAGGCAAGAAATTGAGGCAAAAATGAAATAATTGGCAAGAATTTGAATCACATTATGATAATGATTATTATGACATCCAATGCTTATCCATATTATAATGCTGATCATATTCACTGTGCTATTGCCATCCTCATTATAATATGCATGTTTATCACATACTTCATGCATCTTACCTTGCTTATGAGCATTGTTTTAATCTTGACCACCAAGTAGTGGTGTTGTCATGATAAAACATAAGTCACTGGATCATCCAATGTCAAAGGTTATACTAACCCTGCTGGACCCAATAAATAAGGGGTACCAAAAATAGTCATCTGTTTTACAAGTGAAGTGCATGTGAGATGACAAAGATGAGTTTACTGCCCTTGCGAATTTCAACAAATTCAACAAGTGATCTTACCATCAAGTGTGCACCAGGAAATGGTACTATCAAGCTGCTTATATCAGATTGCTCCAAACCATCAAGTGATATCAGTCAAGTGAGTGGTATCAGACATGTGGTGTCAGACAATTGGTAGACGCTACATTTGGAGATTTCAAGGAAGCAAGATTGTTGGAAAGCTGAAGCGTATGAAAGGATAACACGTGGTGCAGAGACCATCAGAAACCAACAAGTCAACCATGTGACAAAGAAAATTGGTTTGTTGTTCTTGGATTCAAAAGTTGAGGGGGAACATATCAAAAGACTAACCAAAACAACTTACTGGAATTCAACGACTGAGTGTCTTTTAAGAGTAACACTCATCAGACTACTTGACCACTGATTCTTGAACTATGGGGGAACGTGTACCACTAGCGGTACTCCTGAATAAAGATGAAGTTTTCAATAAGTCAAAATGAAGTTATCAGAAGACTCCTTATCATCAGTCGACTGACACTCAACAACCAAGTGACATTCAAGAATACACCTCAAAAAGGGTGAAGGAAGTAACCAACAAGTGGTATCAATTCTTGAAGTCAGGGGGAACAATTATTCTAGCTGGAATGATAAACAGCAAAAAAGACTACAAAATGCTGGCTTGCGTGTAAAGAAGAATTCATTAATATCCAACTACCCCGAAAAGCTAAGTACTCAACTACTCGTCCTCAACATACTAAGTTTTGTTGTTGATGACAAAAAAGGGGGAAAGTGAGGTGCAACTAAGAACTCTCAAAGGTTGCATTGGATCTAATGATTTTAATCCTAGAGTATGAGGACTAAACTGAAGACTTGGAAGACGTTCTTAGTTGAAGGTTTTGTCATCATCAAAAAGTAGGAAATTATTGGAAGAATTTATTAACTCAAAAACAACTAATTGATCTTATCAATTGAGTTAATTAAGTTAGTTAAAAGGTTTTGATGATAACAAAAAGGTGTCATCAACTAAGTTACAGAAGCTTAGTAAACCTTTGAAGATTGGATACTTGATTTAAAAGAAAATCATTCAAGAACAGAAGTATTCAAGAAATGAAGATTCAATCTTATGAGAAGAGTGAAAATCAGATTAGTGAAAGATTGAAAATCAGATTAATAAAACTCAGCTTAGTGGAAATGAGATGACTGATCATGAGATGACTAGTACATTAGACTAGTGCATCAGACTAGTGATCACCAGCGGAGTTGATCCTATCAGCTAGGTAAAATCGGTCAGTAAGCTCTGCAACGGTAACAAGCTAAGTGCATTTAATGCGACTGACATAAGGTACAACAGAGTGTACAGTGAACAGTGCGACAGTCTGCAAAAGTTACCATTCAAATTATGACCGTTGTTCAAGGACTAAAATGCAATTTTGCAAACCTTCAACAGGCAAAATTACAAATCCAAGAGTATAAATAGATGGTAAACTAAAGATTCAAGAGAGACTTGCACACCTTCAAGATCAAATCTTTAGAGAAAGAATCCATCAGTTGAGTCATCTGATCATAAGCGGAATCTCACGATGAAGCTGATTGTTGAAGAACAAGATTAAACCCTTGCATATCTGAGCGATATTCAACTGAGTGTTGTGAGAAGTAGATATTCATCTTTGTGAGTGATATTACTTCGTAGAATAGGTCATCTTTGGGATTTCCTATTGTGAATTTGTGCCTTTATCATTTGTTGTAAAAGCGCAAATAGAATTGTATAGTTACTTAGTGTTTCTAGTGTAACCTAAATCTTTGTAGTTTAGAAGAGTGGATTAAAAGGATTCGTTCCTGTAAACCACTATAAAAATTCCTTGTGTTATTAACTTTATTTGTCTTGCATTGCATATTTCATAAGCTAAGTAAATACTTTTAAAGAAGAGTCTTTTAAATTGAGGAATTTCCAACTTGGGGTAAACTTTTGTTGTGCTTTAAAATTTTAATTGAGTTGAAGACATTGTTTCAAAAACACATATACATTATTCGCTGCATTATTGTTTCAAACTCATATTATATAAGCTTGATGAGGAAAATCAGCATAGTAGTCTACTCAACTGAATAAGCTAAGTGCTAAATCAACATAGTAGTTTCACGAATAAGATCAACTTACTCTGCTGATAAGCTAAGTACAAAATCAGCTTAGTCATCTTATTTTGCTGATAAGCGAACTCTACTTATAGAAGAAAAGTTTAAGAAATTTTTTAAAGTTTTAAGGTCTATTGAACCCCCCCCCCCCCTCTAGACCTCAACTAACCACTTGAGACCAAAAAGTGGTATCAGAGCGGGCGGTTCATTTGAATCAGCTGTCTGATCAACGAGCTTGATCCAAGTTTTTTTCAAAAAATTTCAAGTTTTAAAAAGAGCATATTTTGAAAACCTAAACTTTTTGAAAATGGAGTGCATAAGCCATGTTCCTCACATTGGCCATATGGACTTTGAAGATTGAAAAATCATAATGGAAATCCTTCTTGCTGCTTATAATGATAACATGTTTACATGTATTACACGAGGACCATTCAGATTAAGAAGACTGTACAGACCAGCCTGATCAGATTGTAGACAAAGAGCTGGAAGAGCTAACCCCTGAAGAAATCAAGCTAGTAAATCTTGACAAGGTGGCCAAGTTCATAATATTCAAAGCTCTAGATGAAGACTGATTCCAGAAAGTCAAGCATCTGAAAACAGCCAAAGAGATGTGGGATAAAGTCTGTGAGCTAAGCGAAGGAAACGACGCTATCAAAGAACATAAGCTCAGTGTGGCTCTTGAGGAGTTTGAAAATTTCAAGAGGATGTCTGGTGAAATGATTGATCAAATGGATACTAGATTTACCAAAACTCTGAACGAAGTTCTAAGGCTAGGTAAAAAGTTTTCAGACAAGGAGATCACCATGAAGGTTCTCAAGGCTCTTCCACCTAAATTCATCATGAAGGTGACAGCCATGGAAGAATCAAGGCATTTAGGGAAGATTTCCCTTTCCGAACTGTTATCTTCCCTCAAAGCATTTGAGTTTAAGATGCCAAGAGTGGGATTAGAAGTGTCAACCATTTCAGCCCCTACTGCTGCACTTACCGCATCAGACAAGGCAAGAAAATCAGCGGACAAGTCCAAAGGGAAGACTCTGCTGAATTCAGAAAAAGCGTACACTGTTGACGACGTTGCCCTACTTCTGAATGATTTCAAGAAGTTTTATAAAAAGAAAATGAAATTAATATATGAAAATGCTATTTCATCTTCTTCTAATCATTTTCAGGAAAACAGGGATTCCTTAAAAGCTAAGCTTAGAGACAACAATGACAAAGAGTATGGACTCTTGATGAAAGATCATCCACACTCATCATCTGGGAAATTAGCTGAAAAGGAAATGCGTGCCAAAAAGGAGTGTAAGCTGAGTAAGAGCAAAATAAAGTTAGCTGATGCAGGAAAGCTGATAAACTCCTGCACATCTTATTCAGACAACCAGTCGTCTGATAAAGAATTTGAAGAAGTACCTTGTTGGTCCCAAGTGGTCAGATGAGGTCTAGAGGGGGGGGGGGGGGGGTGAATAGACCTCTGAAAATTTTTGAACTTAAAAACTTTTCAGTCTTCTGTCAGCAGACTATGCTGATGAAGAACAGTAAGCAGACTAATCTGTTCGTGAACAAATCTTGAACAGACGACTGACCACTCTTCTTACAGAAACTTAGCTGTTTTTCAGCAAAACAGTTTTTCAAAGAGTATACTTGCAGCGGATTGTTTCAAAGTGTTTTTCACAAGTAAACTAAGTTCTAAAAAGATTTTATCCCCAGTTTAAAACTCCTTATAAAATCTTTTGATTAATTCAAGGTGTTTAGAATGCAAACTTTTGAAATATGCAAGAAAACTTTAGATGCAAGATAACACAAAGAATTTTTATAGTGGTTATATGGATAAAAATCCTTTAGTCCACTCTTCCAGATCACTTAGATTCTGGGTTATACTATAATCACTTAGATTACAATATTTCTCCACTTACACCTAGACAACTAATGAAAAGGCTGTAAGCTCACAATAGGAATTCACAAAGAAAACCTATCCTCTAAAGTAGAATCACTCACAAAGATGGATTCTCACTTCGCACAACACTCAGCTTTTACAAATTCACTCAGATAATGTTTTTCTGTTTTCTTCAACTTGGTTTCTGTCAACAGATGACTTCCACCAGACGAGTGAGCTGTTCGAGCTTTTGAGACTTTGAAAAATTCTGCTTCAAAATTTTGATCTCTGATTGTTGTTGTTTTTTGCTCGATTGAAATTCAGCTCTATTTATACATGGAGACGAAAATATGACCGTTGAAGGCAAGTCACAATTCAAATCCATCCTTCAGCTCTTTTGAAACGGCTCCCTGCAGCATTCCGTACTGTGTACAGTACCTTTCTGTCCATCGCATTTAATGCTGCATTAAATGCACTCTGCTGATCCGAGGATATCTTCAATTATTTGCCATTACTACCCTTCTCTTTTAGCATTTATTACACCAAGTGCATTTATTACCGTTGGACTAATCTCTTGACCTCTTCTACTCGGCTGATCAAAACGACTCTGCTGATAGATACTCTGCTGATCAAATACTGAACTAATCTGATTTGACTCGGCTGATGATCTACCCTTCTGTTCGCTGTTTCAGCAAGAGATCACTAGTCTTCTGAGCTTTGAACTTTGAACTCTTCTGATGTCTTTTTTACTTGTTCAAAATTCTTCTAAGGGAACTAAGCTTTCCATACTTAGCTGATTATGATGTTTTGGAAATCATCAAAACCTTTCCTTAATTACTTGTCTTCTTTGCTCTTCATCTTCATCTTCTTCCAACAATTTCCCCCTTTTTGATGATGACAAAACTTCAGCTAAGTACCTGTACCTAAACTAAAGTTTTGATCCTCAAAAATTTCTGAGATAGAAATAGTATGTTGGATTTCAAACTTGCAGTTTTATAGATATTGAATTTGATTACAGATTACAAGTTTTTGAAAGATGAAAAATACAAAGCAGTGAAAAGAATTACAAGGATTTTAAAGTAAAGTCTAGCCTAAACTAGTCTTCTGGCTTCTTTTCTTCCTCTGAAGTTTTCTTCTCTTCTTCAGCATCTTCTTTCCTTTCTTCTCCAGATTCCTTGTTCTCTTTTTCAGATTCTCCATCAGATAGCTTAGAAGTCTCAACTTCCAGCTCTTCAGAGAACCTTTTTCTTAGCAGCTCTATCTTCTTTTGTTTTACATCAGGATCAAGCTGTTCTTTAGCTGAATCTTTGGCAGCAGCTAGTTCTTTATCTGACTTGGCTTTTGCTTTAGATTCTTCAAAATCAGCTTGGTCTTCTTCTTCTGTCATTCTCTCATCTGTTGGTCTGCTTGATTCTCCCATATTTCTTTCAGTATCACCAGCAGATTCTTCCAATACTTCAGTTGCTTCAGCTTGGTTATCTTCCTCCTTTTCAACAGATATTCTAACTCTTTCATAGGAAGTTCCAACTCTTTTCTGTCCAAATATCCTCTCTTCCCCCTTTTTGTCATCATCAGCAGGGTTAATTGGATATTGTGGCACAACTGGTGTAATTAGAAGTGAATCACAGAGAAGCTTGATGTTCTCTTCCATAGCATTGATCTGAGCTTGCTGTCTGAGTTGATTGGCCTTGAAGTCTCTTACTTCCTTGAGCAGATCTTCTCCTTGATCACCCAATTGGATTTGAGTTCCCAGAATCCAATTTGATGAAGCAGTGAAGTCTTTCATCATATTTTCCATGACTTCATCTTCTGCTTGGAGGGCCGTTTCAACTGTTTGTTCAATCTGTCTCCAACCTTCAGTAGTGCTCTGAGTCCGTCTTCTAAGTATATCCATGTCTTGACAGATGGATTTAACATTCTGAGCAGTGTCTTCTATCAGATCGGTTGGAACAGCAGCAACTTTCTGAATTGGTTGATGGACAGCAGCTAACACATCTGCCTTTAATTCTTCCTTCATGTCCTTCAAAGATTTTGTGATCAGTTGTTGGATGGAGTCCAACAGATTTGTCTGAGCATCTTGAGAAGTTGAAGGCATATTTGTTGTAGCAGAAGGTGTTTCTTTGATAGGTTGCTCTGTTTGTTGAATTATTAATGCAAGAGACTGATCTGCTGATCTATCAGCATGGCTTGGAGTGCTTTCCTTCTCCTTAGCTTGATCATCTCCTTCAGCAGCAACTTCTTTGTCCTTGATCTGATCTGCTGGAATTTCTTCTTCCTTCTTTGATTCATCAGCAGCATCAGACTTATCACCTTGTGCTCTGTTCTGATCAGATGGGTCTAATGTACCCTCTAATTGCTTTGGTTGATCAGAAGACTTGGCTTTCTCTTCATCAGCAGGTGATATTATCTTCTTGACAGTTTCAACTGTCTTCATTAAACCTTCATTGTCCACTGCAGACCTGTTACAAATCCAAGTAAAGTTGTCAAGAGGAATGAAAGTAGATGTTGGTTCCTCAGGCAGCTCCTCATAGGGTTTGATGTTTGGTCCATAGACAATGTGTTTGATGTTGGGAAGAGGGACCATTGAGCTTGGTTGTCCCCTTAGCTTCCTTGACTTCTTTGCCCAGAGTTCCATAGATTGAGCAATAGCCAGTTTGATAGATCTTTCCTTGAGGTCTACAGACTCCTCATAATCTTCAGGAATAGATTTATAGATCTTCTTGGCTTCAGCCTTTACAAATTGGCTTATCTTCAGCCTTAACTTGTCCAGAAAAAATTCTGAATCAAGTGCTTGAATAATAGAACCTGTTTCAAGCCATTGTAGAATCCCTGCTTCTTCAGCATCGAAGGCTTTCCATTTGGTCATTTCAGCTGGACTCTTTGTCAGTCTGAATTCCCTCCACCTGTTGTATCTGATCTTTTCATTGTTGAACTGTGTCAGGCAGTTGACCCTATTGTTTTCAGCTTCAAGCCGTTTGAGAAATTCTTCAAATATTGCAGGATCATCCCTGACAATATCTACAGATAATCTGATTTCTTCTCTTCTCTTTGGCTTAAATTTTGGTGCAGGCATAGCAGGGATTGGCTTGTTTGGATCTCTTTGCTCACCAATAACTATCCCACCACTGTGCTGATGACCATGAGCATCTTTTGTGCTGGCTTCAATGGCAGCAGCCAACTCTGCTGCTTCAACAGCATCTCTCTGCTCTTGGGTCATTTTGCTGGCTTCTTCCTCCAGCCTTTTGAGCTCTAATCTCTTCTGCCTTTCTTCTTCTGCTTTCTCAGCAGCTATCCTCTGCTTTTCAGCAGCATCCAATCTTTTCTTTTCTGCAGCAGTCACATAAGTTGCAGCTTTGCCAGTCCTTTTTCTTCTTGATTCAGGACTCTCAACCGCTTGAATAGGAGTTGCAGCAACTGGAGTAGGGTGCAGCAACAGTGTAGCTCCTTCTTGTGTTGTACTAGTCTGCTGTGCTTCTTCAGCATTAGCAGATGGTGCAACAGATGAGTCTTCTGTTGACACTCCAACTTCAGAAACAACTTTAGCTTCAGCAGTAGCAGTTTCTGCAGCCTTTTCAGCAGGTTCTTCAATAAGTAAAGGTCTTTCAGCTTCTGCTGTTGTTTCTCTAACAGTTTCAACAGGCTTTTCAGAGAACGTAACCATTCTCTTAGCCCTTGATTTTGCAATCCTTTTGGCAGGGGGGTTGGCAGTAGGGGGTCCCCTTGCCTCACTTTTTGTTCTTAGTCTCTTCAACCTTTGAGGAGGAATCTCTTCCTCTGATTCAGTTCTCTCAGGAGAAGAACCAGTTTTCATCTGTTCTAGCTCCTTGGTAAAGTCTTCAATAACATTTTCTGAAACTTCAACATCAGGTTGTGCTGATACACTCTCAACAGCAGACTGTGCTGTTGGTTCAGCAGATTGACTTGTCTGACCTTCCTTCTTGCTCTTCTTAGAAGGGGTCTTTTTAGATTTTGTGGAGGCTTTTCTTTTTGGTTTTTCCACCAATTGTCTCACTGGTTCGTAGAGTTTGAACTCTTTGCTACCATGAGTTTGCTTTCCACCACTCATAGGGCATTGCAGTGATGCAAACAGATTACTGAGTAAAATGGCATGTGAAGGCCTCTTATCACTCAGTAGCTCATAAACATGAGCAGCCCAGTTGATCTTCAACCCATAATAGATGCATATCATGGTATAGTACCTCTTTCTAGGTAAACCATCTAGAGAACCCGTGCTACAGTCTAGCACTTTGGCAATAATATCAGCGAATCTCTGATATTCATCCTTCAGCTGGGTCTTCATCAAAGTCCCAGTCATTTCTTCCCCTTTCTTAGCACAAATGGCCCAGAACTCCTCTTCCTTTTCTGACCCTAACGAGGTCACATCTCCTCCCTTGTCTGTTAACTTATAGATCTCACTGAGAACAGCAGCCGAGATCGCAATCTTCTTCCCACCTATTTCAGCAGACATGACCGTGTCATTCTTAGAGAATTTCCTGGTTAGATAGAAGTGCTCAACATCTTCTAAGTAGACCCTTTCTTCGTGAGCCTCTAAAACAAGAACTAACGAAGCTTCTTTGATCTTTTCCAGTAACGAGCGCATCAGATCAGTGCCCGAGAAATGAAATTTGCTGTAGTTGAAGTACCTTCCTTCGATAATCTTCTCCATTTCTAAAATTTTGAGAGTAGAAATCTACAAAGATGCAGTTAACTTTTCGCAACAGAAGGGTTTGAGAGTTAGAGAGTTTGAGAATATTTGGGTGCGTAAGACGACTATACTGTTTAGATCGGATTTTATAGGTTTCATTTTGATTAGGTTTCCGTGATTTATCAGAACCGTTGATCTAATCTGACAGTTTTTAATCGTGTGGATAGGAGAAGCGGATTTCAATTTTATTATTTTAATGTCAGATGGGCGGGAAACTCTATCGACACTAATCTGTTACTTATAAAAGCGCGTTTCTAATGATACGTTTTATGACCATGCTTATATAAGATATCAGATGAGTAGAGTTTAACTTATCTGACAGACGAGTGATCTGTTATCTGTTATTACTAGAGAATGCCAATAGCTAGTAATCTTCCTCTGCTGTTTGTCAATCCAGCAAGATAAAATAATCTTCAATCTTCAAGAATTAAGAACACATCTTCATGATAACTTAACTTCAACTAACTGTCATTAACTGATTTCATCTTTAGAGCAGAAGTACCGCTAGTCTTACACGTTTCCCCTGTCTTTAAGAATTCATAAGTTAATTAGTCTGTTGAGAGTTAATTCTTGAATAGAATAACTGATGACTAAGCTGTTGAACTCCAGTCTTCTGATGAGTTCCCCCTCAGCTTATGCATCCAAATTAAGTAGTCCTAACTCAGCTCTTAGAGTTGAGAACCTTGCTTCACTTAAAGGTTTAGTGAAGATATCAGCAATCTGATTGTCTGTATGAACATACTCAATCACAACATTGCCTTTTTCCACATGATCTCTAATGAAGTGATGCTTAATCTCAATATGTTTAGTCCTTGAATGACTTGTAGTGTTCTGAGTAAGTGAAATTGCACTAGTATTGTCACAGTAGATTGGAATTCCACTGATCTTGATGTTATAATCTTCCAGTTGATGTTTCAACCAAAGTATCTGTGCACAGCAAGCTCCAGCAGCTATATATTCAGCTTCAGCAGTAGATATAGAAACTGAAGTTTGTTTCTTACTCATCCATGAGATCAGACGACTACCTAAGAACTGACAGGCACCTGTTGTGCTTTTTCTGTCAATCTTGCAGCCAGCAAGGTCTGAATCTGAATAACCAGTAAGCTCAAATCCAGATTCTCTAGGATACCACAATCCCAATTCTTGAGTGCCTTTAACATATTTCAATATCCTCTTGGCAGCTAAGAGATGAGATTCTTTGGGGTTTGATTGAAATCTTGCACAGACTCCAACTGAGTACATTATATCAGGTCTGCTTGCTGTTAGATACAACAGTGAACCAATAATGCCTCTATATTTGGTTATGTCTACTGATTTGCCATCTTCATCTTTATCCAAACGAAGACTTGTAGACATAGGAATTGTAGCAGTAGAGCTAGTTTCCATACCAAACTTCTTGAACAGATCTCTTGTGTATTTTGCTTGGCTGATGAATATTCCATCAGGCAACTGTCTAACTTGCAATCCAAGAAAATAGTTAAGTTCACCCATCATGCTCATTTCAAACTTATTCTGCATCAGCTTGGAGAACTTATCACACATCTGTTGGTTAGTTGAACCAAAAATAATATCGTCCACATATATTTGCACAAGTAATATATGATTTTCCCATTCAATTGTAAACAAGGTTTTATCTACCTTACCTTTTCGAAATCCTTTAATTAAAAGAAAATCAGATAGGGTATCATACCATGCTCTTGGAGCCTGTTTCAGTCCATAGAGAGCTTTCTTCAGACGATATACTTTGTCCTCTTCTTGATAGACTTCAAATCCAGGAGGTTGCTCAACATAAACTTCTTCTTGCAATTCTCCATTGAGAAAAGCAGACTTCACATCCATCTGATAGACAGTGAAGTTCTTGTGAGCAGCATAGGCTAGAAACAGTCTGATTGCTTCAAGTCTTGCTACTGGTGCAAAAGTTTCATCAAAGTCAATTCCTTCTTCTTGACAATAACCCTTGGCCACTAGTCTTGCTTTGTTTCTGGTAACAACACCATCTTTATTCATCTTATTTCTGAATACCCACTTAGTGCCAATTACTCTTTGATGACTTGGTCTAGGAACTAAGTACCAGACTTCATTCCTTTCAAATTGATTCAACTCTTCTTGCATAGCTTCTATCCAGAAGGAATCACTGAGAGCTTCTTCAATTTGCTTAGGCTCTATTTGAGATAGAAATGTGACAAACTTGGCATCTTGTGCAGCAGCTCTTCTTGTTTTCACTCTATCTAAAGGATCACCAATGACTAACTCAGGTGGGTGATTCTTGAGCCATCTGAGATCAGGTTGCAGATCAGGATGTTGTCCTCTGTTTTGATCTTGCAACACTACTGTTGGAGGTTCAGTAGTAGTCTGTTGAACATTTGCCGTCTGTTGAACAGTCTCTGGTCTGTCAACTGTTTGCAACTCGTCTGTTAGACAATCAGCACTGTGATTTTGAACAGCACTTGAGTTAGCAGCTGAACTTAGATTAGGTAGTATGATCTTAAAATAATGAATGTTTGGTTTTCTGTTGTTCCAAACTTCATATGGAGTCTTGTTCTGATTTTTGTTGATCATACATCTGTTTTGGGTATAGCATGCTGTATTTGTTGCTTCTGCCCAAAATCTTTGAGGCAGTTTAGCTTCAGCTATCATAGTTCTGACAGCTTCTTTCAGTGTTCTGTTTCTCCTTTCAGCAACACCATTCTGTTGAGGGGTTCTAGCAGCAGAATACTCATGATGTATTCCTTTGATATTACAATACTCTTCAACAGTAGAGTTTGTAAACTCTGTCCCTCTATCTGATCTGATCTTCAATATTTTGATACTCTTCTCATTCTGGATCAGTTCCATCAGATTGGTAAGATGTTCCTTGGTTTCACTTTTCTTCTTCATGAAAATCACCCAAGTATATCTTGAATAATCATCCACAACAGCTAGGCAGTATTTATTTCCACCATTGCTGACTGGATCAATGGGTCCAAATAAGTCCATATGTAGTAGCTCCAATATCCTTCCAGAAGATTGGTGCTTCTTTTCTTTGAAAGATGACTTGATTTGTTTACCCTTCTGACATGCGTCACAGAGCTTGTCTTTGCTCATGACTGCTTTTGGAATCCCTTCTACCAAATCATTCTTGATTAATCTGTTGATGGTCTTGAAGTTTAAGTGATTCATTCTCTTGTGCCATAGCCAGCTAACTTCACTTGGTGCAGATGCCACCAAACAAACACTTGAATTCTTGTCAACAGAATTCCAGTCGACTATGTAGACATTCCCTTGTCGTCTTCCAGATAAAATTACCTTCTTTGTACCAATTTGTTCAACGTAGCACTTATCTGTTGAGAAGATGACTGAATATCCTTTGTCACAGAATTGACTTATGCTCAGCAGATTATACTTGAGGCCTTTAACATATGAGACGTCAGAAATCTCTATGTTTCCTCTGATTAGTTTCCCTTTAGCTTTAATCTTGCCTTCTTTGCTGTCTCCAAATGTAACACTTGGACCATCCACAGCAACTGCATAAGTCAGCTCATGTATGTTTCCACACATGTGTCTTTAACATCCACTGTCCAAGTACCAAATCTTCTCTACTTTACTCCTACTCCTAATCCTAACCTACAAAACAAAAATAAGATTGTTTTAGGTACCCTTATTGAGAGGGTCCTGAAGGATTAGTTCCACCTTTGACAACCCAAGATGTTGATGTCTTAGGCTTCTTAGGTTTCTGAGTTTTAGCAGGAGCATGAACAGTTTCATTTTTATCATAGTTATCAGATAAGTCATGTTGATGATCAGTATGATATGAATAATGTTCACAAGCAGGGTAAGGTGCATGATAAGCAGGATATGCATGCATTGGATGAGCAGGATAAGGTGCATAGTAACTAGGAAATTGAGGTGCATGATACATAGGATGATATGCAGCAGGTTGCACATAATATGACTCATTTCCATACCAAGCATTTTGATTTTTCTTGTTCTTATGCTTCTTTGGTTTACTAGATGCTTGCTCATTTGATTTTGACTTAGTTTTACAAACAGTTTGATTCACTTTAGTTTTATCAGCAGACTTCTTAGGACTCTGCTGTTTGGTCTTACTAGTCTGATTTCCTATACTAGGCTCTTTGCTCTTTGCTCTTTTTAGCCTTAGGAGATTTCTTCTCCTTTGATACTTTCTCAGATGAGGTAGGTTTAGAGGTTTGCACATACAAGATGACCTTACTATTGTCAGCAGAAATGAATTTTTCAGTATGATTCAACTCTAATTTATCCTTTTCTAAAGGTGTCTCCTGTTTACTAGATGTAGGCATGGATGCAACAGTTGACTTATCATGAGACTCAATAGCTTTTTCAAGTTCCATGATTTTTCCTTTATAAACCTCACATTCAGCTTTCAGAGACTCATGTTCTTGCTCAAGCTGTTTATATTCAGCTGATTCCCTTGGCTTTTCAGCTAAGAGTTTCAGTGAACTAATTTGCTCTTTCAGCAGGATCATCTCTTCCTTAAGCTTTTTGTATGCTTCAGCAATACTAGTATTGTTAAGCATCATTTGTTCAAATGAATTAAATAATTCATCATTAAGAGGAGTTACCTCATCCTCAGAGTCATCAGAGTCCTTTGCCATCAGGCACAGGAGAGCAGGTTTTTCTTCATCAGAAGATTCTTCATCAGACGAGTCTGAATCTGAATCAGATGAGTAGACAGCAGCTAGCTTTTCTGCTTCAGCCATCATAGCCTTCCCTTTCTGATGCTTTCTTTCTTTTCTTACTTTCTTCTCTTCCTCAGTGTACTTTTCTGCTTTTGGATATGGGCAGTCTTTGATGAAGTGTCCCAATTTCCTGCAGTTGTAACACATTAGTTTTGATTTATAATCATCTTTATCTTGAGAAGAAAAGTTAGGTTTAGAAGTAGAAGCATTGTTGTATTTGTTCTTCATTTTTCTCTTGTAGAACTTCTTGAAATTGTTCATCAACAGTGCAACATCTCCAGCAGTGTACTCCTTTTTGTTGAGTAGAGTGGCTTCATCAGATGAGTCCACTTCTTTGCTTTTCTGTGCTGGTCTTCTAGTATTTTCAGCAGCAACCAGTGCAGCTGTGGGTCCTGAAGTTGAGGTTTCTTCAATTCCCATCCTAGGCAGTTTATACTCGAATGCCTTGAGTACAGAAAACAGCTCTGTAAGAGAGATTTTTCCCAAATCCCTTGATTCTTCCATTGCTGTCACTTTCATGTTGAACTTTGGGGGTAGGGCCTTTAGTACTCTGACGGTGATCTCCTTGTCAGTGAAGGTCTTTCCCAACTTTAAAACTTCATTCAGAGTTCTGGTGAATCTGGTATCCATCTGATCAATGGTTTCTCCAGACTTCATCTTGAAGTTGTCAAGTTTTTCCAAGGCAACAGTGAGCTGATGCTCCTTGATAGCATCATTGCCTTCGCTCATATCTCTGACTTTGTCCCACATCTCTTTAGCAGTCTTGCAATGTTTGACCTTGTCAAACCGATCATTGTCCAGGGCTTTAGTCATGATGAATCTCCCAACTTTATCAAGATTGTAAAGCTTTATCTCCTCTGGAGTCATCTCATGAAGGTCTTTCTCCACAACCGTATCTACTTCATTTATTTTAATGGTCTTTGTGAATCTGAATGGACCTTTAATGATACATATGTACATGTTGTCATTGTAGGCTGCTAGAAAGATTTCCATTCTAATCTTCCAGTCCTCAAAGGACATACCAGCAATGTGGGGAACATGGCTGATACAATCCATTTTTCAAAAAGTTTTTATTTTTCAAAAAGATGCTCTTTTGAAAAGTTTTGAAAACCTTTGAAAAACACTTGGATCAAGCTCGTTGATCAGGCAGCTGATTCTAATGAACCACCTGCTTTGATACCACTTGTTGGTCCCAAGTGGTCAGATGAGGTCTAGAGGGGGGGGGGGGTGAATAGACCTCTGAAAATTTTTGAACTTAAAAACTTTTCAGTCTTCTGTCAGCAGACTATGCTGATGAAGAACAGTAAGCAGACTAATCTGTTCGTGAACAAATCTTGAACAGACGACTGACCACTCTTCTTACAGAAACTTAGCTGTTTTTCAGCAAAACAGTTTTTCAAAGAGTATACTTGCAGCGGATTGTTTCAAAGTGTTTTTCACAAGTAAACTAAGTTCTAAAAAGATTTTATCCCCAGTTTAAAAGTCCTTATAAAATCTTTTGATTAATTCAAGGTGTTTAGAATGCAAACTTTTGAAATATGCAAGAAAACTTTAGATGCAAGATAACACAAAGAATTTTTATAGTGGTTATATGGATAAATATCCTTTAGTCCACTCTTCCAGATCACTTAGATTCTGGGTTATACTATAATCACTTAGATTACAATATTTCTCCACTTACACCTAGACAACTAATGAAAAGGCTGTAAGCTCACAATAGGAATTCACAAAGAAAACCTATCCTCTAAAGTAGAATCACTCACAAAGATGGATTCTCACTTCGCACAACACTCAGCTTTTACAAAATCACTCAGATAATGTTTTTCTGTTTTCTTCAACTTGGTTTATGTCAACAGATGACTTCCACCAGACGAGTGAGCTGTTCGAGCTTTTGAGACTTTGAAAAATTCTGCTTCAAAATTTCGATCTCTGATTGTTGTTGTTTTTTGCTCGATTGAAATTCAGCTCTATTTATACATGGAGATGAAAATATGACCGTTGAAGGCAAGTCACAATTCAAATCCATCCTTCAGCTCTTTTGAAACGGCTCCCTGCAGCATTCCGTACTGTGTACAATACCTTTCTGTCCATTGCATTTAATGCTGCATTAAATGCACTCTGCTGATCCGAGGATATCTTCAATTATTTGCCATTACTACCCTTCTCTTTCAGCATTTATTACACCAAGTGCATTTATTACCGTTGGACTAATCTCTTGATGAAGACTGATTCCAGAAGACTAATCTCTTGCCTTTATCATTTGTTGTAAAAGCGCAAATAGAATTGTATAGTTACTTAGTGTTTCTAGTGTAACCTAAATCTTTGTGGTTTAGAAGAGTGGATTAAAAGGATTCGTTCCTGTATAACCACTATAAAAATTCCTTGTGTTATTAACTTTATTTGTCTTGCATTGCATATTTCATAAGCTAAGTAAATACTTTTAAAGAAGAGTCTTTTAAATTGAGGAATTTCCAACTTGGGGTAAACTTTTGTTGTGCTTTAAAAGTTTAATTGAGTTGAAGACATTGTTTGAAAAACACATATACATTATTCGCTGCATTATTGTTTCAAACTCATATTATATAAGCTTGATGAGGAAAATCAGCATAGTAGTCTACTCAACTGAATAAGCTAATTGCTAAATCAACATAGTAGTCTCACGAATAAGATCAACTTACTCTGCTGATAAGCTAAGTACAAAATCAGCTTAGTCATCTTATTTTGCTGATAAGCGAACTCTACTTATAGAAGAAAAGTTTAAGAAAATTTTTAAAGTTTTAAGGTCTATTCAACCCCCCCCCTCTAGACCTCAACTGACCACTTGAGACCGAAAAGTGGTATCAGGGCGGGCGGTTCATTTGAATCAGCTGCCTGATCAACGAGCTTGATCCAAGTCTTTTTTCAAAAAATTTCAAGTTTTAAAAAGAGCATATTTTGAAAACCTAAACTTTTTGAAAATGGAGTGCATAAGCCATGTTCCTCACATTGGCCATATGGACTTTGAAGATTGGAAAATCAGAATGGAAATCCTTCTTGCTGCTTATAATGATAACATGTTTACATGTATTACACGAGGACCATTCAGATTAAGAAGACTGTGAAGGCTACAGACCAGCCTGATCAGATTGTTGACAAAGAGCTGGAAGAGCTAACCCCTGAAGAAATCAAGCTAGTAAATCTTGACAAGGTGGCCAAGTTCATAATATTCAAAGCTCTAGATGAAGACTGATTCCAGAAAGTCAAGCATCTGAAAACAGCCAAAGAGATGTGGGATAAAGTCTGTGAGCTAAGCGAAGGAAACGACGCTATCAAAGAACATAAGCTCAGTGTGGCTCTTGAGGAGTTTGAAAATTTCAAGAGGAATTCTGGTGAAACGATTGATCAAATGGATACCAGATTTACCAAAACTCTGAACGAAGTTCTAAGGCTAGGTAAAAAGTTTTCAGACAAGGAGATCACCATGAAGGTTCTCAAGGCTCTTCCACCTAAATTAAACATGAAGGTGACAGCCATGGAAGAATCAAGGCATTTAGGGAAGATTTCCCTTTCCGAACTGTTATCTTCCCTCAAAGCATTTGAGTTTAAGATGCCAAGAATGGGATTAGAAGTGTCAACCATTTCAGCCCCTACTGCTGCACTTACCGCATCAGACAAGGCAAGAAAATCAGCGGACAAGTCCAAAGGGAAGACTCTGCTGAATTCAGAAAAAGCGTACACTGTTGACGACGTTGCCCTACTTCTGAATGATTTCAAGAAGTTTTATAAAAAGAAAATGAAATTAAAATCTGAAAATGCTATTTCATCTTCTTCTAATCATTTTCAGGAAAACAGGGATTCCTTAAAAGCTAAGCTTAGAGACAACAATGACAAAGAGTATGGACTCTTGATGAAAGATCATCCACACTCATCATCTGGGAAATTAGCTGAAAAGGAAATGCGTGCCAAAAAGGAGTGTAAGCTGAGTAAGAGCAAAATAAAGTTAGCTGATGCAGGAAAGCTGATAAACTCCTGCACATCTTATTCAGACAACCAGTCGTCTGATAAAGAATTTGAAGAAGTACCTGAAACTCTATGCTTAACTGTCATAGAATCTGATGATTCTTAAATTGAGGTAACTTCTATTGTTAATGAAATGCACTATTTGAATCGTTGAACAAATGCTAATTACAAATTCAAATATTATTGGTGCATTTGCCAAGCTTAATGAAGAGATGACTCTGCTGAAAAACAGCAAAAATAGATCACTGAAACTTCAGGTTTAAAAAACTCAAGAATCATCTGACTACAAAAAGTTTGAGCATGAGAATGAAACTCTAAAAGCTGAGTATGCAATTCGTATAAAAAATATAAATGAACTTGAAAGAAGAAATTGCATCATTCTCTAAAAGAAATCAGAGGCTTAAAAGAAGGAGTCTACTGATGCTCAAAAGGTTAGAAAACCTAGTAAGCTACCTAAGACTAAACAGACCAGTAAACTCATCAGCCGAGTAAGCTGAGATGTACTGCTGATAGGAGTAAAATTAAAAGTGGTATTAAGTCTGCTAAATCTAAGGAGAGTTATTAGATAACTCAGGCAAGAAATTGAGGCAAAAGTTGAAATAATTGGCAAGAATTTGAATCACATTATGATAATGATTATTATGACATCCAATGCTTATCCATATTATAATGCTGATCATATTCACTGTGCTATTGCCATCCTCATTATAATATGCATGTTTATCACATACTTCATGCATCTTACCTTACTTATGAGCACTGTTTTAATCTTGACCAACAAGTAGTGGTGTTGTCATGATAAAACATAAGTCACTGGATCATCCAATGTCAAAGGTTATACTAACCCTGCTGGACCCAATAAATAAGGGGTACCAAAAATAGTCATCTGTTTTACAAGTGAAGTGCATGTGAGATGACAAAGATGAGTTTACTGCCCTTGCGAATTTCAACAAATTCAACAAGTGATCTTACCATCAAGTGTGCACCAGGAAATGGTACTATCAAGCTGCTTATATCAGATTGCTCCAAACCATCAAGTGATATCAGTCAAGTGAGTGGTATCAGACAAGTGGTGTCAGACAATTGGTAGACGCAACATTTGGAGATTTCAAGGAAGCAAGATTGTTGGAAAGCTGAAGCATATGAAAGGATAACACGTGGTGCAGAGACCATCAGAAACCAACAAGTCAACCATGTGACAAAGAAAATTGGTTTGTTGTTCTTGGATTCATAAGTTGAGGGGGAACATATCAAAAGACTAACCAAAACAACTTACTGGAATTCAACGGCTGAGTGTCTTTTAAGAGTAACACTCATCAGACTACTTGACCACTGATTCTTGAACTATGGGGGAACGTGTACCACTAGCGGTACTCCTGAATAAAGATGAAGTTTTCAATAAGTCAAAATGAAGTTATCAGAAGACTGCTTATCATCAGTCGACTGAAACTCAACAACCAAGTGACATTCAAGAATACACCTCAAAAAGGGTGAAGGAAGTAACCAACAAGTGGTATCAATTCTTGAAGTCAGGGGGAACAATTATTCTAGCTGGAATGATAAACAGCAAAAAAGACTACAAAATGCTGGCTTGCGTGTAAAGAAGAATTAATTAATATCCAACTACCCCGAAAAGCTAAGTACTCAACTACTCGTCCTCAACATACTAAGTTTTGTTGTTGATGACAAAAAAGGGGGAAAGTGAGGTGCAACTAAGAACTCTCAAAGGTTGCATTGGATCTAATGATTTTAATCCTAGAGTATGAAGACTAAACTGAAGACTTGGAAGACGTTCTTAGTTGAAGGTTTTGTCATCATCAAAAAGTAGGAAATTGTTGGAAGAATTTATTAACTCAAAAACAAATAAGTGATCTTATCAATTGAGTTAATTAAGTTAGTTAAAAGGTTTTGATGATAACAAAAAGGTGTCATCAACTAAGTTACGGAAGCTTAGTAAACCTTTGAAGATTGGATACTTGATTTAAAAGAAAATCATTCAAGAACAAAAGTATTCATGAAATGAAGATTCAATCTTATGAGAAGAGTGAAAATCAGATTAATGAAAGATTGAAAATCATATTAATAAAACTCAGCTTAGTGGAAATGAGATGACTGATCATGAGATGACTAGTACATTAGACTAGTGCATCAGACTAGTGATCACCAGCGGAGTTGATCCTATCAGCTAGGTAAAATCGGTCAGTAAGCTCTGCAACGGTAACAAGCTAAGTGCATTTAATGCGACTGACATAAGGTACAACAGAGTGTACAGTGAACAGTGCGACAGTCTGCAAAAGTTACCATTCAAATTATGACCGTTGTTCAAGGACTAAAATGCAATTTTGCAAACCTTCAACAGGCAAAATTACAAATCCAAGAGTATAAATAGATGGTAAACTAAAGATTCAAGAGAGACTTGCACACCTTCAAGATCAAATCTTTAGATCAAGAATCCATCAGTTGAGTCATCTGATCATAAGCGGAATCTCATGACGAAGCTGATTGTTGAAGAACAAGATTAAACCCTTGCATATCTGAGTGATATTCAACTGAGTGTTTTGAGAAGTAGATATTCATCTTTGTGAGTGATATTACTTCGTAGAATAGGTCATCTTTGGAATTTCCTATTGTGAATTTGTGCCTTTATCATTTGTTGTAAAAGCGCAAATAGAATTGTATAGTTACTTAGTGTTTCTAGTGTAACCTAAATCTTTGTGGTTTAGAAGAGTGGATTAAAAGGATTCGTTCCTGTATAACCACTATAAAAATTCCTTGTGTTATTAACTTTATTTGTCTTGCATTGCATATTTCATAAGCTAAGTAAATACTTTCAAAGAAGAGTCTTTTAAATTGAGGAATTTCCAACTTGGGGTAAACTTTTGTTGTGCTTTAAAAGTTTAATTGAGTTGAAGACATTGTTTGAAAAACACATATACATTATTCGCTGCATTATTGTTTCAAACTCATATTATATGAGCTTGATGAGGAAAATCAGCATAGTAGTCTACTCAAGTGAATAAGCTAAGTGCTAAATCAACATAGTAGTCTCACGAATAAGATCAACTTACTCTGCTGATAAGCTAAGTACAAAATCAGCTTAGTCATCTTATTTTGCTGATAAGCGAACTCTACTTATAGAAGAAAAGTTTAAGAAATTTTTTAAAGTTTTAAGGTCTATTCAACCCCCCCTCCCCCCTCTAGACCTCAACTGACCACTTGAGACCAAAAAGTGGTATCAGAGCGGGCGGTTCATTTGAATCAGCTGTCTGATCAACGAGCTTGATCCAAGTTTTTTTCAAAAAATTTCAAGTTTTAAAAAGAGCATATTTTGAAAACCTAAACTTTTTGAAAATGGAGTGCATAAGCCATGTTCCTCACATTGGCCATATGGACTTTGAAGATTGAAAAATCATAATGGAAATCCTTCTTGCTGCTTATAATGATAACATGTTTACATGTATTACACGAGGACCATTCAGATTAAGAAGACTGTACAGACCAGCCTGATCAGATTGTAGACAAAGAGCTGGAAGAGCTAACCCCTGAAGAAATCAAGCTAGTAAATCTTGACAAGGTGGCCAAGTTCATAATATTCAAAGCTCTAGATGAAGACTGATTCCAGAAAGTCATGCATCTGAAAACAGCCAAAGAGATGTGGGATAAAGTCTGTGAGCTAAGCGAAGGAAACGACGCTATCAAAGAACATAAGCTCAGTGTGGCTCTTGAGGAGTTTGAAAATTTCAAGAGGATGTCTGGTGAAATGATTGATCAAATGGATACCAGATTTACCAAAACTCTGAACGAAGTTCTAAGGCTAGGTAAAAAGTTTTCAGACAAGGAGATCACCATGAAGGTTCTCAAGGCTCTTCCACCTAAATTCAACATGAAGGTGACAGCCATGGAAGAATCAAGGCATTTAGGGAAGATTTCCCTTTCCGAACTGTTATCTTCCCTCAAAGCATTTGAGTTTAAGATGCCAAGAATGGGATTAGAAGTGTCAACCATTTCAGCCCCTACTGCTGCACTTACCGCATCAGATAAGGCAAGAAAATCAGCGGACAAGTCCAAAGGGAAGACTATGCTGAATTCAGAAAAAGCGTACACTGTTGACGACGTTGCCCTACTTCTGAATGATTTCAAGAAGTTTTATAAAAAGAAAATGAAATTAAAATATGAAAATGCTATTTCATCTTCTTCTAATCATTTTCAGGAAAACAGGGATTCCTTAAAAGCTAAGCTTAGAGACAACAATGACAATGAGTATGGACTCTTGATGAAAGATCATCCACACTCATCATCTGGGAAATTAGCTGAAAAGGAAATGCGTGCCAAAAAGGAGTGTAAGCTGAGTAAGAGCAAAATAAAGTTAGCTGATGCAGGAAAGCTGATAAACTCCTGCACATCTTATTCAGACAACCAGTCGTCTGATAAAGAATTTGAAGAAGTACCTTGTTGGTCCCAAGTGGTCAGATGAGGTCTAGAGGGGGGGGGGTGAATAGACCTCTGAAAATTTTTGAACTTAAAAACTTTTCAGTCTTCTGTCAGCAGACTATGCTGATGAAGAACGGTAAGCAGACTAATCTGTTCGTGAACAAATCTTGAACAGACGACTGACCACTCTTCTTACAGAAACTTAGCTGTTTTTCAGCAAAACAGTTTTTCAAAGAGTATACTTGCAGCGGATTGTTTCAAAGTGTTTTTCACAAGTAAACTAAGTTCTAAAAAGATTTTATCCCCAGTTTAAAACTCCTTATAAAATCTTTTGATTAATTCAAGGTGTTTAGAATGCAAACTTTTGAAATATGCAAGAAAACTTTAGATTCAAGATAACACAAAGAATTTTTATAGTGGTTATATGGATAAAAATCCTTTAGTCCACTCTTCCAGATCACTTAGATTCTGGGTTATACTATAATCACTTAGATTACAATATTTCTCCACTTACACCTAGACAACTAATGAAAAGGCTGTAAGCTCACAATAGGAATTCACAAAGAAAACCTATCCTCTAAAGTAGAATCACTCACAAAGATGGATTCTCACTTCGCACAACACTCAGCTTTTACAAAATCACTCAGATAATGTTTTTCTGTTTTCTTCAACTTGGTTTATGTCAACAGATGACTTCCACCAGACGAGTGAGCTGTTCGAGCTTTTGAGACTTTGAAAAATTCTTCTTCAAAATTTC
This sequence comes from Penstemon eatonii, assembly GCA_038501285.1. Taxonomy (NCBI): domain Eukaryota; kingdom Viridiplantae; phylum Streptophyta; class Magnoliopsida; order Lamiales; family Plantaginaceae; genus Penstemon; species Penstemon eatonii. Next base: position 30,444,859 of record CM076713.1, read on the forward strand.
GATCTCTGATTGTTGTTGTTTTTTGCTCGATTGAAATTCAGCTCTATTTATACATGGAGATGAAAATATGACCGTTGAAGGCAAGTCACAATTCAAATCCATCCTTCAGCTCTTTTGAAACGGCTCCCTGCAGCATTCCGTACTGTGTACAGTACCTTTCTGTCCATCGCATTTAATGCTGCATTAAATGCACTCTGCTGATCCGAGGATATCTTCAATTATTTGCCATTACTACCCTTCTCTTTCAGCATTTATTACACCAAGTGCATTTATTACCGTTGGACTAATCTCTTGACCTCTTCTACTCGGCTGATCAAAACGACTCTGCTGATAGATACTATGCTGATCAAATACTGAACTAATCTGATTTGACTCGGCTGATGATCTACCCTTCTGTTCGCTGTTTCAGCAAGAGATCACTAGTCTTCTGAGCTTTGAACTTTGAACTCTTCTGATGTCTTCTTTTACTTGTTCAAAATTCTTCTAAGGGAACTAAGCTTTCCATACTTAGCTGATTATGATGTTTTGGAAATCATCAAAACCTTCCCTTAATTACTTGTCTTCTTTGCTCTTCATCTTCATCTTCTTCCAACATACCTGAAACTCTATGCTTAACTGTCATAGAATCTAATGATTCTTAAATTGAGGTAACTTCTATTGTTAATGAAATGCACTATTTGAATCGTTGAACAAATGCTAATTACAAATTCAAATATTATTGGTGCATTTGCCAAGCTTAATGAAGAGATGACTCTGCTGAAAAAGAGCAAAAATAGATCACTGAAACTTCAGGTTTAAAAAACTCAAGAATCATCTGACTACAAAAAGTTTGAGCATGAGAATGAAACTCTAAAAGCTGAGTTTGCAATTCGTATAAAAAATATAAATGAACTTGAAAGAAGAAATTGCATCATTCTCTAAAAGAAATCAGAGGCTTAAAAGAAGGAGTCTACTGATGCTCAAAAAGTTATAAAACCTAGTAAGCTACCTAAGACTAAACAGACCAGTAAACTCATCAGCCGAGTAAGCTGAAATGTACTGCTGATAGGAGTAAAATTAAAAGTGGTATTAAGTCTGCTAAATCTAAGGAGAGTTATTAGATAACTCAGGCAAGAAATTGAGGCAAAAATGAAATAATTGGCAAGAATTTGAATCACATTATGATAATGATTATTATGACATCCAATGCTTATCCATATTATAATGCTGATCATATTCACTGTGCTATTGCCATCCTCATTATAATATGCATGTTTATCACATACTTCATGCATCTTACCTTGCTTATGAGCATTGTTTTAATCTTGACCACCAAGTGGTGGTGTTGTCATGATAAAACATAAGTCACTGGATCATCCAATGTCAAAGGTTATACTAACCCTGCTGGACCCAATAAATAAGGGGTACCAAAAATAGTCATCTGTTTTACAAGTGAAGTGCATGTGAGATGACAAAGATGAGTTTACTGCCCTTGCGAATTTCAACAAATTCAACAAGTGATCTTACCATCAAGTGTGCACCAGGAAATGGTACTATCAAGCTGCTTATATCAGATTGCTCCAAACCATCAAGTGATATCAGTCAAGTGAGTGGTATCAGACATGTGGTGTCAGACAATTGGTAGACGCTACATTTGGAGATTTCAAGGAAGCAAGATTGTTGGAAAGCTGAAGCGTATGAAAGGATAACACGTGGTGCAGAGACCATCAGAAACCAACAAGTCAACCATGTGACAAAGAAAATTGGTTTGTTGTTCTTGGATTCATAAGTTGAGGGGGAACATATCAAAAGACTAACCAAAACAACTTACTGGAATTCAACGACTGAGTGTCTTTTAAGAGTAACACTCATCAGACTACTTGACCACTGATTCTTGAACTATGGGGGAACGTGTACCACTAGCGGTACTCCTGAATAAAGATGAAGTTTTCAATAAGTCAAAATGAAGTTATCAGAAGACTCCTTATCATCAGTCGACTGACACTCAACAACCAAGTGACATTCAAGAATACACCTCAAAAAGGGTGAAGGAAGTAACCAACAAGTGGTATCAATTCTTGAAGTCAGGGGGAACAATTATTCTAGCTGGAATGATAAACAGCAAAAAAGACTACAAAATGCTGGCTTGCGTGTAAAGAAGAATTCATTAATATCCAACTACCCCGAAAAGCTAAGTACTCAACTACTCGTCCTCAACATACTAAGTTTTGTTGTTGATGACAAAAAAGGGGGAAAGTGAGGTGCAACTAAGAACTCTCAAAGGTTGCATTGGATCTAATGATTTTAATCCTAGAGTATGAAGACTAAACTGAAGACTTGGAAGACATTCTTAGTTGAAGGTTTTGTCATCATCAAAAAGTAGGAAATTATTGGAAGAATTTATTACTCAAAAACAACTAAGTGATCTTATCAATTGAGTTAATTAAGTTAGTTAAAAGGTTTTGATGATAACAAAAAGGTGTCATCAACTAAGTTACAGAAGCTTAGTAAACCTTTGAAGATTGGATACTTGATTTAAAAGAAAATCATTCAAGAACAGAAGTATTCAAGAAATGAAGATTCAATCTTATGAGAAGAGTGAAAATCAGATTAGTGAAAGATTGAAAATCAGATTAATAAAACTCAGCTTAGTGGAAATGAGATGACTGATCATGAGATGACTAGTACATTAGACTAGTGCATCAGACTAGTGATCACCAGCGGAGTTGATCCTATCAGATAGGTAAAATCGGTCAGTAAGCTCTGCAACGGTAACAAGCTAAGTGCATTTAATGCGACTGACATAAGGTACAACAGAGTGTACAGTGAACAGTGCGACAGTCTGCAAAAGTTACCATTCAAATTATGACCGTTGTTCAAGGACTAAAATGCAATTTTGCAAACCTTCAACAGGCAAAATTACAAATCCAAGAGTATAAAAAGATGGTAAACTAAAGATTCAAGAGAGACTTGCACACCTTCAAGATCAAATCTTTAGAGAAAGAATCCATCAGTTGAGTCATCTGATCATAAGCGGAATCTCACGATGAAGCTGATTGTTGAAGAACAAGATTAAACCCTTGCATATCTGAGTGATATTCAACTGAGTGTTGTGAGAAGTAGATATTCATCTTTGTGAGTGATATTACTTCGTAGAATAGGTCATCTTTGGGATTTCCTATTGTGAATTTGTGCCTTTATCATTTGTTGTAAAAGCGCAAATAGAATTGTATAGTTACTTAGTGTTTCTAGTGTAACCTAAATCTTTGTAGTTTAGAAGAGTGGATTAAAAGGATTCGTTCCTGTAAACCACTATAAAAATTCCTTGTGTTATTAACTTTATTTGTCTTGCATTGCATATTTCATAAGCTAAGTAAATACTTTTAAAGAAGAGTCTTTTAAATTGAGGAATTTCCAACTTGGGGTAAACTTTTGTTGTGCTTTAAAATTTTAATTGAGTTGAAGACATTGTTTGAAAAACACATATACATTATTCGCTGCATTATTGTTTCAAACTCATATTATATAAGCTTGATGAGGAAAATCAGCATAGTAGTCTACTCAACTGAATAAGCTAAGTGCTAAATCAACATAGTAGTTTCACGAATAAGATCAACTTACTCTGCTGATAAGCTAAGTACAAAATCAGCTTAGTCATCTTATTTTGCTGATAAGCGAACTCTACTTATAGAAGAAAAGTTTAAGAAAATTTTTAAAGTTTTAAGGTCTATTGAACCCCCCCCCCCCCCCCCTCTAGACCTCAACTGACCACTTGAGACCAAAAAGTGGTATCAGAGCGGGCGGTTCATTTGAATCAGCTGTCTGATCAACGAGCTTGATCCAAGTTTTTTTCAAAAAATTTCAAGTTTTAAAAAGAGCATATTTTGAAAACCTAAACTTTTTGAAAATGGAGTGCATAAGCCATGTTCCTCACATTGGCCATATGGACTTTGAAGATTGGAAAATCAGAATGGAAATCCTTCTTGCTGCTTATAATGATAACATGTTTACATGTATTACACGAGGACCATTCAGATTAAGAAGACTGTGAAGGCTACAGACCAGCCTGATCAGATTGTTGACAAAGAGCTGGAAGAGCTAACCCCTGAAGAAATCAAGCTAGTAAATCTTGACAAGGTGACCAAGTTCATAATATTCAAAGCTCTAGATGAAGACTGATTCCAGAAAGTCAAGCATCTGAAAACAGCCAAAGAGATGTGGGATAAAGTCTGTGAGCTAAGCGAAGGAAACGATGCTATCAAAGAACATAAGCTCAGTGTGGCTCTTGAGGAGTTTGAAAATTTCAAGAGGAAGTCTGGTGAAACGATTGATCAAATGGATACCAGATTTACCAAAACTCTGAACGAAGTTCTAAGGCTAGGTAAAAAGTTTTCAGACAAGGAGATCACCATGAAGGTTCTCAAGGCTCTTCCACCTAAATTCAACATGAAGATGACAGCCATGGAAGAATCAAGGGATTTAGGGAAGATTTCCCTTTCCGAACTGTTATCTTCCCTCAAAGCATTTGAGTTTAAGATTCCAAGAATGGGATTAGAAGTGTCAACCAGTTCAGCGGACAAGTCCAAAGGGAAGACTCTGCTGAATTCAGAAAGAACGTACACAGCTGACGACGATGCCCTACTTCTGAATGATTTCAAGAAGTTTTATAAAAATAAAATGAAATTAAAATATGAAAATGCTATTTCATCTTCTTTTAATCATTTTCAGGAAAACAGGGATTCCTAAAAAGCTAAGCTTAGAGACAACAATGACAAAGAGTATGGACTCTTGATGAAAGATCATCCACACTCATCATTTGGGAAATTAGCTGAAAAGGAAATGCGTGCCAAAAAGGTGTGTAAGCTGAGTAAGAGCAAAATAAAGTTAGCTGATGCAGGAAAGCTGATAAACTCCTGCACATCTTATTCAGACAACCAGTCATCTGATAAAGAATTTGAAGAAGTACCTGAAACTCTATGCTTAACTGTCATAGAATCTGATGATTCTTAAACTGAGTAACTTCTATTGTTAATGAAATGCACTATTTGAATCGTTGAACAAATGCTAATTACAAATTCAAATATTATTGTTGCATTTGTCAAGCTTAATGAAGAGATGACTCTGCTGAAAAAGAGCAAAAATAGATCACTGAAACTTCAGGTTTAAAAAACTCAAGAATCATCTGACTACAAAAAGTTTGAGCATGAGAATGAAACTCTAAAAGCTGAGTATGCAATTCGTATAAAAAATATAAATGAACTTGAAAGAAGAAATTGCATCATTCTCTAAAAGAAATCAGAGGCTTAAAAGAAGGAGTCTACTGATGCTCAAAAGGTTAGAAAACCTAGTAAGCTACCTAAGACTAAACAGACCAGTGAACTCATCAGCCGAGTAAGCTGAAATGTACTGCTGATAGGAGTAAAATTAAAAGTGGTATTAAGTCTGCTAAATCTAAGGAGAGTTATTAGATAACTCAGGCAAGAAATTTAGGCAAAAATGAAATAATTGGCAAGAATTTGAATCACATTATGATAATGATTATTATGACATCCAATGCTTATCCATATTATAATGCTGATCATATTCACTGTGCTATTGCCATCCTCATTATAATATGCATGTTTATCACATACTTCATGCATCTTACCTTGCTTATGAGCACTGTTTTAATCTTGACCAACAAGTAGTGGTGTTGTCATGATAAAACATAAGTCACTGGATCATCCAATGTCAAAGGTTATACTAACCCTGCTTGACCCAATAAATAAGGGGTACCAAAAATAGTCATCTGTTTTACAAGTGAAGTGCATGTGAGATGACAAAGATGAGTTTACTGCCCTTGCGAATTTCAACAAATTCAACAAGTGATCTTACCATCAAGTGTGCACCAGGAAATGGTACTATCAAGCTGCTTATATCAGATTGCTCCAAACCATCAAGTGATATCAGTCAAGTGAGTTGTATCAGACAAGTGGTGTCAGACAATTGGTAGACGCTACATTTGGAGATTTCAAGGAAGCAAGATTGTTGGAAAGCTGAAGTGTATGAAAGGATAACACGTGGTGGAGAGACCATCAGAAACCAACAAGTCAACCATGTGACAAAGAAAATTGGTTTGTTGTTCTTGAATTCATAAGTTGAGGGGGAACATATCAAAAGACTAACCAAAACAACTTACTGGAATTCAACGGATGAGTGTCTTTTAAGAGTAACACTCATCAGACTACTTGACCACTGATTCTTGAACTATGGGGGAACGTGTACCACTAGCGGTACTCCTGAATAAAGATGAAGTTTTCAATAAGTCAAAATGAAGTTATCAGAAGACTGCTTATCATCAGTCGACTGACACTCAACAACCAAGTGACATTCAAGAATACACCTCAAAAAGGGTGAAGGAAGTAACCAACAAGTGGTATCAATTCTTGAAGTCAGGGAGAACAGTTATTCTAGCAGGAATGATAAACAGCAAAGAAGACTACAAACTGCTGGCTTGCGTGTAAAGAAAAATTAATTAACAGCCAACTTCCCCGACAAAGCTAAGTATTCACCTACTAGTCTTCAACATACCAAGTTTTGTTGTTGATGACAAAATGGGGGAAAAGTGAGATGCAACTAAGAACTCTCAAATGTTGCATTGGATCTAATGATTTTGATCCTAGAGTATGAAGACTAAACTGAAGACTTTGAAGACGTTCTTAGTTGAAGGTTTTGTCATCATCAAAAAGGGGAAAATTGTTGGAAGAATTTATTAACTCAAAAACAACTAAGTGATCTTATCAGTTGAGTTAATTAAGTTAGTTAAAAGGTTTTGATGATAACAAAAAGGTGTCATCAACTAAGTTACGGAAGCTTAGTAAACCTTTGAAGATTGGAGCCACGGGTTATAATTAAATATATATTTAGTTATTCGAGTAAACATATATTCAAAATCAATCGAACACTTTGTCAATTTACCATTCCAAAATTAGCATCCCTGCTAATTTGGAAATTCTCCCACACTTCACAGTTGATGTCCGGCCACAAGCCCATAGAGCACAATCACTTGTGAATTAATTCAGTGAACCTTTAACCTTTGCAACTATCATGTACGACTTAATCTTTCCATTAGTTGGTCTCCCAGTCAAGACTAAGGTTATGGACTTTATCGGTTTCCTTACTTGTCTCGACATTATGTATTCTGATCTCGAAACTATTCCCTGACTTAACCTTTATGAGCTACTTTCATAAAGCCATCAGATACCTTGGCCAAGGAATTACCGGAATACGAATCTCATAGAGATTCATAGGAGAAGCTCCCAACCTATCAAGTCGGGTCAATGGATCCTCTGTTGATGATATGAACCTGCATGCACGTTCCTCTATACCTAACATGAACCCACAGAGACCTTCTGGTAGACTCCAGTAAGTCGGGAGTCATATAAAAGCATAGACATTCATTCCCAGATAAACCCTATCACCTCAAGTAATAAAGATCGTTCCTCGTACACTATTGTAAATAGGAATAACTTCATCCCCGATATGCGACTGCCGCTTCCATTGTGAGTTATCTCCTAGTTGGGGTAATTCGTGCGGTTGCCATCCCAGAGCCACCCACTCGTGTGTATGGACTATCCCAGTCACGCTCGTGGACCCGAGCGTCCTCCAGTTCACCAGAGTGTACAAACTCGTGAGGATCTAACCGAATCCATTGATGTTTCATCTCAAATGGATTGTACGACCCTTGAATTAGTTTTAGATCACGGCCCTGTGATCTAAGGAATTACATCCTTATGTTAGATAATTATTCATAAGATGAAGGTGACCATACAATAAATGCATTTATTAATCCAATTGAATGGTCCTTTTTATTATAACAAATTAAATGCAGCTAAAATAGTTGGATTGCAGGACACTATTCAATCAGTAAGTACAATCGAGTTGAAGGGCAGCCGAAATAGATGGAGAATCAGTCGCAAGCAGGGAATCAACCCGAGATTTCCCTTGGAGATCGACCCGTACACATGACCATTGCTTATTAGTGATCAATAATTGGAACGATGTGTCGAGAATTCTTGGATAATCGTGGATATGAGCTTGCGACCACCTGATCATAAAGAAGTGGAACTTGTCCAAGGGGATCCAAAGAAATTTACTAAGATTGGGACAGAATTGAGTCCCGGAATGGAATCAATGTTGATAATTTTCCCCGATCCAATATCGATGTATTTTCTTGGAGTTCGGATGATATAGATGGGATCAACCCTATAGTGATTACTCATTCTCTGAACATTGATCCAAAAGCAAAGCCTGTGAGACAAAAGAAAAGAAAACATGGGCGGGAGAAAGATAAATCATCAACGCCGAGGTTGATAGGTTATTAGTTGCCAAACAAATAAGAGAAATTCAGTTCATTGAATGGGTGTGTAATGTTGTGCTGGTTTCGAAAGATAAAAAATCTAAAACAAGTGGAGGATGGGTAACGATTTTACGAATCTCAACAAACTCTGTCCTCGAGACCCTTACCCACTGCCGAGGATTGATATGCTAGTTGATTCAACTGCAAATTTTGTTTGTTAAGTATGATGGATGCATTCCAAGGTAGATTTGTATGAACGAGTTAGATAATTAGACTTATGGACCCGAACCTGGGTTATCTATCCATGACCAGGATGAAGCTTGGGTGAAACTAAGTGGAGGTCCGAACTGATTGATGTTGAAGAATCAGCGGATGAGTTGTGGTCAGGGGTGAAATACCACTCGAACCCGGATCTAGCCGGTTCTCCCCGAAATGCGTTGAAGCGCAGTAGTTGACTGGACATCTAGGGGTACGATACTCCATCTCAACCACTAAAAAAAATTAACAAATCTGAGCCACAATTTATGGTCAAAATGTGAGGCGGATCAGTAGCTACCTTACTCCCCCCCTCCCGATATGAAAATAATTATGCATCATGCGCATACTGGTAGCAGCTTCGAATAGGTCATATATCAATTCTCGTTCTCGAAAAATATAGAAGAAGGGGGTCTACGCCCTAATATCTGCCATAAAGGGGCGAAACCATAACAAATGGGAAGCGATACGACACAACTCCAACATAATAGCTCTAATATAGCTAGCCCTTTTAGGTACTTTCGAAAATTGTGGCGTCTATTGGATTCTTATGATTTGGATATGCTATTTTGGGGTCAATCTATTAGGAAAAGAAGTTCACGCCCTGTGGCCTTCTACCTCCACACGGCATTGCTCCGGCAGACTTTCGCCCATTGCAGAAAATTCCTCACTGCTACCTCCTATAGGAGTCCGGGTCGTGTCTCAGCCCCAGTGTGGCAAATCATCCTCTCGGACCAGCTACTAATCATCGCCGTGGCAAGCTATTGCCTCACCAACTAGCTAATCAGACGCAAGCCCCTCTTTTTTCGTTCATTGTATTTGAATTCTTCATTTTAAGGATTTATTATTGACGAGCCATAGCAATTGCACTTTTTAATGCAACTAAAAGAATTATTGAAATAAGTTCAAATGGAAGAAAAAAAATTTTGATAAATGAATTCGAATTTGTTCACTGTTACTTATCAAATCTTGTTCTAGAATCTGGTTTGATTTTGTAGTCCAAATGATCCCATATCAAGTCGTATCTGGAATAGTAGTAATTAGTGAAATAAAAAGACTTGTACAAACCATTAATCCTCGCTATTACCATAGTATCAGCATGTATAAGAGCCAAAATAGGAGTGGGTCCCTCCATAGCATCAGGTAACCATACATGAAGGGGAAATTGTGCAGATTTAGGAACAGCACTGACAAGTAATAGAGCAACACATAAAGTAACAAATGGAGAATTAACTTCATTATTATAAATCATGTTACTGAATATTTCGAATAAATCTCGAAATTCAAAACTACCTGTTATGGATTTTCAGCAGACTCAAAGCAGATGAGTTCGACTTGAGATCAGCAGAGTGTTCATCAGATGGGTGGATTCGATCAGCAGAGTGAAAGTGATCAGAAAGTCATTCCAACGGTAATAAATGCACTTGGTGTAATCAATGCTGCAAGAGAAGGATATTAAAGACAAATGATTGAAGAGAAACCTCGGATGAGGATGCATTTAATGCAACTGACAAAAAGTACAGCAGAGTGTACAGTGCAACAGTTGCAGGTAGCCGTTCCAGAAAAAGAAGAACAGTACTCGGGGAGCGTTGAGATTTGTCTCATCTTCAACGGACAAATTCAAATCTCCAAGTATAAATAGTTCAAGGTTCAAGAGTTAGAGAAATACAACCCATTTTGAGCGCAAAAATTCAAGAGTAAATTTGCATAAGTCTCAAACTCAAGAACATAACATTCATCAGCTTAGTCATATGTTGACGAAAGCCAAAGTTGAAGATCAAATCCTTATACAAATCTGAGTGATTTTGTTAGAAGAGAGTGTTGTGAGAAGTTTATATCCGTCTGAGTGAGTGATATAGCTTCGTAGTATAAGACTTCTTTGTGATTTCATGTAACGAACTTGTGGCTTTTCATTTGTTGAATTGCGCAAGAAGTGTATGCTGTAATTGTCTGTTTCCAGTATAACCCAAGATCTAAGTGACTTGGAAGAGTGGACTAAGAGACTTATGTCTATATAACCACTATAAAAATTTTGTGTGTTTGATTTCTTGCATTTTACTTTGCATATTTTTTTAAAGTCTTCAAACATTTAAAGTGGTTAAAAGAATTTTAAGGAGTTTTAAAAACTAGGGATAAATCTTTTAAGGAAGAAAACTACTTGTTGAAAAACACTTTAAAAATCCTCTGAAAACAAGTAATCCAAACTCTGATTTTATTAGAATCAGATAAGTTACATAAAACGAGTGGTCAACTCTACTGATTAAGTTAAGTGCGCAATCAGTGAAGTAGTCTCAAGAACTCTTGATCCGCTTATTCTGCTGATAAGAAAAGTAAGAGAAATTTTTGAAAAAAAATTCAGAGGTCTATTCATCCCCCTCCCCCTCTCTAGATCTCATCTGACCACTTGGGACCAACACTCGTTATCCTGAAAAGAGTTAGAAGAATAAGTAGCATTAGTATGTTTGTTCTTTATTTTTTTTCTATAAAACTTCTTGAAATCGCTTAGCAACACAGGAACATCGTCAACCGTGTATTCTTTTTTCGATATCAGATTAATCTCCTTGAATATAGCTTTATCTTTGGACTTTTCAGTTGACTTTTTTGACGAATCTGACGCGATAAGAGCAGCAGTGCGGTCTAAACTAGATGACTCATCTAGTCCCATTCTTGGCAATTTGTACTCGAAAGCTTTGAGGGATAAGAACGGTTCAGAAAAGAAAATCTTCCCTAAATCTCTTGATTCTTCCATGATCACCTTCATATTGAATTTTGGTCGAAGAGCTTTGAGAACTTTCATGGTGATCCCTCAGTCTGCAAACCTTTTACCCAGCTTTAGAACTTCGTTCAGAGTTTTGATAAATCTGGCATCTATTTGATAGATCGTTTCTCCAAACTTCAATTTAAAATTTTCAATTAAATTCCTCAAGAGCCACACTTAGTTGATACTCCTTGATGGCTTCATTTCTTCACTCATCTGATAGACTTTATCCCACATTTTCTTGGCAGTCTTGCAATGTTTAATCTTGTTGAATATAATTTCATCGAGAGCTTTAAACATTATGAACTTAGCCACCTTGTCAAGTATTCAACTAGACTTCTGCATGAGTCATCTCAGTTAACTCACTCTCAGCTATTACATCAGGTTATTCATGGTCTTGGTAATTCTAAATGGATCTCTTGTGATACAGGTATACATGTTATCATAATAAGCAGCAGGAAAGGTTTACATTTTGATTTTTCAATCTTCAAAATCCATATCGCCAATGTGAGGACAAGGTTGATACAATCAATTTTCAAAAGTTTTTTATTTTTTGGATTTGGAGTTCAGAGCACAAAGATATATATTTTTCAAATATGTCGCGCATAGAAGAATCTACTACGCGGAAAACGCGATTTTTATACTAAAGTGATTAGGAAACTTGCATAAATCCTTTCCATACGAGGATTGAGCCTCTTAAACATCTTCCTACTCAATGTCTACCTCCTAAGCATTCTTCTACTTGGATTAGGACTATTTAGCACCTATATATAGTCCTAGAATCACACTTCTTGGAACACACAATTCTTAGTCTTAGTTACAATTCTCTCTCAAATCATTATCATCTTTTCTCTCTCGAACTTGTGGTAATGATTAGCAAATTAGGCTAAGAGTTCTTTGGTGAGATTAGAGATGAACTTATATGCGTAGTGATCTTACTTGGATTCGATTCTTCAAGGTTTTGTAAGTTTAGTAATTTTGAGTAATTAATTCTTCTTCATCTATTTTCATCAACTTTTATGTTAATACAATTGTTTTATTAGTTTTCATATAAATCTAGTCAAGCTCTTTTTATGTGAAAATCTTTTATTGGGATATTCTATCATGGGGCTCGATTGTCAATACAACAAAGTGAGGAATTTAAAATTTTCAAAGTCCCTAATAGTCCCATAAATCTTTCTCCACAGTTAATTATACGAAAAGGTTGAATCAAACAATTAAATAAAACACAAGGGGGTTTTTCGCAATTTACCTCACCACGGTTTTGTGGTGGTTTCCTCCAGGTGTTTGGTTCGATCCACAGCTTGAGTGATCCATGTGTCTCACCTCCAAAGTTGATCCACACCAACTGGATTGTAGTGACACCTACAAGTTTTAGGCTACGAACTGGATCTCGTAGGTTTGTCAGCAAAGAATTTTAGATCTGGATATGGACTTAAGATCTGGATCTGGATTAGGAGACGTCTATGGAAGAAACGAATCACAGAAGTTATGTGATCGAAACAGGGCTCGGCCAGGTTGGGTTCGGCCAGCTCAGGTTCGCCCGAGTTTGGGTTCGGGCGACTTGGGTTCGGGGCGAAAGTTGTGGGGCGATTTTGTAATTAATAATTCTTGTGCGAAAATCAGATTTTTCTACTTGCAAAAATCGGCTACTCTCTTTTCTTTTAGGGTTTTCAAAAGTTGATCATTAGTTATGAATGAAGAGAAGAGAAGAAGTATTTATAAGAGAAGAGTCCTTCTCTTAGAAGATATCTTCTTCCCTTATCTATCAAATCTCCTATTCCTTATCAACTTAGGAATGCAAGATTTGATAGATCTCTTCTTGCTTGCTCTCCAAGACTAAAACTCATTTTCCTTGTCTTACACAAAATCGCCCCCTACCCCTATTTCTAGACAATTACAAAATCAACCCATATAATTACACAATCTTCCAATTTCATTAATTAACAACTTTAATTAATTTTACAATTAATCAGATAACTCTAATTAATTAATTGAACATTATTCAATTAGATATCTAATCAATATTCTCCTATTGAATTAATACCTTAATTCAATTACTTTGATTTAACAACTTTAAATCATTTGATTTCTTTTAAGAAAGTCACTGTCCAATTGTATTGTGTGTGACTCTCTCGGTTCACCATCAACTGGCAGCAGGCCCACGACTTTCGTGATTTAATTAATGAGCAATTAAATGCTCCGATCAATTAAACAACTTTTAATTGACCACTCCTAGAATTAATTTCCCTATTAATTTAGGAGTACCCACACTTCATGGTCGATGTCTAGCCACAAGCCCATGAAGCCCAATCAAAGGTGAATTGATAATTGCGAACCTCACCTCTTATAACTGCCATGTACATACGGTCCTTCCACGACTGATTTCCTGATCGAGACCTAGGGTGTGTGAATTGATCGGCACCTCTAATTATCTCGATTATGTACTTTCTAATTCTGGAGAATAATTTCGGTGTGACTGCTAAATTTGGAAACCCCTTTCCAAATTCGTCACCAACCATGGCCATGGATTTCTAGGAACATATTATCGAAGAACGTACAGGAAATTCTCTCACCTTATCAGGATGAGTTGATAGATCCTTTCTTGGTACTAACCACTCGCGTACAGTTGTGTACGCACCCAACTTAGGCACTTTGTGGCCAGGCTACGTGACCAGTACCTAAATCTAAGTACGCACACTCGTGCACCGAATTCGCCCTAGCACCTCAAGTCCAAGGACTAAATCGTACACTATTATAAGCCTTGAGAAACATCCCATCACCGATATGCGTCATGCGCTTCCACAATGGGTTTCTCTGTTCGGGTCGTTCGATGCATTCAATCTTCCATTGAACCACCTACTCATATGCACTGGCCTAAAATGCCTTGTTCATGAAACGCTACAAATTCACTCCATGTGAATCATGCATACTTGTACAAGTCTTGGCGATTCCTACGATACCCCGTCTCGTTCGGAATCTATGACTTTGAACGGTTTTAAGATCACGACCTTTGAGACTGTTTCATGATTGCACTCAGTACTGAGGTGAATCGTCCCATAGTCCATTGTGACCTTAGGATTTCATCCAATCACAACATTTCTAAGACCCATCTATACCAAGATGTCCCTCGAACCCATTTGTGAAAGAGCTTAATTAGTGGATCTGCTAAGTTTGTCCTTTTGAGATAACGTAGTACTTTTACGCGTCTCAGTTATCTATGACTTGTTCAATCATATGATATTGTGTTCAGATTATCGGTGAGATCTCGTTTCCCTTTCATTGAGCAATTGCCTTTTTTTTAAATCGGTTAAGATTATGACAGGCTTTTGCCATGCTAGGTAATTCATCCAATCATTGGATGAAAGTTTCTCATCTAAAACACTTTCTCTTGTGCAGCATCACAATGGTGCGTATATTCTGTTTGAGTTGGCAATGGTATACTTATTGGAATTTCTTCCAATTTACCTTAGCTTCATCGAGACAGAATAAATCATCCACTTCAGTCTGGAAATCTCGAAATTCTAAATCCTTCGAGTTTTCAATTCTCCATTACTACCACAGACCAGCATTATATCCTTTAATTATCTTCAAGGATTGCTTTAATGGTAGTCCAGTGTCTTTTACTGGTGTTCGACTATCAGTAGCTCGTGAAAAGTCAGAGCTTTTGATGGGTCAGGTCTAGTACAACACATTGCATGCAACATGCAATCCAAATGCTGAAGCATAAGGATTCTTGAGACATTTACTTCTTTACTCATTTATATGTAGGGCTCATTAAATAAGTAAGAGAAATTTTGTCTCTTTGGAACTAATCCTTTCTTGGATTCTTCCATATTGAATTTAATCAATTAATAGTCTTTGTACTTCGATTTGGTGAATTTGCAACATCTACTTCGCTTTTATCTCCATAAATACGTATTGCCAGTACGTGAGATGTAGTTCCCAAATCTTATCATGGAAAATTACGTGAATAACACGCTTTCGTCTGTGCTTCTCTGATATTCTTATATTGTACTTGATGTGTCGATCAACATCTCGTTGCGTTGCGAATTTAACTATGCTCCCACTGATCCTTTTGCACAATTGGTATCCATATGCCTTTTGACAACTTCAACATTCTTGATTGACTTATCAAGTTGCATGTTCCAAGTTCGGGAAAGAGTAACAGATTGACCTTTGGATTTGAATAGAGATCTTCTCATCAATTTTCAATTGTGAGATGCAGGATTCATCTCCAACAGTCATTCTTCGGCAGTGAAAACCACCTTTCTATGGCTAATAGTTTCGAAATGGATTTTGACGTAGCAAACGGAGAAGGTATTTTCATTGGTCCTAGAAGGACTTTTGAAGAGTGACCTATCGCCATTAGGCAAGTTAAAGTTTCCACTTTGAATCTTATGGCTTCATGCCATATCCCTTAGTCTCTTTGTAATCTTGGATTAAAATCCAATTTCTCAATTTCGCAAAATGGAATTTTGAGTTCCTTACGAATTTGATTAGATTACTAATTATTTGTGCATGGATCGGTTCGGCAGGTTTCAGGGTTTGCTCCCACTGTTTGTGGGGATGGGTCCAGTTTCTTGGACTTCATCAAGTTCTATGACATTACTTATTTCCTTTGACAAGAGTTTTGTCAACAGAGGAACAAGCTACTTACGAGATACTTTCGTCTCTCGTTGTCGTAGAACAGGTATCCAATGGATTTCGTCGGATACCCCACAAACATTATATGAATTAGATATACCATCTAATTTCTCATATAAGGGTGTGTTGCTATGTCTTAGATGACATGGCGGTGTAAGAACTTACTTCGAAATACTAGACCAAGTATTTTTGAAGAGTCAAGGGAGGCTATCCCCTAATGTGAATATAGGAATTTAGCAGGATCATAGTCGAGAGTCGAACCAAGTTTTCAGCAAAGCTCGATCTTCTTCTTTGATTTGCTTTGTTTAGAATTCTATTTTCCTTTAGATAATCGAGGATTTAGTTGCTTATGTTTCAGCGAGTTTGATTAGATCAAATTGCTTTTGACATAATGCATCTAGTTACTTCATTTCCAAAACGTCTATTGAGTTACTTCAACAGTTTTAGAATTGTACTTCTACAATGGTACAAATATACTTTAACGATTGAAATCGTAAGTATATACGAAGTAGCATCCTTTTGAACTAGTGCTTTTAGTTCTAATCGATTTGAAATGTTTGGAATGCCTAGCAATCCTTTATTTCGGTTATTATTCCTTTAAGACAAGATTTGAAAGTTCGGAGTTTTATCCAAGTTCCTTATTTCAAGAACAGTAGACAAAAACTTTCCTTTCGAATATTTCTTTAGGAAGAATGTCCAAAATAAACATTTCAGTGTGAACGATTATCCAGTTTTTCGATTCAGCATATAGTCTTCGAAGTTTTGATTTGTTTATCATTGTTTATTTCTATGTTTCAAAACATCAACATTTGTACAAAGTTAAATCGCTCTAATTAAATAAATTCCATTCTCAATGGTAAAGCATTAAGGTTTTGTACAAAATTTGAAATAATACTCAAAATAAACTGAAACTAAAAACTTATGCTAATACGAAAAACTTCTTCTAAAAAGGAATGTCTAGGTTCAGTACTTCCTTGACCCAGTCCCTGAATTCATTATTCCTCAACTCGTCCTGCACTGCTTGCATCTTCCTTTCAAGGAATTTCCTCCTTGTAGGTGGAGAGGGAATAGTTTCATCCGCTGTAAACTCTTTTACAGAAATGAAAGTTTTATCAGATGTCTTACATCAAAAGATTTAACAAATGTATAATTTAAAAATCATACCGTAGTTAAGTCTATCTAGGAATTCCTTTTCAGTAAGCTTTCCTATTTTCTTTTCGTGCTTACACAATGGGCAATTTTCTTCATATAGTCCAAGACCTTTCAGATGAGCTTCTTCATATTTGTCTAACAACTCATGCAATTGTTTTGTTTTAATTCCATCAGGTGGAATGATACAATGTTGCATGAAATGAGTGAAGATGTCAGAAAGACCATGCGTGGTAATTTCTATCTCATCTTCGAGAATCAATCGGGCTCCAAGCCTTTTGAGTCGTTTGAACATCTTGGTTAAGTAACAACAATATTCCTTGACATTATTAAACTTAGCCATGGTCTTTTCTTGAAGATAATAGCACATCATAGCCCCCAAAGTATTTTCGCTTCTAACATTCATTAATACTCGTTTGAACGGAACAGTGGATGGTAAATGGCTAACAATAAAACAGACAACTATAAGCAGACAGGTTTAATATTAATACTTATAATTAACGAAATTTGGACTTTTTATCGAAAAAGTTCTCCCACTATTTTTATCGAAACAATAACCCCTTCTAGTTTCGGGAAAAATCTATTTCCTAGTAGGTCTTGACGTCCCAGCAGCAATTAGTTGCACCCACGACTCGTGGCCATACAATTAATTCCCTAGGTAGGCATACTTATTGCCAATTGTGTCTACCACACAACCTTCAAGCTATTTTGCCTCGTTTTTCGCATTTATCTAGCACTGCTACATCATAAATGTTACTACGCGTTAAGTCTAACCCATTAATCATGATAAGCAACGGGCCTGGTCATGAATTCTCCGTAACTAGTTACCGGTCGATCTTCACGTCCCGACCAGTCCCTACCCTTGTCAAGTTTTATTAAAACTAGAATCAAGGAATTTCATGCATTGCCCCTTTCTTCGACTCGGGTCCCAGACTCTGGATCACCTCTATCGATAAGTAGACAACATGCACTAGTCCCTATTAATGGAAGGCTTGGATTTATAAAACTTCATTTTATATTTAACCCAATATGACTTAATATTTATTCGAGAGGGGAATTTTCGGTTTTTGAAAGTTTAAGGAAACTCTCCTCGAGATCTCACCGCTTCAATTATGCTTTATCTTTTATTTACGATCTAGATTCTAGCGCGCAAACAAACAAGCAATCATAAATCGACTAATAAATACAAGCCATACAAGCCTAGCATGCATACTACCACAATATGTTTTCGATCGGGAGCCTCCTATGCAGACCATCATCGAGCCAATGATGTTGGCCCAATTGGTCAATCTAAAGGGTTCTTAAAAGACCTATGCTATTACACAATGTACCATGCATACATGGCCTTCAATTCTTCTTGGGCTCCCACCTTGCTTGTAAACGGGCCTCCATCCTAGACTAGGAAAGCAGTAAAGCCCTATTCTATTACAAAGGCTCAAAGTGGCCCAAAAATAATAACAGGCTCGCAGGCCCAAATAAAAACCATGCATTAAATTAAACCAATCACATCTAACCTAAGGTCAAGGCTCGGCGCGATCGAAAACCACGTAAACAGTTCACGTAGAGCAAGAAACATGCAAACAACTTTTACGTATTTCTTTCTTAATTTTAAAACTACCTTTTAAAACTAACTTCCTATGATTCTTGCTTTTTAGTCACTACTAATTATGACAAATAAATTCTCGGATAAATAAAACAAGTTTTCTGCCTCAAATTAAGATTCTGATTTTTCAACTTTTGAAAATTGTAGTTCGGTCCCTATACTTTTGGAAATTGCACTTTTGACCCCAAAACTTTTGAAAAGTTACAAATTACCCCCAAAACAGTTTTCGGACAGAAGGACCAGAAAATAAAATTTTGAAATCCAGAAAATTTTCGAATTTGCAAACTGACCCCTGAACTTTCAGAAATTACAAAATAGTCCTTGAATTTTTGGAAATTGCAAAACAGCCCCAAAGACACGTGCGATCGAAATTTCAGAAACAGTCCAGATTTTACAAAATTTCCAGAAACAGAAAAATTAATTTTCAGCCCTTAATTTTGAGACTTGCGATTTTTGCACCAAGAGTCCTGATTTTTCGAAAAACTATAAATTCGCCACAGATCTTAAAAGGCAACTTTACCCAATCATAGATCCAGTCATAACAAGCAAGAATCAATCAATAGAACATAATTATCACGCGTTCTCATACATACAATCAAGCATATATAGTGAAAACACATTATGTTCAGGCCTTTTCGTATAAAAACGTATGGAGTTAGCTCTGATACCACTGTTGGGATATTCTATCATGGGGCTCGATTGTCAATACAACAAAGTGCGGAATTTAAAATTTTCGAAGTCCCTAATAGTCCCATAAATCTTTCTCCACAGTTAATTATAAGAAAAGGTTGAATCAAACAATTAAATAAAACACAAGGGGGGTTTTTCGCAATTTACCTCACCACGGTTTTGTGGTGGTTTCCTCCAGGTGTTTGGTTCGATCCACAGCTTGAGTGATCCATGTGTCTCACCTCCAAAGTTGATCCACACCAACTGGATTGTAGTGACACCTACAAGTCTTAGGCTACGAACTGGATCTCGTAGGTTTGTCAGCAAAGGATTTTAGATCTGGATATGGACTTAAGATCTGGATCTGGATTAGGAGACGTCTATGGAAGAAACGAATCACATGACTTATGTGATCGGAACAGGGCTCGGCCAGGTTGGGTTCGGCCAGCTCAGGTTCGGCCGAGTTTGGGTTCGGGCGACTTGGGTTCGGGGCGAAAGTTGTGGGGCGATTTTGTAATTTATAATTCTTGTGCGAAAATCAAATTTTTCTACTTGCAAAAATCGGCTACTCTCTTTTCTTTTAGGGTTTTCAAAAGTTGATCATTAGTTATGAATGAAAAGAAGAGAAGAAGTATTTATAAGAGAAGAGTCCTTCTCTTAGAAGATATCTTCTTCTCTTATCTATCAAATCTCCTATTCCTTATCAACTTAGGAATGCAAGATTTGATAGATCTCTTCTTGCTTGCTCTCCAAGACTAAAACTCGCTTTCCTTGTCTTACACAAAATCGCCCCCTATCCCTATTTCTAGACAATTACAAAATCAACCCATATAATTACACAATCTTCCAATTTCATTAATTAACTACTTTAATTAATTTTACAATTAATCAGATAACTCTAATTAATTAATTGAACATTAATCAATTAGATATCTAATCAA
Organism: Penstemon eatonii; assembly: GCA_038501285.1. Classification (NCBI taxonomy): domain Eukaryota; kingdom Viridiplantae; phylum Streptophyta; class Magnoliopsida; order Lamiales; family Plantaginaceae; genus Penstemon; species Penstemon eatonii. The sequence continues at coordinate 30,465,198 of CM076713.1, forward strand.
TATTCTCCTATTGAATTAATACCTTAATTCAATTACTTTGATTTAACAACTTTAAATCATTTGCTTTCCTTTAAGACAGTCACCGTCCAATTGTATTGTGTGTGACCCTCTGGGTTCACCATCAACTGGCAGCAGGCCCACGACTTTCGTGATTTAACTAATGAGCAATTAAATGCTCCGATGAATTAAACAACTTTTAATTGACCACTCCTAGAATTAATTTCCCTATTAATTTAGGAGTGCCCACACTTCATGGTTGATGTCTAGCCACAAGCCCATGAAGCCCAATCAAAGATGAATTGATAATTGTGAACCTCACCTCTTATAACTGCTATGTACATACGGTCCTTCCACGACTGATTTCCCGATCGAGACCTAGGGTGTGTGAATTGATCGGCACCTCTAATTATCTCGATTTTGTACTTTCTAATTCTGGATAATAATTCCGGGGTGACTGCTAAATTTGGAAACCCCTTTCCAAATTCGTCACCAACCATGGCCATGGATTTCTAGGAACATATTATCGAAGAACGTACAGGAAATTCTCTCACCTTATCAGGATGAGTCGATAGATCCTTTCTTGGTACTAACCACTCGCGTACAGTTGTGTACGCACCCAACTTAGGCACTTTGTGGCCAGGCTACGTGACCAGTACCTAAATCTAAGTACGCACACTCGTGCACCGAATTCGCCCTAGCACCTCAAGTCCAAGGACTAAATCGTACACTATTATAAGCCTTGAGAAACATCCCATCACCGATATGCGTCATGCGCTTCCACAATGGGTTTCTCTGTTCGGGTCGTTCGATGTATTCAATCCTCCATTGAACCACCTACTCATATGCACTGGCCTCAAATGCCTTGCTCATGAAACTCTACAAATTCACTCCATGTGAATCATGCATACTTGTACAAGTCTTGGCGATTCCTACGATACCCCGTCTCGTTCGGAATCTATGACTTGGAACAGTTTTAAGATCACGACCTTTGAGACTGTTTCATGATTGCACTCAGTACTGAAGTGAATCGTCCCATAGTCTATTGTGACCTTAGGATTTCATCCAATCGCTTAGATAAGTTCGCGAGAGATGAAGTTGGCCATTGTTCAATTTCACGTACTATGAATGAATGGGCGTATTAATTATAAACCATAAGAAAATAGTACTTCAACAAGCTAATTAATATTGGCTTGCTGGGCACTATCCTATCATATTTATGATATAATTATATTGATATAAGTCTTTTGTTTTATGGGTAGTCTTTTAATGCAATATGCCTTGGTATATAGTATGTTTTTTACTTATCATAAGATGATATTTTGTGCCAATTTTTAAAGCAAGAAAAGTATTTACTCAAATACATTAGAAATCATGTGTTTTTCCATTCTTTATCTTCCAATTGATTGTTTGGGATGTGAAACTTTCAATTGAGTAATTTTATGAATTAATACAAATAAGTGAACGAAGCATATAAGGGATTCTTGATATCTTACCATTTTAATTATCGTATTTTCAAACAACCAAAAATTTACTTTTCTTTAAGTTTTCTTAAAATCAAATCGCTTCGTTAATTTAGTTTGTTTATTTATCTCTAAAGCTACTTTGTCTACTAACGGTTTTAGCTTATTTTAGTCATCTCCTCATGGATACGACCGCCCAATCTATTCTACATCGATTGCTTTGTTTCAACAAGTTTAGGCGTAATCATAGTTATAATGAGGTCCAGATGAGGGGATGAATAGACCTCTAACCTTTTTAAGACTTTTCTCTTTTTCTTTAAGAAAAGTTCGCTAATCAGTATAACGAGACTACTAAGCTAATTTGCATTTAACTTATCAACAAAATAGATCACTCATCTGATTTACGCTTCTTAAGTTATCAGAGTTTCAAACAATGATCAGCGGATTTGTCAAGATATGTTTTTCAAACACTATTTTAGCTCAATTTAAACTTTTCAAAACATAAAGAGAGTTTTACCCCATGTTAAAGTATTCCTCAATTTAAAATGTTCTTCTTTTAAATGATTTACTTAGCTACTGAAATATGAAATGCAAGACAAGTAAAGTAGATCACACAAGAAATTTTATAGTGGTTCAGCTTAAATCTAGTATTCAAAATCTCACAGATTTAGGTAATCATAGTGTTAGGTTATTCATATTGTCAAGACGTTAAAAGCATTGGAATATAAATTTTTTTTTTTAAAATAACCCAACAAGATCTTTATTCATCTAAGGCCATCTCAAATGGTTTCCCGGGGCCATTCCCGAGCCAGCCCCCGAGCCAGCCCGGGCTCTGGGTGATCATCTCCAATGGGGGTCTCTAGCTCTCAATTTCTTCAAAAAAAAATCTTCCCCACTCTCACCATTATAATAATAGTTTTTCAGATTATTTTTAATAATAATAATAATAATAATGATAGAATCATTAATAATTACAATAATGATAATGATAGAATCATCAATAATTACAATAATAACAATGGTAGAATCATTAATAATAATATTTAAACATTAAAATATAAATATAAATATAAATTATAATTAATTCAAACCCGAATTACAACATTATATAAAACGGCATTAATAAAAACAAGATGAAGAAATAATGAAAACTTTAGGTATTAATTTAAATTATTTGTTGGTGTTTAATTATATTTTCAAGTAATTCTAAATCTAATTTAGGAGGAAATTTTATTCTTTTTTTTTTTTTTTTTGATCTACTTCTTATTAAAGCATTAATAATTACAATTGTAAGATTTAATTTTATTAACATTAACAAATATACTAATAAATTATTTATAAAATTTAATTACTACTTTTTAAATAGAATAAATAATTAAAACCATTTTTAATGTTATTATTATTAAATCATTAATAATTATAATTAAAATCATTAGTAATAAAATTTTAATTTTATTCTAATTTTGACAGATTAAAACTAATATAACAAATTTTTATTCTAATATTAACACTTATTACAAAATTTAATTACAAAATTTACACAATTAAAATCATTTTATTACATTTAAAACTAATAAAATAATTAAAAAAAAGAGGGGCGGTGTATTTCACCCGCCCCTTTTCTTCCCCACTGACTCACGCCTAGCCCAAGCTCCTCTCCATTCCACCCCGAGACCGCAGCTCCGCAAGCCGCCTCGCCCCACCATTGGAGACTGCCTCCCAGCCCAGCCAGCCCTCACGCGTGCCTCGAGCCCATGGTTAGAGATGGCCTAATCATACGAAAAGGTTTTTCAGCAAATCAAACAAACCATAGAGGGTTTTTCGGTGGTGGTTTTTCTCCGTTCTTCTTTCATATCTGCAGGATTTTGTTAGAAGAAGGACCCGAAGTGTTGTGCCTCTAGCAGTATCCACACCAACTGGATTGAAGCAACTCTCTTGTTGGATAAGGATGAAGATGAAAAGCACTGAAGTCAATTAGTAAAGGGTGGTTTTGATCGATGATTTCCAAAACCTAAGATCAGCTAAGTATGAAAAACTTAGTTGTAAAATCCCTTAGAAGAATTTTGACCAATTAAGAAGACTATCAGAAGTGTCAAAGATGCAAGGTCCAGAAGACTACTGATCTGCTGAAGAAAAGAAATCAGACTGGTGAAAGATCAGTCGACTCAAATCAGATTTGTTCAAGTTTGGGATCAGCTCTGTTCATCATCAGACTTGCATTTTCGATCAGCCAAGTGGAAAGGATCAAGAAGTCTACCCAACGGTAATAAATGCCCCTGGAAGTAATAAATGCAGAAGTACAAGGTTATTAAAGACAAATGATTGAAGAAAGACCTCGTATCAGCTTGGTGCATTTAATGCTGCCTGACAGAAAGTACAGTTCGTAGTACTGTCACTGTGCAGAGAGCCGTTCGCGGATTTTAAGGACCAGAAATCAAGAAATTTGAATTGTGTCTCTCTTCAACGGACATAATTCAAAGAGTGACTATAAATAGCTGAAGAGACGAAGAAAGAAGAAGGACACAACTTCTGAGAGATTGATTTCAAAGCCAAAATATTTTCTAAGTCTCAAAAGCTCAAGAACAACTTACTCGTCTGCTGAACGTCATTTGTTGACAGAAGCCGTTGAAGTTCAAGAAAACATTTTCTGAGTAAATCTGTAAGAGAAAAAGAGTTGTGAGGAGTATATATCCATCTTAGTGAGCGATATTACTTCAGAGAATAGGAGTTTCTTTGTGATTTCCTATTGCGAACTTGTGGCTGATCATTTGTTGTGAAGCACAAGCAGTGTATATTGTAAACTGTGTGTTTATAGTATAACCCAAGATCTAAGTGACTTGGAAGAGTGGACTAAAGGATTTCAATCCATATAACCACTATAAAAATTCTGGTGTTTATTTCTTCATAAGTTTTTCTACATATTCAGATCTGCATAAAACACTTTATAAAACCGTTTGAAAATTAATTTAAAGGAGTTTACAAAACTGGGGACAAAATTTTCAAACTACTAAGTTTACTTGTGAAAAATACTTTGAAAATCCGCTGCAAGTACTCTAGTATTGAAACTTATTTTAACAAAAATCAGCTAAGTAATTATTAGATTAGTGGTCAACAAAGCTGTTCAAAGATTTGTTCGCGATCAGCCTTGTAAACTTACTGTTCGGTAACAGCTTAGTCTGTTTAAGTTTGAACAACAGTTTTGAAGTTTAAAATTTGATTAAAAAGTTTCAGAGGTCTATTCACCCCCCCCTCCTCTAGACCTCATCATCTGACCACTTGGGACCAACAAGTGGTATCAGAGCAGGTGGTTCATTAGAATCAGCTGCCTGATCAACGAGCTTGATCCGAGTGTTTTTTAAAGGTTTTCAAACTTTTCAAAAGAGCATCTTTTTGAAAAATGGATTGTATCAGCCATGTTCCCCACATAGCTGGTATGAGCTTTGAAGACTGGAAGATCAGAATGGAGATCTTCTTAGCCGCCTATAATGATAACATGTACACGTGTATCATCAAAGGTCCATTCAAATTCACCAAGACCATCAAAGTTGATGAAGTCGATATAACGGTGGAAAAAGATTTACATGAAATGACAGCCGAAGAAATAAAGATGTTCAACCTGGACAAAGTTGGGCGATTTATCATGACCAAGGCCCTTGACAATGACAGATTTGACAAAGTCAAGCACTGCAAGACTGCCAAAGAAATGTGGGATAAGGTCCGTGATATGAGAGAAGGAAACGACGCTATCAAAGAGCATCAGCTGAGTGTTGCTCTGGAAAAGCTGGACAACTTCAAGATGAAGTCTGCGGAAACCATTGATCAGATGGATACAAGGTTTACAAGGACACTGAATGAAGTTTTAAAGCTTGGAAAAACCTTCACTGATAAGGAGATAACCGTCAGAGTATTGAAGGTTCTACCTCCTAAGTTCAACATGAAGGTGACAGCCATGGAAGAGTCAAGAGACTTGGGAAAGATCTCACTCACCGAGCTGTTCTCAGTACTCAAGGCGTATGAGTATAAATTGCCAAGAATGGGTGTTGAAACATCTACTTCAAGTCCCACAGCTGCCCCAGTTGCTGCTGAAAATCCTAGAAGGCCAGCCTACAAAAGCAAAGATGTGGACTCATCTGATGAAGCCACACTACTCAACAAAAAGGAGTACACTGCTGGAGACGTTGCATTGCTGATGAACAATTTCAAGAAGTTCTACAAACGAAAAATGAAGAACAAATACAACAATGCTTCTACTTCTAACCCTACTTCTTCTTCTCAAGATAAAAATTCTTATAAATCTAAAATGATGTGCTATAACTGCAGGAAATTGGGTCATTTCATCAGAGACTGCCCATATCCTAAAGCTGAAAAGTACACTGAAGAAGAAAAGAGAATCAGAAAGGAAAGAAAGCATCAGAAAGGCAAGGTGCTGGTGGCAGAAGCGGAAAAGCTAGCTGCTGTCTACTCATCAGATTCGGATTCATACACTTCTGATGAAGAGTCGTCTGATGAAGATAGACATGCTCTTCTCTACCTGATGGCTAAGGAATCTGATGGCTCTGAGGATGATGGGGTAACTCCTCTAGATAATGAATTATTTAATTCATTTGAACAAATGATGCTTAACAATACAAGTATTGCTGAAGCATTTACAAAGCCTAAGGAATAGATGATATTGCTAAGAGAGCAAAACAGTTCACTGAAACTTAAGGCTGAAAAGTCAAAAGAATCAGATGAATATAAACAGCTTGAGCAAGAAAATGAATCTCTGAAAGCTGAATGTGAAGTTCTTAAAGGAAAAATCATGGAACTTGAGAAAACAATTGAGTCTCATGAAAAGTCATCTGTTACATCCACTCATATGTCTAGTAAACAGAAGACACCTTTAGATCAGGACAAGTTAGAACTGAACCATACTGAAAAGTTTATATTAGCTAACAACAGTAAGGTCATTTTGTATGTTCAGACTACTAAACCTGCTTCACCTGAGAAAGTGTTAAAGGAGACGAAAACTCCTAAGGCTAAAAAGAGCAAAGAGCCTAGTATAGGAAAACAGACTGGTAAGTCCAAACAGAAGTGTCCTAGGAAGTCTTCTGACAAGGCCAAAACCAATCAGACTAGTGATAAAACTAAGTCGTCTGTTAATGAGCAAGTATCTAGTAAACCAAAGAAGCATAAAAACAAGAAAAATCAAAATGCTTGGTATGGAAATGAGTCTTATTATGTGCAACCTGCTGCATATCCTCTTATGTATCATGCACCTCAATTTCCAACTTACTATGCACCATATCCTGCTCATCCAATGCATGCATATCCTGCTTATCATGCATCTTATTCTGCTTATGAACATTATCCTTATTATACTGATTATCAACAACATGACATATCTGATAAACGTGATAAAGGCAAAATTGTTCATGCTCCTGTTGAAACTCAGAAACCTAAGAAGCCTAAGACATCAACATCTTGGGTTGTCAAAGGTGGAACTAATTCTTCAGGACCCTCTCAATAAGGGTACCTAAAACAATTTTATTTTGTTTTGTAGGTTAGGATTAGGAGTAGGAGTAAAGTAGAGAAGACCTGGTACTTGGACAGTGGCTGTTCAAGACACATGTGTGGAAACATACATGAGCTGACGGATGCTGTTGCTGTGGATGGTCCAAATGTGACGTTTGGAGACAGCAAGGAAGGTAAGATTGTAGCAAGTGGAAAGCTGATCAAAGGCAACATTGAGATTTCTGACGTCTCTTATGTTAAAGGCCTCAAATACAATTTGCTGAGCATAAGTCAATTTTGTGATAAAGGATATTCAGTCATCTTCTCAACAGATAAGTGCTACGTTGAACAGATTGGAATAAAGAAGGTCATTTTATCTGGAAGACGACAAGGGAATGTCTACACAGTGGACTGGAATTCTGTTGACAAGAATTCAAGTGTTTGTTTGGTGGCATCAACACCAAGTGAAGTCAGTTGGCTGTGACACAAAAGAATGAATCATGTGAATTTCAAGACCATCAACAGACTTATCAAGAATGATCTGGTAGAAGGAATTCCAAAGATAGTCATGAGCAAAGATAAGCTTTGTGACGCATGTCAGAAGGGTAAACAAATCAAGTCATCATTCAAAAGCAAGAAGCACCAATCATCTGGAAGGATCTTGGAGCTACTACATATGGACTTGTTTGGACCCATTGATCCAATCAGCAATGGTGGAAAGAAATACTGCCTAGCTAAGATACACTTGGGTGATTTTCATGAAGAAGAAAAGTGAAACCAAAGAGCATCTTACAAATCTGATGGAGCAAATTTAGAATAAAAAGAGTATGAAGATACTAAAGATCAGATCAGATAGAGAGACTGAATTTACAAACTCTACTATTGAAAAGTATTGTACTGCCAGAGGAATCAGTCATGAGTACTCTGCGGCCAGAACCCCTCAACAAAATGGAGTTGCTGAAAGGAGAAACAGAACTCTGAAGGAAGCTACCAGAACCATGATAGCTGAAGCTAAGCTGCCTCAAAGATTTTGGGCAGAAGCAACAAATACAGCATGCTTTACCCAAAACAGATGCATGATCAACAAGCACCAAAACAAGACTCTATATGAAGTTTGGAACAACAGGAAGCCAAACATTCATTACTTTAGAATTTTTGGTTGTAAATGCTTTGTTTTAAATAATGGGAAAAATCACCTTACTGCTTTTGCAGAAAAGGCTGATGAAGCAGTATTTGTAGGATACTCTACTGTTAGTAAAGCTTATATAGTCTTTAAAAAAGAACTTTACTTGTAGAAGAATCCATTCATGTAGTATTTGATGAACCTAGTCAATCTTCGGAAAAGAATCAAAGTACTGATCAGAATCTGTCTACTGATTTTCAGAAATTGAGTGTTGAAAAGAATGAAGAATAAATTCCCATCATACTACCTGATCTCAACTCAGCTGCAAACTCAAGTGCTGTTCAAAATCACAATTCTGATTGTCAAACAGAGGAGTTGCAAACAGCTGACAGACCAGAGAATGTTCAACAGACTACTACTGGAACTCCAACAGTATTGTTGCAAGATCACAACAGAGGTCAACATTATGATTTGCAACCTGATCTTAGATGGCTCAAGAATCACCCACCCGAGCTGGTGATTGGTGATCATTTGGACAGAGTAAAGACAAGGAGAGCTGCTGCAAGTGAAGCAATGTTTGTCAGCTTCCTATCTCAAATTGAGCCCAAACAGATTGAAGAAGCTCTTAGTGATTCAAACTGGATTGAAACTACGCAAGATGAGCTAAATCAATTTGAAAGGAATGAAGTCTGGTACTTAGTTCCTAGACCAAGTCATCAAAGAGTTGTTGGCAATAAATGGGTATTCGGGAACAAAATGAATGAAGATGGTGTGGTCACCAGAAATAAAGCAAGATTAGTTGTCAAAGGCTATTGTCAAGAAGAAGGTATTGACTTTGATGAAACTTTTGCACCAGTAGCAAGATTAGAGGCTATCAGACTCTTTCTTGCCTATGCTGCTCAAAAGAATTTCACAGTCTATCAAATGGATGTGAAATCAGCTTTTCTCAATGGAGAATTGCAAGAAAAAGTTTATGTTGAACAACCACCTGGATTTGAAGCATATCAAGAAGAAGACAAAGTGTATCGTCTGAAGAAAGCCCTCTATGGACTGAAACAGGCTCCAAGAGCATGGTATGATACCCTATCTGATTTTATTTTAATTAAAGGATTTCGTAAAGGTAAGGTAGACAAGACCTTGTTCACAATTGAATGGGAAAATCATATATTGCTTGTGCAAATATATGTGGACGACATCATTTTTTGTTCAACAAATCTACAGATGTGTGATAAGTTCTCAAAGCTGATGCAGAACAAGTTTGAAATTAGCATGATGGGAGAACTTAATTATTTTCTTGGGTTGCAAGTATGACAGTTGCCTGATGGAATTTTCAATAGCCAAGCAAAATACACAAAGGATTTGTTCAAGAAATTTGGTATGGAAACTAGCTCTACTGCTAATATTCCAATGTCTTCAAGTCTTCGTTTGGATAATGATGAAGATGGAAAATCAGTGGACATAACCAAGTACAGAGGAATTATTGGGTCACTGTTGTACTTAACAGCTAGCAGACCTGATATTATGTACTCTGTTGGGGTTTGTGCGAGGTATCAGTCAAATCCTAAGGAATCTCATCTCTTAGCTGCCAAAAGGATACTCAAATATCTTAAAGGTACTGAAGATTTGGGATTGTGGTATCCTAGGGAATCTGGATTTGAACTTATTGGATATTCAGATTCTGACCTTGCTGACTGCAAGATTGATAGGAAAAGCACAACAGGTGCCTGTCAATTCTTAGGTAGTCGTCTGATCTCTTGGATGAGTAAGAAACAGACTTCAGTATCCATATCAACTGCTGAAGCTGAATATATAGCTGCTGGAGCTTGCTGTGCACAAGTATTATGGTTGAAGCATCAACTAGAAGATTACAACATAAAAATAAGTGGAATACCTATCTACTGTGACAATACAAGTACAATCAGCTTTACTCAGAATACTACAAGTTGAAGGGGGCTATTTCACACCCCTTATAACGTTCGGATCGACTAAGGGATATAAGATCGATTCGACCAGACGAGCCCGTTCGGGATCATCTATCAACCCAGTAGAATACGACTCTCCTCAACAAGCAGACTACAATCCGGACTCAAGAAGGACGATTGGGCCGAGTCCTATTAGAATTATGTTTCCTTGTAAAGCTAGATTAATTGTGATATAAATACCTAGTTAATCATTGTATTACACACGCTTGAGATACTCAACTTACGCCTGCATACTAAAACAATCTAAGATTATTGAATAGGAAAGCTTTTGATATACTATTTTATTCATTGATTGTCTTGATTACTGATTGTTCCATCTAATTGTTCTTCCTTGAGATTGATCCATCCAGAATAAAGTAACAGAGCCCTATAATTCGTATTAATTCAGAACTCCTAATCACATTCCTTACTGATTTAATCGTACCCGACCAAATTCGGTTTAATCAGTTGGCGCCCACCGAGGGGCTAGGTTAATTATTCGATCGACATATGGCTCGCCCAAGGAAGAGCGCACGTAATGGGGCAAGAAGTAACACAACTAACCCCCATAACACGTCTGAGGATCCACAGGGCAACACTGATAATAATGCCCCTGTAAACAACGACAATTTGCAGGAACATCTTCAGAACCAGCAGGAACCGCAAGGGATCCCTACTGGTGCGATACCGGAAGAACCTGTAGCTCCAGCGATCCCTGTTCCCCTCTCAGACGCTCAGGAGAAGTTGCGACAGATTGCTATGCTTTTTAAATCACTCAGCCCAGAGGAACTACTCGTACTCGAACAGGTTCCTCGAAACCCTAGAACTACTAGGGCAAATCTAATTCACAGGACGCCGAGGCAGAATGACCAAATCTCTCAACAAGCTGATAGCCCGGTAAGCGAGCAGCGCTCATTACACAGTCCGCAAAAGGGGAACTCAAAACCCTCTGATAACAATCTCCGAAGAAAACCGGGTCAAAGGAGACCGCAGCTGGGACGCAGCGGGTCCAAGGAACATACCATAATCCCCATCGAGGATGACGTAGGCGACGCAATCCCAGATCGACCACGAACTATGTGGTTCTCGGAAAGAGAAATCGAAAAGATGGTACAGGAACGACTTGAGCAACGCTTACGATCTGTTCAAAACCCATGGGCCAGAACCACGGAACTCCAGAAGAGCTTAGCGGCGTGCTCTCCCTTCTGCAGAGAAATAAAAGAGGCGCCGTCGACCGGACAGGTTCCAGGTAGACTACCCAGATACGACGGAACCACTGATCCAGATGACTATATTTTTAGCTTCACAAACATAATGAACTTATATGCTCACTCGGCGGAATTCACCGCTAAGTTAATGGTGACCACGTTAGAAGGACTTCCTTTGGAATGGTTCGCCAAGCAACCAGCCAACTCCATATTCAGTTTTCGGGAATTATGCAACAAGCTGACACAGCAGTTCGCCAGTCAGAAGAGACAAAAACTTCCAATGAGCTATTTAGGAACCATTTATCAACAAGAGGGCGAATCCCTAAGGAACTGGTTGGCAAGATTTAATTTGGAATTGCTCAAAATCGATTCCCCAAATATCGATTACATAATCTCCATTCTCTTCGACCTCACGAAGAATAGGCAGTTCGGAAATGCCCTCAGCCGAAAGCAACCAAGAACGTTCGCTGACATCATGAGCTTGGCATCTAAATATATGACCCAGGAAGGGATGAATTCTTTTAAAGATAATAACAAAAATAAAGTTACGGCCTCAGGCTCCAAACGGCAAGATAGAATTCCTGCCCAAAGATCCATGGACTATGAACGGTCTTTTAGAAAAGGCAACGTCTTCCAGCGATTAGAATACAATAAAAACGACCAGGACAGACGACCTAACGTCTATCAAAGACCTAGAACCGCCGAGCCGGCAATCCGGAGCAGGGTTAATCAAGTAGAACACCCAAGGCTAACTGTTCCGATAGAAGAAATCTTGGTTGTACTAGAAAGGAATAATTGGATCCCGGAAGCAAAGAGAATCGCTCAGCCCAGACCAGGTGCATGAAACTATGAGTTATACTGCAAATATCACCGGGCACATGGGCATCGCACTGAAGATTGCTTTCACCTTAAAAGAGAAATTGAAAAACTGATCGAACAAGGAAAACTAGATGACTATTTGGAGCGGGATAACCGCAAGCGAAGAAGAAGTAGGAGTCCTCGGTATAACAATCAAAGAAGAAATTTCCGTAGAAGGTCCCCCTAATGATGGTCCCCCACAAGAATTAAACAATGACCAGATTAACGGTACCATCCATACGATCTCAGGAGGACCCACAGGCGGGGACAGTCGTAATGCTCGTCAAAGGACCGGCAGATCCATAATTGGAAGCTTAAAATACCCGAAAGAAGTATGGACTCTAGAAAGTAAACCAACAAACAACCAGCTAATTAGTTTCAACGAGGGCGAGGTACCCAAAAACCTTGTTTGGGACACGAAAGAGGATAGCCCCGACTTCCCAATGGTGGTATCGCTAGAAGTAGCGAATTACAACGTCAAAAGAATCCTAATCGATAATGGAAGCTCAGCGAATATCATCTCTAAAGAGGTCCTAGCCCAGATGAACTTGGGACAAATAACATTCCAAAAAGTAGCCACGCCTTTAGTAGGATTTGGGGGATCCGAGATTGTCCCCAGTGGCACAATAACTTTAAGTGTCTCACTCGGGAAGAAACCATATCGGACGGTGAACCTAGTAAAATTTTTAGTAGTAGAAACGCCCTTTGCCTACAATGCGATTCTAGGGCGACCTGCACTCAACTTATTCCGAGCTGTTGTTTCAACATACCATCAGAAAATAAAATTTCCAACTGACGCAGGGATCGGAGAAATAGTGAACGATCATTGTATGGCATGGGACTGCTACAACACGTCACTAACCTTGGGAAATCACCCTAATTCGATTACCCCGAGCAAAAGAAAGCTTGAAGTCGACGTTGATAGAAACGAAGTTGAAATCCCTAGCACTGACCGAATAGATAAAAAGGGAAAAGAACCAATGGATTTAGCTTTAAAACCACCGGAACATAAGGATGTCATACTGGTACAAGGGGACCCAACAAAAACAACAAGAATAGGTACAGAATTAAGCAAGGAAGGGGAAGTAATGTTGATCAAATTTCTCAGAAATAATGTAGATGTCTTCGCCTGGAGCGCGAACAACATTGAAGGGATTGACCCCCGAGTAATCAGTCATTCGCTAAAAATCGACCCTTTGGCAAAACCTGCTAGACAAAAGAAGAGGAATCATGGGCCAATAAAGGATAAAATAATCAAGGCAGAAGTAGAAAGGCTACTCAAGGCGAAACAAATTCGAGAAATACACTTCTCGGAATGGCTATGTAATGGTGTGCTAGTAGCAAAGGGTGACAAAAAGGATAACAAATGGAGAATGTGCAACGATTTCACCGACCTTAATAAATTATGCCCGCGCGATCCATATCCTCTCCCAAGGATCAACTTATTAGTCGACTCAACCGCTGGCTTTGCAATCTTCAGCATGATGGATGCTTTCCAAGGTTTTTATCAAATATACATGGATGAGCGAGACCAAGAGAAAACTGCATTCATAACCGAGCAGGGAGTGTATTGCTTCATAGTTATGCCATTTCGGTTGAGGAACGCCGGGGCCACTTACCAAAGGTTAGTTAACATGATGTTCAGAGAATTAATTGGAGAAATAATGGAAGTATACGTAGATGATATGCTGGTCAAAAGCATGAATGAAGCTGATCATGTAAAGCATCTCGATCGATGCTTCCAAATATTGAGAAAGTATCGAATGAAGCTAAATCCTGCAAAATGCACTTTCGGCGTTAAGTCGGGAAAATTTTTGGGATATTTGGTACATCAACGAGGAATCGAGGCCAACCCAGAAAAAATTCGAGCCATAACTGAAATGAAGCCTCCCAAAACGATCTCCCAAGTACAGAGCTTGGTAGGCAAAATCATGACATTAAATAGATTCATATCCAAATCGGCTGACAGGAGTTTGCCGTTCTTCCAAACCCTTCGGAAAGCGAAAAACTTTGCTTGGACCGAAGAAAGCGACCAGGCCTTTGAACGGTTAAAAGAATATCTAACGAGAGCCCCGCTATTGGCCAAACCAACTGAAGGAGAACCATTATATTTCTACATATCGATCTCCGACATGGCCATCAGTTCGGTTTTAGTTAAAGTGGATGGCTTAGAACATAAGCCTATTTATTACTTAAGCAAATTACTACAAGGGGCCGAGAAGAACTACTTGGAAATAGAGAAATTCGCTTTGGCCTTAGTGGTAGTAGCACGAAAACTCCGACCTTATTTTCTAACTTACAAAATTGTGGTCTTAACGAACCAACCACTAAGACAGGTCCTAGCGAAGCCACAAGCCTCTGGAAGATTGATCAAGTGGGCTATCGAACTCGGTCAGTTCAAAATCGAGTACAAACCAAGAATTGCGATAAAAGCCCAAGTCTTAGCCGATTTCCTGTTAGAAACTCCAACCCAGGCAACCGAACATACCGAATCAACTAGCCATAACAACGATATCTTGATCATAGAAAATCAAACCTGGTTAATGCACGTCGACAGTGCTTCATGCCGAGAGGGAGGAGGTGCCGGAGTCAACTTTACCGGACCTAATAAGGAGGATATAAATTATGCGATAACGTTGTACTTCATCGTAACAAACAACGAAGCAGAATATGAAGCGCTGATCGCAGGAATGGAAATGGCGATCAAGGCCAACATAAAAAGCCTTAAGTTATTAACTGATTCAGAGTTAGTACAGAGACAGATAGAAGATCTGTATGAGGCTAAGGAATTTAATATGGTCAAATACCTTGCCAAAGTGAAAAAATTGGCTGAAAAATTCGAAAGTTTCGGTATACAGAACATTCCACGCTCGGAAAATAAATGGGCCGATCAACTGTCTAGGTTCACAGGATCCCACGACGAAAAAACTAAAAGGGTGATCAACTGGTTAATCTCCAATGCGCCGGCAATCGATATCGATGAGACACCGGTCGCCGAAATGATGGAAATCGAAGAAGCTGAAGAAAACTGGATGACTCCAATGATAGACTATCTTCGAGAAGGAAAATTGCCGCTTGACCAAAACGAAGCTCGGAAAATAAAATACCGAGCTCCGAAATATACATTGATAGAAGGAAAACTTTACCGAAGATCAGTATCAGGAATTCTTCTGAAATGCGTCTCCGAATCTCAAACCAACGATATCCTCTGGGAGGTACATGAAGGAGATGCAGGGAATCACAGCGGAGCAAGGGCATTGGCTTTAAAGTGCCTTCGAACAGGTTATTATTGGCCTACCATCAACAATGATGCCGTCCAATATGTCCAAAAATGTCATCATTGCCAAGTCCATGCTAATATATGTCATCAACCAGCCGAAAACATGCACCCAATACCAGTATGTTGGCCGTTCGATCAATGGGGAATGGACATCGTGGGACCTTTCCCAGCGGCTAGATCCAAGAAAGCATATGTTCTAGTCGTTGTTGAATACTTCAGCAAATGGATAGAATGCATCGCCCTTGCCCGAATAACTCAATTCCAAGTGATCAATTTCTTATGGAAATTCATAGTATGTCGATTTGGCATCCCGAGAATTCTGATCTCTGATAATGGAACCCAATTTGCGGGAAAACAGGTAATGGAATGGTGTACAAAGCTAGGAATTCAGCAAAATTTCACTTCAGTTGGGCATCCTAGAGCGAACGGACAGACTGAGGTAGCGAACCGAGAAATAATAAAATCTTTGGAGAAAAGATTAGGGGCAGCCAAAGGAAAATGGCTAGATGAACTCCCAGGAGTACTATGGGCTAATCGAACCACGGTCAGAACTTCAACTGGGGAGACCCCATTCAGTCTAGTATATGGCTCGGAAGCTGTTATTCCAGTCGAAACGCTAATTCCGACACCAAGAATTAAAATGTACGACGACCAGGAAAATGGAAAGACAGGAGAAAATGATATTGATTTAACAGAAGCTTTAAGAGAAAAAGCGCCCGTACGTTTGCAAGTCGCTAAATCAAATATGGAAAGGGCCTACAATCAAAAAGTACGCGTCCGAACCTTCAAAGAATGAGAACTGGTCTTAAAAAAGGTAGAGGTATCCAAGCATGTGGGAAAATTACAACAGAATTGGGATGGACCATACATTGTCATCGGTGTAGGAAAGAAAGGTTCATACAAGATTGCTCACTTGGACGGAACAGCCCTACCAAGAACCTGTAATGCAGTCAACCTTAGAAAATACTATGGTAAATAAATCATAGTAGATTATGCTGCTTTATTTTCTTATTAGTAAGTTTTATTCATTGTAATAAAGGCATTGGCCTATGGTTCGATTTTTAAAGATTTTAGCAATTTTAAATATCAAGTCAAAGCTCGCTTAAAAGAAAAATATCAAAACGAGTTGAGTGTAAATCGATTGATTCGATAAACGCTCCTCGGAATTCTACGATCATCTTGGCTAAGATCCAATAAGTTGATCTAAAGATATGACGAGTCGAGTATAAATTGATCCGCTCAATAAACGCTCCTCGATCTAGCAACGAAAAGAGTTGAGTATAAATTGATTTGCTCAATAAACGCTCATCAATCTACTTTTAACGATTAGACAGACTTTGGTATGAAAACCTAAAAGTCCAAACAAAAGAGTTGAGTATAAATTGATCCGCTCAATAAACGCTCCTCGATCCATGTCTAACGATTAAAAGGCTTTGGTATAAAAACCTAAGTCTAAATAAAAAGAGTTGAGTATAAATTGATCCGCTCAATAAACGCTCCTCGATCTAATTTTAACGATTAACAAGGCTTTTGGTATAAAAACCTAAGTCTAAATAAAAGAGTTGAGTATAAATTGATCCGCTCAATAAACGCTCCTCGATCTATTTTTAATGATTAAAAAGGCTTTGGTATAAAAACCTAAGTCTAAATAAAAGAGTTGAGTATAAATTGATCCGCTCAATAAACGCTCCTCGATCTATTTTTAACGATTAAAAAGGCTTTGGTATAAAAACCTAAGTCTAAATAAAAAGAGTTGAGTATAAATTGATCCGTTCAATAAACGCTCCTCGATCTATTTTTAACAATTAAAAGGCTTTTGGTATAAAAAACCTAAGTCTAAATGAAAAGAGTTGAGTATAAATTGATCCGCTCAATAAACGCTCCTCGATCTATTTTTAACAATTAAAAAGGCTTTTGGTATAAAAACCTAAGTCTAAATGAAAAAAGAGTTGAGTATAAATTGATCCGCTCGATAAACGCTCCTCGATGATAATAATAAATAAGATTGAGACGAAATCAACAACAAGAAGTATACAAGGAATAATAATAAAGTTTTATTCATCTGTCTTCAGGGAACGAGCGATAAATTACATACAAAAAGCTTTGATCAGATTACAAAGGTCTATATACGATCCGCACATCGTTACAATTGTTTAGAAAAAATGATCCTATCCTATAGATCAGTGATCTTCACGACAATGTCCACGGAAACATCAATCTCCTCCCTAGTACCTCGAGGGTCGGAATTAACCACCTAAGAAGCATGCTGCTTAGGATGATCGACTTCTTTAGTTCGATGGCCAGGCTCTGAAGATCAAATGTTCTTCCAGACGAAATGAGCATTACCTGTCAGATAACCGACAATACTCATTCACCCACAACAAGATACTGCTTTCACATTAAGAGTTAAAACATTTTACTCTGAAGCAGCATCTCGTGGGACCGACGACGTGAGCACATTTACCAGCGCACCCCGGTGGTCTATCACTCCGGAGGTCACATCGAAGAGCGGGGGTGACTGGTAAATATGAACCCTCCATGTGCAAACAGAAACCACGGACCTCAAACTTGTGAAGACAAAGGTTGAGGCCTCATGGGACCCGTCAGTACAAGGTAGGGCTTCCATGGGACCCGTCAGTACAAGACAGAAGAAATTTAAGTTATTATGATATGAATCACGATAATGTGACTTTTTGAATATTATGGGATCAGATGGCAAAGTGAAATTCAAGGAAACTGAGACCTCCATCCTTTTTGAGAGTTACAATTAAAATACGGAAACCGCCTCCCTATTTATAGGGATAGATCTGATTAATCCTACGGCTGGATAGAGATTTGATCAAGGGACGGAAATGCGACCTTTTGACTTCCCGTAATTAATGCGAGTAAGTTGGAACGGCACCTCTCTGATCAACTCAACGAATCGATGACAAAAGAGAATCCAGATCGAAGCGATCAATGCACAATAAAAGCAGATCTAAAAGAGCTCCAGACCAGAAAAGTTTGCACACTCACATATGCTAGTCGCTCGATAAAGAGCTTGAGATCCTCAACAAAGGCATGCAAGTTTACACCATTATGAAAAAATACTGGTTTGCTTAGAGGTGTAAGACCTAACCCTCCAGCATACGAGGGTCGTCACTGCCTCATATATTATATGGAAAATTATTAATTGGCTATACAAGAACTCCACTGGAGTCCAAGAAGCCTGACACCGATGTTAAGGCAATAATCACCATCATTCCAGACTGCACTATCGCCGCTGCCTAACATTCCAAAGAATTGCTGAAGGAGGTCTGAGCAGGCTGGATCTAACTAATAAGTCTACATTTTCCAATTCCTCCCATATCAAAAAATTTGACATATTTGATACACTGGTTGCATTATTTGGAACATGGAACTCACAATCAGTATAGAGAAACATGGATTTTAAGAAGATACCTAGAACGATATTTTTTCACAAGTTTCAGCGAACTTAAACCTATGATAAGAAAAGCAGAGCTCAACAGAGGAAATGACAGCGTCCTTAAATAAGATATCCTTAGCAAAAGGACAAACTTACAAGGGACTGGTCGAACATCGACGACAACGCTGAGCGTTCCTTAACAATTATTCAATCAACTATCTACGTGGATGGCCTGCTGTCCACATTTTAATGTCTAACGCGACTTCGGAATAATCATAAGGGACCGCACTTGGTCGATCATCATTCTTATACTTGATTTAAAAGTTTGATTTGCAGAACAAACGTTATATCATTCAGTTACTTAAAAACTGATCGAGCCAGACTAAGCTACTGTTTCGAACAAAGCATATTCTCCCAGAAGATCAATATCAGATAAGTAAAACTAAACTCTCCGGCTTAGTTAGAAAAGTTATACTTATTCATAGCAAAAAGATATGCATAACAAAATATATCTATTGATTGAAATTGATCAAGGCATGGATTTGCTCATTAAAGATCATTGCTTTCATTAGTTCATTCTCCCCATACAAAAATTCAGCCCAAACAACCGCGCAAAAGGTTGGGGCACTACCACAAAAAAAAAAAAAAAAAAAAAAAGAAAGAAGAAACTCAAAATAACAGTCGGGTCGAACAGGTCACCGAGAAGGGTTGTTATCAACAGGCCGACTAGCAGAAGCACTCCTCCGAGGAGTCAAGTTACCTGCGAACGCCATCAACTCCTCCTGACGCTTTAGATAATAGGCATCATAACCCTCTTCATAGGCCTGCCGTCGAGACTCCTCTGCTAGGGCAGCAGCCTGAACCAAATCACTTTTCTCCTTCTCCAAGACAGACTTCTCTTCTTGTAATTTTTTGAGGTCATCATTGGCAAGCTGCCGCTGGAAGGTCTGCCCGGCGGCCTTCGCCGTCTCCGACTCCAAACGACGTTGATAAGCATCCTTACCGATCCACAGATCATCATTTTGCACACCCAACTGGAGTGCAAAATATTTGGCCTGGAAAAGAAAAGAAAAAGAAAAGCCCTTACATAACAAGGCAATCAAAATAAAAGCGGGAAAAATAATCAAAAATATGTTTACCTGCTCGCATATCTTCACCAGCGACCGAACAAGACGAACATTGGAGGTACCCTCGAGCTTCCTCAACTCGCCAGGCAAAATAGTGCTTAGGCCCAGGTCCCAGGACAAAGCATCAGGCTCAACAGAGCCAGGCAGTTCACTACCAAAAGGAACATTGTCAGGACGTGGAGTCATCGACTGCATAATATCCTTAACTTGCTCGAGAATGCAACGTTCATCTAACATACGAGGGGATTCCCTCTCGTTAGGACTCACCGAGGTCTCCTTGCCCGAAGCAGAGATAACAGTTCGCCAACCGGACCTTGATCCGGTCCGACCTCCAGAGGGCCCGCCGGATTCAAAAGAAGTAGTCATCACAGTGGTATCATTAAATAAGTAATCAGGGAAATCTTGAGAAATAGATTGGGTTGCGGAGGGATTTACAAATGAACCCTCATTAATCACCTCCGAGACGACACCCACTTGGCCTCCGCTGACAACCGGGGCAGCAGAAGTAGAAAAAGGAAGGGAATTAACAGGAACATGCTCATATGTGCCATGTTCGAAAGAAGAAGTGCCTGAAGAAAAGGGTACGTCGAAAGCTTGCTCCATAAATGACGAATCGCCAAAGGCCACCCGACCAGGGGAAGGCCTCATTCCTGCTTCATCAGAAGAGAAAAAGTTTTGTTGTGTGAAAGACGAACTAACTATGGGAAAAGGTTCAGAAGGAACGACAAGAGTATCAATAGCCGACCTACTAATGGAAGACGAACGAGGAGGTTCTATCAAGGGCCCCTCTATTCGAGACTTTTTTGGTCTAATATTCCTAGCACTCTCGCGAGAAGGACGCTTTGAAGTGTTACCGAAAAGATTACTCATGATCGGAATTCAAAAAAGAAAATTAAATTATCGAGAAAGCTTATCGACCTGCTAACGAAAGAGTATTCTGTTGAGAAATGAGTAAAAGCGGTAAATAGCGAGTAAAGTTTTACCTTTCGTATTTATACTATACGAAAAGACGCAAGAGACTCAAAGAATGGGCGCGTAACACAGAAACTAGCCTAGGAATTGACGCAAGAATTCGAAAAGACATACACATAATGATTACGGCAAAGTTAATAACTTGTCTAAATTATTACAGAGAAGACGAAAAGACGTAACTGTCAGAATGTGAATCGTCTATTTTACGAAGGGATAAAAGAGTAATATTACAATTCAACTTACGATAAACAGTTACAAAGGTTTTTTCACAGATCAACATGTCGCTCCTTGATTCATACAACTTGGTCGCCATCTGGAACTTCCTGTTCGCCAGCGACGTCTCTTTCGTTCGCTGCTTCAATATTTTCCTCCTCTTCCTCTCGATCGATAAAATTATTATCGACCTCGTCATTGGTATCTGAAGGAGGAATCGGCAATGGCCTACCAAACTCTTTGACAAGGTGAGCCAAAGGAAACTTTTGATAAACGACGTCCGGCAACTCGGAAGGAGAATATACTTCGCCATAACGGTTCAAACGAATGTGCGCCGCTTTAAAATATTCCTTTCGACGATCACCTATTTATAGTGAGACGTGAAAAGACGTTTTGAACTTCTCACGGCTAATCGCATTCCCGCCAAACGGAAAAAGATGAAACGCTTCCCCAAAGAGACACGTAGCGGTTCATAATTGGAACGAGAAAACGACTATCTATGAGGCGTAGCACTCTTTTCCTTACTTAGGATTTTTTCCCACAGGGTTTTTTCTTAAGTAAGGTTTTTAACGAGGCACAACTCATAGAAAATACAGTCGTAATTAACCATCTACTTCTACGAGCTTTTACTACATATACGCTCGAAGAAGTGAGGGAGTACTGATGGGGGCAATTTCACACCCCTTATAACGTTCGGATCAACTAAGGGATATAAGATCGATTCGACCAGACGAGCCCGTTTGGGATCATCTATCGACCCAGTAGAATACGACTCTCCTCAACAAGCAGACTACAATCCGGACTCAAGAAGGACGATTGGGCCGAGTCCTATTAGAATTATGTTTCCTTGTAAAGCTAGGTTAATTGTGATATAAATACCTAGTTAATCATTGTATTACACACGCTTGAGATACTCAACTTACGCCTGCATACTAAAACAATATAAGATTATTTAATAGGAAAGCTTTTGATATACTATTTTATTCATTGATTGTCTTGATTACTAATTGTTCCATCTAATTGTTCTTCCTTGAGATTGATCCATCCAGAATAAAGTAACAGAGCCCTATAATTCGTATTAATTCAGAACTCCTAATCACATTCCTTACTGATTTAATCGTACCCGACGAAATTCGGTTTAATCACTAGTCATTCAAGGACTAAACATATTGAGATCAAACATCACTTTCTTAGAAATCATGTGGAGAAAAGAAATGTCATGATAGAATATGTGTTTACTGAAAATCAGATTGCTGACATCTTCACTAAACCTCTAAGTGAGACAAGGTTTTCAACTCTAAGAGCTGAACTAGGTCTACTCAAATTAGATGCATAAGCTAAGGGGGAACTCATCAGAAGACTGAAGTTCAACAGCTTACTCATCATATTATCTTCAAGGATTAACTCTCAACAGACTAGTTAACTTATGAATTCTTAAATTCAGAGGGAACGTGTACGACTAGCGGTACTTCTGATTAAAAGATGAAATTTGTTGATGAAAGTTAGTTGAAGTTATGTTTTCATCAGAAGATTAAAGTCTTGAAGATTGAAGATTAATTATCTAGCTAGATTGACAAACAGCCGAGGAAGGTTATCAGCTATTGGCTTTCACTGATAACAGCTTTGTCATCAGGACAGTAGTCCCAACAGATAAGTATTTTAATTATCTGTCTGATCAACTGTGTAAAAGCTCGCTGTATAAAAACGTTTTATTTAAAAATGCGCTTTTACAAGTATGATAAGGCGGTTCGCATTCCCGCCTGTCATTAAATGCTTTTTGAATTTGAAAAGGCGTAACTGATGTCGCACGGTCAGGACTGACAAGAAACGAATCTAACGGTTGGCTGGTATCACGGAAACCAAAATACCCTAACTTTATAAATCCAAATTTGATCAGACTTGTCGTTCTTTACGCACCCTAAAATACTTAGAGCATTTGTGAGAAAATTCCCTGCATCCTATCTTCTGCAAATCGTGTTCTTTCACTAACTTCCACAGATTCACTATGAGTTCAAGTCAAGAAGCCAAGGCGGAGGGTATGTATCTGGTCTACGATGCATACTATCAATCTGGTACTGAATTGATGAAGCAACTGTTGGAGAAATTCAAAGCTGCTTCTCTGGTGAATTTCATGGAGCTGCACGAAGGTCTGGTCTGGAAGGACCAAGTCTTGGAGTATTACAAGACGGCTGAAGTAGATTTTACAAAAAGGGAGATCAAAGCTACTATTGGGGATAAATCTGTAGTGATAACCCCTGTTCTACTTCACGAAACTTTTGGTTTGCCAAACAGTGGTCGACATGACGTCACCACCCTTGCTGAAGAAAAACATCATGAATTCTGGGCAATATGTGCCAAAGAAGGTGAGATGTTGACTGGCAATATCAAGAAAAGGCAACTGAAGGATGAATATCAGCGTATGGCTGATATGGTTGCGAAGCTGATAGAGAATTGCACATTCTCTTTAGATGATGTCACTATGAAGAGATAGAGCATAATGATAGCTATCTACTATGCCTTGGAAGTGAACTGGTCAGTTGTCGTCTGGTACATACTGGCTCACTTTCATGAGAAGAAAGGCAAGAAGTCTTCTCAACAGACGAATCACAGAATCACCTTAAGCTATCTGCTTCACAATATGGGCTGTACAATGACAAATGGGAAGGAAATTCACACTGCTAAGGCAATGGCCATGTACGTGCCTGTCTTGAAAAGGAAAGCTAATGAGGTCGAAGCTGATGAAGATTTAGAGGAACCTAAGGAAGAGGTTCCTGCCAAAAGGCAAAGGAAATTGGTGAAAACAGCTCAGCTTGCTGTTGAAAAGAAGAAAGTTGATGAGCCTAAGGAACTGGCTCAAAAGAAGAAAACCAAGACATCTGTTCAAACAGCTCAGCCAGCTGTTGAAGCCAGAACAGACGAGTCTAGTGCAAAGGAGGTAGCTGATGCCATCATAAATCAGACTACTGCGGAGATAAAGAATATTTCTCCTGCTTCTTCTTCAGGAACTCCATCTGCTGAACACCCTGATGAGACTGTTGCTCACAGAACCAGAAGTCAAATCAGAGATACAGGTGCTTCCAAACCTGTTCAAGGAGGACGGGTAAAGAAGACAATCAGGAAGAAGATGACGTTCATTGATTCTCCAACTGAACTGTCAACTTTGGTTAGAGAAAGTCCTCCATCAACAGAGAGGCTTGCTGGTGTTGAAAAAAAATTTGCTGATGAGAAAACTGCTGCAGAACGGCCTACTTCAACAACACCAACAGCTGAGGTTGCTCAACCTCAAGATGATCCAGATGTGATGATCCTGTTGAAAGGGCCATTCAAATAGCTGTTATGACTGCCCTGAATAAATGGGCTGCTAAGTCTAGATATCAGCAAGGATCTTCGAGTGAGCTGCCCTCGCTGCCAAGCATTCAACAGATCACTTTTGGCAAAGAAGTGAAAGATTACTATGAAATGCCTAAGGTAAAGGCATCTGCTCCAATGCCATCGCCTGTTGTGAGACAAATTCGTCAAACAACAACCTTTACTGATGACGGAAAAATCATAAGTAAAATCTTTGAAGATGTCACTGATCAGCCCAAAGCTGTTAATGAACCCTTAGCAACTGAGTGGAAAGCTAAGGAATCCAATGATGATCAAGAGACTGAACTGAAAGATGCCCCTGTCCACCAGAAGAGTGAAGACGACCAAGCTGCTGATCCTACTGCTTCATCAGCTGATTTGCATTCATCACTGATGGAAGCTTTCCAATTGTTAATGGAAAATTCAATAAAGGAAATGGAATAGAGGAATAGCACGCAGTTAAAGAAAATACAGCAAGAATTGGCAAAATCTAACAGATTACAGCTTGAGCACATGCAATTACTTACTGCAAGAACAATAAAGAATGCAATTGATAATTTTCCTCTGCCTGAGGATCATACTAGGCAGATGACTTAGAGTGTTGTGGAGATGAACAAGAATATTGAAGATGTAAAGGCTGATGTCAATCATCTTCGTACTGCCTTGAAAAGAGCTGAAAACAACATTGTTGATCTCACTGCTACCTTCATCAAAGTCAGTGACGAAGAGAAAGTGGTTAATGTTGGACTGTTGCAGGAAGTTAATTAAGCTGGAACTGTTATACGTGAAGAACTTACCACTATGCAACTCAACATTGATTGTCTTAATAATCAGAATGACACCATCAGCACCTCTCTCAATCATCTAACTGCCAGCCATGATGTAGCAAATAAGAATATCAAAGCTTTATGTGCGGCAATGAAGATTCAGTCAGTTGCACTCAACCCTCCTATCAAACCTGCTAGTGTCACCAATTCTGATGATGACAAAAAGGGGGAAGAGAAGAAGGAAGAGCCAACTCTTCAAACTGCTGCTGCTGAAACCAGTCAAGTAGTTGAAGAAAAAGCTGAGGAAGCTGCTACTACTGAACCTAAAGAGACTGATGCTGCTGAAGAGACTGGAAAGGTAGAAGGCAAAGAAGAAGCTGCTGAAGAAACCAAGGATAAAGCTAAGGTAAAAGCTGCATCCAAGGATTCTGATGAAGAACAATCAGAGCCCCTTACCAAGTACAAAAATGAAGCGAGGATCAAGAGAAAGATAGACGAATTAGCAAAAGAGCAGGAAATCAAATAGAAGATGGAAACTGCTAAGTCTAATCTACTCTTGGATGATGATGCTGATGAAGTTGAAGAATAAGATGAAGAATAATCTTCGTATGAATATGAAGAAGTGCTTGAAGGAGATGATGAAGAAGCTGATAGCTAGTATAGGCAAATCTATTGAAATCAGTTATCTTTATTTCTTTTTCAGTCATCCTATCTGAACAGAAATTGTAACTTGTAATCATTATCATATTATCAATAAAAATTACAAGTTATGTTTCCAACACATCTTTTCTATCTCAGAAAATTTTGAGGATCAAAACTTTAGTATAGGTAAAATAGGTACTTAGCTGAAGTTTTGTCATCATCAAAAAGGGGAAAATTGTTGGATAAGGATGAAGATGAAAAGCACTGAAGTCAATTAGTAAAGGGTGGTTTTGATGATTTCCAAAACCTAAGATCTGCTAAGTATGGAAAACTTAGTTGTAAAATACCTTAGAAGAATTTTGACCAATTAAGAAAACTATCAGAAGGGTCAAAGATTCAAGGTCCAGAAGACTACTGATCTGCTGAAGGAAAGAAATCAGACTGGTGATGATCAGCCGACTCAAATTAGATTTGTTCAAGTTTGGGATCAGCTCTGTTCATCATCAGACTTGCATTTTCGATCAGCCAAGTGGAAAGGATCAAGAAGTCCACCCAACGGTAATAAATGCCCCTGGAAGTAATAAATGATGAAGTACAAGTTTGTTAAAGACAAATGATTGAAGAAAGACCTCGTATCAGCTTGGTGCATTTAATGCTGCCTGACAGAAAGTACAGTTCGCAGTACTGTCACTGTGCAGAGAGCCGTTCGCGGATTTTAAGGACCAGAAATCAAGAAATTTGAATTGTGTCTCTCTTCAACGGACATAATTCAAAGAGTGACTACAAATAGCTGAAGAGACGAAGAAAGAAGAAGGACACAACTTCTGAGAGATTGATTTCAAAGCCAAAATATTTTCTAAGTCTCAAAAGCTCAAGAACAGCTCACTCGTCTGCTGAACGTCATTTGTTGACAGAAGCCGTTGAAGTTCAAGAAAACATTTTCTGAGTAAATCTGTAAGAGAAAAAGAGTTGTGAGAAGTAGATATCTATCTTAGTGAGTGATATTACTTCAGAGAATAGGAGTTTCTTTGTGATTTCCTATTGCGAACTTGTGGCTGGTCATTTGTTATGAAACACAAGCAGAGTATATTGTAAACTGTGTGTTTATAGTATAACCCAAGATCTAAGTGACTTGGAAGAGTGGACTAAAGGATTTCAATCTATATAACCACTATAAAAATTCTGGTGTTTATTTCTGCATAAGTTTTTCTACATATTCAGATCTGCATAAAACACTTTATAAAACCGTTTGAAAATTAATTTAAAGGAGTTTAAAAAACTGGGGACAAAATTTTCAAACTACTAAGTTTACTTGTGAAAAACACTTTGAAAATCCGCTGCAAGTACTCTAGTATTGAAACTGATTTTAACAAAAATCAGCTAAGTAATTATCAGATTAGTGGTCAACAAAGTTGTTCAAAGATTTGTTCGCGATCAGCCTTGTAAACTTACTGTTCGGTAACAGCTTAGTCTGTTTAAGTTTGAACAACAGTTTTGAAGTTTAAAATTTGATTAAAAAGTTTCAGAGGACTATTCACCCCCCCACCCCTCTAGACCTCATCATCTGACCACTTGGGACCAACATCTCTTGAATCCTCAAGTTCAGAACTAAGATAGAAGAGATATCAAGCATGGAATAAGAAGAAAACCAGATCTAGATCTGGAGAAGGAGAGGAGGGCGACCTCTTTTCTTGGAGAAGGGGGGGACACATTTGTTGTTAGGACTAGGGTTTTTGAGCTCCTGCTCCTTATTTATAGATAAGGAGTCTTGACCTAAATGTAATCTAATTCAACTAGGAAACTTAAAGCCCATTTAGTAATGACCTTTATTTGTTTTCTAATGGACTTAGATCCCAATTTAATTAATTAAACTCTTTTAATTAATTACGCTCATTTAATTAATTAATCCAATTAATTAATTTCTCTCTAATTAATTAACTCTTTAATTAATTAGTTTTTCTTCATTAAGAATTAACACTTTAATTTTTATTTTTTGATTTAACTCTTTAAATTAAACTTTCCTTAATGATTTCTCGATCAAAAGGCTTAGTGTCATGCGAAACTTGGTTGCTTTTTTTAGACCCGGCTCTAAGTTGTTCAAGAATAGTTGCGTTGAGTCTCTGAAATCAATTGATGTAACTAATCAAAGTATTTCTTTTTTCCTCTACAGAAAGTTCAAAGTGTTTCTTTTTTCCTCTACGAAAAGTTCGGAATGGCATATACATCACACGTCCTGCCCTTTTAAATCAGAGGTAGAGTAACGCCATGGTAAGGCATAAGTCGAAGCAATTGGATGTCCAACTCAAGCCTATATGACAGATTACTAACAAGCCTAAAATTTATTCTTCCTGGGTCGATGCCCGTGCGATTAATGGGGACCTTCATCCATAGGATCCCAAGTACAGGGATCGATCGAAAGTTCGATTCTTTCTGAATTTTGTTTGACTAGACGAAAGTTCGTTAAAAACTTCCTCTTTCTTACCAATAACATTTATTAAATGATGTTAAAGTCTCCGATGTATAGAGAAGACCTCACCAACATATTTCTTGAGTGTTTGGGTTGCAGTCCAATTGTATTGTGTGTGACCCTCTAAGTTCACCATCAATAAGCCACGGGCCCACAACTTTCGTGATTTAATTTACGAGCTTATAAATTACTCTGACTAAATGAGCACTTTCAATTAACCACTCAAGTATTAATCTTCCTATTAATTCATGAGTACACATACCTCATGGTCGATGTCCAGCCACAAGGCCATGAGGCCCAACTTCAGGTGAATTGATCTCAGCGAACCTCAACTCTTATAAGTACCATGTACATACTGTTCATCTATCGACTAATTTCCCAATCGAGACCTAGGATGTGTGAATTGATCGGCACCTCTAATTATCTCGATAACTATACTTTCTAATTCTGAATAATAATTTCAATGTGATTGCCAAATTTGGAAACCTCTTTCCAAATCCGTCACCAACTGTGGCCACTGGTTTTCCGGAATCTATTATCTAAGAACGTATAAGAAATTCTCTCAACTTACTATATTTAGTCGGGAGGTCTCATATTAGTGCTAACCATTCGCGTACACAGTCATACATACCCAAAGTAGTCGCACAATGATAAAGCTAAGTGATCGGCTCCTAAGTCAAAGTACTTACTCACCTGCACCGAATTCGCCCTGGCACCTCAAGTCAAAGGACTATATCGTACACTGTTATAAGTCTTGAGAAACATCCCATCGCAGATGTGCATCATGAACTTCCACAATGGGTTTCTTTGTTCAGGTCGTTCGATGCGTTTGATCCCCTATCGAACCACCTACTCATATGCACTAGTATCAAATGCCTTGCTCATGAAACACTACAAATTCACTCCACGTGAATCATGCATAATCGTGCAAGTCTTTGCGATTCCTTCGATACTCCGTCTCGTTCGGAATCTATTACTTGGAACGTGTTTTATGATCACGCCCTTAGAGAATGTTTCATGATTGAACTCATATTGAAGTGAATTGTCCCATAGTCTATTGTGATCTGAGGATTTCATCCATTAGCTTAAGTAATTCACGAGAGAAGAAGTTGGTCATTGTTTGATTTACATACTATAAACAAACAAATGTATTAATTTATTTATACTAGAGAAAGTTTATTACATGATAGTCCTTATACAAGCTCAATCTATTGGCTTGCAGGGAACTATCCTCTCAACTAGAAACACAAAGTAACCTAGTACAAGACTTGAGCTTTTAAAAAGAATGACAGCCTGCAGGTAGAACACTCAGTTCTAAGGAAAAGCACTCAGAATTTTCTACTCTAAAGCACTTAGCTAAAGAACACTTGAGATTCACAACACATGTTAAGCCTCAAGTTAGAACACTCATTTCACTCACTGAAAATCACTCAAAGGATCAGCTCTTTGAAGTTATATATTCTCACTAAGATTGGATATATACTCCTTACATTAACAGTTGAATGTTACTCAGAATTGGAAGTTATTTTGATCTTTTCTTCAACACTTAGCTTCATCAACACATGACTAAGCTTATGATCATATGACTCAACAGATGGATTCTTGCTCTAAAGATTGAACTTGAATTGTTCAAGTCCCTCTTCAATCTTCAGTCTTTGATCTATTTATACCCCAAGATTTAAAATTTTGTATGTTGAAAAATGGGAAAATTACATTTTACTCATTGAGCGACGATCTCCTTCTGAACGGCAGCTTTTGCAGACTGTCTTTTGTACCTTGTTGTATGGATGTATACTTTTTTGTCAGGTGCATCAAATACACTAAGCTTATTACCGTTGGAGAGCTTACTGACCGATTTCACTTAGATGATAGGATCCACTCTTCTGATGGTCACTCTGCTAACTCAAGAATGGACTAATCTTACTTGACCCTGCTGATAGTAACCAATCCGATCTTCATTGGTCTGAGAGCACAAAAAGTGTATTAGACTTTAAAACTAATATATACATAATCATACATAGTTTTATATTTCAAATTAATATATCATGCTATATTTATATGGACTTAATAATTACCATTATGATAAAAATAAGTTAGAGAAATGTTATATAATTTAATTTGAATATATCTAATTTTGTTTTATTTTAATCAATTATTGAATACTGTTAATTTTTTGTGCACAAAACATATATTTTAAAATTTAGTATATTTATTGTGTCAAAATGACATCATGCCGATTCAACCAGCGGCCCTATCAATTCGACCTTACCGATTCATTACTTGGTCCCATAATGAAAGCATTGTTTATTTGCATGTTATGTATACGGTTTCTGTGACTTAACAGTACATATGGGGTTCAGTCTAGATTTTGAGTTTGCAAATGTAAAAATATATTTAGACGTGTTTTTAGTATTGAATTTTGGAAGATATATAGGGTAACTTTTTGTTTTTTTAGAAAATATGGGGTCATAAGAGTTTTCTATAATTTCAAATTTTATATACTTCTTTTGTATGTTATTTTTCTATCATTTCACTTTTTGCACGGAATTTTAGGTAAAAGTTAAAAGAGGTCGAACCACTAGGGGCATATTTGGAAGTGTTTTGATTCGGTTTTGCGGGTATCAATTTCAAAAAAATTATTTGGGTGATTTCGATGAAACCTTCGAAATCTCATTTGGTTAGGTTTTGAATGTTGGGTTTTGTGATTTTGAAAAAATTGAAACCTCATTTGAATTGAATTTGGATGTGGGGTTTGGAAAGAAAAATTAGGTGGTAAAGTTTTATAAGTTGGGGCTGTCTACCGGGAGTTGTAATCATGGATCAAAATTTCCATCTTTTCCTTCGAAAACATCGAAAAGTTTCCGTTTTTGAATCAAGCGAAATGAAAATAAGGTGTAATTTCGAAACTATTTGTTTACCTTAAATTCTGTTATTTATCTAAATTAAGTAACTTTTATTACAATTTTTCCTTAGTGTTTCCGAAACATTTCTGAAAAATCTCGAAAAGTTTCCAAAATTTGGCTGACCGAAACATACACTCGAAACGAAATTTTGATCCATGGTTGTAATTGTAGAAAACTCCCGGTAGTTTTGGAAAAAATACACTAAGATATTAAAAAATTAATTTTTGGGTTACCTGCTATACAGGCAGGGGCGGACCTACATAAGGACAAGTGTGGTCTATAGCCCCCACTCAAAATTACTATATAACTATTTTTAATAGTTCTAATAACCGAACATATTCTTTGGTTCAGTGGGATAAGAGACCAAAGATTATGTACAGAGACCCGAGTTCGAAACTTTGTTCCTACATAATCCTACTTTTGTGAAGTCTTTCTTTTTATCTAATCGTTATTATTTCATTTTACATTGGTTGGATAATGCAAGATGATTAACATTTTCTAGAGTTCAAAACCTAACATAACAATTTCCTTTTTACATTTTCATAGTCTTTTTTCTTTCCTAACAATAATTATTTTAGTCCATTTTTCTTTCTCAACAATTGTTCTTTTAATTTCATTCTCTTTCTTAATAATTATTCTTTGACTTTTATTATTTCTTAGTAATATTTTTAATTTTATTTCTTTCTCAATAACAATCAAGAGAAATCAATTTTTATTTTATTATATGGCTACTTCTTATTTTTAAACTTATTAGTAATTCCCACACAAATTTCTCATCCATAAAAAAAAAAAAAAAATTGATCTAGCTCCGCTCCTGACTATTACGGATCGATTTCAAAAAATTAAAAATCGACACGATCAATTGTAGATGTAATTGATGTCATTCGAAATTGTAATTAAAATACGTATACGTTTATTTAGGGTCATAATTAAAGTTACTTATGGGGAGGGTTTCTTTGTCAAATTTCACCTCCTCCTTTTTGTTTCTCCTCATATATTTTATCGTAAATGAAATATAAATTTTAATTTTAGTTGTTGATTGTATTTCTTTTTTTTTTTGTATTTGTATTTGAATTATTAAATTTATTATAGAACTTCAGCCCCCACTACACTAAATTCCTGGATCCGCCCCTGTATACAGGTGAACTTTCACAAGTTGTATTTTTGTGTTTGGCCATGAAACTACTATTTTGCCCTTGTACCTTCAGTAATTTCTTTCATCTGCACCAAGTCCCCTAAGTTATTTCATTTCTTTCATCTGCACCAAGTCCCCTAAGTTATTTCATTTTTGTCAGAATAGAAACCTTCACGAATACTGTACAAGAAATAATCCACAAGGTTCTGTCACATTATACTCCCATTTTACCATTTTTTCTGGCCATAGTTAAAAAATTCAAGGATTCACGAGAAGATCATTGGTGTACTTCGTGAATCCAAAAGAAGACAAAATTGTAAGGCCCCTCAACAAAGAAGAAGAAGAAGAAGAAGAAGAGCAGCCAGGCCCAAGACTGTACCCAGATTTCACATGGTTGGATTTGAGATATTTTACGCAAAACTATTACAGGGCAGACACTAGAATTAATGGCATCTCCTGTTTCTGTTTAATTTTTTTTAATTTTCCAAAATGAATGAGCAAGTTTTGTGTATAAAGCTAGGAGAAAATGTAAAGGAAAATCCGAATGAAGAAAATTTTGACAACACAAGAAGAAGAAGAAGAAGAAGAAGAAGAAGAAGAAGAGCCAGGCCCAAGACTGTACCCAGATTTCACATGGTTGGATTTGAGATATTTTACACAAAACTATTACAGGGCAGACACTAGAATTAATGGCATCTCCTGTTTCTGTTTAATTTTTTTAATTTTCCAAAATGAATGAGCAAGTTTTGTTTATAAAGCTAGGAGAAAATGTAAAGGAAAATCCGAATGAAGAAAATTTTGACAACACAAGAAGAAGAAGAAGAAGAAGAAGAAGAAGAGCCAGGCCCAAGACTGTACCCAGATTTCACATGGTTGGATTTGAGATATTTTACACAAAACTATTACAGGGCAGACACTAGAATTAATGGCATCTCCTGTTTCTGTTTAATTTTTTTAATTTTCCAAAATGAATGAGCAAGTTTTGTGTATAAAGCTAGGAGAAAATGTAAAGGAAAATCCGAATGAAGAAAATTTTGACAACACAACAACAATGACGTCGAGATTAGTTATTATTGTTCCTCGGAGCAAATCTCAGGCAGCCCGCCGTAGAGTGACACCAACTTCGATTTCAATTTCCGAAAGTAGCAGTACTAATATAGTGGAGTAACACTTTTTGCCCAACGGAAATTCCCAGGCCACCACCGGAAATTTTATTGAATTTATAGCAAGGTTGCGCTGATCCGATTTACAGAGAACACGGGTCAGAAACGACCCGGCTGGAGGTTGGGGATGGGGATGACCCAACCTCTGCCCAACCACTCCCACGCACGGCCAGTGACGCGTGCCGCGCGTGAGGCCCACTCCGACAGTGGTTTTCTTGGCGGAAACTACCTCTACGTTTAGAAAATAATTTTTGATTTTTCGGTGATTTTTATCATGTTAAATTATTTTTCGTGGATTTTTCTTTGTTCAGAAACTAAAAATTCAATGAAAAATATTTTTTTGTTAAATTAATTCTGATTTTTTTGATAAAATTACTTGAGATCTTGATAAAAATTGTTAAATTGTATCACTCTCTCTAGTTACCCTTGAATATCAAAATTACACATTGGTCCAAATTTCAAAATGTTAATTTTGTTAATTAGGCCTAACTTAAATATAAAATGGATTCAAATGAATAACTATTTGGGTACCTTGGGGTTAATTTATAATTTACAAATTCATATTTTATTTATCAATATTTGAATATAAAATATCTCGAAAATTACAATAAAATTTACGAACTCATAATTTAAAAGTATTTGCAATGCCTA
Organism: Penstemon eatonii; assembly: GCA_038501285.1. Taxonomy (NCBI): domain Eukaryota; kingdom Viridiplantae; phylum Streptophyta; class Magnoliopsida; order Lamiales; family Plantaginaceae; genus Penstemon; species Penstemon eatonii. The sequence goes on from CM076713.1 coordinate 30,499,375, forward strand.
GAATTTAGGGTTTATGACATAATATTTAATTTATGGTTTGATTTAGGGTTTAGGGTTTAGAATTTTAGGGTTTAGGGGTCTAGGGTTTTAGGGTTTAGGGTTTATTTTATAAATAGGATTTATTTTATTTGATAATATGTTATGGGTTTTCTTTTGCAATTTTATATTATTAATTATTTTTTAATGATTAGTTATGGGTTTTTTGACAATTTGATCGAAATAGTGATCGAATCATTAATTTTTTTTAATTATTGACATATTATCAAATTACGAAGGACTTAGTGTTACATGCCCATCTAATAGATAATTTGATCGAAATAATGACCGAATCATTAAATTTTTTTTTTAAAATTATTGACATATTATCAAATTACAAAGGACTTAGTGTTACATATCAATCTAATAGACAATTTGATCGAAATAATGACTGAGTCATTAATTTTTTAAAATTATTGACATGTTATCAAATTACGAAGGACATAGTGTTACATACCCATCTAATAGATAATTTGATCGAATAATGACCGAGTCATTAATTTTTTTTTAATTATTGACATATTATCAAATTACAAAGGACTTAGTGTTACATACTCATCCAATAGACAATTTGATCGAAATAATTACCGAATCATTATTTATTTTTTAAATTATTGACATGTTATCAAATTACGAAGGACTTAGTGTTACATACCCATCTAATAGACAATTTGATCGAAATAATGACCGAGTCATTAATTTTTTTAATTATTGACATATTATCAAATTACGAAGGACTTAGTGTTACATACCCATCTAATAGACAATTTGATGGAAATAATGACAGAGTCGTTAATTTTTTTTAATTATTGACATATTATCAAATTACGAAGGACTTAGTGTTAAATACCCATCTAATAGACAATTTGATCGAAATAATGACCGAATCATTAATTTTCTTTAATTATTGACATATTATCAAATTACGAACGACTTAGTGTTACATACTCATCTAATAGACAATTTGATCGAAATAATGACCGAATCATTAATTTTTTTTTTAAATTATTGACATATTATCAAATTACAAAGGACTTAGTGTTACATATCAATCTAATAGACAATTTGATCGAAATAATGACTGAGTCATTAATTTTTTTAAATTATTGACATATTATCAAATTACGAAGGACTTAGTGTTACATACCCATCTAATAGATAATTTGATCGAATAATGACCGAGTCATTAATTTTTTTTTAATTATTGACATATTATCAAATTACAAAGGACTTAGTGTTACATACCCATCTAATAAACAATTTGATCGAAATAATGACCGAATCATTAATTTTTTTTTAATTATTGGAATGTTATCAAATTACGAAGGACTTAGTGTTGCATACCCATCTAATAAACAATTTGATCGAAATAATGACCGAATCATTACTTTTTTTTTAATTATTGATATATTATCAAATTACAAAGGACTTAGTGTTACATACTCATCCAATAGACAATTTGATCGAAATAATTACCGAATCATTATTTATTTTTTAAATTATTGACATGTTATCAAATTACGAAGGACTTAGTGTTACATACCCATCTAATAGACAATTTGATCGAAATAATGACCGAGTCATTAATTTTTTTTAATTATTGACATATTATCAAATTACGAAGGACTTAGTGTTACATACCCATCTAATAGACAATTTGATGGAAATAATGACAGAGTCGTTAATTTTTTTTAATTATTGACATATTATCAAATTACGAAGGACTTAGTGTTAAATACCCATCTAATAGACAATTTGATCGAAATAATGACCGAATCATTAATTTTCTTTAATTATTGACATATTATCAAATTACGAACGACTTAGTGTTACATACTCATCTAATAGACAATTTGATCGAAATAATGACCGAATCATTAATTTTTTTTTTTAAAATTATTGACATATTATCAAATTACGAAGGACTTAGTGTTACATACCCATCTAATAGACAATTTGATGTAAATAATGACAGAGTCATTAATTTTTTTTAATTATTGACATATTATCAAATTACGAAGGACTTAGTGTTACATACCCATCTAATAGACAATTTGATCGAAATAATGACCGAGTCATTAATTTTTTTTAATTATTGACATATTATCAAATTACGAAGGACTTAGTGTTACATACCCATCTAATAGACAATTTGATGGAAATAATGACAGAGTCGTTAATTTTTTTTAATTATTGACATATTATCAAATTACGAAGGACTTAGTGTTACATACCCATCTAATAGACAATTTGATCGAAATAATGACCGAATCATTAATTTTCTTTAATTATTGACATATTATCAAATTACGAACGACTTAGTGTTACATACTCATCTATTAGACAATTTGATCGAAATAATGACCGAATCATTAATTTTTTTTTTAAATTATTGACATATTATCAAATTACAAAGGACTTAGTGTTACATATCAATCTAATAGACAATTTGATCGAAATAATGACTGAGTCATTAATTTTTTTAAATTATTTACATATTATCAAGTTACGAAGGACTTAGTGTTACATACCCATCTAATAGATAATTTGATCGAATAATGACCGAGTCATTAATTTTTTTTTAATTATTGACATATTATCAAATTACAAAGGACTTAGTGTTACATACCCATCTAATAAACAATTTGATCGAAATAATGACCGAATCATTAATTTTTTTTTAATTATTGGAATGTTATCAAATTACGAAGGACTTAGTGTTGCATACCCATCTAATAAACAATTTGATCGAAATAATGACCGAATCATTACTTTTTTTTTAATTATTGATATATTATCAAATTACAAAGGACTTAGTGTTACATACTCATCCAATAGACAATTTGATCGAAATAATTACCGAATCATTATTTATTTTTTAAATTATTGACATGTTATCAAATTACGAAGGACTTAGTGTTACATACACATCTAATAGACAATTTGATCGAAATAATGACCGAGTCATTAATTTTTTTTAATTATTGACATATTATCAAATTACGAAGGACTTAGTGTTACATACCCATCTAATAGACAATTTGATGGAAATAATGACAGAGTCGTTAATTTTTTTTAATTATTGACATATTATCAAATTACGAAGGACTTAGTGTTACATACTCATCTAATAGACAATTTGATCGAAATAATGACCGAATCATTAATTTTCTTTAATTATTGACATATTATCAAATTACGAACGACTTAGTGTTACATACTCATCTAATAGACAATTTGATCGAAATAATGACCGAATCATTAATTTTTTTTTTTAAAATTATTGACATATTATCAAATTACGAAGGACTTAGTGTTACATACCCATCTAATAGACAATTTGATGTAAATAATGACAGAGTCATTAATTTTTTTTAATTATTGACATATTATCAAATTACGAAGGACTTAGTGTTACATACCCATCTAATAGACAATTTGATGAAAATAATGACCGAGTCATTAATTTTTTTTAATTATTGACATATTATCAAATTACAAAGGACTTAGTGTTACATACCCATGTAATAGACAATTTGATCGAAATAATGACTGAATTAATAAATTTTTTAATTATTGACATATTATCAAATTACGAAGGACTTAGTGTTACATACCCATCTAATAGACAATTTGATCGAAATAATGACCGAATCATTAACTTTTTTTTCATGTATGCCATTATTTTTTTTTATGTAATAATTTAATTTTTCACATCAAACTCGATTTGTTTACATTATAGTCACCTGTAATTTTTTTTTTTTAATAAAAGGTCAATTGACATATTAAACAAGAGAGAATTGCACTTATGGTATCAAACTATATACCGATTCTCACTTGTGGTACCATAAATCCGATTTTTTCCAAACTTATTCCCGAATTAAAAAGTTACATTAACCATCAATGTATTATCATCCACATATCAAATTCAATTACAAATTGCTACAAAACAACACAAAGTGAGCTTCTCAAAATAAGGAAACTGAAGAATTATTCCCCCCGAAAACGACCACGTTCCATTGACTATACAATTCGAGGGTGCAAAGTGTGAATATTTCAATTTGAGGGTATTAAGTGCCAAAACAATATAATTTTGGGATGCAAAGCGCCAAATACTCGATTATAAAAGGTGTTTAGCAACCTAGACTAGAATCTGGGATACTGGAATTACTTTTGGTTGTCCTTTCGCAATAAATTTTGATTTTCCAATAGCTACAAATCTTCTGGGAAACCACAATTAGGGTTGAAAATCAAATGAAGCTACTCGATACTCGGTTCGAGCTCGTTCGATAAAAGCTCGTTTGAGCTCGATTTGTCAAATAAATCAAACAAGCTTGAACTAGATTTCTCGTCGATAACTTTTGAAGCTCGGCTCGAGCTCGACTCGTTAAGCTAAAAATTGAAAAAACACATGTAAAATACCAAACTATTAAACCAAGCTCAAACACAAAATTTTAAGATCGATAAAATTCAAACCAAACTTGAACAACGTGTGATTTGATACTACTCGGCTCGTTTACTCCCCTAACCACAATACCATATGATCAATTCTTTAAACAACAATTATTGCTAAGACTAATAATTGTGAAAATCAATTTTACTTAGATTAAATAAATTAGAACCATTTTGCAAATGTTGGGCCAACTGAACTCAACCTAAGAACCTCAGCAGCACGTGATAAATTCTATTAAAAATTGAAATAAATTTATAAATTGAAAGACAAATCCACACTGTAAAATTTTAAAAAACCCTACGCCAACACCAAGGCCAAACTGAAGCAATAAATGAATTATAACAAAATTTTGATCAAAATCATGTTCTGAAGCTATGATTATGTAATTTGTTATAAATAATTCGTATTTCAAGGTAGACAACCAGATTGCAGCAATAAGAAAATTAAAAATAGTTATGCTTGATGAGCGTGTTTTCGATCGGTTGACTTGTTTTGGATGTCGTCGATTCTAACACAGCTCGTCAATGTGAGGATCTATAGGTCAGACAAGCCTTTCCTCGATTTGTATGTCGGGATCCTAACCTGCAATCAAAGAGAACTACGTCAGGTTAATGCCGGTGGTGACCCGGCGATAACCCTCCGATGCTTAAGTAAGTGTCGAGTCGAGGTGAGAGATTGATATGGGTACTTTAGGCATAGAACGTGTGTACCTTTCACCGTCTTTATGAGGACTATTTATAGATTTCGTCCGGATCAATGGGTCGGATCATGAAAAGACATCTCGAGCACCGGGTCGGGTCATGACAAGGCGTCTCAAACACCGGGTCGGATCATGATAAGACACTCAGAATTTGGTATGGGTCTCGGTTATTCAGTTTGGCCCTATTACAAATGGTTCTGTTAATCGACAATAGCAGACGTCGATGAGCATGTCGGTCTATGCATGATGTCGACGAGCATGTCGGTTGTGGATGTCAACGAGCATGTCGGTCTATACAGGATGAGAGCATGTCGGTCTATGCATGATGTCGACAAGCCTGACGGGCTATATTGGATGATCGAGTATGTCGGTCGTGGATGTCGACGAGCTTTATATCAATACTTCAAGTGCCACATCAGGTGACGAAGACTTGGTACATCAAGAGTCCCCCAAGTTCTAGAGTTCGAGTGAAGGTCGAAGTCTGGAAGTTTAATTGATTTTTCATCCTTTTCGTGCCAGTCATATTTGTGGGTTGGGGGCGATTTTCCTTTAATTAGATTCTTTCTCAATCACTGACGTACTGATATCATGTTTTATGTTAGTTCAATTCTCAATTCTCCAGGTTGTTGATTCAATGAATTTAACCTTTTATTTGTTTGATCATTAAAAATGGAAGATATGTCGATTTTATTGATTGCTAGAGATCTCTTTAAATCAATATATTTTTTCATTCTTAATCGATTTAGTCTCGATGCTTCTGCGGAGAACAACGATCTTTGTAGTTTAAAAATTTATTTTTCTTTCTTAATCGATTTTCATCTCGATGCCTCTTCAGCATTCGAGGAATTTGTAGAGTAAGCTTTTTAATAGCTTTCTCTTTTATTGTTGATTTCATCTCGATGCCTCTTCGGATATCGAGGAATGTGTTGAGTTAAGCTTATTAATAGCCCACTTTATGTCGATTTTGTCTCGATGCTTCTTCGGCTGTCGACGAATGTGTTGAGTTAAGCTTATTAATAGCCCACTTTATGTCGATTTCGTCTCGATGCCTCTTCGGCTGTCGAGGAATGTGTTGAGTTAAGCTTATTAATAGCTCACTTTGTTTGTCGATTTCATCTCGATGCCTCTTCGGCTGTCGAGGAATTTCTTCTGTCGATTTCATCTCGATGCCTCTTCGGATGTCGAGGAATGTGTTGAGTTAAAGCTTATTAATAGCCCACTTTATGTCGATTTCATCTCGATGCCCGCGGCTTTCGAGGAACGTGTTCAGATAAGCTTATTAATAGCCCACTTTATTTGTCGATTTCATCTCGATGCCTCTTCGGCTTTCGAGGAACGTGTTGAGATAAGCTTATTAATAGCCCACTTTATTTTTCGATTTCGTCTCGATGCCTCTTCGGCTTTCGAGGAACGTGTTGAGATAAGCTTATTAATAGCTTTCTTTGTTTGTCGATTTCATCTCGATGCCTCTTCGGCTGTCGAGGAATTTCTTCTGTCGATTTCATCTCGATGCCTCTTCGGCTGTCGAGGAATGTGTTGAGATAAGCTTATTAATAGCCGACTTTATTTGTCGATTTCGTCTCGATGCCTCTTCGGTTTTAGAGGAACGTGTTGAGATAAGCTTATTAATAGCTTTCTTCTTCTTCTCTGTCGATTTCATCTCGAGATGTCGACGAAAATGTCGGGAAGCTTATTAATAGCTTTCTTCTGTCGATTTCATCTCGATGCCTCTACGGCTTTCGAGGGATTTCTAGAGTAAGCTTTATTAATAGCTTTCCCCTTCTTCTCTGTCGATTTCATCTCGAGATGTCGACGAACATGTCGGGAAGCTTATTAATAGCTTTCTTTTTTCTTCTCTGCCAATTGAACATGTCGGGAAGCTTACAAATAGCTTTCTTCTTCTGTCCATTTCATCTCAAGATGTCGACGAACATGTCGGGAAGCTTTATTAATAGCTCTTTTCTGTCGATTTCATCTCGAGATGTCGGGAAGCTATTTAATAGCTTTCCTCTACTTCTCTGTCGATTTCATCTCGAGATGTCGACGAACATGTCGGGAAGCTTATTAATAGCTTTCTTCTGTCGATTTCATCTCGATGCCTCTACGGCTTTCGAGGGATTTCTAGAGTAAGCTTTATTAATAGCTTTCCTCTTCTTCTCTGTCGATTTCATCTCGAGATGTCGACGAACATGTCGGGAAGCTTATTAAAATGACATCATGCCGATTCAACCAACGGCCCTATCAATTCGACCTTACCGATTCATTACTTTATATCAATACTTCAAGTGCCACATCAGGTGTCGGAGACTTGGTACATCAAGAGTCCCCCAAGTTCTAGAGTTCGAGTGAAGGTCGAAGTCTGGAAGTTTAATTGATTTTTCATCCTTTTCGTGCCAGTCATATTTGTGGGTTGGGGGCGATTTTCCTTTAATTAGATTCTTTCTCAATCACTGACGTACTGATATCATGTTTTATGTTAGTTCAATTCTCAATTCTCCAGGTTGTTGATTCAATGAATTTAACCTTTTATTTGTTTGATCATTAAAAATGGAAGATATGTCGATTTTATTGATTGCTAGAGATCTCTTTAAATCAATATATTTTTTCATTCTTAATCGATTTAGTCTCGATGCTTCTGCAGAGAACAACGATCTTTGTAGTTTAAAAATTTATTTTTCTTTCTTAATCGATTTTCATCTCGATGCCTCTTCAGCATTCGAGGAATTTGTAGAGTAAGCTTTTTAATAGCTTTATCTTTGATTGTTGATTTCATCTCGATGCCTCTTCGGATATCGAGGAATGTGTTGAGTTAAGCTTATTAATAGCCCACTTTATGTCGATTTCGTCTCGATGCTTCTTCGGCTGTCGACGAATGTGTTGAGTTAAGCTTATTAATAGCCCACTTTATGTCGATTTCGTCTCGATGCCTCTTCGGCTGTCGAGGAATGTGTTGAGTTAAGCTTATTAATAGCTCACTTTGTTTGTCGATTTCATCTCGATGCCTCTTTGGCTGTCGAGGAATTTCTTCTGTCGATTTCATCTCGATGCCTCTTCGGATGTCGAGGAATGTGTTGAGTTAAAGCTTATTAATAGCCCACTTTATGTCGATTTCATCTCGATGCCCGCGGCTTTCGAGGAACGTGTTCAGAAAAGCTTATTAATAGCCCACTTTATTTGTCGATTTCGTCTCGATGCCTCTTCGGCTTTCGAGGAACGTGTTGAGATAAGCTTATTAATAGCCCACTTTATTTTTCGATTTCGTCTCGATGCCTCTTCGGCTTTCGAGGAACGTGTTGAGATAAGCTTATTAATAGCTTTCTTAGTTTGTCGATTTCATCTCGATGCCTCTTCGGCTGTCGAGGAATTTCTTCTCTCGATTTCATCTCGATGCCTCTTCGGCTGTCGAGGAATGTGTTGAGATAAGCTTATTAATAGCCCACTTTATTTGTCGATTTCGTCTCGATGCCTCTTCGACTTTAGAGGAACGTGTTGAGATAAGCTTATTAATAGCTTTCTTCTTCTTCTCTGTCGATTTCATCTCGAGATGTCGACGAACATGTCGGGAAGCTTATTAATAGCTTTCTTCTGTCGATTTCATCTCGATGCCTCTACGGCTTTCGAGGGATTTCTAGAGTAAGCTTTATTAATAGCTTTCCCCTTCTTCTCAGTCGATTTCATCTCGAGATATCGACGAACATGTCGGGAAGCTTATTAATAGCTTTCTTTTTTCTTCTCTGCCAATTGAACATGTCGGGAAGCTTACAAATAGCTTTCTTCTTCTGTCCATTTCATCTCAAGATGTCGACGAACATGTCGGGAAGCTTTATTAATAGCTCTCTTCTGTCGATTTCATCTCGATCCCTCTACGGCTTTCGAGGGATTTGTAGAGTAAGCTTTATTAATAGCTTTCCTCTTCTTCTCTGTCGATTTCATCTCGATGCCTCTACGGCTTTCGAGGGATTTGTAGAGTAAGCTTTATTAATAGCTTTCCTCTTCTTCTCTATCGATTTCATCTCGAGATGTCGGGAAGCTATTTAATAGCTTTCTTCTTCTTCTCTGTCGATTTCATCTCGAGATGTCGACGAACATGTCGGGAAGCTTATTAATAGCTTTCTTCTGTCGATTTCATCTCGATGCCTCTACGGCTTTCGAGGGATTTCTAGAGTAAGCTTTATTAATAGCTTTCCTCTTCTTCTCTGTCGATTTCATCTCGAGATGTCGACGAACATGTCGGGAAGCTTATTAATAGCTTTCTTTTTTCTTCTCTGCCAATTTCAACTCGAGATGTCGACGAACATGTCGGGTAGCTTATTAATAGCTTTCATCTTCTTGTTGATTGTCGATTGTCCTCTCGAGGATTTTTCAACTATCGAGGAATTTCAAAGCTTATTAATAGCTTTCTTCAATTGTTGACTGTCGATTGTCCTCTAGAGGCTTTTTCAGCTATCGAGGAATTTCAAAGATTATTAATAGCTTTCTTCAATTGTTGATTGTCGATTGTCCTCTCGAGGCTTTTTCAGCTATCGAGGAATTTCAAAGCTTATTAATAGCTTTCTTCAATTATTCATTGTCGATTGTCCTCTCGAGGCTTTTTCAGCTATCGAGGAATTTCAAAGCTTATTAATAGCTTTCTTCAATTGTTGATTGTCGATTGTCCTCTCGAGGCTTTTTCAGCTATCGAGGAATTTCAAAGCTTATTAATAGCTTTCTTCAATTGTTGATTGTCGATTGTCCTCTCAAGGCTTTTTCAGCTATCGAGGAATTTCAAAGCTTATTAATAGCTTTCTTCAATTGTTGATTGTCGATTGTCCTCTCGAGGCTTTTTCAGCTATCAAGGAATTTCAAAGCTTATTAATAGCTTTCTTCAATTGTTGATTGTCGATTGTCCTCTCGAGGCTTTTTCAGCTATCGAAGAATTTCAAAGCTTATTAATAGCTTTCTTCAATTGTTGATTGTCGATTGTCCTCTCGAGGCTTTTTCAGCTATCGAGGAATTTCAAAGCTTATAAATAGCTTTCTTCAATTGTTGATTGTCGATTGTCCTCTCGATGCTTTTTCAGCTATCGAGGAATTTCAAAGCTTATTAATATCTTTCTTCAATTGTTGATTGTCGATTGTCCTCTCGAGGCTTTTTCAGCTATCGAGGAATTTCAAGGCTTATTAATAGCTTTCTTCAATTGTTGATTGTCGATAGTCCTAAGCATAACACTCAAAAAAGGACAAACATGGTTAAGTGATAACATAAATACTTGAGATAACATAACCTTTGGAGCGTGGAGGTTTTCGAGGAAGATAGCTTTTGCGGAGAACAACGATCTTTGTAGTTTAAAATTTATTTTTCTTTCTTAATCGATTTTCATCTGGATGCTTCTTCAGCATTCGAGGAATTTGTAGAGTAAGCTGATTAATAGCTTTCTTCTTTTTCTGTCGTCGACGAGCATGTCGGGCTTGTCGGTCTAGAGATGCCGATGATCACGTCGGGAAGCTTATTAATAGCTTTCTTCTTCTGTCGTCGACGAGCATGTCGGTCTTGTCGGTCTAGAGATGCCGACGATCACGTCGGGAAGCTTATTAATAGCTTTCTTCTTTTGTCGATCTCATTTCTTTTGAGTTAGCTTATAAGTGTCGAGGTTTCATGGACGCATGCTGTCTTCTTGGCCTTCCCGATATTGATCTCTATTTCCACGTCGTTCTCGAGCAAGGGCTGCCATTGATCATGTAGTCATCCTTTCTCGATTTAGAGTTAATGTTCCCACAGACGGCGCCAATTGATGAGCGTGTTTTCGGTCGGTTGACTTGTTTTGGATGTCGATTCTAACACAGCTCGTCAATGTGAGGATCGATAGGTCAGACAAGCCTTTCCTCTAAGGGTTGAACGTCATTTGTTGACAGAAGCCGTTGAAGTTCAAGAAAACATTTTCTGAGTAAATCTGTAAGAGAAAAAGAGTTGTGAGAAGTAGATATCCATCTTAGTGAGTGATATTACTTCAGAGAATAGGAGTTTCTTTGTGATTTCCTATTGCGAACTTGTGGCTGATCATTTGTTATGAAGCACAAGCAGAGTATATTGTAAACTGTGTGTTTATAGTATAACCCAAGATCTAAGTGACTTGGAAGAGTGGACTAAAGGATTTCAATCCATATAACCACTATAAAAATTCTGGTGTTTATTTCTGCATAAGTTTTTCTACATATTCAGATCTGCATAAAACACTTTATAAAACCGTTTGAAAATTAATTTATAGGAGTTTAAAAAACTGGGGACAAAATTTTCAAACTACTAAGTTTACTTGTGAAAAACACTTTGAAAATCCGCTGCAAGTACTCTAGTATTGAAACTGATTTTAACAAAAATCAGCTAAGTAATTATCAAATTAGTGGTCAACAAAGTTATTCAAAGATTTGTTCGCGATCAGCCTTGTAAACTTACTGTTCGGTAACAGCTTAGTTTGTTTAAGTTTGAACAACAGTTTTGAAGTTTAAAATTTGATTAAAAAGTTTCAGAGGTCTATTCACCCCCCCCCCCCCTCTAGACCTCATCATCTGACCACTTGGGACCAACATCTCTTGAATCCTCAAGTTCAGAACTAAGATAGAAGAGATATCAAGCATGGAATAAGAAGAAAACCAGATCTAGATCTGGAGAAGGAGAGGAGGGCGACCTCTTTTCTTGGAGAAGGGGGGGACACATTTGTTGTTAGGACTAGGGTTTTTGAGCTCCTGCTCCTTATTTATAGATAAGGAGTCTTGACCTAAATGTAATCTAATTCAACTAGGAAACTTAAAGCCCATTTAGTAATGACCTTTATTTGTTTTCTAATGGACTTAGATCCCAATTTAATTAATTAAACTCTTTTAATTAATTACGCTCATTTAATTAATTAATCCAATTAATTAATTTCTCTCTAATTAATTATCTCTTTAATTAATTAGTTTTTCTACATTAAGAATTAACACTTTAATTTTTCTTTTTTGATTTAACTCTTTAAATTAAACTAAGCTTATTACCGTTGGAGAGCTTACTGACCGATTTCACTTAGATGATAGGATCCACTCTTCTGATGGTCACTCTGCTAAATCAAGAATGGACTAATCTTACTTGACCCTGCTGATAGTAACCAATCCGATCTTCATTGGTCTGAGAGCACAAAAAGTGTATTAGACTTTAAAACTAATATATACATAATCATACATAGTTTTATATTTCAAATTAATATATCATGCTATATTTATATGGACTTAATAATTACCATTATGATAAAAATAAGTTAGAGAAATGTTATATAATTTAATTTGAATATATCTAATTTTGTTTTATTTTAATCAATTATTGAATACTGTTAATTTTTTGTGCACAAAACATATATTTTAAAATTTAATATATTTATTTTGTCAAAATGACATCATGCCGATTCAACCAGCGGCCCTATCAATTCGACCTTACCGATTCATTACTTGGTCCCATAATGAAAGCATTGTTTATTTGCATGTTATGTATACGGTTTCTGTGACTTAACAGTACATATGGGGTTCAGTCTAGATTTTGAGTTTGCAAATGTAAAAATATATTTAGACGTGTTTTTAGTATTGAATTTTGGAAGATATATAGGGTAACTTCTTGTTTTTTTAGAAAATATGGGGTCATAAGAGTTTTCTATAATTTCAAATTTTATATACTTCTTTTGTATGTTATTTTTCTATCATTTCACTTTTTGCACGGAATTTTAGGTAAAAGTTAAAAGAGGTCGAACCACTAGGGGCATATTTGGAAGTGTTTTGATTCGGTTTTGCGGGTATCAGTTTCAAAAAAATTATTTGGGTGATTTCGATGAAACCTTCGAAATCTCATTTGGTTAGGTTTTGGATGTTGGGTTTTGTGATTTTGAAAAAATTGAAACCTCATTTGAATTGAATTTGAATGTGGGGTTTGGAAAGAAAAATTAGGTGGTAAAGTTTTATAAGTTGGGGCTGTCTACCGGGAGTTGTAATCATGGATCAAAATTTCCATCTTTTCCTTCGAAAACATCGAAAAGTTTCCGTTTTTGAATCAAGCGAAATGAAAATAAGGTATAATTTCAAAACTATTTGTTTACCTTAAATTCTGTTATTTATCTAAATTAAGTAACTTTTATTACAATTTTTCCTTAGTGTTTCCGAAACATTTCTGAAAAATCTCGAAAAGTTTCCAAAATTTGGCTGACCGAAACATACACTCAAAACGAAATTTTGATCCATGGTTGTAATTGTAGAAAACTCCCGGTAGTTTTGGAAAAAATACACTAAGATATTAAAAAATTAATTTTTGGGTTACCTGCTATACAGGTGAACTTTCACAAGTTGTATTTTTGTGTTTGGCCATGAAACTACTATTTTGCCCTTGTACCTTCAGTAATTTCTTTCATCTGCACCAAGTCCCCCAAGTTATTTCATTTTTGTCAGAATAGAAACCTTCACGAATACTGTACAAGAAATAATCCACAAGGTTCTGTCACATTATACTCCCATTTTACCATTTTTTCTGGCCATAGTTAAAAAATTCAAGGATTCACGAGAAGATCATTGGTGTACTCCGTGAATCCAAAAGAAGACAAAATTGTAAGGCCCCTCAACAAAGAAGAAGAAGAAGAAGAAGAAGAGCAGACAGGCCCAAGACTGTACCCAGATTTTACATGGCTGGATTTGAGATATTTTACGCAAAACTATTATAGGGCAGACACTAGAATTAATGGCATCTCCTGTTTCTGTTTAATTTTTTTAATTTTCCAAAATGAATGAGCAAGTTTTGTGTATAAAGCTAGGAGAAAATGTAAAGGAAAATCCGAATGAAGAAAATTTTGACAACACAAGAAGAAGAAGAAGAGCCAGGCCCAAGACTGTACCCAGATTTCACATGGTTGGATTTGAGATATTTTACACAAAACTATTACAGGGCAGACACTAGAATTAATGGCATCCCCTGTTTCTGTTTAATTTTTTTAATTTTCCAAAATGAATGAGCAAGTTTTGTGTATAAAGCTAGGAGAAAATGTAAAGGAAAATCCGAATGAAGAAAATTTTGACAACACAAGAAGAAGAAGAAGAAGAAGAAGAAGAAGAGCCAGGCCCAAGACTGTACCCAGATTTCACATGGTTGGATTTGAGATATTTTACACAAAACTATTACAGGGCAGACACTAGAATTAATGGCATCTCCTGTTTCTGTTTAATTTTTTTAATTTTCCAAAATGAATGAGCAAGTTTTGTGTATAAAGCTAGGAGAAAATGTAAAGGAAAATCCGAATGAAGAAAATTTTGACAACACAAGAAGAAGAAGAAGAAGAAGAAGAGCCAGGCCCAAGACTGTACCCAGATTTCACATGGTTGGATTTGAGATATTTTACACAAAACTATTACAGGGCAGACACTAGAATTAATGGCATCTCCTGTTTCTGTTTAATTTTTTTAATTTTCCAAAATGAATGAGCAAGTTTTGTGTATAAAGCTAGGAGAAAATGTAAAGGAAAATCCGAATGAAGAAAATTTTGACAACACAAGAAGAAGAAGAAGAAGAAGAAGAAGAGCCAGGCCCAAGACTGTACCCAGATTTCACATGGTTGGATTTGAGATATTTTACACAAAACTATTACAGGGCAGACACTAGAATTAATGGCATCTCCTGTTTCTGTTTAATTTTTTTAATTTTCCAAAATGAATGAGCAAGTTTTGTGTATAAAGCTAGGAGAAAATGTAAAGGAAAATCCGAATGAAGAAAATTTTGACAACACAAGAAGAAGAAGAAGAAGAAGAGCCAGGCCCAAGACTGTACCCAGATTTCACATGGTTGGATTTGAGATATTTTACACAAAACTATTACAGGGCAGACACTAGAATTAATGGCATCTCCTGTTTCTGTTTAATGTTTTTAATTTTCCAAAATGAATGAGCAAGTTTTATGTATAAAGCTAGGAGAAAATGTAAAGGAAAATCCGAATGAAGAAAATTTTGACAACACAACAACAATGACGCCGAGATTAGTTATTATTGTTCCTCGGAGCAAATCTCAGGCGGCCCGCCGTAGAGTGACACCAACTTCGATTTCAATTTCCGAAAGTAGCAGTACTAATATAGTGGAGTAACACTTTTTGCCCAACGGAAATTCCCAGGCCACCACCGGAAATTTTATTGAATTTATAGCAGGGTTGCGCTGATCCGATTTACAGAGAACACGGGTCAGAAACGACCCGGCTGGAGGTTGGGGATGGGGATGACCCAACCTCTGCCCAACCACTCCCACGCACGGCCAGTGACGCGTGCCGCGCGCGTGAGGCCCACTCCGACAGCGGTTTTCTTGGCGGAAACTACCTCTACGTTTAGAAAATAATTTCTGATTTTTCGGTGATTTTTATCATTTTTTATCGTGTTAAATTATTTTTCGTGGATTTTTCTTTGTTCAGAAACTAAAAATTCAATGAAAAATATTTTTTTGTTAAATTAATTCTGATTTTTTTGATAAAATTACTTGAGATCTTGATAAAAATTGTTAAATTGTATCACTCTCTCTAGTTACCCTTGAATATCAAAATTACACATTGGTCCAAATTTCAAAATGTTAATTTTGTTAGGCCTAACTTAAATATAAAATGGATTCAAATGAATAACTATTTGGGTACCTTGGGGTTAATTTATAATTTACAAATTCATATTTTATTTATCAATATTTGAATATAAAATATCTCGAAAATTACAATAAAAATTACGAACTCATAATTTAAAAGTATTTGCAATGCCTAGAATTTAGGGTTTATGACATAATATTTAATTTAAGGTTTGATTTAGGGTTTAGGGTTTAGAATTTTAGGGTTTAGGGGTCTAGGGTTTTAAGGTTTAGGGTTTATTTTATAAATAGGATTTATTTTTATTTGATAATTAGTTATGGGTTTTCTTTTGCAATTTT
This sequence comes from Penstemon eatonii, assembly GCA_038501285.1. NCBI lineage: Eukaryota > Viridiplantae > Streptophyta > Magnoliopsida > Lamiales > Plantaginaceae > Penstemon > Penstemon eatonii. The sequence goes on from CM076713.1 coordinate 30,515,496, forward strand.
ATATTATTAATTATTTTTTAATGATTAGTTATGGGTTTTTTGACAATTTGATCGAAATAGTGATCGAATCATTAATTTTTTTTAATTATTGACATATTATCAAATTACGAAGGACTTAGTGTTACATGCCCATCTAATAGATAATTTGATCGAAATAATGACCGAATCATTAAATTTTTTTTTTTAAATTATTGACATATTATCAAATTACAAAGGACTTAGTGTTACATACCCATCTAATAAACAATTTGATCGAAATAATGACCGAATCATTAATTTTTTTTAATTATTGACATGTTATCAAATTACGAAGGACTTAGTGTTGCATACCCATCTAATAAACAATTTGATCGAAATAATGACCGAATCATTACTTTTTTTTAAATTATTGATATATTATCAAATTACGAAGGACTTAGTGTTACATACTCATCCAATAGACAATTTGATCGAAATAATTACCGAATCATTATTTTTTTTTTAAATTATTGACATGTTATCAAATTACGAAGGACTTAGTGTTACATACCCATCTAATAGACAATTTGATCGAAATAATGACCGAGTCATTAATTTTTTTTAATTATTGACATATTATCAAATTACGAAGGACTTAGTTTATTTAAATTAAGAGTTGAAAATGTTGGTTCTAATAAATTTTCTGAATTTTCTGTTGTGAATGCAATTGAATCTTCTAATGTTTGGCATGATAGATTAGGACATTTAAATTTTGGTTCTGTTAAACGGATGATAAATTTAAATCTAATCCCCAAACATGAAATAAACCATATAGACAAATGTCACATTTGTGTTGAAGCAAAACAAGTAAGAAAGTGTTGGTCCCAAGTGGTCAGATGAGGTCTAGAGGGGGGGGGGGGTGAATAGACCTCTGAAAAATTTTAGACTTAAAAACTTTTCAGTCTTCTGTCAGCAGACTAAGCTGATGAAGAACAGTAAGATGACTACGCTGATCAAGAACAAGTCTAGAACAGCAGAGTGACCACTCTTCTTATAAATACTTAGCTGTTTTTCAACAGAATAGTTTTCTTAAGAGTTTACTTGCAGCGGATGTTTGAAAGTGTTTTTCACAAGTAGACTAAGTCCTTAAAAAGATTTTATCCCCAGTTTAAAAACTCCTTTTAAAATCTTTCAATCAATTCAAAGTGTTTGCTTATGCGGTTTGAAATATGCAAGAAAAACTTAAATGCAAATCAACACAAAGAATTTTTATAGTGGTTATATGGATGTAAATCCTTTAGTCCACTCTTCCAGATCACTTAGATTCTGGGTTATACTATAATCACACAGATTACAATATGTCTCCACTTATACCTAGACAACAAATGAAAAGGCTATAAGCTCATAATAGGAATTCACAAAGAAAACCTATCCTCTAAAGTAGAATCACTCACAAAGTTGGATTCTAACTTCGCACAACACTCAGCTAATACAAAACACTCAGATTGTATTTTTCTGTTTTCTTCAACTGGGTTTCTGTCAACAGATGACTTCCACCAGACGAGTGAGCTGTTCAAGCTTTTGAGACTTAGATGATTTCTGCTTCAAAGAATAATCTCAGATTGTTGTTGTGTGTCTCGCTTGTTGAAATCAGCTCCTTTTATACTTGAATTTGAAAATAAGACCGTTGAAGGAAATCAAATCTTCAAATCCATAGCCTTAGCCCGAAATCAGAACGGTAACCTGCTACAGTCCTTTCTCTGCTGTACTTTCCTGTAGCTGCATTAAATGCACTCTGCTGATACAAGGTTTTCTTTAATCATTTGTCATTACTACCCTTCTCTTACAACATTTATTACTCCAAGTGCATTTATTACCGTTGGACTAATCTCTTGATCTCTTCTACTCTGTTGATCGACGCAACTCATCTGATAGGCACTCTGCTGATCAAACTCTGAACTAATCTGATTTGAGTCAGCTGGTGGTCTACCCTTCTGTTTGCTGTTTCAGCGTGAGATCACTAGTCTTCTAGGCTTTGAACTTTGAACTCTTCTGATGTCTTCTTTACTTGTTCAAAATTCTTCTAAGGGAACTAAGCTTTCCATACTTAGCTGATTATGATGTTTTGGAAATCATCAAAACCTTCCCTTAATTACTTGTCTTCTTTGCACTTTAATCTTCATCTTCATCCAACAATTTCCCCCTTTTTTATGATGACAAAACTTCAGCTAAGTACCTGTACCTAAACTAAAGTTTTTATCCTCAAAAATTTCTGAGTTAGAAATGATCTGTTGGATTCAAAACTTGCAATTTTATAGATATATGAAAGGATTACAGATTACAAGTCTTATCAGATGAGTTGTGCAAAATGAAATAAAATTACAAGGAAAATTACAAGTAAATTTAGCTATCATTTGTCTTCTTCTTTTTCCTTGTCTTCTTCTTCTTTTTCTTCAGCTGGCTCAGATGTCTCAGCTATTGATTCATTGAACCTTTTTCTCAGAAGCTCTATCTTTTTGTTTTTGACATCAGGGTCAAGCTGTTCTTCAGCTGAATCCTTAGCAGCAGCTATCTCTTTGTCAGATTTGGCCTTTGCTTCAGCTTCAGTTTCTTCAGCTTCACTGTCTTCTTCTGTGTCTAATTGATTTGCTGGTCTGCTGGTTCCTTCATTTTCATCTTCATTTGCAGACTCTTCCAGCATCTCAGTTTCTTCCAATTCAGCAGTCTTCTCTTCAGCTACCTTATCTTCCCCCTTTTTGTCATCATCAGCAGGGTTGACTTGGTATTTTGGAGAGAGTGGTGTGATCTGGAGAGAATCACAGAGAAGCCTGATATTCTCATTCATGGTATCCATTTGAGCTCCTTGCCTTAGCTGATTTGCTTGAATGACATCAACTTGAGCAGCATGAGTTATCTGGTTTGCTTCCATAGCATGCATTCTGTTGAGAACTGCTTCACCTTGATCACCAAGTTGAAATTGGGTTGCAAGTACCATATCAGCAGTAGATTTGAAAGATTTGCCCATATTCATTAAGGCTTCATCTTCTGCTTGCATAGCCATCTCAACAGTTTCAGTAATATCCTTCCAACCAGCAGCTGTGTTCTTGGTTCTAGCTTGGATAACATCCATATCCTGTCTGATGGACTTCACATTGTAAGCAGTATCTTCAATGACATCAGCAGGGATAGAAGCAGCTTTCTGGATTGATGGATTTAATGCAGCCAAAATGTTTGCAGTTATTCTTTCTTCCATTTCCTTCAGGGATTTGGCAATCATCTGTTGGAATATGTCAGATAGGGAGTCCTACAAAACCTTAACAGTAGAAGCAACATCAGTAGTAATAGGAGGCAAGGCAAGAACTTCATTTTCTGTTGTCTGATCAGCTGAACCAGAAGCAATCTCATGCTCTTTGGCTTCATCAGCATGACTGGGAGTGCTTTCCTTCTCCTCAGTTTGATCAGCAGTCTCTTCTTCCTTTTTCTCCTCTAAGTCCTTACTCTGATCAGCAGGGTCAGACGAGTCTTTTGTTTCTTTATCTTTATTTTCTTGCTCAGTAGACTTATCTTGTTCTTTCCCTTGATCAGCAGCAGGGGCTTTGATCTTCTTCACCTCAGTGATGGTGTGGACTTTACCAGCCTCATCTAAGGCAGTCCTATGAGTAATCCATGTCAGATCATCAATGGCAACAAATGGTGACACTGGATTCTCAGGAAGATCTTCATATGGTCTGATAGCTGGACCATATACTATCTGCTTTAGACTAGGGAGGGGAATTAATGAGCTTGGTTGTCCCTCCATCTTTCTAGTCTTCTTTGCCCAAGTCTTCATAGTCTGGGAGATAGCCAATCTGATAGACCGTTCCTTCAAGTCTTCATTTTCTGCATAATCTTCTGGAACTGAGTCATAGATCTTTTTGGCTTCAGCCTTGACAACTTTGCTGATCATCAGTCTAAGTTTGTCTAAGAAAAATTCTGAGTCAAGTGCTTGTGTTATTGATCCTGTTTCAAGCCACTTAGGAACCCAGGCTTCTTCATCATTGAAGGCTTTCCAGCTATTTATCTGTGCCTTGCTCTTTGTCAGACGATAGTCCCTCCATCTGTTGTAGCGGACTTTTTCCTTGTTAAACATCGTCAGACGAGTGATTTTATCATTTTCAGTGTCCAATCTTTCTATGAACTCATCAAAGGCTTCTAGATTGTCTCTTACAATCTCCAGAGCCAGTTTCACTTCTGATCTTTTCTTAGATTTGACCTTTGGAGCAGGCATTGATGGTTTGGGCTTGTTGGGGTCTCTTGGTTCCCCAATACTTATTCCTCCAGCTTGCCTTGGACCATGGGCGTCCTTGGTGCTGGCCTCTATTGCAGCAGCTAACTCAGCTGCTTCAATAGCATCCCTTTCTTCTTGAGTTAGTTTGCTGGCTTCTTCTTCCAGCCTCTTAAGCTCAAGTTTTTTCAACCTATCTTCCTCTGCCTTTTCTGCAGCTTTTCTCTGCTTCTCAGCATCATCTTTCTTCTTTTGCTCAGCAGCAGAAATGGCAATTTTCTTACCCCCAATAACAGCAGACATAACAGTTTCGTCTTTGTTGAATGTTCTGGTCTGGTAGAAGTGTTCTACGTCTTCTAAATAGACCCTGTCTTCGTGTGCTTCCAGAACTGGAACTAAAGACGCCTCTTTGATTTTCTCCATTAGTGAGCGCATTAGATCAGTACCGGAGAAGTGAAATTTGCTGTAGTTCAAGTATCTTCCATCGATAATCTTCTCCATTTCTGTGATTACTAAGTGAAAATCTGTGAAAGCAGTAAACTTTTGAAAGCAAGAGATTTTGAGAGTTAGGAAATTTGAGAGTTTATGAGTGCGTAAGATGACTGATCTGTTCAGATCGGACTTTATACGTTTCCTGTAGTTTAGGTTATCGTGATTAATCTGATATGTTGGATCGATCTAACAGTTTATTAATCGTGTGGATGGGAGCTGCGGATTTCAATTTTATTATTTTAATGTCAGATGGGCGGAAAACTCTATCGACACTAATCTGCTACTTATAAAAGCGCGTTTTTAAAGATACGATTTATAACCATGCTTATATAAGATATCAGATGAGTAGAGTTTAACTTATCTGACAGACGAGTGATATGTTATCTGATATTACTAGAGAAAGCCAATAGCTAGTAATCTTCCTCTGCTGTTTGTCAATCCAGCAAGATAAAATAATCTTCGGTCTTCAAGAATTAAGAACAGATCTTCTGATAGCATAACTTCAACTAACTGTCATTAACAAATTTCATCTTTTAGAGCAGAAGTACCGCTAGTCTTACACGTTCCCCCTGTCTTTAAGAATTCATAAGTTAACTAGTCTGTTGAAAGTTAATCCTTGAATAGAATAACGGATAACTAAGCTGTTGAACTTCAGTCTTCTGATAAGTTCCCCCCTCAGCTTATGCATCCAAATTAAGTAGTCCTAGCTCAGCTCTTAGAGTTGAGAACCTTACTTCACTTAAAGGTTTAGTGAAAATATCAGCAATCTGATTGTCAGTATGAATATACTCTATCATAACATTGCCTTTTTCCACATGATCTCTAATGAAGTGATGCTTGATCTCAATATGTTTAGTCCTTGAATGACTTGTAGTATTCTGAGTAAGAGAGATTGCACTTGTATTGTCACAGTAGATTGGAATTCCACTGATTTTGATATTGTAGTCTTCTAGTTGATGTTTCAACCATAGTATCTGTGCACAGCAAGCTCCAGCAGCTATATATTCAGCTTCAGCAGTAGATATGGACACTGAAGTCTATTTCTTACTCATCCATGAGATCAGACGACTACCTAAGAACTGACAGGCACCAGTTGTGCTTTTTCTGTCAATCTTGCAGCCAGCAAGGTCTGAATCTGAATAACCAATAAGCTCAAATCCAGATTCTCTAGGATACCACAATCCCAATTCTTGAGTGCCTTTAACATATTTCAATATTCTCTTGGCAGCTAAGAGATGAGATTCCTTGGGATTTGATAGAAATCTTGCACAAACCCCTACTGAGTACATTATGTTAGGTCTGCTTGCTGTTAGATATAACAGTGACCCTATAATGCCTCTGTATTTGGTTATGTCTACTGATTTGCCATCTTCATCTTTATCCAAACGAAGACTTGTAGACATTGGAATGTTAGCAGTTGAGCTAGTTTCCATACCAAACTTTTTAAACAGATCTCTTGTGTATTTAGCTTGATTTATAAAGATTCCATCAGGCAGCTGTTTAACTTGTAAACCAAGAAAATAATTAAGTTCTCCCATCATGCTCATTTCAAACTTATTCTGCATCAGCTTAGAGAACTTGTCACACATCTGTTGGTTAATTGAACCAAAAATAATATCGTCTACATATATTTGCACAATCAATATATGATTTTCCCATTCAATAGTGAACAAGGTTTTATCTACCTTACCTTTATGAAATCCTTTAATTAAAAGAAAATCAGATAGGGTATCATACCATGCTCTTGGAGCCTGTTTCAGTCCATAGAGGGCTTTCTTCAGACGATATACTTTGTCCTCTTCTTGATAGACTTCAAATCCAGGAGGTTGTTCAACATATACTTCTTCTTGCAGTTCTCCATTGAGAAAAGCAGACTTCACATCCATCTGATAGACAGTGAAGTTCTTATAAGCAGCATAGGCTAGAAACAGTCTGATTGCTTCAAGTCTTGCTACTGGTGCAAAAGTTTCATCAAAGTCAATTCCTTCTTCTTGACAATAACCCTTGGCCACTAATCTTGCTTTATTTCTAGTGACAACACCATCTTCATTCATCTTATTTCTGAAAACCCATTTAGTGCCAATTACCCTTTGATGACTTGGTCTAGGAACTAAGTACCAGACTTCATTCCTTTCAAATTGATTCAACTCTTCTTGCATAGCTTCTATCCAGAAGGAATCACTGAGAGCTTCTTCAATTTGCTTAGGCTCTACTTGAGATAAGAAAGTGACAAACATGGCATCTTGTGCAGCAGCTCTTCTTGTTTTCACTCTATCTAAAGGATCACCAATCACTAACTCAGGTGGGTGATTTCTGAGCCATCTTAGATCAGGTTGCAGGTCTGAATGTTGTCCTCTGTTATGATCTTGCAACACTACTGTTGGAGTAGCAGTAGTAGTCTGTTGAACATTTGCTGTCTGTTGAACAGTCTCTGGTCTGTCAGCTGGTTGTAACTCGTCTGTTAGACAATCAGTGATCTGATTTTGAACAGCACTTGAGTTGACAGCTGGGTTAAGATCAGGTAGTATGATGGGAACATATTCTTCATTCCTCCCAACACTTAACTTCTGTAAATCAGTAGATAGATCTTGATTAGTACTTTGATTCTTTTCAGAAGATTGGTTTGGTTCATCAAATACTACATGAATGGATTCTTCTACTAGTAATGTTCTTTTGTTAAAAACTCTATAAGCCTTACTAACAGTAGAGTATCCTACAAAAACAGCTTCATCAGCCTTTTCTGCAAATGCAGTAAGGTGATTTTTCCCATTATTCAAAACAAAACATTTACAACCAAAAATTTTAAAGTAATGAATGTTTGGTTTTCTGTTGTTCCAAACTTCATATAGAGTCTTGTTCTGATTTTTGTTGATCATGCATCTGTTTTGAGTAAAGCAGGCTGCATTTGTTGCTTCTGCCCAAAATCTTTGTGGCAGCTTAGCTTCAGCTATCATGGTTCTGACAGCTTCCTTTAGTGTTATGTTTCTCCTTTCAGCAACACCATTCTGTTGAGGGGTTCTAGCAGCTGAATACTCATGATGTATTCCTTTCATGTTACAATACTCTTCAACAGTAGAGTTTGTGAACTCTGTCCCTCTATCTGATCTGATCTTCAATATCTTTATACTTTTCTCATTCTGGATCAGTTCCATCAGTTTAGTAAGATGTTCTTTGGTTTCACTTTTCTTTTTCATGAAAATCACCCAAGTATATCTTGAATAATCATCCACAACAGCTAGGCAGTATTTCTTTCCACTGTTGCTGACTGGAGCAATGGGTCCAAATAAGTCCATATGTAGTAGCTCCAATATTCTTTCTGAAGATTGATGCTTCTTGCTTTTGAAAGATGACTTGATTTGTTTACCCTTCTGACATGCGTCACATAGCTTGTCTTTGCTCATGACTGTTTTTGGAATCCCTTCTACCAAATCATTCTTGATTAATCTGTTGATGGTCTTGAAGTTTAAATGATTCATTCTCTTGTGCCATAGCCAACTAACTTCACTTGGTGTAGACGCCACCAAACAAACATTTGAATTCTTGTCAACAGAATTCCAGTCGACTATGTAGACATTCCCTTGTCGTCTTCCAGATAAAATTACCTTCTTTGTACCAATCTGTTCAACATAGCACTTATCTGTTGAGAAGATGACTGAATATCCTTTGTCACAAAATTGACTTATGCTCAGCAGGTTGTACTTTAGGCCTTTAACATATGAGACGTCAGCTATCTCAATGTTTCCTTTGATTATCCTTCCTTTAGCTACAATCTTGCCTTCTTTGCTGTCTCCAAATGTAACACTTGGACCATCCACAGCAACTGCATCAGTCCGCTCATGTATGCTTCCACACATGTGCCTTGAACATCCACTGTCCAAGTACCAAATCTTCTCTACTTTACTCCTACTCCTAATCCTAACCTACAAAACAAAAATAAAATTGTTTTAGGTACCCTTATTGAGAGGGTCCTGAAGGATTAGTTCCACCTTTGACAACCCAAGATGTTGATGTCTTAGGCTTCTGAGTTTTAACAAGAGCATGAACAGTTTCATTTTTATCATAGTTGTCAGATAAGTCATGTTGATGATCAGTATGATAAGAATAATGTTCATAAGCAGGGTAAGGTGCATGATAAGCAGGGTATGCATGCATTGGATGAGCAGGATAAGGTGCATAGTAACCTGGAAATTGAGGTGCATGATACATAGGAGGATATGCAGTAGGTTGCACATAATATGACTCATTTCCATACCAAGCATTTTGATTTTTCTTATTCTTATGCTTCTTTGGTTTACTAGTTGCTTGCTCATTTGATTTTGACTTAGCTTTACCAACAGTCTGATTCAGTTTAGCTTTATCAGCAGACTTCTTAGGACTCTGCTGTTTGGTCTTACTAGTCTGATTTCCTACACTAGGCTCTTTGCTCTTTTTAGCCTTAAGAGATTTCTTCTCCTTTACCACTTTTTCAGGTGAAGTAGGTCTAGCAGTTTGAACATACAGAATGACCTTACTATTGTCAGCAGATATAAATTTCTCAGTATGATTCAATTCTTGCTTATCCTGTTCTAAAGGCATCTTCTGTTTACTAGACATGTGATTTGATGCAACAGACGATTTCTCATGAGACTCAATAACCTTTTCAAGTTCCATGATTTTTCCTTTATAAACTTCACATTCAGCTTTCAGAGATTCATGTTCTTGCTCAAGCTGTTTATATTCAGCTGATTCTTTTGGCTTTTCAGCTAAAAGTTTCAGTGAACTATTTTGCTCTTTTAGCAATATCATCTCTTCCTTAAGCTTTTTATATGCTTCAGCAATACCAGTATTGTTAAGCATCATTTGTTCAAATGAATTAAATAATTCATTATCAAGAGGAGTTACCTCATCCTCAGAGTCATCAGATTCCTTTGCCATTAGGCAGATAAGAGCAGGGTTCTCTTCATCAGAAGTGTCTGAGTCTGAATCAGATGAGTAGACAGCAGTCAGCTTCTCTGCTTCAGCCATCATTGCCTTGCCTTTATGATGTTTCCTTTCTTTTCTGATTCTCTTCTCTTCCTCAGTGTACTTCTCTGCTTTTGGATATGGGCAGTCTCTAATGAAGTGTCCCAATTTCCTGCAGTTATAACACATTAGTTTTGCTTTATAATTATCTTTTTCTTGAGAAGAAGAGTTAGGTTTAGAAGTAGAAGCATTGTTGTATTTGTTCTTCATTTTTCTCTTGTAGAACTTCTTGAAATTATTCATCAGCAATGCAACATCTCCAGCAGTGTACTCTTTTTTGTTGAGCAGTGTGGCTTCATCAGATGAATCCACTTCTTTACATCTATGAGCTGGTCTTCTTTGATTTTCAGCAGCAACCAGGGCAGCTGTGGGTCCTGAAGTTGAGGTTTCTTCAATTCCCATTCTAGGCAGTTTATACTCGAATGCCTTGAGTACGGAAAACAGTTCTGTAAGAGAGATCTTTCCCAAATCTCTTGATTCTTCCATTGTTGTCACCTTCATGTTGAATTTTGGAGGTAAGGCCTTTAGTACTCTGACGGTGATTTCCTTGTCAGTAAAGGTTTTTCCCAACTTTAAAACTTCATTCAGTGTTCTGGTGAATCTGGTATCCATCTGATCAATGGTTTCTCCAGACTTCATCTTGAAGTTGTCAAGTTTCTCCAAAGCAACAGTTAGCTGATGCTCCTTTATGGCATCATTTCCTTCACTCATGTCTCTGACTTTGTCCCACATCTCCTTTGCAGTCTTGCAATGTTTGACTTTGTCAAACCGATCATTGTCCAGGGCTTTAGTCATGATGAATCTTCCGACTTTATCCAGATTAAATAGCTTGATTTCCTCTGGTGTCATCTCATGAAGGTCTTTTTCAACAACCGTATCGACTTCATTAATCTTTATGGTCTTTGTGAATCTTGATTTAACCCGTTTTCGTCGGGTTAAGAGTATCAGTGAATTCGTGATATTGGGGTTTTCAATATATATATTTTATAGGGCTCTGTTACTTTATTCCGGATGGATCAATCTCAAGGAAGAGCAATATCTTAAGAACAGAAAGTAAATATTCAAACCAACACAGAATAATTAACACAAATATGAAGATAAGGCTCCTTCTATTGAATATTAGTGAGTTGTGCAGTTCATGCAGAATTCAATGGCGTATTTGCCTTATCATTTAGAGTTTTCAGCCCTCTTTAATACAATGATTAACTAGGTATTTATATCATGCTAAACCTAGTTTTACAAGGAAACATAGTCCTTACAGGACTCGGCCCAAATATCCTTCTCGGGTCCGGAATATAATCTTCTAGTCGAAGAGAGCTGTATTCGGTCGGGTCGATAAGATGATCTTGAACAGCCTGATTTGGTCGAATCGATCTCAAGTTCTTTAGTCGATCCGTACAGTATGTAGGGTGCGAAATAGCCCCCATCAGTACTCCCTCACTTCTTCGAGCGTATAGATAAAAGAAGCTCGTAGAAGTAGATAATTCTTTACGACTGTTTATTTTCTATGAATGGAGCCTCATTAAAAACCTTTCTTAAGAAAAAACCCTGTGGGAAAAAATCTTAAGTAAGGAAAAGAGTGCTACATATCATAGATAGTCGTTTTCTCTGTCCGATTACGAATCGCCACGCGTCTATTCTGGAGGCTTTCATTTCCTTCCGTTTTTGGCGGGAGTATGATTAATTGTGATGAGTTCGAAACGTCTTTTCTCATCTTAGTATAAATAGGTGACTTTTGAGTTCGTCATTTTTCCTTTATACTTGCTTATAGTTCATAGTCATTTTCTTGCTTAGTCGTTAGTCGTATAAAGTTCTCCTTTTATCGACTTATACCATTCGAGAGTCTGAAAAATATGGCTTCTTTGAGAAAATCTTCTTCTTCCTCGAGGGAGAATGTCGCTCCTAATAATGAGGAGGAGTTGCGCTCTAATCTTTTGGGCGAACAATCTGCAACTTCTGAATTCATTGTTCCTATAGAAGATACTTTTAAGGTGCAGATTCTTTCTGACGCAGAGGTTGCTGCCCGAGCCAAAAAGGGCAAAGGTACTGTTCCTCAGATTTCTGAACCAATTGAGGACCTAGCTTGTGCTTATACGGTGGATACTTTTCCGGAGGTCGTGAACAATTATGCCAAATATTTTCCGACGGGTTCCGAGATAATTCTTTCTTCCCCTTCTGATAGGGTCACTTCTCCACCGGAAGGATGTCGTGCCTTTTATACGGCTCACTTTAATAGCGGCCTGCGTCTTCCGTTGTCTCCCATTTTCCTTGATATCTTGAGAATATTTAGTGTGTCCTTGACACAATTAGTTCCGAATTCTGTGGCTTTCCTAATTTGCTTTTCTGTCCTGATGTTCGCGAAAGGGTTTAAACCTTCCTTTCGTAATTTTACACAACTTTTCCGGTTTAATATTTCCAGTTCTTCCAATCGTGGGTATTTCTTCGCCAGTCAGAGACCTAGTCGGGCGATCTTCGACACTCCTGTTTCTAGCAACCCTTTTTGGAAATCTCACTTTTTCTTTGTTCGCCCCCCACATCATCTTCGTTCGGCGGATGGTTCGACTATTCCCTTCTCATGGGATCATGATTTCAAATGGGTATACGGAGGTCGCTTGCCGACAGGTGAATTCATCCCTGATGATGCTCAGTTTATCGCTGAAATCCCCGATATGCGTGCAAACAAATATCAGAGTGCTCTTCTGATTGGTGAAACTTTCCTTCGTAAAGCGGGATTGAGTGCTCATACCTTTCCAATCAGTTCATCATTGGAATCACTGGGTAAGCATTTTTTCTTTAATTTAGTGATACGATAATATCTTCTTATATAGAGAAATTAACTTTTATTTTGTTTCTTGTTCAGCCGATATGGTAGAAAATTCTCGACGTTCTTCAAAGGGAAAAATGGTGTTATCCAAATCCTCTAAATCTATAGAGAACAATCCCATCGAGCAAAGAGCTTCTCGGAAGAGGAAACTGGAGTTGAGTCATGAGTCCGAGGAGAACGGAGAGGAGTCTCCAAATTCTTCCCAAGATTCTCCTGTTCGGCAAGGGACTGGGCCCGGTTATCCCCCCCCCCCCCTTCAGCTTAGAACATCCTTGGGAATTCGTGGATGTCGTAGTTGGTCGATGCCTCATCCTAGCGACAACCCGGTGGGGAGAAAAAGGAGCTATTATGGTCGTTCTGGCTATGATCTTTCTTTACTTGGCGACAATCATCCGAAACCTACTTTGGTTGAAATGATCGAAGATCATTTAGAGGGGAAGAGAGCCGCTGGTTATTCTGAGAAAGATTCTCTCGTCCATGATGAAAACGAGAATGCGGTCGATAAGGCGACTCGCGTTCTTTTATCTGGGGGTTTTACTCGTGATTTGAACAAACTTTTCCGTAAGGATCCTCTGGAGAAATTTCAGCGAGCTTCACTTTATGCTGAAAAGGTAAATTCATTCGAGCTCGCTTTATAGGATATTCTTTATTCTGAAGATATTTCTGCTAACTTATTTCTTGTTTTACCCCTTTGCTTTTTCAGACTAAGACTTGTCTAGCCTCATACGCATACGAAACTGCACTCTGGAAACAGCAATGTGAGTTTCTAGATGAGAAAAATAAAGCTCTGCTTCGTAAGTTTTCTGGATCAGAGGTTGGTCCCGCGTCATCTTCTTCCGTTCCTGTAGTAGAGACTCGTGCTACTGGGACTGAAGATCAAGAGATCATAAATAGGATTATGGAGATTTCCCACGCTCAAGAGCAAGCCAATCAAATGGCTAAAAAGTTAGAGGAATTCCAATTTCAGAGTACAGCTCGAATTAGTGAGCTAGAATCTCAAGTATCTAGTCTTCAAACTTCTTTAGAGGAGTATGAAAAAGACGTCCCTCTTAGTGGACTTAAGGATCGGTATGGTAGGAACCCTGATGAAAGAGTTATCCGCAAATTCCTTAACTCTCCTGTCCACACGGCGTTGGTGTATCAGATGGTCGGTCCTCTTCTGGAGAGTACTTTCAAGAAGGCGGTTCATCAGTTGGTCGCTCTAAAGATGATCGACGACCGTCGAAAGGAGTACTTTAAGGCGGCGCACATTCGGTTGAATCGTTATGGGGAAATTTATTCTCCTTCCGAGCTTCCAGATGTCGTATATCAAGGTTTTCCTTTGGCTCACCTTGTCGAAGAATTCGGAAAACCATTGCCGATTCCTCCTTCTGATGTTAACGATGAGCTTGATAATACTTTTATCGATCCAGAAGACGAAGAAGAAGAAGATGTTGGTACGACCGAGAAGGTCGATAGTGAACAGAGAATCCCAGATAGCGACCAGGCTCTGTGATATATTTGACTTTTGAAACAATCTTTGTAATATTTTGACTGTAGGTTTAATTGTAATTTTACCTTCTCATCCCTTTGTACGCTAAACGTTTCACATTCTGACAGATACGTCTTTTCATCTTCGCCGTAATAATTCAGACAAGTCATTAAGTTCGCCTGTAATCATTATGCGTGCGTCTTTTCAAATTCTAGTGTTTATTCCAAGGTCAGTTTTTCTATTTCGCGCCCTTTCTTTAGGTCTGTAGCGTCTTTTCGTGTAGTATAAATACTAAAGGTAAAAACTTGACTTGTTATTTACCGTTATACTCGTCTCTTCTAGTAGAATTCTTTTTCTTTGGCTAGTCGATAAACTTTCTCGTTACTTGCCTTACACTTTTTCCAATAATTCGATCATGAGTAACCTTTTCGGTAATACTTCAAAACGACCTTCTCGTGAGAGCGCTAGGGATAATAGATCCAAAAAATCCTGAAGAGATGGGCCGTCGATGGAGCCTCCTCGTTCGTCCCCAATAATTAGGTCGGTGGTTGATACTCGTGTTATTCCTTCCGAACCTTTTTCTGTAGTAAACTCATCGTTTTCAGAACCAATCTTTTCTTCTTCCACTCAAGTAGGAAGTATGCCTTCCCCTGGTCGTATAGCTTTTGGTGATATGTCTAATGAGGAACCGACTTATAATATACCTGTTACTTCAGGTGCTTCTTCCTTTGAGCATGTTTTTCATGGAGGGAATTTTGCTATTTCCCTTCCTTTGTCTACTTCTACCGCCCCAATCGCCAGCGAAGGGCAAGTTGGTGATAGCTTTTTTGTCAATCCTTCCACAACACAATCTATTTTGCAAGATTGTCCTGACTACTTATTTCATAATACCACGGTGATGACTACTTCCTTTGAATCTGGGGGACCTTCTGGGGGTCGGTTTGGGTCGAGGTCTGGTCGTCGAACCGTTATTTCAGCTTCGGGCAAGGAGACCTCCGTTAGGCCCAACGAGAGAGATTCTCCTCGTCTGTTAGATGATCGTTGTATTCTTGAGCAGGTCAAAGACATTATGTTTTCAGAGACTCCGCGCCCTGACGGTGTCCCTTCTAATAGTGAATTGCCTGGCTCAGTTGAGCCTGATGCTTTGTCCTGGGATCAGGGTTTGAGCACCATTTTGCCTAGTGAGCTGAGGAAACTTGAGGGTACTTCCAATGTACGCCTCGTTCAGTCGCTGGTTAAAATATGCGAGCAGGTAGATATATCTTTCGATAATTTTCCCTACTTTTATTTCGATTTTCATGTTGTGTGAGGGTTTTTCTCATTCTTCTTCTTTTTTCAGTCCAAATATCTTGCCCTTCAGCTGGGCGTGCAGAATGATAATCTGTGGAATAGTAAGGATGCTTACCAAAAACGGTTGGAGTCGGAATCGGCGAAGGTCGCAGGGCAGACTCTCCAGCTGCAGCTTGTCAATGATGATTTGAAAAAATTGCAGGAGGAGAAGTCTGTCTGGGAGCAAGAGAAAAACGACTTGGTTCGGGCTGCTGCCCTTGCAGAGGAGTCTCAACGGCGGTCCTATGAGGAGGGATATGACGCTGGTTATCTAAAGCGTCAAGAGGAGTTGATGGTGTTTGCTGGCAACTTGACTCCTCGGAGGACTGTTTCTAGTAGTCGACCTGCTGATCGTTCTTCTCAGTGATCTTTGTTCGACCTGGCAGGCCTTGGACTGTCTCTTCCCTTTTTTTTTTTTTTTTTTTTTTTCTTGCCCAACTTTTGTGCATTTGTTCGGGCTAAAATTTTTTGTAATGGGAGAAGTACTAAATTGAAAATTATGACCTTTTGTAGGCAGATTCTTGCCTTGATCAATATTATTCTGTTAATATTCTTTGTTATGCACAATTTCCTGTCATACGTAAATATAACATCATGAAATAACGAGTATAGTTTTGGCATACTTAGCTGATATTGATCCTCGCGTAGTATACCAAGAATGTAGAATAAGGTAGCTTTAATCTTGCTCGGTCACTATTTAAGTAACTGAATGATATAATGTTTGCTCTACAACTCAGAATTTTGTTGATCAACCCAGTATAGTCCTTTGAGTTATATCCAAAGTCGCGTTGTTTGTCAGAATGTAGTCAGTAGGTCATTCGTATCTGTAGACGATTGAATGGCTGTTAGGGATTGCTCAGCATCTTGGTCGATGTTCAATCTAATCCTTGTAAATTTGTCTTTTTGTGACGTATATCTTATATAAGGAGGCTGTTTTTCCTTTTGTTGAACTCCATTTTTCTTTACATCAGAACAAGGGAAAATATCCCTCTCAGTATCTTCCAAAACTTCATGTTTCCCAGCATTAATTTTGAACTATATGTTCCTCAGCCAGTGTATCATGATAGCATTTCTTTGATATGGGAGGAATTGGAAAATGTGGAAGTCTTGGCCAGATCTATCCTGGTCAGACCTCCGTAAGCAATTCTTTGGTATGTTAGGCAGTTACTTCTTCGCATTTTCGTGTAAGGAGGGCTATTCTCCTGATTTCTATATCAGATATCTCGGACTTCAAAGGAGTTCTTGTATGGCTTAGTTAATGGTTACTCGTATGATGTATGAGGCAGTGACGGCCCTCGCATGGTGGAGGGTTTTGTCTTTTATCGAGCAAGTATCCTTTTCATGACGGTCTTAAACTTGTATGCCTTCGTTTGTGGATTCTAGGTTTTCAAGCAATCGACCATCATGTATGATCGCGCCGGTCTGTATGATCTGGAGCTCTTTTAGGTCTGTTTGTGTTGTTTCGATGATTGCTTCAATCTACGGCCCCTCTCGTTGTCGACCGGTTGAGTATATTAGATAGTGCCGTTCCAACTTTCTTGCATTTATTACGGGGAGTCAAAAGGTCGCATTTATGTTGATGAAATACTTTTTCAGCCGTTGGATTGCTTAGATCTATCCCTATAAATAGGGAGGCGGTTTGCATACTTCATTTGCCATATCTCAAAAAAAGGATGGAGATCTCGGTCTCTTTAGATTTTATTCTGCCTTCAGATCCCATAATATTCAAAAAGTCACATTATCGTGATTCAAACCGTAGTAGCTTGATGTTCTTCTGCCTTGTACTAACGGGTCCCATGGAAGCCCTACCTTGTACTAACGGGTCCCATAAGGCCTCAAATGTTGTTTTCACAGATTTGAGGTCCGTGGTTTCTGTTTGCACATGGAGGGTTCATACTTGCTGGTCACCCCCGTTCTTGGATGTTACCTCAGGAGTGAAAGACCATTGGGGTGACTGGTAAATTTACTATTTTACGACGGCCCCGAAGAGATGCTGCTCTAGAGTAAAATGTTTTATATTTAATGTAAAGGCAGTATCTTCTTGTGGGTGAATGAGTATTGCCAGTTATCTGGCTGGTAATGCTCATTCCGTCTGGAACAACATTTGATCATCCTTCCCTGGCCATCGAACTAAAGAAGTCGACCATCCTGAGCAGCATGCTTCTTAGGTGGTTTTATCATAATCGACGAGGTACTAGGGAGGAGATTTGGTATTTCCGTGGACATTGTCGTGAAGATTGCTGATCCATAGGATCGTTCTTATCTAAAAACCTTTGTAATGATGTTCGAGTAGTATGTAGATCTTTGTAATTTGATTAGAACTTCTGTATGTAATTGATTTGATGAATAAAACATTACCTTAATCCCTTGCATTTTCTTTGTCGTTGATTTTGTGTTGATCTGTTTTATGAGGAGTATTTATCGAGCATATCAATTCATACTTAACTCATTATGTATTTAGACTTAGGTTTTTATACCAAAAGTCTTTTTGTCGTTAAAATAAATCAAGGAGTGTTTATTGAGCGGATCAATGTATACTCGACTCGTTATAATTTAGACTTAGGTTTTTCATACCAAAAAGTCTTTTTGTCGTTAAAATAAATCAAGGAGTGTTTATTGAGCGGATCAATGTATACTCGACTCGTTATAATTTAGACTTAGGTTTTTCATACCAAAAAGTCTTTTTGTCGTTAAAATAAATTGAGGAGTGTTTATTGAGCGGATCAATGTATACTCGACTCGTTATAATTTAGACTTAGGTTTTTCATACCAAAAAGTCTTTTTGTCGTTAAAATAAATCAAGGAGTGTTTATTGAGCGGATCAATGTATACTCGACTCGTTATAATTTAGACTTAGGTTTTTCATACCAAAAAGTCTTTTTGTCGTTAAAATAAATTGAGGAGTGTTTATTGAGCGGATCAATGTATACTCGACTCGTTATAATTTAGACTTAGGTCTTTCATACCAAAAGCCTTTTAATCGTTGAAAATATATCGAGGAGTTTTTATCGAGCGGATCGATGTTTACTCAACTCGTTTTGTTTAGACTTAGGTTTTTAGTACCTGAAGTCTTTTAATCGTTGAAAAGTTGATCGAGGAGTGTTTATTGAGCGGATCAATGTTTACTCAACTCGTTGTTTAGACTTAGGTTTTTAATACCCGAAGTCTTTTTGAATCGTCATGAGTAGATCGAGGAGTTTTTATTGAGCGGATCAATGTTTACTCAACTCGTTATAATTTAGACTTAGGTTTTCATACCAGAAGTCCTTTTGATCACTGAATATATATCGAGGAGTGTTTATTGAGCAGATCAATGTATACTCGACTCGTTTTTATTTAGACTTAGGTTTTAATACCAAAAGTCTTTTTGATCATTGAATATGTATCGAGGAGTGTTTATTGAGCGGATCAATGTATACTCGACTCGTTTTTATTTAGACTTAGGTTTTTCATACCAAAAAGTCTTTTTGTCGTTAAAATAAATTGAGGAGTGTTAATTGAGCGGATCAATGTATACTCGACTCGTTATAATTTAGACTTAGGTCTTTCATACCAAAAGCCTTTTAATCGTTGAAAATATATCGAGGAGTTTTTATCGAGCGGATCGATGTTTACTCAACTCGTTTTGTTTAGACTTAGGTTTTTAGTACCTGAAGTCTTTTAATCGTTGAAAAGTTGATCGAGGAGTGTTTATTGAGCGGATCAATGTTTACTCAACTAATTGTTTAGACTTAGGTTTTTAATACCCGAAGTCTTTTTGAATCGTCATGAGTAGATCGAGGAGTTTTTATTGAGCGGATCAATGTTTACTCAACTCGTTTATAATTTAGACTTAGGTTTTCATACCAGAAGTCCTTTTGATCACTGAATATATATCGAGGAGTGTTTATTGAGCGGATCAATGTATACTCGACTCGTTTTGTCCCAATCTCAATCAATATGATAGTAGAATTCCAAGGAGTGTTTACCGAAACAATCGATTTATAGAAATTGCTAAAATCTTTAATAATTGAACTGTAGGCTAAGGCCTTTATTACAAAGACTAAAACTCAATGAAATAAAATAAAACAATGCAGTATAATCTGCTAAAATTTATTTACCATAGTATTTTCTAAGGTTGACTGCGTTCCAAGTTCTTGGTAAGGCTGTTCCATCCAAGTGTGCAATTTTGTATGAACCTTTCTTTCCTACGCCAATGACGACATAAGGTCCATCCCAATTTTGTTGTAACTTTCCCACATGCTTGGATACTTCTACCTTTTTCAAGACCAGGTCTCCTTCTTTGAAGGTTCGGATGCGTACTTTTTGATTGTATGCCTTTTCCATATTTGCTTTAGTGGCTTGCAAGCGTACAACGGCTTTTTCTCTTAAAGCTTCTGTTAAGTCGATATCATTTTCTCTTGTCTTTTTGTTTTTCTGATCATCGTACATTTCAATTCTTGGTGTTGGAATTAGAGTTTCAACAGGAATAACAGCTTCCGAACCATATACCAAGCTAAATGGGATTTCCCCGGTCGAGCTCCTGACTGTAGTTCGATTTGCCCAAAGTACTCCTGGGAGTTCATCAAGCCATTTTCCTTTGGCCGCTCCTAGTCTTTTTTCCAAGGATTTTATTATTTCTCGGTTTGCTACTTCGGTTTGTCCGTTCGCTCTAGGGTGCCCGACCGAAGTAAAATTTTGTTGAATCCCAAGTTTCGAACACCATTCTATTACTTGTTTTCCCGCGAATTGGGTTCCATTATCAGAAATTAGGATCCTTGGGATGCCAAATCGACAAACTATGAATTTCCATAGGAAGTTGATCACTTGGAACTGAGTTATTCGTGCTAGGGCTATGCATTCTATCCATTTGCTGAAGTATTCTACGGCGACCAGGACGTAAGCTTTCTTGGACCTAGCTGCTGGGAATGGTCCCACAATGTCCATTCCCCATTGATCGAAAGGCCAACATACCGGGATTGGGTGCATGTTTTCTGCTGGTCGATGACATATATTAGCATGGACTTGGCAGTGATGACATTCCTGGACATACCGAGCGGCATCTTTGTTGATGGTAGGCCAATAATAACCTATTCTGAGGCATTTTAAAGCCAATGCCCTCGACCCGCTGTGATTTCCTACGTCTCCTTCGTGTATTTCTCGTAGTATATCGGTGGTTTGTAATTCAGGGACGCATTTAAGAAGAATTCCTGATATTGATCTTCGGTAGAGTTTTCCTTCTATGAGCGTATACTTTGGAGCTCGATATCTTATTTTCCGAGCTTCATTCTGGTCAGGCGGTAGTTTTCCCTCTCGAAGATAGTCTATCATTGGGGTCATCCAGTTTTCTTCAGCTTCTTCGATTTCCATTATATCGACTACCGGTGTTTCATCGATATCGATCGCCGGTGTATTAAAGATTAACCAGTTGATCACCCTTTCGGTTTTTCCATCATGGAATCCTGTGAACTTAGATAGTTGGTCGGCCCATTTGTTTTCCGATCGAGGAATGTTCTGTATGCCGAAACTTTCAAATTTCTCGGCTAGTGTTTTCACTTTAGCGAGGTATTTAATCATATTGAATTCTTTAGCCTCGTATAAGCCTTCTATTTGTCTTTGTACTAACTCTGAATCGGTTAATACTTTAAGACTTTTTATGTTGGCTTTGATCGCCATTTCCATTCCTGCGATCAACGCTTCATATTCTGCTTCATTGTTTGTTACAACGAAGTCCAACGTTATCGCATAATTCAAATCTTCTTTATTTGGTCCGGTGAAGTTGATTCCGGCGCCCCCTCCTTCTCGGCATGAAGCACCGTCGACATGCATTAACCAAGTTTGATCTTCTATGATCAAGACATCGTCGTTGAGGCTGCTCGACGATTCAGTTGCCTGTGTAGGTGTTTCTAATAGAAAATCAGCTAACACTTGGGCCTTAATTGCGATTCTTGGTTTATAATCGATTTCAAACTGGCCTAGTTCGATCGCCCATTTGATTAGTCTTCCGGAGGCTTCCGGTTTTGCTAAGACTTGTCTTAGTGGTTGATTTGTTAAAACCACTATTTTGTAGGTTAAAAAGTAAGGTCGAAGTTTTCGTGCAGCCACTACCAAGGCCAGAGTGAATTTCTCAATTTCCAAATAATTCTTCTCCGCCCCTTGTAATAATTTGCTTAAATAATAGACAGGCTTATGTTCTGAACCTTCTATCTTTATTAGTACTGAACTAACGGCCGCGTCGGAGATTGAGATGTAGATATACAATGGTTCTCCTTCCGTCGGTTTGGCCAACATTGGTGGAGTTGTCAAATACTCTTTGAGTTGTTCGAAGGCTCGATCGCATTCTTCGGTCCAAACGAAGTTTTTTGCTTTTCGAAGCGTTTGGAAAAAGGGCAAACTTCTGTCTGCAGATTTTGATATGAATCTGTTCAACGCTACGATTTTCCCAACCAAGCTTTGTACTTGGGAGATGGTTTTGGGAGGTTTCATTTCAGTTATGGCTCGAATTTTTTCTGGGTTAGCTTCTATTCCTCGCTGGTGTACTAAATAGCCCAAAAATTTTCCTGACTTAACACCGAAAGTGCATTTCGCGGGATTTAACTTCATACGGTATTTTCTTAAGATCCGGAAACATCGATCGAGATGTTTTACGTGATCCGCTTCGTTCATACTTTTGACTAACATGTCGTCTACATAGACTTCCATTATCTCTCCGATTAACTCTTTGAACATTAGGTTTACTAACCTTTGGTAAGTAGCTCCGGCATTCCTCAAGCCGAATGGCATCACTTTAAAGCAATATACTCCTTGCTCGGTTATAAACGCGGTCTTCTCTTGGTCCCGCTCATCCATGTATATTTCATAAAACCCTTGAAAGGCGTCCATCATGCTGAATATCGCGAAACCAGCGGTTGAGTCAACTAATAAGTCGATCCTTGGGAGGGGATATGGGTCGCGTGGGCATAATTTGTTAAGGTCGGTAAAATCATTACACATTCTCCATTTGTTGTCCTTTTTATCCCCTTTTGCTACTAAAACAACATTACACAGCCATTCTGAGAAGTGTATTTCTCGGATTTGTTTTGCTTCAAGTAGTCTTTCTACCTCGGCTTTGATAATTTTATCTTTTACTGGCCCATGATTTCTCTTCTTTTGTCTGGCAGGTTTTGCCAAGGGATCAATTTTTAGGGAATGTTTGATTACTCGAGGATCAATTCCTTCAATGTCATTCGCGCTCCAGGCGAAGACGTCGATATTATCTCTGAGGAAGTTGATTAACATTACTTCCCCTTCCTTGCTCAATTCAGTACCTATTCTTGTCGTTTTGGACGAGTCCCCTTGTACTAGAATTACATCCTTATGCTCTGGGGGTTTCAAGGCTAGATCTAGCGGTTCTTTCCCCTTTTTATCTATCCGATCAGTACTAGGGATTTCAACCTTGTTTCTAATAAGATCGTCTTCGAGTTTTCTTTTGCTCGGGGTAATTGATTTGGGGTGTTATTTCAGGGTTAAGGAGGTGATGTAGCAATCCCTTGCCATACAGTGATCATTCGTTATTTCTCCGATACCTTTATCGGTCGGAAACTTTATCTTCTGGTGATAAGTAGAGACAACGGCTCGGAACAGGTTGAGAGCTGGTCGTCCCAATATTGCGTTATAAGCGAAGGGCGTTTCTACCACTAGAAATTTCACTAGTTTCACTGTCCGGTGCGGTTTTTTCCCGAGTGATACACTTAAAGTTATTGTTCCGCTGGGGACGATCTCGGACCCTCCAAACCCTACTAACGGTGTAGCTACTTTCTGTAGATTTATCTGTCCCAAGTTCATTTGGGCTAAAACCTCTTGGGAGATGATATTTGCTGAGCTCCCATTATCGATTAGGATTCTTTTGACATTATAATTTGCTATTTCTAGCGACACCACCATCGGGAAATCGGGGTTATCCTCTTTTGTGTCCCAAGCGATGTTTTTAGGTACTTCGCCTTCGTTAAAGCTGATCGGCTGGTCGATTGATGGCTTGTTTTCTAGAGTCCATATTTCTTTTGGGTATTTTAAGCTTCCAATTATGGATCTGGCTGTCCGTCGTCGGGCATTACGGCTATCCCCGCCTGCGGGTCCCCCGGATATTGTATGAATAGTCCCATTGATCTGGTCGTGGTTCAACTCCTGAGGAGGACCACGCTCGGGCGACCTTCGACGAGAACTCCTTCTTTGATTATTATTCCGAGGGCTTCCACTTCTTTCCCTTTTGCGATTATCTCGCTCTATGTAGTCGTCTAGTTTTCCTTGTTCGATTAGTTTTTCAATTTCTCTTTTAAGGTGAAAACAGTTTTCCGTTCGATGTCCGTGTGCCCGATGGTATTTGCAGTATAGGTCGTAGTTTCGAGATCCTGGTCTGGGCTGAGCGATTTTCCTCGCTTCGGGGATCCAGTTATTTCTTTCTAGAACTTCCAATATTTCTTCCATCGGAGCATTTAACCTTGGGTGTTCTACTTGATTCACACTGCCTCTGATCGGTGGTTCGGGGTTTCTTGGTCGTTGGTAGAAATTAGGTTGCCTTTCCTGGTCGGCTTTGTTGTATTCCAATCGCTGGAAAACGTTGCCTTTTCTAAAAGATCGTTCATAATCCATGGATCTTTGGGCAGGAACCCTATCATGTCTTTTGGAGCCTGAAGTTGTAGTTTTGTTTTTGTTTTTATCTTTAAAGGAATTCATCTCTTCTTGGGTCATATATTTAGACGCCAAGCTCATGATGTCGGCAAATGTTCTTGGTTGTTTTCGACTGAGGGCATTTCCGAACTGCCTATTCTTTGTGAGGTCGAAGAGAATAGAAATTATGTAATCGATATTAGGGGAATCGATTTTGAGTAATTCCACGTTAAATCTTGCCAACCAGTTTCTTAGGGATTCTCCCTCTTGTTGGTGTATTGTTCCTAAGTAGCTCATCGGGAGTTTTTGCCTCTTCTGACTGGCAAATTGCTGCGTCAATTTATTACATAGTTCCCGAAAACTGAATATGGAGTTGGCAGGTTGTTTGGCGAACCAGTCCAATGCGAGTCCTTCGAATGTGGTCACCATTAATTTGGCGGTGAATTCCGCAGAGTGGGCGTATAAGTTCATTATATTCGTGAAGCTAAAAATATAATCATCCGGGTCAGTGGTTCCATCATAGCGAGGTAGTCTACCCGGGACCTGTCCAATTGATTGTGCCTCTTTTATTTCTCTGCAGAAGGGAGAACAGGCCGCAAGGCTCTCCTGGAGTTCCGTGGTTCGGGCCCACGGGTTTTGAACAGATCGTAGGCGTTGTTCGAGTCGCTCCTGCACCATCCTTTCAATTTCTCTTTCCGAGAAACGAGTCGTTCGTGGTCGATCTGGGATTGTATCATCTATGTCATCCTCGATAGGGATTATTGTACGTTCCTTGGACCCACTGCGCCCCGCCTGCGGTTTTCTTTGTCCTGGTTTTCTTCGGGGATGGTTATCGGAGGGTTTTGAATTGTCCTGCTGCGGACTGTGTAGTGAGCGGCGCTCGCTTGGCGGGTTGTCAGCTTGTTGAGAGACTTGATCGTTTTGTCTTGGCGTTCTTTGAGCAGGAATTGCCCTGGCAGCCCTAACGTTTCGCGGAATTTGATCAAGAACGAGTAATTCTTCTGGAGAGAGTGATTTAACGAGCATTGCTATTTGTCGCAGTTTCTCCTGAGCACCCGGGAGAGGAACGGGGATCTCAGGGACTTCCGGTTCCACTACAAAAAAAAGCATCTTATGTGACGAATTATTTCATCACAAAAAACCAGAATTTCGTCACAAAAGGCTTATGTGACGAATTTTTTCGTCGCAGGGTTTGTCACATAGGCCCCGTCAAATAAAGTCTGATGCGACAAAAGTTTAGTTCGTCGCATAACACTGTGACGAAATTTACCTCGTCACAACAAGGCAATGTGTCGCGACGAATGATTTGTCACAAGAGCACAAAGAATTTGTCATTGAAAGTGAATTTCGTCACAACAAATATGATATTTATAAGGCTTTATGTGACGATTTAATTTGTCACATAAAACTAGCCTGTTATGACAAATTTCTTTGTCATGAAAAAAACTAACTTGAAATTCTGCACGTGCTTATATGACAATATATTTTGTCACATAAAAGTAGCACTATATGACAATTTTTTATTTCTTATGTGACAATTTATTTTGTAACTATAAATTTTACGATTAATAGACCTTTTAGAATTTATAATTTACATTTTTCACCTCATTGATAAAGTAAAACAGTAAAAATATTACGGAAACTAAAATTGCTTCTCAAAATAACAATAGAAACCAACTTACAAAGTATTTAAGTTCGAACACAAAAATATTCATATTCAAGTCTCAAAAACTACATTAAACAAAACGATAGCACTTGTCAATAACCTATTATGTTCACAACAAGAATTGAATAACAAGTTCTTTTCACCTAAACTTCCAAAACATGAACATATGCTGATTTCAATATCTTCAACTTCTAACACTTCATAGCCTCTAAACATAGCTCCACCACATTTTCACGTAGCGACCCAAAGTGCCGATAGTATTTTCTGCATGAAGACCACAATTTAGATAGTGAAACACATAACTAATAAATTCTAATTTATGAGAGAGGGAGATAGAAAGAGACCCATGTTCAGAATTTAACAACAAAGTAAGCTTAGTTTATTGCCACAAACCAGCTTCCTAATCAAAATCAACGTCCTTCCAAGATACTTGATGTACTATTACATAAATTAAATAAAGGTTGCAAATTATAGAGTACTAACTCTATAACTGAGTCATCAATTTACTTTCTTCGTAAAATAGCGTCATTGAACTGGACTAGGAAGATAAACTGTTTGAGTAGAAACTAAATAGGTTTAATTATAATTTTAAGGTTTAAAAATACTTACAGCAAACACTATGTAATGGAATTTGAGCTTTACATGTTATCAATTTCCCTTCAAACATGGTAATTATGTTCTCCCACTAAGTTACTTCTTGAACCGAATATAATTTCCACAAGTAACAAAATAAATAGAAACTACCACTATAGCCAATTTATACGAACAAGTATGAGTGTTTGTGTGTAAGGGTTATAGTGACAAATTAAATATAACTATCTTTTAACTATCTCCAAGAAATATGAACAGTGAATGCAAAACTAATCTACTCACCTTTTTAGAGAAGAAAACTCAACAAAAATGGCTTATGAGATGCAAATAACCAAATGTCTCTGTATTTCAATTTCCAGAGGCCTAATTAGAGTTATTGAAATTGCACTAAATTCTGTAATTAAAGAGCAATTCAACTTATCTCCAAGCACCTAATGCTACAAAGTAACCGAGTAAGCATTAAAAATTCTACATGTAGAAAGAAATCCCTATTAGCAATTTAAAAGAATTCTATTTTTACCGCAGAAAAATTTAATTTCCTATAAGTATTTACAAATTTCAATATACAAAAGAGTATTAGAACTTAATTAGGTCAACTTTTACAGTTCTTCACATTTGCGTTACATAGATTACTATCCAACACCATTTCTACATCCATTAATGTTACTATTAAAAGAAGCATGCCAATACTATCCAAAAGAAATCATAATGTAACTAGAAACTCTCATTTTTAACTTTTATGAAACAAAGATTAAAGAAAACATGAATTTGAAATAATACTTTACATTTGTGGAGTGTACCTTAGAACTTTCAAAGTTAAATGACTAAAATCAAAAGAGCTATTTGCCTCACTGCCTCACTAAATTATAGGCTTCTGCTACAATAATATTCATCATTAATTTTACTTATCAAAGAATCACGAAACTGTTTTGGACAATTACAAAACATACTTGTTCATTACTTCTACTCTTAGGACAAATAAAACAAGGAGTATAGTCTAAAATTCTCAGGAGATTAGCAAAACATAGCAACCAAGCCAGTATAGCACTTATAATGCAAAAGCAGCAACCAATTGCAACCCCAACAACGCATTTCACTAGTCTCGCCATATTCAACCTAAATAAATATTAATTTGGCAGCTGAAGGAAATTACACTATATAACAAATGTGTAACCGAAATGCTTAGGAATAACAAAGATAGAATAATTACCGGTTTATGAAAGTCGGTCAATGGCATAAAAAGATACCTTCAAGTCACGCCCATTTAAATCATTATCTGCCACAAACACCTTTGCTAAAACAGCATTCAAGTCTTGAATCCCCAATTAATGATAAAACCTTAAAATGAAAGAGAATTATGAGTAATTAAAATACATCTTGCACAAACACTCAATTTCAAGTCAAATACAATTGCCTGAAAGCTACCAGCTTAGGGGATGATCAATGACATAGATAGATAATAAATTAGTTTGCAACTTTACAAATGAAAACATATAGCATCCAAATCTACCCCTATAATTAATTCAAAACATCAAATATTTCTTGTTGATATAGTGTTGAACCAAAGAACATACACTTACTGATAAAAAGGATGAGAATAATATATGTAAGTTTACTTAATAAAATACCTCATACTAGCGGACAAATTACCAGATCCAATCGAACACTTATAGATTTAATCAAAAGTGGCAGACGAAGCGGCATAGAAGGCAGCGTCAGCGCCGGCGTAGGAGAAGAAGGCGTAGGAAGTGGCGGCGTAGGAGGAAAAGGCAGTGGGGTGGGGTGG
This sequence comes from Penstemon eatonii, assembly GCA_038501285.1. Taxonomy (NCBI): domain Eukaryota; kingdom Viridiplantae; phylum Streptophyta; class Magnoliopsida; order Lamiales; family Plantaginaceae; genus Penstemon; species Penstemon eatonii. The sequence goes on from CM076713.1 coordinate 30,543,503, forward strand.
ATGGACGGTAGCAACATCGATGGGTTGAGAAATCTCGGAGGAGAAGTTGTGCCCTAGGTGTGAAATGAGGGGTTGAACTCTGAGGTGTTAGTGAAAAAATCTTTAATTTGTGATTAATAAATTAAATGAAAATGAGTAAAGTTTAAAATATGTGCGATATATAAATCAACTAAAATTTGGTATGCAGCTCTTGATCACCACTTAATTCACCACTTTAATAAATGTGTTAATCGAGTTTTTCCATTTTATTAGATGACCCATTATTTTTACTCCATTAGTGTCAGTACTCGACCAAATTTTATAATATTTTAAGTTATTTGTTATGTTAAATTATTTATTTTGTGGTGTATTAAGCTTTTTAAATAATATATATGGTGTCAAATGATATAATCAACTTATTAATTAAACATATTAATTAAATTATTTATTATATTATTTTATAAATTCAGTCAAGTTTACTGGTCAATTGTATCAAGAGATAAAGAAAAATATGACGGAGGAAGTATATAAATAATATGTTATTAACTCCTGGACCATGTTCCTAGTTTTTTTCCTTTTTCTTATTTTGATAATTCATGGTTCTAATTTTTGTCCACTTTAATGATTTATCAATTTAATCAAAGTTGTGCCCATTGATCTTACAACTTGATGGACAGTATTGCAACATCAAAATAATGCAACATGCCAATATCCATACTAAAATATACTGAGATGAAAAAACTAGAAAAGTTATACCACCGGTTTTTATGAGCCAGGAATTGGCATAAAACTATAGGATGCTTGAAAATCCTCGGGTAAAAAAACATCGATAAAAGTCTAATTTGTTGTAGTGAAAGTTGTGTTCTACTCTTAAACGGATTAAATTCATTAAATGTTAAAGTGGCCAAAAATAAATGTTTAAATCGATTAAAAAATGATATACTATTAATCAATGATAATTGGTGCAAATTGCAATATATAATTGATATGATATGCATTTAGCTAGGAAAATTTAAATTTTACGTAGTTATTAGGATTCAATTATGTAAAATCTTAATACTTACATGTGCACACCACAGAATTTAAGGTCGTAGCTTACGTGATAATAGTCTAATTCTGTCACATAAATAAAAGGGAAAATTAGAAATGAGGGAACCAATATTCTAGATAACAATTTCTGAATTTAAGAAAGGAGGGAAATTTTTGGAGGGAATAAAACAATTTCATGTGACAATAAATATGTTTGTCACATAAGTTGAAGGTTGTGTGACGAAGTCAAACATTGTCGCAAGAAACTTCAGTTTATGTGACGAAATACAAATATGTCACATGAAGTCTTCCGTTTACGTGACATTATGAGTTTTGTCACATAAAATATAATTTTGAGTGGCGAAATTAATTTTTGTCGCTTCAAAACTTCGTTTACATGACAAAATTCACCTTTGTCACATAAAACATAAGTTTATGCGACGAAATGACAAATCGTCACCTGAGTTCTTATTTTATGTGACGAAAAACACGGTCGTCACGATAGACAAATATCTTGGGACGAATTTCAAATTCGTCACAAAAAAATTGTCACATAAAATGCTTTTTTTTGTAGTGTTCTTCCTGTATCGTACCGGGAAGACCTCCTAGGGGTTCCTGCTGACGGGGATGGGTATCCTGCAAATTCTCGTTGGTGTTGGGAGCGTTATTATCGTTGTTGTCCTGTAGATCTTCAGATGTGTTATGACCGGTGGTTGTGTTACTTCTTGCTCCGATACGAGCGCTTTTCCTTGGGCGAGCCATGTGTCGATCGAATAATTAACCTAGCCCCACGGTGGACGCCAACTGATTTAACCCGTTTTCGTCGGGTTAAGAGTATCAGTGAATTCGTGATATTGGGGTTTTCAATATATATATTTTATAGGGCTCTGTTACTTTATTCCGGATGGATCAATCTCAAGGAAGAGCAATATCTTAAGAACAGAAAGTAAATATTCAAACCAACACAGAATAATTAACACAAATATGAAGATAAGGCTCCTTCTATTAAATATTAGTGAGTTGTGCAGTTCATGCAGAATTCAATGGCGTATTTGCCTTATCATTTAGAGTTTTCAGCCCTCTTTAATACAATGAGTAACTAGATATTTATATCATGATAAACCTAGTTTTACAAGGAAACATAGTCCTTACAGGACTCGGCCCAAATATCCTTCTCGGGTCCGGAATATAATCTTCTAGTCGAAGAGAGCTGTATTCGGTCGGGTCGATAAGATGATCTTGAACAGCCTGATTTGGTCGAACCGATCTCAAGTTCTTTAGTCGATCCGTACAGTATGTAGGGTGCGAAATAGCCCCCATCAAATCTGAATGGACCTTTAATGATACATGTATACATGTTGTCATTATAAGCAGCAAGGAAAATCTTCATTCTGATTTTCCAATCTTCAAACGACATACCAGCAATGTGGGGAACATGGCTGATACAGTCCATTTTTCAAAAAGTTTTAATTTTTCAAAAAAAATGCTCTTTTGAAAATTTTTGAAAACCTTTGAAAAACACTCGGATCAAGCTCGTTGATCAGGCAGCTGATTCTAATGAACCACCTGCTCTGATACCACTTGTTGGTCCCAAGTGGTCAGATGAGGTCTAGGGGGGGGGTGAATAGACTTCTGAAAAATTTTAGACTTAAAAACTTTTCAGTCTTCTGTCAGCAGACTAAGCTGATGAAGAACAGTAAGATGACTACGCTGATCAAGAACAAGTCTAGAACAGCAGAGTGACCACTCTTCTTATAAATACTTAGCTGTTTTTCAACAGAATAGTTTTCTTAAGAGTTTACTTGCAGCGGATGTTTGAAAGTGTTTTTCACAAGTAGACTAAGTCCTTAAAAAGATTTTATCCCCAGTTTAAAAACTCCTTTTAAAATCTTTCAATCAATTCAAAGTGTTTGCTTATGCGGTTTGAAATATGCAAGAAAAACTTAAATGCAAATCAACACAAAGAATTTTTATAGTGGTTATATGGATGTAAATCCTTTAGTCCACTCTTCCAGATCACTTAGATTCTGGGTTATACTATAATCACACAGATTACAATATGTCTCCACTTATACCTAGACAACAAATGAAAAGGCTATAAGCTCACAATAGGACTTCACAAAGAAAACCTATCCTCTAAAGTAGAATCACTCACAAAGATGGATTCTAACTTCGCACAACACTCAGCTAATACAAAACACTCAGATTGTATTTTTCTGTTTTCTTCAACTGGGTTTCTGTCAACAGATGACTTCCACCAGACGAGTGAGCTGTTCAAGCTTTTGAGACTTAGATGATTTCTGCTTCAAAGAATAATCTCAGATTGTTGTTGTGTGTCTCGCTTGTTGAAATCAGCTCCTTTTATACTTGAATTTGAAAATAAGACCGTTGAAGGAAATCAAATCTTCAAATCCATAGCCTTAGCCCGAAATCAGAACGGTAACCTGCTACAGTCCTTTCTCTGCTGTACTTTCATGTAGCTGCATTAAATGCACTCTGCTGATACAAGGTTTTCTTTAATCATTTGTCATTACTACCCTTCTCTTACAACATTTATTACTCCAAGTGCATTTATTACCGTTGGACTAATCTCTTGATCTCTTCTACTCTGCTGATCGAAGCAACTCATCTGATAGGCACTCTGCTGATCAAACTCTGAACTAATCTGATTTGAGTCAGCTGATGGTCTACCCTTCTGTTTGCTGTTTCAGCGTGAGATCACTAGTCTTCTGGGCTTTGAACTTTGAACTCTTCTGATGTCTTCTTTACTTGTTCAAAATTCTTCTAAGGGAACTAAGCTTTCCATACTTAGCTGATTATGATGTTTTGGAAATCATCAAAACCTTCCCTTAATTACTTGTCTTCTTTGCACTTTAATCTTCATCTTCATCCAACAGAAAGCCATACCAATCGGTTGAAAGGCATTCTGAAATACTTGATTTGGTTCATACGGACATTTGTAAATTCAATGGAATTTTAACTAAAGATAATAAGAAATATTTTATTACTTTTATAGATGATTGCAGCTATGCTCTCAGGTTTCTGGTTATTAAATCAGAAATTTCTGACATAGAAGTTACACAATAGTTGAATATCGTGATGCTACGTTCTTTGAGGACGTATTTCCCATGAAAACGGGAATGCCTAATGAAAATTCTTTAGATTCAGCCATTACATCTTCATCAATTCCTGAACATGTGGAAAAGATGATAAATGTGGGGGTTAATCCAAGCAGTTCTGATTCAGTACTGATTGAACCAGATGAACCTAGACGGAGTAAGAGAGCTAGAATTGCCAAGGATTTTGGAAGTGATTTTATCACTTACAACATCGAGGGTGATCCTGTAACCTTCAAAGATGCAATGACTTCGAAAGAAGCAAAGCATTGGAAGGTAGCTGTCAAAAGTGAGATGGACTCCATTGTCTCTAACGAGACATGGGAACTAGTCGATCTCCCTCCGGGGTGTAATACGATTGGATGTAAATGAATCTTTAAAAAGAAATTTAAATCTGATGGAACCATAGATAAGTTTAAAGCCAGATTAGTTGCCAAAGGGTTTAGGCAAAATGAGGGAATCGATTTTTTTGATACATATTCCCCTGTTGCTCGTTTGACTACAATCCGGGTGCTAATAGCACTGGCCTCTATATATGATTTCCCAATTCACCAGATGGATGTTAAAACAGCATTCCTATATGGTGATCTCGAGGAGGAAATCTATATGGATCAGCCAGAGAGATTTGTAGCTTCTGGAAATGAGCGAAAAGGTTGTAAGCTTGTTAAATCACTATATGGTTTGAAACAAGTTCCTAAACAATGGCATGAAAAGTTTGATAAAACTATTTTATCTTTTGGCTTTGTTGTAAACGATAATGATAAGTGCATCTACTGTAAAGTTAAAAGAGATAAATGCATTGTCTTATGTCTGTACGTTGATGATATTCTATTGATTGGATCTAACATTGAGATAATAAACGAAACCAAGTCATTCTTAAAGAGTAAGTTTGAAATGAAGGATATGGGTGTGGCAAATGTTATTCTTGGACTCAAGTTGACTCGGTCAACTGAGGGTACAGCAGTTTCTCAATCTCACTATGTTGAGAAGATAATTGAGAAATTTGGCTATAAAGAATGTAAAATTGCCAAAACACCATATGATCCTTCAGTAGCTCTCTTTAAAAATGAAAGTGGTGTTCATGTATCTCAATTAAGATATTCACAAATTATTGGAAGCTTGCAATATCTGGCAAATGGCACGATACCAGACATTTCGTTTGCAGTCTCGAAGTTAGCAAGATATACAAGTTGTCCAAATCGAACCCATTAGGAAGCTCTTGACCGGGTACTTAGGTATCTGAAGGGCACAGTATCACTATCTCTTCGAAATGGCAGGTTCCCTGCAGTACTTGAAGAGTATAGTGACGCTAGCTGGATAGCCAAGAACTCCGGAAGCAATGGGTGTACGGGGTACATTTTTACCCTTGGTGGAGGCGTTGTCTCCTGGAAGTCAACCAAGCAAACCTTGGTGACTCGGTCTACATTTGAGGCCGAATTATGTGCTATAGACACGACAGAGACTGAAGCTGAGTGGCTACCCATGGTTAGCTTGCCTCTTCCAGCAGTCGTGGTGCATTGGGATTCTCAAATCACAATTGCAAAGATTAAAAGCCAAAAATATAATCAAAAGACCAAGAGACACATCCAAGTTAGACTAAAGTCTATAAGGGAACTTGTGTCTGATAGGGTCATACTCGTTGACTTTGTTGGTACCAAAGACAATGTGGCTGACCCTTTAACTAAAGGACTTGACTTGTCCTTAGTACAGAAATCCAGGCTGGGGATAGGACTGAAAACCCTAAACTAATATACAAGCAGTGGCAACCCAAACTACCGAGTGGAGATCCCACAAGGAAGGTTCAATGAGGTATAAACAAACTGCTGGGTATATAAAAGTTGTTCATAACTAAGACTGATACTAAGTATCTGAGTCTATCCCCTGATATACCTGATAGGAGCTGACTATTGCTAATCCAGTATGATGGGATAGTGCCCTGCAAGCCAATATATTTAGCTTGTATTGGAACTATCATTATCTTTCTTTAGTATAAATGATTTAATACGCACGTTTATTTATACGAGTATAAATTAAACAATGGCCAACTTCATCTCTCGCGAATACATTTAAGCGATTGGTTGAAATCCTTAGATTACATTTGACTATGGGACGATTCACTTCAGTACTGAGTGCAATCTTGAAACAGTCTCAAAGGTCGTAATCTTAAAACTGTTCCAAGTCATAGATTCCGAAACGAGACGGGGTATCGTAGGAATCGCCAAGACTTGTACGAGTATGCATGATTCACATGGAGTGAATTTGTAGCGTTTCATGAGCAAGGCATTTGAGGCCAGTGCATATGAGTAGGTGGTTCAATGGAGGATTGAACGCATCGAACGACCCGAACAGAGAAACCCATTGTGGAAGCGCATGTCGCATATCGGTGATGGGATGTTTCTCAAGGATTATAATAGTGTACGATTTAGTCCTTTGAATTGAGGTGCTAGGGCGAATTCGGTGCATGAAAGTGTGTACTTAGATCTAGGTATAGGCCACTTAGCTTGGTCATAACATGCCTAGGTTGGGTGCGTATGGATATGTACGCGAGTGGTTAGTACCAATATGGAATCTATTGACTCACTGTAATGGGTGAGAGAATTTCCTATACGATTCTTAGATAATATATCTGAGAAACCCGTGGCCACGGTCGGTGACGGATTTGGAAAGGGGTTTCCAAATTTAGCAGTCACACTGGAATATTATCCTGAATTAGAAAGTATAGTTATCGAGACAAATTTAGAGGTACCGATCAATTCACACACCCTAAGTCTTGATCGGGAATATTAGTCGATAGAAGGACCGTATGTACATGGTAATTATATGAGACGAGGTTCACAAGTATCAATTCACCTGAAGTTGGGCTTCATGGGCTTGTGGCTAGACATCGACCATGAAGTGTAGGTACTCCTGAGTTAATAGAGGATTTGATTCTAGGAGTGGTCAATTAAAGGTTGTTTAATTGACCGGAGCAATTTATTGTTCATAAATTAAATCACGAGGAATTCGTGGGCCTGCTGCCAATTGATGGTGAACCCAGAGGGACACACACAATACAATTGGACGGTGACTGATGAAAAAGGATACTAAAGGAATTAATTGATTTAAAGGTAATTAAATCAATTAAATGAATTAAAGTATTTAATTCAAGTGGGAGATTAATTAATTGGCTAACTTAATTAATTAAATACTTAATTGAGTTGCTAATTAATTATATAAAAGAAATATTGATTTAATTGGATTGGGCATTTAATTAAGTAATTAATTAAATGAAAGGCTTGCAAGACATGGGCCTTTAATTAAAAGCCCATAAGGAGTCTTGCAAACCTAGGTCAAAAGGGAGTCTATAAATAGGGTTCTACTAGAGCTCAAAAAGCGAACACCCTAGAAAAACCCTAGCCTCTCTTCTCTAACCAAGCCGCCGCCCCCTCTCCTTTGCGTCGCCAACCTAGAGCCGCCGCCACCTGTTGCCGTGAGCTGCCCTAGCGCCGCCGCTGCCGCCTCTCCCTTGTTCCACCGTGTTAGATCTTGCATTGCCAAATAGATCTGCACAGTCCTGCTTCGACAAATCTCCTAGATCCAGTTCTGAGCCTAAGACTAGGAGGTGTTGCCAGAATCCAATTGGTGTGGACTAACTTTGGAGGTGAGACGCTTGGATCACTTCTGTGGACCAGATCCAGATTCAGAATCAGAACTGAAGGTTGCCACCACCTCGCCTGTGGTGAGGTTAATTGCAAAAAACCCCTTGTTTAATTACTCTGTGCGTTTTTGTTTCTTGCTTGCGTATAAATAATATGGAGAATCTTATATGGGACCTTGGGTGCTTCGAAAAATTTTAAATTCCGCACTTTCGTTGTTCTGACAATCGAGGCAACCCAACCACTATCCCAACACAGTAAGTGTATTAACACTGAATGAGGTCAAGTTTATAAGACGGGATGCTAGTAGTACATCCTGAGACGCTCAACTAAGTGAATGTAGTTGTTTGGCCGCGACTAGAGGAAATAGGGTTATTCCTCAAATAACATTCATGATACAGGATCGGAACACATGGCCTATAGTGTCAAACGTAAAGATTAACACATAGCAAGTAACGTGTTGTTACCAATGGACGCTACCACTTCAAGGTCCAAATTCAAGGCTTAGATTCATTTGTCCCTGTGGCAGCATAAGTTGGATAACTTAGGCAGTGGTTCAAACCGGAAGGTACCATTGCTGAAAGCACATTACGGTAACCCGAATAGATTATTTTTCTATGGATTTGTAGGGGATTGTTGTAATTATATGGATGGATACTTAATTAAAAGGTTGGAATCCATATATATATATATATATATATATATATATATATATATATATATATATATATAAAGTGGGGAAAATAATTATTTCAAATAAGATAATTCGTATGTGGGCTTGACCCACATTGGTCTAAGACTAATTGGCAAATTATAAAAGCTTGTGAGGAAGTTGAAGAGTTTCAAACTCTTCACTTGTCCCACATTGACTTTTTATATTTGTGTGTACTAGTATATATGAACTTAAGTGTTTAGACTTGGTATAAGTCTTTACAAAGAGGGCATATGAATACACCACACGCGCGCCGCCGCCGCCCGCCCGACCCGACTCGGCTCTTCTCTGGACTGGTATGGGCTCGGGCGTTTGGGCAAATAGTCTCGTCTCGGACTTATCTTTTTGGAGGAATTTCGAAATTAAATTTTAATTAATTTGAAATTCAAAATTGAAACAGTCACAATATTAATTCTGCAGGTTTTAAATTGTGTAACTCCTTTCAGTTACAGAAATCAATTGAGAAAACGTTTTTTTTAGTTACGAAAATTTATGTTGCAGAATTAATTGTGTATATGTGTATTTTCTCGTTTCAGAAACACACCAACACAACACATTCTCTCGATTCCCTCTCTGAAAAGAAAGAAAATCTCTTTTGGTTATTTTGCTTCTGAGTGTTCTTCGAGGTGGAATTTCTGCTACTGTGCGGTGGAGGAATTCTTGTAGCCAAATTATCCTGGAAGAAGTGTTCGTGATTCTCAATTGCACCGGAAGTGGGTCGATAATTTCTTCAAGGCAAGCAGAATCATTTCTGCGATTTTGTTTGGATCAATTATGTTACTATACAGAATTGTGAGATAAGTTTGTTTAAATTTATCTGTTCGATTATTTAATTAATTTTTTTTCCTTAATTACTGTCCAAATTGGTTTGTTTGGATTTAGTTTCGATTTGTGTTCACATTTTGATAATCTTAAAAATCGATTTATCCAACAGGTTTAAGCCCGATCTCGCAAAACCCGTGAGACCGAGTCAAAATCAGTCCACATACTTAATATTTTACATATATGCCCTTAAAAATAGTCGTTGAAAGTTAGTTGTCTCACATCATTATTTTAAGTGGGAGTGTATTTTTTAGAAAAATAATTCTATTTATAGAAAGATAGTGTTATTTTGAGAAATCCAAACAAAATAGTGTATTTATTGGGACGTACTTTAATGTTTGGTGTGTTCTAAAATTTGAAACTCCGAAAAGCACCCAATTACCTCCATTGTATTTCTAGATAAGGACCAAATAAAGTTCTGCTCGATTCATAGTTCGGAGTTTCAAATAAAGGTAGGCTACCACACTCGATTTGGGCCGGGCCCACTTCCTCAATGTAGCCGTTACACACCCTAAACGGTTGAATTCTCCTGCCTAAATAAATTCAAAATTCATCTTCCATTTTGTACATGTCACAAACACATTCGCATAAATTATAGTAAATATCAAATCGAAATGGCTTCTTCCAAGAACAGAAATTCATGCTCTTTCCTTAATCTCCTTCTCTCTTTCTTGAATTTCATTCTCTTCATTCTCTCTGCATCCTCTTTAGCACCAATAATTACCCTTAAAATGCCACCAACTTCACTTGGTTGGGCATTTATAATGGTTTCAAGCATCTCACTTTTATCTTCGTTCATTGGTTTCTTCTCTCACCTCACTCATTTTTGCTACATAACCCATGTCTCTCTTCTCCTGGCCTCATCCATCGGGCAACTACTCGGGATCTTGGCCTTATTCACGAAAGAAAAATCGAGCCTTTCCATGCTTAAATCTCCTAGAGACCCAAGAGAAGCCAAACTTTTGGTTAGATTGGAATGTGGAATTTTGATGGCCATGTTTGTTATGCAATTTGGAGTTTTGATATTGACTTGTGTTGTTCATAGCTGTTGGGTGAGGGAGTATGAAGGTTTAGAGGCGGAGAGAGAGGCGACGGAGATGAAAAGGAGACGAAAGATTGCTAGAGTACAGGAAGAGTGCATGGCAAATGTAACAAAGCTTCAGGAATTGAAAGCTAAAGAATTGGATGAGAAGATGAAGAACAAGTATGCGAAGATTGATTTTGAAAGCTGATGTGGTGTACATGTCATTTTCATATATAATGGACTTCTATAATTATTTCTAGTCAAATTAAGTGATTAGTACTTGGTTGCTTTTTTGTGGTCACTACAGGGTGGCCCTATGCGTATGTCAAATTTCCAGTTTTTGTAAAAACTTTTTATCTTTAAGATTATTGAAACTTCTAGTGGTGTCTTTGGGATTTATTAACAAAATGTCATTTGATTCAAAATAAAATGCACCAGATAATCCCTCAATGTAGAATTCGCCCATAAGAACGACACTACAATATAGAAAAAAAGAACAGTACTCAAAATTCTGCGAGCACATGACTACTGCTTCAAGCAGAGGTGGATGAATAACGTAGTGGTCCTTGAAGGAAACCAGGCACATTAAGATGCTTGAATACTGAAGTCATCTTCAACCCAACAATTTTAAGTTGAGGATTTGAATGGCCGTCAAGAAATACATTTGTAACCTGCAAAATGTTCACTAGGTCATAACTGGAACATTGTATAAGAAAGCTCATCAATTCGAAAATGAGAAAATGAGAAAATGTGAAATAAATGGAAGCGTTTATAGGACAAACTATTAGACTCAACCAACAGAGAAAAGAAAATGATACGTGATTCTATTAATCTTGAGATAATGGAAATCATATGTGCACGAAATATCAAAGATTCTATTCATCTGAAGTTTCAAATGTATTAAATTCCAAAAGAGATGCTCCTATAACGTGAACATAATTAATCGCATTAGATATGCTAACATCTGAAGAGACTATAGAATTGGCATCTAGTTGATGAAATGAGAAAGAATTAGCACTCTTGCCATCCAGCTTTATAGTCCACAAAGAAACTAAGTAGAGAGAAAACGGAAGCAAATATTATCAATCAGTTAACATATACCTGTGTACAGCCAAACAATTTAAGCAATTCCAGGGATGAGCAGGTATCCACAATCAATCCCAGAGCTTCATTAGTCAAGTCGCGACACCAAGATAAATCCAAACTGTGCAAGTTTCTGCAATTTTTTGCAAGTGATAGGGCAGTATTATGTGAAACCTGCAACAAATCAAATAGTGTTAACACAGAAGTGTGTAATTGCAATGTTCAAAGCATAAAATAATTTTTAATATATTCTGCTGCAAAGTTCTGCATGGCTTTCACGACCAGTGCATGCTTTCGCATATACAAATGCAACTTAAGGGATTCACCCAAAGTTTTACATACATAATATGTTAGAGGCGGGAAAGGAATATTCTTTGCTGATGTCAACATTATATCATCATACCAAAACTTCTGTTGGAAATGACTGCATAAGCAATGAATATTTCCTAATCCTAATTATGTAAATTAGATCTAACATTCTGAGTTCTGAAGAAAAAAATACAACTCCTGAACCTTGAAGAACAATTCTCATAATGAGTTTCCCGTAATCCATAACTTTCTAAATTAAGAGCGAATAAGGTAAGCTTTACTGATAACGGACCGTGCCTTAAAAGCCAGTATTGAAGTTTAAGGAATACCAAACTGTAGGTAAGAAACATAAGCACACAAGATTGTGTGCAATAGCAGAAATTCGTATTGAGCGTTTAAGTTGTAAATTATTACATGCCTATTCCCATCAGGCCACATGTTTATATGGAAAAACTTTCAAGTTGGTCGAATGATAGATGGTACAACTTTTGTTGAGTGCTGGGATGAGCTACCTTTTTTCCGTTGTGATGGAAGAGAGCAACCTAAGATGGCTTTTAAAGACCAGAACCCTAGGAAATTTATCTGTGATATGAACATCTTAATTAAGCCTTGAAAGGCACATGCTGATGAAACTCTTGTTTATGTTTCAGATAGTAGCTATCAGTAAGACACTAGTAAACTATTTTAATAAAAAAACAATAATAATATCAATGACAACAATATAACAAAACTTAGCCATGTTCTGTAAACATTTTATTACTAGGCCAAGTAGAGTCTGGTATACAACTAAAAAGCTAAACACCTGGGTAATATTATTCAGCGACAGTTCTTTCAAAGATGCTCCACGAATATCAAGATATGCAGCTATAGCTTCATCACTGTCAGAAAATCAAAGAAAATCAATAATCAGTTTTCTTCCACGAATATTAAGATGCATAACAGCTTCATCACTGTCAGAAAATGAAAGAATTTCATCAGTTTCCTACTCTAAAATGACAAACATGCAATCATTCTTACTGCATCTGTTTTACTGCGACTTCTTTTTAATATAAGTATTCCTGAATGGATTAAGCATATTGAGTTGATAAGGTTGGCTGCTTATTCATTCTTACTACATCTGTTTCCCTTCCATTTATTCTCACCACAATTCATCCCTCAACAATAAATAATATGCGATGAAAAAATTCATTCTCAAAGAGCTATAAAATGCACACAAGATCGTTAAGCTATCATGAAATCTAGGGATACAGATAACAGACAAGCCTGTCTCTAGAGCCAGACCCTTAATCTGCTGTCTTATTTTCCATTCTAAGCAGAGTTAACACCTGTACTATATCTTAGAAAACTTAGGAAGTCCTAAACAGACTTCATAAATAGATGTACATGTCAAGCAAAAAGCAGATGCAACTACATAATATAATTTTCAGGTGAAAATTGATCAAACTAAAACCAAACTTAAACACACCAGTTTTAAACCCATCAGGTTATGCTCTTGTAAATTAACTATGTGTAGTAAAATATAACTTATGCAAAAATTAAGACCTAAATGCACTGCGACAAAACTTCAGCGTCTGAATTTCTTGACATCCATTTGCGAGGTGACATATGCCAATATCAGTCAATTTGCACAAATTCGTCAGATCTAGAGCACGTAATCCAGAACAGCTATCACCAATGACTTTCAAAGACGAGTCAGTCAACTCACTGCAACCGGTTCACAACATAAACCATTATAAATCCATAAACATTTTCAAAAAAGCCTGAAAATTAAATATCAATATGCTTATTCAATCACCCACATGCAATCTCCCAAAACGATCTCTTTCATCCTGGAACCATGTACAGAGAGAACTTTGCTGAGAAAATCATCAGAAACAGTCTGGATTCCAGCTAGAGACAAGACTTGCAAATTCTCCAGCATTAATAGTGCAGGGAGAATAAGCATAGCATCTACTCCGTCACAGTTATCTAGGAATAATTCTCTCAAGATTAATCTCAATGAGTTTGCCATAGAGTAGATTCCATCAGAAGTAAGCAAGGAACACTGGCTTAGATCAACAGATTTGAGATTGGGTGCCGAGGATATAAGAGTTTTCAGTCCCGCATCTGAAAGACGATATGCAGCCTTCAATGATATGGTAGTTAAGGCAGGAAGACAATTTGGTGAACGAGCCAAGGTAGCAGATAGAGTAAAGTCTGGCATACAGGCTCCACCTTGGTCAAATTGTAGCACCTGATTTTAAGGAAAATCACATCAGATCCTATAGAGATACTAAGTGAAGCCATAGTTCGATAAGAAAATTAATTGATTGAAATGGTATGTTTATAGAAGATCATCTCAGTAGACAACATATAAGATCAGTAAAATTGAAATAATAACAATTTGAATTTACGTTTATATCAGAACTACCGTTTTAGAAAGAAAGAAAATGACTCCAGTAAATACAGATAAATTGGGTATTCAACAAGGTAAAAAAATATTATATGAAGATCAAACAATGAGAAAACTTTAATATAAAATAGCATAAGTAATCTAATGTACGAAAATGGAGATATTAATTGGAAAAAAAGAACACACCGTTAACTTGTTGGTACTGCAACCTTCAAATATCTTAGTGAAAAGTTCTTCAGTTAACCATGAGCAATCTCTTAGACGTATCTCAGTCGGAGATCCATGCACAAGCAATTCAAGTAATTGGGCGTTCATTCTCCGAGAGTCACACAGATACCAACATATCTGGTGTCTCAGCATATCAGGGACACATTCAAAGGAAGTGATTGCATCAGCATTTTTGGCAAGAACAGACAAGCAAAGCTCTTGCAATGAGGGAACCAATTGCTTAGGGCGTCTACGTTTATCCGGCTTTGCAGGTATCCATATTACCGCAGCTTCAAATTTATCAGTAGAGGTCACATGATGCTCGCTCTTTCTCGTATCACGATCCTTAATAATTTTCATGGCAGTTGAAAAGGGACCTGGCCAATCTTCTATTCCACTATCTGGTTCAGACATAATTTCTGGGCCAGAAACATCAGGGTCTTGGTTCCCCAGTTCATCTTGGGAAGTGAAATGGGCAAACCGAGATGCAATACGCCTAGCCACATTTCGAAAACGTTGTCTATAAGTTCTTACTGCATCATTCGCACCAACATCAGTCTCACTGACCTGAACTTCATCCTGCACAGCTGCACTTGCTTCTGACTGAATTGCAGATGAAACGTTACTCTTATCTACATTTTCTACTATAATCTCCAGCTTCTTAATGTCTCTGAAGGAAGAATCCTCGTCATCTATTTTCATTTTCCCCTTCTCTTCTTTGCTCAGTCTCTTTCTAGCCTTCGAACCAGACTCAATAGTTAAAGAACCTTTGTCTTTGGCTACCTCTTTTGAATCCGAACTTTTAAATAAATAGGAAGCATCAGGATCTGAATCACCAACTCTATCATCTACTTCAAAATTTTCGGGGCCAGAAGTTTCAGAACCAACTTTCGTTTTGCCTTTGTCGGCTCTACTAAATAGCATCTCCCTGGATCCACAATATTCACCTTCTTCCATGCTAGCCTCTAATATATTCTTTACAAGAACATCACCGCTCAACATGATCTGACTTTCTTTACTACTCTCCAATCTTTCTGACCAACTACCAGCAGTACCATTAGAGCCTTTCACGTCTTCTTTGACAACTCTCTTCCCTGATCTCAAGTTCAAGACCCCCGTACTCAATTCATCCTTTCCACCTGACTCCGTACCTAATAATTTCATCTCTTCGCTCAATTTTCTCTTCCGTTTCCCAGTATTGATCGTCTCCAGACCCACGGTTCCAGCATTACAATCCAAACCCAACTTAACAGCAGTTCCACCATCCTCATCTTCCTCTTCATTCATAACAAACTGATTGACAACTCGATCCCCAAAATTCTGCTGCACTTCCACACTCTCCTCAACTTCGCAGTCAGAACAATTCCTCTCATCTTCAGACTCAACTTTCTTACTTTTGCCACTCATTACCTCAACACTCTCCAAGTATCCATTTACACCCATTTTTGTGGCCAACCGGAGACTACGTCTCCTTACAATTCCAGTTTCCATAACCTTTACAATTCTTCCCCCAGACCTTACCCCTAACTCCATAGGCGCAGATTTTTTAGGCGAAGAACTTGAAGTAGGGGTAGTACTGTTCGTTAAATGATTCAAAAACTCAAGGTTTTTACACGGAGTCACCGGTTCAACAACACCTTTTTCAAAACCTATTGACTGTGAAGATTTAGGGTTTACATTGGGCAAAACCTTCCGTGACCTCGTTACCGTCATTTTACTACAATTTGTTAAACCTACCAAATTGAAAAAAAAAACAATAAAATCATCACAAATCAATAGACTACAATATCACAAGCAAATAATACAAATATGCGTCTTCACAAAGGTACATGAATACAGAGAGATATAAGAGGAAGCGAGCGACTTACAATTACTCGAAGACGGCGTTGAATCGACGGCGGAAAGAGCTCGAGAAAGGCGGGAAGGTGAATAGTAGTAGAGTTCAGTTGTGCGTGAAAATGTGTGAATGCGTGTGTGACTATGTGTTTGTGAAAAGGAAAAAGGCGTATGGGAATATTAATGGACACGCCTGTTCGGAGAGAGCATCGACTTTCCCGCCAAAATAAATGTGGGCCTGCGGCGTTGAGCCCATTATTACTACCATTGATTTTAGGGTTTTGAGACCCAAGTGCAAGCCCATCTTACTTTCCCAGTCCAACTTTTCAAGTCCACCAATCATTTATAGACTTTGAATTACATATATACTTTTATACCAAAAATATATATATATATATATATATATATATATATATATATATATATTATATGTTTTTACTCACAAAATAAAAGTTATGACACCATATTATATAAAAAAAAATCATCACTTTTCAAAAGTACATATATGTTCATAACAAAAAAAAAGGATCTTCTCAAATATACTTGTCGTTCATCCAACAACTCCACGGAGGTAGGCGCATTATTTCTCAATTATTTCACCTCTTCCCATTAACTCATAATTCATAAACCCACTACCCGAAAATTTTACATTGATCATTATCTATTAGTATAATAATTAAGCATGGCAAGTATTTTATTTATAGTTATAGTTGCATTCCTTCTTTCCATTAATGTATGTATTCAACATCATCAATTTTAATTTCGAAAGAGATATACGAAGCTCTAATTTTTCGATCATCCCAAGAAGTTGTAGTTTCATATTTAGAGTGAGTTTTTTATGGTCTAAAAATTACTTTTTTAAATACCTTCAAATTTTTTTTTTTACAGAGTTTGTTTATTCCTTAATATTAATTACCTTTTCCTTATTATATTTTTCCTAGGTATGTTACTGATGATGGCAAAATTCATGGCGGTAATTTACTCTGAACATGTAAAATATTATTCAGTTATACCATAAATAGTTATGCACGCAAGTACTGCATGCCACAGTTGCTAGTGTTTACTCCCACCATCCCAAATTTTTTACTCCATTTGCTACAATGTAAAACCAATTTTTTTAATCTTTTAAATAACTTATCAAGAAATATTTTTACACTTGTAGCATTTTAAATCTTTTATATAATAATATATATGGTGTTATATAATATTATCAAATTATCTAATTTGAAATATATTAATTAGATTATCTATATCGTTTTGAAATTTGATCAACTGTACCAAGGAAGTGAAAATTTGGGACGAAGGTAGTACTGTATAATTGAATTGAATGCAAAATAAAAACAAAAAATGATATTACTAACTAATAATTAGAATTTAGAACAAAAAATTATTGGGCACTAGTATTACAATTGCTAATTGGATTAGAGCATGGATTAAAGTTTCATTTTTATAGTACATTTTGGTCAGTCATATATTGGTAATTTTTTAAATTTTTCTAAAAATATTTGAGAAATATTGAAAAAAGTGTTAGTCAAATAATTATATCAAACTAGGAAATACTTTATATTTTTGTTTCGATTAATTTAAAAATAGAAATGCTTCAGTGTTTTCAGTGAAAATGTGATCCAAAACTATGTCAACTCAAGCAACCAATTGCCAAACACGTCAATCCTATTATTTCTTACTCTTAATACAACAATTGGACCTAAAATTATTCGGTGAAGATATATTCAAATTATCAGCTAAGAACTTGTACTTAATAAGTTTCACATGACAAATATTAAAATATTTGAGTCTAATTATATTATAGTGTCAAATTATGTTATTGTGTGAATTCTAGCTATGTTGTGTAAATAAAAATTATATATATTTAATTGTGTTTTAAAGTTAAAACACTCAAATAAAACACGTTTCAATTGGTCCCTTCCAATTTAAAGAAAGGTGTACTGTTGCTATTATTTGGACTGATGAAAGACAAATTGTAGATATTCAATTGCATTAAATATGTTACACCTCTCTTTAAATTGAATATCTACAATTAAGAACATATAATTGATTCAAGAGTTATATATACCAAATATTAGATACATCATATTGGGAATGATTTATACAATTTGCATTCTTCGGTCCAAATTTTAAATTCATAATCTAGTAAACCAAAAAAAAAAGGTTATATATATCAATAAATGATTGGTCTAGTGGAATGAATTAGTCATTTTATTTGATCTAATGACAATGACCACAATTAGGCGCAAATAGTCTAGTTTATTGGACTCCAAACAATGTGTTCTGAAAATATACTTTTGTCCAATTAAAGAATTACGTAGGTGTTGGGTTTATGTGAATAGAAATAGTTTTGAGTAAGGGATGCATCTTTTCGGTTTGAAGAGGTACCTTTTGATTTGATACGAAAATGTGTCCTTTAAATTGAAATATTGCATTGTTTGGAGTGAAATGAGTCAATGTTACAAAAATTGTAATCGTAAATGGAAAACACGGTTAGATCAACAATTAAATGAAATACAGAAACTGTATAAGAAAATAAAACTACATTCGAAAAATACAAAAATTGAAGCAAACCGAGGCCCGTGTAAACACGGTGTCCTTAAGACAGATTCGCTCCCTCACCCTTCCGGTTGTGCTCGAGGTTCCTTCGAACGTCTGTCTCCCAGGATACAACGGCTCCAGCAAATTACTTTGCACCAAAGCTTTGTTAGACGAACTGAAACAACTAGAACTCTAGAGAAAGAATGAGTAAGAGAGAATTGAGAGTGATTTTGGTGTATCTAGAGTGGAAAATGAAGCCACTATTTATAGGAACGGAGTGAGGGCAAAGTTGGAATAAAAAAAATTAATGGCATTTCCGTTACGGGAGTTACAACTCCATAATTACGGAGGTTACAAAATTTTAAAAATTGATTTTAATTTTCAGTTTTTTCCAACAATCCCCCACAAGAATGAAAATTGAATAAATTCCTAACACGACGTTCTAAGAGGATAGAGTTCAGCGGCAGACACTTGCATAGGATAGGTAGGAGTAACCCTTTGAACCTTCCCTTGAGAAAGTATGCTTACTTTACTGGCTGATCAGTAGACACGGTGTCCTTGAACTGTTCTGCTGTTTATGTAAACGATGACATACTCCTCACACGCATCTTACCTCGTAACGTTTCAGTTCTTACGGTTATGTCCGTTTTGGCCATGGACATCTGCCTGGTTCAGCAAGAGTTTCTAAGAATTGTGCCCTTTACAATTCCCTTTGAAGCGGCCCTTCTTCTCTCTCACATATGTGATTCATTTCCTTAGAGTATCCCGAGTTATTCTCTTACAAGAATCATTAAAAGCTTTGCTTAACCTTACTCAACCGTTATCACTGTTTTCATCATAGGAATGGACTTGAGGGTAAAACCCCCACAGTGACTTAACTAAACCTTTGCGGTTAGGTTGTCCCTTTGAACCTAGATCTTGGGATCTCCAGTCAACTAGGTTGGGTTTTCCTTTGCTAGGTTTTTATTCCATGGGCTTTAGTCCCATTCCTCTTGATGATTTAGCAACTATCTCTCTTGTTAACCCTTTGGTTAGCGGATCCGCTAGATTATCCTTTGACTTTACATAGTCAATAGTAATCACTCCAGTTGAGAGTAGTTGTCTAATGGTATTATGCCTTCGGCGTATATGCCTAGACTTACCATTGTACATTTTACTTTGTGCTCTTCCAATCGCAGATTGGCTATCACAATGAATGCACACTGCTGGCACAGGTTTAGACCATTGTGGAATACCCTCTAAGAATTGGCGTAGCCACTCAGCCTCTTCACCACATTTGTCTAGAGCTATAAACTCAGACTCCATTGTGGATCTGGCTATCACAGTTTGTTTCGAGGATTTCCAAGATACAGCTGCACCACCTAAAGTGAATACATATCCACTGGTGGATTTTGAATCTTTTACATCAGATATCCAGTTTGCATCACTGTATCCTTCTACAACAGCTGGATATCTTGTATAGTATAGCCCATAGTTACGAGTATACCTTAAGTATCTCAGTAACCTCACTATGGCTTTCCAGTGGTCAATACCAGGATTACTAGTATATCTGCTTAGCTTACCTACAGCGTATGCTATATCCGGTCTTGTACAACTCATCAGGTACATTAGACTTCCAATAATCCTTGAGTACTCCACTTGAGAGATGCTCTCACCTTTATTCTTTGATAAAGGTTGACTTGGATCTATAGGAGTTTTGGCCTCATTAGAGTCATCCTTATTGAATTTTTCAAGAATTTTTTCAATATAACTGGATTGACTCAAAATGATGCCATCTGATTTTCTCATGATTTTAACTCCCAATATCACATCTGCTAGACCCATATCTTTAATTTCAAATCTAGCATTCAACATATCCTTAGTGGATTTAATCATCTTATCATTACTTCCAACGATAAGCATGTCGTTAACATAGAGACAAAGAATGACATAGCCATCTCTTGTTTCTTTCACGTAAATGCATTTGTCGCATTCACTGGTTTTAAAACCTTTCTCTAACATGGCATCATCACATCATCAAATTTCTGATGCCACTGTTTCGGAGCCTGTTTTAAGCCATACAATGACTTAACTAGTTTACAGACTTTCTTTTCTTTCCCTGGAGCAGAAAAACCCTCAGGTTGTTCCATGTAGATTTCTTCTTCCAAATCTCCATTTAAGAAAGCTATTTTTACATCCATTTGATGTACTTCTAAGTTTCGCAAAGCTGCGATAGCAAGTATCATCCTAATGGAAGTTATTCTCATCACAGGAGAATACGTATCAAAGTAATCACGGCCTTCTCGTTGCCGATAGCCTTTTATTACTAGTCTGGCCTTGTATTTATCAATTGTTCCATCTGGTTTCATTTTTCGTTTGAAAATCCACTTATATCCTAGTGGTTTGCAACCTGGAGGAAGATCAACTAACTCCCAGGTATGGTTTTGCAAAATGGAATCAATTTCACTATTGATTGCCTCTTTCCACAAAGGTCCTTCAGAAGAAGTTACAGCTTCTTTGAAGGTTTGAGGTTCAGTTTCGAGCATATATGTTAGAAAATCTGGGCCAAAAGATTTTTCTATCCTTGCTCTTTTACTTCTTCTTGGCTCAACCTCAGTTGGCTCATCATCAGTTACCTGTTCAGACTCATGGTCTTGACTATGAGTTCTTTTGGATGAACTCACTTCTTTTCTCGTTTTTGCTGGAAATATATCTTCAAAGAAAGATGCATTTCTAGATTCCATTATCGTGTTTTTGTGTATCTCAGGATTTTTAGATTCATGCACAAGAAACCGATAAGCATTACTGTTTTGAGCATAACCTATGAATATGCAATCTACAGTATTCGGTCCTATCCTTTCTTCCTTGGGTGTAGGAACTACCACTTTGGCAAGACACCCCCACACTCGCAAGTATTTGTAGGAAGGTGTTCGACCTTTCCATAATTCATATGGAGTTTTCTCCTGATTTTTCCGGGGTATCTTATTTAAAAGATAATTGCTAGATAGAATAGCTTCCCCCCACATGTTCTGTGGTAATCCAGAACTTATCAACATTGAATTCATCATTTCTTTCAATGTTCGATTTTTCCTTTCCGCAATTCCGTTTGATTGCGGTGAATAAGGTGCTGTTACCTCATGTATGATTCCATGTTCAGCACATAATTCACTAAATGGTGACACATATTCACCACCTCTATCACTTCGAAGTACTTTGATCTTTTTATCAAGTTGATTCTCAACTTCTTTTGTGAATAGAATGAATTTATCTATAGCTTCACTTTTTGCTCTTAGCAAATATACATAGCAATATTTAGTACAATCATCAATGAAGGTAATAAAATAATTATAACCTCCCCTTGATTGCACACATTTAAGATCACTTATGTCGCTATGTATCAAGTCGAGTGGTTTAGTATTCCTTTCAACCTTTTGAAAGGACGATCTCGTTAATTTAGCTTCAGTACAAGTTTCACACTTGTGCTTTTTATCAATTTGAAATTTAGGGATATGTTTCAAATTAATTAATCTACGCAGGGAATCGTAGTTAACATGTCCTAGTCTACCATGCCATAGATTAGGATACTCAAGCAAGTAAGCAGAATTATTAACTTTATTAATAACTTTAGGCTTAATAGCCATTACATTCAGCTTAAACATTCCGCCACATTCATACCCCTTTCCGACAAACATACCACTCTTGGTCAAAATAAATTTGTCAGATTCAAACACAAGGCAGAAGCCATGCTTGTTCAGCAGCGTCCCAGAAACCAGATTCTTGCGGATATCTGGTACATAGAGGACATTTTTCAGAACATAGCGACACATGAAGTAGCCGAGTTTTCCATGAACAGTTTTTCTCCATTCTGGACCGGTTCAAAGGTGGTAAACACTTCCCTGTCAGAGCACACATGCTTTGTAGCTCCTGTATCTACCCACCACTCTTTAGGATTAGAGTTAACCATGTTCACCTCTGAAATGACAGCACAGAGGTCCACGTCACCACTGTCTTCAACAACATTGGTTACATTGGGTTTTTTCTTTTTCGGTAGCCTGCAATCTGCCGATTTGTGACCCATTTTGTCACAATTGAAGCATTTCCCTTGAAACTTGGTTTTCTTGGAAATACCGCCTTTTGGTCCCATCTTGGACCCTTTATTGTTCTTCTTGAACTTTGACTATGTTCCACGACATTAGCCTTAGGTTCAGCTTGGCTCAAAGGTGCCATAGCTTGGTTTGGTACTGGAGCTCCAGATGAGTTCCCAGTTACCACAACTTCAGTGTTCTCATTGGTTGTCATTTCTGAAACCAAAACACAATTGTCAATTTCCACAAAAGGAAATTCAGAAATATTCAAGTGAGTATCTTAACAAGATTACAACACTAAATTTTCTGTCCCAAAATTCTTTATATTCAAAATTGTTTTTTTTTTTCTCAATATCGCAAAAAATTTATCTGTCCCAAGACAGATATCTAATCGTACCAAAATTTTGTAAATAATTTTTCGTTTCAAACTTTTTGTAACAATTTTGAAAGTATTATAAAATTGGAGGACCAGTATTGCTAATACTTTGCAATTACTCCTTCTTTAATAAAATTTACAAAACAGTAAACTTTATTTTAAATACACCACCAATTATTTTCCCAAATTCTTATTTTGTCACACCACCAAATTTTCTGTAACAAAACTTTGTAAATGATTTTAAGTGGCAAAAGAAAATTTATTAGGCAAACTTTTGTAAAGTATTTTGGATATTCCGAACAGAACACCACCAAACCACCAAACTATTTGTAAATTATTTTGCAAACCGATTAGGATTCCCAAACCAAATTTCTTCACAAAATTTCACTTAAAGTCCAGCTGTTTTGATTTCAAATTCTCAATGTAATTCTTCAAACAGAACACTAAGAACTTTAAAGTCCAAAATAATTTTTTTTTCTTTCTTTAAAACAGTTTCCAAAATCAGCAAATTTAATGTTGAAAAGTGAACTAAACTTCGTAAACTGTTTGTAAAACAAAGTTTTGTAAAAGTGATTTCCTTCTACGAACCGAATCTATCTTAAGATTGTTACAAAAATTGTAATCGTAAATGGAAAACACGGTTAGATCAACAATTAAATGAAATACAGAAAATGTATAAGAAAATAAAACTACATTCGAAAAATACAAAAATTGAAGCAAACCGAGGCCCGTGTAAACACGGTGTCCTTAAGACAGATTCACTCCCTCACCCTTCCGGTTGTGCTCGAGGTTCAACAAATTACTTTGCACCAAATCTTTGTTAGACGAACTGAAACAACTAGAACTCTAGAGAAAGAATGAGTAAGAGAGAATTGAGAGTGATTTTGGTGTGTTTAGAGTGGAAAATGAAGCCACTATTTATAGGAACGGAGTGAGGGCAAAGTTGGAATAAAAAAAAATTAATGGCATTTCCGTTACGGGAGTTACAACTCCATAATTACGGAGGTTACAAAATTTTAAAAATTGATTTTAATTTTCAGTTTTTTCCAACAGTCAATCCAAACAATGTGTCTCTTAAAAAATAACTCTTCATGCCCTATAAATACAGAACAAAGTCTGGCCAACTATGTACTGAATTTCAGAAAAATTATTCATCTGCTTTTTCCAGTGTTCTTCACTTAAATATGTCCAAATTTTCTATTTGTTCAAGTTCGCCGTGAGTTCTTTTTTTTGTGCAAACAAGAGCATCAGATTGTTGTATCTTGGAAAACTATCGGGGATTGATTGTGTGCACCGAAGACAACCCGAAAATATATGAGATTAGAGTACATATCATTGGATAAAGCTAGTGAAGAATTTGAGTGACTTCACAAATTTCATGGAAGATATTCTAATATGACTAAAAATTGTGTCAGTCATACGAAAAATGTGTAATCAAGCGGTGATACACAGAGCTGAACAAAATCTTAAGTATAATGGTAAAGTCACGACATATTTGTTGTCGTTGATACAATGCCGAGAGACGTCTAATTTTAAATAGGATGGACTTTATGAAGTCAAAAGATAATTCTGATTTCGGATATTAAAGGTTTATCTAGAGAGTAGTATGTGCATCAAGGGGAATGGGCTTAAAGCCTAAATTAGACTAAGTTATCTCGTACGAAAACCTAACCTGGCGACTGGAGATCCCACGGATCAAGTTCAATAGGACAACCAGTCTTGGCTAACTTAATGTACTGTTTGGTTGTCGGGAAAGTGAATTTTTTTTCTTTCATTGTTGTTTGGATAGCAGAAAAGGAAGTCATTACTGAAGGAAAATTTTGTGAAGAAAAATTTTCCCCACCAATCTGATGGGGAAAATCCTGCGAATTTTTTTTAGTAAATTGCAAAACACCCCTTGTACATTGTCTAACTATCATAATTCCCCATTTGTGATTTTTTCCTATCAAAAGCCCCTTGTGCTTATTTATTATTAGCAAAAAAGTACTCTCTCAAGTCATTATAACAATTATAACCCCACAAAATGATGCAAAAGCACCCCTTTTTACCTAAAATATTATCAGTAACCCCCTGTTAACTTTAAAAATTGACGATAACCCCTTGTTAACTTTGAAAATTAATATAAATTGGGTGA
This sequence comes from Penstemon eatonii, assembly GCA_038501285.1. Classification (NCBI taxonomy): domain Eukaryota; kingdom Viridiplantae; phylum Streptophyta; class Magnoliopsida; order Lamiales; family Plantaginaceae; genus Penstemon; species Penstemon eatonii. The sequence goes on from CM076713.1 coordinate 30,568,768, forward strand.
CTAAAAAATATATAATAGCGTCAAATTAATCTAAATACTATAGTTATTAATATAATGAAAACGTGATTATTCATACAATATTTTATCAACAAAAAAAACGTAAATCTTATCTTGAAATAAAAAAGTACATATAACAAAAGACAATATCAACTAATTTTTACATAAATCTCAACCAAAGAAAAGTTAAAGATTTTATTAATATATATATATATATATATATGTAATAAATGTATATATAAACGTGTTATGTAGATATATCATATATCTACATGGATAGATAAACATTAACGTGTAGAATGTATTTTGTAATTCTAACTCTTTTTACCTATTCAAACTCTCAAACCAAATAACTTTATATCCATTTTTTTTCAAGTATATCATTTTCCTATAATATCTATATTCTTCCTAAAAATTCTCTTTATTTGTTGATATTGATATTACATATAATTTTATATATGTATCAACACAATGATATTACTAATTGGAGTTTAAATTATCGACACCAAGAATTGTTGAGAATATCAAAGACCCATGCACCAGGTATTAGAACACTCTCAAAGCCTTATATTTTGTTTAGAAATGAAGTTTTTTCTTTTGCATTTATTTTTCATATACTTTTATGTTATTTACAGTAAATTTGTATGCTTATGACATTTGTTAGTAAAGTAAATTAATCTTAATATATCATGTAAGCATGTTATAATTTTCTATTAAATTTTAAATATTTATTTGTGTTACTAATCTAGATGACTTCTACAAATATTAATTGTGATGACAAGATGGAAGTAGCGAGTATGATTGTTGCTAGTGCTTCTGCTTTGCTAGTGATTGTTGGACAATACTTTTTAGCCTATCTAGATAAAAGACCACCTCGCAATCAATGTTTAACAGATAGAAAATTCGTACGAGAAATATTAAGCTCTGACGAAGATTGTCACGATTTATTGAGGATGAATACAGAATCATTGAGTAGATTAGCATATATTCTAAGTGGAACTGGTAGGCTACATGACACGATATATTCATCTAACAGTGGACGAACAACTTATGATTTTCTTATATGGAGTCGGTCATAATCAGAAAGTTCGTTCACTCAAAATTCATTTTAAACGTTCTGGAGAAACTGTGAGCCGTTATTTTAATAAGGTCTTGTATGATATAATATCACTACATGACCTCTTTGTCGTACAACCAAATGGGGATATACCAGCAGAGATTCGGAGAGAATAATAGATTTATGCCATACTTCAAGGTAAATATGAGTAATTTGTTTTATTAGTCAATGTAAATTACAATAAATAAGATATTAATTGTCTATTAATAATTATTATTTAGGATTGTGTTGGTGCAATTGATGGAACACATGTACTTGCTAAGGTACCAGAGAATATAAGAGCTCGTTTTAGAGGTAGAAAAGGAACACCAACCCAAAATATCCTTGCAGCTTGTTCTTTTGATCTAAAGATAACTTATGTTTTATCTGGGTGGGAAGGATCTGCATCTGATTCAAGAATTTTGGAATGTGCTTTAACTCGAAGTAGTCACAAACTTACTTGTCCTTTTGGTAAGTGGTAGTATTATTTTGTAATTAAACCTCCTAATATATATATATTTATATATATATGTATGTATGTATGTATGTATGTATATATATATATATATATATATATATATATATGTGTGTGTGTGTGTGTGTGTGTGTGTAAAATTCTACATAACAATAAAATAAATTTATAAATTCTATTATATGTGTTGTAGGAAAATATTATCTTGGAGATGCGGGATTTCTTCTTTTAAAAAATATTGTTACACATTTTCGTTCTACAAGATATCATTTGAATGAATTTAAAGATCGTACCTCGTGCGATCCTAAAGAGTTATTTAATCTTAGACATTCCTCGCTAATGAATGCAATTGAGCGTACTTTTGGATTATTAAAGAGACGTTTTGCCATCTTGAGAGAGGAGCCAATGCATCCATGGAGAAGTCAACCAGATATAGTAGTTTCTTGTTGTATCATCCATAACTTTCTTAGAGGTGTCATGCCTAATGATCCTTTACTTGAAGAGGTTGATAGAGAACTAGAAAGACAAGTTCCAATTGAAGTAAACTCTAGCGAAAACATGAGTAGAATAGAAGAAGGTAGAGCTGGGAAAATACTTCGTGCATCTATCATGAATGCAATGTGGGGCGATTATAGCCATCGTCATAGGTCTAGGTCTTTTGTGTAATCTTAATGGTTTTTCAATTAAAATTATTTTCATAAATCAGTTTAGCCTATGCTTCAGTATATCTATATAGTATGTGCAATGTTAGTGATTTCAGTTTATTGTACATAACTTTTATTATTAATTTTTATGTAGTGATCAATGGACCTCATATATTTCAATTGCACGTATGTTTTATTAATTTGGCTTGTAATATAATTTTACCATTATATCTTTCAAAAGCTCAATGGAAAATGTTGAAGATGCAACAACCCAAGAAAGGAAAAACATTATTTGGAGCCCGGAAATGGATAAATGTCTACTTGAAGCATTGTTCATCCAATGCAATGAAGGATACAAGGTTGACAAGGGATTTAAAGCCCAAGCTTATGTGGCTGCAGCAAAGGAGCTTCGTGAAACTTTCAACTTAGATAAGAAAGATCATGTTAAGAATCACATGAAAACAATCAAGAAAGATTATGGGGACGTTGAGAAGCTCATATGTCAAAGTGACTTTGGTTTCAACTATACAACAAAAAATGTAGAAGCTTTAGAACCTGTATGGGAGACATATCTACAGGTATTATTACTTTATTACTTAGATTAGATTTTTATTTAAGGACACACTAACCAATCTGAATTTATATTGCAGGCAAATCCAAAAGTAAAGCATTTGCGGTACAAGAAAATTGAAATGTTTGACGAGTTGGCGAAGGTTTGTGGAAATGATGGTGCAACGGGTGAATGGTGTCGGGGAGGGCCAGACATTAATCAAGCCATGGTACTTCATCTAATCGACGTGTAAGCAACGCTAAAGGTCTTGTGCAAACAATGAATTCCATGGCTAAGAGCATCGACAAGATGGCCACAACCATAGAGAAGAAAAAAGATGGTATTGATTCGTCTGTATTACTTGAATGCATTCAACAAATTGAAGGCATGGATGAAGATGATATTTTTTATCATTTCCTCCAGAATTAGTTCAAGGCAAAGGCGTTTATGACTTATCCTCCTGCAATGAGAATCAAATACTTGAAGATGGAGTTTAATATCGCGATCAACAAGACCATTGATGACCGTAGCAATGATTTTTATGATTTATTTAAAGCTATTTAAGTTTATTTATTTCATTATTGTTAGCTTTTATTTGATTCAATTACTCGATTTGTACTTTATATTTTTTAGGGATTAATATGATAAGTTTCATTTTGCAATCACTTTCAATATATTTTACAATTTTGAAAGTATTCATAATCAAACAAAAATATTTATCAAAATATATTCCTAAATTTTCTTGACAACCAAAAATCTGTAAGAAAATAATTTTCCTGACAACCAAACATGTAGAGGAAAATGACTTTCTTTTCTTTTTCCTTTCCTTTCATTTTCCTACAATTTTCCCTCACTTTCTTGACAACCAAACAAGCTATAAATTAGGAAAGCACTTAAGAGTATAACTCTATCTCATTCTTATTATGCAATATGTGCAAGCCTACCGCGTTTATAAGGTTAAGCAAATGCTTTTAATGACGTCTATACCTTATCAAGAACAAGTGGAGTATGTTAAAAATACTCTTGATAGATGTGGTCACCTATGTAAGTGTGAGCTGGGTCGGCTCGATGAAAATTTCTTTATAGGATGAAATTTTCTTAAGCACTCTTAAGATTGTTGGTGTCTAACAATTTGTGCATTAAAGTTCACACATAATAATATACGTCATTAATCATATAAACTTACTTACCTCATTGAAAAATTACTCCGAATAACTCTTCAACCAAAATACGAAATAAGAAATGATAGTTAAGACGAAATGACAATTAAGACTGAGGTTGTGAAAGCAATCTCCTTAAGACAATATTTTCGGGTTGTCTATGTTGCACATAGTCAATCCCCGATAGTCTCCCAAGATACAATATTATGATGCTCTTTGTTTGCACAAAAAAGAACCCACGACGAACTTGAACAAATAGAAAATTTGGACATATTTTTTTTTAAGTGAAGAACATTGGAGAAAGGAGATGAATAATTTTTCTCAAAGTCAGTACATAGTTGGCCAGACATTGTCCTATATTTATAGGGCATGAAGAGTTATTACACATTGTTTGGATTGACTCATTTCACTCCAAACAATGCAATGTTTCGATCTAAGGGACACTTGTTGGGGTTATGTCATTATGTGAATAGAAATAGTGTCTTTTAAAAAAATAACTCTTCATGCCATATAAATACAGTACAAAGTCTGGCCAACTATGTACTGAATTTGAGAAAAAATATTCATCTCCTTTCTCCAATGTTCTTCAATTAAAAAAATATGTCCAAATTTTCTATTTGTGCAAGTTCTCCGTGGGTTCTTTTTGTGTGCAAACAAAGAGCATCAGACTGTTGTACCTTGGGAGACTATTGGGGATTGACTTTGTGCACCATAGACAACCCGAAAATACTGTCTTAAGGAAATTCCTTTCGCAACCTCAGTCTTAATTGTCATTTTGTCTTCATTATCATTTCTTATTTCGTATTTTGGTTGAAGAGTTATTCGGAGGAATTTTTCAATCAGGTAAGTTTATATGATTAATGGCGTATATTATTATGCGTGAATTTTAATGCACAAATTGTTAGACACCAACAGTAGGTCCTATATTCCACCAAATTGCAATTCCGAGTTTGTCATAAAATTATATGTGGTCCCTGTGTCCTGTATTATTTTTTGGTAATGTGAAAAAAGAATTTAAAGGTGTCTAAATTTTCTAGAAGAAACAAAAGACCAAATTTTAATTGATGGAGAATTTCATGCATGCAATTGAGTAATAGCTTGTAGCAGTCAAATATCTAATTGCTAGCTATTTTCTCGTTCTTAACGAGATGCTTTATAAACTGTTTATATTATAACTCATTTACATTAAAGTTCTTCTTCTTTCTTTTGCTGTGTTGGCACATTGAATTTGAACGACTCTTTCCTACCGGCATATACAAAACATCCCAATAAAGGAAACGAACACATTAATGTAAGTGAATGATCGCGTTACTTAACACTTATGAATCATTTTTCAATTGAGTTGACTTAAGCATTATTGATTATTATTGGACATTCACCGACTTAACATAATATTTCTCTTTTCTTTTTTAAGTTTATGAACACTTACTGAATTCCGGCGATCCATAAATTATTTGACAAACCTTCAAATCAAGTAAAATCAGTCTTAAAATCAAATCACATCATAGTGTACGAGGTGTTTTCTTGTTTTAGTTTGTTATTTTTAAACACTCTATCGACAACTTATGAGAAAATTGCATTTTTGGTACAGAGCTATAGGTCAATTCCCATTTTTGGTATTAAGCTTTATGGATCCAACACACTTGGTACAAAGCTTTAATAAATTGTGACACATTTGGTACAACCGTAAAAAATTGGCGTTAAGTGATGACGTGGCATTTAAGTATAATTGCAAAGTTGATGTCATTACTTATATTAACTGATAATTTTACCCCATAATATTTTAGGTTACCAAAAAAGCCCCACATCTCCAAATTTAGTGACGATTTTAATCCACATTGTTGTCAAATTTCAAAATTGACTCGAATAAGACCACGTGAGGACCAATTTAAATATTTTACTTATTTTATTTAAATAACTAATTTGATTTATAAATAATATTAATAAATTAAATAATAATTTAACATAAATATCACCAAAATTAAGAAAATATATTCTTTTTAAATATAAGATTAATATAATGGTATTAATATATTTAATATTTACTAAAATAATAAATTATATAATTAAAAACTATTTAATATTTATTAAAATAATAAATAATAAATAATTTTAAAAAAATTCCCAAACCCCACCCACCCCCTCTCCTCCCCTCCCCCAGGCGGCATGTAAATTGGGGTAGGGTGGGGAAGGGGTGGGGTTGGGAATTTTTTTTTAAAATTATAATTATTTATTATTTATTATTTTAATAAATATTAAATAGTTTTTAATTATATAATTTATTATTTTAATAAATAATAAATAGATTAATTCTATTATATAAATTTTATATTTAAAAAGAATATATTTTCTTAATTTTGGTGATATTTATGTTAAATTATTATTTAATTTATTAAAATTATTTATAAATCAAAATAGTTATTTAAATAAAATAATTAAAATATTCAAATTGGTCTGCATGTGAACTTATTCGAGTCAATTTTGAAATTTGGCAACAATGTGGACTAAAATCGTCACTAAATTTGGAGATGTGGGGCTTTTTTGGTAACCTGAAATATTATGGGGTAAAATTATCAATTTACGTAAGTAATGGCATCAACTTTTTAATTAGACTTAACTGCCACATCATCACTTACGCCAATTTTTAACGACTGTACTAAATGTGTCACAATTTGTTAAAGCCTCTGTACCAAATGTGTTGGACCCATAAAACTTAGTACCAAAAGTGGGAATTGACCTATAGCTCTGTACCAAAAATGCAATTCTCTCGACAACTTATATTCCTTTTTCAAAAGTCGGACATTCCCAAAAATCTATGTATTTATATATTATTGTTCTCTATGTGTAGATATCCAAGAAAGTAGGTTCCCGTATTTACGGATGATTCAAATTCTCTGAAGGCTGCATTATGCGAATACTTTGAAGATTGATGATACATTTGATTTATGAAGATGCACTATTTTTAATTAATTTTAGTTGGAATTTGGAAATGTGTAGTTTTGTTTTCTTTGTTTTACTGTTGCGGATTTTACACACGCAAATAAACGCAAGTGCACGTATCGAACAAGTAATAAAGAGTAAGTATAAGAGTATCGTCTCCACAGGGACTTGACTAATATCTACCAATTCCAATTCCTAATTTACTTTTAATATGGTTCCAAATTCAAATGTGTTTTTGGGTTTAATTAACTAGATTAACTAAATGAATTAACTAACCCAAGTACTTGGACTAAGTTCGAATAACGAGAAGAGAAACCTAGGGTTATAATCCACTATGTTATCTATCGATTGCTCAATTGAGATTTTCGTAATTATTGTGGTGACAAGAGTGCTACCCGAGGATTCAAGTATATTCTTATGTATCTTCCGAATTACGTAAGAACCTAATGTATTATACAAATCGATCCTATTCCTAGGTGATTCATAAATAACACAAAGCATTAAACACGAACCTCATGTAACGGGTATAAACGCCTTAAGTATATTCCTATCCTAAGAATCATTTACTATTCAATTTCCTATCTAATCCTAATCTCCCTTTTCCACGTTCAAAAAGAATATTAAATCTAACAACTAGGTGATCAGTCAAGTTGCAAGCATAGAGAACGAAATTAAATCAAACACAAGAATTGCCCCTAACTACGAATAATCCAATAAAACTAATCAAAGTAACATAGTTTCATAGAAACCCTAGATCCTAAAGAATTAGTTCATGATAAATATAAGAAGAAAATAATAAAGGAAAACAAATCTGAGTTCATGTGGTTTTATAGACAAAACGATGAATCTGAGATAAAGATCTTCAATATTGTGTTCTTCTTGCTTGGGTGATCTTCAGAACTTTTCTCTTTTCTTCTTCAATCTTTCTCCAAGTAGATCTTTGATGTTGTAGGTGTATTCTATGAGAAAAGTATGTTTAGAGCTGATCAAAGATGTGTAATTTCGTGACCTAGAAGTCCTTAAATAGATCTACTAAGTTGAGTCCAAGTAGGAGACTTTGGGCCCAAGAATTTCCTTAAAAGCCCGCTGAAAATCGCGACAGATTTGCGCGACAGTTTTGCAAGTGTCATAACTCTCAGCTCCGAACTCCAAATCAAGATCCGTAAAATCTGTGGTGTAGCTAACTCATTCCTCTATATCATAGTCGAAATTCAACTTCATTGGAGCTTCCTTAAATGAGTTATGGTCCTCGGAGTGCACAATAACATTTCTGACAGCTTCTTCGTTCTTGCACTTCTTGACTTCATTTGATCTTTAATTCGTTGTTCTTCACTTCCAATCATGTCTTTAGATCCAAAATAGCTTAGTCCTACAAATATGAACACAATATATAAGAAAATATCTCAATTCATGCACAAAACAACCAAACCAATGACTCGAGCGACAAAACACAAAACTAACTAAAATTGCCTAAGATTTTATCAAAACTCTAATAAAAGTAATCGAATGAGGAAAGGAAATAGACTTGATAACACTGTTTTCACAGAGTTATCACACCCCCAAACTTAAACTATTACTCGTCCTCGAGTAATGACAAAAACTCAAACAACGACACGAACATTTACAATCATGCATCCCAAGTCAAACTACTAACCTACAATTTCAAAACGTTATGCATTCTATCATGTAGTTCCTGCGTGTGTGTGTATACATAAAACGAGAATGTCGGAATCACCTAGATCCATATAGCTTCGAAATCATTGAGCCTAATTGCATGAATTCCTAAATTACTAAACATATTCTCTATTTTCTCAGGTTATCATACTAATTACTAAGTTCTAGCAAAGCTTTCAGTCGAAGTTATGGAATCCTTTAAGTTTGAACTTTCACTTAGCACTTTCTTCATTAATGATCATAACTTAAGTATGTTTAGCACCATTCACACTCATAACTCGTTCTAAAGAAGCAGTCAAAATAAAGGAGTGCAGAATAGTAGAATAGTTAAGTCGATGCACCCATATATCGTTCATCTTATCGCAGTCAAGTTAGAGGAGTGCAAGTATAAGTCTCAAGCGATGAGGTTTTTCAGGTCTCATACAATTGAGGTTATTTTCTTTGAATTTAACTTATAGTTTTTCGATTATTTGCTTCATTTGGTTCTTGTTAAAGTTATCCTTCCCCCCAAACTTAGACAAAACTATCACTTAGATCCTTAGCATTTTAACCCTCGAATCTAGAGATCATGTAGGCAAGAAAGGATTTCTTAAGCTCTATTCTAACTATAATTCTCTAACGTCATCCTAAATTCTCGATTATGTATTCGTGCTTAAAATGTGCAGGAAAAACATTCAAAAACACATAAAATTTCAAAAAATTTAGTCAAAGTCGACCTAGCATGCACGAAGTAAATGCGACCTCACCCCCAAACTTAAAACGAACAGTGTCCTCACTGTGACATAAACACACGAGTTGAAACATGCCATATTAACCAAACAGGAAATATGAGAATATGCACATGCAGTCAGTAATAAAACCACCAACAAAATATAACAGAGATCAGTAAAAAGAATACGTCCCTACGAGGCTGTGTCTGGCGGTCTCCTGCATGTCTGTCCATCCTACGCATCATCCTCGGGACCGCTCGACTTCGTGGTACCATTTGGTTCACTCCACCAAAACAATCAATTCCCAAGTAGCACACCGAAACCGAAAATGTAATCAATCTCAACTACCCACACAATCAAGCAACGACATCGTAACCACAAGAACCGTTCAAGACACCGTTCCTCCACACTTCTCAATTAATCACAAGCAAAAATCCAAAAATAGCGTAACAACCCCTCTAACTATTATTCGAAATCAAAGTTAGGAATCGAACCAAGAAAGGCAAAAATCAATGTTGTTACCGATGCCCGGCACTTAAGAGAGAGACAACGGGGATGGAGGAGCTGTGACGGTGCTGGGGTTTCGGTGGGGCGGCGTGGTTGATGCAAGGGGCGGCGGTTTCAATGGGGCAGTCGCGGCTGGGGTTAGGGGTGAGGTCACGTCGGATGTGATGGATCTGGGTCGCGGCTGGGGTTAGGGCTTTCGGTCGCGTTGGATGTGGTGGATCTGGGTCGCGACTGAGTTGGTGATCTGGGTGGGGTGCGGCGTGGTCGCGGCTGGTGTTGGAGAGAGGGGGGCACGGCGGTGCTGCTCGTGAACTGGAGAAGGCAGGTCGTGGGGAGAGGCTTGGTCGCGGCTGGGTGCGGGTTTCGGCGCGGCTGTTGTTGGTTTCGACGGGGTTGGGGCTGGGTGCGGCTGAGTCGCGTAGGTGAGGCGGTGTTGATGTTGGAGGAGGGCGCGGCGGTGGGTTGTGGTGGTCGTCGGCTGAAGGAGAGAAAAGGGTTTGATGATTTTGGTAGGGGAGAAGACCCTTTTTTTTTTTTTTTTTTTTTTTTGAGGCTATGGCTCGATCCAATTTGAGCCATGGCCTTTCGATTCTGAAAATTTATGTTTTTTGGGCACTTGAAGTTGAGCCATGGCATGACTAAAGTTGTGCCATGGCTTAAAGCTGCTGGAATTTGTTCACTTTATTGTTCAAGACTTGAGCCATGGCCTGACTCAAGTTGTGCCATAGCTTCAAGTTGCTGGAATTTATGCACTCTTTTTGGTCAAAATTGAGCCATGGCCTGATTCAGATTGTGCCATGGCTTGATTATTCTTCTTCTCCAAAACGCCCCAGTTCATGAAATATTCATCTCCTCGTTACCTTGCACCGCAATACGCCTGCAAAACCCGACAAAACACCACAGATCACACTAAAACTAAAACAAAACGAAACAAAAACGCAAAAAACAAAAACAAATAAAAGCTTGGGTTGCCTCCCAAGAAGCGCTTAGTTTTAAGTCATTAGCTTGACTTTGATACTTCCCTTTTAAGGTGGCCAATAATCAAATAGGGTCCCGTCCGGATCAAGCATAAGTCCGGGCCGGTTTGCTTTCTTTGTTGTCCCGAAATTTGGTCTTTCCCTTGTAAGCTCAATTGGGACAAATTTGAACCTCGTATCGAGTCGACAAGCTCTATCCCCAGGTTCAAATCTCTTGTAATCTTTACCAACTTTTATCCAAGTCACGCTTTGAGGATGGGTATGCATATTGTACTTCGTTTTATCATCAACCCTTCCTTTTTGCGTATCTCTCAATAATATCTCATCCACACCAAAATAAGATCCATCGCCTTTTGACTTATAAATTGGAGGTATGATAAACTCAATTGTATCCTCCTCTATCCCTATTACCTCAATCACATCTATCAACGTCATTGACTTGTTGATTTCGATGTATTCCCTGATTTGATCGTCCTCTGGAATGGTCAAGATATTTTCTTCTGCATCCGGGATCTCCTCGTTATGACGAACATCGAAACTTGTCCATTTATTGCCATGCGGCTGCTCTATTTCACTCTCAACAATAAGAGAATTTGTCTCGCTCGGCTTAGTATCTGATAACATCGAATTATCCTCTTCATTCGAGAGTGAGCTTTGAGGTAGATTACTCATTCTTAATTTGAATGCCTTAATTTCAGATTCGATATTTTTCAACTTCTCCATACAATCGGTGAATTCCATCATAAATGCAATACTTGGTTCTGTTGATAGTTGAGAATATGCTTGATCAATTTTAGATCTGATCTTTTTTTATCTTCTCCATACAATCGGTGAATGCCACCATAAATGCAATACTTGGTTCTGTCGGTGGTGGCTGAGAATACTCTTGGTGGCTTGGAGGTATGAACGAGCTGGTCATCATGAAGTTTGTGTATTGATTACTATCCAGATCATCGCTCCATGGAACATTTGGGTTAGTTCCCCACCCTGAATTGTAGTTGTTGGGGTGAAGATTCTGACCATACTGACTATCCTGAAATTGATCCACGTATAACCATGAATTTGAATTCAGTGGGCAACGATCGTACGAGTGTTCACCTGCACAATACACACAAGTCGTTCCTTCATTAAGCCAATGATAACTGCTATGATTCATATCAAATGAAGAGAACGAGAAAAAGAATAACTAACTAGGAACCAACCAAAAGAAAAATCAAAAATAAAAATTGGCAAATAAATGTTGCAAGTCCCCGGCAACGGCGCAAAAAACTTGTTGCGGATTTTACACACGCAAATAAACGCAAGTGCACGTATCGAACAAGTAATAAAGAGTAAGTATAAGAGTATCGTCTCCACAGGGACTTGACTAATATCTACCAATTCCAGTTCCTAATTTACTTTTAATATGGTTCCAAATTCAAATGTGTTTTTGGGTTTAATTAACTAGATTAACTAAATGAATTAACTAACCCAAGTACTTGGACTAAGTTCGAATAACGAGAAGAGAAACCTAGGGTTATAATCCACTATGTTATCTATCGATTGCTCAATTGAGATTTTCGTAATTATTGTGGTGACAAGAGTGCTACCCGAGGATTCAAGTATATTCTTATGTATCTTCCGAATTACGTAAGAACCTAATGTATTATACAAATCGATCCTATTCTAAGGTGATTCATAAATAACACAAAGCATTAAACACGAACCTCATGTAACGGGTATTAACGCCTTAAGTATATTCTTATCCTAAGAGTCGTTTACTATTCAATTTCCTATCTAATCCTAATCTCCCTTTTCCAAGTTCGAAAAGAATATTAAATCTAACAACTAGGTGATCAGTCAAGTTGCAAGCATAGAGAACGAAATTAAATCAAACACAAGAATTGCCCCTAACTACGAATAATCCAATAAAACTAATCAAAGTAACATAGTTTCATAGAAACCCTAGATCCTAAAGAATTAGTTCATGATAAATATAAGAAGAAAATAATAAAGGAAAACAAATCTGAGTTCATGTGGTTTTATAGACAAAACGATGAATCTGAGATAAAGATCTTCAATATTGTGTTCTTCTTGCTTGGGTGATCTTCAGAACTTTTCTCTTTTCTTCTTCAATCTTTCTCCAAGTAGATCTTTGATGTTGTAGGTGTATTCTATGAGAAAAGTATGTTTAGAGCTGATCAAAGATGTGTAATTTCGTGACCTAGAAGTCCTTAAATAGATCTACTAAGTTGAGTCCAAGTAGGAGACTTTGGGCCCAAGAATTTCCTTAAAAGCCCGCTGAAAATCGCGACAGATTTGCGCGACAGTTTTGCAAGTGTCATAACTCTCAGCTCCGAACTCCAAATCAAGATCCGTAAAATCTGTGGTGTAGCTAACTCATTCCTCTATATCATAGTCGAAATTCAACTTCATTGGAGCTTCCTTAAATGAGTTATGGTCCTCGGAGTGCACAATAACATTTCTGACAGCTTCTTCGTTCTTGCACTTCTTGACTTCATTTGATCTTTAATTCGTTGTTCTTCACTTCCAATCATGTCTTTAGATCCAAAATAGCTTAGTCCTACAAATATGAACACAATATATAAGAAAATATCTCAATTCATGCACAAAACAACCAAACCAATGACTCGAGCGACAAAACACAAAACTAACTAAAATTGCCTAAGATTCTATCAAAACTCTAATAAAAGTAATCGAATGAGGAAAGGAAATAGACTTGATAACACTGTTTTCACAGAGTTATCATTTACTCAAACTCTTGAATAATGTTCTTATGGATGACTATTGATGTTGCGTGAAAATGATCGAGGATATTTTCGAGAAGACCTCCTCCTACCTTGATCGTTTTCACCTCTCGTTCTGATGTCACGGGACGAACTTTGAGGAATCTATTCAGCTAGTCTTCAACTTATCTTTTTGTTCCCCCCCCTTAAAATGAAAGTGAGGTTTAGTATTTATAGTTGAGAGTGAGAAGGTGAAAAGTCACATATTAAATGGGGGAGATGAGAAGTCCACCATCAATTAGGTGGAGAGGAAGAGTCTCCCACTAAGTCCAAAATTAACTAGGGGTAGGATGGTCATTTTAATGAAAGTCATAAATGTAATTCTTATTTTAGTATTTTAATAATTAGGAATTTGGTAATTACTAAAATACCCTCATAATTTATATATCCACATCATAAGCCCCCCAATTCCATAAATGAATATCTTAAGATATTCAATTGTGGAATTTTATAATATTTAAGTAAAGGATCATTCCATAATTAAGAATAAGAATATTTAGTTTAAGATTGTACCTTAATTATGGAAAAATCTTTTAGGGAGGATTATTCTCACTTGGAGATCTGACACTTCCATAATTAAAATTTGCTATGGGGTATTTATAAGCTATTTATTCATTAGTCTTAATCAAACTTTTAACATCCTCGAAATTTGTAATCTTTAAGGAGCTCAATTCTAAGAATGTCTTCGCGGGGTATGAAATATTTTATTAGTATTTCCTCATTTGTGCAAGCATATAATAATTATTTATATATGTGTGTGTATATATATATTGTTTTATTTTCTTTTTCTTTTCCTCTTTTTTTTTTTTTTTTTTTTTTTTTTTTTTTTTGTTTGAACTTCTGCCGGGGCAGCCTTGCCTTGGCAGAGTTCTACCGGAGCAGCTGCTGCCTCGGCAGAGTTCTGCTGAGGTGTGGCTACCTCGGCAGATCTCTGCCGAGGCGTTGCTGCCTCGGCAGATCTCTGCCGAGGCGTTGCTGCCTCGGCAGACATCTGCCGGCGCTGCAGCCTCGGCAGATATCTACCGAGGCGTTGTTGCCTCGGCAGACATCTGCCGAGGTTCTGTTGCCTCGGCAGATCTCTGCCGAGGCGCTGCTGCCTCGGCAGAACTTTGCCGAGGCGCTGCTGCCTCGGCAGGATTCTGCCTTGGCAGCGCTGCCTGGGTGGATTTCTGCCGGGGTGCTGCTACCTCGGCCGAACTCTGTCGGGGCAGCCTCGTTTCGACTCACATGACTCAAATTTTTCGTTTAATCGACGTTGGTTTTGATTGGGGGGTAGTTTGCTAATAGATGTTACATTTGTTTTGACAAAGATGATTGGAATTAGAGGTTTGTATATAAATCGTGGTCCTCGAATGTTATATGTGCGCGATAATTGCATTTTTATCTTCGATGTATACTTGAAATTTTTTCTAAGGGTATAATTACTTTTCTTCTTCCCAGACTTTTAATTTTGTTCACTTTTGTTATTTTACTGATTTCTTATTTTCTCTTGTGATGCAGGCAAAGGTTTATCCCTTAGTGAGGTTCGTGCTACGAGAAAAGCTCAATCCAATCGTTCTGATTCTCAATCCAATCGTTCTGATTCTCACCGTCCTCTTCCTCCCCCTCCCAGAGGAAATCCCACCAGCCACCTGAAGGGGAATTCCTCTAAGGGAGGAAATGGAGGACCTTCAGAGACATTTGGTACTATTGCGACACCTGGGAAGAATCGTGCGTCTTCCCTTCCGTCTAAGCGTCCTAGGGAGCATTTGAGTAAGGTTTCTCCTCGTCCTGGTGCAGGGAAAGGACTTTTTATATATGGACTTAACAGAAATCAAGGTGTTAACTCTTTTTGGGATTCAGCTGATCTCGATATAGGGTATGAGAAAACAAGGACTCTCATATCTTCATATGATGCTGCTCGTTTTGACCAATTTTCTTCTAGCACCTTAGATCAGATGCTTTGTGCTAACTTGGCTCGGGTAAAATTTACTCGTATTTGATAATACCTATTTATTATTATATATATGTATATTTTTAAATTTCTCCCTTTATTGTGCAGATACCACTAATGTCTCATTTACTTAGTCAACGTTCCAACCATTTTGAGGGGGAAGCTCAGACTGCTGAGGAGAAACTTGCTCAGATGACTATTCAAATGCAGAAGCTGGAAAAGGAGAATGCCAGACTTTCAAAGGACTTGAAACATGAAGTTCAGACTGGGGACAAATTCAAAAGGTCTGAGGAAGGGGAGATATACTTCAGTACTTTAGAGAAGGAGTTGGTTACCAAGCACCAAAGTTCTGTGGAGAAAGAGGTAATTAGCAACTACAAGAATTCTGATACTTATAGAGAAGACTTAATGAAAGAGTCTCTCCTAGTGTATGATCGCACTATCCGCGATTGCCGCAGGGTTCTTAGGGAATCTGGGCGTTATCCTGGTGAAGACTTTATATTCTTGGATGCTGATGTCTCCGAAGAACCTGACTTGGGAGAGGAAGAATTTTCGATTCTCGCTAATGGAGAGAAATAGTTATCTTACGTACTTTTTATCGATAGATGTTTAATAAGTTGATTATTATGTAATCATCATTTCTCTTTTCACACTTATTATTTTTGTTGGAAGACTTTGTTTGTTTACTTTGACTATTGCTAGATTTCTTTTGATGTCTTATTTTAAATGCTTTGCATAACATTTTCTATTTATATGGGAATCGTTTTGCTATTTAATTTGTCTTCTTTTATCGACGTTAGGCTTCAGAAAAGTTATTTATCTGTAATGCTCTATTCATATTATTTTGCTTTGTTTATAAAGCTGAAGTTTTTTTTTTTTTTTTTAATCTCTTCTTAGAGGTGTAATGCTCTTATGATGAACGATTATTTTGGACCTCATTTAGAGGTGTATTGCTCTTTTACTGAGCAGTTTATTCTACCTTCGATATGAAGGTGTTTCTTTAATCTGACCTCTTTTTAGAGGTGTAATACTCTTTATTGATACTTTTTTAGTCTGACCCCTTTTAGAGGTGTAATGCTCTTTATTGAGACTTTTTAATCTGACCCCTTTTAGAGGTGTAATTCTTCTCTTTTGATACATCAAATATTGGGGAATTCGAGTAAAAGAAATAACAATAATTACAAAGTTAGATGTAACTTACCATAAAATCGAAAGACTACAGAGATGTAAACTTACTTGAATATGATATGTTCTATAGGCTCGTACTTCTGTAATTTTAAGTTCTAAGGAGATAGGAAAACAAGTTTGGTGGATGAACCATAGCTGCTTGACTGGAGCGTGATTAACAGACCCTTGGATCGAGCTTCGAGCCTTTGGGTCAGTAGAGGATCGTTCTCGACCTGCTTGCGGGTTGGGGTGGTCTGCCAGCTGTCTGACAAACTCACTATAACTTTTCTAGCACTAGCTAAATCTCCTCCAGCTGGTCCTCCTGATATTACATTGATAACACCTGCTCCAGGCATATTCTCATCACATCTTCCTTGTACTGGGCTGTCTCTGTTAGGCTCTTGCCTTCCACTACGTTGCTGTGGAGGGTTTCTTCCAGAATGTAAGTTGGCTGGTGCAATATCTCTTCTATTTATTCCTCTTCTTCTTTTCACAAATTCTTGCAAGTTACCTCGTTTTATTAATCTTTGGATTTCATCCTTCAGATGATAACAATCTTCGATATTATGCCTTCGAGCTATATGGTAACGACAATATTTGTTAGATCTTTGACAATCTGGATTTTCCTTCAGTAGTTGTGGCCATTGTGGTAACCTTTGTCGAGCTGCTACTGAGAAAACCTCCTCCCTGGTAGCATTTAGGGGTGTGTATTGTGCATACCTGGGGACTTATCCAATTCTTCTTTCTTTCTCTCTATTCTCCTTTCGCTTTGAGTGATCGTTCTTATCATCTTCTCTAATCTTTCTTTTGCTTCCTTTCTCTATTTTCACCTCTAATGCTTCCTCAATCCTGATGAATTTTTCTGCTCGGGCTAAGAGTACATCAAGAGTTGTTGGGGGTTTTCCTGCTAAGGACTCCTTCAGTCGCTCATCCAACAATGTTTGCTGGAGTATACTGGCGAGGAGCTCTGGATCCACCTGAGGTACTTCTAACACTGCATTAGTAAAGCGTTGTATGTATTCTCTCAGCGATTCTCCTGTTCTTTGTTTCACGGTGAACAAATATGCTGCAGTCTTCTGAGTCTTCCTATTCATTGAAAAGTGGTGAAGGAAACGCTGACTCATTTGCTCAAAATTGGTAATTGTGCCTGTTGGTAGTTGGTTAAACCATGTAAGGGCAATTTTGGCTAAAGTAGTGCGGAAAATTTTGCAGGTGGCTGCGTCGCTCATTGCATATAAGTCTGCTTTGGCCGCAAACTTATCCAAATGTTCTTGGGGATCTCCCGTTCCATCATACTCTGTGAGGCTTGGGATCCTGAACCCTTGGGGTAAGGGTTCTAAAAGGACTGCCGGAGCAAAGGGACTTCTTCTCATCGGAATTGCGGTTGCAAATTGTTCTCCTACTTCTCCCCGCCTCGGTTGCTCATAGTTCTGCTCCTCACGTTCCCTTCTTCCTTCAGTTTCTGCTGGAGCAACATCTCGGTTAGTCCCCATGCGGGGTTCTCTAAGGATCTCCTATTCTCCTGCTACATCTCTGCCATCAGCTCCTTCTTCATTCCAAGTTTGTCCTGAAGTCTGCTGCTCTCTCGGTCTTTGTTCCTCTCTGGTTGCTGCTCCTGATTCCCTGTGATGGAATACGGGTGAAATGCGTGTTCGTCGCTGTTCAGCCACATACTGTGCGACTGCTCGTGCGGCAACTGTTGCTGCCATTGCATCGAGCCTCTCCTGAGTCATTTGAATTGTGGGTGCTACGGGTGCCGCATCAGGGGCTGCTTCCGGGATATATGTTGAATCTGGAGCGCCTTCTACCGCGTCTTCACCTCCTTCAGGTGGTCCCTCTGGTTCTTCCATCCATCGGTTTTCCTCATTCTCGTCCGCCATCTCAACGTGCCAATCAGAAATTTCCCACAGACGGCGCCAAAATGATGTTGCGTGAAAATGATCGAGGATATTTTCGAGAAGACCTCCTCCTACCTTGATCGTTTTCACCTCTCGTTCTGATGTCACGGGACGAACTTTGAGGAATCTATTCAGCTAGTCTTCAACTTATCTTTTTGTTCCCCCCCCTTAAAATGAAAGTGAGGTTTAGTATTTATAGTTGAGAGTGAGAAGGTGAAAAGTCACATATTAAATGGGGGAGATGAGAAGTCCACCATCAATTAGGTGGAGAGGAAGAGTCTCCCACTAAGTCCAAAATTAACTAGGGGTAGGATGGTCATTTTAATGAAAGTCATAAATGTAATTCTTATTTTAGTATTTTAATAATTAGGAATTTGGTAATTACTAAAATACCCTCATAATTTATATATCCACATCAACTATCTTTTGTATTGCATTTAATATAATAATAATAATAATAATAATAATAATAATAATAATAATAATAATAATTGAATTTATAAATTAGTTGAGTATTAATTAATATTTAATAATTTTTTTAATAAATATTTGTTTTTATGTAAATTATTATTATAAATTAATGTTTCACTTTATTAATAAGGTTTGTAGTGACATAATGAAATGTCTTTCTACAATTAATTAATGCCATTGTACGAATTTATTACTAATGTTCTGACATTTTTTTTAAAGTGTAACTTTATATTAATGGTGACATATATAAAATGTCTTTTTTATAATTTTTTCTTGCATTATTTGATGTCATTAATAACAATATAAGTGACATTTGAAATTTTTTTTGAATTTTTTTTCACGTCATTTGAAAATGAAACAACTGACAAGATGACACAAAAGTATAATATCCTAATATTTTAAGATGCAACCAATTAAACTTATTGTGTTGTTACAAAATTCTAGAAAACTAATTTTATTTGACATTTTATTATGTCAGTTTATTCATTTTGTGTGACATTCCATAATGTTGTAGTAATTCCATAGATGTGACATTTTACTATGTCCATTTATTCATTTTGTGTGGCATTCCATAATGCCATAGTACTTCAATTGTTGTGGCATTTTATTTATGCAACTAAATAGATTATTTTATGACATTATACTTTAGCTACATTGCTGCAAATGACACTTGTGAAAAATGCCATTATATTTGAAAATGTCACCGACATATATTTTATATGACATTTTCTAATGCATCTAAAGTACATAATATTTGAAGTAACATCAACAAAACAAGTAAAGATAATGGTGTTTAATTTTGAAAATGCAATTAATTTGCAAGTTATAATTAGTAAAACTGGAAATATTATTTCTAAGAAATATGAATTGATGAAAGCACATTTCCATATTAGCAAAGTTACTTTAGATACTTATAGATACAAATAGGTAAAGTTAGACATATACACATAATACTTAAAATAATATATTAAATAATATCAATTGTGATTGATTTAGTTGAAACGTTTAGTCTCACAAAGTGGCTAACCAGATTTAATTCTTATTGAGAGAGATTTTATCTATATGTTTGACACTTTTGATAATCAGGTAAGTCATGTTTAATATTTGAAAATATATTTTTCTTAGAAGAGTAAGACGGAGAATTAACACACAGAATGGCCCTAAAAGTTAACCTTGTGGATATTGACAACTTAATTACCAATCTGCAAAGATTATAGAATCAACATATATATGTTACAAATCTGCTTCCATTGGGACTAAATGTCCCACATTGGTTGAAAACAATAGTTAAGTCGACCTTATAAGATCTTGGGCAATCCTCACCTTACAAGCTAGCTTTTGAGGTTGAGTTTAGCCCAAGCCAAGTAAGTGGACTTGATCCAATCCATGTGGTTAATTCTAATATGGTATCAGAGCCCAAGTTGGAGTGGGCCTCCTCCTTCCGTGATGGGCTCTTCCTTGCGCGCATGATGGGATTTATTCTTCACTCACACGGTCTGGGAAATCCACGTGTTGGACTCTTACCCACATGTTAATAATTTGCAAATATTGGGCTTTAATATGTCACGTGTTGGGCTTGTTTCACCCACACATTCAGCTCGCCCACACGTGAAGGTGGAGTATTAAGACTAAATGTCCCACATTGGTTGAAAACAATAGTTAAGTCCACCTTATAAGGTCTTGTACAATCCTTACCTTCCAAGCTGGTTTTTGAGGTTGAATTAGACCCAAACCAAGTAAGTAAACTTGGCCCAATCCATGTGATGAATTCTAATACCATAACTAAACTCCTATCATTATGGGAATATTGATGTAAATAAGGTAACAACTATCAAACATGCGTATATTTTGTTAAAAAATAGGAATCTTCGATAGCTCAATGATAGTTATAAATACCTTCAAAGATACAATACACACAAAAAATAAAATATCTACTTTTACATAACTCTCGTGTTATTTTCTGCAACATTTTGTTGACTTAAGGAGGAGGCTCCGCTGACACCCCAACAGGTGGTCTTTGTTTTGCAGGCCTCGATATAGAGATTTTCAAGATCTTGAATCGGATCTATCGAATTCAACCCAAAACCAAATCCACGTGTTTTTCACCTGCATCAATATTCTATCTCTCTCTTGGTTTTCCTAATATGTCTCTAATATTTTGAATAAAACATTCTTAACCATAAACTAATGATTAAAATATTTATGTTACGAGCATTAGGCCATCTTCAGTCGTTGGGGCAAAAATCCCCTCTCCCCCTCCCCCTCCCACTCCCACTCCCACTCCGTAATCGTCTTCAACAGTTAGGGACATAGAATAATAATAATAAAATAATAATAACAATAATAAAAATACAAAAAAGTAAAAATAATAATACAAAAATAATTATATAATAATAGTAAAAACTACAAAAAAATAACAATAAAATAATAAAGAAATAATAAATATTAATAATAATAATAGTAGTAATAATAATAATAATAATAATAATAATAATAATAATAATAATAATAGTAATAATAATAATAATAATAATATTAGTAATAATAATAATAAGATTAATAATAATAATAATAATAATAATAATAATAATACTAATAATACTAATAATAATAATAATAATAATAATAATAATAATAATAATAATAGTAATAACTACAAAAATAATAATATTAATAATAATAACAATAAAATAATAAATAATAAATTGGTCCAAGTTTTAATATATTCATTTTATTAGTTTTAAATTAAATATAAATTAGATCTAATTCAATAATATTTGATAACTTAAATTTGTTTATAATTTTATAATTTTACATTTTAATTATTTTAATTTATGGGATTATAATACGACAATAGATTCATTTGTTATTGAATGTATAAAGTGTATACAAGTACAAAAAATAAGAATTTTAGTATTTTTAAATCATACTAGAGAACAATAATAATAATAATAATAATAATAATAATAATAATAATAATAATAATAATAATAATAATAATAGCTACAAAATTGTTGGGATTTTATGGGTATGATTGTCAAAACAACAGTGCGGAATTTTAAAAAATTTCATACACCAAATCCAAGGATTTACTTATTATCACATATGAATAGGTTGAATACTAATTTAGCAACAAATACTAAATTAAAGGTGTAAATCGAAATTTACCTCACCACAGGTAAGGTGGTGGTTTTTCCTCCGGTCTTCTTTCAGATATGATGGATCTGATTCGTGAGAAGCGCCCCATGTGTTGTGCCTCTAGAGAATAGTCCACACCAGCTAGATCTGTGACTGCTTAAATCCTCAGGCTTAGAACTAGGATGGAAACGCGTCAAAATCAAGAGTTGGATCTTGTAGAAGAGGAAGGAAGAGAGAGAAGGGGGCGGCCGATCCACTCAACACACGGCGGAGGCGGTTGTACGACTGAGGTTGGGCGGCGGCGGTGAGGGCTAAGGTTGTGGGAGTGGCGATTTTTCGTAAGCTAGGGTTTTGTTTCTCTTTTTGCTTTCTTGCTTTTTGCTTAGGGTTTGAGTCTCTAAGACTCCCTATTTATAGAGAATATCAAAACCATATTCCTTGTGCAAGACTTTAGCTAATGAGCCACTAATTAAATTGGCCCATGTCTTGCATCTATTAATTAATGCTTTAATTAAATAGCCCACTTATTTAATTAACACTTTAATTAAATGGCACATTCATTTAGTTAATACTTTAATTAAATAACCCTTTAAATCTAAATAAAGATTTAACACTTTAATTAACCCTTTAATTAACAATTTAATAAATTAGATAATCTAATTAATTTTCTCTCTCTTAGAATTAACCCTTTACTTCTTTTATTTTGATTTAACTCTTTAAATCAATTCTTTCTTCAATTGACTGTCACAGTCCAACTATATTGTGTGTGACCCTCTAGGTTCACCATCAATTGCCCGCAGGCTCACGTTTTCCGTGATTTAATTAATGAGCTTATTAATTGCTCCGATTAGTTGAACACTTTCAATTAACCACTCAAGAATTAATCTTACAATTAATTCATGAGTACCCACACCTCATGGTCGATGTCTAACCACAAGCCCATGAGGCCCAACTTCAGGTGAATTGATCATAGTGAACCTCACCTCTTATAATTGCCATGTACATACGGTCCCTCTATCGACTAATTTCCCGATCGAGACCTAGGGTGTGTGAATTGATCGGCACCTCTAATTATCTCGATTACTATACTTTCTAATTTAGGATAATAATTCCAATGTGACTGCTAAATTTGGAAACTCATTTCCAAATCCGTCACCGACCGTGGCCACGGGTTTCTCGGAATTCTAAGAACGTATAGAAAATTCTCTCAACGTTTACGTTGAGTCGGTAGATCCCATATTAGTGCTAACCATTCGCGTACACGATCCTACGTACCCAAAGTAATCGCACAATGATCAAGCTAAGTAATAGGCTCCTAAATCAAAGTACGTACTCACGTGCACCGAATTCGCCCTAGCACCTCAAGTCAAAGGACTAAATCGTACAATATTATAAGCCTTGAGAGACGTCCCATTATCGATATGTTTAATGCACTTCCACGATGGGTCTCTCTGTTCGGGTCGTTCGATGCGTTCGATCCCCTATCGAACCACCTACTCATATGCACTAGCATCAAATGCCTTGCTCATGAAACGCTACAAATTCACTCCATGTGAATCATGCATACTCGTACAAGTTTCAGCGATTCCCTCGATACCCCGTCTCGATGGGAATCTATGACTTGGAACAGTTTTAAGATCACGACCTTAGAGACTGTTTCATGATTGCACTCAGTACTGAAGTGAATCGTCCCATAGTCTATTGTGATCTAAGAATTTCATCCAATCGTCCCATAGTCTAGCGCGCATCACCATATAAGCTAAAAATTAAATACGTAAATAAAAACATACACACCTAGCATGCATGCTACCACAGTATGTTTTCGATCAGGAGCCTCCTATGCGGACCATCATCGAGCCAAAGACGATGGTCCTATTGGTCAATCTAATTGGGTTTCAAAGATACCTAGTCTATTACACATATTACCATGCATACATGGCCTTTAGTCTTCTTGGGCTCGCACCTTGCTTGTAACGCGCCTCCATCCTAAACTAATAAAAAAGTAAAGCCCTATCTATTACAAAGGCTCAAAGTGGCCCAAAAACTTAAGGCTCGCAGGCCCAATAAAACCAACAAGATTAAAATTAACCAATCACATCTACCCTAAGGGTCAAGGCTCGGGGCGATCAAAAACCACGTAAGCAGTTCACGTAGAGCAAGAAACAAGCAAAATCCATTTTCTTAATTCTTATCCTATTTTAAAACAACCTTTTAAAATACCTAAGAATTCTAGTTTTAAAACCCTTTTAAAACAATTTCCAAACATCATTTTAAAACCCCTTCTAAAACAACCCTTTGATTCTCACTTTTTAGTCCCTACTAATTATTATAAAATTAACTTTCCGGATTTACTAAACTCTTTTAGTGCACAAAACTGTTTCTGTTTTTCAACTTTGAAAAATTGCATTTCGGCCCCTGAATTTTCGAAAATTACATTTTGACCCCTCAACTTTCGGAAATTACAAATTAGCCCCAAAATTTCCAGAACATGAAAATCGGACAAGAAAGCAGAAAATTAACAAAATTTCCAGAAACTTTTGTTTATTGCAAAATAGATCCCAGATTTATGCAAATAGCAAAAACACCCCCTAACCTTTCGTAAATTGCAAAATGGTCCAGATTTTGAAAAAATTCCAGAAATTACAATTTGGTCCAGAATTATAGAATTGTTTTTTTACATTCTGTCCAGATTTTTAAAAAAATGCAATAAGCCCTCAAATTTTCGGAAATTACATTTTTGGCCAAAAATCGAAAAGTGCATAGATCCGAACATTTAATTTATCATAACAAGCAAGAATAAAAAAACCAGAACACAACAAACACATATATCCATATATTTTGATGCGTTCATGCCTTTTTCGTATGTGCATAATAAGTTTGACTCTGATACCACTGTTGGGATTTTATGGGTATGATTGTCAAAACAACAGTGTGGAATTTTAAAAAATTTCATACACCAAATCCAAGGATTTACTTATTAGCACATATGAATAGGCTGAATACTAATTTAGCAACAAATACTAAATTAAAGGTGTAAATCGAAATTTACTCACCACAGGCAAGGTGGTGGTTTTTCCTCTGGTCTCCTTACCTTGGTTTTTCCTTCGGTCTTCTTTCAGATCTGATGGATCTGGTTCGTGAGAAGCACCCCATGTGTTGTGCCTCTAGAGAATAGTCCACAACAGCTAGATCTGTGACTGCTTCGATCTTCAGGCTTAGAACTAAGATGGAAACGCGTCAAAATCAAGAGTTGGATCAAGATCTAACTCTAGATGTAGAAGAAGAAGGAAGAGAGAGAAGGGGGCGGCCGATCCACTCAACACACGGCGGCGGCGATTGTGCGGCTGAGGTTGGGCGGCGGCGGCGGCGGCTAGGGTTGTGGGGGTGGCGGTTTTTAGTAGGCTAGGGTTTTGTTTCTCTTTTTGCTTTGTTGCTTTTTGTTTATGGTTTGAGTCTCCAAGACTCCCTATTTATAGAGAATATCAAAACCCTATTCCTTGTGTAAGACTTTAGCTAATGGGCCACTAATTAAACTGGCCCATGTCTTGCATCTATTTAATTAATGCTTTAATTATATAGCCCACAAATTTAATTAACACTTTAATTAAATGGCCCATTCATTTAATTAATACTTTAATTAAATAACCCTTTAAATCTAATTAAAGATTTAACACTTTAATTAACCCTTTAATTAACAATTTAATTAATTAGATAATCTAATTAATTTTCTCTCTCTTAGAATTAACCCTTTAATTCTTTTATTTTGATTAACTCTTTAAATCAATACTTTCTTCAATTGACTGTCACAGTCCAACTTGTGTGTGACCCTCTAGGTTCACCATCAATTGACCGCAGGCTCACGTTTTCCGTGATTTAATTAATGAGCTTATTAATTGCTCCGATTAATTGAACACTTTCAATTAACCACTCAAGAATTAATCTTACAATTAATTCATGAGTACCCACACCTCATGGTCGATGTCTAGCCACAAGCCCATGAGGCCCAACTTCAGGTGAATTGATCTCAGTGAACCTCACATCTTATAAGTACCATGTACATACGGTCCCTCTATCGACTAATTTCCCGATCGAGACCTAGGGTGTGTGAATTGATCGGCACCTCTAATTATCTCGAGTACTATACTTTCTAATTCAGGATAATAATTCCAGTGTGACTGCTAAATTTGGAAACTCCTTTCCAAATCCGTCACCGACCGTGGCCACGAGTTTCTCGGAATTTATTATCTAAGAACGTATAGGAAATTCTCTCAACGTTTACGTTGAGTCGGTAGATCCCATATTAGTGCTAACCATTCGCGTACACGATCCTACGTACCCAAACTAGTCGCACAATGATCAAGCTAAGTGATCGGCTCCTAAATCAAAGTACGTACTCACGTGCACCGAATTCGCCCTAGCACCTCAAGTCAAAGGACTAAATCATACACTATTATAAGTCTTGAGGGACGTCCCATTACCGATATGCTTAATGCACTTCCACGATGGGTCTCTCTGTTCGGGTCGTTCGATGCGTTCGATCCCTTATCGAACCACCTACTCATATGCACTAGCATCAAATGCCTTGCTCATGAAACGCTACAAATTCACTCCATGTGAATCATGCATACTCGTACAAGTCTCAGCGATTCCCTCGATACCCCGTCTCGATGGGAATCTATGACTTGGAACAGTTTTAAGATCACGGCCTTAGAGACTGTTTCATGATTGCACTCAGTACTGAAGTGAATCGTCCCATAGTCTATTGTGATCTAAGGATTTCATCCAATCGCTTAAGTGATTCGCGAGAGATGAAGTTGGCCATTTTTTTATTTACATACTATAAACAAACGATCGTATTAATTCATTTATACTAGAGAAAGCTTATCACATGATAGTTCTCATACAAGCTAAAATCTATTGGCTTGGAGGGCACTATCCTTTCAATCTCCCACTTGCCCTAAAGCCAATCACAAACGTTTCTAAGACCCATCTTTCAAAGATGTCCTTCGAACTCGTTTTGTGAAAAAGGCTCTGCTTAGTGGATCTACTAGATTTGTCTTCCGAGTCGACGCGATCCATTACGTGCGTCAACTCTACCAATGATATCTCTAATCAAATGGTACTTTTATCGTATGTTTAGATTTCTGGTGAGATCTTCCTTTGCTTTAGCAATAGCTCCATTGTTATCTTAAAAGATAACCACGAGCTTCGCAATGCTAGGCACTACATCCAACTTTTGGATGAAGTTTTTCATCCAAACATTTTTCTTACGCTGCACCCCTTGCTGCAAGATATCTTGCTTCAGTGGTTAGGATGGCAACGGTGCTTTCCTTGGATCCCGTTCCAACTTATCGCTACCCCACTGAGGCAAAATATGTATCCAAAATTGGATACATATATTAATCCACATTAGACTAGAAACTCGAATTAGTAAATCCTTCGAATTTCAATTCTCCACTATCACCGTAGACCAAGATCAAATCCTTAGTCTTTTTCAAGAGCTCAAGGATATCTCTTACGGCACTCTTCACTGGAGTTTGACTAGTAACTGCTCGTGGCACTTAGAGCAGGTTCTACGTCTGGTCTAGTACATAGTATTGCATAGCATATGCTACCTTTTGTCGAAACATAAGGTATTTGAGACATTCTCTTTTTCCACATTCGATGTAGGGCACATCGATTTGGGAGGAGAGATATAGTGTCTCACTGGAAGCAATCCTCTCTTGGATTCTTCCATACTGAATACTTTCAGTATTTGTTTCTATGTACTTAGTTTGAGAGAGTCCTAACATCTTTCCTGATGTCTCTCTCAAATCTTTCATGGAGAATTGCATGGACAATCATGCTTAATCCGTCTGTTGCTAACATTTCAATATCATCCCAGATAATCAAAATGTTATCAACATGTAAAATTAATGAACTCCAAAGAGCTCCCACTAAACCTTTTGCACACACAAGATTCACATTTGTTTTCGATGAAGTCAAACGCCTTGACTTTCTCATCAAAATAAATGTGAGTCCAAATGGATTCAGACATTGCTAATGGAGAAAAGATTTCACCAAAGTTCGTTCCAGGACTTTGTGTATAACCTTTTGCCTTTAGGCAAGTCTTATAGGTCAATACCTCTTCATTCATTCCTAGCTTACGTGTGAAGATCCATTTGCAACCTATAGGGATACTTCCCTCGGGTGGATTGACCAAGGTCCGTACCTTGTTGGAATAGATGGAATCCATTTAGGATTGTATGGCCTCTTGCATACATGAGCGTCTACATCCAATGTAAATTCTTCGTATATGGCTTAACCATATCTATCAAGTTCCTCACGAACTTGATCAGATCTACGAAGTGCTGGTGTACTTGATGGTTCAACAGTTTCTGGATTAACTCCCACTGTTTGTGGGGATGATTTCCACTTCTTGGACCTCATCATGTTCTACTAGGGTACCATTTCTATTCACGAGGAAGTCATCCTATAAGAAATGGATATTCCTTGAAACAAACATCCTTTGTTCTTTTAGGAATGTAGAGCAGGCATCCAAATGGATTTCTTTGGATACCCCACAATTTTGTACAAACTGGATCTACTATCCAATTTATCTCCTTTTTTTGTTCCCAATATAGGCAGGAGATCCCCATACTCAATAGAAGAGTATATAGGTGTTTTACCACACCATTCTTGGTAGGGTTTTGCAGGCACGAACTTTGAAGTTACTTTGTTCAGTATCTTCGATACAGTCATTAGGGTCAATCCTTAGTATGCATAAGGATGTTGATCAAAACTCGTCACGGATCGAACCATGTTCAACAAGGTTCGATTCTCTTCTTTCAGACCATCCAATAGGTTGAGGCGTCTTAGAAGGAGTTCGTTGTATGAACATATCTTTCTCAGTAAGATAATTGAGGAACTTCTAGCTTAAGTATTTGCCATCTCTGGCCTTAATACTATGCCTTGTTTGATTCTCTACTTCGTTTCGAAATTCTTTGAATTTTTCAAGAGTTTCGAATTTGTACATCATAAGATATACATATCACTAATGACCAAAGTCATCAGTAACACTTACGAGGCATGAATAATCTCCTTTTTCACTAACACTTTAGTGGTCCACATTCATTCGTATAGATTCAATCCAAAGTTGGTTTGGTACGCATCGGATGCCTAGCAAACGATAGCGTTGTCATGCTTTTCCTTCAGACAGGATTCGCAAGTTGATAGTTCATCTAAGCCCTATATTTCAAGAAGCATCGATGACACCAACTTTTGATTCCTTCCTATGGAAACGTGACCTAAACTTGCGTGCCATATGAGTGTGGATCATTATCTTGGTATTGATTGAACTTAACACATTAATTCAATCAGTTTCTTTTCAATTAACTCTTTAATTGAAACTTTACTTTCAATTAACTCTTTAATTGTTTGATCATTTCCCTTTTTCAATTAACTCTTTAATTGAAACGTTGCTCTCAATTAACTCTTTAATTGAAACTTTGTTTAATTAATTAGAATTTCTAATCAAATAAACTTGTTAGTGCCTTTATTAGGTGTAATGGGATAATTCGATTTTTAGGCTACTTGCGTTCTATCCACTACCTTTATGGTCGCTTTGGAGAGAACACTTTCTTCTTCCTTTTACTCTTCTTTGACTTTGCAGTCCTTGAAGTGTAAGCAATCATGACAGGTATACCTTTTAAAAGGTTCCTATTTACCTTTTACCAATACTTTGGTTATTTCGAGAAGCCTGATCAACTTATTAAATAAGTTCAGAGCTTTTCACGAATCGTTTGAATGAGCGGGGAGGAGAATTTAGGAGGAAGTCAATGTTGAGATCACGTGCAAGCCTACGTTTAATCGATCCAATTTTCAACCAGATTGACAAAACTAGGACGGTGATCCTTGACATTAGTTCCTTCATTTATTCTCGAGTTTCAAACAATACCTTAGAAATCTCGAATCAGACGATTCAAAACTGCTCCTCAAAACAAACCTTTTGAGGTGAAGGTTTGTTTTAGAAGCTTCAGACATACTCCTATGTTGCTTCTTTAGCTCGTTCAATCTTGATGCTTATATGAGGCAACGATCATTGAGATTCCCATACTCTATAGGTGATTCGTTCTTCTTTTGAGAATCATCTCAAAATGCATCAGGCATAGGTTGGTTATAAAGAACACGATTCCGACTTTCGGAATTGAGGATAATCCTCAGGTTTCTAAGCCAATCGATATTTTAATCCAGATATTTTATAAGTCGATGATAAATAGCAAATAATGGATAATGTAGATATTACAATATCTAATATAAAGAGAAGATAAATATCTAGAGGACTAGTTAATGAAAATAAATATAATCTACGAAGGTTGGACTTTCTATCGTAAAAGTTCTCCCACTATTTTATCGAAACAATTACCCCTTCAATTGTTCGGGAAATTCTATTTCCTAGTAGGTCTTGACGTCCCAGCGGCCATTAATTGCACCCACGACTCGTGGCCATACAATTAATTCCCCAGGTAGGCATACTTATTGCCAATTGTGTTCCTGCACAACCTTCAAGCTATTTTGCCTCGATTTTTGCACCCATCTAGCACTGCTACATCTTGAGTGGTACTACTCGTTAAGTCTAACCCATCAATCTTGATGAGCAACGAGCCCGGTCATGAAATCCTCATAACTTGGTTATGATCAATATTCACGTCCCGACCAATCCTCACCCTTGTCAAGTTTCGTTAAAAACGAGAATCAAGGAATTTTGTGTATTATCTCTTTCTTCGCCTCGGGTGCCAGACTCTAGATTACCTTCAACGATAAGTAGACAACCTACACTTGTTCCTATTGATGGAAGGCTTGGATCTTTAAAACATCATTTTAATGTACCCAATATGACTTAATATTATTTCAAGAGGGATTTTTCAGGTTTAAGAGTTTGAGGTAACTCTCCTCGAGATCTCACCGTTCCAGTTATGCATTATCTTTTATTTACGATCTAAATTACTAGCACGCATCACCATAAAAGCTAAAAAGTAAATACGTAAATAAAAACATACACACCTAGCATGCATGCTACCACAATATGTTTTCGATCGGGAGCCTCCTATGCGGACCATCATCGAGCCAAAGACGATGGTCCTATTGGTCAATCTAATTGGGTTTCAAAGAGACCTAGTCTATTACACATATTACCATGCGTACATGGCCTTTATTCTTCTTGGGCTCCCACCTTGCTTGTAACGGGCCTTCATCCTAAACTAATAAAACAGTAAAGCCCTATCTATTACAAAGGCTCAAAGTGGCCCAAAAACATAAGGCTCGCAGGCCCAATAAAACCAACAAGATTAAAGTTAACCAATCACATCTACCCTAAGGGTCAAGGCTCGGCGCGATCGAAAACCACGTAAGCAGTTCACGTAGAGCAAGAAACAAGCAAAATCCATTTTCTTAATTCTTATCCTATTTTAAAACAACCTTTTAAAATACCTAAATATTCTAGTTATAAAACCCCTTTCAAAACAATCTCCAAACATCATTTTAAAACCCCCTTTAAAACAACCATTTGATTCTCACTTTTTAGTCCCTACTAATTATGATAAAATTAACTTTCCGGATTTACTAAAATCTTTTAGTGCACAAAACAGTTTCTGTTTTTCAACTTTGAAAAATTGCAGTTCGGCCCCGGAATTTTTGAAAATTACATTTTGACCCCTCAACTTTCGGAAACTACAAATTAGCCCCAAAATTTCCAGAACATGCAAATCGGACCAGAAAGCAGAGAATTAAAAAAATTTCCAGAAACTTTTGTTTATTGCAAAATAGACCCCAGATTTAAGCAAATAGCAAAAGCACCCCCTAACCTTTCGTAAATTGCAAAATGGTCCAGATTTTGAAAAAATTCCAGAAATTACAATTTGGTCCAGAATTGCAGAATTTTTTTTTTACTTTCTATCCAGATTTTATAAAAATGCAATTTGCAAATAAGCCCTCACATTTTTGGAAATTACATTTTTGGCCCAAAATTGAAAAGTGCATAGATCCGAACATTTAATTTATCATAACAAGCAAGTATAAAAAATCAGAACACAACAAACACATATATCTATATATTTTGATGCGTTCAGACCTTTTTCATATGTGCATAATAAGTTTGGCTCTGATACCACTGTTGGGATTTTATGGGTATGATTGTCAAAACAACAGCGCGGAATTTTAAAATTTTTCATACACCAAATCCAAGGATTTACTTATTAGCACATATGAATAGGTTGAATGCTAATTTAACAACAAATAATAAATTAAAGGTGTAAATCGAAATTTACCTCACCACAGGCAAGGTGGTAGTTTTTCCTCCGGTCTTCTTTCAGATCTGATGGATCTGGTTCGTGAGAAGCACCCCATGTGTTGTGCCTCTAGAGAATAGTCCACACCAGCTAGATCTGTGACTGCTTCGATCTTCAGGCTTAGAACTAGGATGGAAACGCGTCAAAATCTAGAGTTGGATCAAGATCCAACTCTAGATGTAGAAGAAGAAGAAAGAGAGAGAAGGGGGCGGCCGATCCACTCAACACACAGCGGCAGCGGTTGTGCGGCTGAGGTTGGGCGGCGGTGGCTAGGGCTAGGGTTGTGGGGGTGGCGGTTTTTAGTAGGCTAGGGTTTTGTTTCTCTTTTTGCTTTCTTGCTTTTTGCTTAGGGTTTGAGTCTCCAAGACTCCCTATTTATAGAGAATATCAAAACCCTATTTCTTGTGCAAGACTTTAGCTAATGGGCCACTAATTAAATTGGCCCATGTCTTGCATCTATTTAATTAATGCTTTAATTAAATAGCTCACTCATTTAATTAACACTTTAATTAAATGACCTATTCATTTAATTAATACTTTAATTAAATAACCCTTTAAATCTAATTAAAGATTTAACACTTTAATTAACCCTTTAATTAATAATTTAATTAATTAGATAATCTAATTAATTTTCTCTCTCTTATAATTAACCCTTTAATTCTTTTATTTTGATTTAACTCTTTAAATCAATTCTTTTCATCAATTGACTGTCACAGTCCAATTGTATTGTGTGTGACCCTAAGGTTCACCATCAATTGGCCGCAGGCTCACGTTTTCCGTGATTTAATTAATGAGCTTATTAATTGCTCCGATTAATTGAACACTTTCAATTAACCACTCAAGAATTAATCTTACAATTAATTCATGAATACACACACCTCATGGTCGATGTCTAGCCACAAGCCCATGAGGCCCAACTTCAGGTGAATTGATCTCAGTGAACCTCACCTCTTATAAGTGCCATGTACATACGGTCCCTCTATCGACTAATTTCCCGATCGAGACCTTGGGTGTGTGAATTGATCGGCACCTCTAATTATCTCGATTACTATACTTTCTAATTCAGGATAATAATTCCAGTGTGACTGCTAAATTTGGAAACTCCTTTCCAAATCCGCCACCGACCGTGGCGACGAGTTTCTCGGAATTTATTATCTAAGAACGTATAGGAAATTCTCTCAACGTTTACGTTGAGTCGGTAGATCCCATATTAGTGCTAACCATTCGCATACACGATCCTACGTACCCAAAGTAGTCGCACAATGATCAAGCTAAGTGATCGGCTCCTAAATCAAAGTACGTACTCACGTGCACCTAATTCGCCCTAGCACCTCAAGTCAAAGGACTAAATCGTACACTATTATAAGTCTTGAGAGACGTCCCATTACCGATATGCTTAATGCACTTCCACGATGGGTCTCTCTGTTCGGGTCGTTCGATGCGTTCGATCCCCTATCGAACCACCTATTCATATGCACTAGCATCAAATGCCTTGCTCATGAAACGCTACAAATTCACTCCATGTGAATCATGCATACTTGTACAAGTCTCAGCGATTCCCTCGATACCCCGTCTCGATGGGAATCTTTGACTTGGAACAGGTTGTAACAAAATTTTGACTCAACCCGATTTCGGTAACATTGTTCCGGTTAATTTATTTACTTTAATTGCAGACTACATTGTATTTCTGACTGTTGGGATTCGGTAAGATAAACAGCCCTAAGCACAGCGGAATATAAAAACTTTTAGGACCTCTTAAGGAATCTTGCCAGGATATTCTCTAGTTGTATATATATGAATGTAATTAAACGATAGTATAAGTTTTCTCGTTTATACCTATCTCCTTGCAAATCCTCGGCTAGCAAAACGAACTCTGATTTCTGCTCCAGCAAAATCGACCCACACCTTTTGAGTAGCGCCCCACGTGTTGCGCCTCTACGAGTTGATACACCACAATATCACGAAAATAATATATCTCGATCAGCTAGAACACGAGATATATTATGAACTAGGAATTAGGAACGATATAGGAACAAAACTCGAAAACGAAAAATTCTTCCAAGTGGAAGAAGGGTTCGGTCGATATAGCTAGGGAGAGGGAGAGAGTATTTTTGCTCTTGCTCAATTTTGCATGTGGAGTTGTGTGAAAAACAACTATAAGAAAGCTACTTATAGTTTTCTCTCTAACCTAGTCCTATTAGGACTAGGTCTTCTCTCTCCTACATGGGCCATGGCCCTCTTTAATTAGAAGACCAAGTCTTCTAATTAATTCATGGCCCAGTTAATTAATTTGACCAGGCCTAATTTAATCTCCCAATTAAATAGCCCAATTAATTAACTTAATCTCCCATTTAATTAAATCAGACTCTAAGTCTATTTAATTAAAATCCTTTTCTAATTAATTAAATCCAACTTAATTAATTAATTCACAAATTAAATTCCAATTTAATTTATGATCCTGATCCAATTCCAATTGGATCCCATTTTGTTCCAATTGGGTCGACCCAGTCGACCCACCCAATATAATCGACCCAGTCGACCCAGTCAACTTGGTCGTTCTTATTTCCTCGCTTTCGCTACTTGTGTATTGTGTATGCCCCCGTAGGTTCACCACATAATTGGCCGTGGGTTATAATTAAATATTATTTAATTATTCGAGTAAGACTTACTCTAAATCAATCGAACACTCTGTCGATTGACCATTCCAAAATTAGCACCCCTGCTAATTTGGGAATTCTCCCACACTCCACGGTCGATGTCCAGCCACAAGCCCATGGAGCCCAATCACTGGTGAATTAATTCAGTGAACCTTTTATCATTTATAATTTCCATATACGACATAATCTCTCCATCGATCAATCTCCCAGTCGAGACTTAAGGGTATGGTCTATCATCGGATTCCCTTTCCTTTTGTCTTGACCTTATGTACTCTGGTCTCGAAATAAATTCTCTTTGACTTAATCTTTATAAGCTACTTACATAAAGTCGTCAGATACCTTGGCCAAGGATTTTACCATAATTAATTTCTCACAGAAATTCATAGGAGAATTTCCCAACCTATCAAGTCGGGTCAATGGATCCTTTGTTGATGATATGAATCTGCATACGAGTTCCTCTATACCCAATATAAGCCCACAGAGACCTTCTGGCGATCCCCAGTCAGTCGGAACTCAAATCAAAGCATAGACGTTCTCGCACCAGATAAACCCTATCACCTCAAGTAGTTAGGGATCGTTCCTCGTATACTATTATAAATATGGAATAACTTCAACCCCGATATGCGACTGCCGCTTCCATGGTGAGTTATTTCCTAATTGGGGTATTCAGTGCGCTTGCCATCCCAGCAAGCCACCCACTTATGTGTATCGACTATCCCAGTCACGCTCGTGGACCCCAGCGTCCTCCAGTTCATCGGAGTATACACAATAGTGAGAGTCTAACCGAATCCAACGATGTCCTATCTCGATTGGATTCTATGACTCTTGAATATGTTCTAGATCACGGCCTTGGAGATCAGTCCACGGGTTGTCCCATAGCCCTGTGATCTAAGGACTTCTATCCTTATGCGTAGATAATTATTACATAAGATAAAGATGACCATTTAATAAAGTGCATTTATTAATCGAAATTGAATAGTTCCGTATGTATTACAATAAATACTAGCCATACAGTTGGCTTGCAGGACACTATTTCTATCAATCTCCCACTTGTCCTAAAGCCAGTCTTTTATGTTGTTGAGTCCCATCATTTGCAGATGTTTCTCAAATGCCTTTTGAGGGAGAGGCTTCGTTAGCGGGTCCGCCGTATTATCTTCTGAGTCGACACGTTCCATCTTAATGTCTTCTCTAACAATGATATCTCTTATCACATGGTATCGTCTTTGTACGTGCTTGGATTTCTGATGAGATCTCGGCTCCTTTGCTTGCGCTATTGCCCCATTGTTATCACAGAAGATAGTAATGGGCTCAGCGATGCTAGGTATCACATCCAGTTCCTGGATGAAGTTCCTCATCCAAACACCTTCCTTTGCTGCGTCACTCGCGACAATGTATTCTGCTTCGGTGGTTGAGTCCGCGGTTGTTTCCTGCTTCGAGCTTTTCCAGCTAACCGCACCACCATTGAGGCAGAAAACGTATCCTGATGTCGACTTGAAGTCGTCTACATCACATTGGAAGCTCGAGTCTGTATAGCCTTCCAATTTCAATTTTCCTCCACCGTATACCAAGAACAATTCCTTAGTCCTTCTCAGATACTTCAGAATTGCCTTTACGGCTATCCAGTGCTGCTCACCTGGATCAGACTGGTAGCGACTTGTTACGCTAAGAGCGTACGCTACGTCTGGTCTAGTACATAACATACCATACATTATGCTTCCTATCGCGGATGCATATGGTACTCGAGACATATTGCTTCTCTCTTCAGGCGTCTTTGGGGCCATAGACTTAGAGAGTGCAATCCCATGTCTCATTGGAAGCAATCCTCTCTTGGATTCTTCCATACTAAATCTTTTCAAGATTTTATCTATGTACTGGGATTGGGAGAGGCCCAGCAGTCCTTTTGATCTATCTCGGTAGATCCTTATACCTAGTACAAAGGATGCTTCTCCCATATCCTTCATTGAGAATTGTGTAGATAACCATGCTTTAGTTTCGGACAACGCTTTGACATTGTTTCCAATGAGAAGAATGTCGTCAACGTAAAGCACCAAAAATTCAACTGTACTCCCACTGATCTTCTTGTACACGCAAGGTTCGAACATGTTTTTGATGAATCCAAAAGTTTGGATTGTCTCATCGAAACGAATGTTCCAACTTCGGGAAGCTTGCTTCAGTCCATAAATGGACCTTTGGAGTTTGCACACCTTGTGTTCATCTCCTTTGGATGCATATCCTTTTGGTTGCTCCATGTAGATCTCCTTATCAATGTCCCCATTGAGAAAGGCAGTCTTTACATCCATCTGCCATATCTCGTAGTTATACCACGCAGCTATGGCCAGCAAGATCCGAATGGATTTGGGCATTGCGACAGGCGAGAAGGTCTCCTCAAAGTCAATTCCAGGTCTTTGAGTGTATCATTTTGCCACTAGTCGCGCCTTGTAGGTTATTACCTCTCCGTTCACTCCAAGCTTTCGCTTATAGATCCACTTGCAACCCACGGGAGCCACTCCCACTGGTGGATCTACCAAGGCCCAGACCTTGTTTGAGTGCATGGAGTCCAGTTCGGATTCCATGGCTTCGCGCCACTTTCCCGAGTCTATGTCTAGCATAGCCTCTTCGTAAGTCCTTGGGTCGGTTAGAGACTGTCCAGTCTCATGCAGCAGACCGTAGTACCTCTCGGGTTCTCTACGTTGTCTTTCTGACCTACGAAGTATCGGTGTACTCTCTGGTGCACTTTCATGTTCATGTTCTCCCACTGCCTGTGGCGACGGGTCAGCTTGATCGACCTCTTCGGCCTTTTCAGCTTCCGTGACCTCATCTAGTTCTACGTTATTTTCTTTCTTGTCCACCAAGAAATCCTTCTCCAAGAAGTGAGCGTTCCTCGAGACAAACGTAGTTTGTCTTGTAGGATCGTAGAACTCGTATCCTATTGAGTTTTCCGGATACCCCACGAATTTTCACAAAGTGGATTTAGTTTCCAATTTATCTCCCACTAGCTTCTTAACGTAAGCGGGAGATCCCCATATGCGCATGAATGCGTATGAGGGTGCCTTGCCAAACCATAATTCGTATGGTGTCTTTTCTACGGATTTAGAAGGTACCATATTCAGTATCTTCGTTGCCGTGAGGAGGGCATGTCCCCAAAATGAAAGAGGAAGGTCAGTGGCACTCATCATCGATCGAACCATGTCCATCAAGGTTCGATTCCTTCTCTCTGCTACTCCATTTAATTGGGGTGTTGCAGGAGGAGTCCACTGCGACAATATTCCATACTCTACAAGATAATTCAGAAATTCGTCACTAAGAAATTCTCCACCTCGGTCAGAACGAAGAGCCTTTATCGTATGACCAAGTTGATTCTCTACTTCCATCTTGAATTCTTTGAATCGCTCAAAGGCCTCAGACTTGTGTTTCAACAAGAACACATAACCATAACGACTATAGTCGTCAGTGAAAGTGATGAAGTAGTCATAGCCACCTCGGGCGCTTTTTCTTAGTGGTCCACATACGTCAGTATGTATCAAGTCCAATGTTTGCTTGGCTCGCTCAGGGTTTCCCTTAAATGGCAACTTAGCCATTTTACCCTTTAGACATGGTTCACACGTTGGCATTTCATCAATGCGATTGATTTCAATCGCGCCCAGAGATGCTAACTTTTGAATCCTTAACTTAGAAATATGTCCAAGTCGAGCGTGCCACAATTGGGCAGATATTTCATTATCTTGTTTCCTTTTGTTTTGTTGCACATGCATCACTAACTTAGGTGGTTCAATGGTATATAGTCCATCTTTTAATGTACCAGTGAAAAAACATATTATCATTCATGAATAACGAAAAGGAACCTTTATTAATAGTAAAATTAAAACCTTCATTATCCAAAACAAGAATTGAAATA
Source organism: Penstemon eatonii (assembly GCA_038501285.1). Lineage (NCBI taxonomy): Eukaryota > Viridiplantae > Streptophyta > Magnoliopsida > Lamiales > Plantaginaceae > Penstemon > Penstemon eatonii. Next base: position 30,607,765 of record CM076713.1, read on the forward strand.
ATGTTTTTCACCAAACCAGGTACATAAAGAACGTTCCTAAGGACTAGCTTATTACCAGCTAAATCTAACTCCACTTCGCCAATGGCCTCGGCAGCAGCTTTAGCTCCATTGCCAAATCTTAGGATCCAATCCCCTGGCCTAAGTGGCCTTGTTGCTCCCATCACCTGTAAATCATTACAAAGATGAGAACCACAAGCAGTGTCTAGCACCCATGATGCACAGTTAATTGATAAATTAACTTCAACAAGGAATATACCTTTCGAGCTCTCCAAGAACTCTTTGCAGTTCCTCTTCCAGTGTCCAGGTTTCTTGCAGTAGAAATATTTATGTTCACCAGATGAAGCTTTACGCTTCTTTCCTTTCCCTATGGGCCCAGATGGCGCTTTTCCTTTGCTTGAAGAAGCATTTCCCTTCCCCTTCCCTTTCTTTGTCCTTTTGGACTTGGATTGGGTCGAGGTAGCAACCATCACTGGCTTCTCTCTTTTCATGGAAGCCTTGGCAGTGGCGAGCATATTAGCCAACTCGTGAAGTTCAACATCCATCTTGTGCATGTTGTAGTTCACTACGAATTGCTCGAATGATCTTGGCAACGACTGGAGGATTATATCCTGGCAGTAGGTCTTGTCCATTTTTACGTCAAGATGACCAAGCTTTTCAATAAGCCCAATCATCTTGATGCAGTGAGATCGAACATCAGCACCTTCAGCCATCCTCGTTTGTTGCAAAGTCTTAGCAGTTTCATACCGCTCATATCTACTTTGCACCCCAAATAGACCATTCAGGTGCGTGTAGATTTCAAAAGAAGACTTCATATGCTCGTGCTGCTTTTGAAGCTCATTCGTCATGGATGCCAACATGAGACAACGTGACTGCAAGTCATCGTCAAGCCATAAATCCACGGCTTCTTTCTCAGTATCATCGGCATCCTTAGCAAGTTCGGGAGGGGGCCCATCAAGGACAAAACCTCGCTTCTCAGAAGCGAGAATGATCTTAAGGTTCCTGACCCAGTCATGGAAGTTGGGTCCAGTCAATTTGTTTTGTTCAAGTATGATGGAAATAGGATTCTTAGACATTATATCTACAAAACGACGAGAGAAGAAATAAATACGCGAAAGATTAATTTAAAATGCACAATTTACAAACATGGTTTTTATTTGTAAATTACTCCCACTATTTTAATCAAAATCTTATGCCCCCACATAAGTTTCGGGAAATTAAAATATCCTAGCGGGCTTAAGGCCCAAATGCAATCTCCTAGTACCCACGACTCGTTGGCCATACTATTTGATTCACTTGGTGGTCGAATACGTCGACGGTTAACCATCGCAGCTAACCCTTAAGTTCATTTAGCCTCGTTTTTCGATATGGACCCACGACTCGTGAGACATCCATACTTACTAGCGTTAAATCATGTCCAATACTCGTGGAGAGAAATAGTTCAATCCTAGACGCCCCACGACTCGTGAGACAGCGCCTAAAACCTTGCTATCCCCTCCCTTGGCACTTTCTCGTGCATCGAGGCAGTAGACATATCATCTTCCTATAGCTCGACCCACGACTCGTGAGACATCGAGATATATTCGTACAATATGCCTAAGACCTAGTAATTGGATAGGCTCGGACCATAGACACTATTCTTATGCGCCCGTTATTCGATTTAATATTCTAATTGAATTTTAACGTTCAATTGGAGGTTTTAAGTTTTCTTGTGCGAGGTCTCATCAGATTATGCTTTATCTTGTTTACGTCTTTCTATCCTAAGCATGCATCTCATACATCAAAGAATAATTGCGAAAAAGTAAACATTCATCACCTAGCAGGATATGATTGATCGATTGCCCATCCTATGCGATTCATCACGAGCCATGTGATGAATCAATTGGTCAGTCTAGGGTGGAAATTAAATGTCCTAACTATTACAATTTACAAACCCATACATCATGGGCCTTCTTGTAATATCCAGCTTGATTGGGCCTCCATGTAATGAATTGGGCCTCCATGTCCTCCAACGTAAATGGGCCTCCATGCGGATCTCCAAGTCTTCATGAGGTCTTCTCGGCTCCAAGCCTAATCTAAGCCTAGCTTATATAAATAAATGGTCCTATTCTATTACATTTGTTTGCGCAAGCAAGGGCACCAATCAGGCCCATTTAATTACAACCCATAAAATAAATAAACCAAAAACTACACAGGGTTTAAGGGCAAAATCGACCAATCCACATATTCACTCAAGAACATGCATAAATTCACATAAGGGCATAAATGTAAATTTACCGGCTCCATTAATTTTAATTCGCAAAAATTCATCCAAGTCAATTAATTTTGAATTAACAATTAATCTCTAAGATTAATTAGCTCTCACTTGAGCTCTAAGTAATCTACAATTCTTATCTTGATTAAATTGGTTAATTAAGGTAATCTAAATCTCTAAGATTCTTACCTTATCCAAAACTCTAAGTTTCCCAAAATTCCCAAATCTCCAAGATTTTCAAGATAATCCTATTTTGACTAGATTAGTTTAATTAAGGTAGTGTTCACATCTAACAAGATAACTACCTTATCCAAAAACTCTAAGTTTCGTAATCTTCCAAAATTCTCCAAGATTTTCAGGACTTTCAAAATAGGCAGAATTAGAGTCCAACCCAAAAATGACTAGTCGAGACCAATCAGGACTGCCACGTAGGACAGCCCACGCGCGACCACCAGGTCGGCTCGTGAGCTGCCTGCGGCAGCAGCCGCTGTACGCAGCTGCGTGTGGCAGCGAGCAGCCGTGCACAGCAGCGTGCGAACAGCAGCCCGAAGGCTGCTGCTGCGCGCAGCGTGTGCGGCCAGCGTGCTGCCAGCACGCTGCCGTTGGCAGCGGCTTGCGGTGGCCGCCTAGCCGCGGTGCGCTGCCGCGCACCGCCGCGTGCCACCGCGAGTCGGATCTAATAAAAAAAATTTCTTTTGTTTCGATTACTCACAGATTTAATTCAACAAACTCAGTTAATTAAATCCCAATCCAAAATTAAAAACAACATGATAAAATTTTTTGAATCCTAAATTAAACATTAACTCCAAGTTAATTAAACATACGTCCTATAACATGCAAAGTTAAAGAACTAGCCACATAAATCAAACATATGATTTAATAAACACAGAATTTGCAAATTCATATATATACAAAGCCTAGAGTTGGCTCTGATACCACTGTTGGGATTCGATAAGATAAACAGACCTAAGCACAGCGGAATATAAAAACTTTTAGGACCTCTTAAGGAATCTTGCCAGGATATTCTCTAGTTGTATATATATGAATGTAATTAAACGATAGTATAAGTTTTCTCGTTTATACCTATCTCCTTGCAAATCCTCGGCTAGCAAAACGAACTCTGATTTCTGCTCCAGCAAAATCGACCCACACCTTTTGAGTAGCGCCCCACGTGTTGCGCCTCTACGAGTTGATACACCACAATATCACGAAAATAATATATCTCGATCAGCTAGAACACGAGATATATTATGAACTAGGAATTAGGAACGATATAGGAACAAAACTCGAAAACGAAAAATTCTTCCAAGTGGAAGAAGGGTTCGGTCGATATAGCTAGGGAGAGGGAGAGAGTATTTTTGCTCTTGCTCAATTTTGCATGTGGAGTTGTGTGAAAAACAACTATAAGAAAGCTACTTATAGTTTTCTCTCTAACCTAGTCCTATTAGGACTAGGTCTTCTCTCTCCTACATGGGCCATGGCCCTCTTTAATTAGAAGACCAAGTCTTCTAATTAATTCATGGCCCAGTTAATTAATTTGACCAGGCCTAATTTAATCTCCCAATTAAATAGCCCAATTAATTAACTTAATCTCCCATTTAATTAAATCAGACTCTATGTCTATTTAATTAAAATCCTTTTCTAATTAATTAAATCCAACTTAATTAATTAATTCACAAATTAAATTCCAATTTAATTTATGATCCTGATCCAATTCCAATTGGATCCCATTTTGTTCCAATTGGGTCGACCCAGTCGACCCACCCAATATAATCGACCCAGTCGACCCAGTCGACTTGGTCGTTCTTATTTCCTCGCTTTCGCTACTTGTGTATTGTGTATGCCCCCGTAGGTTCACCACATAATTGGTCGTGGGTTATAATTAAATATTATTTAATTATTCGAGTAAGACTTACTCTAAATCAATCGAACACTCTGTCGATTGACCATTCCAAAATTAGCACCCCTGCTAATTTGGGAATTCTCCCACACTCCACGGTCGATGTCCAGCCACAAGCCCATGGAGCCCAATCACTGGTGAATTAATTCAGTGAACCTTTTATCATTTATAATTTCCATATACGACATAATCTCTCCATCGATCAATCTCCCAGTCGAGACTTAAGGGTATGGTCTTTCATCGGATTCCCTTTCATTTTGTCTTGACCTTATGTACTCTGGTCTCGAAATAAATTCTCTTTGACTTAATCTTTATAAGCTACTTACATAAAGTCGTCAGATACCTTGGCCAAGGATTTTACCAGAATTAATTTCTCACAGAAATTCATAGGAGAATTTCCCAACCTATCAAGTCGGGTCAATGGATCCTTTGTTGATGATATGAATCTGCATACGAGTTCCTCTATACCCAATATAAGCCCACAGAGACCTTCTGGCGATCCCCAGTCAGTCGGAACTCAAATCAAAGCATAGACGTTCTCGCACCAGATAAACCCTATCACCTCAAGTAGTTAGGGATCGTTCCTCGTATACTATTATAAATATGGAATAACTTCAACCCCGATATGCGACTGCCGCTTCCATGGTGAGTTATTTCCTAATTGGGGTATTCAGTGCGCTTGCCATCCCAGCAAGCCACCCACTTATGTGTATCGACTATCCCAGTCACGCTCGTGGACCCCAGCGTCCTCCAGTTCATCGGAGTATACACAATAGTGAGAGTCTAACCGAATCCAACGATGTCCTATCTCGATTGGATTCTATGACTCTTGAATATGTTCTAGATCACGGCCTTGGAGATCAGTCCACGGGTTGTCCCATAGCCCTGTGATCTAAGGACTTCTATCCTTATGCGTAGATAATTATTACATAAGATAAAGATGACCATTTAATAAAGTGCATTTATTAATCGAAATTGAATAGTTCCGTATTTATTACAATAAATACTAGCCATACAGCTGGCTTGCAGGACACTATTTCTATCACTGACATCATAACGAAAACAATCGCAGTGCAAGTTATTGGTCACGATAGTTAACACTCATGAATCATTTTTCCAATTAAGTTGACCTAAGCATTATTGATTATCATTGAATATTCACCGACCTAACATAATATCTATTTTTTTTTAAGTTTATGCACAGTTGCTACTTGCTCCATTTCGTGTACCCGACCCATAAACTATTTGGAATCACAACCAATAAACAAATAAATCGGTAAAAGTTCAGGTGTACAAGCTGGAGTATTTTGACTTATATGTGTATCTATTAATTTATCCAGTGCAGCATTCTCCACTTTTTTCACCTCTCCATCATTTTCTTCAATATCTTCTCCAGCCTTTCCCTTTCCCTTTCCCTTTCCCTTGGCCTTAGTCTTAGCCTTGCCCTTATTTTTACTATTGCACATGTCCAACAATGTATCTTTTTTTCGACAATCTCCTCATCAAATACTCTTCCATGTTCATCATCCACATTCCCCAACTCTAACTCCTCAGGGTCTAGGTACACTGGGACCTCTACAATTTATGTTACAGGACCAACAACAGATATACATTTGTTTCACATGTCATCAATCTGAACTTTTTACATTATCAATCCTGTAGAAAAGTGTAACCCCATGCAGTCCACACTTCCTAACCATTTTTTCCATTATGGGTAATGACAACTTCTTGTATTATATATAATCAATGGAAATTACATTGTCCCCTTCATATCATATTCCCACCATAATGTAACTTCAATGTACAAAGTTGTCCTCCTTTTGTATTAAAAAAAAAAGACAAAAGGTATGTATAAACAACAGTAAAACAGAAACATAGAATAAGCAAACAAATTTTGTCTCATATAACATTAAACAATAACTATGCTCACCTGGAATTGCGAGTAATAATAAAAAAAATACAATTTTGTTCCACACAACAGTGCCAAGAACATTAAAGAAAAACATAAATTTCAGAATTTTTGCCTTTTAAAAAATTGATTGAAGCAATAATCCTAAAGTAAAAAATTAAAAAATAAACAATGAACTAAACTTCAAACCCTAACAAGAAATTCATTTTTTATTCCACGGAATCAAATAAATAGGCAGAAATTTGAAACCATAAAATCGTCACTTCACAGTACATACCATATACGGGGGTTTCACCACCCAATCGATGACGACGGGGCATCTTCAGTGTGGAATGCATGGATCAAAATTTTCATCTTTTCTGTTGAAAACATCGAAAAGTTTTCGTTTTTAAATCAAGTGAAAACGAAAATAAGATGTAATTTCGAAACTATTTATTTACCTGAAACTCTCTTATTTTTCTTAATTAAATAACTTTTTTTATAATTTTTCCTTACTGTTTCTGAAACATTCCGAAAAGTCTTGAAAAGTTTCCAATATTTGATTGACCGAAACATATTATAGACCACAAATTTTAATGTCTGCAAACTTTATTAGACAATAAAATAAGAAGCAACAAATTACAATATTTAATGAATTTAAATAAATAAATGGTTACAATCTCTGTAAAAAGTAAAGTCCTCTGATTCTTCTACTTGACAAACATATAGATCCAAGGGCCTTAGGCTTGTTCTTGAATCGTGGGGCGTGATCTTCTCCAAGATTTGCGGATTGGAAGACAAATATAAAAGTCAGAGATTTAGGAGTCAAAGACTTGTATATGTAATACTTGAGAGAACTTTTAAGCTTTCCTTTACTTGAGAATATATGTGAAGTATGTCAATAATCTCCCTACTGTGAGGTCTCAAAGCTCCTTTATATAGATGCTGGAGTAGAGAGTCTTCTTCACATTGTTTGATGACGTGGAGTAATTTGATTGGCCATTGTCTTTGTAGAATAGAAGACATCATTTTGATTGGTTCTGGCTTTCATAGTCTTTAAGACTTCTTCTTAATTGGTCAAAACACATCATATTGACACGTGGCGTAATTTAATTAGCCAATTTAAATTAACTATTTACTTTTGGAATTACATATATTAGAAACCCCAAAAATGTAAAATGAGAATTTAAATTGATAATTAACAATTTACTTTACACGTGTCGTCATTTTATTGGGCGTAAATTTTATGTATCTACAAATGCCCCTTCGAGACTTGTTCACTAATGATGCTTTTCGAAGCATACTTTGAAGTGAGTAAGTCACGATTTTTATTTATTTATTTATACATATCACATCAATGTAGTAGATATGATAAAAAGTTTATACTGTGTCTGAAAATATAAGTGGGCCATGATTTTAAAGTAAAGGTGTCCCATAAATGCAATTTGATCAAGAGTCCAAGTAGCAAAAATCATCTACTGCCGATCTCAAGTGCAAAGCAAACAGAGGTCTTTCTCAAATTCAATTTGTCTTCAATTGCCTACTTGGAATCAATTCTTTTCCTTAGATTCATATATGTCAGTAACTCAAAGTTTAGTTACCAAATCTGATGTATATATTATATATATATCACCGACTTGGGAACTCCAAAGCATATTTGTCTTGCCACTAATTCTATTTGAAAAAAAATTATATGGCAAAAGTAATTAGGCCCAAAGTACATCACTGGAATCGGATTTCACACAGCAGCTAGCCAATAACATCTTTTCTATTTCTTAGCAGCAGACCACTATTAAAATTTTGACATCGAGAGTTTATAGCACTTTAGCATTATGTTTTGCTTGTACTTCATCTTAGAATCAAATTGAAACAACTTACCTATAAAAACCACAAGAATTGAGACCTCCGAATATAAACTGATACAGATTGGAAAGCAAATTGACTTGAGAATTTTGTGGTCCATCCATATTCTTGTACAATTGCACTTTATCGACAAGAATATTGGAACATAATGAATTACCTCAAAAAATTCAATTTCAATATACATTACAATCTAGACCATCCTGTGAGTTAATACTTCATATGCTTCCAATTTGAAAGATTACATGATTCTTGATTTCTTCTCAGCATTCATCAATTTTTTTTCTTTTCCATAATTATATAGGCGACGATAATAACATTCTTAATTTCGTTAATGTAGATTTTGTAACGACGCCATCCGATTTGAAGCTTCAAATCATCATATTATCACTCAATCAAGCTGGCTGTATTAAGATTTTATTTCTCTTTTTTTTTTTTTTGTTAAATTAAAATCTTATCTTCTTTATAAGCCGATATTTGTATCAATAAACTAATCTCTTTTTTTTCTTATTTGATTTTGAGTAGGCATTCATGGAGTTTACTGACTACAAAGTGTCGTACCCAACCCTCTACATAATCGACAAGAGCGAAACATATAAGACAAAAGGAACTGCTTTAGCTGTGTATCCGCCAGCCATAAGATTGTTTGCCTCGGAGTACGCTGTATCAAAGGAGAAGCACCCATCGAGGTTTTTGGCTAAAATTACCAAGGAAGCTAGTGTGGATGCTACTGCCTTGTCTAAACGTCAAAAAGTGTGTTTTCTACAGTCTGGTACTCCCAAGGAAGGATCGCCGTCTGGTTTTCCACGCCATGCTCATTTGTCGGCTTCATGGAGGACTCCTTGGCACTCTTCCGCACCGTCCCTGGGTGAATTTTCCTATATTTCAGGTTACTGGGAATGGGTAGATAACGTCTTTGCGAGGAAAAACAAAAATCTTCATCGGGTTGGAGTGCATGATGCAGTTTGGGCTTCTTTGTTCACATATGACGTCGATGAGCATATGATCCGCACGTTTTGCCTCCTATGGAGTCCATCCACCAACACACTTTGTACTTCAGTTGGAGATTTTTCCATTTCCTTGTGGGACTTGCACGTTCTTGGTGGGCTCCCACTTCGTGGTCTCTTCTATGATGAAGTTGTTCCGTCAGCAAAATAGCTTATTGGAGTCGATAAAGATAACAAACTCTTTCTTCCTCGAAGTTGTCAACACTTATTTTCGGCGTATCACCATCTAGGGGCAGTGATTCTGATGGAGTACAAGCTCTAGACTGGGTGAAATTTTGGTTCAAAGGTTCGGTTAGTTATCGAGAGCCACCTCAACGGTTGTCTAAGAAGGGCTTAACAAAACCTCGACTCACATACAACCCTTCAGGAGAGATTCATACTTCTTTGGTGCATGATCGAATAGTGGAAGAGAATGCCCCTTTCGACACCCTTGGAGTCAAAGTACCTGACAGGTAGAGGACTTCTGTAGCTGCTTTACTGGCAGAAATATTAATCATATACGGCCAGGCGTTTTCAAGGTCGCAAGCATGATTGCTTCTGGAGAAAGATTTTCCTTGGCTATCCCCGTGTTGGCGAGCATACATAGAGGGTTAAAACAACTAACTTCATCTACCGACTTGAAGAAATGTACCGTCGTATTCCCGATTCACTATGTTTATGGTTGGATCAGCAGATATATTAAAACACATTTTGAACGTGAGGACAATGAAATCGTTCGAAAGTCTAATCTCATGATAGCGAGGATGACAAAGTTTGCCCGTGAAAGGATGGCGCGCAAGTATAACCTACCTGAGGCTCAACATATTTTTGAATCGATTGGACCGAGTCAGATGACACCCCTTCCGATGTTAAGAGAAAAAATGCAGATACTCTGTGATAGTGGAACTTCGTCCGATGTGGAAAAGGATTATTTTATCTGTCTTCATTTATGCTACCTCGTCTTGCGACTCGATAAACACTACATAGTTGAATTTTGCGATCCACAGAGATTTGGGAGGCAATTTGGTTTTTCCTAGGATCTTCCATCCAGAATGCGAGCAGAGCAAAATCCTAAAACTCTGGAAGCAACTATGCAACTTTAGGAATTCTCGACTCGCTTGTATACAACAGCTAGGCTAGTTCTACCTCGTTCATGTGAACTGTTAGTCACCAAAGAATACATCCAGTGGTGGTCGAGTCATTACTGCAGCCCTTTCAAGGATTCCCCTAAGGTCACTGTGAAGCTTTCTAATGGTGCACATATTCTTCAAAGAAAGTTCCAGTGGAATCGAAGAAGAAAGCCATCGATCTTTCTAATGATGGAACAAGAAAGGAATTTGTTATCGATGATATTTCGAAGATGCTAGATGTTCAGGTAGCAAAGGTCAAGAGAACTATGGTTGAATCTTCTACTTCTGAAAACGACTCCAATTGTGATCGAAACTGGAAACGTTACAAAAAGTGCCAGGTTTTTGACTTAGGTTGCATTATCATAGACTCTAAGATATTCTTTGGGGATTCCCCAATCCCAAACATGGACTTAGAAGACTTAATTCAATATGTAACCCTTTCATTGACGCATATTTCTTCATCTTACGCACAAATTAATGTTTTCCTTAAGTTATCTGATTATTTTCCTTTAAGTTATACAGTTTGAAATTCTTGACGCTCCCTTGAACCAAGAAGCATCCTCAAAGGGCAAAGTCATCGAAGTACCAGTTGATAGCACTCACTCAAGTTCTTCACGGCATAAGAAAATTTGTGATGATTCTGATCGCCTTCCGCTTACTCAAGTTTTGGCACTAAGCAAAAAGAAAGCAACAAGTTCTAAGATTCCTCTGCATATACCATCTTTCGACAATCTTGGGGTTCAATGAACAGATCCAAGTTCTTCAAAGAACAAAGAGGTGAAAACAAATTTTGAGCCACCAGCTAGAAAATCAACATCTCCTGTTATTAGATTTCGATGCAAAGAGGTAGTGGAGCGTAGTCGACTAAAATTGGCTGAGATAATGTGGAGTGATCTCGTACAACAATTTTCTACTACGCCACTTGAAGAGTTACTTTCTATTAAGGAAGAAGTGAACGACATTCTTCAAGCCATGAATCAACTTCGAGGCATGGATGTGTCACTTTTACATGAAAGGATGGCTGCTTTTCTTGAGAATGCCGGAGGTTATGCTGATGAGATTTCATCCTCGTCTCAAAGAATGAATAAGGAACTATTTGACCAACAAATATCTGATGCCAGTCAACGTCTTCGAGATATGCAAGCGCAAGAAAGTCACCATGCAATTCTTGCTCAAGATCATGAAGCGAAGCTTACTAAGTTGGTGGAAGATGAAGATAATTTGAAGAAACGTCTTGAAGGCGTATTAAATCAGAAACAAAAGATGAGTTTGTTGCTCCAACAAGATGAAAAATAGCTACTTGATACTCAATCTACTATCTCTAGGATAGAGAATGAAATTTCCGTTCTTAAAAGCAGTCCACCTTTACCTGAGGAAGACTTCACGCGTCAAAGAAACTTGAAAGAGAAATTTGAAGCTGATCTTCAAGAGTTGAAAGATTTCAAGCTTTTCCCATGATCTAGATTTAGTTACTTTAGTCTCTATGTAGCTTCATAGGATCCCTTTATTTATTTTTTTTATTTGGTGTAAAACTCTTAGATATGAAGATGAATAAAGTTGATTTTTTTTCATCTTGATTTCGCTTTACTTGCTTTATTCTGAAATTCAACTCTTCACGTTTGCACTTAACCATATCGAATATTCTCCTTTTCAATTTAGCACTAAGAGAGTAATTTAAACATTAAAAAAAGAGTCCGTGTAATTTCCAAACAAATTGAAATGACTTTGCTTGAATACATCAAATTTTTTTTTTATAATGTGACTGAACTCATAACTGACTTCTAAGCTGCTTACGTATCACAAGACGAGAATCAAGTCATAATGTAGTTCAAATAATAATTTTTTTTAAACGTGATTGAACTCATAATTAACTTCTAAGCTGCCTACGTATCCCGAGATGGGAATCAAGTCATAACGTAGTTCAATACAACTGGTGTTTTGCCGTACACATTTTATACTCATGTGGGCCAGGAGTAACATGCAGTTTAGGCTCGTGCGTCATGGAGCATCTTGCGTCTTTAGGCGTAGTACTTCTTCAAAAATTTACCGTTGATAGGTCAAATGCGAAGGCCATCTTCAACAACCAGCTTATAAGCTCCAGTTGTGTAAACTTCTTGAACAACATAAGGGCCATCCCACTTTGACTTAAATTTATCACCCATTCGTTTTGTGATCTTGATAGGTCTTCTAACAGCGAGTACCATATCTCCAACTTGGAAGGATCATGGTCGCACTCTTTTGTTGAAAGACCGAGAAATGTGAGTCTGGTAGCATTCAAGACGTTGTTGGGCTTCCAACCATTTCTCATCAAGCGCCTCAAGTTCTTCAAGACGTAGACGTGCATTCTCCTCATTTGTAAAACCTTTTTGGACAGCAATCCTCAAGGACGGAATCTGTTGTTCGACAGGTAATACTGCTTCCACACCATACACCAGCGCATATGGAGTTGCTTGAGTCAATGTTCGATAAGTCGTGCGGTAAGCCCAAAGAGCTTCTCCCATTTTTTCATGCCAGTCTTTCTTGGACTTTGCTACTACCTTCTTTAACAAATTACATAAAATTTTATTGAAAGCTTCAGCAAGACCATTGGCAGACGGGTAATACATAGATGAATTATATTGCTTGAAACCAAACTTTTGGCAAAGATTGGTCACCAAATTGTTGCAGAAAGACTTCCCATTATCGGTGATGATACATCGTGGGACTCCATAGCGGTAAATGAGATGTTTTCGAATAAAAAATTCACAGCACTTTTCTTGTCCACTTGTCGAAGCGGTATAACTTCAGCCCATTTTGAGAAATAGTCTGTTGCAGCCAAATGTACATGTGTTGACCATATGACTTTGTCAACAATTCGACTTCATCTAGCCCCCATGAATCAAACGGCCAAGATGAGACTGTCAGGTGCAACGGCTCGGGCTGTTGATGAATGAAATTTACGTGATATTGGCAAGATTGACACTTCTTAGCATATTCTATGCAGTCTTTAACCATAGTGGGCCAATAATACCACATTCTTTTTATTTTGAAGTGCAATTTTGGTCCTGACTGATGAGCACTGCAAACTCCAACATGAGCATCCAAGATTGCCGTCTTCGCCTCTTCATCTCCCAAGCAACGGAGGAACATTCCATCAAAAGACTGTCGGTACAAAGTTTCCTTATAGTATACGAAGTGCGGTGCTATACGGCGAATATCTACCTTTCTTTTGAAGTCATTTGGCAATTTTCCATGCTTGAGACAGTCGATGAAAGGATGCCTCCAATCTTCCTCCTCAATTTCAAAAACTGAAACAACATTGTTTTCAACATTTTCATCTCCTTTATCTTCATCTTCAAACAAATACGGCACCACCCATTTCTGACATATTGGAATTTGGGCACTTCGATCGGGTAAAGTTAATGCAGAGGCAAGCTTAGCTAAGACGACGTCAGCTTGCCTATTTTTCTTCCTTGGCACATGCTTAATGGTTAAGTCGCATAGCCGATCGATAAGCCCTTTTGCATAATTGAAATATGGCAGCAAATCAGGCTTCTTTACTTCATAAAGTCCTAAGATTTTATTAATGATTAGCTGCTAATCTCCAAAAACTTGGAGTTCCAATCTTTTCATGTCCAATGCTATCTCGAGTCCAAGTATCAATGCGTCAAAGTAAATGAGAAAGGCATAACATCGCCTTCAGAAGAGACAAACACCACCCCAGCTCCTGCCCCTTCTCGATGTGTGGCACCATCAAAGTACATCTTTCACGGCGGCTGAATTTCGATTACCATTACATCTTCATCTGATAGATCGTCAGACAACTCCCATTCAACGGGAATTGGGTGATCGGCAAGAAAATCAGCTAAAGCTTGCCCCTTTACTGCCTTTTGTGGAATGTACACGATCTCAAATTGTTGAATTTGCAAATACCATCTTGCAAGACGGTCGGATAAGACGGGCTTTGACATTACATACTTGACAGGATTCGCCTTAGAGATAAGGCGAACAGTATGTGCTTGAAAATAATGCTTCAGTTTCTGAACAGAGAAGATGAGGGCTAGACATAGCTTTTCGATTGGAGAATAGTTAAGCTCATTTGGTGTCATCATCCTGCTTAGGTAATATAAAGCATTCTCCTTCCCACTACTTGTGCTGCAATATAAAGGATCAATGTTTCCCAGGAATAGGAGCAGACAAGACAGGAGGGTTCATGAGATACGTTTTAATGCTTTTAAAAGCATTTTTACAAGGCTCGTCCCAGTTAAAATGAACATATTTCTTCATTAACTGACTAAATGGATAACATCAACCAACAACTTCGATATGAATCGTCGAATATATGCTAACTTTCCTTGTAAACTCTTCAGATCATGGATATTTTTAGGCTCAGGCATCTTGAGGATAGCATCAATCTTCGAGCGCTCTACTTCAATCCCACGATTTCGTACAATGAACCTAAGGAATTTTCCAGAACTAACACCAAAAGCACATTTTAGAGGATTAATTTTAAGTTGATACATGTGTAAACGGTCAAAGACCTTTTTTAAGTCTTGCAAATGGTCGACTCGCCTTTTTTCTTTCACCACCAAATCATCCACATAGCATTCCAGATTTTTGTGAAGCATATCATCAAAGATATTTTGCATAGCTCGTTGATATGTGGCACCAACATTCTTTAGGCCAAAAGGCATTACTTTGTAACAGAAAATTCCTTTTGGCGTTCTAAACGCTGTGAATTCTTCATCTTTGGGTGCCATGCGGATTTGGTTATAACCAGAAGAGCCATCCATGAATGATATAGCCTCATGACCAGTTGTTGCATCAATCATCAATTCCACGATGGGTAGGGGGAAATCGTCTTTAGGGCATGCGCTGTTGAGATCTCTAAAATCCACGCAAACACGAATTTGCCCATTTTTCTTTCGCACAAGAACAATGCTCGAGATCTAAGTAGGGTATTTTACTTCTCTAATGAAGTTTGCTTCAATGAACTTGTTTACTTCCGCCTCGAGTAAAGGGATCAATTCAGGTCGGAATCTTCGTTGTGCTTGCTTTACGGGCCTAATCCCTCGTTTTACAGCTAAATGATGCACTATGATTTTTGCCTCTAACCAAGGCATCTCCTTGTATGTCCAGGCAAACCCATCCTTGTATTCTTGCAAAAGGCTTATATATGCTAACTCCTCTTCTTGAGTTAGTATATCACTCACGAAAGTTGGATGTGGATTTTCATCATCACCAAGATTAACCTCTTTCAAGTCGTCAATCGTGGTTTTTACCCCTTCTTCCAACTCAGGGGGAGCATCCTCGGCATCTTCCTCACCAAGATCGTCACCAGCAATGGTGACATGATATGAAGAGCAAATTTCATCATATTCCTTTAAGAGTTCTCCATTACTGAATGACGTATAACACAAAGAGCCTATGCTTTCTCTATCTTCCTCAATATCTAGCTTGGATTGTGTGTATATGATGGTTTCCACTTAGCTTTCAACCCACAGTCATAAGAGATGGTCAAATTTTCACATCTTTTCATTCGAGAGTGTACGATGCTGTGAAGCTTTTTGAAGCTCATGTCTTTTGCCGATCTCCCTTTTTCCCAATGGCTTGCATTCATCTGCCGGTGCCTCACTCCCAACCTACTGAATACTGAGCCTTTGTTGTTGGAATCAACCCCCAACCTATTGAATACTGAGCTTCTACTTTTGGAGTCAACTCCCAACCTTCCGAATATTGAGCCTTTATGTCTTAGGATCCCAACTTGATTAACCATAACTGGTTTGGGAGTCGTTGAGAATTCTTCATCATCGAAACTGATGTAATGGTTGCTCGCTCTCTTTATTGGAATATGAACTAGTGTCGGTGAAATATATCCAAGTCCACTCAAAGGATTAGGCACAATATGTCCCATATTTTTCAACATCGTTTGAGTGTTATTAGGGCTATGTTCTTTCTCGATGATAGTATTTGACACAAGTTTGTCCAAAGCTTCGACTTCAGTAGGATCATACCCAGCTTTAACCATGAGTTTGTAACCGTTAGGACCAAAGCTCGCATTTGACTGTTTGATAGAGAGTGCACCATGCTCTACTTCATTTCCCTTGGTTGGCGGACAAATCCTTTCAATGCAGATTGAGATATCTTCAACGAGTCCACTTTTGTGATGGGAATAGTGCAGTTATTTAGGGCATCCAACTCGATCAATGGTGTTTGTCCTTCTTTTCTTTTTGATTTTGGCACATAAAGCAAAACCACCTTTGCCTTCAAAGTTTCTTTTGGACCCTTGGTATCACTTGGGCTATGCGGTGCTTGACTATCCTTTATATCTTCGAGGGATTGGCTTTTCTTCATCTTTCCTGCATTTACTGAGGGGAGCGCATTGCTAAGGGAAGTCGGAGTATCAAACATCTTGATTTTGTCTATATCATCGTGATTGAAGTAAAACTTGGCATCAGCAAAATATGACTCTGCCTCAGTGAAGGGTTTATCATCTGCCACCACTTTCTTTACGACGCCTTGGAGGCAATACTTAAAACATTGATGTAAGGTAGATGGAACCACCCCATTCTCATGAAGCCAAGGTCGTCCTAACAACATATTGTACATTATTTCGCGTCAATCACATGGAATAGGGCACTCGAGGACATATCATCAATCAACAAGTCAAGTCTAATTACTCCGACGGCTCTCTGTCCTCCTTGATCCTTAAATCATTAGACGACTATGTGACAATTCATCTATAGCTATTCCAAGTTGTTTTATCACGCGCAAGGGTAAAATGTTGACGGCCGATCCTCCATCTAACATCATGCGATTTATCTTTTGTTCACGTACAGATCCTGTTATGAACAGAGGACGATTGTGTGGCTTGGAACCTAAAAACAAATCTTCGTCGGTGAAAGGAATAGTTGCCATGCAATTCTTTATAGAACATTCCACTTCGCCTTCTTTCAGATTTTCATCTGACGAGTGTTGGGATTCTTACGGGAAAACGAGCCTCAGGCAGCGAAAATATAAAACTTTTAAAGCTCCCCTTGAGAATCTTGCCAGGATACAATCCGGTGTATATTTAAACTAATATTAAACAAGTATAATAATCACAAGATTAAGTTATACCTGTTTCCTAGCACTTCCAAGCAAACTCTGGTTTGTAGGAAATCCCCGGAGATGCGAACTCGATTTCTTTCAATTTTTACTTTCAGCCCCAAGCTTTTACTTAGCGCCCCACGTGTTGCGCCTCTACGGTTCAGTATACCACATACACACGAAAACCTTGAGATCTCTGATCGGCTAGAACATGGAAGAAATCAAGATGCGAAACTTGAGAAAAAAAAATAGAAGTCGATCGACTTCTGTCAGGGGTAGGGGCGGCGGCTAGGGCTTAGGGAAGATAGAGAGAGTTTTTCTTTTTCTTGCTTTTGAAGAGATATACAAAGTGTGTACTTAGTATTGTGTCTTGTGTTTTTCCCAAGACTTAATGAGACTTATTTATAGATCTTGTAATCCTAGCCCTACTAGGATTCCTAGCAAGATCTAACTTCTAAATGGGCTAAGCCTTTTAATTAATGCAAAACTTCATTAATTAAATGGTCTTGTCTTTTAATTAGTATTGGCCCATCTAAATCTCCAAGATTAGTTGGCCCACTAATGAAAAACCCATTTATCCTAATTAATTAAATTGGACGCCTAGCCCAATTAACTAATTCTCATTAATCTTTATTTAATTAAATTAAACTCCAAGTTTAATCAAATCTTCTCTCTCCTCAATTAATTAAAATTTAATTAATTATTCATATCAAATTAAAAACCTATTTAATTTGACATTTCGATCTAATTTAATTGGATCGGATTCTCGCGCCCACATGGATCGGCCCAGTCGAGTCCAACTTTCTTTGTTTCCTGTTTCCGCTCGATGTGTTTGTGTATGTCCCCGTAGGTTCACCACATAATTGACCGCGGGTTATAATTAAATATAGATTTAATTATTCGAGTAAACATATACTCCAAATCAATCGAACACTGTGTCGATTGACCATTCCAAAATTAGCAACCCTGCTAATTTGGGAATTCTCCCACACTCCACAGTCGATGTCTGGCCACAAGCCTGTGGAGCCCAATTACTGGTGAATTAATTCAGTGAACCTTTAACCTTTACAATTACCATGTATGCCTTAATCCTTCCATTAGTTGGTCTCCCAGTCAAGACTAAGGTTAGACTTTCATCGGTTTCCTTACTTGTCTCGACTATATGTATTCTGGTCTCGAAACTATTCCCTTTGACTTAACCTTTATGCATGGATCGAAATTTCGTTTCGAGTGTATGTTTCGGTCAGTCAAATATTGGAAACTTTTCGAGACGTTTCGGAAATATTTCGGAAATACTAAGGAAAAATTGTAATAAAAGTTACCAAAATTTAGATAAATAACAGAGTTTAAGGCAAACAAATAGTTTCGAAATTATATCTTATTTTCTTTTCGCTTGATTCAAAAACGTTAACTTTTCGATGTTTTCGAAGGAAAAGATGGAAATTTTGATCCATACATTTATGAGCTACTTTCATAAAGTCGTCAGATACCTTGGCCAAGAATTTACCGGAATACGTTTCTCACAGAGATTTATAGGAGAAGCTCCCAACCTATCAAGTCGGGTCAACGGATCCTCTGTTGATGATATGAACCTGCATACAAGTTCCTCTATACCCAACATGAATCCACAGAGACCTTCTGGTAGACACTACTCAGTCGGGACTCATATCAAAGCATAGACATTCGTGAACCAGATAAACCCTATCACCTCAAGTAATAAGGATTGTTCCTCGTACACTATTGTAAATAGGAATAACTTCATTCCCGATATGCGACTACCGCTTCCATGGTGAGTTATTTCCTAGGTGAGGTATTCAGTGCGCTTGTCATCCCAGCAAGCCACCCACTCGTGTGTATCAACTATCCCAGTCATACTCGTGGACCCCAGCATCCTCCAGTTCATCGGAGTATACACACTCATGAGGGTCTAACCGGATCCATTGATGTCCCATCTCAAATGGATTATACGACCCTTGAATTAGTTTTAGATCATGGTCTTAGAGATCAGTCCACGGGTTGTCCCATAGCCCCGTGACCTAAGGACTTCCATCCTTATGTTAGATAAATTATTCATAAGATGAAGGTGACCATATAAATAAATACATTTATTAATCAAATTGAATAGTTCTTTTAATTATTACTAATTAAATGCAGCCAAACCAGTTGGCTTGCAGGACACTATTCCATCAACGAGGTGTATTGACCTTCGGTTTCATTCCCCTCTTCATTACGGGTCACGTTATACACCGAAGAAACAGAAAGTGAACCAGACTCAAGAAACCATTTCGGGATAAATTCCGACAATGTTATAGGAGCATAGTAATTTTGTTGCATTGGTGTCGCTGTCTCGACATGAGTGATATTCGATTTTTCCTTTATCTTTTGCCCACCCTTTCTTTTCAAAACCAATTTAGAAGAATTGTTGGTTAGATAGCTTTGTAGACGATTTTCGCTTCCTTCAGCGAATAATAACTTTCCAAGCTCCATCATCGCAGTTAATTTCTTCGTGTTTCTCAGATCTCGAGACTTTATCTTCATGAGCAGGTGGATGTTGAGTGGCATGATCAAATGTTAATAACTTTGAGTTCACCTTGAATTTGACCGCATCAAAGCTTCCAAACTTCATGAAAAATGATGAGATAGGGTCTATCGAAGGTTCATTAATTATGGTTTGATTGGCAATCATCTTGTCTTCTTTAAGTAAAATTTTTCCTTGACGAGCCAAGACCATGATTTTTTTTCCCTTTAAAATGAAGCAATTTTCGATTGAGTGTCCAACCAGTCGGTGATATTTGCAGTAGTTGGGATCGTGAGTTCGTCAGCCTCTTCAAGTCGTTTCATTTCAGGTAACTTAATGAGGTTAGCCTCGAGCAGATCTTCTAACATTCCGGCTACATCAGAATCAAAGAAAGGATATTCCTTTGTTTGCATATCTTTCAAAGTCAACTTCCTTTGGAATCATTCTTGAGGTTGGTTGTTCTTTGTTTTTCCTTTCTTCTTTGAATTGGATACGAGCTTCATTGGAGCAGTATTGACTACCATAGACTCTTTGCTCTCATTTTGGGAGAAGGATTTGCCGTTTTTCTTGATATCAAGTTTATCCTTTCCACTCCTTGATTCTTGAACGGGCAAGGTACTTTGACTTCCTCTTGAAGCAAGACTAAGTTCCATATCATTCGCACGTGTAGCCAACTTTTTGAAGGTCCTAGGTTTTATGCCTTGGAGGATATAGCGCAAGCCCCAGTGCATCCCTTGGTTCCACATTTCTATGGAAGAAGTTTCACATAAGCGGTCCTTGCAGTTCAAACTCAGGTTCCTCCATCGATTGATGTAATCAATGACTTTTTCTTCCTTCCATTGACGAGTGCTAGTAAGTTCGATCATGCTCACAATCCTCCTTGTGCTGTAAAAGCGATTAAGAAACTCTTGTTCAAGTTGTTCCCAATTGTCGATAGTTCCAGGCTCCAAGTCGGTGTACCAACTGAAAGCGTTTCCATGTAGTGAGCGGACAAATTGTTCACAAGGAGATCTCCGGCAATTCCGGCGTTATTGCAAGTCTCCACAAAGTGAGCAACATGTTGCTTCAGGTTTCCTTTTCCATCGAACTGTTGAAATTTGGGAGGTTGATATCCCGCAGACATCTTCATCATGTCAATTCGGTGGGTGTAAGGCTTCACGTAAGTCAATGAGGATTTTGAACTTCCTTCCAGCTTATCTTTAACCGTCCCCATGATGAACTCTTTTAGTTGATCGACATGAATGGAATTGTCTGTCGAGATACGGAGATCATTTGATGCAACCTTCTTGTGTCGGGATGATGTTTCAACTCCATCTTGAATGTGTCGACGGTTCTGGTGTACATTAGTTTCAACTTCATCTTCAAAGTTTCCATCATCTTTTTCAATTTCTTCATATTTGACAATCAAACGATTTCCACCATTCTTGCTTGTAGTTCCTTCTAGCTTGTTCAACCTTTGTACGACTGTACCCACCAACGTTCCTTGCTCTTGTATGAATTTGGTGATTCCTTTGACGGCTTTGGTCATGTTGGATGAAGATGAAGTTGAAGAGCAAAGAAGATTAGTAATTAAGGGAAGGTTTTGATGATTTCCAAAACATCATAATCAGCTAAGTATGGAAAGCTTAGTTCCCTTGGAAGGATCTTTGAACAAGCAAAGAAGATATCAGAAGAGTTCAAAGACCAGAAGACTAGTGATCTCATGCTGAAACAGCGAACAGAAGGGTAGGTCATCAGCCGAGTCAAATCAGATTAGTTCAGTATTTGATCAGCAGAGTATCTATCAGCAGAGTCGTTTTGATCAGCAGAGTGGAAGAGATCATGAGATCAGTTCAACGGTAATAAATGCACTTGGTGTAATAAATGCTGAAAGAGAAGGGTAGTAATGGCAAATAATTGAAGATATCCTCGGATCAGCAGAGTGCATTTAATGCAGCATTAAATGCAATGGACAGAAAAGTACTGTACACTGTACGGATTGCTGCAGGGAGCCGTTTCAAAAGAGCTGAAGAATGGATTTGAATTATGATTTACTTCAACGGTCATATTTTCATCTCCATGTATAAATAGAGCTGAATTTCAATCGAGCAAAATACACAACAACAATCAGAGATTTCGTTTTTGAAGCAGAATTTTTTCTAAGTCTCAAAAGCTCGAACAGCTCACTCGTCTGGTGGAAGTCATCTGTTGACAGAAACCCAGTTGAAGAAAACAGAAAAATTACGATCTGAGTGATCTTGTAATAGCTGAGTGTTGTGAGGAGTTGTGATCCATCTTTGTGAGTGATCAAACTTCGGAGAGTAGAACCTCTTAGTGATTTTCTACTGCGAGCTTATAGCCTTTTCATTAGTTGTCTAGGTATAAGTGGAGAAATATTGTAATCTGTGTGATTATAGTATAACCCAGAATCTAAGTGATATGGAAGAGTGGACTAAAGGATTTTTATCCATATAACCACTATAAAAATTCTTTGTGTTATCTTGCATTTAAATTTTCTTGCATATTTTAAAGCTTGCATATTTAAACACTTTGAATTACAAAAAGATTTTATAAGGAGTTTAAGAACTGGGGATAAAATCTTTAAGAACTTAGTTTACTTGTGAAAAACACTTTCAAACAATCCGCTGCAAGTATACTCTTTGAAAAACTGTTTTGCTGAAAAACAGCTAAGTCATCGTAAGAAGAGTGGTCAGTCTGCTGTTCAAGATTTGTTCACGATCAGCTGAGTCTGCTTACTGTTCTTCATCAGCTTAGTCTGCTGACAGAAGACTGAAAAGTTTTTAAGTTCAAAAAAATTTTCAGAGGTTTATTCACCCCCCCCCCCCTCTAGACCTCATCTGACCACTTGGGACCAACAAGTGGTATCAGAGCAGGTGGTTCATTAGAATCAGCTGCCTGATCAACGAGCTTGATCCAAGTGTTTTTCAAAGGTTTTCAAAACTTTTCAAAAGAGCATCTTTTTGAAAAATTAAAACTTTTTGAAAATGGAATGCATAAACCATGTTCCCCACATTGCTGGTATGTCCTTCGAAGACTGGAAAATCAGGATGGAGATTTTCCTTGCTGCCTACAATGACAACATGTTCACCTGCATTACAAAAGGTCCATTCAAATTCACCAAGACGATAAAGATCAATGAAGTTGATACCGTGGTGGAGAAAGATTTGAGCGAAATGACAGCTGAAGAAATCAAGCTGTTCAACCTGGACAAGATTGGAAGATTTATCATGACTAAAGCCCTGGACAATGAT
Source organism: Penstemon eatonii (assembly GCA_038501285.1). Taxonomy (NCBI): domain Eukaryota; kingdom Viridiplantae; phylum Streptophyta; class Magnoliopsida; order Lamiales; family Plantaginaceae; genus Penstemon; species Penstemon eatonii. The sequence continues at coordinate 30,630,617 of CM076713.1, forward strand.
CGGTTTGACAAGATCAAACACTGCAAATCTCCAAAAGAGATGTGGGATAAGGTCAGAGATATGAGCGAGGGAACGACGCCATAAAAGAGCATCAGCTGAGTGTTGCTCTAGAAAAGCTGGATAACTTCAAGATGAAATCCTCTGAAACCATTGATCAGATGGATACAAGGTTTACAAGAATATTAAATGAAGTATTGAAGCTTGGAAAAACCTTCACAGACAAGGAGATAACCAACAGAGTACTGAAGGCTTTACCTCCTAAGTTCAACATGAAGGTAACAGCAATGGAAGAATCAAGGGATCTGGGGAAGATCTCTCTTACAGAGCTGTTTTCTGTACTCAAGGCTTATGAGTATAAACTGCCTAGAATGGGTATTGAATAAACCTCAACTTCAGGACCCACAGCTGCACTGGTTGCTGCTGAAAACACCAGGAGACCAGCACATAGAAGCCAAGATGTGGACTCATCTGATGAAGCATCACTACTCAACAAGAAGGAGTACACTGCTGGAGATGTAGCATTATTGATGAACAACTTCAAGAAGTTCTACAAGAGAAAGATGAAGAACAAATACAATCATGCTGCTTCTACTTCTAAACCTAACTCTTCTTCTCAAGAAAAAGATGATTATAAAGCAAAACTAATGTGTTATAACTACAGGAAATTGGGACATTTCATCAGAGATTGTCCATATCCAAAAGCAGAGAAATACACTGAGGAAGAGAAGAGAATCAGAAAGGAAAGAAAGCATCAAAGAGGGAAAGCAATGGTAGCTGAAGCAGAAAAGCTTGCTGCTGTCTACTCATCTGATTCAGATTCAGACACGTCTGATGAAGAATCGTCTGATGAAGAAAAACCTGCTCTCCTGTGCCTGATGGCAAAGGAATCTGATGACTCTGAAGAAGAGTAACTCCTCTTAACGATGAATTATTTAATTCATTTGAACAAATGATGCTTAACAATACCAGTATTGCTGAAGCATATAAAAAGCTTAAGGAAGAGATGATATTGCTAAAAGAGCAAAATAGTTCACTGAAACTTTTAGCTGAAAAGCCAAAGGAATCATCTGAATACAAACAGCTTGAGCAAGAACATGAGTCTCTGAAAGCTGAATGTGAAGTTTATAAAGGAAATATCATGGAACTTGAAAAGGTTATCGAGTCTCATGACAAATCATCTGTTGCATCCACGCATACATCTAGTAAACAGAAGATACCTTTAGAACAGGATAAGCAAGAATTGAATCATACTGAAAAATTCATATCAGCTGACAATAGTAAGGTCATTCTGTATGTTGAAACTGCTAGACCTACTTCACCTGAGAAAGTGGTAAATGAGAAGAAATCTCCTAAGGCTAAAAAGAGCAAAGAGCCTAGTGTAGGAAATCAGACTAGTAAGACCAAACAGCAGAGTCCTACGAAGTCTGCTGATAAAGCTAAAATGAATCAATCAGTTGGTAAAACTAAGTCAAAATCAAATGAGCAAGCACCTAGTAAACCAAAGAAGCATAAGAACAAGAAAAATCAAAATGCTTGGTATGGAAATGAGTCATATTATGTGCAACCTGCTGCATATCATCCTATGTATCATGCACCTCAATTTCCAGGTTACTATGCACCCTACCCTGCTCATCCAATGCATGCATATCCTGCTTATCATGCACCTTACCCTGCTTATGAACATTACTCATATCATACTGATCATCAACATGACTTATCTGATAAATATGATAAAAATGAAACTGTTCATGCTCCTGTTAAAACTCAGAAGCCTAAGAAGCCTAAGACATCAACATCTTGGGTTGTCAAAGGTGGAACTAATCCTTCAGGACCCTCTCAATAAGGGTACCTAAAACAATTTTATTTTTGTTTTGTAGGTTAGGATTAGGAGTAGGAGTAAAATAGAGAAGATTTGGTACTTGGACAGTGGATGTTCAAGACACATGTGTGGAAACATACATGAGCTGACTGATGCAGTTGCTGTGGATGGTCCAAGTGTTACATTTGGAGACAGCAAAGAATGCAAGATTAAAGCTAAAGGAAGATTAATCAAGGGAAACATAGAGATATCTGACGTCTCATATGTCAAAGGCCTTAAATATAATCTGCTGAGCATAAGTCAATTTTGTGACAAAGGATATTCAGTCATCTTCTCAACAGATAAGTGCTATGTTGAACAGATTGGTACAAAGAAGGTAATTTTATCTGGAAGACGACAAGGGAATGTCTACATAGTCGACTGGAATTCTGCTGACAAGAATTCAAGTGTTTGTTTGGTGGCATCTGCACCAAGTGAAGTCAGTTGGCTGTAGCACAAAAGAATGAACCATTTAAACTTCAAGACCATAAACAGATTAATCAAGAATGATCTGGTAGAAGGAATTCCAAAAGCAGTCATGAGCAAAGACAAGCTCTGTGACGCCTGTCAGAAGGGTAAACAAATCAAGTCATCTTTCAAAAGCAAGAAGCACCAATCTTCTGAAAGAATTTTGGAGCTATTACATATGGACTTATTTGGACCCATTGATCCAGTCAGCAATGGTGGAAAGAAATACTGCCTAGCTGTTGTGGATGATTATTCAAGATATACTTGGGTGATCTTCATGAAGAAGAAAAGTGAAACCAAGGAACATCTTACCAATCTGATGGAACTGATCCAGAATGAGAAGTGTATCAAAATATTAAAGATCAGATCAGATAGAGGGACAGAGTTTACAAACTCTACTGTTGAAGAGTATTGTAATATGAAAGGAATACATCATGAGTATTCAGCTGCTAGAACCCCTCAACAGAATGGTGTTGCTGAAAGGAGAAACAGAACACTAAAAGAAGCTGTCAGGACTATGATAGTTGAAGCTAAGCTGCCACAAAGATTTTGGGCAGAAGCAACAAATACAGCATGCTTTACCCAAAACAGATGTATGATCAACAAAAATCAGAACAAGACTCCATATGAAGTTTGGAACAACAGAAAACCAAACATTCATTACTTTAAGATTTTTGGTTGTAAATGTTTTGTATTGAATAATGGGAAAAATCACCTTACTGCATTTGCAGAAAAGGCTGATGAAGCTGTTTTTGTAGGATACTCAACTGTTAGTAAAGCTTACAGAGTTTTCAACAAAAGAACATTACGAATAGAAGAATCTATCCATGTAGTATTTGATGAGCCAAGTCAATCTTCTGAAAAGAATCAAAGTGTAAATCAAGATCTGTCTACTGATTTACAGAACTTAGACATTGGAAGAAATGAAGAATATGTTCCCATCATACTACCCAATCTAAGTTCAGCTGCTAACTCAAGTGCTGTTCAAAATCACAGTGCTGATTGTCTAACAGACGAGTTGCAACCAGCTGACAGATCAGAGAATGTTCAACAGACGGCAAATGTTCAACAGACTACTACTGGAACTCCAACAGTAGTGTTGCAAGATCAAGACAGAGGACAACATCCTGATCTGCAACCTGATCTCAGATGGCTCAAGAATCACCCACCTGAGTTAGTCATTGGTGATCCTTTAGATAGAGTGAAAACAAGAAGAGCTGCTGCACAAGATGCTATGTTTGTCACATTTCTATCTCAAATAGAGCCTAAACAAATTGAAGAAGCTCTCAGTGATTCCTTCTGGATTGAAGCTATGCAAGAAGAGTTGAATCAATTTGAAAGGAATGAAGTCTGGTACTTAGTTCCTAGACCAAGTCATCAAAGAGTAATTGGCACTAAGTGGGTATTCAGAAATAAGATGAATGAAGATGGTGTTGTTACCAGAAACAAAGCAAGATTAGTGGCCAAGGGTTATTGTCAAGAAGAAGGGATTGACTTTGATGAAACTTTTGCACCAGTAGCAAGACTTGAAGCAATCAGACTGTTTCTAGCTTATGCTGCTTACAAGAACTTCACTGTCTATCAGATGGATGTGAAGTCTGCTTTTCTCAATGGAGAATTGCAAGAAGAAGTGTATGTTGAGCAACCTCCTGGATTTGAAGTCTATCAAGAAGAGGATAAGGTATATCGTCTGAAGAAAGCCATCTATGGACTGAAAAAGGCTCCAAGAGCATGGTATGATACCCTATCTGATTTTCTTTTAATTAAAGGATTTCGTAAAGGTAAGGTAGATAAAACCTTGTTTACAATTGAATGGGAAAATCATATATTACTTGTGCAAATATATGTGGACGATATTATTTTTGGTTCAACTAACCAACAGATGTGTGATAAGTTCTCCAAGCTGATGCAGAATAAGTTTGAAATGAGCATGATGGGTGAACTTAACTATTTTCTTGGATTGCAAGTTAGACAGTTGCCTGATGGAATATTCATCAGCCAAGCAAAATACACAAGAGATCTTTTCAAGAAGTTTGGTATGGAAACTAGCTCAACTGCTACCATTCCTATGTCTACAAGTCTTCGTTTGGATAAAGATGAAGATGGCAAATCAGTGGACATAACCAAATATAGAGGCATTATTGGTTCATTGTTGTATCTAACAGCAAGCAAACCTGATATAATGTACTCAGTTGGAGTCTGTGCAAGATTTCAATCAAACCCCAAGGAATCTCATCTCTTAGCTGCCAAGAGGATATTAAAATATGATAAAGGCACTCAAGAATTGAGATTGTGGTATCCTAGAGAATCTGGATTTGAGCTCATTGGTTATTCAGATTCAGACCTTGCTGGCTGCAAGATTGACAGAAAAAGCACAACAGGTGCCTGTCAGTTCTTAGGTAGTCGTCTGATCTCATGGATGAGTAAGAAACAGACTTCAGTTTCTATATCTACTGCTGAAGCTGAATATATAGCTGCTGGAGCTTGTTGTGCACAAATACTATGGTTGAAGCATCAACTAGAAGATTACAACATCAAGATCAGTGGAATTCCAATATACTGTGATAACACAAGTGCAATTTCACTTACTCAGAACACTACAAGTCATTCAAGGACTAAACATATTGAGATCAAGCATCACTTCATTAGAGATCATGTGGAAAAAGGCAATGTTGTGATTGAGTATGTTCATACAGACAATCAGATTGCTGATATCTTCACTAAACCTTTAAGTGAAGCAAGGTTCTCAACTCTAAGAGCTGAGTTAGGACTACTTAATTTGGATGCATAAGCTGAGGGGGAACTCGTCAGAAGACTGGAGTTCAACAGCTTAGTCATCTGTTATTCTATTCAAGAATTAACTTTCAACAGACTAGTTAACTTATAAATTCTTAAAGACAGGGGGGAACGTGTAAGACTAGCGGTACTTCTGCTCTAAAGATGAAATCAGTTAATGTCAGTTAGTTGAAGTTATGCTATCAGAAGATCTGTTCTTAATTCTTGAAGATTGAAGATTATTTTATCTTGCTGGATTGACAAACAGCAGAGGAAGATTACTAGCTATTGGCATTCTCTAGTAATATCAGATAACAGATCACTCGTATGTCAGATAAGTTAAACTCTACTCATCTGATATCTTATATAAGCATGGTCATAAATCGCATTTTAAAAACGCGCTTTTATAAGTAACAGATTAGTGTCGATAGAGTTTCCCGCCCATCTGACATTAAAATAATAAATCTGAAATCCGCGGCTCTCGTCCGCACGATTAAAAACTGTCAGATTAGATCAACGGTTCAGATAAATCACGGAAACCTAACCTAAAGGAAACCTATAAAATCTGATCTGAAATAGTACAGTCGTCTTACGCACTCAAATACTCTCAAACTCTCTAACTCTCAAATTCTCTTGTTTCGAAAGCTTATTGTTTTTGTAGATTCTACTCACTAATCCCAGAGATGGAGAAGATTATTGATGGAAGATACTTGAGCTACAACAAATTTCACTTTTCTGGTACTGATCTGATGCGCTCTCTCTTGGAGAAAATCAAAGAGGCATCTTTAGTTCCAGTTCTGGAAGCACGCGAAGACAGGGTCTACTTAGAAGACGTTTATCACTTCTACACGACCAGAAAGTTCAATGATGATAAAACAGTTATGACTGCTGTTATCGGTGGTAAGAAGGTTGTTGTCTCTGCTGCTGTTTTAAGTGAGATTTACAAACTTAAGAATAAAGGAGGAGATGTGTCAGACCTAGGGTCGGAGAAAGAGGAAGAGTTCTGGGCTATTTGTGCTAAAAAGGGAGAAGAGATGACTGGAACTCTGATGAAGACTCAGTTAAAAGATGAGTATCAGAGGTTCGCAGACATCATTGCAAAGGTGTTAGACTGTAGCACGGGTTCTTTAGATGGATTACCTAGGAGGAGGTACTACACCATGATATGCATTTACTATGGACTGAAGGTTAACTGGGCTGCTCACGTATATGAGCTGCTAAGTGATAAAAGGCATTCTCATGCCATCTTACTTAGTAATCTGTTTGCATCCCTGCAATGTCCTATGGGTGGTGGAAAGTCCACTCACGGTAGCAAGGAGTTCAAACTGTATGAACCAGTAAGAAGAATAGTGGCAGAACCAAAGAGAAAGGCCACTGCAAAATCCAAAAAGGGTCCTTCTAAGAAGAGCAAGAAGGATAGTCAGACAAGTAAGTCTGCTGATGAGACTGAATCAGCACAACCTGAAGATACAGTTCCAGAAAAGGTGATTGAAGATTTCACCAAGGAGATTTTGGAAATGAAGACAGGTTCATCTCCTGAAAGAACTGAGTCTGAGGAAGAAATTCCTCTTCAAAGGTTGAAAAGATTGAGAACAAGAAGTGAGGCAAGGGGACCTCCTACTGCCAACCCCCCTGCCAAAAGAATTGCAAAGTCCAAGGCTAAGAGAAGGGTTACCTTCTCTGAAGAGCCTGTTGCAACTGTTAGAGAAACAACAGTCGAAGCAGAAAGACCTTTAATAATTGAAGAACCTGCTGTCCAAGCTACTAAGGTTGCTGCTGCTGAAGCTGAAGTTGTTTCTGAAGTTGGAGTGTCAACAGAAGACTCGTCTGCTGCACTATCTGCTGATGTAGAAAAGGCACAGCAGACCAGTACAACACAAGAGGGAGATATACTGTTGCTGCACCCTACTCCAGTTGCTGCAACCCCTATTCAAGCAGTTGAGAGTCCTGAATCTAGAAGAAAGAGGACTGGCAAGACTGCCACTTATTTAACTGCTGCAGAAAAGAAAAGTTTGGATGCTGCTGAAAAGCAAAGATTAGCTGCAGAAAAAGCAGAAGAAGAAAGGCTGAAGAGCCTAGAGCTCAAAAGGCTGGAGGAAGAAGCCAGCAAAATGACTCAAGAGCAAAGGGATGTTGTTGAGGCAGCAGAGTTGGCTGCTGCTATTGAAGCTAGCACCAAAGATGCTCATGGTCATCAGCACACTGGTAGCATAGTGATTGGTGAGAAAAGAGACCCCAACAAACCAATCCCAGCTATGCCTGCACCGAAAATAAAGCCAAAGAGAAGAGAAGAAATCAGACTATCTCTTGAAATTGTCAGGGATGATCCTGCAATTTTTGAAGAATTTCTCAGAAGGCTTGATGCTGAAAATGAAAGGATAAACCGCCTGACGCAGTTTAATAATGAAAAGATCAGATATAACAGGTGGAGGGAATTCAGACTGACAAAGAGTCCAGCTGAAATGACCAAATGGAAAGCCTTTAATGCTGAAGAAGCATGGGTACTGGAGTGGCTTGAGACAGGTTCTCTCATTCAAGCACTTGATTCGGAATTCTTTCTGGACAAGTTGAGGCTGAAAGTAAGTCACCTAGCAAAGGCTGAAGCCAAGAAGATCTTCCAATCCATTCTTGAAGAATATGAGGAATCTGAAGACCTCAAGGAAAGATCTATAAAGTTGGCTATTGCTCAAGCAATGGAGCTTTGGGCAAAGAAATCAAGGAAGTTAAGGGGACAACCAAGCTCATTGGTCCCTCTTCCAAACATCAAACACATTGTCTACGGACCTAATATCAAACCTTATGAAGAGCTGCCTGAGGAACCTTCATCTACTTTTATTCCTCTTGATAATTTTACTTGGATTTCTAACAGGTCAGCTGTGGACAATGAAGGGATGATGAAGACAGTTGAGACTGTCAAGAAGATTATATCCCCTGCTGATAAAGAAAAAGCAGAGTCTTCTGATCAACCAAAGCAAATAGAGGGTACATCAGACCCATCTGATCAGAACAAAGCACAGGGAAATAAGTTTGATGCTGCTGATGATTCAAAGAAAGAAGAAGCTACTCCAGCAGATCAGATCAAGGACAAAGAAGTTGTTGCTGAAGGAGATGATCAAGCTAAGGAGAAGGAAAACACTCCAAGCCTTGCTGGTAGTCCAGCAGATCGGTCTCTTGCATTGATAACTCAACCATCAGAGCAACCTATCAAAGAAACACCTTCTGCTACAACAGATATGCCCTCAACTTCTCAAGATGCTCAGACAAATCTGTTGGATTCCATCCAACAAATGATCACAAAATCCTTGAAGGATATGAAGGAGGAATTATCTGCAGAAGTGTTGGCTGCTGTCAAACAACCAAATCAGAAAGCTGCTGTTCCAACCGATCTGATAGAAGATACTGCCCAGAATGTTAAATTCATCTGTCAAGACATGGATATACTTAGAAGACGGACTCAAAGCACTGCTGATGGTTGGAGACGCATTGAAGAAACAGTTGAAACGGCCCTCCAAGCAGAAGATGAAGTCATGGAAAACATGATGAAAGACTTCACTGCTTCATCAAATTGGATTCTGGGAACTCAAATCCAATTAGGTGATCAAGGAGAAGATCTGCTCAAGGAAATGAGAGAATTCAAGGCCAATCAACTTAGACAGCAAGCTCAGATCAATGCTATGGAAGAGAACATCAAGCTTCTCTGTGATTCACTTCTAATTACACCAGTTGTGCCACAATATCCAATCAACCCTGCTGATGATGACAAAAAGGGGGAAGAAAGGGTATTTGGACAGAAGAAAGTTGGTCCTTCTCTTGAAAAGGAGGAAGATAACCAAGCTGAAGCAACTGAAGTGTTGGAAGAATCTGCTGGTGACACTGAAAGAAATATGGGAGAATCAAGCAGACCAACAGATGAGAGAATTACAGAAGAAGAGCAAGCTGAATTTGAAGAATCTGAAGCAAAAGCCAAGTCTGATAAAGAACTAGCTGCTGCCAAAGATTCAGCTGAAGAACAGCTTGATCCAGATGTCAAGAAAAAGAAGATAGAGCTGTTGAGGAAAAGATTCTCTGAAAATTTGGAAGCTGAAACTTCTAGGTTATCTGATGAAGAATCTGAAAAAGAGGACAAGGAAGCTGAAGAAGAAAAGAAGAAGGAAGAAGACTAGTTTAGGCTAGAATTCTTTTTATCTTAAAATCCTTGTAATCTTTTAAAGTATTTTTGCATTTTCCATTCATCAAAACTTGTAATCTGTAATAAATTCAATCATCTATAAAATTGCAAGTTTGAATCCAACACACTATTTCTATCTCAGAAATTTTTGAGGATCAAAACTTTAGCTTAGGTACAGGTACTTAGCTGGAGTTTTGTCATCATCAAAAAGGGGGAAATTGTTGGATGAAGATGAAGTTGAAGAGCAAAGAAGATAAGTAATTAAGGGAAGGTTTTGATGATTTCCAAAACATCATAATCAGCTAAGTATGGAAAACTTAGTTGATCTTACGTGGTTTCGTGTGCTCGATCAAGGGTGGATATGCAGCGTAATAAACATGCTAAATAATAACAAAGAGAGATCAATAGTATTGTATTCAGAATGTTCGAGTACAGATTACAAGTGTTTGAGTCCTATCCGAGCATTAATGGATGCCGTACAAGCTAGAGGGCGAAATACATATGAGAAAGCCTAGACCTATAATCCCGAGCAGTTTTGAACTGTAGCTTCGAGGAGAGAGCACCTGGGAAGTTGTGTTGTGTAATAAATGCATGGGGTATTTATAGCTGATTTGAAGGGCTTGGGCCTGGGCTCGGCCCAACAGTGTCCTTCGATCTTCGGTTCTCTTACGCGCTCGGAGCAATCACTTTCAGGCTTTGGTTCGCCTCTTGGTTCCAGGGGATCGGATTCGGTGCTACTCGAGCTGCGTTGGGCCTAAAAAGACAGGGGATCCGAATTACCCCTCATCAATACTCCCCCACTTCTCGAGTGCGAAGTGAAGCGTGCACTCGAAGAAGTATAAAATACGTCCCACATTATAATGAGACGAGCTGTTCAGAATGTCTTTAGGATATGCCTCGTTAAAAACCTAACTCGGAAAAACCCATTGGGATAAAAACCGAGCTAGGGAAAAAGAGTGCATATACAAGAAAACATACTCCGGCGTGTTCTAAAGTTACCCTTGTCGGAGGATGTTGAGATAGTAATGCCCTTTACGGTTCCATGATGCGTTGTTCGATCCCTTGATGAGTGTTTTCCAGAATTTTCGGTCATAACCAGGAGGGCCTCCGAGATTCCTAGGGATAAATTGCAAGGACATATTTCGCAATTATAGAGAATGAAGGGTCAGAAGGCTATTCTGCGAGGGGTAACCCTAAGTTTTTACCCTTGGTAAGTTCAACCATCGCGGTTACTCGGGGACCTCTTTGCAATTTTACCTTTTTAACCCCGTATAAATATGTTGACCCGTTGAAAAATTACTTCCATGTTACATTTTCTCTTGAGCTCGAAGCGTTTAAATCGAAAAGGTACTTACTTTAATACATTCATTTCCGAATTCATAATGTCAAGCTCTAGAAGTTCAAAGGGCAAGAATAAGATCGAAGAGAGTCAAGAATCCGATCCTTTGTTAAAGCTCGTTGATGATTATGAAGAAGGAGAATTCCGTCAAGGAGGCGAGGAAGATGAACCGAGCGAGGATCTCGAAGAAAATGAGGATGAGAAACGCAGCATCGGTGAGGGCGCCTTTGTCAAAATTTTCAAACCCAAGTTCCCTTCTGAGGTCGTGACCTCGAACATGTCAGAACTTCCTGCTAAAGAAACTTCCTGTTGTTTTTCGAAGAAAGATCGCGTTTATCTTGAGATGGAGTTTGGGAAATATCTTCCAAAAGGGTTTTCGATCGTCATTCCCTCTTATTCCGATCGTGCTACTGAGCCCCCATCTGGTTGTCAATCCTTTTATGAGGGTCAATTTTCCTGTGGTCTACGCATTCCATTCATTCCCCTTATCAGAAATGTCCTTTCTTTCTTTTCGCTGTCCCCTGCTCAACTTCTCCCGCACTCCGTCGCCTACATAGTGGCATTCAGTGCTCTCATGGAGGCAAAAGGGGAAGAGGCCTCTTTTAGCAACTTCTGGCATACCTTCCGGATGGAATTAGGTAAGGGCTCCAATGCGGGGTTCGTATCCATTCTTCAGAGGTCGAAACGACCTTTCCTTACTAAGATAGCAACGAAAAAGAGTATAGGCTGGAAGAGGAGATTCTTCTTCGTGAAAGGTCCTGATGTTCCTGTGTCGGAAGGTAGTTCAAAGACTAGGCCGTATCGATGGGATGGCGCGGATTCCTGGTCGTATGGTTCTCGCAGGATCAGAGAAAAGCTCAGACAGCGTCTTTCCGATGACTTCCTCGAACAAATGCGGTCTAATCCTTATCAGACTAAGCTCCTAGTACAAGAAGGTGTTTTACGATTGGCTGGGTTGAGCCGCTGTGATTACCCTGCTCCGGTGATTAGGTATCCCAGTTCGTTCTCTGAAGGATCTCGTACGCAAGCTAACGTCCTGCCCACCTCTAGTGCTCCGCCGTTCGCCGCTCTTTCCTTGGGTATGTTTACTATCTCGTCTATTTTAAGGTTTTATCGAGCAGTGTTTCTTGTTTAAACCCGTGCCCGAATCATATTATCCCTGCAGGTCGAGTCGTTGAGGAATTCAGAGTGTCCGCCGCCGGTCCGATTGAAGATAAGCCATTTTATTTCGATCCTTTACCTCGTACTTCCGGAAGAAGGGCGGGTATGAGTAATCTAGGCGGAAATCCAGTTTACATACCAAGTACAATTCCCGATTTGAGGGGGCTTGGTACTATGAGCTCCTTGAACTCTGCCACTGCTGGACCTCTTCGAACAGTATTTTCTCCAGATACCTCTTCACTTTCGTCCGTTGGTTATAGCCAACATTCCTGGATTCGGATCCTGGGTATTCAGGAACATGAAAGGCTTCTGGGTCAAAAGAGAAACGCTGAAAACCCCGGACCTTCAAGGAGGATAAAGCCTTTTGCTGTGAGTTCTGACTCTGTTCCATGTCGAGAAGGTAGATTGGAACCGGATGTGGCGGATTTTATGGACGAACATTTTCGAGGTAGCAGGGCTGCTGGATACCCTGAAGATGGCACCATTCTAACCGATCAGGATGTGGGTGGTGAGAACGAATTCGACAAAGCCGCTAGAATCTATATGGCTGGTCGGTTCAAGCGGGATATGCTGCTTCACACCGTCAAAGGCGATTTTGAGGTTTTGAGTGACTTCTCCCGAACATATCATGAGGTGAAAATTTGTCTTTTGTTTTTCTTCTTTCTTTAAAGTCCCTAGCCTTCGCTGATACCCGAAAATGTGTTGTAGGTTGGGGATTTGTTCACCCTTCAGACCTATCGTTTGGCGTTATTAGAGCAGGAATCACAGGACGCTCATGATGCCTATGCACAAATTTTTGCTGATAATCAGGCGGTTCGATCCCAACTGGCAGAGAGTCATCGAGAATTGTCCCAAGTAAAGAAGGAGCTCGAGAAAGCGAGTACGAAACGTTCCTCCTCAGTGGAAGAGGACTTGCTGGCGTCCGTTAAAGAGAGGAGTGCCCTCGAGGAAGAGCTGACGAAGGTAAGAATAGAGCTGGAGCTGGCGAAGCAAGATTCCGAGCGTGCATATGCCCAAGGTCGGGAAGAGGCTGTTGTTCCGGCCATACGAGAATTCTTAGAATCTCCCGTACTAGATCCTTTAGTCCAAAGGAGAATGGGGGAAATACTTCAGACGATCTTTTATAAAGGGGTTCAACAATTAGTTGCGGCCAAGAAAATTCCGGACGATTTGGATGAGTATTATAAGCACATGAACCCTTTCAAGAATGCTGAAGGGAAAGACTACAAAGCTTCCTCTTTACCTAAGATGGATATTAGTTGGCAGGATCATCGCTTTGCTCCCTTAGTCGAGGAATACGGCATTCCGATGCCTAACCCTGATGTGCTCGAATACTCCTGCGACGATCCTCCCGTTGTGTCAGGGGAAAAAGGTGAAGATGTCAATACGAGCAACGTTCTGGATGAGGGAGATGATCGATCTTTCAACCAAGCTGGTTAACTATCCAATTTTAAACACATCATCTGATCTTCTGTTTCAGCAAGCTATTGGATTCGAGTATGCCAGGGGGCGACACAAAGTTTTGTAGTTAGAAATTAATCGTATTGACCATGTAATTCATTTTTGTAAACGGATTTGTTTTTTGTTTCGATCAGCTTCGTGTAACTTGTAAATTCCAGCCTTACTATCATCTGTATATCATTTTGATTTTTAAGGCTCGATAAATCTTCATGTTCGGATTCTTACCCATTCCATATGGAACCTTTCTTTAAAAGTTGTGTCGACCCATTCTCGTGATTGCAGGGTGTTAGTGTCTATAAATATTGGGATTTCTTTTCATTATTCATACGACATCTTTGCTCATAGAGATCGGAGCAATTCCATATTTTCTGCTTTCTTCGAATCCCTCGAAGAGTAAGAATCCGAACTATCAGTCTCAAATCTGCTTAAGATGGACAATGTACTAGGGAAAGCTATTGATCCCAAATCGTTATTTGGTGGATCTAAGAGTAGGAATCCGAGTAAAGAACAGAAAATTGCTAAGGAGGCTAAACCTTCCAAGTCTTCCTCTAAGACTTCTATGTCTTCCCCGAAAGCTCCTAAAGGGGGAGAGGATAAGAAAGAGAAAGGTACCCCTTCGAAACAAAACAAGGGCGGTTCCAGCAAGTCCATTTTGGACGAAGAGCTCGAAGCTGCGTACGAACGTTCTTCTCCGAAAGTTATCGATTCTTCGAATGAAGATCCCGTGGGCGGAAAAGCACCTTCTTCGAACAAGAGGCCTTATTCCGATGTGGTTACTCCTGTCGAGGCACTGCGAAATCTTGCTATTGGTAATAAATCGTCTTCCGATGCATCGACCGTTTTTCCCGCAGGGAATCTCAGCAAAAAGACCAAATTCGAGATTGGTGGAGAGGCCTCTGCTAAAGCTTTAGGAATTGAAAATCCTCCCCGACCTCTTGTTGACTCCATTCCTCCAAAGGTTGTCTCTTCCCTGTCCGAGGAGTTGAAAGATGGATCTCCCTCTAAGGTTGATCCCATGGGTACTTTGTTGCAAGCTAATTTTACTTCTTCGGAGACTGACATGCCCAAGGAGAGAAACGCATCTAAAGAGAGAAATATAGAAGAGTTGTTCGAGTCTGGGCAGCACTTCCTGTTTCAGGTACATCTATTTATTATCTCTTTTTTTTTTTTTTTTTTTTTTTTTTTTAAATGTTGAATTTCTTTGGCAGGCCGGACAAGATTTTATCGAGCTTAGAACATTGGCTGAGCGGGAGACCAACCATCGTGCTGTTATTTCTCAGGAGCTGGAGGAGAAGAAAGCCGAGTTCGACCGTGTCTTCGCAGAGAAGCTAGCTCTGGAGGAGGAGAAGAAAGTTAAAGTACATGGAGAGGAGATCCATAAGCAGCTGAACGAGGAGCTCGAAAAACTGAAGAGTCTTCATGAGCAGGAGAAACAAGATTTTACACGTCGAGAAAAAGAAGCTTATGACCGTGGATATGAAGCAGGATATGAGGCTCGTAATGTTGAGCTCCGAAAAATTTTTTCTGACAATAAGCTCCTCTAGATGTTGTCTTTCTTCTTCCCAGATTTTCCTTTTGGTTGTATTGTTTCATTTCCTGTATTTAAGAATAATCTCTGATATTTCCGTTTTCTATGTTTTGTAACAATGCATTTGCCCAGTCTCGTATAATTTGATGTGTTCTCTTTTAGTTCGTATTTTAGACTGCCTTCTTTGTTTTGGGTCGGAGGCTTGAATCGTGGTGTTTCCTAGTTTCCGATCTTGGTATAATTATTTGACTTAGTCTTCGAAATTATATCACTTTCTCTTCCTGCCTAAACTTTCGGGAGAAGCGGCAATCTTTTATCCTGGACCGTTCCTTTTGCTTCCTGCTAGCCGTTGGATCTTTGAGAATAGTACCTATAAATGGGGCTCTTTGTTTTGCATTCTTTTAATATTTTTCGAAAACAGATTCCTTCGATCATGCTGAATAGAAGATTTTGTTGCACGACTCAATATTTCGAATTTCGGGTTAGGAGTTATTTTGCGTATCATAGTCAAATTTATACTTCAATCTCGACTAGGGTATCTGCAGGCGAAACTATTTCAACCCTGAAAGTCAATAAGCATTATTGTTGACCATCCACGATCCGTCTAGCTTTCTCGACCCTTTGTGGTCTAGGGAGGCTCTGGCGTCAAGTTTTTCGAGGGTATGATGCAATTTGCTAGGCTCCCTTTTGAAAACATTTCGGGCGGTGCTTCGGAGATTGACGTCCTTCATAAAATGTTCACGTTTCTCCTGGTAAAGAGATGTATTGCCCTTCTCCTTTTCGAAGAAGTACGACCACAGTCGAAGACTTGTTGGCTCGATATGCGTCTCCTGGTTGAGTAAGGACATTATCGTCCGCCGAAAATTTCATAGGATCGGCCAGTTACGAAGATGTAATGGGGGTTGATATCTTTTTTTTTTTTTTTTTTTTTTTTGGGAATCGTAACGGTCGGCGCATTTGCTGCTTATATCTCAGCCGTTAGTACCATCAAATCTGAGACGTCAATTGCCCTTTCCTTTCATTATATATAGTTCCGTAGTTACCTTCAAATTTTACATTTCAGTAACATTTCTGATCGGCTTTATGATTGAGATTTTACTCTCTCTAGCCACCATGTTTCGTTTGCTATCTCCGACTGAACTGTTCGAGGTTCTCCTTCGAACTATTTATAAATTTTGCTATCTTCGTATGGCTATTTATTTTGACTAGGGTATCGACAGGCGAAAATAATTGCGACTGGGGTACCGGCAGGCGACCAACTCTCTCTGATTCCAAGTCTTTGAGGCGGGCTCGACTTCCTGTACTCTGATCTCTATCCAATCGAGATAGTGGGTCGACTGCTGGAGGAGTTTTCCTGCACTCGATCTCTACTTCTTCAAGATATTCCTTGAAGAACGTTGCCTTCGAGCTTGTGTGGAGTAATTTATCTAAGGGTTGCTTCCTTCATTCCCGATCTGGTCCGGTGTGGAGTAAATACCGAGGAGGTGAAGGATGAAGGGTGGAAGTGTTATTCTGGCCCCGCCTACCTCCTTCGATCATGGAAAAATTCTAGCGTAGGGTTGATTTGTAATAGGGTTACATTAGATGTAAAGTCTTGACTTTGTTCGATTTTCCTTATTATTGTAACTTCGAATTCTCTCGTAACTGTTTGTAATGTCATGAATGAGATATTTATTTCACTTATCATCCTTATTTGTTATCCTGTAGAAATGCTTTTGTATACTGTTATCGAGCATCAATTTCTCTGCTTCAAAAATATGAACAAGCGCCATTCTTTACCAACTTTGATAAATATTCAGATGATAGACGATAATCGACATTCCTCGACTTTGAATATAACCTTTGAGTAACAATTTTAAACTGAGGGGCTCAATTCCCTAGTCGGACAAATAATCGTGAAGTAATAATCGAAATAGGGTTTTGATCAATCTTGAATAATAGCTTTCATCTAAATGTCATAGAGATGGCTGTTAGCCTTAGACGAGCGAATAATAATATAATAGAATTCTGGTTGATCTCGGTTGATCGAGGATAATAATTTCGATCTATGGGGCGTAGCAACGGCTTTCACCCTTAGTCGTTTCAGAGCAATCTTAGCTCGAGGGTCGTAGCAGAGGCTTTCACCCATTAATAATTTCGATCTAAGGGGCATAGCAACGGCTTTCACCCTTAGTCGTACCAGAGCATTTTTAGCCCTCGGGTCTTAGCAGAGGCTTTCACCCATTAATAATTTCGATCTAAGGGGCATAGCAACGGCTTTCACCCTTAGTCGTATCAGAGCAATCTTAGCTCGAGGGTCGTAGCAGAGGCTTTCACCCATTAATAATTTCGATCTAAGGGGCATAGCAACGGCTTTCACCCTTAGTCGTACCAGAGCATTTTTAGCCCTCGGGTCTTAGCAGAGGCTTTCACCCATTAATAATTTCGATCTAAGGGGCATAGCAACGGCTTTCACCCTTAGTCGTATCAGAGCATTTTTAGCTCTCGGGTCTTAGCAGAGGCTTTCACCCATTAATAATTTCGATCTAAGGGGCATAGCAACGGCTTTCACCCTTAGTCGTATCAGAGCATTTTTAGCCCTCGGGTCTTAGCAGAGGCTTTCACCAATTAATAATTTCGATCTAAGGGGCATAGCAACGGCTTTCACCCTTAGTCGTATCAGAGCATTTTTAGCCCTCGGGTCTTAGCAGAGGCTTTCACCCATTAATAATTTCGATCTAAGGGGCATAGCAACGGCTTTCACCCTTAGTCGTATCAGAGCATTTTTAGCCCTCGGGTCTTAGCAGAGGCTTTCACCCATTAATAATTTCGATCTAAGGGGAATAGCAACGGCTTTCACCCTTAGTCGTATCAGAGCATTTTTAGCTCGAGGGTCGTCACCCATTTTTATTTTTCGATCCAAGGGGCGTTGCAACGTCTTTCACCCTTGGTCGATTTTCGAGGGTCATAGCAACAGCTTTCACCCTTATATAATAGTAGACTGAGACAAGTACGGATTGAATAGCAGAGATCGATAATATCAGGGAGAGATGAACGAATATGAATGTCGACGAAATTAGCTTCCGTTGAATATATAACTCTGAAATAAAATTTGATGAGAAAATAGTCTTCTGCAACCATTGAAAAAATGAATTATGGAGAAACAGCCGGTAGTGAATAACCCTAGATTTTGAATAATCCTTATGCCTTTGCTCGAGAAAATTCTTTGTCTGTAGGTTCCCAATTTTGATAAGTTTGATTTTTTCAAAACGGTTCCTGTTTTACCGGGAATCACAACGGTCGACAAATCTTGTCCGTTCACTTCGCGAATTACACGCCGTTGGATTCTTCTCTGTTTACGGCTATAAAAGGCTGGCATATTGTTGAAATTATCTCATTCGTTGCATCGAGAATTTATCTATCTGGTCATGGTGGTCAAGATGACTATTCGATTAATTCAACTATTTGAGTTCGGACTTCGAATAATTTTTAAGCGGAACAATATTCGATCGGAAGAAAAATTATACCAACCACGCTTAGAATATCGACAGGCAAATGCGATTTCCATCTGGAAAGCCAATAAGCTAGGCCCCTGGACCTGTTGCTACAATGCATTTAGGAAGACGTTGGGCCGATAGCGTTCGCCCCTCTGTTTCCGGAAGATTGCAAATAAAGTTAAAAGCCTGCGGGTCCTAAGGATATTCCGTGCTCGGAGCCAAATTATTCCGAGTAAATGATAGGACGGGAGACCGAATATTTTATAGGATTGTAATAACGTACTGATGTAATGTAGAGGCTTGTGCTATGCTCGATACGTATTTCCCACATATCGTATTTTTTCGAGATAATATAGATACATTTTCGTCTTCGTTTTGTTAATAACATCAACATAATTAGATAAATGTTTGTCTTCCACCATTCCATCTTGATCTTCTAACATCGATCAAGAAATAATCAAATTCCACTTATCTAATTGGATAATAGATAAATATTTTAGCGGACCTGAAATCAATAAGGAAAACGATGCCATAAATCTTTATCACTGCTGAATTTTCATAATTGCATAACTTCCAGGTCGAGAGTTCTATTCGATTGAGCCGATTGTAGTTCTTCTAAGTTGGCAGCGTAAAAGCATAACAATAAATATTTGAGTGTAAAAACATCTGAATAAACCGAATATGAATCCGACATGCCATCCTTCGCTAATAATGTTATGAATACGTCGTAACTGTTCGATATTTAGAATGTCGCAATTTTTCTATATTCCCCATTGAATCGCGTATCCTTCGTTACCAAACAGGGCCCTATTTCTCGGGAAATGTAACGGTCCTTCCATTTAATACGGCCATACAAATCGCTCGTAACATGTCATCTGGGCCGTTGATTTTAAATCCCTTACCATTATAAATAGGTCCCTTCGTGTATACAACACTTCTTGCTTTTTTCCTTATGCTCCCTCCGATCACCATGGGTCGAATTTTAGATTTGATTCGTATTTTCTCCCAGATAAAAGAGTTTGAGATTAGAGTTCGAACTTTGTTTTTCGATCTTGTTTCCTTTTGTATAAGCTTTTCGCTTAGAATATCGACAGGCAAAAGAAATTGCGCCTAGAATACCGGCAGGCAACCTGTTTTCCCAGACATATCTTGTCTGTGACGGGTTAGAATTCCGGTCTTCTGGTGCAGTACCCGATTGGGCAGTTGGTTACTCCGAGAGGAGTTCTTTAAGTCTGAGGCACCAGCTTCCTCGAGGGCTTTCTTACGAGATAGTTCCTTCGAGCTCCCTTGGAGTGCCTCATCTGGGATAACCCTTTGCTGCTCCGGTTCGAATTATTCTGCAAACAATGATTGAGTGTCTTGATCATTGTTTACAGACGAAGACCTAAGGTCGGTCAGAAGCCTTGGAGTGGAGCTGCGAGCCGGCTTTTATCCTGTTCGAAGACGGCTGTGCGACAGGTGGCGAGTGATCGCCTATAAAGCTTGCTACTGAGTTCTGCATCTGGAGCGCTCTTGGGAACGAAGACCGAGTACGTAACAAGATAGGCATTACCTTCTAGAATTTGGGATAGGGATAGGAGTGATTGTACCGCATTTCTTGAGCTCGATATTATATTCGAGGCTTGGTTTTGTAACTTGTTTGGAGAATATTAATAAATAAGTTTTGTTCTCTGATCGAATTTTATTATTTCTTTTCCGCGGTTGGATATTCGTCCCTTACCTTGAGAATTTACATAGTTGTTGTTGTTCAAATATTCAACTTACCTCAACCGATTTGAGAAAAATAGAAATAGTCGATAAACAATGAATACTGATTATGCAACCGATCTCTCAAATAGCCGATTCGAACAATTTATTTTTGAAGATGATAAATATGATGATCGGAAATATAAATTCCGATCGTTAACCAGCTGCAACTCTGTAGATTTTCTAAGCCTTTGATGTTAACCGGCGATTCAGTGGGCGGAATTAATTCAACGTTAATCTGTTGTGGACGATATCTGCCGAACTTCTTATCCGCTCCTGAAAATGGATTCTCCGTGGAAAATAAATCCATTGAAGAAATAAATGAGCTGTACAATCACAGACTTGACCATCATCCTTAAGCTCGGAAAACTATCGTATAGGTCTTATTTCTTCGTCCTTGAAATGACGAATCCCCAACGGTCGAAGGATTCGCCTTGGATAGTGAATAACAGAGTCTCAGATTAATAAAGCTTCCAGCTAACATACATATTCCTCCTCGTAGTAGGCATATTTCGATCTAATACTCGAATAAGGCCCCACGGTGGGCGCCAATTGATCTTACGTGGTTTCGTGTGCTCGATCAAGGGTGGATATGCAGCGTAATAAACATGCTAAATAATAACAAAGAGAGATCAATAGTATTGTATTCAGAATGTTCGAGTACAGATTACAAGTGTTTGAGTCCTATCCGAGCATTAATGGATGCCGTACAAGCTAGAGGGCGAAATACATATGAGAAAGCCTAGACCTATAATCCCGAGCAGTTTTGAACTGTAGCTTCGAGGAGAGAGCACCTGGGAAGTTGTGTTGTGTAATAAATGCATGGGGTATTTATAGCTGATTTGAAGGGCTTGGGCCTGGGCTCGGCCCAACAGTGTCCTTCGATCTTCGGTTCTCTTACGCGCTCGGAGCAATCAATTTCAGGCTTTGGTTCGCCTCTTGGTTCCAGGGGATCGGATTCGGTGCTACTCGAGCTGCGTTGGGCCTAAAAAGACAGGGGATCCGAATTACCCCTCATCATTAGTTCCCTTGGAAGGATCTTTGAACAAGCAAAGAAGATATCAGAAGAGTTCAAAGACCAGAAGACTAGTGATCTCATGCTGAAACAGCGAACAGAAGGGTAGGTCATCAGCCGAGTCAAATCAGATTAGTTCAGTATTTGATCAGCAGAGTATCTATCAGCAGAGTCGTTTTGATCAGCAGAGTGGAAGAGATCATGAGATCAGTTCAACGGTAATAAATGCACTTGGTGTAATAAATGCTGAAAGAGAAGGGTAGTAATGGCAAATAATTGAAGATATCCTCGGATCAGCAGAGTGCATTTAATGCAGCATTAAATGCAATGGACAGAAAAGTACTGTACACTGTACGGATTGCTGCAGTGAACCGTTTCAAAAGAGCTGAAGAATGGATTTGAATTATGATTTACTTCAACGGTCATATTTTCATCTCCATGTATAAATAGAGCTGAATTTCAATCGAGCAAAATACACAACAACAATCAGAGATTTCGTTTTTGAAGCAGAATTTTTTCTAAGTCTCAAAAGCTCGAACAGCTCACTCGTCTGGTGGAAGTCATCTGTTGACAGAAACCCAGTTGAAGAAAACAGAAAAATTACGATCTGAGTGATCTTGTAATAGTTGAGTGTTGTGAGGAGTTGTGATCCATCTTTGTGAGTGATCAAACTTCGGAGAGTAGAACCTCTTAGTGATTTTCTACTGCGAGCTTATAGCTTTTTCATTAGTTGTCTAGGTATAAGTGGAGAAATATTGTAATCTGTGTGATTATAGTATAACCCAGAATCTAAGTGATCTGGAAGAGTGGACTAAAGGATTTTTATCCATATAACCACTATAAAAATTCTTTGTGTTATCTTGCATTTAAATTTTCTTGCATATTTTAAAGCTTGCATATTTAAACACTTTGAATTACAAAAAGATTTTATAAGGAGTTTAAGAACTGGGGATAAAATCTTTAAGAACTTAGTTTACTTGTGAAAACACTTTCAAACAATCCGCTGCAAGTATACTCTTTGAAAAACTGTTTTGCTGAAAAACAGCTAAGTCATCGTGAGAAGAGTGGTCAGTCTGTTGTTCAAGATTTGTTCACGATCAGCTGAGTCTGCTTACTGTTCTTCATCAGCTTAGTCTGCTGACAGAAGACTGAAAAGTTTTTAAGTTCAAAAAAATTTTCAGAAGTTTATTCACCCCCCCCTCTAGACCTCATCTGACCACTTGGGACCAACAGGTCAAGTTTGCAAGTTGTTCCTCCATGGTCGTGGTGTTTGTCACCATGGCATGCATAATGGGTGAAGTGATGGAATGATTTGAGTCTTCGGATTGTGTTGAATCAGATCGCACGGCCACATGAGGGGAAGCAGAAGTGGATCCATATGAATCTTCATCATCGCCTAATCCTTTCTGAACGGAAAGAGGTTTCAGTGTCTTTCGGGCAACTTCTTCTAATGCTTTTTTTTTAAGGCAAGGATTTTTCCAGTAGTATGGGATTGATGCACTTCTATTGAGCCTTTTTCATACTCCTCATGATAGCCCCAATACTTTGCGTGTCGGAACTTCCATCGTCTTTGCTTTTGGCCACTCTTAAGATCGATGTTTTGAATTGACCAGCTTTTGAGGATTTCAAAACCATGATTGCTTTTGATAAGTAGAAGAGATGAGAGGCAGAGATGTCCCATTGGGCGTGCCAGAAATTTGTAGACCACAAATTTTAATGTCTGCAAACTTTAGACAATAAAATAAGAAGCAACAAATTACAATATTTAATTAATTTAAATAAATAAATGGTTACAATCTCTGTAAAAAGTAAATTCCTCTGATTCTTCTACTTGACAGACATATAGATCCAAAGGCCTTAGGCTTGTTCATGAATCGTGGGGCGTGATCTTCTCCAAGATTTGCGGATCGGAACACAAATATAAAAGTCAGAGACTTAGGAGTCAAAGACTTGTATATGTAATATTTGAGAGAACTTTTAAGCTTTCCTTTACTTGAGAATATATGTGAAGTATGTCAATAATCTCCCTTCTGTGAAAGTCTCAAAGCTCCTTTATATAGATGCTGGAGTAGAGAGTCTTCTTCACATTGTTTGATGACGTGGCGTAATTTGATTGGCCATTGTCTTTGTAGAATAGAAGACATCATTTTAATTGGTTCTGGCCAGTGTTTTCAAAAGCGGACCGGTTAGAAAACCGGAAGCTCTACTGGTTACTGGTTCGATCGGGTAGATCGGTTCGACCACTGGTTCGATCGGAATAACCGGTATGACGTAATTATTATTTAATATATATATATATATATTTAGATTATCTAAAATATAATTATAATTAAAAAAATGTCCCTCTTTGTCAATATAAATTCAGATTATTTCATGCAAATAATTAAAGTGTCTAAAAAATCAAGAACAATTACAAAACCATAAATTTCAAATATACTTCAAGGATTCATACATCCAAAACATGACAATATGGTTAAAAACAACAACTCAATGTTCAAAACATAGAATAAAGTATCACATAAATAAATAACAATGACTCAAATATAAAAAATAAATTCCATGGAGTCTTTTGAAGGTAAGACTAAAATATCTAATCATCTTCATCAATAAGCATATGTCTTTGTTGTATCTTTTATAAGAACCTATTCGTAATTATGTCTTTATTTTTCCTTCGTAGTGGTAATGTTACAATAAATACTCCTGCTCTTAATTATCAACAAAATAAAATAAAAATATGTAAGCTCTTTATAGAAAGAAAATAGAAGTACGCTACTTCAGCCACTGAAACGAAGATTTTTTCAAATTTAAAACTCTCACCAAACCTTATTAGATCTCCCCTTCAAACGGTTACTTTTGGCAAATTTAATGTAAACAATAGTAAAAAAATTCTGCTGTTCATCATCACTTCAATGCATAATGTTTTTTCCAGTTCAAGACAAAGAAACAATTACTATTCAATTTCCTTTTTCCAGATTTAGAGAACAATTTAATTTTTGTTCCAACAAAAATTTAATTGTTCTCTAAATCTTGTAACACCAGGAAAGTGTATCAAGTTTCATTAGTAAAAAATCTGACAATAGCTTGTAAAATAATGCATAAACAAGATCTAAAATAATATTTCAGAAAATAAAAATGAAATTTTAATTTAACAAAATAATAAGTAGGCACAAAAATTAAACATGTTGTCCAATACTATCAACTTACCTTAAAGATGATAGTAATAAGAGAAGAAATAATAGGAAGAAGAAGAAGAAGCAAGAAGAACTTGGAGTTGGAAGCGGCTGCTCTTGTTGAAATTGAATTGAAAAAGCAGGTGCCCTAGTCTCTTGATTTTCTCATTTTCTTTTTTTTCTTTTTTTTTTTTTTTTCAAGTGAACCGCTGGTTCACAAAAACCGGCGGTTCACCGGTTTTACCGGTTCTGGACCGGTTTTGACCGGTTCAGACTGGTTAATTTAAGAGGTGGTTTTTAGGGGTAAATCGAACCGGACCGAAGACCGGTTAGCGATTAAACCGGGCGAACCGGCCGGTCCGGTCCGGTTTTAAGAACACTGGTTCTGGCTTCCATAGTCTTTAATACTTCTTCTTAATTGGTTAAAACACATCATATTGACACGTGGCGTAATTTAATTAGCCAATTTAATTTAACTATTTACTTTTGAAATTACATATATTAAAAACCCCAAAAATGTAAGAAGAGAATTTAAATTGATAATTAACAACTTATTTTACAAGTGTCGTCATTTTATTGGGCGTAAATTTTATGTATCTACACATACATTCAAAACGAAATTTTGATCCATGAATGAATGTGAGTCAAAATCATATCAATCTCAAAATGCACTTTGAAATTATTAGGGATTTGTGGACGGGAGAATATATTGAAAATTGGGAAAATCTCTTGGGCTACAAAATGAAGTTTCCCGTTCAAGCTGCCCAATATTGTTCGAATCTATGTAACTAAATTCGTGGCCTAGGGGTTTGTGCGCGCTCTCGGTTCGCGCACTGAGCGCGAAATCAGAATTTTCTATTAAATTCGCGAATTTGCTAGATTGAGTTCGCGTATTTGCCTAACTAAATTCGTCTGATGCATTATATTTTCAGTCTGAACCAATACAAGTGTTCATTTTTTCCGTCTTTTTACCATTGTGTGTCAGAGGTCTTACAGGTCACTGCACCGACTGTGCCTAGCAATTAATATTAGCCGTGTGATCAAATGATGATGATGTTTGGTGGCCCATTTTTCCAAGTCTGTACCTACATATAGATATAGGAGTATTTTATTCCTATATAATAAGCACTACCTTACTAATACATAACTTGTGCGACAGTTGCTTGCAAATTTGGGAAAATTCTTGTATAGATCTGGTCTATGAGATTTTCATAGACCTTGTGGTGATAAATATATCACATATGTAATATATTGTGAAGAATTATTATATACACTTCAGAAATTATATTTGAGATGATGCATTTTTTTATTGTTTTCTTAATATATAAGTGTAAATGTATTGTGGATGTCTTTTTGAAATATACAAGTATGTTTTATGTTGACATGTGTATTTATATTATTTTTTATCCTCCAATGCCTTATTAACTTTCATCACATAAATAAACAAATTTATCAATATTCATATGTATCAATTTACTAATAATGTTCAATAGCAATTTAAATTTTAGTGCTATATATTCTGATGTTCATAGTAAATTTTAGTTATATACTGTATATACTAGTAATGTTCAAAATATAAACTTTAGTGCTATATTTTTTAATTTTAATATGAATATTAGTTATTATATTATAAATTTAATTTTTTATAAAGACGCTCTAGACGCGCTCTCAAACTTCAAAATTTTAATTTCTCATGCTCTCACGCTCCCGCTCTCGCACCCGCTCCACGAATTAGTTACCTAGGTTCGAATGGGCAGAGTCATGGGCGTAGGCACTAGTAGTTTAGGGGGTGCAATGACCCCACTCAATTTTACATTTTGTATGGAAATTATATATATATATATATATATATTAGTTCTAAAAATTATATATTATCTCTAATTGCTTTGAATGGACCCCATTAAATAAAATCAAAATTTATATGGTAATGGGGCCATGTTTTAATTAAAATACATATATGTATCTTCAACTCACTTAAATTATGTATATTCTCTAATAACTTATTTTTATGATTTAATATTTTTAATAATAAAGAAAGAATTCCTTTTCTTTTGGTCGTGAGATATCTTTCCATATAAAAAATCACATCGACTTCACAACAATTCTCTCATTTTTATCTCTTTCCCTACAAGGAAACCTACTAAGAAACAATGTTGCAATCCAACAACGTATAATCCTAAAAAATATTTTGGATTAGGGTTTTTTAGATTTAAAAAAAAAAAAATCATTATTGAATGAAAACACAAGGTATGAAGCATCTATATTTCTACAAGTGATTTATTTGATATAATTTGTAAGTCCCCACCTAGTTTAATTGATTTTTAGTTTGAATAATAAACTTTGTTTAAAAAATGCTTAAATTATTCTTGCATAATTATTTTATTTATTAATTTAATATAACATTATCGTCAAAAAAATGTACGCTTACATTATAATGACCCTAGTGAAAATATTTGCTGGCTACGCCACTGGGCAGAGTCAACCACACGTCTTTTTTCCCCCTCAAGTCAACTTAACGGACACATGGCACTTCCGTTAAAAAAATTGACGAAAGTGTGGTTTGGTATGATTTTTATTCGTTTTGTATTAAAAATGAACTTTAACTTAATCTATGATATAAAAAATAAATTTTTGCCCAAATAAATCAATTCTAAAATCAAAATTGCATCATAAAGTAGGTGTTTTCTATTTTAGTTTGTTATCATGAAACACTATATCGACAATTTATATTCCTTTTCCAAAGTCCGACATTCCCAAAAATCTCCACATCAACAAATATAAGTAAAAAATAACGGTGTTCAAATCTGAAAATGCAAGTTATAACTAGTCAAACTGGGAATATTTGTTCTAACAAAAAATATGAAAAACTCTCCGGCATTTTTCCATTTTAGCAAAGTTAAATACTTATAGAAACAAATAGGTATAGTTAGACATATACACATAACACCCTTAATTAATATAATATATGAATAAAACATTCTTAACCATAAACTAATGATATTTTTATTTTTTTAGTTTCCCAAGGATTTTAACTTTTAATGATATTTTTAACCATAAAGCGAAAACCTCTCCCAACAAGAATTCGAATTTGAGTCCGCTACTTTGTAGTTATGATATTTTTATAATGACCTAGTAAATGATATTATTAAAGTTATGTTATCGGGAGCATTCCGTAAGGGCCGTATGGCACCTTTTGTTTGATCTAATGACAATGACAGCAGTGCTAAATTAAATAATCTAGTTTATTGGGCTCCAAAGCGGATTATGTCACAAAATATTACTACTAAATCATGTTCTGAAATTTGTCCAATAAAAGAAGTACCTAGACCTTCTGATTCCACCAGATTGCAATTCCGAGTTTATCATCAAATTAGTTGCGGTCTGGCGGTCCCTGTCAATTAATTGCTGGCAATTTTAGTTGATGTAGGATATTTTTTTTCTCTTTTTGTGAATTAATTGCTGGCAATTTTAGTTGATGTAGGATATTTTTTTTTCTCTTTTTGATAATTGATGTAGAATTTCTCATATGAACTGGAACCCGACCTACTCAGAAGGTATAGACCCTATTTGGAATAATTTTAACTCAATTTCATGGGTTTCGATATAAAAAAATTGATTTGGGTGGTTTTAATGAAATTATTGAAATTTCATTTGATTAGGTTTTTTATGCTGGTTTTGTGATTTTGAAAAGGTTGAAACCCACTTGGATTTGATTTGAATGATGGGGTCTAGGGAAAAGATTAGGTGTCATATGGATTTTTTTTGCATTGACCCGATCATTCCATAGACCATACGCAAAATCTTGTAAACATGTTTAGTTGATGCACTAATTTTGTTCATGATCTATGAAAGTTCTAGTCTACACAAGATTTTACGTGTCAAATCAATGTATATTTTTTATAGAATTGGTGGGGGGGGGGGGGGGGGGTTGAATTAGGTGGCATATGTCAAATCAATATTTATATATTTCAAGAGTTTGATTGTAGGTTGTGATATGTTTTATGAATTTTGACACACTCCATTTAAAAGATTTATGAATAGTTTCGCGAGACCTACGAGACCGGGTTAAAATCCTTCCAAACAAACTCATAATGACCAAGCTTACATTAAACTAATCCTGGACCCTCATAACCCTGAATGATGTAAATCGCAGGATGTGCCTCCACCAAGCCTCGAGATCCCACCATACTGATGTACACTCTGCGCACAAAGGGGTCTTCACCACAAATGATCCTTAGACAGACTTATGAAAATGCTTCCATCCAAGTTCCAAATGGAATTCGAACCCTCAACCTTGCCGCTGGAGCAAGCCTTATGAATTGTTGGTCATCTAATCTTGTGTGTATTGGCAGTTTGGCACATTAAATTTGAACGACTCCTTCCCTTTTTCATTTTTACAATTAAGCTGAGATAGGCATTATAGATTATCACTGTATATTCACCGACCTAACATAATATTTGGAATCACAGCCAGTAAACAAATAAATCAATTCTAAAATCAAAATCGCATCATAATGTAGGTGTTTTCTCAATTCTCATTTTTGTTTGTTATCATAAAACACTCTAATTATCAACAATTTATATTCCTTTTTCCAAACACGTTATACCTTTTTTTTCCTTGTCTACTAGACTGTATATATACAATTCGGATCAAAGAGTCCGAAGGGTATATGTCCTCTCTAGTGTGGTGTCTCCAGTAGGATTCGAACTTAAATCTCATCTCTGGCTGTCGCAAGTCACTACCACTTGCCCAATTACCTTGGGTCCAAACATGTATATTCCTGAAAATCTAAACATCAATAAAAATAAGTAAAGAATAATGGTGTTCAATTCTGAAAATGGAAGTTATAACTAGTAAAATTGGAAATATTTGTTCTAAAAAAATGAAAAATCTCCAGCTCTTTTTCATTTTAGCAAAGTTAGATATTAAAAGGTAAAGTTAGACATATACACGTAATTCTTAAATAATTATATAAATTAATATTAATGATAATTGATTTAGTTGAAAAGCTTAGTTCCACAAAGTGACTAATATTTTATTCTTGTTGGGAGAGGTTTTATATTATATGTTTGACACATTTAGAAATGAGTCAAGATAAAAGAAAGACTTGACTTTTTAAAGTAAATAAATAAAATAAGACTTGAATATGCCTAGGAAACAAAATGTGCATTTTTGAAAAATAGTCATGTAATTAAACTAACTACAAATTCAGTTCTTTAATTTTCATCCTATTTCAATTTTAGTCTTATTTATAACAAATTACGTCATTTAACTTTCATTCAAATTCAATTTTATTTTATGCATAACAAATTTCATCATCTAACTTTTAGTAATTTTAATTTTTCGTCCTATAGTTACAAATTTGGTCCTCTAACTTCTAGGTTATTTTTTATTCTTGGATTTCAGTGAGTTAAACGCTAAGAAAAATATTTTCTTTTGCATCAAATGACGCAACATTGAGCTTCTTTCTCGTTCATTTGCATATTACTTATCATTTACCCATTGAAATCTATAAACCAAACATAGCTTTAATAAATTTCAATTTTTCTCCCGCAATTACAAACTTTTTCTTCGATAATAGGACCAAATTTTAATTGCAGGACGAAAATTGAAAATTATTAAAAGTTAGAGGATCAAATTTGTTATGCATAATTAAAACTGAAATTGGATGAAAGCATGTTTAGTATAGTTATAGGACTATTTTTTAAAAAAAATCCCAAACTTACATGATTATTTTGGGTTTTTTGCACTTTGCACCCCCAAAACATGGGAAATAGGCACTTTCCACCCTCGAAACTTAGATTTAGCACTTTGCACCCTCAAAATATGAAAAATACAGCACTTTACACCCTCTTTTATTTTCAAGCAAAACTCAAGGCCAAAATAGATAATTCAATTATAAACATTTGACACTTTGCACCCAAAATAAAATTAGCACTTATCACCCTCGAATTCAGAACAAATTAGCAACTTGCACCCCCGAAACACATAATTAACACTTAACACCCTCAAATTAAAAAAAAACTCAAACCCCTCATTTTCTCCGGCAAAGTTGACCGTCGGGGTGAAAAAAAAAAATTCAAACCCCTCATTTTCACCCCGATGGTCAACTTTGCCGGGAAAAATGAGGGGTTTTAGTTTTTTTTTAATTTGAGGGTGTTAAGTGTTAATTATGTGTTTCGGGGGTGCAAGTTGCTATTTT
This sequence comes from Penstemon eatonii, assembly GCA_038501285.1. Classification (NCBI taxonomy): domain Eukaryota; kingdom Viridiplantae; phylum Streptophyta; class Magnoliopsida; order Lamiales; family Plantaginaceae; genus Penstemon; species Penstemon eatonii. Next base: position 30,660,985 of record CM076713.1, read on the forward strand.
GTTCTTAATTCGAGGGTGATAATTGCTAATTTTATTTAGGGGGTGCAAAGTGCCAATTTCTCAAGTTTTGGTGTGCAAAATGCCAAATATTTATAATAGAATTACCTATTTTGTCCTTGAATTTTTGCTTGAAAATAAAAAAGGGTACAAAGTGCTATATGTTTCATATTTTAAGGGTACAAAGTGCTAAATTTAAGTTTCAAGGGTGCAAAGTTCAAAAAACCGAACTATTTTTTCAAATTTTACCCTTGTGAACATAGCTACTACTATTATTGTGATTTTGGACTATTATTTTAGCTTAAAAATATTTTAAAATATATATACGGAATTTTCAAGTCCTCTCCTCCTCTCTATCCCCTTGTCAGTCGTCAGCCTCCATTCTCCATTGAATCCAGTTTCCAGTCATCATCAAACACACACACACGCACTGTAATTAACAGATAACTGCACATAAATATACATATATATATACATATAGAAGTAATGTACGTATCAAAAAATGGGGCACAACCATAACAGCCACCACCACGCAACCGACGGAGAAGGCGGCGGCGGCGGCGGCGGAGGCGGCGTGTCACAACGCGTCAACAGCCCAAAATTCTCTGGTCCAATGACCCGAAGAGCACACTCATTCAAGCGCAACAGCTCTTCACCTAAAACACACAACAACAATAGTAATAATAATCACGAAATTGATTTTCAGGTTAACTCCCCTAGATCTGAAATTCCAGTTTCTGCCGATGGGAATGAATCTTCGAGGCCTGTCCACGTCAGCGGCGTGTTACAGAGGGTGCATTTAAGGAAAAGGATCTCGTCTATTAGTGTGGATTTAGGAGGATTGGGATTGGAGTTGAAGGAGAGGAAAAAGTTAGGGCAATGGATGTTTCTCATGTTTTGTGGGGTTTGTTTGTTTATGGGTATTTTTAAGATTTGTGCTACTGGATGGTTTGGATCTGCCATTGATAATAAACTTGGAAACAATCAGGTGATTCTGCAATATTTTCATCTTTGTTTGGAATTTACTGATTTCTTTTTCCAATCTTTTGGCAAATATGGATTGAGGTTTAGTGATAATTTAGTTGAAACTGACTTGGTAGTTAGTTATTTTTGCTCTCTTATTCTTGAAAATAGTGTACTTTCACACGTTATGGTTCTTTAATTTTGTTTATGTTTAATTGATTAGTAATTAGTAAATTTTCTGGGGGAAGTTAACATAGATTCATAGGTAGCCATTGACTGTTTTTCTTGGTATTATCTTTTTGTAGCCACTTATTGGCATTTAATTTTATGGGTCAATCAAACGGAAATATAGATTAGTTTCTACTACTACGTGTTCCTTTGATTTACACTTTTCCAGCTGTTCTGATATTTTCCGACAAGTTCTCGAAAAGTTTCTAATATTTAAACTACCAAAACATAGTAAGGAAACAATATTTTAACCTATGGTTATGAGTTATAAATGATGTGCAGTTTTGCCCTCTTATTCTTGAAAAGAATATAATTGAACATGGTTTGGTTATTTAATTTTAATTTTGTGTGGAAGTTATGGCTAAGTTGGGCTCATAAATACATGGAAGACTATAAGGAATGCATCAAGTTTTCTGATTGAGTATGTTTAGCTTCACAAAGAATGTTGTAGTACATGAAACTCTCTATATCTGTAAAAAGAAGAATCTTCTTTAAAACTTTTAACACTCATGTAACATCTGATGTATTGAGATTCTTTTTCTTTTTCTGAAAAAAAATGAAGTTGAGTCACACTGGGATTGCGAAGAAGAAGTAACATAAATTGCTCGTTGTTCTGTTATTTATTTATACAGATGTCATTCCTTCTCAATGTAGATTTTTCCTGCAGCAGTGTGAAATTCATTAATGTTAGCATAACTATTGCATAAACGAGAATAGTACTATAACATTGAACTGAGATCTTAGAAAGGTAGCTGCATCATTTTTTTTGCCCTTCACAGGAAATAGTGATTTACGTAGTTTTTTGATAATATTGCTGAAACAAATTGTGGCCAAATCAACAAAAAAATTATTAACCGACTTTGTACAAGTCATCTACCAAAGCTCAGGAAATGCCCTGGTACAACATAATTTCTAAATATTTATTATTAATATGCCTTACAATCATAAATACTAAGTTTAATTGAACTAAGCTATGATGACCACGAAAACTAAGTACTAAATATTGGAAAACAAAAATAGTTCATTGATGAATCTTTAAATTGTAGTAACATATCTTTAGCTAGCAAAGTCTAGTTTCCGATTTTAATTTATATGTCAGCTACTTAACGTACCAATGTTTCCATGCATGATTTCTCCCTCCTCTATTTGGTTGACATAAATTTGTTATGTAATTTATATACAAAAATTTCTTACTAACTGTATCTGCTTAGAAGGGGCTTATTTCTTATCATGTTTTTTCGTATCTCATCCAGGACTTGTTCGACTCTACGTCAAGCCTTCTACATCAACGGGATCAAGGCTTTCATGATTATGGATACAGTGAGAGCCAAGAAAAAGAGGCGAAAAAGACCCTAATGAAGACCTCAGGTGCCGTGGATAAATATAATAGTGAGGCTGATGTAAGTATTACTTTTATTGTTTTAACTATACATATAAGTTAGAGGTTGAATTAAACTGTATTTAATGTTTTGGACGTTGATATTAAAGAAACCAACAATTATTTCCATTTTCTGAAAATGAGATTCTTTTCAGGATTCAGGGATATGGTCCAAGCCGAATAGCGAAAATTTCACACAGTGGATTGATCGACCTAAAAGCCGCAAAAGTAAGAGCCGTGGGCCATTTTGATCAAAATTTTATATTCTCACCTCACCTATGTATATTTCTTACTTTTTTTGCTATATCATTTTCATCAGAGCTGGACTTGAAAACGAACGGCTATCTTCTGACAAATGCAAATGGTGGCTTAAATCAGATGAGATTTGGGGTCTGGTTGTCTTAAACTTTCATGATTCAATATGTCTTTTTGAAATGATATTGTTTAACTTTGATCTGATGAACATATAATTTTAGAGTGCAGATTTGTGATATGGTTGCCATTGCAAAAATTATGAAAGCCACGCTTGTGCTTCCCTCTCTCGACCACACTTCCTATTGGGCTGATGACAGGTGCTCTTCTACTTTTCCATTGATTTTTGCACAAGATAACAACCATTTATCTATATTAATTATTTGGTTCATGGAATTACGTGAGTAAAAAGATAAGAAAAATGTTTTTCTTGCATCGAGGAATATTGAGCTCTATTTCTTGTTCATTTTCATTTTCTTTACCATTTTACTCATTGGAATCAAAACTTAGCCCAAGTGTATTATATTGCTCGTGTTTTGAACACTTCAATGCTATATTCCATTACCTCCGTGATTTACTTCTGAAAATTAACTTACAGTGGATTTAAGGATCTATTTGACTGGCAATATTTCATTGAGGCACTACAAGATGATATTCACATAATCGACACATTGCCACCTGAATATGCTGGAATTGAACCTTTCTCAAAGACTCCAATATCTTGGTCTAAGGTACAGAACTAGTTATATTTTACAATTCCCATAAATGGAAATAAAATGTTCTTGTCGTCATTCATTACTAAATTCTCCCAATTTTTGAAATGTTTTCTGCAGTTGTTACTCATGATTGCATTTAAATTTCAGGTTAGTTACTATAAATCAGATGTCCTTCCACTTTTGAAGCAGCATAGAGTGATGTATTTTACTCATACTGATTCAAGGCTCGCCAACAATGATCTTCCCCCTTCTATCCAGAAGTTAAGATGTCGTGTTAACTATAAAGCATTAAAATATTCTGCCCCAATCGAAAATCTTGGGAAAATTTTGGTATCAAGAATGCAGCAGAATGGCAACCCTTATCTTGCACTACATCTCAGGTTAATTCTAGATTTCGCTATTATTGTAAGGGTTAAGTCTTGATTTCGCTATTTTTGTAAGGGTGATTTACATTCGAACCCCCAAGGTTTAGTGGTCTTACAAGGAACCCCCTGACATTTCAGAAATTTCAAGGGAGACCCCCTCTGGTTTAGACTATGTACCAAAATAGCCTTATAGCTTCAACAATTCTTACAAGGACACCCCCTATAATTGTTTACATAAACAAACAAAAAACCCTTTAAGGGGTGTGTGTCCCTCTAATTTTTGGAACCACAGGGGGTTTTCTATAATTACGGTAAACCTCAGGGGGCTCGAGTGTAAATCACCCTTACTGAAATACTTATAAGACTCTTGCTGCAAATTTCTTTTGATCCCATAATATATTTGTTTCATTGCAGGTATGAGAAAGACATGCTTGCTTTTACAGGATGCAGCCATAATTTGACCTCGGAAGAAGAAGAAGAACTTCGCCAAATGCGTTATGAAGTTAGCCATTGGAAGGAGAAAGAGATTGATGGAGTAGAAAGACGAAAGCTTGGTGGGTGCCCTTTGACCCCTAGGGAGACTGCCCTTTTACTTAAAGGGCTCGGTTATCCATCTAGCACTAGGATTTACTTAGTGGCAGGTCAAGCTTATGGAAATGGGAGCATGCAGTATCTCTCGGAAAGTTACCCAAATATCTTTTCCCACTCGACTCTAGCAACCGAGGAAGAACTAGGCCCGTTTACAAATCATCAAAACATGCTGGCTGGTTTGGATTACGTAGTTGCCCTTCAGAGTGATGTTTTTGTTTACACTTACGATGGCAATATGGCCAAAGCAGTACAAGGTCATAGAAGATTTGAAGGTTTTAAGAAGACTATAAATCCAGACAGGTAGCTTACAAAATCCATTACTTTCTCTTGGAGTGAAATGCGAAAATTCCCCCTATGCTTTGTCTAATTTGCAAAAAAGAAAATAAACGTGTTATTTTTATTAGCAAAAAAATACCTCCCATGATGGAGTACATATTTTCAGGAAAAATGACAAGTATACTCCCACCAAAAGATGCAAAAACACTCTTATTAACCTAAAAAATTATCAATAATCCCCACCGTTAACTTTAAAAATTGGCAATAACCCACCTATTCACTTAAAAAATTAGCAATAATCTCCCTCGATTTATGAAGAAATTTCAAATGGAGTTTTTGGCTAATAAAAAAATAACACATGGGGGTTTTTGCTAATAAAAAGCACATGGGGTATTTTTGCATTTAGCTCCTTTCTCTTGCTTTTAATGTTTATACAAAATAATGCCTTTATGTTTGTCCAAGTGCAGGATGAATTTCGTAAAACTAGTTGATCAATTTGATGAAGGGAAGATCACATGGAAAAAGTTTAGCTCTAAAGTGAAAAAGCTTCATAAGGATCGTATTGGAGGGCCATATATGAGGGAGGCGGGTGAGTTCCCTAAGCTGGAAGAGAGTTTTTACGCAAACCCTTTTCCGGGATGTATCCGTGAGAGAACCCCCGAAGAAGATAGAAACTCAAACTAGTCCCATTTTTTCATTCACGAAGAATGGTTTCTATGCAAGAGAAATTCAAGAATGTGTCGCGAGAGAGTCAATTGATGATCAAGATTTGATAGAAAGGTGACCGGCATTTTTCTGCGGACTGTGAAGTCGCTAAGATTGCTGCACAGATTGGTTAAGTCTTTTCATAATGGTGGATTGGAACAAATATATATAGTTACATTTAATTGTTTGGAAGCATTTCCATTGATTTAGCTTCCAAGAAGTAAAATTGAAGTAGTTTATATATAGGCCAATATATACCATAGTTTACATGATGTAATATTTTACCAATAAACCTATGGATGGCAAATTCACATTACTTACATATTACTTTTACTTGGGTGATTTACATTCAAATCCCCTCAGGTTTAGGCATATTACAAGAAACCCCCCGCTGTTTCAAAAATTACAGGGACACCCCCTCAGGTTTGGGCATATTACAAGAAATCCCTTACGACGTTAAAAACGGACATAATTTGATGACGTCAACAAAAAAAAGTTGATTTTTCAAATTTACCCCTGGCTAAATATACCCACAGGGGGTGTCTATATAATAATATTATATCACAGGGGGTTTCTATGTAATAATATTATACTATAGGGGTGTCTATGTAATAATATTAGGGGTGTCTATGTAATAATATTATACAACATGGGGTTTATTTGGAAGATTACAATAACTTCATGGGTTTACTTATAGCTAACGGTCATATTTTTAAAAAATGATCAATAGATGTTACTGTTGGCCATATATTTTGAATCTAAATTTCATGGGATTACTTATAGCCAATTGTCATATTCCCCTGTGGTATGATATTATTATATAGACACCCCGATATAATATTATTACAGAGACACCCCCATGGTATATTTAGCCAGGGGCAAATATGGAAAATCAAATCTTTTTTGCTGACATCATCAAATTTCGTCTGTTTTTAATGCCGTAAGGGGTGTCCTTGTAATTTTTGAAATATCGGGAGGTTTCTTGTAATATGTCCAAACCTGAGGGGTTATGAATGTACATCACCCTTACTTAAATGGATATGAAGCTATTTTTTGTCTTAATTTACAGATATGCAAATTATACATTTTAATCAATGCAATCCCAATTGATTTGATTGAGCATGGAGTCTGATAAAGCATGAACAATGTTCATTTAACCAAGATACTTGAAAATAGTTAATGGTTTTCCAATAAAACAGATTTTACCATGGACTTTATCATCATGGTGAAAAAGGAAAAAGCTCAAGGGTTCTTTAAATAGTCTAGCTAGCCAAAACAAGAAAAAATAAAAATCAAGAAATTTCATCTAGCATTGTAAGATAGACTCGATGATCTCGTTAAGAGGAGCGAGCTCTGCCTTTTCGATTAAGCCGAATTCCTGCATTAGAAATTGCAATCAACATCATTGATGCATCTCACTTGGAAAAGCCAGTGGTTTTTCGAATGATCATATGTAACGATAATTAAACTTACTTACCCATGTAAAGAGAACAAAATGCTTGAAGCAAGTGTTGAGATGAGCTTCTTCTTTTAGACTCACAATCTTCTGGAAATGTGAGTGGTAGATATGGGCATACACACGAAACAACCGCTTCAATATGGTCTTTACGACATCTAGGAAATTCAGTGGAAATGGTACACCTGCAACAAAAACAAAATATTATAAAAAATATATAGTTGTAATTATTTGAAAGAACTTCCAATGGATCATAGCACACAATAAGTCGACTACGCACGTACCCAACTTCTGGGGGAAAATGGACTCATCATCAATCTGAGTTTCGATCCAATCCATCAAAAAATCGACATATTTTGGAGCAGAGACCTCTATTGGTTTCTTAATGGTGATTCCATCAGCCCATCTATACTCATACCTGCAAAATATGGATAAATTGAAGTCTCACTACAGATTAAACTAGTAAAGATGACGATTAAGGGAATCGAAGAACGTACTTTGGCCCTGCGGACATTGTTGGACAAGTTGAAGAAGTGCAGAATTCAGTGAGAGTGCCATAGAGAATGTTCACTTGATTGAAAAAGTCGACAGCTGTACAAAGTAAAAGTAAATGATCAATGTACGGAATCAATTACGATAGGAAAGAAACAATGAATGGTCGATCAGAGAAGTACATACGTACATACGACCGGAAAGAGACAATAATCACAAATACAACTAAGGACATTGAAAGAATACCGACAAAAACTACAACCATGATTTTGAATTATAATGTGCTTCATTTCACCCAACTCAACTCATGTATGCACTAATGTTTCATTTAAAAGAACATTATTGATATGCAAAGGTCATATGGTGACTATTTATTAAGTATGCTATTTGTTAATCGAATTGTGTCGTTAAGTTAAGTAGGAATTTAAATCAACGACAACAAATTAATCATCGATAGATAGATCTTACTGTTTACGGCCAACCACTCGTTAAGATCCTCGCCCGGAGGTAGTCGTACAGCTTCCCTTAAGTTGCCGCTACCCAAGGTGGCATCAATGTGCTTCTTAAGTTGCAAACCCTGCATCAATATTCCAAAAATTCAAGAAAAAATTGTACATCAATTCAAATACTTAAACAATTAATTAAACACTCAATAAACCAACACATGCAAGTTATCAAACAGCGTAATTCTTTTGATTTAAACTTGACGCCACATTTGGTAATTCGTTCTTGGATTTCAGTAAGTAAAACTCTGAGCATCAAATGATAACAAGAATACCCAAGTTAATTTTTTTTTTCTTTTTCATTTTTACAAACTGAAATCGAAAATCGAACATAACCCTATTCGAGCAATTCGCAGAAAAAATTGTTTAAATTAACAATCCGACCTTACTTCCGGAAGGAGAACTCTTCTTAGAGCGAAATGTTCTCTGGTTTCTGCAAATACACAGTGACAAAAATCAGCATTGCATGGAAATCAAGTTAAAATTAAATTAAGAGGAAAATGTATTCAAATTGAACTTATATAAAACAACCACCACCCCATTTCCCAAATAATTCAATTGAAACAAGAATTATATGTAAAACTTTTCTATACACCTCAGAAAAATCAAAAATAAATCTCTAAATTTGCCTCAACCATTCAAATTAGATAATGCACAATAAATAAAATCAATTGAATAAAATCATGATACAATTGACATGCATGAGGTAGATCAACAATAACAAATTCAAAGAAATTTACCTGCTAATTCCAAGTCCGAAAAGGCTCATGATTTTGAACAATTGATTACTTTGTTGAGTAATGAATAAACCCCTTCAAGTCTAGTAGGCCTACTTTATATATATCATGAGTTGTAATTTGAAGTTGTTGAAGTTTTTTGCATGTTGGCTTATCTGTATTATTTATATATGTACATACAGAGGGGGGTTTGGGTGGGGGTGGGGGGAGCGGGGTCAGGACAGACTGGCAATGAAGAGGTATTCAAGTAACAGCCAAACTCCTCTTTTTTTTTTTATTTCCAGATATGATACATACATCAACTTGTCTCTATATCCATAAATATACATACATTTTCGTCAATTTACCACACGTAAAATGCATAATGTTCAATTTATCATTATGTGATTTGAAAAAAAAGTACATTTTCCCCTGTGAAAAAAAAAAGATATGAGTAGAAAATTAACTCTCTGTGTTATTCTAAATAAGCAATTTAACTCCCTGTGATAAATAAAAGAGCAAAATATCTCCCTGTGTTATCCTAAATAGGCAACTTAACTCCCTGTGATAAGAAAAATGGCAAAATACCACCCTGTATTTTTATAAAAGAAGCACATTGTCCTCTAAATTGCTTATTAATTCATATCATATGGAGTTAAATTGCTCATTATTCATTTCACAATGAGGTAAATTGCATATTTTTATATCACAATGAGGTAAATTTCTCATTATTTCATTTCACAGGGAGTTAAATTGCCTATTTTTATTTCACAAGGAGGTAAATTGCCAATTAAACATATCACAGGGAGTTAACTTGCAAAAAACCTAAAAAAAAAATTATCTACTTCAGCTGGAGAGTGTAACTCACTTGCAATTGAGAGTGGACATGAAAATTATTTTTATGACATAGAAGAGTAAATTGCCACATTTATCATAACACATAGAAGTAAAGTGTTATATATAAAAAATGTCAGAAGACGATATAAATTTTTTATAAGATCACAAACGAGTAAATTGTTTTTATTTTTGAAATCACATGTAAAATGCCATTAACTCATACATTATGTATGTATAATTATGTATATGTAAGCAGTGGGTAAAAACAGACAACTCAAGTAGTTTTGCCATTGCTATCCCACCTGGCTGATTCTCTTGCACAGTACTTCTGAGTCAGTGTCCTAAATTTGTATCTAATTACCTGCAGTTGTACTATTAGAGGGAAAATTATCCAGTGTGCTTCTGCTTGGGGTATCATTATTCGTCTCATGCCACGTGGCGCTTTATGAAGGTAGCCCCCTCCCCCCAATAAAAACACTTTTGGCAATTATATATCTCAGTTAAGAGTGAATAGCATTTTTGGTTCTTTTTATGGGTCAAATTTTTTATTTTCGTCCCTCTTAAATTTTTTGTAGTTAATTGATCCCTCTTATCACTATAATGTATCACATTCATCCCTCTTATATATAACACATTCTTCCCTCTTAAATTTTTTGTAGTAAATTCGTCCCTCTTATCAATGTAGTGTAACACATTAGTCGCTCTTAAATACAAAATACATCACTTAAATTCAAAATATATTCTAAAGTGATGTATTTTGTATTTAAGAGCGACGAATGTGTTACACTACATTGATAAGAGGGACGAATTTACTAAAGGGACGAATGTGATATACTACATTGATAAGAGGGACCAATCTGCTACAAAAAATTTAAGAAGGACGAAAGTGCAAAAATTAATCCATAAGAAGGACCAAAAGCGCGATTTACTCCTCAGTTATTATATCCTAATTAATGGAAGTTATTGATGATTAACTAACCCCACACATATTGATTTGAAGTTGATTTCTTCATATGATGCATAATTGTAATTAAGAGAAAATATATCAGATAATAGTTGGAAGGGAAAAGTGCATTTTTAGTCCCACCGAATTGAATTCTCAACAATTTTGGTCCTGCATTTTTAAAATCATAATTTTTTTTCCAATTGTCTTTGTATATTTGGTCTTATCTCCTCTTTCAATTCAATTTGACATCAAAAGTATTAAGAAAAGCCTATTTTTTGTGAGAACAAAAGTGTGAAATATTTGAAAATTAGAATAAAAACACGAATTTTATAAAATATGAACCAAAAAATATTGATCAGGGCACAGTTTATAAGACTAAAAATACAATTTTATCTATTACATAAGATTCGATGTGCTCAAAGTGTTTTTTTATAATCAAAAGCTAAATATATTAAACTTCAATTGCTAGAAAAGTGGTTATCAAAACAAATCCAATCATTAGTGTGTATGCTACCAATCATAATCCCAACAAATATTAGTTGCTACTTTAAGAGATTAAGTAAGATGAATTATATTCCAAATTTCAATACAATATTAGTAAGATAATGTCCACTTTAGTTTCAATGATTAGGATTTTAGGATGAAATAAATAAGGTTGTAGCATGATGAAGGAAATAATGGGCATCCATCATATGTTAATTTTTTAATACTAGGATTCTGTAAGATTTTTCATGTTTCGTGGTGGGGTCTTAAAATTACTTCAATTAGCTAGCTGGATGCCGAAAGGTGTTCGAGCATGACAATTAATAGAAGAATCAGATGTTATATATGACCACAGGAAGAAAGACAACTAGATTCATTCAATTCTAAGTAACCTTATTTTCATCAATGGAGGTGGCAAATGATTGGGGTAAATGCAAAATATTCCCTCGTTGCTAAATCTGCAAGAAATTTCCTTGTGTTTTCAAAAATCCTGCAAAACCCACTCAATTTGTAGGAAATAAGTCGTTTGGATCGACATTTTTCAAGAAATCATTTTAAAAAAATATCACATGAAGTTGTAGGGACCAACTTGAAGTTTTTTGAAATATGTCGATCCAAAACGACCTATTTTTTACAAATTGGGTGTTTTTTGCAAGGTTTTTGAAAACACAAGAAAGTTTGGCGCAATAAAAATTTCACAGAATAATTTTTTATAGATTTAGCATAATACAGAAGAGTGTGTTGCAATTTTCCCCAAATGATTGGGTCTAAAAATATTTAAAAAATCGTATCACGACGGAGAACCTAAGGAGAGATGCAAAATGCCTCCCTTGAGCCCAAATTTGTGCTTAGAGCTTGGGAACCCTTTTTTTTTTTATTTTATATAATTTTCTTTTAAAGGATTTATTTCCTTTCGAGGTCAGATAAATTAAGTGAAAACCTCTCTGAGTAGGGACTCGAACATCGATTTGCTACATTGTTGGTCCCAAAAGTGGTCAATGAGATCTAGAGGGGGAGGGGGGGTGAATAGATCTCATAAACTTTAAAAACTTTTCTCTAACTTTTCTGTCAGCAGACTAAGCTGATCTGATTTGTAAGATAACTAAGCTGATCGCGAACAAAGCTTAAACAACATAGTTGACCACTCATCTGATTTCACTAGGCTGATTCAGATATACTTAGAGTTTCAAAACTTGTATGCAGCGGATTTTATCAAGTATGTTTTTCAAACAAGTTTCTCTTCAAAGTTTTACCCCAGTTTTGTAAATTTCTCAATTTAAAAGCTTTACCTTTTAAACGTTTGTTCACTTATGAAAATATGCAAGTTAAAAACACGTAATCAAACACAAGGAATTTTTATAGTGGTTATATGGATAAAAATCCTTTAGTCCACTCTTCCAAGTCACTTAGATCTTGGGTTATACTAGAAAACACAAAGTAATCAGTATACAATGCTTGCGCCAAACAACAAATGAAATGGCCACAAGTGCGCAGTAGGAAATCACAAAGAAAGCCTATTCTACAGAGTTTTATTACTTCACAAAGATGGATAACAACTCCTCGCAACACTCAGTATAGGAAATCACTCAGAAGACCTATACTAAGAAGTAATATCACTCACAAAGATGGATATAAACTCCTTCTCTTTACAGTTGAATGTCACTCAGACAAACAAAGGTTTGATCTTTGTTCTTCAACAATTTTAGCTCCATCAACATATGACTTTGCTTGTGATCAGACGACTCAACTGATGGATCTTGCTCTAAGGATATGATCTTGAATTGTGCAAGTCTCCTTTCAATCTTCAGTTTGTCTTCTATATATACTTCGTGGATTTGAATTTTTGCCCGTTGAAGATGAGACAGAATTCTTCAGTCCTCGAGTACTGGTCCCCAATTTCTGGAACGGCTCTCTGCAACCATTGCTTTGTACACTCTGTTGTACGGATATCTGCTTTATGTCAGTCGCATTTAATGAACTTAGCTTGTTACCGTTGGAGAGCTTACTGACCGTCTTCACTTGACTGATGGGAGTACTCTGCTGATACTTGGCTGATGGTTACTCTGCTGATTCAAGAATGAACACATCTATCTTGACTCGGCTGATGATAACCAATCTGATCTTCACAGATCTGATATCCCACTCGACTGATTTGGTCACATAACTTCCAGACCGTGAGATAGGTTTCACTAAGCTTTTCAATTCTTAGTTGATGACAACTCTGTTATCCTTTTAATCTTCAAAACCATTTTGGCATTTTTGTTATCTTCAAAACCTTCTCCAATACTGACCAACAATTTCCCCCTTTTTAATGATGACAAAACCTTCAACTAAGAACGTCTTCCAAGTTTCTGTTTTGGTCTTCATACTCTGAGATGGAAATTATTTGATCTGATACAACTTTCAAAAACCACTTGTCGGTAGCTTTCCCTTTTGATTTTCTTCTGTTAAAGGGTTCTTAGTTGTATCCTTATCTTCCCCCTTTTTGTCATCAACACCAATACTTATTTGCATCTCTTTCTTCCCTTTTTCTTTTATAAAATTGCAAACTTAGTATGCTGAAGACAAATAGGTGAGTACTTAGCTGTTTGAGATAGTCTTCTTTGCTGTTTATCACTCCAGCTAGAATAACTATTCTCCCTGATATCAAGAATTGATACCGCTTGTTGATATCAGATTAGTCAGCTGATACCACTTATTTGGGTGATACCACTTGTTGGACTGATACTACTTGGTGTAGTACATTCTTGAATATCACTTCGTTGTTGAGCTTTAGTCGGCTGATGAGAAGCAGTCTTCTGATAGCTTCATTTTGACTTATTGAAAACTTCATCTTTATTCAGGAGTACCGCTAGTGGTACACGTTTCCCCTGAGTTCAAGAATCCATGGTCAAGTAGTCTGATGAGAGTTACTCTTAAAAGACACTCAGCCATTGAATTCCAGTAAGCTGTTTTGGGTTAGTCTTCTGATACGTTCCCCCTCAACTTATGAATCCAAAAACAACAAACCAATTTTCTTTATCACATGGTTGACTTGTTGGTTCTGATGGTCTCTGCACCACTTGTTATCCTTTGATAGGCTTCAACTTTCCAACAATCTTGCTTCCTTGAAATCTCCAAATGTAGCTTCTACCACTTGTTGATTTATACCAATTTTCTGACACCACTTGTCTGATACCACTCACTTGACTGATATCACTTGATGGTTTGTAGCAATTTGATATAAGTAGTTTGATAGTACCATTTCCTGGTCCACACATGATGGTAAGATCACTTGTTGAATTTGTTGAAATTTGCAAGGGCAGTCAACTCATCTTTGTCATCTCACATGCACTTCACTTGTAAATTAGATGACTATTTTTGGTACCCCTTATTTATTGGGTCCAGCAGGGTTAGTGTAACCTTTGACATGTGATGATCCAGTGACTTATGTTTTACAATGACAATATCACTGCTTGTTGGTCATGAATAAAACAGTGCTCATAAGCAAGGTAAAATGCATGAAGTATGTGATAAACATGCATATCATAATGAGGATGGCAATAGCACAGTGAATATGATCAGCATGATAATATGGATAAGCATTTGATGTCATAATAATCATTATCATAATGTGATTCAAATTCTTGCCAATTATTCTTTTCAGTAGAGTCATCTCTTCATTAAGCTTGGCAAATGCACACATAATATTTGAATTTGTAATTTAGCAGTTGTTCAACGATTCAAATAGTGCATTTTATAATAGTAGAAGTTACCTCAGTTTCAGAATCATCAGATTCTATGGCTGTTAAGCATAGAGTTTCAGGTACTTCATCGAATTCTTTATCAGACGACTGTCGGTCTGAATAAGATATGCCATAGTTTATTAGTTTTGTTGCATCAGCTAACTTTGATTTGCTCTTACTAAGCTTACGCTCCTTTTTGGCACGCATTTCCTTTTCAACTAACTTATCAGATGATGAGTGTGGATGATCTCTCATCAAGAGTCCATACTCTTTGTCATTGTTGTCTCTAAGCTTAGCTTTTAAGGAATCCCTGTTCTCCTGAAATTGATTGGAAGAAGATGAAATAACATTTTTATATTTTAATTTCATTTTCTTTTTATAAAATTTCTTGAAATCATTCAGAAGTAGGGCAACGTCGTCAGCAGTGTATGCTTTTTCTGAATTCAGCAGACTCTTCTCTTCAGACTTGTTTGCTAATTTTCTTGACTTGTCTGACGCGGTAAGAGCAGCAGTAGGGTCTGAACTGGTTGACACTTTTAAACCCATTCTTGGCATCTTATACTCAAATACATTGAGGGAAGAGAACAGTTCGGAAAGGGAAATCTTGCCTAAGTCTCTTGATTCTTCCATGGCTGTTACCTTCATGTTGAATTTAGGTGGAAGAGCCCTAAGAACCTTCATGGTGATCTCCTTGTCTGAAAACTTTTTACCAAGCCATAGAACTTCGTTCAGAGTTTTGGTAAATCTGGTATCCATTTGATCAATCATTTCACCAGAATTCATCTTGAAATTTCAAACTCCTCAAGAGCCACACTGAGCTTATGCTCTTTGATAGCGTCGTTTCCTTCGCTTAGCTCACAGACTTTATCCCATATCTCCTTGGCTGTTTTGAGATGCTTGACCTTCTGGAATCTGTCTTCATCTAGAGCTTTGAACATTATGAACTTAGCCACCTTGTCAAGATTGACTAACTTGACCTCTTCAGGGGTCAGCTCGTCCAGCTCTTTGTCAACAATCTGATCAGGCTGGTCAGTAGCCTTCACAGTCTTCTTAAATCTGAATGGTCCTTTTGTAATACATGTGAACATGTTATCATTATAAGCAGCAAGAAGGATTTCCATTCTGATTTTCCAATCTTCAAAGTCCATATGGCCAATGTGAGGAACATCGCTTATGCACTCCATTTTCAAAAAGTTTTTATTTTTCAAAAATATGCCGTTTTTGAAATTTTTGAAAAACACACCTAGGATCAAGTTCATTTGATCAGGCAGAAGATCAGGTGAACTAATCTGCTGAACCACCTATGATACCACTTGTTGGTCCCAAAAGTGGTCAATGAGATCTAGAGGGGAGGGGGTGAATAGATCTCATAAACTTTAAAAACTTTTCTCTAACTTTTCTGTCAGCAGACTAAGCTGATCTGATTTGTAAGATTACTAAGCTGATCGCGCACAAAGCTTTGAACAGCATAGTTGACCACTCATCTGATTTCACTAGGTTGATTCAGATATACTTAGAGTTTCAAAACTAATTGTATGCATGATAACGCCGTGAAAACGTCGTTATTATCTATCCCTTTAAGCTCAAAACATCTTGTTTTGAGCCGAGTTTCTTTGTGTCTTTGCGTGTTTTCGTGTCGTTTGTGCTTTTGGCCCTTTGTTCGGCCTTTGTTCGGTTTTTGTCTTTTTGTTCGTGTTTTGATCGTTTTCTCCGTGGTTTGTAGGTATTGACATCTTAGAGAGATTCGGATTTGCGTATCAATGATGCGAGTCGCTCTACCCACCCCGCGAGTCAAGCTTGAGCTTCAAAGGAAATAGAACCCGAAGCAAATTGTACAAGGATGTAGATAGCTGCTCACTAGAACATGCATAAATATTTCATGGATGATCCAAATGAGCTGAATTTTGGATATGTTATAGATGAGTGAGTTAGCTACGCTACGGACTTTACGGATATACAATCGGAGTTTGGAGTCAAAAGATATCCTGCTCGGAAGAAAGTGTGGCAGAGCAGGAAACCAGACTGAGCCTACGGCCTGTACCTCGCGGCCGCGAGGTTCAGCCTCGCGGCCGCGAGACCTGCTCTGTTTTTCAGCGCTTTTAGAGGGTGTTTTTTGTACATTGCCTATTTTCCCCCACTTGTAATTCAAACCTCTTTTGGGGACTTTTTGGCCTTAGTTGCCATAGTTTGGAGGGTAACTTAGGCAATGGAAGTTGGTAGTTGTTGCTAGGTTAGAGGCTTAAAGGGAGATCATTCACAACTCTTACATTTTCATTCTACACTTACACTTTTCTCTTGCCTCTTTTGAAGAAAAGAGAAGGGTTTGCACTTTGGAAAGAAGAACAAACACTTGGACTCACCATTGAAGATAAAAAGGCTTGAGGGAGAAGTAGTTGAAGATCTCCACCACTAAGCTTACTCTAACTCTTTTACTTTGTTCATTTACATTGATGTCTTTTAATGTAATGAATGATATATTTATTGTTATGAGTAGCTAATCTCCTTTATTCTATGTTTTTATTGATCCTATGTTTGGTTTTTGATTCTTGATTAAATGATGAGTTAATGGTTGTTGCTATGCTTGTATACAAATGTTTGTTAAACTAGTTTGAGCTTTTGTCAACTTGTGGTTAGGCCAACCATAGGATGAAATGGATTGATCTTTAATTGCTAGACATAGTTGATTAAAGATTAGATTATAAAACTAGGTTGTGATTTGATTTTAGGATAGAAATATACCTAGGTTATTTCATGTTCTAATAAGGTTTGGGAATTAAAGCATCACTTAGGCTTAATCCTTTTAGACATAAATTGGATTAGTCTACTTTGGTAGGTTTGTACGATATCGAAAGATACGTATGAATAAATTATGAAACCTTGAACAACAAACATGAGTGTGGTTGTCAATCGTTGATTCGTTTGTCTTGAATTGAACTAGGTGACGTAAAATCGTAGAAGCCTTTACAAATATTAAGTGTTAGTTTCCTTAGTCGCCTTAATTGAGTTGTAGTATCAAAACCACCATCACCTCACCAAACTCAACTTACAAATCTAAGTCGAAGTAACAAGACGTTAGTTGGTAATTAATTGAACAATTCCTCGTGGGTTCGACACTCCTTACTACTTTATTACTTGTAACGACCGTATACTTGCGTGTTTACGCACTCGTATTTGGAGCGTAACAAGTTTTTGGCGCCGTTGCCGTGGAGTAGTAACGATTATTGCCAATTTATATTCTTGTGTATCTTAGCTTGAACGTATTATTTACCTTGTGATCTTTGTATTCATAGGTGCCTTTCTCTTAGTGTATGCCAAGAGCTTCGTCATCACCCCTAGCTCTTGTCGATCCGGAGATTGAGAGGACTTTTCGAAAGCGAAGAAAAGCAAGGAAAAAGAAGAGTAAATCTTTACCAATGGAAGATCAAAGAATCGATCCGGCTATGGTTAATCCAATCCAAGTTGCTCCCGAAGAACCAAATAATAGGAATCGGCCTATTAATGAGTATGGTACACCTAAGTTGGATGAGCTCGGTTCTTGCATCGTTAGACCTACAATTACGGCAACTAACTTTGAGCTTAAGCCAGTCATGTTCAATATGCTCAATGTCGCGGGTCAATTTGGAGGTCATTCTAGCGAAGATCCTCACGCTCACTTGAAGAAGTTTATGATGATTACTGATTCATTCATCATAGCGGGTGTAATAAAGGAGGCGTTGAGGTTGATGCTATTTCCATACTCGTTGAGAGACCTCGCAAAAGATTGGTTGGATTCTCTTCAATCCCAATCTATTAATTCGTGGGAAGATCTAACGGGAAAGTTCTTGAGGAAGTTTTTCCCTCCCCCGAAGACTATAAAATTGAGGAATGACATTCTAGGCTTCCGGCAATTAGATCAAGAATCTTTATATGAAGCTTGGGAGAGATTCAAAGAGTTGTTAAAGAAGTGTCAACACCACGGCATAGCAGAGTATATTTTGATGCAAACATTTTATAATGGTTTGCACGGGCCTACTAGAGCTCTCGTTGATGCCACTGCGGGTGGTACTATGCTTTCCAAGTCCTACGATGAATCGTGGGAAATTCTTAACACAATGGCTTATAACAATCATTCATGGACGTCCGAGAGAGGAACTTCCGCTAAATCTACTCCGGGTAGGCTCGAATTGGACGCAATTACGGCATTAAGTGCCCAAATGGCGATCTTGAGCAACAAAGTAGACAAGCTTGGCCAAAAGCCGGAAGTAGTACAACAAGTACAATCTATGCCGCCAAGTTGTGTGACATGTGGGGGAGCTCATACTTATGATATGTGTCCCGGAAATCCCGAGGCGGTGAATTACCTTGGGAACAATTATCGAAACAATCAAGGACATGCCCCCTATCAAAACAACAACTACATTCCTCATTGGCAAAAGCACCCAAATTTCTCTTGGAGTAATCCAAACAATGCCCAACAACAACCACCATATCAAGGAGGTCATCAATCCTCCGCTCCCCCTGGATTTCAAGATAGGCAAAAGCAACCCATAGAGTCGAAGCATTCGTGGGAAGATGCATTTGGTGATTTCATGAAACATACCACCAAATATATGGTAGCCAATGACTCTAAGTTGCAAGATGTGTTTAAAAATCAACAAGAACATTCGGTAGCTTTGAGAAATCTTCAAACTCAAATGGGGCAAGTCTCACAAGCCTTAAGTGTGAGACCTCAAGGAGCTTTGCCAAGTACAACCGAGTCACCTAATCAAGGCGCGAATGAACATTGCAAAGCTATTTCTTTGAGGAATGGAAAGAGGTATGAAGGTCCGGCTATGCCTAATGAAAATCCAATGGAAGCCGAGGAGACTCAAGGTGGAAGTAAGGAGTCATTGGTTGAAGAAGTGGAGTCGGAAAAGGAGGTATCTAAAGAACCAATCATTTCGACACCAATTCCGGCAAGTATACCAACTCCTCCGTTTCCTCAAAGATTCCAAAAGAAAAAGGATGAAAAGCAATTTGAAAAATTCTTAAATATCTTGAAGCAATTGCATATAAACATCCCTCTAGTGGAAGCTTTCGAGCAAATGCCTAAGTACGTCAAGTTTATGAAAGACGTGCTATCAAAGAAAAGAAGATTGGGGGAATTTGAAACGGTTGCACTAACCGAGGAATGTAGTGCTATTTTACAAAACAAATTACCTCCAAAGCTCAAGGATCGGGGGAGTTTCACTATCCCGTTGATAGAAATAGTGTCCTGCAAGCCAGCTGTATGGCTAGCATTAATTGTAATTAATGAGGAACTATTCAATTTAGATTAATAAATGCACTTTTATTAAATGGTCAACTTTATCTTATGTAATATTTGTCTACGCATAAGGATAGAAGTCCTTAGATCACAGGGCTATGGGACAACCCGTGGACTGATCTCTAAGGCCGTGATCTAGAATATATTCAAGAGTCGTAGAATCCAATCGAGATAGGACATCGTTGGATTCGGTTAGACTCTCACTATTGTGTATACTCCGATGAACTGGAGGACGCTGGGGTCCACGAGCGTGACTGGGATAGTCGATACACATAAGTGGGTGGCTTGCTGGGATGGCAAGCGCACTGAATACCCCAATTAGGAAATAACTCACCATGGAAGCGGTAGTCGCATATCGGGGTTGAAGTTATTCCAATTTACGATAGTATACGAGGAACGATCCCTAACTACTTGAGATGATAGGGTTTATCTGGTACGAGAACGTCTATACTTTGATATGAGTTCCGACTGACTGGGGATTACCAGAAAGTCTCTGTGGACTCATGTTGGGTATAGAGGAACTCGTATGCAGATTCATATCATCAACAAAGGATCCATTGACTCGACTTGATAGGTCGAGAAATTCTCCTATGGATTTCTGTGAGAAATTAATTCTGATGAAATCCTTGGCCAAGGTAACTGACGACTTTATGTAAGTAGCTCATAAAGAACAAGTCAGAAAGAATTTATTTCGAGATCAGAGAACATAAGGTCAAGACAAAAGATAAGGGAATCCGATAAAAGACCATACCCTTAAGTCTCGACTGGGAGATTGATCGATGGAGAGATTGTGTCGTATATGGAAATTGTAAATGATAAAAGGTTCACTGAATTAATTCACCAGTGATTGGGCTCCATGGGCTTGTGACTGGACATCGACCGTGGAGTGTGGGAGAATTCCCAAATTAGCAGGGGTGCTAATTTTGGAATGATTAATCGACAGAGTGTTCGATTAATTTAGAGCATTAATTGCTCAAGTAATTAAATAATATTTAATTACAACCCACGGCCAATTATGTGGTGAACCTACGGGGGCATACACAATACACAAGTAGCGAAAGCGAGGAAACAGGAACGAACCAGTCGACTGGGTCGACTGGGTCAAAATCGACTGGGTCGATTAAATGGGTGGGTCGACTGGGTCGACCCATTAGGAACAAAAATGGATCCAATTGGAATTGGATCAAGATTATAAATTAAATTGGAATTTAATTTATGAGTAAATTAATTAATTAGGATTTAATTAATTAATGGAATAATTAATTTAATTAGACTTGGAGTTTAATTAATTAATTGGGAGATGATTTAATTAATTGGGCTATTTAATTGGAAGATTAGATAAAGCCCTGAAAGATTAATTAATATGGGCCATGAATTAATTAGGAGACTAGGTCTTCTAATTAAATAGGGCCATGGCCCATGTAGGAGAGAGAAGACCTAGTCCTAATAGGACTAGGATAGAAAGAAAACTATAAATAGCTTTCTTCTAGTTATTTTTCATACAACTCCTTAAGCAAAAATTGAGCAAAGCAAAAATTCTCTCCCTCCCCTATACCAGATCGGCCGAACCCTCTTCTGTGCAAGGAAGAATTTTTCGTGTTTGATCTTTTTGTTCCAAAGTCGTTCTTAAAGTCCTGAATTAATATAGCCTATGTTCTAGTCGATTAGGTTATATTATTTTCGTGATATTGTGGTGTATCAACTCGTAGAGGCGCAACACGTGGGGCGCTACAAAAGGTGTGGGTCGATCAACCGGGGTCAGAATTCAGAGCTCATATTGCTAGCCGAGGATTTGCAAGGAGACAGGTATAAACGAGAAAACTTATACTGTCGTTTAATTATATTTATATATATACAACTAGAGAATATCCTGGCAAGATTCTTTAAGAGGCCCTAGAAATTTTTTATATTCCGCTGTGCCTAGGGCTGTTTTTCTTACCGAATCCCATCAGTGGTATCAGAGCCAACTCTAGGCTTTGTATATATATGAATTTGCGAATTCTGTGTTTATTAAATCATATGTTTGATTTATGTGGCTAGTTCTTTAACTATGAATGTTTTAGGACTTTATTGTTAACTTAGAGTTAATGGGAAATTTTAGATTCGTATTTTTATCATGTTATTTTAATTTTGGATTGAGATTTAATTGGGACTGTTTTAATTAAATCATAAAAGTAATCAAAAACAAAAAAAAAATTTTTTTGGATCCAACCCTGCGGTGGCACGCGGCGGTGCGCGGCAGCGCACCGCGGCTGGGCGACCACCGCAAGCCGCGGCATGCGGCAGCATGCGGACAGCATGCTGTCCGCGCACGCTGCGCACAGCAGCAGCCCACGGGCTGTTGTCTGCGCGTGGCTGTGCGCGGCAGCCTGCTGCCGCGCGCTGTCACGCGCCGCGGCTGCTGCCCGTGGCAGCTCACGCGCCCCTGCGGGATCGCGCGTGGGTTGTCCGCGTGGCAGCTCCTGATTAGCTTCGACTGGTCATGTTTGGGTTGGACTCTAATTCTGCCTATTTTGAAAATTCTGGAAATTTAGAATTTTGGGAAGATTAGGAAACTTGGAGTTTTGGGATAAGGTAGTTATCTTGTTAGAATTAAACACTACCTTAATTAAACTAATCTAAACAAAATAGGATTATCTTGAGAATCTTGGAGATTTGGGAATATTGGGAAACTTAGAGTTTTGGATAAGGTAAGAATCTTAGAGATTTAGATTACCTTAATTAACCAATCTTAATCAAGATAGGATTTGTAGATTACTTGAAGCTCAAGTAAGAGCTAATTAATCTTAGAGGTTAATTGTTAATTCAAAATTAATTAACTTGGATAAATTTTATGAATTAAAATTAAAGGAGCCGGTAAATTTACATTTTTGCCCTTATGTGAATTTATGCATGTTCTTGAGTGAATATGTGGATTGGTCAATTTTGCCCTTAAGCCCTGTGTAGTTTTGGTTTATTTATTTTATGGGTTGTAATTAAATGGGCCTGATTGGTGCCCTTGCTTGTGCAAATAAATGTAATAGAATAGGACCATTTAAATTATGTAAGCTAGGCTTAGATTAGGCTTGGAGCCGAGAAGACCTCATGAAGACTTGGAGATCCACATGGAGGCCCATTTACCTTGGAGGACATGGAGGCCCAATTCATTACATGGAGGCCCAATCAAGCTGGATATTACAAGAAGGCCCATGATGTATGGGTTTAAAAATTGTAATAGTTAGGACATTTAATTTTCACCCTAGACTGACCAATTGATTCATCACGTGGCTCGTGATGGATCGCATAGGATGGGCAATCGACCAATCATATCTTGCTAGGTGATGAATGTTTACTTTTTCGCACATTATTCTTTGATGTATGAGATGCATGCTTAGGATAGAAAACGTAAACAAGATAAGCATAATCTGATGAGACCTCGCACACTTAGAAACCTCCAATTGAACTTAAAATTCAATTAGAATATTAAATCGAAAAACGGGCGCATATGAATAGTGTCTATGGTCCGAGCCTATCCAATTACTAGGTCTTAGGCATGTTGTACGAATATATCTCGATGTCTCACGAGTCGTGGGTCGAGCTATAGGAAGATAATATGTCTATTGCCTCGATGCACGAGTTAAGTGCCAAGGGAGGGGATAGCAAGGTTTTAGGCGCTGTCTCACGAGTCGTGGGGCGTCTAGGATTGAACTATTTCTCTTCATGAGTATTGGACATGATTTAACGCTAGTAAGTATGGATGTCTCACGAGTCGTGGGTCCATATCGAAAAACGAGGCTAAATGAACTTAAGGGTTAGCTGCGATGGTTAACCGTTGACATAGTCGACCACCAAGTGAATCAAATAGTATGGCCAACGAGTCGTGGGTACTAGGAGATTGCATTTGGGCCTTAAGCCCGCTAGGATATTTTAAAATTCCCGAAACTTATGTGGGGGCATAAGATTTTGATTAAAATAGTGGGAGTAATTTGCAAATGAAATCCATGTTTGTGAATTGTGCATTTTAAATTAATCTTTCGCGTATTTATTTCTTCTATCGTCGTTTTGTAGATATAATGTCTAAGAATCCGATTTCCATCATACTTGAACATAACAAATTGACTGGACCAAACTTCCATGACTGGGTCAGGAACCTTAAGATCATTCTCGCTTCTGAAAAGCGAGGTTTTGTCCTTGATAGGCCCCCTCCCGAACTTGCTAAGGATGCCGACGACACTGAGAAAGAAGCCGTGGATTTATGGCTTGACGATGACTTGCAGTCACGTTGTCTCATGTTGGCATCCATGTCGAATGAGCTTCAAAAGCAGCACGAGCATATGAAGTCTTCTTTTGAAATCTACACGCACCTGAATGGTCTATTTGGGGTGCAAAGTAGATATGAGCGGTATGAAACTGCTAAGGCTTTGCAACAAACGAGGATGGCTGAAGGTGCTGATGTTCGATCTCACTGCATCAAAATGATTGGGCTCATTGAAAAGCTTAGTCATCTTGACGTAAAGATGGACAAGACCTACTGCCAGGATATAATCCTCCAGTCATTGCCTAGATCATTCGAGCAATTCGTAGTGAACTACAACATGCACAAGATGAATGTTGAACTTCACGAGTTGGCTAATATGCTCGCCACTGCCGAGGCTTCCATGAAAAGAGAGAAGCCAGTGATGGTTGCTACCTCAACCCAATCCAAGTCCAAAAGGACAAAGAAAGGGAAGGGGAAGGGAAATGCTTCTTCAAGCAAAGGCAAAGCACCATCTGGGCCCATAGGGAAGGGAAAGAAGCGTAAAGCTTCGTCTGGTGAACAGAAATGTTTCTACTGCAAGAAACCTGGACACTGGAAGAGGAACTGCAAAGAGTTCTTGGAGAGCTCGAAAGGTATATTCCTTGTTGAAGTTAATTTATCAATTAACTGTGCATCATGGGTGCTAGACACTGCTTGTGGTTCTCATCTTTGTAATGATTTACAGGTGATGGGAGCAACAAGGCCACTTAGGCCAGGGGATTGGATCCTGAGATTTGGCAATGGAGCTAGAGCTGCTGCCGAGGCCATAGGCGAAGTGGAGTTAGATTTAGGTGGTAATAAATTAGTCCTTAGGAACGTTCTTTATGTACCTGGTTTGGTGAAAAATATTATTTCAATTCCTGTTTTGGATAATGAAGGTTTTAATTTTACTATTAATAAAGGTTCCTTTTCATTATTCATGAATGATAATATGTTTTTCACTGGTACATTAAAAGATGGACTATATACCATTGAACCACCTAAGTTAGTGATGCATGTACAACAAAACAAAAGGAAACAAGATAATGAAATATCTGCCCAATTGTGGCACGCTCGACTTGGACATATATCTAAGTCAAGGATTCAAAAGTTAGCATCTTCTGGCGTGATTGAAATCAATCGCATTGATGAAATGCCAACATGTGAACCATGTTTAAAGGGTAAAATGGCTAAGTTGCCATTTAAGGGAAACCCTGAGCGAGCCAAGCAAACATTGGACTTAATACATACTGACGTATGTGGACCACTAAGAAAAAGCGCCCGAGGTGGCTATGACTACTTCATCACTTTCACTGACGACTTTAGTCGTTATGGATATGTGTTCTTGTTGAAACACAAATCTGAAGCCTTTGAGCGATTCAAAGAATTCAAGATGGAAGTAGAGAATCAACTTGGTCATACGATAAAGGCTCTTCGTTCTGACCGAGGTGGAGAATTTCTTAGTAACGAATTTCTGAATTATCTTGTAGAGCATGGAATATTATCGCAGTGGACTCCTCCTGCAACACCCCAGTTAAATGGAGTAGCAGAGAGAAGGAATCGAACATTGATGGACATGGTTCGATCCATGATGAGTGCCACTGACTTACCTCTTTCATTTTGGGGACATGCCCTCCTCACGGCAACGAAGATACTGAATATGGTACCTTCGAAATCCGTAGAAAAGACACCATACGAACTATGGTTTGGCAAGGCACCTTCATACGCATTCATGCGCATATGGGGATCTCCCGCTTACGTTAAAAAGCTAGTGGGAGATAAATTGGAGAAGAAATCCACTTTGTGCAAATTCGTGGGGTATCCAGAAAACTCAATAGGATACGAGTTCTACGATCCTACAAGACAAACAACGTTTGTCTCGAGGAACGCTCACTTCTTGGAGAAGGATTTCTTGGTGGACAAGAAAGAAAATAACGTAGAACTAGATGAGGTCACTGAAGCTGAAAAGACCTTAGAGGTCGATCAAGCTGACCCGTCACCACAGGCAGTGGGAGAACAGGAGCATGAAATTGCACCAGAAAGTACACCGATACTTCGTAGGTCAGAAAGACAACGTAGAGAACCCGAGAGGTACTACGGTCTGCTGCATGAGACTGGACAGTCTCTAACCGACCCAAGGACTTACGAAGAGGCTATGCTAGACATAGACTCGGGAAAGTGGCGCGAAGCCATGGAATCCGAACTGGACTCCATGCACTCAAACAAGGTCTGGGCCTTGGTAGATCCACCAGTGGGAGTGGCTCCCGTGGGTTGCAAGTGGATCTATAAGCGAAAGCTTGGAGTGAACGGAGAGGTGATTACCTACAAGGCGCGACTAGTGGCAAGAGGATACACTCAAAGACCAGGTATCGACTTTGAGGAGACCTTCTCGCCCGTCGCAATGCCCAAATCCATTCGGATCTTGCTGGCCATAGCTGCGTGGTATAACTACGAGATATGGCAGATGGATGTAAAGACTGCCTTTCTCAATGGAGACATTGATAAGGAGATCTACATGGAGCAATCAAAAGGATATGCATCCAAAGGAGATGAACACAAGGTGTGCAAACTCCAGAGGTCCATTTATGGACTGAAGCAAGCTTCCCGAAGTTGGAACATTCGTTTTGATGAGACAATCCAAACTTTTGGATTCATCAAGAACATGTTCGAACCTTGCGTGTACAAGAAGATCAGTGGGAGTACAGTTGAATTTTTGGTGCTTTACGTTGACGACATTCTTCTCATTGGAAACAATGTAAAAGCATTGTCTGAAACTAAAGCATGGTTGTCTACACAATTCTCAATGAAGGATATGGGAGAAGCATCCTTTGTACTAGGTATAAGGATCTACCGAGATAGATCAAAAGGACTGCTGGGCCTCTCCCAATCCCAGTACATAGACAAAATCTTGAAAAGATTTAGTATGGAAGAATCCAAGAGAGGATTGCTTCCAATGAGACATGGAATTGCACTCTCCAAGTCTATGGCCCCAAAGACGCCAGAGGAGAGAAGCAGTATGTCTCGAATACCGTATGCATCCGCGATAGGAAGCATAATGTATGGTATGCTGTGTACGAGACCAGACGTAGCGTACGCTCTAAGCGTTACAAGTCGCTACCAGTCTGATCCAGGTGAGCAGCACTGGATAGCCGTAAAGGCAATTCTGAAGTACCTGAGAAGGACTAAGGAATTGTTCTTGGTATACGGTGGAGGAGAATTGAAATTGGAAGGCTATACAGACTCAAGCTTCCAATGTGATGTAGACGACTTCAAGTCGACATCAGGATATGTTTTCTGCCTCAATGGTGGTGCGGTTAGCTGGAAGAGCTCCAAGCAGGAAACAACCGCGGATTCAACCACTGAAGCAGAATACATTGCCGCGAGTGACGCAGCAAAGGAAGGTGTTTGGATGAGGAACTTCATCCAGGAATTGGATGTAATACCTAGCATTGCTGAGCCCATTACTATCTTCTGCGATAATAATGGGGCAATAGCGCAAGCAAAGGAGCCGAGATCTCATCAGAAATCCAAACACGTACAGAGACGATACCATGTGATAAGAGATATCATTGGTAGAGGAGACATTAAGATGGAACGTGTCGACTCGGAAGATAATACGGCGGACCCGCTAACGAAGCCTCTGCCTCAAAAGGCATTTGAGAAACATCTGCATAAGATGGGACTCAAGAACATAAAAGACTGGCTTTAGGACAAGTGGGAGATTGATAGAAATAGTGTCCTGCAAGCCAGCTGTATGGCTAGCATTAATTGTAATTAATGAGGAACTATTCAATTTAGATTAATAAATGCACTTTTATTAAATGGTCAACTTTATCTTATGTAATATTTGTCTACGCATAAGGATAGAAGTCCTTAGATCACAGGGCTATGGGACAACCCGTGGACTGATCTCTAAGGCCGTGATCTAGAATATATTCAAGAGTCGTAGAATCCAATCGAGATAGGACATCGTTGGATTCGGTTAGACTCTCACTATTGTGTATACTCCGATGAACTGGAGGACGCTGGGGTCCACGAGCGTGACTGGGATAGTCGATACACATAAGTGGGTGGCTTGCTGGGATGGCAAGCGCACTGAATACCCCAATTAGGAAATAACTCACCATGGAAGCGGTAGTCGCATATCGGGGTTGAAGTTATTCCAATTTACGATAGTATACGAGGAACGATCCCTAACTACTTGAGATGATAGGGTTTATCTGGTACGAGAACGTCTATACTTTGATATGAGTTCCGACTGACTGGGGATTACCAGAAAGTCTCTGTGGACTCATGTTGGGTATAGAGGAACTCGTATGCAGATTCATATCATCAACAAAGGATCCATTGACTCGACTTGATAGGTCGAGAAATTCTCCTATGGATTTCTGTGAGAAATTAATTCTGATGAAATCCTTGGCCAAGGTAACTGACGACTTTATGTAAGTAGCTCATAAAGAACAAGTCAGAAAGAATTTATTTCGAGATCAGAGAACATAAGGTCAAGACAAAAGATAAGGGAATCCGATAAAAGACCATACCCTTAAGTCTCGACTGGGAGATTGATCGATGGAGAGATTGTGTCGTATATGGAAATTGTAAATGATAAAAGGTTCACTGAATTAATTCACCAGTGATTGGGCTCCATGGGCTTGTGACTGGACATCGACCGTGGAGTGTGGGAGAATTCCCAAATTAGCAGGGGTGCTAATTTTGGAATGATTAATCGACAGAGTGTTCGATTAATTTAGAGCATTAATTGCTCAAGTAATTAAATAATATTTAATTACAACCCACGGCCAATTATGTGGTGAACCTACGGGGGCATACACAATACACAAGTAGCGAAAGCGAGGAAACAGGAACGAACCAGTCGACTGGGTCGACTGGGTCAAAATCGACTGGGTCGATTAAATGGGTGGGTCGACTGGGTCGACCCATTAGGAACAAAAATGGATCCAATTGGAATTGGATCAAGATTATAAATTAAATTGGAATTTAATTTATGAGTAAATTAATTAATTAGGATTTAATTAATTAATGGAATAATTAATTTAATTAGACTTGGAGTTTAATTAATTAATTGAGAGATGATTTAATTAATTGGGCTATTTAATTGGAAGATTAGATAAAGCCCTGAAAGATTAATTAATATGGGCCATGAATTAATTAGGAGACTAGGTCTTCTAATTAAATAGGGCCATGGCCCATGTAGGAGAGAGAAGACCTAGTCCTAATAGGACTAGGATAGAAAGAAAACTATAAATAGCTTTCTTCTAGTTATTTTTCATACAACTCCTTAAGCAAAAATTGAGCAAAGCAAAAATTCTCTCCCTCCCCTATACCAGATCGGCCGAACCCTCTTCTGTGCAAGGAAGAATTTTTCGTGTTTGATCTTTTTGTTCCAAAGTCGTTCTTAAAGTCCTGAATTAATATAGCCTATGTTCTAGTCGATTAGGTTATATTATTTTCGTGATATTGTGGTGTATCAACTCGTAGAGGCGCAACACGTGGGGCGCTACAAAAGGTGTGGGTCGATCAACCGGGGTCAGAATTCAGAGCTCATATTGCTAGCCGAGGATTTGCAAGGAGACAGGTATAAACGAGAAAACTTATACTGTCGTTTAATTATATTTATATATATACAACTAGAGAATATCCTGGCAAGATTCTTTAAGAGGCCCTAGAAATTTTTTATATTCCGCTGTGCCTAGGGCTGTTTTTCTTACCGAATCCCATCACCCGTGTACTATCGGTGATAAGTATTTTGGAAGAGCTCTTTGTGATTTGGGAGCTAGCATTAATCTTATGCCCAAATCTATCTTTCAAAAGCTCGGAATCGGAGAAGCACGGCCTACTACGGTTTCTTTGCAACTTGCCGACCGTTCCATCACTTACCCGGAAGGGAAAATCGACGATGTCTTGGTAAGAGTTGATAAATTCATTTTTCCCGTCGATTTTATTGTTCTTGATTATGAGGCGGATGTCAATGTGCCTATCATACTTGGGAGACCATTTTTAGCTACGGGTAGAGCTTTGATTGATGTACAAAAAGGTGAACTTACCATGAGAGTACATGATGAAGAAGTTAAATTCGATGTCTTTAATGCTATGAGATACCCGGATGACGAGGAAGAGTGTTCTTCCGTTTGTATGATTGATTCATTGGTGGCTAGTACATTTGAAGAGAATCACTATGAGAATTTAATCGAAGGAGCTATATTGAATAAACTTGATGAAGAAATCGAGGAAATGGCTCAAGTAATCTCACAATTGGAAGCTAATTCGGTTGGGGAGAACTATAGAAAAAGATTTGAATCTCTTGACTTGCCGTTGTCAAACCCCAAGCCGTTGAAATCTTCTATTGAGGAGCCTCCAATCTTGGAGTTGAAACCACTTCCATCTCATTTGAACTATGCCTACTTGGGAGATTCTTCTACTCTTCCGGTTATTATTGCTGCGGACTTAACGGATACTCAAAAGGAGAAATTATTGAGAGTCCTCAAGTGCCATAAGAAAGCCATCAAAGGGATTAGTCCCACCTTTTGTATGCATAAGATCAACTTGGAGGACAATTTCAAGGAGTCCGTTGAGCACCAAAGAAGATTGAACCCAATTATGAAAGAGGTGGTCAAAAAGGAAATAATCAAGTGGTTGAATTCCGGAATCGTTTTTCCTATTTCCGATAGCAAATGGGTGAGTCCGGTGCAATGCGTTCCGAAGAAAAGTGGAATGACGGTAATTACGAATGAAAAGAATGAGTTGATACCATCTAGAACGGTTACCGGGTGGAGAGTATGCATGGACTACCGAAAACTGAACCAAAATACGAAGAAAGATCATTTTCCGTTGCCTTTCATTGATCAAATGTTGGATAGACTAGCGGGAAGAGCTTTCTATTGCTTTTTGGATGGATATTCGGGTTTCAATCAAATCTTCATCGCCCCTGCGGATCAAGAGAAAACAACTTTCACATGTCCGTATGGTACGTTTGCTTTTAGAAGAATGCCTTTCGGCTTGTGTAATGCTCCCGCTACTTTTCAAAGGTGTATGATGGCTATCTTCACCGATATGATCGAGAAGTTCGTAGAAGTCTTCATGGATGACTTTTCTATCTTTGGGGATTCATTTGATGAATGCTTGGGTAATCTAAGCAAATTGCTTCAAAGGTGCGAAGAAACGAACTTGGTATTGAATTGGGAGAAGTGCCATTTTATGGTTAAAGAGGGCATCGTCTTGGGTCATAAGATCTCAAGCAAAGGTATCGAGGTTGACAGAGCAAAAATTGAAGCAATAGAGAAGCTACCTCCACCTATGTCCGTGAAGGGAATTCGAAGTTTTCTAGGGCATGCGGGTTTTTATAGGAGGTTTATCAAAAACTTCTCACAAATTTCCAAACCGTTATGCAATTTATTAGAGAAAGACGTTCCCCTTTTCTTCACGGATGAATGCCTGCAAGCCTTCATAACTTTGAAGCAAATGTTAATCTCGGCACCGATTGTTGTAGCACCGGACTGGAGTTTACCTTTCGAAGTAATGTGCGACGCAAGTGATATAGCGGTTGGGGCTGTTTTGGGACAAAAGAAAAGCAAAGTTTTCCATTCTATCTACTATGCTAGCAAGACTTTGAACGACGCCCAACTGAACTATACAATTACGGAAAAGGAGCTTTTGGCAGTGGTGTTTGCTTTCGACAAATTCCGAGCCTATTTGGTTGGTACGAAGGTAATAGTTTACACGGATCATTCAGCTATTCGATACTTGATGACGAAGAAAGATGCGAAACCCCGATTAATCCGTTGGATCTTATTGCTTCAAGAGTTTGATTTGGAGATCAAGGATAGAAAAGGGTCCGAAAATCAAGTAGTCGATCACTTATCTAGGCTTGAGAATGCTAAGACTACGGAGGATCCCAAGATTATTAACGAATCTTTTCCGGATGAACAACTCTTTGCCCTCGCACTATCTCCAACTCCATGGTATGCCGACTACGTGAATTATCTGGTATGTGGCTTATTACCCCCTGATTTTACTTATCAACAAAAGAAAAGGTTTTTACATTATGTAAAGAGTTTTGTATGGGATGAGCCGTTTCTTTTTAAGATTTGTGCAGACAGGGTCATAAGGAGATGCATTCCCGAGGAGGACACAAATGCAATTCTAAAAGATTGCCATGACGCACCCTATGGAGGTCATTTCAAGGGAGATCGTACGGCTGCAAAGGTGTTGCAATCGGGATTCTATTGGCCTACTTTATTCAAAGATGCGCACATGTTCGTGTCTCAATGTGATCGGTGCCAAAGGGTAGGAAACATTTCCCAAAGAAATGAAACGCCACTAACGACCATTCTTGAAGTGGAGTTGTTCGATGTATGGGGAATTGATTTCATGGGACCCTTTGTGCCTTCTAACGGGAACCAATATATTTTGGTGGCCGTTGATTATGTTTCCAAGTGGGTCGAGGCGAGTGCGTTTCCCAAGGATGATTCAAAAGCAGTCATTAGCTTCAGGAAGAAGAATATCTTCAGTCGTTTCGGCACGCCGAGAGCATTGATAAGTGACGGTGGTTCGCACTTTTGTAACCGTTGGCTTGATGTTCTTTTGGCAAAATATGGAGTGAAGCACAAGGTGACGACTGCGTATCACCCGCAAGCTAATGGGCAAGCCGAGATATCCAACCGTGAAATAAAGAGTATCTTGGAAAAGACGGTATCTCCTAACCGGAAAGATTGGTCGCTAAGACTTGACGATGCTCTATGGGCTTATCGTACCGCGTACAAGACGCCAATTGGAATGTCTCCCTATAAGCTTGTGTTCGGAAAATCTTGTCATCTACCGTTGGAATTAGAACACAAAGCTTATTGGGCCGTCAAGAAGCTAAATATGGATGCAAGTTTAGCCGGAGAGAAGCGGTTGTTTCAATTGAATGAGCTAGAAGAATTTCGGTTGGAAGCTTATGAGAATGCCAAGCTCTATAAGGAAAGGATGAAAAAATGGCATGATCGACGTATATTGGAAAGGAAATTTGAACCGGGGCAACAAGTGCTACTTTTCAACTCAAGGCTTCGGTTATTTCCCAGAAAACTAAAGTCACGTTGGTCGGGGTCGTTTCAAGTTGTTGAAGCATTCCCTTATGGCGCAGTGGAGATTTCCAATCCCTCAACCGGAAATAAATTTAAAGTGAATGGCCAGCGCCTCAAACACTATTGGGGCGGAGAATTTGAAAGAAATAGGACTTCCGAGGTCCTATCGTGAAATTATCATGCCGTATTCAAGTCGAGCTCACGACTATAAACAAGCGCTTCTCAGGAGGCAACCCGAGCCTATTGCTTTATTGTTTTGTGTTTTGCGTTTTGTGTTTTTTGTGTCTTTGTTGTCATTTTTTGTTTTTGGTTTTACGTTTTGTGTTCTAGGTAAATGAGCGCACACGAAAGATCGAGGATTAACAAGAATAATTCGAGTGAGATCGAGCGAACGAGCGATGGATTGCGAACGGCGTAAGGTGAGTTTATGTTGAATTATTCGTCGAGTGGAAGGGGAAATTTTTCTGCCAACCCTCGCGGCCGCGAGCTTCCAGCTCGCCGCCGCGAGGATTTGGCAGAAACTTACTGCCCGACCTCGCGGCCGCAAGCATCCAGCTCGCCGCCGCGAGGTCTGGACAGAAACTTTCTGCCAGCTTCTCGCGGCCCAGGTCTCGCGGCCGCGAGACGAAATTTTAAAAAAAAAAAAAAAGAAATTTTTCCGAATTAAATACGAACACCCCTCACTCCCTCCCTCACTTCTTATTTCAAACACACTCAAAAACCTCTCCCTCTCTCAATCGTCCCTCTCTCAATCGGCTCTCTCTCATCCCTCACTCTCACTCAATCTCTCGTCTCTCACTCTCATCTATCACATCCCTCTCACTCCATAATCTCAATTCCACCACATACACAACACCAAATCCGAATTCACCCGAGGGTTCAAAAATTCGAAATTCTTCGATTCCAATCCGAAGGTAAGTGTGGCTAAACTCATGGTATTGCTTGATTGATATTGTGTGGATTGGTATTGCGTTGATTTGGTATTGAAAATTTTTGGGTTGAAGATCTTGTGAACTTTAAAGAAAAGTGGTAATTATGGGTGTGCACGGAAGGTGTTCGATAAATTGTTTGTGAGAGTAGTTTTGCCATTTTGCTAGTTTTCGATTATAAGTTGCCGGGGTATTGATTTGTTGAGATTGTGTGATTGAATCATAAGTTTGGGGGAATTTTGTGCCATTTGTTTAAAGGGAATCGTACGTTCAAAGCAAAATGTCTAGGAGATCGAAAGCCGCAAGTTCGAGTGTACCTCCCAAACGAACGAGGGAACCAAAAGGAAAGAGAAAGGTTGTCGAAGAAGATTATGATACCTTTCGGTTTGTGCACAAGGATGCCTCGGATGCATACAATAAAGACATAAGCTAATCATTTGTTTCCGAAAGGTTCGTTGATTATGAGAAGGAGGCTTTTCCTTATTTGCAAGACCAAATCAACACTAGAGGTTGGAATGAGTTCTTGAAGAAGCCGCCTCGTGACAATTATGCTGGCGAAATTGTTCGAGAGTTTTACGCCAACGCTAGTATAAAAAGGGACGACGATGCTACAATTGTGAGGGGAAGGGATATAAAATTAGATCCGGACACCATTAATGCATATTACAGGATCGAGTGGCCTGCGAACCAAAGAGATGAGCTTCAAGAATTGTCCAGAGAAATGAAAAGAGGTAGGAGAAGCATGGATCAATTGAAAGAGTTCATCACCTTGCCCGGAACGGTCGTTCAGGGCATTCCGAGGGTGTCGCATAAAGTGTTGACTCAGGAGGCAAAAGCCTGGTCTGTGATCTTACTTGCACATTTCCGTCCGAGCAAACACAACAGCGATTACGGTGAAGATCGCATTCCCCTACTATATGCACTCACCCAAGGGCTTTCAATAAATGTTGGTCGGATAGTACATGAGGTGATAGAGGAAACTATTACAAAGAAAAATCCTAATGTAAGGAGTTTCGTGTTTCCGCACCTCATTGACGGACTATGTAGAAATGCGGGGGTTGACTTCGGGGTCATCATTGAGAAGAGGAAGTTGACTGGCATGATCGGTACGACTACCATTTGCAAGACTTTGAAGTTGGACTACGAAAGTGTGTACAATGATAAAGTATACAAGTATAGTGAGGCAAATGAGCAGGGTCAACCCGATGAAGAAGGTCAACCAGGTCTACAGGGTCAAGATGACCAGGAGGAAGAGCAGATCGAGGAGCAGCCGAGCACTCAGGCACAGATGGGCGGTCGAGATGATATCGGTAGATTGATTCATCTTGTCCAAGCAATGGACGACAGGGTCCGAGCAATGGACGACAGGGTCCGAGCTATGGACGACAAGGTCGAAACCGTATGCGAAATGCAAAGACAGCTGGCTCAGTACGTTTATGCCGCGACCGAAAGGCATGACGTTGTGTTCCGAACAGTGCTCGGAGATGAACGTTACAATGCCATGCAGCTGCCTGCTCTTCCTGACCGTATCCACCCACCTCCACGGGAGCCGAGAGGTCAAGATGATGAACCTCACTTTGATGAAGAAGAAGAGCAAGCCCGTAATGCACGAAACCGCTGAAGATTGGAAGCAACCACGGGATGCATACATATGGGACGTTGGATTTAAATTTATTCATTCCCGTTGGTTTATTTCAAACTTATAATGTTTTAAATATATTTCAATCTTATGTTGGTTTTGATTTGAACTCTCGAAAGTGTTGGCTTGTAAACTCTTTAATTTTGCGTTGTTTATCGATGAAAGCTATTAATTCGCTCATTTACGTTTTGTGTTGTTTTGTTTTGCTTGTGTTTCCGTTTTGTTCTTGTTTTGTCGTGTCATACCTAATTCCGTCATTCTTAATTCACACAATGGGGACATTGTGCATTTTAAGTTTGGGGAAGTAAGGTCGCACTTGTGGCATGCTAAGTCGAACCGTCAAAATTTTTCAAATTCCTCTTATTCTTTCAACATGCTCTACAAAGTTCGAGTACATTGGCTATAGCTAAGATTCTATTTAAAGTGGATAATGAACTTTAACGATAATAGGATCTAGGACTTCTTTTGCGTAACCTAAAATCCCTCCAATCTTTAGCTTGGAAATTAAATGTGAGGAGAGCATAAATGGCTTAAGTTTGGGGGAGTAACCCCTTTTTAAGAATAAAATACCTTTGAACACCTAGCTCTTAAAAGAAACGAGTAGAGAAGTTGCTAAAATGTATGCACTTCTATGAGAGAAAAGAAAGGCAAAGCCTTCAAACGATGAAATTCATGAATCAATTTTTGTAATTACTCTATTTCGTTGGAATGGTGCTAGTAGCCCAAAAAGTTAACAATCATCATGATTTGTGCTAGTTTTGTATTGTAATATCGTAAAGCACAAAGTGCTATGTTATCATTGTAAATCAAAAGAAGAAAAGCAAAAGTATGGTGAGAAAAGAGCTAGGAACTAAAATCGTCAATAATTCAAGAAAAGGGACAACACTCTTAAATTTCCTATAACTTAGTGTCGTGAAGTGATTTGAACGTTAAGTTTGCAATCTACGGCTAGGAGGGATTCTTTGTTAAACATTAGAAGTCCTTGCATATAGAACCGATGATTTTGACCTATCGGGAATTATTCACCTAAGATAGAATCTAGCCAAAAGCCATCACACACACACGTGGAGTTTGTTTTAAGAATAATTCGAAAGTGTTAAGCTTTGGTGTTTTGATCTCAAACATACTTGTTTAGTTCTTGTTTTGTTTTCTTTGCTCGAGGACGAGCAAGTGTTTAAGTTTGGGGGTGTTGATAACGCCGTGAAAACGTCGTTATTATCTATCCCTTTAAGCTCAAAACATCTTGTTTTGAGCCGAGTTTCTTTGTGTCTTTGCGTGTTTTCGTGTCGTTTGTGCTTTTGGCCCTTTGTTCGGCCTTTGTTCGGTTTTTGTCTTTTTGTTCGTGTTTTGATCGTTTTCTCCGTGGTTTGTAGATATTGACATCTTAGAGAGATTCGGAGTTGCGTATCAATGATGCGAGTCGCTCTACCCACCCCGCGAGTCAAGCTTGAGCTTCAAAGGAAATAGAACCCGAAGCAAATTGTACAAGGATGTAGATAGCTGCTCACTAGAACATGCATAAATATTTCATGGATGATCCAAATGAGCTGAATTTTGGATATGTTATAGATGAGTGAGTTAGCTACGCTACGGACTTTACGGATATACAATCGGAGTTCGGAGTCAAAAGATATCCTGCTCGGAAGAAAGTGTGGCAGAGCAGGAAACCAGACTGAGCCTACGGCCTGTACCTCGCGGCCGCGAGACCTGCTCTGTTTTTCAGCGCTTTTAGAGGGTGTTTTTTGTACATTGCCTATTTTCCCCCACTTGTAATTCAAACCTCTTTTGGGGACTTTTTGGCCTTAGTTGCCATAGTTTGGAGGGTAACTTAGGCAATGGAAGTTGGTAGTTGTTGCTAGGTTAGAGGCTTAAAGGGAGATCATTCACAACTCTTACATTTTCATTCTACACTTACACTTTCCTCTTGCCTCTTTTGAAGAAAAGAGAAGGGTTTGCACTTTGGAAAGAAGAACAAACACTTGGACTCACCATTGAAGATAAAAAGGCTTGAGGGAGAAGTAGTTGAAGATCTCCACCACTAAGCTTACTCTAACTCTTTTACTTTGTTCATTTACATTGATGTCTTTTAATGTAATGAATGATATATTTATTGTTATGAGTAGCTAATCTCCTTTATTCTATGTTTTTATTGATCCTATGTTTGGTTTTTGATTCTTGATTAAATGATGAGTTAATGGTTGTTGCTATGCTTGTATACAAATGTTTGTTAAACTAGTTTGAGCTTTTGTCAACTTGTGGTTAGGCCAACCATAGGATGAAATGGATTGATCTTTAATTGCTAGACATAGTTGATTAAAGATTAGATTATAAAACTAGGTTGTGATTTGATTTTAGGATAGAAATATACCTAGGTTATTTCATGTTCTAATAAGGTTTGGGAATTAAAGCATCACTTAGGCTTAATCCTTTTAGACATAAATTGGATTAGTCTACTTTGGTAGGTTTGTACGATATCGAAAGATACGTATGAATAAATTATGAAACCTTGAACAACAAACATGAGTGTGGTTGTCAATCGTTGATTCGTTTGTCTTGAATTGAACTAGGTGACGTAAAATCGTAGAAGCCTTTACATATATTAAGTGTTAGTTTCCTTAGTCGCCTTAATTGAGTTGTAGTATCAAAACCACCATCACCTCACCAAACTCAACTTACAAATCTAAGTCGAAGTAACAAGACGTTAGTTGGTAATTAATTGAACAATTCCTCGTGGGTTCGACACTCCTTACTACTTTATTACTTGTAACGACCGTATACTTGCGTGTTTACGCACTCGTATTTGGAGCGTAACAATGCATCGGATTTTATCAAGTATTATTTTCAAACAAGTTTCTCTTCAAAGTTTTACCCCAGTTTTGTAAATTCCTCAATATAAAAGCTTTACCTTTTAAACGTTTGTTCACTTATGAAAATATGCAAGTTAAAAACAAGTAATCAAACACAAGGAATTTTTATAGTGGTTATATGGATAAAAATCCTTTAGTCCACTCTTCCAAGTCACTTAGATCTTGGGTTATACTAGAAAACACAAAGTAATCAGTATACAATGCTTGCGCCAAACAACAAATGAAATGGCCACAAGTGCCCAATAGGAAATCACAAAGAAAGCTTATTCTACAGAGTTTTATCACTTCACAAAGATGGATAACAACTCCTCGCAACACTCAGTATAGGAAATCACTCAGAAGACCTATACTACGAAGTTATATCACTCACAAAGATGAATATAAACTCCTTCTCTTTACAGTTGAATGTCACTCAGACAAACAAAGGTTTGATCTTTGTTCTTCAACAATTTTAGCTCCGTCAACATATGACTTTGCTTGTGATCAGACGACTCAACAGATGGATCTTGCTCTAAGGATATGATCTTGAATTGTGCAAGCCTCCTTTCAATCTTCAGTTTGTCTTCTATTTATACTTCTCGGATTTGAATTTCTGCCCATTGAAGATGAGACAGAATTCTACAGTCCTCGAGTACTGGTCCCCAATTTCTGGAACGGCTCTCTGCAACTGTTGCTTTGTACACTCTGCTGTACGGATATCTGCTTTATGTCAGTCGCATTTAATGCACTTAGCTTGTTACTGTTGGAGAGCTTACTGACCGTCTTCACTTGACTGATGGGAGTACTCTGCCGATACTTGGCTGATGGTTACTCTGCTGATTCAAGAATGAACACATCTATCTTGACTAGGTTGATGATAACCAATCTGATCTTCACTGATCTGATATCCCACTCGACTGATTTGGTCACATAGCTTCCAGACCGTGAGATAGGTTTCACTAAGCTTTTCAATTATTAGTTGATGACAACTCTGTTATCCTTTTAATCTTCAAAACCATTTTGGCCTTTTTGTCATCTTCAAAACCTTCTCCAATACTGACCAACATACATTGTAATGATTAGTCTCTTCCACTAGACCAATCAATTATTGGTATTATATAAATATTGAATGCTACATTAGTATTTGTTATTTGTCTATTTATTTTTAAATTATCATTCTTTTCAACTAGTTCAATATTTTTTTCAATTATTTTAATTAAAATAAATTTTGCATGATGGGAACTGTTTTATACCCCTTATAAAGCTCAGAGCGACTAGAAGATACTTGATCGGTTCGACCAGGAAGCTCATTCACTCGAGCCGACCAGAGACATCTATTCACGGCAATCAGACCGAAATCCGAGTTCAAGAAGGATCAATACCCCGAGTCCTAGTGGGATTACGTTTCCTTTTATAGCTAGGGTTAATATCATATAAATACCTAGTTCAACATTGTATTTAGGGGACTACGATTAAGAGCTTACGCCCACATACTCTGGCTATCTGATATCAAATTAATAGAAAAGCTTTTGCTATACTATATTCAATATCCTCTTTTTCGTGTTCTTATTGCTTTTTACATATTGTTCTTTCTTGAGATTGATCCATCCGGAATAAGGTAACTAGGCCCTATAATCACTATATAATTACACCCCATAAACCATTATTATTGATTTAATCAAGTCATACGAAAAACGGTTAAATCAGTTGGCGCCCACCGTGGAGCTAAGTTAATTATTCGATAGACAAATGGCTCGTCCAAGGAAGAACGCCCGTAACGAGGCAAGAAGTAACACGACGCATCCACATATTACGTCAGACGATTTGCAGAACGATACGACTAATGACAACCCAATCGTCAACAATGAAAATAACCAACGAGAGAACGATCAACTACCAAGTCAAGAGGAACGTCAAGGGAACCAGATCCAAAATTCTCAAGGACAACAAGAGATCTCCGCCAATGTAGTACCAGAAGTCCATGTGGCCCCAACGATCCCGTTCCTCTGCCAGAAACACAGGAGAAATTAAGAAAGATCGCGATGTTATTTATCTCACTATGCCCAGGAGAACTGCTGGTTCCCGAGCAGGTTCCCAGAGACTCTAGAGCAACAAGGGCAAATCCAGTTCGGAGAGCTCCTGGGCAGGTCGATCAAATGTCAGATC
The DNA here is from genome assembly GCA_038501285.1 of Penstemon eatonii. NCBI lineage: Eukaryota > Viridiplantae > Streptophyta > Magnoliopsida > Lamiales > Plantaginaceae > Penstemon > Penstemon eatonii. The sequence continues at coordinate 30,701,816 of CM076713.1, forward strand.
AAGCAGATAGCCCTGTGACTGAACATCGATCATTACGCAGTCCACGAAAGAGCGATACGAAACCTACCGACGAGCGAATCCGAAGAAAAACTGATCGGACGAAGCCACAACCAACTCGCCGAGGATCAAAGGAACATACCATTATTTCCCTCGATGAGGACGTTGTGGACGCAATCCCTAATCGACAAAGAGCTGTTCGCATCTCGGAAAGAGAAATTGAAAAGATGGTACAAGAGCGTCTGGAGCAACGTCTACGGACCGTTCAAAATCCGTGGGCCAGGAGCACGAAGGTCCAAGAAAGCTTAGCAGCGTGCTCTCCTTTTTGCAGGGAAATAAAAGAAGCTCAATCATCCGGGCAGGTTCCAGGACGACTGCCAAGATATGACGGAACCACTGATCCCGACGATTATATATTTAGTTTTACGAATATAATGAATTTATATGCTCACTCGGCAGAATACACCGCCAAACTGATGGTTACCACATTTGAAGGACTAGCTTTGGATTGGTTTGGGAAACAACCTACCAACTCCATATTCAGCTTCCGTGAGTTATGCAACAAACTGACTCAACAATTCGCTAGCTAGAAAAGACAGAAACTACCGATGAGCTACCTTGGGACCATTCATCAACAAGGAGAGTCCTTGCGAAACTGGTTGGCAAGATTTAACGTGGAATTATTAAAAATTGATTTCCCGAACATTGACTATATAATCTCCATCCTCTTTGATCTCACCAAAAACAGGCAGTTCGGGAATGCCCTAAGTAGAAAGTAGCCGAGAACTTTTGCGGATATTATGACCTTGGCTTCGAAATATATGACTCAAGAAGAGATGAACTCTTTCAAGGATAAAATAGGAATAAAGCTCCCGCCTCCGGCTCAAGGCGGCAAGACAAGGCTCCTGTTTCCAGACCTATGGATTACGATCGATCCTTCAGAAAAGGAAACATTTTTCAACGACTAGAGTATAATCGGAATGAACAGGATAAAAGACCTAACGTCTATCCTAGATCAAGGTCGGCCGAACCAGCAAACAGGAATTGAATAAACCAGGTAGAATACCCCCGATTGACTGTTCCTATTGAAGAAATCCTGGTAGTAATTGAAAGGAACAATTGGATTCCGCCAGCAAAAAGAGTTGCACAGCCCAGGCCAGGTGCTCGAAACTACAATCTATATTGTAGATATCACCGGGCACGAGGGCATCGTACCGAAGACTATTTTCACCTGAAGCAGGAAATTGAGAGACTGATCGAACAAGGAAAGTTGGACGACTATCTAGAGCGAAACAATCGCAAGAGAGACAGAAGCAGGAGTCCTCGAGTTAATAATCAAAGAAGAACCCCAAGAAGAAGGTCCCCAAACAATGGTCCGCCGCAAGAATTGAACAATGATCAAATTAACGACACCATCCATACAATCTCCGGAGGATCGGCCGGGGGAGACAGTCGTAATGCTCGCCATAGAACCGCGAGGTCAATCGTGGGAAATGTTAGATATTCAAAAGAAGTATGGACTCTAGAAAGAAATCTACCAAGAGAACAACTCATTAGTTTTAATGAGAATGAAGTACCAAGGAACATTGTCTGGGATATGAAGGAAGACAACCCTGATTTCCCAATGGTGGTATCACTTGAAATAGCAAACTACAATGTTAAAAGGATCTTAATTGATAATGGAAGTTCGGCTAACATTATGTCTAAGGAAGCCTTGACGTAGATGAACTTGGGAGAAATAAGATTTCAAAAAGTAGCCACTCCATTAGTAGGATTTGGAGGCTTAGAAATATTCCCCTACGGAACTATAAATTTGAGTGTATCGTTGGGAAAGAAACCACAGCGAGCAGTAAAAATGATAAAATTCCTGGTCGTAGAGACGCCCTTTGCATACAATGCAATATTCGGACGACCTGCCCTCAACCTCTTCCGAGCGGTAGTATCGACATACCATCAGAAGATAAAATTTCCATCTGACTCGGGTATCAGAGAAATAGTAAATGATCATTGCATGGCATGGGATTGTTATAACACCTCCCTAACACTGGGGAACCGATCCAAGTCATTTACCCCAGCTAAAAGAAGGCTTGAGGACGACATCGAAAAAGCCGAAGTCGAGATCCCCAGCACTGATAGAGTAGATCGAAAGGGGAAGGAGCCGGTCGATTTAACCATAAAGCCACCATAACACAAGGATATTATGCTCGTACAAGGAGATCCTTAAAAAACGACCAGGATTGGAACCGAACTCAGTTCGGAAGGGGAAGTAATGTTGATAAACTTTCTCAGGAATATCGTTGACATCTTCGCTTGGAGTGCGGACGATATTAAGGGCATTGACCCAAGAATAATCACTCATTTGTTAAAAATTGATCCAATGGCGAAACCAGCTAGACAAAAGAAGAGGAATCATGGGCCAATAAAAGACAAGATAATCAAAGCAGAAGTAGAGAGGCTACTCAAAGCTAAACAAATCAGGGAAATACACTTCTCAGAATGGCTGTGCAATGTTGTCTTAGTGGCTAAATGGAATAAAAAGGATAATAAATGGAGGATGTGTAACGATTTCACCGACCTTAATAAACTATGTCCACGTGATCATTACCCTCTTTCGAGGATCGACTTGTTGGTCGACTCAACAGCATGTTTCGCTATCTTCAACATGATGGACGCCTTTCAAGGTTTCTATCAAATCTATATGGACGAGCGAGACCAGGAGAAAACTGCCTTCGTGATAGAGCAGGGTGTATATTGCTTTATTGTCATGCCGTTCGGACTAAGAAATGCAGGTGCTACTTACCAATGATTAGTTAACCTAATGTTTAGGGAGCTGATCGGAGAAATAATGGAAGTATACGTGGATGATATGTTGGTCAAAAGTATGAATGAAGCTGATCACATAAAGCACCTCGATCGATGTTTCCAGATACTAAGAAAATATCGCATGAAGCTCAATCCCGCAAAATGTACTTTTGGGGTTAAATCTAGGAAATTCTTAGGATATATGGTTCATCAACGAGGGATTGAAGCCAATCCCGAAAAGATTCGAGCGATAACTGAAATGAGACCACCTAAGAAAATTTCCCAAGTACAAAGCTTAGTAGGAAAAATTGTCGCATTGAACAGATTCATCTCCAAATCAGCAGATAGAAGTTTGCCTTTCTTTCAAACTTAAGGAAGGCGAAAAACTTTGTATGGACTGAAGAGTGCGACCAGGCATTCAACCAACTAAAGGAATACTTAACCTCTTCTCCATTGTTAGCCAAGCCAACTGAAGGTGAACCATTATACATTTATATATATATCTCCGCAGTTGCCATTAGTTCGGTCTTGGTAAATATAGAAGGCACTGAAAATAAGCCTGTTTACTACCTAAGTAAGTTACTACAAGGAGCGGAGAAGAATTACTTGGAAATAGAGAAATTTTCTTTGGCCTTAGTGGTGGCAGCCCTCAAACTCCGACCATACTTTTTAACCTATAAAATTGTTGTGCTTACAAACCAACCGTTAAGACAAGTCTTGGCGAAGCCGGAAGCCTCTGGAAGATTGATTAAGTGGGCGGTCGAACTAGGACAATTCGAAATTGAATATAAGCCGCGAATCGCTATTAAGGCTTAAGTTCTGGCCGACTTCCTATTGGAAACTCCGACCTCAATACAAGAAACCAACGACTCGACAGATCGCGATAACGATATTTTGATTGTAGAAAATCACACCTGGTTAATGCACGTCGATGGTGCCTCGAGCAGAGAGGGAGGCGGAGCTGGAATCAATTTTACCGGTCCAAATAATGAAGATATAAATTATGCCATTACCCTAGACTTCTTGGTGACTAACAACGAAGCAGAATATGAAGCATTAATTGCAGGAATGGAAATGACGATTAAAGCTAACATTAAAAACCTCAAAGTATTAACTGATTCAAAGTTGGTACAAAGACAAATTGAAGGTCAATACGAAGCGAAGGAATTCAACATGGTCAAGTACCTCGCCAAAGTAAAAGAATTAACTGGCAAATTCGAGAATTTTGAAATACAGAACGTTCCCCGATCGGAAAACAAATGGGCTATTCAACTTTCTAGGTTCACAGGATCGCGAGATGGCAAAACAGAAAGAGTAATCAATTGGTTGATCTCAAATACCCCGGCAATTAACATTGACAGCACACCCATCGCTGAAATGATGGAAATCAAAGTAACAGAAAAGAATTGGATGACTCCAATGATGGATTTCCTAAGGGAAGGAGACATGCCGCCTGACCTAAATGAGGCTCGGAAAATAAAATATTTAGCACCAAAATACACAATGTTAGAAGGAAAACTCTACAGAAGATCGGTATCCGGAGTTCTACTAAAGTGCATTTCCGACCCACAAACCTATGAAATACTTCGCGAAATACACGAATGGGAGGCAGGGAACCACAGTGGAGCCAAGGCCTTAGCTTTGAAATGCCTCCGAACAGGATACTATTGGCCTACTTTAAACAAGGATGCCGTTCAATATGTGCAGAAATGTCATCATTGCCAAGTTCACGCTAATATAAGCCATCAACCAGCCGAAAACATGCACCAGATACCTGTGTGCTGGCCGTTTGATCAATGGGGAATAGACATTGTGGGACCTTTCCCGGTAGCCAGGTCTAAGAAAGCTTATGTTCTAGTCGCTGTCGAATATTTCAGCAAATGGATAGAATGCGTCGCTCTTGCTCGGATAACACAGTTTCAAGTAATTAATTTCCTATGGAAGTTCATAGTATGTCGGTTTGACATTCCACGAATCCTAATGTCTGATAACGGAACTCAATTTGCTGGAAAACAAGTAATGGAATGGTGCTCTAAGTTAGGAATTCAACAAAACTTCACCTCGGTAGGACACCCTAGAGCGAACGGACAAACTGAAGTAGCAAACCGTGAAATAATAAAATCCTTGGAGAAAATATTGGGGGCAGCCAAGGGAAGATGGCTAGATGAACTCCCCGAAGTACTTTTGGCCAACCGAACAACTGTCAAGTCCTCAATCGGCGAGACCCCATTCAGTCTGATATACGGCTCGGAGGCTGTAATTCCAGTCGAAACATTAGTACCTACACCGAGGATCGAGATGTACGATAGCGAGGAAAATGAAAAGGTCAGGGAAAAAGATGTTGACTTAACCGAAGCCTTATGAGAAAAAGCTGCGATACGATTGCAGGTCGCTAAATCGAATATGGAAAAAGCCTACAACCAAAAGGTGCGCATACGAACCATCAAAGAAGGGGACTTAGTACTGAAGAAAGTAGAGGTGTCCAAGCACGTAGGAAAATTGCAACAAAATTGGGATGGACCATACATCGTTGTTGGTGTAGGAAAGAAAGGTTCATACAAAATTGCACACTTGGACGGAACATCCCTACCGAGGACTTGGAACGCGGTCAACCTGAGAAGATACTATGGAAGATGAATCCTAGTAGTTATCCTTATTAATTTTTTTTTATTTATTTTGTTTAAACTTTTTCGTACTATTCGCGGCAATAAAAGCTTTTGCTTAATAAATCTCTTTTGAAATACAATCAATGGTTATGAGTTATTAGCCGAATCAAAGATTCAAAGGGTTAAAACCAATATTTGGTAAACAACCTAAGTCACAGAGTTGAGTAAAATCGATCCGCTCGATAGACGCTCATCGATCTCCAAAAAAGACTGACTTACAGGTTAAAACCAATATTTGGTAAACAACCTAAGTCACAGAGTTGAGTAAAATCGATCCGCTTGATAGACGCTCCTCGATCTCCAAAAAAACGACTGACTTACAAGTTAAAACCAATATTTGGTAAACAACCTAAGTCACAGAGTTGAGTAAAATCAATCCGCTCAATAGACGCTCCTCGATCTCCAAAAAACGATTGACTTACAGGTTAAAACCAATATTTGGTAAACAACCTAAGTCACAGAGTTGAGTAAAATCGATCTGCTCGATAGACACTCCTCGATCTCCAAAAAATGACTGACTTACAGGTTAAAACCAATATTTGGTAAACAACTTAAGTCACAGAGTTGAGTAAAATCGATCCGCTCGATAGACGCTCCTCGATCTCCAAAAAACGACTGACTTATAAGTTAAAACCAATATTTGGTAAAAACCTAAGTCACAGAGTTGAGTAAAATCTTCCTCCCCCTCCTCCTGCTGAGGAATCCAGTTACTTCTCCTCGATCTCCAAAAAACGACTGACTTACAGGTTAAAACCATTATTTGGTAAACAACCTAAGTCACAGAGTTGAGTAAAATCGATCCGCTCGATAGACGCTCCTCGATCTCCAAAAAAAACGACTGACTTACAGGTTAAAACCAATATTTGGTAAACAGCCTAAGTCACAGAGTTGAGTAAAATCGATCCGCTCGATAGACGCTCCTCGTTCTCCAAACAACGCAAGGACTTACTGGTTAAAACCAATAATTGGTAAACAACCTAAGTCAAAAAATTTGAGTAAAATCGATCCGCTCGATATACACTCATCGATCTCCAGAATAAAGACTAAAATGGTTAAAGCCAATTATTGGTAAAAAATCTAAGTCACAGAATTGAGTAAAATCGATTCGGTCGATAAACACTCTTCGATCTCCAAAAACGACGATTAATAGTTTAAAGCCGATTATTGGTAAAAAAACCTAAGTAAAAAAAAACTGAGTAAAATCGATCCGCTAGATAAACACTCATCGCTCTCCAAAAACGACGGTTAAAGCCAATTATTGGTAAAAAAAACCTAAGTACAAAAATGAGTAAAATCGATCCGCTCGATATACACTCATTGATCGTCAACAACATATTTTGAGTCAATACTGGTCGCCCTCCACCCAATCCAGATAAGTTTTTATGAAGTTCTATATTTGAGTCAATTACTTAAGAAGCAATTTTAATTTACAGTAATGGGTTAAAGATATATCAAATCTAAACTCATCTACTTGCTCGGATAAATCAATATACTTCTCCAAACAAAAGATTGGAATTATCATAGAATATATACAGCAAAATGTTGTGGTCATACAAAAAATGCTAAGGATAAATTAACCCCTAGCGACCACATACAAGCTCGATTTTACTCTTAAAAAAAAAACAACTCTTCAGAACTAATTGCCACCGCTGGGTTGGCTCGAAAAAGCACCCTTCCGAGGAGTAGCAGTACCCAGAAACGCCATCAGCTCCTCCTGACGCTTTTGGTAACCTTCATCATAGCCTTGTTTGATCTTACGCGTTTTCGTGTGTTCGATCAAGGGTGGATAAGTGATGCAGTAATAATGCCAAATAATATAGAAGGAAGATCAATAGTATTGTATTCCGAATTATCGAGTACAGATTACAAGTGTTTAGAGTCCTATTCGAGCATTATAGGATGCCGTACAAGCTAGAGGGCGAAATACGTAAAAGAAAGCCTATATCAATATTCCCAAGTGAGTCCGAGCAGCAGTCTCGAAGGAAGAGCACCTGGGAAGTTGTGTCTGGTGTCATAAATGCATGGGGTATTTATAGCTGAAATCGGGGTCTAGGTGATCCATCTGCAGACATGCAATTCTCGGCCCATAAGTTTGGATCAGAGCTCGGCCCAACAATAACTTTGGATCAAGGGCCGTCTGTACTTTTGGTATTTGGGCATTGGGGTCGAACTCGAGCTCCTGAGATAAATACTGTTCGATCTCGCATGATTGTAGAAAAGGCCGAGCCCAAAATATCCCTCATCAATACTCCCCCACTTCTCGAGCGTAAAGTGGAGCTTAAGCTCGAAGAAGTATACATAGTCTAGGACGATGAGGGGGGATGAATCAATCTCGGCATCAGCTTCGGGTATGCCTCGTTAAAAACCTAATTCGGAAAAACCCATTGGGATAAAAACCGAACTAGGGAAAAAGAGTGCATACTTAAGAAACCATATGATGATGCCGTCCAGACCTTATCCTTGTCGTTCGTTGTTGGAATAGGAGCTTGTGATTTGGATATTTCATCGCCATTTTATCGAAGAAGTCTAATTGAATCTCCTTATCCCATGGGCTGATGTGAAAATACGGAGCTAACATCTTTTTAATGCGTCGCTCGTTATGTGGGTCTTCAATTTAGGAATCTCGGAAAGTATAGGGGCCTTAGGTGTAATTTTTCAAAAATATGATTTTAATTTTACCTTTAGGGAGTTCAACCGTCGCGGTTACTCGGGGACCGGTTTGCAATTTCCCATTTTGTCCCCGTATATATAGTTAGACGGAGGGTCGATGTTCATCATAGATTCTGAGAAGAAAACTCTAGATCGGAGCAGACATATCGATAAGTGAGTTCTAGCAATCTTTTTCGAGCAATCCTCATATATTTATTATGTCGAATTCAGTAGATTTGAAGGGAAAATCTCCTTTAGAGGAAAATGATGCCGATAATCGAAAAGAGAGAGAAGTTGTGGAAGCTCGATCATCTGAGATCGAGAATCCACGAAACTCGAGTTCCACCTCTGAGTCCAGCGGGGAGGAGCGGGAATCGAATTCCGAACCGGAAGATAGCGAAGATGAAAATTCGAGCGAAGCAACAGTCTCCGACGAGGAAGAGGCAGAGGATGGGGACCTTCCCTTGGGGAAAAACGAGCAGAAGAAGTATAGATTGAATGGTAATGTTGTGGTCACGATTTTTGACTGGGAAGAGCCCTCGACCAGCGCAGGTCTAAACATGATTGAGGAGAGGGCGGATGAGATCGTCTGTTCCTATAAGGAAAAAGATCTGAACACGTTGCAAGAAGAATTCGGCCAATATCTAGGCGCCGGGTTCTCGATTGTGCTTCCTACTTCTGATCAACGGGTTACCGACCCTCCCGCGGGCTGTCAAGCCTTCTATTCCAAACACTTCCATTATGGCCTACGCATCCCCTTCCCTCCTCTGGTAGAAAGCATTCTGGAGGCTTTCGAGTTGACTCCTTGCCAAATTTTACCAAACTCGATCGGTCTTATTATAGCCTTCTGCGTACTGATGAAGGCCAAAGGGAAAAAGTCAGTCTTTCAGAACTTCTGGCGGATATTCCAGATGAGCGCTTCCACGTCTTCGAACGCGGGTTATGTATATTTCTCTCAGAGACCAAAGATTTCGATCTTATCGGCCAACGTCAGCAGTAATTTGAAAGGATGGAAGCATGAGTTCTTCTTTGTCCGAGGACCTGACTCTCCGCCTTCCGAAGACAATCCCGAGCCTACTCCGTATAACTGGCCTGGGGCAAAAACATGGATATATGGTAAACGCCGTCTTGTGAGAAGTATGAAAAGTGAGATATCAGATGCATTTCTACAATCTCTTCGTGCTGACCCTCATCAGACAGCATTGATGACTCAGGAGGCGGTCTTGCGATTGGCCGGGCTTAGTAGTTGCTCTTTTCCTGCCGATGCGATTGATTTCGGGGAGGCCCGGATAGATCCTGCCAACGCTCCTTCCACGCTGGCTGAGATTGTTGACAAATTCCGAACATCAATAGCTGGTCGACACGTTGCTTTCTTTTCAAAGGGTAACAAAGGTCGGCCTCATCCCCAATCGTCGAAAGTTTCCCGCAAGGCAGTAAAGTCCGCCCCTGGGGTCGGTATCGCAGCGGCTCCGAATGCTATAGTGACTTTTTCCCAGACTGCCGTTGCTGGAGCTTCTCATCCTTATTCCGCGGTCGAGGGGGTGTCTCAACCTCGAACCCATGATCTTCAGTCTGTTTTTCCGCCCGGCTCCTCTAGCCCGAACGAGAAAGGACTCAGCCATTATTCCCTACAGGAGGTCCGAGCTCAAAAGATATTAGAAGCGAGAATGGCTCGCAAGAGAAGTAGTGATATTCCCGAGTCTTCTAGAAGGGTGAAGCCTTTTGGTCGAGGACCTGGTCCGATCAAGTGCCGGGCGGGCCATTCCGTGCCAGATCTGGTTGATTTCATAGAGGATCATTCCCAAGGACCAAGGGCAGCTGGTTTCCCGGAGGACGGAACCATCGAGTCCGATTTGGGTCCAAACGGGGAACATACAGTGGATAAGTCACTTCGTATGTTCATGGCCGGGAGATTTAAGGATGATAATACAGCGCTATTCCTTAAAAGCGACTTCGAACTTGCGGGTGATTTTGCCTATGCTCTTCAAAAGGTATACAAGTTCTCTCGCGAGTACTAATTTATTCTCAATGTTAGTGCTTCGCCTTTAATGTTTAGTTTCTTCTTTAGGTCGGGGACTTGTACAATCATCAAGCTTATCGACAGGCCACCTTAAACGTGGAATCTCATATGGCTCAGAGTGCCCTTCACAATGTCCTTACGGCGGAAGCCACCAAGGCTGATCAGTTGAAGTATACTACTGCCAAGTTATCTGAGGTTAGAGAAGAGCTCGAGGAAGCCAAGAAGAGTCTTGATGGAAAGAGGGCCCTCGAGGAAGAGGTAACTAAATTGAAATCAGATCTCGAACATGTCAAGGCATTATCTGAGCAGGCCTATGTTCGGGGTCGAGAAGAGGGCAGAATTCCCGCCATAAGGGAATTTCTAGGGTCACCCTTCCTTGATGCCTTAGTTCGCTTGCGGTCAGGTGAAATTAATCAAGCCTTCTACTATAAAGGAGCTCAGCACCTCCTCACAGCCGCAAAGGTCGAAGGCGCCCTTGACGACTACCTTCCTAACATGGATCCTTATAAAAATATCTTCGGGAAAGATTATAAGGCTTCTTCCCTTCCTCCCAAGCTCGAGGACTTGGCCGCTCATGAGTTCGCTCCTTTTCTTGAGGAATTTGGAGTGCCGATGCCAAATCCTGATGCGCTCGAAGCTCAATCTGAGGATGAAGATGTGGATATTGAAGGGGATTCCCGCGATCAGGGGGAGCAAGGCACTCCTTCTTCCGATTTGAGTAAATCTGCGGCTGATGCGCAAAGTAATGATGGAGAAGGGAGCAGCTCGAGTAAAGGTGATTCTGATAGTTCGGAAAGCGGTTCTAGCGAAAAAGAGGAACAAGAGAGATCGGACCATGGTTCTGGTGTGAAGGAATCTAGCCAGTAACGATTACTATGTAATATGATTTACTCAGCGAACCATTGTTCTTGTATATTTATAATCTTCTGCTTTTGTCTATTTGGTGGATGCTCGAATTTGCATTCTTTCCTTAATGCTATTTTTAGGCTATTGTCTGTTTGACCATCTTGTTGAATTTTATAACGTCATTCTTGCATACTCAGTTGCGTCATTGAATCTTTCTTGGGAGTAGTGATTTACCAATTATTGCAATTCGCATGATGTCGTTTCTCTTATAAATACCAAGGCCATTTTACATTGCTTTCACACTAATATTGCTCGTAGTGTTCGGAGCTTTTAGAAAATCATTTCGGTTGGATCTTTACCTGGAAATCGAGAAATGAATAAAAATTCGAACGCTTTCGTGATTTCTTCCGTACCTTTGCCCAGACCAAGTGACGGCAGAAAAATAAGGAAAAGAAGCCGAGCACCAATTAAATCCATTGGTTCTGATCAACTATACTTCCATGAAGGAAATAAATATTCGACTGTTGCCCTTTCTTCATGCTTGAAATCCAGGGGCTCCAACAAGAGAATTAAAAAGGTTTCTTTCGTGGAGGATGTAACTGGGCGCACTCCTTTCCAATCCGTACCTTCGTTGGTCGGAGAATCTTTATTTAAAAGGGACATCGCTCCTTTTGATACAGTGTCACGTGAGAAATCTGAGCTGACCCTTCTTCGGGCCAATGTTTCTATCTCCGAGGCGGTCTTCTCAACTGGAGAATATTCCTCGTTCCTGTTTCATTCTGGGTTGGAATCCCTTGCCCAGGTAATTCTTCCTAACTTCTTTATCATGACTCTCTAATTTCTTTATTTCTGCCATGACATATTTTCTTATAAGTTCAGGCTGGCAAAAACTTTTCTAGGCTTTATGCGTTGGCCAAACATGAGATCGAACAACGGGCTTCTATTTCGCTCGAGCTAATCGGGAAAAAGATTGAGCTGGAACGTGCACTGGAAGCTAATAGATTTTTCAAGGAGAGACTGTCTCAGGATAAGTTAGGTTCGGAATTAGAGAGACTCAAAGATATCTACGAGCGTGAGAAGAGAAACTCCGAGCTTCGTGAGAAAGAAGCTTACATCCGCGGGTATGCTGATCGTAGTGCTGAAGTTCGAAAGATCCTTTTTGAAAATAATTTCGTTCAGTAATACTGTGGTTTTCCTTTGTATCATGAGCTTGCTAAGATTTTCCTTTTGTTGTATCACCATACTTGTTGTAACGATTTCTCTTTCTTGTTGTAACACAATCCTTGTTGTAATGATAATATTTGCTGGAATGATGTTCTCCGCCTCTCTCTCTCCTCCTCCTTTTTTTTTTTTTTTTAGTCCCTCATTTCTCGGGAAGTGAAACGGTCAGAGCTTTTAATGCTCGTATCGTGGCCATTCAGCCCAAGAGATCAACACCGTTGATATGGAATTCCTTCCCCTATATATAGCTCCGAAATTACCTTCACGTATCTGTAAATGTCTTGCCTCGGGACAATATGGTTGTGTTTTTACTCTCGTTGATCAACTACATGTTCCGTTTATTGTCAGTAATTAAAGCGTTCGAGATTTTTCTTCGAACCTTCTTTTCCATCTTCCTTGGAATTCCCATACGAAAGTCGTTCGGCTAGGGTATCGATAGGCGAAAATAACTGCGACTAGGGTACCGGCAGGCGACCTGCTCTCTCTGATTCCAAATCCTTGAGGCGGACTCGACTTCCTGTACTCTGTCCTCCATCCAGTTGGGATAGTGGGTCTACTGCTGGAGGGGTTTTCCTGCTCTCGATCTCCATGTCTTCGAGGCGGCTTCTTGAAGGGTGTGGTCTTTGAATTTGCTAGGATTACCTCCAACTGGAGTTGCTTCCCTGTCTCTCGACTTGGTCTTTTGCAGACCATTTCTAAAGGAAAGATCGGATGAAGGGTGGAAGTGTTCCGGCTTCACTTTTCTTCTTTGGGCATCCGTAGGAATAGTCATATGTAATAGGATCGTATCATTTGTAATATTTTCGGATTAGTTCGATTTCCTGATTGTAATCAATAGTTCTCATGTAATTTATTCGAAATTTGAGGAATGAAAAATCTTCTTTATATATCGTTGTCGATTTGATTTGAAGTTCGATTTTTGCAACATCTGAATCTTACGTGAGATATTTTCCATAGTTTAGGAATCAATAGTCGTCATGGAGAGATAATAGAATCTTGACCGATCTTGGATATGCTTTTGATTTAAGGGGCATAGCAAATGGCTTTCACCCTTAGTCGTATCAGAGCATTTTTAGCTCGAGCGTCATAGCAGAGGCTTTCACCCATTTAATATTTTTTATCTAAGGGGCATAGCAACGGCTTTCACCCTTAGTCGTATCAGAGCATTTTTAGCCCTCGGGTCATAGCAGAGGCTTTCACCCATTTAATAATTTCGATCTAAGGGGCATAGCAACGGCTTTCACCCTTAGTCGTATCAGAGCATTTTTAGCCCTCGGGTCATAGCAGAGGCTTTCACCCATTTAATAATTTCGATCTAAGGGGCATAGCAACGGCTTTCACCCTTAGTCGTATCAGAGCATTTTTAGCCCTCGGGTCATAGCAGAGGCTTTCACCCATTTAATATTTTCGATATAAGGGGCATAGCAACGGCTTTCACCCTTAGTCGTATCAGAGCATTTTTAGCCCTCGGGTCATAGCAGAGGCTTTCACCCATTTAATAATTTCGATCTAAGGGGCATAGTAACGGCTTTCACCCTTAGTCGTATCAGAGCATTTTTAGCCCTCGGGTCATAGCAGAGGCTTTCACCCATTTAATAATTTCGATCTAAGGGGCATAGCAACGGCTTTCACCCTTAGTCGTATCAGAGCATTTTTAGCCCTCGGGTCATAGCAGAGGCTTTCACCCATTTAATAATTTCGATCTAAGGGGCATAGCAACGGCTTTCACCCTTAGTCGTATCAGAGCATTTTTAGCCCTCGGGTCATAGCAGAGGCTTTTACCCATTTAATAATTTCAATCTAAGGGGCATAGCAACGGCTTTCACCCTTAGTCATATCAGAGCATTTTTAGCTCGAGGGTCGTCACCCATTTTATTCTTTTCGATCCAAGGGGCATAGCAACGGCTTTCACCCTTGGTCGATTTTCGAGGGTCGTAGCAACAGCTTTCACCCTTAATAATTGATAAAGAAAAGATAGAGATTGATAATAGATGAATATAGACCGAGAATATCCAGAATATGACGAATAAATAAGAATTTAGGCGAAATAAACTTTCATTGAATAAATACTCAATCGGAATAAACATTCCTCGAACAACTCAGTCGAAATAAACCTTCATTGAACACGTAATTTACTAAATCACTAGAAACAAAGAGAACAGAGCAAGATGCCTAAACAGCAGTAGTCTTGAATTTAACTATCTTCCATAATATTTTCTTAAATTAACAGCGTTCCATGCTCGAGGTAGTACCTCTCCGTCAGGATGAGCAATCTTGTAAGAACCTTTTCTTCCAACTTCAACGACCACAAAAGGGCCTTCCCAATTAGGTTGGAGTTTTCCAACGTGCCTCGATACTTCCACTTTCTTTAGCACCAGATCCCCCACCTTGAATGTTCGGATTCGAACGTTTCGATTATAAGATTTTTCCATGCTAGACTTTGTGGATTGGATTTTCAATTTCGCACGGTCCCTTCGACTATCCGCGTGATCAACTTCCACCTGCCTTAGAGATTGGTTTTTCTCGGGATCGTAAAATTCGACCCTGGGGGAAGGTACGAGGTTTTCTACTGGGATAACGGCCTCTGACCCATAAACCAGACTAAATGGGGTTTCTCCCGTTGCAGCTTTAACACTAGTCCTATTGGCCCATAAAACTCCTGGAAGTTCATCGAGCCATTTTCCTTTTGCCTCAGATAGGCGTTTTTCCAAGGATCGAACGATTTCCCTGTTCACGACTTCCGTCTGCCCATTAGCTTGGGGATGCCCTACAGATGCAAAATTCTGTTGTATTCCGAACTTTTCGCACCATTCCGTGATTCTTTTTCCGGCGAACTGCGTTCCATTATCTGATATTAAGATCCTAGGAATCCCAAATCTGCAGATAATATTCTTCCATAAGAAATTAATAACTTGGAACTGAGTGATCTTGGTTAGAGCGACGCATTCCACCCATTTGCTGAAATATTCAACTGCAACCAACACATAATTTTTTCGAGCTCTTGCTGTTGGAAAAGGCCCGACAATGTCAATGCCCCATTTATCAAAAGGCCAACAAATAGGAATAGAATGCATATGCTCAGTCGGTTGATGAATCAAGTTCGAATGAATTTGACAATGGTGGCACTTTTTCACATAATCAACAGAATCAGAGAAAAGAGTAGGCCAATAATATCCAGACCTCGAGCATTTAAGCGCTAAGGTCCGAGCACCAAAATGGTTTCCCGCTTCCCCCTCATGAACTTCTTTTAAAATAGCATTGTAGTGAATTTCAGGGACACATTTTAATAGAATTCCTGAGGAGGATCGTTTATAGAGTTGATCACCGATCAGAGTAAACGACGGCGCTCTGTATTTGATCCTCCGAGCCTCGTTTGGGTTTTCCGGAAGTTTTCCTTCCTTAAGATAGGCAATAAGAGGGTTGCTCCATGAGTCGCTTGGTTCATCGATCTCCATGATATCGATAGCAGGGGCCGCATCCAGTTCGATAGCAGATGTATTCGATAGCAACCACGTGATTATTCTTTCATTCTTTCCGTCGGCCAGACCTGAGAATTTTGACAATATATCTGCCCATAAATTTTCCTCTCTCGGCACAGGTTGAATATCGAACTTGTCAAATTGAGAGATCAATTTCTTCGTTCTGCCCAAGTATTTGATCATATTGAACTCCCTGGCCTCGTACGTGCCTTTCACCTGTCTATGAACAAGCTCTGAATCTGTTAGTACAACAATTGATTTTACCTTTGCTTTAAGAGCCATCTCTAATCCTGCGATCAATGCTTCGTACTCGGCCTCGTTGTTGGTCACGACGAAATCCAATGTTATAGCATAACTCAAATCCTCACCATTGGGTCCTTGGAAATGAATTCCTGCTCCACCTCCATCCTTGGTTGAGGATCCGTCCACATGCATCAGCCAGATTTGATTCTTGACTTCTTCGACCATACTCAGCTCGAAAATTGCTCCTTCCGTGTTCGATATGCCAGTTGACTCGAGCACGAAGTCAGCTAATACCTGGGCTTTTATGGCGACTCGCGGTTGATACTCGATTTCGAACTGACCAAGCTCGACCGCCCACTTGATCAACCTGCCTGATGCTTCTGGTTTTGATAGGACCTGTCTCAAAGGTTGATTTGTTAGAACAATGATCTTGTATGTTTGAAAGTAAGGCCTTAGCCTTCGGGCAGCTACCACCAACGCTAGTGCGAATTTTTCGATCTCCATGTAGTTTTTCTCAGCACCTTGCAGTAACTTACTTAAATAATAAACTGGTTTGTGCTCAGTTTTATCAAGTTTCACCAAAACCGAACTAATGCCCTCTTCCGACACAGCTATGTATAGATATAGAGGTTCTCCTTCAGATTGTTTGGCCAGCATGGGTGGCGAGGTCAGGTACACTTTCAACTCTTCGAATGCCTTATCACATTCTGCACTCCATTCAAAGTTCTTAGATTTTCGCAGGAGCTTGAAGAATGGTAAACTTTTGTCGGCAGATCGGGAGATGAATCTGTTCAATGAAATAATTTTTCCAATCAAACTTTGGACATCCGAGAGCTTCCATGGTGGCTGGAGATCGGTGATTGCTCGAATTTTTTCCGGGTTTGCTTCGATTCCTCTTTCGTGGACTAAATATCCGAGGAATTTTCCCGATCGCACACCAAAGGTACACTTGGCTGGGTTCAGCTTCATCCCATATTTTCTCAAGATTTCGAAACATCTGTCCAGATGGCCAATGTGATCCTTCTCCGTCATACTCTTTACGAGCATGTCGTCTACATAGACTTCCATTATCTCGCCTATCAGTTCTTTGAACATCATGTTAACTAGCCTCTGATAGGTTACACCTGCATTCCTTAAGCCAAAAGGCATAACAATGAAGCAGTACACTCCCCTCTCAGTGATGAATGCTGTTTTATCCTGGTCTCTTTCGTTCATGAAAATCTGGTAAAATCCTTGGAACGCGTCCATCATACTAAATAACACAAACCATGCGGTGGAATCTACTAGCATATCGATCCGAGGTAGTGGATAAGGGTCTCTTGGGCATAATTTGTTTAGGTCGGTAAAGTCATTGCACATCCTCCATTTGTTTTCGATTTTTTCGCCTTTAGAGACCAGGACCACATTGCACAGCCATTCTGTGAACTTGATTTCCCTGATCTGACCTGCTGCTAATAACCTATCGACCTCTGCATTGATTATCTTGTCCTTCTCGCGACCATGATTGCGCTTCTTCTGCCTTACAGGTTTTGCTTTTGGATCGATGTTTAACGAATGTGTTATCACTCGCGGGTCGATTCCTACAATATCATCCGAACTCCAGGCAAAAACGTCCACATTTTTCTGTAAAAAATCTATGAGCATGGTTTCCATGCCCTCGCTTAATTCCGTTCCAATTTTAGTGAACTTTTCGGGGGATCCTGGAATTAAAGTCACTTTTTTGTGGTCGGGCGCTTGTACGCTCATATCAACATTTTTCCCTTTCTTTCCTTGAAATTTTTCGCAGTCGGGAATTGGTGTTTTTAACTCAGACGCTAAATCACTTATCTTCCTCTTGGTCGGGAGTTCGGGCTCCACTTTCTTTTTAATACTCAAAGACGAGTTATAACACTCCCATGCCATGTACTGATCATTCCTCATTTCTCCCACTCCTCCCACGGTTGGAAACTTTATTTTTTGATGGTACGTAGACACGACTGCCTTGAAGATATTTAGGGTTGGTCTCCCTAATATAGCATTATAAGCGAATGCTGTATCTACTACCAAAAATTTGATCATTCTTGTTACATTTTTTGGTTTAGTTCCTAGAGTCGTGCTTAAGAGAATGGTTCCAAGCGGAATGATTTCTGATCCACCGAACCCGACCAAAGGAGTGGTTACTTTATCTAGACGTGGGTTACAAAGATTCATCCTTGTGAGAGCTTCAGACGAAATAATGTTCGCTGAGCTTCCGTTGTCGACTAGCACCCTCTTGACTTCGAAGTTAGCAATCCTCAATGTCAACACCATGGAAAAATCTGGATCGTCTTCACTTGTGTCCCAATTGACATCAGAGGGTCGATCGGCCTCACTGAAGCTTATAACTTGATTTTCCATGGAGGGAGATTCTAAGGACAGAATCTCTCTCTTAGCAGAGACTCCAGCTTTTATCGACCTCATAGTTCTTTTTCTAGCATTTCTGCTATCACCTCCTGCTGGTCCACCTGCGATCATGTTTATCACTCCATTCGAGCGCTCTTCTGCTTGGCCTCGAATTTGCCTTTGCTGGTTGTTAAACTTCCGCGGACTTCGGGATCTATAACGACTGTTATAGTTGCTACCTTTGATAAACTCTTTCAGTTTTCCTTGGGCAATTAATTTTTCTATCTCAACTTTTAATTGATAACAATTTTCAGTACTATGTCCCCGAGCCCGGTGATATCGACAGTATTGTTCATACCCGGGTGCACCTGCTCTAGCCTGGGTGATCCTTTGAGCTTCAGGGATCAAATTTCCTTCTTCCAACATGGTTAGCACTTCTTCCTTTGAGGTGTTAAGCTCGGTAAACTGCACTTTACCCGGTCTCGGGGCTCGAGTCCGATCATAAGGAGGTCCATATGAATTTGGGGCTTGGGGCGGCACATGCGGCTTATAAGTATTAATTCGTTGCCAAACAGATCCTTTGTTCGATCCCCCATAATCACCAGGTTTCGGAATAGGAGCCCGATCTTGTTTCTTGTTGAGGGGAGACTTGATAGCATGCGAATTTTTTAATTTGTTCATCTCTTCCTGAATCATATACTTTTCAGCAATCTCCATTATTCGTTCGAAAGACTTTGGTTGTTTTCTGCACAATGCGTTTCCGAACTGGATGCTCCTTGTCAGTTCAAACATTAGGGAGGACAAATATTCGATCTGCGGGGTATCGACTTTCAAGAGTTCAATACTAAATCTTGCTAACCACTGCCTCAGCGTCTCTCCTTCCAATTGTTTTACGGTTCCCAGATGATTTGCCGGCAATCTTGGCTTTCTCTGGCTAGCGAACTGATGTTTTAGTTTATCGCAGAATTCTTCGAAGGAAAATATGGAGTTGGGCGGTAATTTTCCGAACCAATCGAGAGCAATTCCTTCAAAAGTGGTAACCATGATCTTGCAACAGAAGTCCTCTGAATGTCCATATAAATTCATCACATTAACAAAGCTGTTGATGTGTTCCCCGGGGTCGATAGTCCCGTTATACCGTGGTAGCCTTGTTGGCACTGTTTCCGAGTTTCGAGCTTCTCGTATCTCTCGACAAAATGGCGAGCAGCGCATGATACTGTTCGAAACCTCCCTATCTCGCAGATTCCCTCTAGTTAGATTGTTTTTCCCTCGCCTGGCGGTATGATTGTTACGGGGAATCTCTATCATTGTATCCTCCTTTTCTAATTCCTTAGCTACTCTCTCCCGTACTATCTTTTCCAACTCTGATTCAGTAATTCTTTTGTAAGTCGATTTTCTGCCTCCAACTGCGCCAGCAGTGTGGCTCTCTCCTATCACTGAATCCTCCAAATTATGTACCGATCTTAGTGGGTTTTCCGATCGGGCATTGATTTTCGAGGGCATTGCTCGAGGAGGGTTTGTTGCTGGGGCATGCGATATAGATCGCAGTATGCTGTTTTCCTTCTGGATGTTCGAAGAAGGTATTTCAGGTCTCCCGTGATTTCCTGGTTGGTCTACGGGTGATTGATCAGCCCTCCCACTGTTCAGGAATTCCCTACACATTGTGCCTATGATAGATCTTAGATCACCAACGGTTGTGTGGATTGGAACATTATCCTGGGGAACTGTTGGTGGAATCTCTGGTTGCTGAGCCGCACGAGACAGATTATCGGGCTCATTATTGACCGAATTCTGCGCTCCTGCTGCATGGGAGGGTTCTCCTCGGTTGTACGTATTTCTCCTCGTAGTAGGCATTTTTCGGTCTAATACTCGAATAAGGCCCCACGGTGGGCGCCAATTGATCTTACGCGTTTTCGTGTGTTCGATCAAGGGTGGATAAGCGATGCATTATAATGCCAAATAATATAGAAGGAAGATCAATAGTATTGTATTCCGAATTATCGAGTACAGATTACAAGTGTTTAGAGTCCTATTCGAGCATTATAGGATGCCGTACAAGCTAGAGGGCGAAATACGTAAAAGAAAGCCTATATCAATATTCCCAAGTGAGTCCGAGCAGCAGTCTCGAAGGAAGAGCACCTGGGAAGTTGTGTCTGGTGTCATAAATGCATGGGGTATTTATAGCTGAAATCGGGGTCTAGGTGATCCATCTGCAGACATGCAATTCTCGGCCCATAAGTTTGGATCAGAGCTCGGCCCAACAGTAACTTTGGATCAAGGGCCGTCTGTACTTTTGGTATTTGGGCATTGGGGTCGAACTCGAGCTCCTGAGATAAATAATGTTCGATCTCGCATGATTGTAGAAAAGGCCGAGCCCAAAATATCCCTCATCATTGTTCATAAGCGCGCCGACGATACTCCTCTAAATTGGCGTTCAATTGAGTCAGATCATCCCTTTCCTTCTCAAGAGCTAATTTTTCTTCACGTAATTTCTGAAGATCATCATTAAGTTGCCCAACTTGAAGAGCGTGCCCTTCGGCCTTCGTTCTCTCCGAATCCAGGCGAAGCCTCAGGTTCTCTTTGCTGAACCATAAGTCATCACCCTGAACACCCAGTTGCAGCGCATAGTACTTTCCCTGAGAAAAGAGAAGTCGTAAATAACAAAGCAATCAAAGATAGTACAAGAATAAGCTCTGAAAGATAAATACCTGCTCAAATATCCAGAAAAGAGATTGAACAAGGGATACATTAGAACTACCCTCATGTTTCTTCAACTCACCGGGCAAAATGGTGCTAAGACCCAAATCCTAGGACAAAGGATCGGGTTCATAAGAATCAGGCAGGACAGAGTCTAGAGGAATCTTATCATGAGGGGGGACCTCTGACTCAGTTATATCCCTAACCTGCTCAAGGATACAACGATCATCCAGCAAACGCGGAGATTCCCTCTCATTGGGGCTCAAAGAAGTTTCTTTCCCAGAATAAGAGATTACAGTCCGCCGACCGGACCTAGGTCCAGCCTGACCTCCGGAAGGACCACCAGCCTCAAAAGAAGTAGCCGCGACTGTAGTATCAGTAAGTAAAAAGTCTAGAAAACCTTGAGTTATAGATTGTGGCAGAGATGGATTCAAAAAAGGGCCGCCGCTATCTGGCCCCCCTGCAACATCCCTTTGGCTTTCACCAATTACCAATTCAGTAGCAGAAGAAGAAGGAATTGAATTGTCAAGAGAATACTCATGCAAATTATGCTCAGAGGAAGAAACAGTGGAAGGAACAAGAATGTTGAAGGATTGCTCCATATTGGACATATCCCCAAAAGCAACCCGACCAGGGGAAAGTCTCCTTTCAGAATCAGAAGGGATAGTGGGATTTTGTTGAGAAAACTCTGAGCTAACATTTACATCGCTTAAACGATCAGAAGGGACAACTGGAGTCTGAGTCCCCGACCTCCTAGCGATCTGGAGTCGAGGAGGATCAGCCGAAGGCCCCTCGTTGAGAGGCCTTTTTGGTTTTGGGTTTCTGGGATTATCGTGTGAAGAACGCTTGGAGGTGTTACCAAAAAGGTTGCTCATCCTCGAAAACTGAAAGATGAATTTTAACTATCGAGAAAGGCTTATCGACCTCCTAGAGAGAATATTTTATCGGGATAGAGGAATGCAGTAAAATAGCGATTAAATTTTTTACCGTATGTATTTATACTGGATGAAAAGACGCGACAGACCCTAAGGACAGACGCGAAATAGAGAACATGGCCAATGAACAATCGCACGAATTTGAAGAGACGCAGACATAATGATTGTGCTAGAAGTAAAGACTTAGGTCTAAAATTATCGTAATCAATGAAGAAGTTAAAACATCACAAATGCAGAATACAGATCGTCTTATTAGAAAGGATAAAAAAGTAAAATTACAAATTACACTTTGACAAATATTATCACTCAAGGTTGCTCATCGCCCTTATTAAAGGTTCTTTGGTCGCTCTTTGTTGTATCCTGCCTGTCGCTAGCAAGAACTTCATGATCAACAGTCATCTCTCCTTCTCCATGGACAATGGTCGCTGTCTCGAGGTTATCCTCCTAACTCTCTTGATCGACAAAATTATTATCGACTTCGGGATTTATATCTGAAGGAGGAGTCGGTAAAGGTTTTCCAAACTCCTCGACCAAATGAGCCAAAGGAAAGTGTTTATATTCGACATTCGGCAGATCAGAAGAAGAATACTCCTCGCCATAACGGTTAAGGCTAACATGAGTGGCCCTGAAATATTCTCTCTGGCGATCTTCGATCAATCCCATAGCGACCATCTGATGAATCGCTTTCTTAAAGGTACTTTCCAGGAGGGGACCAACCTTCTGATACACCAAGGCGGTATGAACCGGAGAATTAAGGAACTCGCGAATCACTTTCTCACCAGGATTCCTACCATATCGATCGGTAAGACCGCCGAAAGGAAGATTCTCTTCATACTCGTTCAAGGAAGCTTGGAGACTAGAAACTTGTGACTCTAGCTCACTAATACGAGTAGTATATTGGACTTGGTGATCTTCCAGCTCTTTGGCTAGTTGGTTAACCCGCTCTAGGGCACGAGATGTTTCCAAAATGCTGTTAAAAACATGGGGATCGTCATTGCCCATATCCTGAGTACCTTCGACTAGGAGTGGATGAGAGGAAGACATGGAAGGACCGACCTCTGTCGCACCACCCTCCGGAACAGACACCTTTTGAAGCAATGCCTTATTCCTCTCCTCAAGAAATTCGCACTGTTGCCTCAATAGGGCAGATTCATAAGCAAAGGACAGTAGACAAGTACTAGTCTGAGGTATCAAAAGAATAAGTTATTAGAGTGGAAATATTCTGAAATATTTAGATAAAAAGAAAGGCGCGTAAAAGCATTTACCTTCTCGGCATAAAGAGAAGCTTTCTGTAATTTCTCCAAGGGATCTTTGTGGAGCATCTTATTAATGTCACGTGTGAAAACGCCAGAGAGAAGGATACGAGTAGCCTTATCTGCTGCATTTTCCTTCTCATCGTGGATCAAAGAATCCTGCTCAGAATAACCGGCCGCCCTCTTCCCCGCTAGATGATCTGCAATCATCTCGACAAGGGTAGGCTGGGATGTTGTTCGCCAAGTAAAGTAATGTCCTCACCAGAGCGACTATAAAACTGCTTCCTCCTCTTAGCCGCAGTGCTTGTTGAATTGGGCATCGACCAACCTCGACAACCACGAATACCGAGGGAAGTTCTGAGATGGAGAGGAGGATAACCTTGTCCAGTCCCTGTAGGACCCGGAGTTTGTGGAGAAGAGGTTTCCTGAGGAGTTTCCTGGGAAGGATCTGGGGATTCTTCTCTATAATCATCTGAATCTTGACCCAGATCCAATTTCCTCTTTCTGGACACCCTTTGCTCAATTGGATGATTCTCCACCGTTTTGGTAGACTTTGATAGAACCATTTTCCCTTTGATAGAATGCCGAGAATTCTTTACCATGGAGACTAAAGAAAACAAAGTCCAGACAAGATGTTATTAAAATATAAAGATAAAGTGAATACAAGGGTGAATAAATAACGCTTACCAAGCGACTGAGACGAAGAATAGATAGGGAAAGTGTGAGAACTTAGGCCAGCCTTACGAAGAAAAGCCTCGCCGATAAGAAGAGCGCATTGATATTTGTCAGCACGCATTTCCTTTATCTCTTCTACCAACTTTGAATCGTCGGGAATTAGATGACCCTCAACGGAGCGACCACCAAAAATCCACTTGGAATCATGGTCCCATGAGAATGGTTTGGTGGAACCATCTGCTAAGGTAAGATGAGAAGGAGGACGAACAAAGAAAAAGAAGATTTCCAGTCGGAATTGCTGGAAACCGGAGAATAAAAAATGGATCAACCAGATTTCTGACTAGCAAAAAAGTATCCATGATTGGAAGAGCTAGAAATATTAAAACGAAATAACTTGGTAAAATTACGAAAAGAGGGTTGGAACCCTTTGTCAATCACCAGAACAGAAAAACAAACGAGAAAAGCTACGAAGTTTGGGACCAGTTGTGTCAAAGAGACACTAAATATCTTCAAAATATCCAGAAATAAGGCAGACAGAGGAAGACGAAGACCATGATTAAAGTGGGCTGTGTAAAATGCCCGACAGCCTTCCGGGGGAGAGGTAACCCTATCGGCGGGGGATGGAAGTATAATTTCGGAGCCCTCCGGGAAATATTTTGCATAATTGTCTAAAACCTCATGAAAAGTCTCGTCGTTATAAACGCAGGAAAGGCTCTCGACCGGATCAGATACTTGGGGGTTGGTACCTTTGCCCTTCTTAGCCTTGAACGCAACCTCAGCATCAGAAATGATCCGCACCTTGAAAGTGTCTTTGTCAGGAATAATTATCTCTGATGGTCCCGTCTGTTCTGGTGGGGGGCTAGGAGAAGCCCCCACGTCGATAACAAGAATGACTTGTTCAACAGAAGAGGAGGAAGGATTTTTTGAAATGGAGGCCATATTATTCGATCTTTGGAAAATAGTGATCGATGGACACGAAATTTAGAAGAACTATCGAATAAGAAAATTACTGCAAGAAAATTGGAGGTGAAAAGTAAAAAATGGATAAAACTACGATCGCCTATTTATATAGAAGGCCGAAAAGACGCTTAAAACCTTTCGTGACTGATCATATTCCCGCCAATCAATGAAGGAAAAACCGCCTCCTCGAGAAGAAACAACACTACAGTTCAGGAACATTAAAACGACTATCTATGAAATGTAGCACTCTTTTCCTTGCTTAGGATTTTTTCCCACATGATTTTTTCCAAGTAAAGTTTTTAACGAGGCACAATTCATAGAAATGACAGTCGTATGAGACCATCTACTTCTATGAGCTTCTACTGCATATACGCTCGAAGAAGTGAGGGAGTACTGATGGGGGCTATTTTATACCCCTTATAACGCTCGGAGCGACTAGAAGATACTTGATCGGTTCGACCAAGAAGCTCATTCACTCGAGCCGACCAAAGACATCTATTCACGGCGATCAGACCGAAATCTGAGTTCAAGAAGGATCAATACCCCGAGTCCTAGTGGGATTACGTTTCCTTTTATAGCTAGGGTTAATATCATATAAATATCTAGTTCAACATTGTATTTAGGGGGACTACGATTAAGAGCTTATGCCTACATACTCTGGCTATCTGATATCAAATTAATAGAAAAGCTTTTGCTATACTATATTCAATATCCTCTGTTTCGTGTTCTTATTGCTTTTTACATATTGTTCTTTCTTGAGATTGATCCATCCGGAATAAGGTAACTAGGCCCTATAATCACTATATAATTACACCCCATAAACCATTATTATTGATTTAATCAAGTCATACGAAAAACGGTTAAATCCTTGCAAAATCATATTGATAACAATTGATAAAAAAAAAACATACTCAAAATTTTAAGAATCATTCTTGAGTCGACATGTGGACAAAATAAAAACACTGATAACATAAAATATAAACCACAACTTAAAACAATAATAATGATAATAATGACAACACAATCAATGAGTTAATTAATTGTCTATAATTGATAATCATCGTAAAATTCACAATCAGTTTGAATTTTATTTATTTTTAATTTAGTCTAAATTTACTTTGATCGCATTTTTAAGTAGTCTTAATTTTAAGTTAATAAATGAATTTAATTTAAATCAATTTTAGAAATGAGCTTCCATTTTTTATGCCTGTTGATGTAGTAGAACTTTTTGTCCAGGGAATGCAAACGAGTGACTTGAGTCCAATTTTTGGGCTCTCTATCGGAGATGGAGATGATTTTTTGATTTTTTTTTCCCGAAGAAATGAAGATGCTCTAATGTAGTAAAGTTTGTTATGACCCAACATTATGAATATTAATTATTTAAAAAAAAAAAAGAAAAAATCAACATCAACAACATTATAAATATTAATTTCCTTAAAAAGGACCTCTCAAAGTCTATTGTCGTGAGCGGATAAAACTCCCGACTTCACTAATTATTTTTGGTGTGTAAACACACTCTTTGTCAAACTTTCTTCGTAACTTTGTGGTGTTAGAATGTTTTCATGTTGATGTAGGGATGAAGTTGATTAGACGTACATAAATTGACATTTTCCCTTAACAAATTTTGAAAACAAAAAAGAAAATGTACATGCAACTGATGTCATAAGAAGAGATTTCTATTTTGATCTAAAAAATGCAGGTTCTAAAAAACAAATTATAAAATGCATGAACTTTAAATTGTTCATTATTGGATGATTTTTTTTCCCACTCAATCTTAAAAAGGGATTTGTAAAAAAAACTATAAGGGTAATTAATTATAGGGACCTCTCCTGACATTTTTGTGAATTTCGTGCCCAATCCCTTTGGAATAATTACAGAGACTTTGCTTGAGGTCTGTAAAATCTTACTAAACTCTAACGGAGACTAATGGAGGTGGACAGAATGCGTGAAATTACTCTCTTGTTCTCATCCAATTAAACTACTTCGACCTCCCCTGAAGTTTGTAAAACCTTACAAAAATTTATATTTGCATATTTGTCTCTAAACTTTAATAAAAATTCAAATTATAAATAAAAAAAGAAAAGAAAAGAAAAACTAAGCCCACCCCAATTTATATTACATAAAAAAGAAAAAAATATTTATTGATTTTTTTAGTTAATTTTTTATAAAATGCATATTTCAATACTATATTATATAATTCATCAAGAGCGTAAAAAATAATTTATTAAATATGTAAACAAGATTTATTTTAGTATTTTATAGTAAATATTATTTCATAGTTTTGGATTTAATTACAAAATAAATAAATTAATAGTTCTTATTTTATTAAATAGGGTAGTTGAATGAGTATTATTAATTTTGTTAAAAAATAATTGATTTTTTTAAGTAAAATTTTATGAATAATTTATCTTCGTTTTTTCTTATTATTAACAATAATTTATTCACTTTTCTTTGTATTTTAATTTTAAAAACATTATGAAAAAAATTTAAATTATATCTACACAATAGCGAAATAATTTTAAGTTTTACTTTTTCATTGATATTTGTTACATTTACACCAAAAACAAATC
This sequence comes from Penstemon eatonii, assembly GCA_038501285.1. Taxonomy (NCBI): domain Eukaryota; kingdom Viridiplantae; phylum Streptophyta; class Magnoliopsida; order Lamiales; family Plantaginaceae; genus Penstemon; species Penstemon eatonii. The sequence continues at coordinate 30,729,190 of CM076713.1, forward strand.
ACATCATTTTATGGAAACCCTTCACATGCAACAAACATAACAAGGGTATAATTGTCCATGAAATAGCTAAAGTAACCTCAAGGGTAAAATGGGGTTTTAAATAAAATTCGGATGGTGATGTCAGCAAAAATTAACGGTGGACCGACGGATGTAAGGTTTTGCAAATGTTAGGGGAGGTCTTTATAATTATGATTCTCCGAGGAAATTGGAAGCGAAATACATCAAACCACAAGGGATGTCCCTGTAATTAATTAACCCAAACTCTAAATTTTGTAACTTATAGTACTTTTTTTTTTTTTTTGGTTTTCAAAGAGTTTAATTCCTTTCGAGGCGTGTCAGACACATAAAGTGGGAATCTCTTCCAACAGGAATTCGAACCCGAATCTGCTACTTTGTAGTAACTAGTCTTTTTTACTAGATCAATCACCCGTATGGTGTAACTTATAGTATAAGTCTATATAGATAAAATAAAATCATGAAAGTAATGACATGGATCCAAATCTTCGATAAAACGCAAGCAAGACAATTAAATAGTTGGGAGTATACCTCGAGGCCTTTTTAGTTGAGTTGGCATTAATTACTTAGGAAGTTACGGTGATGAAAGGAAAAACTATGGGGTCTAATTGTTTGGCCTTTTTTTAAAAGAAAATTTCGTGTTTGAGAAAAGTCAAACTAACATATTTCTAATCTTCTTAAATAAAATTTTCATCTTTCAATTTTTTTAAATTATTTTTTTCAAAGTCAAACAAACAATAATTTTCTTATCTCTAAATAAAATCTATACAAACTCTACTCAAATTTGACATAGACATAAAGTAACATATCTCTTATACAATTTATATCACATAACAACTATGATTTGACATAAAGTCTTACACATCTTACACCTACAACTTAACTCTACCCAAAAAATTTATACTTATTTTATTTCTCAAATCATTCCCTCAAAGCCTAAACAAACAACGCAAATCGAGATTATTTCACAAACCTCCACTACTCTCCCAAACTATTTTCCCAAACACCAAACAAACAAGGTCATAGTCCTTTTATTCAGGTCCAGTTCAAATACATATACATAATACATATACATATTCTTACTTTCACAACCTTAATCAATTTTGATGTATAAATATTAATAATACCATTAATTTCAAAATAATTTCTAAAATAATTTAAGAGTGAGTTTAACTCAACCATGGTTAAAAATACTTCTTAAAAGTATTTGATCATGATTATAAAAATATTTTTGTCAATCATAATTTTCGTGGTATTTAGCCCTCAATATAATAATCACATTTGAGATCACTAGAAGTGAAAACTAAAACTTATCTTATAAGATACTAAAATGTTACTTTTACAAAAGTTATTATTCAAAAATAATTATTATATAATTAATTTATATTATAGTCAATTATTGTCAAAATTTATTTTACTAAATTAATTCTCCTATAATCTTGATTCAAAATTTTATCATTTTCGTCAAAAACATCGAAAGTTTCCATTTTTGAATAAATGAAAACGAAAAGAAGGTGTAATTCCGAAGCCATTTATTTGTCTTGATACTCTCTTGTTTTATTTAATTTAGCAATTCAATTTACAAATTTACTTAGTGTTGTGTTTCCAAAACATTTTCGAATTTTCTTTTAAATGTCTCAAATATTTGAATGACCTAAGAGAGAGAAAGAAAACTTTGTTCCATGCCTATTTTTGCAATTCGAATTTCTTGGCTAAATCTACCCTAAGACTAAGTTAAAAGGATATTTAAACCTTACGTAATAACACGACGTTAAAATCTGGGCCATCTGCTGAAATTATTCATAATGGGCCTTCTTGTGCACTCACCAACACCCGTACTAGGGTCCGTAAATTTCATGACGGAGTCAAAGGTAAACCGTAAGGAAGTCCAAAACAGAAGTGGCTTTTATATATCCATTTGCACTATTATTATGTATACTCAAATAAATAAAATATGTAAAATTTATATTGTATAATAATGACTAGACATAAGTACATAACTAATGCGCACTCTGTGTTCCAGCATCACTCTGTGTTCCAGCATCACGGTATAAATGATACCTGAAGATATATGAAATTATAAAAACATCATATATTTTAGGATAAATTACGAATACCCCCCTTAGATAAGGTCTAATTACAAAAATTACTCTCATGTATTGGGTTTTACAATAATTTCCCTCAAGTTTGTCACCTTCTTACAATTAACCTCTTGCCCCTAAAATATTTCAATTTTGCCCTTGGGTGTTTTTATATTATTTGTAAATGTCTTATAAATGTTAAAAACTTGAGATCTAATTATTATATTTTATAAATTAGAAAAAAGATAATTATATATTTACTATCAGAATAATTGATAAAATTTTTAATTGCCCGTAAGTTTTAATAAATATTGCAGAAAAGAAAGATATTTACATATTTATTAGCAATCAAAATTGTAAAATATTTGATTGATTAAATACATTTTTATATATATGAATTGTTTACACATTAGTTAAATGAATATATTTTATATATTAGTAAATTTAATAAATAATATTGTATTATAAATAAGATATTTTAATTTATGGAAGTTTATATTGTATTATAAATTGAAATATTTATTGAAATTTATGGACAATTATAAATTACATAACGTATTTTGGTGGTAAATATATGATTATTATTTTTATAATTTACAATATAACAATTAACACCCAGATTTTAAAATTTATTACATATTATAAACATTAACTTTCAAGGGCAAAATTAGAACATTTTAGGGACAAGGGGTTAATTGTAAGAAAATGACAAACCCGAGGGGGATTTTTGTAATATCCAATACGTGAGGAGGATTTTTGTAATAAAGCCTTATTTGAGGGCGGTTTTCGTAATTTACCCTATATTTTATTCTGAAAATAACATATTTATGAGGAAATAAAAAAAAAAAAACTTACTGCCACATTTGAAGTTATGGGGGAGAATTCTACCGCACCTCTTAATCATCTTTAAGGTGCGCTTAACGTTAATTAATTTCACTACTCTTTTGGTGATGAAAGAAAGGGCACACACATTCAGTGTGTGTGACCCTAACGCGTTTACAACAGCTACGTGAAGGCCGCGTTCTAAAGAATATGGAATAAGCACACGCATTAAACCCAACCTTTCTCTCCTCCGCGCACTCGGCTTCTGATGGCGGCGCCGATGGCGGCGGCGGCGGAGTTGTTCGACCATTTGTTTCAGCGGCCCATCCAACATAATTCATTGCCGCAAGCACTACCAATAAAAGGGGAACGACGACGAAACATGACTTGGTCATTTTTGTTTTATTTATAATTTATTCTCTAGTCGTCAATCACTTTAGAATTTATAGTGGCTCAGTTATGCTTTTTACAAAAAATTGATGGAGTTATATAAAGTGTGACAAAATGAATTAACTTCATAATGCCTTATTTTAATTATGATATGATAGGTTCAACCATAAGATTTTTATCTCTATATTATAATCACACTTTTGATCCCTCTTATGATTTGGCTTTATCATTTTCGTCCTTTCTATTTTTTTTTTTATAGTAGATGTATTTCTTTTATCAATGTAGTATAATACATTCGTCCATTTTGTTAATGTAGTGTAACACATTTATACATTAATTTTCATCCATTTTACGCAAAATTTTATTTTTGATCATCTAAAGTGGTTGCGTTTCAAAATTTATCATGGTGCCTCAATAATATACGGCATTTATTGTGTCGGCATCATCAATTTCAGTCCTTATCATCAGAAAATTTTATTATTGCCGAAAATCATCAGTATTAGTCATATTTGACTAAAAAATAAGTTTTTTTTGTATGAACCATCAATTTATATCCAATTATACCGAAAATTTTAGTTTTAGCCAAAAATTTTAAAATTGAAGTTAAAGACCTATCACATGACTTATACTTGTAAATTTTGGTGATTTGCTCGTTTTTCGCCGGTGTACAATTACATAAAATAAAACAAGCACAACAGTAAATAGGGGGTGTCAATATAATGTATTAATATATTTCGATCCAAGTAATTACAGATTAAGGGGGGAGGGGGGGTCTAATCGAGTGCTACAGGATGCCGTACAAATTAAATATAAGACTAATAACGTTATTTTCGACCAAGATCCAAGATCCAAATAGCCCAAGCAGAGAAAGTTGTTAGTCTAAGATGAGAGCGTCTAGGTGTATGTGTCCAATATAATATATGCGTGTGGTATTATAGGAATGGTGCGTGATAGGTAGACCTGTCGTAGGGGAACATCCCTCGGCCCACAAGCCAGGCCCATTCATGCACCCAAAGTACATCGAAGATATGGTTCTGATCTGCCGAAGTGGTCTGGTCGGAATCTATCTTGGAGATCGGAATATGTGCCATCAGGTTGGAAAAAACGGATATCGATCTGAATGACTTTCACAAAATAGGACATGTGAAATATCCCTCATCATTTGAAATCAAATTATGAAATTCTTAATTTTTTAATAGTATCGACAAATAATATTTTGGCTAAAATTATGTTTTTCGATGATTGAACATAAATTGGTGATTTTCGACAAAAATAAAATAAAATTAATTTGCCGATCAAATAAGACATAAATTGATGATTTTCGATGATAATTAGAATTTTCCGGTGATAAGGATTGTAATTGACGGTGATGATTCAATAAGCGACTTATACTGTCGAGGTACCACAATAAATAATAAATTTTGAAACTCAACACTTTAAAGGGCTAAAAAAAAAATTTGCCTCCATTTCAGAATGAATCTTGGATTTAAGAGGAACGAATGTGTTATACTACATTGATAAGAGGGACGAATCTCCTACGAAAAATTTAAGAGGTACGCATGTGTTATACTACATTAATAATAGAGACTAATATGGTACACGTACTACATTAATAAGAGGAACACATCTGCTATGAAAAATTTAAAAAGAACGAAAGTGATAAGTCAGACCATAAGAGGGACAAAAATACGATTCACTCTTATTTTAAAACATAGGTCATGCCAATTTACACAATTTTTTGTTTACCTATTATATCCTTAATATTTAAAATTACTTAATTATGTGATTTTATGTATGACATCAGACGCTATTAACTATCCTAAAATAAGTTGGTGTTAGGAAATATACATAATTTAGGTGTACAGTGCATTTACACATACAATCGTCCATATCGTTCAACTGTAAATTGGTCTACACTCGGGCTTTCGCCACGAAACCAAAATCAATTGGTGTTAGGAAATGCACATACTTAGCCTTATAGAGCATTCACATACAAACAAACGCCCACATTATTCGACTGTGACTTGGCCTTCACTCGGGCCTCTGCCATGGGACAATTGCTGCCATAACTCAGACCAATAATCTCCCCCTCAGCCCTTTCTCCCGCAAGAAATCGAACCCGTGACATTGACTCTGATACAATTGTAGGACCTCAGATGCTACCAGTAATCCAAAAATCAATTGTTGTTAGGAAATGCACATACCTTAGCCTTATAGTGCATTTGCACATAAAAACGCCCACGACATTCATCTTTGACTTGACCTACACCCGGGCCTCCGCCACGGGACAATAGTTGCATAGTCAACAATTTAACTTTTTCATTTCTCCCGGCCATAAATTTAATCTTTTTTTCTTTTCAAACAAGCTCCAAAAAAGAGTCCGTATTTTTTGTGCATACAAAACATGTGAAAACGTGTGCTGAGGATGACTAATATATAAATTATGATTAATGATATTGTCAGAGCACAAATTATTTATGTCAAAGCAAAATTATAATATTTCCCAAAACCTCAATATTAAATTCTTTTGATGTTACTCTCCCATTCTTAAATACATGTCGTTTAGGGTTGTTATACAAGGATTAGGAAAACTATTTATTAATTAAATTTTAGAAGAATAAAAGTCTTATAATACAAAACTACCCTTGAAAATTGAAAGACATTTAAAATATTTAGGAGTTCAATCATTAATAAGAAAGGGTAAAATTGTCAAATACAATTTTAATTCTCTCCTCAATTTCTAAAATGACATGTACTTAAAAATATTTTATGTTTATTAAAACGACATTTATTTAGGAACGAATGATATTTGCTAAAAAATTTGTATCAGTACACAAATTAAGTTTCAATAATTAAATAAACTTGGGTAGGTGTTAATTTAAGACGGATGGGTACACCCATTCGAAATAACCCGATCCGATTCAATATTTTGAAAAGAGATTTTTGAAGGGAGTGGTTATTTATAACCACCCCATTAGGGGGTTAACCTCCCTTAGTGGGAGATTAATTCCTCACTTAATGGAAGTGGGGAAGCATACGGCTTCCCCACACAACAAGAAAAAGAGAGAAGTCCAAAAAATGGACCTCTCCAATTTGAGAGAACAGAGAAGTCGTAACTTCTCTCTTAAGCTCTATTCTCTCCCTTTTTCTTCTAGGTACACATATATATAATAAGTATATATATATTCACATGGCTAAAGGAGTTACATGCATATATATTCCGGGTAATATATATATATATATATATATATATATATATATATATATATATATATATATATATATATATATATATATATATATATATATATATATATATATATATGCACATATCATCAATTATAATTGGGGCATTTGGATTGTGGAATTATGATTCATTTCCGTACGTGATTTGTGTCTTGATCGGAAGCACCAAAACGTGAGAGCATCGGTGATTCAACCACGGTTAGATCGATGGCAAAGAAGGATTTTCTCTGGATCACCCACTTCAACTAACCGGCGATTATCCAATCCGATTCAAGTAAGTAAATTACGGTTGATTCGGATTTAAAACCCAACATGGGTATCAGAGCCATTGTTGGTTGAGTTCCTTTGCTGTGTGGTGTTTGAAAGCATGTTTAGTTTTTAGTAATTTCATGAAATTTGAAATTATGTTCATGCTTGACCTTTAATGGCAGTTTGTGATTCCCTCGTTAGAATGGTATGAAAATTTTACTGAGGCATGATATTATGTTTCGGAATGCATATGTATTATTCCAGATTTTTTCGTTGAGTAATATGTTTTGAAAAAATTATTGATTGAATTATTTGCTGAAACTTTATATGCGGATTCCCGATTCAATACTTGGATTCATGTAATGTGCTGTATACCATTAGAATCCTCTTGAAATTATCTTTCCAGCCATGTACGGAAATATGTTTTTGGATTAGAAATAAGATATGGTCAATTCAAGTTTCTGCCATATATGTCTAAATTGTTTGACATTTTATTTGCGGATTTAAATGTGCATATTATTTTGGTCCGAAAATTTGTACATAGCATGCTTACATGTTGTTGATCATCTCTGCAAAATTTCATGTTCATTGGATATGTAGAAATTGAGATATGATTTTTTGTTTATTATTTGGCCGAAAATTGTTTAATTTTCTGCGAATTATATGTTGCGGCTTATAAGATGATTCATGTACCGTTAGAAAGATCTCGTTGAGATGTTTTCAACCATATATAGTATGCTTAATTCGGACTTATAACGAAGGAGATATTGCCAATCGAAGTTCATGTCGCATATATTCAAGTTGCTGGAAATTTGAAGAAGATGAACATTTACTCTGTTCATACCCACTCTCGATCGCGGCTGTTGGTTTCTCAAACCAGTACTTCTGAAGGTCAAAATGAAAAACGGAGTTCACCATAGGAATCAGAAGGCCCGAAAACGTTGGGATAGCCGGAAGCGTTTCGTAGGAAAATGCCGTTAGGACGGCGCGTGTGTCACACGCGCCATGCAAGCGCGTGAAGGTGTTGATTTGGTCAACAGCCCAGTCAGCACACAAATGGCAGCCATCTAGGCGCCACATGTGTGCTCAGCACAATGTGCATATCCACGTGGCATGATATGTCAACTGTCACGTCAGCGATTGTACTACATGGCAGTGTCACGCAAGTGCGGCATATTTCGGTGTTTGTTTTTGGCCCAAAAAATTCTATGAGTTCATAATTTTATTTCTGATTGTTTGGTGAATTTAAATTATTTTTTTCAGAATGTAAAACTTTTTCTTGATTTTTGATGCTTGGAAAATGTTTTAAAATAGAAAATTATTTTCTTTGAATGAAAATTTTGAAATTTTTTTATGTTGGTCCAGATAAATATTTTTGAGGAAATGGCTTGCAAGTGGGAGTGTTTGACAACACTTTAAGCCAATTTTAATTTTCTAATGCATGTAGAAAATGATTTGAAATCATTTTATATCAAGAAAATATTTGTTTTATAGTTTTGAAAATTCTGAAAATATTTTCAAACGTTTGACTTCAAAAGGAAGTACTTCAACATATATTTATGACGTTCTAATAATTTTATTTTTCTAAATTGGAAAATTTGTTTTTCCATTATTTTTCTGTGAAATTAGAACTTGGTTTGCTTGTAAGCAGAAAATAAGTGTAAAATATTCTTTTATGAGCACGAGTTAAGTTATTTTGATTAGCTTATGAGCTTAATCTAATATTTAACTCAATTTAGTTTGAGAACGTGACGTATGCCGAACTTAGTGGGAGAGCGACAATATGAATAAGAATCTGAACCTCTTTTGCAATTTATGCAAGTTGCAAAACGTTAGTAATTCTAATAAAAGTTTATGCAACACTTTCGAGTTTCGTGGTCAAGGACATGAAACATTAAAGTTAATGCAACAGGGACGCTTCTTTAGCCGAGGGCTAAGAGAAGAAAACTGAACGATTGAATTCCATCTTAATGGAATGAATATGTCGTTTATCTAATTGGTTGAAAAACGACGTAATAAATTTCCCCCTTGAAATTTAAAATTTGTTTTACGAACTATTTGAAGGAAAAATATTTTGAATATATTTTTTTTCTCTCCTAAAAGTTTTTGAAAACTTTAAAACTTTTTCCAAGAATCTGAGTTTTTCACTCAATCTTCGTTTAAGTAAGACAAGTATGGTTAATTTTTGTCCCTTGAGGCTTTGACATTAGAATCTTCGAAAGTGATTCTTAATTGATCACATGATTATGTTTATGTTCACTTTATTGGGTCGTGTTAAGATGTAACACGATGCCCATTAAATATTTGTAAGTATTTTGAATTAGTACTCGAGTGGGAGTTCCTAAGTTGGAAGAATTTAATTAATTCTCACCTGGAACTACTAGATTTTATACTAAGGAATTGAATTAGTGATAATGATCATTTGGATATGGGAGATGATTGGGCCACGTAGTTACCCTTTCGATTTTGTTCCTTATGGGATTTAAAACGAGTTCGGTTTGCTATGTATAAAATCACCTATACTTAAATGGGCTAATATGATATCTCTATATTGACAGATCATGGCAATAGATTATAATTAGATGAGTACTTGCAAAAGTACTCATTGACAAAGCTGCAACACTTTGCCGATGTTGATTTAGAATTTGAGTAGGAATATCTGATGTTGTAGAGAACATCAATCAAGTCATTAAAGACCTGTTGTGGTCTTATTACTTGAGAAAGAGAACATAGACTTTCTTCGTGTCTTTTTACATGATTCCGCTCTAGTCTTGAAATTATGGCATCGTACAACGTTATCCTTAGAGAGTAGTATAGAAATACAACTCTAACAAGGTAGACGTTGGACTTTTAAAGTTTGACCAATTGGACAAATACTTTTGTCTAGCATGTTGGATACTTATGAGATTAAAGTCAAACTTAATGAATGATTAAAAGTCAAGTCATAATTCTTCTCTTTTGAGTTACTGAATTCAAGTTCATGTAAGTCTCGTTCCATTTTAAAGACCATTCAAAGGTTGTGTCGATTTACATATCTGTAAAACGACTTTCTCAAATGGCAAGTATTTCATTGTTACTTCTTAAAAAGTTATTTGGTGTTTCTAGACCAAAAACTGAAGTCTTTGTGACAAAATCTATTTTTTAAAGGGGCATAGGCTCTAAGAAAAAAGAAAACTAGATTAATAGGGACAATGACATAAAGGAGACTGAAGATAATTATAGTTGAAAAAACAATCACTGCCGGATTTTGATAATCTGAAACGGCATGGGACTATTAGTGCTTGATTTACCATATTTTGGTTCTTTCACTCGTCAATGGATGAAGTTGAAAATGTAGCACTCAATAACACTGTTATAATTATTGTTTTGTCGAAAACACGTTACTAACCTTATCCTATGTGGACAATAGGTTTATGGTAACTAATAATTGAAAAGTGTTCGCGTCCTCACTCAAGTTTATTAAGGTAAATTTGTGTACCTTCGAGAAACTAAACTTGACTGTTGAGTTTGTTCTTGGATTAAATTTAGACTTGAATTCATCGTTGACTCGATTAGTATCATTTTGAGTGATACTTAAATGTTCTAGACATTCAACGATAGTTTGAAGTGTCATTCTTGACTAAATGTTTCAATTGCATAGTTGATTGTTGTTGTACAATCAACACCTGATGCATCACAAAATATGTTAAAGGCATATTTGTTTAGGTCAATTCGGGCTAGTGGAAACACTAAATCAATGAGAAGACTTTTACAAGTCGTTTCTGAAAATTGGTTTGCCCTTACACTGTTTCAATTGAAACAAGACACCAGAACTATTTCGTTAGGCCGTTGAAGTTAAACTTCCATTTTGATCAATTCTAGTGATTTAATATTAGTGAAGGTTGGATGAATCCGTCCTTTCATTACTTTTATAAGGATATTACATGTCTTGATTATTTTTATCTTGATCTCTTGCAAAAATTAAAATACTTTAGTGTTTTTGAAATTCTAGAGAATCAAATGTATCGATGAACTTAAGGTTCTGATCAAGGATATGAATATCTACACGATCATTTCGTGATCCATGTAATGAAACATCTGAGTATCAGTTATTTCTAACACTCTTATTTGTATAATTGTGTTAAGGGAAGTAACTCGATTTATTAGATAGGATGGGATTCAATGCATCTCTAGTTAACCCCTTGAATTTTCATGTGGAAATTTTGTTAACATCGAATGTATATTTTGTAAACCTTCAATAGTAGTAATTTTCAACATCTAAAAGCTAGGGTCAGATGACGATTTGACCTAAGCTACCTTAGGCGATGTAATCAAGTAGTTGAGTTTGTCCTAACTTTCTAATGTGTTTAGAAACATGATTATGAAAGAAAATATATCTTTGGAGGATATATAATGTCTAATGGTTAATGTTCTTGAATGAACAATAAGATGGAAGTAAAATTCTTATTAAATCAATAAATACAATCTTTCGAAAGATGTATTTACTAGATAAACTGAACTTTGTGTATTTGAACGTGTTAGTGTAAAACGGTTCAAGGGATAGTTATTCATTTGACTTATCACTTGGAAGTGATTATCCAAAATTGCTTCTTTTGAGTGGGAGCAATTTATGTTCTACTGGATCCATTCAAATGAAAGGACTACACCTGAACCGTAACTTGTTTCAAATACTGAAAGATGTTCTCCTATCTCATGGGTGAGATACGTTAAACGAATGGAAGGAAGACTTAGTATCTGCTTATAATTTAAACCAATTTTTGTATTGGTTGATTTTTCAAAGAGGCACATGGTTTCTCACCTGCATCTTACTTTAGTCAAAATTTTGATATGGATGTATTCCAAATGAATAAAAGACTGTTAATCTGAAAAGTTGAGATATCAAAGTTCTCGAACTTGAAATCTTTGAGCTTTAAGATTATTTTAGGCAATAAGAGATTGTCTAAACAATCACATTGGTTTTTATCTTGATGGATGAATAACATTGCCTTTTGTCTTAAGTTATTATTAGGAATACTGGATTCCATTTCTTAATGTTTGAGTTACACTATTTGTTGGGATAACTTTGAGTATAAAGGACCGTTTTGAAAATGATCGTCCTTAATTATTTATGAATGAATTGAGGACTTGTAGGTAGAAAACTTGGTGAAATTCATTGAATTTTATAAGTGGTCAACCGACACTTGAATAATTCTGAATTTAATACCTACTAATACTCTCATAGTAAGAGGTAGAATTTTCATTCTTGAAATGTGCACTTTCAGTAGATCACTGATTCTGATCTTGATGGAATCATCAATTGGTTTGAAACCAATTGCCTACTCTGATTTATGTTGTGCCATGGATTTGGTCAATAATTATAAGTCAAATCATTTGTATGATTTTTAGACTTTAGTGAAAAGGTTATCGAGAAACCTTTATTATACTGCAATTGATCTCTTAAGCATAATGAGACATGTTTTTCTATGTGTACAATTGTTGTGAAATTGATGGCACATACGCAGTATGGATAGTTGTTTGGTCAAGAGGTATTATTCCTTCTTCGGGAAGGTAAAGAGCTACGTACATTCAAGTTGTGTTCACGTTTATGTTGCGAAACACATTTATAAGTTGCAATATAGATACTGTTTTAGTGAGACCAAACACTTAAACAAAATTGAAATTTTTTGTGGAGATATCTTAACAAAGTTAATAGAGAACTTTGTAGTTAGCATCTACGTACAATAGATGGTCGAGTTTCTTATACTAAGACCATAACTGGAGATTCTTACGTGGGTTGCCTAGCAATCTCTAGAGTTGCGTAGATTTTGATCTAGTTGAACTTGGAAGTTCATAAGATCAAGCCCTTAAGTTATGTGACATTTGAATGCTTGTATACATGATTTGGAAATCATACATTCAATGTCCTAAGATATGTCGGACAAGTAGAGATTGGCTCTCTCACACGAGCAATCGCCTTTGACTTTGAGAACGTGCACAGATGAGATTGTTTTATCCTTGTAAAGAGCGCAAGATAAAACCATGATCGCCTTAATTATAATCGATTTAAGATTACTGTTTTGATTAAAGTAATCACAGTCTTGCATGAGTGCAAGATCAGAAAGGTATCGATTGCGTAATTAAGATGAGATTAATTTTGTATATACAAGTAATCGAAGAAAAATGGATTCCCACCATCAATTAAACTTGTCGAATGGCCAGATGTGAATTTTCTTGAGTTAATTCTTTATCGAGGATAAGGAGAATATTCATGTAAAGTGTAGATGTACACTTGTACTAAAATCTGTACAATATTGTTTAAATGACATACACTTCAAGAAATGAAGTAAACTACAGTAGCACGTGTTTCATACCACGTGTGCCTTAGTGACCATTGGGAAATGAGTGAAAGATCCCTGCTCACTCATTGTGTGAGGCCCAGAGGTTTATTGCAACCTCAATAGGTACCCTTATGACTTTCGACCGTTTCTCGAGATCTTACCAAGGTGTTGCTACTTTAGCACGTCACCAATAGCTAGGAATCATACGGCGATGCGGTCCGTGTCTAGGAAAGCTGCCGAAGTAAGATCAAAAGATTCAGGTAGGAAAGGAAGACTTTATGAAGCTAACACACGCTGCTTGAATTCAAAGCTAGCCAGCCAATATGTCGAACTTGAGAGTTTGAGACATGATTGTGAATACAAGTTAGTGGTGGAGTGAAGTATGCTCTTTTGTTGATTTGAGGGATCAGAGATACTTCGGTTAGTGAAATGAGGTTTGGGGTATAGCGAGTCCTGATGTCCTCGTGTTTTGTGAATAAGAGTTGTTATATACCCTAACAGGTATATGACATTTAATGCTCTTGCGCTCGCCGGTCACACGATCCACTTGTCTGTATGAAGTTGATGAGTATGTTGTTAAAGTCACTGTAGACTCGGTTTAGCCCTCATGTGCGAGTGGGAGATGTTAATTTGAGACGGATGGATACGCCCATTTGAGCTAACCCGACCCGATCCAATATTTTAAAAAGAGAGTTTTGGAGGAAGTGGTTATTTATAACCACCCCATTAGGAGATTAACCTCCCTTAGTGGGAGATTAACTCCCCACTTAATGGAAGTGGGGGAAGCATACGGCTTCCCCACACAAAAAATGGACCTCTCCAATTTGAGAGAACAGAGAAGTCGTAACTTCTCTCTTAAGCTCTCTTCTCTTCTTTTTTCTTCTACGTACACATATATATAATAAGTATATATATATATATATATATATATATTCATATGGCTAAAGGAGTTACATGCATATATATTCCGGGTAATATATATATATATATATATATATATATATATATATATATATATATATATATGCACATATCATCAACTATAATTGGGGCATTTGGATTGTGGAATTATAGCTCATTTCCGTACGTGATTTGTGTCTTGATCGGAAGCACCAAAACGTGAGAGCATCGGTGATTCAATCACGGTTAGATCGATGACAAAGAAGGATTTTCTCCGGATCACCCACTTCAAGTAACCGGCGATTATCCAATCCAATTCAAGTAAGTAAATTACGGTTGATTCGAATTTAAAACCCAACAGTAGGGTCCCGGACATAAGGTCGCCGCCATTATCATTCAGGTCAGTCCTCCACTCACTTTTATCTTTTATTTATGATCGAAGAAGAGAAAAGAATATATATATATATATATATATATATATATATATATATATATATATATATATATATATATATATATTTAATGAAGAAATGGGTAACTAACTCGAGACATTCATTCAAGAGTTAAGGACAGTTTACACAACTTTAATACCTTGTTTGACGGGAATGAAATCTGATTTTGGGTATTTGATTTTTGATAATTTGATATTCAGAAATGTGATTCTATTATAGTGTATGCGTGTCATTTGGAATTGTACCAAAGAAATTAAGTGAATTCCTTTTCAAATGATTGGTAATGACAGATAATGGATTAAATAATTAAAAAGTTCACAAAAATACCTCCACCCATATAATAAATAAAAATCAATATAAAGCAGCATTATATTTTATAGTTTTATTAATATTATATTAATTTAAAAAAATATGTATAATATATTAATTAATAATTTATATATTATATCATATAATATAATTAATATATAAAAATAAAAGAACATAAAAGAAATTTGTGTTAGAGGAGAGTCATATATAGTTGCAGCTATATATATATCATAAAAATCCAAGAATGTAACTATCACAAGAAATATTGTGTGCTAATACTAATAAATAAGTTAACACTTTCAAAATCAATAATAAAATTAAGCGTACAATTTGAAATGAATGTGCTATGAAGCATAAACATTGGATTTGGCCTATGAATTGACATATAAACTGTATATATATTTTCATATCAATTCACATTTAAACAATATTTTATATTATTTCAGTAGATTCCACTAATAGGTAAATAAACCTGTGAATTTAATATCTGATTTAAGCAGTTGAAGAAGGAAAAGAATGCAAGCAACAAGAAAACAATGACTATGGGAGAGAATTATTACGTAGGGAAAAGAATAAAACTTTATAATTAAGAAAAAATATATGGGTAATAATGTGTTTTTTATTTTTAGTATCAAATCCCTCAGGAAAGGAATCATAATAAAAATTGGGTTTCACATTCCCATATTTTGATGGCAAAATTCCTGATTTGCAGTATCCTTTCCCAAGTTTTAAAAAATTTGTCCAAACAATATTATCTCATGATTTCAAGGAATTAAATTGCCAAATAATATGTCATTTCCGAATAAACAAACGGGTCCATAAAATTCAATCTTTTCCTTTCTGAATAGAAAAAAAAAAAAAAACACTTTTATAATATTAATTTTAGGGATGCATGCTGTGCACTACAGTCGTATATGTTTTTTTATCCAACACATATCTGCGATTTTTTATATTCTAGTTCAAACCAAACCTAATAAATTTTAAAATAGTACATTTTGCAGTCCGATCTACTTGAGCAGAGTTGGAGCAATTTTTACAGTCCTAACATTCCCAAACTCATTTGCACTTCGTTAGTATACTTTCATTTTACAAATAAATTAAGTAAATTCACCAAAAATTATAAAACGTAAAACATCAACTAATAAAACACAATCTCAATTAATATCACATATATATATATTTAAAAATCATGGCCCCATCATAAAAAGCTTTCCTTAAAAAATAAACTCATTACCTAGTTTGCAGATTATGGACACCATCAACTCGTGTTCCTTTTCTATTTTTTAGCACTTAAGATAATTATACACTTAATTATCTTAGTCTCCCTACCTAATTAGCTCCAAAATATTAAATGCAATTTTTATTTTTTTGTAGAAACTATTTTTTCTTTCATATATACAAATATATATAGAACATTTTATGCAGACTATGTAAAAATAAAACCCAATTTGCGATTTTTTATTCAAGAAATTCAAAATCAATCCATTCAATCTTCAACCCGCAAATTGCGGTCGATTTTGGTTGAGCCAGCTGGTTGAGGATTGAACACTATTGTGATAATTATCATTTTTTATGCAAACTTAATAATCACGAAATCATATGGATGTTTAGTAACACAACATGAACAATTTAACAGAAACGTAGTTTAAAAGAATTGTAAAACGACTGGCCTAATGAGAGTCACTCCACTAGACGATTGTCTTAAGAAAGTGTTTGCCTCTTCTATTGCAGGTCTTGGCGGTTGATCACAATCCCAAGATAAAATTAATATGGCCTAGCCGTATTCTCATTTGTGAGCACGCTGACAGGAAGACAAAGAAGCAGACCGTATCTCTAGTGCCCTTGCACAATATATGAAAATATTTTAGTGGATGCAACTAGTTAGTGAGTGTGTGTTATCTATGGCCCTACGACACACACATATATAGTGTTCATGAAACCTTATTGGTCAAAAACATTTAAAGCTACATAATGGCACATTGAGGGGAATTATTGAGTTTAATGGCACCATAATTTTTACTATTACAAAGTTTTAAAACTTCTAAAAATTCCAACAATCCCCCACAAGTTTTAAAACTTTAAAGAATGCCTACTGAAAATAAAAGGGTACTAAAATTACGTGCAATTAATGCAGGAGCCTTCTGGGCGTGAGCCTACACTTAGTGTTGATGATTTTCATTTGAGGAAACCGTAATAATGCAAGCCCCTTGAATTAGGTCCCTTTCCCAAACTTCAATACATCACACACACAATATCGATGGGTCTTAGATCGAGGGGTAACGCGTTAATGGCCATACGCTCGAATCTTGATTCTCATGAGAGTTTCTAGGGTCTGCCCAAACACATAGCCATGGCCCCATGGCAACTATCACTTAGGTGAAACCTCAAAAGGGACATGTGATCTATACACTGCGGAATTCCCGCCTTGAACTCATTAATAGCCACGGCCCCATGGCAACTCTCACTTAGGTGAAACCTCAAAAGGTACGTGTGACCTACACCCTGCGGAATTCCCGCCTTGATCTCATTAAGGGTTAAACCCAACCGTAATATCGCACCATGAAACACTATCACCATAGGGATGGAAAGGAGGTGCTCTCCTATAAATTAGTGTTAAACGAGTCACGAATTACAGTTTGTTCCTATCCATTGAACCTTCTTCATGGGATCTCCAATCACAAAGATTGGGTTACTCCCTAAGGTGACTCCCTTACGGGCTTACGCCCATCCCCTCGATGATAAATGATCTAGCCTTTATAGGTAGTCCTAAAGCAAATTTCTACCTCGTGGAATGATTATACATAGCCTCTTAATTTTAATTTATATATATATATATATATATATATATATATATTCTTGTGTGATATGTTACTCCCTAAGGTGACTCCCTTACGGGCTTACGCCCATCCCCTCGATGATAAATGATCTAGCCTTTATAGGTAGTCCTAAGGCAAATTTCTACCTCGTGGAATGATTATACATAGCCTCTTAATTTTAATATATATATATATATATATATATATATATATATATATATTCTTGTGTGATATGTCTCGCATATGATTTCTTCAATATTTCATTGTCTCATGCACATGCACCTATACAAAATTGAACTCCACAACCGAATGATTAATAAATTAACAGTATCTCAAATAAATTAATAACAATACGTCAATATCTCAAATTGGTCATTTGTTGGATGAAGATGAAGATAACAGATTGAAGGGAGGTTTTGATAATTTTTAAAACATCATCATCAGCTAAGTAATGGAAACTTAGTTAAAGGGTCAAATTTTATGGTCCAGAAGACTACTGATCTGTTGTCAAAATCGGAATCAGACTGGTGGTATTTTAGTTGACTCAAATAAGATGAGTTTGACTTGAGATCTGCAGAGTGTTCATCAGATGAGGAGTTTCGATCAGTAGAGTGGAAGTGATCAGGAAGTCAACCCAACGGTAATAAATGCGCTGATGGAATTAAATGCTGAAGGAGAAGGGTATTTATAGCAAATGATCGAAGATATCCTCATATCAGCTAAGTGCATTTAATGCGCCTGACAGAAAGTACAACAGAGTGTATAGTGCGAATAGTTGCAGGGAGCCGTTCCTGAAAATGGGGGACCAGTTTTCGAGAAATCAGATTATGTCTCTCTTCAACGGGCAGAATTCAAATCTCAAGTATAAATAGAGAGTGTTTCAAGAGTTAGAGACAAGCAACACAAACGAGAGCAATATTTCGAAGCATAATTTTTCTAAGTCTCCAAACTCAAGAACAGAGCACTCATTAGCCTAGTCATCTGTTCACGAAAGTTGAAGTTGAAGATCATATACACATAAAAATTTGAGTGATTTTGTCAGAGGAGTGTTGTGAGAAGCTGTTATCCATCTCTGTCAAGTGATAAAGCTTTGTAGTATATGACTTCTTTGTGATTTCCTGTAACGAACTTGTGGCCTTTTCATTTGTTGATTGGCGCAAGAAGAGTATACCGTAAACTGTGTGTTTTCTAGTATAACCCAAGATCTAAGTGACTTAGAAGAGTGAACTAAAGGATTTACATCCATATAACCACTATAAAAATTCTATGTTTGATTTATTGCATTTTTACCTGCATACTTGTCAAAAACATTCAAACACTTAAAGTTAACTTTTAAAAGATTTTCAAAAAGGAATTTGCGAAAACTGGGGATAAAATCTTTTTGAGTTAAAGAAAACTACTTGTGAAAAACACTAGATAAATCCGCTGCAAGTAAGTAATTAAAAACTCTGATTTTCTCAAAATCAATTGAGTCATATCAGAAGAGTGGTCTACTCTGCTGTTAAAAGCTTTGTGCGCGATCAACTTAGTCTACTTACGAATCTTGATCGGCTTAGTCTGCTCACAGAAAAAGTTAGAGAATTTTTAAGTTAAAATTTTCAGAGGTCTATTCACCCCTTCCCCCCTCTAGACCTCATTTGACCACTTGGGACCAACAAGTGGTATCGGAGCAGGTGGTTCATCTGAATCAGTTGCTTGATCAACGAGCTTGATCCAAGTATTTTTCAAAGGTTTTCAAAATAACATATTTTGAAAAACAAAACTTTTTGAAAAATTGATTGTATCAGCCATGTCCCCCCATCGGCAGTATAAGCTTTGAGGACTGGAAGATCCGCATGAAAATCTTCCTTGCTGCTTACAATGATAATAGGTACATGTGCATAACCAAAGGTGATCCTTTCAAAATCACCAAGACCATAAAAATAAATGATAGAAGAAATGGTGGTGAACAAAGAGCTTGAAGAGATGACAGCTGAGGAAGTTAAGCTGCTCAATTTAGATAAAGTTGGTCGTTTCATCATGACCAGAGCCCTGGATAATGACCGATTTGATAAGGTCAAGCACTGTAAAACTGCGAAAGAAATGTGGGACAAGGTTCGTGATATAAGCGAAGGAAACGATGCCATCAAAGAGCACAACTTGAGCATAGCTCTTGAAAAGTTGGAGAACTTCACGATGAAGTCCGGAGAAACAATTAATCAGATGGATACAAGATTTACAAGGACGCTGAATAAAGTCTTAGAGCTGGGATAGACCTTCACTGATAAAGAGATCACTGTTAAAGTTCTGAAGGCGCTACCTCCCAAATTCAACATGAAGATTACAACCATGGAAGAATCAAGGGATCTGAGGAAGATCTCTCTCACCGAGCTATTTTCTGTACTCAAGGCGTATGAGTATAAACTACAAGAATTGGTATAGAAGAAACATCAACTTCTAGTCCAATAACTGCCCTGGCTGCTGCTGAAAATCCAAGAAGATCAGCAAACAAAAATAAAAAAATGGACTCATCTGATGAGACCATGCTGCTCAATAAAAAGGAGTACACTGCTGGTGACGTTGCATTGTTGTTGAACAACTTCAAGAAGCTCTACTAGAGAAAGATGAAGAAAAAAACACAACAATTCTTCTACTTCTAACCCTATCTCTCATCCTCATGATAATAAGGATTCTTATAAATTCAAACTAATGTGCTATAACTGCAGGAAATTGGGACATTTCATCAAAGACTGCCCATATCCTAAAGCTGAGAAATACTTTGAGGAAGAAACGATGATCAGAAAGGAAAAGAGACACAACAAAGGAAAAGTGCTGATGGCTGAAGCTGAAAAGTTAGCTGCCATCTAGTTGTCTGATTCGGATTCAGAGACATCAGAAGATGACTCTACTGAAGAAGAGCAACCTGCACTACTCTGTCAAATGGCCAAAGAATCAGATGACTCTGATGATGAGGTAACTCCTTCTGAAAGTGAAGTCTATAAGGGTAAAATCATGGAACTTGAGAAATTCATAGAGTCTCATGATAAGTATTTTGTTGCATTAGATAAAACACTCAGTAAACAGAAACTGCCTTTATAACAGGAAATGATAGAACTGAACCATATTGAAAAATTCATATCTGCTGACAATAGTAAGGTCATTTTGTATGTTCAGACTTCTAAACCTGCTTCACCCGAGATTGAACTAAAGGAGAAGAAAGCTCCTAAGGCTAAAAAGAGTAAAGAGCCTAAGATAGAAAAACAGACTGGTAAAACTAAACATCAGAGTCCTAGGAAGTCTGCTGATAAAAGTGAAACTAATCAGACTAGTAATAAAACTAAGTCGTCTGTTATTGAGCAAGCAAAGAGTAAACCAAAGAAGCATAAGAATCATAAAAATCATAAAAATCAAAATGTTTGGTATGAAAATGAGTCATCATATTATGTGCAACCTGCTGCATATCCACCATTATATCATGCACCTCAATTTCTATCTTACTATGCTGCATATCCTGCTCATCATCCAATGCATGCATACCCTGCTTATCATGCACCCTACTCTGCTTATGAGCTGTATTAACATCATAATGATTATCACAACAACATGCCTGCTGATTATGATGACAACAGAATAGCTCATGCTCCTGCTAAAACTCCAAAGCCTAAGAAGCCTAAGACTTCAAAATCTCGGGTTGTCAAAGGTGAAACTAATCCTTCAGGACCCTCTCAATAAAGGGTACCTAAAACAATTTTATTTTATTTGAAGATTAGGATTAGGAGTAGGAGTAAAGTAGAGAAGAAATGGTAGTTGGACAGTAGATGTTCAAGGCACATGTGTGGAGACATACATGAACTGACTGATGCTGCTGCCATAGACGGTCTTAATGTTATATTTGGAGACAACAAATAAGGCAAGATTGTGGCGTGTGGAAAGCTGATCAAAGACAACATAAAGATATTTGAAGTCTCATATGTGAAGGCCTCAAGTACAATCTGATGAGCATAAGTCAATTTTGTGACAAGGGATTCTCAGTCATCTTCTCATCATATAAGTGCTATGTTGAACAAATTGGAATCAAGAAGGTTATTTGATCTGGAAGAAGACAAGAGAATATCTACATAGTCAACTGAAATTCTATGGACAAGAATTCTAATGTTTGTTTGGTGGCCTCAACACCAAGTGATATCAGTTGGTTTTGGCACAAAATAATGAATCATGTGAATTTCAAGATAATCAACAGATTAATCAAGACTGATCTGGTAAAAGTAATTCCAAAGACAGTCATGAGCAAAGACAAGCTATGTGACGCCTGTCAGAAGCGTAAAAAAACTCAAGTCATCTTTTAAAAGTAAGAAGCACCAATCTTCAACCAGAATTTCGGAGTTGTTACATATGGACTTATTTGGACCCATTGATCCAATTAGCAATGGTAGGAAGAAATACTGCCTAGCTGTTGTTCATGACTTTTCAAGATACACTTGGGTTGTCTTCATGAAGAAGAAGAGTGAAACAAGGAGCATCTTACCAATCTGATGGAACTGATCCGGAATGAGAAAAGCCTGAAGATATTGAAGATTCGATTAGATAGAGGGACTGAATTTACAAACTCTACTGTTGAAGAATATTGTAACATCAAAGGAATCAGCCACGAGTACTCTGCTGCCAGAACCCTCAACAAAATGGAGTTGCTGAAAGGAGAAATAGAATTCTAAAAGAAGCTACTAGGACAATGATAGCTGAAGCAAAACTGCTTCAAAGATTATGGGCAGAAGCCACAAATACAACATGCTACACCCATAACAGATGCATGATCAACAAAAGTCAAAACAAGACAACTTATGAAGTATGGCACTATAGAAAGCCTAATATTCATAATCTTAGGATTTTTCGTTGTAAATGTTATGTTTTGAATAAGGGGAAAACCACCTTACTGCATTTGCAGAAAAAGCTGATGAAGCTGTTTTTGTAGGTTACTCTACTGTTAGTAAAGCCTATAGAGCGTTCAACAAAAGAACTTTACTTGTAGAAGAATCTATTCATGTAGTATTTGATGAACAAACAATCTTCTGAAAAGAATCAAAGTGCTAATTCAGATCTGTCTACTAATTTTCAGAAATTGAGTGTTATAAGAAAAGAAGAATATGTTCCCATCATACTACCTGATCTCAACTCAGCTGCTAGCTCAAGCGCTGTTCAAAATCAGTGTGCTGATTGTCTAACAGACGAGGTGCAAACAGCTGACATACCAGAGACTGTTCAACAGACTGTAAATGTTCAACATACTACTACTGGAACTCCAACAGTTGTTGCAAGATCAATCAAGGGGACAAAACCCAGATTTAAAACCTGATCTCATATGGCTCAGAGATCACCCACCTGATTTAGTTATTGGTGATCCACTGGATTGCTACCGCACATGACATCGAAAGTCATGATGATATTACTGAGGAACGTCTTTATCAGAATATTTTTGCTATAGAGTAAAGAATGTTGGTCACAAGTGGTCAGTTGAGGTCTAGAATGGTGGGAGGGGATAGACCTCTGAAAATTTTAGATTTTAAAACTTTTCAAGTCTTGTGTAGCAGACTAAGCTGATCGAGAATTGTAAGTAGACTAGGCTGATCGCACACAAAGCTTGAACAACAGAGTTGACCACTCTTCTGATGATAACTTAGCTGATTTCAGTAAAATCAATTTTCAATCAGATTACTTGCAGCGGATTTTAAACATTTTTTCACAAGTAAACTTTTGCAACTTAGAAAGTATTTTATCCCCAGTTTTTGCAAACTCCTTTGAAAATCTTTCTAACAGTTTTCTAAGTGTTCTTATGCAGCTTGAAAGTATGCAAGGAAATAATGTAAGTTTAAACACAAAGAGATTTTATAGTGGTTATATGGATAAAAATCCTTTAGTCCACTCTTCCAAGTCACGAAGATCTTGGGTTATACTATAATCACACTCTACAATAAATGATGAGTCGTAAGTTCAAATCAGGAAATCACAAAGAAATTCCTACTCTCTGAAGTAATATCACTCACTTAGATGTATATCTATTTCTCACAACGCTCTTCTAATACAGATTCACTCAGAAAATATTTCTTTTTGCTTCAACTTAGCTTCTGTCAACAAATAACTTCGGCAGATGAGTGAGTTGTTCTTGAGCTTTTGAGACTTAGAGAAATTCTGCTTCGCGTATGAAATCTCAGATTGTTGTGTTGTCTCTAACTTTTGAATCCAGTTCTATTTATACATGATTTTTAAATCTATCCGTTGAAGATGACACAAATTTCAAAGCTACAAGTATTGGTCCCCCATTTCCTGGAACGGCTCTCTGCAACTGTTGCATCTGCTGTACTTTTTTGCCAGTCGCATTAAATGCACCCTACTAATCCGAGAATGTCTTCAATCATTTGCCATTAATACCCTTCTTCAGCATCATTTATTACTCCAAGTGCATTTATTACCGTTAGGTAGACTTCTTGTTCTCTTCCGCTCTGCTGATCGAAGTGACCAATCTGATAGATACTCTGCTGATCAAAACTTGAACTAATCTGATTTGAGTCAGCTGATAACCTACCCTTCTGATTTCGAATTCAGCATAAGATCAGTAGTCTTCTGAACCTTGAACTTTTGACCCTTCTGATAGTCTTCTTACTTGGTCAAAATTCTTCTAAGGGATCTAAGCATTCCTTACTTAGGTGATTCTGATGTTTTGAAAATCATCAAAACCTCCCTCAAATTCTTACAGTATATCTTCATCTTTATCCAACAATTTCTCAATTTTTGATGATGACAAATTCTTCAGCTGAGTACATGTGACCAAGCTAAAGTTTTAATCCTCAAGAATTTCTGAGATAGAAATAATTTGTTAGAAGAAAACTTGAACTTTTATAGATTTTGAAATTCATTACAAGTTACAAGTTATTTGATGAGATAGACAGAAAATAAAATACAAGAGATTACAAGAAAATAGGCATCCTAGTCTAGTTTCCTATTCTAGTCCTTCTTCTCTTCTTGTTTTTCATCTTTCTTTTCTTCCTTGTCTTCTTTATTTTCTACTTTGTCTTCTTCTGATGATACAAGGTCATCATCTTCATCTTCATCACTTGAGGAGTTTAAGGCAAATACTTTTTTCTTCAGCTCCTCCAAATTTTTGTATTTCGTATATAGATTTAGCTGCGCTTCTGCTGAGTCCTTGGATGTAGCAATTTCTTTATCTTTCTTTGCTGGTTCCTTGGACTGTTCAGAGTCAGAAGAGTCAGAATCATCAGCTTCTTCTTCTTTATCCTTATGCTCGACAGTTGACTGATCAACTGGCCTGCTTGTATTTTCTTCTGTCTTCTCAACAGACTCCTCCAGTTTTTAAGTTACCGTTTCAGCAGGCTTTTCAGCAGCAGTTTCAGCAGTCTTATCAGCAGCAACAACCTTTGTTGCAGAGCCATTATCTTCCCCCTTTTTGTCATCAGCAGCAGGGTTGACAAGTAGCTCCTTAGGCAATTCCTTAGGCAAGATTGGTGTGATGTTGATTGCTTCACAAAGAAGTCTGACGTTCTCTTCAACCGCATCCATATGAACGTCTCTTCTGGCCTGTTGTGCTTCAGCAAAAGTCTCCACCTTTCCAAAAGTCAGATCAATTTGATCCAGCAGCTTACTTTGAGTTTAAAAAATCAGCTCATCAGCCGTGGTGAAGGTCTTCAACATACTTTTGCTAGATTGCTCATGAGCATGCAGTGCTTCAGCAACAACTCTGTTGACATTATTCCACCAAATTGTATTGCTTTTTGATCTTGCTCTAAGTGTTTCCAAATCCAGCTTGATAGTTTGTATATCTTGTTTGATTTCAGCAATTTCTTCAACTATCTGTGGACTGGGAGCAGCAGCAGTAGACATTAGAGCAGAGGCTATCTCCTCAAACTTTTTCAAGTGCTCTCTGTTTTTGTCCTCCATTTCCTTCATGGCCTTTGATATCATCTGTTGAATGGAGTCAAACAGGGATGACTGAACAAATGAGGAAGTTGAAGTTGATGGGATATCTACTAGGCTAGGAGTGCTTTCCTTCTTCTTTGCCTTTTCTGTTGTTGGTTCTTGGACCTTTCTTGGTTCATCTGCAATCGTAACAACATCATAACCGTCAGCAGAGATAACAATTTTATATGTAAAAACCCAAACATGGATGAACGGTGCTGTTGTCTGCTCTGACAGTTCTTCATATGTTTTGACTGCAGGTCATAAAAGAATTTGTTGAAGACTAGGCAGGGGAGTCATAGAACTTGGCTGACCCTTCTGACACCTTGTCTTCTTCGACCACATTTCCAGGGTGATGGAAATGGCCAACTTCACTGCTCTGTCCAGCAGGTCTTCTCCCTCAGCAGGGTCATCTGGAACAGAATCTCTTATCTTCTTGGCTTCAGACTTAGCCATTTTCCTTAACCTCCATCTGACCATGTCCATGAAGAAGTCAGAGTCAAGAGCTTGTTTCAGGCATCCAGTCTTCAGCCAAGTTAACACCCAAGCTTCCTCTGCTGAAAATGCCTTCCATTCAACAATTTGCTCCTTAGTCTTTGTCAGTCTGTAGTCTCTCCTTCTGTTGTATCTGATTTTCTCCTTGAAAAACAGACTCTAACGGATGAGCAGGTTGTTTTACCTCTCCAATTTTGCCTCGAACCTTTTATAAGCCTCTGGATTGTCAAGCACAACCGTCAAGGCATACTTGAGCTCTGATTTCTGTTTCTTAGGCTCCTTGCCCCTAGGCATCATTGGCCTTGGCTGATTTGGGTCCCTTGGCTCCCCAATTCTGATGCCACCACTGTACCTTGGACCATGGGCATCCTTGGTACTGGCTTCTATGGCATCGTCCAAGTCTTCTGCTTCTTTTGCAGCTAACTCATCAGGTGTCATCTTTTTAGCCTGAGCTTCCAGCTCACTGAGTCTCACTGCTTCTTGGTATTCTGCTTCTTCCTTCTTTTTCAGCTCTCTTTCTTCTTTTCTCTTCTTAGCGGCAGACACCTTCCATTTTCCAGTTATTTTCCTCTTGGCAGCAGGTTTTCCACAACCTTGAGAGGTTGAGCATCAATTGG
The DNA here is from genome assembly GCA_038501285.1 of Penstemon eatonii. Taxonomy (NCBI): domain Eukaryota; kingdom Viridiplantae; phylum Streptophyta; class Magnoliopsida; order Lamiales; family Plantaginaceae; genus Penstemon; species Penstemon eatonii. The sequence continues at coordinate 30,755,843 of CM076713.1, forward strand.
TTGAGGATGGATGAGCAGAGGTTCACCCTCACCAATTGTGCTAGTCTGCTGTTCTGTCTCCGTGACAGTAGACTGAGCCAATTCGGAGTTAGCAGCAGACTCCTCATCAAACATCTCTGTTTGTTCAATAGGTCTCTCTGCTGACGCTGTATCCTCCCTCACTTTTTTAACTGGCTCTTCAGAGAAAGTGACCTTCATCCGTGCCTTGGACTTGGTCATAGCCCCAGTTGGCTTAGGCTCAGCAGCAAGCCTCTTTGCAGAACTCCTGGTTCTCCTCTTCATTTCAACCTGAACCGGTTCATCAGACTCGGTTCTATCAGGAGATGATGTTGCTGCACTTTCTCCTAGTTACTTAGTCACTTGAGTGACTATCTTGTTCACAATTTCTGAAGCAGACTCCACTGATCTGGCTTCAACAGCAGGGTCTGTTGTTTGATCAGTAGACTTACTAGTCTGTCCAGTAGTCTTGGCATTTTTCGCAGCACCGGCCTCTTTGGTGTTCCCCTTCCCTTTCCTTTTAGGGGTAACAACCACTTTATGCTCCACTCTTACTGGTTCATACTTGTGGAACCTCTTCAATGCATGATCTACCTTGCCATTCACCATCTGGCAGTTCAAAGCCAGGAACAGATAACTAAACAGAATGACGTGTCCATTTTTCTTGTCAGTCAAAATGTTGAACATATGAGCAGCCCAGTTCACATCCAGACCATAGTAAATGCAGGCCATGGTGTGAAACGTCCTTCTGGGTAACCCATCCGATAAGCTGGTTGAACTCTCCAGCACTTGAGCGATGATGTCAGCAAATCGTTGATACTCATCTTTTAGCTAGTTTTCATCATCATGTCTGAGATTTCTTCTCCCTCTTTAGCACATATAGCCCAGAAAGCATCCTTTTTCTGGGAACCAAGAACATATACTTCTCCTCCCTCATTCTTCAAACCATAAACTTCACTCAACACGGCAGGGGAAATGCAGATCATTTTCCCACCAACCTTCCCAATCATGGTACTCTTCGCCATATCAATCTTTCTACCAGCGTAGAAGTCAGCGACATCTTCTAAGAACACCAGTTCTTAATGAGCTTCAAGAACCGTAACCAACCCAGATTCCTTAATCTTCTCCAGTAAACTCTTCATGAGTTGGGTTCCTGATGCGTAGAACTCAACGTTGCTAAGATATCTACCTTCAACTCCAACCATTTGATTGATTTTGAGTGATTTAGTGAGATCTAAGAACTTTAAGACAGAAAACAAGATATTAGTAACTTCTTGAGTGTTTAGAATATTTAGGGTGCGTAAGCTCGACTCCTCTGATCAGATCTGGATTTATAGATTTCTATCAGCTTCGATTTTCTTGTTTTACGCGAACCGTTAGATTAATCTGACAGTTTTTAGATCGTGTGGGCGAGATTTACAGATTTCAAATATTATATTTTAATGTCAGATGGGCGGGAAACTCAAGCGACACTAGTCTGTTACTTATAAAAGCGGGTTTTTAAATATAACGTTTTTAGTACACACTTATATAATATATCAGACGAGTAGAGTTTAACTTATCTGACAGACGATTGATCTGATATCTAATATTACTAGTGAATGCCAATAACTAGTAATCTTCCTCTGCTATTTGTCAATCCAACAAGATAAATTAATCTTCAATATTCAAGAATTAAGAACAAATCTTCTGAACATATAACTCTAACTAATTGATATTAACAAATTTCATCTGTAGATCAAGAGTACCGCTAGTCTTACACGTTCCCCCTGACTTCAAGAATCCACAAGTTAACTAGTCTGTTGAGAGTTAACCTTGAAGATGATAAGATGGGTAAGCTGATGAACTCGAGTCTTCTGATGAGTTTCCCCTCAGCTTATGCATCCAAATTTAGTAGTCCTAGTTCAGCTCTTAGAGTTGAAAACCTTGCATCACTAATTGGTTTGGTGAAGATGTCAGCAATCTGATTATCAGTATGAACATATTCAATGATGACATTTCCCTTTTCCACATGGTCTCTGATAAAATGATGTTTGATCTCGATATGTTTAGTTCTAGAATGACTTGTAGTGTTCTGAGTAAGTGAGACGACACTTGTATTATCACAGTAGATTGGAATTCCACTGATCTTTATGTTGTAATCTTCTAGTTGATGATTCAACCAAAGTATATGTGCACAACATGCTCCAGCAGCGATGTATTCAGCTTCAGCAGTAGTGATAGATATTGAAGTCTGCTTCTTACTCATCCATGAGATCAGACGACTTCCCAAGAATTGAAACCCACCTGTAGTGATCTTCCTATCAATCATGCAACCAGCAAGGTCAGAATCTGAATATCCAATAAGCTCAAATCCTGATTCTCTAGGGTACCATAATCCCAAATTCGATGTGCCTTTGAGGAATCTGAGAATCCTTTTGGCAGCTAAGAGATGAGATTCTTTAGGATTTGATTGATATCTCGCACAAACCCCAACATAATACATAATGTCTGGTCTGCTAGCTGTTAGATATAACAGTGACCCTATTATGCCTCTGTACTTGGTAATATCTACTGATTTGCCATCTTCATCTTTATCAAGACGAAGTCGAGTAGACATAGGAACACTAACAGTAGAGCTAGTTTCCATATCAAATTTCTTGAACAGATCCTTTGTGTACTTAGCTTGGTTGATGAATATTCCATCAGGCAACTGTCTAACTTGCAAACCAAGAAAGTAATTTAGTTCACCCATCATGCTCATTTCAAACTTGTTTTGCATCAGCTTGGAGAACTTGTCACACATCTGTTGGTTAGTTGAACCGGAAATAATATCGTCCACATATATTTGCACAAATATATGTTCTTCCCATTCAACATTGAACAAGGTTTTATCCACTTTACCTTTTTGAAATCCTTTAATTAAAAGAAAATCAGATAAAGTGTCATACCATGCTCTTGGAGCTTGTTTCAGTCCATAGAGGGCTTTCTTCAGACGATATACCTTATCTCCTTGTAGATAGACTTCAAATCCAAGTGGTTGTTCAACGTACACTTCTTCTTGCAATTCTCCATTGAGAAAAGCAGACTTCACATCCATCTGATAGACGGTGAAGTTCTTGTGAGCAGCATAGGCTAGAAACAGTCTGATTGCTTCAAGTCTTGCTACTGGTGCAAATGTTTCATCAAAGTCAATGTCTTCGTCCTGTCAGTAACCTTTGGCCACTAGTCTTGCTTTATTTCTGGTGACAATACCATCTTCATTCATTTTATTTCTGAAAACCCACTTAGTGTCAATGACTCTTTGATGACTTGGTCTAGGAACTAAGTACCAGACATCATTTCTTTCAAATTGATTCATCTCCTCTTGCATAGCTTCAATCCAGTTAGAATAACTGAGAGCTTCTTCAACTTGTTTAGGCTCTATTTGGGATAGAAAGCTGACAAACATAGCATCATTTGCAGCAGCTTTTCTAGTCTTTACTCTATCCAAAGGATTACCAATCACTAACTCTGGTGGATGATTCTTGAACCATCTGAGATCAAGTTGCAAATTAGGATGTTGTCCTCTTGATTGATCTTGCAACACTACTGTTGGAGTTCCAGTAGTAGTCTGTTGAACATTTGTGGTCTGTTGAACAGTCTCTGGTCTGTCAGCTGGTGGTAACTCATTTGTTAGACAATCAGTGGACTGATTTTGAACAGCACTTGAGCTAGTATGATTGGTACATATTCTTCATTTCTTTCAACACTCAATTTCTGAAAATCAGTAGACAGATTTGAATTAGCACTTTGATTCTTTTCAAAAGATTGATTTAGTTCATCAAATACAACATGAATAGATTCTTCTACAAGTAAAGTTCTTTTGTTAAAGACTCTATAAGCTTTACTAACAATAGAGTATCCTACAAAAACAGCTTCATCAGACTTTTCTGCAAAAGCAGTAAGGTGATTTTTCCCATTATTTAAAACAAAACATTTACAACCAAAAATTCTAAGGTAGTGAATGTTCGGTTTCCTGTTATTCCAAACTTCATATGGCGTCTTGTTCTGATTTTTGTTGATCATGCATCTGTTCTGCGTGAAGCAGGTTGTATTTGTGGCTTCTGCCCATAATCTTTGGGGCAGTTTTGCTTCAACTATCATTGTTCTGGTAGCTTCCTTCAGAGTTCTGTTTCTCCTTTCAGCAACTCCCTTTTGTTGAGGGGTTCTGGCAGCAGAGTACTCATGGCTGATTCCTCTGGCATTACAATACTCTTCAACATTATAGTTTGTAAACTCAGTCCCTCTATCTGATCTGATCTTCAATATCTTCATGCTTTTCTCATTCTGGATCAGTTCCATCAGATTAGTTAGATGCTCCTTGGTTTCACTTTTCTTCTTCATGAAGATCACCCAAGTGTATCTTGAATAATCATCCACAACAGCTTGGCAGTATTTCTTTACACCGTTGCTGATTGGATTAATGGGTCCAAATAAGTCCATATGTAGTAGCTCCAAAATTCTTGTAGAAGATTGGTGCTTCTTGCTTTTGAAAGATGACTTGATTTGTTTACCCTTCTGACATGCGTCACACAGCTTGTCTTTGCTTATGACTGTTTTTGGAATTCCTTCTACCAAATCATTCTTTATTAGTCTGTTGATGGTCTTGAAATTCACATGATTCATCCTTTTGTGCCAAAGCCAACTGATTTCACTCGGTGTTGAAGCCACAAAACAAACGTTAGAATCCTTGTCCGTAAAATTCCACTCGACTACATAAATGTTTCCTTGCCGTCTTCCTGATAAGATGACCTTCTTTGTACCAATCTGTTCAAAATAGCACTTATCCGATGAGAAGATAACCGAGAAACCTTTGTCACAAAATTGACTAATGCTCAACAGATTGTATTTGAGACCTTGAACAAAAGAGACGTCAGATATCTCAATGTTTCCTTTGATCAACTTTCCACACGCAACAACCTTGTCTTCTTTGCTTCTCCAAATGTAACTTTCGGACCGTCTACAGCAGCAGCATCTGCCAGTTCATGTATGTTGCCACACATGTGTTTTGAACATCCACTGTCCAAGTACCACTTCTTTTCTACTTTACTCCTACTCCTAATCCTAACCTACAAACAAAAGAAAATTGTTTTAGGTACCCTTTATTGAGAGGGTCCTTGAGGATTAGTGTCACCCTTGACAACCCAATATGTTGAAGTTTTAGGCTTCTTAGGCTTCTGAGTTTTGGCAGGAGCATGAACAGGTTTATCTTCATCATATTCAGCAGATGTGTTACGTTGATAATCAGTATGATAAGGACGATGTTCATAAATAGAGTATGGTGCATGATATGTAGGATATGCATGCATTGGATGAGCAGGGTAAGGAGCATAATATTGTGGAAATTGAGGTGCATGATATATAGGTGGATATGCAGCAGGTTGCACATAATATGATGACTCATTTCCATACCAAGCATTTTAATTTTTCTTATTCTTATGCTTATTTGGTTTACTAGATGCTTGCTCATTAACAGACAACTAATTTTTTTACTAGGCTGGTTGGTTTACTTTTATCAGCAGACTTCCTAGGACTCTGCTGTTTAGCTTTACCAGTCTGTTTTTTCTATTTTTGGCTCTTTGGTCTTCTTAGCCTTAGGAGCTTTCTTCTCCTTTAATTCTTTCTCAGGTGAAGCAGGTTAGTTGTCTGAACATATAAAATGACCTTACTATTGTCAGCAGATATGAATTTTTCAGTATGATTCAGTTCTAACTTATCATGTTCTAAAGGTATCTTTTGTTTACTAGACATATGCGTTGATGCAACAGAGGACTTATCATGAGACTCTATAACTTTTTCAAGTTCCATGATTTTACCCTTATATACTTCACATTCAGCTTTCAGAGATTCATTCTCTTGCTCAAGCAATTTGTATTCAGCTGATTCTTTTGGTCTTTCAACCTTAAGTTTCAGTGAACTATTTTGCTCTCTTAGCAATATTATCTCTTTCTTAAGCTTAACAAATGCATCAACAATACTTGTATTATTAACAATCATTTGCTCAAATGAATTAAGTAATTCATTATTAATGGGAGTTACCTCATCCTCAAAATCATCAGATTCCTTGGCCATCAGACAGATAAGAGCAGGGTTCTCATCTTCAGTAGATTCTTCTTCAGAAGTGTCTGAATCTGGATCAGACGAGTAGATAGAAGCAAGCTTTTCTGCTTCAGCCATCATCACCTTACCTTTCTGATGTTTTTTCTCCTTTCTGATTCTCTTCTTTTCTTCAGTGTACTTTTCAACTTTAGGATATGGACAGTCTTTGATGAAATGTCCCAATTTTCTGCAGTTATAACTCATTATTTTGGATTTATAAGCATCCTTACTATCATGAGAAGAAGAAGTAGGGTTAGAAGTTGAAGCATTGTTGTATTTGTTCTTCATTTTTCTCTTGTAGAACTTCTTGAAATTATTTATCAGCATTGCAACGTCTCCAGCAGTGTACTCCTTTTTGTTGAGCAGTGTGGCTTCATCAGATGAGTCCACTTCTTTGTTCTTGTTTGTTGTTCTTCTTGGGTTTTCAGCAGCAACCAGTGCAGTTGTGGGGCCTGAAGTTGAGGTTTCTTCAATACCCATTCTTGGCAGTTTATACTCATATGCCTTGAGTACGGAGAACAGCTCTGTAAGAGAGATCTTCCCCAGATCCCTTGACTCTTCCATAGCCGTTACCTTCATGATAAATTTCGGAGGCAGAGCCTTCAGTACTCTGACAGTGATCTCCTTGTCAGTGAAGGTCTTTCCCAGCTTTAGAACTTCATTCAGCGTCCTTGTAAACCTTGTATCCATCTGGTCAATGGTTTCTGCAGACTTCATCTTGAAGTTGTTTAACTTTTCTAAAGCAACAGTCAGCTGGTGCTCCTTTATGGCGTCGTTTCCTTCGCTCATGTCACGGACCTTATCCCACATTTCCTTTGCAGTTTTGCAATGCTTGACTTTGTCAAACTGATCGTTGTCCAGGGCCTTGGTCATGATGAAACGGCCAACCTTGTGCAGATTTGAACAGCTTGATTTCCTCAGCTGTCATCTCTTCAAGTTCTTTATTCACCACAATATCAACTTCATCGACCTTTATTGTCTTGGTGATTTTGAATGGATCTTTGGTGATACATGTATACATGTTGTCATTGTAGGCAGCAAGGAAGATTTCCATCCTAATCTTCCAATCTTCAAAACTCATACCGCCGATGTGGGGAACATGGCTGATACAGTCCATTTTCAAAACGTTTTTATTTTTCAAAAACGTGCTTGTTTGAAAACTTTAAAATCTTTGAAAAACACTTGGATCAAGCTTGTTGATCAGGCAGTTGATTCTAATGAACCACCCGCTCTGATACCACTTGTTGGTCCCAAGTGGTCAGTTGAGGTCTAGAGGGGAGGGGGGTGAATAGACCTCTGAAAATTTTAGATTTTAAAACTTTTCAAGTCTTCTGTCAACAGACTAAGCTGATCGAGAATTGTAAGTAGACTAGGTTGATCGCGCACAAAGCTTGAACAACAGAGTTGACCACTCTTCTGATGATAACTTAGCTGGTTTCAGTAAAATCAATTTTCAATCAGATTACTTGCAGCGGATTTTAAAAAGTGTTTTTCACAAGTAAACTTTTGCAAATTAGAAAGTATTTTATCCCCAGTTTTTGCAAACTCCTTTGAAAATCTTTCTAACAGTTTTCTAAGTATTCTTATGCAGCTTGAAAGTATGCAAGGAAATGATGCAAGTTAAAACACAAAGAATTTTTATAGTGGTTATATGGATAAAGATCCTTTAGTCCACTCTTCCAAGTCACGAAGATCTTGGGTTATAATATAATCACTAAGTTTACAGTACACTCTGCTTACGCTCTACAACAAATGATGAGCCGTAAGTTCACAACAGGAAATCACAAAGAAACTCCTACTCTCTGAAGTAATATCACTCACTTAGATGGATATCTACTTCTCACAACGCTCTTCTAATATAGATTCACTCAGAAAATGTTTTCTTTTTGCTTCAACTTAGCTTCTGTCAACAAATGACTTCAACAGACGAGTGAGCTGTTCTTGAACTTTTGAGACTTAGAGAAATTCTGCTTCGCGTATGAAATCTCAGATTGTTGTGTTGTCTCTAACTCTTGAGTCCAGCTCTATTTATACTTGTTTTTGAAATCTATCCGTTGAAGATGAGACAAATTTCAAAGCTACAAGTATTGGTCTCCCATTTCCTGGAACAGCTCTCTGCAATTGTTGCATTGTACAGTCTGCTATACTTTTCTGCCAGTCGCATGAAATGCAACCTGCTGATCCGAGAATGTCTTCAATCATTTACCATTAATACCCTTCTTCAACATCATTTATTACTCCAAGTGAATTTATTACCGTTAGGCAAACTTCTTGATCTCTTTCACTCTGCTGATCGAAGTGACCCGTTTGATAGATACTCTGCTGATCAAAATTTGAACTAATCTGATTTAAGTCAGCTGATAACCTACCCTTCTGATATCGAATTCAGCATTAGATCAGTAGTCTTCTGGACCTTGAACTTTTGACCCTTCTGATAGTCTTCTTACTTGGTCAAAATTCTTCTAAGGAATCTAAGCATTCCTTACTTAGCTGATTCTGATGTTTTGGAAATCATCAAAACCTCCCTCAAATTTTTGCACTTTATCTTCATCTTTATCCAACAAAGACTAGAAGAGCTGCTGCAAATGAAGCAATGTTTGTCAGCTTCTTATCCTAGATTGAGCCCAAACAAATTGAAGAAGTTCTTAGTGATTCTCACTGAATTGAAGCTATGCAAGAAGAGCTGAGCCAATTTGAAAGGAATGAAGTCTGGTACTTAGTTCCCAGACCAAATCATCAAAGAGTCATTTGCACTAAATGGTTCTCAGAAATAAGATGAATGAAGATGGTATTTGTAACGGTCCACAACCGGCACCTGCCTGCTTATCTTGTTGTTAGATCCTTCAAGCCAATATATGTATGGATCGAAATTTTAATCCATGACAGATCAAGAAAGGTTGATCTCAACTGCTCTGCATGCACGGAAAGGCTGTATGTGTAGTTTGTTTTCTTATTTTCTATTAGTAAGTGACCGTGTGTTTTTCTGGTAAAGGAATGGGATAATCTCATGGCATTATGGTTTAATAATTTAATGGTCTAAGTAAATTAATGGTTGGACACGTTTTTATGCTATATAATAGCCTTGCCTACATGGAACTCAACCACATATGGTTAGTCATATATGTTGCTATGTGGGTGAAGAAATAGGAATTGAAAGAAATTGAATTATTGCATGAGTCCTGTTGTTACTAATATCTCAATTGAGTCCTATATTTTCTCAACTCTAATAATAGAATGTCTCAAGCTATGACAACTTAACAATTAGTCCTAGACTTTTAGTAATTAAATATTAACCCCAAAACTTCAACTTTATAATTTATAGCTCATAATAAGTTTAGTTGACTTCTTAACTTTTATAATTGATCAATTAAGTCTTCTACGTTCAAAAAATACCTTCACTTTAATCTTCGACTACAACTTGACATTTTATTTCATTTCTAATGTTGTCAACTAAATAATTTAAGTTTCTTGTTTAAGTTAAAAATTACTTTACTCTTACTAAAATTTGGGATATTACAATTGTTTTTTATTACTTATTATAAGTTTAGATCCTAAATTTTATTCCAACATTCATATTGACCCTCACTATTAATGATCTATTCGATTGACCCCAAAAGAATTTAATGAGTCGTACATTTTCTCAACGAAATCATTGAAGTCCAACTAGATCTATTATTATCCAAAATTAAGAAATTAAATTTCTTGTTCAAGTTAAATTTTAATTTAAAATTCATTCTACACTTATTTAAAATATTACGGGGTATTACAGCATTGTTACCAGAAACAAAGCAAAACTAGTTGCCAAGGGTTACTGTCAAGTAAAAGGCATTGACTTTGATGAGACATTTGCACCTGTAGTAAGGCTTGAAGCAATCAGAATGTTCCTTGCTTATGCTGCTCACAAGAACTTCATTGTCTATCAGATGAATGTGAAGTCTGCCTTTCTTAACGGAGAATTACAAGAAGAAGTTTATGTTGAACAACATCATATATTTGAAGTCTATCAAGGAGAAGATAAAGTATATCGTCTGAAGAAAGCCCCCCTCTATGGACTGAAACAGGCTCCAAGAGCATGAATAAATTTGAAATGAGCATGATGGGAGAACTTAATTACTTTCTTGGATTGCAAGTTAAACATTTTTTCCACTCTTTCTTTGCAATTTTTCACAGTCAGGGACTGGGAGATCGAAAATTGATCTTGATTCTAAGTTGACCAACCTTCTCTTCACCGGAACACTAGGCTCGATCTTCTGGTTGATAGTTAAAGATGAATTGTAACATTCCCAAGCCATATATTGGTCGTTTCTCATTTCACGTTGAAGGGAAATATCCAAATCCATGTCTTATTATTTTCAATAATCCATAATTGTAGCAATAAAATCCTATTATTCCTCCGTGGTCGGGAATTTCATTTTTTGATTCAACGCTGTTCTTCCCAAGATGACGTTGTAAGCAAATGGTGTGTTCACTACTAAAAATTCCACGATCCTTGTCACATATTTGGGCTTCTTTGCAAGAGTTTTACTTAAAAGATTTGTTCCAAGTGGAACAACTTCTGAACTGCCAAAACCAATCAGCGGGGTGAAAACCCCGATCCAAATAAGGATGCTGTAAGTTCATCCGATCAAGAGCCTCAGAAGAAATAATGTTTGCAGAACTACCGTTGTCAATTATCTTTTAACCTCAAAATTCGCAATTTTGAGAGTTAGGACCATTGACAAGTCAGGATCATTAAGGAAGGGGGTTCTCAAGATCAAATTTCTTTTCCGATCGAGACGACTGTCTTTATCGACCTCGTCGTTCTTTTTGTAGCATTCTTACTATCTTCACCAGCAGGTCCTCGCGCAATTACATTAATCACATAGTTCACATGTTCATCCACTTGATTCTGCGCATTACGCTGCTGTCCAACGAACTTTCGAGGACTTTTTGATGTATAACGACTGTTAAAATTACATCTTTTCACATACTCCTTCAGTTTATCCCGTGCAATTAACTTTTCTATCTCTTGCTTCAATTGAAAACAATTTTTTGTGCTATAACCCCGAGCTCTATGGTATCTACAATATTTATCATAATTCATCGTTCCCGGTCTCGCTTGTGTGATACGTTGAGCCTTAGGGATCATGTTTCCTTCCTCAAGGACGGTTAGAATTTCCTCTTTCGAGGTGTTCAACTCCGCGAAATTGATTTTTCCTGACTCCCTTCTTGGTGCTTTATCGGGAGTAGGAGGTTGACCGTAGACATTAGATCTTTGGTTCAAAACCTGTGGTTAATAGACATTGAGTCTTTGCCATACCGAGTTTCTATTGGATCCACCATAATCAGCAGGCTTCGGCATAGGTGCTCTATCCTGCTTTTTCCGAACTAAGGCTTCGGATTTTGAGCATTCTTTAGTTTCTTCATTTCCACTTGGATCATATATTTCTCGGCTATCTCCATGATCCGTTCGAAAGATTTTGGTTGATTTTGACACAGAGCGTTCCCAAACTGGGTATTTCTCGTTAACTCGAACATAAGCGAGGTTAGATACTCAATTTGAGGAGTATCGACCTTCACGAGTTCGATACCGAACCTTGTTAACCATTGCCTTCAAGTTTCTCCGTCCATCTGTTTGACTGTTCCTAGATGATTCGCTGGCAATCTAGGTTTTCTCTGACTTGCAAACTGATGATTTAATTTGTCAAAGAATTCGTCAAAAGAGAAAATGGAGCTCGGGGATAATTTTCCGAACCAGTCAAGGGCAATTCCTTCAAAAATCGTAACCATTATCTTGCAACAGAAATCCTCTGTATCTCCATACAAATTCATCACATTGATAAAGCTATAAATATGCTCCCCAAGATCAGTGGTCCCATCATATCTAGGTACGTAGGCACAATTTCAGTGTTTCACGCTTCTCAAATTTCCTGACAGAAAGGCGAACACCTCATGATACTATTACCAATCTCTCGATCTCTAACATTTTCATGAATAATGCCTCTGTTTTCACTGCATTCAGCACGCCCGACTCTTACACCCACAGGTCGGGTTCCTTCACCAATCCTTCTTATCCAGCTTCTTAGCAACTCTTTCTTGCACAATTTTCTCCAATTTAGCTTAATTAATTCTCCTATAAGTCGATTTTTTTTGCTTTATCCGCGCATACAGGCTGACTTTCCCCAACTACTGAATCCTCCATACATGCACATTCTTGGCAGGCAGTGTAGAACGAACAACAGTTCTTGTCCGAGCATCACGGGGAGGGTTGATTGTAGGAGCACGAGCAATAGATCGAAGAGCGCTCATTTCCCACTGTATGTCCGAGAGGAGAGCATCATGTCTTGATAGAGCTACAGGTTGATCGACCGGGGGCTGCTGACCTGGTCTAGATTCATGATTTGTTTTTTCAGTGTTCAAAAACACTCTACACATCGTGCCAATAATAGATCGTAAATTCGCACCCATTGTTCGAATAGGCAAATCATCCAGTGGATTGACTGGTGGAATTTCTAGCTGATGAGCAGTGCGAGATAGGTCATCATGCTCGTTGTTAAACAGAATTTTGAGCTCCTGCTGCGTGAGATGGTTCACCCCTATTATACGTGAATCGCCTCGTAGTAGGCATTTTTCGATCTAACACCCAAATAAGGCCCCACGGTGGGCGGCAAATGATCTTACCTGATTTCATGTGTGATTAAATATGGAAAATAAGACAAAACACAAAGAATAATGGGGAGATGAATCCATGTTATATCAATTCCGATCAGAATATATTAGTTACAATGGGCCTATTCAAGCGTTACAGGATGCCATACAAACGAGAGGCTAATTACAGTACAATGTGCAAGCTAATAAAAAATCCGAGCAGAGTTCGAGCTGGGAGACCGAGCTATGAGCACCTGGGAATGTGTGTCTGATGTCATAAATGCGGATGGTATTTATAGCTGTATCGGCGTGATAGGGATACATTTTCTAGCCCAAAGGCCTGGCTTGAAAGTCGGCCCAACAATGATTTAGATGATGAGCTTTGTCCTACCAAGAGTCTTTGATCAGTACAACTGGTGAGGTCAGAAACCATGACTTGAAGGTCGAAAATCTCTTCTACAAGGTCGGAATTCTTGGCCTCCGAGCAGAGGTTAATCCCTAAATAAAAAGTCCAAAGTGCCCCTCATCGGTCTCGGTTGGAGGAGCTCGAGATAGCAAATCGAAAAAACTAATAAAAATTACGAAAGGAGGCTTGAAGACCCTTCACAATCATAAGAACATCAAAGGCAGCAATAAAGGCTATGGTATTAGGGACGAGCTGGGTTAAAGAAACAAAGAAAGTTTCGAGAAATTGAAGGAATATTGGCTGCAAAGGGTATCTAAGCCCATGATCTAAGTGACAAGCATAGAAGGTGTAGCAGTTTTATGGAGGAGTATTTACTCTCTCCTCGGGAGAAGGGATGATTATCTGAAAATCTGAAGGAAAAAATTGACCGTAGTCCCTCTGCAAGACTGGCAGGTCTAGGTCGGTGTAGCGAGATGGGAAAAACTCGATAGGAATAGAAATAGTCAATTATTACTGCTAGATCTCAGAATTCGGGTGGTAAAAAGTAAAAATGACCTTGTAAAATTCGAATATATATATATGGCATGGAAAAGACGCTTTAGCCCCAGCGACGATTCGTTTCTCGCCAGTTAGAGCTAAAGAAAGGGTCCCACGACGCCAAGGTTGGCTTCTTAGGGACGCGACTATATACTATTGGGTTAAATGTGTATTTTTTTTCTCGTTCGGTTTTTATCCCGACAATGGGTTTTTTCGAACAAGGTTTTTAATGAGGCATAATCCATGAATCTCGATCGAATAACATACATACATTGATTACTTATACGAGCTACATCTACGACTACACTCGAGAAGTGGAGGAGTACTGATGGGAACTATTTCACACGTAAGCCTGCGTCTCTTACTCCGAGAAGGTACAGGTCGTTCCGATCTCATCCAAAAGTGAATGCTCTTCGAGGAATGAACTTCGATCCGACCTACAATTCATATCTTATCGATCTGGTAGAAGAACCCATGCATTATCAGGACCGTGCAAGTTTCCTAGTCTTCATAGGATACTGTTAGGGTTAGGATTAAAGGGCGTGCTATCTCCATTGATTCTGAGTTATTAAAGGACCATGAAATTCTAATAAAATATAGCTTTTGCTCTCCATTGATTCTGAGTTATTATCATCATCTTTACGCTATTTTGCTTGGTGTTACATCATCCTGAGTATATTATCCCGACCCTAATCTAGATCGTTAAGTCTTAAAACCGTGTTATCTCCTTTTATTATTGATATTACCGCACCACACTAAATTCGATAAAATCAGGAAGTTATAAAATATTTCATGGACATCCACTAATATTATATATTTATTAACATTTCTTTCATTTCTTTCATTATAATATTATAATATGTTTTTCTTCTCCTCAACATTATCAAAGCTTAAGTTAACGGATCCGGATTTTACAAGTGTATCTCGGATATCCGATGAAGTCGGATCCGGTTTCTCTTTCTAAGATTCTGACCCATGGACAGGCATAGATAGCCCTAAATGCAACTAAGCAAAGAGTGGACCAATTTTAGGGCCCATTTTTAGACAAACTGGGTTCAACTTATAGTCCAAAGCCCAAACCGATAAATTGGGCCACACAACACAGATCCGATACTGATTACCCTATACCACTAGCATCTATCTCCACTTCTATTATCCCCAATTGACAGGCCACGCAGAAGAATCTGTCTCCACTTCTTTCTTATCCCAATCAACCATAATTTACATACATCTTTCCTATTATAAATTAATTTGTTCCAATTCAAGAAGAAAAAACACACTCGGTGTGTGTGAGAAGAAATATGGCGGCGGCTTATGCCGAATCAGTTATGAAAATGTCATCAAATGCTTCTTCTTCTATCTGCAACTTAAATGGGTCTTCGAGGAGGCCTTTGCCCCCGGTATCTCAATCCATACGGCGTCGTAAGAACAATTCTGCGTCGAAAGTTCGAGCTCGCTGTTCTACATTTTTTGGGGGTAACATTAAGCTCAGTTTTGCTGCCACAAAAAATTCAGCTTTACAGCAAAGAAATAATTTCTCTGTCGTTGCAATGTCTGCTGGTAATGAATTTCTCTCACAGTCTTTGTATATTTTGTGTGGAATCAATCCTGTTAGTTATATATACTAAATTCTGATTTTGCTACTACATTTTTGCTTGTTGAAATTTGGTTCTGTTTTTCAGTGGCAATTGTAACCCGGCCCCTTTAATCAGAAATTAGGGCAAATTCAATGTGGTTATGATGATAGTTAATGGCAATTTACCCACTATGGTCTTATAAAACATTTTTAAACTTAGAAAAGATAAGAATTGACAAAACTACCTCTCTTTATGTAGAACTTTAACACCCGTGTTATGATAAATATGGCACTTTACCCCCTGTGTTATGATAAATGTTGCACTTTACCCCTTATGTTACAAAAATACTTTTCATGCTCACTCTCAATTTCGGCGAGTGAGGTGCACTCCCGGTTGAAGGAGGTAAATTGCTCTTTTAAAATTTTCATCATAGGGAGGTAAAGTGCTCCATTTCAAATCACGGGGAAGTAACTGAACATTATGTATTACAAATGGGGGTAAATTGGCATTAGGTCGTTATGATGATATCAAAAACTTCGAGTCTGCTAACATAATACTCCATTTTGTATCAAGGATTAAAGTGTAATTACCACCTTCCCCTCACAAAAGGAACCTGTTTGGACCCTGAAATTGAGTGAGTTGCCCTTTTGGGAGTTCAAAATTTGAGTAATTTATGATTTCATGTTTACGGTCTTTTCAAGTAATTTTGATTTCCTGGTTTTAATCTACTATGATCTTTGCTGCTTAAGTCTCTGTCTTTAAAATTGTAGGATATGTTATGTTTCAAACATGATAATTTTCTTCTCCTTTCTTTAATAGTATCTTATGTCTGTCAAACGCTTGATTTAAAAAAAGTTACTGAATTTAGGCATTGGAAACTATTTTTCGCTGAAACCTCGATCTTAAAGTTCCCAAATTATTAATAGACAAAAAATATTTTGGTTCATGGAGTTATATGGATGTGAATAATGAAAAGACAGACTGCTTATAGAACAAATAAATTTGAATTTGTTTTGTTGCTACATTTAGCATCATAAGCTGATTTTAATGATCATATTAAATTTTTTGTGCAGAGGAGAGAACAGTACCATTGAAGGACTATCGTAACATTGGAATCATGGCACATATAGATGCAGGTAAAACAACAACAACCGAGCGTGTACTCTACTACACAGGTAGAAATTACAAAATCGGTGAGGTACACGAGGGAACAGCCACTATGGACTGGATGGAGCAAGAACAAGAAAGAGGAATCACAATCACATCAGCTGCAACCACCACTTTTTGGAACAAACATCGAATTAACATAATCGACACTCCTGGCCATGTTGACTTCACACTCGAAGTCGAGCGTGCTCTCAGGGTTCTAGATGGCGCAATATGTTTGTTCGATAGTGTTGCCGGTGTTGAGCCTCAGTCTGAAACCGTTTGGAGGCAAGCTGATAAATATGGTGTTCCAAGAATATGTTTCGTGAACAAAATGGATAGACTTGGAGCAAATTTCTTTAGGACTCGAGACATGATTGTTTCCAACCTTGGTGCTAAACCACTTGTGCTTCAAATCCCAATTGGGGCTGAAGATACTTTCAAGGGAGTTATAGATCTCATTCGAATGAAGGCCATTGTTTGGTCTGGGGAGGAATTAGGTGCTAAATTTGCGTATGAGGACATTCCTGCTGACCTTGAAGACCTAGCTCAAGAATACAGAACACAATTGATCGAGACCATAGTCGATCTTGATGACGTGGCCATGGAGAGCTACTTAGAAGGAATTGAGCCTGATGAGGCCACCATTAAGAAACTCATACGACAAGGAACTATCTCGAACAGCTTTGTTCCGGTTCTATGTGGGTCTGCTTTCAAGAACAAAGGCGTTCAACCACTTTTAGACTCCGTTGTCGATTATTTACCCTCTCCACTGGACGTGCCTCCGATGAAAGGAACAGACCCCGATGATCCTGAGTTGATAATCGAGAGGAGTGCTAGCGATGAAGAACCCTTTGCAGGGTTGGCATTCAAAATCATGAGTGATCCTTTTGTGGGTTCTTTGACATTCGTACGGGTTTATGCCGGAAAGCTTTCTGCGGGATCTTATGTGTTGAATGCAAACAAAGGGAAGAGAGAGAGAATTGGTAGGCTTCTTGAGATGCATGCTAACAGTAGAGAAGATGTCAAAGTAGCCTTAACTGGTGATATTGTAGCTCTTGCGGGTTTAAAAGATACTGTAACGGGAGAAACACTGTCTGATCCTGAACAGCCAATTGTTCTTGAGCGCATGGATTTCCCGGATCCTGTTATTAAGGTTGCGATCGAACCAAAGACTAAAGCCGATATTGATAAGATGGCTATTGGGTTGCTTAAGCTTGCACAAGAAGATCCATCTTTCCATTTTTCGAGAGATGAAGAGGTCAACCAAACAGTTATTGAAGGAATGGGAGAGTTGCATCTTGAGATCATTGTTGATAGGCTCAAGAGGGAATATAAGGTTATTACTCTCTTATCAATCAGGATCTTCACTTCTTATATATATAAGGGTGATTTACGATTGGAACCCCTGAGGTTTAGTAGTCTTCCAAGGAACCCCCTGATGTTTCAGAAATTACAAGGGGGTTTTCTGTAATTACTGTAAACCTCTGGAGGCCTGAGTGTAAATCACCCTATATATATAGAGTGAATGCAAAAATACCCTTGTGCTTTGCCTACTATAAAACCCCCTTGTTATTTTTATTAGCAGAAAACCCCCTTTGCTTATTTCTAACAAGCCAAAATGACAATTATACCCCTCCCAAGCCAAATGACAATTATACCCCCACCATAGTATTAAAAAACACTAACCAGGGGTTCACTTAAAAATTTTACAAGAACCTCCATTTGATTTATGAAGGA
This sequence comes from Penstemon eatonii, assembly GCA_038501285.1. NCBI lineage: Eukaryota > Viridiplantae > Streptophyta > Magnoliopsida > Lamiales > Plantaginaceae > Penstemon > Penstemon eatonii. The sequence goes on from CM076713.1 coordinate 30,773,993, forward strand.
ATTTCAAATGGGTTTAGCGCTAATAAAAAAAGAACACAGGGGGTTTTTTGCTAATAAAAGAACATGAGTTTTTTTATAGTTAGGCAAAGCACAAGCGGTGTTTTTGCGTTTAGCCATCTCTCTCTCTATATATATATATTTAATATGTAATACTTGTCTGTATTAATTACTTGTTTTTATTAATAGGTGGAAGCCAATGTAGGAGCACCCCAAGTGAACTACCGTGAAAGCATATCCAAGGTTACCGAAACAAAGTACGTTCACAAGAAACAGTCTGGTGGTGCAGGGCAGTTTGCTGACATCACCATAAGATTCGAGCCTCTAGAAGCTGGTAGTGGATACGAGTTCAAGAGTGAAATAAAAGGAGGTGCAGTGCCAAGAGAATACATACCTGGTGTGATGAAAGGATTAGAAGAAAGCATGAGCAATGGAGTCCTAGCTGGCTATCCTGTAGTCGATGTTCGTGCTGTGTTAGTCGATGGTTCTTACCATGATGTCGATTCGAGTGTATTGGCGTTTCAACTTGCTGCAAGAGGAGCTTTTAGAGAAGGAATGAGGAAAGCAGGCCCACAAATGTTGGAACCGATTATGAAGGTCGAAGTTGTAACCCCTGAAGAACATTTGGGAGACGTGATTGGTGATCTCAACTCAAGGAGAGGTCAGATAAATGACTTTGGAGACAAACCTGGTGGCTTGAAGGTATAACTATTTAATTATGTATTAATTCCACTTTGCACCCTGCAAATAGGCTCCTTTTTCACTTTGCACCCTTGAAAAAAATTAAAAGCAGATTGCACCCTAGAAACCTTGTTTTTATTTCACTTTGCACCCTGGTCATTCGACTTGCTGTCAGGAGGGTATTTTAGTTCATTCCCGTTAATATCACCCCCAATTACTTTCATCTCTCTATAGTATAATGGAATATTATCCTCCAAATCTGCCCCTCAAAATAAAGAAGAACCCACTTTAAATTGCTTTTCTGTCCTCCTTTTTTCTTGAAAAAAATCACAGTTTAGTGACTTTTTAAACTTCATTCTCACATCTTCAGCCAGAAAGTATGGCGATTTGCTCAGGATTTGAAGTTCATCCAGTTAAAAATGAACTTAAAACTGTAACTTACATATTTGGGAGATTTAAAACATAATTATTAGTTGCAAGATCTCACTCACATGATGTAGTTTTTGGAGGGAATCTGAGGTGATATTTAATGGGGAAATGGATTAAAAATACCCTCCCAATGGCGAATCATATGGCTAAAACGCCTCGGGTGCAAAGTGAAGTGAAAACATGGTTTATTAAACCATTTAATTGTTAAGTTTGTAGCTAATGAATGAAATTTCCATTCACCCCTTATTAATGAAATATTGACTTCTGATTTTGACCAAATTAATTTAGGTGGTTGATGCATTGGTTCCTCTGGCTGAAATGTTCCAGTATGTGAGTACTCTTCGTGGAATGACAAAAGGTCGAGCTTCCTACACAATGCAGTTGGCCAAATTTGACGTCGTTCCTCAGCATATTCAAAATCAGTTGGCAGCAAAACAGGATGCAGTTGCTGCTTAAACACGATCAACTTTAATTTCCTCGTTATTATTCCGGATGGATGTTTCTATAGTTGCAAAGAAAGATGAATTCCTTCTCTGTGATAAGTGAAAATCAGCTAAAGAAAGACATGATTGATTCCCAAATGAGTTTTGTTTAGAAAATTGAAGGCAGAGATTGATTTTTACAAGGACCGTTTATTTATTTGTACAAAATCAATGTATGTATTAAATGGAATTAGTTACGAAAAGAATACATCATTCATTGTGTTTCTATAAGAAAGGTATATACTATTTATCAGATATATAGGTTGATCCCTGAATTTATTTATTGGGGCTCGATGATCCTCTGTTTCCTGTCAATTTATTTTACGTTGACTTAAAATTAAGGCAAAATTGCAAAAATCATCCCAAATTATTCTCTGATTTTGGATTTTCGTTCCAAATTATTCAACTTGGTGAATTTTGTCCCGTAATTTAATATTTTTTTGAAATATGTTAATTATAAGACGGAAATTGCACATTTGCCGTTAAATTATCACATGGCTGCTTACGTGTCATGACGTGGTAAAATTTAACATGAATAATTATATAATATTGCAGAGTTCGTCCCAAACTAATTACAAGATTGAACCGTCATTTCCATTAAATTAAAAATTTAATATTGGGACTGAATTTATACAAAATGATAAACGAAATTCAGCGAGTTGATATAGTTTGGGACAAAAAATCAAAATTAGTAATTAGTTTGTGACGATATTTCAAATAAATTTTAAAATGCGGGACGAAAATTAGTGAGGTAATATTGTTTAGGACGAAAATCCAAAGTCACTAATTAGTTTGGGACCTTTTCTGCAATTTTACCTAAAATTAATAATGTTGAATATTTATGTCATGTAAGATTATTTCCTAGTTTAGTAGTGTGTAATATTCGTTAGTTAGAATTTAGTGTAAGGTAACCCAATGTAAGTTATGAGTCCAAAAAATTGTGATATGAGTTTGAATAAAACGAATTTATAAACTGAGTTTGAGATTGTATAATATCATTTAAAAGCAAATAGCAATCTCAATTTAAATCCAACGGATTCTATTGGTTGACTTGAAGGTTTGGTTATCAAATCTTGCACCAAAATAAAAATGTTTGTTGAGGAATGAGTTAATGACAATTTACCCCGTGATATTCATAATGTTGAATTTATGTTCATGTGATTTGAAAAAGAGATTTTATCCCTCTATAATCTTATAAAAGATTCACCCCACCTTGACATTATTATATGTGATAGTTGATGTGATCATGATTGGGTCAAGAAGGATTACTTGCTCATCAAGATTGAAGAAGATCTAGTCCATATTTACTTGTCATGTGGGACATTTTAATTTAGTAATGTTTAATTTCGAATTTAGCTCCTTGTATTAGTAGGATTAGTTTATTCTTTACTAGGATTTAGTTTCCTTTTGGTATTAGGTTAGTTTACTATTTTATAGTTTCCTAGTTATTTTCAAGATGTAATCTTGTCCTATTTAAATGACCTTTTTCTTTAATGAATTCAAGATTTAGTCTTCAATTAATTTGTGTTGAGTATTCTCCACCTTCTTTGAAGAATTCTTCTTCATGAACTTATCAAAGATCAGTAAAATCTTTGTGGCGTTCAATGACTTATCAAACGATTCATCCACCATCGTTTGTGGCGTCCTACCGAACTTACCAAGCATTCTTGTGGCGTTCCGACTTATCAAGCGATTCAGTCAACATCGTTTGTGGCGTCCTAATGAACTTATCAAGAAGACTTGTGGCGTTCATCCATCGACTTATCAAGCGATTCATCCATCATCGTTTGTGGCGTCTTCAATAAATCCACCTAAACCTGATTGCAGAGCGATCTTTCAATTCCTTATAATGCGGGTCTCGTTTTTCTTAACGTGGTTCGTATCATTTGGTATCAGAGCTTTGTTCTAGTCTCAGGTTTGCCTATCCTTTATTTTCTTGTAAAAAAAAGAAAAAAAAAGAGAGTTGAAAAAAAAAACGAAAAAAAAAATGTTTTGAGAGAGAAAAAAAAGAAATGAGAGGAAAAAAAAAAGAAAAAAAAAAGTTCAAAAAAAAAATCGGAAAAAAAAATGGTTTTTCAATGTTTACATGTTAGATCTACAAGGTTGTGGAAGATTTGAGGACAAATCTCTTTTAAGAGGAGGAGAATGATGTGATCATGAAGTGCCCAAAAATAGACTTGAAAGAATTAATTGAAGACAAGTTGTTGGGTCAAGAAGGATTACTTGCTCATCAAGATTGAAGAAGATCTAGTCCATATTTACTTGTCATGTGGGACATTTTAATTTAGTAATGTTTAATTTCGAATTTAGCTCCTTGTATTAGTAGGATTAGTTTATTCTTTACTAGGATTTAGTTTCATTTTGGTATTAGGTTAGTTTACTATTTTATAGTTTCCTAGTTATTTTCAAGATGTAATCTTGTCCTATTTAAAGGACCTTTTTCTTTAATGAATTCAAGATTTAGTCTTCAATTAATTTGTGTTGAGTATTCTCCACCTTCTTTGAAGAGTTCTTCTTCATGAACTTATCAAAGATCAGTAAAATCTTTGTGGCGTTCAATGACTTATCAAACGATTCATCCACCATCGTTTGTGGCGTCCTACCGAACTTATCAAGCATTCTTGTGGCGTTCCGACTTATCAAACGATTCAGTCAACATCGTTTGTGGCGTCCTCATGAACTTATCAAGAAGACTTGTGGCGTTCATCCATCGACTTATCAAGCGATTCATCCATCATCGTTTGTGGCGTCTTCAATAAATCCACCTAAACCTGATTGTAGAACGATCCTAGGAATCCTAATAATTCGGGTCTCGTTATTCATGGCGAGGTTCGTATCAATAGTTTACCCCCTCGGTTTATGATAATATGTCATTTTACCCCAATGTTATGAAAAATGGTACAATTTATGCTTCTGTGTTATGATAAATGTGACAATTTGCCCCTCTATGTTACAAAAATACTTTTCATGCCAACTCTTAATTTCAGCAAGTGAGTTACACTCTCCGGCAAAATGAGTAAATTGCTTCTTTGTTGGGGGGGGGGAGGGTGGTAAAATGCTCTTTTTAAAATAAGAGGTGGATAAATTGAATATTATGCATTTCATAGGGGGTAAATTTGCATTAGCTCAGAATTTTTGTAATACGTAAATTCTTATTTAATTCATTACACTGTGAATGGACAAATAGCATATTCTAAGAGAATCTACAATACATAAACCGAATCAGGCTCATCTAAACCAAGTGTAACCAAGTTAAACTCCATTCGGCCTATATCATATGTGTATGTTGCATAAGTGTTGGTCCCAAGTGGTCAGATGAGGTCTAGAAGGGGGGTGAATAGACCTCTGAAAATTTTAACTTTAAAACTTTTTACACGACTGTCAGCAGACTAAGCTGTTATAGAGCAGTAAGCTGACTAAGCTGATCGCGAACAAATCTTTGAACAGCACAATTGACCACTAATCTGATAATCATTTAGCTGATTTAGTCAAAATCAGTTTTAACACCAGAATACTTGCAGCGAATGTTTTAAGTGTTTTTCACAAGTAAGCTTGGTAGATTGAAAGATTTTATCCCCAGTTTTATCAAACTCCTTTAAAATATTTTCAAACAGTTTTTTTTCAAGTGTTTTATGCAATCTGAAAATATGCAAGGAAAAATGCAAAGTAAAACACACAAATTTTTTATAGTGGTTATATGGATTTAAATCCTTTAGTCCACTCTTCCAAGTCACTTAGATCTTGGGTTATACTATAATCACAAAGTTTACAGTATACTCTGCTTGCGTTGAACAACAAATTAAACGACCACAAGTGCGCAGTAGGAAATCACAAAGAAGACCTATTCTACAGAGACTTATCACTCACAAAGACGGATAAGAACTCCTCACAACACTCTCTTTACATAGATTCACTCAGAAAATGTATTCGTTTTTGCTTCAACAAGCTTCTGTCAACAAATGATTTCAGCAGGCGAGTGAGCTGTTCTTGAGCTTCTTGAGACTTAGAAAATATTCTGCTTCGAAAATAATTTCTCAGATGTTGTGTACATCTTTTCTCTTCGTCTCTTCATCTATTTATACTCACAGATTCGAAAAGTGTCCGTTGAAGAGAGACACAATTCAAATTTCTCGGTTACTGGTCCGTAATTTCCGCGAACGGCTCTCTGCACAGTGACAGTACTGCAGACTGTACTTTCTGTCAGGCAGCATTTAATGCACCAAGCTGATATGAGGTATTTCTTCAATCATTTTCCATTAATGTCCTCGGTCTTCAGCATTTATTACTCTAAGGGCATTTATTACCGTTGGGGAGACTTCCTGATCCTTTCCACTCGGCTGATGAGAACACAAGTCTGATGGTGAGCAGAGCTGATCTCAAACTTGAACAAATCTGATTTGAGTCGGCTGATCTTCACCAGTCTTATTTCTTTTTTTCAGCAGATCAGTAGTCTTCTGGACCTTGAATATTTGACCCTTTTGATTTGTCTTCTTATTTGGTCAAAATTCTTCTAAGGGTTTTAACTAAGTTTTCCATACTTAGCTGATCTTGATGTTTTGGAAATCATCAAAACCTCCCTTAACTTCTTTATTTTTAATGCACTCTATTTTCATCTTCATCCAACAATTTCCCCCTTTTTGATGATGACAAAACTTCAGCTAAGTACCTGTTACCTATACTAAAGTTTTAATCCTCAAAATTTCTGAGATAGAAATTGTATGTTGGAGTAAAAACTTGAACTTTTATATATGATTGGAAAGGATTACAAGTTACAAGTTTTTCATCAGATGAGATAACTGAAGAAAATAAAGTAAACTGATACAATAATAGAATAGTCAATACTAATCATCAGCTTCTTCCCTTCCTTCTTCTTCAACTTCCTCATACTCATATTTTGATTCATCATCATCTTCTTCTTCCTCTTCATCATTTGCATCATCAGTAAGCAGATTTGCCTTAGCAGCTTTCATCTTTTCTTCTCTTTCTGCTTCAGCTTCAGCTTCTTTAATTTTCCTTTCGATGCGTTCTATGTTTTTGTACTTGACATATGGATCAAGTTGCTCTTCATGAGTGTCCTTAGATGCAGCCAATTCTTTATCAGACTTGACTGGTTCCTCAGGTTCTTCTTCTTCGTCAGCAGCTTGTTCATCAGTTTCCTTGTTATCAGCTTCTCCATCTCCTTCAGCTTTTTCTTCAAGTACTTGTTCCTCTGACTCTTTTGATTCCTCTTGAGCAGCAGCAGAGTTTTCTTGAGTACTTTTAACAGTTGGCTCTTCCCTTTTCTCTTCCCCCTTTTTGTCATCATCAGCAGGGTTAACAGTAGGGTTGAGGTCAACAACTTGGATTTGGACAATAGTATATAAGTTTCTGATGTTCTGATCCATTACATCCTGTCTTGTGTTGAGATGATTCAGAGTAGATGTGATAGTTCCAGTATGATCATTGACGTAGTCAACATTGAGTTGCAACGTAGAAATTTCTTGATAGACTTTAGTTGCAGTAGTTTGAACTTCCGCAACCAATAACAGATTCTTTTCAGTTTCTTCATTACTAAATTTGATGAATGTGTCAGTCAAATGAGCAATTGCGTCTTCACTTCTCTTAAAACAGCATGAAGATGACCAACATCAGCTTTGACATCTTCAATACTCTTGTTCATATCCAGAATGCTCTTGGTCAGCATAAGAGAGTTATCTTGAGGAAGTGGGAAGTTGTCAATGACATCCTTAACCATTTTTGCATTTTCCTCATGCATTTGCTTCATCGGCATCCTATTCCTCTCTTCCATTTCCTTGAGTGAATTTTCAAGCATCAGTTGGAAGGATTCCATCAGTGATGAGTGCATATCGACTGTTGGAATAGAGGGTGATGCAGTTTGATCTTCTTCCTGGTGGACATGAGTGTTCTCTAGAACATCTTCTTCATCAATATTTTCCTTACCTTTCCACTCAATAGCTAAAGACTCATTTGCAGCAGCAGTCTGTTCCTTGACATCTTCAAAGATCTTAGTAACAATAGTCCCATCATCAGTGAAAACAGTAGTCTAGCGGATTCTTTTTATAACATGCAGACTTTTGGCAGCATGTGTCTTCACTTTAGGCAACTCTTGATACTTTTTCATTTCTTTTCCAAATGTAATCTGTTGTACACTTGGTAGACTAGGCAGGTCACTTGGAGATCCTTGTTCATACCTTGAAAGTTCAGCCCATCTCTCCAAGGCAGTATGAACAGCAATTTGCACAGCCCTCTCAATAGGATCATCTTGTTTTCTTCTCTTGGCTGGCAATGCATCAGAGATGATTTTGGCTTCAGCAGCAGCAAATTCTTGTGCATATTTGTGCATCACATCTCTGACATAATCAGCATCCAGTGCTTTGTTAACTGAAGCAGTCTGCAACCAGCTGAGGACCCATCTTTCCTCACTTGCAAACTCCTTCCAGCTCTGGAGCTCTTCAATAGATTTGTTCATCCTGTAATCTCTCCATTTTATGTATCTCTCATTCTCTTGGATGAACGGGGTTTTATGCTGCAGCTTCTCATCAATATGAGCCAGGGCAGCTTCAAATCTGTTGAAAACAGAGAGATCAGAATTGACAATATCAAAGGCTTTTCTTACTTCAAACCTTTTCTTTTCTGGTATTATGCTAGAAGGCATTTTTGGCTTGGCATCCTTTGATTCACCAATTTTGATGCCACCAGCTATGTTTGGACCATGAGAGTCCTTCTTGCTTAGCTCAATAACCAGTGCCAATTCTGCATCTTCAGCAGCTTTACGCTCAGCAGCAGTCATTTTTCGCCTTTGTTCATCTTTTTCAACTGCAATTTTGCTAAGTTCAGCAGCTCCCTGAAATTTCTGTTCGTCCCTTTTCCTTTGCTCTGCTTCTTCTCTCTTTTTCTTGTCAGCATCAGACACTTTCTTTCTCATTATGAATATTTTTCTTTTTCCTTTCTTTTTGTCAGCTGTTTGTGCTTATTTAGCAGCGGGTTCAGGGGCAGCAGATGCAATTGGTGCATCTGCAACAGGTTCGATGATCTGCACTTCAGGATCATCTTGAGGTTGAACTACCTCAGTTGTTGGGGTGGTGGAAGTAGTCTGTTGGGCAGCTTGATCAGCAGCTGACTCCTTAGCAGCAGACTCTTCTACAGCTCCAGCAGGCCTCTCTGCTAATTGAGGACTTTCTCTGACTAAGTCAGAAAGTTCAGTAGGAGATGACACGAAGGTCATCCTCTTCCTAACTGCGCTTCTTTTCCTTCATTCTTGAACGGGTTTGGACGCTTCTGTATCCTTTAATTGACTTCTCGTCCGGCGAGCAACATTTTCAGTAGGTTCAGCAGAAATAGTTCTTGAAGGTGAAGCAGGAGATATATTCTTTATCTCCTCTGTTGTCGGATTGATGATGTCATCATCAACAATCTCTGCAGCAGGTTCACCTGTTCTGGCTTCAACAGCTGGCTCGGCTGTTTGAACAGATGTCTTTTTCTTCTTACTGGGAGCCATCTCCTTTGGCTCAACAGTAGCTTGCTTCTTCTTTTCTGTTCTGGCTTGAACAACTGGCTTAGTTGTTTGAACAGATTTCTTTTGTTTCTTTTCAGGAACATTTTCCTTAAGTTCCTCAGCCTCTTCTGATAGAAATAGTGTCCTGCAAGCCAGCTGTATGGCGAGCATTTATTTGTAATAAATAAGGAACTATTCAATTTTGATTAATAAATGCACTTTATTAAATGGCCATCTTTATCTTATGTAATATATATCTACGCATAAGGATAGAAGTCCTTAGATCACAGGGCTATGGGACAACCCGTTGACTGATCTCCAAGGCCGTGATCTAGAACATATTCAAGAGTCGTAGAATCCAATCGAGATAGGACATCGTTGGATTCGGTTAGACTCTCACTATTGTGTATACTCCGATGAACTGGAGGACGCTGGGGTCCACGAGCGTGACTGGGATAGTCGATACACATAAGTGGGTGGCTTACCGGGATGGCAAGCGCACTGAATACCCCAATTAGGAATAACTCACCATGGAAGCGGTAGTCGCATATCGGGGTTGAAGTTATTCCAATTTGCAATAGTATACGAGGAACTATCCCTAACTACTTGAGGTGATAGGGTTTATCTGGTGCGAGAACGTCTATACTTTGATATGAGTTCCGACTGACTGGAGTTCGCCAGAAAGTCTCCGTGGACTCATATTGGGTATAGAGGAACTCGTATGCGGATTCATAAAGGATCCATTGACCCGACTTGATAGGTTGGGAAATTCTCCTATGAATTTCTGTGAGAAATTAATTCTGGTAAAATCCTTGGCCAAGGTATCTGACGACTTTATGTAAGTAGCTCATAAAGATTAAGTCAAAGAGAATTTATTTTGAGACCAGAATACATAAGGTCAAGACAAAATAAAAGGGAAACCGATGAAAGACCATACCCTTAAGTCTCGACTGGGAGATTGATCGATGGAGAGATTATGTCGTATATGGAAATTGTAAATGATAAAAGGTTCACTAAATTAATTCACCAGTGATTGGGCTCCATGGGCTTGTGGCTGGACATCGACCGTGGAGTGTGGGAGAATTTCCAAATTGGCAGGGGTGCTAATTTTGAAATTATCAATCAACAGAGTGTTCGATTGATTTCGAGTAAGTCTTACTCGAATATTTAAATAATATTTAATTATAATCCACGGCCAATTATGTGGTGAACCTACGGGGGCATACACAATACACATGAAGCGAAAGCGAGGAAATAAGAACGATCGAGTCGACTGGGTCGACTGGGTGATTATAATGGGTGGGTCGACTGGGTCGACCCAGTTGGAACAAAGAAGGATTCAATTGGAATTGGATCAGGATCATAAATTAAATTAGAATTTAATTTTTGAGTTAAATTAATTAAGTTGGATTTAATTAATTAAAGGAATAATTAATTAATTAGACTTAGAGTCAAAATTAATTAATTGGGAGAATAGTTAATTAATTGGGCTATTTAATTGGGAGATTAAATAAAAGCCTGGTCAAGATTAAGTAACTGGGCCATGAATTAATTAAAAGACTTGGTCTTTTAATTAGAGAGGGCCATGGCCCATGTAGGAGAATGAAATCCTAGTCATAATATGACTAGGTTAAGGAGATAACTATAAGTAGCTTACTTGTAGTTATTTTTCACACAACTCAACAAGAAAAAATTGAGCAGAGCAAAAATTCTCTCCCTCTCCCCTACCTGATCGGCCGAACCCATTCTTCTCTGTGGAAGAATTTTTCGTTTTCGATTTTGTTCCTATATCGTTCCTAGGTCATAGATCTTAATATATCTTGTGTTCTAGTCAATCAGGATATATTATTTTTCGTGATATTGTGGTGTATCAACCTGTAGAGGCGCAACACGTGGGGCGTTGCTGTAGAGCTTGGGTCAATTTTACTGGAGGAGAAATCAGAGTTCGTTTTTGCTGACTAAGGATTTGTAAGGAGATAGGTATAACTGCAACTGTTTATACTATCGATTTATTTACATTCATATATATACAACTAGAGTAGTATCCTGGCAAGATTCCGTAAGAGGTCCTAAAATTTTTATATTCCGATGTGCCTAGGGCTGTTTATCTTACCGAATCCCAACAGTGGTATCAGAGCCAACTCTAGGCTTTGTATATATATGAATTTGCAAATTCTGTGTTATAAATCATATGTTTGATTTATGTGGCTAGTTCTTTAACTTTGCATGTTTTAGGACGTTTGTTTATTAACTTAGAGTTAATGCTTAATTTTGGATTCGAAAATTTTATCATGTTGATGTTATTTTGGATTGGGATTTAATTGACTGGAACTGTTTAATTAAATCATAAGTAATCGAAGAAACAAAAAAAATATATTTTTAGACCCAACCCGCGGTGGCACGCGGCACCGCAAGCCGCTGCCAACGGCAGCGTGCGAACAGCACGCTGGCCGCGCACGGCAGCAGCCCACGGGCTGCCGTCCGCGCGCTATTGTGCGCGGCAGTCTGTTGCCGCACGCAGCCACGGGCAGCTCACGCGCCCCTGATGGTCGCGCGTGGGTTGTCCATGTGGCAGTCCGTGATTGGTCTCGACTGTTCATGTTTGGGTTGGACTCTAATTCTGCCTATTTTGAAAAATTCTGAAAATTTAGAATTTTGGGAGATTAGGAAACTTGGAGTTTTTGGATAAGGTAGTTATCTTGTTAGATTTGAACACTACCTTAATTAAACTAATATAGACAAAATAGGATTATCTTGAAAATCTTGGAGATTGGAAAATTTGGGAAACTTGGAGTTTTGGATAAGGTAAGAATCTTAGAGATTTAGTCTACCTTAACTAACCAATTTAATCAAGATAAGGTTTATAGATTACTTAGAGCTCAAGTAAGAGCTAATTAATCTTAGAGGTTAATTGTTAATTCAAAATTAATTAACTTGGATAAATTTTGAGAATTAAAATTATAGGAGCCGATAAATTTACATTTATGCCCTTATGTGAATTTATGCATGTTCTTGAGTGAATATGTGGATTGATCGATTTTTCCCTTAAGCCCTGTGTAGTTTTTGGTTTATTTATTTATGGGTTGTAATTAAATGGGCCTGATTGGTGCTCTTGCTTGCGCAAACAAATGTAATAGAATAGGACCATTTTAAATTTGTAAGCTAGGCTTAGATTAGGCTTGGAGCCGAGAATACCTCATGAAGACTTGGAGATCCGCATGGAGGCCCATAACCTTGGAGGACATGGAGGCCCGAATCATTACATGAAGGCCCAATCAAGCTGGATATTACAAGAATGCCCATGATGTATGGGTTTGAAAATTGTAATAGTTAGGACATTTAATTTCCACCCTAGACTGACCAATTGATTCATCACTTGGCTCGTGATGAATCGCATAGGATGGGCAATCGATCAATCATATCTTGCTAGGTGATGTATGTTTACTTATATTCTTTGATGTATGTCTTGCATGCTTAGAATAGATCACGTAAACAAGATAAAGCATAGTCTGATGAGACCTCGCACAAGAAAACTTAAAACCTCCAATTGAACTTAAAATTCAATTAGAATATTAAATCGTATAACGGGCGCATATGAATAGTCTCTATGGTCCGAGCCTATCCAATTACTAGGTCTTAGGCATATTGTGCGAATATATCTCGATGTCTCACGAGTCGTGGGTCGAGCTATAGGAAGATGATATGTGTATTGCCTCGATGCACGAATTAAGTGCCAAGGGAGGGGATACCCAGGTTTTAGGCGCTGTCTCACAAGTCGTGGGGTGTCTAGGATTGAACTATTTCTCTCCACGAGTATTGGACATGATTTAACGCTAGTAAGTATGGATGTCTCACGAGTCGTGGGTCCATATCGAAAAACGAGGCTAAATGAACTTAAGAACCAAGTGAATTAAATAGTATGGCCAACGTGTCGTGGGTACTAGGAGATTACTTTTGAGCCTTAAGCCCGCTAGGATATTTTAAATTCCCGAAACTTATGTGGGGGCATAAGATTTTGATTAAAATAGTGGGAGTAATTTACAAATAAAAACCATGTTTGTAAATTGTGCATTTTGAATTAATCTTTCGCGTACATATTTCTTCTATCGTCATTTTATAGATATGATGTCAAAAGAGCTTAGAGCACTTAGAGATTTGTCCATCTCATCACTTGAACGTAATATTTTAACTGGACCCAACTAGCATTTCTGGACGCATCATCTGAATGGATTATTTGAAGTTGAAAACATATCATATGTTTTGGCTGTGCCACCACCCATTACTATTTCACATGATGTTCCTGATGAGCTTCGCAAAAGCATCACCAAATGGAAACTGGATGATGGCTTAGCTCGTGAATACATGTTGGAATATATGTCACTTGATCTGCGTTTGCAACATGAGCATATGGCATCCGCGAAAGAGATTCTCTCGAATCTCAAATTCCTTTATGGGATTAGAGATGGTCGTCGCAGATTCGCGATCACGAGGGAACTCTTGCAAGCAAGAAAGAGAAGGGAAACTCCTGTCGGAATCCACATACACAAGATGATTCGACTTCTGCCTGAACTCGATGATATGGGTGTCGTGATGGACAATGATTTCCGAGTAGATCTTATTCTACAATCTCTTCCTAGATCATATGACCGATTTATCGCGGACTTGAATCTCCAGAGGCGAGAGATCACTGTGCATGTCCTGCAACAAATGCTCGAGGAACACGAGGCTTATTTTGGAAAGAAAGCGAGGGTTGGCGAAAGGACTGGGCGGCGTTCAAAGCCAAAGCAAATGGAGACCAGAGCTCCTTATTGCACAAGGTCAAGGGAAAGGATCAAGCTCGAACCTATGGAGAGTTCGAACAGGTATATTCCTTGTTGAAGTTAATTTTACAATTAACTGTGCATGTTTGGTGTTAGACACTGACTGGAGTTCTCATCTTTGTAGGTGATGGGAACATCAAGGAAACTGGAGCCTGAGGATTGGATCCTTGAATAAGGCAATGGAGCTGGAGCTGCTACCAAGGCCATAGGCAAAAGTAGATTTAGGTGGTTTGATAAAAGTCATTAGGAAATTTTCTTTTTATGTACCTGGTTTTGGTGAAAAACTTTTATTCATGTTTTTGGATAATGATGATTTTAATAAAAACTCCTGTTTTTCGTTTTTCATTTGGTACATGGAAATATTGACTTTACATCGTAAAACCACCTAAGTTAGTTATGCACGTACAACAAAACAAAAGGAAACAAGATAATGAAATATTTGCCCAATTATGGCACGCTCGACTTGGACATATATCTAAGTCAAGGATTCAAAAGTTAGCATCTTCTGGCGCGATTGAAATCAATCGCATTGATGAAATGCCAACATGTGAACCATGTCTGAAGGGTAAAATGGCTAAGTTGCCATTTAAGGGAAACCCTGAGCGAGCCAAGCAAACATTGGACTTAATACATATTGACGTATGTGGACCACTAAGAAAAAGCACCCGAGGTGGCTATGACTACTTCATCACTTTCACTGACGACTATAGTCGTTATGGATATGTGTTCTTGTTGAAACACAAGTCTGAAGCCTTTGAGCGATTCAAGGAATTCAAGATGGAAGTAGAGAATCAACTTGGTCATACGATAAAGGCTCTTCGTTCTGACCGAGGTGGAGAATTTCTTAGTAACGAATTTCTAAATTATCTTGTAGAGCATGGAATACTATCGCAGTGGACTCCTCATGCAACACCCCAATTAAATGGAGTAGCAGAGAGAAGGAATCGAACCTTGATAGACATGGTTCGATCCATGATGAGTGCCACTGACCTTCCTCTTTCATTTTGGGGACATGCCCTCCTCACGGCAACGAAGATACTGAACATGGTACCTTCTAAATCCATAGAAAAGACACCATACGAATTATGGTTTGGCAAGGCACCCTCATACGCATTCATGCGCATATGGGGATCTCCCGCTTACGTTAAAAAGCTAGTGGGAGATAAATTGGAAACTAAATCCACTTTGTGCAAATTCGTGGGGTATTCGGAAAACTCAATAGGATACGAGTTCTACGATCCTACAAGACAAACTATGTTTGTCTCGAGGAACGCTCACTTCTTGGAGAAGGATTTCTTGGTTGACAAGAAAGAAAATAACGTAGAACCAGATGAGGTCACCGAAGTTGAAAAGACCGAAGAGGTCGATCAAGCTGACCCGTCACCACAGGCAGTGAGAGAACAAGAGCATGAAAGTGCACCAGAAAGTACACCGATACTTTGTAGGTCAGAAAGACAACGTAGAGAACCCGAGAGGTACTACGGTCTGCTGCATGAGACTGGATAGTCTCTAACCGACCCAATGACTTACGAAGAGGCTATGTTAGACATAGACTCGGGAAAATGGCGCGAAGCCATGGAATCCGAATTGGACTCCATGCACTCAAACAAGGTCTGGGCCTTGGTAGATCCACTGTGGGAGTAGCTCCCGTGGGTTGCAAGTGGATCTATAAGCGAAAGCTTGGAGTGAACAGAGAGGTAATAACCTACAAGGCGCAACTAGTGGCAAAAGGATACACTCAAAGACCAGGTATCGACTTTGAGGAGACCTTCTCGCCCGTCACAATGCCTAAATCCATTCGAATCTTGCTAGCCATAGCTGCGTGGTATAACTACGAGATATGGCAGATGGAAGTAAAGACTGCCTTTCTCAATAGGGACATTGACAAGGAAATTTACATGGAGCAACCAAAATGATATGCATCCAAAGGAGATGAACACAAGGTGTGCAAACTCCAGAGGTCCATTTATGGACTGAAGCAAGCTTCCAGAAGTTTGAACATTCATTTCGATGAGACAATCCAAACTTTTGGATTCATCAAAAAACATGTTCGAACCTTGCGTGTACAAGAAGATCAGTGGGAGTACAGTTGAATTTTTTGTACTTTACGTTGACGACATTCTTCTCATTGGAAACAATGTGAAAGCGTTGTCCGAAACTAAAGCATGGTTATCTACACAATTCTCAATGAAGGAGATGGGAGAAGCATCCTTTGTACTAGGTATAAGTATCTACCGAGATTGATCAAAAGGACTGCTGGGCCTCTCCCAATCCCAGTACATAGATAAAATCTTGAAAAGATTTAATATGGAAGAATCCAAGAGAGGATTGCTTCCAATGAGACATGGGATTGCACTCTCTAAGTCTATGGCCCCGAAGACGCCAGAAGAGAGAAGCAATATGTCTCGAGTACCATATGCATCTGCGATAGGAAGCATAATGTATGGTATGTTATGTACTAGACCAGACGTAGCATACGCTTTAAGCGTTACAAGTCGTTACCAGTCTGATCCAGGTGAGCAGCACTGGATAGCCGTAAAGGCAATTCTGAAGTACCTGAGAAGGACTAAGGAATTGTTCTTGGTATACGGTGGAGGAAAATTGAAATTGGAAGGCTATACAGACTCGAGCTTCCAATGTGATGTAGACGACTTCAAGTCGACATCAGGATACGTGTTCTGCCTCAATGGTGGTGCGGTTAGCTGGAAAAGCTCCAAGCAAGAAACAACCGCGGATTCAACCACCGAAGCAGAATACATTGCTGCGAGTGATGCAGCAAAGGAAGGTGTTTGGATGAGGAACTTCATCCAGGAATTTGATGTGATACCTAGCATCGCTGAGCCCATTACTATCTTCTGTGATAACAATGGGGCAATAGCTCAAGCAAATGAGCCGAGATCTCATCAGAAATCCAAGCACGTACAAAGACGATACCACGTGATAAGAGATATCATTGGTATATGAGACATTAAGATGAAACGTGTCGACTCAGAAGATAATACTGCGGACCCGCTAACGAAGCCTCTGCCTCAAAAGGCATTTGAGAAACATCTGCATAAGATGGGACTCAAGAACATAAAAGACTGGCTTTAGGACAAGTGAGAGATTGATAGAAATAGTGTCCTGCAAGCCAGCTGTATGGCGAGCATTTATTTGTAATAAATAAGGAACTATTCAATTTTGATTAATAAATGCACTTTATTAAATGGTCATATTTATCTTATGTAATATATATCTACGCATAAGGATAGAAGTCCTTAGATCACAGGGCTATGGGACAACCCGTGGACTGATCTCCAAGGCCGTGATTTAGAACATATTAAAGAGTAGTAGAATCCAATCGAGATAGGACATCGTTGGATTCACTTAGACTCTCACTATTGTGTATACTCCGATGAACTGGAGGACGCTGGGGTCCACGAGCGTGACTGGGATAGTCGATACACATAAGTGGGTGGCTTACTGGGATGGCAAGCGCACTGAATACCCCAATCAGGAAATAACTCACCATGGAAGCGGTAGTCGCATATCGGGGTTGAAGTTATTCCAATTTGCAATAGTATACGAGGAACGATCCCTAACTACTTGAGGTGATAGGGTTTATCTGGTGCGAGAACGTCTATACTTTGATATGAGTTCCGACTGACTGGAGTTCGCCAGAAAGTCTCCATGGACTCATATTAGGTATAGAGGAACTCGTATGCGGATTCATATCATCAACAAAGGATCCATTGACCCGACTTGATAGGTTGGGAAATTCTCCTATGGATTTCTGTGAGAAATTAATTCTGGTAAAATCCTTGGCCAAGGTATCTGACGACTTTATGTAAGTAGCTCATAAAGATTAAGTCAAAGAGAATTTATTTCGAGACCAGAATACATAAGGTCAAGACAAAATAAAAGGAAAACCGATGAAAGCCCATACCCTTAAGTCTCGATTGGGAGATTGATCAATGGAGAGATTATGTCGTATATGGAAATTGTAAATGATAAAAGGTTCACTAAATTAATTCACCAGTGATTGGGCTCCATGGGCTTGTGGCTGGACATCGACCGTGGAGTGTGGGAGAATTCCCAAATTGGCAGGGGTGCTAATTTTGGAATGATCAATCGACAGAGTGTTCGATTGATTTAGAGTAAGTCTTACTCGAATAATTAAATAATATTTAATTATAACCCACGGCCAATTATGTGGTGAACATACGGGGGCATACACAATACACATGAAGCGAAAGCGAGGAAATAAGAACGACCTAGTCGACTGGGTGAATAATCGACTGGGTCGATTATAATGGGTGGGTCGACTAGGTCGACCAAGTTGGAACAAAGAAGGATCCAATTGGAATTGGACCAGGATCATAAATTAAATTAGAATTTAATTTGTGAGTTAAATTAATTAAGTTGGATTTAATTAATTAAAGGAATAATTAATTAATTAGACTTAGAGTCAAAATTAATTAATTGGGCTATTTAATTGGGAGATTAAATAAAATCCTGGTCAAGATTAATTAACTGGGCCATTAATTAATTAGAAGACTTGGTCTTCTAATTAGAGAGGTCATGGCCCATGTAGGAGAATGAAATCCTAGTCCTAATAGGACTAGGTTAAGGAGATAACTATAAGTAGCTTACTTGTAGTTATTTTTCACACAACTCAACAAGAAAAAATTGAGCAGAGCAAAAATTCTCTCCCTCTCCCCTAACAGATCGGCCGAACCCATTCTTCTCTGTGGAAGAATTTTTCGTTTTCGATTTTGTTCCTATATCGTTCATAAGTCCTAGATCTTAATATATCTTGTGTTCTAGTCGATCAAGATATATTATTTTTCGTGATATTGTGGTGTATCAACCTGTAGAGGCGCAACACGTGGGGCGCTGCTGTAGAGCTTGGGTCGATTTTACTGGAGGAGAAATCAGAGTTCGTTTTCGCTGACTAAGGATTTGCAAGGAGATAGGTATAACTGCAACTGTTTATACTATCGATTTATTTACATTCATACATATACAACTAGAGTAGTATCCTGGCAAGATTCCGTAAGAGGTCCTAAAATTTTTATATTCCGTTATGCCTAGGGCTGTTTATCTTACCGAATCCCTACATCTTCTTCTTCATCATTCTTCCTTTTTGTCCCTCCCTTAACAGCTTGATAGGTTGCCATAGCATTAGCATTATGAATCTCTTTCCCTCCAGTCATTCCACAACCCAGATTATAGAATAGATAACTTAGGGTAATCCTGTGGTTGGTTTGCTTCTTCTGGTGAAAGTTCGCCAGAATGTACCAAATGACAACAGACCAGTTCACCTCATAGCCATAATAAACAACCATCATTATGGAATACCTTTTCATGGTGACACTATCTAAGGAAAAAGTGCAGTTCTCTATCAGCTTCGATACCATATCAGCCATGCGCTGATATTCATCTTTGAGCTATTTCTTCTTGATGTTGCCAGACATAACTTCTCCCTTTTTGGCACAGATACCCCAGAACTCATGTATTTTGTCTTCAGCCATAGTAGACACATCAATTCGTCCTTGATTGGACAACCCAAACTTTCATGTTACAGGACAGGGGTGATGACTATTGCTTGTCCTCCGACGGTGGCTTTGATTTCAAGTTTTTCAAAATCAACAGCGTCCTTGGCGTTGTAATACTCCATCACTTGGTCTTTCCATACCATTTCTTCATGTGTTTCCATGAATTTCACCAGGGTTGCATCTTTGAATTTTTCAAGGATTTCTTTCATCATGGCGGTGCCAGAGTGGGGATATGTATCATAGACTAGATACATACCCTCTGCCTTGGCTTCTTGTTGAGGATTCATGATGGTTCTGTGAAGGATTAGTGAAGAAAAACAAGAGAATTTTGCAGAAACTGGAAGCAAGAATTCTTTAATTGCTTTTGAAAGTATTTGGGTGCGTAAAGAGTGACTGAGCTGATCAGATCTGGTTTTAAAGAGGTTAGGGTATTTCGGTTTTCGTGATACATGCTAACCGTTTGATCCGTTTTGTGTCAGCTTTGATCGTGCGGCGTCAGTTACGCAATTCAAAATTCAAAAAGCATTAAATGTCAGGCGGGAATATGAACCGCCTCAGTTTCCTTGTAAAAGCGGGTTTTAGATAAAACATTTTTAAACAACAGAGCTTTTACGTGAACAATCAGACGAGTAAATTAAATACTTATCTGATGGGACCAGTGTCCTGATGACAGATTATTATTAGTGAAAGCCAATAACTAGTAATCTTCCTCGGCTGTTTGTCAATCCAGCTAGATAATTAATCTTCAGTCTTCAAGAATTAAGATCTTCTCTTGAGAACATAACTTCAACTAACTTTCATTAACATATTTCATCTTTTAATCAGAAGTACCGCTAGTCTTACAAATTCCCTCTGACTTTAAGAATCCATAAGTTAACTAGTCTGTTGAGAGTTAACCTTGTAGATAATAAGATAAGTAAGCTGATAGACTCCAATCTTCTGTTGAGTTCCCTCTCAGCTTATGCATCTAAATTCAGTAGACCTAGTTCAGCTCTTAGAGTTGAAAACCTTGCATCACTTAGAGGTTTGGTGAAAATATCAGCGATCTGATTTTCAGTATGAACATGTTCTATCATGACATTTTCTTTTTCCACATGATCTATTATGAAGTGATGTTTGATCTCTATATGCTTAGTCCTTGAATGACTTGTAGTGTTTTGAGTAAGGGAGATTGCACTTGTATTATCACAGTAGATAGGTATCCCACAGATTTTAATATTGTAATCTTCTAGTTGATGCTTCAACCACAATATTTGTGCACAGCAAGCTCCAGCAGCTATGTACTCAGCTTCAACAGTAGATATGGATACTGAAGTCTGTTTCTTACTCATCCATGAGATCAGACGACTACCTAAAAATTGACAGGCACCTGTTGTGCTCTTCCTATCAATTTTGCAGCCAGCAAGGTCAGAATCTGAATATCCAATAAGTTCAAAACCAGATTCTCTAGGGTACCATAATCCCAATTCTTGAGTGCCTTTAAGATATTTAAGTATCCTTTTGGCAGCTAGGAGATTAGATTCCTTAGGATTTGATTGATATCTCGCACAAACCCCAACAGAGTACATGATATCAGGTCTGCTAGCTGTTAAGTATAACAGTGACCCAATAATTTCTCTGTATTTGATTATGTCCACTGATTTGCCATCTTCATCTTTATCCAAGCGAAGTCCAGTAGACATAGGAACACTAACACTTTTCAATACCAAATTTCTTGAACAGATCATTTGTGTATTTTGCTTGGTTAATGAATATTCCATCAGGCAACTGTCTTACTTGCAAACCCAGAAAATAATTAAGTTCACCCATCATGCTTATTTCAAACTTATTTTGCATCAGCTTGGAGAACTTGTCACACATCTGTTGATTTGTTGAACCAAAAATAATATCGTCCACATATATTTGCACAAGCAATATATGATCCTCCCATTCAACAGTGAACAGAGTCTTATCTACCTTACCTTTACGAAATCCTTTAATTAAAAGAAAATCAGATAGGGTATCATACCATGCTCTTGGAGCCTGTTTCAGTCCATAGAGAGCTTTCTTCAGACGATACACCTTGTCTTCTTCCTTGTAAGCTTCAAATCCAGGTGGTTGTTCAACATAAACTTCTTCTTGCAACTCTCCATTGAGAAAAGATTATTTCACATCCATTTGGTAGACTGTGAAATTTTTATGAGCACCATAGGCGAGAAACAATCTGATTGCCTCTAATCTTGCTACTGGTGCTGATTAGTGCTTGAAAATGGACTTAAGTTGTTCTTATTTTCTAAATAAATCAAGTGTTAATTTGATATTTTTATGAAATTAATAGAAATTATTGTGATTAGAAAATATTGAGTTTTGATTTGTTTTTGTAGGAATATAAAATATGGACCCCGGAATATTTAGCTTTCCCAAATTGTACAAGTATCAAAGGCATTATTTGAAACAGGGGAAGGTTCAAGGAAGTCAATTAATGCAAGGACAACAAATAAGGAATCTGCCAGAAATATTGCTGCTACTTCCATGGACTATAACTCTCGTTAGGAAACTCCAATTAAGCTGAATTTCGGATATGTTGTAGAGGAAGGAGTTAGCTACATTACAGAGTTTACGGGTCTGGATTTGGAGTTTGGAGCACAAAGATATGTATTTTCCAAATATGTCGCGCAGAGCAAAATCTTCTACGCAGAATTAAGCCTCCTAAACATCTTCCTACTCAATGTCTACCTCCTAAGCATTCTCCTACTGGGATTAGGGCTATTTAGCACCTATATATAGTCCTAGAATCACACATCTTGGAACACACATGCAATTCTTAGTCTTAGTTACAATTCTCTCTCAAATCATTATCATATTTTCTCTCTAGAACTTGTGATAATGATTAGCAAATTAGGCTAAGAGTTCTTTGGTGAGATTAGAGATGAACTTATATGTGTAGTGATCTTATTTGGATTCGATTCTTCAAGGTTTTGTAAGTTTTGTTGGTCCCAAGTGGTCAGATGAGGTCTAGAGGGGGGGGGGGTGAATAGACCTCTGAAAATTTTTGAACTTAAAAACTTTTCAGTCTTCTGTCAGCAGACTAAGCTGATGAAGAACAGTAAGCAGACTAATCTGTTCGTGAACAAATCTTGAGCAGACGACTGACCACTCTTCTTACAGAAACTTAGCTGTTTTTCAGCAAAACAGTTTTTCAAAGAGTATACTTGCAGCGGATTGTTTCAAAGTGTTTTTCACAAGTAAACTAAGTTCTGAAAAGATTTTATCCCCAGTTTAAAACTCCTTATAAAATCTTTTGATTAATTCAAAGTGTGTAGAATGCAAACTTTTGAAAAATGCAAGAAAACTTTAGATGCAAAATAACACAAAGAATTTTTATAGTGGTTATATGGATAGAAATCCTTTAGTCCACTCTTCCAGATCACACAGATTCTGGGTTATACTATAATCACTTAGATTACAATATTTCTCCACTTACACCTAAACAACTAATGAAAAGGCTGTAAGCTCACAATAGGAATTCACAAAGAAAACCTATCCTCTAAAGTAGAATCACTCACAAAGATGGATTCTCACTTCGCACAACACTCAGCTTTTACAAAATCACTCAGATAATGTTTTTCTGTTTTCTTCAACTTGGTTTCTGTCAACAGATGACTTCCACCAGACGAGTGAGCTGTTCGAGCTTTTGAGACTTTGAAAAATTCTGCTTCAAAATTTCGATCTCTGATTGTTGTTGTGTGTATTGCTCGATTGAAATTCAGCTCTATTTATACATGGAGATGAAAATATGACCGTTGAAGGCAAGTCACAATTCAAATCCATCCTTCAGCTCTTTTGAAACGGCTCCCTGCAGCAATCCGTACTGTGTACAGTACCTTTCTGTCCATCGCATTTAATGCTGCATTAAATGCACTCTGCTGATCCGAGGATATCTTCAATTATTTGCCATTACTACCCTTCTCTTTCAGCATTTATTACACCAAGTGCATTTATTACCGTTGGACTAATCTCTTAACCTCTTCTACTCGACTGATCAAAACGACTCTGCTGATAGATACTCTGCTGATCAAATACTGAACTAATCTGATTTGACTCGGCTGATGATCTACCCTTCTGTTCGCTGTTTCAGCAAGAGATCACTAGTCTTCTGAGCTTTGAACTTTGAACTCTTCTGATGTCTTCTTTAACTTGTTCAAAATTCTTCTAAGGGAACTAAGCTTTCCATACTTAGCTGATTATGATGTTTTGGAAATCATCAAAACCTTCCCTTAATTACTTGTCTTCTTTGCTCTTCATCTTCATCTTCATCCAACAATTTCCCCCTTTTTGATGATGACAAACTCCAGCTAAGTACCTGTACCTAAACTAAAGTTTTGATCCTCAAAAATTTCTGAGATAGAAATAGTATGTTGGAGTCAAACTTGCAATTTTATAAATGATTGAACTGATTACATATTACAAGTTATGAAGAGTAAAAGATGCAAGGTAAAAAGATTACAAGGATTTTCAGACTTAAGAAATCTAGACTAAGCTAGTCTTCTCCCTTCTTTTCTTCTTCAGCTTCCTTGTTGTCTTTCTCAGATTCTTCATCAGATAACTTAGAAGTCTCAGCTTCCAAATTTTCAGCGAATCTTTTCTTTAGCAGCTCTAGCTTCTTTTTCTTGACATCTGGATCAAGCTGTTCTTCAGCTGAATCTTTGGCAGCAGCTAGTTCCTTATCTGACTTGGCTTTTGCTTCAGATTCTTCAAATTCAGCTTGTTCTTCTTCTTCTGCAATCTTCTCATCTGTTGGTCTGCTTGCTTCTTCCATATGTTTATCAGTCTCACCAGCAGATTCTTCCAATACTTCAGTTGCTTCAGCTTGGTTATCTTCCTCCTTTTCAAGAGAAGGACCAACTTTCTTCTGTCCAAATACCCTTTATTCCCCCTTTTTGTCATCATCAGCAGGGACAGGTGGATATTGTGGTGCAACTGGTGTAATTAGAAGTGAATCACAGAGAAGTTTGATGTTCTCTTCCATAGCGTTGATCTGAGCTTGCTGTCTAAGTTGCTTGGCCTTGAAGTCTCTCACTTCCTTGAGCAGATCTTCTCCTTGATCACCCAATTGGATTTGAGTTCCCAGAATCCAATTTGATGAAGCAGTGAAGTCTTTCATCATATTTCCCATGACTTCATCTTCTGCTTGGAGGGCCGTTTCAACTGTTTGTTCAATCTGTCTCCAACCTTCAGTAGTGCTCTGTGTCCTCCTTCTAAGTATATCCATGTCTTGACAGATGGATTTAACATTCTGAGCAGTGTCTTCTATCAGATCGGTTGGAACATCAGCAACTTTCTGAATTGGTTGATGGACAGCAGCTAACACATCTGCCTTTAATTCTTCCTTCATGTCCTTCAAGGATTTTGTGATCAGTTGTTGGATGGAGTCCAACAGATTTGTCTGAGCAGCTTGAGAGGTTGAAGGCATATCTATAGTAGCAGAAAGTGTTTCTTTGATAGGTTGCTCTGTTGGTTGAATTGTTAATGCAAGAGACTGATCTGCTGATCTATCAGCATGGCTTGGAGTGCTTTCCTTCTCCTTAGCTTGATCATCTCCTTCAGCAGCAACTTCTTTGTCCTTGATCTGATCTGCTGGAATTTCTTCTTCCTTCTTTGATTCATCAGCAGCATCAGACTTATCACCTTGTACTCTGTTCTGATCAGATGGGTCTAATGTACCCTCTAATTGCTTTGGTTGATCAGAAGACTTGGCTTTCTCTTCATCAGCAGGTGATATTATCTTCTTGACAGTTTCAACTGTCTTCATTAAACCTTCATTGTCCACTGCAGTCCTGTTACAAATCCAAGTAAAGTTGTCAAGAGGAATGAAAGTAGATGTTGGTTCCTCAGGCAGCTCCTCATAGGGTTTGATGTTTGGTCCATAGACAATGTGTAGGAAGTGGGACCAGTGAGCTTGGTTGTCCCCTTAGCTTCCTTGACTTCTTTGCCCAAAGCTCCATTGCTTGAGCAATTGCCAACTTGATTGATCTTTCTTTGAGGTCCACTGATTCATCAAAATCCTCAGAGATGGACTCAAAGATCTTTTTGGCTTCAGCTTTGACTATATGACTTATTCTCATTCTTAACCTATCCAGAAAGAATTCTGAATCAATTGCTTGAATGAGGGAATCTGTCTCAAGCCACTTCAATACCCATGCTTCTTCAGCAGCAAAGGCTTTCCACTTGGTCATTTCAGCTGGACTCTTTGTCAGTCTGAATTCCCTCCACCTGTTATATCTGATCTTCTCAGAGTTGAACTGTGTCAGGCGGTTGACTCTTTCATTTTCAGCATCAAGCCTCTTCAGGAATTCTTCAAAGATGGCAGGATCTTCCCTGACAATCTCCAAAGACAGTCTAATTTCTTCTCTCCTCTTTGGCTTTGGTTTAGGTGCAGGCATAGCAGGTATTGGTTTGTTTGGATCCCTTGGTTTACCAATAGCTATCCCACCAGTATGCTGAGGACCATGAGCATCCTTGGTGCTTGCCTCAATAGCAGCAGCCAACTCTGCTGCCTCAACAGCATCCCTTTGCTCTTGGGTCATTTTGCTGGCTTCTTCCTCCAGCCTTTTTAGTTCTAGGCTTTTCAGCCTATCTTCTTCTGCTTTCTCTGCAGCTATTCTTTGCTTTTCAGCAGCATCCAACCTTTTCTTTTCTGCAGCAGTCACATAAGTTGCATTTTTACCAGTCCTTTTTCTCCTTGATTCAGGACTCTCAACTGCTTGAATAGGAGTTGCAGCAACTGGAGTAGGGTGCAGCAACATAATATCTTCCTCTTGTGTTGTACTAGTCTGCTGTTCCTTTTCTACATCAGCAGATAGTGCAGCAGTCAAGTCTTCTGTTGACATGCCAAGTTCAGAAACAATTTCAGCTTCAGCAGCAGCAGCCTTAGCAGATTTAACAACAGGTTCTTCAATGATCAATGGCCTTTCTGCTTCAGTTGTTGTTTCTCTCACAGTTTCAACAGGCTTTTCAGAGAAGGTGACCATTCTCTTAGCCTTTGATTTTGCAATCCTTTTGGCAGGGGGGTTGGCAGTAGGAGGTCCCCTTGCCTCACCTTTTGTTCTTAGTCTCTTCAACCTTTGAAGATGAATCTCTTCCTCTGATTCAGTTCTCTCAGGAGAGGAATCGGTCTTCATCTCCAGAATTTCCTTGGTGAAATCATCAACTATCTTTTCTGTAATTTCAACCTCAGGTTGGGCTGATACAGTCTCAACAGCAGACTGTGCTGTTGGCTCAGCAGGCTTACTTGACTGACCCTCCTTCTTGCTCTTCTTAGAAGGGGTCTTTTTAGACTTGGCAGCAGCCTTTCTTTTTGGTTTTTCCACCAATTGTCT
This sequence comes from Penstemon eatonii, assembly GCA_038501285.1. NCBI lineage: Eukaryota > Viridiplantae > Streptophyta > Magnoliopsida > Lamiales > Plantaginaceae > Penstemon > Penstemon eatonii. Next base: position 30,800,792 of record CM076713.1, read on the forward strand.
CACTGGTTCGTATAGTTTGAACTCTTTGCTCCCATGAGTTTGCTTTCCACCACCCATAGGGCATTGCAGTGAAGCAAACAAATGACTGAGTAAGATGGCATGAGAAGGCCTCTTATCACTCAGTAGCTCATAAACATGAGCAGCCCAGTTAACCTTCAAACCATAGTAGATACACACCATTGTGTAGTATCTTCTCCTGGGTAACCCATCCAGTGAACTCGTACTGCAGTCCAGTACTTTGGCAATAATATCAGCAAATCTCTGATATTCATCCTTCAGCTGGGTCTTCATCAAAGTCCCAGTCATCTCTTCTCCTTTCTTAGCACAAATAGCCCAAAACTCTTCCTCCTTTTCAGACCCTAGGTCTGACACGTCTCCTCCCTTATCTGTTAACTTATAGATCTCACTGAGAACAGCAGAATCTTCTTCCCACCTATTTCAGCAGACATTACCGTGTCATTTTTAGAGAATTTCCTGGTTAGATAGAAGTGCTCAACATCTTCTAAGTAGACCCTTTCTTCGTGAGCCTCTAAAACAGGAACTAACGAAGCTTCTTTAATCTTTTCCAGTAACGAGCGCATCAGATCAGTGCCCGAGAAATGGAATTTGCTGTAGTTGAAGTACCTTCCTTCGATAATCTTCTCCATTTCTGAAATTTTGAGAGTAGAAATCTACAAAGATGCAGTTAACTTTTCGCAACAGTAGGGTTGAGAATTAGAGAGTTTGAGAATATTTAGGTGCGTAAGACGACTATACTGTTTAGATCGGATTTTATAGGTTTCATTTTGATTAGGTTTCCGTGATTTATCAGAACCGTTGATCTAATCTGACAGTTTTTAATCGTGTGGATAGGAGAAGCGGATTTCAATTTTATTATTTTAATGTCAGATGGGCGGGAAACTCTATCGACACTAATCTGTTACATATAAAAGCGCGTTTCTAATGATACGTTTTATGACCATGCTTATATAAGATATCAGATGAGTAGAGTTTAACTTATCTGACTGACGAGTGATCTGTTATCTGTTATTACTAGAGAATACCAATAGCTAGTAATCTTCCTCTGCTGTTTGTCAATCCAGCAAGATAAAATAATCTTCAATCTTCAAGAATTAAGAACAGATCTTCATGATAACATAACTTCAACTAACTGACATTAACTGAATTCATCTTTAGAACAGAAGTACCGCTAGTCTTACACGTTCCCCCTGTCTTTAAGAATTCATAAGTTAACTAGTCTGTTGAAAGTTAATCCTTGAATAGAATAACTGATGACTAAGCTGTTGAACTCCAGTCTTCTGATGAGTTCCCCCTCAGCTTATGCATCCAAATTAAGTAGTCCTAGTTCAGCTCTTAAAGTTGAAAACCTTACTTCACTTAAAGGTTTAGTGAAAATATCAGCAATCTGATTATCAGTATGAACATACTCAATCACAACATTGCCTTTTTCCACATGATCTCTAATGAAGTGATGCTTAATCTCAATATGTTTAGTCCTTGAATGACTTGTAGTGTTCTGAGTAAGTGAAATTGCACTTGTATTGTCACAGTAGATTGGAATTCCACTGATTTTGATGTTGTAATCTTCCAGTTGATGTTTCAACCAAAGTATCTGTGCACAACAAGCTCCAGCAGCTATATATTCAGCTTCAGCAGTAGATATAGAAATTGAGGTTTGTTTCTTACTCATCCATGAGATCAGACGACTACCTAAGAATTGACAGGCACCTGTTGTGCTCTTTCTGTCAATCTTGCAGCCAGCAAGGTCTGAATCTGAATAACCAATAAGCTCGAATCCAGATTCTCTAGGATACCACAATCCCAATTCTTGAGTGCCTTTAACATATTTCAATATCCTCTTGGCAGCTAAGAGATGAGATTCTTTGGGGTTTGATTGAAATCTTGCACAGACTCCAACTGAGTACATTATGTCAGGTCTACTTGCTGTTAGATACAACAATGAACCAATAATGCCTCTGTATTTGGTTATGTCTACTGATTTGCCATCTTCATCTTTATCCAAACGAAGACTTGTAGACATAGGAATTGTAGCAGTAGAGCTAGTTTCCATACCAAACTTCTTGAACAGATCTCTTGTGTATTTTGCTTGGCTGATGAATATTTCATCAGGCAACTGTCTAACTTGCAATCCAAGAAAATAGTTAAGTTCACCCATCATGCTCATTTCAAACTTATTCTGCATCAGCTTGGAGAACTTATCACACATCTGTTGGTTAGTTGATCCAAAAATAATATCGTCCACATATATTTGCACAAGTAATATATGATTCTCCCATTCAATTGTAAACAAGGTTTTATCTACCTTACCTTTTTGAAATCCTTTAATTAAAAGAAAATCAGATAGGGTATCATACCATGCTCTTGGAGCCTGTTTCAGTCCATAGAGAGCTTTCTTCAGACGATATACTTTGTCCTCTTCTTGATAGACTTCAAATCCAGGAGGTTGTTCAACATATACTTCTTCTTGCAATTCTCCATTGAGAAAAGCAGACTTCACACCCATCTGATAGACAGTGAAGTTCTTGTGAGCAGCATAGGCTAGAAACAGTCTGATTGCTTCAAGTCTTGCTACTGGTGCAAAAGTTTCATCAAAGTCAATTCCTTCTTCTTGACAATAACCCTTGGCCACTAGTCTTGCCTTGTTTCTGGTAACAATACCATCTTCATTCATCTTATTTCTGAATACCCACTTAGTGCCAATTACTCTTTGATGACTTGGTCTAGGAACTAAGTACCAGACTTCATTCCTTTCAAATTGATTCAACTCTTCTTGCATAGCTTCTATCCAGAAGGAATCACTGAGAGCTTCTTCAATTTGCTTAGGCTCTATTTGAGATAGAAATGTGACAAACATGGCATCTTGTGCAGCAGCTCTTCTTGTTTTCACTCTATCTAAAGGATCACCAATTACTAACTCAGCTGGGTGATTCTTGAGCCATCTTAGATCAGGTTGTAGATCAGGATGTTGTCCTCTGTTTTGATCTTGCAACACTACTGTTGGAGGTTCAGTAGTAGTCTGTTGAACATTTGCCGTCTGTTGAACAGTCTCTGGTCTGTCAGCTGTTTGCAACTCGTCTGTTAGACAATCAGCACTGTGATTTTGAACAGCACTTGAGTTAGCAGCTGAATTAAGATTGGGTAGTATGATGGGAACATATTCTTCATTTCTTCCAATGTCTAACTTCTGTAAATCAGCAGACAGATCTTGATTTGCACTTTGATTCTTTTCAGAAGATTGACTTGGCTCATCAAATACTACATGGATAGATTCTTCTATTAGTAATGTTCTTTTGTTAAAAACTCTGTAAGCCTTACTAACAGTAGGGTATCCTACAAAAACAGCTTCATCAGCCTTTTCTGCAAATGCAGTAAGGTGATTTTTCCCATTATTCAATACAAAACATTTACAACCAAAAATCTTAAAGTAATGAATGTTTGGTTTTCTGTTGTTCCAAACTTCATATGGAGTCTTGTTCTGATTTTTGTTGATCATACATCTGTTTTGGGTGAAGCATGCTGTATTTGTTGCTTCTGCCCAAAATCTTTGAGGCAGCTTAGCTTCAGCTATCATGGTTCTGACAGCTTCTTTCAGTGTTCTGTTTCTCCTTTCAGCAACACCATTCTGTTGAGGGGTTCTAGCAGCAGAATACTCATGATGTATTCCTTTGATGTTACAATACTCTTCAACAGTAGAGTTTGTAAACTCTGTCCCTCTATCTGATCTGATCTTCAATATTTTGATACTCTTCTCATTCTGGATCAGTTCTATCAGATTGGTAAGATGTTCCTTGGTTTCACTTTTCTTCTTCATGAAAATCACCCAAGTATATCTTGAATAATCATCCACAACAGCTAGGCAGTATTTCTTTCCACCATTGCTGACTGGATCAATGGGTCCAAATAAGTCCATATGTAGTAGCTCCAAAATTCTTTCAGAAGATTGGTGCTTCTTGCTTTTGAAAGATGACTTGATTTGTTTACCCTTCTGACATGCGTCACAGAGCTTGTCTTTGCTCATGACTGCTTTTGGAATCCCTTCTACCAAATCATTCTTGATTAATCTGTTTATGGTCTTGAAGTTTAAGTGATTCATTCTCTTGTGCCACAGCCAACTGACTTCACTTGATGCAGATGCCACCAAACAAATACTTGAATTCTTGTCAACAGAATTCCAGTCGACTATGTAGACATTCCCTTGTCGTCTTCCAGATAAAATTACCTTCTTTGTACCAATCTGTTCAACGTAGCACTTATCTGTTGAGAAGATGACTGAATATCCTTTGTCACAGAATTGACTTATGCTCAGCAGATTATATTTGAGGCCTTTGACATATGAGACGTCAGAAATCTCTGATTAATCTTCCTTTAGCTTTAATCTTGCCTTCTTTGCTGTCTCCAAATGTAACACTTGGACCATCCACAGCAACTGCATCAGTCAGCTCATGTATGTTTCCACACATGTGTCTTGAACATCCACTGTCCAAGTACCAAATCTTCTCTACTTTACTCCTACTCCTAATCCTAACCTACAAAACAAAAATAAAATTGTTTTAGGTACCCTTATTGAGAGGGTCCTGAAGGATTAGTTTCACCTTTGACAACCCAAGATGTTGATGTCTTAGGCTTCTTAGGTTTCTGAGTTTTAGCAGGAGCATGAACAGTTTCATTTTTATCATAGTTATCAGATAAGTCATGTTGATGATCAGTATGATATGAATAATGTTCATAAGCAGGGTAAGGTGCATGATATGCAGGATATGCATGCATTGGATGAGCAGGGTAAGGTGCATAGTAACTAGGAAATTGAGGTGCATGATACATAGGATGATATGCAGCAGGTTGCACATAATATGACTCATTTCCATACCAAGCATTTTGATTCTTCTTGTTCTTATGCTTCTTTGGTTTACTAGATGCTTGCTCAATTGATTTTGACTTAGTTTTACCAACAGATTGATTCACTTTAGCTTTATCAGCAGACTTCTTAGGACTCTGCTGTTTGGTCTTACTAGTCTGATTTCCTATACTAGGCTCTTTGCTCTTTTTAGCCTTAGGAGATTTCTTCTCCTTTAAATCTTTCTCAGATGAGGTAGGTTTAGAAGTTTGCACATACAAGATGACCTTACTATTGTCAGCAGAAATGAATTTTTCAGTATGATTCAACTCTAATTTTTCCTTTTCTAAAGGTATCTTCTGTTTACTAGACATTTGACTTAATGCAACAGATGATTTATCATGAGACTCAATAATTTTCTCAAGTTCCATGATTTTTCCTTTATAAACCTCACATTCAGCTTTCAGAGACTCATGTTCTTGCTCAAGCTGTTTATATTCAGCTGATTCCCTTGGCTTTTCAGCTAAGAGTTTCAGTGAACTATTTTGCTCTTTCAGCAGGATCATCTCTTCCTTAAGCTTTTTATATGCTTCAGCAATACTGGTATTGTTGAGCATCATTTGTTCAAATGAATTAAATAATTCATCATTAAGAGGAGTTACCTCATCCTCAGAGTCATCAGATTCCTTTGCCATCAGGCATAGGAGAGCAGGTTTTTCTTCATCAGAAGATTCTTCATCAGACGAGTCTGAATTTGAATCAGATGAGTAGACAGCAGCTAGCTTTTCTGCTTCAGCTATCATTGCCTTGCCTCTCTGATGCTTTCTTTCCTTTCTGATTCTCTTCTCTTCCTCAGTGTATTTCTCTGCTTTTGGATATGGACAGTCTCTGATGAAATGTCCCAATTTCCTGCAGTTATAACACATTAGTTTTGCTTTATAATCATCTTTTTCTTGAGAAGAAGAGTTAGGTTTAGAAGTAGAAGCAGCATGATTGTATTTGTTTTTCATCTTTCTCTTATAGAACTTCTTGAAGTTGTTCATCAATAATGCTACATCTCCAGCAGTGTACTCCTTTTTGTTGAGTAGTGATGCTTCATCAGATGAGTCCACATCTTGGCTTCTATGTGCTGGTCTCCTGGTGTTTTCAGCAGCAACAAGTGCAGCTGTGGGTCCTGAAGTTGAGGTTTCTTCAATACCCATTCTAGGCAGTTTATACTCATAAGCCTTGAGTGCAGAAAACAGCTCTGTAAGAGAGATCTTCCCCAGATCCCTTGATTCTTCCATTGCTGTCACCTTCATATTGAACTTAGGAGGTAATGCCTTCAGTACTCTGATGGTTATCTCCTTGTCGGTCAAGATTTTTCCAAGCTTCAATACTTCATTTAATATTCTTGTAAATCTTGTATCCATCTGATCAATGGTTTCAGAGGATTTCATCTTGAAGTTATCCAGCTTTTCTAGAGCAACACTCAACTGATGCTCTTTTATGGCGTCGTTTCCTTCGCTCATATCTCTGACTTTATCCCACATCTCTTTTGCAGATTTGCAATGTTTGATCTTGTTAAACCGATCATTGTCCAGGGCTTTAGTCATGATAAATCTTCCAATTTTGTCCAGGTTGAACAACTTAATTTCTTCAGCTGTCATTTCGTTCAAATCTTTTTCCACCACGGTATCAACTTCATTGATCTTTATCGTCTTGGTGAACTTGAATGGACCTTTTGTAATGCAGGTGAACATGTTGTCATTGTAGGCAGCAAGGAAAATCTCCATCCTGATTTTCCAGTCTTCGAAGGACATGCCAGCAATGTGGGGAACATGGTTTATGCATTCCATTTTCAAAAAGTTTTAGTTTTTCAAAAAGATGCTCTTTTGAAAAGTTTTAAAAACCTTTGAAAAACACTTGGATCAAGCTCGTTGATCAGGCAGCTGATTCTAATGAACCACCTGCTCTGATACCACTTGTTGGTCCCAAGTGGTCAGATGAGGTCTAGAGGGGGGGGGTGAATAGACCTCTGAAAATTTTTGAACTTAAAAACTTTTCAGTCTTCTGTCAGCAGACTAAGCTGATGAAGAACAGTAAGCAGACTAATCTGTTCGTGAACAAATCTTGAGCAGACGACTGACCACTCTTCTTACAGAAACTTAGCTGTTTTTCAGCAAAACAGTTTTTCAAAGAGTATACTTGCAGCGGATTGTTTCAAAGTGTTTTTCACAAGTAAACTAAGTTCTGAAAAGATTTTATCCCCAGTTTAAAACTCCTTATAAAATCTTTTGATTAATTCAAAGTGTGTAGAATGCAAACTTTTGAAATATGCAAGAAAACTTTAGATGCAAAATAACACAAAGAATTTTTATAGTGGTTATATGGATAGAAATCCTTTAGTCCACTCTTCCAGATCACACAGATTCTGGGTTATACTATAATCACTTAGATTACAATATTTCTCCACTTACACCTAAACAACTAATGAAAAGGCTGTAAGCTCACAATAGGAATTCACAAAGAAAACCTATCCTCTAAAGTAGAATCACTCACAAAGATGGATTCTCACTTCGCACAACACTCAGCTTTTACAAAATCACTCAGATAATGTTTTTCTGTTTTCTTCAACTTGGTTTCTGTCAACAGATGACTTCCACCAGACGAGTGAGCTGTTCGAGCTTTTGAGACTTTGAAAAATTCTGCTTCAAAATTTCGATCTCTGATTGTTGTTGTGTGTATTGCTCGATTGAAATTCAGCTCTATTTATACATGGAGATGAAAATATGACCGTTGAAGGCAAGTCACAATTCAAATCCATCCTTCAGCTCTTTTGAAACGGCTCCCTGCAGCAATCCGTACTGTGTACAGTACCTTTCTGTCCATCGCATTTAATGCTGCATTAAATGCACTCTGCTGATCCGAGGATATCTTCAATTATTTGCCATTACTACCCTTCTCTTTCAGCATTTATTACACCAAGTGCATTTATTACCGTTGGACTAATCTCTTGACCTCTTCTACTCGGCTGATCAAAACGACTCTGCTGATAGATACTCTGCTGATCAAATACTGAACTAATCTGATTTGACTCGGCTGATGATCTACCCTTCTGTTCGCTGTTTCAGCAAGAGATCACTAGTCTTCTGAGCTTTGAACTTTGAACTCTTCTGATGTCTTCTTTAACTTGTTCAAAATTCTTCTAAGGGAACTAAGCTTTCCATACTTAGCTGATTATGATGTTTTGGAAATCATCAAAACCTTCCCTTAATTACTTGTCTTCTTTGCTCTTCATCTTCATCTTCATCCAACAAGTTTAATAATTTTGAGTAATTAATTCTTCTTCATCTATTTTCATCAACTCTTATGTTAATACAATTGTTTCATTAGTTTCATATAAATCTAGTCAAGCTCTTTTTATGTGAAAATCTTTATGATATAATTATATTGATATAAGTCTTTCGTTTTATGGATTGTCTTTTAATGCAATATGCCTTGGTATATAGTATGTTTTTGATTTCTCATAAGATGATATTTTCTGCCAATTCTAAAAGCAAGAAAGTTATTTACTCAAATACATTAGAAATTATGTGTTTTTCAATTCTTTATCTTCCGATTGATTGTTTGGGATGTGAAACTTTCAATTGAGTAATTTTATGAATCAATACAAATAAGTGAACGAAGCATATAAGGGATTCTTGATATCTTACCGTTTTAATTATCGTATTTTCCAACAACCAAAAATTCACTTTTCTTTAAGTTTTCTTAAAATCAAATCGCTTCGTTAATTTAGTTTGTTTATTTATCTCTAAAGCTACTTTGTCTACTAACAATTTTAGCTTATTTAAGTCATCTCCTCGTGGATACGACCGCCTAATCTATTCTACATCGATCGCTTTGTTTCGACAAGTTTGGGCGTAATCAAATTTTGGCGCCGTTGCCGGGGAGGTGCAACAAGTAAGCATAATAAGTAGTTATTTAGCTAACGAGGTAAGTAAACTTTATTTTATTCAATTTTGTTCTCTTAGGTAATTGTAGGAAATTTCGTACTATTTCTATATTTATTAGTCAATTGATTAGTTTTATTAAAAAAAAACAAAAAGAAAAGTTGTTTTGTTTTTATGTTTGTAACTCGATCTTCTAATCAAGGTGAATTGCAGTAAGATCCAGGAATTGAGAAAACTTTGTGTAGGTTAAGGAAAGAACTTAGAAAAAAACACTGAAGGATTCAATACAACTTCTCAAGATTTAAGTGAATCTTGGTCAAGCATTGCATTAACCGATACACCTACCACCATGGACCAACTTGAAAACAACCATGCACGTTCCCTAAGGGAATACCTATACCCAAACCGCACATCCACTCCCTCATGCATCATGGTTCCCGCAAATACCCCGCAAATAGATTTCAAACCTGGAATGATCCAACTCTTACCAACATTTCATGGCATGGATAGTGAGAATCCTTACTTACACATTAGGGAATTCGAGGAGGTCATCGTCACTTTTAATAGTCAACCCAATGTCGTAGAGTCAATTAGGTTGAAATTCTTCCCATTCAACCTAAAAGACAAAGCAAAAAGTTGGTTGTATTCTTTGAGACCTAGATCTATAGGTACATGAGCAGAAATGACCCAAGCCTTTTTCAATAAATATTTTCCTCAACATAAGACCAACAACCTTAAGAGACAAATCTCTACCTTTCCCCAAAAAGATAATGAAACTTTATACCAAGCCTGGGAAAGGTTCAAGGAATTGTTGAATATGTGTCCGCACCATAGGTATGAAAATTGGCGTCTTGTTAGTTATTTCTATGAGGGACTTATATCTAGGGAGCGTCAATTTATTGAAATGATGTGTAATGGGGAGTTTCTTGAAAATGATCATTATGAGGCCATAGATTACCTAAATGACATAGCCGAAAAAGCTCACAACTGGACTGGACCTAGTACTACTGATGGTACTGTAGAACAAAAACTAGTGGAATTTACTATCTTAAGGAAGAAGACAACCTTAAAGCACAAGTTGAAGCATTGACTAACAAATTAAAAGCTTTAGAAACAAAAGATAGTCAGAAACATCAACCAGTTGCAAGGGTAGAGTCACGAGATAGTTGTTTCATTTGTGGTGGGGTAGATCATTTAGCTCAAGTATGTCCTACACTTGGTGAGATGAGAGAGGTTTACGAAGAACAATGTAATGCCTTAGGAACATATAGGAAATCTTTTTCACCTTATTCTGAGACGTACAATCCCGGTTGGAGAAATCACCCTAACTTTAGTTGGAAAACTGAGGGACAAGCACCTAGAACTTACCATGCACCTCAAAATAATGCTCACCAAAATAGGAATCCTTTAGAGGACACACTTCAAGCATTTATTGAGGCACAAAGTAAGACTAATCAAAAGGTAGAAGCCGTAAAAACTCAGATTGTGGAAGAGAACAAAGAGATAAAAATTCGAATTGGTAAGCTAACTAGTGCTCTTACTATACAAGAACGAGGCAAGTTCCCTTCCCAACCACAATCTAATCCTAAGGGGCAAAATAAGGTAGAATCTTCCGAATCACATAACATCAAAGATATCAATGCCATCACCACTCGTAGCGATAAGGTCATAGAGGGACCAACTTTACCTAGTCCGCCAAACGACCCCCCTAAGGAAGTAGAGCAGAAAGCCTTGGTCCATGTTCCTTTCCCTCAAGCACTGAAATTGGGAAAATACCAGAAATCATTGTGAAATTCTTGAACATTTGAAACAAGTCAAAATTAATTTGCCTTTATTACATGTTATCAAGCAGGTACCTTCATATGCAAAGGTGATTAAGGATTTATGTACTGTGAAAAGAAAACACAATGTCAAGAAAACCACATTTTTTACCGAGCAAGTAAGTGCAGTGATTGAGCAAGGTACCACCTAAATATAAAGATCCTGGGTGTCCCACAATAACCTGTCAAATTGGTTCACATGAATTTAGTCAAGCTTTATTAGACCTTGGAGCAAGTGTAAACCTTATGCCATACTAAGTTTACTTGCAACTTGGCCTTGGAGAGATCAAGCCTACATCTGTTGTTTTGCAACTTGCTGATCGAACCATTCGTAGACCCAGAGGAATAGTAGAGGATGTTTTGCTTCAAATGGATAAATTCTATTATCCTGTTGATTTCTTGGTTTTGGATACTCAATCTGTGGTCAATATGGAGTCTAAGATACCACTCATCCTAGGTAGACCTTTCCTTGCTACAGCAAATGCTCTCATCAATTGTAGGAATGGTCTCATGAAGCTTACATTTGGTAATATGACACTGGAAGTCAATGTATTCCATGTTGAGAAGCAACTACAAGATGAAGATGAGTGTCACCATACTTATATGATAGATTCATTGGTGTCAGAAACATTCGAAAGGGAAAATGATTCAAAATCAAACTCAACCCTAGGGATTGGTACCTGCTCAGCAGACAAATACTGACAACCAGGACCACATGCCAAGATAAACTCGGTTCAAAAGTCAAGAATGACAAATAATCAACAGATAAATATTATTACAGAACCAAATAGGAATAATGTTCAAACATGCCACTCGGGCATGACTCGACGACGCATCGTCGATAATCAGAAGTACAAATAACAAATAGACAAATTTAAATGATCACATAGAGCTAGGGCCGTAGCGGGTCTCATAGTCGAGCTTGTCCAGATGGGTCGACACCTTCGAGCTTCAGGGACGTCCTGTTGAATGGCCTCCTCAGGCTTCTCAGCCTTCTCGGCTTGAACAGGAAGGAGAAAACCGAACTCATGAGTCTCGGGATCTTCTTTATCACCCTCTACTGAAGGGATCTCCACCTCTTTGCCATCCTCATCTAGAGCTGGATCCATCTTCTTCTCGTCGAACTTATCATTGAGAAAACCCCAAGCTCGACATTGTTTCCACCCTCTGATGAACATTTGGATCAAATCATCACCGAACTGCCGATCCACAAGCTCTCGATAGACGATGCTGTTATAAAATTCAAGCACGAATTGCTTTATTTCCTCGGACGTCAGACTCCGATGATGATCCAAGGCCTCCTGCTGACCCTTGGCAAAGCCATCGGCCTCCTTCTCTGTCAACTTTTTCTCAAAGTCAATCCTCAACGTCAATAATTCGACCTCCAATTCGGCAATCCGAGCATCCTTAGTCAAAACTTCCCCCTCAAGGCTCTTGACCTTCCTCTCCAGAGCGACTATCTGCTCCCTAGCCTCCTTATCAAGACTTTTGAACCTCTCGGCGCGTTTCCGTGCTGCATCTACCTTACAGGCGTTATGGAAAATCAACTGGTTACTCTGCGAAGGTGCAATGTCGTGTAACAGAATCATGATGATATCAAACTAATAAGAAATCGACAAAGTTACGATTATAAGAGTAAGACAATACCTCCATTTGTAGATCCACCTGTAAATAAAGGATGTCGGCAGTATCGAAATTCAGCAACGCCTGATGATCGACGAGAGCCAAAGTTGAGCAAAATTTGTCCCAAACTTCAGGACTAACGTCGGTACGAAGGAAAGCAGGATTAATCATCGAACTTTGAGCGACTTGGTCACCCATTCTCCTCTTCTGATTCTCCACGATGGTTCCTATTGATTCACGGGGACCGACACTGACGGGACCTCCAGTCGATTGGCTATGGTTGACGCCGGACTTAGTCCTCTTTGGTGAAGGCATTTCTTTTGTCCCTTTCTTTGAAGGAGCAGATCGTTTAACCTTGTCCGAAGAACTTTGCTTCTCGGGACGGGGGCTAGACGGAGGAGGGAGAGTGCTCGACTGCGCCGACGCCTTAGTCCTTGCCTCTTTTCCGCGAGTCGATGGAGAGGCTGAAGAAGCAGCTGCCAACTTTTGCTTGGTTTTCAACACAGAAAGAGCCGCAGATCGACTAGCCATAACTACGAATTCTGAGCAGAACAGAATAGTTAGTCAACAATCGAATAAAATAAAACAAAAAAGAAAGTACTATGACTACCTAAAGAAGGACTATTGATAGGTGGTGGTGAAATCGACAATCCCCCCAAACTCAATACCGGTTCCCGCAAGAGTTGATTGATGTCATAACTTGACTCCGATAACTGCGAAAGGAAATCTGGCCCCCAAGAAGGTTCAGGGACGTTATTCAAATGAATGCCGCCCGATTTCCACTCTCGTTTGGTTCCCCAAACGAAGTTCTTAGGGGCGCGAACAAAGACGAATCTATGTTTCCAACCTTTTCCATGAGAAGACTTAAGGTCACTTAAGAACCTAACATTAGGTCTCGACTTAACAAAGTAAAAACCCTCATTCGACTTAGGCGAAGGGCCTACAGTAAAAAGAGCACAAAAATTCTCGAAGGAAGCTTGCTGACCTAACGCTTTCATGACCAATCAAAAATCGATGATATAACCTACCGAATTAGGAACTAGTTGGGTCGGACAAAGGTCGAGACCATTAACTATGTCGATAAATTCTTTGGCCAAGGGAAAACGAAGACCATTCTCGAAGGTATCAATATGAAAAGCACGACAACCCCTAGGGGGGTCATTCATTCTTTGATCGGGGTTGGGATGAAGAACGGTCCATCTCTTAGGGAATTGAAATTTCTCCAATATCGACTCAACTGATAAACGTAAACGACTTGCCGACATGTTGTTGAAATGCTCTATGGTCCGATAACGTTCCGAGGTCGAACTAGGCGGGATGACCTCTTTGGGAACGGTTTCGACAATACCCAAAAGATGGGCAAAAAGAGGACTATGGAGCGGTCCCTCGAAAGGAAGGTCGAAATGTGACATTATAGATTTGGGCGACATACCCTCACCCTCACCTACCGACTCATTACCTATCGACATAGAATGATTCGACATAAAGAGAATAGAAACAGTACCTAAAATACGAACGACTTCGACTTAACTGAGTGTGAAACTCGACCGACAGCCGCTCCGACGACTTATCTCCGATATAAGCAAAACTTTTGAGAAATTACGAATAGTTAGGCAAGGGACGCAACTCTATTTATAGTAGCGAACGGTCAAAAGGCGCGCTCTTTCAAAAGTTATGACAATGACGGGGCGGTTAACAAAAAGGCCAATAAGAAGTCCAAGGCCCAATAGACTCCCTCTGAAGGTCAACCACCATACTTAGAGAACTAGATAAGCGCAAACGCAACGACAAATTCCAAAATGAAGTAAAAAAGGAAGTAAACTCATATAATCGATGTACTCGAAATTACATACGAAGAGTTCAAAGAACAAGTTCAAAACAGAAACCATATCAATATCATAATTACAGATAAATCTAAAAATCCTAGGAGTCACTTGTTGGGTATCAGTTTCCCAAATTCATGAGATCGAGCAAGCGCTTCCTGCACTTCCAAGTCTGCAAGATTAACTTCGAGCTCACACTTTTCGTTGAGCTCCGGTCCTATGAGATCATAGTCGAACTCCCTATTATTCAAGAATCCGCGATGCATCAATTGGGCCACGGTCTTCTCGTGCATTTGAATCAACTCCGGACCCATTCTAAGATCGGCAAGATAATTAAAAACAGGGAAATTAACAAATTCCCTCGCTATTTCAAGCCTCTGCTCAGACGACATGACCCTCGCCGCCGGAGGATAACCCCTTCGGAGCTGATCATTCTCCCTCATCGCCAAACTCCACTGCCGAGTGGCATCCTCGAGCTGCTGATCCCTTTCTTTCAGCACCTATGCATGTTACGACTTCAGCCTTGCTATCTCGCTCTTACACTTGTCAAGCTCCTTATACGCATTCTCAGCCTCGAGATAACCTTGGAACATGTACTGCATCGCCAGTGAAGGTCGATGCTCATAGTGAATATCGACATATATTATGAATCACAATCAAATTTGTAAAAACTAAGAATAAAACTTACGGCGGCCAATGTTCGACCCCCATGATGAACATTCTCTTGAATCGTTAACCGAGATAAACTCTCCTGATCTCGGGGATATATGCTGTGAACGAAAGAAGCAAAAGCCGGAACCATTGAACCCTGGTCCAGAACACTTGTGTTATCATTCAATTGGGCGGGGTGTGATAGCTGTGATTTGAGCCACTCCGATAAATCCCAATTAAGATAGACACCTTCAGATAAATACAGAGAACTAATCCTTTTTCCCTCCCTAAGAAGTCGCGCGGGAATCCCAGGTTCATCGGCAACCGCCTCCTCGCCTACCGGTTCCTCAACGAGCAGCAGAACCTTCCCCCGTCGATATTTTCCAAAAATCG
The DNA here is from genome assembly GCA_038501285.1 of Penstemon eatonii. Taxonomy (NCBI): domain Eukaryota; kingdom Viridiplantae; phylum Streptophyta; class Magnoliopsida; order Lamiales; family Plantaginaceae; genus Penstemon; species Penstemon eatonii. Next base: position 30,815,889 of record CM076713.1, read on the forward strand.
TCGACATATCGACCACGCGATACAGTCCCTCGACTCTGAACGCCGTGACTCGACTGACCCGGGGTCACTGTACTATGCTTGGGTCCCTTCGGGGGCACTACAACCCCAGTCAACACCTCATCTGCGATATAAAAACGAAGGAGAATAAATAAAGCATGGATAAAGGAAACCACGAAATATATGGATATTGGCTTACCCAAACTAGGACCGTTAGCTCCCCTGGTCGACCTCGAGAGCATACAAGCCCGTAGTCGAGGTTCTTCTATCAATTTGTTGACGTCCAGGTTCCACCTTGACAAAACCTTGAGAAAACCCTTCCTAAACCCAGGCTCCGGAGGATTACGAACAGAAATAGGACCTGTGCGCCAAGGGGAATGTACGTTGAGGGCCACGTCAACTGGAGGTCTAAGAAAAACAAACCTCGATTTCTAGCCTTTTCCATGGGAATTTTTGGCGTTGCTCAAGAAACTTAGATTTTGTCGAGCTTTCACTTGGTAGAACCCTGTTCCCGACTTCGGCGACCCGCTCACCTTGAACAGATGCCAGAAATTCCCGAAAGAAGCATACTCTCCTAAGGCTTTCATGACGACGATAAACGCGATTATCATCGCCATTCCATTTGGCACGATCTGTGTCGGCCGCACACCGAGAGCATTCAAGATATCCGCTAACTCCGGAGCTATTGGTACTCGAAACCCCATCTCCATCGACGCTTCATGAATCGTGAAACTACCACTTGGGGGCTCATGCATTCGGTCTTCCTTGCCAGGAATCGTTAAGCTCCAGCCCGGTGGTATCGCGAAGGCAGGCAACATAGCAGCGGTTAACCTCTTGTGACCACCAGGCTGAAACTCATGATAAGCCTCCTCGGTCTGATATGGTCGAGTTTCTCATCGTCGCCTCATTCTTCCCTCTCCCCCGCATTGGCATCGACGTGTTCGTTAAAAACCTCATCAACAAAGGCATCGACAAAGCCACTATCTGGACTAGAAGGCGCTTCCGACATCTTTTGCTCTCGATTTTTTGAATATATAAAAATACGACTTATACAATCAACTAACTTTCTCGAAATCGACACACTGCTGAGAGAGTAACAAATTTACTTAAGATGAAATCGTTTACGGTAAAAACGACCTATATATAGAGAAGGTAAATACCGCTTCACACCTCCTCACTAAATTACGAAACTAACCCTCCAAAGGACACGACTTTTCGCGTACCTCCACAATAACGACGCGACATTTCATCTCCTCGCCTGTATAAGGGATTGCCGCCAAAACAAAAATTTTCGAATTTACCGCGCATGTTTGTTTGAAATACACAAAAGCTTTGTTTGGCAAACATAGAGCAGGACGAAAAACATCAAAAACTTCCAGACTTCGACCTTCACTCGAACTCTAGAACTTGGGGGACTACCACTATACTATGGTTCAAAAAATTCAAACCAACGGAAACCATCGAAAACTTCCAGACTTCGACCTTCACTCGAACTCTAGAACTTGGGGGACTCTTGATGTACCAGGTCTTCGCTGATCACGAATCCACATCGACAGTCGATTACCATGTCATCGACGTAGATCAATTACTTATATTATGTATCGAAATACGTCGATACAGTCGTATGAAGACATCGAGAAACGTCGATCTACTCATATGAAGATACCTGTTCGTCTCCTTATCGATACCTCTTCTATCGACATGGATAATGTCGACAGCTGCCATACTTTTTACCCAAAAGGGTCGAATCGAATACAGAAGATCCGATCCTGACCTAAAATGTCCTATCACAACCCATTCGCTATAATCGAAATATCTTGTCAGGATCCGATCCATTAACCCGTGCGAAAGGCTATAAATAACCCTCATTAATTACAGAAAAAGGTATGCTTTCTCTTACCTGAGTCTTAACTACCCATTTCATCCATCTCGAACTCGACACTTACTTAAGCATCGGAGGGTTATCGCCGGGTAACCACCGGCATTAACCTGACGTGGTTGTCTTTGATTGCAGGTTTCGATCCCCGAGAACAAATAGAAGAAAGGTTTGATCGATCTACCTATCTTCATATTGAAGAGATGTGCTAAAACCCGATACCCCATCACTCGATTATTCTAAATACTATAATCCAACCAAAACACACTCATCAGTACTGTCATATTTCTTCAATTATAAGGAAAAAAGTATGAAAACGAAACTTTTTTGGAAAGTGACGTGCAAAAATCCCTAAATATATTGGCGATGGATGCATATCAGGGTTAGTGTTGAGCTGGATCAAGGAATAAACAATATTAAGTATAATAAAACAAATAATTAAATGCTCAGTGTTGGACTGCATACTTACGTTGGCTATGTATAGTGTCATTTGGTAGGCACGCAACTCTTTTCTATAATGTTAACAGCAATTTCATAATACTCAATTTATCTCTTTATGATTTAAAAAGCACTTGGCCTTCTATAATATTATAAATGTATTATAATAATGTGGCATCTAAACTCCTCCTCCCTGTGTTATGATAAATGCGTCAATTTACCCTATGTTATGATAAATATGAGAATTTACACCCATAAGTTTCAAAACACTTTTCATGCCTATTCTCATTTTCGACTAGTGAATTACACTTTCCAGCTGAAGGAGATAAATTACTTCTTTAAAACTTTATAGAGGGTGAAATATTCTTTTTTAAATAACATGAGAGTAAATTAGATATTATAAATTTCACATTAATAAGTTAACATTAACTCCATAACATACAAATTTTGTACTTTCTTTAATTTCTTCGAGAATGAATAGTGTCATTTGGCAAGGGGGGACTAACTACTTTTATTAGAAGGAAAGAAAAGTTATGCAACTAATTACAAACTTCCATAAATTATTGTATAAATTATGTTTTGCATCTCATACACTCCTATAAGAAGATTTATGTCTGTCCTTCACTTAATTCTCGGACATAATTTTGAGTTGATGATGGGGGCTATTTCGCACCCTACATACTGTACGATCGACTAAAGAACTTGAGATCGGTTCGACCAAATCAGGCTGTTCAAGATCATCTTATCGACCCGGCCGAATACAGCTCCCTTCGATCAGAAGACTATACTCCGGACCTGAGAAGGATATTTGGGCCGAGTCCTATTAGGACTATGTTTCCTTGTAACGCTAGGTTTAACATGATATAAATACCTAGTTAATCATTGTATTAAGGGGCGAAAAACTGTGAATCATAAGAAAAATACGCAATTGAATTCTGCATAAACTGCACAACTCACTAATATTCAATAAAAGAGCTTTATCTTCATATTTGTGTTATTGATTCTACGTTGGTTTGAATATTTACTTTCTGTTCTTAAGATATTGCCCTTCCTTGAGATCGATCCATCCTGAATAAAGTAACAGAGCCCTATAAAATAAATATATTGAAAACCCCACTATCACAAATTCACTGATACCTTTAACCCGACGAAAACAAGTTAAATCAGTTGGCGCCCACCGTGGGGCTAGGTTAATTATTCGATCGACACATGGCTCGCCCAAGGAAAAGCGCCCGTATCGGAGCAAGAAGTAACACAACCACCGGTCATAACACATCTGAAGATCTACAGGACAACAACGATAATAACGCTCCCAACACCAACGAGAATTTGCAGGATACCCATCCCCGTCAGTAGGAACCCCTAGGAAGTCTTCCCGGTACGACACAGGAAGAACCGGAAGTCCCCGAGATCCCCGTTCCTCTCCCGGGTGCTCAGGAGAAACTGCGACAAATAGCAATGCTCGTTAAATCACTCTCCCCAGAAGAATTACTCGTGCTTGATCAAATTCCGCGAAACGTTAGGGCTGCCAGGGCAATTCCTGCTCAAAGAACGCCAAGACAAAACGATCAAGTCTCTCAACAAGCTGACAGCCCGCCAAGCGAGCGCCGCTCACTACACAGTCCGCAGCAGGACAATTCAAAACCCTCCGATAACCATCCCCGAAGAAAACCAGGACAAAGAAAACCACAGGCGGGGCGCAGTGGGTCCAAGGAACATACAATAATCCCTATCGAGGATGACATAGATGATACAATCCCAGATCGACCACGAACGACTCGTTTCTCGGAAAGAGAAATTGAAAGGATGGTGCAGGAGCGACTCGAACAACGCCTACGATCTGTTCAAAACCCGTGGGCCCGAACCACAGAACTCCAGGAGAGCCTTGCGGCCTGTTCTCCCTTCTGCAGAGAAATAAAAGAGGCACAGTCAATTGGACAGGTCCCGGGTAGACTACCTCGCTATGATGGAACCACTGACCCGGATGATTATATTTTTAGCTTCACGAATATAATGAACTTATACGCCCACTCTGCGGAATTCACCGCCAAATTAATGGTAACCACATTCGAAGGACTCGCATTGGACTGGTTTGCCAAACAACCTGCCAACTCCATATTCAGTTTTCGGGAACTATGTAATAAATTGACGCAGCAATTTGCCAGTCAGAAGAGGCAAAAACTCCCGATGAGCTACTTAGGAACCATACACCAACAAGAGGGAGAATCCCTAAGAAACTGGTTGGCGAGATTTAACGTGGAATTACTCAAAATCGATTCCCCTAATATCGATTACATAATTTCTATTCTCTTCGACCTCACGAAGAATAGGCAGTTCGGAAATGCCCTCAGTCGAAAACAACCAAGAACATTTGCCGACATCATGAGCTTGGCGTCTAAATATATGACCCAAGAAGAGATGAATTCCTTTAAAGATAAAAACAAAAACAAAACCACAACTTCAGGCTCCAAAAGACATGATAGGGTTCCTGCCTAAAGATCCGTGGATTATGAACGATCTTTTAGAAAAGGCAACGTTTTCCAGCGATTGGAATACAACAAAGCCGACCAAGAAAGGCAACCTAATTTCTACCAACGACCAAGAAACCCCGAACCACCGATCAGAGGCAGGGTGAATCAAGTGGAACACCCAAGGTTAAATGCTCCGATGGAAGAAATACTGGAAGTCCTAGAAAGGAATAATTGGATCCCCGAAGCGAGGAAAATCGCTCAGCCCAGACCAGGATCTCGAAACTACGACCTATACTGCAAATACCATCGGCCACACGGACATCGAACGGAAAACTGTTTTCACCTTAAAAGAGAAGTTGAAAAACTAATCGAACAGGGAAAACTAGACGACTACATAGAGCGAGATAACCGCAAGAGGGAAAGAAGTAGAAGTCCTCGAAATAATAATCAAAGAAGGAGCTCTCGTCGAAGGTCGCCCGAGCGTGATCCTACGCAGGAATTGAACCATGACCAGATCAATGGGACTATCCATACAATATCCGGGGGACCCGCAGATGGGGATAGTCGTAACGCCCGGCGAAGGACATCCAGATCCATAATTGGAAACCTAAAATACCCAAAAGAAATATCGACCCTGGAAAACAAGCCATCAAACGATCAGCCGATCAGCTTTAACGAAGGCGAAGTACCTAAAAACATCATTTGGGACACAAAAGAGGATAACCCCGATTTCCCGATGGTGGTCTCGCTAGAAATAGCAAATTACAATGTCAAGAGAATCCTAATCGATAATGGGAGCTCATCGAATATCATCTCCCGGGAAGTTTTAGCCCAAATGAACTTGGGACAGATAAATCTACAGAAAGTAGCTACGCCGTTAGTAGGGTTCGGAGGGTCCAAAATCATCCCCAGCGGAACAATAACCTTAAGCGTATCACTCGGAAAAACACCGCACCGGACAGTGAAGCTAGTAAAATTTCTAGTGGTAGAAACACCCTTCGCTTATAACGCAATATTAGGGCGACCAGCCCTCAACCTATTCCGAGCTGTTGTTTCTACTTATCACCAGAAGATAAAGTTTCCGACCGATAGAGGCATCAGAGAAATAACAAACGATCATTGTATGGCGTGGGATTGCTACAGCACCTCGTTAACTATGAAAGAACACCCCAAATCAATTACTCCGAGCAAAAGAAAGATCGAAGATGATCTCGTTAGAAACAAAATTGAAATCCCTAGTACTGATCGAATAGATAAAAAGGGAAAAGAACCGCTAGATTTATCCTTAAAACCTCCGGAACATAAGGATGTAATTCTAGTACAAGGGGACTCGTCCAAAACAACAAGAATAGGTACTGAATTGAGCAAAGAAGGGGAAGTAATGTTAATCGACTTCCTCAGAGATAATATCGACGTTTTCGCCTGGAGCGCGAATGACATTGAAGGAATTGATCCTCGAGTAATCAAGCATTCCCTAAAAATTGATCCCTTGGCAAAACCTGCCAGACAAAAGAAGAGAAATCATGGGCCAGTAAAGGATAAAATTATCAAAGCCGAGGTAGAAAGACTACTTGAAGCAAAACAAATCCGAGAAATACATTTCTCAGAATGGCTATGTAATGTTGTTCTAGTAGCAAAAGGGGATAAAAAGGACAACAAATGGAGAATGTGTAATGATTTTACCGATCTTAACAAGTTATGCCCGCGCGACCCATATCCCCTCCCAAGGATCGACTTATTGGTCGATTCGACCGCTGGCTTCACGATATTCAGCATGATGGACGCCTTTCAAGGGTTTTATCAAATATACATGGACGAGCGGGATCAAGAGAAGACTGCATTCATAACCGAGCAGGGAGTATACTGCTTTATAGTAATGCCATTCGGCTTGAGGAATGCCGGGGCTACTTATCAAAGGTTAGTAAACCTAATGTTCAAAGAATTAATCGGAGAAATAATGGAAGTCTATGTAGACGACATGTTAGTCAAAAGTATGAACGAAGCGGATCACGTAAAACCTCTTGATCGATGTTTCCGGATCTTAAGAAAATACCGTATGAAGTTAAACCCTGCGAAATGCACTTTCGGTGTTAAGTCAGGAAATTTTTTGGGATATTTGGTACACCAGCGAGGAATAGAAGCCAACCCAGAAAAAATTCGAGCCATAACTGAAATGAAACCTCCCAAAACCATCTCCCAAGTGCAAAGTTTGGTTGGGAAAATCGTAGCGTTAAACAGATTCATATCAAAATCAGCAGACAGAAACCTGCCCTTTTTCCAAACTCTCCGAAAGGCAAAAAACTTTGTTTGGACCGAAGAATGCGATCGAGCCTTCGAGCAACTCAAAGAATATTTGACAACACCTCCGATGTTGGCCAAACCAACGGAAGGAGAACCATTGTATATGTACATCTCCATCTCCGACGTAGCCATTAGTTCAGTACTAATTAAAGTCGAAGGCTCAGAACATAAGCCTGTCTATTATCTAAGCAAATTATTGCAAGGGGCGGAGAAGAATTATTTGGAAATTGAAAAATTCACGCTGGCCTTAGTGGTGGCTGCACGAAAACTTCGACCTTACTTCTTAACCTACAAAATCGTTGTTTTAACGAATCAACCACTAAGACAAGTCTTAGCAAAACTGGAAGCCTCCGGAAGACTAATCAAATGGGCAATTGAACTTGGCCAATTCGAAATCGATTACAAACCAAGAATCGCAATTAAGGCCCAAGTGTTGGCTGATTTTCTATTGGAAACACCGACACAGGCAACCGAATCATCGAGCAGCCTCAACGACGATGTCTTGATCATAGAAGATCAAACTTGGTTAATGCATGTCGACGGTGCTTCATGCCGAGAAGGAGGAGGTGCCGGAATCAACTTCACCGGACCAAATAAAGAAGATTTGAATTATGCGATAACGTTGGACTTCGTCGTAACAAACAATGAAGCAGAATATGAAGCGTTAATCGCTGGAATGGAAATGGCGATCAAAGCCAACATAAAGAGCCTTAAAGTATTAACCGATTCAGAGTTAGTGCAAAGACAAATAGAAGGCCTATACGAGGCTAAAGAATTCAATATGGTCAAATACCTCGCCAAAGTGAAAACACTAGCTGAAAAATTTGAAAGCTTCGGCATACAGAACATTCCACGTTCGGAAAACAAATGGGCCGATCAATTGTCTAAGTTCACAGGATCCCATGACGGAAAGACCGAACGGGTGATCAACTGGTTGATCTCTAATACACCGACAATCGATATTGATGAAACACCGATAGTCGATATAATGGAAATTGAAGAAGCTGAAGAAAACTGGATGACCCCAATGATAGACTACCTTCGAGAGGAAAAACTACCACCTAACCAGAATGAAGCTCGGAAAATAAGATATCGAGCCCCAAAGTATACACTTGTAGAAGGAAAACTCTACCGAAGATCAGTATCAGGAATTCTTCTAAAATGCGTCTCTGAATCACAAACCACCGATATACTACGAGAAATACACGAAGGAGACGCAGGAAATCACAGCGGATCAAGGGCATTGGCTTTAAAATGCCTCAGAACAGGTTATTATTGGCCTACCATCAATAAGGATGCCGCTCAATATGTCCAAGAATGTCATCACTGCCAAGTCCATGCTAACATATGTCATCGACCAGCAGAAAATATGCACCCAATCCCGGTATGTTGGCCATTCGATCAATGGGGAATGGACATCGTGGGACCATTCCCAGCGGCTAGATCCAAGAAATCTTATGTCCTGGTCGCCGTAGAATACTTCAGCAAATGGATAGAATGCATCGCCCTCGCACGAATAACTCAATTCCAAGTGATCAACTTCCTATGGAAATTCATAGTTTGTCGATTTGGCATCCCAAGGATCCTAATCTCCGATAATGGAACCCAATTCGCGGGAAAACAGGTAATAGAATGGTGTTCAAAACTTGGAATTCAACAAAATTTTACTTCGGTCGGACATCCTAGAGCGAACGGACAAACTGAAGTAGCAAACCGAGAAATAATAAAATCTTTGGAAAAAAGATTAGGAGCTGCCAAAGGAAAATGGCTTGATGAACTCCCAGGAGTACTTTGGGCTAATCGAACCACAGTAAGGAGCTCAACTGGGGAAACCCCATTTAGCTTGGTATATGGGTCGGAAGCTGTTATTCCTGTTGAGACCCTAATCCCAATGCCAAGAATCGAGATGTTCGATGATCAGGAAAATAAAAAGGCAAGAGAAAATGACGTCGATTTAACGGAAGCTTTGTGAGAAAAAGCCGATGTACGCCTACAAGCCACTAAAGCAAATATGGAAAAGGCATACAATCAAAAAGTACGCATCCGAACCTTCAAAGAAGGAGACCTGGTCTTGAAAAAGGTAGAAATATCCAAGCATGTGGGAAAGTTACAACAAAATTGGGATGGACCTTATGTCGTCATTGGCGTGGGAAAGAAAGGTTCATACAAAATTGCACACTTGGATGGAACAGCCTTACCAAGAACTTGGAACGCAGTCAACCTTAGAAAATACTATGGTAAATAAATTTTAGCAGATTATACTGCATTGTTTTATTTTATTTCATTGAGTTTTAGTCTTTGTAATAAAGGCCTTAGCCTACAGTTCAATTATTAAAGATTTTAGCAATTTCTATAAATCGATTGTTTCGGTAAACACTCCTTGGAATTCTACTATCATATTGATTGAGATTGGGACAAAAACGAGTCGAGTATACATTGATCCGCTCAATAAACACTCCTCGATACATATTCAGTGATCAAAAGGACTTCTGGTATATAAACGTAAGTCTAAATTATAAACGAGTTGAGTAAACATTGATCCGCTCAATAAAAACTCCTCGATCTACTCATGACGATTCAAAAAGACTTCGGGTATTAAAAACCTAAGTCTAAACAACGAGTTGAGTAAACATTGATCCGCTCAATAAACACTCCTCGATCAACTTTTCAACGATTAAAAGACTTCAGGTACTAAAAACCTAAGTCTAAACAAAACGAGTTGAGTAAACATCGATCCGCTCGATAAAAACTCCTCGATATATTTTCAACGATTAAAAGAATTTTTGGTATGAAAAACCTAAGTCTAAATTATAACGAGTCGAGTATACATTGATCCGCTCAATAAACACTCCTCGATACATATTCAGTGATCAAAAGGACTTCTGGTATAAAAACCTAAGTCTAAATTATAAACGAGTTGAGTAAACATTGATCCGCTCAATAAAAACTCCTCGATCTACTCATGACGATTCAAAAAGACTTCGGGTATTAAAAACCTAAGTCTAAACAACGAGTTGAGTAAACATTGATCCGCTCAATAAACACTCCTCGATCAACTTTTCAACGATTAAAAGACGTCAGGTACTAAAAACCTAAGTCTAAACAAAACTAGTTGAGTAAACATCGATCCGCTCGATAAAAACTCCTCGATATATTTTCAACGATTAAAAGACTTTTTGGTATGAAAAACCTAGGTCTAAATTATAACGAGTCGAGTATACATTGATCCGCTCAATAAACACTCCTCGATTTATTTTAACGACAAAAAGACTTTTGGTATGAAAAACCTAAGTCTAAATTATAACGAGTCGAGTATACATTGATCCGCTCAATAAACACTCCTCGATCCACTTTCAACGACAAAAAAGGCTTTTGGTATAAAAACCTAAGTCTAAATACATAATGAGTTAAGTATGAATTGATATGCTCGATAAATACTCCTCATAAAATAGATCAACACAAAATCAACGACAAAGAGAATGCAAGGGATAAAAGGTAATATTATATTAATCAAACCAATTACATACAGAAGTTCTATTCAAAGTACAGAGATCTACATACTACTCGAACATCATTACAAAGGTTTTTTAGAACGATCCTATGGATCAGCAATCTTCGCGACAATGTCCACGGAAACACCAATCTCCTCCCTAGTACCTCGTCGATTATGATAAACCACCTATGAAGCCTACTGCTCAGGATGGTCGACTTCTTTGATTCGATGGCCAGGGAAGGATGATCAAATGTTGTTCCAGATGAAATGAACATTACCAGCCAGATAACCGGCAATGCTCATTCACCCACAAGAAGATACTGCCTTTACATTAAATATAAAACATTTTACTCTAGAGCAGCATCTCTTCGGGGCCGTCGTAAAACAGTAAATTTACCAGTCACCCCGATGGTCTTTCACTCCTGAGGTAACATCCAAGAACGGGGGTGACCAGCAAGTATGAACCCTCCATGTGCAAACAGAAACCACGGACCTCAAACCCATGAAAACTAAGGCAGAGGCCACGTGGGACCCGTTAGTACAAGGTAGGGCATTATTGGGACCTGTCAGTACTAGGCAGATGAAATTCAAAACGATTCGATAATGTGATTTATGATAATGTGACTTTTTGAACATTATGGGATCTGAAGGCAGAATAAAATCTAAAGAGACTGAGATCTCCATCCTTTTTGAGAAATGGCAAATGAAGTATGCAAACCGCATCCCTATTTATACGGATAGATCTGAGTAATCCAACGGCAGAAAAAGTACTTGATCAAGGGACATAAATGCGACTCTTTGACTCCCCGCAATAAATGCAAGTAAGTTGGAACGGCATACCACTGATCGAACCAACTAATCAACGAGAAAGAAACTTAGATCGAAGTGATCAATGAACTCTCGAAGCTGATCTAAGAAGAGCTCCGGACCGGAAAATTTTGCACACTCACATATGATAATCGCTCAACAGAAAGCCTAAGATGCTCAACGACGGTATATCGCTCGTCACTACCTCATATACCATATGAGAAATTATTAATTCGATTAAACAAGAACTCCATTGGAGTCCAAGAAATTTGACATGGTAATCAGGAGAATAGCCCTCATTATTCGAGACTACAAAGAGTCACTGCCTGACATACCAAAGAATTGCTGAAGGGGGTCTAAACAGGCCAGATCTGCCCAAGACCCCTGCATTTTCCAATTCCTCCCATATCAAGGAAATGATACAATGATACACTGACTGAGGAACGTACAATTCACAGTTAGTACAGAAAAACATAAAAGTTAGAAAGATACTGAAAAGGGACATCTTCTATTAGTCTTATGAAAAGAAGAGCAAATTTCAACAGGAGAAATAATAGCCTCCTTATATAAGATATATGTCACAAAAAGACAAAATTACAAGGCACGTCTTGAACATCGACCGAGATACTGAGCGTTCCTTAACAATCGATTATCGACGTAAAAGAACCTACTATCTACATTTTTGAGGTACTGCGCAATTTTGGGTATAACCCATGAGACTATACTGGGTCATTCTCCATTCTTGGTATTCTGATAAAATGAGGGATTATCGACCAGTATATCATTCAATTACTACGCAAGGATTAATATCAGATAAATACGCCAAGTCTATGCTGGTTATTTCATGATGATATATTTACGTATGACAGGAGATTGTGCACAACAATGAATATCAACAGAATAAAATTAATCAAGGCGAGAATCTGCCTACAAAATATCATATCTTCCAAATTCTTTGTTCTCCCAATACAAAAATTTCAGCCCGAACGAGTACACAAAAGTTGGGCACCAAAAAAAAAAAAAAAAAAAAAAAAAAAAGAGGCAGTCTAAAGCCTGCCAAGTCGAACAAAGATCACTAAGAAGAATTGCCAGCAGGTCGACTAGCAGAAACAGTCTTCCGAGGAGTCAAATTGCCAGCAAACGCCATCAACTCCTCTTGATGCTTTAGATAGCCGGCGTCATATCCTTCCTCATAGGCTTGCCGACTAGACTCCTCTGCAAAGGCAGCAGCCTGAACCAAGTCACTTTTCTCTTTCTCCCAGACAGACTTTTCCTCCTGCAATTTTTTCAAATCATCATTGGCAAGCTGCAGTTCGAGAGACTGCCCAGCAACCTTCGCCGACTCCGACTCCAAACGACGTTGATAAGCATCTCTACTTCTCCACAAATCATCGTTTTGCACACCCAGCTGGAGTGCAAAGTACTTAGCCTGGAAAAAGAAAACAGTCTTTATGTAACAAGGCAGTCAAAATAAAAACAAATAAAACAATGAAAGATTCATCCACCTGTTCGCATATCTTCACTAGCGACTGAACAAGGCGTACGTTTGTAGTACCCTCAAGTTTCTTCAACTCTCCAGGCAGAATAGTGCTCAAACCCAGATCCCAAGACAAAGCATCGGGTTCAACAGAGCCCGAAAGCTCGCTAAGAAGAGGGACATTGTCAGGATGGGGAGTCGATGCCCGTAAAATATCCTTAACCTGCTCAAGTATGCATCGATCGTCTAACAGACGAGGAGAATCTTTCTCATTGGGGCTAACGGAGGTTTCCTTGCCCGAAGCAGAAATAACAGTCCGACGACCAGACCTCGACCCAAACCGACCCTCAGAAGGTCCTCCAGTTTCGAAAGAAGTAGTCGTTACAGTGGTATCATGAAACAAATATTCAGGACAATCTTGCAAAATGGATTGTGTTGTGGAAGGATTAACAGAAAAGCCATCACCAACTTGCCTTTCGCTGGCAATCAGGGCAGTAGAAGTAGAAAAAGGAAGGGAACTAACAAAATCCCCTCCATGTGATCCATACTCATAAGAAGAAAAACCTGAAGAAACAGGTATATCGTAAACCTGCTCCACGTTAGATGAATCTCCAAAAGCTATTCGACCAGGGGAAGGCCTATTACCTACCTCTGTGGAAGAAGAAAAGTTTGGTTGAACAAGCGACGAACTAACTTCTGGTAAAGGTTGGGAAGGAACAACAGGATTATCGGTCATCGAATTGCTAATCAAGGACGAACGAGGAGGCTCCATCGAAGGCCCGTCTCTTCGAGATTTTTTCGGTCTGTTATCCCGAGCGCCCTCACGGGAAGGTCGCTTCGAAGTATTACCAAAAAGGTTACTCATGATCGGATTATGGAAAAATACAAATTAATATCGAGAAAGCTTATCGACTAGTTGGCAAAAGAGTATTCTATTAAGAGAGGAGTATAGCAGTAAAAAACAAATCAAGTTTTTACCTTTCGTATTTATACTAAACGAAAAGACGCGACATACCCAAAGAAAGGGCGCGAAATATTGGAAGATAGCCTTGGAATAAACGAAAGAATTTGAAACGACACACACATAATGATTACGGCGAAGTTAATGACTTGTCCAAATTATTACAGAAAACACGATTGGACGCGACTGTCAGAATATGAAACGTTTATCTCTAAGGGGTGAAAAGGTAAAATTACAAATTAAACCTACGGATAAATAAAAATATTATTTCAAAAGTCAATGTATCATATAGCCTGGTCGCTATCTGGGATTCTTTGTTCGCCACCGACGTTCTCGGTCGTACCAATATCTTCTTCTTCTTCATCTTCGTTTTCTGGATCGATAAAAGTATTATCAAGCTCATCGTTGACATCAGAAGGAGGAATCGGCAATGGTTTTCCAAATTCTTTGACGAGGTGAGCCAAAGGAAAACCTTGATATACGACATCTGGAAGCTCGGAAGGAGAGTAAACATCGCCATAACGATTCAACCGAATGTGTGCCGCCTTAAAATACTCCTCTCTACGGTCATCGATCATTTCAAGGGCGACCAACTGATGAACCGCTTTCTTGAAAGTACTCTCCAGAAGAGGACCGACCATTTGATACACCAACGCCGTATGGACAGGAGAGTTAAGGAATTCGCGAATCACCTTTTCATCATAACTCCGGCCATAACGATCCCTGAGACCGCTAAGAGGGATATCTGCATCGTACTCCTTTAAAGAAGTTTGAAGATTTGAGACTTGGGATTCTAGCTCGCTAATTCGAGCCGTACTCTGTAACTGGAATTCCTCTAACTTTTTTGCCATTTGATTGGCTTGCTATTGAGCACGAGAAATCTCCATAACCCTATTTATAATCTCTTGGTCTTCAGTCCCCGAAGCATGAGTCTCTAAGACTGGAATGGAAGAAGACGTGGAGGGACCAACCTCTGAACCAGAGGATTTATGAAGTAAAGCTTTATACTTCTCTTCCAGGAACTCACACTGTTGTTTCCAAAGTGCATTTTCATAGGCGTATGACGCAAGACAAGTTTTAGTCTGGAAGAACAAAGAGAGCAAGAAAAAAGAGATGGATTAGTAAATTAAGGAAGACCCTTAAAATTATCTGTTAGTATGATCAAAGGAAAAAGATATCACCTTTTCAGCATAAAGAGAAGCTCGCTGGAATTTCTCCAGAGGATCCTTATGAAGAAGCTTATTCAGATCGCGAGTAAAAACACCAGACAAAAGAACACGGGTTGCCTTATCGACCGCGTTCTCACTATCATCATGAACAAGTGAATCCTTCTCGGAATAACCAGCGGCCCTCTTTCCCTCTAAATGATCCTCGATCATTTCGACCAGAGTAGATTTTGGATGGTTATCTCCAAGTAAAGAAAGGTCGTTACCGGAGCGTCCATAGTAGCTCATCTTTCTATCAACTGGATTATTAGTAGGATGAGGCATCGACCAGCTACGACATCCTCGAATACCCAAAGATGTTCTAAGCTGAAGGGGGGGATAACCGGATCCTGTCCCCAGACGAATAGGGGATTCTCGAGAAGAGTTTGGAGATTCCTCCCTGTTCTCATCGGACTCATGACTCAATTCCAGTTTCCTTTTTCGTGACGCTCTCTGCTCGATAGGGGCGTTCTCTACGGATTTGGAAGATTTCGACAGCACCATTTTTCCCTTCGAAGAATGTCGAGAGTTTTCTACCATATGGGCTAAAAAAGAAACAAAATAAAAGTCAGTTTCTTTGTATAAAAGTCAGGCTCTGATACCACTTGTTGGATCTAAATCGAATACATAAACATAATGATCATTAGATCTAATTCGATTTAATATCGAAAACCTTATTGCCTAACCATGTCGATTATCAAGAGATTAAAAGTAGATCTAAAACTTTAATGCAGCGGAAACTTACCTTGATTCATGCCAGCAATCTTGATGTTATTGATGATATAGTGATGATGGGTTTTATGATCTTCCACTTGATACACACCGTAGAACCTTAATACTCATGCAGAAAGGGATTGCAGAGAATATGAGTTATGTAACTCTATATTGTGTTGTTGTGTTGTGTACAAGTGGGGATCATAACCCCTTATATATAATAACCTACTAGGGTTAGTATATCTTCCATTATTTTCAATTCGGCCCTTCATCAAATTGAAAATCACAAACTGGTATCTACACTTTTATTCCATGATAAACTTAATACCCATAGTCCAAAAGTTAACATAATTAGACCACATAATTATGGACTTTACTTTATAATAGCAATACACACTAAATTAACATATTAGGCCCACATAACCTGTTGGAATTTTCCAACAATCTCCCACTTGGGCCACATATGTTATCAGATAAATGTGTATATCCTTACGAGCTCAAAATTTGCTATTATTTCCTTAGGCATTCCAAACAATCTCGTCCATTGATTTAGTCGGCAAAGGACTAAAGGAGCTTTCGTCACAAATAGTGTAACTAAACCCATCAATAATCACATATACCAACAAAACCAAATGACATAGATCTATCATGGAGCGTAGCATGAAAATTACATGTAATGTGATCTTAAACATGTCTATTTTCAACTGATCCTCCTTAATCTTTATTGAGATCGACTTTAACATATTATACATAGTGCAAAAACTGAAAACCTTATTTCTGCAGAAATATCCAAATATATAAATGGATCCAAAATTAATAACATATAGAGCAGCTAAATCACAAACTCCCACTTAAACCCGATATCCTCATTTAATATTACACCCATAAGAGCAGTATGCTCAGGAAGACCTTCAGGTTGTAATACTTTAATTAGCGGAACCGTAATCATGGAGTTTGTCCAAATATGCTCTATGAAAATCTGTCAACTATGTACTCTTTAGTTTACAACTAGGAACTTTGCGTCAATATGCATTGACTTTGATGAGCTCCTATTGTTGTCAGAATATAAGACTGCTAAGTTATTGTCACAATATATCTTTAGTGGTCTTTCTAACCGAATCATAATATGCAACCTAGTGACAAAATTCTGCAATCACAAAACTTGATTGGATGCCTCAACAAGCTACAAATTTTGATACCAAGATGGAGGAAGCTACGAGTGTTTGTTCGGTACTCTTTAACTAGATAGCTTCTCCAACTAACAGACAGTTATAGCATTATGTGGATCTCCTAATGTTTTGCATCCACCAAAAAATTAGAAATCAGAATACCTTATGATCTCTAACTGGTCTGATTTCCGGTATGTGAACTTGTAGTCTTTATTTCTTTGTAAATACTTTAAAATTCTACCGGTTGCTTTCCAATGATCCATCCCAGGGTTGCTTAAGTATCTACCAAGCATCCC
Source organism: Penstemon eatonii (assembly GCA_038501285.1). Taxonomy (NCBI): domain Eukaryota; kingdom Viridiplantae; phylum Streptophyta; class Magnoliopsida; order Lamiales; family Plantaginaceae; genus Penstemon; species Penstemon eatonii. The sequence goes on from CM076713.1 coordinate 30,833,094, forward strand.
AACAATAAATGCTATGTCGAGACGTGTACAAACTTGAGCATACATCAGACTTCCAACTACTGAAGCGTAGGGGATCTTTTGCATTTCTTTAACTTCAAGCTCATTTTTTAGGGCACTGATCGAGACTAAATTTGTCTCCTTTAGCAACAGGGGTGTCTCCTGGTTTACAATTAAACATGCCATACCTTAAAAGCACTTTTTCAATATAGTTCTTTTGTGATAATCCAAGAATACCTCGAGTGCGGTCTCGATGTATCTGAATTCCTAATACAAAAGAAGCTTCCCAGAGATCTTTCATATCAAATTTCTTTGATTAAAATTTCTTGGTTTCGTGCAACATATTTATATCATTTGTGGCAAGTAGTATGTCATCAACATATAAAACCAAAAATACAAATTTACTCCCACTGAACTTTTGGTAAACACAATCTTCAACAGTGTTTGTTTCGAAACCAAATGAGACAATTACTTGATGAAATTTGCAGTACCATTGATAGGAAGCCTGCTTAAGTCCATAGATGGATTTTCTTAATTTGCAAACCATTTTCTTTGGGTCTCCAGACAGAAAGTTTTTCGGTTGCACCATATAGATCGTTTCATCAATGTCACCAATTAGAAACGCCGTCTTAACATCCATCTGATGTAACTTAAGATTCAAATGCGCAACAAGAGCCATAATCGTCCTAAAACAATCTTTCGAAGATACCAGAGAGAAAGTTTCTTTATAGTTGATGCCTTCCTTTTGAGTAAAGCCTTTAGCTACAAGACGGGCTTTATATCTTTCCACATTACCTTGTGAATCCTTCTTGGTTTTAAATATCCATTTGCAACCAATTGGTTTCTTTCCTTCAGGTAATGGGACAAGATCCCAAACTTGATTTCTTGCATAGACTTGTACTCATCGTCCATGGCTTCGATCCATTTGAGAGAATTAATATCTTGCATGGCTTGACAGAAGTTGATTGGATCATTTTCCATCGATCCATTATGTTCCTCATTTTCTTGGAGAAACATTATATAATCATCTGGTATAGGATTTCTCCTTTCTCTCATGGATCTCCTTAAGGGTGGTTCTTCTTGAGGTTGTTGAGGCTGAACTTGAGGTTGTTGAGGTTGAACTTCAGGATCAATCATCTCAACTTCAGTTGGGGTTCGATCAACATTGTCTTGTTGAGGATTCAAATCTGCTTCTCAACTAAATGCAGGAATGAAAATTTGAACAGTATCAGAGGTAGTAGGAGGAGATATAATTGATTCCTCCTCCGTAATTGATTATTCTTCAAAGACAATGTCTCTAACCTTATTTCTCCCCCCAAACTCAACATCCTAAAAAAATATTGTGTTTCCCGTTTCAAAAATTGACCTTAATGTGGGATTGTAAAACTTAAAGCCCCTAGATCGTTCAGAGTATCCAATAAAGTAGCTGCTCACTGTTTTGGAGTCCAATTTTCCTTCTTTGGGCCTATAAGGCCTAGCTTCAGCAGGACACCCCCAAATGTGAAAATGTTTTAGACTAGGTTTGTGGCCTGTCCAAAGCTCATAAGGTGTTTTGGCGGCTGCTTTAGTTGGTACTCTATTCAGAATGTAAGCTGCTGTCTTTAGTGCTTCTCCCCAGAGTGATTCTGGCAAGGTAGAATGACTGATCATACTCCTTACCATGTCCTTAAGTGTTCTGTTTCGTCTTTCAGCTACACCATTCATGCTAGGTGACCCCGACATGGTGTACTGTGGGACGATTCCACATTCCTTTAGGAATCTAGCGAATGGTCCTGCACGTTGTTCACCTGAACCATCGTATCTGCCGTAGTACTCACCACCACGATCAGACTTGATGGACTTAATTCTTTTGTTGAGTTGGTTCTCAACCTCAGCTTTAAAAGCTTTGAACATGTCCAGAGACTCTGATTTTTCATGAATGAGATACATGTACCCAAAACGTGAGTAATCGTCTATGAATGATATGAAATATCGTTGGCCATTCCAAGAAGCCGAAGGGAATGGTCCACAAATATCTGTATGAATCAAGTCTAAGACGTCTGAAGATCTATTAGCACCTAATCTTCTTTGTTTGGTCTGTTTTCCTTTAATACACTCGACACAAATATCGAAGTCCGAAAAATCGAGTGAATCTAGAATATTTTCTGACACAAGTCTCTCAATTCTAGACTTTGAGATGTGACCTAAACGCTTGTGCCATAATTTTGAAGAATTTTCTTTATTTAATTTGCATTTAGTACCACGTGATTCCACATGCAGGGTTTCATTATAAGAAGTAATAGTATCAAGAAGTATGAGTTATCATACATGCTTAATGAACCAGTTCCAATAATATTGGAATTTAAAGAAAGACCGAACTTACTGTTTCCAAAAGAACAATGATAACCAAATTTGTCCAATAAAGAAACAGAAACCAAGTTTCGTCTAAAAGACGGCACGACAAAAGTGTCTTTCAAATCCAAATAATGACCAGTTCCTAACAATAACCTAAAATGACCTATTGCTTCTACTTCTACCGATTTTCCATCGCCCACAAAGATGTGTCTTTCAACATCATTTGGCTTTCGGTAGCTTAGGCAACCATGCATAGAAACACTTATGTGGGTAGTAGCACCAGAATCTAACCACCAAGTGTTTATTGGTACTCAAGCTAAATTAACTTCAGAACATACCAAATTAAAGAAAGAACTTTGATGGGGGCTATTTCGCACCCTACATACTATACGATCGACTAAAGAACTTGAGATCGGTTCGACCAAATCAGGCTGTTCAAGATCATCTTATCGACCCGGCCGAATACAGCTCCCTTCGATCAGAAGACTATACTCCGGACCCGAGAAGGATATTTGGGCCGAGTCCTATTAGGACTATGTTTCCTTGTAACGCTAGGTTTAACATGATATAAATACCTAGTTAATCATTGTATTAAGGGGGCCGAAAACTCTGAATCATAAGGAAAATACGCCATTGAATTCTGCATAAACTGCACAACTCACTAATATTCAATAAAAGAGCTTTATCTTCATATTTGTGTTATTGATTCTACGTTGGTTTGAATATTTACTTTCTGTTCTTAAGATATTGCCCTTCCTTGAGATCGATCCATCCTGAATAAAGTAACAGAGCCCTATAAAATAAATATATTGAAAACCCCACTATCACGAATTCACTGATACCTTTAACCCGACGAAAACAGGTTAAATCAGTTGGCGCCCACCATGGGGCTAGGTTAATTATTCGATCGACACATGGCTCGCCCAAGGAAAAGCGCCCGTATCGGAGCAAGAAGTAACACAACCACCGGTCATAACACATCTGAAGATCTACAGGACAACAACGATAATAACCCTCCCAACACCAACGAGAATTTGCAGGATACCCATCCCCGTCAGCAGGAACCCCTAGGAGGTCTTCCCGGTACGATACAGGAAGAACCAGAAGTCCCCGAGATCCCCGTTCCTCTCCCGGGTGCTCAGGAGAAACTGCGACAAATCGCAATGCTCGTTAAATCACTCTCCCCAGAAGAATTACTCGTACTTGATCAAATTCCGCGAAACGTTAGGGCTGCCAGGGCAATTCCTGCTCAAAGAACGCCAAGACAAAACGATCAAGTCTCTCAACAAGCTGACAGCCCGCCAAGCGAGCACCGCTCACTACACAGTCCGCAGCAGGACAATTCAAAACCCTCCGATAACCATCCCCGAAGAAAACCAGGACAAATAAAACCACAGGCGGGGCGCAGTGGGTCCAAGGAACATACAATAATCCCTATCGAGGATGACATAGATGATACAATCCCAGATCGACCACGAACGACTCGTTTCTCGGAAAGAGAAATTGAAAGGATGGTGCAGGAGCGACTCGAACAACGCCTACGATCTGTTCAAAACCCGTGGGCCCAAACCACGGAACTCCAGGAGAGCCTTGCGGCCTGTTCTCCCTTCTGCAGAGAAATAAAAGAGGCACAGTCAATTGGACAGGTCCCGGGTAGACTACCTCGCTATGATGGAACCACTGACCCGGATGATTATATTTTTAGCTTCACGAATATAATGAACTTATACGCCCACTCTGCGGAATTCACCGCCAAATTAATGGTAACCACATTCGAAGGACTCGCATTGGACTGGTTCGCCAAACAACTTGCCAACTCCATATTCAGTTTTCGGGAACTATGTAATAAATTGACGCAGCAATTTGCCAGTCAGAAGAGGCAAAAACTCCCGATGAGCTACTTAGGAACCATACACCAACAAGAGGGAGAATCCCTAAGAAACTGGTTGGCGAGATTTAACGTGGAATTACTCAAAATCGATTCCCCTAATATCGATTACATAATTTCTATTCTCTTCGACCTCACGAAGAATAGGCAGTTCGGAAATGCCCTCAGTCGAAAACAACCAAGAACATTTGCCGACATCATGAGCTTGGCGTCTAAATATATGACCCAAGAAGAGATGAATTCCTTTAAAGATAAAAACAAAAACAAAACCACAACTTCAGGCTCCAAAAGACATGATAGGGTTCCTGCCCAAAGATCCGTGGAGTATGAACGATCTTTTAGAAAAGACAACGTTTTCCAGCGATTGGAATACAACAAAGCCGACCAAGAAAGGCAACCTAATTTCTACCAACAACCAAGAAACCCCGAACCACCGATCAGAGGCAGGGTGAATCAAGTGGAACACCCAAGGTTAAATGCTCCGATGGAAGAAATACTGGAAGTCCTAGAAAGGAATAATTGGATCCCCGAAGCGAGGAAAATCGCTCAGCCCAGACCAGGATCTCGAAACTACGACCTATATTGCAAATACCATCGGGCACACGGACATCGAACGGAAAACTGTTTTCACCTTAAAAGAGAAGTTGAAAAACTAATCGAACAGGGAAAACTAGACGACTACATAGAGCGAGATAACCGCAAGAGGGAAAGAAGTAGAAGTCCTCGAAATAATAATCAAAGAAGGAGCTCTCGTCGAAGGTCGCCCGAGCGTGATCCTACGCAGGAATTGAACCATGACCAGATCAATGGGACTATCCATACAATATCCGGGGGACCCGCAGGCGGGTATAGTCGTAACGCCCGGCGAAGGACATCCAGATCCATAATTGGAAACCTAAAATACCCAAAAGAAATATGGACCCTGGAAAGCAAGCCATCAAACGATCAGCCGATCAGCTTTAACGAAGGCGAAGTACCTAAAAACATCGTTTGGGACACAAAAGAGGATAACCCCGATTTCCCGATGGTGGTCTCGCTAGAAATAGAAAATTACAATGTCAAGAGAATCCTAATCGATAATGGGAGCTCAGCGAATATCATCTCCCGGGAAGTTTTAGCCCAAATGAACTTGGGACAGATAAATCTACAGAAAGTAGCTACGCCGTTAGTAGGGTTCGGAGGGTCCGAAATCATCCCCAGCGGAACAATAACCTTAAGCGTATCACTCGGAAAAACACCGCACCGAACAGTGAAGCTAGTAAAATTTCTAGTGGTAGAAGCACCCTTCGCTTATAACGCAATATTAGGGCGACCAGCCCTCAACCTATTCCGAGCTGTTGTCTCTACTTATCACCAGAAGATAAAGTTTCCGACCGATAGAGGCATCAGAGAAATAACAAACGATCATTGTATGGCGTGGGATTGCTACAGCACCTCGTTAACTATGAAAGAACACCCCAAATCAATTACTCCGAGCAAAAGAAAGATCGAAGATGATCTCGTTAGAAACAAAATTGAAATCCCTAGTACTGATCGAATAGATAAAAAGGGAAAAGAACCGCTAGATTTATCCTTAAAACCTCCGGAACATAAGGATGTAATTCTAGTACAAGGGGACTCGTCCAAAACAACAAGAATAGGTACTGAATTGAGCAAAGAAGGGGAAGTAATGTTAATCGACTTCCTCAGAGATAATATCGACGTCTTCGCCTGGAGCGCGAATGACATTGAAGGAATTGATCCTCTAGTAATCAAGCATTCCCTAAAAATTGATCCCTTGGCAAAACCTGCCAGACAAAAGAAGAGAAATCATGGGCCAGTAAATGATAAAATTATCAAAGCCGAGGTAGAAAGACTACTTGAAGCAAAACAAATCCGAGAAATACATTTCTCGGAATGGCTATGTAATGTTGTTCTAGTAGCAAAAGGGGATAAAAAGGACAACAAATGGAGAATGTGTAATAATTTTACCGATCTTAACAAGTTATGCCCGCGCGACCCATATCCCCTCCCAAGGATCGACTTATTGGTCGATTCGACCGCTGGCTTCACGATATTCAGCATGATGGACGCCTTTCAAGGGTTTTATCAAATATACATGGACGAGCGGGATCAAGAGAAGACTGCATTCATAACCGAGCAGGGAGTATGCTGCTTTATAGTAATGCCATTCGGCTTGAGGAATGCCGGGGCTACTTACCAAAGGTTAGTAAACCTAATGTTCAAAGAATTAATCGGAGAAATAATGGAAGTCTATGTAGACAACATGTTAGTCAAAAGTATGAACGAAGCGGATCACGTAAAACATCTTGATCGATGTTTCCGGATCTTAAGAAAATACCGTATGAAGTTAAACCCTGCGAAATGCACTTTCGGTGTTAAGACAGGAAAATTTTTGGGATATTTGGTACACCAGCGAGGAATAGAAGCCAACCCAGAAAAAATTCGAGCCATAACTGAAATGAAACCTCCCAAAACCATCTCCCAAGTGCAAAGCTTGGTTGGGAGAATCGTTGCGCTAAACAGATTCATATCAAAATCAGCAGACAGAAGCCTGCCCTTTTTCCAAACTCTCCGAAAGGCAAAAAACTTTGTTTGGACCGAAGAATGCGATCGAGCCTTCGAGCAACTCAAAGAATATTTGACAACACCTCCGATGTTGGCCAAACCAACAGAAGGAGAACCATTGTATATGTACATCTCCATCTCCGACGTAGCCATTAGTTCAGTACTAATTAAAGTCGAAGGCTCAGAACATAAGCCTGTCTATTATCTAAGCAAATTATTGCAAGGGGCGGAGAAGAATTATTTGGAAATTGAAAAATTCACGCTGGCCTTAGTGGTGGCTGCACGAAAACTTCGACCTTACTTCTTAACCTACAAAATCGTTGTTTTAACGAATCAACCACTAAGACAAGTCTTAGCAAAACCGGAAGCCTCCGGAAGACTAATCAAATGGGCAATTGAACTTGGCCAATTCGAAATCGATTACAAACCAAGAATCGCAAATAAGGCCCAAGTGTTGGCTGATTTTCTATTGGAAACACCGACACAGGCAACCGAATCATCGAGCAGCCTCAACGACGATGTCTTGATCATAGAAGATCAAACTTGGTTAATGCATGTCGACGGTGCTTCATGCCGAGAAGGAGGAGGTGCCGGAATCAACTTCACCGGACCAAATAAAGAAGATTTGAATTATACGATAACGTTGGACTTCGTCGTAACAAACAATGAAGCAGAATATGAAGCGTTAATCGCTGGAATGGAAATGGCGATCAAAGCCAACATAAAGAGCCTTAAAGTATTAACCGATTCAGAGTTAGTGCAAAGACAAATAGAAGGCCTATACGAGGCTAAAGAATTCAATATGGTCAAATACCTCGCCAAAGTGAAAACACAAGCTGAAAAATTTGAAAGCTTCGGCATACAGAACATTCCACGTTCGGAAAACAAATGGGCCGATCAATTGTCTAAGTTCACAGGATCCCATGACGGAAAGACCGAACGGGTGATCAACTGGTTGATCTCTAATACACTGGCAATCGATATTGATGAAACACCGGTAGTCGATATAATGGAAATTGAAGAAGCTGAAGAAAACTAGATGACCCCATTGATAGACTACCTTCGAGAGGGAAAACTACCACCTAACCAGAATGAAGCTCGGAAAATAAGATATCGAGCCCCAAAGTATACACTCGTAGAAGGAAAACTCTACCGAAGATCAGTATCAGGAATTCTTCTAAAATGCGTCTCTGAATCACAAACCACCGATATACTACGAGAAATACACGAAGGAGACGCAGGAAATCACAGCGGATCAAAGGCATTGGCTTTAAAATGCCTCAGAACAGGTTATTATTGGCCTACCATCAATAAGGATGCCGCTCAATATGTCCAAGAATGTCATCACTGCCAAGTCCATGCTAACATATGTCATCGACCAGCAGAAAATATGCACCCAATCCCGGTATGTTGGCCATTCGATCAATGGGGAATGGACATCGTGGGACCATTCCCAGCGGCTAGATCCAAGAAATCTTATGTCCTGGTCGCCGTAGAATACTTCAGCAAATGGATAGAATGCATCGCCCTCGCACGAATAACTCAATTCCAAGTGATCAACTTCCTATGGAAATTCATAGTTTGTCGATTTGGCATCCCAAGGATCCTAATCTCCGATAATGGAACCCAATTCGCGGGAAAACAGGTAATAGAATGGTGTTCAAAACTTGGAATTCAACAAAATTTTACTTCGGTCGGACATCCTAGAGCGAACGGACAAACTGAAGTAGCAAACCGAGAAATAATAAAATCTTTGGAAAAAAGATTAGGAGCTGCCAAAGGAAAATGGCTTGATGAACTCCCAGGAGTACTTTGGGCTAATCGAACCACAATAAGGAGCTCAACTGGGGAAACCCCATTTAGCTTGGTATATGGGTCGGAAGTTGTTATTCCTGTTGAGACCCTAATCCCAACGCCAAGAATCGAGATGTTCGATGATCAGGAAAATAAAAAGGCAAGAGAAAATTACGTCGATTTAACAGAAGCTTTGAGAGAAAAAGCCGCTGTACGCCTACAAGCCACTAAAGCAAATATGGAAAAGGCATACAATCAAAAAGTACGCATCCGAACCTTCAAAGAAGGAGACCTGGTCTTGAAAAAGGTAGAAGTATCCAAGCATGTGGGAAAGTTGCAACAAAATTGGGATGGACCTTACGTTGTCATTGGCGTAGGAAAGAAAGGTTCATACAAGATTGCACACTTGGATGGAACAGCTTTACCAAGAACTTGGAACGCAATCAACATTAGAAAATACTATGGTAAATAAATTTTAGCAGATTATACTGCATTGTTTTATTTTATTTCATTGAGTTTTAGTCTTTGTAATAAAGGCCTTAGCCTACAGTTCAATTATTAAAGATTTTAGCAATTTCTATAAATCGACTGTTTCGGTAAACACTCCTTGGAATTCTACTATCATATTGATTGAGATTGGGACAAAAGGAGTTAAGTATACATTGATCAGCTCAATAAATGCTCCTCAATCCGACCATAAAAAAAAAAAAAAAAAAAAAAAAACGAGTCGAGTATACATTGATCCGCTCAATAAAAACTCCTCGTGCGTTATTCACGAAGATTAAAAAAGACTTTTGGTATTAAAAACCTAAGTCTAAATAAAAACGAGTCGAGTATACATTGATCCGCTCAATAAACACTCCTCGATACATATTCAGTGATCAAAAGGACTTCTGGTATAAAAACCTAAGTCTAAATTATAAACGAGTTGAGTAAACATTGATCCGCTCAATAAAAACTCCTCGATCTACTCATGACGATTCAAAAAGACTTCGGGTATTAAAAACCTAAGTCTAAACAACGAGTTGAGTAAACATTGATCCGCTCAATAAACACTCCTCGATCAACTTTTCAACGATTAAAAGACTTCAGGTACTAAAAACCTAAGTCTAAACAAAACGAGTTGAGTAAACATCGATCCGCTCGATAAAAACTCCTCGATTTATTTTAACGACAAAAAGACTTTTGGTATGGAAAACATAAGTCTAAACAACGAGTTGAGTAAACATTGATCCGCTCAATAAACACTCCTCGATCAACTTTTCAACGATTAAAAGACTTCAGGTACTAAAAACCTAAGTCTAAACAAAACGAGTTGAGTAAACATCGATCCGCTCGATAAAAACTCCTCGATTTATTTTAACGACAAAAAGACTTTTGGTATGAAAAACCTAAGTCTAAATTATAACGAGTCGAGTATACATTGATCCGCTCAATAAACACTCCTCGATTTATTTTAACGACAAAAAGACTTTTGGTATGAAAAACCTAAGTCTAAATTATAACGAGTCGAGTATACATTGATCCGCTCAATAAACATTCCTCGATCCACTTTCAACGACAAAAAAAGGCTTTTGGTATAAAAACCTAAGTCTAAATACATAATGAGTTAAGTATGAATTGATATGCTCGATAAATACTCCTCATAAAATAGATCAACACAAAATCAACGACAAAGAAAATGCAAGGGATAAAGGTAATGTTTTATTCATCAAATCAATTACATACAGAAGTTCTAATCAAATTACAAAGATCTACATACTACTCAAACATCATTACAAAGGTTTTTAGATAAGAACGATCCTATGGATCAGCAATCTTCACGACAATGTCCACGGAAACACCAAATCTCCTCCCTAGTACCTCGTCGATTATGATAAAACCACCTAAGAAGCATGCTGCTCAGGATGGTCGACTTCTTTAGTTCGATGGCCAGGGAAGGATGATCAAATGTTGTTCCAGATGAAATGAACATTACCAGCCAGATAACCGGCAAAACTCATTCACCCACAACAAGATACTGATTCTACATTAGGAGTTGGCATTTCACTCTTGAGCAGCATCTCTTCGGGGCCGTCGTAAAACAGTAAATTTACCAGTCACCTCGATGGTCTTTCACTCCTGAGGTAACATCCAAGAGCGGGGGTGACTGGCAAATATGAACCCTCCATGTGCAAACAGAAACCACGGACCTCAAATCTGTGAAAACAACATTTGAGGCCTCATGGGACCCGTTAGTACAAGGTAGGGCTTCCATGGGACCCGTTAGTACAAGGCAGAAGAACATCAAGCCACTACGGTTTGAATCACGATAATGTGACTTTTTGAATATTATGGGATCTGAAGGCAGAATAAAATCTAAAGAGACTGAGATCTCCATCCTTTTTGAGAAATGGCAAATGAAGTATGCAAACCGCATCCCTATTTATACGGATAGATCTGAGTAATCCAACGGCAGAAAAAGTACTTGATCAAGGGACATAAATGCGACTCTTTGACTCCCCGCAATAAATGCAAGTAAGTTGGAACGGCATACCACTGATCGAACCAACTAATCAACGAGAAAGAAACTTAGATCGAAGCAATCAATGAACTCTCGAAGCAGATCTAAGAAGAGCTACGGACCGGAAAATTTTGCACACTCACATATGATAATCGCTCAACAGAAAGCCTAAGATGCTCAACGACGGTATATCGCTCGTCACTACCTCATATACCATATGAGAAATTATTAATTCGATTAAACAAGAACTCCATTGGAGTCCAAGAAATTTGACATGGGAATCAGGAGAATAGCCCTCATTATTCGAGACTACAAAGAAGTCACTGCCTAACATACCAAAGAATTGCTGAAGGGGGTCTAAACAGGCCAGATCTGCCCAAGACCCCTGCATTTTCCAATTCCTCTCATATCAAGGAAATGATATAATGATACACTGACTGAGAAACGTACAATTCACAGTTAGTACAGAAAAACATAAAAGTTAGAAAGACACTGAAAAGGGACATCTTCTATTAGTCTTATGAAAAGAAGAGCAAATTTCAACAGGAGAAATAATAGCCTCCTTATATAAGATATATGTCAAAAAAAGACAAAATTACAAGGCACGTCTTGAACATCGACCGAGATACTGAGCGTTCCTTAACAATCGATTATCGACGTAAAAGAACCTACTATCTACATTTTTGAGGTACTGCGCAATTTTGGGTATAACCCATGGGACTATACTGGGTCATTCTCGATTCTTGGTATTCTGATAAAATGAGGGATTATCGACCAGTATATCATTCAATTACTTCGCAAGGATTAATATCAGATAAATACGCCAAGTCTATGCTGGTTATTTCATGATGTTATATTTACGTATGACAGGAGATTGTGCACAACAAAGAATATCAACAGAATAAAATTAATCAAGGCGAGAATCTGCCTACAAAATATCATATCTTCCAAATTCTTTGTTCTCCCAATACAAAAATTTCAGCCCGAACGAGTACACAAAAGTTGGGCACCAAAAAAAAAAAAAAAAAAAAAAAAGAGGCAGTCTAAAGCCTGCCAAGTCGAACAAAGATCACTAAGAAGAATTGCCAGCAGGTCGACTAGCAGAAACAGTCTTCCGAGGAGTCAAATTGCCAGCAAACGCCATCAACTCCTCTTGACGCTTTAGATAGCCGGCGTCATATCCTTCCTCATAGGCTTGCCGACTAGACTCCTCTGCAAAGGCAGCAGCCTGAACCAAGTCACTTTTCTCTTTCTCCCAGACAGACTTTTCCTCCTGCAATTTTTTCAAATCATCATTGGCAAGCTGCAGTTCGAGAGACTGCCCAACAACCTTCGTCGACTCCGACTCCAAACGACGTTGATAAGCACTTCTACTTCTCCACAGATCATCGTTTTGTACACCCAGCTGGAGTGCAAAGTACTTAGCCTGGAAAAAGAAAACAGTCTTTATGTAACAAGGCAGTCAAAATAAAAACAAATAAAACAATGAAAGATTCATCCACCTGTTCGCATATCTTCACTAGCGACTGAACAAGGCGTACGTTTGAAGTACCCTCAAGTTTCTTCAACTCTCCAGGCAGAATAGTGCTCAAACCCAGATCCCAAGACAAAGCATCGGGTTCAACAGAGCCCGGAAGCTCGCTAAGAAGAGGGACGTTGTCAGGACGGGGAGTCGATGCCCGTAAAATATCTTTAACCTGCTCAAGTATGCGTCGATCGTCTAACAGACGAGGAGAATCTTTCTCATTGGGGCTAACGGAGGTTTCCTTGCCCGAAGCAGAAATAACAGTCCGACGACCAGACCTCGACCCAAACCGACCCTCAGAAGGTCCTCCAGATTTGAAAGAAGTAGTCGTTACAGTGGTATCATGAAACAAATATTCAGGACAATCTTGCAAAATAGATTGTGTTGTGGAAGGATTAACAGAAAAGCCATCACCAACTTGCCTTTCGCTGGCAATCAGGGCAGTAGAAGTAGAAAAAGGAAGGGAACTAACAAAATCCCCTCCATGAGATCCATACTCATAAGAAGAAAAACCTGAAGAAACAGGTATATCGTAAACCTGCTCCACGTTAGATGAATCTCCAAAAGCTATTCGACCAGGGGAAGGCCTATTACCTACCTCTGTGGAAGAAGAAAAGTTTGGTTGAACAAGCGACGAACTAACTTCTGGTAAAGGTTGGGAAGGGACAACAGGATTATCGGTCATCGAATTGCTAATCAAGGACGAACGAGGAGGCTCCATCGAAGGCCCGTCTCTTCGAGATTTTTTTGGTCTGTTATCCCGAGCGCCCTCACGGGAAGGTCGCTTCGAAGTATTACCAAAAAGGTTACTCATGATCGGATTATGGAAAAATACAAATTAATATCGAGAAAGCTTATCGACTAGTTGGCAAAAGAATATTCTATTAAGAGAGGAGTATAGCAGTAAAAAACAAGTCAAGTTTTTACCTTTCGTATTTATACTAAACGAAAAGACGCGACAGACCCAAAGAAAGGGCGCGAAATATTGGAAGATAGCCTTGGAATAAACGAAAGAATTTGAAACGACACACACATAATGATTACGGAGAAGTTAATGACTTGTCCAAATTATTACAGAAAACACGATTGGACGCGACTGTCAGAATATGAAACGTTTATCTCTAAGGGGTGAAAAAGGTAAAATTACAAATTAAACCTACGGATAAATAAAAAGATTATTTCAAAAGTCAATGTATCATATAGCCTGGTCGCTATCTGGGATTCTTTGTTCGCCACCGACGTTCTCGGTCGTACCAATATCTTCTTCTTCTTCATCCTCGTTTTCTGGATCGATAAAAGTATTATCAAGCTCATCGTTGACATCAGAAGGAGGAATCGGCAATGGTCTTCCAAATTCTTTGACGAGGTGAGCCAAAGGAAAACCTTGATATACGACATCAGGAAGCTCGGAAGGAGAGTAAACTTCGCCATAACGATTCAACCGAATGTGTGCCGCCCTAAAATACTCCTCTCGACGGTCATCGATCATTTCAAAGGCGACCAACTGATGAACCGCTTTCTTGAAAGTACTCTCCAGAAGAGGACCGACCATTTGATACACCAACGCCGTATGGACAGGAGAGTTAAGGAATTCGCGAATCACCTTTTCATCATAACTCCGGCCATAACGATCCCTGAGACCGCTAAGAGGGATATCTGCATCGTACTCCTCTAAAGAAGTTTGAAGACTTGAGACTTGGGATTCTAGCTCGCTAATTCGAGCCGTACTCTGTAACTGGAATTCCTCTAACTTTTTTGCCATTTGATTGGCTTGCTCTTGAGCACGAGAAATCTCCATAACCCTATTTATAATCTCTTGGTCTTCAGTCCCCGAAGCATGAGTCTCTAAGACTGGAATGGAAGAAGACGTGGAGGGACCAACCTCTGAACCAGAGGATTTATGAAGTAAAGCTTTATACTTCTCTTCCAGGAACTCACACTGTTGTTTCCAAAGTACATTTTCATAGGCGTATGACGCAAGACAAGTTTTAGTCTGGAAGAACAAAGAGAGCAAGAATAAAGAGATGGATTAGTAAATTAAGGAAGACCCTTAAAATTATCTGTTAGTATGATCAAATGAAAAAGATATCACCTTTTCAGCATAAAGAGAAGCTCGCTGGAATTTCTCCAGAGGATCCTTATGAAGAAGCTTATTCAGATCGCGAGTAAAAACACCAGACAAAAGAACACGGGTTGCCTTATCGACCGCGTTCTCACTATCATCATGAACAAGTGAATCCTTCTCGGAATAACCAGCGGCCCTCTTTCCCTCTAAATGATCCTCGATCATTTCGACCAGAGTAGATTTTGGATGGTTATCTCCAAGTAAAGAAAGGTCGTTACCGGAGCGTCCATAGTAGCTCCTCTTTCTATCAACTGGATTATTAGTAGGATGAGGCATCGACCAGCTTCGACATCCTCGAATATCCAAAGATGTTCTAAGCTGAAGGGGGGGATAACCGGATCCTGTCCCCAGACGAATAGGGGATTCTCGAGAAGAGTTTTGAGATTCCTCCCCGTTCTCATCGGACTCATGACTCAATTCCAGTTTCCTTTTTCGTGACGCTCTCTGCTCGATAGGGGCGTTCTCTACGGATTTGGAAGATTTCGACAGCACCATTTTTCCCTTCGAAGAATGTCGAGAGTTTTCTACCATATGGGCTAAAAAAGAAACAAAATAAAAGTCAGTTTCTCTGTATAAAAGGTATCATCACAACACTAAACTAGAATAAAGTACTAACCAAGAGGTTCAGATGATGAACTAATGGGAAAGTTATGAACACTTAATCCCGCTTTACGAAGGAAAGCTTCCCCTATCAGAAGAGCACTCTGATATTTGTTGGCACGCATAGCAGGGATTTCACCGATAAATTGAACGTCATCCGGAACAAGTTCACCAGTCGGTGAGCGACCTCCAGGAATCCAACTGGAACCATGATCCCATGAAAAAGGCATGGTCGAACCATCCGCCAAACGAAGACTAGACGGAGGACGAACAAAGAAGAAATGAGATTTCCAAGAAGGATTACTAGAAACAGGGGCGTCAAAGATTGCTCGACTAGGCCGCTGACTAGCGAAGAAATACCCGCGATTGGAAAAACTAGAAATATTGAACCGGAAAAGTTGTGTAAAGTTACGGAAGGAAGGCTTAAACCCTTTCGCAATCATTAAGACCGAAAAGAAAACCAGGAAGGCCACAGAATTTGGAACTAATTGTGTCAAGGACACACTAAATATTTTTAGAACTTCAAGAAAGAGGGGAGACAAAGGAAGACGCAGACCACTATTAAAATGGACCGTGTAAAAAGCTCGACATCCTTCTGGGGGAAATGTGACCCTATCAGAAGAAGAAGGGAGAATTATCTCAGAACCCTCCGGGAAATATTTGGAATAGTTATTTACAACTTCCGGAAAAGTGTCCACCGTATAAGCACAAGCTAGGTCCTCAATTGGTTCAGAAATCTGAGGAACAGTACCCCTTCCCTTTTTGGCTCGGGCAGCAACATCCGCATCTGAAAGGATCCGTACTTTAAAAGTATCTTCTGTAGGAACGACGAATTCAGAAGCTGCAGCTTGTTCGCCCGAAAGATTAGAGTGCAACTCCTCCTCGTTATCAGGGGCGACGTTCTCCCTAGAAGAAGAAGAAGATCTTCTTACAGAAGCCATATTTTATGATTCTCGGAAGATGAAGGTCGATAAAAGGAAAAACATTATGGGATGAACGACTAAGCAAGAAAATTACTACAAACTATAAGGAAGTATAAAGGAAAAATGGCGAACTCAAAGGTCACCTATTTATACTAAGATGAGAAAAGACGTTTCGAACTCATCGCAACTAATCATATTCCCGCCAAAAACGAAAGGAGATTTAAAGCCTCCCTAACGGACGCGTGGCGATTCGTAATTGGAAAGAGAAAACGACTATCTATGAGGCGTTGCACTCTTTTCCTTACTTAAGATTTTTTTCCACTGGGTTTTTTCTTGAGAAAGGTTTTTAACGAGGCACCACTCATAGACGAGAAACAGTCGTATAAAATTATCTACTTCTACGAGCTTCTATTGTCTATAACGCTCGAAGAAGTGAGAGAGTACTGATGGGGGCTATTTCGCACCCTACATACTGTACGATCGACTAAAGAACTTGAGATCGGTTCGACCAAATCAGGCTGTTCAAGATCATCTTATCGACCCGGCCGAATACAGCTCCCTTCGATCAGAAGACTATACTCCGGACCCGAGAAGGATATTTGGGCCGAGTCCTATTAGGACTATGTTTCCTTGTAACGCTAGGTTTAACATGATATAAATACCTAGTTAATCATTGTATTAAGGGGGCCGAAAACTCTGAATCATAAGGAAAATACGCCATTGAATTCTGCATAAACTGTACAACTCACTAATATTCAATAAAAGAGCTTTATCTTCATATTTGTGTTATTGATTCTACGTTGGTTTGAATATTTACTTTCTGTTCTTAAGATATTGCCCTTCCTTGAGATCGATCCATCCTGAATAAAGTAACAGAGCCCTATAAAATAAATATATTGAAAACCCCACTATCACGAATTCACTGATACCTTTAACCCGACGAAAACAGGTTAAATCAAACTTTTAGCAGCATTATTTTCTGATTTTATTTTATTGCCCAAGTTATTCCCATTGAGCATGGAAATGCAATCATTATTCTCAAATAGTGAATTGGTAGATACAGTAATAGCAGACATTATAGCTGTTACAATGAACGAATTTTAAGTTAGGCACATGTTCACATATTGAATAATTATAGAATAATTATTTACTTTATGAAAGACATTAATTCAAATAATTATTAAATACATAGCAAGATACCTAGCACAACATTAATATCAAGTCTTTGGACAGTAATATTAATTGTAAGTGGTACTCTTGTTGTAGTGATCGAATGTTGAAAATAAATCCTGTCAAATAAAGAGTCTATCTTTGGATCGACTAATTACCCACATGGACACCTAATAATAATCACACATTCATCACCACAGGTGTATATGCAATTCGGCCAAACATTATCCTTCCTTTGGGCCGGTTTAATATTCGCATGAATTTGCATACACAAATTCATCTTAACATTCTCAATAAGCCAATCTACACAAGAGAGGTCACTTTGGCGACATGTTGCTTCAATTGGTTATATTGAATGTCAGACTGACTGATAAAGTCACTATTATGTATCAAAATTATTCGAATGTTATTATCAAATAAGACAATTTCCTTAAAAATATTTCAGCCAAACAGGCCCTTAAGAATAGTAAATTATGAATTTACTGTATGCCAAACATGCCCTTAGGAACATTAATTTCGATTTTGCAGGAGCCAAATAGCCCCTAATTCTGGTAAGGTTTCGTCTTCTTCGCCCAACAAGAAGAATTCGCCGAAAAAAGTAGTAATTTCGGTCAAGGAATGAACCCAATCTTAATCTTGAACATAAAATATCATCGTGATTCTTTTCAATTAAATCAGAGATGAGAAAAATTGGTGGTGCTCAAGTGCCATACTTTACTGCGCCGAAATTTGCTTAAACAAAATATCAACCATGGCATCTCAAGGTTGAGTCACAAGCAGATTCTGTATTTCCCAATATTAATTGCGTATCAAATCCTTTCACTATTCCTTTTATTTTCTTAATTATTATATTATTCAATCAATTTAACTTATTTTAAAGAAAACAAATAATGCCTAAATTTCTCAATCAATATAGAGAGATTTAAACTGAAAATACGATAATCTAGGAAAGAAAACGTATTTGTATTAGGCCTAACTTAAGATATCAAGCGAAAAATCAATAAATCGATAAAACAACTATAATTGCATAAACATAAAGCACGAAACTGAATCTTTATAAAACAAGATCAAGAAAGCAATAAACCCTAATTTGCATAATCAAGATCTACAAAGCATGAAATTTTAGATTTTCTATAAACAAGATCAAGATAGCAAAAAATCCTAATATACATAAACTAGATCTTTTAAACTTAAGAACCAAATTCAGATTTCCATATATCATAAACATAAGTTTATGAAATCTCAAGTAATCGAACATGGGTGGCTCTGATACCACTTGTTGGATCTAAATCGAATACATAAACATAATGATCATTAGATCTAATTCGATTTAATACCGAAAACCTTATTGCCTAACCATGTCGATTATCAAGAGATTAAAAGTAGATCTAAAACTTTAATGCAGTGGAAACTTACCTTGATTCATGCCAGCAATCTTGATGTTATTGATGATATAGTGATGATGGGTTTTATGATCTACAACTTGATACACACCTTAGAACCTTAATACTCATGCAGAAAGGGATTGCAGAGAATATGGGTTACGTAACTCTATATTGTGTTGTTGTGTTGTGTACAAGTGGAGATCATAACCCCTTATATATAATAACCTACTAGGGTTAGTATATCTTCCATTATTTTCAATTCGGCCCTTCATCAAATTGAAAATCACAAACTGGTATCTACACTTTTATTCCATGATAAACTTAATACCCATAGTCCAAAAGTTAACATAATTAGATCACATAATTATGGACTTTACTTTATAATAGCAATACACACTAAATTAACATATTAGGCCCACATAACCTGTTGGAATTTTCCAACAAGAAGAGGAAGGAATCACGAGGTAGCGGAGGACTTCAGCAAAAACTTGACACACACCTTAGAACCTTAATACTCATGCAGAAAGGGATTGCAGAGAATATGGGTTATGTAACTCTATATTGTGTTGTTGTGTTGTGTACAAGTGGGGATCATAACCCCTTATATATAATAACCTACTAGGGTTAGTATATCTTCCATTATTTTCAATTCGGCCCATCATCAAATTGAAAATCACAAACTGGTATCTACACTTTTATTCCATGATAAACTTAATACCCATAGTCCAAAAGTTAACATAATTAGATCACATAATAATGGACTTTACTTTATAATAGCAATACACACTAAATTAACATATTAGGCCCACATAACCTGTTGGAATTTTCCAACAAGAAGAGGAAGGAATCACGAGGTAGCGGAGGACTTCAGCAAAAACTCAATTCTATGAGCTATGGCGGACATAGTCGGGGATATGAGATTTTTGAGGGAATAGAAAGGGGAAAGAAGTGTTTGGGGGAGAAAAGAAAGAAAGGGGAAAAATTAATAAAAATAAGATTAACCGGTCCAAAAGGTCACCTTTTGTCATTTTATTTTTCATATTTTTAATAAGTTGAATTTTGTGTGGTATTGATTACATAACTAAAATCTAACGGTTCAAATTAAATTTACGGCACGTGACGTAGCAGCACCCTAGAATCCCCCATAACTTATGTATTGCATTGCATTTAATATATATATATATATATATATATATATATATATATATATATATATATATATATATATATATATAATACTCCTTATAAATGGGTAACCCGAACAGGAACAGTACTCCATATTTTTATTCCCTTTTTTTTTTCACCCCCACAAATACAAAACGACGCCGTTTTATATATTTCGTGCTCGTCAGTGTTGTACATTAAGCAGTATTGATGTAACGGCCCGACTCCGCGGGTTCGTCGGATAACGGTCGAAAAGTTATTATTATTTTGAAAAAGAGTTAAAATATCGAAACCTTTAAAAAGAACGATAAATTAAAATCGAGAATTGAAGATTTTAAGCGGAAGCGGTTTAAAACGATATAAGAACAATTTCGATTACTAAGTTTAAAGCGAAAATAATTAAAACAAATTTTAGCGGATGACATAACATGATGAAACAACTTGTGGGATCCAATAGAAATACAAGAAGATTAAGATTAGTATTTGATAAAATTTAAAAATCATTTGCGATAGATATTCCCATTTTACAAAATTAGCTAAAATACCAAGATATTTAACAAGATATAATAAAAATGAACTTAAACGTTATAGGAGATTTAAAATATGAGTTCAAACGAAAATCATAAAATCAAGTAAGAATTTAAACAAAAGTTCAACTACTCTCTGGAACTAGGGTGGGATCGCAACCGTGATGACCTAACCGCAACATGAACTATCATTTACCCCAAACACCTGTAGCTGAAAAGATTGAAACATGGAATGCATAAGTTGATTGTCCAACTTAGTGAGGCTATAGTGCACATGTGCGTGGATGCAACATAATATACATGAGCATTTACAACAGTACAATAATGAACATATGCTATAACAATTAAAGCACGTTAAACAAGTAACCAACATTTGTTGATGCCGTCCTCCTCTTACCCTCCAATCCACAGTCAGGAAAACCACCACCGAACACTCCAAGTAAGGAGCTACCTTACTATCTGTGCGCATAGACGTCTAATGCCAAGAGTTTGACTTCACTCCCCAAGTGTAACCTCCACACTTGGTTTGTGAAGCCGGGTCTACGGTGGATCAAGGTAACCCTTCGGCCCTAACCTTCCGGGTTACCTATGATTCCGCACACCAAAATAGGGCCCACACAATAATAGCAAGCAGTACAGTACAGTAACGATACAGTACAATAACAATCCAATAACAAGGCAGTACATTAACAATCCAGTAACATGAAATCAGCAACCAACTCAATAATCATCATTAAAATGGTTCAATATATGATATGCAGGACTCGTAAGCACATAGGCATTATCATATAATTCAAGGTGTATATTTTGTCCTAAAAGTTGAGTTTTTCATTGTATCATACATCACATGCTCGTTCGTTTAGGGACTAAGTTGCAGTCATGACTCGACCTACTAGCACATTCGGACTTACACACAAGTAACACACAGCACTCACCTGTGTAGCTTACGATTCTCGAGAAATTGCGGAAAAGTAGCGTCTTCGGCTCCTGTACACGTTTATGTAACGATCTTAGAATCTAATCACACCACAAGGATTCTAGAGTGACTAAAACAATGTTTTAGTCGAGCAAACAATTGAATCGTGGTTGTTCAATATCGAAGCCACGATCAAAACTTGGACATTTACGTCCGATCTAAAGGTTCTATGGTTCGTTCATGAACCGAGGTAAACATAGCCACAAAAGAGATCAACTAGAACAAAACCGTTCTAATTGAGCTTTAAAAATAAGGTTTAATAATTTTTTACAAACTAACAATGAGAAAAAAAAGTTCTTTAATTATAAGTTTCTTCGAATTTTTTTTTACAAATTTTCAATCTTAAAACTAAAATGAATAAACCACTACTTCAAATCAATTAATCAAGAATTTATAAAAGAACCATGCAAAAACAGCGACAAAACAGCGCATTTCACCCCTTATTTTCAGATTTGCAAAACTAACCCCAAAAGTTTCAAAAACTCCCTTTTTGCAAACAAACTTGGAGCAACTTTAAAACAAATAATTTTTAAGTAAACTCATATCAAATATTGAACAAAAATAGAGATTCTCAGTCCATTATACTCCCAAAATTTTTGCATCCCTAAACCTTCAACTTTTAAAATCTTTCAAAATTACCCCCTAAAGTTTCAAAAATTATGAACAATAACTTTCTTACAAAAATAAATCAAGATCCAAATATCTAATAAACATTTATTTAAACCAAGCAAAACTACACCATCCTTATAGCAAAAATCGAGTTAATCGATATACATGCAATCATAGTATGAACTCAAATTCATGCTCAAATTAAATTTTAAAGTAAAAATTAACCAAATAAACACACAATAACATTTAAGCTCAAAGAACTACCTAACGAACTCAAATCGAGAAATGAAGACCGAAAATGGAATACCCATTCCGAGACGAAGTCGCTGACTGGAGCAGGCGCCGTTGACCGCCGTTGACCGCCGTTGACCGGCGATTGACCGACGCCGGAAAATGAGACGAACCCACCATTCCACTCTCCTCTAAGCCTAGAACACCGTGGTGAAGCTCGATTGTTGAAGAAATGACCGGAAAAGGGACATGCAAGAAAACCCACTTAAAACCGCACCTTCAACCTCGACTTTCCGCTGTAAAACAGCTTCTATTCCTTCAATTACCACCACCATTGTGTTCCTCTCGTCGAGTAGATGAATTTGGACTACTTATTCGCTCGATTTGGTTAAGAAATGAGAAAGTTATGGACAAAATAAGAAATTGAATTTTTGTGTGTGCGAAAACACACTTTAGTGTGTGTGTTTGGTAAGGAAGATGAAGAATGAGAGAGTGGGGTTGAATTTTCAAGTCTTTAATGTGTGTTTTGCAATTCACACTCTCAAATTTCGAATTTTTCCTTTTTAGTCCACAAAGTCTTGGGACAATCAAGAAGTCCCCCTTTTTATTTTTTCTTTTTGCATTTAAATCCTCAAAATTACACAAGAGTGAGTATTTAAAATTCATAATTTGCACAACAATAATAGTTCAAGTGAATATTAATTTAAATCACTTCAAATTAAAAAAAATGCTCACTCGTTGAATTTTTAACAACATAGATATGAATTTTAATTTTTATTATTTAATTCACACAATTAAAAATTATCAAATTTCAAGTAAATAAAATTTATAGGAAAGAAAATTCATAAATGAATTTTCGGGGTTTTACATTCTTCCCTCCTTAAAAGAATTTGGTCCCCAAATTCGCACTTGAGTTTTGAGAAGTTCGAGTGATGATGTCGTATCTCTTATTGTATTTCTCGAGTAGTTTATTGTATACTTTGACCACATCGTGAGGCTTTTAACGGTGGAGTTCACTGGTTTCTTGATTTAGACGAGTATGCGAACAAATCTTTTTTTTTTTAACTCTAGATGATTCTGGAGCCTGATGATATGTATTCGCGAGCATGAGGAAAAATTCTTCTGGAACTTCATACGTGGAATTGTACGCGATAAATCAACGTTCGACGAATAATCAAACCCACATGTCGTAGTTAGATTCTCCCAAAAAGGAAAACTTTCACGTTATAACACAAAAATTCGATTTTTGCCAATGAAATTCAAATGATAGCGGAAGACATCTGAATTGATATTCTCAGCAGGAATCAGAAATGACAGTCCAATGAAGTGCCTTGATAAAGATTGTAAAAGATGACCGAGTCAATTTATGTAGATAATAAGGTCAAAATGAATAACGGTAACGAAAAGAAGATCGATGAAGAACAAAACAGAATAACGGTAACAATGATAATCAAGTCAAGAGATCGGAGTAGCAAGAAGAAGGTTAAACCAAGTGTGCCAATAAGGATAATGGAAATTAATTCAAGAGTTCTGTCAATGGATATCAAAGTTTTGAAATGTCTTTGATTATTTAAAAATTGAACTAAGATAAAATTCGCTACTCAAAGATTCATTTTAAGTAGCAACGAATGTAACAAAGTACAACGTAGAAAGCGTATAGAGTTAAAGAACGAGATCCAAGAAAAATGAGAACACCATATACGAGAAACTAACCACGATGAAAGGACATGTTTAGAAAGAACAAGATAACAGTGTGGAGTTCAAAAGAAAGTCGATGACTGAGTGAAAATGTTGCATGGTCAATGAAGTTAACAAGTATGAATGATATGGAATCAAAGAGACGATTCAGATATGACCATAAAGTATCAAGCAACACCGAAACGATAAATTTCTATAAGGATCATAAAGGACAGTTGAACCAAAAATTTTGCCCATGAAAAATGAAGCAATTGAGTTTATAGACTGAACAAAAATAACTTTGGAATAAAGTAATGAGGACCTGAAAGGTCGATCGAGTCAAGGATTGTTCAAATAATATAACCAGGAAGTGGTCGATTAAGGATTTTCAATGAATGTGACAGGACACAGCCGAATAGAAGTCTCAAAAAGGATGATGAAAATGAATGGGAAACATAAGTTATGACATTCGAAGAAAAACTCAATTTAAACAAATGTAATCAAATAACAAGTATCACTAGGGGTATTATAAGACTATCACATCAGAAGTCTTAATAACAAAAAGGTTGAATCGGGGATGTCAAAATCGAATCAAAAGTTTTGGTATTAACAACCAGAGCGCTAAAGTGTCTTTGGACGTCTAAATATCAAGCGAGAAGAAAACGAATCATTCAAAGGTTCATTTAAAGAAGCAATGAGTGTAGTGATGATACTAGAGACAAAGCGAATAAGGTTCAAGAACAAGGCAAGGAAAATGAAAATGTTCAGTTTCAAGATTAATGATAACAAATAGGGTGAAACAACTTTAGAAAGAACATGATACAAGTATGAAGTTGACCGTACACTCCTTCTAGAATAACAAGCATGAATAATATGAAATCGAAGAGACTTTTTCTGAACCTTTCGCAATTCAATAATTAGGTTCAGGGAATAAAGATAATGAAATATTCCTAACCACTTAATCAGATTAAGGTAAGCAGTATGATTCACGAATTCACTATGAAGAAGTAGCTCGTGAAATAAAAAGGGAGTACAAACTCCGAACAAATGTAAAACTCAAATATCAAATTGGAAGCTTCGATCGGACAACAAGAAGCTGAATTAAAAGTGTCAATAAACTATGAAGGGAGGGGTTTTAATTAGAATGACAATCAGTTCAAGAAGAAACTGTCAAATTCAAGAAATTGTGAGAAACAATATTTAAAAGTATCAGATCAAGGTAAGCAAGTTCAAGAATAAAGCTCAAGAAAGGATCAAAGAAATTTTTGGTCAATTCAGAAGTAAAATTGCGAGAAAGAAACTGAGTATCGCACAGGGAAGCGAAGGAAATAGCATTAGCGCATATGGAAAATAAACAATGAACAATTCTAGAGCTCAATTAGAGATATTCGTCTGATAGAAATGAGTAGGAGATGTTAGGAGACGAATTCGGTCACGTCATCGAAAGATTATAGAGTTAGGATTAATTCACTTTTGAGTGATTGCGGATCTTTGAAGTTCTTGTGTAATAAAGAAGGTATCTTCGGCTTATTTCCTTAGTCGATAGCTGATTTACTAGATGCGAAGATGGTTGCAACGTTTTCTTCAACCAATGACATTTGTTACACTCGATTTCTCCAGGGAAACAATGGGATGAGTAGGCTTCTTCAATTGACTTGTTCATCGATACACTTAACTTTTGTGGAAACATCATTTCTCGAAATTTCAACATGCCGATAGATTCAATAGAGAGAGGAATTTCGATCATCTTGATAGACCCCTTTGTTTCTTTTAGACCCTTGTCTTTCATTCAGTCTTAATCCTCGATAGCAAGTCTTGATGTTAAAGACTATTTGGTTGTCGCCACACTCCATTAATTACCTTTCCCAAGAACTTATATAAAACATCGTCTAAATAGGGGTCACATATTTTGATCAACATACAAAGAGTATGCCAGAATCAAGAGTGACAGTTCATAGTAATCGAGATCAAATAATTAATACTTTGTATTTAGGAAGTATCTACAAATGTAAGTTCAGATGAGAGTATATTTCAACCTCGAGGAAAAGTAGAACCATGGGTAATTGAAGAATGAGACACACCTGAAGTACTAGGTACAAAGTAGTCATTATCAATCAAACTAACAATGACTAAGAAAGAGTTTCCATGGAGCACGGACTAGCGAGATGAATCATAGTTAGTCATGAACATAAATTAGTAAATAAAGTCATTAACAATGACTAAATCGATCTGAAGGTTCAAATGAACTATGATTTTTAAGAATTGTATGTGAGGGATGAAATTTATGGTAAATCACCAAGATTCAAAGAAACGCGTATCGATTTCATACTATCAAGAGTAACCCATACACAAAACTCAAGAACATGATGGGTTCTGGAATGAGTTAAAACCAAGGAACGGAGCCCAATGAGAATCCAAAATATTCTGATTCGATGGCTCATTACGAAAGAGTAATGTTTGAAATCAGGAGAACGAGATTTGAATGAATTAAAGCACAATTAAAGGAATCTTAAAAGCACCCATGACTACTTTAGTTAACTTACAAGTGTCCCAAGAAAGACACTTGATTCCAGGATCTAAATACGAGAGTAATATAGAGAAAGAAAGAGCTTTCTCCGAATTAATCGTAGTCAAACGATAATGAGGGTTAAATATTTGAGGTCATTCTAGTCATTTGGTAACGAAACAGTGACACCAAGAAATCAAACCTCCATTGAGATCAAACATACGCATATAATTTAATTGCAGCCTTATTCCACAAAGTGAGTTATTCCAATTGAGTTGACCTTAAGACTTTCGCGCAAGCTTACTAAAGGTGAGAGATCAATTTAAGGAGGAAATATCTGAAGTCATCAACATGAATTCTGGTTAAGGAAAACTCATGCGATGATGGAATTCGAAAAGATTTAGGGATATATTAGTCATTTTATATGTACTTCAACTAAGGTCACTTGATTTAAGTAATTCACTGAACACGAAATCAATGGGGATATTCATCTACAATCATCATCAGACAATAATTCAAACAGTTCAGTCAAAGTAACGTGAAGTTGTTATGGATACCAAAATTAAAACAACAAATCAAGTAATCACATTAACAATCAAACATATCCCCTTCCCCCGAGGCCACGCACAATACCTATGTCTTGGTTGCGGTTTTGTCCTAAAAGTGAACTACCCAATGTGGGTAGACACCTTGAAATCTTGCCGGTTAGTCCCACCTTACTAGAACCACAGTACGAATTCCGAGGACCATATCCTGGCCATGAGCCGAAGCTCTGATACCATCTGTAACGGCCCGACTCCGCGGGTTCGTCGGATAACGGTCGAAAAGTTATTATTATTTTGAAAAAGAGTTAAAATATCGAAACCTTTAAAAAGAACAATAAATTAAAATCGAGAATTGAAGATTTTAAGCGGAAGCGGTTTAAAACGATATAAGAACAATTTCGATTACTAAGTTTAAAGCGAAAATAATTAAAACAAATTTTAGCGGATGACATAACATGATGAAACAACTTGTGGGATCCAATAGAAATACAAGAAGATTAAGATTAGTATTTGATAAAATTTAAAAATCATTTGCGATAGATATTCCCATTTTACAAAATTAGCTAAAATACCAAGATATTTAACAAGATATAATAAAAATGAACTTAAACGTTATAGGAGATTTAAAATATGAGTTCAAACGAAAATCATAAAATCAAGTAAGAATTTAAACAAAAGTTCAACTACTCTCTGGAACTAGGGTGGGATCGCAACCGTGATGACCTAACCGCAACATGAACTATCATTTACCCCAAACACCTGTAGCTGAAAAGATTGAAACATGGAATGCATAAGTTGATTGTCCAACTTAGTGAGGCTATAGTGCACATGTGCGTGGATGCAACATAATATACATGAGCATTTACAACAGTACAATAATGAACATATGCTATAACAATTAAAGCACGTTAAACAAGTAACCAACATTTGTTGATGCCGTCCTCCTCTTACCCTCCAATCCACAGTCAGGAAAACCACCACCGAACACTCCAAGTAAGGAGCTACCTTACTATCTGTGCGCATAGACGTCTAATGCCAAGAGTTTGACTTCACTCCCCAAGTGTAACCTCCACACTTGGTTTGTGAAGCCGGGTCTACGGTGGATCAAGGTAACCCTCCGGCCCTAACCTTCCGGGTTACCTATGATTCCGCACACCAAAATAGGGCCCACACAATAATAGCAAGCAGTACAGTACAGTAACGATACAGTACAATAACAATCCAATAACAAGGCAGTACATTAACAATCCAGTAACATGAAATCAGCAACCAACTCAATAATCATCATTAAAATGGTTCAATATATGATATGCAGGACTCGTAAGCACATAGGCATTATCATATAATTCAAGGTGTATATTTTGTCCTAAAAGTTGAGTTTTTCATTGTATCATACATCACATGCTCGTTCGTTTAGGGACTAAGTTGCAGTCATGACTCGACCTACTAGCACATTCGGACTTACACACAAGTAACACACAGCACTCACCTGTGTAGCTTACGATTCTCGAGAAATTGCGGAAAAGTAGCGTCTTCGGCTCCTGTACACGTTTATGTAACGATCTTAGAATCTAATCACACCACAAGGATTCTAGAGTGACTAAAACAATGTTTTAGTCGAGCAAACAATTGAATCGTGGTTGTTCAATATCGAAGCCACGATCAAAACTTGGACATTTACGTCCGATCTAAAGGTTCTATGGTTCGTTCATGAACCGAGGTAAACATAGCCACAAAAGAGATCAACTAGAACAAAACCGTTCTAATTGAGCTTTAAAAATAAGGTTTAATAATTTTTTACAAACTAACAATGAGAAAAAAAAGTTCTTTAATTATAAGTTTCTTCGAAATTTTTTTTACAAATTTTCAATCTTAAAACTAAAATGAATAAACCACTACTTCAAATCAATTAATCAAGAATTTATAAAAGAACCATGCAAAAACAGCGACAAAACAGCGCATTTCACCCCTTATTTTCAGATTTGCAAAACTAACCCCAAAAGTTTCAAAAACTCCCTTTTTGCAAACAAACTTGGAGCAACTTTAAAACAAATAATTTTTAAGTAAACTCATATCAAATATTGAACAAAAATAGAGATTCTCAGTCCATTATACTCCCAAAATTTTTGCATCCCTAAACCTTCAACTTTTAAAATCTTTCAAAATTACCCCCTAAAGTTTCAAAAATTATGAACAATAACTTTCTTACAAAAATAAATCAAGATCCAAATATCTAATAAACATTTATTTAAACCAAGCAAAACTACACCATCCTTATAGCAAAAATCGAGTTAATCGATATACATGCAATCATAGTATGAACTCAAATTCATGCTCAAATTAAATTTTAAAGTAAAAATTAACCAAATAAACACACAATAACATTTAAGCTCAAAGAACTACCTAACGAACTCAAATCGAGAAATGAAGACCGAAAATGGAATACCCATTCCGAGACGAAGTCGCTGACTGGAGCAGGCGCCGTTGACCGCCGTTGACCGGCGATTGACCGACGCCGGAAAATGAGACGAACCCACCATTCCACTCTCCTCTAAGCCTAGAACACCGTGGTGAAGCTCGATTGTTGAAGAAATGACCGGAAAAGGGACATGCAAGAAAACCCACTTAAAACCGCACCTTCAACCTCGACTTTCCGCTGTAAAACAGCTTCTATTCCTTCAATTACCACCACCATTGTGTTCCTCTCGTCGAGTAGATGAATTTGGACTACTTATTCGCTCGATTTGGTTAAGAAATGAGAAAGTTATGGACAAAATAAGAAATTGAATTTTTGTGTGTGCGAAAACACACTTTAGTGTGTGTGTTTGGTAAGGAAGATGAAGAATGAGAGAGTGGGGTTGAATTTTCAAGTCTTTAATGTGTGTTTTGCAATTCACACTCTCAAATTTCGAATTTTTCCTTTTTAGTCCACAAAGTCTTGGGACAATCAAGAAGTCCCCCTTTTTATTTTTTCTTTTTGCATTTAAATCCTCAAAATTACACAAGAGTGAGTATTTAAAATTCATAATTTGCACAACAATAATAGTTCAAGTGAATATTAATTTAAATCACTTCAAATTAAAAAAAATGCTCACTCGTTGAATTTTTAACAACATAGATATGAATTTTAATTTTTATTATTTAATTCACACAATTAAAAATTATCAAATTTCAAGTAAATAAAATTTATAGGAAAGAAAATTCATAAATGAATTTTCGGGGTTTTACATTCTTCCCTCCTTAAAAGAATTTGGTCCCCAAATTCGCACTTGAGTTTTGAGAAGTTCGAGTGATGATGTCGTATCTCTTATTGTATTTCTCGAGTAGTTTATTGTATACTTTGACCACATCGTGAGGCTTTTAACGGTGGAGTTCACTGGTTTCTTGATTTAGACGAGTATGCGAACAAATCTTTTTTTTTTTAACTCTAGATGATTCTGGAGCCTGATGATATGTATTCGCGAGCATGAGGAAAAATTCTTCTGGAACTTCATACGTGGAATTGTACGCGATAAATCAACGTTCGACGAATAATCAAACCCACATGTCGTAGTTAGATTCTCCCAAAAAGGAAAACTTTCACGTTATAACACAAAAATTCGATTTTTGCCAATGAAATTCAAATGATAGCGGAAGACATCTGAATTGATATTCTCAGCAGGAATCAGAAATGACAGTCCAATGAAGTGCCTTGATAAAGATTGTAAAAGATGACCGAGTCAATTTATGTAGATAATAAGGTCAAAATGAATAACGGTAACGAAAAGAAGATCGATGAAGAACAAAACAGAATAACGGTAACAATGATAATCAAGTCAAGAGATCGGAGTAGCAAGAAGAAGGTTAAACCAAGTGTGCCAATAAGGATAATGGAAATTAATTCAAGAGTTCTGTCAATGGATATCAAAGTTTTGAAATGTCTTTGATTATTTAAAAATTGAACTAAGATAAAATTCGCTACTCAAAGATTCATTTTAAGTAGCAACGAATGTAACAAAGTACAACGTAGAAAGCGTATAGAGTTAAAGAACGAGATCCAAGAAAAATGAGAACACCATATACGAGAAACTAACCACGATGAAAGGACATGTTTAGAAAGAACAAGATAACAGTGTGGAGTTCAAAAGAAAGTCGATGACTGAGTGAAAATGTTGCATGGTCAATGAAGTTAACAAGTATGAATGATATGGAATCAAAGAGACGATTCAGATATGACCATAAAGTATCAAGCAACACCGAAACGATAAATTTCTATAAGGATCATAAAGGACAGTTGAACCAAAAATTTTGCCCATGAAAAATGAAGCAATTGAGTTTATAGACTGAACAAAAATAACTTTGGAATAAAGTAATGAGGACCTGAAAGGTCGATCGAGTCAAGGATTGTTCAAATAATATAACCAGGAAGTGGTCGATTAAGGATTTTCAATGAATGTGACAGGACACAGCCGAATAGAAGTCTCAAAAAGGATGATGAAAATGAATGGGAAACATAAGTTATGACATTCGAAGAAAAACTCAATTTAAACAAATGTAATCAAATAACAAGTATCACTAGGGGTATTATAAGACTATTACATCAGAAGTCTTAATAACAAAAAGGTTGAATCGGGGATGTCAAAATCGAATCAAAAGTTTTGGTATTAACAACCAGAGCGCTAAAGTGTCTTTGGACGTCTAAATATCAAGCGAGAAGAAAACGAATCATTCAAAGGTTCATTTAAAGAAGCAATGAGTGTAGTGATGATACTAGAGACAAAGCGAATAAGGTTCAAGAACAAGGCAAGGAAAATGAAAATGTTCAGTTTCAAGATTAATGATAACAAATAGGGTGAAACAACTTTAGAAAGAACATGATACAAGTATGAAGTTGACCGTACACTCCTTCTAGAATAACAAGCATGAATAATATGAAATCGAAGAGACTTTTTCTGAACCTTTCGCAATTCAATAATTAGGTTCAGGGAATAAAGATAATGAAATATTCCTAACCACTTAATCAGATTAAGGTAAGCAGTATGATTCACGAATTCACTATGAAGAAGTAGCTCGTGAAATAAAAAGGGAGTACAAACTCCGAACAAATGTAAAACTCAAATATCAAATTGGAAGCTTCGATCGGACAACAAGAAGCTGAATTAAAAGTGTCAATAAACTATGAAGGGAGGGGTTTTAATTAGAATGACAATCAGTTCAAGAAGAAACTGTCAAATTCAAGAAATTGTGAGAAACAATATTTAAAAGTATCAGATCAAGGTAAGCAAGTTCAAGAATAAAGCTCAAGAAAGGATCAAAGAAATTTTTGGTCAATTCAGAAGTAAAATTGCGAGAAAGAAACTGAGTATCGCACAGGGAAGCGAAGGAAATAGCATTAGCGCATATGGAAAATAAACAATGAACAATTCTAGAGCTCAATTAGAGATATTCGTCTGATAGAAATGAGTAGGAGATGTTAGGAGACGAATTCGGTCACGTCATCGAAAGATTATAGAGTTAGGATTAATTCACTTTTGAGTGATTGCGGATCTTTGAAGTTCTTGTGTAATAAAGAAGGTATCTTCGGCTTATTTCCTTAGTCGATAGCTGATTTACTAGATGCGAAGATGGTTGCAACGTTTTCTTCAACCAATGACATTTGTTACACTCGATTTCTCCAGGGAAACAATGGGATGAGTAGGCTTCTTCAATTGACTTGTTCATCGATACACTTAACTTTTGTGGAAACATCATTTCTCGAAATTTCAACATGCCGATAGATTCAATAGAGAGAGGAATTTCGATCATCTTGATAGACCCCTTTGTTTCTTTTAGACCCTTGTCTTTCATTCAGTCTTAATCCTCGATAGCAAGTCTTGATGTTAAAGACTATTTGGTTGTCGCCACACTCCATTAATTACCTTTCCCAAGAACTTATATAAAACATCGTCTAAATAGGGGTCACATATTTTGATCAACATACAAAGAGTATGCCAGAATCAAGAGTGACAGTTCATAGTAATCGAGATCAAATAATTAATACTTCGTATTTAGGAAGTATCTACAAATGTAAGTTCAGATGAGAGTATATTTCAACCTCGAGGAAAAGTAGAACCATGGGTAATTGAAGAATGAGACACACCTGAAGTACTAGGTACAAAGTAGTCATTATCAATCAAACTAACAATGACTAAGAAAGAGTTTCCATGGAGCACGGACTAGCGAGATGAATCATAGTTAGTCATGAACATAAATTAGTAAATAAAGTCATTAACAATGACTAAATCGATCTGAAGGTTCAAATGAACTATGATTTTTAAGAATTGTATGTGAGGGATGAAATTTATGGTAAATCACCAAGATTCAAAGAAACGCGTATCGATTTCATACTATCAAGAGTAACCCATACACAAAACTCAAGAACATGATGGGTTCTGGAATGAGTTAAAACCAAGGAACGGAGCCCAATGAGAATCCAAAATATTCTGATTCGATGGCTCATTACGAAAGAGTAATGTTTGAAATCAGGAGAACGAGATTTGAATGAATTAAAGCACAATTAAAGGAATCTTAAAAGCACCCATGACTACTTTAGTTAACTTACAAGTGTCCCAAGAAAGACACTTGATTCCAGGATCTAAATACGAGAGTAATATAGAGAAAGAAAGAGCTTTCTCCGAATTAATCGTAGTCAAACGATAATGAGGGTTAAATATTTGAGGTCATTCTAGTCATTTGGTAACGAAACAGTGACACCAAGAAATCAAACCTCCATTGAGATCAAACATACGCATATAATTTGATTGCAGCCTTATTCCACAAAGTGAGTTATTCCAATTGAGTTGACCTTAAGACTTTCGCGCAAGCTTACTAAAGGTGAGAGATCAATTTAAGGAGGAAATATCTGAAGTCATCAACATGAATTCTGATTAAGGAAAACTCATGCGATGATGGAATTCGAAAAGATTTAGGGATATATTAGTCATTTTATATGTACTTCAACTAAGGTCACTTGATTTAAGTAATTCACTGAACACGAAATCAATGGGGATATTCATCTACAATCATCATCAGACAATAATTCAAACAGTTCAGTCAAAGTAACGTGAAGTTGTTATGGATACCAAAATTAAAACAACAAATCAAGTAATCACATTAACAATCAAACATATCCCCTTCCCCCGAGGCCACGCACAATACCTATGTCTTGGTTGCGGTTTTGTCCTAAAAGTGAACTACCCAATGTGGGTAGACACCTTGAAATCTTGCCGGTTAGTCCCACCTTACTAGAACCACAGTACGAATTCCGAGGACCATATCCTGGCCATGAGCCGAAGCTCTGATACCATCTGTAACGGCCCGACTCCGCGGGTTCGTCGGATAACGGTCGAAAAGTTATTATTATTTTGAAAAAGAGTTAAAATATCGAAACCTTTAAAAAGAACGATAAATTAAAATCGAGAATTGAAGATTTTAAGCGGAAGCGGTTTAAAACGATATAAGAACAATTTCGATTACTAAGTTTAAAGCGAAAATAATTAAAACAAATTTTAGCGGATGACATAACATGATGAAACAACTTGTGGGATCCAATAGAAATACAAGAAGATTAAGATTAGTATTTGATAAAATTTAAAAATCATTTGCGATAGATATTCCCATTTTACAAAATTAGCTAAAATACCAAGATATTTAACAAGATATAATAAAAATGAACTTAAACGTTATAGGAGATTTAAAATATGAGTTCAAACGAAAATCATAAAATCAAGTAAGAATTTAAACAAAAGTTCAACTACTCTCTGGAACTAGGGTGGGATCGCAACCGTGATGACCTAACCGCAACATGAACTATCATTTACCCCAAACACCTGTAGCTGAAAAGATTGAAACATGGAATGCATAAGTTGATTGTCCAACTTAGTGAGGCTATAGTGCACATGTGCGTGGATGCAACATAATATACATGAGCATTTACAACAGTACAATAATGAACATATGCTATAACAATTAAAGCACGTTAAACAAGTAACCAACATTTGTTGATGCCGTCCTCCTCTTACCCTCCAATCCACAGTCAGGAAAACCACCACCGAACACTCCAAGTAAGGAGCTACCTTACTATCTGTGCGCATAGACGTCTAATGCCAAGAGTTTGACTTCACTCCCCAAGTGTAACCTCCACACTTGGTTTGTGAAGCCGGGTCTACGGTGGATCAAGGTAACCCTCCGGCCCTAACCTTCCGGGTTACCTATGATTCCGCACACCAAAATAGGGCCCACACAATAATAGCAAGCAGTACAGTACAGTAACGATACAGTACAATAACAATCCAATAACAAGGCAGTACATTAACAATCCAGTAACATGAAATCAGCAACCAACTCAATAATCATCATTAAAATGGTTCAATATATGATATGCAGGACTCGTAAGCACATAGGCATTATCATATAATTCAAGGTGTATATTTTGTCCTAAAAGTTGAGTTTTTCATTGTATCATACATCACATGCTCGTTCGTTTAGGGACTAAGTTGCAGTCATGACTCGACCTACTAGCACATTCGGACTTACACACAAGTAACACACAGCACTCACCTGTGTAGCTTACGATTCTCGAGAAATTGCGGAAAAGTAGCGTCTTCGGCTCCTGTACACGTTTATGTAACGATCTTAGAATCTAATCACACCACAAGGATTCTAGAGTGACTAAAACAATGTTTTAGTCGAGCAAACAATTGAATCGTGGTTGTTCAATATCGAAGCCACGATCAAAACTTGGACATTTACGTCCGATCTAAAGGTTCTATGGTTCGTTCATGAACCGAGGTAAACATAGCCACAAAAGAGATCAACTAGAACAAAACCGTTCTAATTGAGCTTTAAAAATAAGGTTTAATAATTTTTTACAAACTAACAATGAGAAAAAAAAGTTCTTTAATTATAAGTTTCTTCGAATTTTTTTTTACAAATTTTCAATCTTAAAACTAAAATGAATAAACCACTACTTCAAATCAATTAATCAAGAATTTATAAAAGAACCATGCAAAAACAGCGACAAAACAGCGCATTTCACCCCTTATTTTCAGATTTGCAAAACTAACCCCAAAAGTTTCAAAAACTCCCTTTTTGCAAACAAACTTGGAGCAACTTTAAAACAAATAATTTTTAAGTAAACTCATATCAAATATTGAACAAAAATAGAGATTCTCAGTCCATTATACTCCCAAAATTTTTGCATCCCTAAACCTTCAACTTTTAAAATCTTTCAAAATTACCCCCTAAAGTTTCAAAAATTATGAACAATAACTTTCTTACAAAAATAAATCAAGATCCAAATATCTAATAAACATTTATTTAAACCAAGCAAAACTACACCATCCTTATAGCAAAAATCGAGTTAATCGATATACATGCAATCATAGTATGAACTCAAATTCATGCTCAAATTAAATTTTAAAGTAAAAATTAACCAAATAAACACACAATAACATTTAAGCTCAAAGAACTACCTAACGAACTCAAATCGAGAAATGAAGACCGAAAATGGAATACCCATTCCGAGACGAAGTCGCTGACTGGAGCAGGCGCCGTTGACCGCCGTTGACCGCCGTTGACCGGCGATTGACCGACGCCGGAAAATGAGACGAACCCACCATTCCACTCTCCTCTAAGCCTAGAACACCGTGGTGAAGCTCGATTGTTGAAGAAATGACCGGAAAAGGGACATGCAAGAAAACCCACTTAAAACCGCACCTTCAACCTCGACTT
Organism: Penstemon eatonii; assembly: GCA_038501285.1. Classification (NCBI taxonomy): domain Eukaryota; kingdom Viridiplantae; phylum Streptophyta; class Magnoliopsida; order Lamiales; family Plantaginaceae; genus Penstemon; species Penstemon eatonii. The sequence goes on from CM076713.1 coordinate 30,869,891, forward strand.
TCCGCTGTAAAACAGCTTCTATTCCTTCAATTACCACCACCATTGTGTTCCTCTCGTCGAGTAGATGAATTTGGACTACTTATTCGCTCGATTTGGTTAAGAAATGAGAAAGTTATGGACAAAATAAGAAATTGAATTTTTGTGTGTGCGAAAACACACTTTAGTGTGTGTGTTTGGTAAGGAAGATGAAGAATGAGAGAGTGGGGTTGAATTTTCAAGTCTTTAATGTGTGTTTTGCAATTCACACTCTCAAATTTCGAATTTTTCCTTTTTAGTCCACAAAGTCTTGGGACAATCAAGAAGTCCCCCTTTTTATTTTTTCTTTTTGCATTTAAATCCTCAAAATTACACAAGAGTGAGTATTTAAAATTCATAATTTGCACAACAATAATAGTTCAAGTGAATATTAATTTAAATCACTTCAAATTAAAAAAAATGCTCACTCGTTGAATTTTTAACAACATAGATATGAATTTTAATTTTTATTATTTAATTCACACAATTAAAAATTATCAAATTTCAAGTAAATAAAATTTATAGGAAAGAAAATTCATAAATGAATTTTCGGGGTTTTACAATTGATTTTCTTTTCCCTTTTTTTCTGGGCTTCTAATTATGTTCAGATTTTAATTGTGGGGCCCTTGGTATGTATTGAGTAAGAAATAATTCATTTTATTACGGCGGCTGAACTTTTGATGTGGGCCCCTCTTATACCGCGATGTAAGTTTGAAAAATTGGATAACTTATGTTGTTGTACCTTGTGCATAGACTGTTATACCTTGTGCTCTCATCAGACTTATCGATCTCTATCTTTCTATCTATCGACCTCTGTTACATGAAAACTCTCTTCATCGATCTCTACCTAATCGACACTCAAAAACATGAAAACTCCCTTCATATCACTTATCGATCTCTACCTAACCGACACTTAAAGCTTCTCTAATACTCTATCCTAACAAATCACTTCTCCATCTTACATCACTCACTCTTAATTTTTTCCAATATCTGTCGGTCAAGGTTCTTCCAATTTCTTGCTATATTTTGGTTTGGTAGTTCTTGTTGTTAGTTTAATTTTAGTTTCCAGGTGGTCATTTATTGATTATGTGATTAAGGCTTCTTGTCCAAGTTTCGGGCCGATGATTTCTGCTCGTTTTCTTTCGGTCGAATGATTTCTGAAGGTTTATGTTCGGGTTTCTGCTGGTGTCTTCCTGGAATCATTTAGAGGTAAGTTTATTTCTTAGTTCATACGATAATTGCGCATCAATCGGCTGTCTCTGTGATTCGGGCTTACAATCCCCTGTTCGGGCTTTTGGATTTTTGCTGTTTTTTGTTGTTTAATTTCTTAGTTCATTCGATAATTGCACATCAATAGACTGTTATTGTGATTCGGGCTTCCGATCCCCTGTTCGGGCTTTTGGATTTTTGATTTTTTTGTTGTTTTTTTGTTCTAAAACAGTTTAAAATGAATTTATTGAATCTGTAGAGTTTAAAATAATTAGTTTGTTTTGTTCTTTTGTTTTAATTATATGCTTATGTTTTAAGAACATGTATGTTTTCTCCACCCAATTTTTCTTCTTCTGCTATTGTTGGAAATAATAAGACGATATGGAGAAGTCATTGAAGAAAGTTATGGATCTGAACTGCTTGGGTCCAAATACTGTTAGATTTTGATGATTAACACACTCTAATTTACTAATAATGACATGATTCCAGGTCAACAGAGATTTGACATCAAATAGTACAAGTAACAGTTCTGTGAGTGCTGCACGAGAAGTTGACTCACGTGACATATCCGTTAGTTCAAGCATAATTGCCTCTCCGAAGAGCTATCACACTCCAAATTCTGTCCATTCAGAGAGATCGTATGTAGCTTTAGATCAAACAAATTTGTCAGTACTAATTTGTTTTTGTTAAACTTTGTTTCAAAATCTTGATGATACTCGTAAATTCTTGGCAGATCATCAACTAAATGGCAGACGCTGAGGATATTCAATCACTTGTGTATGACAATGGAACATGAATGGTCAAGGTAATACTTCTTCTAACAAAGATCATGATTTTCTTGTTATTTGACCTCTTTGTTCTGCTCCTGTTTTTTGGTCTTCCCATTTTGTTGTCCTTGCTTTCGAGTGCAACTGTAAGTATATTTAGTTTGGATTTTTGAATATTTCTCTCCCATTTTGTTGTTGTTGATCAAATAAACCATTATCCACAAGCAATAATTGCTACTTGACTCATTTGTGCTGGTTTTTTAGAAAAAGTAATTGTATTTATGCTTTTGGCAGTTATATTTACTATATAAGTTTGGCTTAATCACACTTTGTTAGTTAGTGTGTAGTCAAGTAATTGAGCAGCATTTGTAATACGAAAACGTAGTTTCTAAGACTTTATACTGACAAATAAGTAAGAGTGCTCTCCCTTGCTGAATTTTCTTTTATTCTAATGTTGGACATAAGGCTCTCCCTTGCCGAATTTCCTTGCATACTCTGTCTACATCCTATGTTGTTCAATCGCAGCATCTATGGACTTGATTTTGGAGAGTTGGAGTGTTGTTGGACTCCAATTTCTGGGTGAGGGAAAGTGCAAGAATTTAATCTTTTCCGAATCGATAACTTTAAAATATTGAGAAGGAGAATGATGTGTAAAGTTGTCATACCTCTTGAACTAGAGTGTTTCTTTGAGTAATTTTACCAATTGGATAGTTACAATTACCAAAAAAGTAGTTTACTTTTCCTTGTTCGTGTGTTGTTTGGAAAGTTGTATGGAGGACATTGTTGAATAAAGAGAACTTCCTTGTGTCAATGACTGTATAATAATAACAAACTTTTACTATGTATAAACATTTCTTGTGTAATTGATTATTTGAAAGATGTCTAAAGAGTTCAGCACCATATTGAACAAAAATTGCTCTCTGAATTCTGCCTTTGTTTTTTAATTTAAAAATATAGGTTTTAATGATTAATAAGCAGTAGTTTTGATTCATAGGCCTATTTGCATGTCATTCTTAGCTCTACACTTATGTCAGATAACTACTTCTGGTATCTTAGATTGATATCGACATGTGTGAGTTCTTTGTGTCATATACATTTAATTTTCTCTGCGGAATGCAGGAAAACTGGAACATGTAATCTGTTACGCGATGATTGTCCCAGTTTATTTTATTGCTTTTACATAATATCAGGGCTTACCTCCCGTACTTAGTTAAGTTTGTTGTTATTTGGCTAAATTTTATGTACTTTGATGATTGCAAGAGGCAAGGGATTCTAACTAATAAGGCAATTGTAGGAGCATTATTCAAGGTTTGAAGTAATTTGGTTATCTTTTCATTCACATGTAAATCTTTGGTAAAATTGTTTCCTATAGATTGTTCTATCTTTCTAACTGAACTTGAAGTATGATGAACATGTAAGTGAAAGTAGAAGTTGTAGATGCATTAGAGTTTTTATAGAATTGCACTGCTATTGTGTTAAAGTAGTGATTCTAGGGTTTAAAAGTAATTTTCTTTGGTTCTTGCCTTCATTTATACTTAAAGCCAAAATTGATGATTTATATTGGGTTAATCTGTTTGGGCTTTGGGCTGTGTCGACTAAAGAAGATAAAGAGGTGGTGGGCGGGACGGAAAACTGGTGATTTTTTTCTTAAAGAAAAGCTTTCCGCAAATACTTCAGAGAGTAAGTGCTTGATCAAAACGAGTTATAGTTAGATACTTTTAGGTTTCAAAAGTTTTTTTAATATGCTGACGTAACATTTATGAATGTTGGATTTTAGCCCTTGTTATAGATGGAACAAGATCATATATTCTTGACCAGTTCTTGTTCTCTACACAGGCTGGCACATTTGATTGATCTTGAACTAAGTATCAGTTAGGATGCTAATACGTGAGAATTAAATGTTCATTTGTTCTCCTATGTAAACTCTTACTAGAAGGTCATATGGGCAGTACAAGTACGTTCTTCATTCTGTTACTCAATTACTTATGCTTCAAGTGAAATTCCGTAGTGAAGTAACACCCTATTTAACCCCAGAATTTAGATATAATCATAAAAGATTCTTCAGATTGTCCATATCTCATATAGTTACTTGTAGACAAAAAGCCTTTGAAGAAATTGAACCAGTACTATTCATATGTTAAAATTATCCTTTCATAAGCTCAACGTAACATGAAAGCTCATCTTCTCATTTAAATAATATTGGTCGGTTACCACAATTTACTAAAAATAAAAAATTGTCTTATCAATGAAAATGTCAACCTGTAACTATAGTTTAGATTCTTGTTCAAGCATAAATAATTAAACATTAACAGGTAAAATAGTTTCAAAGCAATTTTAGATAGGATTACTTAAATCAAATTTTACAATAGAAAATAGTTCATTTTTGTTCATTACCTAAAATTTAGTAGAATAGGGATGGTGGAGAGACATGTTGGAAATTGAAATAAAATTGTGATCAAGAGCAGAAATACATTAAAAACCTGAACATCTCCAACCTTGAATTTATTCATCACCTGATTGCTCCAAGTAAATTTGCACCATCAAGCTTTGTGCCTTGCAAATCCTATGGAAAACAATATACAATGAAATATTAAAGTAATGAAAACGTTTAAAAATGCAAAAGCGCAGCTCCGAGACTAACAACCTCATGGGGATTCTCTCTCCCTGATTCTATACAAAATATTTAAAATTATCTGGTGAAATTTTTTGCTGCTTAGCAATCTTCTCTTTTTGATTTGCTTTTTTTGCTGATACTTCTTATCATAAAATAGCTTATATGTGTTCACTTTTGTTTGTCTATTTTCTCGTCCTCTGTTTGCAAGAACTTTGAGCTTGCTTTCTATGGTTTTTGTTGTACAGTTTAACTTTGGCGGTGGTGAAAGATTGACGGGTCAGTGTGTGTTTTATTTTGGTTGTCTATTTTCTCATCCTCTGTTTGCAATAAGTTTTAGCTCCCTTTTTTATGTTTTTCTCTTGTGCAATATATATTTATTTCGGAAGGTATTTATTTGCTTCATGGATTTTTCTTGACTTTTATTTTTTTGGTGCAATTGTGATTGTTATTGGAATAAATCAAGGTGTTTTCTTCTTTCTTTCAAACTACTTGTAAGTTCTGATCTGGTTTTTCAATTTTGATTGTATTTTGCTGATGCAGACTTTATGGTGTTTGTAGGTGGACTTTGGTATTTTGGCTGGGTAAATCTTTAGATAAGGAATTTTCGGGAATATATTGTGCACATAATGGATTTGGAAAAGAAGAGGAAGGATATTCGGAACGAGAAATCTCGAGCTTCTTATGCTTCGATGGATCCTAGAAGGAAGGCTGATTTCTTAGCTGTGCGCCGTGCGCAGCGTGTTTCTTGTTCGTCTCGTCTTTTGTCGGACAATGATACGATGCCTGTGCCTGTGCGAAATGAATCTGATATTTGTCCTCTTGTTCAACCACCTTCTTTGGGACAGAGTATTGATTCTCATGTGGATATCGGTGGGTATCCTACGGGGTCTGCGAGTCCTGCCTCATGTGTGTTCATATCGTCTTCTAATGTACCTACATGTGTTACTCCTGTCATTGTCAGTGGATGTCCTTCGGGATCTGCCGCTCCTGCTTCGTGTGAGTTATTTTTCCTGTGTTGTGTTTATTTTCTTTGTTTTTTTTCTTCTGCTGATTTGTTACTTGACGCATATGTTTAGGTCCTGCCATTTTGAGTTCTACCGATGAACGTAGGGCGCTTAAGAATGCAAAGGCTCGAGCTAGATATGCCTCCATGGATCCTGTGAGAAAAGAAACGTTCCTTCGCAATAAGCGTATGCGTCTTAATGTGGCCACTGATTGTAGTACACCTGTTCGAGTAGGAACTTCTTCGGCATCCATTCCTTTGTGTCCTTCTGGTATGCCTTTTATTTCTATCCAATGTTATTAAATATTCTTTGTTTATTAGTTATTTATAATTCGCTTAAATTTAAGCTTTTGAGATTTAGACATCATACATGAGCAATATGGTTAAGACTATCAATATAGCATCAAAATTTCCTGCATTATTAAATAAATAAATTTCACTTGCTAATAAAGTAATGATGTTACTGAAAGTTGGGCTTTTGAGATTTAGACATCATACATGAGCAATGTGGTTAAGACTATCAATATAGCATCAAAATTTCTTGTATTTTTAAATAAGTAAATTTCACTTGCTAATAAAGTAATGATATTACTGGAAGTTGGATTTTCAATAAGCAGACGGTCAAATATTTTTGTATGATTGTAAGGGCAAAGCTTATTTTACTAATTGGTGAGTTATGGTTATTCTAGATAGTGAAATTACACAGTTGTGCTTCAAGTAACTGCTTGCCTAATAGTTGATATTATGCTTGATACTCTTTGTTAACTCGCTATTTTGTTATAGAGCTTCTTTTGAATGATCGCACTAATTTGTTTGTGTCATTACTATGCACTATTGTTGATTGCTTTTTAGTGTAACTTTTCCTATGGGGAAAATGGGAAAATACCGTATTTCTTGTCTTTTATTTTGTGTTACAGAATTTTAGGGTGATATTTTAAAAAGACAATAGTTGATTAAATTATAAAGAATATCATTTACTTCATATAATTTGTTTGCACAGCTGTTGCCATTTGCACCTATTATTCAAAACAACGAGGTATACGATATCTTCTATTGGCAACAAAGTATTAACAAATAATTGTATTATGATCACACCCAATACGATTTCAAAATCAAAATACTTTCAAGGAATTATTTAATGGATTGAGTACCCTCCCTGTGTGTTTTTCAACTTTTTTTAGATGACCAGCTTCTGTCACAATAATCCAATTTAGATCGAAAATTATAACTATACCAAATTCATACCATTCTTTTACCTATTATCAAGCTAGATGTACAGACTTTTTAATGATTCTAAAGATCATCAAAAGTAACTTTTGGGTGGTTAGATTCTTTGATTGACCTAAGATACTAAGGTCTGTTCTTCAGAGTTGATACATTTCCTTCTCATCTATAGTTTACATTCAAAGTGGAACTAACTGACTTATTTTAGTGTGGATAAGGAGTGTTGTTGTAATTTGACTTTGAAAGCATTCCCATTAAGGTTTATAGAAGATGTGATTGTAATTTTTTAGTTGTTTATATAAATGCCATGAATATTTATATGAGGTAGATAGTCTGTTTTATCTCATTTCCAAAAAAATTATAATAATTTAGACAAGTGTTTGACTTTTTATGCTGGTAGATTTGAAGTATCTCTCCAATTAATGTAAAATGTAGAATTATTTCATTTCATGAAATTTTCTCAATATTCAATTTAAATGAACACATAAGTTACTGCTACTAAGAGGTATAATATTTGACGTAAAATAATTCTTGGCTTTCATTTGCAATTTTAGTGGCAGATTTATTTCATCTCCTTCTTTGCATTAACTTGAAATTCCGTAATATATGTGTTGTTCTACTTTTGAAAATTGTTAATAGTTTGATTGTTTTATTGTTAAGAACTAGAGTCATTATTCTTTGTATGGTTTTCAGCTCTATTTCATATGTTTGAAAGTTGTATAAATAATCATCTCACACTCACTCCTAATTAAAATCACATGTTTATGTACACGTCCATTGAGCTTTTTATAATAATTTATAATGTCAAATTGACATGTAGAATCGAGTACAGAGTAGGGATATAGTTTCAATACACACTTTAATGTGTCTGATCAAAATATTGTTCAAATACTCAATTTAGTTAAATGCTTTTAGGGTTGACCAACATGAATTTTTCTACATGATTTGTCAATGGGTTGTATGAGCTTTAATTATCTTTAAATTAAATTGTTTTTCTTTTTATGAAGTTTACCTATGTATTGTAATTCATTCTAATGCCTTCACCATTATATTTTACCGTACAATTTTTATTTTTTTAGGTTTTTCTATACTTGATGATGCTTCAGTTGGTGTTGGAAGTGCTTGTACTCGTGCTCTTATTTCCAGATTTGCTAAAGTGAAAGAACTCCTCCTTGTTCCGTGGTCATTGCCGGATGAACCTCCATGTACTTATTGTGGAGCTCTAAGGTTTTACCGGGAGACACCTGGTTTTTGTTGTGGAAGTGGGCAAATTTGCTTGGCAAAAACTGTTTTTTGTCCAATTATGTGGTACTTATTCACGGATCCAGTTTCTGATATTGCTCGGGAGTTTAGAAGAAGGGGTCGATCTTATAATAATTCTTTCGCATTCACCTCAATTGGTATGAGTTTTGATCCAACCTCTTGGTGGGCTAGGGAAGGTATTTACGCCCTCAAAGTTTTTGGGCAGGTCTCGCATTATGTCAATCCAGTAAATGTTAATCCTGACAAGGTGTCACTACTTCAACTGTTTTTCTTAGACACTGTAGAGCAACTTGATGACGACGTATTGAAACTCAAAGACTTAAAACCTGAGGTCTTAGTCATGCTTATTGAAGCATTGTCTGCTAATCCTTACACAAAATTTTTCAAAAGGTTAAGATGTTGGGATAATCTCGACGAGGCCCACGTTGTAATAAAAACAAGTCCGGCTCTAGACCAAAGAAATTATAATGTTCCTACTGTTGATGAAGTGGCTGCTGTTTGGAGAGATGGACAAGAGTCGTCGCTCGGGTCTGAGCGAGATATACGTGTGTACATGTGTGGTGGTCACAGACATAAGTTGAATTATTATTACAGTTGTTATGATCCTATGCAGTACCCAACTTTATTTCCGAACGGCGAACCCGGTTGGCATGCTGGAATAAAGAAAACTATTGTTTCTGGTTTTCAAAAGAGGAAGAGAAGGAGGGAAGTGGATGTAAATGAAGTTGTTTGTCCTCTCACAAATGCATCCACTGCTGAAGCAATTCTTATTGCAGAGGAACAAGGTATTATTTTAGAAAATTACTTCTATTTATTTTTATTTTGTAATTTCAAGTACCAATTATATTGGCCTATTAAATTTTTTTTGCAGGACAACAAGAAAATTCGTGGGAACATTTCATGCCGGGAATACTACTGTTACAAAATGCAGATGCGACCTGAAGATCCTTCATATATTGTCCATTCAGGTCGCTTGGGTCATCAGTACATCATAGACATGTACATAAAGCTCGAGACTTCCCGGTTGGATTATTACAGGTCAGAGTTGTTTCAACAAGAATTACGAGTGGAATCTTTGCAAGGCATTATTGATAGTCTTCACGTGGATGGACAAACGGACCCATCTCAGATAGGGCAGAAGGTTATTCTGCCATCTTCGTTCATTGGGGGACCTAGAGACATGCGCAAAAGATATGTTAATGCAATGGCCCTTGTCGAAAAATATGGTAAACCGGATCTTTTTTTACAATGACTTGTAATCCTCGTTGGAAGGAGATTCTCATGCATTTGCTACCTTCGGAACAACCGCATGATAGGCCCGACTTGATTGCTCGTGTATTTAAAGCTAAGCTTGAAGAATTAAAGGACGATATAGTGCGAAAGAAATTTTTTGGAGAGGTCGCAGCTTATATGTATGTTATAGAATATCAGAAAAGGGGACTTCCGCATGCACATTGGATTATAATTTTGACTCGTGCTAATAAAATTGTGTGTCCCAGTACATATGATGACATTATTTCGGCTGATGTCCCAGATTCAGGTCATCCATTTTTGAGAGACTATGTACTCAAGCATATGATGCACGGCCCATGCGGCAACTCTAATCCGAAGAGCTCTTGCATGCGTGATGGGGAATGTAAATACAAGTATCCTAAAGATTTTGCGGACAAAACTTCTAGTGGATTGAATGGTTATCCTATGTATAGGCGAAGAGATAATGGAATGTCAGTGGTAGTTCGGAAGTTTAGGCTTGATAATAGGCATGTCATACCCTACTCTCCTTATTTTTTTGTTAAAGTTTGACTGTCATGTGAATGTAGAGGTAGTTACCACTGAAAAGCTGGTGAAGTATTTATACAAGTATGTCTACAAAGGTCATGCTAGATCTGCATTCAACATAGTTGGTCCGACTAAAGATGGCAAAAATGACGAGATTCAAACCTACCAGGAAGGCCGCTATATTTGTGCTCCGGAGGCTTGCTGGAGAATGTATGCATTTCCTATGAGTGAGATGTATCCCCCCGTGATTGTCATGCCTGTTCATTTGCCTAACCATCAACCTTTGCGGTTTGGTTTGAGACAGTCTCTGGAGCAAGTTGCAAGCAATCCTCTAGCTGGAAAGACTATGCTTACTGAATTTTTTGCAATGAATGCTTCGGATGCTGCCTCAAAGAGTCTAAATCTTCTATATAAAGAATTCCCAGAATATTTTGTTTGGGAAAGAACCAAGCATAAATGGAAGCTACGCCAAAGGCAGGTCGTTGTTGAACGACTATGTACTGTAAGTCCAATGGAAGGCGAGAGATATTTTGAAAGGTTGTTGCTTATAAATGTGTGATGTCCTTCCTCTTTTGATGATCTAATGACATTTAACAATGTAAAATACATGACGTTCCGTGAGGCTGCTGTACATAAAGGTCTCCTACAATCTGACCATTATGTAGATGCTTGTCTAGCCGAAGCAGCTTCTTTTCAGATGCCATATTGTCTTAGGGTGCTTTTTGCCATGCTTTTAGTCTATGGAATAACTGGTGATACACAAACTCTTTGGGACAAATATTATGAATCCATGTCCGAAGATTTTGTGAATGTAGGGGCGTTCACAGAGGTTCAAGTCTTGTGCAAAACCGTAGACGCTATTGAGCTTGTTCTAACATCCATGGACAAGTCTATTCTTGGTTTTCCTATAAAATTTCTATTTCCGTATTCTTCTGTTAGAAGCAGAACAAGCAGGGATTATGAGCATGAATTGTGTATACATGTGTCTGAAGAAGATATACAGTCTGTTGATCGGTTAAACAATGAGCAACAACGTGCTTTCCAGATAGTAATTCAAAAAGTTAATCATAACAAACCAGGCCTATTTTTCTTAGATGGCCCTGGAGGAACTGGAAAGACCTTTTTGTATCGGGCGATACTTGCTCATGTTCGTTCATCTGGTGGAATAGCTCTCGCAGTAGCAAGCTCAGGCGTTGCTGCTTCGCTTCTTCCTGGTGGTAGAACAGCTCATTCGAGATTCAAGTTACCGCTCGATCATGAAAATAAGCCTATGGGTAGAATAAGCAAACAAAGTAGTGCGGCTAAAATGATAGTGGAAGCACGCCTTATCATATGGGATGAAGCGTCGATGGCAAATCGACATTCTATTGAGGCACTTGATAACTTGTTGGCTGATTTATGCGGTAATAATTTGTCATTTGGAGGGAAAGTTGTTTTATTTGGTGGAGATTTTAGACAAACTTTACCGATAGTAATACATGGCAATCGGGAAGCTATGATTGGAGCCAGCATAGTCAGTTCAAAAATATGGAAAAATGTGACACGTCTTAGTCTTACGAAAAATATGAGAGCTCAAGAAGATCCGAATTTTACTTCTTTTTTGTTAAGTTTAGGAAATGGACAAATTCCTTTCATATTTGAAGATAACATACGTATACCATCCTCGATGCTTATCCCTTTTGTAGATGTTGCCACCTCTTTAGATGAACTTATTCAGTTTGTATATCCATCAATGGATGTTTTCTTAGCTGATCCATATGCTCTGGTAAACCGAGCAATTCTAACTCCTAAGAATGATTCTGTTGGAGAAATTAACGACTTGCTCATGGATTGCTTTCCTGGCAAGGCTAAGGAGTATGTTAGTTATAATAGAGCTAATGATGCCACACAACAAGAAGAATTTGAGGAGTATTTAAATAGCGTGTCAGCAAGTGGCATGGGCTGCCACCACATATACTAAAACTCAAGAAAAATTGCCCAATTATGCTACTAAGGAATATCAACCCGGTGCAAGGTTTATGTAATGGAACAAGGTTAATATGTAAAGAATTGGGAAATAATTTTATCAAGGCTGAAATTGCGGTTGGAGATCTGAAAGGTACTGAAGTTTTCATACCTCGAATTCCACTGGAATCGTCAGACAAATTCAACTGCTCTATCCCATTTAAAAGAATGCAAATACCTGTGCGGCCTTGCTTCGCAATGACAATAAATAAAGCACAAGGCCAGACTTTAGACATGGTTGGAATATATTTGCGTCGACCAGTATTCTCTCATGGCCAATTATATGTTGGGCTATCTCGTGTCCGCAACTCAAAGGCTGTGAAAATACTTATTCATCCCGATTTTAAAAAGGAAGGCACTGTGGATTACACAAAGAACATAGTTTTTGATGATATTTTTGCACTGGCTGA